>JALHAQ010000012.1:2670488-5340976 GCA_023838395.1 Holcopasites calliopsidis | reverse complement strand
GTAAGGGAGAGCAAAGTCTGTAAGGGAGAGCAAAGTCTGTAAGGGAGAGCAAAGTCTGTAAGGGAGAGCAAAGTCTGTAAGGGAGAGCAAAGTCTGTAAGGGAGAGCAAAGTCTGTAAGGGAAAGCAGTCTTTAGGAGAGAGCAAAATCTGCAAGGGGAAGCAAAATCTTTAGGAGAGAACAAAGTCTGTACGGGAGAGCAAAGTCTGTAAGGAAAAGCAAAGTCTGTAAGGAAAAGCAAAATCTGTAAGGTAAAGCAAAATCTGTAAGGGAGAGCAAAATCTTTAGGAGAGAGCAAAGTCTGTAAGGGAAAGCAAATTCTTTAAAGGAAAGTAAAATCTGTAAGGGAAAGCAGTCTTTAGGAGAGAGCAAAATCTGCAAGGGGAAGCAAAATCTTTAGGAGAGAACAAAGTCTGTACGGGAGAGCAAAGTCTGTAAGGAAAAGCAAAATCTGTAAGGTAAAGCAAAATCTGTAAGGGAGAGCAAAATCTTTAGGAGAGAGCAAAGTCTGTAAGGGAAAGCAAAATCTTTAAGGGAAAGCAAAATCTTTAAAGGAAAGTAAAATCTGTAAGTGAAATCAAAATCTGTAAGGGAAAGCAGTCTTTAGGAGAGAGCAAAATCTGCAAGGGGAAGCAAAATCTTTAGGAGAGAACAAAGTCTGTAAGGGAAAGCAAAATCTTTAAAGGAAAAGCAAAGTCTGTACGGGAGAGCAAAGTCTGTAAGGAAAAGCAAAGTCTGTAAGGAAAAGCAAAATCTGTAAGGGAGAGCAAAGTCTGTAAGGAAAAGCAAAATCTGTAAGGGAGAGCAAAGTCTGTAAGGAAGAGCAAAGTCTGTAAGGGAAAGCAAAATCTTTAAAGGAAAGTAAAATCTGTAAGGGAAAGCAGTTTTTAGGAGAGAGCAAAATCTGTACGGGAGAGCAAAGTCTGTAAGAGAGAGCAAAGTCTGTAAGAGAGAGCAAAGTCTGTAAGGGAGAGCAAAGTCTGTAAGGGAGAGCAAAGTCTGTAAGGGAGAGCAAAGTCTGTAAGGGAAAGCAGTCTTTAGGAGAGAGCAAAATCTGCAAGGGGAAGCAAAATCTTTAGGAGAGAACAAAGTCTGTACGGGAGAGCAAAGTCTGTAAGGAAAAGCAAAATCTGTAAGGTAAAGCAAAATCTGTAAGGGAGAGCAAAATCTTTAGGAGAGAGCAAAGTCTGTAAGGGAAAGCAAAATCTTTAAAGGAAAGTAAAATCTGTAAGGGAAAGCAGTCTTTAGGAGAGAGCAAAATCTGCAAGGGGAAGCAAAATCTTTAGGAGAGAACAAAGTCTGTACGGGAGAGCAAAGTCTGTAAGGAAAAGCAAAATCTGTAAGGTAAAGCAAAATCTGTAAGGGAGAGCAAAATCTTTAGGAGAGAGCAAAGTCTGTAAGGGAAAGCAAAATCTTTAAGGGAAAGCAAAATCTTTAAAGGAAAGTAAAATCTGTAAGTGAAATCAAAATCTGTAAGGGAAAGCAGTCTTTAGGAGAGAGCAAAATCTGCAAGGGGAAGCAAAATCTTTAGGAGAGAACAAAGTCTGTAAGGGAAAGCAAAATCTTTAAAGGAAAAGCAAAGTCTGTACGGGAGAGCAAAGTCTGTAAGGAAAAGCAAAGTCTGTAAGGAAAAGCAAAATCTGTAAGGGAGAGCAAAGTCTGTAAGGAAAAGCAAAATCTGTAAGGGAGAGCAAAGTCTGTAAGGAAGAGCAAAGTCTGTAAGGGAAAGCAAAATCTTTAAAGGAAAGTAAAATCTGTAAGGGAAAGCAGTCTTTAGGAGAGAGCAAAATCTGCAAGGGGAAGCAAAATCTTTAGGAGAGAGCAAAATCTGTACGGGAGAGCAAAGTCTGTAAGAGAGAGCAAAGTCTGTAAGAGAGAGCAAAGTCTGTAAGAGAGAGCAAAGTCTGTAAGAGAGAGCAAAGTCTGTAAGAGAGAGCAAAGTCTGTAAGAGAGAGCAAAGTCTGTACGGGAGAGCAAAGTCTTTAGGAGAGAGCAAAATCTGTAAGGTAAAGCAAAATCTGTAAGGGAGAGCAAAATCTTTAGGAGAGAGCAAAGTCTGTAAGGGAAAGCAAAATCTTTAAGGGAAAGCAAAATCTTTAAAGGAAAGTAAAATCTGTAAGTGAAATCAAAATCTGTAAGGGAAAGCAGTCTTTAGGAGAGAGCAAAATCTGCAAGGGGAAGCAAAATCTTTAGGAGAGAACAAAGTCTGTAAGGGAAAGCAAAATCTTTAAAGGAAAAGCAAAGTCTGTACGGGAGAGCAAAGTCTGTAAGGAAAAGCAAAGTCTGTAAGGAAAAGCAAAGTCTGTAAGGAAAAGCAAAATCTGTAAGGGAGAGCAAAGTCTGTAAGGAAGAGCAAAGTCTGTAAGGAAGAGCAAAGTCTGTAAGGGAAAGCAAAATCTTTAAAGGAAAGTAAAATCTGTAAGGGAAAGCAGTCTTTAGGAGAGAGCAAAATCTGCAAGGGGAAGCAAAATCTTTAGGAGAGAGCAAAATCTGTACGGGAGAGCAAAGTCTGTAAGAGAGAGCAAAGTCTGTAAGAGAGAGCAAAGTCTGTAAGAGAGAGCAAAGTCTGTACGGGAGAGCAAAGTCTTTAGGAGAGAGCAAAATCTGAAAGGGAAAGCAAAATCTGTACGGGAGAGCAAAATCTTTAGGAGAGAGCAAAGTCTGTAAGGGAGAGCAAAGTTTGTACGGGAGAGCAAAGTCTGTAAGGAAAAGCAAAATCTGTAAGGTAAAGCAAAATCTGTAAGGTAAAGCAAAATCTGTAAGGGAGAGCAAAATCTGTAAGGGAGAGCAAAATCTGTAAGGGAGAGCAAAATCTGTAAGGGAAAGCAAAATCTTTAGGAGAGCAAAGTCTGTAAGGGAAAGCAAAATCTTTAAAGGAAAGTAAAATCTGTAAGGGAAAGCAAAATCTTTAAAGGAAAGTAAAATCTGTAAGGGAAAGCAAAATCTGTGAGGGAAAGCAAAATCTGTGAGGGAAAGCAGTCTTTAGGAGAGAGCAAAATCTGCAAGGGGAAGCAAAGTCTGTAAGGAAAAGCAAAATCTGTAAGGGAGAGCACAGTCTGTAAGGAAGAGCAAAGTCTGTAAGGGAAAGCAAAATCTTTAAAGGAAAGTAAAATCTGTAAGGGAAAGCAGTCTTTAGGAGAGAGCAAAATCTGCAAGGGGAAGCAAAATCTTTAGGAGAGAGCAAAATCTGTACGGGAGAGCAAAGTCTGTAAGAGAGAGCAAAGTCTGTACGGGAGAGCAAAGTCTTTAGGAGAGAGCAAAATCTGAAAGGGAAAGCAAAATCTGTACGGGAGAGCAAAGTCTGTACGGGAGAGCAAAGTCTGTACGGGAGAGCAAAGTCTGTACGGGAGAGCAAAGTCTGTACGGGAGAGCAAAGTCTGTACGGGAGAGCAAAGTTTGTACGGGAGAGCAAAGTCTGTAAGGAAAAGCAAAATCTGTAAGGAAAAGCAAAATCTGTAAGGTAAAGCAAAATCTGTAAGGTAAAGCAAAATCTGTAAGGTAAAGCAAAATCTGTAAGGTAAAGCAAAATCTGTAAGGGAGAGCAAAATCTGTAAGGGAAAGCAAAATCTTTAGGAGAGAGCAAAGTCTGTAAGGGAAAGCAAAATCTTTAAACGAAAGTAAAATCTGTAAGGGAAAGCAAAATCTGCAAGGGGAAGCAAAATCTTTAGGAGAGAACAAAGTCTGTAAAGGAAAGCAAAATCTTTAAAGGAAAGAAACCTAAGGTAAAGCAAAATCTGTAAGGGAGAGCAAAATCTGTAAGGGAGAGCAAAATCTGTAAGGGAAAGCAAAATCTTTAGGAGAGAGCAAAGTCTGTAAGGGAAAGCAAAATCTTTAAAGGAAAGTAAAATCTGTAAGGGAAAGCAAAATCTGTGAGGGAAAGCAGTCTTTAGGAGAGAGCAAAATCTGCAAGGGGAAGCAAAATCTTTAGGAGAGAACAAAGTCTGTACGGGAGAGCAAAGTCTGTACGGGAGAGCAAAGTCTGTAAGGAAAAGCAAAGTCTGTAAGGAAAAGCAAAGTCTGTAAGGAAAAGCAAAATCTGTAAGGTAAAGCAAAATCTGTAAGGTAAAGCAAAATCTGTAAGGTAAAGCAAAATCTGTAAGGTAAAGCAAAATCTGTAAGGTAAAGCAAAATCTTTAGGAGAGAGCAAAGTCTGTAAGGAAGAGCAAAGTCTGTAAGGGAAAGCAAAATCTTTAAAGGAAAGTAAAATCTGTAAGGGAAAGCAAAATCTGTAAGGGAAAGCAAAATCTTTAGGAGAGAGCAAAGTCTGTACGGGAGAGCAAAATCTTTAGGAGAGAACAAAGTCTGTAAAGGAAAGCGAAATCTTTAAAGGAAAGAAATCTGTAAGGTAAAGCAAAATCTGTAAGGGAGAGCAAAATCTGTAAGGGAAAGCAAAATCTTCAGGAGAGAGCAAAGTCTGTAAGGGAAAGCAAAATCTTTAAAGGAAAGTAAAATCTGTAAGGGAAAGCAAAATCTGTGAGGGAAAGCAAAATCTGTGAGGGAAAGCAGTCTTTAGGAGAGAGCAAAATCTGCAAGGGGAAGCAAAATCTTTAGGAGAGAACAAAGTCTGTAAGGGAAAGCAAAATCTTTAAAGGAAAGCAAAGTCTGTAAGGGAGAGCAAAATCTGTAAGGGAGAGCAAAATCTGTAAGGGAAAGCAGTCTTTAGGAGAGAGCAAAGTCTGTAAGGGAAAGCAAAATCTGTAAGGGAAAGTAAAATCAGGAAGGGAATCGCCAACCCTGTTAGCAAGGGAATCGAGGAAAATCTCTTAGTAAGGAAGCCAAGTAAAATCTGCTAATAAGGGAGCCAAGTCTGTTGGTAAGAGGGTCGAGCGATGTCGGGAAGCAAATCGACAAACTTAGGACGACGAGGGAAGTTAATCGACAAAGTTAGGAAGGCAAGGGAAGTTAATCGACAAAGTTAGGACGTCAAGGGAAATAAATCGACGACGAAGGGCAAGATAAAAAGTACGACGGGGAAGGGGGCAAGATAAAAAGTACGACGGGGAAGGGCAAGCAAAAAAATTTGACAAATAAGTGCGGCGGTAATGTGCGGCGGTAATGTGCGGCGGTAATGTGCGGCGGTAATGTGCGGCGGTAATGTGCGGCGGTGCGCGGCAGCGGCGGTGCCGCTGCTGATGATGGTGGTGGTGGTGGTGGTGGTGGTGGTGGTGCCGCTGCTGATGACGATGGTGGTGGTGGTGGTGGTGGTGCCGCTGCTGATGACGATGGTGGTGGTGGTGCCGCTGCTGATGACGATGGTGGTGGTGGTGCCGCTGCTGATGACGATGGTGGTGGTGGTGCCGCTGCTGATGACGATGGTGGTGGTGGTGCCGCTGATGGTGGTGGTACAGGGGATTCTTGCGTTCGGAAGAGTCGTCGGCAAAATCCGCCGAATGGTATCGGAACTGTGTAGGTAGGTAGGCAAATTTGAACCACCTCAAGGGTAGCATGGCGATTGAACCACGAGAACAAATACCGTCAGGAATAAAATGAGAAACCTAATGGGCCCCTGTGAACCAGTCGAACCACCCACCCAACGACACCCAGCTACTCGCCACCCTTGCTGTATTTCCATTTGCCACCCCTTCGTATGTCGCGCAACGATTTTACAATAATTTAGTATCGCCTATCGAGCACAGTGACCGATATCGAATAAAAAATAACGACCCCCCATTCGGAATGGCGAAGCATTCGATAGTCGTCCTCTTCTTTCAACTGTTGCCTACCTGCTGAAGCGCCTCTTCTTCTTTCTTCAAAAATAAACACGACCAACTTGCTTTTGCAAGAAATAGCTTTCTTTTTTTTTTACAATTTCGCATCGTTACATTTCAACAAAGATATCCTTAGCCTGATGATACGTACGACTACGTGTATACTCGACGTCGTATATTCTTTGGGATCATGGATGATGGACTTGAACCACATTCCATTTATTGACCAAATTCGTAACAACGAATAAGTTCGTATAGATTTACACGAGTTACATAAAGAAATGCCTTACGCCGCTTTCGAAACGAACGATCCGAATATTAACGACGCTTTTCGGATATACCACACGCTTTCTTCTAACGTTTAACGACTTGCTTCTAATTCGCAGAGACACGACTAGCGATGGAATCTCGAACGTATCGATCCAATATTTGTCCAGAAAAACGAAAGTCTTGGAAAGCTGTAGAAAAATTCAAACTCTTGGAAATAATCTTTCGCGTGTTCGAATCCTGGATATATCGTACGAGTATTGCGGTGAGAAACGGGTATAATAATATCGACGGCTCCCGCTCTTGGAAATCTTCGGAGCTTCGAATGTTGAATGTATCGCGAAACAACGCGCGGTTATATGTCGTATCGGCATTGGAATGAGAAATTAGATTTAAAATTATTACGTTAGAAGATTTCTAATTACACCGATTTATACAATAAGAAAGTATACCTCGCTTATCGGAGAAAATACTTTTATTTCGACCGAACGAGTATTATTACCGAATATCCTAATTTATCAAAATTCTCCGTTGCCCTGCAGCTTCCGTTCCTGATGCGACAGTTTTCTCCGAAGCAGGGACACCGCGTTCTTAGTAGCGAAAGAAATTTGAAACGTCGCGTAATGAGACTTCCAAGACCTTCTCGCGATTTCCTACAACATGCCCCACCCTTCCTTCCTCCCTCGCACTCTGCCGGACTTAACGATATCATTCGCTTATGAACTAGGGGGACAGGGATAGACCTGAAAATCCTGTTCTAAAACGGTTATTAGACATTCTCTAACGGGCTAAATACGACCCAACCCCGCGAAACGATTCGAAAATTCCACGACTAAAAACCCTCGGGCGTTCCCGTCGTCGAGGCGTCTTTGTAAAATGCAAAACTTAGGTTCATTCTTGCTGCCACGACTTCGAAAACTACCCGTCGCGAATCGTCTTCTTGTACATTGGATTCGCGTGTCAAAAACACGATTCTCTTCTTATGTAATCGTCGTCGATCCGATTATTTGACCATTAAGAAATTCCAAAAATATTCACGTTTTATCAGCTTAAGGGTGTGCCGAGAATTTTCTCCTTTACTGTGTCCGAGATTGAAAGAATATCCGATTTACTTTTCGTTACAATTATCTCCGGTACGCTCTTTTATTTTGATATTACTGCGATATTTTTAAAAGCGTAGTACAAGAAGACCTAGCCTGATCTAATACGTAAAACGCTCGAATAAAGTTACTACTCGCGAGTATAGTTGCCTATACCCATGGTCACTGTGCTTAACGTTAACGACTATACGCAATTATTACGCGTCCAGTCGTCGGTGCCGTTTCGGACCTTTCGTCCTACGGCATGGTCGAGCGACTGGAACGATTTAATTTAAAAAAGGCCCCTCTACCTGGGGTACTCACGGTTCGGCCGGACACGCGACACCTGGGTCGATGATAGCCTCCGCCGTCGACGTTGCCATCAGGGGTGCGAGCGTTGCAGCAACCTGTTGAAGCGAACACCGTTGTTAGCAACTTGTTGCAGCCGTTTCGAGAAAGGAATATTAACCAACCGTGAACGTATTTCTGCTGCTACTGACGACTGCGCCACTGTCCGATCCACGATGATAGAAATCCATCCGGGGTGCGGCCACTCTGTGTACAGACGTACGAACTTATTCTCACCGTTAAGGCCGGATAATCGAAATTCGACCTTACCGAAAAGATACTGATCCGCCGTAAAGATGTAGGCGGCTCCGGTCCGAGGTTGGCCGATCGCGGAATCTTGGATGATAGTTCGGAGCGAATCGTCCGTCGGGTGTACGGCCGGAACCTATCGAAATACAACCAGTGGTTATTTACATATTCCATCTATTGATGCTACATAGTACAAATTATTCTTCTAATATTACCGTCATTTTTACCAGTATATATTAATATCTTACTCCGAATATCCTTACAGGATTCTCCGTAATATGCAATCTGATAAGGAAAATGTTTTTAGCGACGATTATCCGGTGATTCGTCTCGCGATCTTACTCTTTCATCCACGATAAGGCGCTCTCGGAATGTGATACCTAGGATAAAGATGATACGAAGGAAAATAATAATAGAAACAATAACGGATATATCGTTGAAATTAACTCACGTGTCGTTCCGCCGTGTGTCCAATGTGGTCCAGGATTATAGCAGTACAGCATCTGCGTAATGATGACGTGCGACACTTTTACTTGTTACTCCTTACGGACGAGGTATTCCACGGACTATCGTCGATCGAACGAATACGTACGCTGCACCAATTCTGCCGAACCAAGAAAACCGTTCAAAGTAAGTTCCAGCGATGCTTGCTCTTCTTATACGATGGATGGACCTTGTGAAATTACCTTCTATTGCTTCGTGTTGGTCTACGTATTACATACGGCTGCGACGCGCTCCCAGGCAATCGGCTGGGATTCCGTGCGGTATGTTTTGAACCGCGCGTCGTTCGGAAAGCTTGTAGCACAGAGTAGCACGAGCGTTGAAAAGACGTCTCTTGCAACGGACGTTGCGTGAAGTTGCAGTGCCTTGCATGGGTGCAGTCGCATTGGCCACTGGACTGTTACCGTGCCGGGCAACGTAACATTGGGTCGAGTTGCATCGGCTCGTGTGAGAGCAACCGCATTGGCCGATGTGGCAGCTCTCATGCGAGTCGATGTAACAGCGGGGCAGGTTGCATCGACTGGTACGAGAGCGGTCCCAATGGCCGATGTGGCCGCTCTCGTACCAGTCGATGTAACATTAGGTCGAGTTGCATTGGCTCGCGTGAGAGCAGCCGCATTGGCCGATGCGGGAGCTCTCATGCGAGTCGATGTAACAGCGGGGCAGGGTTGCATTGGCTGGCACGAGAGCGGTCCCACTGGCCGATGTAGCTGCTCTCGTACCAGTCGATGTAACATTAGGTCGAGTTGCATTGGCTCGCGTGAGAGCAGTCGCATTGGCCGATGCGAAAGCTCTCGTGCGAGTCGACGTAAGCTGGGTCAGGTTGCATTGCCTTGCGTGTCAGCGATCGCATTGGCCGATGTGACTGCTAACATGCGAGACCATGTAACCCGCCGAACCAACGTCGATTGCAAGGGACGTCGTTTCAAAGCCCCTGCTATCCCAGGCTAAAAGGTTGCCGAATTCGCCTGGAGAAACACTACCGAATGAATTCAAGAAAGATGCAGTTCCATTCGAAAGAACGATTAGGGTATCTCGCTACGTAGTGAAGAAAATTTCTCTTTCATCCGAAGAGACGCGTTTACCACTTGAATCATGCGATTCTCATACAACAGACTTTTCTCATTTCCCGTGCGCTGAAAAGAAAAGGTTGTCCACGGTCACCGCGGACATCCTGTATATAGACCTTTATACACGAAGGACCTATATTGTTCGCATACTGCGAAAAGTTTAGAGAAAATACATACCGGAAACGTTCCGAGAACCCTTGTTTAACGGCGTACGACGAACCTTGTTGAACGGAAGACGTCCCGCTGGAAGAATCCTTGTCAATTGTGTTTCGGTGTGCCGCAGTCGTACTTCTTTCCGCTTCGAATATTTGCACCATTCACCGAGCACTTTGAACAGATTAATACACCCTTACACTGAAATCAATATCACAAGTACACCATAAATTCCATTGATAAAGTTAGAATCCGCGAGAGAAAGAATGTCGAACGAACCTGTGTACCGATACGCCACAAAACAGTCGAACAAAGGAATGGTATACCGCACGAGGTCCTCCAGCAATTGCGTTTCAGCGTGCCGCAGTCGTAATTCTTGCTGCTCGGAATAATTGCACGATTCGTCGAGCACTTCCCACCGATTAATACACCCTTACACTGAAACCAACGTCACAAGTACACCATAAATTCCACTGATAAAGTTAGAATCCGCGAGAGAAAGAACGTCGAACGAACCTGTGGACCGATACGCCACAAAGAACATTCGAACAAAGGAATAGTACCGCACGAGGTCCCCCAGCAATTGCGTCTCGGCGTGGCGCAGTCGCCATTCCCGCAACCGGAATATTTGCACGAATCGCCTAGAACTTTGCATCGATTAATACACCCTTACGCTGAAATCAATATCACAAGTACACCATAAATTCCACTGATAAAGTTAGAATCCGCGAAAGAAAAAATATCGAACGAACCTGTGTACCGATACGCCACAAAACAGTCGAACAAAGGGATGGTATACCACACGAGGTCCTCCAGCAATTGCGTTTCGGTGTGCCGCAGTCGTACTTCTTGCCGCTTCGAATATTTGCACCATTCACCGAGCACTTTGAACAGATTAATACACCCTTACGCTGAAATCAATGTCACAAGTACACCATAAATTCCACTGATAAAGTTAGAATCCGCGAAAGAAAGAATGTCGAACGAGCCTGTGGACCGATACGCCACAAAGGACATTCGAACAAAGGAATAGTACCGCACGAGGTCCCCCAGCAATTGCGTCTCGGCGTGACGCAGTCGCGATTCTCGCAGCCGGAATATTTGCACGAGTCACTTAGAACTTTGCATCGATTAATACACCCTTCCGCTGAATCCAACGTATGTCACGAGTACACCGCAAATTCCATTGACGAAGTTAGAATCCGCGAAAAAAAAATGTCGAACGAACCTATGTACTGATACGCCACGAAAGATATGCGAACAAAGGAATCGTACCACGCGAGGTCCCCCAGCAATTGCGTCTCGGCGTGGCGCAGTCGCGATTCTCGCAGCCGGAATATTTGCACGAATCGCCTAGCACTTTGCATCGATTAATACACCCTTGCGCTGAAACCAACGTATGTCACGAGTACACCATAATTTCCATTGATGAAGTTAAAATCCGCGAAAGAAAAAATGTCGAACGAACCTATGTACTGATACGCCACAAAAAATATTCGAACAAAGAGATGGTACCGCACGAGGTCCGGTAACGGAAAGCAACGTATGATACAAGTACATCACAAATTCCATTGACGAAGTTGGAATCCGCGAAAGAAAGAATGTCGAACGAACCTGTGTACGGATACGCTGCAAAACAGTCGAACAAAGGGATGCTACCGCACGAGGTTCTCCATCAATTGCGTTTCAACGTGCCGCAGTCATAATTCTCGCCGTTCGAAACATTTGCACGATTCACCGAGCACTTTGCACCGATTAATACAACGCACTTACGCTTAAACCAACACATCACCTGGATACGACAGACGCCGTCGATAAATTTAGAATTGGCGAGAGAGAAAATCGCGTCGAACGAACGCGTGGACTGACACGCTTCGAATACGCTTCGAACAAAGGAATTGGGGAGGTGGTAAAGAGGACCCAGCGACCTAGCACCTTGGGCGGTTCCGCACGCGCCGAGCGTTAAGGCATACATGGAGCCGTCTAGCGATCTAGTCGCGCGACATGTTCAGCTTCACATCTGTACTTATAATATTTTATTTTACGATTTGTCACACTCGTCCTACTTGCCTATTGCACACTATTTGAGTACTTTGTAGACGTAGGAAAAATAAGAGTAGCAAACGCGTCACGTTTTAGGGAAATGTTAGTATGTAATAAAAATGGAAAAGTGCTGCTATATTTATACGATTCGTAACCTGATTCGTAACTTGTTATCGCAATTGAAGCGGGTTATCACCGTATTTGGCAATTTCCCTAACAAGACTCCGAACGAGGCTATATTTTGACAGATTCTAACTACCAAAAATTTACTGTTATACTAATTAACGAGTCGTAAAAGTGATTATACTGCTGCAAAATTCCATTATAGACTAAAACATGTCCCGATTCATTCGTCACATGTCGGATACATGTAACGCGCAGCCAATTAGCTCAATTATTCGCTCTATAATAATTAACACTAGTTTTACGGACCTTATTGTCTTGTCTATTCTTTAAGAAGCAGGTATATCATATACAGGTGTTTGAAATTACAAAGTCCTAGGGAGAAATGAACTAGGATGGGTGTAGACGTTATTACACCCATCAAAGTTAATATCATGTACTTAAAAATAATGTTTGTTTCTTCTGTAACTTTAAATTGACGCTTTCCGTAAACCTAATGTTAATCTCACCTTGTTCGATTTATCCAATAGTAGAAAGACTCGAGTAATGATTACAGAGCGAATAATTGATTGCCCAGGTCTCACCACGTGGAGGTTGCTGCGATGGAGACCCACCCTCTGCCCACGTTTAATCCCACCGTTCGTTTTCAAAGGGATCGACTTTACTATAATTTACAGAAAAAAGGCTCTGCTCCCTTTGTAGCGAGTAAAGTACGTAATTACCCTGAATCATAGAATGATTATTTTTAAATGAGCGTCGATACTAATGAGAGTAATAATAACGATTAAATTCATTGCACCTGTCGGAACTTTCGTATGAGTAAGTATTTGCTTCGTGAACTACACCTATTTATTAGAATAGAGTTACCTTGATTTCTCTTTACACGGATAATTTCATATTTTCTCGCACATTCATCTTCTTTGTCTGTTGCTCAAAACGTAAAACAAACAGCTCTACAACGGATGGTTATTAGTATTACTATATTAGCGTAAGACTTACAATTAGTATAAGGTTCAACATAAGAAGTAGCACAGGTATTCATAAGCTAAGCGTATTTAAGTCCGCTACTGTATCTTTATAAGCGCGGACGCAATGATCGGGTATACATATGTATGTATACATACATAGATGTGTAGGTGCCTACGTAACAAATATAATAATGGGATGACCAGTTAGATGGAAACTTCGTCCTGATTCATTTGTTCACTGAAGAGAAAATCGTTACCACACCACGTTACCACGAGCGATGCTTCATTGCTTTTTGTAACTGTTATAAAATTGTCACGGTATGGTAGCACCGCTTTAAAGATGAATGAAAATATCGAGCGTTCCCCAAATCATTTCAAGAAATATCAAGAATTACGAGGCATCCGGAGCTGTCCGCCGCGAATACACGAACGGTCCACGCTCACCAAGGAAATAAATGGAGACTACAGAAAACTGTATATTTCCAGCTTTTTTACGCGCACCCATTTTCTTGTACATAGCTACAAGGTCTATGTTTCGACAGATTCGATGAACCAGATGATTCCAAGCAGGGGAACAACATTTTTCATACGTTCCATTTCCTTCTTTGCCATATGATCGTCTATCAACCGACGGATCCGATCCGGTACTTGTATCGATTACTCGATGATTGTATATTGTTCAGGTCAGGGCTGAAAGAGCCACGACTACTTTGGACGGAAAGGTGCGCTGTGCACTACATACGTATATTTATGTATACGTCGATGCTGCACGTTACACGTAAAATATTTGATGCTTATTTCTTCGGAACCACAGACACGTCGATGCGATATTTCAAAGCTTGAAGGAATCAAGTTCTCCGGAACTCTTATCTTTGGACGATTATAAATCTGCTATGGAGATTTTGGGCATACGTTCCTACGATCCCTGTCCGATTCAACAGGTACCAGGCTACGTAGATAGGAAAAGATTTTGTATGGAAGCGTAAGGGTCCATTTACCATTACGAACATGTATAGAAACTGTTAGACAAAACGTATCTCCTTTTTCAGATTGAACGGTATGAAAACGGAACTGACGCGTATCGTGAAAATACCAATTACAAATCAGCCACCGTCTGCTTAGCTGCCAAGGTTTGAGGGAATCATGTGTTTTATAAGTTAGCGGTTCGAACAAATAAAACCTCTTGTACGTTAAAACAATGGAGAATTTAGTAGAAATCACGGAGACTCTGCTTCTTTAATACTAAAATACTATACGAGTACAAACGTGTCGCTCATAGGAGAGTGGCGGCGGCGTTGGACGATGGCGAAAGTGTGACGAGGAAGGTAAGACGAATTGACGCGATCTGAAACGGATTCTAAAAAGATCATCGTGAAAGATGTTCGACTAGAGAGATGACGGACAGCGAAACAACGTACGTTTTATGAATTGCAATAGTTGTGCGCTGTTTGTGAAAGCTGGACTATAGTGCGCACATCAGTAAGCAAATTAAATGATTAATGCGCAACTAATATTCGGGACGCTATAATTATCCTGCCGCGCATTCCAGCAGCAAGCACGATCCCACGGATGCTATCGCACTTTGTCTCGTCCTCAAGATCGAACAGATTGTTTTATGAATTTCAAAGGATCTTACATTGAATATAATGTTATATACAGAATAAAACTTTCATCCGACTTTCGTCGGTCCGCTCGATTACACATTTTTTTATGACGCATCGCGCATACACACGCACGCACACAACGCGCGTGCGGCGCAATAATCTCCTTATTGTATGTATATACGTAACAGCGATTGACAATAACAATGCGGCTACATTCGGAATAGAGACGAACGGGAAATTGTTTTAATTGTACATCGTAGCTATGTAAATGCATATAAATAATAAACGAATGGCCTTGCCGTCAGACTTGAACGGAATCGTGTTATCTTTGAGACTTTGTGTACCGAAAACGAGCATGTATCGGCGCAGGGAACGTTATTATTATGACTTATCATGTTTTTTCGTATCAAACGTAATCACTAGCGATCCCTGCAGATACAGACATATATCGTAACGTTTAGTATAGTTCCATGACCGGTGTCCTCGAGGAAATTAGCAAACATCGATATACCGGAAAGTGTGAATGGATTCCAGCTCGCGTAATACATTCATATATATGTATATATTTGGATTTGTTCGTGGATGCATACGTGGATTTTCGTTCAACAAATAAATATAATATCAACGAATTATATAACGTCGTATCCTCTGCATTCTCGTTCTGCAACTACCGTCGTGTTGTTGCATCAGGGGTAATTTGGGCACAACGGGATAACGAGATCGTCCATATTCGGTAAGACGACCAGTTTCTCAAATTCCCTGAGCAACTTTGTCTCTATCCACTTAGTTATGTAAACGATGTTAACCATTCTTTCGCCGACGGCAGGTTTTACAGTCAGGCTCACTTTTGGTACAGGTTTGAAGCCGTACCATAAACGATCAGACGGTGCCGGTGGGATATTCACCGATAGGCAACCCTCGACGCTTGAAACGGTAACCATCAACTTGATCTCCGTATTCGATACACCTTCCATAGCCCTTCGAACGTAGGACAACTCAGTTGCCTGATCATGGGGGAGAGACATAATAGAGGCAAGCATCGATCGATTTGAATGTTACGTCAAGTGGCGATGAGAAACTATGGTAAAGAACACTCACGTGTTGAAAATATTTATTCGCTGCTATTCTATCCACCATATTCCGAAACTTTCTTCCGGACGATTGCGTAGGCCTGCAAAAAAAAAATTAAGTAAAGGGAAAGTAGAAAGCAACCATACGGTTTAGCGCAAAGATAAAGAAAAGAGAAGAAAGAAAGAAAAGTAGCAGTGCCACATTTCCATTACGTTGTCTCCTTGGTTGTATTGTACGACTGTACTCCGGTGGTATCGCAATCCTCCTCTGTAGACGTTTCCGGTGTATCCTCGAGGTCACTGTCAAATATGGGCGATCTGGCTGCCGACTCGTGTTTCTCCGGACAAGCTTCTCCGTGTTTCGGCGAGTTGACAGGAACCGAACGGGTTCTAGTTAATTTCATCAAGTTTAATTTCGTTTCAACGGTCATCGTCAACGATCCTTTGTACACGATATCCAAGTCAAGCCAAAGGCCTCTCTCGTTCATCATCGGTTTCGTTACATTGCGAATTATAGGGGCTCCTTGACCTATGGCTATGTCTGAAACTAAAAGGCACTCCATAAAGTACGGTAGCTTTATATTGGATAATTTCCGCTGTATCTTATCCTGTATAAGATTTATAGTCTCTGGACATTTGTGTAGGTCGAATAGTATACGAGCTATTATACAATTAATCCAGATGCTAGGAAGATGGCCCTCGGTGGACACTGGCAATGTAGCAGGTTCTGTCGTAGGCGATCGTAGACTGGTATCTAGAAATTTTGTCATGTATGCATGGTAACTAAGGACAGGTACGGTTTCGTGCGGGTTGTACGCTGAAAAGGGACTTTTCAGTTCTGCGTTAGCGGGTTTCTGTAACGAATCGTGTTTTTTACGGTATCGAGATGCGGCTGAAACTAAACGTCTATACCAATCTTCTTTCTCACGATCAGCCCTAGCAAAAACGAATATTTTCAGTTCGTTTCCATCGCTATTGAGAGAGCCTTTTAACGCGTTTCTCCAATTCTTTGTCTGGGGTGCTGCATCGTTCTCCAATCTTCTACTTCTCTGGGCCTCCGTTCTTTCCGCCCTCTGCCTCTCTCCCTCTGTTTCATTGTCGTAGCAGTTATTATCAGTCGTGCCACTGCTCTCATGATTAATCGCCCGTGCTTTTTGTTCGATCACTTTTCTCTGTTGTTCCTCCCCACGCTCATCCTCCTTCGCCTCTTTCTCAAAATTTTCCTCCTCCACGTCTTTCCACGCATTCTCGTTGTTCTCCTTTTCGACCTGCCCTTCGTCTTGCTTGTTCCATTTTCCTACGATCGACTTTTTATACATTTTCGACCTATTTGCCACTTCCTTTCGCTTCTTTCGTTTCTTATTGGTAGTAGACCGGGTAATTCTTGTTGTAATGCTTTTCATCCCTCTATCATCTTCGCTCTGATGTTCCGGGTAACGTTCCCGTTTCGTTTCTTTCAACATTACATCTGCGCATTCATCTGTACCTTCGCTTTCTAGGAAACATTCCTCGTATTTAACGTAGTCATCATCGTCGAGATCGTCGTTGGGCCAAACACAATTATCATATTGTTCGTTGTCACCTTCTGCGGCATCTTCTTCTTCATCTACCACCTCCTCCACCTGCCCCTCCTCCTCATCCTCTGTTTCATCATCACTTCGTTTGCCTTCTGGTTTTGCGGACGATTGTTCGTTTTCCGAGTCGTCTAGACGAATTTCCTCTTCGCCTCGTGTTTCATTTGTCCAATCTTTCACGGATTGTCTAGCAGGTTTGTACTTTACCTTCCCTTCCGGCGCGACATCGCGACGATGACTGTTCAATAAATGCACATCGTTGGTCGAACTCTTCAGGACGGTGCTGCAAATTAGCGATTCCTTCTTGAGCGTTATACAGATTGGATATTTTTTACTCCACTTCCTTCTTCTGGTGAGTCCACGTGGAAGGAGCTCTATCGTTGCTTCAGTCAAGTCATAAACCCTTCTTTTGACGAACTTCATTTTATGCTTTGGTTCATCCCACACTGCTCTCTTTGGTACTTTGATCCTCGTTTCCATGATACGCAAAATGTGCTCCTCCAGCTTGAAGAAAACAGACTTTGTACGCGCCACGTGATAATTGTTTGGCTCGTAATTATATGGTAGTTCGTTCAACCAACCCTGAAATCTTTCTACGGCAGCATGCTCTTCTACTGCTGGAATTTCTAAAACAGGTATTGGCGAGCTAGAAGCGAACTTTTCGTCCGGCAAAGTCGTTAGAATGTTTTTAAACTTTATTACTACATTGTAAATGATAATTGTTAAAAACACACCCATTGTAAATCCTAATAAATATTCCGGTACGGGTAAAATGTACAAAATGCAAAACATGGGTACGACAGCAGCCACAGATTTATAGGTTGACTGAAAGATTAATTGTTTGATCGAGCTACAAAACATAGCTTCCAAGTTTGTTCGATTTGCAAATACCGCTGAACCCGAGTTGATTTGCTCGGAAGGGACAGTCCTGTGGTCATTGCTATCGGACGTTACTACAGCCGGTAGATCATCTTTTGAAGAAGGAGTGACGATGCTTTCTTCGATGCTAGGAGGGAACTCGGAAGCTTCGATGCCACTTTCCACGCACTCGTCATGCGTGGAACCGTCGTCCTTCAAGCCAGTGGTTACACCAGAAAAAGCTACATATTTAGCTGGCTTGCCCCTTTGACGTACGATTGTAGCAGCTGCAATGTTTATTCGCTTATTCTCCTCCGACGTCCCGTTGAATGGAATAGCACCGCCTGTATCCTCTAAATCGCTGATACTCGAACTTTCTCCTGCGGACTGATGCTGCTGTTTTCCCTTGTCGCATTTAATTTCTGACAGTTTTTCCTCAAACGTTTTGGTTATTTTACCTTTGATCTCTGAGAACACCTTCCAAGGATCAAGGGACGGCGGTGTACCTTCTAATGGAATGTTCTCGGTACTAAGAGATCGTGCCTGTGAGTTATTTTCGGAAATCTCGCCTCTCGACGACGTAGAAAGCACTCTGGATGAAATATCTTCGAGGTCAGGCGTGAGCCTTTTCTCTTGATACGTGCTAGGATATATTTCTTCCAATTCGTCGTCGCTCGCATGGTAATGTATGACAGGAACCGATGTTGCGATGGGCTTACCTTAGCCAAAGGGGGAAAAAAATAATTGTTATGCAAATTGTAAGAGCTTGCTCGGCGGAGAGATATTTTGCGTACTAACAATAGTTTCAACTGAAATCACTTGAAATCATTCGTCTGTCTCACCTTTTATCATCCCCAATGTCACCTTTCTCGGACTGTGCTTGCCACTCATGATTGAAATGAAACCGTTTCTACTCGACGATTAGCCTGCCCTCGAACATTTTCTATGGTCCAGCTGAGAACGAACCGTGATCATCTTGAAATGTATTTTTTTTTCGAAGCCCTATTTAATACCAACTACAAGTACTTGCCCGAACTTTACGTCACTTTGCGTGACTTCGCGTACAGTATAGTAGTATAAGCGGAGAAGAACATGGAGTGTGTGGTCGCAACATGGAAAATAGGAACGCTCAGGACCGGTGCTGCCCTCGACTAAAAACTATGCATTTAGTTTGCGCGCCGATTAAGTGTCGGTGTATGTACGATATTCGTCTGTGGTCGCTATTTCGGGAAACAGGAGACACGCGATCCTATAGGATGCACAATCCAATCTGTACACTCGTCTGTGCTTGAACCTAAATTGTTGGAGCATCTGTTGAATATAGAAAAGGTGTCGGTAAGTTCATATCGGTGCTTAAACGATGATAACTGTTCAAAGATTCGAGAGAGAATGTGCGAATTTTGGAATGGGAATCTTTAAACGTTTTATTCACCTATAACTTATTTCGTATAATTTTATTATCTAATACCGTCCTCGAAAACGTTAGAAATCGATTTTATTTCGTTTTATCGTGATATACGAGATTATTATAAACTCATATAATTCTTTTTAATTCTCAACACTGTTACAAATTGTAAATGAGTAATCAAACTTATCAAGTAGTACGGGTCAATATACACATGCGCGCAGCATTCATTCAGAGCTCACGCGTAAGAGATCATTTGATCATGCAAATCGACACATTCGTTCATGTACCTTTAAATCTTAAAATTCAGTCTTCAGGCTTGCAGTCTGTCGCTATGTCTATATACACTGGACTATTTACAAGGGAAGAAATTATTTCTCGGCTGCTAGCGATAAAGCTAGAAGAAACATGACATCGTGAAGCACTACACAATTTTGATGGCATTATCGATGTGTAGTTTCGATATTGTCTTTTTAACGCGTAGCGCAGTTAAGCGAACGGCAGGATTCGCATGCCAGCACTCGGCCATAAGTTTGCTCAGTGCGAACAGGATCTGTAACAAAAAGGAAGAGGTACGGTATAAACTGTTCCATGATATCTTGACGCGAATTAACGCAGCTGTCTTTTACCGAGTCATTTTCCCATCGTGCTGGTACAATTGGTCGTAGTCGCTTCACGCAGACGGCCAGCCTCATATCCTCAAAGTCTGGATCGCTTGGAACGACATCGTGATACGGCAAGGCGTAAGGTTCTACCATCGAATTCTTGCCACCTGTAACGCACCTTCTGCATACTTCCCAAAGCACCAGACCAACGGAGTACATGTCTGCCATTTTAAATGCATCGAAGGAAGAGGTGTTGAGAGTTTCATCCAGAACTTCGGGCGCCATGTACCGGCGTGTACCCACTCGCGTATTGGGCGCGATGTCGATCTCTCCGCTTTCGCTGCAAGGGGGATATAATATGAAAAGGGTATATATCGTAATCGTTACAATGTTCCGCGTTATCGCGCTGATCTCAATCACCGCGCAATAATAACGATTATTATTTACCTTATATGTCGGACAGCTAAACCAAAGTCGGCAATTGCACACTCGCCGTTCTTTTTAACCAATATATTGCGGCTTTTAATGTCTCTATGAGCTATGGCGGGCTTTCCACGCGTGCCAAAGATTTCCGTATGGAGATGAGCAATTCCGGAGGCAACTGACAGACATATCGCTAATAAGCCCGCATGATCTAGAACAGTAGTTTGCAAATAGTCGTATAACGAGCCTCTTTCATGGTAGTCGGTGATTAATAACATTTGCGTCCACGATCCTGTTCCTTTGATGTCAGCAGCGATAAAACCCAAAATATTGTCGTGCCTCATTAGCACTGTTTGATAGATCTCAGTTTCCCTAAACCAAGATGCTTCTTCCAATGTGAAAAATACTTTCACTGCTACTTTTTCTCCCCGCCACCTCGCGAGCCACACTTCCCCGTAACGTCCTTTCCCTACGCACTGAGATAAAGCTAGTTGCTTAGCGATAGTCCGTTGCACTAAGAGTGGCAATCCTGAACCAGAACCACTGCTCTGATCGATAAAGTCTTTAAGCGTCCCCTGAGAAGGAACCAGGCAAGGGCCTCTCTCTTTCCGTCTGTATCTATGATATATAATCACCATGGCTATTGAAATGACCATCAGACATACGGACAAAGTGCTAGCCAATATTATAAGCGGCGCACCCGACGCTATAGCCATAGGATTAGGTACAGCGGTGGGGAGAGGTTTGTATTCAGGATATAGATCTTTGTTACATAATGAGCTCTTGTTGCAGCATATTATGTTTTTGCCTTGTGAATAAGGCACAGGGTGTCCCTTGCATTGCATGAATCCTTGCTCGTCGGGTGGTAAACAACCAAACGACCACTCGGGCACCCATTCCTCCGACTCTGCATCCCAAACTTCTTGTACCGCGCTGAAGCAATGTCCGCCGGGTCTTCCTTCGCACGTTCCATTTTGTCTATCGTCCGGGCAATGCCCCTCGCAGTAGCAGGTAATCCCGAATGCTGAAAAATAAACGACAGCTGTGGTACAACAATTCTTATCGTTTGCCGTTTCTTCTTCGCAAATATTCGTCTCTCTGTTACTTTTACCCAGAGAAAATGTATCCATCGTTCTGTTTCGCGACTCTATTCCGAACATGTAAAGAGATCAATGGAAATCGATGTAAGAAAAATACATAAAAGAGCGGGGATACCGTATACGCGAATACGATTTCATTCGAGTCATGGGTAAAAGTGAACATGGGCTACTACTTGAATAACTTGTATAACTCGCCGCATAACGCATTACGCACTTCGCACTGAAACTTCTTCTTGCTTATTAGAATTGGAAATTTATTGTAAACTGGTGATAAGAACATATAAATAAAGCTAATTATAAATAAATTTCTTGTATTCGTGATGCGAAACATAAAATCATGCTCCGTTTAGGATTTATCAAAGCGCAACGTTACTTGTCAGAAATTCGCAGTCATGCGTACCGTCGCCGTTTTGTTTCACGTTGGAAAAGGATCCACAAAACCGGGCAGTGCGTTCGGGCGGACAAGAGAAGGAGAGGGGAGAGGGATGGCGCAGGGAAAGAGAAAGCAAAAGTGGAGCGATGTATGTTCGAGTGGTAAAAGACGAATTATTGTCAACTGTCGTTAACAACGAACATAATCATAATTACGCCCGCGATTTCTATCCGATCGATTCCGTGGCACACTGCAGCCTGTGCGCTTACAGCACTGCATAAAATGCAAAACTAACACGACATTATAAAATACTGAATTATGGGTGTACTCACCACAAACGATCCTCGCGATTAATACTCCCAAGCTGATCCACAGGCCGTATTTACATCCGCGCCGACCTGGGCTAGCACAGAGCGCAGCCATTTTCTATGTTCAGTAGCACATACTTCACTGTGACGTAGGACGAGCCCGCGTTGGTCGCGAAGCACAGAGGCTGATCAGGTTCGGGCGTTTCCGTCGGTTTACGAAGAGACAACTCGTAGCTTATTGGAGGATTGGTGTTGCAACGCTTCAGCTGTTGAACAAAGAGCGCCGTTTAAGGTTACTTAAAAAAGAGAAACAGAGATATATGCACATATCAGTGGCGTACCTTTTTCCACGGTATCCCGAGATCATTTGTACGACTTGAAACGGCAAACGATATTGCTACGACACTGACGATATTATTGCAACGACAAAGGCAAAGATTGATTAAAGGCGAAATGTATTACGCATACGGATACAGTCTGACGTTTTCCTTATCTGTCGCATGCTATTTTTTGCTATTTGAAAAATACGTAGCATCTGGAGATGCGAGATTTAACTCGTTCAATCGTCCGAATCAAGATAGTTGATTTAACGGTGACATTTGGATATGGACTCCTTCTTGCTTGGCCGTTCGTTAAGCTATTGAAATTGTACAGTGCATATCACGATAGGTCGTAAAAGAAATTGTCCGGTATATATTGTACGAGTACATACCTGGTCTGTCATCGTTTTGCTGTCTCTACGACGTATTTAGAGTCTTTGTTAGACAGTGATCAGTGCTGGATGGCGCCCGTTGGGTGCCATCCGTGCCGCTATGTACCAGTGCCGATATTTAGGAAAGCTAAACGAGCTTATCCACGAATCTGATTAAAATATCGATATTTATAAGCCCAATCAGAGACCTACACTCATTTTTCAATATCATACGTGATGTCTTCCTTGATTCACTCCCTATCGTGATCGCAATTTAAACAGACAGCAACGTTAGTCCAGTAACTATCGACGATGCTAGTTCTCACGATCAGTGGTGAGACACTGATGATGAGAACATGAAACAATCTATGATGAATGTAGGAAAAAACACGAGTTGGTAGTTACGATCCTGACGCGCTTGGTCCTTATTCGGCGATACCGGCTTGCGGTGGGACAGGGGCCGCGTCACCAGCATCAGGCACGTGTAACAAAAGATCCATCGTCGGGACCGGTTTCGTGTTCTATCCTTGTTTTTTACATTCTCCGAAGAAGTTTCGGCGAGCCGCGGGCGTGAAAGCCGACACCCACCCACTTGTTATTTTGTCAAACCCAAGCTTTGTGAAAATTACAGGAATCACGGAGCGTATCATAACGTTTCCTCTCAAAAGTTAATCGCGCCAAATTATTCTCAACCGCAGGCGAGTCCGATATATTTTTCGTCTGCTGATTAAACGTAATCGGGGGAATCCTGCCGTTTGCGTAAATTACATACTTTTGAAATTGTGCCTATAGAGAGATATGGTATTCGGTAATCTTATCTCGCTTTACTGCATACCATCTTATTGCATGCATTTTGTTCACAACTTAAGCGGAGACAATGGGCGATGAATAATCAGAAACGTTTGTTACGTACTCCATATTAAAATCTTATCTAAATAAAGCCTGGCGACGGGCAAATTGTAAATTGAACTAAAATTAACAAATAGGATTGTAGTGATCACTGGTTTAGGGCGAGATGGGGTCACTGCGTGTGAGATTGCTCACTTTCATATGTTTGATATATGCATATGTAATCCGATTTGTCTATTAAGGTATACCGAACATTGTTATCACGCTGCACCGACTTCTTGTTTTAGCTTTCTAATAATAGATTAGATAAGCTTCTTCTCCCGCAAACTTCCACAGAGGATGTTCAAATTTGAAAACAGTGAGCTATCGCTACCCTTGACTTATTATAATTATTTATGTAATAAGGGGAGAATGTTTGGTCGTTATCCCTTCAGATATGTTTGTCAACCGTGATAAATATCGTTGCGAAATTAGTCTATGTATGGTTATTTTCTGAATTATAACTAAATACAGCTAACGCACGTCTACAGTGCGCGAACGTTGCATATCTGCAAAATGGAGCTCATCCCGTTCAGTCATTGGCGCGTTCATAGTCTCACCACTCAGCCGTTATCTTGCGAGTAGTGGGACACGTTCCTGTATGATGGTTCAGTGACGACCATGTTTTCGAGTGGGAGCTATGGGTGTCTATTATATAAGGCATACTGAAATTGTTAACTTTGTTTCATCGATGCTTCGTTGCAGCTTGCGACCATCGTATTCGCACCCGCTTGTTCGTACTTTTTAAGCCCAAAGATCTTGGCGACTTTTCGCATTGGTTTGAGGTCCAACGACTACAGCAGATCGCATTGACAATGCTCGCGAACAAAGGTAAGATCGCTTTTTGTAATCCGAAAGTATGCAGTTTTGTAACTTGTACTTAGCGAGTGGTAATCGTCGTAGGTTGCACGAATTGTGCCGGTGGTCCCGGTTATAGATCACCAAAAGCAGCCATGCTCGAGGGCGCGCGCGAGCAGCTTATGTACGTTGTCTGTGTACACACGGATCCTAATAAACCGGATGTATTATGCACCATCGATATAGATCCTACAAGCACCGATTACTGCAAGGCATGGAGGCGATTGTGGAAATCCGCGCTTATTTGTTACGCTCGCGTTTACAAAAGGCAAAAAGGAGGTTTTGCAAATGTTTCACGTTTTACAGATTATCCACAAGTTGCGAATGCCTCATGCTGGTGACGAATTGCATCATTCAGGCTGGAATATTTGTAGCAGTTGCTACGGAAAGTCTGTAAAGCGAGACACTTTGGTTCTACCGTGTCTAATGTCCGATCGCGTTTACTTCATCGATACAACCAACGAACGGGCGCCCTTCGTTAAAAAGGTATTGGAGCCGGCGGATGCGAATCGGTATGGAATATCGACATTGCACACCAGCCACTGTGCACCCAACGGGGAAATTTTAATTTCCGCCTTGGGCAAACCGAACGGCGACGCGGCAGGGGAATTTCTTCGAATCGATGCGGAAACGCTTGAGGTAAACGGTGCTTGGACGACGGGGGAAAAGAAAGCTGCCTTCGGCTATGATTTTTGGTATCAGCCGTATCACGATGTTCTCGTTGCGACTGAATGGGGCGTACCTAGGATATTCAAAAAAGGCTACACTCCGTCGGATAGCTCTGATCCTGGTAGAGATATATTGTACATACAACTTTCGCTTCTACGCGCAACCTTTATCGACCGAGTCTCCCCTCCCCCTACATTTCTAATGCCTTTTCACAGCGATTTACGGCAGAAGCTTAAATTTTTATTCTTGGAGCGAAAGGAAATTGAAGCAGGTGTTAAATTTGACCGAGGATGGAATAGCTCCGCTCGAAATACGTTTCCTCCATGATCCAAAAGCTAGCGAGGGTTTCGTTGGATGTGCAGTTACTTCGAATGTCCACAGATTTTACAAAACCGATGGCCCAGATGCCGAGTGGGCCGCGGAAAAGGCTATTCAAATTCCACCCAAGCGAGTCGAGGGCTGGATAGCGCCTGAGATGCCAGGTTCGATCTTTGATTATGCATTTATTACGTCTTGCTGTGGGAATAAAACGCGTTTATGTTGTTCAAACTATGCACACCACGCAGATCTTGTACACGACTAATTTCTTCACGCGTAGGAATGATAACGGACATTTTGATTAGTCTCGACGACAAGTACCTCTATTTATCAAACTGGCTTCACGGAGACGTTAGACAATACGATGTATCCGACACGAGAAACCCGAGATTAACCGGACAAATCTTTCTTGGTGGTTCGATTCTTACGGACTCGCAAGTTCACGTAACCAGGGACGAGGAACTTACGGCTCAGCCGAATCCAGTCTTCATCAAAGGTCGTCGGCTCTATGGGTCGCCGCAGATGCTTCAGCTGAGCCTCGATGGAACACGCTTATACGTAACCACTTCTATTTTCAAACCGTGGGATCAACAGTTTTACCCGGAACATGTAAAGTACGATAGCCTATATTCTACCTTTATACATATGTAGCCTAACCTCGCATGCCACACCTCTGTTCTCTCTACTAACTACATATGTATGTAGTATAAAATATAAAAGAAATTACTCTGCTTAGAAACGGTTCGACTATGGTGAAGTTGAACGTTGACATTGAAAATGGCGGTCTGAAACTCGATGAACAGTTTTTGGTAGACTTTGGCGCGGACAAGGACGACATTCTACTTGCGCATGAAATGCGGTACGAGTCTCTTTTGATATTATGTGTATACGTATATAATTTTTTCTAGAATAAAAGGATGCCAAATATCTTTTCAGGTATCCAGGAGGCGATTGTACCTCGGACATATGGTTGCCGGAAGATTAATCGTTGTGGCGTTCTCACATCATTCCCGTTTGGATGGAAAATCTTTTAAACCGCTTCGACATGTGCATACATACTCTCCTCTGTTAAATGAATGTTGTTTTTGTTTTTTTACTGGACGATGAATAAAGGAGCAAATGAAATCCATTTCTATTACACATATGTATATGTATGTATACATATAATAGATGCTTATTTTCCTTCCGCATTAATAAAAAGTTGGTATTACTAAACGTCGGTTAGGATTAGAATGGACAAACGTTTCGCGCAGTTTTTGTCTAAAAAGTAAAATACTCTTACAAAATGAGCACAAATGTGCCTGGATGCGTAATCGTTACCCAGATTCTGATGTGGCTATACTTTGACTTACACACAATTCATTTCGTTGCAGAGAAATGAAGAAAATTGAAATTCTTTTTGTAGTAGTAAGACACATTAGCGTAGAACTTTTACTTGTTAAAACTAGGCATAACTTATCACTAAATTATGCGCAATACAGTTATGGAATATAATCCATCATAAAATTATTTTATAAAATCAATTTTTACTGAACATGTTGTACCTTAAATTGAGGCATTCAACATTTTTCAGCTGTATTATAATGCGCAAGTGCCGTTTTATTTACATGTTTACTTCACATTAATAACTATACTGAAATAATATCGAAAGGATTGCAAATGATCTAGCAATTATACATATATCATTTGTAGATATTGTGCAATATAGGGCAGCGTATTATTCGACGAGATGGTTACGAGGCGTTTTCAATTTTCGGAGAATCTTCAAGCGTACACAGAACGGCACTGTTTCTATTACAACGAATTCACATATCACACGAAATATTATTTGAAGACGTTATATTCCACTATCGATGACGGTAAATGATTTTTCGCGCAATATTTAATCGAAATCGTACACCGGATAAAATCGTCTGAAAGCAACGTTTTGAAGTAATTTCTCTAGGGCGTAGATATGTTTTTAGCATGTAAAAAATTACGTTGTTCAGAATATAATTAAAATCGTGTTGGGCAGATAATCAAAAGTATACCTTTAAACTGTAATTCATATTGTATTATTCAATTCGAGCCTGGGCCTTTTACTATGAACCATAGCAGTATCGTCTTCGGAATCACCGTTAGCCGACAATATATCCCTTTTCCTATCGGTGTGCTGAAAAATATGTTCAATGCATGTGTAATTTAAAGTCCGCGATGCTTTATAAGGAATGTGATACAAGATGAACATGGGTGATTAGTTACGTTTTTGTCCCAGTGCTGGTGCAGGTACCTTAACAGTATAGTGGTCTTTTCTGTCACTATAACTGAGTGGAGTAATAAAATTCATTACTAATGATTCCTAATAATATTAACATAATTTTATTATTACTCACTTTGTTCCGATGGGTGATCCTTTGTGGGAATATAAACGGAAGGTTTTTTCACGCAGGTTCTATTTCCACTGTCCGTGTGAAAGTGAGCAAAATTGTTTTCGTCATGCGAGGGTAAACCTTTTAAGAACTCTGCTACCGACTGCAATTGAAAACAAATCGATTGGTACGATCGACAGACAAATACTGTATTAAAGAAAGTATAAATTTTAGATATACATAGAACTGAATTAAAATTATACTGTTTCTTATCACGATAATATGGATCAATAGAGAGACGTTCACAAATTGCGTACCCTTTAATTTTTGTCGTTTATGATACGAATAGCGAGTAATAAACGTCCAAGAATCATTTCTTTTAAAGACAAATTAATTTCCTATTAAGCTTTTCTAAGAGCAATGAAAGCGGCATTGTTACCAAAGTACTGGACAATTATTTCTAACCTTTGAAGGATGATACATAAATATATCGTATCATATCAAATACAAGCTGCGCATAACCTAAAAACGTCTAATTCGTTCAGGTGACTAATTGCCTTATCAGGCGTTTAAAAAATATATTTTACCATGTCGGAGGAATCTGATATATCTCAATATCAAGCTCTCGAAGAATATTTATTTCTCGTACGAGAAATCCACGCTAAAACCACTGCGGCTCATAAAACATCGATTTCCGTCATTTCTCTAAACAAGCACAGAATGCAGCAGAAGTCGAACTCTGTTTTCCCCCACTATTTAATAACTCAGGGACGTGTATTGTATGGAAATTGTTTTATGAAATTTGCAGCGACAAGATAGGACAATCACGGATATATGCGGAAAATGTTGTGAAAACACATTTAAGAAAATGAAGGAATTTTATTTTATTTTTTTTTTATCATCAAAGGAACACCCGTGATTATAATTATTATTATACGAATGCCAGCAATTGTAAAATTCAAATCTATGTTAATAGAAGTAGAACGAATTTAATAATAAGAATTTCAGTTTCTAATTATTCCTATAGCGATCAGTTTGTCAAAAAATGTTTATATCATTTCCCTCTTTATTTTTCACACGCTTAACTAAAAAATATTTTATCATACATTTTATTTCTTTTCACCTTGACGTCCGACCTGTGTACATAAGGGAGATGATACCGCGCGTGCAGACGTCGCATAGTCAAAAATAATTCATAGTGCAAAGGGTTAAGAGGAGACAGGTGAAGTAAGATACAGGCTTGAGGGTAACGGAAACGAATGTCACGTTGACGTTTCTGAACGTAAACATAATATATCGTATACATAATAATCATAATGTCTAGGAGAAAATGGCACGAGTTGAGAAAAAGTGATTATGGCTTTGAGCTTGAGCCAGAAGCTATCGAAAAGCCACGATGCTTCTCAAGGGTTAATTTCACGCATGCAGCGTTCAGCTGCGACGAGGAGCAATTTGTTGCAACCGATACAGCAGGGTATTTATACCACGTCGACTTGTCGAATAACCGTTCATGCTATACGAAATTAGGAAACATCGGACAAGCGACATTCCTGGCATTTAATCCCATAAATAACTTGGAGATACTAGTTGGCCTCGTTACGGCTGACATAAAAATTCTAAGAGTAAACGAAAACGTATCACAATTCTGTCTGCTGATCGCTCATAAGATACCGCCGATACAAGTCTCCTTTTACAAGAAGTATTGCTTAACTTGCTCGCGTAAAGAAGTCATAATATGGTGTCTCCAATCTTGTAGTAAAGCTCGTCAGTTACGCGTTAACACAAAGAATATAGTAGTAAAGAAAGCGAGCCTCTCCCACTTGGGGCACATTGTTGTACTATATTACAATGATAATTTCCAAGTGTGGAATTTGAATCACTTGAAAGAGGATGTTAAAATTGATTCGAAAATATTCGGAGTAAGAAACATCAGAGATTTCATCTTCACTCGGAATGGTAGGGCAATGATCGTAGCTAGTTCGCAAAATAAAGTCATTATATTGAACACGTGCAGTTGGAATTTAATGAAAACTCTTAGTCTACCGGATAATTTTATTGGAGTGAGGAATGTGCTATTCGTACCTTCTCCATTGGATGGTGGGGCAAACAATATAATAGCATGCATTTCATCAAACTGTAATCTTCACTTTTTCGATCTGAGTGGGT
Organism: Holcopasites calliopsidis; assembly: GCA_023838395.1. Lineage (NCBI taxonomy): Eukaryota > Metazoa > Arthropoda > Insecta > Hymenoptera > Apidae > Holcopasites > Holcopasites calliopsidis. The sequence continues at coordinate 5,311,210 of JALHAQ010000012.1, read as the reverse complement.
TCTGTTTCATTGATACATTGCAGCCGGTTAAACCGATAAAAAAAATGGTTGTTTCTCCAATCGGTAGATATCTAATACTCATAGAGAAGGAAGGCAATTTGAAATTAATTGCCACAGAGAGGATAATTAAAGAGAGGTGCGAATCTCCACGGAGATTGAAAGAACTGTGCAGACCACTCGCGCATGGGATAACTGATCATTTAAAATGTGTTAGGCAATGTATAAAGCAGGAATTGCGCCTAGAAAGATTGCTGCTGATTCTAAAAGAATTTGGAGAGTACCCTGAGAATTATCGGGTATTAATATGGTCAACGGTTTTAAAGCTGCCAGCCAATAAAGGCGCATACAATGCGCTAGCTAATAAAGCTGCGAGTGTGAATTTCACTTCCGAAATTTTCAAGGACTATTCATTAGCGGATAGAAGTAAAAAGTTGTTGTTAGCGACAACAGTACATTGTTTGATACAATGGTGCCCTTTGCTACTGCAATGTGCATTTTTGCCGAATTTAATCTTTCCGTTTCTCACGATTTTCCAGGTACGTAATAAAGTAATTAGCGTTATCACCGAAGTTGAAAGAAATATGTAAAAAATGCACGATCAGTTTATTTTGAATTTTAGAAGGATCCCATACTTAGCTTCGAGGTAATTCTGACTGTGTTACTGAATTACTGTCAAAAATGGTTCGAATATCATCCATTACCACCGCTAAATGTATTGGGTATCATAGAGAATATACTGTTACAAGCAGACCCGTCTTTGCTGAACGTTTTCTGCGAACGAGGAATCACATCCAGCGAATACGCGTGGCCACTATTAAAGACTGCTATGAGCGAAGTTTTGTCCGGTCCTGAATGGCTAATTCTGTGGGATCATCTTATATCTTTGAAAAAACCTTCACTCTTTTGCACAAGTGTTGTAGCGTATAGTATCTGTTCCCGCGAAATTATTATCTCTACGTTAAAGACGGAGGAGTGTATTAAAACATATTTCACCAGACAGGGGCATATCACAGCACAAGAAATATTAAAAGTTGCACAACAACTTGATAACGATATACCATTAAGAATTCATCCTGGTCACTATTTCAGGTAACGCAAATCCTTTTTTGATCGATAGAACAAGAATACCAATTAATTTGACTAATTTAACAGAGACGAGGTAATTACGCTACCTTCGAAAGGTCCGTATCCACCGTTTATGTTAGAGGATTTTCCAAAATATTTGACGGACGAAATTTCCGTTCTCGAATTGGAGAAATTAAAAGAACGGGAAGGAATCATGCGCGAAGAAAATCGTAAAGCTAAGGAGGATGCGGAGGCGAACAGGCTGAGACACGAAACGAAGAATTTCATGGATCGTATCCACGAGACAAGATTAAATGGTAAGAGTAGAACATGTAACTCGGAATAAGAACTATGAATTAAAATGAAAAAGTTTGATCTTTGCAGAAGCACGCAGATGTTTCAAAGAACAAGTGTCCGATGTAAACTGGAGATTAAAGATAACAGAAGAACAATCGGAAAAGCTTCGAGAGAAACAAAGAAATGTTCTTCATCAATTTCATGATGTTCTACATTTAGATTTAGATATTACCAATGAAGAGTCGAAACGTTACGAGCAATTGCAGCAAGACGTGGACAATTTGGAATGCGAAGTGCAAAGCTTTCTAAGCACGCTAAGATCTCGGAGATCAGAAGAAGTCACTACTTAATATAATTGAAACAGTTTCACGAGAAAATGAATGATCTGCTTGTACAACGTGTACGACGATAAAGCGTCCTGATATCTAGGAACCCCCATTGTTAAATGTAAAATTTATTGTATAACCTTTTCAACAATATTTACAATATGTAAATATTATAAGATGTCTTTGTACATGCATTTGCAAGACAATAAAACATTTTTCTGTACACATGTACTTAACAAAAATACTCTCTTCTTTATTTAAATAATTTGATTTAAAATATTATTGGAGGACTTGTTAATTTATAAGATTGTACTATGTACGTTACCTTACGACAAGCATCAATCGTATTGAATAAAGGAATGCACAGGTACATCAAGCTTCTCCCTACCCTTTAATCCTGTTAACTCCATTATAACTAAACTTTCGACCACTGTAGCTCCTGTTAATTTGAGCAGTTCTATCGCACCTGCCATGGTACCTACAAAATATTATCAGCAAACTACGTGTTTTTGGTTTTAGATACAAGAGAAAAAGTAGAAATAGGTGTTTTGTTGCTTTACCTCCTGTTGCTAGTAAGTCATCTACGATGAGCACTCGCGCTTTTTTGTATATATTATCTGTCTGTATTTCTAATGTGTCCTATATGAATAAAAATGAATAGGTAAAACTAAAATGACGGTACGATAGGATAAATCAGATCTTTTTTATATGCATGCCAACCTCCCCGTATTCAAGAGTAAAAGAATGTTGTAGTACGCTTCCTGGAAGTTTTCCTTTCTTTCTAATTGGTAAGAAAGGTTTACCCAGTTCCATACATATGATGGGTCCGAAAAGGAAACCTCTGGAATCTAGACCAACGACCAAATCAACTTCAAGAAATAATATGTGTTCCACTATTAAATCCTTCATTGCTCTCAGTGCTACGATATTGCGAAATACTCCAAATATATCTCTGAAATAAATAAAAAAAACTCGATTTTTGACTAGTTGAACGAAAGTACCTATATATAGCACAAGCTTGGGATGTCAGCTTACCGGAATATGACACCAGGCTTGGGAAAGTCAGGATAACTTTTGATCGTGGCACGCAACAATTCTATTTTCTCAGCTTTGTTCATGTTGAATTATTTTAGTCCTCAGATAGTATCACACTAAGTTACTGCAGAGGTGAGACAATAAGTCAATCTTCCGTATTATAATGATCATTCGGTTGTAGAAAATCTGAAAAAAAACCGTTGGATCCGGGATATTGTATACAATGTAGAAATGATTGTTCAAGAGTAGGAAAAATTTGATACGAACCAATTTTGTGATTAAGAAACAAATATCACGTGCTGCTCGTTGCTGATTGCCGTGCTGGAGAGCGATCCAAGCGATGCCATCTTGCGTCACAAATAGGAATCTTTTATTTGGACTAGCGGCGTTATCATGTTCAGATAAATCTGCAAAACACAATTTTTCTGAACTATTTGAATGAAAGAATTGCATGTTGCTATATTCGACATATTCGATGCACCGACAAGATACTACTAAAGACTGCCGGCCATATGGGAGTTCGCGTGCCAGAAAAATTCACTGTTTTCTTACGATCTCTAGAATATATTGCGGTTAAAATAAGAAGCAGAAACTGAATTACGGAAAACCTCATCAGCAACGTAGGTAAATAAGGTGCGTTGCAGTAGGTAACAAATAATTGTAGATCGCTAGCATTTTCCATTCTACAAGTATCTTCAAACATATGTAATTATATGTACATATTTTATTTTACAATTTATCACATACTTTTGTCATATTCTTTTTCTATTGCCCATTGTTCGAGTACTTTGTCAATGAAGAAAAGTAAAGAGTAGCTAACGCGTTATATTTTAAAGAAATTAGTTAGAATGTAATAAAAATCAATTGGAGAAGTACTACTATATTTACACAATAATCCATCTTAAAGCAGAAATTGTGCTTAAAAGATATAAAATTGTTAAAAAAAATATGAACAATGTACGATTAATGAAAAAATTCGTACATTCTTGTAGAGATTGTTAATAGACAACCGGGAACTGTATGAATCAATTTCTTTATCGGATAACATCACCTCTGGTGCTTGACAGGCTAAAATGTCTGTAATTACATATAGGGGTGAGCGGAGTCAAGCACCAGAGGTGACGCAATCCGACGAAGAAATATATTCATTTATTTTTTATTGTTTATTAACTATCTTAATAAAAATGATTGAATTTTATCATTAGTCGTACACTATATGTATTGTTTTACTATCGTTTTCTATCAAGTCCCAATTTTTATGAAAAACGAGTAATTTTATAAATGGGACAGTAATTTTTTAACGAACTATTACTATATTCTACTATTTCTTCACAAAGTTACATACCAGTTATTCTTACTTTCTGTTACATGTACAAAGTATTCCAACAATGTGTAATACGAAAATGAGGCAATAAGAATCTAATAAATTGTAAAGCAACATGATATAATTACATATCTTGAGGCGGTTATACAGCGGGGTATAATGTCAGCGATTTGCATTTATCTATTAAGCGACCTACAGATTCCTTAACAAAATAGATCCCGAACGCGGTCATATTTGAACAGACTTTAACTACTAAAAATTTATTGTTATACTAGTTAACGACTTGTAACACTGGTCGTACTGCTACAAAATTCCATTGAAAACTAAAAACCGATCCGATTCATTCATCACATGTCGGATACATGTAATGCGCAGCCAATCAGCTCAATTATTCGCTATATAATAATTAAGCTCATCTTGTCCACTTTATCAAATAGCAGAAAGAGTCGAATAATAATTATAGAGCGAATAATTGATTGCCCGGGTCTCACCACGTGGAGGTTGCTGCGATGGAGACCCACCCTACCCACGTTTAATCCACTTCCCACCCTTCGTTTTTGTTTTTAAACCAAACTATACTATAATTTACAACAAAGAAACCCTGCTCCTTTTGCTGTAAGTTTCCACAGCGTTCGTTAATTAAACGCCCTGCAATTCAAACAGCAAGAGGAGGCGCCTTAGAAAATTCTCAAATCAAAGCAAAATTGAAAGATTGCAAGACGGATACAGGAATCAAAACCCCTTAACTTAAAAATTAACTTAACTTTACGCGGGGGGCACAATCGCACTACAGTACGCATGCACCATTATTCTAACAGACAATGGGTGTAAAAAGTATTCATACATTCTTCAAAACGAAATATGTTTTTCATAATCAATCGGAACGACTTGAGTTTGTACAAGGAGATAGAAGGACTACTCTACTATACTAAACGTTTCGAACTTTCTACACCCACTGCAATTGCATAAAAAAAAGAAGCAAACGACGATGCCTGGCTGTACCTTAAAGCACAAGTGTCCCGTAGCGTAAATCTAATTAATAGTTAAACGAACATGCGCTTAATTACTATATGCTTAACTAATCTTAACACCAACGTGCCTACTTGGGCACTGCAGTGCCGAACACTACTTATAACTTACAAACTAATATCTTAGACATAAAAATATGTGTCTTACTTAATTAAAACTTAAAAGCTACGCATCCTTATCTTAAAGTTAACTTATAGCTATTAATAACGCCCTCCCTAAGCTACTCGATTAAAGACTTAGATCTAAATATCCTGCCTATACGTATAAAAATCTAACAGATACTTTCCCATACACATACGTGTACATCATTACACTTCTGATCGTTTAGCGCTATCTCATCGCTTCTTGAAACAGAATGAAACTCACGCGAAAAAAGAATTGTTAAATCCTACCTATGTACAATATCTAAAAATGTTAAAAGTCCTGCCTAGCTAAAGATCTAATGGCTTCGTTTCGTGTAAAGCCTGCCTATGTAACAATCGATTGTTTTCGTTCAAATAAATCCTACCTACATAATCAGCTAAACATTTGTTCGATTTATAGTTGAGCCTACCTAAATGATTTTTTTAATAAAATGGAAAAGAGGGGCTGGGACGGAGTGAGAATGGGGTGTACTATCTGTACGTAATTACCATGAATCCTCTTCCTTGAGTGCATACCAGTTGATTATCTTGAAGTTTCTGAAACAGATACTAACTGGGAATGGTTAATAACATTTCAGAAGAAATAAGTTTTCAAACCTTGTTACAGACTGAAACTCACGCGAAAAGAAATTGTTAAACCCTACCTACGCAAAAGTCTAAGAGTTTTCTAAACCCAAACACATCCTACCTATATAATGCGCTAAACATTTGTTCAATTTATAAATGGGCCTACCTAAATGGTATCTCTAATAAAATGGGGTTGGGGCGGGGGTGGGAGCAGGGGGGATGTATGAAATAATCCTGAATCCTCTTCTTTGACGACCAAATCATTACCTTGAAGATTCTGAAACAGACACTAACTCGAAATGATTAATAACGTTTCATAAAAAGTACGTTTTCAAACCATGGACATTGGATCGATGGGGCTCAGATTATGTTCCATAATTTCTATCCATCTTTTAGTAATAATCCTTGATTGCCATGGTATATTATACTTTCCAACCTTTGACGTACTCATACTTCCTTGAAATACTTGGTATTTTATTTAGAATAATTGGTATCACCTGTGAATCTGTAACAATCTCATACACTGGATTAGTAGTCTTCCCACCCCACCCTCAGAAAAAAAAAGAAAGAAAAATTGCAGCTAGAAGAAGATCATATTTCAAGCAGAACAATCATTTTACATGGGCATTTTAATAATTAGACTGCGGACTTTTATGCATTTATAGAAGATTGAAAGGTGCAACATTCCACAGGATGCACACTTAATATGAATAAATATACAATTTATTATTCAATAAATTCAATAAATTGTATATCTATGCTAGTATACTCGTATATATATTTATATATACAATTTATTATTCAATAAATTGTATACATCTAATCGCAACCCGCAATTTATTATTCAAATTATGCAGCGCTTTATAATACCTGGTAGGTGAAACAATGCCCTACCAAAGCACTGCTCTTTTTCACTGCATTACCAAAAATATGAATTTGCACGAAAATCCGCAGTCTATGAATAACAATATGACAAATGAATAATTCTTAGTAGTCTTCCCAGCCCACCCTTAGAAGAAAAAAAAGAAAAAGAAATTGAAAATGAACGAAGATCATATTTAAAGCAGGACACAATCATTTCACATCGACATTTTAATAATTTGATTGCGGACTTTTATGCATTTATAGAGAATTGAAAGGTCCAACATTCCACAGGATGCACACTTAATATGAATAAATATACAATTTATTATTCAATAAATTCAATAAATTGTATATTTATGCTAGTATACTCATATATATATTTATATATTCAATTTATTATTCAATAAATTGTATACATCTAATCGCAACCCGCAATTTATTATTCAAATTATGCAGCGCTTTATAATACCTGATAGGTGAAACAATGCCCTACCTATGCTCTGCTTTTTTGACTGCATTACCAAAAATATGAATTTGCACGAAAATCCGCAGTCTATGAATAACAATATGGCAAATGAGTAATTGGAGTTTGGCCAAGGTGATACTTTTTTTCACTACCAATATTAGCATCAGCACTATCGATATTTTATCAATCTTGAAGTTACGACTTTATTTCATAGGCATTTTAATGATAAAATGAATCTGGCACCAATTTCAGTATAGCAGTACCAGGTCAAAGCGAAAAGCAATTCGGTTCCCATAGTTTATTTCTTAGGAATCGGATAACTCCGTACAAGTTACAATAATTTAAAGTAAACTCTATCTGATCAGAAACTCAGAATTGAAAGTAATCACGTTCCACTGCATTTATTCCATTTTGCTTTTACGAAAAAGAAGCAGCGGACGATTACGCGAACGTGAGATACGATACTTTTATTATCACCATGGCCAGTCCCAACTACAGTCGAGAACATTTTTCTTGCAAGGATTCTCATGAACATGAACGGATATCGCGAAGTGAATTTTGATTTCTGCGCAAGCAGATCAGAAAAGTTGCAACTATTTACTCTACTAAAAAGAAGTGAAAATAAAAGTACAACGATCGCAGCAAAAATCTAAGTAGAGAACTTTATCAACGAACAGTCACTAGTACTGTGTCTATGAATTGAATATGCAAAATGGATATGTTATACAATCAAAAGATTTATCCATTGTCAATTCTACAAACTTTAATTACAACTCTATCATCTATATTCAAGTTTTGATCAGTATTTCCAACAACAGACGATCGGGGCAGAAAAAGATGCTGAAAGAAAAGAACAATGATTAAGAACAGGTAGCCGGAAGGGCTACCAGCAAGTCCACTCGTTCAAACCGTGAGTGGAAAGTTATCTTTCGCAACACTAAGTAAACGCGAGTGGTGCTTCAAATACCAATAGCAAAAGGAAACTCTAATAAGGAAAAAATGGAATATTAGCAAACTCGCGATTCGACGCAACACTAATAAAATACTGACTCTACACTCTATGCACCAATTATTTAGTAAAACGCAACTCTAAGGGGGGCTGGGGGCTTGGTTGCAGCCGTGGTCCTTGGCTGTCGATGATGTGCCACCATCTAGGTGTCTCAGGAACATGCCACCATCCAGGTGACTCAGGAACACGCTCCTAGATAGGAGCAATTGGGGAATTGGGTTCACAAATCTGACTAAAAGAAAAAGGAATAGGTAGCCAGAAGGGCTACCGACAAGTCCACTCGTTCAAACCGTGAGTGGAGAATTATCTTTCGCGACACTAATTGAACGCGAGCGGTGCTTCAAATATCAATATCAAAAGGAAACTCTAATTCAACGGATTAAACTCTAATTCAACAAATTGAACTCTAATTCAACAGATTAAACTGTAATTCAACAGATTAAACTCTAATACAATGAAACAAATGAAATATCAGCAAATTCGCGATTCGACGCAACACTAATAAAATACTGACTCTACACTCTATGCACCAATTATTTAGTAAAACGCAACTCTAAGGGGGGCTGGGGGCTTGGTTGCAGCCGTGGTCCTTGGCTGTCGATGATGTGCTACCATCCAAGGTAGCTCAGCAACATGCCACCATCCAGGTGACTCAGGAACGCGCTCCCGGATAGGAGCAATTGGGGAATGGGGTTCGCAACTCTGATTAAAACAAAAAGGAATAGGTAGCCGGAAGGGCTACCGACAAGTCCACTCGCTCACACCGTGAGTGGAAAATTATCTTTCGCAACACTAATTAAACGCGAGTGGTGCTTCAAATATCAATACCAAAAGGAAACTCTAATTCAACAAATTAAACTCTAATTAAAAAGAAATAAGAAATATTAGCAAATTCGCGATACGACGCAACACTAATAAAGTACTGACTCTACACTCTATGCACCAATTATTTAGTAAATCGCAACTCTAAGGGGGCAGCGGGAGGGTGTGCAACCGTGGTCCTTGGCTGCCGATGATGTGCCACTGTCCACGTGGCTCAGATGCGTGCTCCCAGATAGGAGCAATTGGGCATTTGTGTTCGCAACTCTAATTAAAAACGCGATCTTTGTTAAACGCAACGCTAACTGGAACTCGCGATGCAATTTTCTTCGCAACACTAACATTTAAGAGTGACCCTAACAAAGTAATTCAATAAAGATGAACAGAAAATTCTCTGAGAATTTAATTGGAAGCTACTATACTATTATCTGAGAAAATGAGATATGATAAGAAATGGGCAAATGCAGTTGCCGCAAGAATTAGAAGCTATTACAAAACTAAAATCTAAAAAGAACAAATTTGCAAAGACAAACGCGATACATCAGTCGCAACGCTAAATCAAACGCGATTTCTATTTCATCGCAACTCTAAGAAAAACCGTGAAGAGATATATGCGCAACTCTACCTAACGAAAACGCGATATTCATATTTTTCGCAACTCTACTGCAAAACCGAAGACTTGAGGCAGTCGCAACTCTACCTAGAAATCCGCGAACTTGTCCGAAACTCTAAGAATACGCGAAAATTAAATATCTCGCGACACTAATTAAAAATCCGAGTTACATCTCTCGCAACTCTAATTCAAGCCGTTCTCAAATTTTGCGCGACTCTAATGAAAACGCGATTTTTGCCCAGGGGTCGTTGGACCGCAACGGGCCAAGCTGAAAATACTACTACATGCGGCTAAATCAAGCACAGTGACAAAGTAGTAACAGAGAATGACTCTCCATTCTTTTTGAGAATGCAGAGCCATTAGTAGTTGCCCTCTTGAGTGGCAGTTTGCCGGGCCTCTTCGGCCCGTGGCCTCTTCTTTTCTTCGGGCGCGATGCCCGCTGAAACTTAGTCTAAGCTCGAGACTCTATTCGGAAACCAAGGAAAAACATACAAAGGTGAAATAAAAATGTGAAAACGCGGATCTAGATGGAACACTCGTGGACGAATCACGACCGAGTATAATCGTAAAAGATGCCATTGCAGAAAATGGCAAAATTAACGATTAAATTCAAGAATCGTTCTTCGTGCGCACGAGCAGTCTCGAGCCTGAATGCGAGTTCGTTTCGGGGCCTAATACGCGACCGCGACCGCGGGTGGAGTTCGAAAAGTCAACGAGCAAAGCCAGAGGCGAACGCATTCTTCGCTCGCGCCCAGCTAAGCACTTGACTTTTCAATCTCAGATTTCCTGAAACAGGTTGAACACGCGAAAAAGTGGGCCTACCCGATCAGAGAATGTGTCAACCTGCCCGGCCCTACCTACTTATATTTAACACACACACCAGACGGTAAGTTACCTATCCTACCTCACCCTATATTTAAAAATGGCAAAGCACACACACACACCAGAAAAAGCATACGCTCCACGGTTCTCACACAAACGCCCGGGTGCAGGGACCTACACTAGGGAGGACGTCCCGGGACGCCTCCGACACCCGAGCGCGAGCATACATCAAACACACTCTAAGGTACGTACCATTTCACTGAAATCGACTGGCAATGCCTGGGATCCTTGCGTTCTCGCGATAAAAGGCAGATCGACGTTTTAAAAAGTTAATAAACTAACCGCTGTATCGGCAATATATTTATAATGAGTGGCAATTTATTTCTAAGGAATGGAGAGATATTTGTAAGGAATAGCACAGTTTGTGCAACAATTGGATGCTCAAAGAATACGAATGCGCTACATTCGTGATTGAATTGAACACTGAAGCTACTAATTACTATTTCAAACGAAACGACGCAAATCCACAGCCTAAGCACACACACAATGTGGAATGTACGTCGTGCACGATACACCAATGCATTGCCAGCCGCCAAAAACACATGATTAGCTTAAAAATTAGGGTCATCATGCCCACCGCCTTTTTCCCAATCAAGTAGCACCTGGGCACGTGAAAGGGATCGAGGCAGTGAACACGGAAGGGGTTAAACCTGAAAATCCTCATCTAAAAAAGTGATTAATACATATACATTTTCTAACGGGCTAAGCATTTCACCAATCTGACTTAACTTTATTTGAAATGAAAGTTTAATGACTCTACTTTATCAGAAAGTTAACTGAACGACTCTAATTTATTGAAAAAGCAAATCAATGACTCTATTGTAAAAGGATATTCAAGTAACTCTACGTTAATTTATTATGCAAGAATTCTGAACAAGAGAATGACTCGAATAAATTGAACAAGTTAATTAAAACATCCTCGGGCGTTCCCGTCATCAAGGCATTTCGTCTAAAACGCCAGTTTGGTGTTAAGATTGCTGCCTTGACTTCGAAAACTACCCGTCGCGAATTGTCTTCTTGTACATTTTGTTCGATTTATGCGTCGCAAGGAAAAACGAGATACCGATGTCTTTATACGCTAAAGATTCTGGTATGGATATCGAATAAACTCAGTTATTCGATAATTCCGATACGCAGAGAAGAAATTGATACGCGGCAAAAGTCGAGGAGAAGATGTACTCATTGTCGCTACCACAGCAATAATAATATGCGTAGATGTTATCATTGTGCAATAGTTACAATTATGAACGAAGTCGGAGGGTATCCGACTTCAGCACTAAAAACTAACTTCAATATTCATGTCGTTTCATTTAATATTCAACGTCACTATGCATTTAACTAATTATTTCATACTTATTCGAGCAAATACTCGAATAGTGAAAATATATTTTTCAATTGAAAGGGATTCCTGTTAATTGCCAGGAATAGATATTCTTTTATACTAAATCCCGAATTTCATATTACTGCTAAAATATGAAAAATCGCGTAGTACAAGAAGACCTAGCCTCATCTAATATAAAACAATGAAATAATGTTACTACTCATGAGTATATTTGCATATACCCACGGTCACTGTGCTTGGCAAAAAATTCTACGTAATACAACCAGTCACCCGTGCCGTTTCGGACCTTTCGTCCTGCGGCATGATTGGGTGACCGGAGGAACTTGAAATGCCCAATCTTGGGGTACTCACTCTACCCATGCGACGATACTGCAGGATGTCATCAGGGATGCTCCGGGAAGCCACCAGGGATGCCGTGGGAAGTCATCGGGGATGCTCCGGGAAGCCACCATGGATGCTGTGGGAAGTCACCAGGGACGATGCTGTAACATATTAAGAGAAACCTCATTTGTAACTCATTATCGCAATCGAAGCCTGATAATAAAAATTCAAGACCATTAAAAAAAAAGTATTAATAAACGATGAAGATACTTACGTTGTGGGATGATGCCGCATTGCCCGATGATCGTCCTGATCACAGCTTGTAGCCGACGCACTCACTGACTCTAATATCGCGTATTATTACTAAACACAACTTGTAATCGGTGTACTCACTGACTCTAATATCGCGTATCATTACTACATCTAACTTCACTCAGAGCGGCTGCGCTCTTAAAGCAATGGAAAAGAACATGAACGGATCAAAAAGCACTGACTCTACCGATCGCATTGCGCGCGATCACCAAAAGTTGCCAACCACCAGAACCATGGAGGAACTGGAAGCCACTGGAAAATAAAAGGAGCGAAATTGGTTACTCATTTGCCCGTACAATTAGTTCTGGATAATGAAAGTGCAAGATTATTGAAAAAAGAAGGGTGAAGAAACTATGATGATACTTACGTTGCTGTCTGACGCAGCGTGCCCGATGATCGCCCGATCACAGGAGCAGGACACATGACTCTAATCCGAAACGATAAAAAAAACATACTACTTTCGCGACCGCTTAATATTTAACATCGGCGAACTCACTGACTCGATACAAAGAAAAAACTTGAACGGATCAAACACTGACTCTACCGATCGCATCGCGGGCGATCGGCGATCGCCAAAATTGTCCAAATACCGACGAACCGAACCCGCTGAAACATAAAAGGAACGAATTTGGTTACTCATTTGTTCTTACAATTAATTCTAGATGATGAAAAGGAGAGATTATTAAAAGAAAAAGAAGAAACGATTAATAAACTATAAAGATACTTACATCGTTGAATGATGGAGCATTGCCCGATGATCGTCCTGATCACTGGAGTAGGTGATCCTAGAAAGGGGGGCGGGGGACGGGGAACAAATAAATCGACAGAGATTTGCATCTTATTTCCCCTTCTCGTCGTCTGTTGAGGAAATACTGATATGTTTTCTATCAATGCAGAAATAATATTATTATTTAGATTCAAATACTTCTGAGTATTTGTGAATCCTTTTAAAACCCTGTAATTTCATATTCTTATATGTATTGAAGACTGTAGGTAATGCGATACATTTAGCAAAACTGTACCGTGAATGTTTGTTGTGAAAGTTTCAAACACATTCGTGTGCCTATCAATGAACTATGTCGCGTTGGTACAAATTCTCGTGATACTGCTTGCGCAGTAATAAAAACTCGGAAACTACCATGCATCAAGGGCAGGATTACAATTACGCGGGACGCGGCTAATCCTGCGGCGAAAATACAACTCAACCGCACTTGTGACCGAGCATAGAGATAAAAACAGTGCCGAGGAAAACAATGACGAAGCTACGAAGCGAAATCGACCAAAATACAATGGTACATGAATATTTCAACTGTTTTTCGTTAAAAACTTTTGAGATATTCATTCACTCGTTTGTACTGTTGAATTTACACATCGTTATGATGTGTAAATTCAACGTGAAATACATATCAGTGATGTATCGCTCATTACCAAAGTCAAATTATACAAAGAAAACACATTTATGAATAACAAGATTATACACATGAGCAAATATGTTAATTAATTTGTTACCAATCCACCAGCATAATACTTTGTTACCCTGTGCAGCTGGATTATTATACGTATTCCTTCCAACTCAAGCTGCAACTCAATTTCCATTCTTTCTGTACCAGACCTGTAACAAAAGAAGAACAACTTTAAGAAATCGCGCTACAGTTAACGAAGTAAATACGTATTAGCATTCGCAAGGCCGTTGGCTTGTTAATCGAATGAGGCTTCTGTTGCAATGCACGTATTCTTTAACTTTTGTGGAACCCGAATGCTCGATCAGCAGAGTACAGTAAGACCGAAAGAATTCTTCAAGTAATGCCAAAAAGTAGCGATGAATTGTCGATTAACTTCGTATCGAAGCTAACCTAGGCGTCGCTACCGAAAGAAGAGACGCGTTCGCCCTCGATCGTAGATACAAGCCAGCGACAAGATAATCTCGAATAACTGTTGAATCTACTTCCGAAATGCTAAAGCGAATGCTAATTGAACCCGTATTAGTTAATTAAAACAAGTAAAGGAGCGTACGTTGTGAAAAGCGAAGTCGAAGAATGGATATGTGGCGTCGCGTTGGTACGCACGGCTTGTTGACACGTCTGTACGCTACAACGACCCAAGAGTTAATGACACCGCGCCCCTCTCTTTCGCCGTGGCCCGGGCTGTGTTCGTAATACGATTGCGGGAAAAACTTTCCCCCCGCCACAATCCGATGTTCTCAACTAAATAGTAACTTCTAATAGAAGAATTACAACTCTTTCGTTAACAAAGGAATTCAGTGACGGCCCACCGCGTAAAAATTTTACGGACGGCCGCGGGCAAACCATTAAGATGGTCGTGGACCATACCATTTAGCGACGACACGTAACCATTTAGACAATGCACATATGTATTCTTTAATTGTCGCAAAACTATTTAATCTATTCCCGCGATGTTAAAACAATTGCTAATTAATCGCGTACCACTCAATGGAAACAAGTAAACATACGTACACGGTAATAAAGTGAAGCCGGAGAATTGGTACTTCGGTAGCGTCCCGTCGGAAGAGTACATTACGCGCCATTTGTCAAAACACGTCCGAGCGCAACGAGAACCCAATTGCTAATGGCACTGCGATCGCGCTTCCGATTTCGGGACAGTGCCCCCACCCCTCTAAGCCAACTAACGATGCCATAGATTAATAATTACGACTGCTTTTTAGTAAAGAAATTCAGCCGCAGCCGTGGACGAAATCGTTTAGCGACGGCCGTCGGATATAACGTATTTAAGTCTGCGCTATTATCATTATTGTAACTGTCATTATTCTTTGATTATAAGATGTATTGTAAATTAATTTTGCAGAATATAAGCAATAACTTTTACTTCCTAAAACACTTTCATAACGTATTTATGTCTGTGCTGTTATCGGTATTGTAGTTCTCATTATTCTTTGATGATAAGATGTATTTTAAATTAATTTACAAGAATATAATCAATAACTTTTAGTTTCTAAAATACTTTCATAACGTATTTAAGTCTGTACTATTATCACAATTGTAATTTTCATTATTCTATGATTGTAAGATGTATTGTAAATTAATTTTGCAGAATATAAGCAATAACTTCTAGTTTCTAAGACATTTTCATAACGTATTTATGTCTGTGCTGTTATCGTTATAGCAATTTTCATTATTCTTTGATTATAAGATGTATTGTAAATTAATTTTGCAGAATATAAGCAATAACTTTTACTTCCTAAAACACTTTCATAACGTATTTATGTCTGTGCTGTTATCGGTATTGTAGTTCTCATTATTCTTTGATGATAAGATGTATTGTAAATTAATTTACAAGAATATACGCAATAACTTTTAGTTTCTAAAACACTTTCATAACGTATTTAGGTCTGTGCTGTTATCGGAACTGTAGTTTTCATTATTCTTTGATTATAAGATGTATTGTAAATTAATTTTTCAGAATATAGGTAATAGCTTTTAGTTTCTAAGACATTTTCACAACATATTTATGTCTGTGCTATTATCGGAATTGTAGTTTTCATTATTCTTTGATTATAAGATGTAATATAAATTAATTTTTCAGAATATAGGTAATAGCTTTTAGTTTCTAAGACATTTTCACAACATATTTATGTCTGTGCTATTATCGGAATTGTAGTTTTCATTATTCTTTGATTATACGTATTGTAAATTAATTTAAAAGAATATACGCAATAACTTTTACTTCCTAAAACACTTTCATAACGTATTTAGGTCTGTGCTGTTATCGGAATTGTAGTTTTCATTATTCTTTGATTATAAGATGTAATATAAATTAATTTTTCAGAATATAGGTAATAGCTTTTAGTTTCTAAGACATTTTCTCAACGTATTTATGTCTGTGCTGTTATCGTTATTGCAATTTTCATTATTCTTTGATTATATGTATTGTAAATTAATTTAAAAGAATATACGCAATAACTTTTAGTTCCTAAAAACCTTTCATAACGTATTTAGGTCTGTGCTGTTATCGTTTTTGCAATTTTCATTATTCTTTGATTATAACATGTATTGTAAATTAATTTACTTGCATATAAGCAATAAATTTTAGTTTGTAAGACATTTTCATAACGTATTTAGGCCTGTGCTGTTATCGGAATTGTAGTTTTCATTATTCTTTGATTATACGTATTGTAAATTAATTTAAAAGAATGTACGGAATAACCTTTCGTTTCTAAAACACTTTCATAACGTATTTAAGTCTGTACTATTATCACAATTGTAATTTTCATTATTCTATGATTGTAAGATGTATTGTAAATTAATTTTGCAGAATATAAGCAATAACTTTTACTTCCTAGAACACTTTCCTAACGTATTTATGTCTGTGCTGTTGTCGGTATTGTAGTTTTCATTATTCTTTGATTATATGTATTGTAAATTAATTCTGCAGAATATAAGCAATAACTTTTAGTTTCTAAGACATTTTCATAACGTATTTATGTCTGTGCTGTTATCGTTATTGCAATTTTCATTATTCTTTGATTATATGTATTGTAAATTAATTTAAAAGAATATACGCAATAACTTTTAGTTCCTAAAACACTTTCATAACGTATTTAGGTCTGTGCTGTTATCGGAATTGTAGTTTTCATTATTCTTTGATTATAAGATGTAATATAAATTAATTTTTCAGAATATAGGTAATAGCTTTTAGTTTCTAAGACATTTTCACAACGTATTTATGTCTGTGCTGTTATCGGTATTGTAGTTTTCATTATTCTTTGATTATACGTATTGTAAATTAATTTAAAAGAATATACGCAATAACTTTTAGTTTCTACGACATTTTCACAACGTATTTAGGTCTCTGCTGTTATCGTTATTGCAATTTTCATTATTCTTTGATTATATGTATTGTAAATTAATTTAAAAGGATATAAGCAATAACTTTTCGTTTCTAAAACACTTTCATAACGTATTTAAGTCTGTACTATTATCACAATTGTAATTTTCATTATTCTATGATTGTAAGATGTATTGTAAATTAATTTTGCAGAATATAAGCAATAACTTTTACTTCCTAAAACACTTTCATAACGCATTTATGTCTGTGCTGTTATCGGTATTGTAGTTTTCATTATTCCTTGATTATACGTATTGTAAATTAATTTAGAAGAATATACGCAATAACTTTTAGTTCCTAAAAACCTTTCATAACGTATTTAGGTCTGTGCTGTTATCGTTTTTGCAATTTTCATTATTCTTTGATTATAACATGTATTGTAAATTAATTTACTTGAATATAAGCAATAAATTTTAGTTTCTAAGACATTTTCACAACGTATTTAGGTCTCTGCTGTTATCGTTATTGCAATTTTCATTATTCTTTGATTATATGTATTGTAAATTAATTCTGCAGAATATAAGCAATAACTTTTAGTTCCTAAAAACCTTTCATAACGTATTTAGGTCTGTGCTGTTATCGTTTTTGCAATTTTCATAATTCTTTGATGATAAGATGTATTGTAAATTAATTTACAAGAATATACGCAATAACTTTTAGTTTCTAAGACATTTTCATAACGTATTTAGGTCTGTGCTATTATCGGAATTGTAGTTTTCATTATTCTTTGATTATATGTATTGTAAATTAATTTAAAAGAATATACGCAATAACCTTTAGTTCATAAAACACTTTCATAACGTATTTAGGTCTGTGCTGTTATCGGAATTGTAGTTTTCATTATTCTTTGATTATAAGATGTATTGTAAATTAATTTTGCAGAATATAAGCAATAACTTTTACCTCCTAAATCACTTTCATAACGTATTTATGTCTGTGCTGTTATCGGTATTGTAGTTTTCATTATTCTTTGATTATACGTATTGTAAATTAATTTAAAAGAATATACGCAATAACTTTTAGTTCCTAAAACACTTTCATAACGTATTTATGTCTGTGCTGTTATCGTTATTGCAATTTTCATTATTCTTTGATTATATGTATTGTAAATTAATTTAAAACAATATAAGCAATAACTTTTCGTTTCTAAAACACTTTCATAACGTATTTATGTCTGTACTATTATCAAAATTGTAATTTTCATTATTCTATGATTGTAAGATGTATTGTAAATTAATTTTGCAGAATATAAGCAATAACTTTTACTTCCTAAAACACTTTCACAACGTATTTATGTCTGTGCTGTTATCGGAATTGTAGTTTTCATTATTCTTTGATTATATGTATTGTAAATTAATTTAAAAGAATATACGCAATAACCTTTAGTTCATAAAACACTTTCATAACGTATTTAGGTCTGTGCTGTTATCGGAATTGTAGTTTTCATTATTCTTTGATTATAAGATGTAATATAAATTAATTTTTCAGAATATAGGTAATAGCTTTTAGTTTCTAAGACATTTTCACAACATATTTATGTCTGTGCTATTATCGGAATTGTAGTTTTCATTATTCTTTGATTATACGTATTGTAAATTAATTTAAAAGAATATACGCAATAACTTTTACTTCCTTAAACACTTTCATAACGTATTTAGGTCTGTGCTGTTATCGGAATTGTAGTTTTCATTATTCTTTGATTATAAGATGTAATATAAATTAATTTTTCAGAATATAGGTAATAGCTTTTAGTTTCTAAGACATTTTCACAACATATTTATGTCTGTGCTATTATCGGAATTGTAGTTTTCATTATTCTTTGATTATACGTATTGTAAATTAATTTAAAAGAATGTACGGAATAACCTTTCGTTTCTAAAACACTTTCATAACGTATTTAAGTCTGTACTATTATCACAATTGTAATTTTCATTATTCTATGATTGTAAGATGTATTGTAAATTAATTTTGCAGAATATAAGCAATAACTTTTACTTCCTAGAACACTTTCCTAACGTATTTATGTCTGTGCTGTTGTCGGTATTGTAGTTTTCATTATTCTTTGATTATATGTATTGTAAATTAATTCTGCAGAATATAAGCAATAACTTTTAGTTTCTAAGACATTTTCATAACGTATTTATGTCTGTGCTGTTATCGTTATTGCAATTTTCATTATTCTTTGATTATATGTATTGTAAATTAATTCTGCAGAATATAAGCAATAACTTTTAGTTTCTAAGACATTTTCATAACGTATTTAGGTCTGTGCTGTTATCGGAATTGTAGTTTTCATTATTCTTTGATTATAAGATGTATTGTAAATTAATTTTGCAGAATATAAGCAATAACTTTTACTTCCTAAAACACTTTCATAACATATTTAGGTCTGTGCTATTATCGGAATTGTAGTTTTCATTATTCTTTGATTATACGTATTGTAAATTAATTTAAAAGAATATACGCAATAACTTTTACTTCCTTAAACACTTTCATAACGTATTTATGTCTGTGCTGTTATCGGTATTGTAGTTTTCATTATTCTTTGATTATACGCATTGTAAATTAATTTAAAAGAATATACGCAATAACTTTTAGTTTCTACGACATTTTCACAACGTATTTAGGTCTCTGCTGTTATCGTTATTGCAATTTTCATTATTCTTTGATTATATGTATTGTAAATTAATTTAAAAGGATATAAGCAATAACTTTTCGTTTCTAAAACACTTTCATAACGTATTTAAGTCTGTACTATTATCACAATTGTAATTTTCATTATTCTATGATTGTAAGATGTATTGTAAATTAATTTTGCAGAATATAAGCAATAACTTTTACTTCCTAAAACACTTTCATAACGCATTTATGTCTGTGCTGTTATCGGTATTGTAGTTTTCATTATTCCTTGATTATACGTATTGTAAATTAATTTAGAAGAATATACGCAATAACTTTTAGTTCCTAAAAACCTTTCATAACGTATTTAGGTCTGTGCTGTTATCGGAATTGTAGTTTTCATTATTCTTTGATTATACGTATTGTAAATTAATTTAAAAGAATATACGCAATAACCTTTAGTTCATAAAACACTTTCATAACGTATTTAGGTCTGTGCTGTTATCGGAATTGTAGTTTTCATTATTCTTTGATTATAAGATGTATTGTAAATTAATTTTGCAGAATATAAGCAATAACTTTTACCTCCTAAATCACTTTCATAACGTATTTATGTCTGTGCTGTTATCGTTATTGCAATTTTCATTATTCTTTGATTATATGTATTGTAAATTAATTTAAAAGAATATAAGCAATAACTTTTCGTTTCTAAAACACTTTCATAACGTATTTAAGTCTGTACTATTATCACAATTGTAATTTTCATTATTCTATGATTGTAAGATGTATTGTAAATTAATTTTGCAGAATATAAGCAATAACTTTTACTTCCTAAAACACTTTCATAACGCATTTATGTCTGTGCTGTTATCGGTATTGTAGTTTTCATTATTCCTTGATTATACGTATTGTAAATTAATTTAGAAGAATATACGCAATAACTTTTAGTTCCTAAAAACCTTTCATAACGTATTTAGGTCTGTGCTGTTATCGTTTTTGCAATTTTCATTATTCTTTGATTATAACATGTATTGTAAATTAATTTACTTGAATATAAGCAATAAATTTTAGTTTCTAAGACATTTTCACAACGTATTTAGGTCTCTGCTGTTATCGTTATTGCAATTTTCATTATTCTTTGATTATATGTATTGTAAATTAATTCTGCAGAATATAAGCAATAACTTTTAGTTCCTAAAAACCTTTCATAACGTATTTAGGTCTGTGCTGTTATCGTTTTTGCAATTTTCATAATTCTTTGATGATAAGATGTATTGTAAATTAATTTACAAGAATATACGCAATAACTTTTAGTTTCTAAGACATTTTCATAACGTATTTAGGTCTGTGCTATTATCGGAATTGTAGTTTTCATTATTCTTTGATTATATGTATTGTAAATTAATTTAAAAGAATATACGCAATAACCTTTAGTTCATAAAACACTTTCATAACGTATTTAGGTCTGTGCTGTTATCGGAATTGTAGTTTTCATTATTCTTTGATTATAAGATGTAATATAAATTAATTTTTCAGAATATAGGTAATAGCTTTTAGTTTCTAAGACATTTTCACAACATATTTATGTCTGTGCTATTATCGGAATTGTAGTTTTCATTATTCTTTGATTATACGTATTGTAAATTAATTTAAAAGAATATACGCAATAACTTTTACTTCCTTAAACACTTTCATAACGTATTTAGGTCTGTGCTGTTATCGGAATTGTAGTTTTCATTATTCTTTGATTATAAGATGTAATATAAATTAATTTTTCAGAATATAGGTAATAGCTTTTAGTTTCTAAGACATTTTCACAACATATTTATGTCTGTGCTATTATCGGAATTGTAGTTTTCATTATTCTTTGATTATAAGATGTAATATAAATTAATTTTTCAGAATATAGGTAATAGCTTTTAGTTTCTAAGACATTTTCTCAACGTATTTATGTCTGTGCTGTTATCGTTATTGCAATTTTCATTATTCTTTGATTATATGTATTGTAAATTAATTTAAAAGAATATACGCAATAACTTTTAGTTCCTAAAAACCTTTCATAACGTATTTATGTCTGTGCTGTTATCGGTATTGTAGTTTTCATTATTCCTTAATTATACGTATTGTAAATTAATTTAGAAGAATATACGCAATAACTTTTAGTTCCTAAAAACCTTTCATAACGTATTTAGGTCTGTACTGTTATCGTTTTTGCAATTTTCATTATACTTTGATTATAACATGCATTGTAAATTAATTTACTTGAATATAAGCAATAAATTTTAGTTTGTAAGACATTTTCATAACGTATTTAGGCCTGTGCTGTTATCGGAATTGTAGTTTTCATTATTCTTTGATTATACGTATTGTAAATTAATTTAAAAGAATATACGCAATAACTTTTACTTCCTAAAACACTTTCATAACGTATTTATGTCTGTGCTGTTATCGGTATTGTAGTTCTCATTATTCTTTGATGATAAGATGTATTTTAAATTAATTTACAAGAATATAATCAATAACTTTTAGTTTCTAAAATACTTTCATAACGTACTTAGGTCTGTGCTGTTATCGAAATTGTAGTTTTCATTATTCTTTGATTATAAGATGTAATATAAATTAATTTTTCAGAATATAGGTAATAGCTTTTAGTTTCTAAGACATTTTCACAACGTATTTATGTCTGTGCTATTATCGGAATTGTAGTTTTCATTATTCTTTGATTATATGTATTGTAAATTAATTTAAAAGAATATACGCAATATCTTTTAGTTCCTAAAACACTTTCATAACGTATTTAGGTCTGTGCTGTTATCGTTATTGCAATTTTCATTATTCTTTGATGATAAGATGTATTGTAAATTAATTTTGCAGAATATAGGTAATAGCTTTTAGTTTCTAAGACATTTTCACAACGTATTTATGTCTGTGCTGTTATCGTTATTGCAATTTTCATTATTCTTTGATTATATGTATTGTAAATTAATTTAAAAGAAT
This sequence comes from Holcopasites calliopsidis, assembly GCA_023838395.1. Taxonomy (NCBI): domain Eukaryota; kingdom Metazoa; phylum Arthropoda; class Insecta; order Hymenoptera; family Apidae; genus Holcopasites; species Holcopasites calliopsidis. Next base: position 5,288,317 of record JALHAQ010000012.1, on the reverse strand, counting down.
ATAAGCAATAACTTTTCGTTTCTAAAACACTTTCATAACGTATTTAAGTCTGTACTATTATCACAATTGTAATTTTCATTATTCTATGATTGTAAGATGTATTGTAAATTAATTTTGCAGAATATAAGCAATAACTTTTACTTCCTAAAACACTTTCCTAACGTATTTATGTCTGTGCTGTTATCGGTATTGTAGTTTTCATTATTCCTTGATTATACGTATTGTAAATTAATTTAGAAGAATATACGCAATAACTTTTAGTTCCTAAAAACCTTTCATAACGTATTTAGGTCTGTGCTGTTATCGGTATTGTAGTTTTCATTATTCGTTGATTATACGTATTGTAAATTAATTTAAAAGAAGATACGCAATAACTTTTAGTTTCTAAGATATTTTCACAACGTATTTATGTCTGTGCTGTTATCGTTATTGCAATTTTCATTATTCTTTGATTATAAGATGTATTGTAAATTAATTTACTTGAATATAAGCAATAAATTTTAGTTTGTAAGACATTTTCATAACGTATTTAGGCCTGTGCTGTTATCGGAATTGTAGTTTTCATTATTCTTTGATTATATGTATTGTAAATTAATTCTGCAGAATATAAGCAATAACTTTTAGTTTCTAAGACATTTTCATAACGTATTTAGGTCTGTGCTATTATCGGAATTGTAGTTTTCATTATTCTTTGATTATACGTATTGTAAATTAATTTAAAAGAATATACGCAATAACTTTTAGTTTCTAAAACACTTTCATAACGTATTTATGTCTGTGCTATTATCGGAATTGTAGTTTTCATTATTCTTTGATTATACGTATTGTAAATTAATTTAAAAGAATATACGCAATAACTTTTACTTCCTAAAACACTTTCATAACGTATTTAGGTCTGTGCTGTTATCGAAATTGTAGTTTTCATTATTCTTTGATTATAAGATGTATTGTAAATTAATTTTTCAGAATATAGGTAATAGCTTTTAGTTTCTAAGACATTTTCACAACGTATTTATGTCTGTGCTGTTATCGTTATTGCAATTTTCATTATTCTTTGATTATACGTATTGTAAATTAATTTTGCAGAATATAAGCAATAACTTTTAATTTCTAAGACATTTTCATAACGTATTTATGTCTGTGCTATTATCGGAATTGTAGTTTTCATTATTCTTTGATTATACGTATTGTAAATTAATTTAAAAGAATATACGCAATAACTTTCACTTCCTAAAACACTTTCATAACGTATTTATGTCTGTGCTGTTATCGTTTTTGCAATTTTCATTATTCCTTGATTATATGTATTGTAAATTAATTTAAAACAATATAAGCAATAACTTTTCGTTTCTAAAACACTTTCATAACGTATTTAAGTCTGTACTATTATCACAATTGTAATTTTCATTATTCTATGATTGTAAGATGTATTGTAAATTAATTTTGCAGAATATAAGCAATAACTTTTACTTCCTAAAACACTTTCCTAACGTATTTATGTCTGTGCTGTTATCGGTATTGTAGTTTTCATTATTCTTTGATTATATGTATTGTAAATTAATTTAAAAGAATATTCGCAATATCTTTTAGTTCCTAAAACACTTTCATAACGTATTTATGTCTGTGCTGTTATCTGTATTGTAGTTCTCATTATTCTTTGATTATACGTATTGTAAATTAATTTAAAAGAATATACGCAATAACTTTTAGTTCCTAAAACACTTTCATAACGTATTTATGTCTGTGCTGTTATCGGTATTGTAGTTCTCATTATTCTTTGATGATAAGATGTATTTTAAATTAATTTACAAGAATATAATCAATAACTTTTAGTTTCTAAAATACTTTCATAACGTATTTAAGTCTGTACTATTATCACAATTGTAATTTTCATTATTCTATGATTGTAAGATGTATTGTAAATTAATTTTGCAGAATATAAGCAATAACTTTTAGTTCCTAAAACACTTTCATAACGTATTTAGGTCTGTGCTGTTATCGGAATTGTAGTTTTCATTATTCTTTGATTATACGTATTGTAAATTAATTTAAAAGAATATACGCAATAACTTTTAGTTCCTAAAACACTTTCATAACGTACTTAGGTCTGTGCTGTTATCGTTATTGCAATTTTCATTATTCTTTGATGATAAGATGTATTGTAAATTAATTTTGCAGAATATAAGCAATAACTTTTACTTCCTAAAACACTTTCATAACGTATTTATGTCTGTGCTGTTATCGTTATTGCAATTTTCATTATTCTTTGATTATACGTATTGTAAATTAATTTAAAAGAATATACGCAATAACTTTTAGTTCCTAAAACACTTTCATAACGTATTTAGGTCTGTGCTGTTATCGGAATCGTAGTTTTCATTATTCTTTGATTATACGTATTGTAAATTAATTTAAAAGAATGTACGCAATAACTTTTAGTTCCTAAAACACTTTCATAACGTATTTAGGTCTGTGCTGTTATCGGAATTGTAGTTTTCATTATTCTTTGATTATAAGATGTAATATAAATTAATTTTTCAGAATATAGGTAATAGCTTTTAGTTTCTAAGACATTTTCACAACGTATTTATGTCTGTGCTATTATCGGAATTGTAGTTTTCATTATTCTTTGATTATACGTATTGTAAATTAATTTAAAAGAATATACGCAATAACTTTTACTTCCTAAAACACTTTCATAACGTATTTATGTCTGTGCTGTTATCGTTATTGCAATTTTCATTATTCTTTGATTATATGTATTGCAAATTAATTTAAAAGAATATAAGCAATAACTTTTCGTTTCTAAAACACTTTCATAACGTATTTATGTCTGTGCTGTTATCGGAATTGTAGTTTTCATTATTCTTTGATTATACGTATTGTAAATTAATTTAAAAGAATATACGCAATAACTTTTACTTCCTAAAACACTTTCATAACGTATTTAGGTCTGTGCTGTTATCGGAATTGTAGTTTTCATTATTCTTTGATTATAAGATGTAATATAAATTAATTTTTCAGAATATAGGTAATAGCTTTTAGTTTCTAAGACATTTTCACAACATATTTATGTCTGTGCTGTTATCGGTATTGTAGTTTTCATTATTCCTTGATTATACGTATTGTAAATTAATTTAGAAGAATATACGCAATAACTTTTAGTTCCTAAAAACCTTTCATAACGTATTTAGGTCTGTGCTGTTATCGTTTTTGCAATTTTCATTATTCTTTGATTATAAGATGTATTGTAAATTAATTTACTTGAATATAAGCAATAAATTTTAGTTTGTAAGACATTTTCATAACGTATTTAGGCCTGTGCTGTTATCGGAATTGTAGTTTTCATTATTCTTTGATTATATGTATTGTAAATTAATTCTGCAGAATATAAGCAATAACTTTTAGTTTCTAAGACGTTTTCATAACGTATTTAGGTCTGTGCTATTATCGGAATTGTAGTTTTCATTATTCTTTGATTAGACGTATTGTAAATTAATTTAAAAGAATATACGCAATAACTTTTACTTCCTAAAACACTTTCATAACGTATTTATGTCTGTGCTGTTATCGTTATTGCAATTTTCATTATTCTTTGATTATATGTATTGCAAATTAATTTAAAAGAATATAAGCAATAACTTTTCGTTTCTAAAACACTTTCATAACGTATTTATGTCTGTGCTGTTATCGGAATTGTAGTTTTCATTATTCTTTGATTATACGTATTGTAAATTAATTTAAAAGAATATACGCAATAACTTTTACTTCCTAAAACACTTTCATAACGTATTTAGGTCTGTGCTGTTATCGGAATTGTAGTTTTCATTATTCTTTGATTATAAGATGTAATATAAATTAATTTTTCAGAATATAGGTAATAGCTTTTAGTTTCTAAGACATTTTCACAACATATTTATGTCTGTGCTGTTATCGGTATTGTAGTTTTCATTATTCCTTGATTATACGTATTGTAAATTAATTTAGAAGAATATACGCAATAACTTTTAGTTCCTAAAAACCTTTCATAACGTATTTAGGTCTGTGCTGTTATCGTTTTTGCAATTTTCATTATTCTTTGATTATAACATGTATTGTAAATTAATTTACTTGAATATAAGCAATAAATTTTAGTTTCTAAGACATTTTCACAACGTATTTAGGTCTCTGCTGTTATCGTTATTGCAATTTTCATTATTCTTTGATTATATGTATTGTAAATTAATTCTGCAGAATATAAGCAATAACTTTTAGTTCCTAAAAACCTTTCATAACGTATTTAGGTCTGTGCTGTTATCGTTTTTGCAATTTTCATTATTCTTTGATTATAAGATGTATTGTAAATTAATTTACTTGAATATAAGCAATAAATTTTAGTTTGTAAGACATTTTCATAACGTATTTAGGCCTGTGCTGTTATCGGAATTGTAGTTTTCATTATTCTTTGATTATATGTATTGTAAATTAATTCTGCAGAATATAAGCAATAACTTTTAGTTTCTAAGACGTTTTCATAACGTATTTAGGTCTGTGCTATTATCGGAATTGTAGTTTTCATTATTCTTTGATTAGACGTATTGTAAATTAATTTAAAAGAATATACGCAATAACTTTTACTTCCTAAAACACTTTCATAACGTATTTAGGTCTGTGCTGTTATCGGAATTGTAGTTTTCATTATTCTTTGATGATAAGATGTATTGTAAATTAATTTACAAGAATATAATCAATAACTTTTAGTTTCTAAAATACTTTCATAACGTACTTAGGTCTGTGCTGTTATCGAAATTGTAGTTTTCATTATTCTTTGATTATAAGATGTATTGTAAATTAATTTTTCAGAATATAGGTAATAGCTTTTAGTTTCTAAGACATTTTCACAACGTATTTATGTCTGTGCTATTATCGGAATTGTAGTTTTCATTATTCTTTGATTATACGTATTGTAAATTAATTTAAAAGAATATACGCAATAACTTTTACTTCCTAAAACACTTTCATAACGTATTTATGTCTGTGCTGTTATCGTTATTGCAATTTTCATTATTCTTTGATTATATGTATTGTAAATTAATTTAAAAGAATATAAGCAATAGCTTTTCGTTTCTAAAACACTTTCATAACGTATTTAAGTCTGTACTATTATCACAATTGTAATTTTCATTATTCTATGATTGTAAGATGTATTGTAAATTAATTTTGCAGAATATAAGCAATAACTTTTACTTCCTAAAACACTTTCCTAACGTATTTATGTCTGTGCTGTTATCGGTATTGTAGTTTTCATTATTCCTTGATTATACGTATTGTAAATTAATTTAGAAGAATATACGCAATAACTTTTAGTTCCTAAAAACCTTTCATAACGTATTTAGGTCTGTGCTGTTATCGTTTTTGCAATTTTCATTATTCTTTGATTATAAGATGTATTGTAAATTAATTTACTTGAATATAAGCAATAAATTTTAGTTTGTAAGACATTTTCATAACGTATTTAGGCCTGTGCTGTTATCGGAATTGTAGTTTTCATTATTCTTTGATTATATGTATTGTAAATTAATTTAAAAGAATATACGCAATATCTTTTAGTTCCTAAAACACTTTCATAACGTATTTAGGTCTGTGCTGTTATCGTTATTGCAATTTTCATTATTCTTTGATGATAAGATGTATTGTAAATTAATTTTGCAGAATATAAGCAATAACTTTTACTTCCTAAAACACTTTCATAACGTATTTATGTCTGTGCTGTTATCGTTATTGCAATTTTCATTATTCTTTGATTATATGTATTGCAAATTAATTTAAAAGAATATAAGCAATAACTTTTCGTTTCTAAAACACTTTCATAACGTATTTATGTCTGTACTATTATCAAAATTGTAATTTTCATTATTCTATGATTGTAAGATGTATTGTAAATTAATTTTGCAGAATATAAGCAATAACTTTTACTTCCTAAAACACTTTCACAACGTATTTATGTCTGTGCTGTTATCGGAATTGTAGTTTTCATTATTCTTTGATTATATGTATTGTAAATTAATTTAAAAGAATATACGCAATAACCTTTAGTTCATAAAACACTTTCATAACGTATTTAGGTCTGTGCTGTTATCGGAATTGTAGTTTTCATTATTCTTTGATTATAAGATGTAATATAAATTAATTTTTCAGAATATAGGTAATAGCTTTTAGTTTCTAAGACATTTTCACAACATATTTATGTCTGTGCTATTATCGGAATTGTAGTTTTCATTATTCTTTGATTATACGTATTGTAAATTAATTTAAAAGAATGTACGGAATAACCTTTCGTTTCTAAAACACTTTCATAACGTATTTAAGTCTGTACTATTATCACAATTGTAATTTTCATTATTCTATGATTGTAAGATGTATTGTAAATTAATTTTGCAGAATATAAGCAATAACTTTTACTTCCTAGAACACTTTCCTAACGTATTTATGTCTGTGCTGTTGTCGGTATTGTAGTTTTCATTATTCTTTGATTATATGTATTGTAAATTAATTCTGCAGAATATAAGCAATAACTTTTAGTTTCTAAGACATTTTCATAACGTATTTATGTCTGTGCTGTTATCGTTATTGCAATTTTCATTATTCTTTGATTATATGTATTGTAAATTAATTCTGCAGAATATAAGCAATAACTTTTAGTTTCTAAGACATTTTCATAACGTATTTAGGTCTGTGCTGTTATCGGAATTGTAGTTTTCATTATTCTTTGATTATAAGATGTATTGTAAATTAATTTTGCAGAATATAAGCAATAACTTTTACTTCCTAAAACACTTTCATAACATATTTAGGTCTGTGCTATTATCGGAATTGTAGTTTTCATTATTCTTTGATTATACGTATTGTAAATTAATTTAAAAGAATATACGCAATAACTTTTACTTCCTTAAACACTTTCATAACGTATTTATGTCTGTGCTGTTATCGGTATTGTAGTTTTCATTATTCTTTGATTATACGCATTGTAAATTAATTTAAAAGAATATACGCAATAACTTTTAGTTTCTACGACATTTTCACAACGTATTTAGGTCTCTGCTGTTATCGTTATTGCAATTTTCATTATTCTTTGATTATATGTATTGTAAATTAATTTAAAAGGATATAAGCAATAACTTTTCGTTTCTAAAACACTTTCATAACGTATTTAAGTCTGTACTATTATCACAATTGTAATTTTCATTATTCTATGATTGTAAGATGTATTGTAAATTAATTTTGCAGAATATAAGCAATAACTTTTACTTCCTAAAACACTTTCATAACGCATTTATGTCTGTGCTGTTATCGGTATTGTAGTTTTCATTATTCCTTGATTATACGTATTGTAAATTAATTTAGAAGAATATACGCAATAACTTTTAGTTCCTAAAAACCTTTCATAACGTATTTAGGTCTGTGCTGTTATCGGTATTGTAGTTTTCATTATTCTTTGATTATACGTATTGTAAATTAATTTAAAAGAATATACGCAATAACCTTTAGTTCATAAAACACTTTCATAACGTATTTAGGTCTGTGCTGTTATCGGAATTGTAGTTTTCATTATTCTTTGATTATAAGATGTATTGTAAATTAATTTTGCAGAATATAAGCAATAACTTTTACCTCCTAAATCACTTTCATAACGTATTTATGTCTGTGCTGTTATCGTTATTGCAATTTTCATTATTCTTTGATTATATGTATTGTAAATTAATTTAAAAGAATATAAGCAATAACTTTTCGTTTCTAAAACACTTTCATAACGTATTTAAGTCTGTACTATTATCACAATTGTAATTTTCATTATTCTATGATTGTAAGATGTATTGTAAATTAATTTTGCAGAATATAAGCAATAACTTTTACTTCCTAAAACACTTTCATAACGCATTTATGTCTGTGCTGTTATCGGTATTGTAGTTTTCATTATTCCTTGATTATACGTATTGTAAATTAATTTAGAAGAATATACGCAATAACTTTTAGTTCCTAAAAACCTTTCATAACGTATTTAGGTCTGTGCTGTTATCGTTTTTGCAATTTTCATTATTCTTTGATTATAACATGTATTGTAAATTAATTTACTTGAATATAAGCAATAAATTTTAGTTTCTAAGACATTTTCACAACGTATTTAGGTCTCTGCTGTTATCGTTATTGCAATTTTCATTATTCTTTGATTATATGTATTGTAAATTAATTCTGCAGAATATAAGCAATAACTTTTAGTTCCTAAAAACCTTTCATAACGTATTTAGGTCTGTGCTGTTATCGTTTTTGCAATTTTCATTATTCTTTGATTATAAGATGTATTGTAAATTAATTTACTTGAATATAAGCAATAAATTTTAGTTTGTAAGACATTTTCATAACGTATTTAGGCCTGTGCTGTTATCGGAATTGTAGTTTTCATTATTCTTTGATTATATGTATTGTAAATTAATTCTGCAGAATATAAGCAATAACTTTTAGTTTCTAAGACGTTTTCATAACGTATTTAGGTCTGTGCTATTATCGGAATTGTAGTTTTCATTATTCTTTGATTAGACGTATTGTAAATTAATTTAAAAGAATATACGCAATAACTTTTACTTCCTAAAACACTTTCATAACGTATTTAGGTCTGTGCTGTTATCGGAATTGTAGTTTTCATTATTCTTTGATGATAAGATGTATTGTAAATTAATTTACAAGAATATAATCAATAACTTTTAGTTTCTAAAATACTTTCATAACGTACTTAGGTCTGTGCTGTTATCGAAATTGTAGTTTTCATTATTCTTTGATTATAAGATGTATTGTAAATTAATTTTTCAGAATATAGGTAATAGCTTTTAGTTTCTAAGACATTTTCACAACGTATTTATGTCTGTGCTATTATCGGAATTGTAGTTTTCATTATTCTTTGATTATACGTATTGTAAATTAATTTAAAAGAATATACGCAATAACTTTTACTTCCTAAAACACTTTCATAACGTATTTATGTCTGTGCTGTTATCGTTATTGCAATTTTCATTATTCTTTGATTATATGTATTGTAAATTAATTTAAAAGAATATAAGCAATAGCTTTTCGTTTCTAAAACACTTTCATAACGTATTTAAGTCTGTACTATTATCACAATTGTAATTTTCATTATTCTATGATTGTAAGATGTATTGTAAATTAATTTTGCAGAATATAAGCAATAACTTTTACTTCCTAAAACACTTTCCTAACGTATTTATGTCTGTGCTGTTATCGGTATTGTAGTTTTCATTATTCCTTGATTATACGTATTGTAAATTAATTTAGAAGAATATACGCAATAACTTTTAGTTCCTAAAAACCTTTCATAACGTATTTAGGTCTGTGCTGTTATCGTTTTTGCAATTTTCATTATTCTTTGATTATAAGATGTATTGTAAATTAATTTACTTGAATATAAGCAATAAATTTTAGTTTGTAAGACATTTTCATAACGTATTTAGGCCTGTGCTGTTATCGGAATTGTAGTTTTCATTATTCTTTGATTATATGTATTGTAAATTAATTTAAAAGAATATACGCAATATCTTTTAGTTCCTAAAACACTTTCATAACGTATTTAGGTCTGTGCTGTTATCGTTATTGCAATTTTCATTATTCTTTGATGATAAGATGTATTGTAAATTAATTTTGCAGAATATAAGCAATAACTTTTACTTCCTAAAACACTTTCATAACGTATTTATGTCTGTGCTGTTATCGTTATTGCAATTTTCATTATTCTTTGATTATATGTATTGCAAATTAATTTAAAAGAATATAAGCAATAACTTTTCGTTTCTAAAACACTTTCATAACGTATTTATGTCTGTACTATTATCAAAATTGTAATTTTCATTATTCTATGATTGTAAGATGTATTGTAAATTAATTTTGCAGAATATAAGCAATAACTTTTACTTCCTAAAACACTTTCACAACGTATTTATGTCTGTGCTGTTATCGGAATTGTAGTTTTCATTATTCTTTGATTATATGTATTGTAAATTAATTTAAAAGAATATACGCAATAACCTTTAGTTCATAAAACACTTTCATAACGTATTTAGGTCTGTGCTGTTATCGGAATTGTAGTTTTCATTATTCTTTGATTATAAGATGTAATATAAATTAATTTTTCAGAATATAGGTAATAGCTTTTAGTTTCTAAGACATTTTCACAACATATTTATGTCTGTGCTATTATCGGAATTGTAGTTTTCATTATTCTTTGATTATACGTATTGTAAATTAATTTAAAAGAATGTACGGAATAACCTTTCGTTTCTAAAACACTTTCATAACGTATTTAAGTCTGTACTATTATCACAATTGTAATTTTCATTATTCTATGATTGTAAGATGTATTGTAAATTAATTTTGCAGAATATAAGCAATAACTTTTACTTCCTAGAACACTTTCCTAACGTATTTATGTCTGTGCTGTTGTCGGTATTGTAGTTTTCATTATTCTTTGATTATATGTATTGTAAATTAATTCTGCAGAATATAAGCAATAACTTTTAGTTTCTAAGACATTTTCATAACGTATTTATGTCTGTGCTGTTATCGTTATTGCAATTTTCATTATTCTTTGATTATATGTATTGTAAATTAATTCTGCAGAATATAAGCAATAACTTTTAGTTTCTAAGACATTTTCATAACGTATTTAGGTCTGTGCTGTTATCGGAATTGTAGTTTTCATTATTCTTTGATTATAAGATGTATTGTAAATTAATTTTGCAGAATATAAGCAATAACTTTTACTTCCTAAAACACTTTCATAACATATTTAGGTCTGTGCTATTATCGGAATTGTAGTTTTCATTATTCTTTGATTATACGTATTGTAAATTAATTTAAAAGAATATACGCAATAACTTTTACTTCCTTAAACACTTTCATAACGTATTTATGTCTGTGCTGTTATCGGTATTGTAGTTTTCATTATTCTTTGATTATACGCATTGTAAATTAATTTAAAAGAATATACGCAATAACTTTTAGTTTCTACGACATTTTCACAACGTATTTAGGTCTCTGCTGTTATCGTTATTGCAATTTTCATTATTCTTTGATTATATGTATTGTAAATTAATTTAAAAGGATATAAGCAATAACTTTTCGTTTCTAAAACACTTTCATAACGTATTTAAGTCTGTACTATTATCACAATTGTAATTTTCATTATTCTATGATTGTAAGATGTATTGTAAATTAATTTTGCAGAATATAAGCAATAACTTTTACTTCCTAAAACACTTTCATAACGCATTTATGTCTGTGCTGTTATCGGTATTGTAGTTTTCATTATTCCTTGATTATACGTATTGTAAATTAATTTAGAAGAATATACGCAATAACTTTTAGTTCCTAAAAACCTTTCATAACGTATTTAGGTCTGTGCTGTTATCGGTATTGTAGTTTTCATTATTCTTTGATTATACGTATTGTAAATTAATTTAAAAGAATATACGCAATAACCTTTAGTTCATAAAACACTTTCATAACGTATTTAGGTCTGTGCTGTTATCGGAATTGTAGTTTTCATTATTCTTTGATTATAAGATGTATTGTAAATTAATTTTGCAGAATATAAGCAATAACTTTTACCTCCTAAATCACTTTCATAACGTATTTATGTCTGTGCTGTTATCGTTATTGCAATTTTCATTATTCTTTGATTATATGTATTGTAAATTAATTTAAAAGAATATAAGCAATAACTTTTCGTTTCTAAAACACTTTCATAACGTATTTAAGTCTGTACTATTATCACAATTGTAATTTTCATTATTCTATGATTGTAAGATGTATTGTAAATTAATTTTGCAGAATATAAGCAATAACTTTTACTTCCTAAAACACTTTCATAACGCATTTATGTCTGTGCTGTTATCGGTATTGTAGTTTTCATTATTCCTTGATTATACGTATTGTAAATTAATTTAGAAGAATATACGCAATAACTTTTAGTTCCTAAAAACCTTTCATAACGTATTTAGGTCTGTGCTGTTATCGTTTTTGCAATTTTCATTATTCTTTGATTATAACATGTATTGTAAATTAATTTACTTGAATATAAGCAATAAATTTTAGTTTCTAAGACATTTTCACAACGTATTTAGGTCTCTGCTGTTATCGTTATTGCAATTTTCATTATTCTTTGATTATATGTATTGTAAATTAATTCTGCAGAATATAAGCAATAACTTTTAGTTCCTAAAAACCTTTCATAACGTATTTAGGTCTGTGCTGTTATCGTTTTTGCAATTTTCATAATTCTTTGATGATAAGATGTATTGTAAATTAATTTACAAGAATATACGCAATAACTTTTAGTTTCTAAGACATTTTCATAACGTATTTAGGTCTGTGCTATTATCGGAATTGTAGTTTTCATTATTCTTTGATTATATGTATTGTAAATTAATTTAAAAGAATATACGCAATAACCTTTAGTTCATAAAACACTTTCATAACGTATTTAGGTCTGTGCTGTTATCGGAATTGTAGTTTTCATTATTCTTTGATTATAAGATGTAATATAAATTAATTTTTCAGAATATAGGTAATAGCTTTTAGTTTCTAAGACATTTTCACAACATATTTATGTCTGTGCTATTATCGGAATTGTAGTTTTCATTATTCTTTGATTATACGTATTGTAAATTAATTTAAAAGAATATACGCAATAACTTTTACTTCCTTAAACACTTTCATAACGTATTTAGGTCTGTGCTGTTATCGGAATTGTAGTTTTCATTATTCTTTGATTATAAGATGTAATATAAATTAATTTTTCAGAATATAGGTAATAGCTTTTAGTTTCTAAGACATTTTCACAACATATTTATGTCTGTGCTATTATCGGAATTGTAGTTTTCATTATTCTTTGATTATAAGATGTAATATAAATTAATTTTTCAGAATATAGGTAATAGCTTTTAGTTTCTAAGACATTTTCTCAACGTATTTATGTCTGTGCTGTTATCGTTATTGCAATTTTCATTATTCTTTGATTATATGTATTGTAAATTAATTTAAAAGAATATACGCAATAACTTTTAGTTCCTAAAAACCTTTCATAACGTATTTATGTCTGTGCTGTTATCGGTATTGTAGTTTTCATTATTCCTTAATTATACGTATTGTAAATTAATTTAGAAGAATATACGCAATAACTTTTAGTTCCTAAAAACCTTTCATAACGTATTTAGGTCTGTACTGTTATCGTTTTTGCAATTTTCATTATACTTTGATTATAACATGCATTGTAAATTAATTTACTTGAATATAAGCAATAAATTTTAGTTTGTAAGACATTTTCATAACGTATTTAGGCCTGTGCTGTTATCGGAATTGTAGTTTTCATTATTCTTTGATTATACGTATTGTAAATTAATTTAAAAGAATATACGCAATAACTTTTACTTCCTAAAACACTTTCATAACGTATTTATGTCTGTGCTGTTATCGGTATTGTAGTTCTCATTATTCTTTGATGATAAGATGTATTTTAAATTAATTTACAAGAATATAATCAATAACTTTTAGTTTCTAAAATACTTTCATAACGTACTTAGGTCTGTGCTGTTATCGAAATTGTAGTTTTCATTATTCTTTGATTATAAGATGTAATATAAATTAATTTTTCAGAATATAGGTAATAGCTTTTAGTTTCTAAGACATTTTCACAACGTATTTATGTCTGTGCTATTATCGGAATTGTAGTTTTCATTATTCTTTGATTATATGTATTGTAAATTAATTTAAAAGAATATACGCAATATCTTTTAGTTCCTAAAACACTTTCATAACGTATTTAGGTCTGTGCTGTTATCGTTATTGCAATTTTCATTATTCTTTGATTATATGTATTGTAAATTAATTTAAAAGAATATAAGCAATAACTTTTCGTTTCTAAAACACTTTCATAACGTATTTAAGTCTGTACTATTATCACAATTGTAATTTTCATTATTCTATGATTGTAAGATGTATTGTAAATTAATTTTGCAGAATATAAGCAATAACTTTTACTTCCTAAAACACTTTCATAACGCATTTATGTCTGTGCTGTTATCGGTATTGTAGTTTTCATTATTCCTTGATTATACGTATTGTAAATTAATTTAGAAGAATATACGCAATAACTTTTAGTTCCTAAAAACCTTTCATAACGTATTTAGGTCTGTGCTGTTATCGTTTTTGCAATTTTCATTATTCTTTGATTATAACATGTATTGTAAATTAATTTACTTGAATATAAGCAATAAATTTTAGTTTCTAAGACATTTTCACAACGTATTTAGGTCTCTGCTGTTATCGTTATTGCAATTTTCATTATTCTTTGATTATATGTATTGTAAATTAATTCTGCAGAATATAAGCAATAACTTTTAGTTCCTAAAAACCTTTCATAACGTATTTAGGTCTGTGCTGTTATCGTTTTTGCAATTTTCATAATTCTTTGATGATAAGATGTATTGTAAATTAATTTACAAGAATATACGCAATAACTTTTAGTTTCTAAGACATTTTCATAACGTATTTAGGTCTGTGCTATTATCGGAATTGTAGTTTTCATTATTCTTTGATTATATGTATTGTAAATTAATTTAAAAGAATATACGCAATAACCTTTAGTTCATAAAACACTTTCATAACGTATTTAGGTCTGTGCTGTTATCGGAATTGTAGTTTTCATTATTCTTTGATTATAAGATGTAATATAAATTAATTTTTCAGAATATAGGTAATAGCTTTTAGTTTCTAAGACATTTTCACAACATATTTATGTCTGTGCTATTATCGGAATTGTAGTTTTCATTATTCTTTGATTATACGTATTGTAAATTAATTTAAAAGAATATACGCAATAACTTTTACTTCCTTAAACACTTTCATAACGTATTTAGGTCTGTGCTGTTATCGGAATTGTAGTTTTCATTATTCTTTGATTATAAGATGTAATATAAATTAATTTTTCAGAATATAGGTAATAGCTTTTAGTTTCTAAGACATTTTCACAACATATTTATGTCTGTGCTATTATCGGAATTGTAGTTTTCATTATTCTTTGATTATACGTATTGTAAATTAATTTAAAAGAATATACGCAATAACTTTTACTTCCTTAAACACTTTCATAACGTATTTAGGTCTGTGCTGTTATCGGTATTGTAGTTTTCATTATTCCTTAATTATACGTATTGTAAATTAATTTAGAAGAATATACGCAATAACTTTTAGTTCCTAAAAACCTTTCATAACGTATTTAGGTCTGTACTGTTATCGTTTTTGCAATTTTCATTATACTTTGATTATAACATGCATTGTAAATTAATTTACTTGAATATAAGCAATAAATTTTAGTTTGTAAGACATTTTCATAACGTATTTAGGCCTGTGCTGTTATCGGAATTGTAGTTTTCATTATTCTTTGATTATACGTATTGTAAATTAATTTAAAAGAATATACGCAATAACTTTTACTTCCTAAAACACTTTCATAACGTATTTATGTCTGTGCTGTTATCGGTATTGTAGTTCTCATTATTCTTTGATGATAAGATGTATTGTAAATTAATTTTGCAGAATATAGGTAATAGCTTTTAGTTTCTAAGACATTTTCACAACGTATTTATGTCTGTGCTGTTATCGTTATTGCAATTTTCATTATTCTTTGATTATATGTATTGTAAATTAATTTAAAAGAATATAAGCAATAACTTTTCGTTTCTAAAACACTTTCATAACGTATTTAAGTCTGTACTATTATCACAATTGTAATTTTCATTATTCTATGATTGTAAGATGTATTGTAAATTAATTTTGCAGAATATAAGCAATAACTTTTACTTCCTAAAACACTTTCCTAACGTATTTATGTCTGTGCTGTTATCGGTATTGTAGTTTTCATTATTCCTTGATTATACGTATTGTAAATTAATTTAGAAGAATATACGCAATAACTTTTAGTTCCTAAAAACCTTTCATAACGTATTTAGGTCTGTGCTGTTATCGGTATTGTAGTTTTCATTATTCGTTGATTATACGTATTGTAAATTAATTTAAAAGAAGATACGCAATAACTTTTAGTTTCTAAGATATTTTCACAACGTATTTATGTCTGTGCTGTTATCGTTATTGCAATTTTCATTATTCTTTGATTATAAGATGTATTGTAAATTAATTTACTTGAATATAAGCAATAAATTTTAGTTTGTAAGACATTTTCATAACGTATTTAGGCCTGTGCTGTTATCGGAATTGTAGTTTTCATTATTCTTTGATTATATGTATTGTAAATTAATTCTGCAGAATATAAGCAATAACTTTTAGTTTCTAAGACATTTTCATAACGTATTTAGGTCTGTGCTATTATCGGAATTGTAGTTTTCATTATTCTTTGATTATACGTATTGTAAATTAATTTAAAAGAATATACGCAATAACTTTTAGTTTCTAAAACACTTTCATAACGTATTTATGTCTGTGCTATTATCGGAATTGTAGTTTTCATTATTCTTTGATTATACGTATTGTAAATTAATTTAAAAGAATATACGCAATAACTTTTACTTCCTAAAACACTTTCATAACGTATTTATGTCTGTGCTATTATCGGAATTGTAGTTTTCATTATTCTTTGAT
Source organism: Holcopasites calliopsidis (assembly GCA_023838395.1). Classification (NCBI taxonomy): domain Eukaryota; kingdom Metazoa; phylum Arthropoda; class Insecta; order Hymenoptera; family Apidae; genus Holcopasites; species Holcopasites calliopsidis. Next base: position 5,271,619 of record JALHAQ010000012.1, on the reverse strand, counting down.
TAGACGTATTGTAAATTAATTTAAAAGAATATACGCAATAACTTTTAGTTCCTAAAACACTTTCATAACGTATTTATGTCTGTGCTATTATCGGAATTGTAGTTTTCATTATTCTTTGATTATACGTATTGTAAATTAATTTAAAAGAATATACGCAATAACTTTTACTTCCTAAAACACTTTCATAACGTATTTAGGTCTGTGCTGTTATCGAAATTGTAGTTTTCATTATTCTTTGATTATAAGATGTATTGTAAATTAATTTTTCAGAATATAGGTAATAGCTTTTAGTTTCTAAGACATTTTCACAACGTATTTATGTCTGTGCTGTTATCGTTATTGCAATTTTCATTATTCTTTGATTATACGTATTGTAAATTAATTTTGCAGAATATAAGCAATAACTTTTAATTTCTAAGACATTTTCATAACGTATTTATGTCTGTGCTATTATCGGAATTGTAGTTTTCATTATTCTTTGATTATACGTATTGTAAATTAATTTAAAAGAATATACGCAATAACTTTCACTTCCTAAAACACTTTCATAACGTATTTATGTCTGTGCTGTTATCGTTTTTGCAATTTTCATTATTCCTTGATTATATGTATTGTAAATTAATTTAAAAGAATATAAGCAATAACTTTTAGTTCCTAAAACACTTTCATAACGTATTTAGGTCTGTGCTGTTATCGTTATTGCAATTTTCATTATTCCTTGATTATATGTATTGTAAATTAATTTAAAACAATATAAGCAATAACTTTTCGTTTCTAAAACACTTTCATAACGTATTTAAGTCTGTACTATTATCACAATTGTAATTTTCATTATTCTATGATTGTAAGATGTATTGTAAATTAATTTTGCAGAATATAAGCAATAACTTTTACTTCCTAAAACACTTTCCTAACGTATTTATGTCTGTGCTGTTATCGGTATTGTAGTTTTCATTATTCTTTGATTATATGTATTGTAAATTAATTTAAAAGAATATTCGCAATATCTTTTAGTTCCTAAAACACTTTCATAACGTATTTATGTCTGTGCTGTTATCTGTATTGTAGTTCTCATTATTCTTTGATTATACGTATTGTAAATTAATTTAAAAGAATATACGCAATAACTTTTAGTTCCTAAAACACTTTCATAACGTATTTATGTCTGTGCTGTTATCGGTATTGTAGTTCTCATTATTCTTTGATGATAAGATGTATTTTAAATTAATTTACAAGAATATAATCAATAACTTTTAGTTTCTAAAATACTTTCATAACGTATTTATGTCTGTGCTGTTATCGTTATTGCAATTTTCATTATTCTTTGATTATACGTATTGTAAATTAATTTAAAAGAATATACGCAATAACTTTTAGTTCCTAAAACACTTTCATAACGTACTTAGGTCTGTGCTGTTATCGTTATTGCAATTTTCATTATTCTTTGATGATAAGATGTATTGTAAATTAATTTTGCAGAATATAAGCAATAACTTTTACTTCCTAAAACACTTTCATAACGTATTTATGTCTGTGCTGTTATCGTTATTGCAATTTTCATTATTCTTTGATTATACGTATTGTAAATTAATTTAAAAGAATATACGCAATAACTTTTAGTTCCTAAAACACTTTCATAACGTATTTAGGTCTGTGCTGTTATCGGAATCGTAGTTTTCATTATTCTTTGATTATACGTATTGTAAATTAATTTAAAAGAATGTACGCAATAACTTTTAGTTCCTAAAACACTTTCATAACGTATTTAGGTCTGTGCTGTTATCGGAATTGTAGTTTTCATTATTCTTTGATTATAAGATGTAATATAAATTAATTTTTCAGAATATAGGTAATAGCTTTTAGTTTCTAAGACATTTTCACAACGTATTTATGTCTGTGCTATTATCGGAATTGTAGTTTTCATTATTCTTTGATTATACGTATTGTAAATTAATTTAAAAGAATATACGCAATAACTTTTACTTCCTAAAACACTTTCATAACGTATTTATGTCTGTGCTGTTATCGTTATTGCAATTTTCATTATTCTTTGATTATATGTATTGCAAATTAATTTAAAAGAATATAAGCAATAACTTTTCGTTTCTAAAACACTTTCATAACGTATTTATGTCTGTGCTGTTATCGGAATTGTAGTTTTCATTATTCTTTGATTATACGTATTGTAAATTAATTTAAAAGAATATACGCAATAACTTTTACTTCCTAAAACACTTTCATAACGTATTTAGGTCTGTGCTGTTATCGGAATTGTAGTTTTCATTATTCTTTGATTATAAGATGTAATATAAATTAATTTTTCAGAATATAGGTAATAGCTTTTAGTTTCTAAGACATTTTCACAACATATTTATGTCTGTGCTGTTATCGGTATTGTAGTTTTCATTATTCCTTGATTATACGTATTGTAAATTAATTTAGAAGAATATACGCAATAACTTTTAGTTCCTAAAAACCTTTCATAACGTATTTAGGTCTGTGCTGTTATCGGAATTGTAGTTTTCATTATTCTTTGATTATAAGATGTATTGTAAATTAATTTTGCAGAATATAAGCAATAACTTTTACCTCCTAAATCACTTTCATAACGTATTTATGTCTGTGCTGTTATCGTTATTGCAATTTTCATTATTCTTTGATTATATGTATTGTAAATTAATTTAAAAGAATATAAGCAATAACTTTTCGTTTCTAAAACACTTTCATAACGTATTTAAGTCTGTACTATTATCACAATTGTAATTTTCATTATTCTATGATTGTAAGATGTATTGTAAATTAATTTTGCAGAATATAAGCAATAACTTTTACTTCCTAAAACACTTTCATAACGCATTTATGTCTGTGCTGTTATCGGAATTGTAGTTTTCATTATTCTTTGATTATATGTATTGTAAATTAATTTAAAAGAATATACGCAATAACTTTTAGTTCCTAAAACACTTTCATAACGTATTTATGTCTGTGCTGTTATCGGTATTGTAGTTTTCATTATTCTTTGATTATACGTATTGTAAATTAATTTAAAAGAATATACGCAATAACTTTTAGTTCCTAAAACACTTTCATAACGTACTTAGGTCTGTGCTGTTATCGGAATTGTAGTTTTCATTATTCTTTGATTATAAGATGTATTGTAAATTAATTCTGCAGAATATAAGCAATAACTTTTAGTTTCTAAGACATTTTCATAACGTATTTAGGTCTGTGCTGTTATCGGAATTGTAGTTTTCATTATTCTTTGATTATAAGATGTATTGTAAATTAATTTTGCAGAATATAAGCAATAACTTTTACTTCCTAAAACACTTTCATAACATATTTAGGTCTGTGCTATTATCGGAATTGTAGTTTTCATTATTCTTTGATTATACGTATTGTAAATTAATTTAAAAGAATATACGCAATAACTTTTACTTCCTTAAACACTTTCATAACGTATTTATGTCTGTGCTGTTATCGGTATTGTAGTTTTCATTATTCTTTGATTATACGCATTGTAAATTAATTTAAAAGAATATACGCAATAACTTTTAGTTTCTACGACATTTTCACAACGTATTTAGGTCTCTGCTGTTATCGTTATTGCAATTTTCATTATTCTTTGATTATATGTATTGTAAATTAATTTAAAAGGATATAAGCAATAACTTTTCGTTTCTAAAACACTTTCATAACGTATTTAAGTCTGTACTATTATCACAATTGTAATTTTCATTATTCTATGATTGTAAGATGTATTGTAAATTAATTTTGCAGAATATAAGCAATAACTTTTACTTCCTAAAACACTTTCATAACGCATTTATGTCTGTGCTGTTATCGGTATTGTAGTTTTCATTATTCCTTGATTATACGTATTGTAAATTAATTTAGAAGAATATACGCAATAACTTTTAGTTCCTAAAAACCTTTCATAACGTATTTAGGTCTGTGCTGTTATCGGTATTGTAGTTTTCATTATTCTTTGATTATACGTATTGTAAATTAATTTAAAAGAATATACGCAATAACCTTTAGTTCATAAAACACTTTCATAACGTATTTAGGTCTGTGCTGTTATCGGAATTGTAGTTTTCATTATTCTTTGATTATAAGATGTATTGTAAATTAATTTTGCAGAATATAAGCAATAACTTTTACCTCCTAAATCACTTTCATAACGTATTTATGTCTGTGCTGTTATCGTTATTGCAATTTTCATTATTCTTTGATTATATGTATTGTAAATTAATTTAAAAGAATATAAGCAATAACTTTTCGTTTCTAAAACACTTTCATAACGTATTTAAGTCTGTACTATTATCACAATTGTAATTTTCATTATTCTATGATTGTAAGATGTATTGTAAATTAATTTTGCAGAATATAAGCAATAACTTTTACTTCCTAAAACACTTTCCTAACGTATTTATGTCTGTGCTGTTATCGGTATTGTAGTTTTCATTATTCCTTGATTATACGTATTGTAAATTAATTTAGAAGAATATACGCAATAACTTTTAGTTCCTAAAAACCTTTCATAACGTATTTAGGTCTGTGCTGTTATCGGTATTGTAGTTTTCATTATTCGTTGATTATACGTATTGTAAATTAATTTAAAAGAAGATACGCAATAACTTTTAGTTTCTAAGATATTTTCACAACGTATTTATGTCTGTGCTGTTATCGTTATTGCAATTTTCATTATTCTTTGATTATAAGATGTATTGTAAATTAATTTACTTGAATATAAGCAATAAATTTTAGTTTGTAAGACATTTTCATAACGTATTTAGGCCTGTGCTGTTATCGGAATTGTAGTTTTCATTATTCTTTGATTATATGTATTGTAAATTAATTCTGCAGAATATAAGCAATAACTTTTAGTTTCTAAGACATTTTCATAACGTATTTAGGTCTGTGCTATTATCGGAATTGTAGTTTTCATTATTCTTTGATTATACGTATTGTAAATTAATTTAAAAGAATATACGCAATAACTTTTAGTTTCTAAAACACTTTCATAACGTATTTATGTCTGTGCTATTATCGGAATTGTAGTTTTCATTATTCTTTGATTATACGTATTGTAAATTAATTTAAAAGAATATACGCAATAACTTTTACTTCCTAAAACACTTTCATAACGTATTTAGGTCTGTGCTGTTATCGAAATTGTAGTTTTCATTATTCTTTGATTATAAGATGTATTGTAAATTAATTTTTCAGAATATAGGTAATAGCTTTTAGTTTCTAAGACATTTTCACAACGTATTTATGTCTGTGCTGTTATCGTTATTGCAATTTTCATTATTCTTTGATTATACGTATTGTAAATTAATTTTGCAGAATATAAGCAATAACTTTTAATTTCTAAGACATTTTCATAACGTATTTATGTCTGTGCTATTATCGGAATTGTAGTTTTCATTATTCTTTGATTATACGTATTGTAAATTAATTTAAAAGAATATACGCAATAACTTTCACTTCCTAAAACACTTTCATAACGTATTTATGTCTGTGCTGTTATCGTTTTTGCAATTTTCATTATTCCTTGATTATATGTATTGTAAATTAATTTAAAACAATATAAGCAATAACTTTTCGTTTCTAAAACACTTTCATAACGTATTTAAGTCTGTACTATTATCACAATTGTAATTTTCATTATTCTATGATTGTAAGATGTATTGTAAATTAATTTTGCAGAATATAAGCAATAACTTTTACTTCCTAAAACACTTTCCTAACGTATTTATGTCTGTGCTGTTATCGGTATTGTAGTTTTCATTATTCTTTGATTATATGTATTGTAAATTAATTTAAAAGAATATTCGCAATATCTTTTAGTTCCTAAAACACTTTCATAACGTATTTATGTCTGTGCTGTTATCTGTATTGTAGTTCTCATTATTCTTTGATTATACGTATTGTAAATTAATTTAAAAGAATATACGCAATAACTTTTAGTTCCTAAAACACTTTCATAACGTATTTATGTCTGTGCTGTTATCGGTATTGTAGTTCTCATTATTCTTTGATGATAAGATGTATTTTAAATTAATTTACAAGAATATAATCAATAACTTTTAGTTTCTAAAATACTTTCATAACGTATTTAAGTCTGTACTATTATCACAATTGTAATTTTCATTATTCTATGATTGTAAGATGTATTGTAAATTAATTTTGCAGAATATAAGCAATAACTTTTAGTTCCTAAAACACTTTCATAACGTATTTAGGTCTGTGCTGTTATCGGAATTGTAGTTTTCATTATTCTTTGATTATACGTATTGTAAATTAATTTAAAAGAATATACGCAATAACTTTTAGTTCCTAAAACACTTTCATAACGTACTTAGGTCTGTGCTGTTATCGTTATTGCAATTTTCATTATTCTTTGATGATAAGATGTATTGTAAATTAATTTTGCAGAATATAAGCAATAACTTTTACTTCCTAAAACACTTTCATAACGTATTTATGTCTGTGCTGTTATCGTTATTGCAATTTTCATTATTCTTTGATTATACGTATTGTAAATTAATTTAAAAGAATATACGCAATAACTTTTAGTTCCTAAAACACTTTCATAACGTATTTAGGTCTGTGCTGTTATCGGAATCGTAGTTTTCATTATTCTTTGATTATACGTATTGTAAATTAATTTAAAAGAATGTACGCAATAACTTTTAGTTCCTAAAACACTTTCATAACGTATTTAGGTCTGTGCTGTTATCGGAATTGTAGTTTTCATTATTCTTTGATTATAAGATGTAATATAAATTAATTTTTCAGAATATAGGTAATAGCTTTTAGTTTCTAAGACATTTTCACAACGTATTTATGTCTGTGCTATTATCGGAATTGTAGTTTTCATTATTCTTTGATTATACGTATTGTAAATTAATTTAAAAGAATATACGCAATAACTTTTACTTCCTAAAACACTTTCATAACGTATTTATGTCTGTGCTGTTATCGTTATTGCAATTTTCATTATTCTTTGATTATATGTATTGCAAATTAATTTAAAAGAATATAAGCAATAACTTTTCGTTTCTAAAACACTTTCATAACGTATTTATGTCTGTGCTGTTATCGGAATTGTAGTTTTCATTATTCTTTGATTATACGTATTGTAAATTAATTTAAAAGAATATACGCAATAACTTTTACTTCCTAAAACACTTTCATAACGTATTTAGGTCTGTGCTGTTATCGGAATTGTAGTTTTCATTATTCTTTGATTATAAGATGTAATATAAATTAATTTTTCAGAATATAGGTAATAGCTTTTAGTTCCTAAAAACCTTTCATAACGTATTTAGGTCTGTGCTGTTATCGTTTTTGCAATTTTCATTATTCTTTGATTATAAGATGTATTGTAAATTAATTTACTTGAATATAAGCAATAAATTTTAGTTTGTAAGACATTTTCATAACGTATTTAGGCCTGTGCTGTTATCGGAATTGTAGTTTTCATTATTCTTTGATTATATGTATTGTAAATTAATTCTGCAGAATATAAGCAATAACTTTTAGTTTCTAAGACGTTTTCATAACGTATTTAGGTCTGTGCTATTATCGGAATTGTAGTTTTCATTATTCTTTGATTAGACGTATTGTAAATTAATTTAAAAGAATATACGCAATAACTTTTACTTCCTAAAACACTTTCATAACGTATTTAGGTCTGTGCTGTTATCGGAATTGTAGTTTTCATTATTCTTTGATGATAAGATGTATTGTAAATTAATTTACAAGAATATAATCAATAACTTTTAGTTTCTAAAATACTTTCATAACGTACTTAGGTCTGTGCTGTTATCGAAATTGTAGTTTTCATTATTCTTTGATTATAAGATGTATTGTAAATTAATTTTTCAGAATATAGGTAATAGCTTTTAGTTTCTAAGACATTTTCACAACGTATTTATGTCTGTGCTATTATCGGAATTGTAGTTTTCATTATTCTTTGATTATACGTATTGTAAATTAATTTAAAAGAATATACGCAATAACTTTTAGTTCCTAAAACACTTTCATAACGTATTTAGGTCTGTGCTGTTATCGGAATCGTAGTTTTCATTATTCTTTGATTATACGTATTGTAAATTAATTTAAAAGAATGTACGCAATAACTTTTAGTTCCTAAAACACTTTCATAACGTATTTAGGTCTGTGCTGTTATCGGAATCGTAGTTTTCATTATTCTTTGATTATACGTATTGTAAATTAATTTAAAAGAATGTACGCAATAACTTTTAGTTCCTAAAACACTTTCATAACGTATTTATGTCTGTGCTGTTATCGTTATTGCAATTTTCATTATTCTTTGATTATATGTATTGCAAATTAATTTAAAAGAATATAAGCAATAACTTTTCGTTTCTAAAACACTTTCATAACGTATTTATGTCTGTGCTGTTATCGGAATTGTAGTTTTCATTATTCTTTGATTATACGTATTGTAAATTAATTTAAAAGAATATACGCAATAACTTTTACTTCCTAAAACACTTTCATAACGTATTTAGGTCTGTGCTGTTATCGGAATTGTAGTTTTCATTATTCTTTGATTATAAGATGTAATATAAATTAATTTTTCAGAATATAGGTAATAGCTTTTAGTTTCTAAGACATTTTCACAACATATTTATGTCTGTGCTGTTATCGGTATTGTAGTTTTCATTATTCCTTGATTATACGTATTGTAAATTAATTTAGAAGAATATACGCAATAACTTTTAGTTCCTAAAAACCTTTCATAACGTATTTAGGTCTGTGCTGTTATCGTTTTTGCAATTTTCATTATTCTTTGATTATAACATGTATTGTAAATTAATTTACTTGAATATAAGCAATAAATTTTAGTTTCTAAGACATTTTCACAACGTATTTAGGTCTCTGCTGTTATCGTTATTGCAATTTTCATTATTCTTTGATTATATGTATTGTAAATTAATTCTGCAGAATATAAGCAATAACTTTTAGTTCCTAAAAACCTTTCATAACGTATTTAGGTCTGTGCTGTTATCGTTTTTGCAATTTTCATTATTCTTTGATTATAAGATGTATTGTAAATTAATTTACTTGAATATAAGCAATAAATTTTAGTTTGTAAGACATTTTCATAACGTATTTAGGCCTGTGCTGTTATCGGAATTGTAGTTTTCATTATTCTTTGATTATATGTATTGTAAATTAATTCTGCAGAATATAAGCAATAACTTTTAGTTTCTAAGACGTTTTCATAACGTATTTAGGTCTGTGCTATTATCGGAATTGTAGTTTTCATTATTCTTTGATTAGACGTATTGTAAATTAATTTAAAAGAATATACGCAATAACTTTTACTTCCTAAAACACTTTCATAACGTATTTAGGTCTGTGCTGTTATCGGAATTGTAGTTTTCATTATTCTTTGATGATAAGATGTATTGTAAATTAATTTACAAGAATATAATCAATAACTTTTAGTTTCTAAAATACTTTCATAACGTACTTAGGTCTGTGCTGTTATCGAAATTGTAGTTTTCATTATTCTTTGATTATAAGATGTATTGTAAATTAATTTTTCAGAATATAGGTAATAGCTTTTAGTTTCTAAGACATTTTCACAACGTATTTATGTCTGTGCTATTATCGGAATTGTAGTTTTCATTATTCTTTGATTATACGTATTGTAAATTAATTTAAAAGAATATACGCAATAACTTTTACTTCCTAAAACACTTTCATAACGTATTTATGTCTGTGCTGTTATCGTTATTGCAATTTTCATTATTCTTTGATTATATGTATTGTAAATTAATTTAAAAGAATATAAGCAATAGCTTTTCGTTTCTAAAACACTTTCATAACGTATTTAAGTCTGTACTATTATCACAATTGTAATTTTCATTATTCTATGATTGTAAGATGTATTGTAAATTAATTTTGCAGAATATAAGCAATAACTTTTACTTCCTAAAACACTTTCCTAACGTATTTATGTCTGTGCTGTTATCGGTATTGTAGTTTTCATTATTCCTTGATTATACGTATTGTAAATTAATTTAGAAGAATATACGCAATAACTTTTAGTTCCTAAAAACCTTTCATAACGTATTTAGGTCTGTGCTGTTATCGTTTTTGCAATTTTCATTATTCTTTGATTATAAGATGTATTGTAAATTAATTTACTTGAATATAAGCAATAAATTTTAGTTTGTAAGACATTTTCATAACGTATTTAGGCCTGTGCTGTTATCGGAATTGTAGTTTTCATTATTCTTTGATTATATGTATTGTAAATTAATTTAAAAGAATATACGCAATATCTTTTAGTTCCTAAAACACTTTCATAACGTATTTAGGTCTGTGCTGTTATCGTTATTGCAATTTTCATTATTCTTTGATGATAAGATGTATTGTAAATTAATTTTGCAGAATATAAGCAATAACTTTTACTTCCTAAAACACTTTCATAACGTATTTATGTCTGTGCTGTTATCGTTATTGCAATTTTCATTATTCTTTGATTATATGTATTGCAAATTAATTTAAAAGAATATAAGCAATAACTTTTCGTTTCTAAAACACTTTCATAACGTATTTATGTCTGTACTATTATCAAAATTGTAATTTTCATTATTCTATGATTGTAAGATGTATTGTAAATTAATTTTGCAGAATATAAGCAATAACTTTTACTTCCTAAAACACTTTCACAACGTATTTATGTCTGTGCTGTTATCGGAATTGTAGTTTTCATTATTCTTTGATTATATGTATTGTAAATTAATTTAAAAGAATATACGCAATAACCTTTAGTTCATAAAACACTTTCATAACGTATTTAGGTCTGTGCTGTTATCGGAATTGTAGTTTTCATTATTCTTTGATTATAAGATGTAATATAAATTAATTTTTCAGAATATAGGTAATAGCTTTTAGTTTCTAAGACATTTTCACAACATATTTATGTCTGTGCTATTATCGGAATTGTAGTTTTCATTATTCTTTGATTATACGTATTGTAAATTAATTTAAAAGAATGTACGGAATAACCTTTCGTTTCTAAAACACTTTCATAACGTATTTAAGTCTGTACTATTATCACAATTGTAATTTTCATTATTCTATGATTGTAAGATGTATTGTAAATTAATTTTGCAGAATATAAGCAATAACTTTTACTTCCTAGAACACTTTCCTAACGTATTTATGTCTGTGCTGTTGTCGGTATTGTAGTTTTCATTATTCTTTGATTATATGTATTGTAAATTAATTCTGCAGAATATAAGCAATAACTTTTAGTTTCTAAGACATTTTCATAACGTATTTATGTCTGTGCTGTTATCGTTATTGCAATTTTCATTATTCTTTGATTATATGTATTGTAAATTAATTCTGCAGAATATAAGCAATAACTTTTAGTTTCTAAGACATTTTCATAACGTATTTAGGTCTGTGCTGTTATCGGAATTGTAGTTTTCATTATTCTTTGATTATAAGATGTATTGTAAATTAATTTTGCAGAATATAAGCAATAACTTTTACTTCCTAAAACACTTTCATAACATATTTAGGTCTGTGCTATTATCGGAATTGTAGTTTTCATTATTCTTTGATTATACGTATTGTAAATTAATTTAAAAGAATATACGCAATAACTTTTACTTCCTTAAACACTTTCATAACGTATTTATGTCTGTGCTGTTATCGGTATTGTAGTTTTCATTATTCTTTGATTATACGCATTGTAAATTAATTTAAAAGAATATACGCAATAACTTTTAGTTTCTACGACATTTTCACAACGTATTTAGGTCTCTGCTGTTATCGTTATTGCAATTTTCATTATTCTTTGATTATATGTATTGTAAATTAATTTAAAAGGATATAAGCAATAACTTTTCGTTTCTAAAACACTTTCATAACGTATTTAAGTCTGTACTATTATCACAATTGTAATTTTCATTATTCTATGATTGTAAGATGTATTGTAAATTAATTTTGCAGAATATAAGCAATAACTTTTACTTCCTAAAACACTTTCATAACGCATTTATGTCTGTGCTGTTATCGGTATTGTAGTTTTCATTATTCCTTGATTATACGTATTGTAAATTAATTTAGAAGAATATACGCAATAACTTTTAGTTCCTAAAAACCTTTCATAACGTATTTAGGTCTGTGCTGTTATCGGTATTGTAGTTTTCATTATTCTTTGATTATACGTATTGTAAATTAATTTAAAAGAATATACGCAATAACCTTTAGTTCATAAAACACTTTCATAACGTATTTAGGTCTGTGCTGTTATCGGAATTGTAGTTTTCATTATTCTTTGATTATAAGATGTATTGTAAATTAATTTTGCAGAATATAAGCAATAACTTTTACCTCCTAAATCACTTTCATAACGTATTTATGTCTGTGCTGTTATCGTTATTGCAATTTTCATTATTCTTTGATTATATGTATTGTAAATTAATTTAAAAGAATATAAGCAATAACTTTTCGTTTCTAAAACACTTTCATAACGTATTTAAGTCTGTACTATTATCACAATTGTAATTTTCATTATTCTATGATTGTAAGATGTATTGTAAATTAATTTTGCAGAATATAAGCAATAACTTTTACTTCCTAAAACACTTTCATAACGCATTTATGTCTGTGCTGTTATCGGTATTGTAGTTTTCATTATTCCTTGATTATACGTATTGTAAATTAATTTAGAAGAATATACGCAATAACTTTTAGTTCCTAAAAACCTTTCATAACGTATTTAGGTCTGTGCTGTTATCGTTTTTGCAATTTTCATTATTCTTTGATTATAACATGTATTGTAAATTAATTTACTTGAATATAAGCAATAAATTTTAGTTTCTAAGACATTTTCACAACGTATTTAGGTCTCTGCTGTTATCGTTATTGCAATTTTCATTATTCTTTGATTATATGTATTGTAAATTAATTCTGCAGAATATAAGCAATAACTTTTAGTTCCTAAAAACCTTTCATAACGTATTTAGGTCTGTGCTGTTATCGTTTTTGCAATTTTCATAATTCTTTGATGATAAGATGTATTGTAAATTAATTTACAAGAATATACGCAATAACTTTTAGTTTCTAAGACATTTTCATAACGTATTTAGGTCTGTGCTATTATCGGAATTGTAGTTTTCATTATTCTTTGATTATATGTATTGTAAATTAATTTAAAAGAATATACGCAATAACCTTTAGTTCATAAAACACTTTCATAACGTATTTAGGTCTGTGCTGTTATCGGAATTGTAGTTTTCATTATTCTTTGATTATAAGATGTAATATAAATTAATTTTTCAGAATATAGGTAATAGCTTTTAGTTTCTAAGACATTTTCACAACATATTTATGTCTGTGCTATTATCGGAATTGTAGTTTTCATTATTCTTTGATTATACGTATTGTAAATTAATTTAAAAGAATATACGCAATAACTTTTACTTCCTTAAACACTTTCATAACGTATTTAGGTCTGTGCTGTTATCGGAATTGTAGTTTTCATTATTCTTTGATTATAAGATGTAATATAAATTAATTTTTCAGAATATAGGTAATAGCTTTTAGTTTCTAAGACATTTTCACAACATATTTATGTCTGTGCTATTATCGGAATTGTAGTTTTCATTATTCTTTGATTATAAGATGTAATATAAATTAATTTTTCAGAATATAGGTAATAGCTTTTAGTTTCTAAGACATTTTCTCAACGTATTTATGTCTGTGCTGTTATCGTTATTGCAATTTTCATTATTCTTTGATTATATGTATTGTAAATTAATTTAAAAGAATATACGCAATAACTTTTAGTTCCTAAAAACCTTTCATAACGTATTTATGTCTGTGCTGTTATCGGTATTGTAGTTTTCATTATTCCTTAATTATACGTATTGTAAATTAATTTAGAAGAATATACGCAATAACTTTTAGTTCCTAAAAACCTTTCATAACGTATTTAGGTCTGTACTGTTATCGTTTTTGCAATTTTCATTATACTTTGATTATAACATGCATTGTAAATTAATTTACTTGAATATAAGCAATAAATTTTAGTTTGTAAGACATTTTCATAACGTATTTAGGCCTGTGCTGTTATCGGAATTGTAGTTTTCATTATTCTTTGATTATACGTATTGTAAATTAATTTAAAAGAATATACGCAATAACTTTTACTTCCTAAAACACTTTCATAACGTATTTATGTCTGTGCTGTTATCGGTATTGTAGTTCTCATTATTCTTTGATGATAAGATGTATTTTAAATTAATTTACAAGAATATAATCAATAACTTTTAGTTTCTAAAATACTTTCATAACGTACTTAGGTCTGTGCTGTTATCGAAATTGTAGTTTTCATTATTCTTTGATTATAAGATGTAATATAAATTAATTTTTCAGAATATAGGTAATAGCTTTTAGTTTCTAAGACATTTTCACAACGTATTTATGTCTGTGCTATTATCGGAATTGTAGTTTTCATTATTCTTTGATTATATGTATTGTAAATTAATTTAAAAGAATATACGCAATATCTTTTAGTTCCTAAAACACTTTCATAACGTATTTAGGTCTGTGCTGTTATCGTTATTGCAATTTTCATTATTCTTTGATGATAAGATGTATTGTAAATTAATTTTGCAGAATATAGGTAATAGCTTTTAGTTTCTAAGACATTTTCACAACGTATTTATGTCTGTGCTGTTATCGTTATTGCAATTTTCATTATTCTTTGATTATATGTATTGTAAATTAATTTAAAAGAATATAAGCAATAACTTTTCGTTTCTAAAACACTTTCATAACGTATTTAAGTCTGTACTATTATCACAATTGTAATTTTCATTATTCTATGATTGTAAGATGTATTGTAAATTAATTTTGCAGAATATAAGCAATAACTTTTACTTCCTAAAACACTTTCCTAACGTATTTATGTCTGTGCTGTTATCGGTATTGTAGTTTTCATTATTCCTTGATTATACGTATTGTAAATTAATTTAGAAGAATATACGCAATAACTTTTAGTTCCTAAAAACCTTTCATAACGTATTTAGGTCTGTGCTGTTATCGGTATTGTAGTTTTCATTATTCGTTGATTATACGTATTGTAAATTAATTTAAAAGAAGATACGCAATAACTTTTAGTTTCTAAGATATTTTCACAACGTATTTATGTCTGTGCTGTTATCGTTATTGCAATTTTCATTATTCTTTGATTATAAGATGTATTGTAAATTAATTTACTTGAATATAAGCAATAAATTTTAGTTTGTAAGACATTTTCATAACGTATTTAGGCCTGTGCTGTTATCGGAATTGTAGTTTTCATTATTCTTTGATTATATGTATTGTAAATTAATTCTGCAGAATATAAGCAATAACTTTTAGTTTCTAAGACATTTTCATAACGTATTTAGGTCTGTGCTATTATCGGAATTGTAGTTTTCATTATTCTTTGATTATACGTATTGTAAATTAATTTAAAAGAATATACGCAATAACTTTTACTTCCTAAAACACTTTCATAACGTATTTATGTCTGTGCTATTATCGGAATTGTAGTTTTCATTATTCTTTGATTAGACGTATTGTAAATTAATTTAAAAGAATATACGCAATAACTTTTAGTTCCTAAAACACTTTCATAACGTATTTATGTCTGTGCTATTATCGGAATTGTAGTTTTCATTATTCTTTGATTATACGTATTGTAAATTAATTTAAAAGAATATACGCAATAACTTTTACTTCCTAAAACACTTTCATAACGTATTTAGGTCTGTGCTGTTATCGAAATTGTAGTTTTCATTATTCTTTGATTATAAGATGTATTGTAAATTAATTTTTCAGAATATAGGTAATAGCTTTTAGTTTCTAAGACATTTTCACAACGTATTTATGTCTGTGCTGTTATCGTTATTGCAATTTTCATTATTCTTTGATTATACGTATTGTAAATTAATTTTGCAGAATATAAGCAATAACTTTTAATTTCTAAGACATTTTCATAACGTATTTATGTCTGTGCTATTATCGGAATTGTAGTTTTCATTATTCTTTGATTATACGTATTGTAAATTAATTTAAAAGAATATACGCAATAACTTTCACTTCCTAAAACACTTTCATAACGTATTTATGTCTGTGCTGTTATCGTTTTTGCAATTTTCATTATTCCTTGATTATATGTATTGTAAATTAATTTAAAAGAATATAAGCAATAACTTTTAGTTCCTAAAACACTTTCATAACGTATTTAGGTCTGTGCTGTTATCGTTATTGCAATTTTCATTATTCCTTGATTATATGTATTGTAAATTAATTTAAAACAATATAAGCAATAACTTTTCGTTTCTAAAACACTTTCATAACGTATTTAAGTCTGTACTATTATCACAATTGTAATTTTCATTATTCTATGATTGTAAGATGTATTGTAAATTAATTTTGCAGAATATAAGCAATAACTTTTACTTCCTAAAACACTTTCCTAACGTATTTATGTCTGTGCTGTTATCGGTATTGTAGTTTTCATTATTCTTTGATTATATGTATTGTAAATTAATTTAAAAGAATATTCGCAATATCTTTTAGTTCCTAAAACACTTTCATAACGTATTTATGTCTGTGCTGTTATCTGTATTGTAGTTCTCATTATTCTTTGATTATACGTATTGTAAATTAATTTAAAAGAATATACGCAATAACTTTTAGTTCCTAAAACACTTTCATAACGTATTTATGTCTGTGCTGTTATCGGTATTGTAGTTCTCATTATTCTTTGATGATAAGATGTATTTTAAATTAATTTACAAGAATATAATCAATAACTTTTAGTTTCTAAAATACTTTCATAACGTATTTAAGTCTGTACTATTATCACAATTGTAATTTTCATTATTCTATGATTGTAAGATGTATTGTAAATTAATTTTGCAGAATATAAGCAATAACTTTTACTTCCTAAAACACTTTCATAACGTATTTATGTCTGTGCTGTTATCGTTATTGCAATTTTCATTATTCTTTGATTATACGTATTGTAAATTAATTTAAAAGAATATACGCAATAACTTTTAGTTCCTAAAACACTTTCATAACGTACTTAGGTCTGTGCTGTTATCGTTATTGCAATTTTCATTATTCTTTGATGATAAGATGTATTGTAAATTAATTTTGCAGAATATAAGCAATAACTTTTACTTCCTAAAACACTTTCATAACGTATTTATGTCTGTGCTGTTATCGTTATTGCAATTTTCATTATTCTTTGATTATACGTATTGTAAATTAATTTAAAAGAATATACGCAATAACTTTTAGTTCCTAAAACACTTTCATAACGTATTTAGGTCTGTGCTGTTATCGGAATCGTAGTTTTCATTATTCTTTGATTATACGTATTGTAAATTAATTTAAAAGAATGTACGCAATAACTTTTAGTTCCTAAAACACTTTCATAACGTATTTAGGTCTGTGCTGTTATCGGAATTGTAGTTTTCATTATTCTTTGATTATAAGATGTAATATAAATTAATTTTTCAGAATATAGGTAATAGCTTTTAGTTTCTAAGACATTTTCACAACGTATTTATGTCTGTGCTATTATCGGAATTGTAGTTTTCATTATTCTTTGATTATACGTATTGTAAATTAATTTAAAAGAATATACGCAATAACTTTTACTTCCTAAAACACTTTCATAACGTATTTATGTCTGTGCTGTTATCGTTATTGCAATTTTCATTATTCTTTGATTATATGTATTGCAAATTAATTTAAAAGAATATAAGCAATAACTTTTCGTTTCTAAAACACTTTCATAACGTATTTATGTCTGTGCTGTTATCGGAATTGTAGTTTTCATTATTCTTTGATTATACGTATTGTAAATTAATTTAAAAGAATATACGCAATAACTTTTACTTCCTAAAACACTTTCATAACGTATTTAGGTCTGTGCTGTTATCGGAATTGTAGTTTTCATTATTCTTTGATTATAAGATGTAATATAAATTAATTTTTCAGAATATAGGTAATAGCTTTTAGTTTCTAAGACATTTTCACAACATATTTATGTCTGTGCTGTTATCGGTATTGTAGTTTTCATTATTCCTTGATTATACGTATTGTAAATTAATTTAGAAGAATATACGCAATAACTTTTAGTTCCTAAAAACCTTTCATAACGTATTTAGGTCTGTGCTGTTATCGGTATTGTAGTTTTCATTATTCTTTGATTATACGTATTGTAAATTAATTTAAAAGAATATACGCAATAACCTTTAGTTCATAAAACACTTTCATAACGTATTTAGGTCTGTGCTGTTATCGGAATTGTAGTTTTCATTATTCTTTGATTATAAGATGTATTGTAAATTAATTTTGCAGAATATAAGCAATAACTTTTACCTCCTAAATCACTTTCATAACGTATTTATGTCTGTGCTGTTATCGTTATTGCAATTTTCATTATTCTTTGATTATATGTATTGTAAATTAATTTAAAAGAATATAAGCAATAACTTTTCGTTTCTAAAACACTTTCATAACGTATTTAAGTCTGTACTATTATCACAATTGTAATTTTCATTATTCTATGATTGTAAGATGTATTGTAAATTAATTTTGCAGAATATAAGCAATAACTTTTACTTCCTAAAACACTTTCATAACGCATTTATGTCTGTGCTGTTATCGGAATTGTAGTTTTCATTATTCTTTGATTATATGTATTGTAAATTAATTTAAAAGAATATACGCAATAACTTTTAGTTCCTAAAACACTTTCATAACGTATTTATGTCTGTGCTGTTATCGGTATTGTAGTTTTCATTATTCTTTGATTATACGTATTGTAAATTAATTTAAAAGAATATACGCAATAACTTTTAGTTCCTAAAACACTTTCATAACGTACTTAGGTCTGTGCTGTTATCGGAATTGTAGTTTTCATTATTCTTTGATTATAAGATGTAATATAAATTAATTTTTCAGAATATAGGTAATAGCTTTTAGTTTCTAAGACATTTTCACAACATATTTATGTCTGTGCTATTATCGGAATTGTAGTTTTCATTATTCTTTGATTATACGTATTGTAAATTAATTTAAAAGAATATACGCAATAACTTTTAGTTCCTAAAACACTTTCATAACGTATTTAGGTCTGTGCTGTTATCGGAATTGTAGTTTTCATTATTCTTTGATTATACGTATTGTAAATTAATTTAAAAGAATATACGCAATAACTTTTAGTTCCTAAAACACTTTCATAACGTATTTATGTCTGTGCTGTTATCGGTATTGTAGTTTTCATTATTCTTTGATTATACGTATTGTAAATTAATTTAAAAGAATATACGCAATAACTTTTAGTTCCTAAAACACTTTCATAACGTATTTATGTCTGTGCTGTTATCGGTATTGTAGTTTTCATTATTCTTTGATTATACGTATTGTAAATTAATTTCAAAGAATATACGCAATAACTTTTAGTTTCTAAGACATTCTCACAACGTATTTAGGTCTGTGCTGTTATCGGAATTGTAGTTTTCATCATTCTTTGATTATAAGATGTATTATAAATTAATTTTTCAGAATATAAGTAATAGCTTTTAGTTTCTAAGACATTCTAAGACATTCTAATATTCTATTCACACACACATATTCATACATATTCTAATATTTCTCAACAGTGTTATGTACTAGTTATTCTTACTTTTTCTTACATCCATAAAGTATCCCAATAACGTGTAATACGAAAAAGAGGCAACAAGAATCTAAAAAATTGTAAAGCAACATAATATAATTACATATCGTGAGGCGGTTATACAGCGGGGTATAATGTCAGCGATTTGCATTTATCTATTAAGCGACCTACAGATTCCTTAACAAAATAGATCCCGAACGCGGTCATATTTGAACAGACTTTAACTACTAAAAATTTATTGTTATACTAGTTAACGACTTGTAACACTGGTCGTACTGCTACAAAATTCCATTGAAAACTAAAAACCGATCCGATTCATTCATCACATGTCGGATACATGTAATGCGCAGCCAATCAGCTCAATTATTCGCTATATAATAATTAAGCTCATCTTGTCCACTTTATCAAATAGCAGAAAGAGTCGAATAATAATTATAGAGCGAATAATTGATTGCCCGGGTCTCACCACGTGGAGGTTGCTGCGATGGAGACCCACCCTACCCACGTTTAATCCACTTCCCACCCTTCGTTTTTGTTTTTAAACCAAACTATACTATAATTTACAACAAAGAAACCCTGCTCCTTTTGCTGTAAGTTTCCACAGCGTTCGTTAATTAAACGCCCTGCAATTCAAACAGCAAGAGGAGGCGCCTTAGAAAATTCTCAAATCAAAGCAAAATTGAAAGATTGCAAGACGGATACAGGAATCAAAACCCCTTAACTTAAAAATTAACTTAACTTTACGCGGGGGGCACAATCGCACTACAGTACGCATGCACCATTATTCTAACAGACAATGGGTGTAAAAAGTATTCATACATTCTTCAAAACGAAATATGTTTTTCATAATCAATCGGAACGACTTGAGTTTGTACAAGGAGATAGAAGGACTACTCTACTATACTAAACGTTTCGAACTTTCTACACCCACTGCAATTGCATAAAAAAAAGAAGCAAACGACGATGCCTGGCTGTACCTTAAAGCACAAGTGTCCCGTAGCGTAAATCTAATTAATAGTTAAACGAACATGCGCTTAATTACTATATGCTTAACTAATCTTAACACCAACGTGCCTACTTGGGCACTGCAGTGCCGAACACTACTTATAACTTACAAACTAATATCTTAGACATAAAAATATGTGTCTTACTTAATTAAAACTTAAAAGCTACGCATCCTTATCTTAAAGTTAACTTATAGCTATTAATAACGCCCTCCCTAAGCTACTCGATTAAAGACTTAGATCTAAATATCCTGCCTATACGTATAAAAATCTAACAGATACTTTCCCATACACATACGTGTACATCATTACACTTCTGATCGTTTAGCGCTATCTCATCGCTTCTTGAAACAGAATGAAACTCACGCGAAAAAAGAATTGTTAAATCCTACCTATGTACAATATCTAAAAATGTTAAAAGTCCTGCCTAGCTAAAGATCTAATGGCTTCGTTTCGTGTAAAGCCTGCCTATGTAACAATCGATTGTTTTCGTTCAAATAAATCCTACCTACATAATCAGCTAAACATTTGTTCGATTTATAGTTGAGCCTACCTAAATGATTTTTTTAATAAAATGGAAAAGAGGGGCTGGGACGGAGTGAGAATGGGGTGTACTATCTGTACGTAATTACCATGAATCCTCTTCCTTGAGTGCATACCAGTTGATTATCTTGAAGTTTCTGAAACAGATACTAACTGGGAATGGTTAATAACATTTCAGAAGAAATAAGTTTTCAAACCTTGTTACAGACTGAAACTCACGCGAAAAGAAATTGTTAAACCCTACCTACGCAAAAGTCTAAGAGTTTTCTAAACCCAAACACATCCTACCTATATAATGCGCTAAACATTTGTTCAATTTATAAATGGGCCTACCTAAATGGTATCTCTAATAAAATGGGGTTGGGGCGGGGGTGGGAGCAGGGGGGATGTATGAAATAATCCTGAATCCTCTTCTTTGACGACCAAATCATTACCTTGAAGATTCTGAAACAGACACTAACTCGAAATGATTAATAACGTTTCATAAAAAGTACGTTTTCAAACCATGGACATTGGATCGATGGGGCTCAGATTATGTTCCATAATTTCTATCCATCTTTTAGTAATAATCCTTGATTGCCATGGTATATTATACTTTCCAACCTTTGACGTACTCATACTTCCTTGAAATACTTGGTATTTTATTTAGAATAATTGGTATCACCTGTGAATCTGTAACAATCTCATACACTGGATTAGTAGTCTTCCCACCCCACCCTCAGAAAAAAAAAGAAAGAAAAATTGCAGCTAGAAGAAGATCATATTTCAAGCAGAACAATCATTTTACATGGGCATTTTAATAATTAGACTGCGGACTTTTATGCATTTATAGAAGATTGAAAGGTGCAACATTCCACAGGATGCACACTTAATATGAATAAATATACAATTTATTATTCAATAAATTCAATAAATTGTATATCTATGCTAGTATACTCGTATATATATTTATATATACAATTTATTATTCAATAAATTATATACATCTAATCGCAACCCGCAATTTATTATTCAAATTATGCAGCGCTTTATAATACCTGGTAGGTGAAACAATGCCCTACCAAAGCACTGCTCTTTTTCACTGCATTACCAAAAATATGAGTTTGCACGAAAATCCGCAATCTATGAATAACATTATGGCAAATGAGTAATTGGATTTTGGGCAAGGTGATACTTTCCTTCACTACCTTTATCAGCATCACATCAATATTTATATGCTTGATTGCCATGGTATATTATACTTTCCAACCTTTGACGTACGCATACTTCCTTGAAATACTTGGTATTTTATTTAGAATAATTGGTATCACCTGTGAATCTGTAACAATCTCATACACTGGATTATTAGTCTTCCCACCCCACCCTCAAAAAAAAAAAGAAAAGAAACAAAGAAAAATTGCAGCTAGAAGAAGATCATATTCGAAGCAGAACAATCATTTTACATTAACATTTTAATAATTAGACTGCGGTCTTTTATGCATTTATAGAAAATTGAAAGGTGCACCATTCCACAGGATGCACACTTAATATGAATAAACATACAATTTATTATTCAATAAATTCAATAAATTGTATATCTATGCTAGTATACTCGTATATATATTTATATATACAATTTATTATTCAAATTATGCAGCGCTTTATAATACCTGGTAGGTGAAACAATGCCCTACCAAAGCACTGCTCTTTTTCACTGCATTACCAAAAATATGAATTTGCACGAAAATCCGCAGTCTATGAATAACAATATGACAAATGAATAATTCTTAGTAGTCTTCCCAGCCCACCCTTAGAAGAAAAAAAAGAAAAAGAAATTGAAAATGAACGAAGATCATATTTAAAGCAGGACACAATCATTTCACATCGACATTTTAATAATTTGATTGCGGACTTTTATGCATTTATAGAGAATTGAAAGGTCCAACATTCCACAGGATGCACACTTAATATGAATAAATATACAATTTATTATTCAATAAATTCAATAAATTCTATATTTATGCTAGTATACTCATATATATATTTATATATACAATTTATTATTCAATAAATTGTATACATCTAATCGCAACGCGCAATTTATTATTCAAATTATGCAGCGCTTTATAATACCTGGTAGGTGAAACAATGCCCTACCAATGCTCTGCTTTTTTGACTGCATTACCAAAAATATGAGTTTGCACGAAAATCCGCAATCTATGAATAACATTATGGCAAATGAGTAATTGGATTTTGGGCAAGGTGATACTTTCCTTCACTACCTTTATCAGCATCACATCAATATTTAAATGCTTGATTGCCATGGTATATTATACTTTCCAATCTTTGACGTACTCATACTTCCTTGAAATACTTGGTATTTTATTTAGAATAATTGGTATCACCTGTGAATCTGTAACAATCTCATACACTGGATTATTAGTCTTCCCACCCCACCCTCAAAAAAAAAAAGAAAAGAAACAAAGAAAAATTGCAGCTAGAAGAAGATCATATTCGAAGCAGAACAATCATTTTACATTAACATTTTAATAATTAGACTGCGGACTTTTATGCATTTATAGAAAATTGAAAGGTGCACCATTCCACAGGATGCACATTTAATATGAATAAACATACAATTTATTATTCAATAAATTCAATAAATTGTATATCTATGCTAGTATACTCGTATATATATTTATATATACAATTTATTATTCAATAAATTATATACATCTAATCGCAACCCGCAATTTATTATTCAAATTATGCAGCGCTTTATAATACCTGGTAGGTGAAACAATGCCCTACCAAAGCACTGCTCTTTTTCACTGCATTACCAAAAATATGAATTTGCACGAAAATCCGCAGTCTATGAATAACAATATGACAAATGAATAATTCTTAGTAGTCTTCCCAGCCCACCCTTAGAAGAAAAAAAAGAAAAAGAAATTGAAAATGAACGAAGATCATATTTAAAGCAGGACACAATCATTTCACATCGACATTTTAATAATTTGATTGCGGACTTTTATGCATTTATAGAGAATTGAAAGGTCCAACATTCCACAGGATGCACACTTAATATGAATAAATATACAATTTATTATTCAATAAATTCAATAAATTCTATATTTATGCTAGTATACTCATATATATATTTATATATACAATTTATTATTCAATAAATTGTATACATCTAATCGCAACGCGCAATTTATTATTCAAATTATGCAGCGCTTTATAATACCTGGTAGGTGAAACAATGCCCTACCAATGCTCTGCTTTTTTGACTGCATTACTAAAAATATGAGTTTGCACGAAAATCCGCAATCTATGAATAACATTATGGCAAATGAGTAATTGGATTTTGGGCAAGGTGATACTTTCCTTCACTACCTTTATCAGCATCACATCAATATTTATATGCTTGATTGCCATGGTATATTATACTTTCCAACCTTTGACGTACGCATACTTCCTTGAAATACTTGGTATTTTATTTAGAATAATTGGTATCACCTGTGAATCTGTAACAATCTCATACACTGGATTATTAGTCTTCCCACCCCACCCTCAAAAAAAAAAAGAAAAGAAACAAAGAAAAATTGCAGCTAGAAGAAGATCATATTCGAAGCAGAACAATCATTTTACATTAACATTTTAATAATTAGACTGCGGTCTTTTATGCATTTATAGAAAATTGAAAGGTGCACCATTCCACAGGATGCACACTTAATATGAATAAACATACAATTTATTATTCAATAAATTCAATAAATTGTATATCTATGCTAGTATACTCGTATATATATTTATATATACAATTTATTATTCAAATTATGCAGCGCTTTATAATACCTGGTAGGTGAAACAATGCCCTACCAAAGCACTGCTCTTTTTCACTGCATTACCAAAAATATGAATTTGCACGAAAATCCGCAGTCTATGAATAACAATATGACAAATGAATAATTCTTAGTAGTCTTCCCAGCCCACCCTTAGAAGAAAAAAAAGAAAAAGAAATTGAAAATGAACGAAGATCATATTTAAAGCAGGACACAATCATTTCACATCGACATTTTAATAATTTGATTGCGGACTTTTATGCATTTATAGAGAATTGAAAGGTCCAACATTCCACAGGATGCACACTTAATATGAATAAATATACAATTTATTATTCAATAAATTCAATAAATTCTATATTTATGCTAGTATACTCATATATATATTTATATATACAATTTATTATTCAATAAATTGTATACATCTAATCGCAACGCGCAATTTATTATTCAAATTATGCAGCGCTTTATAATACCTGGTAGGTGAAACAATGCCCTACCAATGCTCTGCTTTTTTGACTGCATTACTAAAAATATGAGTTTGCACGAAAATCCGCAATCTATGAATAACATTATGGCAAATGAGTAATTGGATTTTGGGCAAGGTGATACTTTCCTTCACTACCTTTATCAGCATCACATCAATATTTAAATGCTTGATTGCCATGGTATATTATACTTTCCAATCTTTGACGTACTCATACTTCCTTGAAATACTTGGTATTTTATTTAGAATAATTGGTATCACCTGTGAATCTGTAACAATCTCATACACTGGATTATTAGTCTTCCCACCCCACCCTCAAAAAAAAAAAGAAAAGAAACAAAGAAAAATTGCAGCTAGAAGAAGATCATATTCGAAGCAGAACAATCATTTTACATTAACATTTTAATAATTAGACTGCGGACTTTTATGCATTTATAGAAAATTGAAAGGTGCACCATTCCACAGGATGCACATTTAATATGAATAAACATACAATTTATTATTCAATAAATTCAATAAATTGTATATCTATGCTAGTATACTCGTATATATATTTATATATACAATTTATTATTCAATAAATTATATACATCTAATCGCAACCCGCAATTTAT
The DNA here is from genome assembly GCA_023838395.1 of Holcopasites calliopsidis. Lineage (NCBI taxonomy): Eukaryota > Metazoa > Arthropoda > Insecta > Hymenoptera > Apidae > Holcopasites > Holcopasites calliopsidis. Next base: position 5,245,382 of record JALHAQ010000012.1, on the reverse strand, counting down.
TATTCAAATTATGCAGCGCTTTATAATACCTGGTAGGTGAAACAATGCCCTACCAAAGCACTGCTCTTTTTCACTGCATTACCAAAAATATGAATTTGCACGAAAATCCGCAGTCTATGAATAACAATATGACAAATGAATAATTCTTAGTAGTCTTCCCAGCCCACCCTTAGAAGAAAAAAAAGAAAAAGAAATTGAAAATGAACGAAGATCATATTTAAAGCAGGACACAATCATTTCACATCGACATTTTAATAATTTGATTGCGGACTTTTATGCATTTATAGAGAATTGAAAGGTCCAACATTCCACAGGATGCACACTTAATATGAATAAATATACAATTTATTATTCAATAAATTCAATAAATTCTATATTTATGCTAGTATACTCATATATATATTTATATATACAATTTATTATTCAATAAATTGTATACATCTAATCGCAACGCGCAATTTATTATTCAAATTATGCAGCGCTTTATAATACCTGGTAGGTGAAACAATGCCCTACCAATGCTCTGCTTTTTTGACTGCATTACCAAAAATATGAGTTTGCACGAAAATCCGCAATCTATGAATAACATTATGGCAAATGAGTAATTGGATTTTGGGCAAGGTGATACTTTCCTTCACTACCTTTATCAGCATCACATCAATATTTATATGCTTGATTGCCATGGTATATTATACTTTCCAACCTTTGACGTACGCATACTTCCTTGAAATACTTGGTATTTTATTTAGAATAATTGGTATCACCTGTGAATCTGTAACAATCTCATACACTGGATTAGTAGTCTTCCCACCCCACCCTCAGAAAAAAAAAGAAAGAAAAATTGCAGCTAGAAGAAGATCATATTTCAAGCAGAACAATCATTTTACATGGGCATTTTAATAATTAGACTGCGGACTTTTATGCATTTATAGAAGATTGAAAGGTGCAACATTCCACAGGATGCACACTTAATATGAATAAATATACAATTTATTATTCAATAAATTCAATAAATTGTATATCTATGCTAGTATACTCGTATATATATTTATATATACAATTTATTATTCAATAAATTATATACATCTAATCGCAACCCGCAATTTATTATTCAAATTATGCAGCGCTTTATAATACCTGGTAGGTGAAACAATGCCCTACCAAAGCACTGCTCTTTTTCACTGCATTACCAAAAATATGAATTTGCACGAAAATCCGCAGTCTATGAATAACAATAATACAAATGAATAATTCTTAGTAGTTTTCCCAGCCCACCCTTAGAAGAAAAAAAAGAAAAAGAAATTGCAAATGAACGAAGATCATATTTAAAGCAGAACACAATCATTTCACATCGACATTTTAATAATTTGATTGCGGACTTTTATGCATTTATAGAGAATTGAAAGGTCCAACATTCCACAGGATGCATTTGAGATATGGATAAATATACAATTTATTACTCAATAAATTCAATAAATTGTACATTTATACTAGTATACTTGAATATATATGTATACAATTTATTATTCAATAAATTGTATACTTATAATCGCAACTCGCAATTTATTATTCAAATTATGCAGCGGTTTATAATACCTGGTAGGTGAAACAATTCCCTACCAATGCTCTGCTTTTTTTACTGCATTACCAAAAATATGAATTTGCACGAAAATCCGCAGTCTATGAATAACAATATGGCAAATGAGTAATTGGAGTTTGGCCAAGGTGATACTTTTTTTCACTACCAATATTAGCATCAGCACTATCGATATTTTATCAATCTTGAAGTTACGACTTTATTTCATAGGCATTTTAATGATAAAATGAATCTGGCACCAATTTCAGTATAGCAGTACCAGGTCAAAGCGAAAAGCAATTCGGTTCCCATAGTTTATTTCTTAGGAATCGGATAACTCCGTACAAGTTACAATAATTTAAAGTAAACTCTATCTGATCAGAAACTCAGAATTGAAAGTAATCACGTTCCACTGCATTTATTCCATTTTGCTTTTACGAAAAAGAAGCAGCGGACGATTACGCGAACGTGAGATACGATACTTTTATTATCACCATGGCCAGTCCCAACTACAGTCGAGAACATTTTTCTTGCAAGGATTCTCATGAACATGAACGGATATCGCGAAGTGAATTTTGATTTCTGCGCAAGCAGATCAGAAAAGTTGCAACTATTTACTCTACTAAAAAGAAGTGAAAATAAAAGTACAACGATCGCAGCAAAAATCTAAGTAGAGAACTTTATCAACGAACAGTCACTAGTACTGTGTCTATGAATTGAATATGCAAAATGGATATGTTATACAATCAAAAGATTTATCCATTGTCAATTCTACAAACTTTAATTACAACTCTATCATCTATATTCAAGTTTTGATCAGTATTTCCAACAACAGACGATCGGGGCAGAAAAAGATGCTGAAAGAAAAGAACAATGATTAAGAACAGGTAGCCGGAAGGGCTACCAGCAAGTCCACTCGTTCAAACCGTGAGTGGAAAGTTATCTTTCGCAACACTAAGTAAACGCGAGTGGTGCTTCAAATACCAATAGCAAAAGGAAACTCTAATAAGGAAAAAATGGAATATTAGCAAACTCGCGATTCGACGCAACACTAATAAAATACTGACTCTACACTCTATGCACCAATTATTTAGTAAAACGCAACTCTAAGGGGGGCTGGGGGCTTGGTTGCAGCCGTGGTCCTTGGCTGTCGATGATGTGCCACCATCTAGGTGTCTCAGGAACATGCCACCATCCAGGTGACTCAGGAACACGCTCCTAGATAGGAGCAATTGGGGAATTGGGTTCACAAATCTGACTAAAAGAAAAAGGAATAGGTAGCCAGAAGGGCTACCGACAAGTCCACTCGTTCAAACCGTGAGTGGAGAATTATCTTTCGCGACACTAATTGAACGCGAGCGGTGCTTCAAATATCAATATCAAAAGGAAACTCTAATTCAACGGATTAAACTCTAATTCAACAAATTGAACTCTAATTCAACAGATTAAACTGTAATTCAACAGATTAAACTCTAATACAATGAAACAAATGAAATATCAGCAAATTCGCGATTCGACGCAACACTAATAAAATACTGACTCTACACTCTATGCACCAATTATTTAGTAAAACGCAACTCTAAGGGGGGCTGGGGGCTTGGTTGCAGCCGTGGTCCTTGGCTGTCGATGATGTGCTACCATCCAAGGTAGCTCAGCAACATGCCACCATCCAGGTGACTCAGGAACGCGCTCCCGGATAGGAGCAATTGGGGAATGGGGTTCGCAACTCTGATTAAAACAAAAAGGAATAGGTAGCCGGAAGGGCTACCGACAAGTCCACTCGCTCACACCGTGAGTGGAAAATTATCTTTCGCAACACTAATTAAACGCGAGTGGTGCTTCAAATATCAATACCAAAAGGAAACTCTAATTCAACAAATTAAACTCTAATTAAAAAGAAATAAGAAATATTAGCAAATTCGCGATACGACGCAACACTAATAAAGTACTGACTCTACACTCTATGCACCAATTATTTAGTAAATCGCAACTCTAAGGGGGCAGCGGGAGGGTGTGCAACCGTGGTCCTTGGCTGCCGATGATGTGCCACTGTCCACGTGGCTCAGATGCGTGCTCCCAGATAGGAGCAATTGGGCATTTGTGTTCGCAACTCTAATTAAAAACGCGATCTTTGTTAAACGCAACGCTAACTGGAACTCGCGATGCAATTTTCTTCGCAACACTAACATTTAAGAGTGACCCTAACAAAGTAATTCAATAAAGATGAACAGAAAATTCTCTGAGAATTTAATTGGAAGCTACTATACTATTATCTGAGAAAATGAGATATGATAAGAAATGGGCAAATGCAGTTGCCGCAAGAATTAGAAGCTATTACAAAACTAAAATCTAAAAAGAACAAATTTGCAAAGACAAACGCGATACATCAGTCGCAACGCTAAATCAAACGCGATTTCTATTTCATCGCAACTCTAAGAAAAACCGTGAAGAGATATATGCGCAACTCTACCTAACGAAAACGCGATATTCATATTTTTCGCAACTCTACTGCAAAACCGAAGACTTGAGGCAGTCGCAACTCTACCTAGAAATCCGCGAACTTGTCCGAAACTCTAAGAATACGCGAAAATTAAATATCTCGCGACACTAATTAAAAATCCGAGTTACATCTCTCGCAACTCTAATTCAAGCCGTTCTCAAATTTTGCGCGACTCTAATGAAAACGCGATTTTTGCCCAGGGGTCGTTGGACCGCAACGGGCCAAGCTGAAAATACTACTACATGCGGCTAAATCAAGCACAGTGACAAAGTAGTAACAGAGAATGACTCTCCATTCTTTTTGAGAATGCAGAGCCATTAGTAGTTGCCCTCTTGAGTGGCAGTTTGCCGGGCCTCTTCGGCCCGTGGCCTCTTCTTTTCTTCGGGCGCGATGCCCGCTGAAACTTAGTCTAAGCTCGAGACTCTATTCGGAAACCAAGGAAAAACATACAAAGGTGAAATAAAAATGTGAAAACGCGGATCTAGATGGAACACTCGTGGACGAATCACGACCGAGTATAATCGTAAAAGATGCCATTGCAGAAAATGGCAAAATTAACGATTAAATTCAAGAATCGTTCTTCGTGCGCACGAGCAGTCTCGAGCCTGAATGCGAGTTCGTTTCGGGGCCTAATACGCGACCGCGACCGCGGGTGGAGTTCGAAAAGTCAACGAGCAAAGCCAGAGGCGAACGCATTCTTCGCTCGCGCCCAGCTAAGCACTTGACTTTTCAATCTCAGATTTCCTGAAACAGGTTGAACACGCGAAAAAGTGGGCCTACCCGATCAGAGAATGTGTCAACCTGCCCGGCCCTACCTACTTATATTTAACACACACACCAGACGGTAAGTTACCTATCCTACCTCACCCTATATTTAAAAATGGCAAAGCACACACACCAGAAAAAGCATACGCTCCACGGTTCTCACACAAACGCCCGGGTGCATGGGCCTACACTAGGGAGGACGTCCCGGGACGCCTCCGACACCCGAGCGCGAGCATACATCAAACACACTCTAAGGTACGTACCATTTCACTGAAATCGACTGGCAATGCCTGGGATCCTTGCGTTCTCGCGATAAAAGGCAGATCGACGTTTTAAAAAGTTAATAAACTAACCGCTGTATCGGCAATATATTTATAATGAGTGGCAATTTATTTCTAAGGAATGGAGAGATATTTGTAAGGAATAGCACAGTTTGTGCAACAATTGGATGCTCAAAGAATACGAATGCGCTACATTCGTGATTGAATTGAACACTGAAGCTACTAATTACTATTTCAAACGAAACGACGCAAATCCACAGCCTAAGCACACACACAATGTGGAATGTACGTCGTGCACGATACACCAATGCATTGCCAGCCGCCAAAAACACATGATTAGCTTAAAAATTAGGGTCATCATGCCCACCGCCTTTTTCCCAATCAAGTAGCACCTGGGCACGTGAAAGGGATCGAGGCAGTGAACACGGAAGGGGTTAAACCTGAAAATCCTCATCTAAAAAAGTGATTAATACATATACATTTTCTAACGGGCTAAGCATTTCACCAATCTGACTTAACTTTATTTGAAATGAAAGTTTAATGACTCTACTTTATCAGAAAGTTAACTGAACGACTCTAATTTATTGAAAAAGCAAATCAATGACTCTATTGTAAAAGGATATTCAAGTAACTCTACGTTAATTTATTATGCAAGAATTCTGAACAAGAGAATGACTCGAATAAATTGAACAAGTTAATTAAAACATCCTCGGGCGTTCCCGTCATCAAGGCATTTCGTCTAAAACGCCAGTTTGGTGTTAAGATTGCTGCCTTGACTTCGAAAACTACCCGTCGCGAATTGTCTTCTTGTACATTTTGTTCGATTTATGCGTCGCAAGGAAAAACGAGATACCGATGTCTTTATACGCTAAAGATTCTGGTATGGATATCGAATAAACTCAGTTATTCGATAATTCCGATACGCAGAGAAGAAATTGATACGCGGCAAAAGTCGAGGAGAAGATGTACTCATTGTCGCTACCACAGCAATAATAATATGCGTAGATGTTATCATTGTGCAATAGTTACAATTATGAACGAAGTCGGAGGGTATCCGACTTCAGCACTAAAAACTAACTTCAATATTCATGTCGTTTCATTTAATATTCAACGTCACTATGCATTTAACTAATTATTTCATACTTATTCGAGCAAATACTCGAATAGTGAAAATATATTTTTCAATTGAAAGGGATTCCTGTTAATTGCCAGGAATAGATATTCTTTTATACTAAATCCCGAATTTCATATTACTGCTAAAATATGAAAAATCGCGTAGTACAAGAAGACCTAGCCTCATCTAATATAAAACAATGAAATAATGTTACTACTCATGAGTATATTTGCATATACCCACGGTCACTGTGCTTGGCAAAAAATTCTACGTAATACAACCAGTCACCCGTGCCGTTTCGGACCTTTCGTCCTGCGGCATGATTGGGTGACCGGAGGAACTTGAAATGCCCAATCTTGGGGTACTCACTCTACCCATGCGACGATACTGCAGGATGTCATCAGGGATGCTCCGGGAAGCCACCAGGGATGCCGTGGGAAGTCATCGGGGATGCTCCGGGAAGCCACCATGGATGCTGTGGGAAGTCACCAGGGACGATGCTGTAACATATTAAGAGAAACCTCATTTGTAACTCATTATCGCAATCGAAGCCTGATAATAAAAATTCAAGACCATTAAAAAAAAAGTATTAATAAACGATGAAGATACTTACGTTGTGGGATGATGCCGCATTGCCCGATGATCGTCCTGATCACAGCTTGTAGCCGACGCACTCACTGACTCTAATATCGCGTATTATTACTAAACACAACTTGTAATCGGTGTACTCACTGACTCTAATATCGCGTATCATTACTACATCTAACTTCACTCAGAGCGGCTGCGCTCTTAAAGCAATGGAAAAGAACATGAACGGATCAAAAAGCACTGACTCTACCGATCGCATTGCGCGCGATCACCAAAAGTTGCCAACCACCAGAACCATGGAGGAACTGGAAGCCACTGGAAAATAAAAGGAGCGAAATTGGTTACTCATTTGCCCGTACAATTAGTTCTGGATAATGAAAGTGCAAGATTATTGAAAAAAGAAGGGTGAAGAAACTATGATGATACTTACGTTGCTGTCTGACGCAGCGTGCCCGATGATCGCCCGATCACAGGAGCAGGACACATGACTCTAATCCGAAACGATAAAAAAAACATACTACTTTCGCGACCGCTTAATATTTAACATCGGCGAACTCACTGACTCGATACAAAGAAAAAACTTGAACGGATCAAACACTGACTCTACCGATCGCATCGCGGGCGATCGGCGATCGCCAAAATTGTCCAAATACCGACGAACCGAACCCGCTGAAACATAAAAGGAACGAATTTGGTTACTCATTTGTTCTTACAATTAATTCTAGATGATGAAAAGGAGAGATTATTAAAAGAAAAAGAAGAAACGATTAATAAACTATAAAGATACTTACATCGTTGAATGATGGAGCATTGCCCGATGATCGTCCTGATCACTGGAGTAGGTGATCCTAGAAAGGGGGGCGGGGGACGGGGAACAAATAAATCGACAGAGATTTGCATCTTATTTCCCCTTCTCGTCGTCTGTTGAGGAAATACTGATATGTTTTCTATCAATGCAGAAATAATATTATTATTTAGATTCAAATACTTCTGAGTATTTGTGAATCCTTTTAAAACCCTGTAATTTCATATTCTTATATGTATTGAAGACTGTAGGTAATGCGATACATTTAGCAAAACTGTACCGTGAATGTTTGTTGTGAAAGTTTCAAACACATTCGTGTGCCTATCAATGAACTATGTCGCGTTGGTACAAATTCTCGTGATACTGCTTGCGCAGTAATAAAAACTCGGAAACTACCATGCATCAAGGGCAGGATTACAATTACGCGGGACGCGGCTAATCCTGCGGCGAAAATACAACTCAACCGCACTTGTGACCGAGCATAGAGATAAAAACAGTGCCGAGGAAAACAATGACGAAGCTACGAAGCGAAATCGACCAAAATACAATGGTACATGAATATTTCAACTGTTTTTCGTTAAAAACTTTTGAGATATTCATTCACTCGTTTGTACTGTTGAATTTACACATCGTTATGATGTGTAAATTCAACGTGAAATACATATCAGTGATGTATCGCTCATTACCAAAGTCAAATTATACAAAGAAAACACATTTATGAATAACAAGATTATACACATGAGCAAATATGTTAATTAATTTGTTACCAATCCACCAGCATAATACTTTGTTACCCTGTGCAGCTGGATTATTATACGTATTCCTTCCAACTCAAGCTGCAACTCAATTTCCATTCTTTCTGTACCAGACCTGTAACAAAAGAAGAACAACTTTAAGAAATCGCGCTACAGTTAACGAAGTAAATACGTATTAGCATTCGCAAGGCCGTTGGCTTGTTAATCGAATGAGGCTTCTGTTGCAATGCACGTATTCTTTAACTTTTGTGGAACCCGAATGCTCGATCAGCAGAGTACAGTAAGACCGAAAGAATTCTTCAAGTAATGCCAAAAAGTAGCGATGAATTGTCGATTAACTTCGTATCGAAGCTAACCTAGGCGTCGCTACCGAAAGAAGAGACGCGTTCGCCCTCGATCGTAGATACAAGCCAGCGACAAGATAATCTCGAATAACTGTTGAATCTACTTCCGAAATGCTAAAGCGAATGCTAATTGAACCCGTATTAGTTAATTAAAACAAGTAAAGGAGCGTACGTTGTGAAAAGCGAAGTCGAAGAATGGATATGTGGCGTCGCGTTGGTACGCACGGCTTGTTGACACGTCTGTACGCTACAACGACCCAAGAGTTAATGACACCGCGCCCCTCTCTTTCGCCGTGGCCCGGGCTGTGTTCGTAATACGATTGCGGGAAAAACTTTCCCCCCGCCACAATCCGATGTTCTCAACTAAATAGTAACTTCTAATAGAAGAATTACAACTCTTTCGTTAACAAAGGAATTCAGTGACGGCCCACCGCGTAAAAATTTTACGGACGGCCGCGGGCAAACCATTAAGATGGTCGTGGACCATACCATTTAGCGACGACACGTAACCATTTAGACAATGCACATATGTATTCTTTAATTGTCGCAAAACTATTTAATCTATTCCCGCGATGTTAAAACAATTGCTAATTAATCGCGTACCACTCAATGGAAACAAGTAAACATACGTACACGGTAATAAAGTGAAGCCGGAGAATTGGTACTTCGGTAGCGTCCCGTCGGAAGAGTACATTACGCGCCATTTGTCAAAACACGTCCGAGCGCAACGAGAACCCAATTGCTAATGGCACTGCGATCGCGCTTCCGATTTCGGGACAGTGCCCCCACCCCTCTAAGCCAACTAACGATGCCATAGATTAATAATTACGACTGCTTTTTAGTAAAGAAATTCAGCCGCAGCCGTGGACGAAATCGTTTAGCGACGGCCGTCGGATATAACGTATTTAAGTCTGCGCTATTATCATTATTGTAACTGTCATTATTCTTCGATTATAAGATGTATTTTAAACTAATTTACAAGAATATAAGCAATAACTTTTAGTTTCTAAGATATTTTCATAACGTATTTAGGTCTGTGCTATTATCGGAATTGTAGTTTTCATTATTCTTTGATTATAAGATGTATTATAAATTAATTTTTCAGAATATAGGTAACAGCTTTTAGTTTCTAAGACATTTTCACAACGTATTTAGGTCTCTGCTGTTATCGTTATTGCAATTTTCATTATTCTTTGATTATATGTATTGTAAATTAATTTACAAGAATATAAGCAATAACTTTTAGTGTCTAAGACATTTTCATAACGTATTTAGGTCTGTGCTGTTATCGTTATTGCAATTTTCATTATTCTTTGATTATATGTATTGTAAATTAGTTCTGCAGAATATAAGCAATAACTTTTAGTTTCTAAGACATTTTCATAACGTATTTAGGTCTGTGCTATTATCGGAATTGTAGTTTTCATTATTCTTTGATTATATGTATTGTAAATTAATTCTGCAGAATATAAGCAATAACTTTTAGTTTCTAAAAGACTTTCATAACGTATTTAGGTCTGTGCTGTTATCGGAATTGTAGTTTTCATTATTCTTTGATTATAAGATGTATTGTAAATTAATTTACTTGAATATAAGCAATAACTTTTAGTTTCTAAGACATTTTCATAACGTATTTAGGTCTGTGCTATTATAGGAATTGTAGTTTTCATTATTCTTTGATTATACGTATTGTAAATTAATTTAAAAGAATATACGCAATAACTTTTACTTCCTTAAACACTTTCATAACGTATTTATGTCTGTGCTGTTATCAGTATTGTAGTTCTCATTATTCTTTGATGATAAGATGTATTGTAAATTAATTTACAAGAATATACGCAATAACTTTTAGTTTCTACGACATTTTCACAACGTATTTAGGTCTCTGCTGTTATCGTTATTGCAATTTTCATTATTCTTTGATTATATGTATTGTAAATTAATTTAAAAGGATATAAGCAATAACTTTTCGTTTCTAAAACACTTTCATAACGTATTTAAGTCTGTACTATTATCACAATTGTAATTATCATTATTCTATGATTGTAAGATGTATTGTAAATTAATTTTGCAGAATATAAGCAATAACTTTTACTTCCTAAAACACTTTCATAACGCATTTATGTCTGTGCTGTTATCGGTATTGTAGTTTTCATTATTCCTTGATTATACGTATTGTAAATTAATTCTGCAGAATATAAGCAATAACTTTTAGTTTCTAAGACATTTTCATAACGTATTTATGTCTGTGCTGTTATCGGTATTGTAGTTTTCATTATTCTTTGATTATATGTATTGTAAATTAATTCTGCAGAATATAAGCAATAACTTTTAGTTTCTAAGACATTTTCATAACGTATTTATGTCTGTGCTGTTATCGGAATTGTAGTTTTCATTATTCTTTGATTATATGTATCGTAAATTAATTTAAAAGAATATAAGCAATAACTTTTCGTTTCTAAAACACATTCATAACGTATTTAAGTCTGTACTATTATCACAATTGTAATTATCATTATTCTATGATTGTAAGATGTATTGTAAATTAATTTTGCAGAATATAAGCAATAACTTTTACTTCCTAAAACACTTTCCTAACGTATTTATGTCTGTGCTGTTATCGGAATTGTAGTTTTCATTATTCTTTGATTATATGTATTGTAAATTAATTTAAAAGAATATAAGCAATAACTTTTCGTTTCTAAAACACATTCATAACGTATTTAAGTCTGTACTATTATCACAATTGTAATTATCATTATTCTATGATTGTAAGATGTATTGTAAATTAATTTTGCAGAATATAAGCAATAACTTTTACTTCCTAAAACACTTTCATAACGCATTTATGTCTGTGCTGTTATCGGTATTGTAGTTTTCATTATTCCTTGATTATACGTATTGTAAATTAATTTAGAAGAATATACGCAATAACTTTTAGTTCCTAAAAACCTTTCATAACGTATTTATGTCTGTGCTGTTATCAGTATTGTAGTTCTCATTATTCTTTGATGATAAGATGTATTGTAAATTAATTTACAAGAATATACGCAATAACTTTTAGTTTCTACGACATTTTCACAACGTATTTAGGTCTCTGCTGTTATCGTTATTGCAATTTTCATTATTCTTTGATTATATGTATTGTAAATTAATTTAAAAGGATATAAGCAATAACTTTTCGTTTCTAAAACACTTTCATAACGTATTTAAGTCTGTACTATTATCACAATTGTAATTATCATTATTCTATGATTGTAAGATGTATTGTAAATTAATTTTGCAGAATATAAGCAATAACTTTTACTTCCTAAAACACTTTCATAACGCATTTATGTCTGTGCTGTTATCGGAATTGTAGTTTTCATTATTCTTTGATTATATGTATTGTAAATTAATTTAAAAGAATATAAGCAATAACTTTTCGTTTCTAAAACACATTCATAACGTATTTAAGTCTGTACTATTATCACAATTGTAATTATCATTATTCTATGATTGTAAGATGTATTGTAAATTAATTTTGCAGAATATAAGCAATAACTTTTACTTCCTAAAACACTTTCATAACGCATTTATGTCTCTGCTGTTATCGTTATTGCAATTTTCATTATTCTTTGATTATATGTATTGTAAATTAATTTAAAAGGATATAAGCAATAACTTTTCGTTTCTAAAACACTTTCATAACGTATTTAAGTCTGTACTATTATCACAATTGTAATTATCATTATTCTATGATTGTAAGATGTATTGTAAATTAATTTTGCAGAATATAAGCAATAACTTTTACTTCCTAAAACACTTTCCTAACGTATTTATGTCTGTGCTGTTATCGGTATTGTAGTTTTCATTATTCTTTGATTATATGTATTGTAAATTAATTCTGCAGAATATAAGCAATAACTTTTAGTTTCTAAAAGACTTTCATAACGTATTTAGGTCTGTGCTGTTATCGGAATTGTAGTTTTCATTATTCTTTGATTATAAGATGTATTGTAAATTAATTTACTTGAATATAAGCAATAACTTTTAGTTTCTAAGACATTTTCATAACGTATTTAGGTCTGTGCTATTATAGGAATTGTAGTTTTCATTATTCTTTGATTATACGTATTGTAAATTAATTTAAAAGAATATACGCAATAACTTTTACTTCCTTAAACACTTTCATAACGTATTTATGTCTGTGCTGTTATCAGTATTGTAGTTCTCATTATTCTTTGATGATAAGATGTATTGTAAATTAATTTACAAGAATATACGCAATAACTTTTAGTTTCTACGACATTTTCACAACGTATTTAGGTCTCTGCTGTTATCGTTATTGCAATTTTCATTATTCTTTGATTATATGTATTGTAAATTAATTTAAAAGGATATAAGCAATAACTTTTCGTTTCTAAAACACTTTCATAACGTATTTAAGTCTGTACTATTATCACAATTGTAATTTTCATTATTCTATGATTGTAAGATGTATTGTAAATTAATTTTGCAGAATATAAGCAATAACTTTTACTTCCTAAAACACTTTCATAACGCATTTATGTCTGTGCTGTTATCGGTATTGTAGTTTTCATTATTCCTTGATTATACGTATTGTAAATTAATTCTGCAGAATATAAGCAATAACTTTTAGTTTCTAAGACATTTTCATAACGTATTTATGTCTGTGCTGTTATCGGTATTGTAGTTTTCATTATTCTTTGATTATATGTATTGTAAATTAATTCTGCAGAATATAAGCAATAACTTTTAGTTTCTAAGACATTTTCATAACGTATTTATGTCTGTGCTGTTATCGGAATTGTAGTTTTCATTATTCTTTGATTATATGTATTGTAAATTAATTTAAAAGAATATAAGCAATAACTTTTCGTTTCTAAAACACATTCATAACGTATTTAAGTCTGTACTATTATCACAATTGTAATTATCATTATTCTATGATTGTAAGATGTATTGTAAATTAATTTTGCAGAATATAAGCAATAACTTTTACTTCCTAAAACACTTTCCTAACGTATTTATGTCTGTGCTGTTATCGGAATTGTAGTTTTCATTATTCTTTGATTATATGTATTGTAAATTAATTTAAAAGAATATAAGCAATAACTTTTCGTTTCTAAAACACATTCATAACGTATTTAAGTCTGTACTATTATCACAATTGTAATTTTCATTATTCTATGATTGTAAGATGTATTGTAAATTAATTTTGCAGAATATAAGCAATAACTTTTACTTCCTAAAACACTTTCATAACGCATTTATGTCTGTGCTGTTATCGGTATTGTAGTTTTCATTATTCCTTGATTATACGTATTGTAAATTAATTCTGCAGAATATAAGCAATAACTTTTAGTTTCTAAGACATTTTCATAACGTATTTATGTCTGTGCTGTTATCGGTATTGTAGTTTTCATTATTCTTTGATTATATGTATTGTAAATTAATTCTGCAGAATATAAGCAATAACTTTTAGTTTCTAAGACATTTTCATAACGTATTTATGTCTGTGCTGTTATCGGAATTGTAGTTTTCATTATTCTTTGATTATATGTATCGTAAATTAATTTAAAAGAATATAAGCAATAACTTTTCGTTTCTAAAACACATTCATAACGTATTTAAGTCTGTACTATTATCACAATTGTAATTATCATTATTCTATGATTGTAAGATGTATTGTAAATTAATTTTGCAGAATATAAGCAATAACTTTTACTTCCTAAAACACTTTCCTAACGTATTTATGTCTGTGCTGTTATCGGAATTGTAGTTTTCATTATTCTTTGATTATATGTATTGTAAATTAATTTAAAAGAATATAAGCAATAACTTTTCGTTTCTAAAACACATTCATAACGTATTTAAGTCTGTACTATTATCACAATTGTAATTATCATTATTCTATGATTGTAAGATGTATTGTAAATTAATTTTGCAGAATATAAGCAATAACTTTTACTTCCTAAAACACTTTCATAACGCATTTATGTCTGTGCTGTTATCGGTATTGTAGTTTTCATTATTCCTTGATTATACGTATTGTAAATTAATTTAGAAGAATATACGCAATAACTTTTAGTTCCTAAAAACCTTTCATAACGTATTTATGTCTGTGCTGTTATCAGTATTGTAGTTCTCATTATTCTTTGATGATAAGATGTATTGTAAATTAATTTACAAGAATATACGCAATAACTTTTAGTTTCTACGACATTTTCACAACGTATTTAGGTCTCTGCTGTTATCGTTATTGCAATTTTCATTATTCTTTGATTATATGTATTGTAAATTAATTTAAAAGGATATAAGCAATAACTTTTCGTTTCTAAAACACTTTCATAACGTATTTAAGTCTGTACTATTATCACAATTGTAATTATCATTATTCTATGATTGTAAGATGTATTGTAAATTAATTTTGCAGAATATAAGCAATAACTTTTACTTCCTAAAACACTTTCCTAACGTATTTATGTCTGTGCTGTTATCGGTATTGTAGTTTTCATTATTCTTTGATTATATGTATTGTAAATTAATTCTGCAGAATATAAGCAATAACTTTTAGTTTCTAAAAGACTTTCATAACGTATTTAGGCCTGTGCTGTTATCGGAATTGTAGTTTTCATTATTCTTTGATTATATGTATTGTAAATTAATTTAAAAGAATATAAGCAATAACTTTTACTTCCTAAAACACTTTCATAACGCATTTATGTCTGTGCTGTTATCGGTATTGTAGTTTTCATTATTCCTTGATTATACGTATTGTAAATTAATTTAGAAGAATATACGCAATAACTTTTAGTTCCTAAAAACCTTTCATAACGTATTTATGTCTGTGCTGTTATCAGTATTGTAGTTCTCATTATTCTTTGATGATAAGATGTATTGTAAATTAATTTACAAGAATATACGCAATAACTTTTAGTTTCTACGACATTTTCACAACGTATTTAGGTCTCTGCTGTTATCGTTATTGCAATTTTCATTATTCTTTGATTATATGTATTGTAAATTAATTTAAAAGGATATAAGCAATAACTTTTCGTTTCTAAAACACTTTCATAACGTATTTAAGTCTGTACTATTATCACAATTGTAATTATCATTATTCTATGATTGTAAGATGTATTGTAAATTAATTTTGCAGAATATAAGCAATAACTTTTACTTCCTAAAACACTTTCCTAACGTATTTATGTCTGTGCTGTTATCGGTATTGTAGTTTTCATTATTCTTTGATTATATGTATTGTAAATTAATTCTGCAGAATATAAGCAATAACTTTTAGTTTCTAAAAGACTTTCATAACGTATTTAGGTCTGTGCTGTTATCGGAATTGTAGTTTTCATTATTCTTTGATTATAAGATGTATTGTAAATTAATTTACTTGAATATAAGCAATAACTTTTAGTTTCTAAGACATTTTCATAACGTATTTAGGTCTGTGCTATTATAGGAATTGTAGTTTTCATTATTCTTTGATTATACGTATTGTAAATTAATTTAAAAGAATATACGCAATAACTTTTACTTCCTTAAACACTTTCATAACGTATTTATGTCTGTGCTGTTATCAGTATTGTAGTTCTCATTATTCTTTGATGATAAGATGTATTGTAAATTAATTTACAAGAATATACGCAATAACTTTTAGTTTCTACGACATTTTCACAACGTATTTAGGTCTCTGCTGTTATCGTTATTGCAATTTTCATTATTCTTTGATTATATGTATTGTAAATTAATTTAAAAGAATATAAGCAATAACTTTTCGTTTCTAAAACACATTCATAACGTATTTAAGTCTGTACTATTATCACAATTGTAATTTTCATTATTCTATGATTGTAAGATGTATTGTAAATTAATTTTGCAGAATATAAGCAATAACTTTTACTTCCTAAAACACTTTCATAACGCATTTATGTCTGTGCTGTTATCGGTATTGTAGTTTTCATTATTCCTTGATTATACGTATTGTAAATTAATTCTGCAGAATATAAGCAATAACTTTTAGTTTCTAAGACATTTTCATAACGTATTTATGTCTGTGCTGTTATCGGTATTGTAGTTTTCATTATTCTTTGATTATATGTATCGTAAATTAATTTAAAAGAATATAAGCAATAACTTTTCGTTTCTAAAACACATTCATAACGTATTTAAGTCTGTACTATTATCACAATTGTAATTATCATTATTCTATGATTGTAAGATGTATTGTAAATTAATTTTGCAGAATATAAGCAATAACTTTTACTTCCTAAAACACTTTCCTAACGTATTTATGTCTGTGCTGTTATCGGAATTGTAGTTTTCATTATTCTTTGATTATATGTATTGTAAATTAATTTAAAAGAATATAAGCAATAACTTTTCGTTTCTAAAACACATTCATAACGTATTTAAGTCTGTACTATTATCACAATTGTAATTATCATTATTCTATGATTGTAAGATGTATTGTAAATTAATTTTGCAGAATATAAGCAATAACTTTTACTTCCTAAAACACTTTCATAACGCATTTATGTCTGTGCTGTTATCGGTATTGTAGTTTTCATTATTCCTTGATTATACGTATTGTAAATTAATTTAGAAGAATATACGCAATAACTTTTAGTTCCTAAAAACCTTTCATAACGTATTTATGTCTGTGCTGTTATCAGTATTGTAGTTCTCATTATTCTTTGATGATAAGATGTATTGTAAATTAATTTACAAGAATATACGCAATAACTTTTAGTTTCTACGACATTTTCACAACGTATTTAGGTCTCTGCTGTTATCGTTATTGCAATTTTCATTATTCTTTGATTATATGTATTGTAAATTAATTTAAAAGGATATAAGCAATAACTTTTCGTTTCTAAAACACTTTCATAACGTATTTAAGTCTGTACTATTATCACAATTGTAATTATCATTATTCTATGATTGTAAGATGTATTGTAAATTAATTTTGCAGAATATAAGCAATAACTTTTACTTCCTAAAACACTTTCCTAACGTATTTATGTCTGTGCTGTTATCGGTATTGTAGTTTTCATTATTCTTTGATTATATGTATTGTAAATTAATTCTGCAGAATATAAGCAATAACTTTTAGTTTCTAAAAGACTTTCATAACGTATTTAGGCCTGTGCTGTTATCGGAATTGTAGTTTTCATTATTCTTTGATTATATGTATTGTAAATTAATTTAAAAGAATATAAGCAATAACTTTTACTTCCTAAAACACTTTCATAACGCATTTATGTCTGTGCTGTTATCGGTATTGTAGTTTTCATTATTCCTTGATTATACGTATTGTAAATTAATTTAGAAGAATATACGCAATAACTTTTAGTTCCTAAAAACCTTTCATAACGTATTTATGTCTGTGCTGTTATCAGTATTGTAGTTCTCATTATTCTTTGATGATAAGATGTATTGTAAATTAATTTACAAGAATATACGCAATAACTTTTAGTTTCTACGACATTTTCACAACGTATTTAGGTCTCTGCTGTTATCGTTATTGCAATTTTCATTATTCTTTGATTATATGTATTGTAAATTAATTTAAAAGGATATAAGCAATAACTTTTCGTTTCTAAAACACTTTCATAACGTATTTAAGTCTGTACTATTATCACAATTGTAATTATCATTATTCTATGATTGTAAGATGTATTGTAAATTAATTTTGCAGAATATAAGCAATAACTTTTACTTCCTAAAACACTTTCCTAACGTATTTATGTCTGTGCTGTTATCGGTATTGTAGTTTTCATTATTCTTTGATTATATGTATTGTAAATTAATTCTGCAGAATATAAGCAATAACTTTTAGTTTCTAAAAGACTTTCATAACGTATTTAGGCCTGTGCTGTTATCGGAATTGTAGTTTTCATTATTCTTTGATTATATGTATTGTAAATTAATTTAAAAGAATATAAGCAATAACTTTTACTTCCTAAAACACTTTCATAACGCATTTATGTCTGTGCTGTTATCGGTATTGTAGTTTTCATTATTCCTTGATTATACGTATTGTAAATTAATTTAGAAGAATATACGCAATAACTTTTAGTTCCTAAAAACCTTTCATAACGTATTTATGTCTGTGCTGTTATCAGTATTGTAGTTCTCATTATTCTTTGATGATAAGATGTATTGTAAATTAATTTACAAGAATATACGCAATAACTTTTAGTTTCTACGACATTTTCACAACGTATTTAGGTCTCTGCTGTTATCGTTATTGCAATTTTCATTATTCTTTGATTATATGTATTGTAAATTAATTTAAAAGGATATAAGCAATAACTTTTCGTTTCTAAAACACTTTCATAACGTATTTAAGTCTGTACTATTATCACAATTGTAATTATCATTATTCTATGATTGTAAGATGTATTGTAAATTAATTTTGCAGAATATAAGCAATAACTTTTACTTCCTAAAACACTTTCCTAACGTATTTATGTCTGTGCTGTTATCGGTATTGTAGTTTTCATTATTCTTTGATTATATGTATTGTAAATTAATTCTGCAGAATATAAGCAATAACTTTTAGTTTCTAAAAGACTTTCATAACGTATTTAGGTCTGTGCTGTTATCGGAATTGTAGTTTTCATTATTCTTTGATTATAAGATGTATTGTAAATTAATTTACTTGAATATAAGCAATAACTTTTAGTTTCTAAGACATTTTCATAACGTATTTAGGTCTGTGCTATTATAGGAATTGTAGTTTTCATTATTCTTTGATTATACGTATTGTAAATTAATTTAAAAGAATATACGCAATAACTTTTACTTCCTTAAACACTTTCATAACGTATTTATGTCTGTGCTGTTATCAGTATTGTAGTTCTCATTATTCTTTGATGATAAGATGTATTGTAAATTAATTTACAAGAATATACGCAATAACTTTTAGTTTCTACGACATTTTCACAACGTATTTAGGTCTCTGCTGTTATCGTTATTGCAATTTTCATTATTCTTTGATTATATGTATTGTAAATTAATTTAAAAGAATATAAGCAATAACTTTTCGTTTCTAAAACACATTCATAACGTATTTAAGTCTGTACTATTATCACAATTGTAATTTTCATTATTCTATGATTGTAAGATGTATTGTAAATTAATTTTGCAGAATATAAGCAATAACTTTTACTTCCTAAAACACTTTCATAACGCATTTATGTCTGTGCTGTTATCGGTATTGTAGTTTTCATTATTCCTTGATTATACGTATTGTAAATTAATTCTGCAGAATATAAGCAATAACTTTTAGTTTCTAAGACATTTTCATAACGTATTTATGTCTGTGCTGTTATCGGTATTGTAGTTTTCATTATTCTTTGATTATATGTATTGTAAATTAATTCTGCAGAATATAAGCAATAACTTTTAGTTTCTAAGACATTTTCATAACGTATTTATGTCTGTGCTGTTATCGGAATTGTAGTTTTCATTATTCTTTGATTATATGTATCGTAAATTAATTTAAAAGAATATAAGCAATAACTTTTCGTTTCTAAAACACATTCATAACGTATTTAAGTCTGTACTATTATCACAATTGTAATTATCATTATTCTATGATTGTAAGATGTATTGTAAATTAATTTTGCAGAATATAAGCAATAACTTTTACTTCCTAAAACACTTTCCTAACGTATTTATGTCTGTGCTGTTATCGGAATTGTAGTTTTCATTATTCTTTGATTATATGTATTGTAAATTAATTTAAAAGAATATAAGCAATAACTTTTCGTTTCTAAAACACATTCATAACGTATTTAAGTCTGTACTATTATCACAATTGTAATTATCATTATTCTATGATTGTAAGATGTATTGTAAATTAATTTTGCAGAATATAAGCAATAACTTTTACTTCCTAAAACACTTTCATAACGCATTTATGTCTGTGCTGTTATCGGTATTGTAGTTTTCATTATTCCTTGATTATACGTATTGTAAATTAATTTAGAAGAATATACGCAATAACTTTTAGTTCCTAAAAACCTTTCATAACGTATTTATGTCTGTGCTGTTATCAGTATTGTAGTTCTCATTATTCTTTGATGATAAGATGTATTGTAAATTAATTTACAAGAATATACGCAATAACTTTTAGTTTCTACGACATTTTCACAACGTATTTAGGTCTCTGCTGTTATCGTTATTGCAATTTTCATTATTCTTTGATTATATGTATTGTAAATTAATTTAAAAGGATATAAGCAATAACTTTTCGTTTCTAAAACACTTTCATAACGTATTTAAGTCTGTACTATTATCACAATTGTAATTTTCATTATTCTATGATTGTAAGATGTATTGTAAATTAATTTTGCAGAATATAAGCAATAACTTTTACTTCCTAAAACACTTTCATAACGCATTTATGTCTGTGCTGTTATCGGTATTGTAGTTTTCATTATTCCTTGATTATACGTATTGTAAATTAATTCTGCAGAATATAAGCAATAACTTTTAGTTTCTAAGACATTTTCACAACGTATTTATGTCTGTGCTGTTATCGGTATTGTAGTTTTCATTATTCTTTGATTATACGTATTGTAAATTAATTTAAAAGAATATACGCAATAACTTTTAGTTTCTACGACATTTTCACAACGTATTTAGGTCTCTGCTGTTATCGTTATTGCAATTTTCATTATTCTTTGATTATATGTATTGTAAATTAATTTAAAAGGATATAAGCAATAACTTTTCGTTTCTAAAACACTTTCATAACGTATTTAAGTCTGTACTATTATCACAATTGTAATTTTCATTATTCTATGATTGTAAGATGTATTGTAAATTAATTTTGCAGAATATAAGCAATAACTTTTACTTCCTAAAACACTTTCATAACGCATTTATGTCTGTGCTGTTATCGGTATTGTAGTTTTCATTATTCCTTGATTATACGTATTGTAAATTAATTCTGCAGAATATAAGCAATAACTTTTAGTTTCTAAGACATTTTCATAACGTATTTATGTCTGTGCTGTTATCGGTATTGTAGTTTTCATTATTCTTTGATTATATGTATTGTAAATTAATTCTGCAGAATATAAGCAATAACTTTTAGTTTCTAAGACATTTTCATAACGTATTTATGTCTGTGCTGTTATCGGAATTGTAGTTTTCATTATTCTTTGATTATATGTATTGTAAATTAATTTAAAAGAATATAAGCAATAACTTTTCGTTTCTAAAACACATTCATAACGTATTTAAGTCTGTACTATTATCACAATTGTAATTATCATTATTCTATGATTGTAAGATGTATTGTAAATTAATTTTGCAGAATATAAGCAATAACTTTTACTTCCTAAAACACTTTCCTAACGTATTTATGTCTGTGCTGTTATCGGAATTGTAGTTTTCATTATTCTTTGATTATATGTATTGTAAATTAATTTAAAAGAATATAAGCAATAACTTTTCGTTTCTAAAACACATTCATAACGTATTTAAGTCTGTACTATTATCACAATTGTAATTATCATTATTCTATGATTGTAAGATGTATTGTAAATTAATTTTGCAGAATATAAGCAATAACTTTTACTTCCTAAAACACTTTCCTAACGTATTTATGTCTGTGCTGTTATCGGAATTGTAGTTTTCATTATTCTTTGATTATAAGATGTAATATAAATTAATTTTTCAGAATATAGGTAATAGCTTTTAGTTTCTAAGACATTTTCACAACATATTTATGTCTGTGCTATTATCGGAATTGTAGTTTTCATTATTCTTTGATTATACGTATTGTAAATTAATTTAAAAGAATATACGCAATAACTTTCAGTTCCTAAAAACCTTTCATAACGTATTTAGGTCTGTGCTGTTATCGTTTTTGCAATTTTCATTATTCTTTGATTATAACATGTATTGTAAATTAATTTACTTGAATATAAGCAATAAATTTTAGTTTGTAAGACATTTTCATAACGTATTTAGGCCTGTGCTGTTATCGGAATTGAAGTTTTCATTATTCTTTGATTATACGTATTGTAAATTAATTTAAAAGAATGTACGGAATAACCTTTCGTTTCTAAAACACTTTCATAACGTATTTAAGTCTGTACTATTATCAAAATTGTAATTTTCATTATTCTATGATTGTAAGATGTATTGTAAATTAATTTTGCAGAATATAAGCAATAACTTTTACTTCCTAAAACACTTTCCTAACGTATTTATGTCTGTGCTGTTATCGGTATTGTAGTTTTCATTATTCTTTGATTATATGTATTGTAAATTAATTCTGCAGAATATAAGCAATAACTTTTAATTTCTAAGACATTTTCATAACGTATTTATGTCTGTGCTGTTATCGGAATTGTAGTTTTCATTATTCTTTGATTATATGTATTGTAAATTAATTTAAAAGAATATTCGCAATATCTTTTAGTTCCTAAAACACTTTCATAACGTATTTAAGTCTGTACTATTATCACAATTGTAATTTTCATTATTCTATGATTGTAAGATGTATTGTAAATTAATTTTGCAGAATATAAGCAATAACTTTTACCTCCTAAATCACTTTCATAACGTATTTATGTCTGTGCTGTTATCGGAATTGTAGTTTTCATTATTCTTTGATTATAAGATGTAATATAAATTAATTTTTCAGAATATAAGTAATAGCTTTTAGTTTCTAAGACATTCTAAGACATTCTAATATTCTATTCACACACACATATTCATACATATTCTAATATTTCTCAACAGTGTTATGTACTAGTTATTCTTACTTTTTCTTACATCCATAAAGTATCGCAATAACGTGTAATACGAAAAAGAGGCAACAAGAATCTAAAAAATTGTAAAGCAACATAATATAATTACATATCTTGAGGCGGTTATACAGCGGGGTATAATGTCAGCGATTTGCATTTATCTATTAAGCGACCTACAGATTCCTTAACAAAATAGATCCCGAACGCGGTCATATTTGAACAGACTTTAACTACTAAAAATTTATTGTTATACTAGTTAACGACTTGTAACACTGGTCGTACTGCTACAAAATTCCATTGAAAACTAAAAACCGATCCGATTCATTCATCACATGTCGGATACATGTAATGCGCAGCCAATCAGCTCAATTATTCGCTATATAATAATTAAGCTCATCTTGTCCACTTTATCAAATAGCAGAAAGAGTCGAATAATAATTATAGAGCGAATAATTGATTGCCCGGGTCTCACCACGTGGAGGTTGCTGCGATGGAGACCCACCCTACCCACGTTTAATCCACTTCCCACCCTTCGTTTTTGTTTTTAAACCAAACTATACTATAATTTACAACAAAGAAACCCTGCTCCTTTTGCTGTAAGTTTCCACAGCGTTCGTTAATTAAACGCCCTGCAATTCAAACAGCAAGAGGAGGCGCCTTAGAAAATTCTCAAATCAAAGCAAAATTGAAAGATTGCAAGACGGATACAGGAATCAAAACCCCTTAACTTAAAAATTAACTTAACTTTACGCGGGGGGCACAATCGCACTACAGTACGCATGCACCATTATTCTAACAGACAATGGGTGTAAAAAGTATTCATACATTCTTCAAAACGAAATATGTTTTTCATAATCAATCGGAACGACTTGAGTTTGTACAAGGAGATAGAAGGACTACTCTACTATACTAAACGTTTCGAACTTTCTACACCCACTGCAATTGCATAAAAAAAAGAAGCAAACGACGATGCCTGGCTGTACCTTAAAGCACAAGTGTCCCGTAGCGTAAATCTAATTAATAGTTAAACGAACATGCGCTTAATTACTATATGCTTAACTAATCTTAACACCAACGTGCCTACTTGGGCACTGCAGTGCCGAACACTACTTATAACTTACAAACTAATATCTTAGACATAAAAATATGTGTCTTACTTAATTAAAACTTAAAAGCTACGCATCCTTATCTTAAAGTTAACTTATAGCTATTAATAACGCCCTCCCTAAGCTACTCGATTAAAGACTTAGATCTAAATATCCTGCCTATACGTATAAAAATCTAACAGATACTTTCCCATACACATACGTGTACATCATTACACTTCTGATCGTTTAGCGCTATCTCATCGCTTCTTGAAACAGAATGAAACTCACGCGAAAAAAGAATTGTTAAATCCTACCTATGTACAATATCTAAAAATGTTAAAAGTCCTGCCTAGCTAAAGATCTAATGGCTTCGTTTCGTGTAAAGCCTGCCTATGTAACAATCGATTGTTTTCGTTCAAATAAATCCTACCTACATAATCAGCTAAACATTTGTTCGATTTATAGTTGAGCCTACCTAAATGATTTTTTTAATAAAATGGAAAAGAGGGGCTGGGACGGAGTGAGAATGGGGTGTACTATCTGTACGTAATTACCATGAATCCTCTTCCTTGAGTGCATACCAGTTGATTATCTTGAAGTTTCTGAAACAGATACTAACTGGGAATGGTTAATAACATTTCAGAAGAAATAAGTTTTCAAACCTTGTTACAGACTGAAACTCACGCGAAAAGAAATTGTTAAACCCTACCTACGCAAAAGTCTAAGAGTTTTCTAAACCCAAACACATCCTACCTATATAATGCGCTAAACATTTGTTCAATTTATAAATGGGCCTACCTAAATGGTATCTCTAATAAAATGGGGTTGGGGCGGGGGTGGGAGCAGGGGGGATGTATGAAATAATCCTGAATCCTCTTCTTTGACGACCAAATCATTACCTTGAAGATTCTGAAACAGACACTAACTCGAAATGATTAATAACGTTTCATAAAAAGTACGTTTTCAAACCATGGACATTGGATCGATGGGGCTCAGATTATGTTCCATAATTTCTATCCATCTTTTAGTAATAATCCTTGATTGCCATGGTATATTATACTTTCCAACCTTTGACGTACTCATACTTCCTTGAAATACTTGGTATTTTATTTAGAATAATTGGTATCACCTGTGAATCTGTAACAATCTCATACACTGGATTAGTAGTCTTCCCACCCCACCCTCAGAAAAAAAAAGAAAGAAAAATTGCAGCTAGAAGAAGATCATATTTCAAGCAGAACAATCATTTTACATGGGCATTTTAATAATTAGACTGCGGACTTTTATGCATTTATAGAAGATTGAAAGGTGCAACATTCCACAGGATGCACACTTAATATGAATAAATATACAATTTATTATTCAATAAATTCAATAAATTGTATATCTATGCTAGTATACTCGTATATATATTTATATATACAATTTATTATTCAATAAATTATATACATCTAATCGCAACCCGCAATTTATTATTCAAATTATGCAGCGCTTTATAATACCTGGTAGGTGAAACAATGCCCTACCAAAGCACTGCTCTTTTTCACTGCATTACCAAAAATATGAATTTGCACGAAAATCCGCAGTCTATGAATAACAATAATACAAATGAATAATTCTTAGTAGTCTTCCCAGCCCACCCTTAGAAGAAAAAAAAGAAAAAGAAATTGCAAATGAACGAAGATCATATTTAAAGCAGAACACAATCATTTCACATCGACATTTTAATAATTTGATTGCGGACTTTTATGCATTTATAGAACATTGAAAGGTCCAACATTCCACAGGATGCACACTTAATATGAATAAATATACAATTTATTATTCAATAAATTCAATAAATTGTATATTTATGCTAGTATACTCATATATATATTTATATATACAATTTATTATTCAATAAATTGTATACATCAATCGCAACCCGCAATTTATTATTCAAATTATGCAGCGCTTTATAATACCTGGTAGGTGAAACAATTCCCTACCAATGCTCTGCTTTTTTTACTGCATTACCAAAAATATGAATTTGCACGAAAATCCGCAGTCTATGAATAACATTATGGCAAATGAGTAATTGGATTTTGGGCAAGGTGATACTTTCCTTCACTACCTTTATCAGCATCACATCAATATTTATATGCTTGATTGCCATGGTATATTATACTTTCCAACCTTTGACGTACGCATACTTCCTTGAAATACTTGGTATTTTATTTAGAATAATTGGTATCACCTGTGAATCTGTAACAATCTCATACACTGGATTATTAGTCTTCCCACCCCACCCTCAAAAAAAAAAAGAAAAGAAACAAAGAAAAATTGCAGCTAGAAGAAGATCATATTCGAAGCAGAACAATCATTTTACATGGGCATTTTAATAATTAGACTGCGGACTTTTATGCATTTATAGAAGATTGAAAGGTGCAACATTCCACAGGATGCACACTTAATATGAATAAATATACAATTTATTATTCAATAAATTATATACATCTAATCGCAATCCGCAATTTATTATTCAAATTATGCAGCGGTTTATAATACCTGGTAGGTGAAACAATTCCCTACCAATGCTCTGCTTTTTTTACTGCATTACCAAAAATATGAATTTGCACGAAAATCCGCAGTCTATGAATAACAATATGGCAAATGAGTAATTGGAGTTTGGCCAAGGTGATACTTTTTTTCACTACCAATATTAGCATCAGCACTATCGATATTTTATCAATCTTGAAGTTACGACTTTATTTCATAGGCATTTTAATGATAAAATGAATCTGGCACCAATTTCAGTATAGCAGTACCAGGTCAAAGCGAAAAGCAATTCGGTTCCCATAGTTTATTTCTTAGGAATCGGATAACTCCGTACAAGTTACAATAATTTAAAGTAAACTCTATCTGATCAGAAACTCAGAATTGAAAGTAATCACGTTCCACTGCATTTATTCCATTTTGCTTTTACGAAAAAGAAGCAGCGGACGATTACGCGAACGTGAGATACGATACTTTTATTATCACCATGGCCAGTCCCAACTACAGTCGAGAACATTTTTCTTGCAAGGATTCTCATGAACATGAACGGATATCGCGAAGTGAATTTTGATTTCTGCGCAAGCAGATCAGAAAAGTTGCAACTATTTACTCTACTAAAAAGAAGTGAAAATAAAAGTACAACGATCGCAGCAAAAATCTAAGTAGAGAACTTTATCAACGAACAGTCACTAGTACTGTGTCTATGAATTGAATATGCAAAATGGATATGTTATACAATCAAAAGATTTATCCATTGTCAATTCTACAAACTTTAATTACAACTCTATCATCTATATTCAAGTTTTGATCAGTATTTCCAACAACAGACGATCGGGGCAGAAAAAGATGCTGAAAGAAAAGAACAATGATTAAGAACAGGTAGCCGGAAGGGCTACCAGCAAGTCCACTCGTTCAAACCGTGAGTGGAAAGTTATCTTTCGCAACACTAAGTAAACGCGAGTGGTGCTTCAAATACCAATAGCAAAAGGAAACTCTAATAAGGAAAAAATGGAATATTAGCAAACTCGCGATTCGACGCAACACTAATAAAATACTGACTCTACACTCTATGCACCAATTATTTAGTAAAACGCAACTCTAAGGGGGGCTGGGGGCTTGGTTGCAGCCGTGGTCCTTGGCTGTCGATGATGTGCCACCATCTAGGTGTCTCAGGAACATGCCACCATCCAGGTGACTCAGGAACACGCTCCTAGATAGGAGCAATTGGGGAATTGGGTTCACAAATCTGACTAAAAGAAAAAGGAATAGGTAGCCAGAAGGGCTACCGACAAGTCCACTCGTTCAAACCGTGAGTGGAGAATTATCTTTCGCGACACTAATTGAACGCGAGCGGTGCTTCAAATATCAATATCAAAAGGAAACTCTAATTCAACGGATTAAACTCTAATTCAACAAATTGAACTCTAATTCAACAGATTAAACTGTAATTCAACAGATTAAACTCTAATACAATGAAACAAATGAAATATCAGCAAATTCGCGATTCGACGCAACACTAATAAAATACTGACTCTACACTCTATGCACCAATTATTTAGTAAAACGCAACTCTAAGGGGGGCTGGGGGCTTGGTTGCAGCCGTGGTCCTTGGCTGTCGATGATGTGCTACCATCCAAGGTAGCTCAGCAACATGCCACCATCCAGGTGACTCAGGAACGCGCTCCCGGATAGGAGCAATTGGGGAATGGGGTTCGCAACTCTGATTAAAACAAAAAGGAATAGGTAGCCGGAAGGGCTACCGACAAGTCCACTCGCTCACACCGTGAGTGGAAAATTATCTTTCGCAACACTAATTAAACGCGAGTGGTGCTTCAAATATCAATACCAAAAGGAAACTCTAATTCAACAAATTAAACTCTAATTAAAAAGAAATAAGAAATATTAGCAAATTCGCGATACGACGCAACACTAATAAAGTACTGACTCTACACTCTATGCACCAATTATTTAGTAAATCGCAACTCTAAGGGGGCAGCGGGAGGGTGTGCAACCGTGGTCCTTGGCTGCCGATGATGTGCCACTGTCCACGTGGCTCAGATGCGTGCTCCCAGATAGGAGCAATTGGGCATTTGTGTTCGCAACTCTAATTAAAAACGCGATCTTTGTTAAACGCAACGCTAACTGGAACTCGCGATGCAATTTTCTTCGCAACACTAACATTTAAGAGTGACCCTAACAAAGTAATTCAATAAAGATGAACAGAAAATTCTCTGAGAATTTAATTGGAAGCTACTATACTATTATCTGAGAAAATGAGATATGATAAGAAATGGGCAAATGCAGTTGCCGCAAGAATTAGAAGCTATTACAAAACTAAAATCTAAAAAGAACAAATTTGCAAAGACAAACGCGATACATCAGTCGCAACGCTAAATCAAACGCGATTTCTATTTCATCGCAACTCTAAGAAAAACCGTGAAGAGATATATGCGCAACTCTACCTAACGAAAACGCGATATTCATATTTTTCGCAACTCTACTGCAAAACCGAAGACTTGAGGCAGTCGCAACTCTACCTAGAAATCCGCGAACTTGTCCGAAACTCTAAGAATACGCGAAAATTAAATATCTCGCGACACTAATTAAAAATCCGAGTTACATCTCTCGCGACTCTAATTCAAGCCGTTCTCAAATTTTGCGCGACTCTAATGAAAACGCGATTTTTGCCCAGGGGTCGTTGGACCGCAACGGGCCAAGCTGAAAATACTACTACATGCAGCTAAATCAAGCACAGTGACAAAGTAGTAACAGAGAATGACTCTCCATTCTTTTTGAGAATGCAGAGCCATTAGTAGTTGCCCTCTTGAGTGGCAGTTTGCCGGGCCTCTTCGGCCCGTGGCCTCTTCTTTTCTTCGGGCGCGATGCCCGCTGAAACTTAGTCTAAGCTCGAGACTCTATTCGGAAACCAAGGAAAAACATACAAAGGTGAAATAAAAATGTGAAAACGCGGATCTAGATGGAACACTCGTGGACGAATCACGACCGAGTATAATCGTAAAAGATGCCATTGCAGAAAATGGCAAAATTAACGATTAAATTCAAGAATCGTTCTTCGTGCGCACGAGCAGTCTCGAGCCTGAATGCGAGTTCGTTTCGGGGCCTAATACGCGACCGCGACCGCGGGTGGAGTTCGAAAAGTCAACGAGCAAAGCCAGAGGCGAACGCATTCTTCGCTCGCGCCCAGCTAAGCACTTGACTTTTCAATCTCAGATTTCCTGAAACAGGTTGAACACGCGAAAAAGTGGGCCTACCCGATCAGAGAATGTGTCAACCTGCCCGGCCCTACCTACTTATATTTAACACACACACCAGACGGTAAGTTACCTATCCTACCTCACCCTATATTTAAAAATGGCAAAGCACACACACCAGAAAAAGCATACGCTCCACGGTTCTCACACAAACGCCCGGGTGCATGGGCCTACACTAGGGAGGACGTCCCGGGACGCCTCCGACACCCGAGCGCGAGCATACATCAAACACACTCTAAGGTACGTACCATTTCACTGAAATCGACTGGCAATGCCTGGGATCCTTGCGTTCTCGCGATAAAAGGCAGATCGACGTTTTAAAAAGTTAATAAACTAACCGCTGTATCGGCAATATATTTATAATGAGTGGCAATTTATTTCTAAGGAATGGAGAGATATTTGTAAGGAATAGCACAGTTTGTGCAACAATTGGATGCTCAAAGAATACGAATGCGCTACATTCGTGATTGAATTGAACACTGAAGCTACTAATTACTATTTCAAACGAAACGACGCAAATCCACAGCCTAAGCACACACACAATGCGGAATGTACGTCGTGCACGATACACCAATGCATTGCCAGCCGCCAAAAACACATGATTAGCTTAAAAATTAGGGTCATCATGCCCACCGCCTTTTTCCCAATCAAGTAGCACCTGGGCACGTGAAAGGGATCGAGGCAGTGAACACGGAAGGGGTTAAACCTGAAAATCCTCATCTAAAAAAGTGATTAATACATATACATTTTCTAACGGGCTAAGCATTTCACCAATCTGACTTAACTTTATTTGAAATGAAAGTTTAATGACTCTACTTTATCAGAAAGTTAACTGAACGACTCTAATTTATTGAAAAAGCAAATCAATGACTCTATTGTAAAAGGATATTCAAGTAACTCTACGTTAATTTATTATGCAAGAATTCTGAACAAGAGAATGACTCGAATAAATTGAACAAGTTAATTAAAACATCCTCGGGCGTTCCCGTCATCAAGGCATTTCGTCTAAAACGCCAGTTTGGTGTTAAGATTGCTGCCTTGACTTCGAAAACTACCCGTCGCGAATTGTCTTCTTGTACATTTTGTTCGATTTATGCGTCGCAAGGAAAAACGAGATACCGATGTCTTTATACGCTAAAGATTCTGGTATGGATATCGAATAAACTCAGTTATTCGATAATTCCGATACGCAGAGAAGAAATTGATACGCGGCAAAAGTCGAGGAGAAGATGTACTCATTGTCGCTACCACAGCAATAATAATATGCGTAGATGTTATCATTGTGCAATAGTTACAATTATGAACGAAGTCGGAGGGTATCCGACTTCAGCACTAAAAACTAACTTCAATATTCATGTCGTTTCATTTAATATTCAACGTCACTATGCATTTAACTAATTATTTCATACTTATTCGAGCAAATACTCGAATAGTGAAAATATATTTTTCAATTGAAAGGGATTCCTGTTAATTGCCAGGAATAGATATTCTTTTATACTAAATCCCGAATTTCATATTACTGCTAAAATATGAAAAATCGCGTAGTACAAGAAGACCTAGCCTCATCTAATATAAAACAATGAAATAATGTTACTACTCATGAGTATATTTGCATATACCCACGGTCACTGTGCTTGGCAAAAAATTCTACGTAATACAACCAGTCACCCGTGCCGTTTCGGACCTTTCGTCCTGCGGCATGATTGAGTGACCGGAGGAACTTAAAGTGCCCAATCCTGGGGTACTCACTCTACCCATGCGTTGATACTGCAGGATGTCATCGGGGATACTCCGGGAAGCCACCAGGGATGCTGTGGGAAGTCATCAGGGACGCTGCTGCAACATATTAAAAGAAACCTCATTTGTAACTCATTATCGCAATTGAAGCCTGATAATAAAAATTCAAGACCATTAAAAAGAAAAGTATTAATAAACTATGAAGATACTTACGTTGTGGGATGGTGCCGTATCGCCCGATGATCGTCCCGATCACAGCTTGTAGTCGACGCACCCACTGACTCTAATATCGCGTATCATTACTAAATATAGCTTGTAATCGATGCACTCACTGACTCTAATATCGCGTACCATTACTAAATCTAACTTCACTCAGAGCGGCTGCGCTCTTAAAGCAATGCAAAAGAACATGAACGGATGAAAAAGCACTGACTCTACCGATCGCATTGCGCGCGATCACCAAAAGTTGCCAACCACCAGAACCATGAAGGAACTGGAAGCCACTGGAAAATAAAAGGAGCGAAATTGGTTACTCATTTGCCCGTACAATTACTTCTGGATAATGAAAATGCAAGATTATTGAAAGAAAAAGATGAAGAAACTATGATAATACTTACGTTGCTGTCTGACGCAGCATGCCCGATGATCGCCCGATCACAGGAGCAGGACACATGACTCTAATACCGAAACGATAAAAAAAAACATAGTACTTTCGCGACCGCTTAATATTTAACATCGGCGAACTCACTGACTCGATACAAAGAAAAAACTTGAACGGATCAAACACTGACTCTACCGATCGCATCGCGGGCGATCGGCGATCGCCAAAATTGTCCAAATACCGACGAACCGAACCCGCTGAAACATAAAAGGAACGAATTTGGTTACTCATTTGTTCTTACAATTAATTCTAGATGATGAAAAGGAGAGATTATTAAAAGAAAAAAAAAAGAAAAGAAAGGATTAATAATCTATAAAGATACTTACATTGTCGACTGATGCAGCATTGCCCGATGATCGTCCTGATCACTGGAGTAGGTGATGCTAAAAAGGGGGTGGGCTGGGGGACACAAATAAATCGACAGAGATTTGCATCTTATTTCTCCTTCTCGTCGTCTGTTGAGGAAATACTGATATGCTTTCTATCAATGCAGAAATAATATTATTATTTAGATTCAAATACTTCTGAGTATTTATGAATCTTTTAATTTCCCTGTAATTTCATATTCCTATAATCAAGGACTGTAGGCAATGGGATACATTTATGAAAACTGTACCGTGAGTATTCGTTGTCAAAGTTTCAAACATATTCGGGTCCCTATCAATGAACTATGTCACGTTAGTACAAATTCTCGTAATACTGCTTGTGTAGTAATAAAATCTCGGAAGCTATCATGCGTCAGGGTTACAACTACGGGGCACGCGGCTAAAATCCTGCGTCGAAAATACGACTTGACCGTACTTGCGACCGAGCATAGAGATAAGAGCAGTACCGAGGAAAACAATGACGAAGTTACGAATCAAAATCGACCGAAATCCAACGGTACATGAATGTTTCAACTTTTTTTCGTTAAAAACTTTGAAATATCCACTCACTGGATTGTATTGTTCAATTTGGACATTGTTATTCGTAAAATATGTATCAGTAATGTAGCACGCATTACCAAAGTCCAATTAAAAAGAAGCAATACATTTGTTAAACGACAAAATTATGTACATATGTGAATACGTTAACCTTTCTTGTAATACATTGCATGTTACCAATTGTCCACCAGGTTACCAATTGTCCACTCTATTATTATGATGCGCAGTTACATGCTGTTCTATTATTCTAAGTATCTAACTTGCTATCAATCATCCTGTGTACCAGACCTGTAACAAAAGAAAAACAATTTCAAGGAGTCGCGTCATAGTAATGGCGGACGAGAAACCGCCGGGAATGCGGGGTAAATGCTTGCATCAGACTCGTAATAGAATGCACCTATTTTTTGATTTTCTCGAAAACCGAATGCTGGGCCAAAGAAAATACGATAAAACCGGGAAAACTGATTAATTATTTAACAAAAATTCACGTATTGATTAATCAGAGCTAACGGAAAAAGGGACGCGACCCATCTCGATCGCACGTCGGCGAAAGCAACTCGAAAAACTATTTCATCTATTCCCGCGGTGTCGATATTATTGTCAATTAATCGCGTATTAGTTAATTAAAACGAGTAAACGCGAATGTACAGGATAGTAGAGTGAAAGCCGAGAATAAGTAGGTAGCGTCGTGTGGGAAAAATATGTTACGCACCATTTGTTATGACACGTCCGTACGCTGCGACAACCGGAAGTGTAAAGGACGCGCGCCCCGATCGTTCACCTTGCTATTGCGAGCGACTCGGATTTCGGAAACGTTCGTATTGTCGAAATTGCCCGAAGTGCTGTCGAGAATATTCGCAATTCTTTGCTTCGCCTAATAGGAATTATTTGCGCACGTTAATAACCACCGCTTCGTTCTATTATCTTTGCAAAAACTATAAGCCCGACTTTCGGTACTCTCAGTAAACGTAGAGGTCCAAATAAACAACTTTTGACAACTTTTTCCTCCACTGCTATCGTGTGCATTCTAAATAGCCATTGTTAGGCAATTTTCAAATATCATAGGAATATATTGCGATTTATTTTAAATCGATTATTTATATAATATCAGCGATCTACATTTATCTATTAAGCGACCTAATCGTTCATTTACCTATCCTACTTAACGCATTTACCAACATCGCTAGACGCATTTACCGACGGTAGCCAGAGGCCGATTTCCTGTCACGGCAATTTGCGCGGGGGCTGGCAGGATTGAATATTGCACCTCGTCGGTGTTCGATGTAATGGGATTTGCATAGGTTTGCAGGGAAATTTTTTTATTTCTATTCTACTGTAACTCGCGACTGTAATATAATTTTTGTCTGTTCTAAACGATATATGTATAAAATGCGCCGTTTTATTAAAAATTATACAAAGTATTTATGTACACCGCCGTCGGTATATACCCGAGTATCGAGTGATAAAATGCCTTGTCCGGTCAGACCTTTTGCTATTAGGATCGAATAGGCATACGAATTAGTCTTGTTAAATAATAATATAATAAGAAATCCCTCTGCACTATATGTATGTATGTACAATAACGTTTGTTTCTTTCTTAATTGCATTACTGGTTTGGAATAAACGAATGAGATTTTGAAATACCAAGGAAATCGTAATTTCCTAATTAGAATTTTCTTCAACGATTTATACTTTATTCTATTCACTGATTGCGCAGGTCTCTACCGCCGCGTCTATTCTATTTATATGTATAATATTATCGGTTTTATGACTAGTAGCTCAATAGAAACGATCTTGGAAAATAAAATCAACTATACGCGTAACATAACGTATGTGAGAGTTGTATCGAAAAATTCGATCGGAATACGCGTACCTTTTAAATAGTCAACAAGAAGATATGCGATAATTATTTACAAGATAAGGAAAGTCTAATTAGTTACTGCGGTCGTCGGGCGAGATGAGTTAAACTTTCGTCGTGGCAAGCAATTTAATGTAATGCGCTTTATGAGTTATCTCGAATTCTTGTGCAGGTAGAAAGCATTGCGTCTGTATCGTAGGGTGTCTGACCCTTCTCAGGATATTGCGACAAATGACCGCAAGCGTGATGAAAAATGCGCAACTGGCAGCGATTATTGGCAAAATGATAATGATCTCGGTATTCGGTTTAACCCCTTGCACTTGGACGCAACGCAATCGGTCCCGATCGTCCACAAAGTTTCTTACGACGTCCTCCTCGTTAACGTCGTCGAGGCTCGCGCAGACTTTGTAACGAGCAGGTAGCAATACAGCCAATGTTAGAAACGTTAAGCTACAGTTCAGCTTTTGCTTATGAACGACGGACTCCGCGTCCGAGAAAACTATTACGGATAATTCGCAGTCTGGCCGATTGTATTTCTTGGAGCTCGTCAGACAAACGTCCACGTGTAGAAAGCCCTGATCGGACACGTTCACGTGCACACCTGTTATCTTTGTGCCCGATGCAGAGTGTCGCGGCACGGGGGTGGTTTCCCGATCACCTAGTTCTCGTTCAGTTTCCTCGAGCGGGATCACGTCGCTGCAACCTAGACCCAAAGAGACGTCGTCGTAGGTGGTGGGTACCAGAAGAACCACGCAGTAACGATACTTGTGACCAGGCTGCAGATGAAAGGAAGCGGGTATCGCAACCGGAAGCGAACAGGGGTCTCTCATCGTGTGTGAATCGCAGTGAAGTGTAGCCGAGTCCGTCTGCACCTCGCTGTCGCCAACAGTTTCATAGACGATTAAAGTATCGCACGTGTATCGTTCCGCGCACGGCTCCACGTGCCACAAGAGATCAATACCACTCGATTCGTCGTAGCGAAATTCCTTCAATGTCAATTGAGCGCCGGCTAGAGGTAATCTGTCGGTGATTATCGGCGGCGTAGGTTCTCCGCAGAGTAGGCTACCAGGTGAAACCTGCGTCAATATACCATTTTCCAAAGCGGGTGGAGTAGCGCAAACCGCCGACGATTTGTCTTCTTCGTCGAGGCTGGAATTGCTTAGCCAGTTGGCGAATTCCAGCAGCGTGCAGTCACAGTTCAGAGGATTGTCGGCTAGGGATAGCCTTTTCAGTCGCAATTTGGACGTGGGCACATCGTTGGCCACCATCGTGATATCGTTATCGTCCAGGCGAAGGTCCTGCAGGCTTTTCAACGGTACAACTAAATCGGCAGTTAACGAGCGTAGAAAATTGTGCGTCAAATCTAAAGTTGTTAATTTGCCCAAGTGTGCCAGGGACGCACTGGAGACTGCGACGATTCTGTTGTTGGCTAAATCAAGCCTGGCGAGAGCCGAGAGATATTTGAACGAATGGTCCTCCAGCACGTCGATCTGTACAAAGTTGAAAGCTTTAAGTATCTTCCCTTGGAGGTTGAATCCGTCGTGAAACTTTCATGGGTTAATACCTGGTTGTGACTCAAGCTGAGATAAGTGAGATTCCTCGCGCCAACCAGGGCTCCTTGTTGCACGTTCACTAGCTCGTTCTCGGATACGGTGAGAGATCGCAGTCGTGGCATTTCGGGGAGCAGATTCGGACCCATCGGTCCCAGTAACAGATTATTCGACAGATCAAGCTCCTCCAAACTTTCGAGTCCTCTAAGCGCGGACAAAGCTGACACGCTTAAACGGTTGCCACGCATCCTCAGAGAGCGCAACAAGGGGAGCGCCGCGAAGGCTTGCGGTGATAATTGGGACAGTAGATTATCGCAAAGATCCAGGTATGTCAAATTCGACAAGCCCTAGAAATGTGTAAAAAGAAAAAAAAAGGAAAAGAAAAAGATTGAAATGGTATAAGAGCGACAAGAAAGCGAGAAATGCGAACAAAAGGAAATTTACTTTGAAAGAATCAGCTTCCAGTGTCTTTAGTTTATTCTGTGATAGGTCCAATCTTTCTAAGCCAACCAGGCGCGACAAAGCAGCGGTTGGAACGGAATCCAGTAGATTATTGGGAATTCCAAGAGCTTGAAGAGGCGTCACGAGACCCAAGAATGCGTTCTCATGGACTCTGCGTAATTCCCCGGTGGATATGACGAGTCCGTGCAGAGCAACATCCTCGAGGAATCGCGGTGGTAATAGAGAGATACCCGTCACGGTTACGTCCAATAAGGAGATCGTTCCCGGTCGACTGAATCTCAGCTGTCTGCTGATAATCTGTTAAGGAATATACAATGTATTTAAACAGTTGAGGCAATGCTACTAGTTAATTGGTACTAAGTTAATGGTACATAAGCAGGGCTCGATTCCCTGGCGATGGGTAACTGGTAACGGGACATTCAACGCAGAACAGAGTTTGTCTGATAAGAATGGGACTACTGGATTATTCAATGTACAGAGACAATCGCGCGACACTGTAAAATGGCAATGAAAAAACGGAGGATTACCTGAAGCGCGGTTCTGTCGCCTGTGCATCTTAGCGTGTGTGGAAAGTCACAGGAACACTCGACGCCCGCCTTTGTAATATTTGGACACTCCCAAACCGTGTCAGGCGAAGGCGAGGATGCGTGGGACGAGTGTTGAATATCGTCCTCGCTTTTCACACCGTTTG
The DNA here is from genome assembly GCA_023838395.1 of Holcopasites calliopsidis. Classification (NCBI taxonomy): domain Eukaryota; kingdom Metazoa; phylum Arthropoda; class Insecta; order Hymenoptera; family Apidae; genus Holcopasites; species Holcopasites calliopsidis. The sequence goes on along the minus strand of JALHAQ010000012.1, from coordinate 5,207,088 downwards.
ACGAATTATTCGTTTCGACTTGGTTCAAAGCGTGTACCGTTGTGAACAGTTGCGGTGCAGCAGGGGTAGTCGTGGCCAAGATCGCGCTGACGGTCGGTCCACCTTCTGCGAAATCGTCCATGCACGATGCTGTTCTTAACAGTACTGCTGTGAACAGTAGGAGTAGCGTGCATCCTGACATCCACAACATCCTGAAATGAAATTGTTCATGAGAGAGACATGCCAATTGAATTTGAATGCCTTTCAACAATGCTTGAACGATCACGAAGGCGGGGGGAATGGACGAAGTGAAGTGAATTTCGTCCAATCGAATTCTCGGCCTTGACATTTCAATAGCATTATTCATCTGAATTAACCCAACTTTGGAAATATTTACAGTAAAAAATGATCCCCTCGCATCGATAATATCCAATCCATTGTTCGTATAAATAGAAAATTGTCAGTTTAGTAAGCAATGTCCAGTCCGTATTACAACGAATTATGGCTGATAGCGCGGAACGATTTGGCCAAGCTGATGGAACTCGACCGAAAGTTACAGCAGCAGAATCGAACGCCGATTTCAGACGAAGGATTACTCGAGTTGCTCCCGTTGTACCTGAGGTGCTTAAAGCCCTCAGAGTATAATCGAGAGAAATGTAAATATAGAAATAATCGTTCTTTCTAGATATCGTAATCTGGTGAAAAGGCTGATTGTTTGCCACGATCAAATGATACAGACGCAAAAGAGAGAGTTAATCAGGCAGGTTCTGGATTGTGCGGTGGGGCGGATGCTCGAGTACAAGCGAGAGATCGTTAACTTGAACTTGAATGACTATCAGTTAGTCGTGTGGTTGAATCTGCCGAGTATCTAAGCGAATCGGTGAATTATTCTAAAGGCTTGTGCAGGTGGCCCGACGATTTTATGAATCAATTAAAATTCACCCCGGACAATGTGGAGACTGCTGTATCCGCGATGGGCAAGGACATGGTGCAGCTGCGCAGAGAAGAAATTCGGAGGATGATCGAGGATGCCCATACAGGCAAACTATTTGACGGCCTATAATAAATAGAATCCTTCTCGCGAGAAATTCGATGATTTATTTGACATTGCTTGTGACGAATAGCGGCAGAGGAAGCAAGCATGGAGCCCTCGATAGCAGAGGACACTGAATCGGATGCGGGGAAATTAAGAAGGAGGGTCGTGAGGAAGAGCAGCTCGACGGAGAAAGGGCCAGCGCTTCCCGAGGAACCGCCAGAGAAAATAGCTGCCAGAGAAGCTAAATTGGCTGCTGAACGGGAAATGCACGACGCGTCATTGCTAATTCAGTGTCACGAAAGAGCGAGGATGGGTCGCCGTGTTGCCGCAGAGGGTTTGACATTTGCTTCTGATTTTTCGAAGAAACCGACTCGAGACAGGTTCATTTACTATCGAATGTTATGCATAGCGCAACGAATGCACGCTTACAATAAGAAGCTAGAAAGGGGAGAAATCGTGGCGAAGAAGTTGCACGTAAGCACATTTCTGCTTGCTGCGAGAACGGTACAGGTAGCTTGGAAGAGGTATCTGGATAGGAAGAAGCTTAAACAACGAATGGATCGCGCGGAGGAACTGTTGGGCATGACGATTCCCAGTTGGATGTCTCGAGAGGCCTTCGAGAAGGATCGAGAAAATTTCCAGAAGAAACTGACCGCGATGCCGACGTTGGCCGACAGAGCTAGAGACGCGATGGACAAGGAGCGTGCTAGGGTATGTTTCTCAATTTATAGTATCGATTCTGCCGATAAGGAGACAAATATCTAAATTGTTAGTTTATCTGGAATTGTTAGCTTCATTCTTTCACTTTGCAAGCTGCTGAAAGTCAGGGGACCAGGTTTAATGGAAGACATCACGGAAGAGATTCGAGAATGGTTCATCGTATGGTACGACCAAGTGGGACGGTTTGACGTATTTCCGGCTGCAGATTTAGGGGGCAGCGTGTTAATCGCCACGGGAGAAACTTTAACGCCCCAAGAATATCTTATTCAAAAGATGGCCAAAGCAGCGGCCAAAGCAACGGCCAAAGAGAAGGAGAAGGGAAAGGAGGAGAAGAGGAAAGGAAATCGTCCCTGGATCCCGGAAACTCCGGCCTTCACCCTCCTCGAGGAGGCTAATCAAGATTTCATTAGCAACTGGATCTTTCGTAACGATACCGCCGATTATCACCAACAGATATGCAACGATTTAATCAAGGATAAACTATGTCACCAACTGCAGCTGGAAGTGAGAGAGATCGTGGACGAATTGATGAGACTGGAGCTCCGAAAATTGAATGCGGCTTTAAGGAAAGACCGTGCGGCAGATGGCAAGAAACTCGACTTACCTAAGGAGAAAGGTAATAGCGAAGCTATAGGAATAAACGCATCGATCCTTTTATAGCCGCGACACCGGTAGACGCCTTGCAGCTCTCATAATACTAAGTCGATGGCAATAGCGATCAACACAGGTATTTGTGAAGAATTAACCATGTATTTTAGGCAAGAAGAAGAAGAAGGGTGGGAGGAAGAAGAAGGATCCGTTTGGCGGTGTTTCCGTGCAGGATCACTTTAAAGAACTGGCCCAGGCGAATATAATTCGAAACTATCCTATAAATTCCCTGAAAGATTGGCTCGGAGATCTCTCGTATCAAAATGACGAGGCTCAGCGCGAGATGCGCGTTTGCAGACATCGAATGGGCGAAATTAAACAGCTGGTAATGGAGTACTGCATCCTGCCGTTGAGTTCAAAGGAGATTCATCAGGTCGCACCCTTGATCCGATCCGTTTGCATCTGCGGCCTTCCTCGACAGGGAAAGAGCTTCCTGGCGAATGCGATATGTTCCGAGGTTTATTCAATCATTTCTCTTCCTCCTCCTGAAATTCCTTTTACTTCTGCTAAAATGAACAAGTTAACGTAATGGAAAACAGGTAGGAGCACTGTTGATCGACATGTCGCCCCCAGTTCTCCTGGACAAGTACACGGGGAAAAAAGACGAGCGAAATTTGATGAACATAGTCGGAAGGGTGGCTAGAGAATTCGCTCCGTCCGTGATTTTCATCGACAACGGGGAGAAAGCATGGCTGAAGAAAGTCGCCCCGGAGGACAAACATCTGAAACCGAAGCGATTCGCGAAACACTTCCCTAAACTGGTCAAGAGTATCAAGCGTGGTGATCAGGTGAGGTTCTACGATACACTTCTCCCGCAATTTCATCGAATTCGATGGAAAAGGTATGTCGCAATCGACTTGGATGAATAGAGAGCGCATTGTATGTCTAAACTGGCCGAATCCAGTTGCTGATCTGGTAGCAGCGCCCACTTGACGAAATTCTTCATGTTTCGTACACTCTTTCACCGATATGAATGAATCGACTGGATAAACAGCGGCTTCCCTTCTCTCTCGGTCGCGTTCGCGTAGGCGGTATCGAGCTGACGCAGGATTTCAATTGTCTGAATCGATGATACCCATCGGCGTGTAAATCTTAGCCGATACTAAAATATTCCTACAACATTGATAGTATGGTAGGCTAGGTAAAGAATAAGTCGATTGATGTTCCCCGATCGTTTCGCTACACGATACATACGTTTCAGATCCTATTTCTCACGACCTCCGCGGAGCCATATAAAGCATCGAGGCCCTTCGTCAGGGTCCACGACAAGTTTATCATGATTCCGCTCACGGACTACAACACGCTGTACATGTTTTACAAACATCTGCTGATCAAGTACCACGGAGTCGATCGCAATATCGACGTCTCCATCATCGCGAGGATGACCGTCGGCATTCCTTTAGAGTTTATCAAAAACGCAGTGGACAATGTTCTAAATGTTCGACGAAGGATCACCCTCAGGTTCCGACCGTTGGCCGAACACGAGATCATAGAGGAAGTGCTCAAGTACGAGCCTCCACCGGCAAAAACTCTCACTCAGATGGAAAAGTTTGAATCTCGAACACCGCTCGCTAAGAAGAGGGCCAAGTACATGGCCATGAAGAGCCCTGCTGTTGCGAATAAGAGACGTTAATTGATACGATATCAAATATTATTGGGCAACAACTGGACCGTGGTAAACGGATTTTCCATTCATCGGAGAACCCTTCACCGAGAGGAAGAGAACGGGAAACGGGCAAAACGTGGGATGTAGGCGCGTATTAAGGCTGTCGCGACTTTTAACAACTCTGAAAGTTGAAACTTCAAAGCAGGAGAAACACAAAGATCTTTGCAAGAAGCACAATCATCGCGATTGACCGCGATTCCTTCTTCCTTTCGTATCACGATTCGCCACAACGTCCGTGTCCGGACGTGAAACAGGTTTTCGTTCCTCGTGGGATGCTAAAAACGATCGTCGAAAAACGGCAGACGCGTACAGCGCGAGGAATCGCAAAACAAGAAACCTTTCAAAACGCGAATGCATTGCGAGTAATAGAAAGACTCTTTCTCTCTTTTGGATGTTTGCTAACAAGAAAGGATGAACCTTGAAGAAGTGCAGCTTGGCCGAATTGAAAGTGAACATAAGCAAAATTGGAAATTAGTAATGGGGGTACGTAGGTATTAACTATCCTTTGCTTAAATACCAAAGTCAATCCTCTGAAAGTGTGTGCAACTCCTTGTGCCATCTATGTGAATTTGAAATTCAGTGAAACAACAAATTATAGAGTATTTCTGCTTTCATCGCTGCGGACCAGGGATGCTCCAAAGGCCAGAGTGCCAGCTTCCTACTCGTGGGATCTCTCTACATATGCATATGTATGTACATGCGTGAACATACCTATGGCAATCTGCGTCCCCTTGGTCCGGACTGGCGGCTTCTCTTCACTTGGCTGTAACGCAGTAGCACTCACGCAGGCGCATTCACGCATCCAACTCGCGTTTCTCCAGTTGTACTTGCCGGGTGCAGCACGCACGCACTTTGCGAGTTTCCCTACCGATCGCACACGTTCGCCAAATCGCGAGCGAGAGAGAGCACGCCGTCTTTATTTAAAATCGAAAATGAAAAATGGAACGGCAACACGCACGCCAGTGACGCGATCTGAGATACATCTTCCGGTTGTGATTCACCCCCGGTCCAGATTACCGCCAGACGTAATTTGACGCGAGCCGGCTAATATTCAACGCGCGAGAACGTCGTGCCAGCGCACACTGTGCACGAAGCATCCGCTGGGCATTCGGTGCCGAGAAAACGTCGCCTCCGCTGTGTCCACACGGTGGGGACTTCACCGGTACGTCCGTCGTCTGTGTCTCTCGGTTTCCACATAGCATAGCCATGTATGGAACGACGTTCTCTCTCCCGGCCCTTACGCCCACTTGCACCGCGACCGTTCGCTGTCCGCCTCGTTCTCATGCTCATGACTCCTGATGAGAGTAACAGGTATCGTCAGGACGTCACCGTTACCCCTCAACCATGTATTCTTTCTCATCCACTCGGGATATCGAAGCTAGGATAGGAAGGCCACCCTGCGACAAACTCAAAGACACCGCGTCGCGATAGTTTCGAATCTGCCGCTCCGCGAACGATGGTCACTCGATCAATGTCATCTTCACCAGCACGGAATTTGTATATTTTGACAATTTTTCGACATGGAATCATCCGAATATATAGGTTCATCGATGGTTTAATACAATCAATCCATAGGCGGGAGTCTGGAAATGTTGTGTTATCAGATTTAAGATTCAACGTTAATAAAAGAAAAGGTATATTAATGGAGAATGAAAGGTACCACTTATTTTACTGGGATTCCTAACTTTTTGCCCATTGCCAAAAGGCAGAGTCTGTTTTCCACTCGTTGTTGTTTGGCACGTAAGCACTAGGCAATTCCACAATCGCCTGTTCGCTTTGTCTGTGTACGGAAGGAGATATGGAAGAAGATCTGAATGGGGGGCATTGCCTTGAATGTCTCTACAGTCTACGGGATTTTCGTGAAACGCTTTTTGATAGTGGAAATCGATCTGATGCCGTTACGAAATCACGTAAACCGGGCCTTTACGCCCACGCGAGTGGGGCTTACGTAGCCACAGTGAAAGAAAGTTTCATTTCTTTAACGAGTCGTGTGTTTGTAACGTATCAAGTTGTAAGTAGGACTAGCTAATGTATGCATACATTATTAATATATGTATGAGCACGTTTCATTCTAGTATGCGAAACTGGAAAAACTCGAGCATAGTACCGTAAAAATAAAGATTAAAACATTATATTCATATGGAAAGTCGCACCAACTGCTCGCTCGATTCTTTTTCCTCCATGCACCAGTAATTTTGCTGCCGTCGTACTTCTACCGGAAGTTACGCGTGTTCCAGCTCTCCACTCAATACTTGATGACTGTTAGCTAGGATCATTTTAGAGAAATAAAAGAGCGCAGTATTAAGTAACAATGTACTGGTATCATTATATATTTATGTAGAACAAATAAATCAATAAAAAGTTACTTTTTAGTGGTATGCTTGTTATAATTACCAATGATGATGGCTTCAAAGCAACGGGGCACGAAATCATAGAATAGTACGAAAGCCGGCTGATCGCACGATACTATCGAAAGGACCGTAAATACGAGCACGAAAAGCTGCATTCACTCAACCGGCTGTTGCATGGGAAAACTAGTTGATCGACCTCTGCTTCTAACATTACATTTCTCTTACATCACCTACGATATTTACATATATTCCTTGAAGAGAAAAGAACCATTCAATTTAAAGCTCACTGATCCAAGATAAATAAGAAATATTTTATTACGCGTATCCGCTCCAATTGTATAGAATAATAGTGTACAATTCATCTTGAATTCAGTTCTATTCATTTAATTATGGCATTTGTACGGAAGATGTCCTAGTACGACCTTTTAATGATACTAGTCTCCTCCACCAAGTACAAATAATCTTTTACATCCTTTATATATCTCCTCAGAAACTTGTGGTCTCTTTTTATATTTGTTATCAACTTTTTAACATCCTCCTCTCTGTAAAGGGAATGATTAGATGTTTAGTAATTGTTAGTAATTTATTAATGGAACTGACCTCACAGATCCTAACAGGCAATGGACGGAAATATTTTGCGGTTCGATCTTGTCGAATGGTTTCATGTCTATCGTAACCCTCAGTATAATATCGTTGCTTTTCGACCGCGATATGAAAGATAGGCTAAAACATGATAAAATAATGAAATGTTTATATAATACATTGGATAATATTGCTCTTCAATTATTTCTTTACCTATCACACGTTATTTCCATCAAGTTTATATCATCCAAACGTTTCATTTCGAACATAAAGTCCATGGCTAATTTCACTTCCATCGTGATGTGATCTAACATTGGAAAAATATCTTCCCGAGTTTTATACGAGTCCAGCAACTGTTTGGTGTCCAACTTCGTCAGGATTAACCGATGGACCATACTTATTAAGCAGTCCGCGTCGTCTAATAAAAAAACAGAAGAAAAAAACAAGAAAAAAGAATGCACAGAGTTAAAAATGATATGATTTAATAGCGGGCGCGCTATCATCTTTTCTTCACTCACCTGCTAAACGAGAAATCATTCGAATCTCTTTCAAATACTGATTACCTGTTATGTCGCAAGGATCCTGTACATATATTACTACTAACAGGGAACACGATATAAAACCAATTACAAATATATTTCTCTCAATATTTTCGTGGTAAACTTGCCAAATGACCTCGTCGCTGAAAAAAAAAAAAACATGTAAAGATTATTAGATGCAATGTAAAATGATTAATGCAAGATATTACTTAAATCAATTAATTTACCTTTTCGAACAAATCTTCAACTCGGTCATTAAAATCGTGAAACGATCCAGTCCAACAGCACTGCTTTCCTCCACCAAACAAGCATCAGTTTTCAATGTTTCTAGTTCTTCAGCCGCGCGACGTTTATTGTTTCCCTCCATTCTGAACGCATCAATTAACGTAGTATCATCTTCAGTCTTCGCTTCATCAACGGTCCCGATATGCGATAAAGTACACTCTATGCTTTGATTCTCCAAAGGGGTATTTTCTAAATGTAATTTCTGTACACCATCCCTCTTATCCGGTATAGAATATTCCTTCGTGTCATTTATCGTTGAGGATGAACCACCCGATACTGGAGTGGTCCCTATAGCTTCTAGCAACTGCAACTTCTGAATTCCATCCGTATGTATTTTATTGTCCTCCTTTTCAAGCAGCGAGTTATCAGGCTGATCGTTTACTGCTGCACGGTTGATCAGAAATCTTTGCGATTTACGCGCGAATTTTTCTAACAAATCTTCCTGATCAATCTGTGTTAAATTACGATCACTCTCAAGATGCGGCGAGCCTTCACATTCGACATTCTCTTTTTGCAACAGAGAATTGGCTTCTGTGGCAATTTGTTGATGATTAATAACGTTCATTGACACGTCCGCCTGTGATATATCGTCCAAGGAAACAAATGATGGTGGTTGAATGGACTCTAGCTCCTCAAAATTTTTCGTGAAAAACATATCATTGGTATCATCGTGTGTTGCACTACTACTTTCTTTATTATTTATTGAAAACGTGTGCATATTGTTTAATGGTCGAATGGTATACGTTCTCCTCGAATGTGGCCCAGCTTTCTGCAAGCATTCGTATTTATTCAATTCTGCGTTCATTGTGTTAACTGTAGCGCAATCTGTTTCCGCGTTACTTTCTTTCAAAGCTGAAGCACGAGTATCTATCTGCACCGACTCATGCAAAGCCATGCTGGCTGATGACTGCCTAAATGTATTACAATCTGCGGTAAAGTGTTCCACTTCAGAGTGGGGCTGCGACGCTATCACAGCTTGTGTGACCTCCATGTCCTCGTCGCTGCAAGTTCCAGTGTTGCTAAAATTCTTTTTCGCTTCATATGCATCAACATAGTATCGTAATTTTTCATATCTGTTCCCTGTGATGCTACAACCATCTGTGACTGTATCTCGATTTTTAGACACGGAATGTACATTAACTGAGACTGCCCTAGTAATGTCCATAGACATTTCTAACACCTTGGTTTTTCCATCTTCGTTCATAACTTCGTAATCACTTTGAAGTGGTTTTTCATTTAATTGCGGTTTGGCGAGTGATTCGTAAACACTTGACCTCACAGCCCTAGTTATTTCCATCGACGTGTCATTAAAAACTGAGGCTCCATCATCATCATGCTCCAAATTATAAATGTTCGTTTGTATATTGCACAATGTGTTTGGTACTACTGCAGTCATTTCCATGGAAGCATCCATCTTTTTGGTTCTGTCATCTGAAAAACATACAGGCGCTCCTTTGTTATTATCAGCGTTATCAGGTCCTAAGACAGATGGTATGGCTCCAGTAAATGCCATTGATGTATCTTGATCTAAAGTGTCGTTACAAAAATTGTGATTGCACTGAAATGGCAGAGCAGCCTGCGTAAATTCCATAGATACATTTTGAAGCTTCTCTTCTGCTTCGTTACTCTCAGTACTATTTTCATAAGCGGATATGGCGGTTGATTCATTTTCATTTGACTTCACAGGCCCTGATGCTTCACTAGGCAATACATCATCTTCGTCCTCGTACACAATGATACTTGGTGATACGTGGTTCCTTCTCAAAGGTAACTCACCTGGTGAAATAGGCGAATCTTCCTGCACCATTGCTTCCTGATAATTTACATCTTCAACCGCACTTGCAATATGTGGGGTTCGATCTTCCAAATTTGGATCTTCTTGAATAACTTGTTCGCATGCGAAGTGTACTCCATTTTCTCCAGTGCTGGGAAATCTGTATTCCTCGCAGACATTCTCTATCTCACATTCTTCTTGATGAGAGTTTTGCGCTGGTTTAAGATTACTCAAGTCGTGCTCTTCGTATGTGTTATCCCACACGGTTCCTTGCTCCAAGGAATTACAAAATTCTCTGTACAATGAATTCCATAATATTTATTAAAAAAATGACTGCATTTCCAAAGTTCTTAACACATTACGTGCCAACTAAATACTAGCTGCTGTAAAAATACTGCAGTATCACAGGTTCGGCGTGCAATGTGTTAAGTTGTACTTTGTATGTGAGAAGTCAACAACTCACTTGACATGTTTCTTCTCTGCAAAACTAACACGTCTTTTAAGCCTCGTCGTGGTAGCAGGACTGTTTTCAATGGACGAACTATTCAAGTTCAAGTTTTGCAGAGGATGACGTGACTTGGGAGGTTTAAGTATCTACATACATTTTAAAAACAATGATAACGTTAGCAAACATTTGTGAACAACAGGAAAAGCTTGTTGTCATGTTTCAGCCAAGCAAGTGAAACAGCTTGGAAAGCACAGGTAGTCTTACAGCAATGTACGCAATGCAATACATCTAAAGCAATAATTGAAATACGCAGAGCAAATAGCAAAAAGAACCATGCGAGTACCAAAATGAATATGACTCGCGTGTTAATCGTTTGTGTAAAGCATTAATATACTCACAGAAGATCGCCTCGAGCTACTCCTAGTTGATCTGGACGGCTCCCTAAAAGATAGAATGAAAATTGTCAAGAGCGATGGAACTAGCTTAAAACTTAAAAAAAATAAAAAAAGAACGTTCTATTTAGTTGCAATTCATATTGTAAATACTTCGTACAGTATTCAAGATTTCTTGTTGCAGGTAATTCGAGGGATTTTCAACTCTGAACAATATCGACGTACAGATAAATAATTATTGAATAATGGACATACAATTGAAGGTTAAGCAGCTAGTACGTTAGGCTTATGTCAATTATAGACTTAATACCACTATCCGATGTATGACGTTCACATCATATCAACGTATGAACAGATATTAAAACGCCGAAGAGATCTAGTATGCAGAAAAAAGATATTTAACAAATGAAATATGACTTACATTTCATTATATCCGAACTCCAAACCACTCGAAACTGTTCAAAACAATTGAAATTTAAACAGAATTTCGATGGCGTCAATTTTAATGACAGCTGCTGCCATCTATTTTGGCGGCAAATTACATTTACCGTAGGCGAGAGAGATTTTACCAGAACATATATTCTATTCTTGGTTAGATTATTAGTATGCCAATAAATTTCCCCTTTCCAAGAAAGAGAACTAAATCTATACGTATCATTAAAGCACAGACTAAAATACAATAAAAGAAAGGTTGCAGTAATAATTGAAAAGTCTTTTTACTTATTTGACGCCACATTTGTTAAGAAAATCCTGCTGAGAGAAATGGGTGTTTTGATTGTTCGACCGCGAGATGGTTATAGCGTCACGCCGCAAAAAAAAGAAAAAAAAAGTTAAGGGCCGTATTAAGGGGAGACTGGTCTCCAAAAACAAAAGATGCACTTAACTAAAGTATGAACTTTTATTCGTGCTTCTTTTTATATATGTAGATTGAACACGAGTATTTAAATAATTAAACAAGTCATTTTATTTTATCGGATCATTGGTGCAACTTCTAAAACCAACTACAAAACTCAGTAGTAATCATTTCACATATATGGAAGTGTGGCTTGCTTAATTAACGCAAAGCACGTTTACCATCCCCTTACAACTAATATTAAACATAATGAATCACCACCTGTTATTCGTGGGCAAAGTTCTATAGAATTATCGCTTCTGCTATTTGACATCTTGTCGCATAAATACCCGGTGACGTATTCGTGCGATCGGTATACATTTATTACGGTCTTGCTGGAAGATACGTAAGCGATCATCACTATGTTCGAATTGGATCGCACAAATGAGGACCTTTATTATTGTTAATGTGAAACCCCTGGCAGCATTGTTTTTCAGAGTGATCTGGCTCTCTTTATCAGTGCCGTCGCCAGAACAACATAACCTTTAACGAAATATGTTTCCGCCGAAAGATTTAGATAAGACAGATTATATCAGTTTAAATATCCAGGAAAGTGCGACTTTCGCTCGAGGATCGTCGCGCAGTCTTTGGAGAGTAAGCTTCCAATTTAATGTCCTCGTATTTACAACGATAACTTTCATTCAATTTCACTCAACATTTTGTATTAATATCCTCTGTTGAACATACCATTGAAGAACGCCTAATTTTTTAGCAATGGAATCAGCTGTCTAGGTTTCAACGAAACATCCTGTACTTTTTACTTATCACAATTGTATTAGTCATATTTTATCTGCTACCGGGCGATAACAAAGATACGGTTTTAGACGAAAGCGATTACAATAATGCAGAGATAGCGCAAGATAGCATTAAATACGAGAAGGTAATACTTGATCAAAGCGAGTAAGGGTAACGTTTCCCGTAAGCATACTCTTATGCATTTCGATCGTTTTTAAGAAGAATTTTAATTGGCAGGCAGTGGAGGATATAGTAGTAGATAATGCGAATCAAGAGCATAAAGGAGATGGGGAGGTCATCGAAGAACCAGAATTTCAACCAGAGATAAACCAGGTGGACAACGATCAAATTGGTGAGCCTCCACAACCCAAGCCAAATGCACTTAAATTCAATGGTACGTTTCTATTAAACATTGTACTCTTGTAATGTAATCCAACGTTTAACCAAGCCTATTTTTAGGTCCACAAAATAGTAGGCAGAAAGCTGTGGTCGAGGCGTTCAAACATTCATGGAATGGCTACAAGGAGTATGCTTGGGGTCACGATAACGTGAAACCAATATCAAAGAAATATCACGAATGGTTTGCCTTGGGTCTTACCATAGTCGACTCGCTCGATACAATGTACATAATGGGCTTAAACAATGGTAATTATCATAGCCTTGCTTTGTCTGTATACGATTACAGTAGAGTCTCTTGAAATTGTTAATCATTCTCCTTCCCATAGAATTTTTAGAAGCGAAAACGTGGGTCGATAGGTATCTATCGTTCACCACGCAAGGGGATGTTAATTTGTTTGAAGTAACGATTAGAGTACTAGGTGGCCTGTTGTCGGCATATCATCTTTCAGGTGATAAGATTTTCTTAAATAAAGCTGTAAGTTGTCTTTTCCACATTTCAAACGGAAAACAGCATTAGTGCAATGAATTTAACTAATTAAGGGATATAAATTGCAGGCGATATTAGGGGAACGTATGATGCCAGCGTTTTCAACTTCATCCGGAGTTCCCTACTCGGATGTGAATCTTAAGGCTAAAACTGCTCATGGTCCTAAGTGGGGACCGGATAGTAGTACCAGTGAAGTTACGTCGATACAATTAGAATTTCGCGACTTGAGTCGCAGTACAGGGGACCCCAAATTCGAAGTAATTTGAAATATTCGTGTTATTTGTGTTATGCACAGGGAACAATTTACTATCATTATTATTTTATTTATTTATTTATTTTTTTCAGGAAGCGGCAGCAAAAGTTTCGGAACATGTACATCAGTTGGAAAAGTACGACGGATTAGTACCTATTTTTATTAACGCTAACACTGGACAATTTAGAGATCATGCAACGATAACGCTCGGTGCACGTGGCGATAGTTATTACGAGTACTTGTTGAAACAATGGCTGCAAACTGGCAAGACTGTTAATTAGTTAGTATCGTATCCATTAAAAATTTGTTCCTGCGTCCTTGAAGAAATCGATTGATATTATAATATTAACTTAAATTCATGGTCTACTTTTTTTAGCCTTCGAGATGATTATTTGTCGGGTATCGCTGGTACTCGGAAGCATCTGGTGAAGAGAACAGCAGTTAACAAGTATCTCTTTATAGCAGAGTTGGTTGGTGTGAATAAAGAATTAACACCAAAAATGGTAATTTGTTACAATAGAATGCTTTCGAACTATCTACTCTGGAATATTATCAATAATCATTCTGTTTGCGTCTAAGGACCATCTTACGTGTTACTTAGGCGGAACTTTAGCCTTAGGCGTACATCACGGTTTGCCATCCGACCATATGGATCTTGCTAATGAAATCGTTAAGACCTGCTATCAAACTTATGCAATTCAACCCACGTTTCTTGCGCCCGAAATCACCTATTTCAATATACAAGTAATTAGAGTGAATATTTCGTAGCGAAAAAATTCGTGCAACGAGATTTTAGTATTGTGACGATAATGATGATTTCTTTCAATTTTTAGGATGTAGCTGGAGAAAAAGCAATGGACATGTACGTAAAGATAAACGACGCGCATAATTTACTAAGGCCAGAGTTTATCGAGAGTCTTTTTTACATGTGGTATTTCACTGGGAATAAAACGTTTCAAGACTGGGGCTGGCAAATATTTCAAGTAACCATATCTCGAATTCTCCATAAAATGGAATAAAATATAAGTAGTTATAGTTGTTAGAATTAACACGGATTTTCCATAGGCTTTCGAGACTTATACAAAAGTGGAGAAGGGATACACGAGTATTGGTAACGTAAGAAGCGTTTACAATACAAGGCAGCAGGACATGACGGAAAGTTTTTGGTTCGCCGAAACTTTGAAATACTTGTACTTGCTGTTCGACGATACAAGGCAGTTGATAGACTTGGATAGATGGGTATTCAATTCAGAGGGGCATCCGCTGCCCACTTACGAATCGTAATTGAAATCGGTCACGAAATTTCATTGTATAAATTTGCACTGTTAGAAGATAAAGCCCTTTGATGGGCCAGTGTATAGATAATGTAACGAAATAATACACCAATAAGAAAGTTAGTCGCGTAAACGTGCTTCAAAGAAGCAAAGTGGACTTCACTTTTAGGATAACAATTTTTCTAGCAATAGTACACGATTTATTCAAATAACCTATTGCTAAACATTTTTCACGCGTTGCTCTATGAAGATAAGGGAAACACGAGCATTGTGCATTTGCTAGTAATCTGTAGCGGGATTCTTTTTACTAATTTTTCAAGTCTTTCAAATGGCGAATCATCACGCTGAATAGTGTATCCAAATTGTTGAGTACAATATTTTAAAGAAATGTAATGTACATAAGTGTTTGGTTATTTGTGGCCTGAAGTATACCAAATCCTTTTTTTTTTTTATCAAAGTGAAATAATTACGAAGCAGAAAGTTACGTGTATTATTTTTAATGGACCTAGTCAAATCAGAGTTTCTCTCTTTTCGATGATAAGTGTGCTGCATGTTGCAACATTTTAATTATTTCAATTCACGATTTAAATAGTAGAGGGGCATGATGTTTGGCATTTTTTAAAATTACTCATTCATTATCGATATTTGAGGATCTGGAAAGCGATTTTTAATTGTTTGTTATTTGTATTGAAGTCTAATAGCAGCCCTAAGTGTAATGTCTCTTTCTAGCTTAAGCCTTATTTATTGCACTTTTTTGTATAAAATATTAACAAAAACTTATACACTATTATATGTAAGTGATTCCGAAACAGACGAGAGCAATCAATAAATTAAAATACTAGGAGAAATATATTAGAAATATATCACAAAATTATAGAACTATTTCATTTATACACAGTTATCAGGCCATATTATAGCGCAGCAATTATTAAAAAAAAAAAAAATTTTGTTACGCGAAATTGTTGAAATAGTTATTCTGTATTAGAAGAAAGTTATAAGTTTCGTTTTATAATAACGAAATGTTACTGTATAATGAAAATTGAAACTATTCAACCGCGGATGTTTTGTACTCTTTTTAAATGAATTACATTTGTCGAAATAAAACGATATTATTAACATTTTAATCGTACATTGAACGATGGTACTCTCAAGAAGAGATTCTCCCATATGAATAGAATTTCTTCGCTAAAATAATTTGCTCTCATGACGAAATGAAAAAGAATAAATAAATAGAAAAATCACATTCAGACTTGAATTCACGTATGTCGTATACACCCAGATGGTTTAAGTACAGTAATGTATAAATTCAATTATATTACTGAGCATTACTCTATTAGTTTTTTCAATAGCAGAGAAATGAAAAAAAAATTGTAATATTTCTATAACTACGTTTCTTCCCTTTGCCATCTGTGTACAATTTAACATTTGTCAACAAGCTTAATGGTTTAGGTAAAATACATAGTAGTAGTACGAGGTAATTAAATTAGCGAGATATGTTACACTATTAAAGAACATTAAATTGCACTTTGTGTTATTTTCCTTGTTGATCAAATGTTATATTGTACCTGTAGGACAATCGACTACACATATATGTCAGTAATGCCTAAAGAAAATTTTAATGCCGTTCATTTCTAAATAATACATGAATAAAAATTCCTTGTGCACAAAGGGGGACATACTTCGTTTGAAATTAATTCGATTTTCCCTGTTTCTTTATGATAGTAATATTAGTAATATATGGTATAATATATTATTAGAAAAATATGTTTAGAAATTTTGTTTCAAACTCGAGCTTATATGTGCGCGCCAATTTCTTCCTTTAATCGGTTGCTTACGAAAATAAGAAGTAGTTCCGTAAAGCCTCTTATCTGAATTGACATGTATTTTCAAGTCATGGCAGTGCCGTCTAATTTGTACAATAATACAACTTGGAAAAATACTTACAAAAAATATATCAATCTCAATATTTAGTATCTATAATAATTTGATCGAATTCATCTCTCTCCCATACATACCACTTTATGATATTAGATTATTTACCAATGTAAAATGTTCTCCTTATCACTGTACTTTTGCTTTAGAATGACCTTTGAATATTTTTCATATAAATTTACGGGACAGTCTTTAAGCATTTATGTATCTCTTTGCAATTATAATAATTTGATTGCGAAAGATATCACATCCAGCTGCCGGGTTTCACGATTTCTAATTTTCAAGCAAAAACAAAGTCAGAGTCAAATCAATGCTAAACACTTGTGGGTGTGTGTGTATTAATCACGTAAGAGTAGAATTGCACGAAGAATTGGAATGTTCCAAGTTTGTAGTGTAAGAAAATGAAAACTCGATTGAAGAGCTAGCTAAATTTTCTTCTAGATCTACTGGACTAAAGTGAAAGAAAAATTGTTACGAATTGGAATTAGTTTCAGCTGTCTAATAGTCGAGTAACCAGAATTCTAACGATTTCAAATGCAGAAGAAAAGCTGATCCTATTACTCGCAGTGATACAATAGTTTCTCATTCTGATAATTAAACTATTACATACATAATTTTACCTATAAAAACAATCAGCCTGTTCTACGTAGAAATAATTATGTAAATTGCGATTATCTCGCTTATATTAACTAGAAGATTTCCTATTGTTCATAAGTATCTTATAAAAATACCACATATTTTTAAGCATCTCAGTACTACTAAAAATGTCCTGTATACTATTAGTTGAGATATTTTCTTTAAAAAAAGGGCTCTCAACTACGATGGTACCAATAGTATCCTTCCTTCCCGTATAATTTTCTATAAAATTCGATCTTGCTTGATGAGCAGCCAGGTCTGAATCGTTACTTTCGAATGACGAAAGCCGTGTTTCTTCCCTCCCTTTTTCGAATATGTATAGAGTAGTAGGAGGAGAATTATAATGTCCGTTACTCGGCATGACCGAGTAAAAATCGTCCAACGAATACAAATGACCGTGCGCCAACAGCGGTTGTTAAAATATTACACACTCGCAGCATTGCTGCGCAAAGTATATACAATCGACAACACACGAGTCGTTTTCGGGTTGGGCGACCGGTTTCTTCTTTGTCTCCGCGTCGATTCCATTCCTCTCGGTTTTCGGCTGCGGCTCGGGAACCGGGAGGACCGCCTGCGTGATCGCCACCGCATTCTCGATCGTCTCGGGATCGGTGGTATCGGCGACGTTCACCAGTAGTTTGTTACTAATACTACTACTCGGTACGGTAGGTGTGGTCGGCGTGACTTTACCTGGACGAGCTTCATCTGGCATGTCGTAGTCTAGCAATGGTATAGACGTTTGCAACGGTGGAGGCGAATCATTCGACATGATGACACTGAGAAGAGAAAAAAAAGCAGTAAAAGCATTTCATTTTGAAAGGCATTTCATCTCCTTCAATTGCATAGTCTAAGAGTCTGTAACGAGATGGGAAAAGAGAAATCGTGAGAATAGAGTAATGGAATTGACAAGTTAAACTTCAGTTGAACAGTATGCCCCGTTGATCTGGGACTAGTTCTCTTATTATTCAGGCTCGTCACGCAATTGACCCCGCTGGTCTTTTTGACATTTAACTCGAGTTGTTAGTCTTACTCGCTGCACCGCGATGTAGCCGAAAATGATTATTAAACTCCGGCCACGTAAAATCTCGGTTACACCTCACCCGTTCTTTGCCATCACTTAAATATTAAGTAATACTGTATCGAGGAGGCTCTTAACTATAATCACAGAAGCAATACTATGCAAGTATAAAGAATTGATAAATCGTTCGAATTATGAATTAAACGTTGCATGCTAATTGGATAAACATATTGAAAAAGTTCGACTGTTGAAGAATTTTGTTGCTCTCCCTCTTTGTTTGAAATGCATAATTGATAAAAAGTGCAATGAAGAAGACGTACCACCTAGCTCTCATACACGGTTGCATTCTACTCTTTTCTTCCAACGTGAGAGTAGAATAGAACGACATTTGCCTGGCCATATTTTCGTGGGAATCGCAAATTTCAAGCGATCAGACATCGAAACAATTTTCTTTTGCTTTCGAACTGTTCATCCTGTTCCATTCATGTTCCTAAATAAATCGCCGCATCTGTCCTCCTGTTTCGTTCCAAACATTATGTATTTTACATCACTGATCGCACGCTTTGCATTATCGAATATCGTGCGAAATAATTAGAGTGAAGGAATCGAACATTTCTCTACGAATAAATCACGCTTTCTCTCTTTTGTACAGAACGATGAAATCGTTGATTTTTCAATAATGAGAAAATGCTTTGGACCCGTGATAATAAAAGATCGGGGTTTTTATTATCGAGATGTATGAAAAATTATAACTGTAGAACGAAGCGAAGAATGGACGATTCGCTCATTTAAGAACATTTGCATTCTTGCGGATAATCAAGGCCTAATAATACGTCGACGGCTTCTCTATCGATTAAGCGCATGCATTGTCCATTGAAATCTATTTGAATGCATCAAGTAGTGCACGTGTCCCAATTTATGCATACGTGCATGCATATATTCAGTGTGGAAAGTATGTGACGAGCAGTACAATTTAAATACATACGTGCAAAATACAACCATTACACTATTAAGATAAATGATACTTTGACCTAAGACAATGAAAACATGACGGAAAACACTAATTTTACGGACACAACGAGACAGACTAGGAAAAAAGAAAGAAATGCAACATTTTATGCTAGATGGAATGTTTGTCCTCCTGTGAGAAGATTGATAAGCATAAAACATGGACATTGCACCATGAATCGAAAACTCGATTCAGTGAATGAGCAAAAAAGAAAATGCCTCGCAATCTAACACGCATAACGTATGTTCAGCGAAGTAAATGTTTATTTCTTTTTAAACGAGGGAAAGACGAAATAAAATTCACTGTGCGACGAAAATGCGAGCAGCTCGCGTCGCGCGCGATCCACGTTGAACTGCCCGAACCAACTTCTAACGCTGTCCTGTATACATATGTATGTACCGCGTGTATAGTTTTCACGTGGGTGTAGGAGCGTATCTTCCCACGAGAAGTAACCCTTCCTCCGCCGGGAGATCCCAAAGATAGATTACTCGGGGAACCTTAACCAAAAGTTATAGACCCGCTACTACGTTCGTTACGTATTGCAAAAAGAAATATCTGCGGAGAAAATGATTAAAAAGAATGTGGTTCAAACGACGAATGAAATTCAACGTAACTTTCTAAATATCCGACTCTTTTTTCTTTTTGTACAACAATAAAAAGCATACCCACTACCCCGACTTTTACGGAGATGACGATATACGTACGGATCTTATAAGGCGGTTCAGTTTAAATGAAAACTCGATACGCGATACGATCGCGAGGATATCAGCAAAGTAAAAGGATCTTATTGGGGACAAGATGAAAAGGATGTTGGTCGCAGAATGAAAGTCCCACAAAACCGCAGCCGGGATTAGTATTACTTTTCAGAAATGATATAAGTGAAATCATCTATTATTAGCATCGATATATTCCTCGGTGCGGGGAATAAACCTTAAAGAAATTTCCACGCTTTCGGTACTCGAATATTATTATTGTCTACCGCTCAAATAGACCTTTTTATGCGGCCATATATGTTTGTAAACGTTATGTTTCATTTGAACAATTAGTCTTGAACGCCGCATACGCACAATGGACGAGCAATTAAATACTTGTTTTTCCATCCGTTCAAAATTCTGCGATTGCAATAGGAAGTCACTTATCCCATTGTTATATCGCAAAGGGCAATCTACTTAACTCAATTAATTCATTCACTGAACGACGCGACGGTTATAAGCAGTTTGCTGCCCAATTAAAATCAAATTAATAAGAATGTTAAAGTGAATTTTAACTGGGGGCGTTTTCAAATAAACTGTAGTTGAAACTGATTTTTAAATTTACTGTCGATTTCAATTTGCCCTTTGAAATTGATTTTAGAATTAAATCGGTCGACACCTTTCACCCCCGACAAATTTGACGAATAATGCTAGCACATTCATTCTCCGAGAAGATCTACGGAAAAGGGAAACTGATGCGGCGTACGAAAACCTTTGGAATATTTATATATAAAACAAGTTTAAATTATAGCGGGGGTAGATAGAAACTAAATGAGCAGAAAGAACGAGACATGGAGGATCGAAATTCGCCGAAATGGATGGGGGGTGGAAAAGAATGCTTAACCTCGAAAGTCGGCAAAATCGGTTAACTAGAACTTACTCGTAGGAGCCGCGCTGTGCCAACGGATTCTTAAAACGCATAACTCGGTGGATCAGTGTGTTATTTATCGAAACGAAGAGAGCTTCGAGATGACGCCGATTCACAAATGATCGTACGCGGGATGACAATTACACAGCATCCCGATTTGAACGAGCGTCCGTCGTGCACGCAACGTAGCAGACACACGAAAGACTGACAGAGAAGAGAGACGAGTGAAGCACACGCTAGAGGGGAGCAGGTGAGGTAGAGACGAAGCTTCGCCAATTGACCGATGGTCATATTAAATGGAGTGCTAACTGGAGACGTGAAAAATTTCCCGTGATGGCCAAATTAAGCGCAAGTTGCATAAAAGCGTAATCGTTCAGTTGATAGAAATTATCAGACATTTACAGTGATTGAAAAAAGGGAGAGCCATAATCAAGGCCTGATCCTTCTGAAATTCGTTTTTATATTCCTTTCATTTTGTTTTCTTTTGTTAAGCATTGAACAAACTTATCTCTAATGCTCGGATGTATTATAGCCGAAACACAAACATGATAAACGAGCATCCTACATTACACGTATTATGTAATGGAAATATAAAAAGTTTTATTAAATACCCTTGTTCGCGAGAGCGGGAGGGGTCGATCTATTAGGTAATAATACCTCCTATCTCTTTGTGTTTTCTTTCTATATTTATTTAAATGTTTGTTCGATAATGTGCTGATGTGATTATTTAATTGCTGACGATAAGCTTTGGTTTATAAAATATATTCGAACATAGATACAATATCAAATTTATATTGAGATGGGCTTGAAGCAATTCATCCTCCTCCTCGTTATTGTACAGTGCACAATACTATTCTCATAACTTAATAGAATATATCGAGGACCGGATGTATTTTTGCCACCGCAACCCTTTCCCCTTAATTAAAGTTCCCTATTAACGATGCACGAAACCTATTTTGCAACTTTAAAAAAAAGCAACGAGAAACAATATAAATTTTTGTTGAAGCCACCTCTAGATTTTATTTAGGCCCGGATAGTCTTCACTTTGACTTATTCCATCCCTTAATGCATATACATATACTGCAAGCAATACAAAACCGGTTTTAAGGCAGGATGGATGAGGAATCTCCTCGTACCAACGTCTTCTAGAAGAATTAAAGCTGCTAAGTTAAACAAACTGCAGCAGACAATAATTTTCTCTTCTATCTTGTTGATACAATTTTACAACCTCACATGTCAAACATTGCTTCCTTTAAAAATTATATTTATACCGATACTTCGCAACTTTTATACAACAGAGTGCGTTCGAACATGGACATAAAATCTATTTATCAACAATTTGTTTTGTTTTAATAAAAAGAGTTGCAATATACTCGATTTAGCATTTAATGTACGATGCTGGTACATACACTACAGTGCAGTACGTATTTATTTCGTTTACCTTCAAAGATCATAGATTAAATTACTCCTTTACCTTCGTGGATGCTACTCGACACCACAAAGCGCCTGACACGAGATATTTTCAAATTCGATAAAGGGTGACGAATGGGGGAGGGAGGGAGGTAGGGAGAGAGAGAGAGAGAGAGAGAGAGAGAATCAAGCTATTAAACTAATTAAGAATTTTCAAACAGACGAAGCAATATGTACTAGTACATACATATACAATGTATGTATACATTCGATAAAGGAACACTTGTATATTACCGTACACCAAACATGTTACCGTACATACACACAAAGAGAAATAGAATTTTTCAAAAGTACGATTTTCTCTATCTCTGATATTTGATCAAGTTGGAAAAAATTACCTTTCGGACGTGATTTCTTCCGCATAAACATCAGCACGCGTGGTAATTGTCCCGTTTCTCATGGTACGGTGATCGTCGCATGACAAAATAGGAAAATAGCGATGCTCCTGAAGGTTAGTCGCCGTCTGATGCTTCTACGATTTCTCATCACATTCCACGCGCAATCACCACTTCGCTTCGTTTTATTAAATCATGCATAATATTATGTATGTACATATGCTGTCTCTAGTTACGCGATCGCCGTTTCAACTTTGGTTTCGAATGCATTCATTATAATTACCGGCCAATCTTATTTTTAATTGGTATGGTATTTTTTGGAAAACATTTCACTTTATTCACTCTTGTTTCACTTGTAATGTATCATTGCAAACGCCAAATCGCTAAACGATTCGAATCAAGTTCGTTTTATTTCTGTACTTAAAACGCGATTCAGTGAAAGACACGTTTGAAGGCAGAAGATTCAATCATCACTTGGAAGGAAAGAAATGTAGACATTTGATCGTTATGTAGATGTTACAATTGAGATTGTTTGCTCGTCTTCTCTTAAAAAATTATAATCCACGAACCTAATTCATCCCCACACTTCGATGGCTTGAGACTGACTGCTAGCGAACCTTTCGTAAACCTGCGGAAGTTCCGCAGCGGAACCATTGCGGTCGGTCAGTAATAAAGAGGAGAAACGCGATGAATTATTTTTAATAACATCGTAGAACCTACAGATATAATATCGAAACATAATGAGTATAGAATATAAATTGCTTATAAGAGTATGAATCGTAACTCTTAGTGACTATTATTTAGGTTTTACAAAATTTTCCAAAATTTTAATCAGTAAAAGTCGAGATAGATTTACGAGTCGATCGATCGTTGCGCATGCACGGAAGAGTTTCACGAAACCACAGCCAACACAGCTCCCTCTTGCACTCGTATCGTCAGTGTCGAGGAGTCGCTTTCATTTGCATCTTTTGATCCGATTTAACTTGAACAATTTACATCGCATTTTTCCGTGTCGGAGTAATTGTTATTCAACGGAATTGCATTGTAGTGAAACAAGGGGGAAATTATAAAAGTAGTTGAGCATGGGTCGTTATAGAAGGTAAGCTATGTGTACATGTTTGTGTGTGTATATATATGTAGTAGATGCATAAAGGATATATGTATATGCATCAGTATGCCCAGTGCTCGGAATGAATATTTCAAAATGATTACATTGCAACTGTTTACACGATAAAGTATAAGAAAATTATATCTGAAATAAAAAAAAAATGAATGAAAAGAGTAACTAATCGGATACTGCGAGAAATTTCAGATGATTTTTAGGCTATATAACCTTTTACTCGATTATGCGTGGGAGAGAGACTCGCCATTTACACGTTCAGTTCAAAC
Source organism: Holcopasites calliopsidis (assembly GCA_023838395.1). NCBI lineage: Eukaryota > Metazoa > Arthropoda > Insecta > Hymenoptera > Apidae > Holcopasites > Holcopasites calliopsidis. The sequence goes on along the minus strand of JALHAQ010000012.1, from coordinate 5,183,219 downwards.
GAAGATAGAATTTCCACAAACCATTTTCACGAAATATTCTTCCTTTCCGTTTACATTTATAAATGTATTATATTTAAGGCCAATTTGTTTTACTGTTCCAATAAGTTTTTTTTATTGCAGCCGTAGCCGCGATAAGGATAGGAGACGGAGATCTCGTAGCAGATCCCGCAGCAGAACGCCACGGGATAGAAGAAACTGGAGCAATGGCGGAGGTAGAGATAGGGGTGGCGGTAGAAACAGCCGCGGTCAACCAGGGGCAAATTTAAGGAAGCCCAGATGGGACCTGAGTCGATTAGAACCGTTTAAAAAGGATTTCTATATACCCCATGAGACGGTGCAGAATCGGGACCCACGCATCGTCGAACAATATAGATGTGATAAAGAAATAACGTTAAAGGGGAAAAATATACCCAATCCTGTGTTTACATTTGAAGAAGCAGGTTTTCCAGACTATGTTCTGAAGGAGATTAAGTAAGTATTTTTACGGAAATTGTTCAGTAAAAAATATTTGATAAAATGTATTCTGCAATGGTGTTGCTTAAAATTTTCAGACGACAAGGTTTTACCGAACCAACATCGATACAAGCGCAGGGTTGGCCAATTGCTTTAAGCGGCAGGGATATGGTGGGAATCGCGTCTACTGGTTCTGGAAAGACATTATCCTACATATTACCAGCAATTGTTCATATTAATAGTCAACCTAAATTAGGCCGAAAGGATGGACCTATTGCACTAGTACTGGCCCCGACACGGGAGCTTGCACAACAAATTCAGCAAGTTGCTGATGACTTTGGTCATTCTTCTGGTATTAGAAACACTTGTCTGTACGGTGGAGCACCAAAAGGTGCACAAGCCAGAGACTTAGACGGTGGTGTAGAAATTGTCATTGCTACACCAGGTAGATTACTAGATTTCCTCGAATCGGGTCGTACGAATTTAAAGAGATGTACCTATTTAGTACTGGATGAGGCGGACAGAATGTTAGACATGGGATTCGAACCGCAAATTAGAAAAATTATAGAACAGATTAGGCCGGACAGACAAACGTTAATGTGGTCTGCCACATGGCCTAAGGAGGTAAAGAATTTAGCCGAAGATTTCTTGAAAGATTATGCTCAAATCAACGTTGGATCCCTCCAATTAGCTGCGAATCATAATATATTGCAAATCATTGACGTCTGCCAGGATTACGAAAAGGAGAACAAGTATGTAATTCAGCTAAGGAAGACTGGTTAACATCCACGGGAATTTAACGTTGTTTTTCATTTATTGTAGACTAAGTACCTTGTTGAAGGAAATCATGGCAGAAAGTGAAAATAAGACCATAGTATTTATTGAAACGAAACGTAGAGTGGACGAAATAACCAGGAAAATGAAGAGAGATGGCTGGCCGGCTGTTTGCATTCATGGGGACAAGACGCAACAAGAAAGGGACTGGGTTTTACAAGGTAAAAATTATAGATAAACATTCATAAGAATAATAATAGGTAAATAGAAGTAATAGAAATTTGTGCTTGAATTTCAGATTTTAGATCAGGGAAAGCTCCGATACTTGTCGCAACAGACGTTGCTGCTCGTGGTCTTGGTAAGTAAATAAATAAAGTTAAAAGATCAAGCATCATTGATCATTTTCCTTTGGTACGGAGAATGAATTGCTCTGAGTAACATTTCTACCAGAGAGCTTACCAATTATTGCTACACGAGAGATTACTTGTTCTGATATAACAATATTCTTACTTTGGAAGAAAACCAAGTGCCAATACATCTGAATAGAAGATTCTTTGAAAAACAGTTACTTGCCAAAGAGAATTGTATTATTTCGTTAAAATGATGAAAACTTTTGCATGGTCAGTGCAAACGATTCTTACGTATAATATTATTAGTCAGAACAGGCTTTCATCTGTCTATGTTTGAACCACTTTATGATTAAATATAAAATTAGAAAGAAGTGTGTTTCAGTTGCCGTAAACGAAATTTTCATTTATTTTTAAACATGTGTTCTAAATGCATAACGTGGTTCATGTATCATCTCTAATATTTCTATTTATTTTGCTTCCTTACTTTCTTCTGAAGGTAATCATTTTTTAAATAATACATCAAAGTATAGTCAGAAAGATGAATAGTCATATAGTCGGCAAGCATTGGTTAATCAATTGAAATAAGCTATACGTGTAATGTTTTCCTTTGGAGCTGAATAGGATAGCTTGTTAAAATTATCGAATCAACATTCTCCTAACTTTGTCTCTACCTTAAACTGTTCGAGATGCGTTGTACGCTTGCCAAGTAACTTGGAAAATTATTGAAATAATTTGAACATGGTCTTTTCCCACTAAATTCGTGAATCCTTCATGAAACTCTCAGAATACTGTTGAGGATAGAAAATGTAGAAAGAAACGAAAAACTGTAATATCAAAAATTCATATTGAACACAGGAAGATGATGAGGTAAACATGTAGCTAACGCGGTTGGATCTTTGTCTGTATTGCAGAGGCACATTGCGCGCAGGCCCCGGCCGGGTAATGCAAAGCAAATTGGGGGTGCCCGCCGCCTGTTTTGTTCGGTGGTGCACTGGTTTGCATTGTCTGCGCTGGCTGCGACGCGTGCCTCTATACGTCGATTCCGCGAAGGGCCAGTTCCTAAGGGCCTTAATCGGGGTCTACTTTACCTCCGAACATACTGTGGATATCAGTTCTACGCTACGCTGTACGCCATCTGGGCTGGCCACAAGTCGTTGTTGCCAGTGCGAGAATAGAATCCCCTGCGCTGGCCGCTCAAGCTAATCAGACCCAAGCAGACGGTCCATTGAGGCGGTGGCATGGTAGCCGATGCCAGAGCCTCTTCTTCTTCTTCTCTAAGTGTGCCCTGTAGCAACAGAATGGCGGAGGCTGTAGCTGGAGCGAGCGCGAACAGCCAGGCCCTGCCCGTACGTTGCTAGCGACACTCACCCAACTGCCTAATTTTAGTGTAACAGTAATTTTACAAATTCATTTGCTATATATACACATACATTATATAGCTATACATACATATTTACATCAATATTTATAGTTCCTGAGTCACTGAGAAAAAAGGCAAATTAACCATACAACAACGTTTCTCTATTCGCGAAGGATCTAAGATGATTACTAATCTAGAGTAGACGAGTCGTCCAGTAATATTTACAATGTTGTGTAATTATTAGCTTGGAAGATATAATTAGCTGATATAGCTGATTACAGAGAGACACAGACAGTTTATTTGTAAGTGAGACGATCATTGATATCTCCTTTATTAACAATTGCGCAACATTTCATTCGGGATGCGAGCATCTAAGATTTCCACACATAGATGTAGTATGGTTCAAGTGCATTTTTCTAGGAGACTCTATCCTTTTTTTATATACATGATGTACAGCAGGATGTTTTGTAAAATGTGTTTATCGGAATGTATGAAACATTCTTCAGCTGAGAATAGGATAATCCCTGACGCGCTCGTGTACATACATCATCTTTATGCTCTGCAGTAACGCATTCTGTGTCTTCAATTACTTTTCTTCTAAGGTACAGATCGTACTTTTACAAAATATTCTGCACATGTGTATACCTACACACATATCACTTCTGTATCCACTTGAATCTACATTTTCCATCACTCCTCTGAATCCTTTACGATAACTGTATCATTGCATATTCCATATTATACTAACCATCATATTGAGTAAGTTTTTTACTACATCAATTCTGGTTCCATTTTTTATGGAAATACACTTATTTGGCTGTATAGTATTTAATTTTGTGTATCTTTGGAGCAAAGTAGTGCCGTGCAATTGTCAATTAAGGGATAACAGTTTTTTTTTTTTTAGAATAGGGAACCAGAATTGTCTTTGAGCTAGGATTCATCTCTATTTCAGAACTTGAAACTTTAATAATAATCTAAACGCTCCTTAAAGGCACAGTATTCTTTTATTTATTTTTTTTTGTTACTTTGAACTTTATTATTTCGATCGAATTAGAAGCATTTATAAATGATATACATATATTCTTTGCAACTGAGTATACGAGATACTTTTAACTGAAGAAATTTATAGGCGAATAATTATAGTATAGTGACATGCGATTTCGAGAGCGTATTCATTCTAAAATACTTGTTAAAGAAAAAGTAAGAAAGTTGTCGGTACTTAATAGAGTATTTGCCATATACTACTATCTTAACCGATGTCTACCCTGGAGGCGGCTGCTTCTCATAGATTAAAAAGTTAATACGTATGCTTTATTTCAGACGTTGAAGACGTCAAGTTTGTCATCAATTTTGACTATCCCTCCTGCTCGGAGGATTACGTTCATCGAATCGGTCGTACAGGTCGTCGGCAAAAAACTGGTACAGCCTATACCTTTTTTACACCTAACAATTCCAATAAAGCCAACGACCTGATCCAGGTATTAAAGGAAGCGAATCAAGTGATCAATCCGAAGCTTTTGGAGCTTGCTGATAGCAAGAGCGGTGGATATGGAAGACACAGAGGTATACCACTGGCTATTACCTAATGAATTGAGGTAAAACAAAATATGAACAATAGAAAATATTTAGGTGGAAGAAACAGATGGCGATCCCGAGGAAGCCGCAATGGAAAGGATCGCAGTTACTCGAGAAGCAGAAGCCGAAGTCACAGCAGGGAACACAATGGTCGTGGGAATCGTCGAAGCTACAGTCGGAGTTATTCACGAAGTCGTAGCCCAGTTAGTAATCGTACAGGTAAGTAAAATATGGTATGCTTGCATTTGTACCTGAATTCTATCGTCGTGTGTCTATAAAGATCCGTTCTGTTTATAGAAGTAATCGGTAAGAGCTATTGGAGTAGCGAGAGATGATCTTCCACGGGAAGTTAAGGACCAAGCAAAGCAAGTTGCATATAAGTCATGTTTTCTATGTCTCTTTTAAAATGAACACACAGACACTTGATATAGGTCTAACAAAAATGATATAATATCGGTGTTGCACCTTTTGCGTAAACATCGGGCGAGATGCGATACGCATACAATACATGTGCATTATATGTAGATTATATTCGTAGAACTGTAGTAGATATGAGTGTTTGAACCGCGAGCATACTTCACTTAAACTACTTCACGTTTGTAGGAATACACACGTGATCGCGCAATAGGTTTCCAAGGAATACACGAATCATAATGAAGTAAAAAAAAAGGATAAAAGCTGAAGGAAGATTTAAACGGGGGATACTTCTGTACTCGTAGAATCGTTCTTTATACGCGCGCACGCGCTAAACAGCGTCGAATGTAACAAACGAATCTAGTGTAATGCGGAATTATTGTATTCACATGATATACTGTTTCGTTCCTACAATATTTTAGAACGATATTGCTTACATTCGATAAAAATGTTGTGCAAGCGATAAATGTGAGTTTAGTTGAGCAAGTCGACCAAATAGCACTCTACACCAGACATCCGAAACAATATACTGCAGTTTGTAGCTGATCATTAACCGTAGACGTCTAGTGCTTACTAGCAAATTCGTACACGTACCCGAGCATTTAAAACTCATGGAATGATAATGTACAGTATTTAACAGAAATGTAATAAATCAATTTATTATCTATATAGAAGAATTTCTATCGAAACTTAACTCTGTCGAAAAATAATGACACGTCTATCACATGAAATAAGTGATTGGTAGAAAGTGCTTTCCATCTAGAAGATCATTCGATTCGACAGAGTACCCTTGGTAGTTCTTTCTTTCTTTCTTTCTTACCAAGCACTCAATTTTCATTCGTCCATAAACTTAATGTAATATACATATACCCTAACTCTCTTGCAACGCGAAACGTACCTCTGTTCATCTATAAAGGTGTTAATAACTGTGTTACATGCATATACAAGTTACTTCACTTTCTTGTATCAAGGCAGTTGTTATTTTTGTTTCAATACGTTATAGATCGACCCATAGAATTGTGAATGAACAAACAGTTCAGTCCCTTTGAAGATACTACAAACGACCACTTTTAACATTGAAAGATCCTACTGAAGAAAAAGGGCTGGCAATTTTAAAGATTGTAAAATTGGCTAAAAATCACTGGCTACGTAGGGGGTAATCGCGAGGAAAAAAAGACAGGCAAAGATTTATGAATGAAGTGTAACACAGATGGATGGGTCAATAGAGCAGCCCCCCACCCCTGCCCCCCGCGAGATCGCACACGGATGGAAAGGGCGGTAGTAATCGATAGAGTGAGGAGGGTGAGAAAGGGATAGAAGCCAGCGAGATGGAGAAGCAGCAGCCGGGAGGCCGTAGAGGGCAGAGTCCATTCAGGAGATGCACGAAGGCTGCTATTGATTGCGTGGGTGGTGAGATGAGTTACCCCCACTTTCGGTCATTCAGCAGCCGCACTGCTGTGTGGCACACGGGGTTACCGGGGGTGCCTTGAAAGATAAGGGGTAAAGGGGACGAATAAAGAGGAACAGTAGCCCGATTTGCTGGAATGTCGTGGGTGGCTAACGAGGTAGGGGGTGTGATATTTGACTGTACGCATCTCAAACTGTAAAATTGCTTTCCCATTTAATTTCATTCAACATTTTATTCTTTTGGTGGTATTATCGCCAAGAAGGGGGTTTAGATGTTCGTTAGCCGCACATTGGGAAGAACTTATGGGTGGTGTTAGTAGGGATATTCTTTGCGTTGATTATTTCAATCTGGTAGAACCATTTGTTCCGAAGGGGTAATACTGACACTTTATCACGATAGGGGTAGAGAAAAGACCGATATCGCTAATTCATTTTATATATTTATATATATATATATATAGAAATGTTTATTCGATGGAAATTTCAACCCTTAATGGCTGCAATAAAAATACATACATATATTCTCGTTTGAAACGGTAACGTATGCTTCCCAGTCAGCCAAGATAAATATTTCAATAATAATTGGTACAATTGATTCAACCATTCATCATCGATCTTGTTATCAGCATAATTTGCTTAAATGCAATTATAATTGAGATTTGATTTCCAGTTTAATTGAGATTTATCGAAATGGGTTGGCAAGACGGCGATTCCATTGTCTTGGAAAGTGGCGTAGAGATCGAAAGAAACGTGTGCTAATTTTTGTTTGCATCAAGTGCGCTGCTCCGTTGACGCAACAAATTCTCATTTAGGCTAAGGGTACGAGAGCTACAACGATTTTACGTCACAGGAAAATACTTGTTGCGCAGGCGGACCGGAACTTGGCGTTCATGGTGTGCCACCTTATTTTTATTATATCGCCACCCTCATGCTCCAAGTGCCCGATTTCATGTCTTTGAACCGTATGAAATTAGCTTAAAAATTCCATTGATTAGTCTTGATTTAGATAATAGTCTGTTACATTGGTTACTTTGCATTATGTGTTTAGTATCAGTCTTTATGAAGAAATAGAAAAAATTGAAAGTGCTATAGACATAGAAGGCATAGCTTTTTAATTCCTCAAATATAAAGAGAAAATATCTATGCAAGAAGAAGGTGAGAGATCAGGAAAGTTAGTAAATATCTCATTACCGCAACATCAGCTCAGTTAGTTGAGTGGCTCAGTGCAGAGCACGCGATGCCGTTAGTATAATCTCTTGGATTGTATCAGTACCACAATTTAGCGAGCAGTAAGAAATTCTATAGAACAGCGAAAAAAGTGATAGAAATAAAAAAGAAATATAAAGAAAACTGTAACACGAGGGAGGGAGGGAGGAAATGGTAGATCCTGTGTAACAGGAGGGTAGGTATCTATTAAATACGTACTTCTGAAAGAGAACACTCCATCTCTGTGGAAAAGTCACTCTGAAGAAAAAGCAAAAGGGAAGAAAAAAAAGAATGGAAGGGAGAGACGAGTGGGAGCTCGCGTAGAGGGGCTGAAACGAACGAACGAACGAACGAAGGGGTGTACTTTGGAAGAGGGGGTAGCAAAGAGAAGGCGAATAGTCGCCTCGATGATACACCACCTCTCTCAGTTGCTCCTCGGTTTCCGGACTGCGTGGACTCTGGCAGGTTAGTGAATCCAACTTTCATTCATTCACCACCAGCTTCTCTTCGTTCCACTCTTGACCTCCTTCCCTCTTTGCCACCCTCGCTGCTGCTTCTCTCTCTCCCTCTCACATTCATGCTTCGTCCTCCACCCCCATCTGTCCGCTTGGCTCCATTCATGCAACTCGTTCTTTACTCGCTCGTTTTGTTCTCTGCTCCCTTGACTTATCTCAAAGTCCCCCGGTGTAAACGTTTACCGTTTCACGGCTCTAGGACTTGGATGTCCCATCGACGTCTGCTAATGGTCAATGAGTTATGCAAGTATATTCCCATTCTCGTTTTCATACATCTCATGTCGCGTAAGTTAACTTACATTCTCTTCATTTTACACGTGTTACGGGCTTTCTTTTTCCTCCAAGAGCTTTTTCATTGGATCCGTTTTTATTGCCGATAATTTGATTGCAGAGGTGACAGTTTATAGGCGGCGGGGGGAAATTCATTTTTTATACGGACGGTAATTTTGTTGGGCTTAAGTAGTGTCTTATTCGAGGCACGTATCGTCGAGAAAGTAACGATTAAGAAGGGAATATCAGAATAACAGCTGTTGTAACTAATAAGGAAGTCGGCTGATTGATGATGAGCTTTAGCCTCCTTTCTTCCACAAAAAGAACAGATGAAACTGTTGCCCAAACTAAGCATCGAATGTAAAAATATTTTGCTGGTCGTAATGTAAGAATTCGGTGAATGATTTGCATAAAAATGTAGCGTCGTATCTGCATGTTCCTTGCGTTTTTCTATTAAGGCAACTGTTAGTCATTTTCCAATCCTTTACTAATTGAGAGCGAAGAAACAATGCCATTGAGAATACTATGACCGACCGTGGTGTCAGATTCAGAAGTTTGTCATGTCGCATACAGAGAGATGTGGCATGCTTAAGAAAGCAGGGACCAAAGAATGACGAGACAATGGCGATCTAAATTATAAGACAATGTCATTCATTAATTGTACGTATTATAACGTGCATTCTACTGAACAGTCGAAGCTATGATTGCAACATGCATTGGGAGGAACAGCAAAACAACACTGTCCCTGTTAACGCGTATAAAGAAATCACAGAATTCCATCGACAAACTATAATAGCTGGGCAGAATAAATAATAAGTTGTAATCTATAGCATCTTTGTCACGTAGAAGAAGTATTGAAAACATATATTATATTTTCACTGAAATTTTCTTAAAAACGGATTTCAAGTGATATGAAATGCAAAGAACGAAGGATTTGTATAGATTTACTCACTCGGCACTCGCGTATTCGATTAATGAGTTACCGCGAGGGTACACCATTCCTAATTGAAATATCATGCCATGGATAGCAGGGATGATGGTACGTTTAGCGGGATACGTAAAGAAACTTACAGTTGGATGTATATTATCAATTAATCCACATAAAGACTAATTTGAGGAATTGTATCGAGAAAATGAATAAATCCTGGATCTCTGCTTGAAATTATGCAAATTATTTTCTAAACAACTATTTTAGTTGACGTGGACGACACTGCAAAAGAACAAACCCCACTGTCTGTAATGTAATGTATTGTAATGTACCTGGCTATCAGTATCAACGAAAAGTACGCTCATGCAAAGATATACATATAGTGCGTTTCTTTTTTTTTCGTTTTGCTTTGATCTGATTGGAACGTAACTCTTTTCGCAGAAAATGCGTACAGTAGCCGTATGGACCGCTTTCGTATTAGCGTACTCGAGCAGCCCGTTCGTGACCGGTATACGATACATCGATCCGATCTCGGCGCAATCAGGTAATACCGGCGACATCGCCGAGAAGCGTGTTGACCTGACCGAGCCAACATGCGAAGAATTGAGAGCTATGTGGAGGTACACCAAACGACAGAGCAGGGCTACTAAAACCACCACCGGATATTCTCTCTATCCCGATCCATTTTCTTACAACGTATGGAAGTCTTACCCGGAACGTGCCAAGCCTCCCATTAATTATCGTGGTAAGGCAACCCTATGAATTTTGCTCCTTATTACACCCTGTTCGATGAGAAGAAGTCTCAATATCCTTAAGTTTTCTTTAATATAGAGCAAAAGTGAATTATAAAAATGAACAATTGAACAGAATGGTATGAAACGATGATATTAATTTATAGACGTATGCTTTGTCTACTTAATTAAATCATAGCTCTACTTAGAGGAGATTGTTTAGAGGAGGCAACAAACAGGAGAACGAGTATATGCAAAATAATCCGATTATGGCCACCATCCTGTGTACATTATAGCTCTGCCTGAAAGCCCTTTGATTTGAACTTTGTAAAAGCCCTATGATACCATGGAAATCTTATACACGGATAAAGCTACAAAGTGGTGGCTTCAATAGACTAGATAATTGACCATGCATAAAGAATTGCCTGCTCGGTGCCTGTTTAAATAATGCTCAATCCACTTGGCAATGATCCTGCAGGAAAGTTCAGCGGAAAAGCACGCAATCGTGCGGGGGCCCCGATTTACGGGAGAGTGGTGCACAAGGCGCCTGCAGGAAGTAGATTGAGAAACGGAATGCGACACTCGTTGCGGCCATTCGACAAGATCCCACGTTTCTATGGAACAATCAATTCCTATCCGCCTTCGTCGAGACGACGTTTAACCAGCTTCCGCACAATGGGCGGCGGTTCGCCACCCTTAGCTCAAGTTCCTCAGGCTGGAAGTTTTCAACATTTAAAGGAGCTACTTCGGGCCGAACGAGCCCGCGAGCTACAGGTTAATAGGCCATCACATTAACTATTCTTTCCTCCAGTTACAATATTTCACGACAATAATAATTGGAAAACCAAGTAATTTGTTAAAGACTTAAATAGTAGAGATAATTCTGTGGCAATGTAAGTTGATAAGCAAACGATTTAGGAGCAACACAAGGTTGAAGAAATGGCTGAGAAGACGCCTGGTTTCAACGATTCGACGAATGACGAACAACCTGATAATATGCAACAGCCTCGAAAGCAATCTCTAAAGCCGACAGTACGGATCCCGACGAAAGTGAATTACGAACCTGGTCAGGGACGATACGCATCGAATGTGCCGAATATTGGACAGGCTTGGTCGGTGAGTAATTGCTAAGATTATTTCAATTGATTCGGAAGAAAAAAGGACGTGTAATCATTTGATGGTCGTACCTCATTCTTCTTGTAATACTTCGAAGCCAAATTTTGTCTTATAGTATCTAATATAAGCGTTCGTAATATGAAATTAAAAAGTAGCACCTTTCATTCTATCATCAATATTTTTTAATCAAATAAATCTCGCTGAAAAATTAACGGAGAACAATGAAAGCTGAATATTACGTTATAGAGGAGCGGCCCCCAGTACCGAGAATACTTGTTGCGTTAGACGAACCATCGGGATATCTCTTGTAAAAGGAGAAAAGGCAAATGGAACGCGAAAGAAAAATTTACATCACCTTTCCCGGCAATCTACATAAAACACCTTGATACTCGTTCGACCTAGATTCATTGCGTTTTGTAACAGCGCGTAAGTATATCGTACCACAGAAGGGTTTCATTTTCGTTGTTGCTCTCGGCCATTTCTTAGACCTTTTGTCTACTATTCGAATCTACTCTCTCTCCCTCTCTCTCTCTCTCCTTCTCTCCCGATTCCTTCGGAAGTGAAAAGGAAGTCAATAAATGGGAATTGGCACGCGGATTGGAAAACTAGATAGAATGGTAAATGGCTTGGATACGTTTTAGAATGTATATTTTCATAATTAATTCGTTTGAAAAAAAAAACAAATTTAAACACGCGTGGTTGGTGCGCACATTGCCTGTGTAGAATCTTTCAAGTATTATTATTTAATTTACTATACTGTATCGCCGTGAATGGCAGCAGCGGTGATTTAATAATACGATATTCTACCTTTGCACCGCTTATGCAGAGAAAACTGGAACAAAATGTTGCTGTCATCCGATATTAAATGGTATTTGTTTTTTCTGCTTTTTTTCGTAATCTGAATGACGAGAAAAGTATTTACGCAGATCATTTATTAAACAATAGATATTATTCAAGGTATTATTTTATTTTATCCGTAATAAAATGAAAAGTATTATTTATTACTATTGTAGAGAAAACTGAAAAAAAATTAGAGATTGAGTGTTATATTAATAGTAGTTACGGATGGTGCTTGCTAGGCAATTCCTTTTTCCACTCAATGATAAATGATTAGTTATTAGTTTTTTAAATACGAACAAATTTCTATTATCCACTACTATTATTTATTATTAAAGAATTTAGTAATAATCGATATAGAAGAAAGAGTGGAAAATCATCATACAATAATGATATGCTCTGGTTTTCTCTGCCTCTTTTGCGAACTTGGACAATAAAATAGAAAGACTAATATTTTGAAAATTTTGACAATACGTACATATGTATGTGTATATATATATGTATATACACTTATGTATGTGTATATGTATATACACTTAAGAAACGATAAAATATAATTAATGGAACTGTACCGACGACAATAATTAGCCGTAAGATACATACATATGTATATCTATTCTTGTAGTATGTACGAACAATCGAAGACGCGGATGCGATTTCGATATTATTACGATTATTAATTGAGGTACACATACATACTCCAAGACAATACGAGCGAAGGAAATTTTAAGGAAACGGCAATCTACTTGGCTAGGCTAAAATTCTTCACGGAGAAGATAAAGATACGTACAACATGCGATTTTCAGCTTTTGCGACCGTTGAGTGCTTGTATTCAACTAATTCATTAAGCTTAAATCAAATCCACCACTTGAAGTTTTTCAATTACCGCTTTGACGAGATTTCTCTTCGGACGAACCCATATCAGAAGTCAAAATAAATCAATACAAGTCTCGTGTGCTAATGTAACTTTTCAGCCAGCTAAAGAAAGAGTCGGGCCAATAAAAAGTTTCGTGCTATTGAAACCTAATAAAAGCATACACGTTTCTTGTAATCGTCTACCACGATTCGCGTAGGTTTAAAGGAGGAATATTTATCAACGTGGCTTCATATCAATATCTCGCGCTGAGAATAAAAATCACTTTTAGCTCCTACTACGACGCGTACATATAAATACGAGATCCATTCCGAACAACTATTACCTATTATAGAACAGTTTGATGTCGATCTCGGTTCTAACGTTTCATTATTATTATAAATACTTTATACTTGTATACAATCTTATTTGAATGTGACACGTGCATATATTGCATTATTCTAACAGACACGCATGAAAAGGACACGTACACGCACTTGTACGCGGCCAGAGAATCGCGCTTATTATATCGAATTACAGGAATATAATATATTTATTGCGTACTTTTGACTATTGCTCTGTTCATTGTGCACTGTGTCAATTCAGTTGTCAAGAAATGAATGTTGTTTTGGCTAAGGGGTACATACATATGTACATATATGTATGTATACCTTCGATTGTGGAAAATAAGAGACTGGTTGAAATTTCCTTTTTTGTTTAACAGATACAACCTGTATCGCGTCTCGGTTTGAAAACTATTTTAGTAAAAAGAATTCTGTTTTAGAAGAAGTGCGTGCACAGCATAAATATAACATATGTGTATGCATGTGACAATACTAAACGAGGACATGTACTATACTGTCATGGATGATGTTAGAAATAGTACATTTGTGTAAACATGAAAATATACAATATTTAAGGATAATAACTGATAAATTAGAGAAGAATATGCTTCGCAATTCCCTGCTCTACGATTCTTCATACTTTGCTCTCTCTCTCTCTCTCTCTCTCTCTCTCTCTCTCTCTCTCTCTCAATCATATACATATGTATATGTATATATGATTATATTAGCTATTGCAAATTGAATCCCTGCTTTTTTCGACTGTCCTCTTTATCTGGACAGAATAATGTTGACAATAAGTGGGATACTATTAAGGATACCTATTACTAAGGATTACTATATGCCTATATGCATAGTCTACAACTGAATACTAAACGTTACAATCGATTTCCTAAAAATTCTACCTTTGATTAAAATAGACTGCAAGAAGGGCTATCAAAAGACGTACATTATTTTTGCTCTTACGCGTCCAACAGAATCATCCTCAGTTTTCCATAGCATTAATTTTCTCCAGCAATGTCGAAATATATTGGTAAAATTAAAAAACGTACTTACCCGTTTGTAGAAGATCGTTTACGATTACATCATCCTCGTGCTACTGTGCATTCCCGCCGATCGGAATTGTAAGAATCGATCTTCCATTGTGCCCGCGATTCTCGAACTAAACTAAATGGACGGTACGGCATTAGAGACATGAAATGTAATTGCAGTTAAATGCATTTAATATCGATAATATGACAATAGCTGTAGATGAAAATACAGAATATATTGCACGGAATGAAAATTTATAAAAATTCGTCATTGAATAATGTATACACGTATATTTATAGTAGAGACTCTCTAAACAGTTTATTTTAATTTAGAGTGTCTCTAATCTATGTATAAGAATTGCAGCCATGTTGGCGCCAATCACATGAGCGCGGGAAGTGTTCGTAGCGCAACGTTTTATAATTTTACGCTGAAATACGAATGAATGCTAATGAATGCGCGTACAGAAATGCAGAGCTTGAAAATGAAGGCAAACTATGCAATTATTTGTGTGTAAGAGTGCATACAACTTAATTAGATACCTTCGTTTGCCGGCACCCTCCACGCATCTCGTCAGTATTAATTGCAAGCATTAAGCGGTAGAGGGCGATTTGCATATGTACAGGGAGTGGGGGTACAGGTCTTGAGACCTACGACCAGCGAGACACCAATATGAACTTGTTGCGGTATTTCAGGGGCTTCGTATCTCGAACATTTAGATATACAATTTCCCTATACCGTGCGCGACTGACAAGAAGACGTTCCCTCGCATGTAAAATCCTCTCAGATATATTGTCAGAGTAGAACGAATGTGTGTCGCATTGCTCCAATTAAACTGCAGTAACGTTGCAGGAGGTGATTTCGCGTTCGGTCTACAGGACTTTTTGTCAACGGTGCACAGTACTATTACGTCTATGCTATTATTGCCGATAAGTATCTACTTGCGACATCTAACAGCACATGCCTGTATCGCAATATCTGTATTGCATGTTCCGCACGTTTTCTCTGGAGGTTATCATTTTTGTATTCAAACTGATTTTGCCTAACTGTATCGTTGACTTCATTTTTCTAAACTTCATATAAATATAATAGAATTGTATATACGAGGATGGTTTTGTTTAGAGTTACATTTGCAGCACTTATTCGGCAAAGTATTTGGTAAAGTAGCATGTATCTAAATAACAGTAGTGGACGTTAATGAATAAGCGTAAAAATCGTATAAATAAGGATTGACATAGAAAAACGTGGTGACAATGGTATTTCATAATATTCTTTGCAATACAATCCGGTCAGTTCGGCCTCTTAATTTAAACGCAACGCGAACGTATGCAAGGTGGGTTAGTCGAAGACCGGTCGCAATTGTTAACGAACATGAACTGTTCGATTGTGAGGATACCACGCAATCGGACATCCGGCAGGAAAGGAAAGTTGTCAGGCGAGCACGAAAAAAGGCAAAACCTCCTGCAAACACTGATGAAACAGAAAGAAAAGGAAAAAGTAATATATTCACAAAACTAAAGGAAAATGATACAATTGTGACGTAAGTTTTTCTTTTCTCTACTAAAATCATGGGTCATATTAGAAAATGCCACATAAAGCATAAAGAATCGTTGTTAAACTTTGTTCATTCCAGATCTTTGATGACTAAACTTAGATCTCGAAAGAGGAGAGAAAAATGTGACCAAGTTATCTTAGAAGGGCGCAGATTAATTAACGATGCCCTCAAAGCTGGTTTAGAACCAAACGTGATAGTTTTCAATAATTCAGACGATATAAAGCAATTCAATTTTTCCAAGAATGTTGTATTATATAAGGTACCATATAAATCGATCCAGTTATGGTCTAGCTTAACCACTTCTCCTGGCTTGTTAGGTATCATCGATTCAGGTTTCATATATAATATTTAATATTAACCACATGTACACATATATATCTGCCTTTTTGTTCTTTCTTGGGAAAGGTATTTTCAAAACACCCGATGTACATAATAATAAAGTGGTTAAGAACGTGCTGCCCCTTACTATCATCTGTGACAATATAAGGGAACCAGGAAACTTGGGATCTATCATGAGAGCTGCTGCAGGGGTTGGTTGCGAAAAATTAATCATAATGAAAGGTATACAATGTTAGATTCTTGGCGAAAGATTGCATTCATACTTTCAATGAATCTCAAGCCGTCTGAAGGTTTAATATTTATCTGTAATCTTCAGGGTGCGTAGATTTGTGGGATCCGAAAGTTCTTAGGAGTGCAGCTGGCACTCATTTCCGATTGCCCATTCATTCGTTTCCAACATGGGATGAAATTCCTTCGCTAATTAGCGAAGATTGCCACATTTTTGTGGCTGACAGCAATTTTGGGGACGAGTTCATGAGTAATTATTCATCCGATGTGCTCCAATCGAGCTTAGAAGTTTTCGATATCGACCCGGAAAATCTCAAAGCAAAAATGACTATGAATAGCGATAATCCAGAATTAACGGTACCAAAGGATAAAAGAATGATGAAAGAATTTCTGCTGAGGATCCCCATTGTGCCATATTATTCGGTCGATTACACAAAGAAGGAATCTGTGATTGTCGTAAGCGGAGAAACCGAAGGTTTGAGCTTCGATTCGTACAGATTCCTAGCCAACCAGAAGGGTATTCGTATCAATATACCTTTGGTACAAGGAGTCGATAGTTTGAACGCAGGTGTTGCACTCGGTATTGTCACTTTCGAAATCAGGCGGCAATTTTTGAAGAAACAAAGCGCACTTCGATGAGGAGATTTGTGTTAAGGGTTTGTACAAATAAACTAATTGCTTTCATTTGTCAGTAAACTTTGTATTTATTATTTACAAAAATTTGTTCTTACATTTTGTTAAGCATGGGAAAAGCGTATTATCAATTGTGAATAATAATTATAAATTCTACCACTTTAGCTAGGATTATTAACGGGTTGAGCGGCGGCTGGCCGAACTGTAAAATATGTAAAAAAAAAAAAAGAAAAAAAGAAAATGTAGATGTAGTGCGTCATATACCTAATTCCACTTAAATCGTTTGTTAGGGTCAACCTACTTGGACAAGCGTGGGGCTGAAATTTGATATCGTCGATCGCGAAACCACCGTTACTGGCACTCCCCCTTAAGACGAGACGAAATGGTACACGAGCATCGATTGCCACCTGTGCAGCAGTCCATACAGGCCGCGGATTATTAAATCCCTTCGCAGTTAATGACCAGAGCTGTAAGAAAAAATGGATTTCATATTCTCCAAGTCGCTGATTCTGGTTGAATTTAAAATACCCACAGGCCGCTCTTGTTTTCCATCATCTCCTTCGTCGCTCGATTCTTCATTGACGTTTATTTGGATAACTTGTAACGTTGTAGATTCCTCGACTCCAAACGCGGCGAACCAAAAGGTAAAGCACATAGATTCTTCGTCCGGCGATGTCTGTATGACGGGCGACCGTAGCCGTACATCAGCCGACTGCTTGTTTGTAGTGAAAATGTCGAAAAAGACGAAATCTCTGGTCGCTCCGAAAGTCTTATCCAATAGCTGAGCTGGACGATGAGCAAGAAATGCCCGCTGCCAGGTGACTGCGCGCTCTTTGTCGGAGGATGTGATATTCTCCCAACCGCACAGACCTCTCTCAAAGCTGCAATCTTCTGGCCTCACAGAGGCGCTTGCTGGTTTCGCTAGACATTGGAAACTTTGCAATTAAATCGGTCCGACGGCCACGGAGGGGTATTGCGAAACTTACCGGAGCAATTTCCAGTGTAAAAGGAAACATCATCGATGCCGATGCTACCACTGGCTCGATTCGGACCCCAAGTCCCCTCGAACACTATGTTCAAGTTCCTTCTTTCATTTACGCTGATTTGTGCATAGTTCCATGTCGGGCCTTGATTGTTGTACAATTGCCAGATTGGTCTCGATTCGGTCGAAGACTCTTCGTTTACTTGTATAGACACACGAAGGACTCCTGCGAAAGATTGTCGAGTACAAGTACATTGAAATGATCGAGGAATCTGTGAGATACAAACCTAGACTTGGTCCGGTAGAATCGATGAAGGGTTCGAACATAAAGTACCAGAAAGTAAGGCACTGGGGCTCGTCAGAGCCCTTCATTTCTCTGCTGACGAGCTGGGCGGTCCCGCCGCCGGAGGATCGAGGGCCTCCTCTTGGACGACCCAGATTAAGAAAATACTCGTTTCTTCGATTTACAGTATATCCATTGCTGTACGGTTTTCGTTGATTCCTCGGGCTCAATGCCTGCACGGACACTCTCTCCCATTCCACTCGATCAGGATCTCGGGAATTGATCCAATCGCATTCGTCTACCTCGAAAGTGCAATCTCTTGATACAGGCGCAGCAACTTGGGGCAAAACTGTAAATGTATAATTATAATCAAGCATTTCAACGCCAATTTCCAATTCTAATCGCTGTACTTTTTCAAAGAATATAATTGTTCATGTCTACTTGGACAGGATCCTTGCATGAAAGAAATGTCATCGATGGCGATGTCTCCCATTCCGGTACTTCCAACAGAAGCTTCGAAGAGAAGCTGAAAATCATCTAGTGAGCTGATTGTAATTTGAGCGACGAACCAAGTGTTCCCAGCGTTTCCACTCAAGCTCCATATCTCTCGAAGCGGAGCATCCAGGCTGCGAAAGTGTCGCGTGAACAGTTTCAACGTTCCGATTCCGGTGCCGAACATGTGAAACCAGAAATGCATGCACATTGGCGTGTCTGCACTTGGTGCGGGAAAGCTGGAGCTGATTAGTCTCGCTCTGTCTCCTGGTCGGCGTGGAAACGAGGAATCTATGTACGCGTATCCTCCGGCTGTTGAACGATCCACTGAATTGTCCATTGATGGTCCTGTTGTGGGATTTCCACTTCCGCGACTCTGTAAGGTATTTATTTGGAAAGATAGAGAATTATAGGAGGGAGGGGCAGTTATTTCCACTCACGATTGTCCAGTCGAAATCGTCTTCCGCATCGTTTGCCCAGTCGCAAAATCCACTGGCGAAGTTACAGAAACCGATGCAGGACGTGCCAGGCTGTAAATCTATATCATCCACGGCTATGTAGCCCCTGTACAATCGAGCAGGATCGGTGGAATCCACGGGCAGCCCCTCGAAGATCAACTAGAAAGAATAGATGATCAGTATTATAATTTTACATGAGACGTTTCCTGAATAATTACCGAATGCAGCTCGGGATAAGTGTAGAGGATTTGGGTCTGCTGCCAGGCACCGAGGGTATAATACTGAGAATTCCAAATAACCCGCTCATCGAAAATTTCTGTTGGCCTGCAAGAGGGTATCGTCCCATTCTCAGGGCTGATTTCCTCTGTTTGCTGCTCTTTCTTAAATGAGTATTGGTCGGCACCCACGTGAAGCAGTATCCTAAGACCAGCCGCGCTTAAGCCATCGATGCTGTACTTGAACATGATACAAGTCCCAGCAGCTCCTGTGCTTCCCAGCTGAGGACTGTGCAACAATCCTCCCGATATCTTTGCCTTGCTATCCTTCAATGGCAGCTGAGACGTCTCCAGAAAGGCGTACCCTCCCTCCATGGTAGCCGTAGTGTAATCACTCGGCGGACCACCCATCCAGTTTGTACCCATACCGGTACCAGCCAACCAGTCCAATCCACCATTCCCATTTTGCCACTCGCAGAGCGTCTGTGCCGGAAATGTTGCAAAATCGCAGAAAACTTCGTCCACGGACGCTACAGGGGGTGGTGCTGTCACTGCTGGATACCTTCAAAAAATTATAATCTGTTAAGAATAATTCGAAATTATCACGAGCTTTCTGATCAAATTAAAGTGGAGGAAGTATATTTTTCTGGAATTTCGAACCAACTACCTCTGTGTCGATGAATTTCCATGCGCCAATATGGGTGGTTTCAGCGGATTTCGGGGCAAGGAGATCTCCGTAGTAGAGGGAAGAATAGTTCGAGTATATAAAATATCCGGCCCGACTGGCCACTGTCCGGGTTCTATACGTTCCACCTCGTCCAAGGGTTCCCGATCGCGATCGATAGAATTGAACGGTATTCGCGTTGAATTGAAAATACTCTTCGTATCCGGATTGTCCTTTGCCTTGTCGTTTTCGCCACCCCTTGGCCAATTAGGGATGAAAGTCTCATTGGTGGCTCCAACGAGATCTATTTGTTCTCCCAGCATGGGATTCAAAGGATACCACGAAGATGCGTGCGATAACCAGTAGAAGCAGTAACACGTTAATAAAATCGACCACATTTCTTTTCCTTCTTTTTCTAATATTTCACACTATACTACTAAAAAAAGAAAAAAGGCTGAACGAAGTTTCTTCTATAATCGGGAAGCTATAATTTGAAATTCAATCGGGTCTCTTCCTGATTCTCCCATAATGGAAAGGACAAACAAAATCGTCCGAATCTCTGCACTTTTATCGTACAGCCGTTTGTTCAATTTCTCCCAATTATTCCACCGTAGATACAAATGAAATTCGGTCACTCTCCAAGATGCACAAGAAGGAAATTGGCCCTGAGCTTTTTACATATGGTTTCACGATGCTGACAATTCTTCAACGCAGTCACATCCCGACTAATACACACGGAAGGGTGATATGTTTCTAACTAAATGTGAACGGAACGGTTTACAAGAGGTATGCACGTGATGAAATAAAACGAGCATTCCGCAGTTCCGGTCTTCGCTTCCTGTCGTTACGCTTTTGATCCTGGTCTATGTATACAGACCGAGTTCGACAACCGTTCATCATTTAACAGTTCCATAGAACTGACCAACTATAATAATTCCAACGGCACATTTCTTTATTATTACTTGTTAATAAAACAATAAATAATCCGATATATGTAAATCGAAAAAATGATACACGTTCTTCAAGTTGAAATAAATTAAAGGAAGAATGTTTTCCTAGCTGGATGTGGCTTCAAAAATTTTAGAAACACTTCCGGCATGAATTTCCCGTTATTGTTCTTGCTTGCGATGCTTCGAACTCGACCCAAGTTTAAATATATTCTTACAATGTAAGGGACGAGACAGGGACAGAGAACCAGTTGATCCGTTTTTGGCCGATAGAGTGGTTGCTTCCTTAGCATTTTTGATATTAAATTCACCAAGGATTCCGAGGCTCCCCTATTAAGCGGTCTGGGATTTTGTTCGCAAGTCAAATTGACCAGTTCCTTTAAAGTCTGGAAAGTGAAAAATTAGAGAGCACAGTAAAAGAACTGACACGGGTTAAAGAGGGAAGTTCATTTACATTTACCGCGGCCGGAAACGGGTGTCTCTTCGTGATCATTTCATACAGAATAACACCCATACTCCATATATCGCATTTTAGATCGTAAGTGTGACCCTTCAGCATTTCCGGTGCCATGTACGAGAATGATCCAGCGCGGCATACAATCGATGAATTTCTTAATCTAAAACCAAAGATACATTGCCACGAGAAATTCTAATGTCTGAACAAAATTCCGTATAAATCTGATAACTATTGAACCATATAAATCTATAATTCGACTAAATTGTATAAAACTGGTTCCCGTTCGAAAAACGGTCGTACTCTTCGAAATTCTTCGACATCCCAAAATCTCCGATCTTCACGATGTCCCCGCGACTTCCGGTCAGCATGATGTTCTCCGGTTTCAAGTCTCGGTGAAGGATCTTTTTGAAATGTATATGAT
Organism: Holcopasites calliopsidis; assembly: GCA_023838395.1. NCBI lineage: Eukaryota > Metazoa > Arthropoda > Insecta > Hymenoptera > Apidae > Holcopasites > Holcopasites calliopsidis. Next base: position 5,161,386 of record JALHAQ010000012.1, on the reverse strand, counting down.
GCACTCCGAGAACGACTTGAGAGAATAGATAGAGTGCATCCTAAATTAATATAGGAGAATCGAAAATATTTCATGGAAATATTGTGGAACGAGCAGTGTTAACTTTTATACATTTATAGCTTCCTACTTCCTCTCTGAGCGGCCGTTGGTGTTTCTCGAGTAAATCCTTTAGCGTACATCGCGTTGCATACTCCATAAGAATGTAGCTGTGATTATCTTCGGTCCAAGCGCCATAATAAGCTATTATATTAGGATGCCTTAACGTATGCAAGCATTGCGCTTCTCCCAATATGCTCTAATCGTGTTGAATAATATGAGAATTATTTCAGTTTAAACATTGAGTAAATATTCTTTGAAATTGCACTTGAACAGAATCTTTGACATTTTACATGAATCTTTCTCACCTTGAATGGTAAAGCGTTTGCTTTATCGAGAACCTGGTCCTTTATCACGAACGGTTTGGAATCTTTCTTTCGTCGTACTAAATAAACCGATCTAGAAACAATGTTCTATGAAAAATAATACAAACTGCAATGTATGCCGAGCACGTACCCAAAAGTGCCTTCCCCCAGCAAAGTCTCGAATGTATATTCATTTATATGCGTCGACATTCTTTCTTTTTTAATCAAAGTTGATCGAAATATTTTACTTTTGCGAACAAAAGTTCACTTTTAGTAAGCAGCGATGAATCTGGGTGATAACTGAATGCAAACACAGCTCGACCTTGGAGAATATTATATTTTGAATTTTTTTGTTGTTAATACATCAGACGTTATTACTTAGGTTTTAATAAGTGATCTGCTACTTCTCCTTCGAATTTCTACCTCGTTCTCCATTTCTGTCACGATTTAACTACATCTCGGGAAATATCTCTGTGCACTGCTTGCGGATTTATTATCGTCTATAGAAAGTGTTTACAAAATTTTTGAAGCAACGGTTTTTCAAATCTTCTTAACAAACATTCTATATGTATACACACACACATATATATATATTATAGAATTTAACGCGTTATGTAGTTCCTAAGCAAATGAAAGCACACGCGCAAAGGGGAGAGGAAATGCGGCCATATGAAATTACATAATATCGTAGTAGTTTTATTTGCTTGTTTCTTACAAATAACGCAATTTTTTCCTAAAATGTTTGACAGTGCCACAAAGAAAAATAAAATGTCGCATTTTCGCACACTGAGCCTGATTACATCGCGTGGGAGAATTCGCGAGAACTCGAAAACACGCGAAAGAGTTTATGTATATAAATATATATATATATATATATATACTACATTGCAATCAATCGTACAAAACATCTTTGATCACGGGTGAGGTGAAACACTGCGAAGAAAGAAAATAATCTTGCTACACTTTAATGTTGAAGAGAAAAAAAAAAAGATGTGCACATTAGAGCGATGTATTGTACTCTCACTATTTGAACAGAGTACTCATGCACACACATGGATCGTTCCAAACATGGAATTGCACGACGGTTATGCTCGCAGAACATTTACTTTCAATAAAAAAAAAAGAAAAAAGAAAAAAAAAGGAAAAGAAAAGCAAACAACCATATACCCTATAGTGCAATGTAGAATTAGACGATACTGCCGGTAAGTGTACAGAGTTTCCCATAAGATGCATTTTCAAATTAAAGAAACATTTAAAAACAACTAAAAAAACAAAACAATTCTTCATGCTTTTACGTGATCATTTTTTCCTATTAATTATACTTATTATTATAAAAGAAAAAAATTGGATGCACCCTTAATAAACTTAAACACTTGTGTAAATTCTATATATATATATTGAGAACTAAGAGCATAAATTGATGTTGCATTAACAAAAACTTGTAACCGTTTGCTTATAATGCTAGGGAGAACTAAACGTGTTTGATTAGGAACTCGGCGATATATCATTCCAGTCGAATCCAATACATATTGATTCTAGAAGCAAAGAATCTTAATCGATTTGCTGGTAGTAATTAAGTTTATTAGGCATGCAATTCAACCGAAGGATCCCAAACTTCTATAAGCGACGAATGATCATGTGATAACACTAGGAATTGCTTCATTTTTTTCATTTAGAATTATCTTATGTTTTTCCTTTTCTTCTCTTTTTTGATATATCACATCCTATGAAAAACGCTGCAAATGCATATACTTTTTTGCCTCGTTATCCCTTTTTCAGCTTGGCCAATAATGATTTTAAAAATTAACTGTTGCTGGACTCTAATATATTGTTAGCATCGTTTGCAGGGGAGCTGGAACTCCGTGACTGTTTCAAGCTATCCAAGTATTCTTGTTGCGATGTAGCCAACACTTGCGACAGTATGTCACTGTCTTCCCAATCGGTCAAACCTGATGATGTACAAAAAATAAATGTAGTATTTCATGATAGAGGCAAAACTGATTCTTCTTAGACTTATATGTAGAGGTTTGTACTTGAAATTGCTTACCGAAAACTTCAGGAGGCAAACGATTGAACAACGAGATATCTTGCGAGGGATGAACGTCTTTACTACTGCCCGGTACTGGTTCTTGCGAAATTTTTGGCTCGAAATCTGCGCCAAGGTGAGGTATAGTAGATCCCTGGGGCGACTGGTGTTGCGGAGATCTTTTACTGTATCTTACCGAATCGTTTACCTGGTAACGATTAAAAAATATATACATAAATAATACTAGTATAAAGCGAAAGTACGAGTTGTATAATACAAGTATAAAGCGGACCTTTGGAGAGTTACGTAAATTTTCCTGGCTAGTTTGGGTTGTGGTCGGAGAAGATGTGTGGCTACGTTGTTGTCCACGACCGCCATGAGAATGAAAATGGGTGTTGTGACTATGTTGTGCACTGGTCACTGTACTTGTACTGCTGCTACTCGCTGATCGCTTTATTCAATCACGAAATACCGCTTTAGTGTGCTAACGGTTAGTGTAAGAGAATAGAGGAAAATCTCGCGGCGAAACTCACAGCTTTTCGCATCTCGTTGTCTCTCAACCACTGCAGATAACTCTCCCTGGCAACTTGTTCCTCTATGGCCTCGTTTGTTGCTTCCCAGTCGGTTGCTTTTATTTTATCTTCGAGCATCGTCTAATTACAGAAAAATAGCATTTCTGCTTTTGATTCTTGGCAGAGCTTGAGATGTGATAAATAATGGCGATAATTTTTTACCTGTTCGATGTGTAACTCTTCGCTCTGACGAACAGCATCCGATACAAGTTGCCGATCCGCCGCACCAGGATTGTAGGATGGTAGGCCAAGTCCGACACCGATCGTAGCTTTGTACGGGTCTACTATGCTATTGTAATGACTACCACGTTGATAAGACAATCGTATCGGCTCATTATCGCTTTCGACCATCGTGTGGAAGATATTGATTGGCTCTGCGCGTAATTTACCAAATAAAATATTAATGAATATACGGTAAGAATACTTTTAAATGGTTGCAACGATTAAATAATATGATTATCACGTACCAGTACCGTAGCAATACAACTGAATACTACGATTATACATTTCAGACATTGCTTGCATCTCTATGTGATTTCCATGTACGTATTCTTGGCGTTTCCTATCTACATATGTGCTAAAGTCTTCTGCCACGAAGTGGGAAAAAAATTCCTGATTGGAAGCCTAGAAAGTTCAATTACACAAGTAATGATTCTTTTCCGAGGCAAATTGTTAACGAACTTGTTTCCGATACTTACGATATAATCCATGCAATGCTTTCGCACCACACCATGCATTTCTTGGTCGCCGTAGACTTGATCAGCAACAGCTCTGAATAAGCATGCACCGTCCTCTCCCATTTTCTTGACAATGAATCCCATTTTTCGCATTCGCTTCTCGAACCACCTGTCCCGCTATACAAAAGAAATTCCATATACTTTCCATGGATAATAAAATACATCAATGCCTAATCATTAGGTAAAGTTCAATCGAACAAACCTCTTGCCACTCCGCCAACGTGAGATTATTTCCAGTTCTGCCTGTATACTCATCTCCGCTGTTGTAACCATTAGCTAGTTCGTGTTCCAAGTTTGCAGCAGCCCCAACGATAGCCATACGATTATTGGCTATGACTCCGCCATCTGTGGCTAATTGAATTGCGCTGCTTATTATTATTTCTCTTGGTCTCAATTATATCAATGACTGGTTAGAAATAGCTAGGACGATTATGTACATATTACAGTTTAGATATGTATTAGCTTAGAAATGTTAACCTTGTAAGCCACTGCAAGAAGCAGTTGGCGGTGTAGCTTGTCTTTCGCGTTCTCTCTCCCTTTCCCTATCCCTTTCTCTACCTCTTTCCCGCTCCCTTTCACGTTTAGAACGTGAATTTCTTCCGACGCATCCACTGGAAATATTGAACACTTTAATTAACATAAATATAATAGTTGGCCCTAACAGAGAAACTTGCATTTTGATAAAGTGCTTTATATTCGATACTTTCCTCTAACGTAATTGTACCAAATATCTTTTTAATTAGATACAATCGTATACCTGTGTGGACTCGCTCTTTGTCTGTGACGTTTCCCATGACTCGGGCCGCTTCCGTCTTCAAAATGTTTATCCTCTCGACGATCTACGCTTGACTTTAATGGACAAACATATGAAACAGCTGATGATAGCACAGTACAACGCGCGCGTTTGCAACCACAAAAAATTAATTCTTTCCTTTTTCATGGATATTACTTGTGCAGGGGCAACAAAAATGGTTTTCCACAGCAAGAATGTAGAATTGTTTAACTGTTAATTGCACGATAGAAAAACAGGACCACGGAATGAAGCGGTACGAAAGAAATAATTAAAGGGCGGAGGAGTGCTTACGAGGGGCGTGGGAAAGAATTTGATATATTTCTCACCTCGTAGGAGCTTCCAGTTAAAACGATCGATCCAGATCCGTGATCGGTCTGAACCCCGTGTAGATCGACCGCGAAACCGTTCGCTGCCCGTACCTGTCACGGTTCGCAAAAGGTCGTTTAAGGTTCTCACTCTTGCGACTACTATGCAAGCATTTGTTGCGAGAGTAGCATAGCATAGTTAGCTGGCAATGAGGGATATTCATTCACCTGATATGGGCTATTCGGTAGTGCGATGGATCCGGAGCTATGCTCGTTTTGCACTCCGTGCACATCGACTTCGGTAGTACTGCCTCCCTCTCGTCTATCTTTCGAGGCGTTCGTCTTCTTCTTCGACAGAATGGTCATCTTGCGTAATCGATCGTCGGTGGATCGTTAAAAAAGACACTTTCGCTCGTTCAACGAAGAATCGTTAGGGAAAGAAATTCCCGCAAACAGAGGCACACGCTCTCTATAGCTGCGCCTTGGACTCCGTACTCTCTTCCCTTCCTGACACACTATGATCTAACTACACTCTCTATCCGCTTATTTATTATTCTCAAAACGATTATCTACAATGCACCACCACCTCGGTATACGCTTCTGCTTTTAAGTGAAGGTTTCGATACCCCGTTGCTAATGGACTCGTCGGGATTTGAAACAGGACGACGATGTTGCGCTCCTCAAGAAACACAACATGGTACCACTCGTTAACCAACTACCACATTAATAATTCTTGTTATTTCGAATGTTTTGTCAGACAGCCATGACTACAATAGGAGAAAATACATACGACGAACAGATTGCCTCCTACCAATCTGTCCTACTGCATTTTCCCTATCGTGCGGTTTCACGTCGTGGAAATCCCCTGCAGCAAAAATATTCACCTTTCACATCTGTTTTCCCTAGAGGAATCCCTAGTTTCCATACAATCGAAAACTATCGATAGTTTATTTCATCGATCGCAAGTTAAAGATTTGCCACGAAACATGTGCGTGGCGCCATCTCGTGTTCGGGCGTCCAATTTCTGACATTTACGGCCAACTTCAAACACGAGATGGCACCACATACTCAAACTCAGTTAACTCATGGTCGATAGTTGAAATAAACTATCGATAATTTTGCGATAGGTGGCCCGCAAATCACAAACGTTTGTCGTACTTTAATTACGAAGAACGAGACGAAGAGGATTATATTTGAAAATGTTTAAAGGTGTATATTCTTATGTAGATTCGTCTGTGCATTGAAATGTAATGGCAGAGAAAATATTCGAAGGAAATCCAGTTTTGTTTGCAATTCGTATTAAATTTTTCTTACCACTAGACAAACCTGCACTTGTTAACTTTAGGGGCAGGACACCGATGGCATACTTCATATATGTTGTCACACTGGTTTATGAGACGTTCAGCGACATCATGAACAAACATATGGACTGGATAGTAGAACGGACAGGGTGAAAGACGATACACGTATGCATTTAACTAAACACGATGTCACGAGTATGATAATGATGTGTGATAATGAGCATCAAACGTGCAATGCAAATTTTATTGAGACGATTTAATTGAAAACAGTTTTTTCTTTCTTTCTTTCTTTTTTCTTTAGCCATAACCTTTATTTTGTTTACAGAAAGTCGTGCCGACTATTAGTATCGCAATCCTCCGTTTTAAGGATGCTTAGAAACGAAGTAGCACATGTCCGTCATTTAAATGATAACAAGCAGAATGATAAGAAAGCAATATTAAAAACGATGAAAAAGATTTTTTACTGTATGTCCGAAATCGAGTATGATAAATGAGTGCCTTAAAAGATCAAGATCCCGACTACGGGCCATCGGATGCGAGCAGCGACAAACGTCAGCGAATTTATGAGGAGAATGGTAATATTAGTTTATTTCATCTAATCTAAAAGTATTAATACATAAGTGAAAATATAGTATATTCCTAAAAGTAAAGAAACTTTTATGACACGCCATTTCGTGCTTTTTAATCAAGCAATATGTTATATGATCATTTCTGTTTTAAGCCCGGAGCAGCACTGCGAAGAAGATTACTGCTATCATCGAGAAGGAATTTTCTCAGGAAATCAGTACAAAGGAGAAGGAAATCCTAGAGATACAAGAAAGACTGCACAGAGCGTCTAAGATCCTTCACCTCTTGCGCTATGTCATTGTCGCCGATTTTTACAATCGCAGACAATGCCAGAATACGCAGAATGGAGATGCAAAGCAGACGCAAATTCATCCAGCGATAAGACAGTTGATCGGTAAAGCACCGAGACAGTCTGACAGTACCACTGTTCCTGTGTCGTCCATGATGACAAGCAATGACGATTATTTAACTGCGCAACAACCCGCTTCAACGTGTTCGTCTAATCTTAGCTGTACTACAGTCCTAACGGAAAAATTCCGTGATATTTCTGAACCTAGTCGGCTGGAAAAAAGGTGCAAGGATGGAGATGAAGAGTCGAGACCCAGAAAGATTCCTCGTTACGTCCCACCAAAAAGTGGAGTACCAGAGCCACAATCTCCTTCGAGAGGTATAAGGCATAAAGTTCGGAGGCGATTAATCATCGGGAATATTTCGAAATGGATCCCCCCCGAGTGGAGAGAAGATGCTGCTAGTCACAAGTGGACGATGTATGTTAGAGGAAACAAGGAGAACCCTGATATCGGTGATTTTGTCAGCAAAGTCAGATTCTTTCTACATCCTAGCTACAGACCAAACGACGTTGTGGAAGTCACAGCAGCACCGTTTTGCCTCTCGAGACGCGGGTGGGGTGAATTCCCCCTAAGAGTGCAATTGCATTTTAAAAATGCTCTCAACAAGCCGATGGATATAATTCATCATTTAAAACTAGATCGCACTTACACCGGTTTACAAACTTTAGGGTCGGAGACTCTTGTCGATATATGGCTTTATGCGGGCTCGAGAAGTTCTACTAGAAGTGTGGGAAAAATTATCGAGCAGGATTTTAAGGAGGCTGAAGGTGATAGCAGGGTAAAACAGGAGAGTAATGAAGAGTTGAATGTTACATGTGATCCCATCTGCGAGAGCCTAAACGAGGCTTCGAAATTAACATGTAAGGGAAGTGATGCGATAATAAAACAGGAGCCTTTGGAAGATGCTGAGATTAATAAAGATTCTGTACGATTGAAGGAACTGCAATTTTATGTTGAACTCGATCACGACTATTGCGGATCAAAGTTTTTGAATGGGTCTGGAGGAAATGTAACTATCGATCACACGGAGGAAAGTATCAAAGAAGTAACGAATAATCACCTGGCTAACGGAATTTTAAATAATGTCAAGGTGAAAGACGAAGCGGTCGACATAGATTCATCGGACGAGATTAATCGGAATATATTGAAGGTACTTCCGTTAAGTTGTTCCAGAATTGATTCGAATCTTCGTCCTCTAGAAATATCCATTCCTCCACCGTTTGAACCATCTAGAAACCAGCACGTCTTGGTTCTACAAAATAGCAAAACGATTCCCGTGGATTTTGAAGTGCCACGCGCAGACGACCGTCTTAATTCGGGCAACGATCCAACAAAATCGAAGCCGAGTCAAACTACGTCTCGTGGCATCAGTTTACTGAGAAAGCCAACAGGCTCAGAGGCCACTATTCACGCACGAAATCCTAACGAGGTGAAAGTAGTACAACAGGGATTGAAGCTTCAGCTCTCAAAGAGTATTCTTTTAAACGTAAATTCCAATGTTCCAGTGTTAAAAGTAGCAGAGAGAAGAAGCTCGTTTAACAATCTTCCATCTAGTTCAGAAAGAGATACATCTTCTGAGCACAGAGTAAATAATCAGGTAGCAAAGGAGTTCAAGTTCCCGCGACCAAAAGTTACCTTGGGCAAAGATAAGCACAAGCTTCAAAGTAAAAAAGAATTGTACGAGAAGATCTTCCAGACCATCGAGTCTGTGAAGATTCGAAACGTCGAATGCCTATTAAGATTCATCGTTAGAAGAATGCCCATGATTACTCAAGATGCTTCAGATTTAGACTACAAACAACTTCATCCTTATGTCTGCGTAAGCGAACAAGAATTTTTCAGCTACAACGTTGCAAAGCGAAACGCCTGCGAATGGAATCGAGCAAGGATGATACGTTGCTTGATGAGGAAAAAGTTTGCAGAGGAGGAATTGTGGAGCGTTAAAGAAATAACGATTTGGGCACGACTACACGGTTATACACCTCTTTCCCCTGCTTTCAGTATACGTTCGATAAAGCAGCAAAAAAGTATACCTGATTCTGGAAGTAGCAGAAGCATTTCTACTTGCACGGAACCCGCCTTCTTTTGCAAATGGCTTCAAAATTATTCAAATCGATCAAGCGTTCAATCGCTTGATCCTAATGCGAATCAATCCAATGGGTTTGATATCGATGTTGATGTTGTGGACGTCGACATTGGGCTAGAGGAAAAGAAAGCATTAAAAAAGGATGAAAATAATGAACTTACCAATACTAAAATGACCATATTGGAACTGGAGAATAGATTAATGCCTTTTCATGACTATGTCTGTGAAACTGCAAGAGAAATTGGCGTTGCATTAGTTTCAGAAGAAATAATCCCCAGTGTCGCGCACTGTGCGGCCAGTCGTATGATGATGAGGGTGAGAATTTATACTTGATCAAAAATAAATTTAACAAAATCCTATGAAATTCGATGCATATTTGAAATTATTATTTCTTTCTTTCTTTTTTTTAGGCTGTTGAATGTCTTGTAGATGATATGGTCAGAATATCTTTGGCCAAAGCTTGGGAAAGATGCAGTGAAGATGGGTAAATGTATTTTCCTTTTTATCTAGTCTACTCATATATATTAATATGTATTTATATTTCGTATAAAGCTCACAGTGTTACGGTGCAAATGTCAACATAGATATGTACTATTACCATGAAATTCTGACAGTCATTTTGATCCGATTACTTTGCAGATATCCGAAGGTAATCGTTTTGGACGATGTACGTGGAGCCCTTTTGAATCGCGAAGAATTTGATATATTCACGAATCGAGGATTGGGTTCAAAATATCGATTTACCGCAACTGACAAAAGTTGAATTAGTATAAAAAAAAGGAATGAGCTGGCATGTTTAGCATTCGAGTAACGTGCATAACAGGTCTGTTGCAATAATGCGCTCCCATACAATTCCGAAAACGGAAGCCTCGCATGTGTACAAATTTATAACTTTGAATGAAATATACGAAATTTTCTACGAAAAAGTTTTGAGACATTTGAGAAAAAAGTGGCTTTTAATTTGGATCTCTTCTCTGTCGTCTCAATATAAACAATTAAACAGGCTTCAATCGTGTCGCTCGTCTTTCGTATCTTTTGCCAGATATGTATGTGCACATTTAATGAAAAACTTTGAAAATCAAGAAAAGAGATCAAACGCTGGGGATAGCAAACGTATCTTGGTCCTTCGTAGACGTATGCGGTCGACATCCTCTTTATCGCATAATAACGTAATCGTTTTCTTGCAACTTGGCTTGCATTTGTAAATTGCGCAGGGTAATATCTTTTAATCGAGGTGACATGGGAACATAATTAGACTCGTCCATTACTCGCGGCATTTGTAAATTATTTCTTTCAGACTGTACAGAATTTCTATGAGATGTTAGAGGTAGAAAACTGAAGGCAGGGAGTCGAGTATTTTGTGACCTAAAATAGAGAAATGTTATATACGATATTAATCAACATTGGTTTAGTAATACGACATTATTCAACACTGGTTTAACATGAACCTGGTATCTTTTATGGAGTCTGAAGCACATCTTTGTCTCGGTGGTAATGGCGGGGGTTCCTGTAACGGAGGACGATTAAAGAGTCTATTCATATAGATGCTCGACGCAGGTGCTGCGCAATGGCGTTGTTCCTCTTCGCGAATCTCCTCGTAAATCCCAGAAGCTGTAGAAATATCTGAGACCCTTCTGAAGTGATGAGAAGCATGCGGCTCTGGCTGATAGACGTCCTCTGCCAATCTTATATGAGCTTGTAAACTTATGTCCTCATGTTTTTCGTAATTTTCTTTCGTACTATTTAATATCTTCAAGTCGATTCGTTCGCTGACCAATGGATAATTCCGCAGAATTCCTCCACGAGGTAGCACTCTAAGATCACCTTCGCTCAAACTTAAAGGCCTTCGTTCGATTTGTTTCTGCCTTGGACCTCGACCGTGAGTAACCAAATCGTACAGTAGTTTTGTAGCTTCCGAGCAGAAGACGTGGAGCACTCCGATTCCACCACGGAATTTGTTCGTTGTATGAATTACGCAAGTACATTTAACATCCTCTGGTCGTCCTGCTGTGGCTAAGTGAAACTCGGACAACTTCTCCCATTCAATATTCTCCAGAGTTTCACCCGAATGAGCATCCTTTATGAGGATTCCCATTGTATTAATCAGCATATCACCATATAGACCTGCAAGACGTTTTCATTAATTAGATCCCTCTGCGGGTAGATAAAATTCTTCTGCGACAAATTGAATACCTGTGAGCCCAGACGCTTTGGAATGTGCATTATCGATTATAGATATGTTGTAAGATCCCGGCAGAAATTCATGCTTTCTAGGCTTTAACAGCTGCCTAATGTTTGCCATCCAATGTTGTGACTCTATCTCCGAATTACCAGCTAAATACAGCAATGGCTTTCGCTCTTTGGAAGGGAATATACCAAAAGCAAACTGTTTAGACCTGGATTGAGTGCGATAAATGATAGCATCGAAGGGTATTGTTATAGAGTTGTCTTTTTCGTTCTGCGGGGCACCCCTGCCAGATGAAAAAGCACAATCTAGCTGGACTTTAACGCCCAGGCCAGGGCCTAGCTTCCTGATGGAACACCAGTGCTTGTTCCAAACCTTCCACGAACCTAATGTCCGCTTTGTTACTTTGTGAACTTTGGATTTGCGACGGAAATACTTAACATCCAGAAAGCCGCAGATCTCGACATTTTCTTCCGCCATTTCACTCCCCTCCACTAAAAGATACTACAATGCAAATATTTCAGATAAATTATAATTCGGTAGTTTCTTAGTATTGTGGATTAATGCAACGAATTAGTAGAATACAAAGCTGGATTATTGGTACAAGTGATTGCGAAAGATGTGTATTTATTTTGTCATTTAATTACCTGAATTTTATTAGCAAACGCAAGAGCAGGATGCTTTTTAAACAAAACAGAATACGACGAAGATTGTCTTGAATCTCGGACGGGAAAAAAGATTGGCTGACCGGCCGGGCAACCAGCTGTGTCCGATTTGAAACGGTATCGACTAATTATTAGAAATCCAGAGAGTAATGAATATTTAAGAAAACGTCCGGGCATTCGGTGAACGGTTAACCAATTCCTTTTTGTTTACTCTTTTCACTTCTTGATCTTGTATTCAGTACTGCCAACAGTTACGCGGTACATCTGTCACTGTCAGCCTCATTGCGAAAATCAGAATTCCCTAAGCAAGAAATTTTGCTTAAGAAAGAAAGAATTGGAGTTGAAATATTTCATATTTATTCGCGTCTCTTGTTCATGGACAAAATGTGCAGTGAAACAGAATGTTTAATAATTATCTTTCGTTCTTCAGCACTTTTCATCGAGGCGCAGGCGTGGAAGATCAGGATCCACTTAAAAGCCCGTGAAATTCAAAATAAATCGAATATATTGGAGGTAAAGTATTTCTTCGTATTGCACATATTAACAGTGGTATTGTTTAATATAAATTACAGGCAAGGATAGTTTGCGTAGAATACAAAGTCTCACCGTCGAAGTTATTCGAAAGCTATCTAAAAATTGAATCGCATTTCTCTAAGACTTAACGTGAAATAATTGGTACGTAAACAAGATTGGCCTAATCAAGCTGTATATTGAAACAAAAAAGCGGACGGAGTTCTAATTGGAATTAATCTTCGATCACCATCCTCTTTGGTAATCACGTAATAATTTCTTCCATTAATATATTGCTCCTTTCCCTGTATCAAAACCTTGTCAGGAACATGATAGATTGCTTCTGGTCTTATGCTCAATATATTTGCATTATTGTTCGTCAAGTCGTTATTCAGTGAAGGATCATTCGGTGACATATGTTTTGAAGCGCAATAAGGGAGAAAAGTGAGAGAATGGCGCATTTTTCCCTTCCTATTCTTTACTCGGAACGATGTAAACGCGTAAATGATTTCGCATAGAAAGATAATGGTAGCGATCACGTATCCAGCCACGACTACTTTGTACGTTAAGAGAAGGTCTGTATTTCGTAATTGCCTTTCGCTGGAACGAAGATCGACAGGGCAGATTTCTGCCAACGGAAGATCTTCCTCTTTTCTGTGTTGCACGATGCCGGATTCTACTAATCTTATCAACCTGCAATTTGTGAATAATTCGAGTTTATTTAACAAGAATGAAACTAACCGGTTTGTATGATAATTAAAACAGACATTTGGTTAATAGGTTTCTTGAGTGATGAATCGTGAGAAAATCCAAATGCGCGGCCGGTAACTAAAATTCCGCCAGGCATTATAACGTAAGTGCACCGTAAATTATGCTCCAAATTGTGACGGGTTTTGTTCATATAATCCTTGAATATCAATGTCTGCAGGTAATGCGACTCTGCTAGAAAAAGTCTCTCTAAAATGAAACCGAACATTTGTCAGTCTTTGGATGCGGGTTGCCATTCTTCAGGCGGTGGCGCCATAAAGGGTAGCAATTCCTCGCGCTTTCGTCACTTCAAAGTGTCTGGATATTTATATTGATTATAATATTAATACATACTTGTACTGACTGAATCTAAAATCGCCCTCGATGGTTCGTAATATTTGAACATACCTCTTCCTTGCCATTTACTTGTATTTAACAAACTTAGATCGTTCTGATGATGCTAGGGACGTAAAAAAAGATTTGAAGAGTAGGCTTTTGTACTCGAGTATTCGATTAATAGATAAACAATGTTTTCCTTGCAGCCTCGACACGGATGAAGTATTCGCAAAGGTTTTACCTGAGAGAGGAGAAAGTCGACCATCCGCCCCTTATAAGTGACCCAATTGTACTCTTTCTGAACGATGTCCTGCAAGGAACTGATGGACAATGTAAATTGTGGCTTGGTGAGAAATGCTGTGAGATTTGCCGTGTAAAAGGACGTTAGGATTAATATAAAGATCCACCAGGTAGCAAAAAGTATTCGGGTTGAATCTGCAATTTGCCGGAAGTTATAAAGGCGGTAAATCAAGGAATATTCTAAATACCTTTCTCACCTGTTGTAGCGACGATGTTTGTTCCTTGCTTCAAAAGAGAACTGTACACGAACCAGAAGCAGGAAGATAAAGTGAAATTCTCCGAAGCGGAATTGTTCCACATCTTTTCCCTATAGCAGGATAAAGAACAACAATTGTTCAAAGAATCTCTGAATAACCAGCATTTCCCCGAATGGACTTTCCACAGGGAAAAGTTCCTCAATTACCTAATGCTGGCGAAAATATAGATAACGGGGCCCACGAAGATCAGTGATACTAAAACCAGCAGCCAAACAGTTGTTTCAAACGGTGCCAAAAGGCCTGAACCAGTGGCCGATTCCTGAGGCCTCTTCATCACTGCAGTCAATTTCGTTTCGTCTAACGTAGTGCTGAAGGTACAGTATCGTTGCATTTCCGGTAATATCGGAAGAAATGCGACTGCCACGTCCACTTTCTGATAAAATCATATAGAGCTTACTTTAACGTCCATTCCTGGTTAATTATATTGTCAATTCTTTGTTGTATTTTGTTTTTTAATTCCACCTTTTCGTAAAGCAAGCCAAGAATTCCGTTGCTTCCGTCTCCCAAAATGTGTTCCTCAGGTGGAACAATGGTGTATGTAAAATTTAGCTTGGAACTGATCAGATCAAAGATGTAAAACGCGTATCCTTTGCCCACCCATTTCCCATTTTCGTACGCTATACCCGAGAAGGGCATGTCCTGGGGAAAAGAATATTCATACCTCGCCAATCGATAAGAGTTCGAATAAAAGTTAAACATTTAACAATTTGTAAGCCATCAGTTAATTATGTTATTAATTGTTTCCGGTCAAAACTTTATTTTTATGACATTCTGTACTGTTTCAGAGAATTTTGATCGGATACGTCGATAATGAAAGTTTAATGCATGCGTGCGATCGATGGCAGTCACCGCGTCATGTTGGTTGAGCAAAGAAACACAGCAAGAAATTTATATTGCATACAAAATGTTACATACTATCGTGAAATACAGGATGAAGCGTTAATGTTACTGGTAATAGAATGACTTACCTTTTACTTATAAAAATGATAATAATAAACAATACAGGATGCAGTACATTTTCCTAAGAATCACAACTTACATTCCAGGATGTTATCGTTACATGCGACGGTATTCGAATGTCTTCTTCATCGTTCCTTCCATTTGTTGCAGTGTCTGCCGTTGCAAGAAAAGAAAAAAAGAAAAAGAAAGGCATGTTAAACATGAAAAGATTGAATATAGCACACTCTTGCTGAAAATAGAGAGGAATGCAAAATCGAACTTGAGCCAAGAAGCCGAACTACCTTGACCGTAAATGCAGTAGTAATCGCACCCTTGGACGAAGAGAATCGTTGCAAGAAGTAACAAGCGAGAGATGCGCATTCTTGGATGAAAATTGAAACCACATTGGTTTTAATTATTCATGATTAAGTGAATATTACCTGCAACTAACGCAGGTCATCGTTACAACAAAACTATTTAGCTACGATGGTGAATCGATACTGACACGACTGATCACATCCTGACCGATGGTGACCCGTCAAACACTCACTTGACGTAGTTATCAACACCTCACCACTTGCCGTATGGCCGCCCATACATGTCGATTTCTTCCACAAAAATCGTTCTTTCGATAATCTACTCGTTCACTATTACTATATTTCTGTAATGCAAAAGTATAGTAAATAGTTTGAAATGGGAGGAAGGTATTCTTGTAAAAATTGTGCGTGGCATGCATATAGGAGGACATTATACATGTGTATGTGGTATAAATACTTTTTTACCCAGATCGTTTGACCAATCTTTTTCTTATTTTCTTTTTTCTTCCTTTACTGTTCCTGGCATTCAAAAAATTGAAGAAAGTTCTGGGATACTTGTTCTATATCTTAACATACAATCTATAGCCTTCAAACTTTGAAGAGCATCATCAATGGGCAAAGATAGAAATTCACAGGGAAGAAGTTGCAAAGTGAAATTTCACTGAACAAACTTTATTGAATACAGTGTAGTATAAGTTGTTGTAAATGGAATTTTAAAAAGCAATTATCGATGTTGTTATCGATAGAAACCGATATATGAACGTAGTCGCAATAAGGGTGGAAGGGCGAAGCAGTGCTTCTCAACGTTGCATGGAAATGAAAATGGTGGACGGAGATTGTTGCGGCGTATTCCCGATGAAGTAGATGGAAGTAGCTCGGATGCACTGAAATGACAACAAACGATTGATATTATTGACGATAGTATGATGTCTGGTGAAAAAGGGCAGGTATCTCGGTGCGAATGGGGGTGCACTTAATTGGTAAGTAACACGATGAAATCTCCCGTTGGCGGGATACGATGGTGTACTTGGGATATTCATTCGAGCTGGGGGAAGCATTCCCCGTTGAATTGTCAGTGCAGGTTATGTGAGCATCGAAACTCAGCTACCCACCGTTTTTCTCTCTCGATTAAACGGCAAAGATGGGCCAAGGTACCGATACCTGCACGGACAGGCCGACCGAGGTCAGCGTCATCAGATTTGTCTCGAGGAATCGTACCATCGAGGAAATCGCTCCGAAAAAGGTAAAATCTGCCGGAGCCATTTAACAGGTTCAATGAACCCTAACTCAAAACAAATCGCGCTGCATAGTGTACAATAGTCAACTCAATCTAGACATCCATAAAGAATAACGATTCATTGCCGAAAAATAGGATGTCTAAAATAATTAGCCTTTAGTTTCTACTTATATTTATTGTATCTTATGGGAATACAATCCAAGATGCCTTTGATACCTCTCTATAAAATAACGGAGCAGAGTTTAAAGATCCTTGGTAAAAATGATAATTTTTTCAATAACAATCATATGCTTCTCCCAGACAAAGGAAGTTTTTAATGAAAATAATATTTGCAGGAAGTATATACTTGTAAGCAACGTGGCTGCGGTAAGACGTTTACCAATCAAGATGAATACAAAACGCACGAGACTCTGGAAGCTTTAAAAATTAGATTCATGTAAGCCGACTGTATTTTAATAGACGAATCAAGGTTCCAGACCATAGTAACGATCATAGTTTTATTGTCCTTAACAGATGCAGAGAACCAGGATGCGGAGAGGAGTTGTCCGATCCAGGAAGTATGTGGCGCCATTATCAAGAATGGCACAATAACGAGACGAATGTATTTATATGTCCTTACACGAATTGCGGATCTTTGCACACGACTAGTAGCAACCTAGGGGAACATATCGAAAACTGCCACAGACAGCAACCGACACTGCCAACTGAACCAGAGGTAATATGCTTCGAGGATTCTGAGAATGTTATAGACGAGGCGATTGTACAAAGCACAGAGGAGTGTTACGAAAAGAGAATGCACGAGACTTTTGCAGTGAAAGTATGCCAGTACGATGATAACGGCGAGCAAAATATTCTCAGAAATGATAATAATGTACAACAGAAGAAGGAGATTCCTCAAGAACAGAACGATAGCCCAAAGGAAGACTATTCTTCCGCTAGCGACGCGTTAAACGAAGCTACTGCATTTTCTATGAACGAAAGCTTAATTTCAAATACGGAGAGCTTTCTATCCACGTGTGAGGGTAGCACGAAAAAGTGTTCGGAGCTAGAGACGGAACATTCCCGGGAGAAAGCTAACGTTGTTTATATAAACGGTGATATTACCATTACGAAAAATGCGAAGAGCGAGATTCGTAATATAAACTCAAGAATCCAAGAGCATAGAATCGAGATGGATAATCTTGAGAGGATCTTCCGAAACGATCGCGATACTTTGAAGAACGAGGAGACAATGGAAACGAACAGTAATTGCTCGGATGATGAAGAGTACACTCCGAAGAAGCAGCGGATGTCTAGGTACAAGCAGGAGATTTACAAATGCGCAATTAATGGCTGCGGGAGAAAGTACAAATACATATCCCATTATCGCCATCATCAAGACAGTCATAAATTAACGACCAATACGATTAGCTCGAATTCTAGCAAATCGATAGTGAAACTGAAACAGGGGAAAGCTTCGACAGTCAGTTTTTTCTTGTAAGTTGAAGAATGCGTATACTAAGCGAAAGAACGTACATGTTTCTTTTATTCTCGAATTCTATATGGTTCTTGGGTATTTTTTTCAAACTCTGTCACTTAACAATCTAGTGTCTATTGTATATTTTGCATCTCAGGTAATTATTGTTCTTTCAAACACTGCGCTGAAATCGATCGTTTTGTTCTAATGTTATTATCCACTAATTAGATGTAAGATTCCTGGCTGCGGGGCTCAGGTGAGCAATGTGACTGGCCTGTGGAAACATTACCAGGACAATCATGCCAATTCGAAACTGCCGATAGTACAAGGAGCAAAGAGTAGTGAAGTGTATCGGTAAGTGATAGATGCCAGAGTTCTCTGTTATGTATATTAGAAAATATCCTTTATATAATGTCTAAGTAAATAAATCCTTAATAGAGTATTAAGGCAAGACATGTTTCAGTTGCAAAATTCCTGGCTGCGAAACAGAGTTCAGCACAACAGCATTGTTGTACAAGCACTTGAATGAAGCGCACTCGAACAGTTCTGGCAATAATAATGCTAATGCAAATAACACAAAGACTGGGAATGGGAGTAGTTTTCATTATACCGAAATGTTCAATGATGATGCTACGAACCCGCAAGCAAACTTTAAGACTGACTTTCAAGCAAAGAGTAACGTTAATGTAAATGAGTGTACGATAACTACAGACGAGCAAAGATTATCGTCGAACGTTAAGAAGGAAGTACGAGATTGATTTGAAATAAATTAGCGATTCAAACATGATGATGATGATGATGATGATGATGATAGAATACTTGTAGCGACAAGTCGGAGTGTTTTACAAGGGCCGTAAATATTTCAATCACGAAGCATCGTTCCTCCCTTTTCACGTGCAGAAATGCTCCGTTCTTTCTTTTTTTATTCATTATCCCCTGTTGACTAGTCATTATTATTTATTCCATTTTATTTTTACACGAATGGCCCTTGTCAACTACTTAAATCTTCGTGACATTAACACTGAATCATAGAAACGTAAAATAGGAATTGTCAGAGTTGTTCTTCTGCAGTTTTCAATTCACGTAAATTTACTCATTGTGCAATCAAAATCGTTCAGTTTAGTATACAGCCTGAGAAAAAGAAATGATCCGACTACTTTTATATAGGTTTTTACATTGAAACGATTCCAAAGTATTTATCATTGTCCAATACTTTGATATAGAATAATTACAGATACAATACAGATTAAATAATATATAAACTCGTTCGTGGTATTTACAGTAAGAAAGAAAATAAATACAATTATTCTGAAAGTATGAAAAGCAACTCGAAAGATTAAAGACGACTCATTATTCAATAACTACAACAATAAATTCAAAGTAAAAATATCGATTCGTAGATTTCTGAGACTAGTTTGGTGAATTTAGGTGTAAGGTTCGAGGGAAAGAGAGAATTCTCTACTGCAACTCATATGTACGTATGTTACATATAAAACTCTTGACTTTCCATACTAATTTTTACCACTTTATATTACTGTATCATTTGGATACAATTTTACGTTATGTCGTAGTTATTGTACCATTTAAATATCATAGGACAGTAAGCATTTTACCAATAGCATTTTTCATTTATATGTCTGCTGTACATTGGAAAATAAAGTGCAATAGTAAATTGAGGAAGAAGGACTAGCGAGAAGCATGAACACTTGATTTGATTTTTATGAATTTTGTTCCATAGAAGAGTCCAGCCTCAGTTTAAACAGAGCCATCTTCGAGGTGACCTACGGTCTTATCATAATGTTATTGATCATATCTTTTACATTACTTTTTGTCAATGAAATTACATGGTGTTCAAGCCAAAGGCAAAATTTTCTGTTAATAATCGTCGACGATTTAAGAAGAAGCGCTTTGGGCTCGTATGGTGATGAAAATGCTTATACACCAAACATAGATCGTTTGGCAAGAGAAGCTGCCATCTTTTCTCAAGCATTTGCTCAGGTTAGCATTAAATTAACGCGAATTGCATTATGCATACTTTTATATTATGTTAAAATGCGGATGATGAATATTTTAGCAAGCCCTATGCGCGCCAAGCAGAAATTCAGCTTTAACAAGTAGAAGACCGGATACGCTTCAGCTTTATGATTTCTATAGCTACTGGCGAAGGGATGTTGGTAATTTTACTACCTTGCCCCAACATCTGAAGAACAATGGATATATTACTAAATCGATAGGAAAAGTTTACCACCCAGGTATTCTTGTTTTTTTCATTGATTTGAATTGATTTGAATACTGCACAGTCTGATACATTTTCTATTTTACAGGAATTAGTTCAAATCATTCCGATGATAGCCCTTACTCATGGTCAGACACCCCATTCCATCCATTCACTGAAAGATACAAAGATGCTCCAGTGTGTCAGACGAATGCACAAATTCCACCTGCACAAAATCTTGTGATATTCTTAGAAACATTTCATTTGTCCAAGAAGTAACAGGAGATTCTTTTTTTAGATTCAGATGCTATTGAACTAAGTTGGAACAATGTTTCTAGGTCTGCCCGGTTAGACTTTCGTTGATGCCAAATAAAACATTGCCAGATATAGAAATATTAAGTGAAGCTAAGCGCTTTATATCCAGTCGGGCAGAAAAAATTGGTCCCTTTTTTTTAGCAGTTGGTTTCCAGAAGCCACATATACCATTTAAATATCCCAAGAAATATTTAAGTACATGAAATAATCACCTTCATTTATGATAAAGATAATTCCTTGAGGAGATCATGCTTATCGAATATCTTTTCCAGGACATCATCCATTGCATAAATTCAAAGTACCTGAACCGTACAAATGGCCAGAAAATGTTAGCAGCATAGCTTACAATCCGTGGAACGATTTAAGAAGAAGGAACGATGTTGCTGCTTTGAATCTTACATTTCCATGGGAAAAGATACCCAGTAAAGTAACCGGAAAGAATAAGCTTCGATTAATTTTCTTGCGACGCACAAATAGCATATACCTGTTCTGTTTTGAAAATTTTAGACAATTTTGCCCGGCTAATTATTCAGTCGTATTACGCGTCTGCAACATACATCGATCATTTAGTTGGCAAATTATTGAGCCATTTGGAAAAGTTGTCTCTGCGAGGAAATACCAGCGTAATACTGATGTCTGACCATGGTAGGTTCTGAGAATATTCAAAGAGTTGACGATGGACGTTCACTCTACATTCGACAAATTTTAATAATTGCGCCATTTTTCAATACATCATTTGTAATAGGCTGGTCCTTGGGAGAACACGCAGAATGGGCAAAGTACAGCAATTACGACGTT
The DNA here is from genome assembly GCA_023838395.1 of Holcopasites calliopsidis. NCBI lineage: Eukaryota > Metazoa > Arthropoda > Insecta > Hymenoptera > Apidae > Holcopasites > Holcopasites calliopsidis. The sequence goes on along the minus strand of JALHAQ010000012.1, from coordinate 5,139,971 downwards.
GCTCTAAGGGTTCCATTAATAATATCAATACCTGGAATTACCTTCGGAAAATTATCAGAGAAAAGGGTAGCATCCAATTTACACGGGAGCCAGATAGTTATAGATTCGTTAGTAGAATTGGTCGATATTTTTCCCACTATTGCAGACCTGGCAAATGTCTCAATACCCATTTGCTCGAATGAAAGTGTACACGTGGAAACCACATGCAGCGAAGGAATAAGTCTTGTTCCCCTCATAAATGCGGCTTTAAAAAAGCAGGTACACAGTTGGGGGTAATAATTTTCGTCTGTAAACAATGATTGTCTGAAATGTTCATGTCATTTAATACATTCTAGTCATTGCAATGGAAGAAAGCTGCATTCGGGCAGTATCCCAGGCCAAGCACTGAACCGTCGATACACCCAAATAGCGATGAACCACGTTTAAGGGAGATTAAAGCAATGGGATATACAGTGAGAACAAGTGAATTTCGCTATACGGCTTGGCTACCTTTTAATTCAAAAACTAAAACGGCAAATTGGACGAATATAATTGCGGAGGAATTATATGATCACAAAATTGACGAGGGTGAAAATAGAAACGTGGCGACTCTTAAAAAATACGAGAAATTAAGAGAACAGTTAAGAATTATATTGCAAGAGGGTTGGAGAAACGCTTTACCAGACAAGTTCGACTTCTGAACCATATTTTTATTGCAGTTTACAGTTTACATACAACTATGCGCAACGAAGAATAAAACGTGGAACGTTCCTTTTACTTACAACTTATATGACGCGCGTTCTTTAAATAACACGAAATAAGTTACGCGTTATATTCTACGGTAGTGGGCTTTTCTATAGTTATAGGGTATATTATCAACACGTTTTATAACAGTTTTTTGCAATTAACGATATATCGTAGAAAAAACTTGTATACATATACGGAGAATGGATTAATGCGTAGATTTCCTCGTGGAGTCGGTATGGAGTCGTTCACACTAGCGAATCAAGAGCGTTTCTCCCATATCCTTATTTTACTATATTCTTAAATCACTATTTTACATATATATATGTACGTATCAACAAAGCCGTCATTGCTTCCGATCCCACAAACCTACATATGTATATGTATTTTATATACCCTAATACTCTGTGAATATACAGTTCAGAAGTGTGTAAATAGAAAAACAAGATTCAATAAGAAAAACTGCCACTATCTAAACACTAATCTTCTAGCAGTCATATTAACAGCAAGACAGTAATGTTATATCAATACTGCTGGCATCATTAGGCTTTTGGTAAGCGCAATATGGATATAAAATTCTAAGGAACATAATGGCGGCACAGCTAACTGACATAACAAAATGGAAAGGGGACTCTCTTATAGTGTACAAGATAAGTAGCATATACTCTGCCCGTTGTACTTTGCTTATTCTTCCTGGCTTCTGTTTTTATCACTCACCGCAGTGGGGAGAACCTGAATTAATGAAAGTATTGATTTAGATTGAAAATCACTTTTTCTTGCTCTCGTATAAATTATGCACTTGCCTCTACAACTTCGTCATCGATTTCTGCTGATCTAATATTGGTAACTCTATAAGTATTTGGTTGACTGGATCGATTTTGGTTCACGTTCTGTACCGTGTAAGGCATTTGAACTCTATTCAAGCTCGAATTACCCATCGACACCTGACGCATTTGATTTACACCGATATTCTGGAATTCCCGAATGGAAAAAAGAACAAAGATTCGGTTGAAAATTCTTGTCTCGTATACATGTAGGTAAATGATGATACTTGCATGGTTGTTCCCAAGATTTTTACACGTCTGTTGCTCCCAATAGCTGTACATATCGTTTAACACGCGGGTGGTCATCATATCTCGCAGCTGCGGTGTTGCGTTAGGGTACTGTAAAGGTACGCATCGATATTGGAAATAAAAATGCGTCGATTAATATGCACAACAGTAGTGCAAATCATATACTCTCTTACATCCTTTTCAATAAGCTGCCGAAATTGCGCATAATCAGTGTTGACGTTAAACGAGGATGGCAAATTGAATTGATTTGCCCAGACATTGTCCGGGGTGACTGGCATCGTTGGCGACGTTCCTTTCTTCTCCTCCTCGTACTCCAACCAAGCTTGCTTCCTTTCTTCTTCGTTCAGTTCCTCCTCGGCCTGTGAACAAAAGCAAATGAATAAAGGAAAAAATCCCCTTGAATCGGCAACAATCATCTCAGTGTTTGTGCAGGTAAAACTAGTTACCTTATTTTCCAAGAGAGAATCGTGCTCATGATAGTTCTCCACGAAATCCTTATATCTTAAAAATATCTCTGCCAGCAATCTATCTTTTGGCAAATTCAACGTAGGTTTCACTCCGCTCTCGTTCACTTCCAATTTGTACAACTCGCTTAAATCGTTATTACTGTAATGGCGTTCTATTTGTTGCTCGTCCACGACTCTGCAGGATAGCGATAGCTTCGTCACTTGCCGATTATAGATCTTTTCTTCCATCGTCCCTGCCGCCAGTAAGCGATAGACGTAGCAGGGTTTTTTTTGGCCGAATCTATAAATGCAGCTGTTTGAACAATTGTACAAATCTCTTGTTCCGCTAAATTATAAATCACATACGGACCTGTATATACGGAATATACTTTGAACGTCGTAAGACGGGTTCCAGCTTGCATCGAAAATGATAACGCGATTCGCCGCGGTTAAATTGATTCCAAGTCCGCCGGCCCTTGTCGAGATTAGGAACAATCTTGCCCTGGCGTTTGATGGCTGATTAAATAATTTACACCAAACATTTCTATTCACTGCCGACGTTTGCCCGTCCAGTCTAAAGTAATCCAAGCCAAACGTCCAGTTACCGGTATGCCCGTTAATGGATTTCGAGCTTGTACCACTTTGCGTCTCATCGTCGATCTTCCGAAGGAACCGCTCGATCAATGTAAGCGAGTGCAACGATTGCGAAAACACCAGAACTTTGTCGCCGATTTGCTCGCATTCTTTTAATATACCAAACAGAAGTAACAGTTTAGCGGAGCCCCTCAAGTCCTCGAGATCCTCGGGCTGTACGAACTGTTTCCACCAGTCTTCTTCCTTCACTTCGGGCTCATCAGTTCTCACAACTACCTCGGCTAATAAATACGATGATAATCATGTTTTGTTATTCTGGCTTGGGGGGGGGATAAGAACATTATGTTGAACTTACCGGACTTTTTACTCTGTGCATTGCTTTTAGATCTTGTCCGATCGGAGTCGATACTTTGAACGTCATCGTCGCTGCTGTCATCAGTGGTGGTAGTAGTAGTAGTGGTAGTCTTATCAGTCAAGCCTTCGCTACCGTCATCGATGAAATCTTTCAGCGAGCCCTCCGAATCGCTGCTACAATATTTCTTCTCATTCAGTTTCTCTAATTTTTCGGCGCTTAATTTCGTAAGCATAGGGTGCGTCCAAATTCTTTGTAACGCTTGGAAATCTGCGAAAAGGGTCGTAGTCACGGCTCTCGCCCGCCTACGACAAACATGTTATTATATTCCGCTACGTATATCCCCTAGTGTAAAGAAATGAATTTCATATACATACATATATGTATGCATACACACACCTGGCAAAATTATCCAAATAATGTCTATACATGTCGATCTGAATTTTAGTCAGACTGACAAAAATGACGTATTCCTGTTTCGGTGGTAGGAAAGGCGTCAACACCGAATAATCGTATCTCTGCACGCAACCCTTCAACATTTTGTGCAAAACGTAAGCACGTTTCTTCATCAGTTGAACATCGTACTCGGTGGAATCGTCGAATTGGCCGTTGGTTATCGGATTCACGAACCTGTTCAAAAATTCCCTTTTCGAGCCCAAAAGATTTGGCTTCACGAACTGTACCATACAGTGATCTGTAAGAATACCTTTAATTAACAACCACTCAACGTCGGCATACGTACGAGATACGAATCCCATTTTAATCGGGATCTCTTTATTTTTCTTACACTCTACTAGATTATTCTGAAGCGGTGTCCCTGTAAGCACGATTCTCCGCAACGTTTTAATTCGCTTGATGGATTTACTCAGCGCGGTCTCTTCGTTTTTCAATAAGTGCCCCTCGTCGCATATTATTACCTCTGGACCAGGGTCTAGCAAGCATTGGAAAAATGTTTCCCTCACGGATTTCTTCACTTTCCCATTCGAGCCGGTGAGATTTCGGAACATATCGTAGCCGATGATAAGTACGCCACCAGTTCTTTTCCAATTCTCCAATTCGCACTGTCGTTCCACATGTTTCTTCAGTCTATAGCAGATACGTATATCGATAGACAATATACATACATATGTACGTATAGGTGATCGCTCTATTTTATCGCATAAATTTCATTTATACATAAATACCACTCTTACTTGGTCATTTCGTACACTTCGATATCATGTTCGATATCTTTTAACCAGTGTTTAAACTCGTTCAACCAATTAAGTACAGTGCTCAACGGGCAGACGACCAGCACTGTTTTAACACCAGTCCCCTCGTGCGTTAGAAGCGTGTGCACCAAAGAGATGACTTGAAGCGTTTTCCCCAGACCCATACAATGCGCAATTATGCATCCGGATCCGCTGGAAGACTTTGTCCTTTCCAATGATTCGAAACACGCATCCCACATGAATTTAATTCCCTTGGCTTGATGCGGCTTCAAACGTTTCACCAAATCCTTATGTACCGTTACAAGTTCTTCCTTTGTTTCAGGATTAAAATCTAACACTAATTTATCCACTTTTTCTTCACTAGCTAATCGGGACTCGTACATCTCATTGTACTATATTAAAAGACAGAAGAATATTATTATCTGGCCGTTTCCTGCAGAATATGAAATCCCACATACATGTAAGATAAAAGTTCCTACTATTTTTTGTCGTTCAGCAATACGCTTCAGCCTTTCTTCTTCCTCTTTGGCAGCTTGCTTCGTAACATCGGCGACACACTTGTCTTTCATTACTTTCCGAATATTTTTACGGCCCTTCTTTCCCGGGGAGCCCTGGGAATTGTTCCCCTGATCACTGTCGCAATCCTCATCACTGTCACTAGACAGAGTTTTAATGCGTCTTCTTTTCACTTTCGGCCTATGGAAATACGATTAAACGTGTACCATTGCTCTAATTCTGAAGAAACATTGGAATATCTAAATAAATAAGATATAATATTTCTCGTAATGGAATTCAAAGATATACATGCACACACACACACACACACACACTGCTTACTAAAATAACTATTGCAATACACACTTGATTTCCGTAGCCGAGGAGTCTGTATCAGAAGATTTACGCGTCTTACGTCTGTTCCTGTTCTTCGGCTTCCCCACCGAGGAGTCACTGTCCGAAGCCTTTTTCTGCTTCGATACAGAAGAAATGTTAGACTCCAAATCGGATTCGGCTAATTGCACGTCCGAGTCAGAATCGAAAATCATTTTACGATTTCTTCGTTTACGTTTCACAATTCGCTCCTTGGTGCACGAAGACTCACTGTTCAAATAAAAGAATGTTAGCGGTTTTATTCGATGCATTTATTTAGAAACGATGCTATGTTACCCACGTATTCTCCCCTGCATTCTTCTGCAGTCGCTCTTTCCGTTTGGCCTCCAATTTCTCCATGACTGCATCGGAATCATCCTCCGAGCTGATCTTCATCGTCAAGATTTTGTTTTGCTTCCATTTATTGGCTCTTCGTTCATCTTCACTCCCCTAATTGTATATTCAGTTGAATTTAATTGGAAAGATTGTTCTTTCGTGTGCGTATCACAGAAAAATTTCTTGCCATTCTCCTCATTACCTTTTCCTTATCGCCAGCATTAATTTTAGTGCTTGATGTTTTCTTCGATTTCGATTTACTTTTCTCGTCCTTGCTATTATTACTCTCGGAAGCATCGTTTTGTTCAGTAACTGCAAGTTTCTCCAATTAATTGGACAATCTCGAATGAGTATTTAATCAGTCGTATACTAACCGCCATCAGAATCTGAAGAATTCAAAAGGAGATCCCTCACGGTTGTGTCTGCTTCAATTACTAGATCATCACCATTTCGGATAGTAGACCGTTCCTCTGCCTCGGAATTTTCTACATTTCCATCCTCCGCTGGGCGTAGAGCAATGTCCTTTTCCGATTCAGCATCCATTTCCGTTAAATGATCCAACAAAGTGTCTTCTGTTTCTTTCGTTGCTGCACTCTTCTTTTTAGGCGGCGGAGTTTCTCTATTGCTTCTGCTTTTAGGACCTCTTTGTAAGCTGCTAAAGTCGACTAGACTGTAATCAAATAATTCCTGATGAAAACGTATGAAAAATTCAGGGACAAGTACTAGAGTGAAAACTCGCTCTCCATACCTTTTGAGTTCTCTGCAGTCTTTAGACTGTCGTGATTTGTTTAACGCGTTCTTGCCCTGTTTAAGAACATTGTTCGGTAGTCTTTCAACAACAACTCTGGCCTGCATTTCCAATTTTTTATCAGATCCAGCCAAGTGTATTTTTGGCTTAGGCTGTTGTTGCTCCGATTCCTTCACCATAATCCCTGTCGACGGATCTTCCTTGCTTCGTACCGGTGGTAAGCTTGCTTTCGCAGCCATCAATTTAATACCACTATCGGAGCTCGAGCTCGAATCGTTCGGAGAGACGGGCAACTTTCTTTTCACGAATGTATCCTCGTCATCGCTGTCGTCTGAATCGTTGTTTTTATCCTTACTGGATTTCTCCTCAGAAAGACTGATAGAATCGTCTGAATTCGATTCAAGAAGGGCTCGTTTAGCAGAGTCCTCCACTGCTGAAAGCACATCCTCCTCCTCGTCCGATGAACTGCCCTCAAACATTAAACTGTTCTTCTCACCCTTTTTCTCTGTTTGGCCAGATTTGCTTTCGTCTTCTTCGTTCAAGTTGCTATCTGTAGACTTTCTGGTAGATCTCTCCACTAACGACTCTTCTTTCGATGTTTTTGCATCTGATTCTGCTACTATCGCCTCAGTTTCCTCTTTAACCGTTTCAGTTTTCTCTTTAGGTTCATCAGTTAAGCTATGCTTCTCTGGGCCCACAGTCAACTCTGACTTTTCCGCTTCATCTTTGTCTTCTGATCTTTCCCCTTCATCTTGAATAATTGATTCTTCACTCTGATCTTCGTATGCCAGCGGCCTTTCATTCGGCTCGTTTCCTTCAACCCCTTCCTCTCCTAAATTATTCTTCTCAAGATCAACTTCATCTGCTTTGGAATGGTTCATGCTGTACTCGCATGTACTTTCATCAAATATGTCATCTATCGAATTGTTTATAACAGTTTTCTTGCCTTCCAATAGTTGAGTCTGTGTGTATTCAAGTGTAGAGTCGGATGCTTTTGAACTATTCATTGAATCTATTATGCTTGCTATTTCTTTCTCTTTGCAGCTGCCCAAAATAGGTGAGACCATTCCATCGCCAATATCACTATTATCGCCTATCAATCTTTTTACGTTTACCTTAGCCCGTGACGAATCTTCGTGTTTTTTATTCTTGTCGAATTTCGTTCTTGGAATGGGAGCAGTGGTGTCGGAAAAGATCTCCTCGTTATCGCATTCCGAAACGAGACTTGCCGATCTCGACCTACTTGGCGACTTGTCCGATTTGTCTTTATTCTCTGTCAGCTGCAGTTCTTGGTCCTCACTCCAAGAACTGTCTTCGTCATCCATATTCTCAACGCTACAATTTTTCTCCCACTCTTTGTAAAAATTGACCACCACGTTTTCTTGCGTGTCGAGTTGCCTTCTAAGACTATTTATCACGTTTCTCGATTTTTTTACAATATTAGCCGCAGCCTTCTGATGCATTAGTTCCTTTTTAAAATGCTTCCATCTAATGCATTCCATTTTTAATGCATGCTCCGAACAGACTTCATTGAATTTATTCAAAATCTTTACAATGCGCGACTGGAAGCGTAAACTTTGTTCCCTGCTGATCATAGTCCCCTTATTCGTCTGCATTAGGGATCCGGAGTTCGAGTCGGTGGACATGGCACGTTCTTCCCTTATGTGGGCCAATTTTCTTGCTGCACTCGAACTTGTATTGACAAGCCTCGATTTTTGAAATTCTTTACCAGAACTGGAGTCTTCCCTATTTAAGGCTGCACATTTTTTATCCTTCCTTCCGCTAGTTCTTCGAGGGTCTTTGGTCTCTGAATCATTGGAGTCTGACCCTTTACTCTTAGCTTTCTCTTTCCTAGAATTGTGCGCGTCTCTCTTACTTTCTGTATTCTTCTTATGCTTCTCGCTGGTCCGTTTTCCATTAGATTCTCGTGACAGAGACCTTTTCCTCGCATTTTCACTGGTCCCTTCCTTAGCCGAGTCCTCGTCTGAACTTTCATTGTCTGAAAACAATTTTAAAGGCTCTATCAAATACCTCTTATGCTGTATTCACGATACACATATTTTCTAGTTCATATTTTCAAGCCTGTCTATTGCAATTTTCTTACGTGATGCAAAAAAGAGAGGCCGTATTGTTTCCGGAGAAGTAGAATCTCTGTCACAGATCGCGGAAATGCGTTTCTTCAATTCTTTTGTTCTTGCGATCCTCCTCTTAACATAATTGGGGCAATCATAGTCGCTCTGCTGTTGCGAAAGCCGTCTTTTACAGCCTCTTCTGGAGTCACAGATTTTTTCAAATATTACATAGAAAATTAACTTACAACTTATAATTCTCCATGTTTCTTATATTTACCTGAACATACTGACTACAGAAAAGGATGAATGAATCCTAGGAAGACTTTTTAACTAAACTTGCATTTACATGTTTGCACCTACGCTCCTGAAAACAATGTTCATAAATCTTTAGATTTTTGCAAACAAAAATTAGTTAAAAGTAAGCTCTATTTGTTAGTAGCAGTTGTTATGTTTATAAATAATGGTGAATAAAAAATGGTACAGCAGAGAAATCGCATTAAGCAATTTCTCAGCTTTTTATTCCGGCGAAGAAATAGTAAAAGATCAGCCCTGTTATCCTGTTATCACCACTTGTTAAGCTTTTAAATGAAATTTATAGTGTTTTGATTATTTCACACTTATTGTTGGATATTTATGCAATTCTGTAATACACTCTCCCTCAGACGCCATAATATTCTCCGCACAATTGCTAGAAACGCAAGAATTACGCTTTACCTGGCAACTCTTTAAAGCAAGTCAGTTGTGAGGCGTTGTTGCATTTGTATTTATTAACGCTAGGTATTAAATTAAAAAGAAAAAGATAGACGCGCTAGGAATTATTTCAAACTTACGTGCCTTTATTTTCTTCTTAGATTTGTCACGGTTATATTTTACATTCGTTGCCATCTGGCGGCGATGCGACTAACGAAAATTTCGATATGAAATTTTTATATCAAATAGGACATTTTGCTAATTCTTATTTACAGAAAGAAATAAATAAAAGAATTACAAGAGTCTTAACACATACACGCATGCACAAGTAGATGAATGAGGGAGAGTAAAGTACCCCACAAAATCTTGGGAAACATCACTTTTGATTATTCTGTTACAAACCGTAAATAAAAAAAAAAAAATCAGATGCATATTTTACGAGCCATCAGGCGTTGTCTCCATTTCCCGATCTTCAGCTACATCCGAAATAAGACACTGTGGCCTAGATAAGCTCTTTTCCTTTGGAACGTAACGCTTAGTGTTCAGCACGCGATTCTCTTCAAGCGCAGGGACGTCACAGAAAAGACAGGTCGTCTCCTTAAATTCTTGTTCCAAACATGAATGAAAAATCAAACCGCATATCGGGCATGTTCTATAGTGTACAGTAGTAATTTGCAAAAGTGTAATAGCACATCTAGGTAATATATGTCCCTGTGCACATTTTGTTGCTTTCCACGAGACATCATTTATTGTTTCCCCGCACAAATTACAAGTTTCGGTGTTGACTGAATCGGACTGGTTCGTTTCATTTAAAACATTCCTAACACGTTCGCAAAACAGAGATGCAGCTGCGTTCTTCCTTTCCTTCAAGTATGCTTTTAAATACTTTGTCAATAAGTGTACGGAGAGCTTTTGCTCTTGCAGTAAGGAAGCTTTGCTTTTTAAGCGCGCAAGGTAATTGCAGGCAGTGTGGGCGAAAATCAAAGGTTGAGCCTCTGATATCTCACCGGCGATACCGCCTATTCCTCGAATGACTTTTTTTCCCTCGCAAATTTCCATCATTATCGATACCCACATTGTTATTTGCAATTCAGGCAGAGATAACAGCTCCAAATTAGGCGGCATCTTTGGTAATACGGTCGATGGATCTGATGCTCTTGTCGCCTTCATTCTTAATGCTTCCAAGCAATCCCAATGTTGCCCGAATCTCTCAGATTTATTTTGCTGCAGAACAAACAATGGGTCCCAGTTGGTATCCTTCAGGCCGAACATGCAGATTTTCGTTGGCTCCTTCACCACCAAATGATCGTATATAGTGCTGGGGCTAGTAATATTTATAAATATTACAGAATTTGGAGAATTTGCTAGGCCCAAATAGCGTACACGGACATGCGGCAATTTACTGTTAATCTTCGTTTTTAACAGCTGATCGCTTTTCGTGTAAACTGAAAAAATAGAACTATTCTCTGTCGTAACTAATGCATAATCCGCGCTTAAACAAGCCATTCCTGAAAGTTGTTAATTTCCATGTATTAATTCCATCGTTTTCTATACATTTTCTATACATTGTAAAATTCCTTTCATTTACCTGAAATCATAAAGCCTTCCAATTGCAAGTGTTGCATACTTTCTAACGTACCGTCCTCTGCGAAGCATAGTAAAAATAAAAAGCTACCCTTAGCAACGAGAGCTTTTCTATTATCGCCACTTTGAGGAAATACTCGTATAGTCGTGACAGAAACACGGTCTGTGTGATCATAATACTTTTCCATGGATTCTAATTCAATGGCCTGGCCGTGTTTCCTAACTTTAGCACCATAAATACGACCGTCGAAATATCCGATAAGAATCAGGTGTTTCTTTGGTTCAAGAGTAATCCAACGTAAAGTATTTATTTTTACATATTCGTTCAATTCGATTTTACCCACGATCGTAGGGTCTACTAGTTCGTTGTAATCCGCTACCTTTGCAATTTTATAAACTATTATATCTCCGTTATGATATGCGACAGTGAAGTATGCAAAATTTCTGAAAAGCTTGCTCCACGTAAAACAAGAAGGCTTTAGCGTTTTTAGGTGAGTCTTTAACTCTTCAAATCTCGACAAATGATTTTTACTATCTTTCATTTGCTTCTCAATTTCAGGCTCCATATTACTGTTTCGTATGGAGGACAAATCGTACGCTGGATACCAGTCTGTAGAAATTTTATAAGCGATCAGAACAGCGCCAGTCGATGTTATAATGGCAAGCAGGCAGTTGCACGGATACAGTAGACCTCTAGGCGACCATGCCAGATCAACTATCTTTGGTACCATTTCTTTTGCATTGGATAATTTAGGAGTTAAAGCTTCGTCCATCATAAATGAATAAAGCTCCTCCCTATGCATATTCCAAATTTTGGCCTCTACCTTGCTGGACATTCTTTCCATTGGAAATAATACAGGCGCGTAAAGGAAGGATCTAGAAAATTTTATCACCGAAGATGGAGACATTGGCGAAGGTATCAATTCCTGCAGGCGGTGAAAGCATTTAAAAGTACATCAATCCGATTTCAGATATGTCTCTAATATGATATTACCAATTCTACCCAACTTACAAATATATTCACTCCTTTCTCAGTAAGGACCGATATATGATTGTCCGTGGACCACTCAACTGCAAACGTGGTCACCACAGGTGGATAAATTGGAAAAGTATAAATTTCATCTGTTTCCATTGCTCTGAGTCGATCTCTTCACATAATATAAACTATGCTTCACCTATAGAAGTTACGCATTCACATATAAATATTCCGCTTCAACTAATAACCTGAGGAAAACAGCTTGTAAAAAAGGTATGAGCAATTAAAATGCAGTTTTTATGTATTTTCCTATAATATAAAGGAATACATTTTTTAATGAAATACCTTTATTTGGAGATTACAAATACGTTAAATAATGTAACTATTGTGTATCATAGAAAGCATCGTACAAGAACTAACCTATTATCCTTTATCCTAGATGATTGCACATCTTGAAGAAGGCACACAGCGTTACGTAAATACATAATCAATTATTAACATTGAATTTTTGGAGTTACACGATATACAGGTTTAAGTACAAATGAGATCAAACTTTTACAACAATAAATTTAAAGAGAACATCGATCGATGGAACCAACATTGGAAAAGTTTAAAACCATTCATGGCTACTACCATAGGTAAAAAAATTAATGTTACTAGGGTCGATTTAAAAATTAATCAAATAGATCAGAAATTTGTTAAATGAAATTGACACATTTTATGATTAAACAAATTTGACAAAATAGTCTAGAAATATATGTATATATATATATGCGTGGATTATATGTATATTACATATACATAGTTTGCTTATAGAGGTATTCAGAATTGTTGCTCTTAGAACAACATGCTTCGAGATAAATTTCTCCTAATTCCATAATTTTGAATTCAAATAATTCTTTTCCCCTTAACGCGCGCCGCAATAAGAGCGCAGCTCCTCGGTCGTGCACGGGTTTAAACAACACTCCTCGTAAACTCCCCGCGAGTTTCTTCGAGATCTTACCATATTCCTCGCATTCTCTACGGATCTATAAGGGTACGAATGGTAAATATATGCTGTGTAGCCGTCCATCTCCATTTCTAAAAGAAATTCGGTAACTTGTACATAATTATTGTTGTTGTTAGTATTATTATTATTATTATTATTAAGATGTACGTTGCGTTAAAAGAGAAGTTTCATCTATTCAAATTCGTACAATTTCCCTCCATATTCTATCGAGCCAAGAGTACCAACTGCGTTTTCAAATTGCCGCAATTTTTGATTCACCTGTTTTTGGCAATTCACGAATTTCCGTTCGCCAATGTACGCCTACTTACCTTCGTTGCTCTTTTTAAAGCGTGAATGATAACGGCTGCTGCAAATCACTTGTAAAATAGTCGACAAACTTCTGCCGCAATATTGGCGCCTTTCGTTCATCGATTGATCTTTTTGACCATATTGAAACACATCCGACATCGCGTGTTCCGTTTCCGGCATTAGGATCGCTATCACGAGCATCAAACTGGCAAGCGCGTATAATCGTGATGCGAACATCTAGAAGAGAAGCAATTGTACTTAAGGTATTTAATGGGATCGCTGTTCAATGATAGCATCTGAAGCTATTTTGCGACTAGGGTAAAGGTAATAGAAAATATTATATTCAGACTTATAGTAACAAGTCTTCGCTGTTCTCGGTTACGTTTCAGTCGCTTTACGCTTCAAAGAATGAAAATATTAATTATTCCATGTCCCAGCAGCATCAGCAGGATGTATTATAGTATTATTAATACAAGAAATACAGTACTGTCACAGTAAAAGTGAAAATTCGATATTCAAATGACAAGCAAATTCAAAATTGCGCAAAGAGCTGCGACATCTATTATGCGATTACAGAACCGCCGATACGATCTTCGGATGCGTAGGTTGAAGAGAAATGAACTTTTCAAATTGAAGAGTGAAAACTTTGGAACGGGTAAGCTCGAAAATCAAGTATCACGAGTGGATCCTCGAGTGTGTCTATTTAAATCGCTTTTATTAACCTTTATCAGGACTTATCAATGCTGTTGCAGTCGCGTACACCAGTCGTCGAGTAACGACCTATTTTTAGATATCATTCGTGCAAATGTGAATCTCGTGCTGCAATAATCTTTCCCTGTGATTGTCCTGGTAAGAATGCCTTTTTAAATATCCAATAGAAGAGAGTTTAACATTTTCGTTCATGCGATTATTATAAAGAAAGACAAAGAAAGACAGAACAAAGGTTTCTTTAACGAATTGCCTAAAAAATATTTCCCTACGTATATCTTTCTTTATCTTTTAGATTAAAAAAAACAAAAGAGTGTTACAGGGGCTGTAGAAAAATGCTTCATTCGCACACGATTATTGCGACATTAGCCGCCACTCGTTAGTAAGTCTTGGCGGATGTTTATAATTAGAATATTGGGTAGAAAAATTCTTGAAAGATAAAGGAGTTTTATGACATTAATAATAATACGATCAGCATTAGCCAGTGATTAATGACCAATGATAACATACCATGTTGATGCTAATTTCCTTTTGCCAGCACAGATATTATTTTACTATTATTTCCCAGAATGTTACATTTTATTCTATCGCGTTAGTAATTGTGGCTTTTCCACTCTTAAACGTTGATTAGAACGTAACGGTGTTGTGCTCTTAATTAAGTCCTACCGAAATAAAATACTTTTAACATTATCCTACATTAGACGATTGAAAAGCCACGGTATAATATAAGGAAATATAAAATAGAAATGCTTACTTACTATACATACATACATATACATATGTATGTGTATGGGTGTGTATATGTATAATATTTGTCTCTTTACGTACAAATATTTACATGTATATCACGTTATATCACAGGTTGGATGATTTCGTTTTGCTTGCAATCATTACGTTAATCGAAGGATAATATTTCAAGTGATAATCTCTAAATTCATTTTCATAAATGAATTTTGCATTATCAGTAAAGAACATGGAACGATAAGGGTTGAGCTAACGGGAATATGATCTTCTTTGCGTAGAATACGAACGACGAAAAGTAAAGTTAATCCTACGACATTTAAATCGAGAAGATATCTCTCTTTTTCTATATATTTTCGAATAAAAAGTTTTGATTTATGTAACTTCCGGTTATATCGACTGGTGCCGATAATATCGAACCGATATTATCCAAAATCGATATAATATGTGTTATCGATCGTATCGCACGATAAGTTAAAGCGATAATTTGAAACTTATTCCAGATGCCATTGCTACCTGCGAGAAGATGCAACTTGTGTGCTTTTGCAAAATTACCCTTCGATCAATGCCGACGATGAACGAACATTCCTTGGGTCTCCTCGATCATTCAGATTTCTTTCAATGGATAAGTATTTTGTTCATATTCTCTCCCTCCCTCTCTCTTTCTTCAATTATCTACTTTTTGCAAACTGTTTGCGCTTCTCAACCCAATGGCGCGCACTGTACTCCAATACACTTCTTATTGATTTATTCTGTTCTGTTTATTAATAATCAACAGCTTTCAATTAATTGTACAAGTCGAAATTATTCGAGGCAGCTTCTCGGGATACATATCTTGATGGCCTTCCTTCGATACTCGATGCACGAAAACGTTCATACTTGCACAAATTATTACCGAGAGTCAGATATCGACGAAGATATTAGGAAAAGGAAAAGTGAAGTGCAGAAGAGGGTTCGTAACAATACATTGTTCTTTTTTCCGCTTGTTTGTCTTCATCTCATTCGGTTCATCGACACCGTTAAACACTTTCCTCGTTTCTCAGCGATTGACTTACATTTTTAACATTGAAATGCACGTATTAAACACGTAGCACTTATCGAAACTAGCGCACGTGTCTATCCGTTCTAGTTTCGCATAACATCTTTGGCGTCACTGTATGTACGAAGGCACACTCACTCGGATTCCACTTTGCTGATTAATTTTTCGTTCATTAAAAAGAAAAGAAGGAAGAGGATGACGAAGCGGAGATACAGAGATGGAAAAGAGATGAAGGAAATGTGAAAAGTAAGGATGCAAAATGTGAGAGAAAGGGAGAGTGGTGATTTTAGAGGTTTTTTTGCTGTTTTTAAAATCGTTAATTCATGCAATGTGCACGTAAGCTCAACCTCTACTAACGTAGAATGCTACCGGAAAGCGCGAACGCTCGAGCATTCCGCACATTTCTGCCTTGCTCTTGTTTCTTTTCCTCTTTTAGCCTGAGCGTATAGCCGTATTCCAGGCCGGTTATCTCGCGTCTCTTTATTATCCGTTATTACTGCTTACTACTATTACCGACAATCACAGTTTTAACCGGGAATTCCGTCCCACGTCGAGAAAAGTATTGGCTTGATCAACTATACCGCAGATGATCTGTTATCAGTTATACAAAAAGAAAAGAAAAAGAGCAATTTGTATATTTTATTCGGGAAAGAGTATAGTAGTATTTTAATATTTGACTCTTAAAACGTACGCAATAAGGAAGGGATACGCCTATCGTTTTTCTCGAAAGGACAATCATTCGCCAGGGAAAAGCTGAAAAATTCCGTATATGAGAAAGGTTGTTTATAAAGCCATAGCGGGACTGTATTTAGTAATATTGAACGATAATAAGTCGTGCTCATTAAGCAAAATCACTCCTCCCCGTCTTTCAAGGGGAATAGGGGAGCGTTGCGAAAAATTGCAGTTGATTCTGAAACACAAAATAACGAAAGTACAAAGAGAGACAAGGGGATGGACATTTTTTCAATATATTTTACAAAACGTTCTATTCGTACAGCATATAAAACAATACTCTGTATTCATTTTATATTCACACATTAGCTCTATAATACGACTGTACCACCGTGTTCTTTTTCCTCGTTATACGGAGAATACAACTTTATACAATGTTCGGCGGTTTTGCTGTTCAACGTCGTCAATACTATGAGAATGCGGCGTCCTTTTGTCGTGTGCCTCCAACGCGATGGTTCTCACCGCCAGTTGCAAATACCTGTGGTGTTGCACCATCGAATTTATCCGAGTTGATCGTTTTAGTCGCAGCCTCCCGATCGATTGTCAATTCCGTTACATCGGCGCTCACGCTTTTACCGAAAACCCTTTCCGACAATAATTCTCGTTGCTCTCTGGATTTCGGTGGCCCACCGTTATTATCACCTTCCGTATCCGTCGCCTCCCCTTTCATCTCCTTCGATGGAATTCTCGCAGGTTTCGACGATGCCTTCAGATGCGCGATATGATTGTGATGATTGGAGAAGGCAGAATCGGTTTGGCCTAGAAATTGGCTATCACTGTTCTCCATGTTTCCAGGGCCAGTGGTACCTCCTCCTCCACCATTGTTGCTGCTCGAAATGTCCCCCATGTTCGAGTTCCTCTCCTTAGGAGCAACTTGCCAGAAGGAAGCATCGAACACCTCTGTATCTCGTTGTTCCGGTGATAGCCTGTTGATGCGAGCCTTCACGATGGCCAGATGCCTGTGCACGTAATCCTGATGGGGTGCCAGGGCTGCTGCGTGCTCCAGACACTGGGCAGCCAAGCCCAACTTGCCACGTTCCACCATTACGACGCACAAATTATGCAGGCCTTGTATATTCGTTGGATCCAATTGTAATATTCTGCGATAACACTGTAAGAATGTTCAATTAGCGTTTACGTAGTTGAGAAAATATGGCAGGCAATCGGTTTAAATGATTCTGAATAATTGAACGTTTTCAGCAGCGTACGTTTTCAGCAGCGTCCAAGTCCTTGATATTATTTATGTAAATATCGCCGAGGAGGATCAATCCCTTAACGTGGTCCGGGTGGAATCTAACCAGCTGATTTAGAAAAGGAGCTGCTTCAAGGGGACGCTGTTCATCTGCTAAAAGGAGAGCCAAATTGAATAACGCGGATCGGAAATCCTCTTTCAAAGCAACTGCGTTGCGAAACCATCTCTCTGCGCTTCCGCTATCGTGATCATCCATGGCCAACATTCCGAGGTTGAAATGCACTCTTTCATTATTGGAGTCCTAGAAGCGTGAATTAATGGATAGAAATGTCCATACATAAATAAGGTGATTTTGTGTCGCGGTAAAGAAGAGGAGGGGGGTAGGTACTTTTCGTAAAAGTTTCAGAAGCCTCTCCCTAGCAACTTTTCGCAGTTCTGCGCGTCCCAACTCTTGAAGTAAAATAGCTGAATTTAATAACGCTTGTTCATGTTCAGGATCAAATTCGAGAGCCTTGTCGAGATACGCCAGGGCTTGAGATGCTTTTCCTTGCTCCAGAAATACAACCCCCAACTGTAAAAGAAAATTTCTACCATAGAAGCATTTACCATTGTACAGCTGTAGAAAAGATTCAATGAATAATTTGCTGCTCTTCTTACTCACGTTGTAGTAGATGTCCGGGTTGTTGCTATCGTAAAAAAGAGCTCGTTCGTAAACCTCCTGTGCCTCCTTGGTGCGATTGAGTTTAATTAAAACGTCGCCCCGATTAATATACGCTTGCGTGTAATCGGCGCGCATACTAATCGCTTGCCTATAAAGCAAATCCGCTTCCTCCAGTCTAGTAGTATTCTTCGCTATTAGGTTCGCCAAGTTTACGAATACGTTCAGATGGTTCGGTGCAATTCGCGCTTGATACGACTCTCCAGGTTTCGCTTTGGGCAGCAAAGATTTTGCCTAGGTAGAAAAGAAAATTCGATTTATCAATGAAATTTAATAGCTGTTTGTTGCTCAAGAATTTACCTTGAGGTACGCATCTTCAGCTTCTTTAA
The DNA here is from genome assembly GCA_023838395.1 of Holcopasites calliopsidis. Classification (NCBI taxonomy): domain Eukaryota; kingdom Metazoa; phylum Arthropoda; class Insecta; order Hymenoptera; family Apidae; genus Holcopasites; species Holcopasites calliopsidis. The sequence goes on along the minus strand of JALHAQ010000012.1, from coordinate 5,121,543 downwards.
ACATTTTCAGATGATTGTAAGTCCGGCCCACGTTGATGTGCGCACCGATATCGTCGCCTTGCACTTGCACAGCCATGTTAAAGAAGTTCAACGCCTCTTTGAATCTACCTTGACTCTCCAAAGCGTGGCCCACGTTGTTAAATAATTTGGCATTACGGTCATTCACTTTTAGTCCCGACATGAATATGGAATATTCGTCTAGCCAGTCGTAATTCCTCGTGTAGGCCTTTGTCGTGTGCGCAGCCAGCAGAGTTATTAATAAAAATAGCGTCAGTTTCTTGAGTCTAGGAGGGGTAAGGAGAAGAAGAAACAGATTATGAATGCATTCAGAGGCGGTTAGAAGTGTCCAAAGAAGATGGAGTACTTTTTCTCGTATAGGATGTTCCAGCCATATCCAACAAGCATACAAAATCCCATAGATGGGGCGTACAATACTCTCTCGGCAATGACGAATCCAACAGGAAAGAAGAGATTCGAGGCAGGTAAGAATGGGAGTATCATCATGGCCAAGCTCTATTGTATAAAAATTCAAATAACAGTATTAACACTTTTCTTGTAGAATGCTTCAAGTGAGAGAAAGCTAACTTAGCACCTACCATTATGAGAACAATAGAAGTCTGCCTATTCGATGTTAAGATTGCTGCTACCAACAATCCGATTATAGTCGTATGAGCTGCTATGGTTGCGAGATTGCGAGGATCAGTGAAACTCTCTATCAAAGGTATCGTTCCCATAGTCCAATCACAGCATAAATCATTTGGAAGAAATAGCAGCCTTAGATTAACTGCTGCGAGATAATTATACGTAAGCTGCCTAATCGGCGTTGGGGCCACCGATGCGGGATTGTCGAATCTAAAATTTGAGAAAAGAGCAATCTCTAGTTTTTTTAGAATCTCTTCACTGGTACATCATTGATATATTATTAACTTGTACTGATCTAATTAACTTTCCGCAGGTACCTGGTAAATACAGGTAACTTTGAGCCCATTACATGTAGCCGAAGAATAAGTAAACTAAACGTGACGAGTGTGAGGACAGTCAGTCGTTTTGTACCTTCACTGGACCAAGCTAGCGATACTTTTTTCCCACCGAAAGCTGCTTTCAACGTCAGAAAAATGTCCATTGCTCTTACCTGCACAGGTAACAACATTGATGAATTCTGTTGAAATTTTTCTACCTTGAATTTCTGTACCTTCTGTACAACAAAGATCTCATACAGTACGCAAACCGCAGCAGCCGTTATCCCTTGTTCTTTGCATAGCATGGCGGTAAAGACAAAGGACATGGATAGTATCAATGATTTCCATCCTGAAAAGGAAGTGAAATGAAAAATCAATGTCTGAAAGAATTGCTACTGGATGAAATTGGAGTTGTCAAATCTAATCTATGATTATCTTACCTGTAGACCTCCTACTCTTGCAGCATTTAGTGTACGCGATGAAAGCTGCTAAATAAAACAATGAGGACAAAGTTTCTGCTCTTCCGACCACTCCTGTAACCTGAATACACGATTATCATCTAAACATGGTACTACGATTGGAACTACGTACTACGACACGATCAATCATTCGACGTCAACCCATTCTTTTTTCTCTTTTACCTGGACAGACCGTATCGATACATTATCGCCAAATGATGGAGCAAGGACCAGAAATAATTACCAAACAATATCCTCATATAATTTCAAGGTAACGTCGATCGATTCGAACTGTGTGGAATTGACCTTCTGAACAACTTACTGCCTCTGTGTGTATAGGATGAACCGCGAATAGCAGAGAGGAGACAAATGTTGCGGAATCCGAAAGAAACATCAAGCATGTCCTGGAATGGTGATTAAGATACGATTAATATTAAATTACGTCTGCTGTTTGGTAAGCATAGGAATGGTTCTAGTGAAATACAATCAATTGTATATAATGTTGTGTAGAATTTTTTGTCTACGTGTTACAGGAAGAATGCTTCTGTTTTTAGGGAAGAAAACGCACCTGAAATATAATAAGCATACTCCAATGTGTAGGATAACATTGAGTAAATGGTATCCCATAGGATCCAGCTGATGAATCAGGTAATTCCATCGAAAAGTGAGAACGCACAAGGGTCTGTACGATTTGTGCGATTGCTCCTATTAAAGAAAATGGAATTAATATGAAAAGAATACGTTAATAAGGAAGTGTGTGTTCTCTATACTAACAGCACTCTATCTACAGGTGCATCTAGACCAACAGCAAAAATAAAAATGTGGCGCTAAGGGTTGTAAAAATGTTAATCAATCGGGATCGACTTGCATTCGATGAAATGGAATCGGATTGAACGGAATCGAAAGAGAAGGAAAAGAAGGAGAAGAGTTGAACGGATCAATACACAAGAAGGTAGGCGAGATCGAAGGGGAAGGGGAAAAGCGCCCCTCTCTCTCTCTCTCTCTCTGTCGAGAATCACCCACCTTGTGCATAGGAGTACCCCAGAAATCGTTGTAGAAAACATTTTTCAGGGGTGTGTGAGGCCTTAGGTCGCGATTATCCTTTATCGCCGAGATATCGTCGAAAACGAAGCCACAATTAAGGCTGTTGAAATAGACGGCGAACGCGCTTATAGCGACAATCGCCGCGAGTGCTCCCCGCGCAGGCACTCCCATCACAAATAAGACATCGATCGGCCGTCTTTTCCTCGCGATTTTCCAACTATGTGACCCGGTAGAAAACACCTTTGCTTGCTCCACTAAATTCGCCACCTCTCGCCTCTTCTACCTATGTATCTATACGTATACCTAACTATGTATCTATCTATTTCTGCTTGTCGAGGCGAGGAGTCAACCCCGCGATGCCCAGGAGAGATACAGGGACCTCATCCCCAGCCACGTAGGTAGACTTAGATTCGTCCTTCCACGAGTGCATTCTGAGCACCTCTACGTGTCCAGTATCGGCGGCGAACACTTGCCGACTGTCTCACGGCAGACCGTTCCCCGAGGAGACAGAGGCATAACAAAATAGCGCAACGGGTAAGGACCGGCTTTATTCTCTGAATGATCTTCCCGCACCGATCCACGGGATGTATCAAAGCGGACCAAATGATGCACGTTAAGTACGAACTTTCAAACGATAGAACGTATGCACGGCAATGCACGCTACGTATGCACCCCCTGAGACGAGTACATACACGCGCAAGTGCGATCGAGTACGATATTTCGACGGCGACAACGCGAATTTACCTCGGCGGAAACACGCATGCGTTATTCGAGGATGAGCGCGAACCATGTTTGGCTTTAGGCGGTAGCCAGTTTAAAAGCTGAAGCTGTTTTATTAATTTGTTGGATATTTGAATTTCAGGTATTCGGAAACTAGCCCCTGCGAGCCCTAGACCGCTGGCTAAAGGAATGTAAAAAGGAATGTAAAATACCCGAAATATAAAGTATCGAGCCTATCGTACGCTATACACTGTACAATATTGAATGATCAAAACTCCAATCATTCACGTAAGTTGTATATTCAAATGAAAAATCCATAAATTATTCAGAATATTTATTTTTATTCTCAGTATTCAGATATCAATGGGGAAGCAAATTTAAGGATCATCTCGGCGCCATTTTGTGTTTGAAATGTAGCGGCCGCGCAAAGTCCCGATCAGCCAATAGGCATTCAGCATCCTGTTCAAACTATGGTGGGAGAAGAAACGTAGTCGACCCGTAGGGCAGTCGAAGAAGGCATGCCCTAAGCGTCGGTTTGCCCCGATATTTATACCGTTCGAAAGAGTCCCTTTTTCTAAAATACCGACCACAGTTTTTCATATCTTTTCTGCAATCGATGGAGTGGTAGTTGTTGAGGAAACGCTAACGTGGACTTCTCGGCACCGGCTAATCGTCGGGTAGCTTCGCGAGGCACAGAGGGAAGAATCTTGCGGTAAAATTCAGTGGCGTCCTTTCCGGATACACCGAAAAGCGTGAGTATTTACGAATCCTTTCATTTTTCACCAATCTTTTCTGCTGCTCGATGCTATTCAAACACGATTCGTATTATTGTAAATATATTGAACTGAGTCGTGAGTAACAAACTACCGGCTTATAAAACTCTATGCAAACGTGTTAATCTGTTTACAAGTATTTATATTAAGACTATTCTAGGACGGATACTGATCGTAAAGAACTCGCGAAAATGGATAAGTAATCAAGTAAATTAATGATAAAAGTTATACACAGTATAGAAGAAGAATGAGAACAGATGGGGCGGAAAATGAATAGCACACACGCGACAGAAATTGTAACTACAGTAAGCGCTTTTTGGAAATGGTTTGCTTAATAGTTGAAACAAGAGAATAATTAATATATTGCGACGAGGAAGAAAGGAGGCTGCTCGTGTGTAAAGCGTACCCACGAAAGAGAAAGTTGTTGTATAGATACCTATTTCGGAACTGCGCGGTCGCGGCGATGCGTGTAACAATATAAAAGGGGCTGCGAGAGCCAGAGAGGTAGAAAACAAAGAGTCACTCTGCAATTTCGACCGGTCTGAATTTCCCGATCCCACCCGTTTTTCGGTGAGAACCAACTGACCGTTTATTACCTTCACCTGCTGCATCGTACCGTTCCGTAGATAGTTACCGAAAAGGAAGGTCCCTCCGCGTAGCTGCATCTCGCTATTGTTCAGATCGGCGCTGGATAATTGCCTGAGGAAGAAGAGCAGTCCCTTGGTTCTAATCCGGGACCGGTCGTACAGTTCGACCACAATATTTCAATCACACTTCCAACAGCTCTTCTTTTTTCTATTCTACACAGATTATGTGAAGAAATTTATCCCATTGTTCTCGCTATTCAATATCGAGCCTAAATTAAGCAAATGTAAACGATCTGAGAACTATGGTTTACATTTTTCGCTGATCAAATGATTTTTAATTCGTTCCCATATTCCTCTTCTCTTCACTCCTATACATGCATATGTATGCTCGAGGGAAACAGAGAGATCGTTGTAGCTTCGAGGCAGGGTTGAAAATCTTGTTGTCGTTGGAAAAATAAAAGTGAAGTAACTATTATGTACAGAGCTCTAGTCTTCTGGCGGCAATAGGCTCAGAGAGCAATGCCATCCGATCGATCGGTTTACGTCTGGGCGTCCCGACGCCAGCTGCAACGCTATTACGTATATGTATATGTACATACACATGTACGGAGGGGGCGAACCACATTGTGCTTTCCTTTTCCGTTGCACAAGTTGCCCATTTCTCTTCTATTTAAATTATTTTCTTTCATGGAATAGAAGAAATGTACATACACTTTCGAACTGGTTGCCGGGTTGTTCCACCACATATTGTCGTCACCCCTCTACATATGTGTATATCTACAAAGAATAGCACTGAGAGAACAATCATAAGGCAATATACATATTAGCGTTTTACTTTTAGAAATCAATCATGAGCGAAGGGGATCAAGAGAAGAGCATGGATAAGAAGGAAATCGCGGAGGAGGAAAGGGAGAAGATGTTAAACGCTGAAAACACGAAGCACGCGGTGGGATCGACCGCGCCAGACGCGGAATCTGAAGACCAGAAACCCAAGAAGAAAATTCCAATTGGCGGGATCAAGATGCCCGGCTTCTGTCGCACAAAGAGCAAGGAACCCTGCAAAGTAATTACAAATACATATCATTTCCTTCAACTGAACAATCAATTCTTCTTCGGTAGTAACATAATCTCCTAAAACGAGCTTGTCTCTTCAACTTGCCGGAGATATCGCAAGAGTTACAGTATGCTGCAATAGACAGAGGCACACTGTATCGAAATACTTGAAAATCCTCTCCTTTAGATCATCGTAGCTCCGGTTCTGTTGTCATTATCTCCTCTGTAGGATTTGTAAGCTGAAGCAAGGTAAACGCTTTTCTCATCCCTGAGTTTTATTCTCCAGAATTACATGAAAGCGTAATAATCGCTGAAACGTTTTCTATGCTTTAGGTACACCCCGTGCACATGCTGTTAGTAGTCGCGCGATTCTTATCGTGGTCAATCCATTACGCATAAATTTGCCGCATTATTGAGAGGATAATAATCGTCGAATGTTTTTTTATTAGAACATTTTTCCTTTGCTCGATTAACGTCTGTTTACGAGGCAACGATGCCGTTCAAAGGGCACAAGTTCCATAGCGTGTTCACGAGGGGTGCTGCTCACAGCCCCGTAACGATTTTCTTTTTTTTCTTCCAACATTAAACCGTTGGATGACGTCAGGTGAGCACGGGTACACCTGGCATTATTGATTACGCGCCTTTTAAATGCCGACAATGGCATCGTCACGTTGTCGGTGCAGTTGGCAAGCTTCTTTCGTTCAATGAGCCGGGGAAACAGATTTTCTTAATGCGTTTGTGTTGTTAGGAAGAGGAGGGTGGTAAGTCCGGCGAATCCGGCGAAGGGAATGGGACCGAGGCGAACGCCAAGGAAAACGAGCAGAATGTATCGACGGAGAAGGCTGGCACACCGAGCAAAGACGCAAGGGAGAAAGAAGGGCGCAAGGGGATTCTCGGCGCCATCAAACTACCCCTGGTCTCCGTTTTTCCTAGGAAAAAGAATAAGGTATTTGTCAACTAATGGTTGCATAGTGCATGTTTGTATGCAGGTGCCGAACACGCCGACGGTTCGATGTATCGAGGGAAACCCTATAGAGTCGTTGGACACATTTACTCTGCATCGAAATATACGCGTACTAAAATATTCGAGAGTAATTGAATGAAAGAAATATGTTGGTTGTGTTAGGAAGGTGATGTGGAACTGGGAACCGGAACAGCTGGATTGGCCAGCGTCGAGACGCTGGACGATGCTGCAGCAGAGAAAAATCCAATTAGCAACGAGGATGGTATGGAAACTGTTCGACTGGACGGAGAAGCGCCGGATGGAATCGAATCACCCAAGCAACATTTTCTCGTTGCTTGCATTTCTGCAGCAAGAAGGAATCTATTCGTGCTAGGTACGGTTTGGAAATAATTTCGATCTAGTCATGTTCTGTACTCGGATATATCACCACGCAACAAGCAAGCTTCGAACGCACAAGTAACACGGCCCGACTCTTTTTTACACAACAGTGGCAACGTTATGCATTCTGATATCAGTCATCATCATCATTTGCATCGCTTGCGTCGGCCCAAGGAAATCTATGTCGCAACTGGTAAAGGACGGAAACTTTGTCGAGGCAGTGACTTCTTGCGGTCCTGTGCAAGGAATATCGGAGGATGGCGCGTTCGCGTTTCGCGGGATACCGTACGCGGTTCCGCCGTTAGAAAATCGGCGCTGGCAACCAGCGGAATCTTTGCGGAAGATTGAGTACTGTTGGTCGGGCACGCATAAGGCACACAATTCCTCCGAGACGTGCTGGCAACGGGAAGCCTCCGGAGGAGTTGTCGGGGCAGAAGATTGCTTGTACTTGGACGTGTTCACTCCTGATGTTAGATACGATTCACCGCTGCCCGTCGTCGTTATGATCGGCGCGGATACTCTTAGCGGCGGTTCGCCTGGCGTTATGCAACCCTCCGCGAAACTGGCCCGAGTTCGTGACATGGTGTTCGTTAGACCTAATTTCCGGTTAGTAATTTTGTCAGTTTCTTATTATCAACCATATTGTCGCTAGACCGAATGATGAATGATCATTTATTTACAGAATGGGAATATTTGGTTTCCTGTCCGCGGAGCCGCTCTCAAGAGCAACGCATCCCCCCACATCCGGCAACTACGGACTCTCCGACATCATAGCCGCGCTGCAATGGGTTCATCTTAATATCGAGAATTTCGGTGGGAATAAAAAGTCGGTAACTCTGTGGGGCCACCGAGCTGGAGCTACCCTCGTCACGACTTTGGTCGGAATTCGACGAACAAGGGATCTCTTCCACAGAGTGTGGATCTCGAGCGGAAGCGCGATATTCCCCGGCAGGGAACTGGAAGTCTCGGAGAAGCTTAGCGAGCAATTCTTGAGCTCGGTAAGGTGCAGCGACGCAGCCTGCCTGCGAAGCAAGAGCGCCGAGGAGATAATGGACTCCGTTCCGGAGACCTGGCACTTGGGCAACGTTGCTCTTCCCGAAGCCAGGGAAGCTACGATGAGAGACAGGCGGCACGAGTGGCTGGTTCTGGACCGCGCGATCCTTCAGGAACCCGTTGGCCAAATATGGGCCGGAGATGAATTTACCGTTAAGATCGTGATGGGCACTACCGCGCACGCCGGTACCCCTCTTAAGTATCTCGCCTCTAATACCACCCTCAATTCTACACAAGTGGAGAAAATTGTAAGGGAATCCTTACTCGGGACATCGGGCTTGGCTGACGAAGCATTAAGGTTTCAATAATATTAACACAACTAACTTCTATAATAATTGAAACTCGACGAATGAAGAATATCACTTGATGAACAAATAACAGTCTACTATTTTCTACTTTTTAGTCGCTACAACGCAACATTAGAAGGTTTGCTCAGCATGATATCGGACATTCGCGTTATATGTCCATTGTTAACGGTTGCCCGAATGAAGACGGACATTCCATTTTATGTGGCGACACAACCACGAGGGCAAATCGCGGATCCCGACAGCGACGCAGCAGCGATACTGGGATCGTATGCGGCTCGTACACCCGCTGAGAAGAGGCACGTGTCCGCGATGCAGCAGCTTTTCAATCACTTCGTCTGGCACGGCCAAGTGCCCAAGGCGGAGCCTAATGGCGTGAAACGAGTTCTGATCGTTGGTCAGGATACTCTTCCCGATCGAGACTATCCCAACTGTGATTTTTGGATAGGAAAGGATATCGTTCCGTCTTACGGTCGGGTCGATTGATTCGTTATCCTGGCTCTCTGTATTCGATAAACATTCCAGAATTTCTCAGAGACAGACTCGACAAAGCTTTTCTCGCGCTCTTCTCCAACTAGATCAAACGAAAACGTGAAAGAGACGTATACATATTATGTATAGAGGACATTGTAAGAGATCACTATCGGGACTTAAACGACGAGAAGATTGGAATTTTTCTTTGTAGGAACGAAACATATCTATTGTTGGTTTACGGAGTGAAAAAGATTCCGACATTTTTACTATCTTCTTTCTTTCTTGTTATTTCTCCTATTTATATTGTATCAGAACTGACGCAATTCTTACGAGAAATGGGATAAACGCGAACCGTTTATCGGGCAATAACGATCGAACATTTTTCAATACGCGGCTAGAACGTGAACATTTCTTAAGATTACGAGTGGTAGCAAATAAGATTCGCGTTATTCGTTTTTTACCTCGACAAATTCTTTAGAAAGGACAGAAACAACTGTTCGGTCAATAAGATTCAAGCCTGAAATGATTTTTACTAACTAATTACACTTTACAATCGAAGCAACAACAACAACTGTACATCCCATTTGATCGTATTCTGTTTCTCTCAGCTTTAGAACTCGTATGTCGCGTTAATTGTATTATTTATTCTATAGGTGAAATAAGTACAAGGTGATTTTTTACCTCACTTCGCAGAAATGTTCGACAAATGAGAAATATTTATTAATACCATTTTACAATTATTGGATAAACAGCAATAGCAACACAATATACATATGCTCAGTTAACTCAGTGCCCTGAGTTGCTCAGTCATTTCTTAATCATGGAGATAGTACTCTATGTATGATACAATGCTTTGATGTATCGTTTGTAACGTATTTAAAAGAATGTGTACCGTTGTCTTTTAATAAGCTGCCAGATATTTAAACGTATAAGCAAGAGCATCACCGTAGACGCGATACCAAGTTGCCAGTTTAATCTATGTACATACTGTTGCTATCTTTTTCTTTCTTTTCTCAATATACTCGAAAAATACTCAAGCTTTCAATAATGAGCATAGAATGGTATGTACGATTTTTCATACTGTAAGACTGATTTTACAAATCGGCATTTATTTATCTATGAACGTCCTTTTTTCTTAAATATTAATTGAGTAGCTTTATAGCATACGAAGAGACCTCTTCTATACGAGTGGGGATCATTTATCATAATAATGGTAAATGAACAAAAAAACATCTGTACTAGATTCTACCAGATCATATCGATATTCCGAATAATGTGTATTCATGGAGTTAGTATTATACAGTCACCATCACGTTTTTTCAGAATGTCAAATTGCACTAAGGCACGTACTTAAAATCCTCCTATTCGAGATTCCTGGTAGTTTTAGGAATATTGTATTTATTTTTCTAACATTTCCCAGCGAAATTTTCTATACATTTCTAGACGTATACATTGTCTTGTTAGCACGGACGAATTTGTAATTATACAATCTCAATTCTATACAAAAATAGAAGCGGAGATTTTTAATATTCCTAAGTCTATTAAAACTTTAATGAACGAGATTACTTGATATTATTCTGCGCTCGAATATTTCTGTGCTATATCGAGCTAAATACTATAATAAATTTCGTTCTTTTTATAAAATTCTCAGTTGCAAGGATTTTCATATGTGCACATTTTTTGACAATTTCATTGTCTACTCATTCTAGCTATGGAACTACACAGCTATCCGCTAATATTTCAATATTATTGAAAATATATAAAGATGCTGTTTCCTTCAATTTTGCATAATCAATTTGATCGGTATCGTACTCTGTTGATTTCGCATTTGAAAATCCCGCCAGAGAACGCCATATTGAATTTTAGTTGATCTCTTACGTTTGATATTAAAGCGGCGCCACAAACACTACCTAATTTCTTCCCAATGGAAACGTTCACTGTTCACCCCCTGGTTATATCGAATTCAATAGCTGTCTCTCGAAGCAACAGGTAGCCCAAAAGCGCAACTTTTCACAAGATAAATCGAAATTGCTTTCGGTTGAATGTTAATCAATGAAAAATGTGAAACGTTGCGGAGCGATGAGAATACGGATGAAGGATTGTCGGTAAAAAAAAGAAATGAAGAAAAACGTTGTGTCTTCCAAAGCGTCCGTGAAGTATACAGCAAGATTCCTCGCATTCCAACGTTGATCCAGACTGCTGTGAGGCCAGCATCTATTATACGTGTATAGATGAGAATGTTACGTTTCCGATTACTATTCATTCGGTGACACCCGAGGAATGCGGTAAGCAGATTCGCTTCCTCCTACGCCTTACAAGTCTCACTTTTCACATAATTTTTCTTCTGCCCGGCTGTTTTAAAATTGTTACCTCCTTGCTTCCCGTTAAAGTAGTTGCCGACACATTTCACTTGTCACATTACTTATAGTTCAAGAAAAAATCATTTGTACTCGTACAATTTCTTTAGGATCTAATTTGAAATTAGTTTGTTTGAATTCGGGAATATCGAGATCACTGACCATCTGCTGTTTCGTAATCAACATCGCTAACAAGTTCAAGACGACATTTCTTTTGCATTCGTGAAAAACGATACCGAGTGAAAGAGAATGCAGTATGAATGAGTTTTATTCAATATTTCGTTAATACACATTCGATATTATTTACTAATTATTGGCGATTTTCTTTCAGCTAAAGAACATTTATTTTCTCCCACTGCATGGAACAACACGCGTATCGTGGTATGTGTGGCATAGGTTGGCAAAGAGAAGAGGGGCTGGATGATCCAAATGGATAGCAAAAGCCCATTATGGCCCAGCATCTGCAGACGCAACAGCAGCACGAGTTTCTACCATTGTGCGATGTATTGTTCAATATAATCTCCCTCGCATCGTACTTTTGCGACGTCGTTTTTGACTTTGCAATGGTATACACCCTTGCGTATGATTCCGTAGCTCCTCCGATTCTGTTTCCCTTGAGTATCGTTCTTATAGCGACATCATTAATTATCTCTCAGGTAAATATTTTTCGATTAAGTAGGAGAAACCAAGGATTCTTTCTAACTAATTCATGTGGATTTCAGATTATCAGTGTACGATGGTATTTATGGGGTCCTAGGGGCAAGCTGACTGGCAACGCTGATTCCAACATCGGTGAGAAGAAGGAAAATGGAAATTGGACGATATGGTGCGTTTTATTGTTACACTCGACCCAAGTCGGTGTACTATGGAGATATTTCAAGTTATTTATTCCAGTTAATTTAACTTACGTTAAGCACGAGGTAATGATCAACAATCAAGTCTCTCGCTTTTTTATCTAACGCAATGTTCACGAAATTTATTGCTGTACATTATTAGGTGAGGGAGCTCTGCGTCCTGCGTCTCGTTCATGCATTCTGCGAAGCTGCGCCGATGCTGCTGCTGCAGCTATATTTATTGACGATCGAAGCCAATAATTGTTCAAACACAGACGTTGTAAGGGCAAAGGAGAGCGAAAGCAGAGACAGCGATAAATTAGCTGAACTGACTGCAGTTTCCGCTGGTCTGTCCCTGTGGAGCGTATGCTGGGCAGTGGCTAGCTTTAGCAAGGGCGCAGCTCGGCTTCGCAATTTAGAGCGTTTGGTTTTAACATGGCTAGGCGTCCTGGCACAGTTAGCATGGCGTTTAGGAACGGTTAGCGCTAGAGTAGGGGTACTGGTGGCCTACGCTTCGCTGTATGGGGGACGATGGTTGTTGATTGTAATGGCTCTTCACTGGTTATCCATGTTGACGTGGTTGCTGCTCACCCCGGATGGTCTCTTTCACGGTGGCGAGCATTTGCCTCTCTTAAGGAAGACATCTCTGGCTTCGCTCCTCGCTTTCGTTTACATATTCGCTTATGTAAATCTTCATGAAACGAATCATCGTCAGAAAATGGTAAACCTTCAGCATCCATTACCTTTCCTGACCTATTTGTGGAAATGATTTCAGTTGTATATTATATTTCTGTGCAGGTGATTTTTTATACGGTGATGTTTTTGGAAAACAGCTTGCTCATAGGCGTATGGATAGTGGGCATTAACAGAACCGATCTTCTACCGCACCAACATCATCCAAATCCTCTAACTTTAGTAATTACTTTGTTAGCTTTATTCTTCGGCGGCATGTTCTTCATGGGTCTTTATTACAGGTACTTCTTCGTTTTATTCATAATTATAATGATTAAGGTAATAGTTTAGGCTTTCTTAATAATTCGGATATTAATTATCTAGGTTTTTTCATGTACGACGATTAAGGTACGAAGCCGGTGGCAGAATGACCGCCTCGAATTTAACAGCCTTATCGAATCAGGTGAGCATCCCAAAATAAAAAAGGAAAAGTAACATGGCAGATCCAAAGACGAACCATTTGACAGATCGTATTCGTAGGATAATTCGGAGGAGAAGCAAATAGGATACACTGAGGATAAAAAACTCAGTATGAATATAGGAGTGAGGAGGGTCAAATTGAGCAACGGTGGAATACCAGGGGTTTTTAATTGTCGTTTCGCCAATCCAGCCGCGGCAAACCCAAATCGTAAGAAGAAAAAACCGACAACCTTCGTACCGTCACCTCCAACGCAGTCTCAAGCAGGAGTTGTAACTTGTATGAATACAGCAGGAGACGCGAAACAATGGCTTGGGGTGAATAGTAATTCGCGTCAACTGATACCCTTTTGGAAGAAACCTGTGAATTCTGGTATGATGCAGGTAATACTAATATTAACTAATATTAACAGAAGAACAGGGGGAAATGAAGAGATCGAGAGCAGCATCGCGTAGACTTTTCTATTTGAAACTTATACTAATTACCTTAATGTAGAATGATCACCAGAATGAACAGAAGATCGGAGCGGATGGTGCAACAGCTGGCTCCCTCAGTGTGAATTTAATAAGGGAGAAACTACAGGAGAAGAAGCAGCAGCAGCTGCGAGAATTGCGCGCTATACAAGAGGAGATAAAAGAGGGCAAGTTATTTCCTCCGCCATCAGCATCCGCATCGTCATTCTCGTCCTCTCACGCGTCGAATCAGCAACCGCCGCCTAATACCAAGTTGCACACATCGCCGAGCACCCCGTTATTCACAACCGCACCGTCGGCAGCTGAACAGAATGGAGGAGTAAGCCTATCGTCGTGGCCTCCGGTGAAGATGCATTGCCTTCTACCGCCTCCGCCATCCTCCTCGTATTATCCGAATATTCATTCCCCGAATTCGTGGAGGACAACGCAGAGGGAAAGAGCGGACACGCCAGAGATTTTGCTCGCACCAAGATGTCTTCCTCACCATTACTCCCACTGGCCTCCGTCCACGCACGTTAATCATAGGTAAATTATTCGAACGATATCAATCCACCACAATTCTATGAAATATATTTGAAGGGGAATAATTAATGATAGATTACGTTCAAGTCAAAACGGCGGGGAGGAGGAATGTTGCAACGGCGAGGGCGAGGTAGAAGGAGAAATTAGCGATATGGAAGGCAGCCAAGTCTCGTTGCCACGGAGTTATACTCTCCCACGGGAATTTAAGTATCACCACCCGACCAGTACTGCCAGAGAACGGGAGAGGCGTATAGGAAATAATAAAATCACATCCTCGCGTTTCTACTTACCTTCGACTAATAGCTCTGACGGTGCGTTGCCTTAAATTATTCTAATTTTCTTTCTTATTTTCTACATATTTTCCTTCACTTATTCGACATTTTCTTTAGGAGATGTAGATAGCGCTGACAACGAAGAAGAGACCGATTCCGAAGTGCATTATCGTATGAAGAGTAATCACGGTGGAAGTCGGCAACAGCAATGCTTTAATTACGAGGATAGTAACAGAACTGAATTTATTAACTCGAATTCAGATTCAGCGACAGCCATCGTGATTTCTGGAAATTCTTACTTGAATAATTCTCATGGGTTGCTTCGGCCAAATCAATTGTTTAGGAACAGAGTTAAACACGAAACGAAACTTTGAGGCCTTTCTCAATCGTTAACGTTATATTCCTAGGAATTGTAAAATAGTTAATCGTACGTTGGAAACAAAAAAGACTGTGGACGATCTATTTTTTATAACATTATTCACTTTTTACGCGCGCATAATTGAGTCTCCTTACGTCAAGAATAGCATTCTCCAGATTTAGATGTTTATCGTAGTATTTGTATATAATAAAACGGGTGTGAGCATCGATTTTATTCGGATAATACTCCATTCGTTCCTTGTACATGATGGTGAGTCTATGTACAAACTCAATTGCATGTTAGCAACCTTGTTAGTAACAAGGCCAGGATATATTACTTCGGTCGAACAAGTTGAAGAAAAGATCCAGGGGTATGAGTTAATTATATGTATTTATTTCGTATTAAAAAATAGACATCTAACTATTACAATGGTAACAAATATTTTGAACACTTTAGTCGCAACTTCGTACCTACGTCACATTCATTTCTGGTGAGGTATGCAAAAGGTACTCCTTATACTTGCTTAATTTACGAATATTAATTACGAAAACAGAGGTACGAATATACAATGCAAATGGTTGAGCGTATTCTCTTGTGCCACGTATATATATATATATATACATATAAACCAACAAACTGTTTATTCTATTGTGCGTTCAGTACCATCAGTTCCTCGAACGAGAGAAATACTGATTCAGTTACACCATCGGATAAATTAAAAGTCGAATTGCGTAGAATAAAGAGTAAGGAGGAACTGCATGCACAAAAGTTATCCAACAAATCCTAAAGAATGATTTCATTTTTAAAATTCCGTGTTAATTCTTTGTGCGGTAAAACGATACAGTTCAGTAGGATTTTTTCAGCTGCTAAACGTACACTGGTACCTGAAATAGAAAAGAATTTAAAGATATCTTGTTTAAATTGAAGCAATCCATGAGATACTTGCCCAAGATTGTTGTAGAGGGATTCAATTTTCCGTTTGTATTAAACAGAGGCAAGTTTTCCATTTTTGCAAATGGTTTGTCAGGATTGGGATCGCACGGTGTTCCTTCTATACGTGCCCATTCCCCGATGTAGCTACTCTTTCCCACTATACTATGCAAGACAATCGAATGTGCCTGAATATGAGCATTGGCTAGTATAATTGAATCTCTTATCCTAACACCAGGGGCAACCGTAGCATTTGGGCCAATGCTCACATTTGGACCCAGCTGTAATTGAAATAAAGATATTATGCAATCGATACTTTCTATGGGAATGAGGGAACACGTTTCTTTTCTTCTTTTTTTTAAAGAGAATATTATTGTTTACCACTGCTGTAGAATGCACAGTAGCTGAGGGATGAATGAAGACATCACCAATAATCTGGCATGGCCCGTTAACTGTAGAAGCAAGTCGACTTGGCTTTTTCGCTTTATACAAAGCCAAGTAATGCCGGTTGGCATATATAGCGGAGCCTGCAGTTTTAACTTGAGACCACCATCTTAGCTCGGGCAAAGCAAATAAGCGACCAGTTCCTGCTAGGCGTGTTAGTATGTCTTGTTCGAGTGATATGTGTGCCGGATCTTTGCCATTACCATTCGAGTGGCTGGGTAAATTATTAAAATGATTATTGTTACTGTTGTAAACAGTAGTTTTACATGTATCTTCTAAAGAAGCTTACGTAAAATTCTCTTGACTCTGTCCCGCATAGAAAACATCAGCCATAGTTTGAAAGATATCCAACGAGGCGAGATAAATGCCACAGTTGATCAAGGTGGAAACGAATGTGGATGGTTTCTCCACATAATGGGCCACCTTCCCTTCTTTATCGAGCACCATGCATCCGTAATTCAGTGATTGCTGTCTGGTTGCCTCAGTGGCCATAATAGTGAGTAACGCCTGTTTCTCCTTATGATAGTCGACTATTTCTTGTAAACAAAAATCAGCGCACACATCGCCATTCATTACAAAGAAATACGTAGGACCACCGGATCGTATCTGGTCACGGAAATGATACAAGCCGCCTGCTGTTCCCAGTGCTGTGAATTCTTGGAGATACCTAATAGTTATATCGTACGTGCTGGTCATCTCTTGAATGAATTGGGACAAGTCGCTAGCAAGGTATGAACCGATTATCAATATCTCGTTGAGATTATCCACCTTGGAACATGCCTCAATATGATGTTGTATCAGTGGCAATCCGGCAACTGGGAATAAGGGCTTTGGTATGTCCAGCGAAAGGGGTCTGAACCTTGTTCCTGAAAGTCATGAAATTCTTCAGTTCCTACAATTTATTCATTCAAGAATGGCATGGGACCTTTGATGATCTTTATCTACCGTTTACGTTCTATATGCCAAGTTTCAAATGTATACGTCATCAGATTTGAGGGTTATATTATTTTCTAAGATCGAATAATTCCAATTGATTCATTTATACTGTGAGAAAACAAACCTTTCGAGGGTCCACCGATTAATATGATAGACTTTAGAATCATCATTTTGTACGAGTTGAACAAAACTCCGTTGTAATCTTTCGAAATTATCCTGCACAGTGTTACACGAATGTTAACATCGCGATTGCTTCGTGAACACTGAAATTTTCAGTTCAATGAGCAGGATAAGATAAGGGCTAGGACTTCCTGGCAAACATCAGAAAACAACGAACTTGAGCACGATAAAGAATGAATGTTCAACCTTGCATTTTATTTGGTCTTATCAAAAATATATTGAACATTAGAAAATAGAGAATCAACAATATATAGAATAAAGAGATGATACAAAGATTATTGCTAGATCATAAAGTATAAGTAACATTTTTGTATGTACAATTTGATATGTACAATAGCAATAAGATCCTTATAAAATCGTTAAGGGCATTGTGCTATTTACTCGAAACACTTAGTCACAATTTCCTATTAAATACGTAATGTACACGTATATATTATTACCCCCCGCCGTTAATTAAAATGTATAAAGTATTTTATGGATATGCTATCGATTTCAGACCTAACTTATCTTAGGCATGTTAATTGTATGCCCCTTTTAAAAAGGGACTCTCGATAAGTGTAATAATACATCTTTATGCATTAGGTAATAGCCAGTTCAAGAAATTCATGGCAACTTCAAATCCAAGGAAACATGCTGCATTTGCTGGGAATGCACGAAGCATCACCGGTGCACATCCTTTGTACAATGCCTTTGGACCTTCTTCTTTCATCAAAACTACAAAAACATCTCGAATCCCTCGTTTGTAGGTACCCTCGGGTGCTAGACACAATGAATGAAAATTATTGAACAAGGTAAGAAATAGATCACAGAGCATTAAAATACATACCACTTTGCAGACGACTTTTTAATACATCAGGTGGTACACCGACAATCCAATTTGCGATACCAGCAAAACCACCGGCTATAATCGTTTCGATTATTCCTAATTTACCATCTTTGGTGGACATCCATTTCTTTAGACATTCGTACGTCATAAAATACATTCCGCTGGCGGGAACATCTGAAAATTTTGTTCCAGAGACTATTTACTGGGAGGAAATGAAATTTCAACAAAGATCAAGTTCTACCTGAATGCGTTCAATTGATGCATAGCGTGGAAACGTTATTTATAATTGTAAAGCAAGAATAGCGTGTGTAGGTTGCTAGATAGTAAGCATCCTGTTTGATAGGGGACATCGAAACGTATAGATAACAGTTAACAAAATTCAGTCCCCTTCGAACCAGCGTACCATCACTGGTTTTCAGATTTTCTTTTCTTCGATCCACAAGTTTTGTGTAGATTATGACTGCTATTTTAATTCTTCTTCTCACTCTGCTGGTATACAATCCTTTTCTTTGCTTCAAATAAAATGCTAATTTTTCATCATTCTACTATAAATACCAATACCAATGTTCCTTTATGAAAAATTTGTTAATGTAAGTTGCAATTGACGAGTAAGTCCATAAACGCGTGTTTAGAATGAGTGTTCCGGGCAAATAATCGACATCGGAGATGTCTGGGAGGTGAAGTGTCCACCGGGTTGTTCTTGCGAAATCCAGAGGTTCGAGGATTTACCTTTGCACAGATGGGTCAGGACAAATCAGGAGCAGGTACAAAAACGAGCTAAATAGTTGTCTCCTCGAGATCGATTAACCACTTCCTTCTCAACAGAATTTAACGAACGATGCCAATTTTGATCTGGGATTGAACACGGGACATTCTATGCTTTCCGAGTTTCTGAAAGTGGCAATTTGCGTTGTTGCCGAAGACTATGAAGATCTTTTCGATAGGCTTCCGTTGGACATTCAGGTTGATATCTCGAATATGAACGCCGCTATCGAGCTAACGTATGTCATTTTCAGGTGTTCACCATACTTGAATCCGGCATGGGAGACTCTGAGATACTCTTACAGTCTACAACGTTCCAGCGCTTCACAGATTTGATATCTCTAGACATTCAAGGTATAGATTACAGCGAACCGGTGAAAAATGCAATGTACAATCAGCTATGGAAAGGAGGAATTGTTTTATCCGTTGATTCGTTGTATCCCTTGGGTCTGAACCTTCTCTACTTGAATTTGGAGCGAGTGAAATTGACCAGCCTGAATCCGATGAGGAAAAACAAAGCCAATCTCGTGATTAAACCAATGAACGCAGTTAGCGATGCTGAAGATAGTAAGAAGCAACTGCTGAGTAACGCTAGTCAAAGTACGGGACACAGATTGATATTTTTAAGTCAGCAGAACAACGGAGAGAGCGATGACAAAGGAATACTCCCATACGACGTGTACAAGCAAGAGATGGAAGGCTACAGGGAAACTGTTGGGCTCTTCACAGGATTGGGAGTTCTAACGCACTTGAGAGTCAACGATTGCGATCTGAAGGATATATCGTGGCATATGTTTGATGGATTAAATAATCTAGTTCAGCTTTCGTTGGAGAGAAACAGCTTGAAGTTCATTCCAGAATTTTGTTTTTATGGTACACCGAATTTGAGAGCACTTTCGCTTGCGAGCAATCAGTTGTTGACACTGAAAAGTGTCGATTTAGCTGGCCTGCTGATGCTCGAAGACCTTGATTTGAGAGGCAATAATCTGACATTCTTGTCGGAATTATCTTTCCCTCCTTTTCCAACGCTGAAGATTGCGGACTTTCGCGAGAACCCGTTGGATTCTATATTCCCAAGGTATTTTACTATTTGCATTCGAAGTAACATAATTAAAGTATCGAGTTATTAAGACAAATATATTTCAATTTTAGCACTTTCGAAATTATGAATACAACCGTGAAACTGTCCTTGGGAGGTGAGGGCTCGAAACTATATTTACAAAAGAATTCTTTTGTGGGACTACGCAGACTTGAAGTCCTGCATCTGTACAACTTGGAAGTACCAGTGTTAGAACGTTTCATGCTCCAGGGGATGCCAGAATTGTTCGAATTGAAGGCACGCGGAAACATTTCCAACATCGAGTTCGACGCATTCGTAGATTCAATGAAATTAATAAATCTCGATTTAAGCCATTGTCACATTCGCAAAATCTCCATGGATGCTTTCTACGGATTGGAAAACGTTCAACGCATAGATTTGTCCAACAATGAATTGGAATTTATTCCGCCCGGGCTGTTCGGAGTACAGCAGCAGAAGCAGCTGAAAGAAATTATCCTATCGAAAAATAAATTGACGTTGTTGCCGCTGGATTTCTTTAAAATGCTTCGTACCACGAAGGAAATGCCGCAACAGGCAACAGTAAGATTAGACGGCAACCCATGGGATTGTACTTGTTCCATGGTCACATGGAATCCTCATCTGGTAAGCGGAATTAAGTTCGAGTTCGGTTAACTTTTGAACAAGAAATTGATTTGTTTGGAAACAGGTAAATAGATTACGGGAAGCTGCCCCCAGATGTTCAACCCCTAGAAGACTGAGAAATTGGGGAGTGTTTCACGCGTTGCGCAGAGGTGGTTTGCTATGCAGAAGATTGAAGAGAAGAGACTCAAAGAAATTTTCAAATGGGAGAAGTAATTACGAAGATAACATTATCAGTTAGCCGCTACCTGTTCTTTGAGTTTACTGTTAAGATCCGTTTAAAAACGAGGACAAGATTGAACACGGTGCAAGTATTAGCTGCTACAAAATGATTTTGCTATATAAAATTCAATATAAGAAGAAGTAGATATTAACGATTTCAGCCGTTAATACAATCAATAAAGGAGTAAGAAGATTATACATACCTCTTAAGAGAGTAGCGCAGGTACCTTTGTAAATACTTTTAATCCCTCCTTCTTTGTAAAGTTGCCTCGCACAATCGGTAGGGCCGCAATACTTTGGTTTTGCGTCACCATGTTGTATCTGTAGGAGACATTTTATTCTCTCACCGGGTGCCATTATAACGGTCGTGAAGATGCCGCTAAACGCACCAGCAGCAAATAGTTGCAGGGCCGACAGTTCCTCATCGCTAGATCTCTTTACCAGTTGCTTGCCAAGTCCAAAGCCGTAGAAACTTATAGCAAATATAGGTGCTACACCGCACAAAGGTGCTGCCATACCTAAGGAAAAGCTGGTTTTGAGTAATTGGACTGTCTGTGTGCTGCATTATGTAACTTAGAAATCCAAATAAGTTTCTTTCAACCAGAACCAGGGGTGTAAGATATACAGACCCTTGTATAAACCACGCACCCCTTCCTTTGCTATTGTTTTCTTAGCACAATCCATTGTTCCATTGTACAAGGGTACTCCGGTTGGACATGCTACTGGCATAGTTTGCAGGCGGACCTGTTGAGAGGAATCTCCTTTTTAGATATTTAGATATCCATACCAAATGCTAGTAATGAAAAGTAAAAAGGTAGAACAAATTCAGATATGTATTATAACAGAACAAAAAATCATTACTGCGATAGCACAGACATATGTTCTGATAATCTAGAAATTATTCCATCCCCTCTTTCTTGTCCCGTTTATTTTCTTTTGTTCATAGGCAGAGCAGGATAAAGTTTAAAATAATATACGATTGCAATGGGTTGAAGAGATATGGATATTGAAGAGATTTATACATAGAACTTGATTAGCACGCAAGCTATTTCCTTTACCTAACACATCCATTATTAGGGCCAGTCCTCTTCAGAGAAAAAGAGTTTGATCCTAAGTAGGACTTTTATGAAGCCTACTTACAATTAGATTTAGGGATAGCTGAAAAACGGGGGATCATCTTTTACATTGAACTTTACAAAAGTATTAGCTTTACTCATACATTTAAAAGACAAGGGTCATAATAAAATCATCAACATGGCAATTGCAGGCTTTTTACCAACTATCCAATCAGTACTATATACTTCATTCATTATACTTATTATTAGTATTACCACTACCGGTACCGTTGTTGTCATTGTTATTATTATTATTATTATTATTATTATCATCATCATCATCATCATCATCATCATCATTATTATTTTGTTATATGGCGCTGTTAGGTAATTCCTTAATTAAATCGCTAAAACAATCGAATAAACGCAGCTGCTATACGAGATTTCCAATGATAATTTCTCGATAATAGAAAATTTCTTTTTTACCGTAGTCACTTAATATAACCTTACTTTGATCGTGTCTAGAGGATGGCCCGTCACAACCGTGCATATTCCACCGAATCCTCCGCTCAGAAAGTATTTAATAAGACTTTCGTTCCCTGACATCTTCGTGCTAGTATATTTCACGTGTTTTACCTTTAAGTAAGAAAAAAAACAAACAAATTTATGAAGATCAGATTTATGAAGAGAACAATTGCAGCAATCACAGTATTTGATCGTAAAGCTTGTTGAAAAAGCTTCAATTGGCCAAAATTATACATATACATTTAGGTTCGTTCATTTTATCGTTTACTCGTTGGAATTAATAAATATTTTATGCACGTATAACAATTATTGCTATTTATCTGAATGATAATTTTTATTTTCGCAAATTACATAATTTGTTAATAAAAGTCAGACTATACGTACTAAATTAGAGGGGAAAATTGGAATCCAGTTTAGAAGAATTGTAGCAACAAAGGAAATGTAAAATGTTTTAATGTGTGTGTTGTAAAAAATATGGAGAAAGAAATTTGTATGTAGAATCTCGGGCTTTGCCACATGAATAATTAATGCCAAAAGTATTTAAACTAATTCTAATCGAATAATTAAGTAACTACCCCTCCGGCGCTGTTATCCACGCGGGAAGGCGACACTGTTCGGGCAATTTCGACAATACGAACGTTTCCGAAATCCGAGGCGCGGGCAAGAGGGGGGTGAACGATCGCGGCGCGCGTCATTTACATTTCGGTCGTCGTAGCGCACGGATGTGTTATAACAAATGGTGCGTAATGCATTTTACTTACTTGCTTTACTTGCTTTAATTAACTAATACGAGATTAATTAGCAATCATTTTGACATTGTGGGAGTAGATTAAATAGTTTTTCGAGTTTCTTTTGCCAATGTACGATCGAGATGGGTCGCGTCCCTTCTTTCGTTAGCTCCGATTAATGAATTACATAATAAATCAATCGAGTACATAATAAATCAATGCAACTTTTTGGAATTAATTGAACAATTTTCCTAGTTTTATCGTATTTTGTTTGGCCCAGCATTCGGTTTTCGAGAAAATCAAAGAATAGGTGCAGGCATTCTGTTACAAGCCTGTTGCAAGAATTTACCCGCCATTTCCTTCGGCGTTTCGTCCGCCATTACTATGGCGCGATTCCTTAAAATTGTTTTTCTTTTGTTACAGGTCTGGTACAGGATGATTGATATCGAGCGACATACTTATAATAATATATCAGCATATAACTGCGCATGATAATAATAGAGAAAATACTCTGGTGGACAATTGGTAACACGAAATGTATTACAAGAAAGGTGAACGTATTCGCTTATGTAGATCATTTTGTTACTTACAAATGTATTGTTTTTTATTGGACTTTGGTCATGGGTGAATGAATATTTCAAAGTTCTTAAACAGGATGCTTAACATCTAAAGGAAATTGAAATATTCATGTATGTACCACTGGATTTCGGTCGATTTTCTTTCGTAGCTTCGTTATTGTTTTCCTCGGTACTGTTATTAATTATCTATTGTATCTGTTATAATTATCAAGTCGTATTTTCGACGCTGAATTTTAGCCGCGTGCCGCGTAGTAATTGTAACCCTGACGCATGATAGTTTCCGAGTTTTTATTCCTACACAAGCAGTATTACGAAAATTTGTACTAACGCGACATAGCTGACTGACAGGGACACGAATATTTTTGAAATTTTGACAACGAACATTCACGGTACAGTCTTGATAAATGTACCGGATTACTTCCAGCCTTGAATATAGGAATATGAAATTGCAGGGTTTTAAGAGATTCATAAATACTCAGAAGTGTTTGTATCTAAGTAATAATAATATTATTTCTGCTTTGATAGAAAAGATATCAGTATTTCCTCAACAGATGACGAGAAGAAGAAATAAGATGCAAATCTCTGTTGATTTATTTGCTTCCCCACCCCCCGCGTTTCTAGCATCACCTACTCCAGTGATTAATGCTGCATCAGTCAACAATGCAAGTATCTTTACAGTTTATTAATCTTTCTATTTTTCTTTCGGTTTCATCATTAGAATTAATTGTAAGAACAAATGAGTAACCAATTTCGTCCCTTTTATTTTTCAGCGGCTTCGGTTCGTCGGTATTTGGACAATTTTGGCGATCGCCGATCGTCCGCGACGCGATCGGTAGAGTCAGTGTTTAGTCCGTTCAAGTTTGTTCTTGTATCGAGTCAGTGAGCTCGCCGATGTTAAATATTAAACGGTCGCGACCGTACTCCGTTCTTTTTTGTTATCGTTTCGGTATTAGAGTCATGTGTCCTGCTCCTGTGATCGGGCGATCATCGGGCACGCTGCGTCAGACAGCAACGTAAGTATCATCATAGTTTCTTCATCTTTTGTTTTAATAATCTTGCATTTTCATCATCCAGAACTAATTGTACGAACGAATGAGTAACCAATTTCGCTCCTTTTATTTTCCAGTGGCTTCCAGTTCCTTCATGGTTCTGGTGGTTGGGGCAACTTTTGGTGATCGCGCGCAATGCGATCGGTAGAGTCAGTGCTTTTTCATCCGTTCATGTTCTTTTGCATTGCTTTAAGAGCGCAGCCGCTCTGAGTGAAGTTAGATTTAGTAATGGTACGCGATATTAGAGTCAGTGAGTGCATCGATTACAAGCTATATTTAGTAATGATACGCGATATTAGAGTCAGTGAGTGCGTCGACTACAAGCTGTGATCAGGACGATCATCGGGCAATGCGGCATCATCCCACATCGTAAGCATCTTCATAGTTTATTAATACTATTTTTTTAAATGGTCTTGAATTTTTATTATCAGGCTTCAATTGCGATAACGAGTTACAAATCAGGGTCCTTCTAATATGTTACAGCAGTGGCCCTGATAACTTCCCACGGCATCCCTGGTGGCTTCCCGGAGCATCCCTGATGACATCCTGCAGTATCATCGCATGGGTGGAGTGAGCACCCCAAGATTGGGCATTTTAAGTTCCTCCGGTCACTCAATCATGCCGCAGGACGAAAGGTCCGAAACGGCACGGGTGACTGGTTGTATTACGTAGAATTTTTCCCAAGCACAGTGACCGTGGGTATACGCAAATATACTCATGAGTAGTAACATTTCATTGTTTTATATTAGACGAGGCTAGGTCTTCTTGTACTACGCGATTTTTCATATTTTAGTAATATTCAATGCGGGATTTAGTATAAAAGAATATCTATTCCTGATAATTAACAGGAATCCCTTTCAATTGAAAAACATCTTTACCAAATATATTTTGCACTATTCGAGTATTTGATCGACTAAGTATGAAATAATTAGTTAAATGCATAGTGACGTTGAATATTAAATGAAATGATATGAATATTGAAGTTAGTTTTTAGTGCTGAAGTCGGATACCCTCCGACTTCGTTCATAATTGTAACTATTGCACAACGATAACATCTACGCATATTATTATTGCTGTGGTAGCGACAATGAGTACATCTTGTCTTCGACTTTTGCCGCGTATCACTTTGCTCTCTGCGTATCGGAATTATCGAATAACTGAGTTTATTCGATATCCATACCAGAATCTTTAGCGTATAAAGACATCGGTATCTCGTTTTTCCTTGCGACGCATAAATCGAACAAAATGTACAAGAAGACAATTCGCGACGGGTAGTTTTCGAAGTCAAGGCAGCAATCTTAACACCAAACTGGCGTTTTAGACGAAATGCCTTGATGACGGGAACGCCCGAGGATGTTTTAATTAACTTGTTCAATTTATTCGAGTCATTCTCTTGTTCAGAATTCTTGCATAATAAATTAACGTAGAGTTACTTGAATATCCTTTTACAATAGAGTCATTGATTTGCTTTTTCAATAAATTAGAGTCGTTCAGTTAACTTTCTGATAAAGTAGAGTCATTAAACTTTCATTTCAAATAAAGTTAAGTCATATTGATGAAATGCTTAGCCCGTTAGAAAATGTATATGTATTAATCACTTTTTTAGATGAGGATTTTCAGGTTTAACCCCTTCCGTGTTCACTGCCTCGATCCCTTTCACGTGCCCAGGTGCTACTTGATTGGGAAAAAGGCGGTGGGCATGATGACCCTAATTTTTAAGCTAATCATGTGTTTTTGGCGGCTGGCAATGCATTGGTGTATCGTGCACGACGTACATTCCGCATTGTGTGTGTGGTTAGGCTGTGGATTTGCGTCGTTTCGTTTGAAATAGTAATTAGTAGCTTCACTGTTCAATGCAATCACGAATGTAGCGCATTCGTATTCTTTCAACATCCAATTGTTGCACAAACTGTGCTATTCCTTACAAATATCTCTCCATTCCTTATGGAACACTCATTATAAATATATTGCCGATACAGCGGTTAGTTTATTAACTTTTTAAAACGTCGATCTGCCTTTTATCGCGAGAACGCAAGGATCCCAGGCATTGCCAGTCGATTTCAGTGAAATGGTACGTACCTTAGAGTGTGTTTGATGTATGCTCGCGCTCGGGTGTCGGAGGCGTCCCGGGACGTCCTCCCTAGTGTAGGTCCCTGCACCCGGGCGTTTGTGTGAGAACCGTGGAGCGTATGCTTTTTCTGGTGTGTGTGTGTGCTTTGCCATTTTTAAATATAGGGTGAGGTAGGATAGGTAACTTACCGTCTGGTGTGTGTGTTAAATATAAGTAGGTAGGGCCGGGCAGGTTGACACATTCTCTGATCGGGTAGGCCCACTTTTTCGCGTGTTCAACCTGTTTCAGGAAATCTGAGATTGAAAAGTCAAGTGCTTAGCTGGGCGCGAGCGAAGAATGCGTTCGCCTCTGGCTTTGCTCGTTGACTTTTCGAACTCCACCCGCGGTCGCGGTCGCGTATTAGGCCCCGAAACGAACTCGCATTCAGGCTCGAGACTGCTCGTGCGCACGAAGAACGATTCTTGAATTTAATCGTTAATTTTGCCATTTTCTGCAATGGCATCTTTTACGATTATACTCGGTCGTGATTCGTCCACGAGTGTTCCATCTAGATCCGCGTTTTCACATTTTTATTTCACCTTTGTATGTTTTTCCTTGGTTTCCGAATAGAGTCTCGAGCTTAGACTAAGTTTCAGCGGGCATCGCGCCCGAAGAAAAGAAGAGGCCACGGGCCGAAGAGGCCCGGCAAACTGCCACTCAAGAGGGCAACTACTAATGGCTCTGCATTCTCAAAAAGAATGGAGAGTCATTCTCTGTTACTACTTTGTCACTGTGCTTGATTTAGCCGCATGTAGTAGTATTTTCAGCTTGGCCCGTTGCGGTCCAACGACCCCTGGGCAAAAATCGCGTTTTCATTAGAGTCGCGCAAAATTTGAGAACGGCTTGAATTAGAGTCGCGAGAGATGTAACTCGGATTTTTAATTAGTGTCGCGAGATATTTAATTTTCGCGTATTCTTAGAGTTTCGGACAAGTTCGCGGATTTCTAGGTAGAGTTGCGACTGCCTCAAGTCTTCGGTTTTGCAGTAGAGTTGCGAAACATAAGAATGTCGCGTTTTTGTTAGGTAGAGTTGCGCATAAATCTCTTCACGGTTTTTCTTAGAGTTGCGATGAAATAGAAATCGCGTTTGTTTTAGCGTTGCGACTGAAATATCGCGTTTGTCTTTGCAAATTTGTTCTTTTTAGATTTTAGTTTTGTAATAGCTTCTAATTCTTGCGGCGACTGCATTTGCCCATTTCTTAACATATCTAATTTTCTCAGATAACAGTGTAGTAGCTTCCAGTTAAATTCTCAGAGAATTTTCTGTTCATCTTTATTGAATTACTTTGTTAGGGTCACTCTTTAATGTTAGTGTTGCGAAGAAAATTGCATCGCGAGTTCCAGTTAGCGTTGCGTTTAACAAAGATCGCGTTTTTAATTAGAGTTGCGAACACAAATGCCCAATTGCTCCTATTTGGGAGCACACAGCTGAGCCACGTGGACAGTGGCACATCATCGGCAGCCAAGGACCACGGCTGCACCCTCCCCCCTGCCCCTTCTTAGTGTTGCGATTTATTAAATAATTGGTGCATAGAGTGTAGAGTCAATATTTTATTAGTGTTGCGTCGAATCGCGAATTTGCTAATATTTCATTTGTTCCTTTGTATTACAGTTGAATCTGTTTGAATTGGAGTTTCCTTTTGATATTGATATTTGAAGCACAACTCGCGTTTAATTAGTGTTGCGAAAGATATTTTTCCACTCGCGGTTTGCACGAGTGGACTTGTCGGTAGCCCTTCTGGCTACCTATTCCTTTTTGTTTGAATCAGAGTTGCGAACCCAGTCCCCCCAATTTCTCCTATCTAGGAGCGTGTTCCTCAGTCACCTGGATGGTGGCACATCATCGGCAGCCAAGGACCACGGCTGCACCCTCCCCCGTGCCCCTTCTTAGTGTTGCGATTTATTAAATAATTGGCGCATAGAGTATAGAGTCGATATTTTATTAGTGTTGCGTCGAATCGCGAATTTGCTAATTGTTCAACATTTCTTTGTTCTAGTTTAGTCTGTTGAATTAGAGTTGCATTTTGGTATTGATATTTGAAGCACCACTCGCGTTTAATTAGTGTTGCGAAAGATAGATAATTTCCCACTCACGGTTCGCACGAGTGGACTTGCCGGTAGCCCTTCTGGCTACCTATTCTTAATCATTGTTCTTTTCTTTCAGCATCTTTTTCTGTCTCGATCGTCTGTTGATGGAAATACTGATATAAATTTGAATATCTGATTAGCCGTACTAGTATAATTACTTAAAATTTCATCTGCCAAATTTTCAGAGTTGTAATTAAAGTTCGTAGATCTGACATAGAATCAATCTTTTGATTGTATAATATATATAATTTGTAGATTGATTTGATAGACACAGTACTAGTGACTTTTATTTTTAGTTTTTAGTTTTTAGTTGTACTTTTATTTTCACTTTCCCTTCAGTAGACTAAATTGTTACAAATTTTCGTGAGAATGTTCATGAGAATCCTTGCAAGAAAAATGTTCTCGAATGTAGTTGGGACTGGCCATGGTGATAATAAAGGTATCGTATCTCGCGTTCGCGTAATCGTTTGCAACTTCTTCTTCATAGAAGCGAGATAGAATAAATGCAGTGTAACATGATTACTTTCATTTCGGAGTTCTTAATTAAAGTTTCTTGTATGATTAAATAGTTGGTTGTAGCTTAAAGTCTACCTAAATAATATTTAATAGCTAATTAATTAGAATGTTGCATAGTTTCGATTAAATTATTACTATAGCCTGTGCAAAGTTATCTAATTACTGAGAAATGAACTACGATGAGACCTTCATTTCCTTGCGTTTTGTCTCGATGTTCCTATGCTAAGATTGATGTCAGATACATTTTATAATTAATATACGTACCAGATACATAGTTTCAATTTTGGTAAAATATTGGTAATGTTAATTCTAATAAAGGTAGTGAAAAGTAGTACGTATCACCTTGGCCAAAGTCCAATTACTTTTTTTTTGTTGCTTCAATCGTTGTACTCCGATTTCTCATATTTCTTTTCTTCTTTTTTTTTTTTTATCAAAATGAATTATTAAAGTAACGGCGTACACTGATTGTCTTATTTCTAATATGTTCTTCTTTCAGCTGCAGCTTTGTTTCCTTTTTCTTTTTTGATGGGGGTACGGGGAAACTGCTAATCTATTGTATGAGATTGTTACAGATTCACAGATGATTCCTATTATTATAAATAAAGTATGAAATATTTTAAACAAACATGAGTACGTCGAGAGTCCGAAAGTATAATATAATACCATATCCATCAAGGTATTTTTTGATGATACTTGATTACTAAATGAAAAATGGGACGTTTGGAACAATATCTGTCCAATGTCCGGTATCGTAAGACTTATTCTTTATGAAATGTTATTAACCATTTGGAGTTAGTATCTGTTTCAGAAACTTCAAGATAATCAACTAATGGGCAGTCAAGGAAGAGGATTCATGGTAATTACGTACATACATATAGTACACCTCCTTCCCAACCCGCCCCAGACCCTGCTTCTCATTTTATTAAGAACATCATTTTGGTAGGCCCAACTATAAATGGAACAAATGTTTAGCTCATTATGTAGGTAGGATGTATTTGAACAGAAATGATCAATCTTTACATAGGCAGGCGGTGCACGAAACGAAACCATTAGATGTTTAGTTAGGCAGGGCTTGGAAAATTTTTAGATATTCTACATAGGTAGGGTCTCACAATTTCCCACCCAGCCTCAGACCCTGTTTACCATTTTATTAAGAACATCATTTAGGTACGCTCAACTATAAATGGAACAAATGTTTAGCTCATTATGTAGGTAGGATGTATTTGAACAAAAACAATCGATTGTCACATAGGCAGGTTTTACACGAAACGAAACCATTAGATCTTTAGTTAGGCAGGACTTGGAACATTTTTAGATATTGTGCATAGGTAGGATTTAACAATTCTTTTTTCGCGCGAGTTTCAGTCGGTTTCAAGAAACGATGAGACAGCGCTGGATCA
This sequence comes from Holcopasites calliopsidis, assembly GCA_023838395.1. Classification (NCBI taxonomy): domain Eukaryota; kingdom Metazoa; phylum Arthropoda; class Insecta; order Hymenoptera; family Apidae; genus Holcopasites; species Holcopasites calliopsidis. The sequence continues at coordinate 5,090,763 of JALHAQ010000012.1, read as the reverse complement.
TCAGAAGGGTAATTAGGCACACGTATGTGTATGCGAAAGTATCTGTTATATTTTTATATAGGCAGGTTATTTAAGACGCTTTTAATATTCTGTTAGATTTCTAATTAGGGAGGACGTTATTAATAGCTATGAGTTAACTTTTAGATAAGGATGCGTAGCTTTTAAGTTTTAATTAAGTAGGACACATATTTTTAGTCTAAGATATTAGTGTGCAAGACATCAGCAGTGCTTGCTGTTGCAGTGCCCAAGTAGGCACGTTAGTGTTAAGATTAGTTAAGCATATGTATAGTAATTAAGCGCGTTTGTTTAGCTATTAAGTAGATTTACGCTACGGGACATTCGTACTATAAAGTACAGCCAGGCATCGATGTTCGCTTTCTTTTTATGCAAATGCAGTGGGTGTAGTATTATTCGTACACCCTTCAAATAAATCAGGTAAATCCATTTTTTCAAAACGGCGGACATAAGATATATGTATAGTAAAGTAGCCCTCTATCTCCTTGCAAAAACCCAAGTTGTTTGGATCGATTACGGAAAACATATTTCGTTTTGAAGAATGTACGAATTCCTTCTACACCCATTGTCTATTAGAATAATGGTGCAGGCGTACTGTAGTGCGATTGTGTCGCACGTAAAATTAAGTTAATTTTTAAGTTAAGGGGTTTTAATTCCTCCATCTCTCTTGCAATCTTTCGATTTTGCTTTGATATGAGAATTATCTAAGGCCTCCTCTTGCTGTCTGACTTGCAGGGCAGTTAATTAATGAACGCTCTGCAGACTTGCAACAAAAGGAGCAGGGCGTTTTTTTGTAGATTGTAGTAGAGTTTAGTTTCTTTTTAAAACGAAGGGTGGGACGTGGATTAAACGTGTTCCAATTTTCCAATTTTCACACAAGTTATCAATATTTTCCTTTCTAATTTACACCGTTACTTTTATCATATTACACAAAAATTCCGATTTTGTCGATTGGCAGACGTACTAAGAAAATAGTTTAATCGTTAGCCTGGTCACAATTGTAACGAGCTTCAAGTAGAATCTTCCGCACCAAAGCATTCGATATTGCTCCTTAAAATGGCAGATAACATCGACAGAGCTAAGATGAAGAAGAAGTAGGAAAACGGAGAACGGGAAGCATGCAGGACATGATAAATCGTTGGAGTATCCCTTTTCTCCGATTTTTCTCGCGGTGCAGACACCAAGTGCTCTACCACATTACTTCATTTCACTGGACGCGTTTCTTTCTCGTCGTGTTTTAAAAGAAACACACCCTTAAACCCAATAACCTGGTAATCTTTTTCAGTTTGCTGCCAGTTGTCACGCGTCGTTGAAATAGCATTTTGCAATGATTCATCTACGTGTTCATACTATCTCGATCGTTGAAAAATTCGGGTACCAATGCGGTTCATCGTATCAGAGGAGAATTAATATGTTGAAGAAAATGTAGAAACGACATGATATTCTTCATTCACCAGAAATCGGATACATTGCAGTAAAAAATCGATTCCTTTGAGAATATTCATAAGCTGGCAGAAGACAGGAGTGTGATAGCACACGATTTTGATTATTTGCGAGTGCGTGAGGTATAAAACCCCATAGCGAATGGGAGAGCCGTTTTATCCAACGTCGTGAAGAACTTTGATATGAACCTTCGATCGTATAAGAGTATTTCTGAAGTCGTGTATGGGTGTTAAAAGTCAAGTTGAGCTATTTAAACGAACGCGAAATATGCAATGTCTTTTCCAAGGTGCTCCCCAAATATACATATTACTATAAACACAAGGGAGATGACAAGGATCATCATTATCTAAGAAATTGTAGAATAAAGCATGAAAAGTTCCTTCAAAGTCTTCCAAACGAATCCCTTCATACAATCGAACATTCCTCGCGTCTCAGCTAAATATCAAGGTCTTTGGCAGTGGCAGGTGGAAGCGACGTCTTCCGTGATTTACCATCACGGAAAACGGATCTTCGAAGACGCTGCTGCAAAGCCTTTTAGGCCGGATGCTGTCAAATTAGGAGAGGACCGACCTGAATTCAGGCTGTCGGAGATGTTTTTTCTTTGGGGGGGGGGGGGCGGCAGAACATATAACGTCCACTTTTAAGTGCTACATCCTGCGCGTGACACTCTGTAGGAAGTTGAAAGGCAAAGGGACGAGAACTTTGGGGTGTCGATGTTCATCGATGACCTGGTTCAGAGCGTTTTTAATGAAACTGTCCCAGTGATTGAAAGTTACTTTGATTTATAGTGTAGAATGGCGTCCGTCACGCACTTAGCCCGTGGCTTCTCCTGCTTTTCTCGTTGGAAAAAGCTCATTTTCTTCATATTTCATGGAACAATGAGTAGTTCAAGAGATAACGAAAATCAAAGAAGTAGGAAAGTGCTATTATTTTCTTTCAATTTATCAAATATTTCGTGACTTAATTTGTAAAATAAAACAGTGGGTATTGAATTGGCGATCACCCACTGCGAAATCATTATTTATCATCTTCGAATACGCACGAGAAGGTAGAAGCAATTTATTTAAAAAGGATTAGGGTGAAAACGGTGCGTGCTGACCCCTTCTCAAGACAGGAAAACATGGTTAGAAACAATTACGGTGGTACTGTGACTTTTACGAAAACCTTTCCCAATCCCGGAAGAAGTTACGAGTTCTGAGAGATATCGTGTAGATTGCAGCCAACTTGAACCAGACTGTTAGTCATTAATAGGAATTTGCACTCTGTTTAATTATGCCAGAATTAGAGAGCATTACGGTTTTTCGTAAATTTATACTTGAGATATATGATAGCCGTAGATAAGTTACGACTCTTATTTAGGCAAGTTGTCATATAGAACTTGTTAGAAGCACAGTGCTTACGTGAACTTTATTTTATGCAGCGTGTGCACATACCAGTTCAAGAAATGATAAGAAAGTGAATATTTTATCCTGGCATAATCAAAAGCCAGTTGCTGTACAGATATTCTTCTATTAATTGAATACGAAGCATAATATTATTTTACTTGTCAGCATAATTATTACTCGATACTCACTTGCCGCAAGAATAGACTCGTAGAAAGATTTCGATCGTCGTCTTTAATATTTCGGATGGTAGAATTCGCTGCGGAAATCTGTGCTAGCTAGTTTGCATCCCTGAATTCCGTCCCCTGTCAGCATTCAGGTTAATTAGCGTTCTGTTGTGGTGCCGTTACGATGCTGCGCCAGCGTCTCAAGCCCAGAGTCGACGGTAATATCGGGTAATCGATAATATCGAGAATATTCAGGTAATAATCGTCGATGGTGCGCGGCTACGCTAGAAGAAACAAACATTTCTTCATCAGCGATAATGTTTGAACGAGCATTATTGTCAATTCTTATTGCAAGCGGGAAAAATTTGGCAATTTATCAGGAAGCGATTTATCAAAATTCAAACATAGGTGAAGAGAGTCTGTCTAAAAGAAAATTCGAAGAAGAACGCATCTTGTAAATGAATACGTGTAAAACGCGTAGAAACAATATATTCGTGTAGGAAGCAGAAATGTTGTATGTTTGTAAGTAGACGTTAATACGATTAATACAATGGGTTTAATTAATTAGGAAATACGTCATTGATAAACATTTTGATCGAGTAGTCATACTTTTCGCAACTTCACATTTTATATTTGACACGCATCGATATTTTGTTAAAGCTGACAAATCTACGTAAAACATGTATCGACGCTTTCATCGGCAGGAAAAGAAAAATGGAACAGATTTCATCGGAACGATAAAAGGATGATTCTTCTCCAAACGTCACGCAGAGATTCTTGCCCAATGATAGTTTTCTTGTGGTTTCTTTTTAATAAGAAGAAACGGTTGATCCTTGATTGAAAGAGGAAATATTTGACAAATGATAACATCCTTTTAACCAATTGATGCACGATTTTCCACGTAACCCCACGTACTTAGAGAACAGGCCGCTAGACACACGTATTTGCACTTGGGTACGGATCACCTGGAGCGAAGTATAGAAAGATCGAAGCAGCGAAAGGAGGAAAAGGGAGAGGTTGAGCAGCGTAGCGTTCAGGAGTATAGGTAAATGTTAAGCGCGCCACTCGGACGGTGTTAACCACAAAGCAGTTCTAGAATCGTTGATTCTTTCGAGGCTGACTGGCGCATCGGTAATGGGAACAATGGAATCAAGTATGCCGGCCGTCAACAATCGAATGGTGAGAAATGTATTGAACAGAGATCGAAGATTATTAGCAAAAAGAGGTCAGCGATAAAATGAAAAAATCTCTATATATGTACGCACATCGAGGATTGAATTAAGACATCCTGACGTTGCTTTGAATAATAAAATGCCGGATGAAAGATGGGAAAATCGTGAAAATGAAAAAGAACTGGAGTAAAGGTGATAACTGACCACGTTATTGTGAATTTCCACTAATTTATTACAATTATACATAAACAAAGTATTGAATGAAATATCGTTGTGCAAATTGTTGTTATATCGAATGATTTATTGATTGAAGTGGAACATGTGCGGACACAGAAGGAATCAAATATAACGGTTGGGAGGAGAATGGGCCGAAACGAAATTGGAGCACCGCGAAGGTTGAAAAATTAATAAGAAAAATGCCGCAATTTGCTGCAATTTGCCGCAATTTGCCGCACAGATGCGGCAGCAGTCCCTTGCACCACGAATCCTTTGAAGGAGAGGACTTTTATGGATCTAAAGTAAATCGTGACGCAAGTATGATTGGTAGGAGCTTAAGCAATCTTTGCTTTCCCGATTTCCATACGCATGAATGTGCAATGCAATCGGTGGAGGAGAAATTGCGAGTCAGTCCCACTAGAATTGATGGGAAAAATGGAAGCGAATGTGTGCAACTCGTAATTGAATGAATGTCTAAGTGAAAAAATTAGTAGCAATCCTGCGGATCAAGATCGTCAGCAAACGTTAGGGTCTGTTCACTTCGAGGGGGATCATTTCTGGATCACGCGGTTGCTTTTCCCAGCTGCGTGCGAGGACGAGCATCGGAATAGGCAGGTCGCGGGTGGCTCGTTGTAACGGTAAAGGAGCCAAAAAGTAGACACCGATTACGAAGATGGATAGAAAGAAGAAATGAAGAGGGCTCCGAGGGAAGACGATATCCTCGCGCATACGGTTCTCTGTTGACTGTTGAAGCGACTTAGGTGACCGCAGCGTTCACCTACGCTCCGGCACAGTACGTTCTCCCCTACGTACGCTACGGTAGGGACGAGGGTGGAAGCTGTGCGAGCGAGACGAGCGCAAGGATACCGAGGCATGCGCTGTCCTATCATATTGATCTCGCCATAGTAACGATTCTCTCTTCTCCGGCAATGTTGGCATACACTATAGCCGCGGGACGAAGAGGGTAGTCCGATGCGAGAACGGCGGAAGGGGTTGTACACCCCACGATGCGCGGATGTCGGCCGTTCAGGGGGTGAACGAGAACGACGGCGGCATTGATCGGACAAGGATGGAGCTAGGGATAGTTGAACAGAGAAGAGAGATATCGGTGGCGGTAGGCAACACAGGGTGCTAGCGCCAAAGAGAGCCGAGGCGGCGATACCGCGCGGCGCTGCAGCCAGATGAAAATCAGTCCAGCGTTGGTCGCCGGCGAGGGCGCATCTGACAACTCTGTGACAAGATTCAGGGAACATTCGTAATGAATCGTTGATCTCGAGGCAGATTAAGAACGATGATGTTAATCCGTGTGTCGGCAGAGGGTAGACGGTGGTGAAAGTCAGACGCGCTCTGGGAATCGGCGGGGCGGCGGGCGGGGGGGGTGGGCGGGCGGTGCTCGAGAAAGCTCGGATGAATGAGCTGGCTCGTCGAGAAAGGAGACGACCAGTTTGTGAGCCGTGCAAGTAATTCCACGATCCGCGACACTGTGTGCTCTCTGTTGCATCTGACCCGAAACGCGGTGAGATCGTCCAGGGGGACGAGAGGGAAGATAGGGGAAAAGTGAAATTGAGTCGATCAAAAGCGAACGAGTCCAACGAGAGGAGAAGAGAGATGTCCTCGATGCCCAACGATGCCGCACGAAGGCACGATCGAGCCGAAGCGTAGTGCGTGCCAAGTGTACGCGCAGGGACACGCAGCAGGTCCGCGGGGGCTTTCACGTGCCCCTGATAAAACGAATATGATGCCATTGGGGCACGTACGTTCGGGCGGACCCTGAGAATAGCTCGAATTACTGCGAGAAATTAACAGTGCCTACACGGGATCCAGCTGGTGGTCCGTTCCCTCTGTTCAATGCGTTTTGCAGCCACGTGCGAGGACAATCGAACAGCGACGAGGTGGAGGAGGCGGAGAAGTGCAAACATGAGACGTTGGACTCTCATGGCGGCTATAGCCCTAGCTGCATCGGGTGAGTTGCGAACGGTCTAATTATTTCTCTATACAGATACTTTGTACAAGGAGCACACACTTTCTCCATTCGTGCTAGGCTCTCGTCCTAAAGACGCTTTAATTTCGCGCCGCGTACGGTCAATCGGGTGCTTTTCTTCACAAATTTTATACGTTTTTCTTTCCCCCTTGCCCCCCCCCCCCTCTCTCTCTCTCTCTCTCTCTCCGCCTGTGTGTCTGTACCGCCTCTGCTATTCTTGCCTTTTGTGTTCTCCCTGTGTGGAAGTACCTTTGACCGAGATGCGTGTGCTCTTTCCGTGCACGAGGCGAGAATCTCGGTGTAGGTCGCACCGTAGGGACTTGCATACAGAAATGATTGTTACTCGCCGTCCAGAGAAAATTAGAATGCTTGAAAGCTTGGCAATATACAGAATGTAGCAACGACGAATTATTGCCGCGCGCGGTCGCCAATTTGTTTGCTACTTGATTTATCGAAGAATTTTTAACGATGTTTGAAGGATTGGGGGGGGGGGGTGTTTATCATGCGCGTTCCAATATGCGAGCGTACTTTGAAAAATATCTACGAGCAGCGAAATCGGTACGGTTTAGCTATTTGCACGGCCGAAGAGGGAACGCTTTCCTTTCCTTAGCGGTGGATCTTCAGGGAAGTGGCCTGGAAGCCTTCGTAGATGAGAGAAAGAATTCCCATCTCGACAGCACGGAACAATCGGCTTCCGAAGCGGCAGATTTTAATTGACGCGCTGCCGCAATCGTGACAGTCTCCTTATTCCGATTCGCGTAACGGTTGATTAATTGGGGCCTCGAAAGACCACCGTCTCCCCTCATTCTATCTTTTCCTCTCCCTGCATAAAATCTAGATGCTGTGGGCGGGAAGAAGAATGCTTCGCTCTTTAAACCGCCCACGCGGTTTTTTAGCCACATGTCACTGCGTTGAACTTTTTAGGGGCTGCCCGATTGTAAGCGAAAGTGAGGGCGGAAGTAAAACGGGACATTCGTTCATGCTCATTGTACTGCTTACAAAGAATATTTTCACTACTGTTAAACATTGAAATTGCCTGACCCACGATGAATACGACTAATTACTTGTTAGAAAAAATACCAGGTGAAGAAATTGATTAATATTGTTCGAATTATTATACATACTTTTGTTAGGGTACAGTCAATTTCGATTTGTGGGTGTATCCGTAAGTTTCTTAGCAAGGTTTCAAACATGCTCGGGTATACAATGTATATGTATGTATACGTGCATTAAACACCCACGCGCATTGCGTGTGGAGCACGAGTTGACCAACTGAATGCTAAGCATACCAATTTCGTGCAGAGCTTGACCATCAGAATGTGATCAGCACTGACGTATAGATAAATAAAGACAGAAATACTTTATTTGACTGTATCATTTGGCGGTTGAATTTCACACTTGAACTACCTACCGCCCAGGAAAAGTATTTCCGTAGTACTCGATCCTTAAATCAAATTATTTACGTTCATTTCTGCATCCCAAAGGAGCATTCAAATAAAAAAGAGAAGAAAAAACATTTTCTGAACGGCTGTCTCTCAAGTTAGTAGGAGCTATAATTAAACTTGCTTGAATTTTACATAATACGCGAACTACCTGTTACATTGTCGTATCAAATAATCTACTGTTCTCTCCGTTATCCTTTCTCCGTTTTATCCATAAATAACAAGCACCGGTCCAAAGGCATGATCAATGTGCTTTTTACCATCCGTGTAAACATCGTAAACACAGTGTCGCGATGTGCTGGGGCTCGTAAGGAATAGAGCAGTGATGAGTTTTCATCCCTTGCTTAATAAAGACTGTGGGTCGTTCCCTGGTAATACCGTTGTTCATGTGAATGTGTCAATTACTGCTTGCGCGCAAAATACGAGCGGATCGGGGTCAAAATGAACAATCAGCAATTGAACATAAATTTTGCAAATGTTTCATCGCCGCACGATTAAATAGCACGCTGTAATGACACAAGACCAGAGAACAACAATACGTTTCGAGCAACTATGGAATTATGCCAGTCGTTGAAGCAAGTGCATGAAGGCTGGCCTATGATTTAGCTACTCCACTGAACACGTAAAAATACGTCGTTCATCGAAGCGACAACGTTTCGAGTTGTTTTCTCATGTTACTCCAATCATTTCTAGTTCTTTGGCAATCTTTCTGTATCTTTTAATTGACAGCATACGTCAGCAGTAATATCTTAACTACAATTTGGCTGTAATTCAAATTACGAGACACCTTGGAGATCCACAGCGGGACGACCTAGAATCTCTGAAACTTCGTAGACGATATAACAATCTCTCCCCTTTCTGCTATCATAGATCTTCTATTGTAGATGAATTTGAAGCGCTAGTGGAGGGCTGAATGCCGTCAGATAGCCATCCGAAGCTCGACGATCATCAGAGTGGAGAATCGGTGCTTCAGAGCTCTCGTGGAGTAGCAGCAGTTTCCGAGCATCGGCTGACGACTCCACAATCGGCGACCGCGTATATCACGTTCGACGTGGCTTCGCACACCGGCTTCTGCTTCGGACGTGCACCCCCCCGTTGTGCCAGGTCGCTTTTGCTAGTCAGAACGCGATTCCGCGTTGTGCAGCGTCCGTTTGCACACGCGTCGAGTACGCGCTCCGCCTCGCCCTGGCCGCGTGCGTAAGCGTGCGGTAGGGTGTATGCGGGTGTAGAACAGCAGCGGAGTATCGAACGCGCGCGCCAGGTCGCTTGAAAAGCGGGGGACACTCAACGGAGAGTCAGCCTTACACATGGTCGCACTGCTGTTGCGCACACGTACCGTGGGGTGGTGGGATTTTTTCACCCTCTCTTTCTGCCCCGTTTGCCGCGTGCGGCTCTTTCGATAGGCGCGCGATCATGCACGTCAAGAGTGAAAACTGTGCCAAATGCTGCGAGTTGCTTCGGGGAAACAAGCAGCCCCAGTTCTGACCACGCCAAGTCTTTTTCACTCTGCTGTATTTTCTGGTCTCGAGGACACAAAGTCTTAATATTATGAGAAAATTGGAGTTTTCTACAAAGACTGAAGCAAGTTCGTTCTTTATAGAGTAAATGAAAAATTAGATCAATTCCTTACAGCGTCGCCTCAGGGCGCTACCTCGTCTTCGTTCATTTCCGAATCTTCCGCTCGTTTTTGCGAGCATTCAACTCGCCAAGTTTCGTTGCTAGGTCATAAAAGTTTGGTCTCGTTTCCTTAATTCGATACACCTTAGTTTCACCCGTGTCCACTAGCAACACTGAACAACGATGAAAGTTTGATGAAAATCGGATATAAGAATCTTCCAGGATCTATATTTTTTACGACGACGAATACGGCATGTATGAGTGTGTACATTCGTGACACAGAAATATAAGCATCGCGTTAAATTATTTACCGTGGGGAAACTGCCCAGGGTGGTAGTCCCGCTGATGTTTCAGAGTTCATTTTCACGAGGAGCTTCTCGCATTTTTTAATTTAAACCGCATGCACAAATGCAGCCAAGTCTGTGTGTTTCTTTTTTTTTCGCCAGTCGTCCGACCAGCTTTTCGCGAATTTCTGTAAAGGGGACAATTTTCCGTCATTCCACTGAAACGCGACAGTGGTACTACATTAAATATTTCCGTCCGCCGAGGATATTGCACGATGGGAGTAGTATGTATATAGTATAACTTCAATGGGGTAGCAAGTAAATCACGCCGACTTTCTTTCCTATCGCTCTGTGTAATACCACAGGCTTTTCTCTGGCCTATCGTGGCCTTTCGCGAAGCATAGGAACACGTTCGATGGTCGTGCAACAAAATATTTGTTAAAAGATTCGTGACTGATAAGCGAATTATGATTTGATCCAATTGCTAGTAGTTCCAGTCAATCATTAGGTTAGTTTAGTGTTTTTACGTAAGTTTTTATAGTGGCTACTAATGACTCTATCATTAACGCGACCACGTTGAAATAAACTCGAATAAATAATCTCAATACTTGGAATCTTGAACTTTGATTAATAATTTTCCAAGCCTTTTTCTACAGGAATTGAGCAAAGCACAACACCGATTCACCATCGTGTCTTACCACGAACCGTGACCCCCTCCCCCAGTTTTCGTTACGAACAGCGATCACTGTAATTTCGTCGTCGATTGCGATGTCGTTGCTATCGCGATAGAAAGGTGAACGACGGAGGACATGGCCTGTCCAGATTACGGGTTTGGATACAGGACCTGCTTGTCCCCGAGGAAATACGCTCGATCCTCAATTATTTGAGGAAATTCGAGAAGAATATTCAGTGGCGATATAATTCACACACCGATGTGTATCTCTCGGACTTCAATTCGATAAAAGCATATAGAATTGTTTATAGAAATAAAAATATGCTAAACGTTAGGGCTGAATTATTGGATCGCGGTAAACGCTAATATTACTTTATCGACATTGCTTGTACATGCCATGTACACAGCACCCTCTTAGAACAAGCAGAAATCCTTGTAATTTTATCGACAGTTGCGTCGTAATGTGGGGGGGGGGGGGGGCTGGGTTCAATTAGGGTAAGGAAATGTTGATTGATTCCGTTCAGATTGTTACTGCTGGGAAAATATTTTCCAAGAAAGAGCCCTATTTAAACCTCCAAATCTATCAAAATTGATTTCAATCTAGAAACGAAATGGGAAAATTCCAATTAATTCTTCTTACTTCTTCATTTTTCATTTCCATCTTTTCTACCAATTTTCCCCAACAGAAACAGTTTCAAAAGATAAAGTGCAATTTCTTAAATGCCGATTTCCTAGAATATTCAGAAAACTACTAGTTTGTCGATCAATTTGTCAGACCACAACAGATCCGTCTTGATCGCCTGACAACGTGATACGTTCCAAAAGTGGCGAGTTTCCTTTCTCCGTAAAGACGACTAAATATTTACCTGGTCTCGGCTGAGGAACACGCCGCATCAGCCGCCTGATAACGGGTTGCCAAAAACGGCATCAGACAATTCGATCGGTCTCGCGAAACGTTTTGGTGTAAATAATCCATGCCCTGTTGAGCATCCTTTCGAGTCTCTTGTCGCACTAAATTTAGTCGAACGGGCCAGCTTAACCGCGAGACCAGCCTCCATTAATAATGAAACGGGCGATGAGTGACGCGTTGAAATATTTCAATTCGACGCCAGGGAAAAAGGACGCTAAAGATTTGATGTTGTGCCAGTTTCACGGGAATATCCCTGACAAAAATATTGTCGAATAAAAGCGATTCAATTGCTGTCCATATACAAAGGAAACTTTGATTTTTGTTACAGTGGAAAGTTATCCCGCGGCTTTCATTTCAATTCCCCCTCGATTTTTATACGCAACTTCCGCAACGGTTTAAGGAGATTTTTCCCGGCGTGGACACGGTCGGGCACGGACGTTAATTAAATTTCCCTTAACCGCGGTATTTGATGCAGCACCGGGCAGCGACGCTTAATTTCGCGATCAGTATTCATAAATTCAGTTTCTATTAAACGCGCGTTTTTATCTAGCGCGTGATAAATCACGCGGCGCCCGAATATCTTCTATTTTCCATGATATTTCCACCGTCAGCCCTCGAGACGCGTGAATTATTGCACCATTGACAATGTTCGTTAATTCGTTTTATCCTACTTGGAATTGTGCGAGGTAATGGAAATGAATTCGCAAGGAATTACTAATCGCAGCAACGCGTACTCTTGGGATAACGTGAGATGTAGAGAAGGTTGAAGTACAGTGTAATTCTTGCAGCAACGAAATCAGAACTCGATGCCAAATAAAAAGGAAGAAGCAGCTAATTTAAGTCAATAGTAAAAATGAAATTGGAATAACTCCATAGTAGTACAAGTCGATCAGTGGTCGGACATACTTGTCATTGAATTCGCAACGGGTTGGCAAAAGGTTAAATGATTCACAACATTTCTCGTGTGCTTCGTGTGTTCATCGGAAGCAATCGATCAGAAAGATTCCTCAAAGAATTCTATCCACCCTCATCAGTTTCGATTTCTCGAGGCAGACAACACCATCGACATGCCTGCCAAGACAAACCGCATAATACAGTGGAAGGGTTTCCTATCAGCCAAACGTCTCTCTCATGACACACGTGCATACATCCGCGAACTATACTTCCTGCCGTTTCGCTTGTCCAAGTTTCGCGCAGCTTCTAATGGAGGGCAATATGAGCAAATAGTTAGTTCGGTAGGTGGTTTCGTGCAGGGAGGAGGAGAAGCTTTATCGCTGGGCTGCCTGCCGGTTGTAACAGCTTACAATCTAACGTGCTAACATGTCCGCTGGCTCGGATGAAGGGTTTCGCTGTGCGCGCGTTTGAAATACGCCGCGTATCTTTGCGTTGGCCCATGAGAGTTTTATTCGTTTCTTTTACCCTCGAAAACCCGGTAGTCTTCGGGAAACACACGCATATTCGGCATATCCCTTTGTGTTTCGGCAATTGCTACGGCAAAATTACACGGCGCAATGGTAGGCGAATTGGTCAATTTGTACGGATATGGAATCGATGTCTATTGCGGTTAAAATATCGTGATTTCTGGATGAACAATTGAGAGATTGCAAGCCCTACGGAAATTGTTTTTACAGTCATTGATTTTTCCTTCTTGCTTTGCAATGATTCATATTTGACCGCTTTCATACTTGGATGCTATAGAAGTAGCATTTTAACTTCAGTACACGCATATTGTATTTTGAATCTGCAGCTAATAATGATCAGCCAAGGTAAATCTATCATGAAACCGTACAATATTCTGCCACGGTATAGAAACAAAATACACGTCGAAGAATTTTTCAAAGAGGACAATAATTGCATTTTCTTCGATCCATTGTTTCCCTCTGAAACAAATAATCATCGTCCGAGCAAACAAATAGAATGTTCCCTATGTTCTTTATCCACTTTTCTCCCTTCTGAAACGTTTAAGGAATGTTAAACCCGAATACCCGTTTCAGGCAGCCTAAAAATTGATTTTATATTCCCATTGTGCGTTATGAGAACACTGGGCTGTGACCATTCATACGAGAATTTAATTGTCAGCCATGCGAACGAGAGTAAGATAGACGTTTATCGATTCTGTGTCAGTTGTCCCCTTCCGGTGACGGCACACCCGCCACTGTGCTCGTGCATCAGCCTTTCGTTTCTTTTTCGGGGTTACGTGTAATTTTTGTCCCATCACTGACAGCAGGATAAACGACCCCTTTTCGAAACGGCATCGAGATGTAAATGTTACGAAAATAACGAGATCGTCAAGTGCTTCTTAACGGTTAAATGATAATAAATTGCAATTGTCACAAACGAATTTTTGCAAAGACCCACAAAGTCAGCCCCAGAGTGAACAGCGATTAGCCGATGGTCAGCGTCATAGTAATAAAAGAGTAATGAGCACAATCGGGGAAGTTATTAAGGACTCCTTATCTCGGAGAACTGGTCGCGAAACGAGGAAGAAGGAGAGTGTCTTTCATCACGTTTTTCCCCTGAAAAATTTCTCCTTCGGCCTGGAAGTACATATTTCTTCACCGACAAAAAGGAAGCTCCGCAACAATCAATATTTTCTCCTATCCGAAACTTTGCTAGAGTTTCTCTGCCTTTGGTAGTGTTTCCGATTCGTAACCCCCCCCCGCTTCTTTGACGAGTATACTCGCAGAGGTGTATCAGCCTATAGAACTCACTCTAATTCGTCGATGCATCCGATCGTTTCGAGGTTGATTGCTTCCATTACGAGCTCGGCTGGGGTAGTATGTCGAAGCGGAAGATGGAAAATGCGAGATTACACGATAGCTCGCTACACGAGCCCACCTCGTCAAGGAGATACCGCCACTCTTCAGCGCGGTGATATCGAGTCAACTATCGATTACGACACGCGATCTTCCGTCGTGGTTTATGCTCGTTCAACGAGGGAGACGAGTGTACCGCGGGAACAAATTGAGAAATTGCCCCGACGCCGGCAAGGCGATTCGTATGTTTCAAAACAATACGGAATTCGAGGGCTAGTGAATACTTAACTGCCTCGCTAATTGCCTGCTTTAAATTACATTGCGCCTGGCGATTAATTTGACCAGTTTTCGCTACGGAATATAATAGAAAATAAAGGACAGATCAATCCTCGACAAATCGCAAAGCTGCTCTTTCACAAAGTACTATTCAAAGTTAAGATAAAAGTGAAAACGGGAGTACAACCGTTTTGCCGATTGTTTCACACGGACTACGAATATCTGAACGGGTGTCTGCGAAGCTCTTTTCAGCAACGTACGTACAACAATAGTGATAAGAGAAGTCAGTGTCGGATACAAGTATGTCGAAAGGATAAGCATGGTCGCTTGAAGATTTGATAAAAAGTTTCTCCGGGGAGAGGGCACTTGTTACAAAAGTTCCACTCTACCGAGACAAAACAAGAGGTGCTAGTTTCTCCCTTCTACTTACAGGGAATCGGATCTATGTGCAACCGATGCATATTCCAACTGACTCGGAGAATTGGATCCCGATTCACAATGCACAATTTGCAGTGGGAAGATTTTCCTTATTATTTGTAGTATGTACATATATGATTGTCCTTGTATCGTTCCTTTATCCTACTTTCGATACTCTTCTTTTCACCACAATTCCACTATTCTATGGAAATGTATTAACGCTGCATTTCTACTGTAACGTGCATTAATTCATCATTAGCCGGGAAGTTCGGTTTGAATTTGTTGTTGCAAAATTACTTGCTGTTTGTTTATCTGTCCGTTGTTAGGAAACATGCGGCTTCGAGCAATGCGCGCGATATAACTTGAAAGTTTCGCTAGGAGCCGATGCGGATTCGAAACGTTTGTTTCTTCTTTTATCTGCAAACTAATCTAGATTCATAGGAGATTAAACCAGTGTGGCTTGCTTCTACCACGAATATCACTTTCCACCGTCGGTGAGTTATGCATTGGAACACGTGTTGAATTTGTCTGTCTTTCTGTTCAAATCGATATCTGGATTGAAAATGGATTTGAAAAAGTACAGAGGACGCTCCCATATCGTTTATATTTTCGTGCAAAAAAGAGAGTGAGCAGAAGAGGAGAGTTCCTTTCAAACCGTTTTTCGCGCGTTCAACGCGCAGCAAGATTACAATTCTATGCGCAACAGGGGTAGAACGCGCATTCTACCGGAAAGCAAAGAAGCGGGAGGAAAAAGTAGAAGGGTGAAAACCGGGTCAGCAAGTAATTGAAAAAGCTGACTACAGCACGTCGCGTCTCGATATGCTATTAGCATTTCGTGTTGTCGGTCATTTAGCTGGTTCGAGGGACCATTGCATGCTACTGCATACATACACTCGCGTTATCTCTCCAGCGATAAACAAATTTGATTGCCATTTATTTCACTGTTGGAGAGATAACCGGAAACTTGTGAAACAGCTGATTAAGCTAAGCCATGCAAGACTTTTACTTTAGGCAGTGCAATTTATTTCTCACAGCGGTAATGTAGCTAGATTATTTTCAAGTGTACAATAAATAATCATTTTATAGAAAGAAAGGAAAATGTTTACGTTCAGAAGTCGGCGTAATGTCGACGTTAATCCCTCGCAGCTCGATGACCTAAAATTAGCGCGTGCACGACTGCTATTGATGCAAGGTAAATGAGTCCCAAAGGCGTTCAAGAGGTCGATAATGCACGGCCTTCGGTAGAGCAGCCGTGTGACGCGGCACAGGTGAACGCATGAAAGATGCAGCCACTCCTGTCTCCAGGAGTGTCAAGGGTCGCTGACTCCCAGGCGGCCGTTCTTTCTAGCCGCCTTGAAAGAAGCTCGACTCGTCGCGCGGATCGATTCGGTCACGTATACGTACAAGCATCGCGAACCAGAAACAAGAGCCACGACGTTCAGTCGAGTACACGTCGTCGTCGCGACAGAGGGAAAAGACGTTCCTGCGAATCGATGCTCTACTTCATGCTGACTAGAGACAATCCTCAGAAGTCGGGATCAATTAATGTTCGATTGGGGTACACGTGCAATTGTCATTGACGCTCGCTGAAATTCTTTTTTCTATGATGGATCAACAAGCGTGCAGTTTTGGAGTAGAATGTGGAAACGTTGAGGAGGAGGAGGAGGAGGCTGAAATTGAAACAGAGAGGGTGTTGGATTCTACGATACGCTAGGATGTGCTTTTTTCTTGCAGATGACGAAAGTTAATACCGTTGGATTAGCAGAATCTCTTCCTTTTGAATAGAGACAATATAATGGACATTTTCTAAACATAAATTGTAAGTGAAAAGACTACGATGCTTCCCAATTATTTGTTATAAAGGCAGTGCGATCGGTATCGATATTACATTGCTTCCTTTCTATTTCCATCATCTTTCCCACCGGATCACGGTGACCGATTGAATTTTACAATGGTAGCCGTGCATCGTGCAGCAAAGGACAAGAATCCTTTCATCCTTGAAAAGAGCATCGGCATGGTGGAGAATGGCTTGGAAGACAGTCGCTTTTTCTTTTTCATTTGTTCCAGCAGCCTTTTCCAGATAGCAATAAATTCCGCAGATCAAAGCACCATCCCTCGTTGTCATTTGGGGACGTGGTCGTCGCTATCGAAGCTTCTTTAATGGTGGGTGGATGTCCGTAAAAGTAAAGCTTTTGGTGGAAGTTTGGCAACGAGACCAAGCGTTCTGAATACACCCCCTCCTTTTCTGTGCTTCTTTCTCCCTTGCGATCGCTACGGTTCGATTAAAGTGCGCCCCTGTAACGAACGTTCCGGTACTTCTTGGAACTTGACGTTCAATCGCAAACCGGAGAAGAATTACGTGCCGAATTAAATAAATGTTGTATCCTAATGAAGCGAATGTAAAGAAAGGTTGATCGTTATCGAGCCCTGCCGTTTAATTTGTTCAAATTGTCGCGTTTTCCACTTGGTTGGTACAAAGTTAATCGTATTCACAGTTGAAATGTTTTCTTATTCAAGAGACACAAACTCCGTGACGAATAGAAAAGTTAATCAGTCACCTCCGAGGAAGCGCAGCTAAGACACGTGTACAAGTTCTCATGAGCGTCTTTAACCGCGGCAAAGTTTCTCGTCTTTCAGACTTTTTAAAGGACAGTCTTGTGTGTGTGTCATCGACCGGATAATACGGTCCTTTCCAGCAACTGTGTTTTGTCCTTTTCGGATCATTTGGAATCCCTTGTCTCTCATTTTTGATTGATCCCTTGTTCGTGTGTCACACGATCGCCGACGAACGCGTGGCTACAATTTCCCCGTGGAACGAACGGAGGTCGATCGAATCAATAGGGAATGAATTTTTTGCCGTTCGAGCAAGGGAGAAACCGAGCACTTTTTACCATCGGGCAGCCAGCCCCCGTGCCGGGCCGATCGATCATAAAGTTTGGTCCAGAAAAGTTCTGCTGTGAATGAGGCAAAACGAAACATCGCTATTGGAATTCTTCAAACAGAGCCTTGCTTTCAGTCCAATTTTTCTTTTCAAACACAATTCGGTGGAACTCTCATGGCCAGTAAATTTATCGTTGCATTTGCACTTGCAGAAGAGAGCTGCAGGTGCGACCATTTTTCACGTAGTTTGAATAGAGTACCGCTTCTGAAAGCTGCGTCGATTGCCGTCAGCAAAGAAACGTGTTGCACTTAACTTCCGAAAAATGCAAGGGGCGGACGGGCGTGTGGCATTAATATTCGATAAAGAGACGAATCGTAAAGCAGTGCAGGCCAGGATGTGCTCCACAGGAGTGTGCAGAAGATTCAACCTCATCGTTGATCGTATCATCTTTCCGGCCGAAGCTATCTTTTCAAGCAGCTCCTAGACTTTACGGCGACGAGCCGTCATTAGGTTCACACAGTGTGCCAACAATATCGACGAGAGGGTCGGGGGCTTTGATCTGTCGGAACTTATGGTTATCCGATAAGCTGAACGGGTAGCATAAACTCAAGAGAGTAGTGCTTTCTCGGTCTTTGCATCACGCTCGATCAGTTCCCCTTCAAGGATGAGGGATTCTTTTGTCCCCGGCCATTTGCCAGATTCCAGTAAACTTACGGCAGGCAAACGTATATTACGTTTTTCGACCAGAAGCAAGAGAAACGTCTCCCTCTTTTATCGATGTCGAACTCTGGCCGTCGGTTTCGATTGACGCGTTGCTGATCGAGGAAATGACGACGGAGCGATAAATAGCGAACTGTGTGTGACATAATTCGATGGAGCAACAAAGAAATTCCTTAAAAAACTTGCGCCATTTTGCTGCGAGTGTATACACGTCTGATTTTCTTTCAAGTGTATACTCCTCCCTTGTTAAACATCTTACACCCCGTTGTCAACTTTTCGTTGCAGCAATTTCTAAGCAAATATTTGTACAACCATTAAGTGGTTGGCCGGCCACTGTGCTACGCAAATTTACCTTTACGCGAGACACACTTCGTCGGGCAGTTTCCGGGGGAAATCCTAAAGAGTCCTGGAAAGGAAAGATTTCCCCTCGAAAGTGAAGAATCGGATCGAATCTGACGACTGATCGGGCTAGAACTGTTGTTGAACGAGCAACGATATCGTCCGTAAACATACGGGAAAATAAGACGACATATGCCGTAAAATAGCGTTCAGGAACAGACCTGCTGCCTCTTCTTTCGCTCACGCGTTTCTTTACTATTATCCCGAGAGCCTTCGGGGTTCCTTGAAACTGGAATTGTCCGTAACCTATCTCGACTTCCCTACGCAGCAAAGGGTCTACGAGTTTGGAAATACCATTTCCATTTCTTAGATGAAAGGGACGTGTCTGATTAGTTGTTGATAATTTCACTGAACCACAGAAGTGGTCACATGACAATAAGCTTCATAAATTGTTCAACTAAAATTAAACGTGTATATCCTTTTATCATAATTTTTCATTATTCTTCATTATTTCCTTTTCTTTTTTCACGTGCATCGAATTATCACGTGCATCGTCTGGCACACGTGTGTGAATCCCTAAGTTGTGTGAATTCGAGGGAAAACTTTGAAATTCTTCGTCATGTGCGCACACTACCCATTGGAAATCAATTCTCGCACGTTCTCATTTCTTATCTCGCTGTTTCACGCGCCACTTCGATCACATGTTTAGTTAAACCGCGCGGGGTACAGAAGATTTTCTCCACCCCCCGAATCATCATTTTATTTAAATCTCTTGAACCAATCGATTTTCCCAAATCGATTCGAAATTTCATCAACTCCTTCATTACATCTAGCTAATACGTGTTGGAAATTCAACAACGCACAGTGATGAGCCAAGTAATTTCACGCAAATAATTAATAATTATCATATTCGATTTAATAGATGTGTTTATAGTTATCCCCTCTAATAAGATTTCTGATATGAAACGCGATGGTATTTCTCTGCGACCAATTACTGACCCTTGTTGCTTTCCCTTGAAAATCGATTGCAGAAATGCAGGATAGATAAAGTGCCTGTGAAATATTGTCTATTGTCCCTTCAGATTAATTAGATCTTCTCGAGAAGTAAATAAGCTGAGTGAGAATTACTTGAGTTTTTCTGTAGAGATACATATGATATAGTCTGAGAAAATTTAGAAGCGCGTGTTTTAAACAAGACCTTATTTGAACTAAGCTAAGAAAAATATTTCTATTCACATTCACCTGCATCACATAAATATCTTAATGTCTAAACATTGTTTAGAATTCTACTAAAAAGAACAGAGAAATAACGACGAACCGAATTTTCTAATACTTGATATACACTTAACGAGACCTCGTGCAAATCTATTCTTTCCATGAATTCGCCTTTTCCCCCATGCCAGTCAGCGCAGAGCAATAAACGAGCATCGAAAGCGGGACTTAGACCACTAATCCAATTATTTGCCCCAATTCTTTCGTTCGTCATTCGTAACGGTCGTTTGCTCTGCCAATTTTAACATTACCAAATGGCCACGAGGGCCATCGCGTCGTTGGAAATTATTATTCAGACTCGCGTATCGATTCCATTGCGAAGAAAGGAGTCTCACTCATTATTCCTTTCCGTTCTCGTTAGCACACGTGCGAATGTCTTTCACTTTTCATTTCAACTCCACGACGTAGTTCGTTGCTGCGCGACTTATTTCGAAATATTATATTATATCAGGCAGAGGTTCCCGTAAAGCTTTTATGGTCGACGGGCATTTGTCCGAGATGAGGGAGAGAATGGAATTCTTTCACAGTTTGCTGCCGTTGCTACTTATTTCGTGTATTTCCTGGCAGCTCGAGGGAAAAAGACTCGCGTGTCCCTAATAATATATTTCCCGTAGCTCAAACTAATTCTTCACATTTCAAGTTTTTGCCTCGATTTTTATGTAAATATCAATTGAGCCAAAATATTCTGCATACATATTAACGTAAATTAATTTAGAGATGAATCATTCGAGATACATTTAAATAAAGCCAATTGTAAGAAATGGAGAAGCAATAGTTCACCCTTCATAGCGCAGCGTCCTAAATGAACAACTTCGGGGAAACGTGATAAATGTTGAAGATACGAATGATACAAGATAAAGACACCGGGCACATACACCCATCACCGTTCTACTTCTCTTTACTTGTAATAGAATGGAAAGCCAGCCGGCAAGCTCCTTTGTGGACAATCAAAACAGCCTCTAAGCTTCTTAACGAGATACATTTTCCTTTCTGCGTGCTGCTGCATGTTTTCGCTATTGAGATCGATGGTGGATGAGCTCTGGCTCGCGCGATATTCTCAGCCTTCGCAGTAAATGAAATCATCTGAGAATAACAAAAAGAATGTTACATTAGGGAGGAAGAATGGCTGCTTAAAGATTATTTAATAGTAATAGCTCCATACATTTAATGAATCTCTATAGCGTTAATGAATTGATGCGTAATATTCAAGTAAAATTCATTGCCATGACGTGAAAAAATGAACGATGAGAGGGATGAGAAAAGACGCACTACACGGCGTACAGAGAGTGAAAAGAGGGACGCAGGCAGGCGCAGCGACAAAGATACAAGCTGGACATAAAAGAAAAGGCTTTGGCACAGTTTTCCATGCCGACGTGACCTACTGGACTATCGATTCGCCGCGAAGGTTTTGGCAAGGGGTGGCGGTGGTTGATTTCGAAACTGAATGACCTCCCCTACACGCTGTCGGCAATCTCTTATTGAATTCGAACGCGCGAGAGTCTGTAGGGCCAACGAATATACATATGTATATGTCATCCGCCCTTATTTCCTTTTTCCCTTGCAGTCACTCCCCTTCCCCTTCCTTTCCCCCTGATCCAACTGTCCATCTACGTTTCGTGTCTATTTTTTTTTGTCTTCCTCCTCCGTCGTCACTATCTGAGAATCCCTCCCCTATTTTCCCTCTGTCTGGTCTCCTCCATGGCGTTGCCCGAGGCTTGGTGGGCATTGTTTCGCGATATCCGCGTATTTCGCGTCCCCTGGCTGCACGAAACAAAGGGCCAACAATGGGCCCAGACGAGATCTCGGCCGTATCTTCTTTTCTCTGTCACAGTTTTCTCCTCGCCTTTTTCCCCTTTCTTCCTTTACCTCTTCCATCTTCGCCCCACCCCCCGCCCCACCCTCGATTCTACGAGTCTTGTGTTGAGAAGGGATGAATTGTGGGATGAAGGGAGTATTTCGGCGACTGGAAGTCGATGCGCCCCGTGTGACGGAGACACAGAGAAGAGCAGGCTGTTTGTGCTTGCCCTCTTTTTCCACCCTTTCGATGTGTCTCTCGTTTTAGACACGAGATGGAACGAAACGAGCGTGTTTACATGGATTGAACGAGGCCGTAAGAAATTGGAGATTTGTATCGGGAGGGTTGTTACGTTACGTGCTCCTATCGGCATTCGCTCGTATACGGTCACCACGAGATAGGAAGCCAGCCCAAGGAGCTTCGCATCGGCCTGGGAACGATAATTCACTCGATTCAAGAGCTGGAATGTGGTTTTTCCCAACCCCGCAAACAATTTACTGGTTCGTCAAATTTTTGGGATCCCTCAAATCGATGCTCGTTATACATACATATAGTTAAATAAGCGCCGATTAGCTTCCTATTAAAACGACGATTCGTCTGTCTCCCGACTAGCTGTTGTTTGCAAGGGGGTGAATCGAGCGATACAAAGAGCTCTCAGGTGTAATTTTTAAAAGTAATTTCTCAGGGGAGTCGACGCTCTCGACAAGCGCTGCATGTCGAGTTCGCCAAAGAAATTACATCGAATCGTTTCACAATCGTTCCTGGAATGTACCGAGTGGGACCTAAAGTCCTTGTTCCATTTTTTTTGGCAATGTCCAAATTCAAATAGAAAGTATAATATAGGAGAATGCATTGCAGATGCTCTTTATCGTATTACTTCTGTTTGTGTTTACTTAGAGGATATATGGGAGGCACGAGAATTGCACTTGCTACTGCGTAAGATCAATGGAATTTAGTGTTATACTAGTTGCTAGAAAACAGAGTGATATCAATGTCGGATCAAGATTGGAGGAAGATTTAGAAAAATAATTTGCTCGGTCAATTAAATTCTACTAAAGGGCGGAACGCTGGAAAAAGAGTTTGAAAGTAAAGTCAGAAAGGAAGAAGAAGAAGAAGAAGAAGTAAAGTCACACGACGACGTGATGGTGTGAACTTTCGGTCTGACATCTTTATTTCGTCACACATCTCTGAAATATTTGCTTGGTCTGACCTAGATCTTCTTACATGAAAACTTTACCTCCCTTTGTCGCATCTTCGTTCTCGAAGGAACGTGCTATCATTCGAAGAACATTTGCTAATAATTTAGATTCCATGGCTTGGTTTGTTTGTCCTCCTGAGTATAATTTGTTCATTTTCAAAGCCTTAATAATTATCATAGGATTTGGTGAAATTGTTTCTCGTGAATTGCATATAGTTTCAGTAAAGTACCGAACCCTTTCTGTAAACGTCTTTTACTACAATTGCAACAGTTGTTGCTCGAAAACTGGAGCATCAATCCTGCAGTAAAGAGAATCATTTTTCTTCGCGACGCGACAGTGAGCCAGAAGAGAAATCCCAATTTAAAAAATGAGATCTTCATTTAATTTTCATTTCATTGAATTCGGTATCTCTGAGGAAAAAAGGATTTATCTCGTGCGTTAGAGCGTATCCCATTCTTTATTCATCTACTTTCAACCCTCCGTAACGAAGCATTGAATAAAAGCGCAGCTTCATCGTGGCATTAACGATCCGCCAAATGTACTTGAATCGTCTCAGCATCAACACTAGAGGGGTGGATGTAACGCGCTGGAGAAAAATGATCTCGCCCGAGCATTTACATTTTTATCTCGTCGTAGATCCCCGCGAGATTTATCTTGGACTGTCCTAGATTCGCGAACAATTCGGGGGAAAAACTTGCCTTTTCCTGACGTTTTTGCAGTCGCAGTGGAGAATGGTTACAACGTCGTCGCTAGAGCTGGCAAACAGAAGCCGACTGGTTTAACCGATAAAGTTCTGTAATAGCGTGGATTAGAGCTTCTGGCGTTTCTCTCCGGCGAACAAGGGTCCACCTCACGACAATTACGGAAAGTGCCTGAAAGCGCGCTTGCTTGCGTTCGTTCGGATGAATATTGGATCGGCGGATTTGGTAACTTTTCTGCCTAGAGTGGCGCCCGGGGCCGAGAGAACTCGGATAACGTTTTTCATGATCGTGCTGAAAATCAGGTAACCGTATAAATCACGAACGTAATGCTCCCGACGCGATTACCAAGCCGTTACACGGGTTTCTCAACTTTGTTACCGGGTAAAGCACTGGGCGATGGGTGTTGTTACAACAAACGCGCGTGGCTAACGAAAGGAATATTGCTTGGATAGTTTGTTGTATAGTTAACAATTCGGTGGCGATTATCAAACATTTGCGAAAGCTCTTCCGAAAATCCTTCGAGCATTAAAAAAAAATACATTTGTTCAGGAGAGTGAAAAGTGCTTTAATATAATTGACATTTCGACCAGCGATTTTCTATGAAAAGTTTATTTTTTCCCCACTAGCGAAACGTGATTCGTTGCAGTCAGAGCGAACCAGTTAAAAAAGCGATCATGTTCTGCAGGGTTAAGCTTTCGGTGAAATTTATTTTAAACAGCCCCTACCAAGGAAAGCTTCTCAGCGTTACTAGAATTTCTATAAAGAATCGGAAACGTTTTCTACACGCGATAGCTCTCCCAAAAGCTCCGGCCAGCCCGTTCCACTTAAACCACACACGACGCGGTGCGCTTTACTCTCGTCTCTTGCTCCCCCTTTGTGAAACTTCCATTTTACGAGGACCTATTTATATTTACTCTAACCAGTAGTTTAGCGCGCTACCAGGATGCGAGGAAAGAACATTTAAGATCCATATTCTGAGAATGTATACCAAAACTGTTGTGAGGTGGTTCAAAGACTCCACTTGTCCCCGAGGGTTAGGACTAAATTTGAAGAAAACTTTTCTTCTTACTCCTTTTAATTCGGTCAAAGAAAAGGCAACTTGCAGTCGCTGTAGGAAGCCCATTTTAGGCTTCGCAGTTGGAAACTTTTTAAGAGGGGGCCATGTTTAGTAAGCTAACATTGAAAACTGCTGCTGAGAAGTTGTTGTAGCAACCCGATCCCTTTTAAATAGCTTCGAGAACAATTCACTATCATACTGCAAATTGAAACATTGCGGGACGAACAACAGCGTGCATGTCAGAAGTGGAGGAGGTTGCGTGCACATACATACATATGTAGAGGTCACTGATAGAACCAGAAATTAAATCGCAGGCCTATTACTGCGATCGTCTATTGTGCGATATTTTCGTCGATATTGGTGATTCAGCAGCAGTCGCAGTAGAACAAAGCGAAATAAATCAGCCGCGCCGTGCACTGTGTGTGTTCTAACCATTCAGTTGCCTGAAGTTGCGGAATGTAATTATTCGATTTGAATCCGAGTGTCGTGATAATTATTAAGATTCTCCAGAAATATTTGTAACTGAAATCATGCCGTTAAATATTTAACAGTTAAATGATCGAAAGTTCAATTTTGATCAACAAGACGTTAGAAAATTTCGATCCATCAATTCCACTATACAGGCTTGAATACCATCGTCACAAAGGGATATCGATAATCCTGCTAGACACCACGGCGTCGAATACCAAGGTTGGGCAAGAAAAATGGGTACCCCCCTACCAAGAACTAATCGCATTCATTCTTTCCCCCACAATTGTCCGCATTCTCGGCCACCTGGCATGCCATTTTCTTTCCACGAAGATAAAGGAGAATCGTGGTATGTATTCGAGTTTGAGCATTAACGTCAGGACCAGGCTGGTAATCCGTTTACATTTCGCGCATAATCGTCGCACATTCCACTCGTAGCTTCTGCTTCTGGCCTCTCGAGAAAGAAAGAAAAAAGAGAAGGAGGAGGCTGGCTGGCTTGGTTTGGAACAGCGAAGGATAAGGTGGATATCTGGTCGGGAAGCAAGTCGGAAAATCGATCCCCGCGAAGCCGGTCGGTCGTTTCGCGTCTCTTGGCGACTGTTTCGGAGCCACGGTGAAATATGCCATTAACGTTCTGCTCCATTGAGGCTCGCGTACTCTATGTACTCCATCCACTTTTTTTTTACCTGACCTGCCATGCTCGTTCGAGCGTCGAAAGATCAATTTTTATTTGTGTAACCGTTGTAACTCGGTGGCGAACTACTATCACCGCTGTGCCTGACGTTTCGGCGTTGTTGGTTAAAAAGAACGGCGGTGTAATGCAACCGTAAGAAGAGGGGAAGCCGATATCAGCCCGAGAACTCGTCGAAGATGCCTGAACTCTGTCTTCTCGGCTTTTCAGTCCGTTTGGTGAACGTATTATCGATGTTCTGAGTGGATACCACCGTCTACCTCCAACGGATAGAATGGGGTAATTTTTCTGTGGCCGGTTCGACGACTTCGCCACGGTAGATTTGGCTGTGGAACAGTTGTGCAACGAGGTCTTGCATAAATAAAATGTTGCGCTTGCCCGGACTGCAAGATAATCTTGCAACTCGATACCAGTTTAGTATTGATGCATCAGTAGACATTTTTTTACTATTGTTGCATTGTTGTATTTCTACTGTTCTTACTTTATCTCGAAGAGATTTATGGGGTTGCATTATTATTCACTTTCAATTTCTCCATGTAATTCAAGAATGGGGAAGTTTATGGGAGTTTCTAACAATCCATGTTGCACGAAAGTGTTAATACAAAATGGATTCATTATAATAAACAGACGTGATAATTTGGAATATTATATTATCAGTATACCGTAGTTACCATCGACTTCCAAGGAGGCTTCTACGCGTTAAACTTGATGACAAGCTATTATTATCTTGATAATTTTAGATATTGATTAGGGCGGAGGATCAATAACCATTACGATGCTGTGGTTGATGGTCGTTGACAGTGAGTCGCTAGGAACTACTCAACTTGTGTGCCTCATCATAAAGAAAAAGAGAAAGGTTGAGAGTTTGCCGATGTTAGATTGACCCCGATATACATACATATGTATAAATTGACACAGTCTCTAGTTCTAGTAGCCAGTACAGAGCGGAGAATATAATAAGAAAATTGAATTATGCATGGGAAAATTGTTCTCATTAATTTGCTATGATTCAAGCGCCGTTGACTAACACCACGCGATCCGCCTTTACATCCCGCAATTCCGGAACGCAGGTTCGCACTTCTTTCCTTAATTACTGTAATAGCTATTCCGTTTTGCAGCGAAGGGATGGGAAGAAGCGGAAATTGTATAGGGGATGAAGTACGCAAGTACAAAGTGCAACGTAATTATCTCGAAATGCAGCACATGGTTAAATTCATTTCGCTCAACTGTGCAATGTCGTTTGGGCGTTGCAACCACCGCGTTGTTCCGAATTAGCATCTTTGTCGGGGATTTGTCAAGTAACTAGATCGATTACGTTTCCCCGTTGTAAAGTTTGATAATCGATCCAACTGGACGTTTCAGAGTTGCGCGTATTTATGGCGCACTGTTTACTTAGCCACGATTCACTGAAATAAGTTTCTACATAAAAGCACAGATTTTTCTGTTTAAAGCGCTCCTTGAAATATTATCGGTAAGCGAATGAAAAATTTGAGTAGCAGTATTTTCACGCACCCTTATTTTATCCACGCGATAGTCACGCGTAACTCTTTGATGTGCAACAAAAAGTATTATCTAGCCCAACTATTTATAGTACTTGCATTATCACATGCATATGATATAAAATATATTACACGAAATGTCACGTGTTGGTCAAATCAAATTGAATGTATAGAGAATAATAATTTGCACGTGGATAGGGTAACATATGATTGCGCAGAGATTGTATTATGGAACTGGATGGCGGCGTGTATCCACTGTCCACTGTCACTTAAGTGATGTTCCATTTACTAGAGATATAAAAATATGATCATCGAGGATAAATAGCCACGTTTTGAACGTCTCTTTTGTAATTCAATTTGTAGTTCATTCAATTCAATTTAATCCAGAATCATAGAAAAGGAGGCGAGATATATGTATTAGGTAATATATTATACATATACTATTCCTTCTGAGGTAAAAATAAAGAGGAGAATCTATTGATGAAATAGAAGTCTCTCCAATAGGGGTTTATTATTATCAGCAAAAATTGTAGTTGCATTTCTTGGGTCAATTAGACTATCTGCGAATATAGTCGATGTCAAAGACATCATTGACGTAAAGTGGTGGGTGGTGCTGCTGCTGACGAAATTCTCAAGTAATATCCGTGGCCGCGGGGTGAACTCTCGTCTATGCACCACGGCGTCGTTGAAAGGCGTTGTTCGATGATTCATTGCTTCGGAGAGATAGACTCGTGTCTACGACAGCAGTAGGAAGTCATCGGATGACGCAAGGAAATGTTCGATATAGAGTGCCGGTAGCGAAATAATAAAGTATGCTACAAGCATGTTCTCAATCACAATCGTGATCTCCAGTATAATCTGGCTTTCGTGTAACAGTTTTTAAAATTTGATTTTTCGAAGGATTTCTTTGTAATACACAGTATAATAGGCAGTGATGCCTTTGGCATTAATTAGTAGCTGTTTCGTGCATTAACAATCGCATCAACAACTTCTATTAGAATCTGGCTGGAAAATTAATAAAGACCTGCAAACAATGGAATGTCTTCCAATTGCCATTCAAGTACGTGCAATATTCTTGCAACAGTAATTGTAACAGCAACTTTCCCAATTTCAAGCTCTAACATTTTTACTGCTCTCCAGAATGAAATCTTTGAACCGGTATGTATAATTGTTCGCTCGAGAATCTCCTTTGAACGAGATAGTAAACTTCTTTGAAAATCTCTGAGACTCCGCAAATGTTACAAAATTGCTGGAACAAAGAGCAATGTAGTTGCAATTGTTGAAACGTCTTAATCTCGTTCAAAGCCGAACAAGTTATACTCAATCCCAAAATCATCGACGAGATCTTCTAAGATCTTCTAATGAAGACCAAGGATAAAATTGCCCCGGGTTCGTGCGACAGCAAAATCGCGATGCAATTTCCGGGAGGCGCCGACTAAATCTCAGCCGTGTCGCGTGGACTTCGGGACAAGCAATTTTCGCGGCGTTTACCTCATCGTTTTCCATCGATTTCTTAAACTCCATAAATAAATCTAGCCGCCAAAGGTCCATCGTTGAGGGTGAAAAATAAATTCTGTCGCGTTGCCATGATGCCCCCTTTTTTCCCCAAGAGTTTATCGCCTTAAAATCTTAACAAGATTCAATAAGATGATCCATGTGTTATAAGTTGATCTATTCTCTCAAAATGAATAAGAACTGAATTTTTGCAATTTCAGCTTTAATAAAAGTTAGTCTGTCTAATTAAATATGATCACAGTAAGGTTTAATAATATCTGGAAGCCTTTCAGTTTCAATGTCCCTATGAGAGAAAACTCGGACGCGGATGCTAGATCGAAAATATCCTGTAGATCTCCAGAGATTCACGTGATGTCTACTCGAAAATTCTTCCGAGTCCCGTGGGATCGGTATGGCAGTCGATGTGTTCGAGATAACACGATCACGTCAGACTACGTTTCTTCGGTTTACGATAACCGAAGGACATCTGTTTTCTATTTGCTAGAAAACCTGCTTCGGGAAATTCGAGCTGTTCCATCGTTCGACGTGATAGAAGGAAGATTTCCATCTTTTTGTTCGATATTTTAGCGAGATTTAGCGAGAGGAAAATAGTTTCCATTCATCCCTTAACACGGGATTCCTTCAACTTCAACTTTAGTTCTATTAGTAAATGTTGAAGCTGTTTGAAACGTTGATCTGTCACGTTTGTTTATTACGTACTTGCTTATAAGTGCATATAAGTAATCTTCTATCGAAATGAAACGCGAGATCTGAAAATATGAGCGCGAAGAAAGATTTTCTTTGGCCGCGGCATTAAAGAAACGAAAGGCGAGGACCAGTTGTCGCTAGTCAGAGAAGCAATCGAGTTCTTTCACTCGCTCCTTAACTGAATTTACATTTCCGTTGGACGAAGCACGTCACGGACAACTGGCCGCCATCGTGTCGTCGGTAGTGCACCGAGTAACAGAAGTTTGAAATGAATTTCTTTGCTCTGTAACGAGTTACTGTGGTCATGTAATCACTTTAAAGGGAGAACACCTTGTGGCACATGTACCATTTGCAATTTGCTCATTGAGCGTGTCACTCTTTCCTTATCCCTCTTAATTGGCAGTGCTAATTAATAGGTCAGTGCAGTTAACCAGGCTCTTGACCCAACAATTTGATATTGAATCAGTGTAATGGACAATTATTCCAATATCAAAAGACACAATTTTTTGGTTTAATTAGACTTCGCTAATTTCGAGTTCTCGTAGATCTGTCATACGGAATGATCCTCTGTCGGTGGATCATGATTGTATCAACGATTGAGTAAAAGCAGCAAGCGGAGATAGGTGAGCGTCGTGTGACGAGCTTCCGTGACGTTGCGTGACAAGCCTTCTCGTTAACACGTGCTCAGCGGCATGTGAATGAACGGTTCCGCCAGGGCGGTCCACGTTTCTGACGCGAAAACGTTTGCCCGGGACTCAATTAGTATGCTACACCCGCTCAAACCGACGGACAGCGAAGCGATAATACAGTGGAGTAATTCGGCCGGAACCGCGGCCGCGGCTTTCGTTTATAAACGAATTCGCGTATCCACCGACAATCGTCCATGTAATTTCACCGAGTTCTGATATTACCGTCAGAACTTCTTTTCCACGGATAAAGCGAAAAAGATTGGTTATAGGAAGCTCCAGTTATGATACGGGTGTAAATAAATAATACATAACGGGAAGCTTCGTTCCAATTTATTCTCTGCGAAAGTTGTTGCTCTTATTACTTGTTTCGTTATTTATTATTCCTTGAAATTTCGAGTAGAATAACAAAGGATAGAATTTCCGTCAAGTTCTTGTCCTGAGTAGTGGGCTAAAATTATTTTAACAAATGGCAATTAGTCAAATATGAGCATCTCCATTATCAAGTATATTAATTTCATTTTTCTATTCCCTCCCTTGAAGATATTGTGAATATTGTAAATCAACATAAGATCATCAAATCAAAGCCACATAAAAGTGATTATTATTCGTAAAAGAAGAAATACTGCGAAATTGCGCTTTCACTAAAAATGTTTCACAGAAAAGGAACGAATCATTTATACATATCTACCGCTAGATCTTCCCTAATGTCTATCAGGTGTAGGATGTAACATCAACGGGGCGTTTCCGAGTGAATTCCACAGGAAAAATCATAGCTTTCGTGCTGACTCGTCGCCTTTGATACTCCCGTTATGTGTACCGGAAAATCCCCGAGCAATTCCAGGCGATCTTTTTGCCCGTAAACCGTCGGACAGTCAGAGTTGAAATATTATTCGAAGGCTAAAAATACATTTTCCTGGCTCGTTGTTTCATGCCTCAAAATCAGTCGAGTATTAACCGGACAACGTATGTTCAAAGTCTTGGGGAATGTTTAATCGGCCTCAGACTGAAAAGAAACTTTCTCGACGCGGTTTCAAGCAATCCGATTAAAACGCGTGTCGACGAAAATGGAGGGAAACGTTTTGCAGCGCGCTGTTCTTTTGTAGCATGCGAATGTCATTGTTCCGAAACACTTTCATCTCTACCCGGCCAATATCTCCCCGGAACGGGTTATGGAAAATCACTTTTCGCCGCGTCAACGTTTCGTCCTTTGCGATGCTGTATCGATATCTCGTAATCGCGGTGATTGGGATTTTCCGTTTTTCTATTTACTTTGCGGATTACATTTATTCTCTTTGTTTGTATAGCGAATGCGATCGAGAGATATTTAGTTATTGCCCTTAGTAGATTTATATCGGAGATTGTATCAAGTTCTGGTTTTCAATTTTATAAGAAGTTAATATAAAATTATTTGATATTAAAATTTCTCGCGATGCGTCAGCATCCTCTTTGTCATTAATTGTTCTCGCTACTTATTGACCGACAAATTGGTAATGTAGTTGCATTACATCCTTTGTCATTTTTAACAAGATGATTATATCTTCCCACGAGCTGAACACGCGTGACATTATTCTTCATTTTAATAACAATATCCCCTAACCACTCTGAATAGAAAATACTTGACACCCACGTAAACCTTCTGTGCCTCGTTACCTTCAGCTAAGAAGGAACGCCGAAGACCGCTGCGTTAGATTGATCGTTCTAAATATCGATCATGTCCGAACGTACATATGTATACATATGTATGTATACATACATATAGTAAACAGGTTCAATGTGATAGATATCTTAATGGTTCGCGGATGATATATGCGGTAATTTCCAAAAGGAAGTATAAATCCTCGCGTATCACCGTCACTGGATCCATTCCTCACCTCTGATATGCTTTTAGAGCCGTGCAACTTTTCTAGTTGATCTTTATTTACGCTCCCGGCAAAAAATATGGTATCTTGGGGGTCCCTGTTGGCGTCATAACTCAGATTCTTATACGTTCGCGCCGCGGTAGAGGAAGGCAGCAGTGTGTTAGAAAATTACCCGACGGTTTCTATCGCGACTTTGATAGAATAATTGAAATATAGTTGTGTTCAAGTTTAGTTTAAACATCCCTTGATTTCTTCAGCTGCTTCAATCATATAGTACCGATTCAAACACGTTGTTCCCTCCCTGTCCATTGAGGAAACCTTTCGTGAACGTTTTCGGGAAACGTAAGGAAATTACGAAGATGGACAATAAAATGATGAAAGCTGCTGCCACGGCAATCGCATCAGCGATTTCTTTCTTCATCTTTGCTCACGAGTTTAGCTGTAAAGTTTCGTTGGCTGATCCTTCGTGTGACTGCGAGATAAAGGAAGCCCGATCCCGCACGAGACCATAAATCTGGAAGGGTGTGCATACGACCGCATATGATTTCTTCCCAACTTTCCATCATGGGAATAACCTCTCTATTAATCGATCGAACCGTGTCGTTTAGACCTGGTAAAAGAAAAGTTTGCTGCTGAGGGAATCGAATGAAATTTTGTTGGTTGATAGAAGTTCGGGGAATTATTAATTCATGTTTGGCTATCGAACAATAATAGTGTAGAGAATTTTCTTGGGGAAGTAACAATTCATTTTGCAGACAAACGTGCCCATTCATCTTCTGGCACCTGTAAACTATATTCCCACTTCCACCGAAGATGTTGCGAAAATTGAAGAAAAGTTTATTTGAATCTACAATTTGTTTAAACGGGTTAATCTTGTTTTCCACGATATACATTCAGAAAACAATTTTCGTCTGCCGTTCATTTCCTGTTTACTAATGCCGCATTTATGAAATATGACCGTGTTAATGAAAATGGGTCGATTGCACCCTATTGTTTCGTCCAGTGGAACGGCGCATTCACTGAAAACCGACTTCATTCTGCGGTAAAATTATCGGCGTGAAAATGGTTCGATGGCGATAATGGAATTTTTTCTTCCACCCCTTTTAAGAAAAAAAAAAAAAAAGAAAAGGGTAAGAAATCATGGGGTCCTTCATTTCCATCCTGCAAAATAATAAAATCAATCGATTGCTGCCTACTTTAATTACTACTTCCATTTTCTTAATCGTAAGCTACAATTTTCTAGGTGACTCATACACCAATAATATTTCTGTGAGGAAATGTTAATTGTATGAAAGCGAATTATCAAGGGAAAGGGATTTCGAGTTAAATACAGTTTTATAAAACAGTCCAAGCAAGCCTCTTTCACGTGGAATACTTTTCCCTTAACCCAGAACTCTCGTCGGTTGGCAAAGCCAGAGCATGTCCTGCGGAGAACGGTCTCGCGAAGCTCTCAGAAGCGGGCTTCTGCTCTTTAACTGGCTTTACATATTCAATTCGCATTCCGTGAATCCAATTACCCGACACGTCTTCTGGAAACAATGAACGGCAAATGTTTCGCTGTTTATGTCCACGTTACCCTATCTTGTTTGTCCAGTAGGAAATAAAAAAGCCAAGAGTTCCATGGCGAGAGAAATGGGAATAGAAAATGAGTTCTTCTGCTCTATTTGTTCAACGACGAGAAGCAACATTTCATTTGGCCCCACCCT
The DNA here is from genome assembly GCA_023838395.1 of Holcopasites calliopsidis. Taxonomy (NCBI): domain Eukaryota; kingdom Metazoa; phylum Arthropoda; class Insecta; order Hymenoptera; family Apidae; genus Holcopasites; species Holcopasites calliopsidis. The sequence goes on along the minus strand of JALHAQ010000012.1, from coordinate 5,056,934 downwards.
CTCCATCATATCTTCCATTTTCTCGTGCCGACGTCAAATTGTTCCTAAAATTCGAAACTTTTCTTTAAGTTGGCCAGAGCTATTTTATAAAATTAATGGCATATATTTTATAATCAAGAAATGTTTGTCCCAGAAAGAATATCGCTGATCAATGAAATCGAACGACGAGATAATCGCAATTACACGAAACGAATCAGCCGGGCTTGGTCGAATTTTTCCCCATGCGAGCGATTAATAGCTTTGGATTTCGCTCTTTGTATTCGCGGCCGCTCACTTTCCTATCGAGACACGAAGCATACTTGCATGCACGACAACACGATTGTTCCGCGTTGCAGTTGTAAATGCTGATGCTAACGATATCGTTCGCAGTGTGTCAAATACAGCGACGTATCGCTTGTACGTGAAATATTCCCCTGGGGAGATGGAACTCTCGCGATTTCGGATTGCTACCGAAAGGGCTCGAAAGTGAAAGATGCATACATATATGACACATTTCCAGTATCCTTCTCCTCGTTCTAATGATATTTCTCTCCAACTCCTTTATCTAACGATTCGTCAAACAAAGTAGGAATTGAAAAATAATCGTCATGGACTTTATCCTTGATAGCGTGAGAAATATATGTTTAACGTACTAAAGCTACATTTTGGTATTAAATTAATTGAAGTATTTCTACATGAAAATATTAATGCCACTGTTAACACTGCAAGCAACCGTAAGCGAGAAAGAGAGACAAAATTGACGGGATGCCAGGTGGATTACAAAGTTGTGTATTCGCGAAAAGTAGAGCGAAAATTCAGCGTGGGGTGACTCCTAAAAGCGGTTGAACAAAGAAGAGCGCGAGGGTTAAATCGAAGGAGGATAAACGTTTTCTAAGACACTCGAGAGAAATTTGTATCGCAGTTTGGTTTCCTTTTTCTTTTGTTCCTTTCCGTCGACACGAAACGATGTGACATCGATAGGACGGGGGCCAGTCGTTGTTGATAATAACTCCGCGAGGACTGTGCAATCTGTTTGAAAACCAGCTACTAGATATTACCACGTTAACACACGCCACGTGGATTCGAATAATATTCTCTTTTAATCATTTCTGTTTTATAAATTCGACGTAATTTGACGAGTCTCTTTGTCGAATTTACGCACCCATGCTTTCATGTATATCCAGAGACATATTTACCCTTGCCTGTTTTAATGAGAATGTCATTTTGCTAATTGCTCGATAATAAGCTATAATTACATTTTACAATTTCTCGTAGACATTCTCATTGAAATGGTCACCGTGTGTACACTTTGAACCATGCCGACTAACAATTTCGTGTTCCACGTGTGCAATATACAATCAGTAAGATTCTGGACCACACACCTCTTCTGACAAAACAATACAATGCACCAAGGAAATCATTACTTCTCTATTCTCAATTCATTTAATTAAAGTGTCTGCTTAACAATCAGTTTTCCAAGGGAAACTTTAAAATGAGAATATTCTTGATTGCATAACGCTTGCATTATACATAGAAGAATGTTAAACATTAGAAAGAAGGTTGCAAGAGTGGAAGTCGGGGGTTCAAAGTGCTAGAAGATCTTGATTGCACATAGTTGACTGACGAAATACTAATAATTGGTCAGGGCTGGTAAACGGCGGTTCTCACGAGAAACGACTGCTAAGCGACCTGCTGGATACGTACAACGTGCTGGAGCGTCCGGTTGGCAATGAGTCCGAGCCCCTCGTGTTGAGCTTTGGCCTTACACTAATGCAAATAATCGACGTTGTAAGTTTTCAACAAGTTCAAACCACTTCTATGTACAGAACGCATAAAAGACTTTCTCTCTACGTAATATGCACACCGCGCACATGATTCATATCTACCGATTCTGAGCGCAAGTATGCTCAGAGTTCATCAAAGTGCGAGTTGTCAGTGAGTTGCAATAGACAGAACGTCCTTTCTGCGTTACTGACCATTTTAATTAACACCTAATTGCATGTGCGAATTGTACCTGCTGAATACTTCCCCTGCATGATTATAGTACATTTCAGATAGGTAGATTTGTTTGCACTACCACAAATTCTATAGTAATAGTAGATTTTTAAATCTATTTCTTTGTCCGTGGGAGGGAAAAAAAGAAAAGAAAAGGAATGATCAATAGAATTTCCAACGGCGCGTCGACAGCCAAAAGCCAATGCATTCGAACGCGAATCAGTTCATAATCGGTTCAGAATCACACTCATCCTTTTACACCTGATCAATGAAATTTGTGTCGCGGCGAAACGAGACTTGGATAAACGCGCGTGGATGAAAAAAGAAATTCATGGGCCGTCAAGTACATATGCACAATCACTCCTGCATACGTGTTTTCAAATAATCATCCATCTCGTTGCTGAACTGCGTGTACTGCGCAAGAAACACGCACATTCCCCACGCACGATCGATTCCCGGTGCCTTGCATGCTCGTGGAAGGAATGACGTTAAAACGAACGAAGATCAATCGTTGATATTACTAGCAGTCGTGTTCTACCGGCTGCTTGCGTAGCGCGTACCGACGAAACAGAAATGTTCACCGGCCGCACTCGAAAAGGCTACACGAGATGCACTTTCGTGCAGCACATCAATCATCGTCCCAGGCCCGGTGTCAGTTTCACGGTTAACCCTTGCACATTATTGAATCGCGGTCCTTTTGTTAGTCTGGGCAATTCAATTTTCAACTGGCCCCTCTAATTTAGTTTAGGCTATCATTGTTTCAGCAAACCCCCCCCCCCCCCCCCCCGTATCATGGTTCTATTATACGATGCTCTTTTCCTTTTTTTTTGCAATTGGACTGTTCAAGCTTGATTGAAATGCTTTTGGAGAATTATTCATGCTTAGAAAGCGGAATGTTTTTTTATACTAAAGCATTATGTGGCAAAGTACCTTTCTCGATATGACGGCAGTGTTTTATTTAAACGTGTCATTGGTAGTAATGATATTTTCTAAATATTCCTCCGTCTGAAGTTTTCTTAATTGAACCTGGCATACTAGTTATATTAATGGTATACGGTGTATTATAGACGTAGTAATTCAACAGGGATAAAGTTGCTGCTAGTATTGTTAGAAATAACCTAATGGAAGATCGCTGGGAATCGTATTTTAGATTTCACGTAGAGCCGCTGGTTTTACGTGTAATTAGAAGTTGAATTAACCGTACCGTCTATTGTTGGCCGGATTCGTCGTCCTATTTCAAGCGAAGCGTAGCATGCAATTACTTTGCAGATTCGGATAATGGTTGTCCACAGCCCTGTTACTTAGGCACGATCGATATTCAACACGTTCTCGAGGCACATTGATTTTGCAGAAGCAATTATTTTATTATTGAAAAGTCTAATTATTCTGCCTATGAATTTCAAATACTCTAATTCGCTGCTAAAGATTGTTACTATCAATAGATCCTTGCGTGAATACTGCAGGTGTTTAGAATTGAAGGAGCTTTATGAAATATTTGATGAATTAATAAAGGTGAATTATCAAGAGATTCTACTCTATAAAATATCATTTTTCGAGAGGGGAAAATTGAGGTTTCAGGCAGGTTCAATGTTCTCCGCCGGATCATAGTTGTCGAAAGTATCAAAGCGTCGAGCAGTTTGGCATCAGTTTAGACGTGTCTAGTTAATACAGTCGTGAAACCGTATCCTTCGATGTAGAGGCTAATCTGTTCAAGTAATTCAATAAGCCACGTTAATTAGTTTAATTAATTTACGCAGGAAGAAATGATCAGGAGATGGTTTTATATTACGCAGTTGTCGGATTAATGAAGAAACAATTAACGAAATGTCAATTGACGAATTGAGAAACGCGATTAGTTTCGAGCACCGCAATTCCGTATCGTTTCCTTTCTTTCGTTAAACGGGCCACTTTGCTCGCGATCGAATTCGGGAAATTTAAAGAGGTGTCCACCGACGCCGGGAAATTTTTCATTTCCGAAAACGTGGTCGCGATCGCAGTAACACGAGAACGTGGCATCGCGCTGTTCTCTACAGTTCGGAGGACGAAGGCAATATTCCGAGGTTTCTTGTCGCACGCGTGTCCAGGAATACAAATGACGCGCGTACTGGCTTTTAAACAACGTGCAACGGCACGGCTAAATATGCCCTGCGCATTGTCTCGCAGCGCCTGTTTCCCCTTTATCGTTTTCCCGTGTCCGACAGCGAATCCCGTTTTTCTCTTTTTTGTTTCTTTTACCGCGGTCCTTTGTTCTTCTCTTTGCTTCGTGACCCTTTTCCATAGAGTCGTTGGAATCGCGACCAGGATACGACCTGTGATTCTTTTTATATTCCGACTACGGAGAAGAATAACGCGTGATGAATCCGGTCGATTCGTGGCTCTCGTTAATTGCTCCAGAAATTATTTTTGTCACAAGTTGGAAGAGGAAATTGTTCCTCTTGGATATCGACATCGAACTTGGATGTCTTTAGTGGGGTGTCTTAAATTGGATCACTCCGTCATTTTTGAGATCTCAAGGAAATTCTTCAATGAAGAGTACGCGCGCGTCTGACCAGTCGCGTACCTATACTACTGAACACTGTGTATCATCAATTTTGCCCTAATAATTCTAAACAGCTCCATGGTTTTCTCGTTTCATTATTATTTGAAATGCAAAAAAAAAAGCAAAGGTGTACCTACTAAAAAATAGCGTGAAAAATAGGCAAACGTTTCCGTGTGAAAAGCGTGCAATTAGAAAATGTTTAAAAGTATGAAACTGTTTTGCAAAATGTTTTTCCACCGCAGTATTATTAAAAGTTGATCCGATGGCAGATTTAAAGAGCTCTCTTGTGTTCAATAGCTATTGTCTACCTTGGGATAACAGTAATTATAGCCAACCGGTGATTTCTCTCGTACGTGCAGTATTTATCGACAATTTATTGAAAAGCGGCTTTGCGTTTCATGACGTCGTATCAACGGAGAGTTTGTACTCGACCATTATCTTCACCTTGGTTATGAGAAAGCAGGGAAAAAGGAACTCTTTCAAATGTGTCATCAATATTCAAAGATATTGATAATAAATATGGATGATCTGGAGGTTTCTTTTTACACTTTGGGATCCATCCCTTGTTAGGGAAAGCCTTTGAAAAGTATTCCATTAGCTTCAAAGCATTTTAGTGTTCATGTCCTTTAAGAAATATTCTTAAATATGAAGGACCACCCACGCCCCTTATGCATTGTTCTAGAAGTAACTAACGGTTGAAGGGTAGCGTTTTGTTGCAATGTTTCACTGCTCAGTTAACCAATGCAAAACTAAGTGTGACCAAGTTTCCCGCGCAGGTATTCCACGAAACACTTGCCGTATTTAACCGCAGCGGAAAGCTAGTGCAGCAAGAACATCAGGGGAATACCTTCTCACGATCCAAGCGCAACGGTCTGTAAAAAAAGATGATCTCGCTTTCTCGGAATGGCTTTGCTTTCAAGTTGGAGAACGAGGCTACTTTGCCGTGCCTTGTTTCCGAGGAAATGCCACGGAAGTAACCGACCCACGTTTCGCAGTACCGTTTTAGAAACTTAACAATTGCTGCTTTCAATACTTTTACCCCATTTACAGAATTTACCAAATTTAACTGTGACAGAGGAGAAATTCCCCAGACGAATTTTGCCGCGGCAGAAAGCATCAAAGTAACAGGCATAGCACGCGTGAATTTCCTGCAATGGTTTTGACGTTGGAAGATATAGAAATAGGTTCGGGGTTCTGCTGTAGGTGGTATTGAATTTGAAGGCATTCCAGAAAACTTTTCGCCGCTTTGCCCTTGGAAAATTCGAGCAAGCATCATTATCCCTCACGCTATTTTTACACATAACACCATACACCGGTGTCCCAACTATTTCTGGATCATTCTATGATTCGATAGGACACCGTGAACATCCAAGACAGAGACCACAGAAATAGTAGCGAGGCTCGAAGACGGGGGCGGAAGCGCGAGCTCCAGCAAGGAATAAAATCTAATTTCGCGTGAAAGGGATCCAGTTAATACGGTGCAGACGAAGTAGGAGAAGTCGCGAACAAGATTCCACTTGATACCAGTTTCTCGTTTCCATGGCGGATACGTAGGGATGACGCATAGCGTCGAGGATGCGCCAGTACAGAAACGAGGTTGCAAAGTGGATTTGTCGAGTAGGAAATGCGCACCGGCAACAGCGACGATGGTGAGCTGCATTTCGCAGCTCTGCTTGCTATGCCCCGTCACGTACCGCAAAAAGTTTCGGCCCATGCCATACGTCGAATTAACCCTCTGTACGCTGGGATGGTTGGATATCTAATTTCCCGTATGTTTGCGGCATTTTTGGCCGCTCCTCCACCGAACGGGGCTCCGTGAACCGAACTTCAGCCACGCGACATACAATGTATATCGTTGTTTCGTTATTACAAATTCGGGGCAAGAGGAAAAGATACTGGGTCGAATTAAAAGTAATAGGTCGTCCAAAATCTGTTCCTTTATCTCGAAGGAAATTGTATTTTGCTCAAAGGTATTTGTAATTTAAGATGTTGAAGAATGATTTTGTTGCCAGTCTGATTACCTAGCTACTCGGCTCTGCTTGGACATTTCAAATCATTCCTCTTAGGTAATCATTTGGATGATATTCGAATAAAAAGTGATGGCAATGCAAGTAGCTTCAATTACCAACACTGTTTGTTACATATGCACATATGAAGAATGTGTCATTGACAAGATCGGCCTCCCCGTCGAATGTCCGACGGCACGTAATTGAAAAAAAAACAAACAAAGAACCAGTTTGATTTCCTGATGAAAGTCTCCTACGGTCTAATCAATGAAATACGTTCGCTTGCAAGCGATTGGGCATCAGCTTTCGTACGCAGATGTTACTTAACCGTCTACAAACGAGAAGTCTATGGTTGCAGAAAAAGACACTATTTCCCACTCTAATTTAAAGCGGACAAAAGCAAACACATCAGAATGAATCAATAAAACATTGGAAGCGTCGTACTTCAATTTCGCCAATTTCACGAAACGTTAATTGCAAATAAAAATGCACATATAATTACTATAAACGCTGGAACCCTTTCGAGTACACTTCTGCTGGACGATATTCTGGTTGGTCGGTCGAGACTTTTTACCATCGTATTGAAATTATTCGAGAACGATTTCTGCCGAAATTGCTACCGCATGAAATGACTTTAGTTACGCGGGGATCAAAGCGGGGTTAAAGGATTCGGACTGGCTGTACCCGCCACACAAGGCTTGCCCTTTCCATGTGCTCCTCGGGTTCAGACTCAAATTACAGACCCTCGTTTCCGGGGGCAGCAGTGACGTCGACACTGCGTTTGGTCGTTATGTGCCCTCTTGTAAAACCCAATACCACCGGTGTCAGAGGAGCCACGATCAGATATGAGCCCTGTTGGGGAACGTTAACTTTGTCAGAGTAACTCGGAACTGTTTATCTTTCGACAACAATGTTGGAAACCGGGGGCACGTTTAAGGAGACGAAAGCAGTTTCACGAAGCCAACTACTGCGTTTGTCAAGAAGTCGATAATATACCCCCCTGTGCGCCGATAATACTCCGGGAACCATCGATTCGATCGATGGGAGATGCGCCGCGTCGCATGTAAATTCCATAGCCTGCTCCATAGCATGGTAAATTCAAGGAAATTTTCATGCTTGATCGCGATTGGAATACCGGGGAAACGGAATAATTTTGTGTCTGTGATACATACGTCGATATTGTAATATCCGAGGAATGGAATGCAATATTGGGGGTACATTCTCTGGAAAAAGCTTCACGAGAGCGTGTAGCAAAATTGTGTAGTAGAATGGTTGTAATGTTTGTGTTAAAGTAGTTTAGGTATGCACGTGATTTTTATTTCATTATTTCACCATTGATTTAATAGAACGCGATTGCATTTTGATACTCGTGTTAAAATATAAGTTTTATCGTGGGTACGTGCACCGTTTTTCTCACAAAATGTGGAGAAATCAGAGTAACTTTGAACTCAAATATGTTGGAAATACAAAAGAATGTAAAATACCCAGAGCACAAGTGCAACTTTTTTTTTTCTCTGCCGAGGTATTAAAAAAATCGTGCTGCAATTTTATTCACGAACGTCGACACACTTAACGATTTGATCGGACATTCTGGATAAACGTGATATCGTTTAGAACGTCGATGCTGAATATGACTAAATCGTCGACCATTAACCTGGTTTCCGTACTATGGAACTGTTTATCCATTATCCGACGTAAGAAACGAAAGAAATGTTTCACGAAAGTAACTGGGAGTTATCACGCGATGCTCTTACCTTGCACTTTAGTGTGAAAGCATTATAGGCAAAAATCCTCTTACAGCAGAAAACTTTTTCCTACAAAAATTCCGAGAAAAAAGGTACAGCTGATTGATTTTTCCAAAGAAGCTGTAGCATAAATTCTACACTTTCGAATTATTACTAGGCGAATGCTATTTAATTGTGTTTGATGCTACAAGCATTCTTGACGAAACGATACATTTGCAAAAATAACTGCAAGGTATGAATGAATGTAGGTGAACATTTAAAAAAATAGTGTCTGCAATTTTCGACAGAGTGAAAGAGAAATTCCTTTTACCCAACGGTGCTTACTGTCCTTGAGCTCAGCAAAATGTTATTTACCCACAGTTAACTACATCACACCTCGGCAAGAAAATTTCAAAGTTCCACTTTGTTCGCGTGTGTTTCATCTAAACGTGGTGGTCGAAAGTAAAGAAAAGGTATTACGATGAAAAATATCGAGGCAAAGATAGAAGAAAGATTTAACAGGGCACTTTGTACGACCCGTTAATAGGCTTAATCAGCCGTGCAATGTAATTGAATCGTTTGTTGCAAACTACCGTCAAATGAATAAGCTCTTAAGTCACTTTCTGGCCAATTATAGAAGAACCACCGTTGGGTAAAAGGAATTTTAATGTTTTTTATGGGCCGCTGCATTATTCGATGTAATTGAGTTTTCTAGCAAATTTAACATGGAAATTGTTGACAGGCTCTTGTAATAAAGTGAAGCTTTTGGCCGCGTCGTATTGGGTAAGACAGAGTGTGATAATCTATCAGGATCGTCGGAATCAAGCTTTGGACGTTTCATTCTTATTAAATCACTCTAATTTATCACAGATCCTTCTAGTGTTGAAGTAGAAGTAGTTTGGGATTACTTTGATCCCGGAATGTTGTTTCTAATTACGCGACCGTCGGATTGTATTCAACTTTATTGAGAAAGTTAATCCAAAGGGCAGATCGGGGCGGCGATTAAAACGGTTGAAATAAAGCAAAATTTACATATTTTGCGAAATAAGTAATTGTGGAATTCGAGCTGGTTATTAACAGGCTTTACATGTCGACACCGAGCGTTGCATGTTTTTCTAGAAATCCTCCCCGAGTCTATTTAATCGCTTTAATTCTGCAGTAGCATTCGTACTACGGGGCTTCTGAACGACGTGCATGGAAAATAGGCGATATAAATCTGTTTGATGATTTTGTAAAATTACGAGCTCCTGTGTGTAACTAAGAGGAACCCAATTACGAACATTCCAATCCCCGTCTGTGAATTCACAAGTGCGGATAATTGTATTTCTGCTTTTATCTATTTACACTGCACCGTTCTCATTTAATCTGTTCAAGTGCACGAAAGCTTACAGCAGATTTACTCAAGACCCTTATGTTACTTTTTGCCCAAATTACTTAAAATGAAGCCAAGAATTGTTCCGATCTAACCAAATACCTGCCATTTGGATGACTCTAATAAAAGTGAAATGTAATATGAAACCATGACTCGACGGAAATATATAAATTAAAGGTAACTCTCAATATCCAGCATAAAATATGTTGGCCAGTTTAAATTGATAAATGAAGAATGCGGAAGTTTCAATCCACGGGGAACGATATGGGACGGTGTCATAGGTCTGCGTTGAATTTCATTTACGGAATTTCAATTCCGCTCGTTCTCCCATTCTGTTCCTTCCGCCGATTGAAATCACCCTTTAATCCAACCACGGTCTCTTATTCGACGTTTCATTTACACAAATGCATAACCAATTAACTCCTCGCTGTGTAGATAGATAACAAGACTTGAATGTTCCTCGATCAACGTGTATAAATGAAATATTATTGCAAGGCTAGGATAATTCTTCAACAATTTCTTTTCAAGAAGCATTCAATTTAAATTCAATGAAGAAATTCGATGTTATATTACTTAAACTTGTACTTCATTGTCTATAGGCCATTCTTTTTCGTTTGCAATTACACCGCGGTAGATTGAACATGAAAATCAGTGAATATTTAATAGAGAAACACTGCAACCTATAGCAGGGCGGCAGTCGTGTAAAGTTTTATACACGAAGATTGCTAGGAAACTTCGTGGCTCGTGTAATTACCTACGGTTGCGTAGCATTCCTGCTCGCATGTAGGCGTGTCCGACTATGCGTATGCTATATCCCTAAAGTGTTATTACAATCAGTCGGTTTGACGTATGGTTTCGTACGAGGGACATCTTAGTTTGGGATCTGGTACAAGCCACTGATCCAGAGGCAGTAATTACTAAGCAGGTGCTATATTCGTGTGTCTGCAACAGGAGATGAGAGGGAAAGGGGAATACCTTTAGTGAGTGGAGGTACATAAAATGCATCACGCACATCCAAGTGGAACAGTCAACGTAGGAAGCAACTATTCTAAGCGAGTTTTAACATTGCCAAATCATAAAGTAGCGAATGCCAAGTTTTGCAAGAAGCGCGTGATAACAAACGGCAAATGCTAATATCAGGCACAGTTATTAACGAGCTTGGAAACAGGATCGCAGCTTGAGACCAGAGCGTCCACCAGTTTCGGCGGATATTAAACGCCGTTGCAAAAACCTCTACAAGCATGCATCAGGATAGTAAAAGAAGAAAAATGTATGGCTTAACCCTGTTTGCTGGTCATTTCTGGACAGCTAACGACTGGAGGGACCGCGTAAACACATGCCTGTACATATGTATACATATTACCGTCGGCGAGTAACGAGCGTAGATCGATGCTCCCCGGTATAAGTCAAATTCAGCAGCGCCCTTTATGTTTGCGTGCATCGCGGCCTGCCCCGAGTGCATCCAGTCAGAGGATCACCGTTAGTAATTAGTAGACAGGTGCCATGTTCCTGGACGTATACACACCAACTTACGCCCTAAGGGCTATTATATGGATCTACATGCACGGGCGGTCGTCTGCGGTTGAATCGCGATCGTGTGAAAAGCAACAAACGCGTTGCATTTCACCCGTCGATGGCTATTAGTCCGCCGCAGGGAAATGCGAGATAACGTTAATTCCGACGGGATCTAATTAAATTTGACTGCGGCCCCATTCCGATATTCCTGTTTGAAAACAAATCATAGAAATATGTGCTTTTCCTTCTTGTTTCTCATTCTTTGACGTATGATTCATAGAATGTTTGAAGCCATCGCATCGTGGCAAATGTGAGTGATTCCTTTAAGATGCACAGAAATAATGGTTCGCAATTTATCTTAATTCAAGTAACAGCAAGCATTTATTAAGCAAGCTTTTTTTTGCAGAATACAGACAAAGTACTCTGCTCTCCTAAAGTTTGACGATTAATTAACCGCGATAACATGCAGTGTGGGGGATGGGCTTCTTATGCGATAGTACTTGGACATCCATTATCATCGCTGTATCGTTAGCCAGCATTTTCACACGGGTTTTTATGTAGAAAATTCTAGAAACATTTGATCGCAATTAAGCAAGATAGTTGAACATCATCCCAGAAAATAATTCGGCTCGAGGTTTTATAACGGAGGAACCTGGAGGAAAGGTCTATAATAACGATAAATATTCCATCGACTTTATTTCCATTAAATGATTTAACAAGTCCCAACAGAGGATTGAAGCTACGCCACTGAATGACCGACTTTATCATTCTCCTGCCTCCCATTCATATTTAAATGAAAAAATACATTCTGACTAAATTTTGCGGTTCCTAACGAGAAGTGATGGTAATATAAAGCCTTTCCTCAGAAACGCTATATGAACTGTTCATAGCAAGGATGCTGCGAATAGTATAATCGGCCAATTAAGCCATTTTCCTAATTGTCTCTTAATCCGCGAATATTTTGAGGTACAGATAATGAACCTTGTTAAATATCCCCTAGATGCCTAGCGCCACGTTATGCAATTGCAATTTTCCATTCAACAAATGAATCTTTCCTGGATGACTCTTCACATAAATTCTTTATTCCAGTGCAAATACTGATTGAATTTTTAATCTAGCGGAAAATCAACAGAACCTGACAAAGTGCCCTGTTCATTTCACTTGAAAAAGAACAAAAAGAAAAAAAAACAACGGTCCGGTTGCCCTTTGGACAAATGTTTCACCCCGAATAATCTTGAGTCCATAACGACAACGTCCCTTTCACATCCCATTATTTTACCTTAAACTAAGTTGCAAGGACCATCAGGTCGCCAACGCTCTGAACAAAGCCTTCCCATAAGCTGCATTACATTGATGCTAGTTTAAATCTATTTACGACGCGCTTCATCGACTGGCTGCAACAGAGTAACATCCACGTAAGCTAATATGTCTAGAGGCTAAGGACGAAATTGCGAGATTAACTACATCCAGAATGGAGCAGAAATTGGTGATGTTCGACGAGCAATTGTGTCTTTTAGGCAATTACCGGTCCCTGTCTTGTTGAATATTCGTGGCGGCGGGGACCCCCGAAACTTTGCCCTGCCCTTCTAAAAGCGTAAATTTCAGGTGTTGGTCATGGAAACCGACCTGCCCGAATAATCGTCTGGAAAATGAGAGGGACAATGAAAGTGTTCCCTACCTTGGAAGCAGTCTGAACGAAAAGTTCGTCGATTCCGTTGAGTGGTGCTTGTGAATTAGGGTAATTTCATATATCTCTATATTTTTACCCTCAGAATTTTAGTCGTCTTCCGTGATCAGGAGAGAAGGAATAATTTTTACAGCGCTCTTTATGTGGCTTTGCTTTCCTTCTCTTAATCGTGATTAAGGAAACTGGTAGTTTATCACAAGTCTTGATAAAGGAGAAATCGTTTATGCTGGCAGAATTTTCATTTTCGTTAGTTAAAATAGTTAAGTTTGGAACTTGAACAGTATAGACCAGTACAAGTACCTTTCTGTAGGAAGCGTCCAACGAATCGTAAAAGCGAGCAATTTTTCCGCGATCCCAGAGCAGCGCAAAGGTGAACTTATTGCATGGAGCACAAGTTCTCAAGCACTTTGCAACTTTTCTCGTAACACTCGATGATACACCAGACAACTTTGACCGATTAAAAATTGAGTTGCGCCGACGGAACTTTCCGGCGGAATGATTTTCGAGATTTAGAAAATTAAAATCGCGTTACGAAGAGAAATTCGCGCACCACCGACGCTGCATTGAATACTCCCCACCCAGTTCTGCTAAATTTCTTTTCAATTTCTTCTCTGGACCAGATGGCTTGCCAGGTACCAACTCTTTTTCATTCCATTTCCGTTACAAATGATCGATTAATCTTAGTAGTGAAATGTGCCATTTGCCAATTCAAAAGCAGTTAAGAATTATATAATTGTTGTTCAAGTGGTTCTCCATTATTCACGCAAGCAGTATTTTGAGCCAAACAACATGAAATCGGCTGACACTACCTAGACGCAGTGGGCGCAATTATTCCCAGAGCCCTTAGAATCAAACGGATAGCTGTGAGGTAGAAAAAGTAATTAAAGTTTCACAAGAACCTCGTCGCGAACTTCACCAAGCAGTCCCGTATATGTACGCGTGTGGGCGTGCGGTTATCTCGCCACAGATTTCATACGAAACGATCCAGCATCGTGTGAGAGAATGTTCACGTGTAACTGGCTATTCGCTCCTCAATAGATGACAAATATGATTCCGACAGAACGTCGACGAAACTTCGTTAGGTCGTGAGGATTTCTTCCACGTTACCGGAATGACGATTCGCGGAGAAATTTGTAGAGAAAGTTTTCTCTTTTGTAGAGAGATTTCTATCTCATGGTAGAATGAAATTCTTTTGGCGTGCTCTCGTTACGGAAGATGGAATTCTAAATGAATGTTGGTTAAATAGAAAAGCAGCGAGGGTTATTTGGAATGTTAAATGTTTTTAGCTTTTTCTTCTTCATTGAAAACCAATAATTATTTTCTCTTCACCTTTGATTTGTTTGTAATACTAAAAAGTGTGTAGGTTTTTACGACAAGAATCTCTCCCCAACATCCATATGGATAAATCACTTTGTGGATAATCAACTTTTTACCGAATGCTACGCAGAAGGTCCAGTCTTTTACTCATTGCCTCTAAATTCCTAAGCTGAGTAAAGTCATGCTACTCCATTCGGCACAATCTTATCCTTGCGGAAGATGCAGGAGGAAACGAGTCAACAGCATTTTCTCGTAGGGCTTTCTAAATCAAGGGATTCAAAGTCCAATTTGACGAGAGCAGACATACGAGAATTGTAAAGAAACCGCACGAAAAGGGGGAACGTTCACCGGGGAATTCGTATTCATGGTAATCCAGGGATATAATGTTCTTCACGCTGAACGAACCTTTTTCTTTTCGGCGGCCGTGCTTGTACGAAACATGCTGTGGGACCTGCTTTGTACCGCGCCTTTTATCATTTTTTTTTCTTTTCCATTCTGATGAAGACGATGAAGGTGGGTCTCCTGTGCGTGTTCATGCTATAAATTCTTCGCCGTGTCATTAACACAGCGTCACGGACGCGCAAGTCTCTCGTCGTCCTCCTGATACACGTGGTTAATAAGCCTTGAAAGTGACTAAATGGGACAAAGGCTACGGTGGATTCCATTCGAGCGCCGATTTTAATATACTCACGGTCCAATTTACCATTCTGCTTTACCTCCGTTCTTGTCGGACTTAAAGGTTGTCCACCTTGTTCGGACAGCTTTAGAATTTCGCCTATGTTGTTCCCTGTTTCGCGACGGGCTATTAAACTGTACATGTAGTTTCAAATCCGATGCCGCGTTGAAATATTTCTGTATATCAGCATCTCTATTTTTGTTTCTTCCTTTCTTATATTCATTCTGGTTTTCATTTTAACCGATTACTTTGGAAAGTATATAGAGTTTAAATCTTGAGAAACACATGCTCCTCAACTCCCATAACAAATTCGCCCGAATTCCAGTTAAACTTGACTAATATATTCCAGTGCACTTTCCACGATCTGAGGCAGCAATAAAAAAACAAATACAGAAACCGTGTCGAACAGTCTATCCAAATACGAGTGAAACTGCCGAAAAGTTCAGCTGGTAGTGTTCTCAAAGCAAGTTCGTAAAAGATTGCCACTGTGGAAGAGGTTGAAGAAGTTCAATTAAATACTCGGTACTCGGGCCGTGTCAAATTCACCTTCCGTAAAGGTTAATGAGTATCTGCTGGACGTATCGAATCGACTCTTAGAGTAAATTTCTCAACCACGAGGACGATGCATTCGCAAACTTTTTGCCTAATTAACAAATCAATGAAGCATGAGTATCGTGAAGCCGCGAGTTGACCAACGCTTAATTGACCAACACGTTTCTAGTCTCAACTAGGCGCGAGTTTAATTAAATGAAACGCTTTGTTTTATTATCATTGCAGATCGACTGAATAAACTATTGTTTCACATTGTTATCATTGAATCTCTAATGGATTTCGACCATGTCCTTGAGTCAAATGGAAGCCGACGGGGATGCTGCTGTATCGCTGAAACAGCTTTTTCCTCTTCTTCTTCCTGAGTTGGGCTGGAAAGGCCGAGTCTTTAATTTCAAACGAAACTCTCTGCTGAATCGTGCGCAAAACAGGCTTCTCTGTCTGGGGGCACGGCTTGTGTCACGGTGACGCGTGCTCATTGATCTCATCAAACCATCTGGCCGATCGATGAGCGGTTGTTATTTGGAATTGAACACGGTGTCTCTGTATGGATGAAACTGTCGGAAAGCAGTTTCGATCCGGTATCTACGAGGGCAGGAATTAACCTGACAAGTTAAACTCACAAGCTGGTAATATTAACACAAGTATCCTTTTTCATGAAACAGTCATTCTGATGAAATAAACGTGGCACTCTTGAAACGTTTTTTGTTTTTTTTTTTTTGTTTTCTCGGAGAATCATCCCAGATAGTAGCGTAACATTTCTTATCCCATAGAAACAATCATCGAGAGGGGACTGTCCTTTTTGAAACATTGAAAACTCATTGCAACTGGAGCCAGCAGTTTCGTCTTTTCGCGAGGAACGTGATCTGGGTTTTTAGAGCGCGAAACACGCCAACGTGGCCTGGGAGTCAGGTGAAGGGTAGGTGGGGTTGGGGGTAATGTTTAGACAAGAAAAGGGGGCGAGAACGGAAGTTAAAATGGAAAGGGCAGATGCGTGGCGAAGGAAGAAGAGTAGAGTACTAGCCGCTACCGTAGGAGCGAAACGCTCCTCGTTTCTTAGAGCAGCAGTAGACACCTACTCGTTAACCCCCTGGAGACTGGAAAAACGTAACAAAGGAGCAGCGGATGAGGAGAGCACGCTGGAAAAGTCTCCGGTGTGTAATTACTGGCTGAATTCTTATTACCGGACGAGAGCGAGCACTCGCGTTTATCTTTCTTCCCCTATAGTGCCACACGATTTTCGTATTGTTGCCGCTGCAGCTTCATGGTTCTTCTTTTCATCAATTTCCTCGGACGATCGCGATAAGTTGCAGGAATGTTAAATGTTGTTTAATTATTAACTTGGTGAGAAATAAATGCGGGCAATGCAATAAATCGATATTAATGGGAAATTTGAATAATGTACATATGTGCTGAATGAGTTTAGGTTTGATATAATTTCATATAATGTTGCTTAGATTAGAATTAAACAGGGACTTTATGTAGTTTTAGTTAACAATGATAAAACGTGCAGGAAACAAGCTATTCATTATGAGAGAATCGGGAAAACATTATGACATAGTGGAGAATAGGAACGCAGCGAGGCCCGGCCGACCAAGCACGTACTTTAACTACTGATTACCAAAGAAAGAACTTTTTCTTACAAACAGCAAAGCATTTATCCACCCACTTTGGTGGTTAGTACCAAGTTGGTGGGAACTTGAATCGTCGGGCCTCTTGCAGCTTTAAAATACACGTGAAAGTTGAGAAATCCACGGGCTTTTGGAAGAAATACGTGAACTGCGTGAAACGGCAGGCACGGAATGCAACGGTGTGGAAGATTGATAAAAACGAATGAATCCTCGATGAATTGTTAGAAAATTGTGACACCATTTATCAACGTGTGAGCATTATCGACAAATTTCTGCTGTGCAATTGATGCCTTGAATTCTCATTACTCAACGCGGCTATTCCCCTGGGGCTCTGCTGTCAGGGTTCTTTCACGTTTTCAAACGAAAGACAGCGACGCGCTGCGGTTTGATTACACTGAATTTTATAATCTACGGCAGCCCCGAGACATTTGCGTTAACTGACTCGCGCATTGTTCGCAACTTTCATTTGTGTTGGACCAGGGCACACGTAAAGTGCACTCTTTAAAACAGATTTCAACTCAAGTTTCTCAATGACTAACTGATTAATCGAAGCTGCATATAATTGCCTCGATTTTAGCATCGTTTATTGTAGCAATGCTAATATAAAACTTGTTAACAACTATCCTTGAAACTCGCGTGGAATTAAGGGGTGAACGAGTTTATTACGCTATCCAGCTGGCCTTTTCAGGATCAATATCGGGCACGATTTGAAATTTCTTTACTCGTGTTCCCGATAATTAATCGCGACGCTGTTATTTGCAAATGAGCACGTCTCTGAAAGGAAAAACCTTTTATATTTTTCTCCCATCTGTTTTCTACCTCCGTCGAGCTGTACCAATCGGTGGGGAGGTGACAAGCCCCACGTAATAAATTTCATTTCATGATTGCACGTCCGGCACGTATTTGGAATGCGCGGCGATTTACCTCTTCGTCATATGCACGTTTCACTATGTAAAACGAATGAAAACAAAGACGATGTTCAACAATTTGAAGAACAATCTTGGAAGAATACAACTTCAATCGCGTTTCTCTTGAACATTTCTGTTTTCCCCTTGATTACTCGTGTATTTCCTTTGCTTGCGGAACGCGGAAAACGAACACGAAAGAAGAACGTGGCGGGAGAGAGGGGGCAAGCATCGAGCAAAGAAATATATGAAGTCGGTATTTCCATCGACTGCGCGCTTTTGCGGATGCAACAACATTTCGTGGCGAGGAAAAGGGCGCGGGTACAGAGGGAAGAAACAGAAATACGTGCCCCTGATACGGAATCACCGAGGGACTTGTGTGGCACGAAAATTCCAAACAGCTGCAACGCATAATTCATCTGGATTAGATTTATAGCATATCATAGTTTTTCTTTGCAATGAGTCAAAATGCAAACTGAATAGCGAAAGATTGCCGTTTAAACTATTCCATGAGCGTGGAAAAGAAATTTCACTTGAATAGCAGCGTTTATTGCGATTATCCTGTATTTAAGTTGCATCAATATTCATCCGGTGAAAAAGCTTTTCTTTTGCGCAATCGTCCTCCACACTAGGCCCCGTCGTAATAAACGTGTATAACTTTGCATATATTTTTCCGAGGTTCATGAATAATATACACTGCTACTAGAACTCTTTGATTACTCTGTTGCATTTCAAATCTAACACGGTGTAAAGTCTTTTACATTGCACCATCCATTAATATGTATGAGAGACAAAATTTCCTTCTCTGCCTCCCATTAATTGAATCCACTTCACTGTTTGAGACAATGCCTGGTGCTGTGTAAAATTTATTCCTTCTTCACGCCTACCATATTACATGTACTTATTGTAACAATATTCAGATGATACTTAACAAAAATGTTGTACGTACAGCTATGTATTCTGAAGAAGTAGATTTATGTTGAAGAAATAGTGTTCGAGATACTTTTCACAGATTGGGGTCATCATATTGCTATGAAACTTCACGTAGTCAGAACTAACAATCAAGAAGAAACATTTTATATAAGACGATAGAAATTTCAAAGCAGAAGATTGCTATAATTTTCTACCTAATCGATATTAATTTGCAAATTGTGAAGTTCATTCGCTTCTTCGTACTAAGAGAAAGATAGTTTAGTTTACGAGTACTCTGGAATTTTAGTCATATTGATGGCGGTCTACAGTAGCAATCGTAATTTTATGAGTTTTTATAGAAATATTCTAAAGTTCCCTTGACGATCAATCGTTAACGAGTGTTCCAGAAAACGCGAACTGCCTTTTTTAATCGGACTCTTTTTATGCTAACGCAATTAGGAATAATTGGAAAGTTTGCCGACAGTTTCGAACGGTTGTCGAGTGTCGAAATCGCGGTTTCGTGTTCCTGCAATTGCACCGGAGCGCAAGTGTATTCTTAACTCTGTTGAACCGCAAACCACTGTCTGTGGTGGTAACTCCATTTCATCACCGAAATTTCAAGGTGTAAGTTCATTCGCGGCTGCAATCTCGCTCTGATGTTGTCAATTTTCAGCTTGCAGCCACAGCGATTTAATATTTTTTCAAATTAATAATGCTAATATTCTACGATTTCTATCAGAAGGGCTGAATTTTGAAACAGCAGGAAACTGGATAAAAGTATATGCATCTCAGATAAAAGAAATGGAGAAAATCGATATCGATACAAATTATACTATTCTATGTTCCTATATTACGATTGAAATTTAAACACCGCCTCAAAAAGGAAGTATTCCTTGGCGGTAATAAGGGAATATTTTTGCGTAATTGCAAATACTTTTACCGAGATTCGCCGAAGCTGCATAAATCTGGCCAATCGAGTTGATCCAATTAATCCAGTGCGTTAACAAGACGAGTGTAAATAAATTAATAATTCCATGAAACAATACTGTGGTGCTCGTTCTAGCTGGAGCCACGACCACGCCATAAAGTGTGTGTAAATGGCATGCCGCCAATGATACAAATGATCGATTACATTTAAATTCAAAATATCAGGCTGAAGCTCTGCTTGAAAATCGCGCTCGTGCTGCGACTATGAATAAACATAGGGATTTCTGAGAGAATCGTGCTGCCTTTTCACGTGAACGGATCTCGTGCTCGTGATTACAGAGATGTTATGCTTAAATACGTCTCCTATTAATGACAATTCGAATCGCATTGAGATATTTTGAAATGGTTCGCACGGGCGGATATGAAACACGTACGAGTGATGCGATATCCCCTTTGATTTCTTCTACATGCGAGGAGTCGAAAGGGAGGGAACCTTTAGAGCTTTAATATTAATTCATACTAATGAAATTGATGAGCAAATCATAATTTCTTTCGTTCCCCCAGAGTTTACGAGCAGCTGAATGTAACGATGCCATGTGAGAACTCGTTTATTATCCAGGAGGTTATAAATGAGGAATAATGGAAGAATTTTGTCGGCTTTATGAAACGTTTTCATCTATATCTGAAATATCGCCAATCTACATAGAATCCTGACAGTCGATATCGATCGAGGAAAAATCTTTGTTCATATCGCTCCGTGAATAGTTGCTTACAAAATATGTACAGCAAAAGCTCCAAAGGAATAGAAAATAGTTGCGTGTACGCGAATGGGAGTTCTATCTCTGATTCCTCTGCCGCTATTGTGAGTTGTTCACCGCGAACTACAAACGCCGCATCCACGTCATGTGGTAGGTAGTAGACTCTTCTTTCGAAAGATCCGCTAAATAAGCGGCCTTCTAAAAGTAGTCCCCCTTTGGAATTAAGATCATCCTTTGACCGTCTTGCTTATCGTGCGGTTTGGAAAATTTTCAATCGAAAAACGAAACGCCTGACTGCAGCTCTATCCTTCTTTAATGGCAAAAGTCTGCAGAATCATGCGTATGTAGTCATGGCGTGTCTGATTTTTCCTATGTAACTCTTGAATCATTTTCGAGCAACAGTATGTAATGGTATGTAAAACAGTATGTAACAGTATGTAAATAGGTAATCGATAGGGTACAGTGAAAATAGACTGTTAGAGAGACTGGTAACAGACTGAATGCATTGAAAGATTCAATAAGCCCCTCGGATCCCACAGGGATGGATGCTACGTGTCCGTGTGTTGTCCATGTTTCTGAGCACGATCCAGGTAATTTTTCACGTAGGACAGCGGGAGTGGAACGTTGTTACTCGTAATTCGATATAAAATCAGCAGTCTACCTTCCGCTTCCCTCACGACACACATTTCAACGATCACAGTGGGGATAAATTTCATGTGATTATATCAAACTGTTAATATCTCGTAATACGATTCAAATATAAACAGCAAGAAACATGAAAATTGGAATTTATAAGAAAATGTTCAGGGGCTAGAATTAATTGGTGACTACGATAACGGTTGAGATTCAAGAACAAAATTTCCTTGAACTCATTATAAAAATTGTATATCTGAGTTGAATGAAAAACCTGTGTTTTACGAAGTTCCGTTGAAAAGACAAGCACGGGCCATTGATGAAAGACCACTTTGAAATGGTATTGCCAGATTGAATCAAATGTATAGAAATATAAAGCAGGTTGAAGACGTTTCTCTGTAATACCAAGATTGTAAGATTGCTTGCAAGCTTCAAGTTCCTTCACCTGAAAAAGGGATTAAGACTTGATTACTCATAAAAGCAAAGCAAATATATTATCTATATTTCAAAACAAGCGCCCTAAAATGGGTTTCTCGGTTGAGCTGCTAATTATACATATTTACTGTACATGCGGCACCCGGCCGCGTTGTTACATGTAAATAACGTATAGCTGGAGCAAGTGTAATCGGTAGAAATATGAGCGGCTAGGGAAAGTGGCTGAACAGAAGCTTGGTGAAACAGCGACCGAAGCTTATCATAGCTGCGGCACGTCCTAGCTTCTAATTTCAAGAACTTTCGATTATTAACGCCGCGCGGCCGTTACAGGGAGCGCGATTAATAACACGAGCAACTTGCCACCTTGCGTGCTAATTACGAAATTCAGGTTGCAGTGAGAATTGCAGGGAAACAGGAATCTTCTAGGGAGGAATTCGTTCGAGAATTCGAGGAACGAAATTCTGTTGCTCGTACGATCCCGATAAGAGCTAGGAAATTTGCGCTATGTCAAGCTGGATTCGACGCGCACGTGTCTCTACACACGAATTTTATTTCACGTGAATTTTCGCTGTATTTGGAATTGTAGATTTCCAAGGAATCACTTTATTTAGTGTTGGCTGTTTGTTACTAGTAAAAGGTGTGTGTGCATTGCTTTCTGCCCTCTTTTCGAAATAGTACAACTGGGGTGACATGGTACGAGTCTTGAACAATTTGATACGTTGAACTTTGCATTTATTACACACGTCGAGCGAGCAGTGTTGCGTACACGCAAGCCTTTCACGACTTTCCTGTGGAGAAAGCGGCGAATAGAAGGGCCGCATTGTTTTCGATTCGCATCAGCTTGGCAAAAGCAAGTTTCCTGCGTGCACCACCACGGTGGTAGCGGCCTCATTTTCCGTCCATCGCATCGGCGTAATCAGCCTGGGTCCCACGAATACGTACTCCACGAGCCGCGTGAGACCAGGGCGCTTGAATGGAGGGAAAAAGTAGTCCAAGGCACGTACAGCCGGTTTGGATCGCGAACTTTTAATTAGAGGCGGGAGAGAGAAAACAGCAGCGGCGGCGGGGGTGTCAGTGAAAAGTGGGCTGACCGAGTGTCTCCCCGGGTGAAACTTCGTTTCACGGAAATCACGCGGCCCGTCCGGAAATTCTTCTGTCAGAGGAAAAAATGCCTCTCCATCTTTTTCATTAGCCACAAGGACATCCCTGTCCTGTAACGACTGATCCCATGGCGAGAGCTTAACGAGCGATCTTCTTCGCGCCCGGCTCTCTCCACTCGAACATCTCGAAGAAATAATGTCGAGATCTCCGGGAGGACTCGTTCGAGCATTTGGAACGGAGCGTGATTGGAATTTCTCAGGAAATGTCCCCGGGACGTTGTTCAAGTAACTTTTCACGAAATTAAGTATTATACATTAGTGGCAGGCAGTCTTTCCACGGAAGCTTCTCGATTTCTTCTGTTATGGTAACGAGTTTTATCTGGCCTTTTGTGTGGAATGCAATTTGACGCGGTTTTAATGCCAGTACTATAATTGTATTAAAGGAAAATCGTGCGGTTTGGGAAATTCAATTTTCTTCATTCCTCTCGATATTGAATTTCGCAGATCCGGAAATTGTTCGATTGCAAATACTGTTAATTAATGTATAATAATGCTAGACAATGTTTTCTTAATTAATAATTGCCTTAACTAGCCGCGCCAATGAAAGTTCGAAATTAGAAAAATGTTCAAACCATTTTTTCCCCGTGAATTGTGTGTCATCGATTCGCAGTTTACGAATGCATTCGATATGTGGACGAAAAGGTTGGGGAAAAAAGGTTCGCAGAGATGGTAGTTCCAAACTCCTCGCTAATTATCACTCGGCCCCAATAGAGAAGTTTTTACGCGTGATGGCAGAATGGTCGGTGGGTATCTATTTGTTCGTAATGAGCGTTTCGATTTTCCGTCAGAATGCGCTCTAAAAGGAGGTACTAATAAAACGGCTTCTTTCCAAAGTTTTCCTCTACCTAGATGCCCCAAGTTCTTCGTAACTCCGACAATAAGTGCTTTAATTAATGTTTCTTTTTTCTTTTTTTGAAGAAAAGCTAATATTTCATCGTAGAAAAAGGACTCGATATTTTCATGTCTTTTCATTTAACATATTATGCACAGAAACCGACGAAATAGTTGGTCAACTAGTAATTAAAACTTTGGAAGCTATACAACATAACATACAAGGGTGCAGCTGCTACAGGATGAAGATTTTTAATTAGGTAAAATGAGTAAGAAGAAAGTTACATAGTTGTGAAGTTTAACATTCCTAATAAATAAATAAACAAACAGAGCACTCTACTCGTAATGTTGAATAAGCTGCAAGATGGATAGCACTGCACATAAATATAGTTTGCCTTTTCCAAAGTAAGAATGGCAGCCTGAAACTTGCTGCATCAACTTTTCTACACATCATGTCAAACACATCCATTCTTGAGAAATACCTCGCTCTAGAAGCTTGGAGAATGTCTGTCTGACCAATGACGATTCCCTTCACTTAACCCGTCTGGATTTCAGGAAACATCTCATGGCTGGGCACAATCTTTCGCTGAAAGGTTTCTCTAAATTCTATTAACCGCACAGCGAACAAAATTTTCATACAAAAATACACAGTTTTAAATGAAATTGTAGCATTCAAGTCACGTGATATGCAAATGTACTTTTGTAGCAAATTGCAGCGAAGCTGAACGACAGGCTTGTCGATAGATTTTTCCCAATTAAAAGGACTCGACGGAGAACAGGGAATTCCATGGAATACCAAAACCGATGACGGTTCAATGCCTTTCACTCGTATGCATTCCTCGGTGAAGTACGGGCCGAATATTTCAACCACAATTCCAAGTATTGGCCGGAAAACTTTCGCGTAATTGATCGCTCGGAAATTTCGTCTTCCCTTGGCCTACCACGACTGAATAATACCATGTGATTAATCTTATTGCCGCCGTCGCGATCGATGAAGTGTTCATTTTGTTTCTTTCTTATTATTTCAATGGAAAATTCTAAGTGGAATTAGGCTGTATCGATTTAGCAGTACTGCAAGTCATTTAAATCCCGCTCTCGATTCAGTGGCATTTTCATAATGGTTTTTACAGTTTTACTGTATACTGTAGGTAACAAAGTACTATTATAACGAAATGATTGTAAGAGAGGAGAGTTTGCTCCACGGATAGCAAGTGATGTTAGTGTTTCTCTAACGAATCAACGATCAAAGGAACATCACGAAGATTTACTTCGTGTATGAAGTAGCAAGCACTTTCTTGTTTTGGCGAGCAGACTGCAGAGGCAGCGAGATTACTACTCGTCAAGGGAATTCCTTTGATTTCGTGTGTGGAGCTCATGTGAAATACAAATTAATTTCTACAATTTGCTCGAATGCCTGATCCACTTGGACATCGTAATCAAGTGTTCTGTATTCGAAAAGACTGTGCCTTAGTTAACTATTATTCCTCGAATCTGACACGAAAGGATTCCAATGTGTACTGCTTATGACAATTCTAGATTAACAACGAGGAGGAAAGTTTCGATTAAAACGGATCCTGAAATTCGTATTATGGGGCAGGTAGTTCAACAACGATTTAAACGAACAGGTTTCCATCTGATTGAAAAAAAAAGGGCAACCAAAGGTAAAACACCAGCCAGATTTTCTAATAGAATACAAACACATGGAAAATAATCAGATTATCATGTCCGAAGTTGCAATGAATTAAAGTGCAAATAAATCTTATCTGACTGCACACGGCGCGGAGAGTTAATTTTAGAAAACGAAGTCTGCTCACGGCACTTCCATTCGACCGAGGACCCCATCTGAACTTGTTTCAAACTTATGTTTAGAGTTTAAGAGGAAGTTTAAGTACGATATACTATACATATGTATAGCAGCTGGTAAGGAGCCACGGTTCTGTGAACTTGAATCTCGTTCTTCCCTGTGCGATAGATTCTGCATCTTACTCTGATCGACTCTTAAAACAGTGTACAGGTAACTTCCTAACGAATTCATTCCGCTTCATCTGTTCAGAATTGTTGTTGGCAGACGTAGCTTATGATCAAATGGACAGGCAGAAAATTGTAAATGAGAAATGTCGAGTGAACTGAGTTGAAAAGTGATCCTTTTTCCGTT
Source organism: Holcopasites calliopsidis (assembly GCA_023838395.1). Taxonomy (NCBI): domain Eukaryota; kingdom Metazoa; phylum Arthropoda; class Insecta; order Hymenoptera; family Apidae; genus Holcopasites; species Holcopasites calliopsidis. Next base: position 5,031,228 of record JALHAQ010000012.1, on the reverse strand, counting down.
TTATATTGAATGGCTGACGATGATTTTGCATACGAGAAGCATTCACGCTTTCACACTTTCAATTACAAATCAATGAATTTTGTATGCACTTGCGAACAAAGATAGGGAGAAAGTAAGACATTGTCAAGCACGACATCGTCGCCCAGTAGTTAACTTCCACGACTGAATTCGTAAAAAAGATTATTCCGATGGCCTCGCGATGAGAAAGTGCCCTGTGAGCGTTTCATTCGAACGTGGCTACCATTTAAACTGGCGAGGTTAATCTTCCGGAATGGCCACGACATCCAAGTGAAATACTGTCGACTCGAGGCGAAAGAAATTTGTTAAACGGAAGGTTGAAATTACCTGTAGGTAAGGTCTAGGAGGCAAAAATATGCGGGATCCTTTCTCAGTTTCCAGCTAAAAGCAATCACAAAGCTTCCTCGAATTTCGAAAACTCAAATACGGGATCACGCTTCGCCTCACGCGTGAGTTTCGAATTACTACTCCATCCGACACTACCACCACCCCCATTCCGTTGCGAACGAAAAGCGAGCCACTTACGAGAATACGACAAAGCAATAGGAATATCAAACTTAATACCACTTTTAGAGACACGCTCATTTCGTCCCTATTTACTTCGCAGGCATTAATTGTTCAACTTGTTGCACCTTTCTCGTCTACGAAGCCTCGGAAGGAGAGGGAAAAAGGAGAAAGACGCATGGGGGGAAAAGCACACGGTGACATAGTTACAAGAGTTTTACGTTGCCCCAGGGAAATTGCCATGGTAATTCCATCTTCTTGGCCGTGGAGCTCTTTAAAAGAAAAATTAACACACGACCCGTCTACTGGAAACGCACAGTGACGCAAAGCACCACGCTCACGCTGCTATTCGTGAGCTTTCTCTCATATGCATTGCCATCAATGAAATGTATCGCAGTGATATTTGAATGAAAAAATATATATTCTGTCCATAAGTTGGATAAAACTATTGTTAGATGCCCTTTCGGAATTGATTCAGGAATGATTCTTTTTCATGTCGAGAGAAGAAAGGATCGGAATAACTGCTTCTTTTAAAGCTATTTCTTTCCACAAATACATATAAAGCGCAGAGCTGGCAGTTTAACAAACGTCGCGTACTAAAAGCAATCTACAGGTGTTAACCAAAACCGCAGTTAACAAAGTGGTGGTTAGAAGGAAAAGGGTTGCACGAATAGAAGGCAAGGGGAGAAACACAAACACATTTACTTTTAGTTAGACACAAGAGGCCAGTCGACAAGTTTCGCCACTCAAGTTTGGGGTCGGCGACGGAGTAAACTCTGCTTACCCCCTAACATCTTTTTTCTCTCTTAACCCTAGTATTTAAATGAATGGTTTACCATCAGTAATGAAGAAGGATAAGATGGAATTTAGAGTGAAAGTTATCTGATTATCTCTTATCCATTGTCAATTATCGGAAAGACGTTACTGTAACACGGAAGATGACAGGCTGAAATGCAGCTCACAGGCTCCCTGGGACTAATTTGATAGTGACATCCACTATTGACAGGATACCTTTATCCCATTCCGAGGACAGAATTACTTGGATACTGCTGCTATGAACCCAGTCAGAAATCTTCATCAAGCGTCTTAAAAAATGTAAACTACATTTGACGTACAACCATCGGGGAATTTTTGTAATAAAAGTCGCTTGCTTTGGTTGCCTCAAGTATTGTTAATCCCAATGGGAATTGGACTAACAAACATTGCTTGAAACTACTCCACTTTAATCCTACTATTTTCGAATGAATATTAAATTGAATGTACATGTTGTAAATTATCTGCAGACACGTTACGTAAATCTTTGATGGATCAAGGGAAAACTTCAACTATCTCCACAATAATCGAATATAGATTGCTGTCCACGGAATAGAGGTCACTCGATCCTTTGATCGGCCTGCCATCGTAACTGAACACGCAAATTGACCACGCGACGTTATGGCATTCCCCGAACGGCTACTACGACACGTTATGCTATTGCCTGACAGTCACATGAATGCGCGCATACTACTGCAAATTGACACCCACGACAGTCTGACAAACAATGCATTCTGACCTGGAAAGCTTTAAGAAGCAGCCGCGTATTCTGTACACCTTACATTTGTCAACGGTCTGCTTTCCCTTCGATACTTCCGCATGCTCTTCAGGAAACAGTGATGAAAATCATATTTTTCTTCATATCGTATAAAAAATGAATCATACCAATCGTATGATTGGAAATATTAAAAGGAAAAAGCTTGTACAGTTCAATTTCATCAAGTTTCCTACTGTTTGAAATTTCTTGGCTGTAGCATAGAATGCTCTGAACCGTTGGACTTTTCAAGACGCATTTTCGAAGCGGAATTTTCGGATCCAACAGAGGGAATGACAGGTCTGCCGTGCGAGCAGTAAAACGATATCCTCAGAGACGATTTGGTATACATACATATGTATGTATATCCAGGTGTGCTATGACTCGAAGGCATGTAAAGACGAATTTGCGGTTCATGTTCCCACAGGAGTTTCCATGGATCAGAGTCGCAGATCCCTTGGAAAGTCGCCTTGGCAGCTTTGTTAAGCAACAGACTCAGCCGTAGCATAAAAGGAGTTGCAGATAGCACCCCACTCCGAGGCACACGGCCACTTTTTCGGACGAACCACCAAGGCGAGAACGCATCGAAGACTCAGCAGCCAGCAGTCTACTTGTTCATACATTCTGTATTCGTTTGAACTTGTATTAGAAGTTCCTCTTCGAAAGTGACACACTTGACGTTGAAAGCGCTCCGCTCGAAGTAAAGAGCCGTACACGAGTATCGGCAAGTCTATTCGTCGTCAGCTACATCTTGCGACACGAAGATGAGCCGAAACAGTTGCTAAAGAAATCCTTTGCTCATCGAGTCTATGCCGCAATGCCAGGGGGAATGTCTTCGAAATCGATACGTAGGTAATACGTAGGTAAAATGTAAAATCCACTTATCCAATGGGATAATAATATTTAGGTCACGGTGAATCGTGCACGTGTCAAGCGGCGATATCAAGATTCTCTTGTACATGGTTACTGAGATTGTGGGCGGCGATCGAAATGACCGCAATGCTCTGCCGGCGTTGTTCAAGCCGCCGGAACACATTCGGATGCCTGTTCTGGCCCCTCGTTCCATAAAATCGGAACAATCTGAATAAGTTGCGCGGGAATCACGGACGTAAATCAAACTTTCAAGTAGCCGGGGAATATCTTGCGAAGTCAAATCAAATAACCGATAACAAAATCGTGCAACGGGAAACTTCCCCGTCGAATAAGTTTCCAATATTATTGGAGTAGCAGGCAATCGTGACTGCTGAACATTCACCAGGAAAAATATTCTGCTTCTCTTCTTTTAGGATACTAAATCTGCTGTGAATTTATTTGACTACTTGGAATTTGCTTGCCTTGCTTTGTGCTATGGTAAATTAAAGAGTCTGAAATTTCTTATTGGAAAAATTCCGCGGTACTGCTTCAGCATAAATAACGTTTGCTTCTCGCGACCGGAAGATCTCCGTTCATTTATATCCGTAGTCAAAGACAGCATCGCACGGTTTGCCTCTATAACGCTGCCAAGAATCCCGGGAAAAAAGTGCAGGAAGCGAAGTGAAAGATAAACGAGTTTCTTGTCTATCAGAGTTCCTGGCAGCCAAGGCAATCCTGAGTTATCCGTGCCACCACGTCGTGGTAGATCTATCTTTTTTTCTTTTTCTCTCGTTTCTCGAAGATGGACGTGCGGTGGGGGTTCAAGTCACCGTCTCGTTAAACTTCCAAGACTTTGCCATTGGACGCTTGCGAAACTCCAAAAGACTCGGATGGCGAAGAAAAAGAGGCAAGGAACACTGAACATTTGGGCCAGATAGCAAGCTAGTCGTGTAGGGAAGCATCAAAGGATTTTTACTAAGGGAACTGAAATTTTATTTCACCCTTCCATCGTTCTTCGTCTTAAATCGGGTATCGATTCGACGTCGAGATCGTGATCTGGAGCAGAGAGCACTTTAACGTTGGCGAATGCTTGTTTGGGGAATTGTCAGATTGTGTGGAATTGGCAATTGTGAAAACTGATTTGCAAGAAATGAAAAACAGAACAACCCTGAATTTTCGCATCGTTTAGTTACATCTGAATCGTAATTAAAATTTCTTATGCTCTTTCTCTTATTTTATGATACCCAAATTGACCCGTTCACGAGAACATTTCATTCAAAGTACATATAATAAAATGAGAATTAACGTGCCCGGGCAATTCTCCCACTGGCGCCCACTATCAGCTAATTAATTAAAAGCTCTAACGAGATGGTAAATTATGCAAGAAACGCTGAGGGTACACCCGCAACGATTCAGACCGGGCTTACGAATGGGTTCTTTAAAAGGGGTGAGAGCAAACGTTAAGATCCAATTATCGAAAAACAGTTTATCTCGTGGACGAGAAAGCGGATAAGCTTGGAAACTAAACCGCTGCACTTTTCTTCAGGATGAGCCTGGACTAGTGAAACGGCCGACTGTCACCGCTCGTGACGTTAGAGATGTTAGTCTTGCAAAAGCAAAACTACTAACTTTGTGATATATGACGAAAGAACGTTTCTCCTTACTAGTTTGCATATTTTTACTGCCTTGATGATTTTTTTTTTTTTTTTTTTTGCTTAATTACTGTCATGAAGGAGTTAGAGAGAGGGATACTGGTGATTAGACAATTAGGGGTGTCAAGGTATGTAAAAAGTAGATAGTTGTGCTATGATTTAATCATGATGTTATTTATACATGTTGCAATTAATATGTTTCCTTTCTCTTTCAGGACGAGAAGAATCAGTTGCTCATCACGAATCTCTGGCTGAAGTTGGTGAGTGTTTCAATGAAAGATCATGTAAAAATGAAAAGTGGTTGTTGACCAAAGCCGTCCAGCAGCTTCATACATCGTGGAATATTAACAAATTTATCGAAAGAACCTATCTTTATCTTGAACCTCGATTCGTGGTCAAAGCAGATTCTTATCAACCGGAACTATTAATGGGAGTCATAGGCAACAGGTACCGCAGCTAGAGCGCCTCAAGTGGCGTGCCCTTATTAAGGTAGACTGGCGTAATATTTCCTTTCAGGAGGTTCCGAACCGCACTTTAAAACGCTTGTCGTTGCTCATTTCCAACGGCTTATACCTCGTCAATCCCCGCCCTCATCCACAACCGCTATCAAGCTACGGCGAGAACGCGAGGCTTTGCGATGACCCAAATTCTCGGTTAACGATTCCGCGATGATGTCTGGCCTGACTGAGACCGATCATTCTCCGGTCTATGTTAACAATAATATAAAGCGGCTGCGTTCCAAACAGTGGCTGCGGCGAATTCTTCAACAGCCCGTCGTTGATTGTCGTTCAAGGATTCAGGCATTAATGTTTCAGACGGTTAAGTGGAACGAATATTTGAACAAATGTCACGCGATGATTTTACAGGATCAGCACAGTTGGATATTACAATTAGATCTGCATGGGAAATTGTAAATATCTAGAGGATACGGTTAATTAATAACATTGATGGATTGACAAATGGTTGCAAAGTAATATAATATAAGCTCTTCCTATTTTAAGTTATGCATTTTATATGAATTTCAATCGCAATAGTAGCGATTCTCGCATCGACCTGCAAACATATGTATAATGTTCTGCATATGTATGCGCCTCTGGAAAGTATTTCTACATCGCTTTTTAATCTTTTTCTGTGCACGTATCCTTGGATGTCAAGTGCAAGTAGCGAGGGAGGTCCCCTAACGCGCAACTGCACTTGACTTGCAATGCTGATATCATTTTGAATATAACTACCTGAGATATTCAACGACTTCGAGATAAGAGCTGGAGATATTCAGGATATGTTTGACGTTTGCACATATCGAAACCACGTCCTGCATACTTTCTGATAGCATTTCCATCAAATACACTTGTGCTCCAGCAAACGATGCTTCGGTGAATATACATATACATATGTGTACATATTGTTAGGAAGATTTTTAACAATTCCCGTACAAGAAATTCTGACCAATTCAGTTAGGACTCTCATCGAGAACTTGGGATACAAAATCCAAAAGCACCTAGCAAATTCAGTTCGCGTATTAGTTATTAAAGGCCAACGTAAGCTCAAGCGCATCGTGCATAATTACTCAACCATGCGGTTAATACTTGTGGAAGATAGATAGATATTTGCATAATTGAAAGGAGAAACTCGAAGCGATCCTGAAGTGCCGCCACTTGGAAGAGTTAATTGGTAGGAATTTTCTGTTAAATACAGTTACTTCAATATTTTATTAGGAAATTAGGTCCGGATGCCTGCTTTCATTCGTCTAGCTTTTAAACCGAAAGTAGGTAAAATTTACAAGACGATACTTGGTGAAGAATTTCTTCAAGAGAAAGTTCTCGATTGCAAAGTTTAAATCTGATTTACTGCACTTACAGCGGTGGTGGTAGCTTGATACATTGGCAATTATCAACGTGGAAGGTTCACGAATTTGTAAAATTTCCTTGTCAAAATATCAGGTACGTTTTAATTATAAAAACGCTCACTCTAAAACAATGTTCAATATTTGTTACGCCTTCATGACAGAGAAATGGTAGCTTTCTTGTACTTGAAATTCCATACCTGCAGTCGGGAATGATAATAAATAGAAGCTTTTTTGGTGCTTTGGTACGTGCTAAGAATAAAAATCGTAGAGTAATATTGGAAGGAAAATGCAAAATATGTTACAGACATTCGGTACAGTTTTATCCAAGTACCGCACAATATATTTTTAACGGATTATCATTTAACGAAAGAGAGAGAGAGAGAGAGAGAGAGAGAGAGAGAGAGAGAGAGAGAGAGAGAGAGAGAGAGAGTTGAATAGGTCCTGGAATTGAAAACATTCGAGTGCGTTTATTCAAATGGGCAAAAAGGCACTCTAGATACTACTGACACGTAACTCAATTAATATTCAAGGATGCACTGTGGCCCAATTGATATCGAATTTATCGGCTGTTGAGTTTGAGAGGGTCGTCTTGTAATTCCCATCGCAATCGGAATATTACTACTACATTGTTTAATTCTTCAATTTCGACTCGGCAGATTGATTATCGGATTCGACTGGTTCATTTCACTGTTTTCAACACATCTGCCGCAATTTAGAAAAGAGTTTTCGCGGGATACGTAATCTTCATTTCTTATTTTCTCCGTTTCAATAACTCAGATATTTCTATCCTATCGTGCATGTCAATTTAGAGAGAAAGGTTCATGTGCATTTTTCAATACTCAATTGCCATCTTTGATCATTTACTTTAATTCCATAGAGTTTGTGATTCATTCATTTATTATTCAATTGTAACTTCAATTAGATTTAAATGTCCTTTAAAGGCCGCATTGCACCCTTTTGATAAGTTCGTAGATGGCACAGACAAGCAAACTTTTTAAACTCATTAAAGTTTGCACCTAGGCATAAAGCAGTAAATATGAATGAAGCCTTCAACCCTTTACACCCTTACATGAATAATCGAATGACAGTTTACTTAAATAATAGAAGCTGGTGCATGCCTCTCAGTTATTAATGTGGGAAAGAGAGAAGGCACCAAACCACTTCAACGAATGCAGACGTGTTTCGATCGGGGGGCATCAACGAAGTAGTTTCCGAGGCGGACTAAAGAGTATTCGACTCGTAGCCGGGACGTAGTTACCTGCGTGAAAATCCACGATCGCAGAGACGAAGTTCTCGGTGGGGTGTAACTTCTTGGCCTCCACTAGAAAGAGAGAGTCGAGCACGACTCGAGTAGGCAGAGTACTTGCGTGTCTCTGTGTGTGTGTGTGCTTTAACGTCTCTATGGTATCATGAGCGAAGTCAGCGCTAGCTGTACTCTCCTATTCCTCTTTACCATCCCTTTTGCTTCGTTTCACCCTACAGTTATCGTCTATGGCGACCCCATTTCCGTTCCTCCGGCCCAGTTTTGTGCGTTCGTATAAGAAGGACGAGAGCAGGAAAGGTGATTCGTGGTATTCGAGGAAGGAAAACGGAGTATCCTAATGTTTTTATTATCTGGCAAAAGCTTCGAATGTAAACGTAACCCCTTATGCGTTGCGTTAGTGGTGGTGCAAATTACAGAGTTAATTAGCTATCTAAAGTTAAAGTTTATGTCTCTCTATTCATGTCATGTTAAAGTTAAATAATCCCTTTTCATTTGTGCGTAATTCTCGCGATGAATGCGCAATAGAAACAGCCTGTCAATGACAGGATGAGTTGAGTCAGAAGCACCACCACTTAGCTAGAATTCTCGTTTGATTAGATTCGTTAATGTGTATCTGCCACTGTCTCAATTGTGATAGACTGATATTCCATAGTAGCCTGCTGAGGGCAATCTGTCGTGTCGATATGTTATTGGTTCATAAGCCATTCATAAGCCATAAGCCATTTTGAGCAAGAAACAATCATTCTTATTTGTATGATTCATCATGTATTTTACTTGATATTGTATCTTCTTCTGTTCTGTTATTTAACATATCTGATTTGTTTCTAAATTATTCCTAATTCTAAGCTAACAAATTCTATTAGCCTGTTATTGTTATAACTAAAATTAATAGAACACTCACTCACAGAGTCCGTCTTTTGGTAATTGGAGGAAAATGATGGCAAGAGGGATGATCGGTAAATGGAGATGAACAGATAAGTTTTATCTTTTATTTACACGGTCGCTTGTATAATGACAAAGTTAATGATAAAACTTTCATGCAACGATGCAAATGCAGTTTGGATTAAAAATCCATTAACTATTATATGTATATGAAGTGTTTCACATTGCAATGGAGTATCGGGAAAAGGAAGGTCATCAGACCGATATTAACGAAGAATTAATTAAGTAAAATATATATCGGAGAATGGCGAATGTATAACGTAGATATTATTTACTTAAAAAACAAGAGCTATTCTTTTGTTCACGGTTGATTGATGTATCTCGTTACGCCTGCGAGAACTCTATTAAGCAGAAACTCGCTTGGCTTGTATGAACAGTATATTAAAGAAGCTTTTAAGAAAATTGAATTATGCGGTTTTCCCAATCCGTTATATTCTCAATACTATATGATGCAAAACCTCTCGCTCGCGTTCTGTTACTTTGATCCACGCAATGATCGGTTGAAATCCATTTGGATTTCATATACATATAGTAATATAAAAAATGCTAGGCACGTCATTGGTAATGTTTATTTGGAGGATGGCATACATGTTTCCTTGAAACCGTTTGCCACCGCAGAGAGATGCGAGTAAATATGCAGGGTGGCACTTTGGGATAAATTCAGGTCGCGTAAGCAATCGAGAGTGTATTAACTGGCTCTCAACGAGAATCGAGTTACGCCACGAGTTTGTGGTCTCTGATCAAAAGCCAGTGACATATTGTAAACTGAGGGTGCAAAATTTCCTTGGCGACTGGTCATTTCCAACTATCCACTTCTACCTTCCAAGCTCTTGAAAAATTCCACGACTGTCCAACAATGTAGACATTTACTTTGAAAACTTCATTTTACGACGTTCCAATTATTTATTAAACATATTAACATATCAATAAAGCTCGTACTGGTTTAATTAACCAGTGGCAAAGGGAAAGCTGTTCTCCGCGCATTAAAATGGATATTCATTAGCTTTAATTGCGATAGAATTCACATGCCTTGGAAAAACAAGTCAAGCATCGACCATGGCTATTCCAATGCTGACCGATTAATCGTCGCGCATACATCGTAAAGCATAATTCAACCGATAATCATTGAATACGTATGTATGTTTGTGCTAATCAAGAAGCGATGCGATGGTTAAACGATCGCTTTCATGAACGATTCTATGTGCCGCGTGTATTTGCACTGCTGATGTCGAATTTAGCATGCTCTAGAAAACGAGGAACGTTGATTTGCTGGATGAGAGAGCAATCTTTTACATTTTACACTAAAAAGTGATGATAGTATTAAATAGATTTTCCATGATGAAATGGATTCAAAGAATCGTTAAATCGATTTCCTTCTGAGTAAAAAGAAACGAATATCTTTGTCTCCAATCTCGCTACTATCCTCGATTCAGGCTCACGCGTCTTTTGATGAACTTGGTGGCAGGGTCAAATTAGGTCGCTCGTCTGAGGAAATAGAGGCACGGCTGTGAAACCGACGATATTTCCAGGGCAAACATTCTCAGAGTAATGCTGAATCTTTAGGCTTGAGAGATAATCCGGTTTACCGAGAATGATCATCGAACTGCTGCTATATGTATAAAACTTAGATTCGAATTCGTTCGGTGAATCCGAATCAATCTATGTACATACATACATACATATACATGACACACGTGTGGGAATCAATTGACAGTATCTTAGATTTGCTCAACAACATGTTATATGTTAATTGGATCATCTCCAAAAAAAGATATTTCTTTCTACATTATATGGAAATTTTATTAGGAAAACTTGGTTTCCTCTGGAAAACTATGTATAAGCTCTGATACATATGTATGTACATATACGTATGTAGTGAGTAAACGCAGAATCTTTCATATGAATTTTTGCCTGTTATACCAGAAGCAGTCGATTGCTGGTAATCGATTTCATTTTTTATGAAAAGTTCGGTGCGCATATCTCAATTTTCATTGAACAAATCCAATCTGAAGCGAGGGGGCGGGGGGATTGTAGTAGTCGAACGACTCAACATTCCAACATAATCTTCTCATCTCTCCCATTCTCTGTTCCTCGCGTTCAGACAAACTTTGGGAAACGCTTTAATTACGTCCTTCAGCGAACAGAATAGAGACTTAAAATTAGTTGCGAAACGAGCGATCCGGTTTCCTCCTGGAGGATGACCGTGCAGCGAAATTCTCTTCGTTTAATATGTTGTAAATTATGCACATTCGTCCTTGATACTACAAGCATAGGCAATATAAAAAAGAACCCAAGAGACTTTACAAAATGCGGTCGAACGAAACTCGAAATACTTGATAGAATCTTTAATACACAAAGTGAAACGGACCATTACTGCTAAAGAGTTAACGCTTCCAAAGGGTAATTCGGAAGGGGTAATGTGAAGAGCACTTGTTCGTGGGAGATGCGGAAGAATTTCGCTCGCAGCACTTTGAACGAACCAGCTTCTTGTATAGTTCGAAACTGCTCTCTCCTAATTCCAGAGCTGAGTCTGAATAAGGCGAACGTACACACGGAACACTCTACCAAATTTCTCAAGCACTTTTTCATCCGCGGTTCACCGAATGTATTCGTTAATGCTATTCAACGTCTCAGATTAGAAGAAAGTAACTTTTCCGATTGGTCGACAATTTTTCGGCTGAATTCCCAGGGCAATTTGTCATTTCGTATGCTATGACTATTAACGGCGGATGGGCATTATAATTAGCAGAATCTGCCATTTGGAACGCTCCTCGATGCTCTTAGACAATGCAGTTAAGCCCCCACCCACCCAACGAGTACATCTCCCGAAATAATATTACCAGCCATCACAGGGAAGCATTAAGCATTGCCATTCGTTACGGTAATGCACGATCTTCTTGACCCACTGTCCGAAGCAATCCAGGGCAGAAGGTAAAAGCCAGGCGCGGAAGACAAAGCGGTATGCCGAAGCGATGTCGTAGATCAAGGCTGGTGACAAATCTGTTGATCGTATTCGCGTACCATTGGGGGACGACTGGGATACCCCGAATTCGAGGCAGCGATAATTGAAATTGCCAAGATTCACCGTTCGTCGAATTTCCTGCTGTTAAATTCGCTGCAGGATTTTCGTGTAACGCCAACAACGGAATCTGTGTCGCCGTCGAGCGGAAAGAAAAAGGGGAGGCGAAGAAAGGCGAGATGAAAATCCGGGGATGGAATTTACGATTGGTTCACGAAGGTCTTTCCACTTCGATTAGGTTTTGCTCCGAACGAAATCCTACGGGCTCCTCTATTAGTTTGTCCCTCGGCTGGCCTTTTACCTCTGATCCTTTCTGCGGAAAAAACCGGTTTAATTAATTTTCCACCTGCCGATTGGCTCGAGAGACGAATGCAAAACGCTCGCGCCCGTGTCTGAAATTGAATCCGAGCGGCGACTGGATTTTATGTTTATGAATATTGCAAGGGCGAGAGAGAGAGAGAGAGAGAGAGAGAGAGAGAGAGAGAGAGAGAGAGATTCTTTTAGAGGGCGGGAAAATTAGAGCAAAGTTCGGAACTATCCCTATCCCCGGGAATTGGACATGGAAATCGTTAGACTCGAGATTTTCGCGTACACGTCGCCGCATTTATATTGCCTAATTCGTGCCACCGTGCGCTTTGAATCTCGCCCTTTATTCTTATCGTTGCATGGAATTTACATTCGGAAACGTCTGCAAATATGGGGTGAGCTGCGACCCCGTGTAATGGTACTTTATGGGACGTTTTAACAAGAATGTACGATGTCCTCTGCTGGGGACACGAAACTTTATACGATGATACAGTTTTCAGTGTAATGCGTGTTCTACCGTTCTCTTGTCTGACTCATTTTAATCCGAGCAGAATCAGTTTTCCTTTTTAACTTGCAACTCATTGGTATGACTCGTTGATCATAGAACGGTGAAGTTGGATTACGAAGGCGTTTTCTCGAATTTGATAGGAAAGCTGCCAATTCGACTCCGAATGGAAGTAAATTTCAGTTTGAAGAGATTACTGACTAGTTGTCGAGAAGTGGCTTTCGATCCGCGAGGTAGAACTCGAAATCTGGAAAATCGTTCTGCTCGGGCCACGCCTCTCGAGAATGCGCAGCAGATTCCTCACTTAGCATTGAGTGTATCGTGGGATCAGCGAGCATTTTGGCAAAACACTTTTTCTTTTACCATTTCTATCCTTTATTCTACCGTCTTTGCATCCAACTGCTCTTGGAAAATTCGTTTTCGCTGTACGTTGGGCATAAGACAAGATTGCTACCATTTGTCCCCGTCGCAAAAGAAAGGAAAGCTTCTCACTTCTCTCGCGAGAGAATAACGAGAGTCAACTTTATTTTGAATCTTTAGCACGTGAAACGTATATGATCAAAATTATTCAAAAACGCCTTTATACATATATACGAACATTTTTTTTTTTCTAATTTTTTACATCAAGTTTCCACTTTCTGTTCTGTTGAATATCTAGCGGAAATGTGAAAACCCATAAACAAAAGCCATTCGATGCAACGCGTTTTTGATTCGAAACCGTGCTCGTCAACGGTGAACTAATTTCATTGAAGCAAGCAGAATAGCGATTCTGTGCGTCGGCTTTGCACACGCGTGCGTGAAAATAGATATACATATAATAAACGGCCTACACGCACCACGTAAACCATCGAGCACAGTGGCCATTATTAATTATCCGCCGATGTTCTCCATCAGCGGCTAATCAATCGGTATTCGGTGACTAATGGGCGTGAATCTAATGGCTAACGTGAAACAGATCCGGCATTCCTGCGGACAAATATTCGACGCCTAGAGTGGCCTGGCTGGAAACATAGGAAAGCTCTCGAGAAATTGCGATTATCATATAATTATCATATAATCGCAATTTTAATCATAATTAATAAGCGAATTGGCAAACATGCAATGTCCGATCGGTAAAAGAAAGTGCTAAGACTTTAGTGAGACAAACAAGTGTGATTTTGACCGATAATTATTAGTTTAAAGTATTGGAGCTAGCCTGTAAATTATTATTATTGGCAATGTCTTTGCTACTTCGTTGTGTATGGAATACAATAATAAACATACATACAATAATAAATGAAACGCAATAAAAATGGAGGAAATTCAAACGTGATCCTGTAATTAGAGTAATCAAGAAATATAGAAAATGAGAATAAGGATAGTACAATCTATGGTATAGGATTCGAAATTCCATAATTGAGTTTCATAACATTATGAAATTTACACCTGATTTTAGCGAGAATATTTAGTGAATAATACTATATCGTTAAGAGATTATTACATTGAAGAATTTACTTCCTAAAGAATGACTTTCAATTACAGGAGTGGAATGACGTGAACATGAGATGGAACACGTCGGATTACGGGGGAGTGAGGGACCTCAGGATCCCGCCGCATAGACTTTGGAAGCCTGACGTTCTCATGTATAACAGGTAATTTTACGCTGCCGCCACCTGTTTATTAATATTCATAGACTTCATCGAGTGTCACTTCGTGATATTCAACATGTCAAATACTGTGTATTGGTAAAATGTATCTTTATCGCAAATCAATCCTAAGATCACTAAATAATTGTCTAGTCTTCATGGATTAAGTCGCTCTAGAAAAACTTGTTTTCGAAGAATTTTTAAAGGCCAAAGGAATGTAAGCCAAAGCCATGGCAAATTAAAGACCAGTAGCTAGCTCTACTATAATTATCCCCTGGACATGCTACATATTATCAATTATTCAGAGAAACCATCGTTGACTGTCTCCGTTGCAGTGCATGCAATTTTCTATACATCATTTACGTGTCAACCACATGTTTACAAGGTCCCGACACATAATTGCATTGATGCGCCAGAACCGATATTAACGCGTAGCTACGTAATATCGTGCCATGTCGCAGATTCACTTTTACTAAATCCACTATACCGTTTCGCTTTAATCGACAATGTACGACGATATACGTGCAGTTAGTTGCATCAAGTCAACCTCGTATTATACATATGTATACAAAGCAAAGAATAATTTTCTCCTCTACCTGCTAATACGTACATTTTTATATGCAATATGCCTTAGTTAATTGAAAATCAATTATTCGCCATTGTTTTCTACACTTTTCGATTAAGCAAATTTTATTTTCCAAACAATAAGCGTTTTCCACTTGTTGTGTATGTCGTTCAGCATGGAAAGCGATTCCGAAGTTTATCAACGATGTATCCATACATACATATATCTCTGCTAGTTTGGGTTATTATATTAATCTGCATACGCGTCCAGTATATCCCGTACTTGGTAGTGAGACTACTCTCGAAGAAGGTGCCCGGCTGAATCGCGTCGGGGATCGATCAATTAGCCGCTTTGTCGCTTCGTCACGCCGTGTTTCTCGCGTGCTCCACTTTTCACCCGACCAAAGAGCGGTAGACGTTCTCGTTTATTATGTTGTACTTCCCCGAGCAACGCCGAAGCAGGATTAAGATATATTATTGAAGGGAACGTGGTGAAGAGAGAACGGGGTGGAGTTAGATTATTACCTTCTATCGACACCCATTCCAGTTATTTTCTTTTTCGAAAAATTCACTTGTCGGGTAGAGAAAGGAGTTATCAACTATTTGTTAGTTATAAATTTGAAAAAGTCTGCCCTGTGAAGCACATTTGCGCTGCTTCTAACCTTCGTCTCTGCATCCAAGAATAGCATGTTATTTTTTCCATCCCCGAAAATTACATGAAATCCCCGAAGCACAACTCGAATACAACACTGTCGGTGCCCGCGATGAATTTCACGTGAGAGCAAACAAAAGCCGGGGGATTGCCGTTCCTATTCAATTTTCAGCTGTTGTAAATGAAATTGTCTTCAACTTATTGTTGGAAATTAGTTGAGTTGTGCGGTTCTGGTCGATGCATAGCGGTGAACAATCGCGGTACGATTAAACTAACAATAGCAGGCAGAGTCGAGAATAACAGCTTTTCCTTTTTTTCCCCCGCGGCTTTTCCACCTCGAGTCTTTTCCAGCTTTTCCACCGAGCTAGAAAAAGGTTTATCGAGACAGTCAATCCGTTAAAAACGATGTAGACTTTCAGCTATCAGAAGTTTCTGGTATGTGCGGCAAAAGTGGGACGCCGGGCCAAGTGGGTCAGTCGCATTAAAAACAAAGCCACCGTCACCATTTAAAGGGAATCAGGAAAAGTACCTCCTCCCACCCTTCCCTGTGTGGAAATTTATTGTCGGAAAACGGTTGCGGCTCCTATTGTTTTTAAGTAGGTAATGTATCAGTTGCGGGGGTTGCGTCGTATTTGTCGAATGAAAAGTTTAGTTTAAAGCGACTTCCGCCGGAGGATCCTTTCGCACTTTTTGCGATCCTCCACTTTATTGTTTCGGTGCAGCTGGCGTGCTCCGCCTTGAAAGTGGTCATGGCATCTCGGTAACTAGCTGCACTTAGATTTTATTCTTTCGTGTTCCTTTTTAGTGATATACATTTCTAATTCGACCATTAAGTGAACCAGATTTGAACGTGAATGGTCATTAAAGCTACCAGGTAAATCTTCCTGCCTGGCTGACATAAAACAATTTTTCCCGACATTAAATATGCGATACCGTCGGCGAGAGATAAGCGAATTTTTTCGAGAAACAGCGCGACACGATTTGCAATGAATTCTCGTTTCGCTGAGGCGCATAATCTCGCGATATACTTGCATACACAACTTGCCGTTTGCGGTTTTATAAATATGTACCCTGCTTCAATTAATCTCGCGACGTAAGCTCCGGCAGAGCCATCGTCTCTCTCGACGATATACTATTACCCGACGAGGGGAAAGAAATGATGAAAAAACGTGTACGCGCATTGTCGTAGTAGTGGATATCGTTGCGTAGATTATCGAATAATGCCAGAAGTCTGTTAGGAGAAATACTATTTACCTATTTATTGAATGAGTTTCATTTATTTAGGAAATTGATTACCACTGAATTTTATGTGCAAAGAAGACTCGGCATCGGTAAGAACTGGTATTTTCATTTAAGCCGTGGCGAATTTATAAGTAAAACGAGAATGAAATTGTCATCGTATGGTTCGTGTGCAACGTGACCAAATTTCCCAGCGTATTTTCATCGGAATCGACGATGATACCGCAATACTGCGGATCGGAATATACGTGTGGAGCACGTGCAAAAGTACACACACGCACACACACGTTAACGTGGTTCCAAAATCTGCTACCGTCAGTAATTTTCTGGGTGAAATTGCCAGCCGGTCGACGAACCATATCACATTATATTACTTGACGCGAACGAATTCTGGTGAAAAGCGCATTTTTTCTTTCAACGTGATGGTCGGTTGAAATTGCAAAAGTGCAACTTAACTCCAGCCAATATAAACAAAAATCGTTTGCATATAGTCGCGGAAGCAATTTCCATTCGGACAAGCGTCGCCAATCAGTGACTTTTCCATTCCTGCTTCTCAAATAAACGATTGTTTGCCGTGACAATATTTCTCGTATGTAGTTTGGAACGATTTCGAAATTGCGCGACTTTAGTCAATTGGCACGGGCCGAGATTTCTTTTACCCCTGGCATTTGTCTTGTAATTTATTCACCCTTTCATGGGGAAGAACGATTATTTTTTCACGTTTGGTAGACGTTTGTCTTTGTTTGTCAAGTCGTTGGGGCTTTACAGCTTGCGCGACGCTGGGTTTAGATTCAATTATTCGACATTGTTCGCGCTCAGTCACTGGAAGCGGAGGAATCTGCGCGGAGATTCACGTGCCTTCAGTCACCGGGGATCAAAGACAAAGTAAACTGTTTCCCCGCTTCTGCCAGGAAGGAACGCGACTCGAAGCATCGTGATTGGGATGAGTTTTGAATTCACACTCCTCACATATGGAAATACATACGAATGAAGAAAAGATTTTTCTTGTAGATTCAGCTGATCATTTTTGTTCGAATGTTTCAAATCCTCGATGTGTCGAAAGCAATTGTGAAAATTAAACGGAATCACATTTGTGGCTTGGCAAGAGAAGGCAATTTCTATACTACTGACTACGCAATTTCGTTCGTTGATCCCGTTAATTGGTGATCGGCGCGCGTTCAACGATTCTTGCTCTACTTTCATTCTGTCATCTACAATCCACCTTTCGACGACGCTGTCTTTGTATCCAAAGCTCGCACGGAGATTCATTAATCAAGCCGCGAGAAACTTCGGTAAATACGGCAACAGAAGAAGGGATTAATGAGTCGCGGGGTTTATTGACTTTGGAGTATTTGCAACGCGACACTTGTTCAATGATGCTTAAATGGAGTAATGCAATTTCGTTTGCACGACCGAATTCTCTCATTGAGAGACGACTCTTAGTTGAGATTTTCTACTTCCATTATCACACGTGCAAAGTAAAATTGCAGAAATACTGAGGCAAGCGTAAACAAGTGGGCGTGCATGATTTAGGGTTTCATCTCGCACGACCGACTTCCGGGATCGGTGACTCGATATTAGGCCACCGTCAGAAACACTCCGGGTGCAGGCGCGTGGGTAAAGGGGGGCATCCGATTAATATGGCATAAATATCGTTTGAACCGACGCGATGTCGTCGCGGCTGCGCGGCAAGTCCGTGAATTAGAAGGATGATGCGACGCTTAATGCATGACAAAATGAGTTTACGGAGCGAAATCGTTTGTACAGCAGGGCGGAGAGGAGAGTACCACCTCTCTGCCCAGAGGTTCGACTGCATAGGAAACTTGGAACGGAGCCAAAGGCAATATGCATTAGCCATCGCGTATTTTGAAATTCAAGCCAAAGCAGATTAAACCCTATCCCTGGACTCTCTTCGGCTCGTGTCGGGCCCCATACTCCCGGTGCTTCTCCTTTAACCGTGATGTCCTACTGTCCTGTTTGCGGATACATAATGAACACCCCGGACCCGCGGTACGACGATGTCTGAACTTTTAGAGCGTTTCGATTGCCGCACTAATCGATATGTGGTCGCCCGAATCTCCGCTCCGGGGAGAGAGCGAAATTCCGCTCTGCTTTCGCTACTAATCGTGTTGTTCACTTCCCTCGTGTTCCTGGGTCGTGCGGTCGAAAGGAAAACTATAGTCCTCTTGGCTAACATTCTAGCTCTTTATTTAGCGACAAATGCTTCTCTACAATGCATCCGCATTTATTCTTTTCTTCTCTTTTCTTTTCATTTCACGATTGAACATTTAGTAGTCCTTCAATCGAATCCAATTCCATGCTTTCCCGTTAAGTTCAACATAAATTCTCTGACCTATCGCATCGACTCCCCTTTCGAAATTCCGACGACTTCGTCGAGCTTGCGCAAATTCCCTGTCATCAAACGTCTGGCAACGCATGGCGAACTGTAAATAGCATTTAGTTTTCAAATGCGGAATGCGGCCAACGGGATCGAAAGGAAGGGGGCGCGGGCAGGCTTCGGTCGCAGCAGGCACAGTTTATCGAGGCCTAAATCAATTCGGCTAGGCATGGCCGTATGACCTCCCAGTAATTAGCCATTGAGAGATCGTTTCCAGGACGTTGGACAATGTATCGGTAGTTGGTGGCGGAAAGTGCGATTCGATGGTATGCAATTGCAAATGCTAGCAGCAGCCGCCGCTGTCCATCGGTTTCCCATCCCTCCTTGTCCCTTTCGATTCGACGAAGATTAAGTGGTTTTCGGATCCCCGCTTCCAAATAGTGCCATAGATATCGTAGATACAATCGAGCAGGTGCAATTCATTCGGCGCGTGGCGTGATAGATGAATTATTTCCTGAAAATTATACTATTTGATTGTTCAATCGTCGGCTTGTGTTCCCTTTGAGAGGGAAAGAGTAAGGTACAAAGGTACAATGCGATTTTTCACTTCGAACGACGGGAAAATCTTGGCTGATACGATGAATCCGAGAACATTTTCGAGAACTATCTGGCTACGGTGGCTTTGCCAAATGTCGTGCAATAATGGAGTTATATCTGCAGAGACAGTTGCACCAAAGAGTTTCGGTCCGACAATGGTGTCTCGGTTCATTCGCAATTCACAATGATATTCTACAACGAACACCCACTTCCAAACATTTCGAATCCCTTCGACTAATTTTCCACAAATGTTATCAAACACTTGTCCACCTTTATCGTTGTTAAGTTGTTTGAGATACGATTGATTGGTGAATTTGACGGAAACTAGACTCCTTTTCACTTTTAATCTTGTTCGGTATATGAACACGCTCTTTTCCTTTTTTGGCAATTACAAAACTCGTAGCATCGCACAAAGGGGTCAATTGCAACCCCCCTTGTCCCTTTTTCCGATTTTCCAGCGGCCTGTGTGTACCTCGGACACACGGAGTGTGTTGCAGCAAAGGGTTTTACCTGGTCGCACTGGGCTGAAACAAATAGAAGCGACCCTGGGATGCAGCCATGCATTCCGCGTGTATATGCAACGAACGATGGCTGCCGATCGTTGTTGAAACGACGACGACAGCCCGCTGGCACGAACAGTCGGGATGAACTTTATGAAATGAATATTTTTTTCTTTGAGAGTCGCATGGAATGGAAGTTTATCGGGGCGTACCAGCGGGATGGCTGGAATCGCGGTAAATTATCAATGTTTCCTAATGTATGCCAATATCATTCGCGGCTCTTCTATCGGGGACGTTCGTTTAAAAATGAAAACGATGCTTCTATTGATCGACTCCGCTGACCTAGTAATCGAAACATTAATTAGTTAAGAAATACATTTCCATCGTTTTATCCATCATCCCTTTAATCAGCCCACCGAGGCGACTCCCAAGCTAATTGACTGTGAAAAATTAAACAGCTAATTTGTTCACGTGTCAGTGATGTTTGCATAAATACCGAATGATAATCGAATCTCATCTGTTTGACGGGATTCACTACGTGTCAGGTCTGTAGGGTGGAGGGTGAGGGCAAGAACGATTATTACAACTATCGTAACGTTTAAACGTAAATCGATACTAATTCCACCGTGCTGCGCGCACACACATCATTCGTGCTCGGAGAACCCCGATGGGAATTTCATTCTCCTCGTGAAAGGGTACGTACGGTGCTTATGCGAGTTTAGCATGCGACAGAAAGAAACGTTTCCACTATGGTGAGAAAGGGTGGCCGAAGGGTT
Organism: Holcopasites calliopsidis; assembly: GCA_023838395.1. Classification (NCBI taxonomy): domain Eukaryota; kingdom Metazoa; phylum Arthropoda; class Insecta; order Hymenoptera; family Apidae; genus Holcopasites; species Holcopasites calliopsidis. Next base: position 5,010,462 of record JALHAQ010000012.1, on the reverse strand, counting down.
GATCGCGTTCGTGGGTGTGGCAGGGTGAGCACGAGGTGGTGCAGAGGGTGGATTCAAAAAGAATGAAATAACGGATTGGGTTGCGGCCAACTGGCCAGCTTCCAACCAATCCTTAGTCGCCTGGATGCGGGAGTATACATGTACCATTTGCCTCGCCTTACATCCGTGCCGTGTGGAATTTCCCCGATGCATCCCATTCAAAATCATCTTATGCACCGTACCCTTTACTCTGGTAAAGGGTAGAGACAATAATTGTGAACGAACGCTTCGTCGGATCTTCAGGGAGTTGCTCGATGTTCATTAGCGACACCTCAGCCAATTCGCAAGCGGGTTCCTCGCAATTACCGTTAAACATAACATCCAGCTAAAATCGGGGAATATTGGCTGGCAGGGCTAGGTTTACTGTCTACTTCAATATGTAGATGAATTATGCCTGCGATCGCATTCGGGGATGCTGCAATTCATTTAAATGTTTTGCTCCAATGATTTCTTTAGCAATGTTGAAGCACATAAATCTTGGTAACTAACCTTCCTTTTATGCTACCCTTTTATTTCGTTAGATATTTCAATCGTCATCGGTTGATATACCTTTGGGATCGTAGGAAAAAGTTTCTAGAAGCCATTTCAACCAGTTGCAAATGCAAAGAGATAGTGGGCGAGCAGTCTACCATTTCTCTGACTTTCCGATAACTCTCAATTTGCTATCACTAAATGAAGCAAGCTGAAAAAGGGAGTAAGATGAAACCTGCGAGTTAGACGGTTTCCAGGCTCGATGTTCACCGAATCCCCTAACGATTGCTCTCATTTAGAACTTTCAATTACCTTTAGGTTAAACGGCAGAGGGATTTTGCCAAAATGTTCCTCTGGCAGTACATTGACTTTATATCGACTGAGAATATTGTTACTTTAAAAAGTAGTAACGAAAATATTTCCGACAAATCAAATTCTTTCTCTCACTTTTTAAGCATAAACGATAGAACACTGTTCATATCCAGCTGATCCATAAAACACGTAGCAGTAATTCATTATTGGATGAACGAATACACACAATAGTGAACCAAAGAGAATGACGAAGACTACAAACAACTGAGCACAGCCTAATTAAACAATGTTTCAATAAATGTTTAGTTAGGTAGGCACTGTTCATTGAAGCTGAACGTCTCTCTTTCTCACCAAAGTTAAGAAAAGTAATAGTTTCATTTCTTCTGGAAAGGATTTCCCAGAATTTTCTAGTCGTCAGTGATACGTGAACTTTTTCTCACTCTTGCGGTGATTAAGTTAACGAACGAATTCAATTTTTCCGATAGAACGTTTGATCCGCACGATTTTTAATTGGACCGCATATGGCAGATCTGCTATATTTCTTTTTTAACTATCTTTTTTTTTTTTATTCATCATACGGAATAATTTAGGCACCTACCTGCCAATTAGAGTTTACCACGTTGCAATAGACCACCGTACATAGTGTTCAATTATTAGTCGCGCAATGGAATGTTGAGTAGACAGTGAGAGTTATTAATCTATATGATGCGGCGACGTGAAGGGTAATTTGATTAGCTCGAAATATTTCAATACATGCCACATCATGGCCAGTTAAGCTCAATTTCTTTGTAACATTACAATAGATGTATTATAAAATACATGTTTAGTATAAATATGAATTAAACGCGGTTTCCTAAACTACAACATATGATTGTTTCATTTATTTAGATTATGTATGCCTTTTGTTTTTACGATATCTTTTATTTAAATGTACATTAACGTCAATAGGGGCGAAACAGAGGTGATTCATTGCGCTTCAGATTGCAGCGAGTTCGATAAATCGGCGAAGCGAAATTGGAAACTAGATACCGAGTAATCGAATATTTTAATTTTCGAAAACACCTGATCCGAGAACAAAGGATCGTCAGAGGCAAAAGAGAGTGGAAAAGGGAACTGCTTTACGTTGGCCATTCAATCAGCGAACGCAGGCATGTAAACAGTCCTTTATGAAATCACGTAACAATTTCCAGAATATGTCGAACAGAAGGTGTTTCGAAAATTACTTAAGCTTAAACAGAAGGGAAATACAAAGCACTTTAGCAAGACGTTATCCAGAAGAGAAGTAAACGGGCAGGTAGTAAAATCAACCATCATTCAGACTCGATGAAAGCAGGCTCGCTGTTGATTTTCATTCAATCACGAGTAACAAATGCATTTCAATTATTATCAGCAGCACTACTTTTATTAAACATGAACAACAATCATTTTCACTACTTCATCCTAAATTACAGTACGATAAAATTATCGCTGGATCCAATTAATTGTGGCTCAGTGTACAGCTGTATGTCCTATTTGGATTAGAAATGCTCGCGGGTCACAAGTTCATTGTGCTGTGTCTCGACGAGTTAATCGAGGACTGGACGAGACGTCGGCGAAAAATCAATCCGTTAAACGTTAACGATTCCTCATTACAGTGCAGACGAAGGGTTCGACGGCACTTACCCGACGAACGTCGTCGTGAAGAACAATGGGACCTGCTTGTACGTACCGCCCGGCATATTCAAGAGCACTTGCAAGATAGACATTACTTGGTTCCCCTTTGATGATCAACGCTGCGAGATGAAGTTTGGCTCCTGGACATACGACGGCTTTCAGGTAAAGGATACCATAGAAAATTAGCTAGAACGGATTTGTTTAATCAGCCTTTTACATTTTCGAAAACCTGCGGAAGCTACGTTTCCATTTATTCAGTTTATACAAGTGATACATACCTAACCGAGATTTACAAAATAATCAGTGCATTTGTGATGCCACGAATTCCCACGAGACCTGGCCATAGCTTCAAATGGATGAGATATTCACTTGTCACCCCTGATCCTTCTGAATAATTAAAATTCAGGATGCGAATTACACGCTACGACGGAATTGGAGAATGCTCGAGGCTTCATTAAGGAGGACAATAAGCGGACCGAAGTAGTGAGAGTGAGAAAGGAGGGAGAAGCAGGGAAAGTGAAATGCACGATGCTCTGCGAAGTTACACATTCGATTTAATTGATGATACGAGAGAGAGAGAGAGAGAGAGAGAGAGAGAGAGAGAGAGAGAGAGAGAGAGAGAGAGATCTAAAATTGTCCTTGCTCACTTTCGATGATAAAGAACTTTCCTACTTGGCAATTTAATATTAAAGCTGGGCTTCAAACCGATTGCTCGCTTTAATCTTACAGATCTCCCAAATTTCCCTAATCTTGCTCATTCATCTGCAAAATACTATGCAATAATACCACATCTCTCTTGACCGAATTAAATAATATTACAGTTGCGATATGTAATCTGTCACGCGCAGTTACAAAATAACTTTTGTCTAATCGTAATCAATTTTCAACAGTTGGACCTGCAACTGCAAGACGAGGCCGGAGGCGACATCAGCAGTTTCATCACTAACGGCGAGTGGGATCTGTTGGGTGAGTTTTTACAGAGAATCGTTTCCTCGCCATGGCCGGCTAGTTTGCACATCGTGAAAGCAATTCCTGGACGATTAGCAATTCTAAAATCCACGGCAAGCTCTAGGACACACAAAAGGCCACGCGCGATCAATCGTTTCATAGCTCCACACCAGCTGCATGTTATTACCCCTCTGCTTTATCTAGTCTAGCTTGTCATCAGCGGTACACGTGGTTCTAATGTTTCCGAGAGTTCGGGGGCGAAAATTAATTCGAGGTTCGTGATCGATGAAGACTAATAATTTTAATCGCAGGATGCTTCGATGTATTCTATGCACACCTGACGGCAGTACGTGCAGAATTTTAATAAAAGCTATTCGAATAATATACGAAACGTATGTACGATAAAATGAAGGGTGGAATATTTCGTATTAATTGGGAAAATTAAATTAAAATAAAGAAAACACTTGTGTGTTTATGTGAAATACGATTCGATTGGTTAAATTGTAAAGTACGGTTATTTAATAACGCATCGTTAGCGCAGTAGCGCGCTGAATTATTTGCTTTCATACTGCAGGATATCGCGGGATGTTTACCTTGAATGGGGTGTTCCTTCAATGCAGATGAATGCACGTGGTTACTTTTCTGCATGCAGTATATTCCCCGGTTGTTCAATAATTCCATGAAATTGTCAATAGTTGAATGGAGGGTAAATTCGACCAAAATTCGCAGACGGTTACCCATTCGACCAACAGCACAACCGAGCCCTTTTTACATATTTCGCGTAAGCCGATAAAAGTACAAATCATGCGCTATTTAGTATTCGATATAATCGTACAAAATTTATCTGAGAAATGGAAGTTTCCGGAAATTTGCTAAAGGTACTGTCATACGTTGATATACGAAGGATAATCTCATATTACTGGGGTGGAGTGCCTTTCAATTTTCAAGATAGCAATGAAAAATTGTCACAAACACTTGATTGCCCAATAGTCTCTACCTCGGTCTTTACATTTCCCTTTGTCACAGGTGTGCCTGGCAAAAGAAACGAAATTTATTACAATTGCTGCCCGGAGCCGTACATAGATATAACGTTCGTGGTGATCATCAGAAGGCGGACTCTTTACTACTTCTTCAACCTGATCGTGCCATGCGTTCTGATCGCCAGCATGGCCGTTCTGGGATTCACCTTGCCACCAGACTCAGGCGAGAAGCTATCTCTAGGTAAGTTGGTAACTGCTCTTGTTGCATGTTTAAGCTTAAACTACGGCACGAAGTGGCTCAATGTTTTAAAGGGATATGTCGAGTACTATCATTTTGAAAAAATATCTCTCTATTGTAATCGGGTCCCCAGATAGTCGCGTAACAAAACTCGCGGCTCAGCTGCTTTAATCTAGCCGGTTCGGTGTATAGCGATAATTAATTGGACCCTCGTACCTCTTTTGCAGGGGTAACCATTCTCTTGTCCCTCACTGTGTTCCTGAATATGGTAGCTGAGACAATGCCAGCGACATCGGACGCGGTGCCTCTGCTAGGTAAGTCTATGAATTTCTGCCACCTTTTTTTACTACTTGCTTTCCACAGGGACCGTGCCCTTAGCCACTTCCGCCGCTGGTCGAAATCAAATTTATGTCTTGTCGTCTGTTAGTTGAAAGAACAATACAGTATTTCGTGGAGAAAAAGATAGGGGTTGGCTGTTTGTTCATACATCATTCACTTGGGACGTCGAATAGTGGATTCGTGTTTACTGCTTGAAAAAGACCCTATATTGGACCCAACATTGGAAATTTCCCATTAAATATAGCTAACAGAATCATCTTTAAAATGCTGGGGAATGTGTTTTCTCATCAACAACCCTTGAATAAGTTAGAGTATTCTTCAGTGAATCATCATTGTTCGATCAAACTTGCCAAATTCGATTCAATTTTGGAGGAAAACATTTCAGAACAAAGTGATTCTTTTATGGCTCACGCGTGTACATTAAAATTCAGTGTTTCAGCCCATAACGCAGGCACAATTATTCTCCGTAGGCCTCTAATACTAGAAACGAAAGCTTTTTACCGTAGGTATATTTTACGACAGAGTATAGAAAGCTATCGCACCATATTTTACCTCCATTTGCAACGCAATACCTTCCCGGAGAATAAAATGTGTATTGTCATCGGTGAAAGGTAGAGCTGCGGCATCGCACGATTCATTGCTGTAACAAAATGCGTTGGAAATCCTTCGATTTTTTTCCCTGAACATTTTCACATAAAGCTTATACAGAAATCTTAGATCCTGATGCTACAAATCTGACCGGTGTATCCTAGTTAGTTAGGTTTGTTGTGCGCGATTCTTTATCCCTTACCGACGATCAGCTATCGCAGTCGGGACTATTTAACTGTGACAGCAGATCGACCTGAATGCAATGGAAATGCAGCTCATCCACAATTTTTGCTTTTAACTTGGAAACGTATTGGCGTATTCGTTATATGCTCCTCAAATTGTTTCATGTTTTCACAGGAACGTATTTCAACTGCATTATGTTTATGGTGGCCAGCAGTGTCGTCAGCACCATCCTTATTTTAAATTATCATCATCGGAATGCTGACACCCACGAGATGTCTTATTGTGTAAGCAGCTATTTTTGTAAAATTTATTCAAGCCTCGATCAAGCATTAATGTTTACTATATATTTGTCAAACTTTGCATCGATGTTTGGTAAAGGAGTTGAATTTTAATTAGCTTAACCAAAAGAAAAAAAAAAACAGGAAGAGAACAGGATACGATAGAACTGTATTATTATTGCAATGAAATTACAATGATTATATTGATCAAATTCGAATGTCATGCTGTTTTATCGGGACTTATTATTGTTTTCTCTGTTCTCACTCCCGTGTTTGTTCCTTGGATGATTTCGCAGTGGGTATACGTAACTTCAATTAACGTGAGCTCACGTGCTCGCGAGCACACTTCACGTTTACTTTGGTCGTTAACAAGATATTCACCCTTTTGAGTGATACAGGGCTTCCCACTTGCATAGATTTTACTGTCTACTGTGTCCTACAAGTTGTAAACGCTGCACGAAATGCAGTTACCTTTTAATTGAATCCATAGAAATTATGCCTGAATAAATTCTGACAAAACAGATTCACATCTCTAATCTGATTTTCAGGTAAGAGTGGTATTTCTCGATTGGCTGCCTTGTATACTTCGTATGTCACGACCAACTGACAAGGAAGAAAAGGAGACGCAAAAGTCTCAAAAACCGTCTCCAGTCACCGGTAATTTAGCAAGCCGAAAAAGCATCGACATAAGTACTGGCAACATTTGCTACTATCTATACTTATCAATGTTTTACTGTGCCACACCAATTTAATATCAGACACTCACTACCAAGACGTGCACGACGCGTAGCAAGGCGCATCTGACTTATTCCAATTAAGTCGTGTGCATGTGTGTGACCATATTCGAGCAATGTGTACAAAGAATATTTCAAACTACCAGGAAAAGTATTAGTAAAATGTTGGCAGAAAGTAGTTATCCATTTTCCCCTGTAACATTTGCAGTTAACTATTGAACCCCATTAAATATATTCCTCCCTTTGCTACCTATACAAACCCTCGACGCTTCCTTTAACTGTAATTAAAGTACAACCCGCCCACTAAACCTGACTACCACAACCCCCACATTCTATTCATTGTGTTATCTTCCCTTTCGCATAGAACGTGTAATATTAATCGATGTAAATGATTGAAAGCTCGGCGGCTCTCGGGACATCGGTGCATTTATTTATCGAAGCATCGCATTGGACAGGTGCTGGGAAAAGTTACGGTGACCTGGAGCTTCACCAAAGGAGCAGCAAGTCCCTCCTAGCGAATGTCCTGGATCTCGAGGACAATGCTCTGGCGTCCCACAATAATCTCCTGAATAACGTGTACAGTACCCCTGGACCTCATCATCACACGATGGGTCACGGGCACAGTCATATACACGCGACACCTCATCATCATCATAGCCACGCAGCGACGCCGCATCATCAACACGCAACACCGCTGGCGCACACCTCGTATCCAGGGGCACATCAGATCAGTCACACGCCGCACCATCATCAACATCCGCCGGAGACGCCTGGTCCCCAGGTGGAAACGATACTTCAGAACGCGTGTTTCTGTGCCCGATACGAGCTCATCCTGATCCTCAAAGAAATTAAGGTACGTTTCGGGAATGATCGTCATTGTAATGGCAAACAAAATTATTATCGCTTTTTAAGTGAATTTTCTAGGGTAAGCAGAACTTTGTTTCTTTTGCTCTAGTTTGACTACACATTTTGTTGTTGTTGTTGTTGTTGTTGCATTTAATCAGAAACGAGATTGATATTCGCATTTCTTTCTTTTACTTGTCACATTTTGCAATTGTCGGTGCAGTGAACATATTTATTTTGATGGTATTGCCTTTGCTTTATTTTATGATTTGCATTCCAACAGTAAAAGCGGAAGCTCAGCTTCTGAGCTCATTATACGTGCCACTAATTCAAGTTCCCCTTTTCGAAGTAAGCATTCTTAAGCTCTCCAGCGTTGACAGGAGCATGAGCCGCCCTTTACTTTTAATAGCAAAAAAAAGTACCATCCTTTTAAGAATGATGAGAACGACAACAAGTAGCATGCGCTCACGAAATATTGCATAGCGGTACTTGCTTTAATTACCGACAAGTGTAGGTATGCTCATTTTAATTTGCACGTAAGTACAAGGAAGATTCGTGTAACGGCACAGAAACATATGCATACCTAATGCTCGACGAGCAGTTTGCTGACGAGCACGAAACCATTCTCTCTTCTATGTCTGTTTGTGCACGAGTATTAAGCTCCGGCCATTCCTGGAGTCGGAACTGATACGAGGAAAGTCAAACACACTCGAAACCTATCGTCCCTCATAATTATGAAGCGAATATTAAACGGGAACTTGGTGTTCGGCTAGGGCCTCGTAACGAGAACGATCGCAGACAATGGTGAAACTACTGTCAATTCTGTGATGGTCCTTCAAGGCAGAAAGCTATTGCATGTATGCGGAAACAAGTAGTCCATCATTTCACGATATTAAGACAACCTGAAATTGATTAATTCGGACATTCATGAAAGGTCTTTATACTCTTCAAATTATTACTGTTTAATCGATGGATTATTTATTCCTACAATTAATACGGATGTCTAGCTATATTTAATAGTTTAAACACCTTTTGATTTACGCTAAAGTGTTACTGTGGAAGAAATCTGCAAGCAGGTTTGGCTTACTGCTAATAATTGCACACGATCCTTGGGGCCTTGAAATTTGCATGTGAATACTTGCACGCTTATCAGATAGGTCCCACAGGAGGAATAGTGAGATACGAAGTCGCAGAGGAACCAAAGTTCAAGAGGTAGACAGTCATAAAGGGTAAATTAGTACATATTTTCAGTACATACTACGTATGTAGTATATCGGTCGCTTTATACATATGTATAATAATGCACTTGGTAATATCAAACGCACACAAGAGACTATCAGTTGCACATTATTATGCCAATGGAATGAATAATAAATGAAAAGCGTATCATTTCATTCGTGATCAGCTCCATTTTTGGCGAGAATCGACTCTGCGCTGCCCTTCCATCTCTTGATCAATTTTATTTCTTTCGATAATTATGTTGAACAATTACTCCAGCATCGTTTCTTCTTTTCTGTTCCAGATAATCACGGATCAGCTGAAGTCGGAGGAGTTGAACACGAAGGTGACGAACGACTGGAAGTTCGCGGCGATGGTGATCGACAGAATGTGCCTAATCATTTTTACTCTGTTCACCATCATCGCAACCATCACCGTCCTACTCTCGGCGCCGCACATCATCGTCACGTGATTCAAATATGCTCAGGCTGCCGGCGGAAGGTCGGAGGTCGACGAGGATAGTGCAGTGCGCAAAGGTGCGGACGGCGAGGAGCGCGAACTAATAATCTACTGCGCCGACCTCGGTCACGCGTGGATCCCGCGTTCGATGATCCAGCTGATCGGGGTCGTGCCACAAAGTCGTTCGTTACGCCTCGCTTCAGGGGATCCGCGCCGTGATAAGAAGAAAACGTCGCGGAGGACACTAGGCTATTCGTTTTCTTTACGATACGTAACGGAGATTGTATATCTCGTCATTGTAGTCGATTCGAAGAAGGCGCTTTAGCGAAACACGTTCACAATTACGCCTACGCTGGCGCATTAAAGGACACTGACGCTCATATACCACACGATCGTATAAGCGCATGCCGAGCTATGCGCATCCCTGACGTTTATTTGTTCCTTCGTCGAGCTGTGAAACGCTAAGGGATCGAGAGATTCCACTTCCTTGATCGTAGAAGGGGCGATTTTTTTCTGAAAAAGTGCAGAGACTAAGTAGAACTGCCAGGCTGCTTTTAACGGTGCAGTATATTTGTTTTTTTCTTTCTTTTGGATGTTGATTAAGTTTGATATTCGGGGCGGGGTGAGTTTTATCATTTATATTATTTTATCATCTTTCCACAGACATTTCTTGACCTCTTAAGTGGCGTATCCATTTAGTTACTTGAGTGGTCAAAGCTACTTGAGTGGTTAAACTAGTAACAGGTGATTTATTTTTTACATACCAATCATTACATATTTCACAAATTATTCTATATTATATTCTATAGACAAGAAAGTTTGCCTTCGAAGCTCGTTTCCGCATTTGTTGCGAGGGATGCAAATGAATCTGCGTGCGCAGGGGTGCAAATTTACATCTACACACACACACACACGCACGCACACACGAACGCAAAAGACAGGACATAAGTACGTTCATAGAGCACCGAGGACAGTAAACGTTTGAATTTGACTAACGAATAAATTCGTTTTCCTCGGACGGTCGACGAAATGATTTTTCGTTTGGTCCTGATTGCTCGCACCAGCGACAGAATCGTATGGGACAAATAAGAGGGGGAGAGATGCAAACAAAAGAGAGAGAAGCTGAAGAAGGGTACACTACTCCTTTTATTGTGCTTAAAAGAGAAAAGGTAGAAAACGGACAAGACACACGATTAAAAGCAAAACGCGCACATGTTGATGTTCTGAGAAGCAGAAAAAGCAACAAAAAAAGAAAAAAAAATAAGCAGAGTAATAAGTAAAACTAATAACTACACACAATGAACTGCCAAAGAGATGATTTAGAAAAAAAACACACACACACACACACACACAATGCCAGTGAATTTTATTATCCGTATATCACTAGTAAGTAAATCGACGACAACATAGACGGGGGATTTATACTACGATTATTAAGGTGGCGTGCGACGACGCGGCGTTTAAGCAGCAACAGCAACCAAATTCCTGTTCTTTGTTAGCTCGTAAGAGAAATCCGGCGTAAGCGAGCGAGGGGAAGAAAGTGAGGGGCGGGTAAATGAAAAGATAACGATTGGGATTTAGCGCAGCATCTTTCCTCATTTCTACAATGCGTTTCCTTCCCTTCTATCGGCGGACATCGATTGTCGTTGTCCCTCTGTATGTACAAAGACGCTTCTACAAGCGCACACACGGTACACACACTCTCTCTCACACACGTTACACAGACGCGGAACTCTTTCGATTGAACGAATTTTCGGGAGGCAGGCTCTCGCATCCTCGAGTTTCTTTAAGGAGAGCATGGTACGGCATTCGTCATTTAAGTTCGCCTCGGTAGAAAAAAGAAGAGGAACGTCTTCTTCTTCGATCGAGTCCGAGGTTCGCGAAACAATTCCAAGGCAACTCGAGAATGTTGGTGTATATTTACTTTTTTAAGTCGAGTCGCCTTCGAATGAGACGAATCTTGAGGATCCTTCGCGATTACGACGACTTCTTTTGAAATATGTCTGGATCGACGATTGTTGGAAACGATTATGTATAAAGATCTCGAGCGATCCCCAGAGCCTGATCCTTCGATAATCTCTTGCTCTTCGACCGCACGCTAATCGTACTAAATGGCCAAACAAACTATTTGCAGTTCGTCTATGAATGCACCCAACGTCTGATTATCCGTCAACGGACGCCCAATACTTCCGATTCCTTTTAGCGTTCACCGCTACTACGAAATGGAATCCTCTCCAGTTTTGAAGAAAAATGTAAGAAACAAATTGAGGAAAAGTCATTTGATACGTTTCAAAACTATACAAGTAAGAATATTTGCGAATTCTCTGAAAGGAGAACAATTAGCATTATTTATTTTCTATTATACATTCCTTCGGCAACCTCGCGTCAAATTTCAGTCGGCCACGAGTCTACAGGCAGGAGACATTTTAGTCAATATACATGTACGAATGCTCGGTATTTAATACGATACTCCATTTAAAATATTTCGACTCGTGGCGCGAAAAGAGTTTCGATAACGTCGGCGCCAACGAAACAACGTTTCCAGGCAACAGAATTTCATTTGCGAGCTATAAAGATGCTTCATTTCGTTTCACACTGTGCTAACATTGGGACAACGTTATGCAGAAATTGTGAAGACCTTTGATCTTCAAGTACTCTCTTATAAGTGTACTAAAAGCGTGAGCATTTCATTTGGGACATTTGATGTGAAGGAAAAGATTTGGGAAAGAGTGTTCTTTTGCTTTGTTTCTAAGAGCTTGGGTAATACTACGTATAACTATTGATTTTCTAGCCTTTCAATGGTATTGTAAGGCAATTGTTTGTGAATATTGCAACTAATTTCTGAGACAGCGTTGTTCCAATGTCACTGTCAATTCGCAACAGCCAAAATTAGGAAAATTAGCAGCTATCATAATTGAAATAGGCATATTCGAAAGCCACACCGAAATTCCCACCACTTGGAATGATTCATTTGGATAGGAAGAAAAATGATACATTCTGCCGCGCTTGAATACGAGCGCATCGAACAACCAAATTATTAATTAATTTATTCCTCTCGCGAGCGATAATGCAGGCAAACAAAGTGTTAAGCAAAAGTGAAAGCAGAAATACTTGACGATTCATTCAGCGCGAAAAACTTGCTGCCACTGTAAAAGTAATAGGAACATTGGAATTTCGTTAACGGATAGTCTCGCAGGCGGGGTTCATCGAAGATGTAATAAAGCGAAAGTGAAACAGAAAGCGATAAGAAGAAGAATTCTAGTACGTTTTGGCCATTGACGCGACAACCAATCACGTTATCTTTTAAATACTATTATATAATGGTTACAGAGTACTAATTAAAGGAAAAAAGTTGTTAATGATGTTAAAGGAACGATTAAAATTAAACAAAAAAAAAATGTAGAGGATTATTAAACTATAATCGATAATGTGTCGATTGGTGGTATAACCATTCTCGATCTTTAACTAATTCAACTAATTAATGAATTCAAATTAAAAGCTCTTAACGGTTCGTGCCGCGGAAGGTTTCGGTAGAATGCAGTATCACGTAGGAGAGACTTAATGGAAAATGTTTAAAAAATAGACCAGCAAAATAATCGCGGGAGAGATAATTATTCTTAATCGTGATAGGTCGGCATGAAATCGACCAAAGTTTAACCAAAAAAACTATAATTATATCGATGATTAATTATGCTTTTGAACAGCACGGTTTTGCTTATTTCGTTTCACGATAGAAGATTGCACGTTGAATCCAATTTCTCTATCGCGACACGAACGATCAATCCATGGTTGTTTATTCTCTTTTATATTTTCCTGCAACCACGTCGTTTGCTGTAGTTCAAGTTGGTGGAAAGAGTCGCCTGGCGACGATTCATTGTTATAAAGACCGCGACCGATTTGAGCCTTTCAGCGGCCAATTTGAGGGGGAATCGAAGCTGAAATCTAATTAATGAGCTTTGGAAAAGATCATTCGAGTTTTGATTGAAGAATTTCAACGGATCGTAAAATTATATTAATTTTCAATTAGCATTCGACACAGTGCGATAAGGTGATCGATTGAAAGTTAAATGCAGTGGAGGGAATGGAAATGACGTTCATAATCATCATGGAAGATTAAACTAGAAATACGAGAGCCAAGTATGTTTCTGTCAAATATCCGAAAAATATTTGTGGCTTGTCAAAAACGTTCCTATAATAAACCGTCAAATATAACGCGATTAATTGAAATAATATGCGAGAAATGATAATGAGTGATCATGGATCAAATTGGCCTCGGAACGGATCATTCGTGTTGGCTGTCGCGATATTTTAATCCTATCTAAACACATTAATCGAACAAACGTTAATTGTTAACGGAGAGATAACATCGAGCCTATTGATATTACTTGTTATTAATAATTAGGTGGAGAGCGTGAAAAATATAACTATTCGGGAATAATGATATTCTATACGCAATTAAACAGCGCATGCTGATTTCTCGCGTGCTCGGGAATCCTATTAGTTTAGATTACTCAGAGAAAAACAGAGAGATAACGCAGCCCGTGATAAGGGGGGAGTCACGATGTTCTAGCGAGGTAAAGAAGAAAGAAATAACAACACGATAAGCCGTTCAATAATTAAGAAATTATTGTAATCGTTCTGGGAAAATTTACTTGTTGCCACATATCGAAGTCAAGTTGGGATTCGAAACGAGTTGCTCACTGAACGAAATGATTTATTGATATATTTAAACAAAAAATGGGGCGAAATTCGTTGCTCCCGGATGCTCATTTATTGTTTTTATCCAGCTAGGTATGGACGTTTGCGAGACGTTGTAAGCCGGAGGCTTAGCGAGGGTAACTAACGTTCGAGCACGATTTCAACTAGCAAGCTCAACGTTGAAGCAGTTTAGCTGTTCACGAGATTCAGGGTCTTAGAGATTAATTAGAGAAGAAGAATTAGAAAAATTGTCGAGTCGTTCGTTATATATATATATATAAAAAGAAATCGAATTCGTAAGTTACAAGATGCGAATGAAACGGAGTGATAGAAAATAGACACTTCTGTTAATGTTCTTATTCGGACGATTCTTTTTTATTTCGAGTCGAGACAAGTGAGCGTTGTGATCACATCGGTGATTACGCTGACATCACAGGGTCATTTTAATTGCACGTACTGCCGAAATGTTTTTTCCACCTTCTTGAACTCGATGAGAGAAAACGGAACGAGACCTTTTTCGTAATAGAAAAGTGTATGAAACGTTTCAAACCAAAGGGAAACTAAACTCGCTTTCAACCACTTTATTGAAAAATTCATCTTTCCTCGTTTACTAAGCAATACTTTTCTATTTTGGATTCCCGATTTCTAGTCTGGTTAGGAGCTGAATAATTTCCTACGGCGCAATTTTTTCACAACACTCTTCTTGAAATACAATTTCAATCAAATAATCACCATTTCCAAAAGATTATGCAAGTTTTCACTTGCAGCAATTTTAGTAAACCGAATTGTAATTTTGATAGACGCAAATGAAGCATAATTTTGGAACCACTGTTGTCCTCGAACTTTTCAAAGTGGCAGCTTTCCATCGAAACGCGATAAAGTGTATGTCTTAAACGAATCGAGTGACGGAATCCTAAAAAGAATAAGGGAAAGGAAAACGGTGATAGGGGGGAAACGAGGGAGATTCGGAAAGGTTCAATGCGACTTGCGCCTTTAATTAAAAACAGAATAAAAGATATATATATATATATATATATATACATATTAAACTCGGCTTGTCACACGCGGGGTTGTCATTGTAAACTATGAGTCTTGTAATAATTAAAGTTAATTAATAACGTTAGAACACAAAGGAGGAGAGAAACAATGATAATATTAATAATAACGCTAGTACCAACAATTAATACTGATAACAATAATAATATTAATTAAATGAATAATAGTAACGATAATGTATGAAATATTACAATTCTACGACGTTATTAACGTGTACGACTTGAGACGACTTCTATGGAGAATCGTTTCCAATAACGAATAGAGAGAACAAGAAATGAAAGCATTACCGATAAACAACAACTGGAATAAATCAATCAAAGAATTGCATTAAAGGTTGGTACGCTAATAGGATCATAGTAGCGCATGTGTACAGGGTGTAGCGATTTAAATTGTACTCGGCCATTGATACGGCGTGCGATTTTTCGAGTGTCGCGTTTCAATAAATGTGAATATCTTGATATATACATATATATACATATAATTGAAAAGGTAAAGATCGAGAGCATAGTGTCGATTCTAAAAATAAAATCGTGTCAAGCTTAGATAAGGGACTAATGTATCGACAATTTTTATCATTGTCAGATTTAAACGATTTCTATCAACTTTAAATGATATTCCATAGCTAAACGTTCAATTCTCTGAAACGTTAATAAACAATTTATTTGAAAGAAACTCGCGTTAGCACTGCTCGAGAGTTTAAGATAAAACAGCTTCCCGTCAGGTTTCTGAATCTTTCAAGGATCACCACGGTTTCCCCAACACAAAAATTGTCCTCCGTTTAAACAATGATTCGGATAATTGGCGAACACTCGAAACGTGAGTTCGGCTCCGTGTCAGGTCATCGAATCTTTCTCTCGCACTTTCTAGTCTATTAGTCGACGCGTAATTAATCGAAACGTTTTAAGGAACATACGTATTTAAGATAACCGGTAGAAATAACTAAGATTGCTCAGCCAGTGTCGCGTTTAAGTGTCACAAAGACAATCCCCTTGGAACTTTAAAGCGGTTGTCGACGTTTGTCGGGGTAAAAAAACGTAACGAAACATTCTTCTTCCTCTCTCGATGTACGATACTGCTACCTCTCTACTACCACTGCGCGGGTTATCGAGAAACCGTTTCTAGTGACACCGATCTATACTTGATCGACATTTCAATACAAAAAGAAAAGGATAACGACTCTAGTCAGACGTAATTTAACGTGTAAGGTCTACTACTACTACTACTACTACTACTACTACTACTACTACTACTACTACTACTACTACTACATACATATACTTCTTATAATAGCACGTCAAAGTCTTCCGCAAAGTTAGTCTCCGAAAAAGAAGTAGCTACAAACACTTGGGCAAAAACGAAAGGTAGAGATCAAGACAGACGAGGCGTCATTGCTTTTCCCCTAAACTATTCATCCGCCGTTTCTCGTGAAAAGCTTCGGAGCATGATGGACATTCTAAGGGATGCCTCTTGTACAGCTGTTCGAGCCGTGAATTCTCGACGGATCGATACGCGAATCCGTTTGTTGCGCCTGGCAAATTGCGGCGCGTGACTGTAAAAGTACTGTGATTGATGAAAAATCAAAATTCTGCTTGCTGAGTTTTTACAAATTGCTTATCCTCGAGTGATCCTTTTCCGAATGATATAGTAAATCCAGAGACGCGCCAAATTCTTAGTAAAAATCGAGAACCCTCAAAGGTAGAGATTAACGCTTTATTACAAAGCTTTTAATGCTCGAGCAAGGTTGAGCAAAGATGATGAAGTACTAGAAATTGTCGAGCAATCGCGAGGATAAAAGTGTATATTACGCTTTTTAATCAGTACATTTCTGCAAACAGACGACACTCGAAAAATCGACTACCCTGTGCTCCTTTTCGCTAGGACCGCTCTTTAATACACAGAACGTGTACAGCAGATCAGCCGAAATGAAGTGTTACCGAAGGATAACCACCGCTGTTATTCTTTTAGGAAAAAGTGATCATTGTAAGAGTCGGAA
Source organism: Holcopasites calliopsidis (assembly GCA_023838395.1). Classification (NCBI taxonomy): domain Eukaryota; kingdom Metazoa; phylum Arthropoda; class Insecta; order Hymenoptera; family Apidae; genus Holcopasites; species Holcopasites calliopsidis. Next base: position 4,993,432 of record JALHAQ010000012.1, on the reverse strand, counting down.
GAAAAATGTGTTATACAGTTCGCGTTTTTAAACTGGGAACCATCATTTTTACAGTAGATTGTATATCATTTAATTTTCACTTTTAACTTTCATTGTATCTATTGTAAAAGAAGGACGCTGCTTGTTCAATGGTATACTCGATCACAATTTCTTATTTCGTTAAAATATAGAAATTATAATACATGCTTTACGAATTACTGTAACTTGCAAACAATTTTTCACGCATTCTTGTACTTTCTTCTCTAAATACAAAGCCTTGTTATTTGAAACTACACGTGTGACACCGTCGTGGTTTCCTTTAAACTGTTAATCGCAACTCTATGCAAAGAATATTTACATGATTCATTTCAATTTATCAAGTAGAAGGGGTGATTAATATTAATTTCATTCACGAACCCCATATATCGTAGTGCTAAGATCAAGCCTTGTGACAAACAATGAAACAGTCAAACAGCGCAATGAAACCAATGCACGTATAATTGGCAGAAAAGTACAAACGAGAGATTACATTTTCACTGGAGCACGTGTAACAGCAGATTGTTGGTGATACACCTTTCTCTATTCTCTTCAAAAAGGAACATCCCCCAGAAAATTCCATTTAAACTGTGAACATTTACAAAATTGAACACTTTTCAATCTCCGCCATTTCGGCTGAGCTTCGTGTATACCAATTAACATATAAATGCACTTTTCTAACACATATACATGTTGTGTTATGTAATGTGTACATATATTCTCTGCAGAAACGTATCGTGGAAGGGTCGAGTTAAATCGTCGAAACGTGCGTGTGATAAGAAGAAAAGTAATAGAAAAGCTTACAATTTTCTTCTTTTCCTTGAATTACTATTAATTAATTGGCATTTTGGCAATAGCCAAAGAGTTAATACAACGTAGCGAGTACACAGGTGTGAAATTACGATTACTGGCTGAGTTATTTCTCCCGCACCACTGCCGCATACTTCCTTTATTGTTCGGGACTATAGGGTAATTGATTAGCGCGGACACGCAACGTTCAAGTGCCAAATTTTTAGCTACCTTTAACGTGTAATCAAACACTCCCGACGAATACAGCAGATGCTTAATCAGCAGGTGAGCCGAGGGTATCTGCAGAAGACGAGACTGTCTAAGACTAGAGGCACAGACTTGTGCAGAATAGATCGAGAAAAAAAAAGACGATTCGTTGTAGACAATATGTTTTACTGCGTTCACGAGTTTGAGCAAAGTTTCTGTACATGTCTTGTTCTTCATAAGGTATCGTCGCTTAAAGTCATCTATGTACGTGGTAAAGAGAGGAGGTAAAAAAAAAAAAAAAAACAACTTTTTCCCAATGAATTAGTGAAATGGAAGAAACGCGTCAAAGTCTTTTGAATTTAAAATGAATTGCTAAAAAGAGACGTTTGTCATAGGATTTCGGGAACGTGAGAGCGCATAGAAAGGGGGAAATTAAATCTTCTATCATTATCAAGTATGCAACTCTCGTTTACTTTATTTCAAAGAAAAAAAACAAAAGGTGAACTAGCAGATTCTCACACTTTTTCAACACGTGAAAATTTCCAGCGTTTTCCTTCTTTCAAATGATACGTGATCGACACTGAGTTGGAAGAAAGAGAAAAAGGGTAATAAGCTGTCCACGTTTGGACACAGATAAAGACAAAAACGAAAAAAGTGGAAAAATGTGAAAAAAAAGACGAAATATTAAACGTGTACGATTAAAAAGCATAATCTCTACGCATATTTAAAAGTATCGAACGCTAATAAACGCCAATATTCGTAATACACGCCGAGAGGAACTAAAGATGAAGCTAAAGTAAATGAATCAATAAATAATAACCGAACAACTGAATATTAAACGCTAGCTTGTAATCATAGAAACGTAGTATGTTACTTGGAACAAGTAATTGTAGGGGTGATATGCAGCGAGTGAGTACTCTTAGTCTTCTAGAAGCTAGGCTTGAACATACACTTTCGAGATCACTTCCTCCCTAAACTAACGGGGAAACGATGCTAATAATCAACTATCTCAGATTAACCTGTTGAATTTAACGAAGCGAGGAAGGTGATACGGAAATTTAGGAGGAACGCAGAATCGAACATGATTGGGGCGTGTACGGTAAGCTTGCAATGGAGACAAAATGAGAAGGAGAACGTATGACATCTATTTCTTCTCTACCTACTACGCCCTTTTCTTCCCTAATGATATATTTTAAAGGAGGACCGCGTCTCTTTATTGCCCACCGTTACACCAGTCGTCAAAAAGATTGCGATACCGAATAAAAATCCGATTGCGAGTCGGATGCGAATGAAAAGTAGAAATACATTTCGAGCCTGAATGCGTGAAAGCGAGAGAAAGTGCGTAAGAAATGCAGAGAGAGAGGGAGAGAGAGAGAGGAGAAAGGATAACAGAGAATGTGAGGGATAAATGATGAAATAAAAATTTGCGTTGCTTTGCAAATGTTGTATAGAAAACAGTGAAGAGAATATTGACAAAGAAAATTAAGGGAAAACACTCCCTTTTCCGTAGACCCTGGTGGGACGATGCAATTGAACTGACTCACCCTCGATCTTACTTGACTTTTAATTATGCCTCGACAACAGCCTGGCCTGATAATAGTAAATTCATATTGAAGACACGTTAAAGTAAGGTAATATTAATGATATTAATATTAATACTAATAATAATAATAATAATAAGGTAATGATAATAGTAATAATAATAAATTTGTTATATTTCTACGCTGGGCTCTTTTTCGAGGCAGAAACGTTGATCGATATGAAAATCCCTGTTAACTGGTGAGCACATAATCGCCGCATTGTAATATTATTAACATTATTACGTTATTATGAAATTGTTGAAATAAATGAAATGAAAAGAAACGTCTTCCATTTCCTTCCTCTTTACTTTCATTATCAACCATGCTCGTCTAGCTACGATTGATCAACGTACGATCAACTATGGTGTAATGAAAGAAGGAAAGATCTCTGAGTTAAAGGGCAAGAGGCATGCAAGAAAGAATATATTTGTAATCTAAAAAGTTCCATTGCAATTAGATGATGAAAAAGTATTCTTAAACCTGAACAGTAGGATGGTTAGAGGACATACATATGTATCTCACAACGTATAAAGCAATCCTCTATTCGTTTAATCGTTTTTATTTCATCGTAAAAAGAATTACCTATCAACCTATTTTATATTATTCCTATTAATGAGAAATGAATTGTCTCGCATGAACATATTCACCGCGCTCCTGGTGCATAATAAAGTAGAAATTTCTCGGCTCAACAATGTTCTTTCCTCTTAGTTCCCCATTCTTTATATGTATATTTGTATATGTATACGTATAATATGTAAAGATTCGGTAATGTACATTCGCTAGTACGATCATCGTTTCTCTAGTAGACAAAAAGTTCAACCCTTCTGTTTTCACTTCAATTTCAGCAATTTTCTTCTTGTTGTTCGTTAACTCCTCATTCAATCTCGAACGATGCATATGGGGCTGTGATACTCGTTCAATATTCAGGTTTGTCGATAACGATGTGCCAATATCTACCATTAAATTTGAAAACTTTGTAAGAGCATTCAAAACTTGAGGACTATTAGTTATTATACATATACATATAACGACAGCTTCAATCAGGATGTTTCTTAACAATTATATGTATAATATGTATATTCTCGTGCGTTACGCTATTTATAAATAAATCGTCATTAAAAAGCGGATTCTTGTTAAATGGGAATGAATCGTAGTAGTATACATATGTATGATATTACAGTAATTCAGATATTTGCTAAAGTCTAGATTTCAAGTGGAAGAAAAGAGTGAAAAATTGATTCAAGTACTTATTATTTCGTTGAATCCATGACCCTTTGTGCGATCAAGTTCATTTGACTAGTTTAGTTTCAACTGTAATGAAACACATGGACGTAGGTTGCTGTACGTGAGAATCAAATTGAGAAAAACGAGGTTCTTAGAAATTTCTCTTCACCTAATTTCCATTTATGAAATGAACATTTATTTTGATCAGTTACTTATTTGCTATAATCTCTCCATAATTCGTATGCGTATAAAATGATTTCAACCCCAGAGTATCCAATGCTTTCATCCATTTCAATGTTCGCATTTATTATTCTACTAATTATAAATACTCGTATCCGTAATACTACAATATTCAAAGTTAATCGATTACCCCCAACGTGTGGACATTACTGTCTAGAAAATTGTTCGCAAACGTAGGAAACGTGAGAAATTGCGTACATTAATATTCTAGGGTTAATCGAAGATGCCAGTGGTAAAATTGTATTATAATACAGATTCCAGCGGAGTCTTGGTTTTAGTCGATTACGATCAGACATTTCTTCATCAGACAAGTTTCATTTAATTGGAAAACGATTACATGGAACTGACATCTTCAATTTCACGTAGCTCGCGAAACGTTCCATAAAATCTTCTCATTGCGATTCTCATATGCATACACAGAGGCGTTCGTCGCAATGTTTAGTGAACGACGCTATAAAATCTATAGAAATGAATAAGCATCGTCTAATTACTCGATATTATCGGGTGGATATTCTCGGGTGGGCTAAACTCTAGTTATTGTATCTCGTTCACGGAAGACACGTGTCACTCAGAATCAGCTCGTCTCTTGAAATATGCGAGCGATACTCATGCACGTCGGATTTACATAGAAGCATCGAGGAGAACGAATCAGAAACTTTCAACGATGAATTTCGTTCAAATATGGGCTAGATTTGTGTGTTCGACCTGAGCCCCAGAACCTTTTCCACCACGGAACAAGCTTTCCACTTTTAATTTGTTGGAATTGAAAGATATGTAGATACAATTTATCTTTCCATTATTTACTGTTTCCATCGTTGATGTAAATAAAACAGGGAAATTGTGCACAGCTTAATACGATTTGCTGCGCTTCTGTTGTGCAATGGAGATTTGCGAAATAAAGTTCGGAGAAAAATCGTATAGGTATCATGTATGTATAGAGAGTAACATCACATATAACAATCGGGATGATTCGCGAGGCACAACTGTAGGCGATACATACATACATATGAGAAAATCAACGCTCGTTAAATCGGCAACCATAAACACTCTCTGCACGTTTCGAGCAAAACTTTCTATTAGAGAAAACATGACCGTTTTTTAACAATGTTATATTTTTGTACAATATTACATGGTAGCGTGAATATCCTATCTCCGTATATGCGGTACGGTACGGTTTCTTCACTTCCACTCTTTTAATAACGATTAAGTACACAAGGGCCGTGACGTTGTGCTTCTAATGTGCGCTTTTGCAGTTTTGGAAAAACTGTTGGAGAGTCGAGCAAGTCTCGTATCCTGTATTTGGAAAGCAGGGGAATTTTTCGAATGTGTCAGAGTGTGAAACATGAAAGAATTTCGGAAATTCACTTAGCTAGTTGAAATTTCAGTGAAAAAGGTATTGGAAAAGTTGCAAGTTTAAATCGTGAATTAACAATATCGAAGTTCTCGATGAAAATTCATCACTCTGTGACCCCGTCTCTGAATATACAACTGGATACAATATAACAGCTGTTTAATCATTTTTTTACAACATCAGACACGTGCAACTTTTCCGAAATGAGCACATACGAAACGTCACAGATCATCGAATCGTCCATTATTTAGTGAATGTAGTCGTCACGACCCCTCGATAATTTTTCATTCACAATGATTTTTATCAAACAGCTAGATTAGAATGATGACAACGGTATAATTCGCACGATTAATATCAAAATTATTTGATATCTACGCTCTATGCTTAATCTTATTCCCGATTCAGCAATCGCTCGTTTAAGATGCTCGGTCGATTGGATTATTTAATTAGGTTAAACTCACTTCGGCATTGCTAGTGACGAAAGTTTCGAAGGAAGACGACAATTAATCTGTTGGATGTAATTGAAATCTAGCAATGAGCATGCCTGAACGACCTGTGATTTAACTAAAAACGTCTGTACGGCGTAATTGTTGAATTAAACGCGGTTTCAAAAATATATGTTTATTCCGATACTTGGTTTAATTACTTTCTACGACTATGGCGAGGAGTGCAGGTTGAGCTTTTGCTTTCCTTCACAATTTGAACATGCAGTTTCGTATAAGATGATCCATTCTGCAGTAGAGAACGAAGAAAGGATTGAACGTTATAAAATATCGATGAGGCCCGCTGAGCGTTGTTGTTGTCGACTTGCATCGGTTTATCATTAACTTCCAGAAGAGAATCGATGATATTGAAATTTCAGCAGAAAGAAATCAGATTGATTCACTACGCGAGGAAGAAGCAAACATCTATTTGAAAATTTCCAAAGCAACGTTCAGGAGTAAATGATACTTTAACGTGAAGTAACAACGCTTTTAAAATTGGGAAATTCGACACTAATTATATTTGTTTAATTAGTGGTCGACACGATTGGCGGTATATTTTCTCTAGAAAAGAGGAAATCGACGCAAGCGAATCGAAAATTATTGCAAAAATGGCACGCCGTTTTTTGGAATTTCCGAAATTTAGGTCAAGTTACTTTCCACGATAGATCTCTATGATACGATCCTGGTCCACGTACTCGAAAATGTGAGGTGCGTCCATCAGGATCCCAATGGTACCGGCGGTTGTAACGAGGAAGAAAATGTAGAGCTGCAATCGATCGATCACCATAGCCACGTATTTCCAATCTTCTCTTGTCTGAAATGGGTATAATTCATTCAAACTACAATATTAAGACAATAAAAAAAAAAAAAACGAAAAAAACAAAAACGAACAAATGTTTTCTCCTTTTTCTTATTTGCCTTAAGAGAAAAATAATGAAGGATTGCAGAGAGATCCAACAACAGTTTCTCACCTGTATGTACAAATCTTCGTTCCTCAAGTGTTCAGCAATAAATTCAACAGCTTCGGTGGCCTTGCTGGCCTCAGGACTGAGCAACACAGAGTCCGAGCTTTCGGATCCTCTCCTGTCGGCCAAACCCTCGCCGCCAGCCGCACTGGAGCCGCTGGTAGTATGATGAACCTTTCTATTAATTTTACAGTTCGGATGATGAAGATCGGAGAGCTCCATCACTTCCATCTTCGACTTGGTCAACGAGGCTGGCAAATGTTTCGGTAACTCCGTGGGGCTTCCGGAATAAGTAGAAGTCGGCAGTGTAACGTTTGGAATCTCCATCATCCACCTTAGACGAGTCTTTTTCGGTCTCCGCATCAGTAAAATCGTCGGTAGGTACTTTAGGAATATTTTTCTGATCAGCTGCGGCATTCTGTGCGTCCTGGGCCCACGGAAGTTCCAATTGATGATGATTACTGTCACCAGGATACTGACTGTGTTCATGATGAAGGTGAACAACAGGTATTTAGCGATCAGCGGAAGTACAAGAGACGTCGGTGGTAAAATCTTGCTGACCAACAGAAGAAACACGACCAACGACAGCAGAATGCTGATCCCCAGCGTCACTTTCTCGCCGGCTTCCGCCGGAAGATAGAAGACGAGGACGCAGAGGAAAGAGATGAGAACCGTAGGCAGAATCAAGTTCACCGTGTAGAACAGAGTCTTGCGTCTGATGATGATGTAGAAGGTGATGTCCGTCTCCGTGGGGAAATCGCCTTTGTACGTATTTAGATAGGCCGGGACGCTGATGATGTCCCAGGTGCCGCTTTTCCAATAGTCAGACAAGTCCACAAAGTTCTTATTGTTGTACAGGGCCAGAGAAACTTGATCACCGTTGAACGTCCAGGAACCAAACTTCATGATGCAGGTCTGCTGATCGAACGGGAAGTATGTTACGTCGATCGTGCAGGAACTCTGGTAGATCGCTGGAGGCACCCAGAGGACGTCCCCGTTCGGATAGATGAGGACGTTGCTTTTGTAACGAACCTCGTAATTTCCATCGGCACTGGAAATCATATTTCATGCTTCTTTCAAGGTGGTGCTTTAGTGGATATAATAATAGCTAATTATTTCGAATAACAAGCTAGTTCGTGCACAAGAATGTGCAAATAATTGGCACGTACTTGTTAAACAACACAATATCCGGTTTCCACACTTTGTCAGGCGGTAACCTGAGGACTCCGATTCCACCATAGTCTGCCTCGTCCCATTGCAATTGATAATCTGTCCAAATGAATCTCAACCACACGTTCGACTTCATGATCTGATTCTTCTCGTTCTGGAAAAAATCTGGCTGTCGTATCCGCATTCTCAACCGAATGGACGCACAAACCACATTCACGGAGTAGCAAGATTCTCTACCAACGAATGGAAATAAAGAAGAATGAAAAGGATACTCACCACGTTGATCAGCTGAACGAAGGCGAGACCGAAATTCACGTGCACCTTCTCCGTCATGTTCTGCACGGGTCTGATAAGTTTGTTGTACCCTCTGAACAGATCTCGCACCAACCTCTCCTCATCTTCGGAGCAGAGACCTGAGAGAGGACGATGATTAACAATCAGCATCCGACGATGACTGATAAATGAATTCGGTGATGCTGTAAATGAGAGAACGAGTCTCTTACCAACGCAAAATACTGTGGAGATGAGGATGAAACGCGCGAGCCGCAAAGAAACATGCATTTTTGGACAGGTTTCAGGTGTCCCACCCCTAGACACCAAATAGACACACTCCACAGCCACCGTATAGCCACCGTATAGCCACCGTATAGCCACCGCCACAGATCAATATGAGTACGCAGACGCTGGCCAATAAGTGTATTTCCTTTCTTGCCGCCCTAGCCACCGACACACACCCTCTTCCATGCTTGCGGAGGAATAACCCTTTCGCTTGTTTCTTCCTTCTTATTCGCGCTTTATTATTTCCAAATATTCCTGTCACCGACGGTTCGTCGACGCAGCGTTATTCTGCTAGAAGCTGACGTTTCGAGTCTGAGCGCGACTGGGGTGCGCCGCGTTCGGATTTTCGGGGGATGATGGGCAGGGTTGCTCACGAATAGTACGCTTCGCAGATGCGCAGGCCAGCTGTTCCCGAAGCACCCCGAGATCTGCTTTATCGAGGCGTTCTCAAGGGTGGATGTTGGGAACGAAGTTTTTCTCACGTTGCATTGAGAAACTACTTATTTAGTGGACGAACATTTTTAAATTGTCATTTTAATTGCTTCCAAGTCGGGAGCTTAAAGTCCATCGGGCATGGCATCATTTCTTTTCCCTTTTTGTTTCAATGCAGCCAAGTGTGGTGTATGCGAGGGTTGTATTTTCAAACTTTTCGTATGCGTAACGTTACATTTCAGTTGACAAGAGAAACGCATACGATGCAACAATTTTCTAATAAAAATCCACCGAAGAAAAATACACATATTGGGAATATTGAAAAAACAACTGTTCAACTTGCCGGCAGTAACGTTTCCAATCACCGAATTAGCTCGTCTTACTTTCCCCAAACTCACAAGTACATTATCAGTTAAGCCCAGTGCGTATCGATCCACGATTTTATCCGAAAGCCAGCAGCGCGCTCCCTGGATTTCTCCGTAAATACCGCTGCCGAGCAAGCCGATAACAGTTCCCTCCACCCGGTATGCGTATTCAAGCGTCGAAAAATACACGGTCGAAAGTTCCGGCTAAGCAATAACCGTCCGCGCAATTCGCAAAACGCTCGAGACGCGACTCCGATCCCAGAGACCGAGCGGCATAGCAATCGTCTGCGGTCGACCACGATATACCGTAACGTTGCATCCGCATACGTGCATCGGGGGGATCCCGTTTGCCGCGGTGCGCATTCGGCCGGGGTTATTGTTATGTCAAACGATTCGAGTGCACCGCATATCGTTGTGGTCGACGAAAAAAAAAAAGAAAAGGAGAGAGAGAGAGAGAGAGAGAGAGAGAGAGAATGAAAGGGACCACGCACAGAGACGTGTGTGCAGTGTACACGTCAGCCTGTACAGGCCTTGCCGACTTTTAGCCCCATTCTGATATTTAAACATTCTGACAGGAAACTCAGTATCGGATCGACCCAGACGAGAAGCTCGATTGCCGAGTCTGTGATTGGTTTCCCAACCGCGGTCGATCGTAGCTTGCGCTGTTTTCTTCATCGAAATGCAATTCTAAAGGGCCTTCTATTTGCTTCTTTAAGCTTTTTGCGACGAGCGAATTGGTACTTTTCAACCATTTGTTCATTCTAGAGCCCTTGCAGTGGTGGGCATTCTTAAACAAATCATAGACGAAACAATTGCAAATGATTCATTGTACAAGATATTTATCTATTGCATTTTCCCCCATGAATAAGAATAGCACATTCTTACTGAAGATTTGCAACAGACATCTTGTCGAGCAATTGCTTTTCAATAAAAGTCTTCTCCAATCCGAATTGCAATGCAACGAAAGCCTGTCCTAGTTTTAGGAATCAGCCCGTATAGGCGGATCTGGAAAGTAATTATTTTGCAGGGAACAGATGTTCAGCTTGCGATCCGTCATTAGTACCGAAATAAAGCCGTTTATACTACTCCGCGAGACTACTCAATTATTCCATGTGGGAGTAATTCGTGCGTAAAATCTCGCACGCTTTCCTTGAACCCTTTAATTGAGTATCTTTTCCAACGACAAACTAGCAGTTCTACATTCCGGGAAATCGCATTGCTAAAATCCTGTCGACGATGATCGAAATTTTGTTATTATTAATTAATATCAAATTAGTCTTGAAGTCAACCGACTTTTTTAAGGAGTGGCCAATATGGAAGAATTTTCCCAAAAGGCAGCGGCCACCATTCGTCGTGTCCTTTCAGCATCCTTTTGCTGAATTTGCAAATTAAATCATTCGTGCATATACATATGTATTAGCAAACTTTCACACATGTAAAGAAAGGAACTTGGTAACCATTTCATCTAATATATTTCTTCTTTTGCAGATTCGAATGTGGAAGTGGAGCAAATACACACGTAAAATTGCCTCTGAAAAATAAACAAATTTCCCTGGTAATGTATCAAAGTCGCAAAGCTTTCAACGAATGCAGTTGAATTCCGTTCGGAAAGGAAAAAACGAGAGCTACGAAAACTTAAGTTTCAATTAAGACTTCCCTTGTATTCTCCGGCAATGGTCTTTCACTTTTTTATTTAATTGCAGGAGCAGAATTGTCATCGGCGTGGTCGTATCTGGGTCGGAAGAGTATTAAAGGTAGAATCTCGAGCTCGTTCGCGTTTAAACCCTTTGTTTAATTAAACACGAGGTCTTGGTAATATGTTTCGCCGGTTCCTTAGTACATTGTATCGATGGCAAAATACAGTGTTGAAGCAGGTGGAAGACAAATAGTAAAGATAGAGTTGCGTCATAAATACTCAGCTCTGAATAATATTGTGTTGGTGATACAATATGTATACATAGATGGAAGAATTGTGCAAACAGCAGGCATTGCTGTGATAAGACAAGGCTCTGCAGAATTTGCTATTCAAGTACTCGAATTGAAAATCAATGAAAGTTCAATGCCAAACGAGTACTTACTGAGTTCTAATATTAATGAACTATTTCCAATGAAATTTAGAATCAATTTACGGTCGAATACTAAAAATCTGCCACTTATTGAAACAAGTTCATCATCTGTGCAACTATACTATTCGAATTGTTCTATTTCTGAAGCAGTTATCTGGTTATTTTGCATAGAGTTTCTTTAAATTCACGTTGGCTCGGATAACGCGATCGTCGCGCGCTGGTATCAGCAGTTTCCGACGGGCTCAGATAAGGTACATATGTACGCTAATCCTGAATAGAAATTGTCCGTCGGAATTGTTTGCCTCCGAGTCCCGGCATCTAATAAAGACGTGTATTTCTATCCGACGAAATTCCATTACGCACATATCCCGCGTGTGTTTCTGCCGACGCAGCTTTACCCTCTCGAAATCTATGCCGGCGGTGGTACTTCCGTCGGCAAGTAGCAACAAATTAAGTGGTGGATATCATGAATTTTCCTCTTTGTCCAATTATTTGTATATTAAGCGTACAGCAATCGCGAATTTGCTAGTATGACTCGATTAGATATGATTACTTTGACTCGCCATCGGGAAATATTCGTTAGCTTTCTCTCTGAAATCGGTGCTCTATGGTTATTTTACTTTCTTCAACAATGTTGCTCCGAAGCGTGTATATTGCTCGTTTTATTTATTGCTTTGTGCGGATGGTAAATTAGAATTCTCGTTGGGTTAACTTTATTCAGATGAAATGTACAGCATGAATCGTGCTAGTGTTTCTAAATCATTTCCGTGTACAGTTAGTCAATAATTGAAATACGTTTGATGCTTTATTAAAAATCCTGACATAAAGTTGAAAATACTTGAATCTCCAGTAATGCTTCGCTTTAACATCGTGTTGCTAAACCCAAGACAATTTCTTTCAACCCCCCCCCCCATACACTACGTATGTACATACATATACACATATGTATACCTCTAAAGCAGCATTCTACTGCATCGATCATATTTTATTAATGGAAACCAAGGAAAAACCGTCGAGGTAACCCGCAATCGTATTAATTAATTAATTAATTAGTTAGTTATACTGGTAGCTACGCCAAAGGGGTCATTAATTAACCGTGCTGGGAAACAATGATCACCATCGTCCTGGAGCAAACAGCTGCTGCAAATTCATTTGGCAGCGAGGCAGCTTGACAATAGATAAATTGAATGGGCGACAAGCATCGCTACGAAGGAATAAATGATACAATTCCATCCGAGCTTTGTTTCAAAGTATTGCAATTCTGCACAATCTTCAGAAATGATTAATTTTTATTCAATATCTTATTCCTACCACTTCGTATTCTACGCTGAACGATTATTGCATTAATTCTCCGCGTTGATACAAGTCCTTCCTGAATGCAAAGTAGGAAGATGATGCTTCCTACTGGCCGAGCGCACATCGTCGAGATCCATTGTCCCGGACAGTGGAAGGAAAGTTGGATCCCGCGAGTATCAGGCCACTGCGCCACTTGCGAATTCCTATTACAATCCTCTTAATCGTTGCGGTTATCAGTTTGAAACTTAGAGTAACCATGTCACTCTCGGCTCCAGCTTTGCAAACGCGGCCGAGAAACTTAAGCAACCCTTCTTAACGACTTCCCTTCTTTCGCCCGTTTGCGGGCTAAACGCGAGCACCGCATTCTCGGTGGCTTTTCACAAATTTTTAGTGTCGGGATCGTTTCAAGTATTTTCAAGCCGTTACAAACTGGGTGATTGATTTGTAAGGCAGTTTGGAATAGGAAGAAGAAACGTCTTCTTCTTCATATTGAATATGTTAATTATTTGATGGGAACTTGGAATAATGGAGGAGACGAAGTGTCTTGTCCTTAAATTTCTTCGAAAAAGTAAGAGTAGCAATATGTTTGTCGAACTATGAATAAAAAGAAAACTGGAGGCAAAGCAACTACGATTAACAATCGATTTTCGTTACAGGACACTCGGAAAGTGCATCAGCGTCCCATATCCCTCAATAGGCAGTGCCAGCCGTTACTCCAATGAAGATGACAGCGAAACGACATTATAGAATGCCGCCTGACGGCTACAAGGAAATTTTGCACAAAATGCGAATCGTGCGGTATGCAGTTACGTATAAGGGTTACAAAAATGTCGCAATACGACAAAGTCAATGATTTAAGGAATACTTGATACCTAACATTTCTTCAATATACAGTTTGCAATTTCCAGCGCAATTCTGGATGAATTTCGTCCTAAATTTTATACAAATCTCCACCTGCGCAGCGTTCAAGGCAGTCGTCATCAAACGGTATAGAAATGAATATTCTCAAGTTTGCAACGCAACTTTTCCATATCCTTTATCAACACCGAGCAAAGAACGAATACGTTCGTCAACGATAGAACGGCCGGACAGAGTTAGGATGTGCACCGGTTGAAAACTGGACCACGGACGCAAGAAGTGTATGTATACATAATTGATGGCATCCGGTTTTGACAGAATCACATTATTCTGGCTACTTACCAAATCCCCGGCTACGAGCTCGCCGTTGCTTCGATGATAATTAATATTTGTTTGAAACTTGCATCATTATTCACCCTGCTTACCCAGCTTTCTTCTTCATCCCTTTGTTCTTATATTTCATTTCTCCCTTCCTTTGCTGCTCTTAACGAGCCGAGCATGCTGCTCGGGCTTTCTTCTGTACGCTGCTCTCGCTATATTGATAGTGGAAGCTGATCGACTAGACTGAGAAGATATTTATGACATTTATGTTGAACAAAATATTCACTGTGTTTAGGAATAATTATATTTCTCACCTTACATTTTATCATTATTTGATTATAAGATGTATTGTAAATGAATTGATAAGAATGGTCAATAAGTAATAGCTTTTAGATTTAAGTATTGTCATTTTTCTAATATGTACATTATTTCAATTTTTCAATAAATCTTCACCAGACGGAGGATCGACCCAACAAAATTGCATAGCGAAAATTTGGACAACGCGGTTAACGAGAAAGTTGCAAAAGTATGCTTTTCACTGATTCCTGGAATGTGACGTCATTTTCCAGCACTTGACTTCAATTATTAGGAGTGGGCAGGTATTAAGAAAATGAAACAAGTTGTCCGCCTTTTGTGAAGATTTATTGAAAAATTGAAATAATGTACATATTAAAGAAATGTTAATATTCAAGCTTAAAAGCTATTACTCATTGACTATTCTTATAAATTAACTTACAGTACATCTTACAATTAAAGAATAACGACAATTACAATAATGCCAATAGCGGAGACTTAGAAAAATGTTTGAGCAACTAAAAATACTTATTACTCGTCGATTATTCTTACAAATTAGTATACAATTCATCTCATAGTTGAATGATAATGAAAATGCCAATCATGATAAAAGCACAGATTTAAGTGTGATCACGTAATCACGCAGAGACTTCCAAGTATAATTCTCCGGGAAACCGTTTTATAAATAATTCGTATGCAATAATGTTTAGTATCTTGAAGCTTCTCAGTTCATTGAAGCAAAAAATGCACCGTGAATGCTGTGCAATATAATGAAAAAGGAAGAAGAACAATTCCGGAGGGAAGCCAAGAACTGCCACTCTTGAAATTTTTATTTCAAGCTCTCTACCTAGACATCTGAATTTGTTGAAAATAAGAGATAGACGTGGCAAACGTACCACGAATAAGTGTTCTGCAATTGTTTAGCCAGCAAGTGCTCCTTTTGCTCATAATCATGCTTATTACGATGCATTACTTTGCGCAGCGCTGATGAATCGAGGAAGATGCTCGAGAGAAACGCTGGGTAAAAGTACATACATATTACGGAGAACTTGTGTATGTACTAGTAATACTGCAGCAGATTAGAGCCTGGCAAATAATTCTGTTTATTGCAGTAAAGAAGGACTGGAAGATGTGTATTTTGTAAAGTTCCATTTAAGCATAATCATATTCGTTGTAAGCATTGGAATCTATTAACCCCAACCTTCTTTGATTTTATTGAAACCTCAATGGAAACCTAGACTCAATTCTTTTTCTAATTTAAATTATTTTTTGTCATATAATATCCTTTTTAATTATAATTCTCTAACTGAATTCACCATTTCCTTTTATTTCGGAACTGAATACTCTCAGTATAATCAAGAGCACGATTTGAAGTAGAACAGACGGATGGTTTTCATATTTATGTCATGCTGAAACTATTTCTAAAAAAATGTGATATCCCTTACTGCACACGCTCCTCATTAACCTAATTTATCTTTCGGACATCAATGTACAACTTTACTTTGCTCGCTGTACAAATTTCAAGGCTTTACTATCTTATTTCTGTTTATTATCTCTGATTTTTCAGTACTAACAATTTATATGACTTAAACTCGTTCTATTTCTGCTTCGAATATACCATGACTTAGTTTTATCAATACATACATACATGGTATGTATTTCATGCCGAACACAAAAAACAACCAATTCGATATGAATTGAACTCATCGAATTTCCCGCGTCATAGACAGAAATCCTTCACATTTGCTTTCAACATATTAACGTGCGGTGAATAATTCACGGATAGCTCTAATTTCATTAGCTTCATTACACACGAGCAATTTCCAGTCGATTGAATTTTTCATAGTGTGTACGGCTGCGAAGCACATTATCCGAAAATTTCGAAACCCATCGATCTCTCGGTCAACGATAATTATTCATTATTATCTGACGTCGTTATGCCCGTGGAGGATTAGTGTTTTTGAAGAATAATTAACCGCGTCACGGTTACCAGTGGGACCAGTCATTGCAATCCATTAACCGGTTACATAATAAATGTTCAACAAGTGAACTAATCGAGTTATTTATTAAGGCAATGATGGGTGCAATTTGTAACACGTCTCTGCATTTTACAAATCCCACCATTACACGTGCAATTTATCTGTTTAGCTTTGTGTTGTGGCATTATGAAGAGAGTCATGTAGAAATTATATCTACATGTACATGGATGCTGCATAGTGAATTATACATATGTATAACATTGAAGATTATAGAGTAGTTACGCATTTGAATATTGGTAGGGTTCTTTCATAACTACGGTTCAAGCGTAATCGGTGACACGATTACTTTCCAATTTATTTGTAATGCGAGCGAAAAATGCCCGAAACAATGAATATGCAATGCAATCTTCGAATTTTTCTGCTCGAATCGATTTAGAGCTCAAAGAATTTGCTTCCTCCAATGAATTCCAGTGAATGAAGGCAACCCCTGCTCAACAACCACTGGCATGAATCAACCCTTGAAGGAAAGATTCTCCAAGAATAAACAACAGCATCCCGATGCACGGTGTCTCTGATTTCCATTTGAACTCGAACCGATTAGTTCACCGAGTATCATCGACGCTAGGAGAAAGAATCGTATCGCATCGGAATATTCCTGCTGGATCTCCCCCTACGACCAGCTAGGGGCCTAACATAAGCGAAAGAAGAATGAAAGGAAGCAAAGGAGAAAGAGGTGAGCAGAGAAAGCAGGTTGATGGAGGCTGTGCACTGGTGGAGACGTACTCTGGCTAGGTGCATGCGGCTAGAAGACAAACGAGCGGGATGAAGAGGGTTACCCTGAGATCCCCCAGGGACGATCCAGATCCTGGTTGGGCCACAGGCTGAGATCCAACCAGGTATTACGGTTGGGGTAATTGAAATTTATGTATTATGCGTTGACACATAGCATTAGTCAGTCAGGTATAATATCGAAGTAGCCGGGGTTGGCTGTTTTCTAGAATCAGGAGAACCCACTGTTGCAATTGTGTCAGGGGATTTCTTCTCAGCAGCGGGTGATACATTATTTACGTGGTAATAAGTATGAAAAATTAGCTTTGTCCACCCCATCTAAAAACCTGTTCAAAATAAGACTGCAACAGTTTGTTCTTTGCTAAATGCAGGAGGATGAAGGTGCATCTACCGGGTGTACACCCATGCCATTACCTCAACCTTTCACATCGTGTCCGTGGCTCTCTCGTTCCGTTCCAAGGTATATACCCGGCTGTGCAAGAAAGAGAGAAAAAGTACACGAACAAGGAGTGACTGAACGTCGCGACGCTCACCATAGGCACGGGACGCGAGGGGCTGTGAATTGCCACCGGGGCTAGGGGAGAGCCAGTTCTGCTGGAAGGGATGGATACAAGAATAGAGAGAGAGAGAGAGAGAGAGAGAGAGAGTGAGAGTGGGGAGGCAAGAAACGGGTAGTTGGTGGGAGAGATCGGAGCATAGTGGCGGACCGTGCCGCGTCAGTCAGCCGTGTTTCGTCGTGGGGATGAGGTCGCAACGTGGAATGACGGCGTTGCACGATACGATACCCGCGCGTCGACGGTGACACGCTCCAAAAATTAACGCGGTTCTTCATACGCGCGACACCCGATCGGTGGATATCCTCGATCATTTCTCCTGGCGTGCTTCCCACAGGCGCGGTGCTCCATCTTCCGCATTCCTCGCTTCGATTGGACTATCTCTCCTGGTACACGACGCTCGGCTCTGCGACGCCAGAGTTTCTTTCACGGAGACGGAACGCGGAGCAGGGCCGCGGGAGAGCAGCGGCTGAAAACGTGAGTAAAATCTATTAATAAGCAGTAAACGCGTACCTTATCGTCTTCAATTCTACCGACCTGTCAACCCTATTCATCACCTTGGCGCAACCTCGTGCAACAACGACTTCCTGTCGTCTTTTACCAATCGTACATTCCATCTAGTCTCTGTAATCCTTTGGCACAATAGGGACGCATCCTGACAACTTTGCTGCAACTGTGCATCCCGGTAGCGAGGCAAGCATGCATCCACCCACGTGCAGTCTGCCTGCGACCTATCTGCATTCTTGCTCACGGTTCCGCGAGGTAGCAAGCTTGATTGCACGCTGATATCATCGTATATTTAGAATAGACCATAGTGCTTTACGCGATATACTATTATCCATTGCGTCTTATCAACACCAGGTCGAGCGTGTTTACCCATTTTTCCTGTCCGCCAAGGTAGGCTACCTTGGTCTTTTCGAGCACATCTGAATCCGTGCTCGAGCACGATACAATTAGCTTTGTACTGAACGTTTTCATACCGTTTCAATTGAACCATATTTTCAATTAACATTCGGAGCGGCACCGGTGCGCTGAACCATATTTATCCTCCACCGTGCTCCGTTTGGTGATTGATGCTCCTCCTCGTTGCACTGGCAATTGTTGCAATTTTTACACACAATCGTATTGCACAGTGTTATACATATACAGAATATCCAGGTGTGTTAAACGAGCAGGTCGGAGCGAGCCGGTTTTCTGCGTATCTCGTGTTCTCCTTGGACGAACCATGCCGGTGTAAACTTCACCGGCAGTCCGTGACCCCGAGTGTTTCCTGTTACGAGAAAGGCTCACAGTCGGTTCATTGGCATTCCTTTTGTTCACAGTAGTAATCATTGCGTAACTCATCAGTCGTTAGGGCAATTTTCAGGGATCGAATACACTACAATTCTTATATGTATGTATATCATTATTTAATAACAATTCGAATTTACGATTCCATACGTCCAAGAACCATTGAACTGCACCCGAAACTCATTCAATCTAGCCAAACATCTTCTCTCTTTAACGAACCTCTTACAGCATCATTGAAACAAAGATTTGCCAATGAAAATTTAGTGGAACTATCGATCGAGGTCCTTTAACGTTTACCTGTGGCCATAGAAAGTAGTAGTCCCCCCGTATACACGGCCGATCGCATCATAGAGAATTTTCGCAAACTGCAGCTGCTGTAGCTAGTTTCCCTAGCCGCGAGAACATCCGGTCGTGCGTAAAAATTGGTTCTCCCGTTGGAGTAAGAGAACTCGGTCACGTAGCGGCCAGGTAGGCAGAGAGATCAGTGGGGGCAAAGGTCGCCGGTTATTACCTGGCCAAGAGGATGATGTTCGGCCTCGTTCGTTTTCATTTGGCCTGCACGCGCAATCTCTTCTATTCTATTCTATTCTATTGGACCATTCGAATTATGTACAGGGTTCCTTGCGGTGGTGGAACGGTTTTTGCGTGAGCCCTTTGGAAATTTGAAAGAAAAGAAAGGGGTCGTTGATGGTAACGTGGTACAAAGAATTTGCTTCATTTCTCTCTTCTCTCTTTATTACAAAGTAGGGAAGCGAAGGAGGAATGCAATTTCCTTGAGACCACGGAGTAGTAGATGTTCCGCGTTGCTCGTCCACTTTTTTACAGTCTTCTGCACCCTTCTCCCTCCCTCGTGTAACAATAGATTAGTTGTGTAAGAATAGATTGTCAGGATCCCACGATCGAAGGGATTAATAATTATAGAGAAAGATCTGCGGAAGAAATAACGAGTGATTCACTTCCCCTGTTACAATTGTGTTTATTGGAAACGTTGATACGTCAAAATAAACACAGTATTATTGACACTACCCATTTACAAGGATAATAATTCCGTTCTTCTATTACACTTTTTGCTTTGAAATAGGGATACGGTTTACACTTTATTCGAGAGTGAACAGACTGTTTTTTTGACGAATGAAAGGGCGAAAGTTGAATCGAGAGGAAATGTAACATGTTTTGGGGCATAAAATACAAGTTGCACGAAGTTGTGTATCTGTAGGGCTACCAATATCCTCTCCCCGGAAGTTGAATCGCCTGGAACGTCGTTTGAACGTGACGATAATGCGAATGGTCAGTTTTTCTTCATGCCTCCCCGTCGTGTGCAACAACGTCAGGTGGAATTCAGGACAAGATAGTTTTATTCAAAGACGACAATAGGATGATGTCAGTCGCGGTCACGAGAACTTATCTTTCCCTCTCAAATAACAAACCTGGGATTATAATTACAATCTTTACAATACCTCAGTACCAAGAAGAAAGATGTTAGTTCAAGGCAAATTTCCATAGAGAAATTAGTAGCTCACAATAATATGAACTTTTGCTTTGAAACTGCATAGAATTGTACTTGAATTCAGCATTTATTTATCCAATGCTTACCCAACTGTTCTAAACCATTCGTACTTAAACATTATACAGGAACAAAAAAAGAAAAAAAAGGCCACCGTCACAATAGAACTCTATTCATTTCAATTTCTTAAAACAATTCAATGGCTGAGTTACAAATAATGATCTTTCCCATTGTCACGCATTCAAAGGTATGCAATGAAAAGTGCAATTGTACTTTCTGAAATAAAAGGAAGTACATGCGACAACAGATTTCTCCTAGAAAGTGTTGGAACACGTCGGTGCTCTCTTACAAGCTTGTTCGAAAGAAAAAATAAAAAAAAAAAAAAACGAAAAATCACATTTCCCTGTTAAATCTCTCGTATGAAGGAAATCAGGTCGAGTTACATACTGAATGCTATTTTCCTAGTATGCCGTATAACTATTCCAGCACGTATCGATCCTGTCTCTTTTCATTTGAAAATCTTATTCGTACGAGCACTTTTTCTCGATGATGCATGATTCATGATGATGCAGCTGGCGCAAATACATGTCGGTCGAAAATATGGAACTCTGATAAGTAATGAGCAAAAAGTTGTTCAACGACTTTGCTGCAACTTTGTTGCGGCAAGCTTAAGCAATTGCCAAACAAGTACCTTGCGTGGAAAATTGTAATTATGAAAATGAAATCAGTGGTAGCCCTTGCTCGTTGTTGGACACTGCATCTTCATTGACGTGCAAACAATGCGTTCACGTTGACGTCTTAGTTATTCTCGTTTACCTCGCTGAACCGCAATTAAACCTTGATCGCGCTGCCGCTTTATGCAAATATGTAATGTTCCGCGTCGGGATGGAAAGGCAAATCACTACTGGGGGTTCGTTTCGTCTTGGAGCGCTCGTGCACTAGTAATCGGTCCGTTTCGAAATTCTATTCAATTGAGTTGGAATTACTTTCTCTTCGAATACCTGATTTCTGAATTGTTTGATCAAAAATGTGTTATAGATAATGTTTGATTGAAAAAGTATGAAACTGTTTTAATTACGTTTCTATACGTACCGTTGTCGTTTGTCAGAATATCATCTGACCCGCAATTCTCAAATTGGGTTTTCAGATTGCGGCTTGGCTGGCGACAAAGGATGAGATAAAGGGCAGAGGGCAAGAGGGGCGGAGAGGCAGGCCAGAAGCACAAGGCCGCGTCATCGACGAATTTTCCTAGGTATGCAGCCAGCAAAGAGAGGATGGAGCGGCGGTCGATGACGTGAATCGACCGACTTTTCGGTCGGTACTTCTGAAGCTGGCCGAATGGCTGACCAAGCGTTCGGCTGTATCCGTCGGAGGATAGTTTTCTTCCCACTCCGGTACCGGATGACGAACGCATAAGTGCGTTTCCTCCTCGAACGACAAGCTGATATCCGTGAAATGCTGTTCGTGTAAAATCGCTAGTCTCCACGTACTGTCCCCTCCGCTCGCGAAATCATCGAGTTCGATCAGCACTCCCACCACGTAGAAATCATACAAGTCATAGAAGGGAGACGCGAGAAGGTCGCGGTCGATCCACGTAATGAAAAAGTGTCGAATGGGATAGATAGAAAAAGGCTGATCTAGCCGCAAAGTAGAAGTTTTTCGATCGAACTGGCCACTTTCTACGGAGGTCCTCAACGTGGATGGGGAACTTGTACGCGCGCCAGCCTTGATCCAGAGGACAGCCGCGGCCACGTGCACCGTACGCGTCCACGATTATCGGTATCACGAAGATCATTTCCCCACCAACAGCGGCCACATGACTTGACGATTGCCCTACCAACCGCTGTTCGTCGTTGAGCGAAGGCGGCGACAGTGGCAAGAACGACGCCGACGACGACGACGACGACGACGACGACGTGGAGGAAGGAAGGCTCGCGGTGTGACATAGTCCGTTGTTGCTGCAGGTGCTCTCTTACCTTTTGCTTCCTCTTCTGCTTTTTATCCGTCATCGGCTGGTCTATCATCCTTTCCATTTCCCTTTGAACTCTACGATAGGTTTGTTTCTGCCCTCTGGTGCGAATAGATAGTGGGCCGGTGTTGATTCGTGGGTGGATGTGCTGGTGCCGTTGTTCTTGTTATCTTTGCGTTGTTGCCTCCTCGGGCCAGTGGCGGTTTTGGTGGATAGTGGATAATAGTGTCCAGGGTGAAACTGGAGCCGGCAGCAAGTCGAGAGGCAGAGCTATCATGTGCCCGCAGAGGATTTTCGGACTGGTCATCGTTGCGATGCTGACACTTGGTGGACAAGTGGCAGCCTACACGAATCAGTGGGCAGTGCACATCGAGGGTGGACCGAAAGTGGCCCAGCGGGTCGCCCGGGAACATGGATTTCAATATCTTGATAAGGTAGGAACAGACAGTTTATTAATCCACTTCAAATCATAGTGCAATTGAAAACAAATTGATGCTGAAATTGATGCGTGAACTATTCTCTATCTTACGCTAGCTAGTATTTAGCATAATTTTCTATCATCCTCTGTGCTCTCCTTAAATAGCACTAATATAATTCAACAACAAACTGCCAAATTTTTCGTTTCACTTCTGACCTATCTTCAATTGAACTTGAACTATTCCCACAGTGAAATTGCTTCCTCCATGAATCTTCGAGTTACACCCATATACATCGAATAATATTTGATGTGCAGTGAATTCGCGAAAATGTGCTGCACAATGAGTAACAGCATATCTCATACACGCATGTCTAAACACACGTACAAGCTCTATTAATACTGAGTACGGTGTAAAATAACGCAGCCAGCGATTGCGTAAAACGGGGGAATACACAAGGTTTTTCCCCACAATGATTGCACGGCGAACCGATACCTGCGCAAAAAGCAACACGTTGTAATTAATTCTTTTTGGATAATCTTTGCCATTCTCAGAGAGACAGTTTTAAGGATCTATTGAAACGTAAAGGTCAGGGTTTTATCGCTGCATATTTGACCCAAATTGCGTGTGTGATCCGGTTCACTGAGACACCATCTTTATTTTCTACTTTGACTCATTTACCGTCGGGCTATTGCGCATGGATCGGTTATCAAAGCAGCGCTCTGGGACGTATGTCAAATCGATGTAGAATGTAATTAGCGGTAGCTGATTCGAGCTGGCTGATATCGGTTCGTTATCAATAGGGAGAATCGAGAGTATCTCCGATTTGCAAGCTTTCCGTCACAGGCAATTAAAGCAAAGTTACAATACCTTTTCCAAGCTCGTGTCTCACATGCGATTACGTAAAATGGGCCAAATGAGGTAATGAGCTGTGTCGGACGCGCTTTCGAAGTATTGAAACACAGGTACTTTTTGCTTCATTCGCCGCAATCATCTCTTCCTTTTGTTGTGCAAGCAAACGCGAGCTGCGTTACGTCGCCCCGGTAGTCGTCGTAGTCCGTCTTTAGAGTTCTGAAATGGTACCCGGAGGACGCCGCTTATTCCGTGCACAGATTGCTTCTCTACGGAATCTTTTCGTGATACCGCGATCAAAGTGAGAAGTTCTAGGGAAGCGGGGCTCATGTTTCCCTGTGACCTGTAATATTGCCTGGCTAGGCTCGTGCGGGATGAGAGAAACATTTTCCATGTTTTTCTAAAGAAGGAAGTTTTTGACAAAGCTTTTTCTACATCTTTCATTCAACTTTGATGCTCAATTGTAACAGTTTCTCCATTAGTTTTCTTTAAACATCGCATTCCTTTCGTGCCTAGGATCTTTAGAACGCTTCACGTCTTCTACACATACATATACAAAAAGGAATGGGTCATCTATGAATCCAGCTTTTCTACCGCATATTAGCTTCTTTCTTCATTAAACATATTGAATATTCCGGCAAAAATCACGGGCCTGCTGGCTTGTACGAAATGTTTGTGTTCTGTCGTTAGTATCCTAATAACGAAATTGTCGACGTTGCAGGGCGTGCAATTATGCCTGCACATTTAATAAAAATTCTGCCCTACTTCGGGGCAATTTTTATCTCCACGGCTTTGAAAGTAGGTCGCTTTTTAACTACTTTGTATTGCGATGTCGAGGAAAGTTTGACGAATTCGCGTTGAAGTTCATTAATATTCGCGTCTTTGCATATTACTCTTGTCGCCTCTTTTTGCCAGCTCGTTGTACATTGTACAGTTAAAAGCGTAATAACTGCCTTTAGTACTGGAAACGACGTAGAGTCCGTTCCTGGTGGTCCGCGTCGACGTCGAAGACGGGAAATTAACCTCCGAACGAATCTCCTTTCTGCCTAAATAGTTTCCATCGAGACTCTCGTCCCTATCTTCGCTTTCCGCGTCGCTTCTTCCATCGATCGCGGGGTTGAATATGGCGCGCGAGCCACTGGAATGAAATATCGAATGGGACAAAGCACGAAGGCCCAGTTAAATGATGGAAGTATAATCCTACTGTTCATTTGTTTCCCTGTAAAACGACCGGCTTTGATACAAAGATTCCATTCGAGGATTTCACCTAAAATCGTCGCTTTACATCTTTCGAGATGAAATTTACATAGTGCAAGAACGGATTCTTAGTATCGCCAATGATTGAAGCACTTGGAGGCATTCTTTCAGTAGATTTTTGCTCTTGGCATTTGCGCAAAGAAATTGAAAAAGCTTGGCGGAAAAAATAAATTGACAGATAAATTGATAAAGGAGTTAACGCTTTATTATGGCTTAGCAATTAGAAGACATCCAGTCTCACTCGAAGATATGTACAATGCTGTGTGGGCCACATTTTATCATAAAATTTCAACGGACGAAGATCCGCAACATATGTACTGTCCAGTGGAGCCACAAAGTTTCATGCTGTCTTGAAAACCATGACAACGATAGGAATCGTCATCGGACAGCAGGCGAACATATTCGCTCTTACGCGCGACGAGGAGCGCACGCAAAGATCAGCGAGACGGAGCCTCGACGCTGGCAAAGAGGCTCGCACACAACGAAGAGAAGAAAGAAGAGCCGAAAATGAATTTTTTGAAGAAGTGGAAGGAATGCTATATGGCCCTGGAATTGCAGATTAGGAAAGGAAAGCTGTAAGTATTTTATATCACGTCTTAAACTACACTTAAAACTTCAAACGCGTTTTTCTCGAAACAACGTTTTCGCGGGTCGTTGGCACGATATCTACAAAACTAATGGACCGATTGACTTCAAATCTCATCTGCATATCAAATAAATAAGATTTTATCGTTTGACGAACGGAAAAAGCGGAACGATACGTATTTCGATTTTTCCAGCTGAAAAACTGGTTACTTTTCGCAAAAATTTGATACGTTCTATTTCATCAGCCGCCATTTTTTATTAAATCGACTTTTTTCATTACCCGTTCGTCAAACGATAGCATAATGTCTTCCAAGCAAAAACCAATTTGATTTTTTCATTTTAGATGACTTGGAGGGAAGTTATCCTGTCAACCAGCGACCGGGAGTCTCCGTGCGGCGTCTTGTTCGAGGGCAGCTAACTATTGTACATAATGATAAAAACTGTTATAAATTTAACTGAAGTTGCACAACGGTATAATAAAATTATATTTCAAACTCGAAATTTATCGGTGTTATAGTTTAAGAAAAGAAAAATCCTAAAGAAACACACTATTTCCACTGAGAAAATGACAATCCCCCCTTAATTTTGCTCATGCAAAATGCTCCCGGGTTAACTTCAATATACTCCGGCATCCTGTGCGATGACTTTTTCCTAACACACCGGCTATCGTGCACGCCTTCACCGCTTTATTCGCCGTGTCTTGCATACTGCTTCTACCTTCGGTGGCAATTTGCGTCACCTTGAATTTCCGCTAGATAGTTTAGATATATTTTATACTGAAGCAGTGGTTCAGGAAATGTCCAGGTTATTCCATTTTATTTGATTCTTTTTAAGGTAGGTTTCCCGCGAGTTTCTATATTTTGTTCACTGTTCAAGTCATTCACATTTTCAATAACACACGTACAAACGAATTGCGATAGATGGTGCAATCTGAATATTTGTCCACATAAGAAATAATCCAATTTCTCGCATTGACAAATTCCTACAGATTTCGCACGCGTCAGCGGAGGCAGCGCGTACGCATTTCGTGTCCGTCCTATATTTACGCGTGTCGAAACAGAGAGAACCGGCAATCTTCTTTGATTACGGGTATGTATTGCTACGAATGTTTGCACACGATAGTCGCTTCCTTTGTTGCATCAGACTGCGAATTGTCAGTTGTTTCATCAAAATACATATTCCTTCCCTTTCCCTTCGTATAATCCATTCAGGCAGAATTGGTTGTTTCGTGGAAGTAGCCACACGCGTTCGTCGTTTCGTCATTAAAGCGGATTCCCCAACAATTGTCCTTAGTTTCAGCAATTTCGTAACCGTGTTCTGCAATTACACATAATTGGATGGCAAAAACATGTGCAGCGTGAAACAGCGGCGAACTCGATGCGGAATTCGTGTAATTGTTTCGCCGTAGAAAGATAAGACTCGATAACGACGAGCGGAAGAATCATTTTCATTTCATTTTTTTACTGTTGCTTTGTTTTCATTAGAGACATTTACGGTAATGAATTGTCGTGTGCAGTACACTAATTTATTACGATCGAAGATTGAGGAAAACGTGAAATCGAGATTGCCAGGATCGAGGATTAATCCCAAGTATCGTGGCGTTATCTGAAACGAATCGGAGAGGAACATCCTCCGCGGCTATAAACTTCTGTGTATCCCAGCCACATTTTATTGTTGCTCAATTCGAGTTAGTGCATCTCCTATCTTAGTTCCTCGCTGCATCGTAATTATTTGCTCCTACGAATGTACATATGTGTGCATAGATAATTGAGGCCTTAGATTTCCTCAATAACAAAGATACTTTGCACTTACTTATTCGTCGTTCCAAGTTTTAATAAAAGGTGCATAATTTCTATTCCCTCTTCGTAGCGTATTTGAAATGCCAAGACAAATAAAGCTTCTTTAAAGAATATTAGATTTCGCATTTCAAGTAATCCCTGTTTAATACTACTGGTCCTAGTGGTGGTTTACTCGCAAGTATATCACTGCGCTAAAACTGTACGTAATTTCATCACGCTCTGCAATGGCAGTTTGCAGTTTCCCGAAATTAGGATTATAACAGGTGCGGCCCATATCTTTAGATTTGTCCCTGAAATTTTTGTTACGACGAAATACGAGGCGCCAAGTAGTAGAGGTATGTAGTAAACTGTTGTCCAGCCTTGAAGAAAACTGAAAAGTTTTAATAAAGGACCAGACCTATTCTTTCGTATAAGAATGCATTTACTTCAAGAAAAACGGTGTTTACCGCACAAATTACAAGTTGTTTAGAACTTTGCTAGTTCATCAACACATTTTAGTATTATATCATACTATTGAAAGTATTACATGACTGTATCGAGATTCGGAAGAACACTGTTCCTATAAAGAAATGATAAACCAACGCAATTTCTCGAATAGAATGATCGATATTAACTATGAGGAAAGAGCGATGAAACTTGAGATATTTCTAACTCAACCCCGTCCCTCTTTATATCTTTTAGCGTTCTTGCCACATTTCTATTTTACCTTCGATAGTTTCGTCAAATAAAAGAAGGCAAGCTTTGAAGGCTCTTGCGTCTCGCGAGGCAAGAAATACAGCTTTTATCTTGTTTAAAAATGATAACGTCTGACATTCTTCTTCCCACCGGATTGTCTCGCAGGAGTGACATTCTATTTTGACAGACCGCTTCCAAAGTTTATCGATGCATTCACCGAGCACTGTGTCCATTGTAAAGTGATGTTCAGAATTCTTACGGAGCAGTCGCGAACGATTCGAAGAAAATGGGTGGAAACATTTACGCCTTGGGAACTTGTATCTCTGAGAAGTTTCGCGGAAAGGATTACTTCCGCGACAGTAAGATCGTGCCGGCGGAGGTCTTGCTCTCGAAGACGTTTCAATTTCTTCCCCTTTGACGAAGTAGAAGATGCGCAAACCGAAATGAACGGTGTCACGCACCTTTAGGCTGGGATTTTCGCAGAAACGAATTAATATTAACAGTAGTTGGATAGGTCCTCGGTTCAAACACTTTGCAGGATGCTTATGAAAGAGATTCTACATATAATTGCAGTAATATCGAGGGTATTTCTATCGCGCTTTTCCTTCTGAACTTAATTGTAGCCAATTTCGATGATTGTTTGCTATCGATTCTTTTTGTGATATGAATTTCTCATTTCGATTTACTGTCAGCCATATACTTTTGCCAATCGATTTAACACTGGACTGGACAAACGCCAATCGCGCGATATACCATTCATTCTGAGACAATGTTAATTTGGTATTATGTGGAGGTAAAATTGATTTAGAGAAACAGATAGTGATAACCAGGCACCTTAATTCCCTATTACTCAATCTTTATTCTTCACATTCTTCATTACATGGCATCAAGTTGTACAAAGTACTTTTCTATTTATCCAAGCATTCGGTAAAAATAAAAGTGGCAGAACATATTACATACTGCGTCCTTTCAAGCATCCAAAGTATCCTAACAAATATTTTACACATTCCAACATCGAGTGGAACGGACCAACTCGCCGTCCCTTTCCTTACTTCTCAATCAATCGATTTCCAATTGTGGATGGAATAAAAGTAAAGGAACTCGACCAGAGTCGTTTTGTCTTGAATTACGTTGGCAGAGTTCTTTCTTCGTTTGTTGCTCATCCGCGGTGGCGCGCCGCGTCCTTGCAGAGAAGAAGTAGAGAAAGTTTCATCGGGGATAGATCCTTCCGTGTAAGTCCGGATTTCCAGGCGAGTCATTCAGGAGGATCTTACGAGATCCAACATTTCGCTGGATTACCGTCGCGCGAGATATTATACTTTTGGGGTGCGCCTTAAAACTCGCTGTGCGTTTGAATCTCTGATTGCTGGAGGAGAGACGTGCGCGTCGAACAACACCTCTGGATTTTCGAATGGATGAGATGACATTACCCGCCGATACATTTATTGGAATGTAGAGGGAAAAGTTAAATAGAGTAAAAAAGAAATGTCAGATTGTTGTCGTAATTGCCTTAACGTTTGATTTGTCATATTTCGACTGCTTTGCAGGGCAATAAAATACATTTCTGCCATGGAAGATCATGCAAAATTGCAGTAATAATTCCGGCGAATAAACTGATTTCTAATATCGAAATTGATTATTAAGGCCAGACATTTCTTAAATATCAGCAAAGTGTTTTAAAGCTCATAGTTTCGCGGCATTGTCTTTTCTCGAAATGCATATCCATGCGAAGTGCGTTGAACTGAATGTACATAACGCGTGTTTCGCACGAATGAATGGTTCGAGGGCTTTCCAGATGCATTGCGTTTTGAATGATCGTAGGAGAGGCGGTGAGTGAAAAGAATGCACAAAAGAGCATCGTGCCCTGATATTTCTAAGTCGTTTCCACCCTTGCCACTTGAAAGGTAAAAGGGCGACTATGCCACATTAAGAGAACGCTCAGGCAAGGCTAAACGCACCCTTTGTCTTTCCCCGGTTCTTATAGCTTCTCGAGATCAAACGATCGGGGGTGAGCGAGCTGAAAATTTCGAAACGGGAAAAGAGCAGATACACTTCTTTCTCTCATTTTTATCGCTGTATGCAAGTGTACATATATGTAGAGAACATTGAAATCTTTTCGGGCTTTCAATGTTCATCCTCTCGCTCGGTATGAAATTATTTGTCATTACTATAAGAAGGTAGAGGTGTATCTGCATTTTGTTTCTCATGAAATTACATTAGACATTGAAACTGTTCCCTGTACGAGCAAACCCTTTGAGCATATAAATTAGAATGCAAATTAGATAAACCGATAACCGAGCACATCATCACGTTCTCCGTGAATAACGTACGATACGTTCGTGCGCAATCCTGATTGTATGTACATTTAGAATACTTTATATTTCGAAAAAGAAGTCTGCCATTTTCCGCACAGTTTCCATTCTTAGACGAAACAGGGGCGCACTTTACCTCTTACCTGGCCGCATCTGTGCCCGCTGCTGAATAATTCTTTCGGGGCACGTGGTAAAATCGGTATACACAACGGTGTCATTGAATTCGCGGTCGTTTCCTTCGGACCCGGCCGACGACGTTTCCTCATCAAGTATTTGAACGACGGCAAAAATACCTGGCCGCAGGTAGGCAGGCCGATCCGACCCGTTCTTCTTTGAAGAAACCACGCCGCTTACCTAACGTTAGCTACCTGTTTCGCCCCGCTGTTTCTATGCCTATTCACCAGCATTTAATGCGCGCGGCGTTTTGCGATGCAACTTCAAGGATCCCTTTCTTTTCGCGATCAGCACGCTCGCGGTCTTCGATCATTTAGAGAGGGAAGGAAAGGATCGCAATTGGAGGTGATTAAAGTGTTAAGTAGATTGGAGGATGCACGATGGAATTATTATATTCGCTTTGATTGCTTGTGTTTGCTATTCAACCTGCTTACGTAGTTTGGTGTACATTCTTTTTATTGGATTCTTAATTGATCGGTAACAAACTCTTCAATGGATTCACAAGAAAATACGGTTACTATTCTCTTGCACGAGTCGTGTGAAAAGCTTGCTACTGACCCAAGTAAATATATTTTACACACAGCATTGTCACATCCCATTGATGAATTAAGTATTCATTAGAACCAATCACTCTAACTAACTAATCAGAGTAATTGATCGATTCACAAATTCTAACCCATTGGAGAAACAAAGAAATATAAAAGCCGACTCGCTCCATCACAAGCGCTATCCATCGTTCATCTATGACCATAATGGAGGACAATCGAAATGTTCGCGGTCGAGTTCTCCCATCGTCGACGTTTTCCCCGGAGAAATTGAAATCGCTCGAAGGAATTCTCCTCCTCTTCGGCTCCTTTCTTCACCCGGCTCCATTCTTTCCACCGAAG
This sequence comes from Holcopasites calliopsidis, assembly GCA_023838395.1. Lineage (NCBI taxonomy): Eukaryota > Metazoa > Arthropoda > Insecta > Hymenoptera > Apidae > Holcopasites > Holcopasites calliopsidis. Next base: position 4,962,174 of record JALHAQ010000012.1, on the reverse strand, counting down.
TGTCAATGGCTACCGCTCACCCCTCATGGCGAAAACCCCCCTGTGCCTCCATCCCTCGACATTGAAATGCGACGGAACGTTGAAAGCGGGTTTGCTTAGAGAAAAAAAGGGGTTCGAAACGAGAAGCCGAAGAAGTGGAGCGCGATAAACAGAAAGAGAAACGCGGAAAGGGGGAATAATTGAAGGAGGATAGGAAAAATGGGGAAGGCAGAGCGAGAGGGAGATTCATCATACCGTGGCTTCTCCTCTTCCGACTTCTTTATCCGGGTGTAACGAAGAGAGCCCCCGGTCATTGAGACACGGTCCAGGGAGAAGAAGAGAGCTTGGGATAGGGGAAAAAAGGAGAGAGAGAGAGAGAGAGAGAGAGAAGTCGAGAGCAGTCAGACTTTGCTACCCCTTTTCTTCGACTCCTTGCACCCTCGCTCCCTCGCCAAGTGGTCTCTTTGTACCTTGCGGATCATTTTGTTTCTTTATCGCAGTTGCGGTCTGCTCGATTCAGTCTCACCATTCGATTAGGTGTCTCGTTGTGGTATTAAGAAATTGCCCTGTTACTCCTTTTGCCTCTCTTCTGAAAGAAAGGTCGAGATTGTCTGAACGCGATTGGGAGCGTCGAGAAATAATTCGGAACAACACGTGCGTTCTAAATGAACAAACTTTCTGTTTTTATTAGTTACTACATTACATTTAGATATTAAAAATCCACTTGAAAATGGATACTTAGCTTTTACCTCGGTGTATTATCTTGGCCGGCAAACAACGAGGTACTTCTCTAATTACAGTCAATCAATTTCCTTCCGCGAAACAAGGGGTAAGAGGAAAAGTTCATTCCTACACGTCTCGCAGTCATCTCAATTATTACTCAACTCCACAGTAGCTCAATGTCAAGCGCACCGTTCACGGAGCGTTTATACTATCTGCTCCGGCATGGAGCGGATCCCACAGGAATAGTTCAGAGTGCTTTTATATCGATTATATTTCCGAAATATTAAACCACCCATTTCGCCTGCTCGAGATTGATTAGACGGGAGTCCGTTCTTCATCGATTTGCTAACAATCGAAACAAGCGTTTAGATATAACTGTACTTTCGCCGCTCGTTCGCAAGGAAATAGAATGCAAGGGTATTGCTGGACAACGTACACGGTTTCCAATATTAAGTACAAAGTTGTAACAAAGTGGCTGGTGTCACAGTCCTGCAGAAACTTTTTGCTACACTGAAAAGTTATTTCTTCCTGTATTTTGTATTCTCGATTCTTTGGAAGATTGCACTCTCCAGTTGGTTTTGCGCAAATCAAGCTACGAATCCTTAGTTGCTTCGAACAGAGTGTTTCATTGATCTCGCTTGGGAAATGGAACCGTACAACCAGAGTTTTATCTGCTCTACATTTCAAATCTGTGCGCAAACGCTGTGAATTATTCACACTTGTTGTCGCCCCGTTGCAGTATCTCTTCCCAGAACAGATATCAATCCCTTTACACACACAAATCTAGTGTTTGTGCGATTCCCATTCTGTCGTACTTTTTCTTACACTAATAGATTCTCCGTCGATATATTTATAGTTAAATCATTTCATATTCCCCCTTTGTTCATGAAAGAAAAGGCAGGCTTTCAATCGCGTTATTTGAAGTCGGTAGTATTGAAAATGTCGAAGGCACGTCGGTCTGACAAGTTGTTTCGAAAACCATTCCGTGGAAAACATTATTCGGTCTTCGGTTTACTTCGGCACCCGCGACATATTGTTAAGCCCAAAAATATGAAAGAAAATACTTTCGACGAAATGTATCTTCTCGTCTATTTTACTCGAATTTTTGAACATTCCTTTTTCTTCAAAGTATACATACAATACTGCAAACACTTGTTATTCAAACACGAAGAAATCGACACTTCCTATTGAAATATGAAAGAATTGAAACTTCTACCATCTAATTAACTGATAATCCTCACTCGAGCGTTATTATCACTCGAATCAGCAAAAATACGCATTCCAGCAAATATGTATATCAAATGCAATCGCGCGTCGTGTCAAGGGCTCCTCGCCTAACGTTAGGAAGGGTTAATAACCACAGCTGACACCGGATTCCGTGATTCGCGCGATCCGCAGAGCTATGCGAAGGAACGGACGCGAGACTGGCCGATAGTCATCTTGTATGTGTATATGTATTTCAAGCGGCACGGCACGCACAAACGCGCCGTGTCCAAGCACGCGAACAACCGCTGCCACAAATACATAGACGAAGGCAGTCGAACAGAGAGTCAATGCACCGGAGAGTAGCGCTGGATCAATGAGGCTGATTACTCAGCTCGATTCTCTTGTAGACGCGAGGCAGACTGGGCTGTGAGAGCTCTACTGCTTACGATTCCGGGGGAATGAAATCGGAACGAATTGAAAACGCCTCAATTACGCGCCAGGGACGTAGATTTTCAAGTGCAAGGCTGCTCTGCTTCAGGTCGAGAGAGACGCATCGGTGAAAGGCTATGCATTTAGAAAAGGCCGAATGCAATCCTTTGGTTGAGTTCAATTTTTTTTCTATGCGAAACATACCGCTGCACAGTTGCTGGTCACCAGTGTTCATTAGCAGCTATTTCTTCAACATTTCCATGGATTGAAATATATGTTTGTATGTTTTTTGATCGCTGATTGGTTGGTTTCTTAATTAGACATAATCAGAAATCAATAAGGAGCAGCTAATTCGGATTCACGAATAAAAACATTATTCCATCATGGAATATATCCCCTCTCACAAAAGAGTAACCATATGACTTCAGCCAGTTTGATTGTTTCCTCGCTCTTCTCACGTGCTTGAATTCTCTGGTTCGTCAGTCACGTTTTCAGATCATACCCCAGCCGTGTTCCCTCTCGGTGACTGGGAGGGAAGAGCAGCCGGAGGAGACTTGCTTGGAAACTCGTCAGGAGACGGGGATTTCTTCGCCATTTCCGTTAAATGAAATTCACACGCGGATATCGCGTCAATCCGTTTCGAGATGCAGCTTCGTTTCGTTTCAGTGTTGCCTCGAGAGAATCTCTCACTCTAATTTATAGATTGTAGTAATCTACTACAATCACGAAGTTGTTCACAGTACTCGAATTTCTTTGCTCTTAGATATGCTCCACTGTATTGTTTTTAATAAGATTTCCTGCTAACTTAGTAAATTGTTTAATGGAATATCCGATTAAGGTTGAGCTGCCGATGATCAATCTTGCAAGTGAAGATAATGAAAAAAGAAGCAGGTCTAGTTCGCTATTTTAGCCATTTCCCGACTTTCATTTTCTTCATTTCTATCAAATATTCTCCACTGTGTATACATAAAATCGATGAGCACGCAATTAGTTTGGGTTCGCGCTACGGGCCAAACCAAGCGCAAACAAAACTTCCATCGCGATTTGGATCCTTTTTGCTGTCTGGTTGTTCTCGTCGTTTGCTGCGTTCATTCTGCAAACAACTTTCTCTACGGACAATAGTGTGTGCGGCAGTTGTAACGTCCTGCGTCACGCTATTTAAATAAAGAGACTGTAACAGCTGCGAGGTAGAATAAAAGCATTAAAAAGGAAATCTGATTGTTACATTTACAAACACCAAATAACTTTTCTACATTTTTCCTGCAATGAAATAACCCAAAATTATTATGGAAATTTACTATAAACCATGGTGAATTAGCTAAGACGCAGGAAGCGCAACATCAGTTGCAGCCGACGACTAGAGACGTATCGCGGAAACTTGCTTCAATTTAGTTCAGAGAATCGCGAAAGCCGGTGCCAACATCTTCACGCTCATAGACCGTTCAAGCTTATCAAGAGAAAGAGTACCAAGTTATATTTTACCTAACCTACATAATTCCTGTTCTTGATACTCGAAATGCGAGATAGCAGTTTAGTCTATTTACACTCGCGGGCTCGCTTCTTCGAGCAAACAGGAGACGCGTTAATTAAGCTCTCTTTACTTTAGATTGTTCAAAAAAGAAAGTGGGCCAGCAACAATTACAATTCTCGGATCGACAAAATCGAATTAAATGAAGCCTCTGTCCATGGCAAACGGTTGCGTCACAATCATCAGCTGAAAGTGGTAGAAAGAATCTTTAACGAGCAATTAAGGCGGCTGTATTAAATAGACGAGCGACTTGTCTCTTTGACACGGATGCTGTTATTTGCATCGGACCCGTTTTGGTAGCCGTGGCACGATTTAAAGAGATAAGAGACAGCCGGTTTATCAGCGAGGTTGCGGTAGATTTTTCGCGGATAACGGCTCCAACAATTACTCGGCTCACTGGCGCGGCGTCTGGCCACGAGTGGTCAATGTTGAATAGAACATTCCTGGCTTGTGGATTATTTTTCTTTATTCTAACAAGTTCTTCTTCTTCTTATCTTTCTTATTATTTTATTGTGACGATCCATGTTGAGATGTAAGCCGTCGCGATTCTGCATTTCTCTCTCCCCCCTTTCCACAGTGAATTTCTCGTTTTCATCGCCAAGCCACGTGTTCGTCCTTTTTTTTTTTTTTACTTTACAAGCGAAGCCGTATAATTAATGGTCGCGCGATCCTCTTCGCCTCGCCTTTTTCCAGTAATTGCATCCACTCGGAGAGATTCGTCTCTTTATTGCGTCAGGAAAGGATGCATTATGCTGCCCCGTTATCATGCTGTCTCCAAGGGTTACGGTGAAGAATTGTGTTTTTCGTAGCCCCTTTTTTCTGGCATGTGGAGCTGTGTTACCGGCTTGATAGATGCGAGTAACAGTTGAAATTAAGCGTATCTCTCGTGTCGACTTGTGGCCATTATACTGGGGAACGCTTGCAGAGCATCTTTTAATTATTTTATCAATTTTTTATCAATATTCATCCTGTGGATACTTGAAGAGTAATTTATCTAATTCTAAATTAATTTATCCCCAATGAAAAATATATTGGGAAACATTGAATTCTCTATTATCGAGTCGCACGAATTATTCTGCCGTCCAACATAGAATGTCTAGCAATTTTTCCACACTATGCAGCCCATAATTTTTCCATTTCCGCGCAGCATATATGCGCATCGAATAGTGTCGGGGTTCCATTGTAACTGTGATACCCGTCGACTTGCCAAGTACAGAGATCCTCTCTGCGAATATTTTGCCCGGTTATCCGACACCTTTTCCGACTTATCGATATAAATTTGTCGCGGTCCCGTTTTCCATTCGCTAAGAATGATTTTTCTGAACGGTAAGCCGTCAAGGCGTGTTTGGAGAGAGGATAACAGAGGACGGAGTGGAATCGCCATACAGATGGATTCGATTTCGTAGGTAGGGCATTATCGACAACAACATGCTATAACGTCTGTTGCTTAAACTGGAAATGAAATTAATAAATCAGCGCTGAATTCGTTGGTTTTATTAGTAGCTGAATATTGCTAATTGCTTTTCACGATGCGAGTATTGGTATTGGCTGACACGCGGATGGAAATTGAAATTGGCAAGCGGAGAATTTGATGGTAGAAGAATGGAAATCGATTCGAGCATGAAAAAGGGAAAATCAAAAGAAAACTCACTTTGAGAAAAATTCACTTGCTGTCGGAAAATATAGATTTCTCAATTTCTGATCTGCATTTCCGTAAATCCTTCGCGAAATTATTATTGCAGCTTGTTTTATAAATAAAACATGCAATGTTATTTTAAGGTGGATTGCAATTTGTAACTGCACGGTTCGGTGTTCCGTTTATTATTAATTAAAAATGATTAATTAGCGAAATTCGTTGCATTGTTTGTCAGAGGGTTTTTACACTATCTCTTCCTCCTTTTCCGGCTTGTTATTTTCTACGGAGAGATCCATCCTCCCTTTATGGAAAGCCCAGACACGCGTAATAAATCATGGAAAAGCTCGAGGCCCATTCGTCTTTCGCGAAAACACCTTTTCGTCGTATTAACTATTCGGGAATTGCAAGCGCGGCGAGCCATCATTTATCACTCCATAACCATCCGGTGTTCATAGGTCCGGTACCGCTGTATTTCCCTCGATGATATGCATTCATGCTTCCGTTGTTCATTACGCGCTATTCCTTTTTTCCTGTAGAAACTGGTGCGTTTCAATTATCGTTGCATCAATGGCAAATGCTTTGGAAACGGGGAGTGTATGGAATCAGTATAACATTGATGATATTTATTTAGCCTCGGGGTGATTGTTTATAAATATTTACTTTTAGCTTTCGCCGTTGGAAATTAAATATTCGCTAAAGTAAAATAACATTATCGTACAGTGATATTCATACTAGGTAGAGAATCAACAGCTTTCGTAATTGTAAATGCGCATGTAAAATTGCAGCCCGTTATGCATAGTTTTATATCGTAATTTTAATACGACAGGATCATGTAATTTCATAATTAATATGCAGTTGCTCGACGCGAATTACGAAGCTGGCTTACGTATTTATTCGCCCGGAGGGTATTGTTATTGCCGCATCTGTTTCTTGGAATTGCTTGTAGTAACTAGGCAGATGCAATTACTCGGCAAGCAAGAAATCTTTAGAATATATTAATCTTTCGCAATTTATTCGCTTGCTTTGCTTCAGCACGTTAAATAATAAGCTTGGTATTAATTACCTACATTATTCTACGCATGTCGACATGCTTTTGTACTCTAGAGAAATCAAATTTAAATATCATCGCATACGCGGAGAATGTTACAAATATGCCTTATTGATAACCGTGCGTGGAATCGTAAGCGTGCAATGATTCGCAAACAATATTTATTCACAACCGCGTTCGATATGTTTGCAAATTCAGGGAGAGATTAATTACGAATAGATTGCGTTCTTTATTGAATTATTCGATGTACAGGTAGGACCCGAGTGTGTGGAATTTTTTCATTAATTTGCAACAACCTACTGTGCGCTTCACAGTGTAGTTCGATAAAATGAGAAATTGAATTATCTCAAGTTATGGAAATATTGAATTTCGCCTCGCCGTCGTACACTTTTCCACTTTCCGCATAGCGAATTCGGAAATCGATCTCATTGGACCTGCTACGTATTCCATAATTTTGCATAATTCATCCTACATTCTGCACGATCACGGTGTGATATTCAAAATATCAACTTTGTTCAAATTACTGCATAAGAAATGAATACAGAGTTTTCACGATATTCAAAAGACGAACTTTCTTCGAATTCAAATTGTAGAAGAATTCTCTTAGGTAATTTTACTACTAACTTAGGTAATTAGGTAATTAATCAGAGGATTTATAATATTGAAATTTATCGTGCAGTTATATCGTTTCCAATAACAGCTGATGATATTACAATTTCAAGCACTGGTTCTAGATTTCGAAATTGCTGTGTAGTAATAAAACCCTTCGCGTTAACGGAGCGTACAATGGTAAATACTGGTCTCATAATTATCGGAAGTCGTCAATTTATTTGCTACGGCTGCTTGAATCGAAGAAACAGGATTCACGATAGAAATGATAGGCGAATGGGCACGCGATCGCGAAATTATGTACAGATTATTGTAAATCAGACAGAAAGAATTAACTAGGCATTTCGATGTTAGCTATACTTCACTGACAACGATCACTCGGTATACGCAATGTACGTATATTTATGTAAAACAGTTAGATTAATAGATTTCCAACTGGAATATCCGATGTATGATTTTTGTAGAAAGTTGTGCAAGTGTTTTATTGTAAATTATACCATTTGCGGACCACAATGTTTTCCTACACTTTCAAGGAATTTCTTCATTACTGGGATTAAAGGGGATGGAATAGTTGTGAGATGAAATTTCACTAGGTATCCGAACAAGTCTCTCATTTTCTCCAACTGGTACGCATGGAGCAAGTGAACTAGATTACCCAATTTTATATTATTTATTCACGAACAAAATGTTATAGAAAAGGAAATAGTACATCTTTTAGCTTTACAAATGAAAATTCCCTGAGAAAAATGGAAGCTCTTCTTTTGTTTTTTGTTTTCTTCATAAATCTGATCGGCAAATTCGAACAAAGGAAAATCTAATAATAAAAAGTCCAAAAAATTGCGATTCGAACAAAGGCAGCAGGATTTTTGGAAAAGCTAGCACACCCATTGAAACTAGGTTGATTTAGATTGGATTCGAAGAGTCGTCCACCCTCTGCTTGCACCCTCGATAGCCTCTCTCGCGTCCTCGATCACGTTCACGTGCGCACATGTGATCGTGTTATCGAGCGTGCACCAGCCTCATTTTCGTCCCCTGTTCCCTAAACATTCGAATTAAATCAACAGTTGCGTGGGCATAGAAGGCAACCCTTAAAGGGTTAAAAATTCACTACAAATATTTCCGTCCACATAACTGCGCGCAGATAGTAGGTCCATTCGCAAGAGCAAGCCATAGGAACCCGGGATACGAATCAGTTCCCGCGCCACGTTTTCTTCTCGACCAGAGAACGAGCAAGAAATTATGTTACGGCGTGGCCGAGAGTTTCCTCGCGCTGACTTGGAGCTAGCAGCTCGGAAAAGCAGATGAGACGTTGATGTATGTGCGCAAGTAGAACAAAGATAGCTGATCCGTGGCCGAGGTTTTGTCCACTTCCGATGGGATAACCCTCTGAATGTTATCCCGCAAGGATTGCCCGAGGGCTCTTTCACCGTGGAAGTCGAAGCTGGAGGGAAAAATGTTCAATGGCTCCGCGGTAAAGCTGATTCTGAAGTATTAGACAGGCGATTGAAGTTGCCCCGGCCGGATTCTCGGCCCTGTCGGGAAATAAGACGCGGAAAGCGGCCTTTGTGACGGTTTGTTCAATGAGAATGCATGAGAGGCGGGATCTTCCACGACGATTCGTCTGCTGAGCTTCTCCCAAAGCTCAGGCGTTTGTCTTGGAGATTTCTTTGGGCTCCCCGTTTTACGTGACGTGGAATTCCCTTTGACGGTGATTGAGGAAATTGGGAAATTTGGAAGATCGGAGCATACAAAAATGGTAGCTTTTACTGGACAATGTATCTCGGTTTTTGGAGAAGATTTATTCATGGTTGCAGTGCGCAGAAACGAAGTGTATAAATGACAAATTGACCGGGAAGCAGAACACTCCAACTGCTTTAATTGATACTTTGTCGATCCACTATTTATTAGAATTACTGCTTTTTCCATGGCAGAGAGAAAAGGTCTTAAAACCGAAGCGTCCGAAATATTTTTGTAAAAGAACATCTGAACGATAGCTACTACATATCCAGAAGGATATCACAACGGATTCTCTACATCCGTCTTACATGCATATCGCCGTTCCGCGGTAATAAAGCTTTTCCACAATAAAACGTTCGAACCACCGTGGAAGTTTCGAAATCGATCCAAAAGTTGCCACAGTGGCCGTAGAATATAAATGCGTCTGTCGTGGAAAATTCACGACGATGTATGTTCGTAAGTTGAAGGAGAATTCGCGGCGTTCGCGTTTCAAGTTGGATCTGCTCGAATCGTTTATCGAAATTCTCTGTCTTAGATTTTGCCGTCAGGAATCCGTGCAAATACATATGGAGCTGAAATTTCAATGTTTAGCCGAACAAAATGTTTAAGTGAAACGCATCATAAAAGTAGAGGAATTGCTTATTTGCGAATTGATGTTTGTTTCTTTACCATTTCATCGCTGTAAAATAACGCGGTAAGATGCGGTGCAATTTTTCATTCATCCAAGGTGGCCGATGAGTTCGTTCATTGAAAAAGAAATAATGGTGTCGGGGTGTTCTGCAGTTGACGTCGAGTAGCCACTTTGCTGTGAGATAACTTTAATGGAATTTTATGTCTTTTGTGGCTCGGCGAGGTTTTTAAGGTCAGCCGACCACCTGCCAACAGTCTTTTCAACTGGATAAAAGTGTCATTCGCAGAAACAGTAAACGTTTCTCTCTCCACTGGGGACTCGAGTAGAGGCACCCGGACAACGCTCGCAATACGGTTCTACGAAGGAGAATTTGTTTCTTGGTACGAAATTAACCTCCCGGAAGAGTTTCATTAACATTTCCCTCGTAAGTTTCGTTTACAACCAGAGAGAGACGACTTTTTAATATGTTCACGGTGTACTACGGTGACACGAAATTGACTTGACAATTTCTCGAACCTTTCTTTGCACAGTCTTTATAATCGAACGAATCATGTCGCGGAAAGAAGTCACGGTCTGGAATATTAAGCAGCTTCCGTTTTCCTCGTTTTCACGGTCCATCGATGAAAACATACTCCCCACGTTCCGCAGTATTACATTTCTTACAAATACATTGGCAGCAGTTTATAAATAGCAAATCTCAGTGTTCGATTTTTCACATTGCAACCACTATTTTGATCACATCGATATCTTACCAGACTTAACCGCCCCGAAAGGGCGTATCACGCATCAGGATAGAACGCCAACAATAGAGCAGATGAGATCGGTAAAAATGACATTGAATCGAAGAGCAAACGGATCGAGCTTTCCCTTCCTAAGAAAATATTATTTGGACCGCTGTATCTGACCTGTGCCGTTATCGTCGTCGCACGAATCGAACTCTGACGAAACTTGCAGAAACGTACAAGTAGGCGTTTATCGATCAGCTGTTCCTATTTTTCGTCACGGAAAATATCGAACGAGCGGTCAGTATCCCCTTGGGTACGATGTCTACCTCGAACTATGCTGCTTGATTTCCCGGAAGTTCCTCCCTTCGATCATCTACCCGCGCCGAGTTTTAACCGTCGAGGCTGCGCGCTACGATAAGGGGGAATTAATTAAATCGAACGACGAGCTTCTCGATGAGTTTCTTTCGAATCTTGGGACAATTAATCCTTGGGGATACTTTGAAAAGAATATCAATGGTTCTTTGTTAAAGTATTCTAATAGGAAGTTAATTAAATCTTCCTCCATTTATTCATTGTATTTGGCGGTCGTGTTTCTGGCTACACCACTGCGCATAATTTCATGTCTTCAATATGAATGTTTTCTTTCTTTGTTTGAAGTGGGTTGACATTTTTAGAGGAACGGTAGCTGGTGAACTTTACCATTGTTTAGCAACGTGTTAAGTAAGGAGTAACGTTATTTAGGCAGCTCAGACTTACATGCTTCAACGGTATATATTGATTAGGATAATTTGAGGCTCATGGCTATAGACATCTGGTAAATTTACAATTATAATATTCGGGTTAACAATTTACCCAAGTTTGCTGCATGAAAGAAGCCACAGAACTATAAGCTATAAATATCTGTATGTAAAAATGTTTCCACTGAACTTTCATCAAATGAGTGGAATTTGTAGAAACACCTGAAATTAAACATTCCAAAACTATATTACTTTCCAACGTAAATTCAAGAAAATTGTAAAATTTCTCTCTCTCTCTCTCTCTTTCACAATTAACCAGTGGATCAGTAGAGTTGGAGTAACAACAAGCAAGCGACAAACTACCTGTTGTTTTTAACAAAATGAATTTCGCGCATGCGATTGTACCTTGTTCCAATTTCTTCGCGGTAATCTTTGGTCGTACACGCGTGCTCGCGATTCACTCAACTGGCAATTTTTGTAGTGGTTGCAGCAACTCGATAGTGCTTGAATAATTATCGCATAGCTTCATTTATCGAACGCTGTTCCTGATGATTTTCCGCTTGAATGAAAAAAAACAAACAAAACATTTCCGTGTGGACAAATCGTGTATTTCGCGAGGGGAATTGGTAAAGCGCTTCGACGAGCGTGTTTGATTTCACAAGTCCGCAGTGTTCCGCAAATCGCACCTCGATTCGCGACTCGATGTTGATTCAAACTATCGCTCGCCCCATTCGCACGTACACTTGAAAATTAGGACGGGGAAGGAATTTGCGGCGTGGCAGCGATTCTCTCCGTGTTTGGAATTTTAGCAGTGAAGCTGAATACGTTAAAAATCAAAGATAATAGAATAATTTCTTTGTAACACAGAAATCTGAAATATGAGATAGAAGAATTCAGGCTACGTTAATTAACCATTTATCGACAAATGAACAATAATGAATTGCTGCCTGCTCAATTATTCCAATCGATCCGCAAGATTCAAGCGAACCAAAGAACACGTTATGAAAATCCGAGTTTGTGGAATGTCAAAGACTGGAACGCACCTCGAAACTGCTTTCCGGGCGCATAATTGCAAGCAAACACTTGGTATTTCGCGCCTGTCATTAGAAGCTTCGCGTTAGAAAGACGACAGGTTGCTAATGACAGTCAAATACAGGCATTTAACACATTTTTCTCTTCTTTGAGGTTTCATTATCGGTGTTGTGCATGAAGAAGGACTAGAAATTTGTGCATACTCCACGATTATTTGAATCCCATAAACATCCCTAATCTCGTAGCTCGCTATTCATTAGTTAATACGAATTCCAGCAATTCAACTTTATCGCTTTTTCACCCGAGCTATCTCTGAGAATTTGCACCCGCCCCCGGCAACTCTGTACCACCGGAACTTTTCGGAACCGCAATTCGTACACATATGCACGCGTATTTACACCCTGCAGACGTTGCGGCAAACAACTAAACCGAAGCAAGTCGGTAGTAACAGCGTTGACTTTCGGTGTAAGAAGCTTGCTTTCCTCGGTAAAATCGTCGTTGAACGTCTGATCGAATGCAACATTCACCTGCATAATTTGATGGGTATTTTCCTTTGGCCGAGTTTCCGCGCGAGACGTAAAATAAGCAAGCGAAAACGGCGCGGTTCGATCTCTACACGCAAAGAACACAAAGGCGGAAATACATTTATTCATAAAGGGTTGCCGTGCAAGCAGCGCATTCGTTCACGTTGATATCCCGAAGCTCTCCGCGGCATGTAAAGTTGCTGGTAAAGAGACGACGTGGAATTTTCCCGGGGAAGTTTGCAAACCGGGCTTTCGAAAAAATGTCGCTCGCTTTTACATGCACGCGATGACACACGCTGGCCTGTTTCCTCGCGCGTAATGTGTTTTCAAGCGGACGACGATTTAGCGGTGAAACAACGCGCTCCTTCCCTCCGTGCAGCGAAGCTGTAATTATATTTTCAAGCGTGCGCTTCGCAGTTTCGACCGTTTAAACGTGCACACGCTGTTGTCCCGCGAAAATACAAGCACAATTGGACGGTTGTCATTTTTTTTCTTTCGAATAGAATAGCTTTTTGATTAGATGTTCCTTAGAAAAAATTTGGTCTGTTGGAGTTGATATTTGGAGTTGATATCGACTTGATATTCAATCATGAACATAATGAAAACATAAGTTATTACGATTGTTTGGGAGAGTCATAAGAGATTCCGTGTCTCTTTCGCTTTTCACAATTTCACTTTCCGATAGGAATTACTAATCGATGAACTCCATCATACTTGGAATAATATTTCGTGGCCCTCAGTGAGAAGCAATTCTTAAGCGGGGACCAAACCGGTCTATCATTTCCCGTGAACGTAAATTTATTCTGTCACGAATTCCATTTCCTCGGTATTCTTGACGCTTCAGGGAATCGAGGCCTCGATGAATCCCCGCGATTTTCCTTACGAAAGCAAGCCGATGGAATTAGCATCCTCCTCGTGCCATCGTTTCAGCTTGTCTACTCCCGCGACTCCCCAATATCGATTAATTTCTCTTCGTGGCTGGAACAATCCATTTTTCAATTTTCTACATTATATACATTTTCTACTCTCTTCTAAAGAACTTGAAAGAAGTGGCCACACCAAAGTAAAATGAATCCTTTACAGATTCACGTTTTCGTTGAAATCTCCGTAAAACATATTTTTCCAAAGTCCTTTCATGGCTCTAAATAGATCGTTACCTGAGAATTTCAATAAAGTGTCCGGGGCAAAGTAGTTGCGCGATCTCTATCTGAGCGCATGAGTCAGACTTACAATTAGATCCGGATTGCCTTCATCTGTGACCGACAAGAAAATCACCGTTCTCTTACTCATGCATTATGCAATTCAGATTTCGACACCGAATCACGTGGCACACTCGAGAATCTATTGCATGCTCGAAACTACGCACGTGTTTTCGAATTCATCGATTAAACAGTGAAATCACTGCGACACGTGCGACGCTTATTACGATTCCGTCCGATCAGATTTTGACTCGTACTACTGCGTAGCGCGAGACGTAGCGCGAGACGTAGCGCGAGACGTAGCGCGAGTCGTAGCGCGAGTCGTGTCGCTCGTCGATGGCATCTGCGTTACCATCATTTCTTCACCCATTTTTTTGTCTAACTTTTTCACTTTTGTCCATGGTTTTACTGTCGATTGGTGTTTTTCATTGCTCCAATACGAGGTGATAATCAATAAGTTATTGTCCATTAAAATATAGAATGCAAGCTGTTGCTTAATTTGATTAAGTATTCCTCCGCAATTGAAAAAATGAATAGCAGCTAGATGTAAAGTGGACTTTCTACAGAATATTCAATGCAAAAGAAAAAAATAATATTCATTTACGTTGCGACATTTACCGACGATCGTTGTTCCCACGATCTTCAGTTCGCGCGATTCCTCGTTCCCTCAAGCGTTGTTCCGATTCCCTATAGGTTTCTGGAAAGTTTCTTTGAAAGTAGTGCAACCAAAGTAGAGATTTTGCACGTGCACACCGACGACCCCACTTTCTCCTTACTGGAAATCGAAGTTTTCCCAAGAGTGTGGCGTTCAGAAAGTATAATATTCGCATCACGAATTTATTTAACTTATTTCCCCGCAATCTCTGCTGCGTGCAAGTTGACTATAATTTCTCCTTCAAGTATGGTCTGTTTAAAACTAATTTGTTTGTTTTTTTATTATAATTTACTTATCTTTTTCCATGTGAAGTAAAAGTCATTGTGATGCTTCTACGAGTATTGGGTCCGATAAGCTTCGGCGTTTTCTCCTCCTTACTTCCGGAATATTAAATCTTATCCCTATAAACCACTCTGTTTATTGCGTGACTCAGAATCTGCGAATCTTTCGAAAAACAGCATGAAATATTAAAGCTACTTATAAACACTATATGAAAATGGAAAAATCACATTTGACTAAAGTTTGAATTCCAGCAAGAAGGAAAATTGAAAATCCTCGCATTAAGTAAAACAGAGTCTTTTGCGGTTCGTTTAATCAGAGACACGGGCGAATTTTTCTGCCCCGTTTCGGTGTCGCCTCCATTTCTTTAATCCAGGGACGAAAAGCAAAGGTGAGACGTTAGAAAGAAGTTTACGCTCAGCCGATGCACGTCGATGCATAATAGGGCTTACGCGTTGGAGGGCGAAGAACCCCGTCGCTTCGGATCCTGTCTGATGGAAGCACGCGAAGATGTACTTTGGTGTTTGATGAACCAGCCGCAGAAATAATCTCTGCTTTTTATGCGCGACATCAGACAGTTCCCGCGGCTTTATACGACACTCATTTCGTTATTTACACCATACTCACACGGATGCCTCGCGTATGTATGCTTTGATGAAAATTTGCGGAAAAGGGGAAACATTTCTCTGGAGAATTTGATAAAATTTTCTGAATTGTTAGTGGGTGTTGTATTTTTCCAAATTTCAATAGTCCATCGATTTCCTACACATGATCCGAGATACAAATAGTTTTTCATTGTTTTATATTATTATACGGAATTCAAGTTTAATCATTCTCCAAGCTCTGTAATCAGAGGCGTTGAACGCTATCGATCCACTGTCATAAAAAGTAAAAAAAAAAAAAAAAGAACACCATGAAACCTGGCGTTCAGCTTTTTGGACTGTGTCCAAACGAGTAAGGATCTTCTCCTCTCGCTGGCTACGTCGGTGTCTGGCAAATCTTCAATTATTTAGTATCCTCGTCCGTGTCTGAAACCGTCAACGATAAGATATAATACGTATCCCTGGCACAAAGAAACTTTGCTCTCCTTTATTTAATTACTAACCTTTTTATCCAACTCTTCGGGCTCGAAGTAATCTTGCCCTCCACCTGCCTTTTGGTAGCTGAAAACTAGCTGGGAGATTATATCGAGTACTAGTCTCTCTCTCTCTCTCTCTCTCTCTCTCTCTCTCTCTCTCTCTCTCTCTCTGTATCCCTTTGTCCGAAAAATTTAATTTTCAATTGTCGAGGGAGATAATTATTTCGCATTGATAAACTTTCAATGGAACGAAAGCGGAAATCGCTGAAATTCTTCACTGATTTTGCACACTTGCCGATATGAAAACGCGAAGGTTTACAGCGATCGTGGGATCGCATGTGTGAATGTAAAAGGAAGCAACGGTTACTCCGTAGGGAATCATTTCACGGTTAATACGAAACACGCGAGGAAATACAGTGTTTAATGCTACGTCTGTTGGGACTTGATGCACACCGTGCAGCTGCTGTGACGTTTACAGAGAGATATTACTATTCCGTGCGGTTGTACGATTTTTTAATTAACCCTTTGTGGCCCATTAAAAACAGCCACGCACGGGTTTGCGTGTTCGCTCGCGTTTTATCACCTCGCGGTCGAAATATTTGCGCACGCACCTGCGTGGCTGTTTCGGCGGAGAAATGAGACTTCTGTAAACGGGTCTGATCGGAATATGATTGTGGCAAAGGAGTGTTTGCTTCGGGGATGGGAATTTTAAAGTTTCCAATCTTTTTCACCTGCAAATTAATTCAGTCTAAAGTTGATATTGGTAACGAGAAAATATAGTAGACTTTTTCATAATTTACCTTTTGATAAAAAGACTATGGCAGTAACCAATGGCAAATTGACACAAGACATTCTTTTACAGTTTCCCTTTAAAGCAGCAACAGTTTATTTTCCAAATTAAGAATTAGATTTTATTTCTATGGAAGCAATTGCGATCAAGGTTTGCAGTCTAGGTATTATGCTTCTACCGTATAAATTTCTCTTACTATAATCAATCAAAATGTCTGTATATTATCTTGGAAAATAACGAAAGCAGTCCTGATATGCATCAATTGAACATGGAGCTTTCTAAAGATTACGGAAGCACTGTTGGTACCCTTTGTCTAAGGGAAACTGGAAAACGAGTGTTGTGCTTACGGTGGAACAGCACTTGACGCTGAAAGCCGTGCCTAAGTAGCAGCTTCCGCGTGTCAAACAATGGATCGAACCGATTGATCCGACCAGTTGCTTTCGACGTAAGGCAGTCGAGTCAAACAGAGCTTGAGCACGTACCTGGCCAATATTTACTGGTCTCGAGGCCCTCGGGAACCTGTCATTTCCTTTTATCCCAAATTCATGGACAACGACTACGTATTCACCAAGAACATTTGTTTCGCTATCTGTTTTGCGGAATTTGTTCAAAAGCGTCCTCCTAAAAATTAACATCATTTCATGAATGAGCGTCCAATAGTTCTCGTGCATTTCTCTTCTGTGAAAAATTAGATACTCATTTGCTTCGCTGATTAAAGTACCGAGCAGAACTGATTTCTCCAGATAATAAACTCTAAAAAATTGGCATTTTCTCTACTGATTTCAAGAAACGTTTGCAACACTTAATACTATCTGCTATGGAGTGATTACGTGTAACGAAACGAAAACGTCCTACTCTGTCGTGTGTTACTTTGAATTGGTCAATTAAAATGATTACTCTTTGCGAAGGTAATCGTTTCCCTTTCGTGCAAAGTCTTTCAGAATAAATGATTCCTTTAAAGTGTGCACTATACGCTCGAGAAACATATTCGTTGGGTTCGATCAAACGGGGTTTCCATCATCTTTGGATTTCGACAAGGGAGGGGTCTGTGGGGAAATGGGTGTGAAAAGCGCGGAGTGACGATAAGAAGTCGAACAGTAAGATATTGCACGGGATGAGGTTTCCACCTGGAACGAAGCCTTCGGGCTACATATTGGAGCGCTGCATTTGAGCGTTTTGCAAACATTTCCCCCGTCCAGCTAAACTCATATCCGGTAAAGTATTTAGACTTGTCAGGTACCAAGGCTGCGTACTTACACGTATGCAGATATAAAACTGTGTCAGCCTCACGTGAATTGGGTGTACACGCAAGAAAGGATTACACGCAGAAATCGATCGTGCGGTTTGGCTGACATATACTTGCGAGAAAAAGGAAGGAAAAATGCGGAAGGAATGAAAATGTACAGGATACGCCACTATGAGAAGCTTCATTAAAAAAACGCTGAAAACTAGCATAAATTGCTTTAATGATATTATCGCAAAACATTTACAGTGTAGAAATTTTAGCATCGTTTCATTTGGAACAAATTTTCCCGAAAAATACAAGTATCCATTTATTGAAAACGAATATTCCGTCATCGCTGACATCTTTATAAATCTTGTTTTTCGCTGAATTCGTGCACCACCATGGCATTTTGTTGATGGCTCCTCATGAAATACGACGTTGTAAAGTGGTACGCTGTATCTACCTGAAACAATCGTCAGAATTAAAGTTTTTCACTTTTCTCGTGACGTTCCCGATTGAGAGATAACGTTCTGCTATATTTCGGCGGGCACAGTTTTTTGTCTTTTTTTGTTTTATATCATCGGAACGCGTCCCGACGTGGCGAAATTGTTTCATAAAGCATCGCCTGTGTACGCTTTATTCTTTAAACGACACACTCGAATCGTGTCAGTCTATTTTTGTGGGCGCACGTTCTTTTTTTTAATCAATGAAACATGCAATCGCGATTCAATTCATATTGGTACACTTTTGGTACATCAGCCTCCTGTTTCGCTCCACTGTGCTTCTAACCATCGATACTTGGTAGGATTCAATTTCGCACTCTGGCTTCATTTATTGTATTACAGATTTTTGATTCCTGCAAGCTAATGATGATCAAACCGTTCAATAATTACATTTTAATAATCTAGTTCGTAAATTTAATCTACTAAAACGTTTAAGAGAAATCATAAGCATTTAATAATTCACCGTATCGAAACGAGCCAACAGTATTTTTTCTCGAAATGATATTCAGATTCGTTTGATTAAAGTTATACATTTTACGCTCGTCAAGGTAACTGGAAAAAAATTTGCCAGGCATCAAAGGACGTGCGGCAATTCATCCGTGATTTTTTTGGGGGCGCGCAGTAAAAAAAGGAAAAAAGAAGTGTGCACGTTAACCGCGATACACGTATGTATATCTGAAAGGCAAATGCCTGAATTCAGTTGAAAAACGCTGGAAATATATTTACATACGTGAATTTGATCGTGACTGCGCGTTATTACTTTAGTTTCAAACATTGCGGTTACTGCACATGGTTTTTCCGAAATCAATCTTCATCGTCGACAGTCTTATCGTCGTTAAAATTTCTCGATAAAAACGGATAAAGGAATTGACGAGTATTATCATTTGTTTAGCACAAAAATAATTTCCATTTCAGTCTAATTTCCTTGAGAGCTTGAAACATCTGTACATGTGTTTCTTCAATTTCGCTCCACGCTATTTCACTTTCCAGCAAGGAAGCAGAAATATTGAGCAAATTACACATAGTTCCCTGTCGGAGATGTAAGGTGAACTACGTTTTCAACATTTTTCGATCAAGCAGTTCAAAGCAGTTGTCTCAGAGCGATCAAAGAAATGTCTGACTTTCCAAATGAGTAAGGAAGGAGACGGTTGGATGGTTCTTTATTGATCACGTTCTTATTCTTTTTTGCTTTCAATTATTCTAAACTTCCCAACCTCATATCATAAAATTTATATACGCAAAAGTGGCTAATTAATGGACAATAAATAATAGTATGGAAGGACTATGTGGTAGCAGCAACTCTGAATACCGGAAGGCAAAGAAGGTAGAGAGTTGTTTAGTATGGTGTTCTCGTACGAGGCTGACGTCTTGCATCGAAATAGCGCTGAATGATAAAAGTGAATATAAATTTACTTTCGTTCGTGGGTAAAAAGCCTTTCCGGGTAGAAACGTCATCGCGCGCGTATGTATTTTGTATTCTGTTCTGAATATTTCATTTGTTCAGAGCGTGTAAACAGAGGGATGTCATGGTATTCAATTATTTATGCTACTATCCTTGCAAATCAGAAATTGACTAATAATGTTTGTGCCTCCTTGTTTAAGAAGCGCATTCAGACAAATTCTCTTAGTTTCTTAGGCTGGGATGTACAGTTTATTGTATGTGAATTGTTCTTCAATTGTTTAATATGGTAATTGAATATTATCTGTATCAGTCATGTCCTAATTCTCTTAAGTTACAAATTTACGCTCTCACAGTGAAGTTACCTCGAAGCGATCAAGTTTTTGCAAATCACAGAACAACGTCATCATCGTTGTCAGTCGTAACAAATCTCGACAGTGTCTCGTAAATCCAAAGCGATGGGCGTTCAGGTTGCTGGCATCGATAATACCGAACGATCCATTGATTTTCATTGCTGATCCCTAAATAATCCCTCGTCCGTCGGTAGAAATCAATATAATTTCATGAATATTCCGGCACAGACGCGTGTCCAGCGTGTTATAATTTCAAATCCATGTCAGGTCGTATTAGTGTAAACACGTGTATGCAGCCAACTCATAGGCAAATCCTGATCTTCTGCAAGCCGAATTATACATACATATTCCACTAAAGCCTCGAGCGAACTTTTTTCAAATACTAAGCCCAGCGACATGAACATAACTTTAACTAATGATTCCCTTTTTCAATTGATTAACATTTCTATATTGTATACTTGAGACGCAGTGGTATTTGCCCGCTACTAAATGTCATCTTTGGAGAAGCAATTAAATCGAGTCTCATACAATTAGCTACACTTCTCCAAGTTCGGTCTTGCCCCTTTGAGATCCACCGTTTCGCAATTATGGCCAGCTATCATTTCCCAGCCACCAGTCGTGGCTAACGGTGCATCAGGATAATAGCATGCACTTACGCTGACTGTGGTGGTTGTACTCGTTTAACCCTGTCTCGTGGAAAATCGATTCTCGATTTTCTTTCGTTGATTCCGTGTCCATGTTCCGATAGATATCGGATATATGTATAATTCACCCTGTACGATATTCCGCGCTCTCCACCCGTCACACCTGAGATCTGAACATTTTTAATCTACTAATGTTGCCGCTGCTACGGGGATGATTATGAGAGCGGTGGTTCGAATTTATGAATAAAACGAGCAGCGTCGTCGGAGAGTAATTGTGCAAGTAGGAAATTAAGAATATTAAACGCTTTGAAAGTGAGAAGGAATAGAAAAAGGCGAGGGAATATTCTCACTTGTAATTACTTGTTACTAAAATTAGTACAGTACTAACAAGTGCAAGTGCAATAAAGTTTAATTAGTAATGAAACATGTAGCACAGAGTGCTGTGTACAAAAATCATTTTCAAATGAAACAATAGATCTGTGAAGACTGGTAGGCAAATGATTGGACTAATAATTAAATTAAAAATAACTGTAGCATTCTCATTATTAAGTAACATTTCACCAAAAGGTTTTCGTTTGAACAACTGCATATAATCTGCAGGAAAATGAATGCAGATTGGCGTTGTTCGAACACGTCGATGTTATCCTCGGCAAACAAAATCGATTTAATAGTCGCCTCCATTTGATATGATAGAACGTCGTCACACATGGTGCTGACACGGCGCTGAACATTTTGCCTCGCTCGGTTACAAGCAATGCGAGTTATGAATTCATCGACCGGTACGCGTTGACCGGTGTTCCGTCAACAGCAACACGTTAAACAGAACACCTCGTCCCCTGAGAAATCGGCTTAAAAGTACGACACTGCAACGCGAACGCAAATGACTGATCGTGGCATTAATTGCTGTTATCGAACCATTTCAATCTTTCCACCTTATATCCGTGCCCCGTCGACTTTCGAAATTTCTCTCGAAACGATGTCACATTGTATCGATGTTGGCAACCTCCTTTTACTTTTGATTTTTATTGCTGGGATTGAAAACGATGCTTCGTTAACGCTGATAAACGATTCAATGAATGTGAAAGACGCTTTTCACGTACGGTCGTCACGAATATTGATAAAATCGTTGATCTTTGTGAAAAGTCGAGGAGAAGTACTGACACAATTAATTATGGAATTTATCATTGATGCAAGGTATTGGTCCAATTACAATGTCTAAAAAATGGTAAATTTTATAAGACGAAGTCGTTGAAGGGCTGGCAACATATTTATTAATACTAAAATACTATGTTTCAACATCGAATTTTTGGAATTTGCCTTCAAATATATTTTCCAATTTCCCAACGCGTGTATATTCCGCGGGGATCTCCGTTTCGCGTAGTTACAGTTTCCGCGAGCACGGGAAGCCACTTCTTTAGTCCCGGCTGCGAATTGAATGGAATGTGGCATGAAAAAAACGGCCAATCAAACGGGAAGCTTTTCCGCGGTGCTCCCGTTTCGTTCGCCGCTCTCAATTAAGGACAAATAAAATATACAGTTGGGTAGAAATTCGAGGCAACGACACGGTACGTAACCGGAAATCTGGTCGAAAACGAAATTATTCGTCGACTAAGCGTGCTTCGTGTTATGTGAATCGCGAAATTAATAGGTCCACGAACCACGCGCGACCAGAGGGGTTTGTTCATTCTGGACCAGCGAGACCGTATATTGCGACAGCGAACGTGGTGCCGAAAAATCCTCTGATTCGATAGTGAGATCTACTTGCAGCGTCGACGAATGCTGGTAGTATGATGGTACACAGAGATCCTTCATGCGAGTGGTTGCGAGTCGTTGTTGAATTTACCTCAGGGTAATTGGAAATTGTTTCTTTTTTTCTTGTGGCACAAATCGAAGAGTAGAAGTATGGGTGATTCAGGTATAAATTAGCTGAAGAGTTGAGATGTCAGGAGTGCAAAGTAAGTTTGAATGATAGTTTTAGTTTTGAATAAATGAGTTTCATCTTTCCTTCCTTTTTTTTTTTTTGTTATTCGTGAAGTGCTATTGCAATTCTTTTTTTAATTCATGAAAGTGATTGAATGTGTAAGCCGATCGATAGTGCCGCTCTATCCTTCGTGGAATAACGAGGTCAATAATAATGAGCTTCGGTGTTATCGTCGTGAGACTTTAGCAAGACAAGTTCATAGGTTACTGCGAGATTCCTCTTTAACAGCCTGCATAGTAATTTCGAAGCTGCAATATGATACTTCTCCATTACCATATTAATAATGTACTATATGTATTACAACTTTAACCAGAAATATCGAAATACTTACAAACCCCCGTTTATTTGCAAATATTCCATATTAAATTCAAATGAAATAATTATGAAATTAAATCACCAGGATTGTGCAAGGACAAATTGATAGTTTTGCAACTCATTGATTTCTCTTGGATAATAGTTTTAGAGGTTGCAGAATTTGAAACCTATCAATTTCCAAGAACACGGAATTCCATACGTCAAGATTAATAACGAAATTCATTATTTAAAAGTAATCAATGTAATAAACTTCATCAAACTTGTTGAAATCCTCCTTTATTCGTTGAATTATTGATGAAATCAGCTGAGAAAAGGAAAATGCGTTACACCAATTTTTTCTGTGTCAGCCACAATAATTAGTAGATGCAATCAGCGTGAAAGGTCTGCTCGAAACTTCGAGGCTCGTACATTATACTATCGCTGCGAGATATAAGGACTTGTTGACCGGAAGGACGTATGATATCGCGCAGGTGTTCCACTTTCCGGTCATTTTCTTCCGCAACTCTTTCACCATCACCTCCACCAACCCTTCTTCCTTTCTTTTGTTCTTTTCTCTCCGCTGGCATGTAGCTTTTTGTTTGCGCACCGACCGGCTTTTCCAACAGCGACACGGATCGATCGTTAATCAAGGCTGGCGCGAACGCGGTGAAAAATTGATGAATTTCCTTTTTAATGAAACGTGACGGAGCGTCGCGATGCGTCGTTCTCTGATAACTTTAACGAGTCCAAGAGCGGAGAACTGAGAGAAGAGCTTTTTAACTGCCTCCGTCGGTTGTTATTTAACAAGTGTTTGCTCCGATTGGCCTCTCGTATGAAATTTCATTCATTGTTCGTGACGGTATTAATTGAAATAACTCCATGCGTCGCTTAGTTTGCTGCGTAAACGTCACTTGTTCGTTATCTGATATGCATGTGTGTGCGTGCAAAAAGAATCGTGTCAGTGGACTGCTTTTCCTTTGATGACGCTGCACCAATTTTTTTTGCAAATATACAGTTTGACGGGTAATGATAAATTGTCTTATTTCCATCTCTACACTTTCATAGTACATAAAAAGATCATTCAGACGTTTTCACAAAGCTTCGCAAAATCAATTTTTCCTGTTCCGACACGTAGTTGATCGCTTGCGACGACTTTCTGCTAGATCGCAGTTAGGAGCTCGTTACAGCTACACGATCGGTTGCTCCATACTCGCCTTTGCGGCATGATTTTTTTCACACGAGCCAAAGGCGCATAATCGTCAGCATTGTGCAACGGAAACTCGGTGATCTTGGCAAAACCCTTTTTCTTCGAACATTGAGAGCTACGTATTGTTTATTTCTGGACTTGCGTCGCATCAGCAAACGATTGGCTAGGTAGGACGTTTCTTTATACATAGATTCACGTGAAAGGATTTTTCAGGGGTAGCCTACTTGAAGCAAGTGGTAAAAATCGCATCCGTGAATGGATTCGAGGAAGAAACGCGACTACTATACTTGGTCGAATAATTAATCGGAGTAGGTTACTATTTTTCCTTCACGGTTCAGTCCCACGTACCATTTTACTCTTTCTTCTTTTCTCACGCTCGCGTGCATCGATGCTACAAGTTCTTTCGTTTCGACGGGGCAAGATCGAGATCTTGGACTTTATCGTAGAAATCGTGAACATCTAATTTTTCATAGAACTTTGATCGAATCAAATAGAATAATTCCGTGAACATAGTTGGACGATAGGTATATTAATACTAAATTAGAAACTGCATTTCTTTTATATTTATCAGGATTTACAAGTAAGTCACTGATAATTCGATATTGAATTCAAATTCGATCAAATTAGTTTGCAATTGTATTCATTTTACACTTGTGGAATAGTGATCGCATAATAATTGTGCACAGCCTCCCAGAGCCAAAAGGATCAATTAAACTCCCAATTATATCGTCCACGGAGTTTATTAGTTGCCTCGCCGTGAACCTCGACAAATTATATTGGATCAATTACTCTCCCTCAATATTTTCCCTCGTATTATCATTTACCCATGACCCGGCCTTCGTGTAACTCTTCCAGCCTCACAAATTAACCAGCATAATCCGCTATAAATTCTGTGAAAAATGATTTGCGTGCCACGTGTAAAATTAAGCTTGTGGCTTAAAAGCTTTATTCCGAATTGGTTGTTTCTGCAGCTTTCGTTGTACGTTCTCTCGAGGAATCGTAGTGCGCGAGAATTTTCCATTGAATAATTGGAGAACTTAGAAATGAAGGATTTAATGAGGATATCAAATGATTTATGCCTCGATGCATTTGATCATAGAAAACCTGGCCTTACACACACAGTGATCTTAACTTTGTTAAAAATAAAGATAGGAAAGCAAAGTTACCTTAACTTCCCCATACATACTAATTCTTCCTTTCCTTCAATTTATGGCTGATTTCAAAAGAAAACTCTAACCGTAGCTTGATCTTTCTGTTTCAGGTAAGACGTCGCATTGAATCACAGCGGTAGAGTTAGATATCTCACTTTCTACACGATATTCGCCGCAGCGGTCGGCAAACTCGCTCTTCACCGGTGAGTCTATCGTATTAATATTGATGGGAAAAGTTGAAGTTGCTCTCCGCGCAATTTAATACCGTATAATGGGTATATTAGCGAACCGCGGCCAACTGTCCCGTCAAGGCAAACGCCATTACCCTGTTGGCCTTAATAACGCACTTGTGATAGCGGTTTATCTGGGCGCAGGGACGCCGCGTATCACGATTCGCGTAGCTGATTTCTGATGTTCCGTAATGATTTTTCTAACGGACCAGGATAGGCTCGTGTTCAAGTCAAGTGCTTGGGATTATTTGCTGCAACATTGTTGTAATGAGTAATGTAAGGTAAAATTTCTGTTTAGGAAAATTGCCGCGAAAAGTTGCAGCCGCATTATTCCAGGATATCCGTATTATGCGCACGCATAAACGATTCGCGACGCTATGCGAGCGTACAACCGGCAGATGGATTTCGCGTGGAATCGCAATCGTTTTCATTCAAGAAAATGCAATTTTTTCCATCGTCCGTTACGATTCCGTGGCCACGAAGTAACCGTATTCCGCGAATGTCGCGTTGCTCGCATTTTTCACCTCTTTGAAAGGTCGCGGCCGGGGAGAAAACGCGTTTGGTAAATCGAGTTGCGAGTGTTTAAAACGGAGCTTGCGCGCGACGCTGCAACGACGTTGAAATTGTGAAGACTGGAAAAGTGAAGATAAATATCGTTGCTGCTGAAATTTCCAATATTATGCTATATATTTAAGGTTAAAATGGAACACACCATTTCGTTTATTGTTACAGTTAGACATTTAATGATTCAGTGTAAAAGACGATCTAAATAAAATTCGAACATTGCATTTGATTTATCGTCCACGATGTTACGAAGATCATAATCGTGAGCAACGGTAACATGGATGCGATCTCGATCACGAGAGCACGACCTTAATTTGCGTTTTTCATGCATCTGAAAAAATATCCCTCCATTTGATGAGAAAGTATTATCGTGATCATTATGAAATATGGCCTGGAAATCGTGTCCTCGATCGCAATCATTCAGTTTGATAAATAACCAAGCACGCATACGATTAGAATATTTTAATGAAAGAAAAAAGCAAACACTAGTAAATTCTACATTTAGCTACGATTCATTCATCTTATCATGAAAAATGGAAGAAATTCTGAAGGAAAAAAGAAGGAAGCCACTACCATTTCATCTTGTTAAATAAAATGTAGCAGCGTATTATAACTTGCGGGGTATCCTTTCGAACAATTCTATTGAAAACAACGATATCGCTCCCCGCTATTTTTCCCCTTGAACCACAGTCGTTTTCCTTTGTACCGTGTAAAGGAGAACACTTTGATTGGGCAGCCACAGGTGCAAAGGGACAGTAGCGTATTCGATTGCGATTCGCGGCGATCCACGAGAATAAAGCTGATCCGATTTAGATCAGCGTGATTCGAAAGCTTCGAAAGATGGAACGCTCGATCGACCCACTTTCTCTCGAATTTTCGTCGGGGATCAGCTGGACTGATTTACCGATCCTTGTTTTACATCCATCTCACGCCACCTTCTCGAGAAACGAATCACCGATTCGATCCTGCACCTGATGAATGCCAAGGAAGGTTTCTATTGCTTGAAAGGGTGTAAAAATGAATAGACAGATGGGTTGGTTATTGGTTAATTTGCTTTTGTGAATATTTGTCTGTTTGATTGGTGAATTTAACTGTGAACGAAGGATTATAGAAGTACCTTTATTTTCGATGTTTTTAATACTTCTGGTATTTAATAAATTGTTGAAGAGCAAAGAAAGAGGCTCTCTCTATACGGTAAAAACGAGGCCAGGCACCTTGCCAGCAATGTCTCATTTTTCCAAGTTTTCGAGATTCCAAATCCAAAGCTCCTCTGAGGAAGCTCGTCGTTCCAGGGCGCATCATTTAATCAGTCGACGATGAAATATTAAACAGAGTTTTCAAACCGAAGGTTTTACTGTCCCCTGGAGAAACAATGTTTTTTTTTTGCCGATGTCCCCTGTTCCGAAGTACACTCTTCGGATTTCATACATTTTGTTCTCACCTTTTTTTCATACTATTTCCCACCCTACCATCTGACGAATCCATCGAACTCCTTTCCGATTTTTCACGGCTCGAGATTAACGAGCCGAACTCGCGCTCTGTTGCGTATGATTGTTTTATGACCGAATAAGTAAAACGTGACCGTGGAGTTTCCCATCTGAACCGTGCTCGGGAGATTTCAAAGTGTACGCCGAGCTAAATTGCTCTTTCATTGCTCTGCTTGCCGTTCGAACGGCTCCGCGCAGTCTAGCAAAGTGTTAGAAGACCAAACACGCCGGAGGAAAACGAGATATTTCAACGGCAATTTGCGATTCTTTTTTCTCCGTTATAACCCGAATCCCGTAGTTGGCTGACTGTATTTGTTTATGTTTTGGTATGGTACTTTTTCGATCTGTTACTTGAGCGAGTTCCAAGTTCTTGCGAAGTGTTTGAAAGGGAACGTAGGTAGATTGATTTGAATTGAATCGAAGGCGCGACCAAGGATTGTCAAAGTAAAAGGAAACAACACTTGCCTACTTCGATTGTTTAAGGAGATTCAGTTTTCGTTTGAATTCCATTTCTCTAGCAAGTTATTATTTCACTGAAATTCTTCATAGAATTTTCAAGAATGATTAATTTTCATGAAAACATGACTGTGCCTGTGGATTGCTCGAATTCTAATCAATGATTACGATTATACTACTGTGCGTTAAATTGAATTAGATTAACACTCTAATTCAGTGTTAGATTTTCGTTCACTCGCAGGACTTTTAAAGCTGATTAACCGACATCATTATCCGATGGGGCTATTTTCAAACGCGGGTATTATCTCGCCATTTAATCGGCTTCCAACGACTGTATAGCACGTCTCGAACAGACGAATTTCCTTCTGATTATCCCGATTTTTATTTGATTTCTTTCCTGGGATATACCTTTCTTATCTGTCGTTTAGCATTTTTTTGTAGACAAGATGATACATATAATAGCTGTGTATTAATTGGAACGTATTAGGATTGATAAAAGGAGAAGTTAAGTTGATGGGGATTAATATAATAATTAGCGTCGGTAGCTTCGTGAGCCTCGGCTCTCGTCCCTTCCTAGCCCTTAATTGCACGACGATGAACATGAAACGGAAGTTAATTGGGTATTTTTCATACCTCTTTGAAGAATCGCTTTCATTCTGCAGGCACTTGAATTTGCTACGACCAGGTATTATGCGCGAGTGAGCGATACGCGATGAAGGATGCGAAAACAAAAATCTACAAAGTTTAATAAATGAACAAAGTAAATAAATCAATCGCACGCCTGCGAAATAAAACAGACTTTCCGAAAAAAGGAATGACAAAAACAGAAGAATCGTTTTGAAGCGTGTATTTTCGAAATCTACCAGCCAGCGATAAAAGGATCAGTCGGATTTGCGGTGACGCGTACTGACGGTTCTCGAATCTCATCGAAACATCTACATCGTCGATGTTTAATGCTTTCAATTAATTCCAGCCACGTGTTCGATTGCCGCGGGATTATTTCTCCTTGAAATAAAATTGTACCACGGTGGCAGGGGCTAATTAAAACCCAGCGAGAAAATGCTTTTAATTTTCTAAAAACGCCCGGAGTGCCTGTTTAATACACAACGCTCCCATTTCATTGCACGCTTTATGAGTTTTAAGGATTAAAACTTGCAATTTAATTCATATTACTCTTTGCTCCTCTTAAGGCTGGTGATACATACATATGTATATGTATGTAGATTGCTATAGCTTTAAAGTACTACTACATCAATAGATATGATTTCTATTATTTCCTTATAGAGCGATTTCTTTCTGGACGTTTTATTTGACGAGGGGATTAGGTTTTTTGGATTAACCCTTTCGCTGTCGTTACTGTCGTTTTGCACTAGCCTACTCCTCCTATACATATATCAATTGCTATATCGATTGAAGTACTGACATATTTAATTGAATAATCATCATTCCAAGAACAAAAGAAGCATAATTAATCAAGCACTTTGCAAACGGATTAATCGTCCCGTAAACAAAGAACCCGTGAATCCTTTATCCATGGCAATCTGATCGCTTGATTGACAAATTATGCGACTGGTTTAGCGGTCGTCCAGCTTCCCGTCGCGTCAGCTTCGCTCAATCTGTCTTTCGTGAGTTCCTCGCAAAACCCCAACCGGTGGCCACAGAATCGATTGCGATAAACCGGTTAACGATTACACGGTTCTCGATCGTGGTTACAGGTTTACGACCGAGTCCCTCTCCCACGAGACCGTCGCCGATGCCACGTTGGATTCCAGTAAAAGTGAACAGCTGTATACATATAATCGGCAACGAATGGAACGAGAGTCGATTGGCTATCTTATTTTTTATTGGAGTATAAAATCACCTTTCGCCCGTTTCATTGAATTTCTTCAGAGAATAGAATAATCTTACTTTTGCATATTCCACTCGTTTGTTTTTCTCCTTCTGCTTCGATAGATAATATGATCGGATAGGTGTGTTATACCTTTCTTATTAACAATTAGTAAAGACTTTATTCCATGCAATTGATGTCTTTTAGAAATTGAATAAATCTACGATTCGTTTCTTCTTATAGCATCGTCCTTATTTCTTCATTTTCTACTATTGCTGTATTTCGAACAACCAATACCACAACTCTGAGATACATTTCGCTTCTTATTGTTCTCTGATCGAAGGGAAAACTGAGTTTCGGGACAGTCTATTCGATTTTCTGTCGATCGAAGGAGTTTCGGAATTCCGTTTCTTGTTAACAGAAGATAATAGACTACTCTCCCAGAGTAGCTCATAATTCTGTTTCTGGGTTAAACGTTCTTTTTCCTCCTTTGATAGCCTCTCTCTCTCTCTCTCCTCCACCCCCCACCCTATCTTCAACAGCTCGTTTTTGTAATTATGCATGCAAATGTTTGTCCTCGATCGAAAACGCGAAGGCGCCGCGAACCTAATCCGATGATAAGCCGCCCGCTGTAATCGATCTTAGTAATGATTTATTCTGAAAGCTCGTTTCCTGACTAAGGATGACTCGTTTGCATGCATTTCGCCGTTGTTTCTCTTTCGTAACTTTCGGAAACGGAAGCCTCTGATAATGTATCTCTTAATACGCTGCGAACTATTGAGATGCAAATTTTCAACGAGAGCTGAATTGTTCAAGTTGAAAGTTAGAGGAAATTCATTTCGCGTAACGATTGTTATTTTATCTTCTTGCTTGTGATCTCGAGCTTTCTCGAACGATCAGCCAACTGAAAGCACGCAAAATTGTATTGCAAAATATGTATGAGTTGTATTTGCAATTAATTCAGGGGCAATTTCCGATTTCTCAATTATTTATCGCAATTGCTGACAAAAGTTCACGTTTCATTTAATCAAAACCGTCACCTACAATCTTATTCCTAATTGTACGAAATGGTAGCGATTAATGATGGCAGGATCCCACAGTAGAAGTTGGCTCGTTAAGAATTTGATGAGTTACTGGCACGGTCGTAACGACTTATGCAACTTGAAAAGTTTAAACGTCTTCGTACACCTAATTGCACCACTTAGAGGATCTCCGCGTAATATCTAATCTATTTCCTGGTAAATTTTCATTCGCCTCAAGAGTAAGTGGATTTGTTGCAGCTGTGTTCGTAACGAGCGGAGAAAGATAATGCTTTTCCACGCCAGCCTCCGCTGACATATGAATTTCCCAGAAATATGAAAGCATATTTCCACGAGATAAATCTGATAAATCCAGCAAGGCGATTCGGTCTCTGCGGCAAAAGTGGAACGAATTCAGCAGCGTTCGAGGGGAAGCAAAACTCGATGGTAGCAGTTTTCAGGATCACGAAATCGCGTCGCGTTCGAAAATAGTGTTTCCAATAGCGAAATGGGAAATGTGTCAGTTTTTTTTCCATGTATCATCACCAGGCTGGCACAGAACACATAGTAAACCTCGAATTTACTATATGGAACGCGCACCTTGGCATCACGAGCTTCGAGTTTCACGACAATTATAGGCTGGCAAAAGCGATTGGCCGGTTTCTAAACGCACCATTTCCGTTCAACGATACTGGCCAAGCGTGTCATTAAAAGAAATATTAATTTCCATGCGGTGTGGGTCAAATGTTGTTTGTCACGGTTAACTTTTCGCAATTGCAAGGCTGCGCGAATAATTAGACGTGAAACAGAGCCGCGGATCATATTTCCTCGTTCGTTTTCTTTTTTGTTCCCTGCACTACAATTAACGCATTCGAGGGTCTGAACGAGCGGAAATCCGGTGCAACTCGCGACGCGACGGGGCAATTTTTCAAACGCGAGGACGTATTTCGTTTCGTTACGCGATTTTACGCGACGGCGATGGAGGACGTTTCTCGTTACTGATTCTCACGGCCAACTTACGCATTTCCACCACTCTAAACGCTTTTACTTTTCTGGTAAAGTGTGACCAGTCTGTGAAAAGTAACAAATTTGGTAATGCTTCGAAGATTTTTAATCCCAATCAACACTTGCAACTTCAATTACAGAAACAAGGCTTGGACGGAATCGCGAGTCAACCATTGCAACGATTAATGTACTTGGAAAGTGACTAGCTCTGAAAAAGCAAATTGTCCAGTCATTGATAGCAATTAAAAATTCCACACTGAACACATTATACATATATATTTCTATAAAGCTCTATCGAATGAAACGTCCTTTAGAAATTGCACATAACACCACCTAAGCAGAGCGTAAAATAAACTGCTAAATTCTCTCAGCTACAAGCGTTAGACATTCTAGTACAATCCTGGATTTCCGTTTGTTAGCTCGCGCTACATCCCTCCATTATATTTACTCTCGTCCCGAGCAGAAGAGGAAACGAGGTCTCCGTGATACGCATGGAGGCTGTTAGCGACGAGTTAATCGTCCGGGACGATGCAGAAAGCGATGGCCAAACGTCGGAGCGGCTGCACACGCGGGATTGTTCGGGAGCGAGGAAAAAAATTACGAGAGCGTGAGAGAGCTTTACGAATCGGCGGGGAATAGAGGAAGGAAAGCCTCTGGAACAGAGGCGCGAGCCTCGCTTTCAGCCACGCCGGATTCAATGCACTTTACAGCACAATTGCTAATTCATTTAGAGCGAGATAGAAAACTGGATTCCACGGGGCTGAAAACGAAGGACTCGGATGGGAGAATGAAATCGAGCTTTATTAACAGAAGTGAATTAAGGACGAATTGTTGGGAGGAAGAAGGGCTTTTTTCTTTTGTTGCGCGCGTGTATGCCTGTTATTGATAATATGCTGGATTTCGAAGGAGGTGTTAGGCTGCTTTGGATTATCGAAAAGATTATTAATTATGTAGACTCAATTCTGAGAGGATATAGTTAAGTCCTAGATCGAGACATAAAAATCAAGTGAAAATATTCAATAAAAATATTCTCCGTCAACATGCAATGCGAACAATAAGATATATAGAAATTGTCATAATAGTGGAAAATAAGTTTAGAGTATCGAACCAAAAGTCTGGATAAAAGGACATGGAAAAAGTCGATGGTAAATTTCTTGGGCCGTTGCTCCTCAGCTGGTTGCTAAGTTGTAAATCCGATTTCCGGAGCAGTTAGTGGGGTATAAATTTTCCTTTTCTGGATTCCTTGGATCGGTGAATTGGAAACAGTTTAGTCCATCATAAATTTCATCTTGTCCTCCTCGGTCTTCTTACGATCCGATCGGCGAGCTGGAGGCAATTAGTAGATTACAGATATCAATTTTTCTTCCTTTCGACAGGTTGTCGATAAAAAAAAAAAAGAGTGTCAAGAAGCTAAACAGTTAAATTTACAAAAAATATACATTGCGTTGATATAGATATCCTGCAGTGAAAAATAGTATAATTATTTGGAGAATC
This sequence comes from Holcopasites calliopsidis, assembly GCA_023838395.1. Taxonomy (NCBI): domain Eukaryota; kingdom Metazoa; phylum Arthropoda; class Insecta; order Hymenoptera; family Apidae; genus Holcopasites; species Holcopasites calliopsidis. The sequence goes on along the minus strand of JALHAQ010000012.1, from coordinate 4,928,789 downwards.
AAGTTCGACATAGCAATGGAATAATGTATCTTACAATTTCTTAAACTATTCATACGTATGCTCGTATTCAAGTAGATTCGAAATAATTTTGTTTGTTCCACGAAGGACAATTTACATTGAAAAGTAGAAAGGGGAAAATATTGCAAAGCATCGCATGAAGCATCGAAATAAAGCGATGAAACGGCGAGATATCAGCGCAAAACGCTTGGGCGTGCGGTAAAGCAATCAATGTTCGATGGAATTTCGGTGTTTCATGGAAACAGTGAAAATCAAATTAGAAGTAACACGAACGATTGCACTTTAGTCTCATGGGATAAAAGTGCGAATAACCGGGAAAACTTTTGCGTGGAAATCCTTCCTCGCGTGAAGGAGCGTTAAATCCGTGCGTTGTTCAACTACCGGAATCGTAGAAACTAAATTAACTAGGTTTCTTTTTATTATTTTCCTCTCGGAACGAAAATTGCGGCGAAGGATTAGCAAATATTTTCGCGAGCTTGACGAGAATTCGCTGGAATTTGCAATTACGCTTGGAGTTATTAATACGATCATTTGCTAAACTTGCTTTCGTCTGAACGTCGCACGAAACACACAAATAACTGAATATTTTTCTCTATTATCTTACTCTTTCCCTTGTTAGTTAATTGTTGAAACGCGCATTGTTTAAAAGAGTGCTCTCTCTGCTGAGCATTAAAAACATCAAACGCCATACTGTAGGAATAGTCGCTACCAACTTCTCTCCTTTCTTTCTTCTTTTGCAACAATTGCATTTCACCATTTCAATTCACCGACTTCTAACAAACGTGGCATGTGAAAAAGTCACGGTGAAAGAGGGTTGCTTTGTCACACGAAAATGGGAGAGGGTGAATGCAGCGCTGGTAACACAATAATTCGTTGCCGGTTATAGCGAGCTTAATTACAAATCCCTCATATTAGAAGCGACCGACATAAAGAGCCCTGGCGGAGCGCAAATAGCCGGAGGGAGGCTCCTTTTCGACCTCCGATCGCAGCTTCCGACCCTGTCGGCGACAGGGTGCGTTGTATTTAAATTCAAATGCGACTGTCCGCAACGGAAACGGCTACGAAGGGTGGCCGCTATCGGTCACACAAAAGAACTCTAAATCGCCGATTTCTGATTGCGGCCCTTTATCCCTCTACTCTGCTACCCCGACAATATCCATGGGAAATTACCATGGAAACTTGTGCAGCTGAATTGCACTTGGGAATCCGAGTATCTCTTCGTTTTGCAGCTTTTTGATAAGTCCAATTTTCTGTTTTAACAAGAGGTTCGTTAATTTATCGTTTAAATGTCGATAAGTCACTGTGCGTTATGATATTGCAAGAATAATTATTAGTAGATATCGTACTTATGAAAAAACAAATCGTAGTATTAAAAAGGATGAAAGTTTCTGAATCATTTTTTCGACAGAATCGCACTTTACGTTTGGAAACTCGTTCATTATTTTATTCTATCCATGAAGAAGTTAAGGGTAGTCCTTGTATCAGTCTCAACAGGTACAGGAAAGTTTAAAGGATCAGTCTGCTTGACGAATGTGCAGCTTAGCTAACCAACTAACTCCTGTTGTCTTAATTAACTGCAGAGTAGATCAAAGTTTGTGCTAATTGGGTCAGTGTTAGATGGAAAATGAGCGTAGTACACTAATTTATTGCACATGTTGCTATACATCCCATAGTTTATTGCACTTACTTGCACTTGCAATGCGTTAGAAAGATTTCGAACTCGAGTGAGAAAGGAAAAGAATGGTAAACGAGTTTTACTTCAAATACTTGTTTTACGCAAAGAGCGTATTACACATCAAGGATTTCCCTCAAATACAATTATATTCTGAAGTGTAATTAAAGAACGAAATGAAATTCGCGTTAATATTCGTAAAAGTTTCGGTGAAAAATGTTCAGAATAATGTGAAATTGTTTAATTACGCGTATTCTCTATTTGCCATGTGCTTTCAAGCTGAAGAAGATTTCATATTTGATTGAAAACATTCATTCTTTTGTTGCTTTCATGAAAGAGGCACGATTCGTTTGGCAGCGCTAGATGTAATTCATCTCCGCGCTAAAGGGAGGGATATGCATTGCAATATTTATCTTGGTTGCTGAACGCCATTTATTAATAAAAGAGGAGCAGATAAAACGTGCGCTTGAATGCGTGCCCTCGACTGGAAACAATCGATTGGTCATCTGTCTATGACGTGTTATCCAATGCATATTGGAATTATTATTCAAGGTGGCCGATGATGGCTGAAAGAGATCATGATCAAATTTGCTGCTCCAGTTTAAACATTCTTCCTGACAAATGATTAATTATTGACAAATATGGGAAATATTCATGTATGTAAATAATTACTGCAAGAACAGTGAAAGATTTCCTCATTGGAAATAAACAAAACAATTGTGCGCAATACATAAAATGACGAAAAATTAAGAGCACCATAGTCCACAGTATAAATCTCTGAATCGTCTAAATATGCATACTCGAATTTTTCTCCAATTATACATACTTGAATTTGGTACGATCGACGCACAGTGGCAAAGGCTTCAATCACCGTTCGTAATAAATTACCCTTAATTCTCTCACCTGTTAATATGCACGGGACGTATTTCCACGTGGCCTGCATCTTTCGTGACGTATGCGGAAGCGCTTTGGTGCCCTTATGGGAGTCCGGCGCAAGATTACAGACCACTGGAACGCGTTATTTAGTTCGCTTTGTAATTACGCCGAGGACACGCGACACCCCCAACGAGCCTCCTGCTGCCCTACTGCACCCCTATATTCCTGTTTATTAAGAATAAATATGTGTGTGTGTGTGTGTGTCTAGCGTCAAGCAGAACGAAACCGATTCCGGGCTGTTTTTTTAATCACGACGGGGGTAGTTTTCTGTTTGAGGCTCGTTAGCCGACAGATCGTCGTCGTTTTTTCTCGTTACGCGTCGTCTTCGGTTTCGGCAGATTCCCTTTTCCTTTTTTCTAAATTAAACGTGGAAATTCGAGGCGATAGGAAAGGCTTCACGCATGGCAGATTATTTTGCTCCCTGGCGATGTCAGTTGCAGTGGAGTTATCAGATTATTCAGTTGGATTTACCGCGATGCATTTGAGAAATATGCTAGCCCGATGTTGAACGAAGAACTTTGCATGTGTGTTGGAGAATTTCCATCAGTTTAACGAGGGAACATTTGCATTCGAGGACTGGTTGAAATCGAATCATAATTTCGAAATTCTATGATTTAATGATTTTGCTAAAAAATCACTTGTCTATAAGAAGAAATGCAAAAACAAAGCTACCTCATACATCTCCCTTTCCGCTCTTGACTTCTTCACCACGGTCATCACCAAATAAAAAGATATGACAGAGATGCTGAAATCTGCACATTTTTCATATACGAACCACGGATGAGCGCGAACGAAATTTAATACGCGCTTTGCTCTTTCCCCTGGAATTATAAGTTCGACTAAACGACAAGTATTTTTCTCCACATCGTGTCCCCGTTCCGTTGCTCGTCTTCACGTTCTGGCAGGAATTCTCGTCGAAGCAGGTCAATGTTTCGCGGCGGTGAGAACTGGATCGAACGTTGTTCCCGGGAGGGCTGGCACGTTGCCCAGAGACATATTATGTCTCGTTGAGCCAGCCTCCGCGATACTGCTACGGCCCTGTTGGTCGAAATCAACGAGTTTCCGAGTCGAAATTCTCCGCGTTTCGAATTAACAGCCCTGCACGTGTCGAGAGTGTCGTTTTGGGGTTGGTAAATGTCTATATGTATAAGAGGGTGGTAATTTGGTCGAAATTTATTGCTAGGCAAAATAGTATTCTTTGAAATTGATACAATGGAATGTTCATAGTGTTAAAAGAGTCATTTCTATAAACTATTTGCCAATTGATTGATACAAGGTGTTGATTCAGACAATCTTTCTTTCTTTCTTTTATTAAATTCTCCTTACCTGTGTCTCGATATCGAATAAGAAGCAGCTTTTAAAGGAGACTCACAAAAGCTCGCGCGTTCTTATGATCTTCCAGATGTAGGACAGCAGCCTAGAAAATCTGCTTTTCGTTACTGCGATAGTAGGGCAGCAGGGGTTTATTTTCCGTTGCGGCATGGAACGTCTCAAGAGTGTGTCGCAGAGTACAGGCTTGTTTTCCTGTTCTGCACTCTCGAGAACAGCGGAGATTGAAAATTTAATTGGCAATATTTGTAAGTAGCACTTGTGCCGCTTCTTTCCCTGCAGACGTGGAGGAAGGTTTATTGCCGCTTTTAATCGCGGGTTACGAGTGTCGTTGATTCCCGATGGCACTGAACATTGCATTCTTCAAGTTCATAGCTACGCACGAATGTATCTTTTCGTGAATTCAGTTCTTCTTTCCTATGCTTTCTTAATAGAGAATTAATTTTTGCGCAATTCATATTATTCGATAGAAAATGTCATTATGCAATTACCTGTTTCTTTTTCCTTCTATTTTCACGATTGGACAAGTTATTCTTTGGCAACCTATTGCAAAAAAGTATGTAAAAACAATTCAATTTTAGATTTAAATAGATGTTTTAACAAACAATACTTTCTTGCATTCTGCCAATCACGTTGCTCTGATTGACTAAATGTTAACTAATTGTTTTGCGAGGCACGGTGAGGGTGTCACTGTCAGACGAGCGACCAGTCTGCATCGCCTTAGTGCAACGACTAATTAATTCCCTCCCCCGCTTTAGGATGTCGTTGAGGGTGATGTACCCCGGCGAAGCTCGGATGCAAATGCGAGTCGATCGTTGGCCTAAACGAATTCGACGTCAGATGGTACGACCAGGCACGTTGAAGTTGATCGAGAGTTAAAGCTTAAGTCGAAAACCGTGTTGCTCACTAATGAGAAGCTGAAACCCAGAAACGATGGAGATTGTGTATGCACAAAGATTAGTTATCGTTCCGCGTGTCTCGCTGAACGCAGCCGATAAACGAAAGTAAATCAAGTTGCAAGTGATAAACATATTTCATACTTCAGTAAATGGTAACAATGGCATAAATGAATATGCCAATAAATGAAAAATAAGTATGCTAAGAAATCGTATCGAGAATCCTTTATAAACGAAAGAGATACAAACATTTCGAAATTTGAAATGGAGTGCAGGAAACTCACCCTGATGAACATAAACCAAAAATTGGATCACAACGGAAAAAATGTATCGGTCGCTGATAGCTATTTTCTTCTTCTCTCGCGTCACGTCAACGTATTAAAACCATTCATTTTGAGTATTGCAAACAGGTGTCGAGAAAAGGGGGATATAATCGAGATTAAGAAATATTTCAATGACCGTAGATCGCAGCAGAAAGTTGCTCATTTACGGTCAGAGTTTCCGCGAGCTATAAAATAGAATGGCGTGCTCGTAAGTATGCGTAATAATAAAAAGTTTGAACGTTGCGCGACGAGGTCGGTAGAGGTGCGAGGGAAGCTGAGACTGCGATAAGCGGCCGCGTTATCCATCCACGTTTAGCTTCTTGTTAGAAACTGTGTTCACCGCGAAAGTTGCAGTAGATCGTACAGCGTCCGGCGAAAAGTTGGCCGTCTGTATAACGTGTAATTATAATAGTATTAATAATTACTTTCGCGATATGTAATATAATGCGCGTATACAAATGATAATGATAAACTTATTAAGTTGTATTTAACTTTCTCCGTGAATCTTTTGTGTAACGGAGCTATGCCTGACTAATGGTCGATTTATACTACTCACGCCGCGAACCTGCGATCTCTGATTGCAGCTACTGAAACGTACAAATGTTTGCATAGAAAATTCGTTTCTAATATGGCAAGAATGCAATAGAATTAGTTGATGTAAAATAAGTGGTGTTCAGTGCAAAACGTGCAACCATGTATGTCTGTCTGTACATCAACAGAGAAAAATGAAAAGTCTAAACAAAAATTTAACTACGATATAAATAAATATTAAGGTAAAGCGAATGAAAATGATGAATTAATTGTAACAGAAGTCTGTCGATCTATCTGCAAGTTTAATTATTAAGGGTAGAGTGGAGACGGTATATGCAAGGACGTAAAAAGGAAAATGAGCATTTACAAGTAGAGATAATGAAGAGAAAAATCGAGCAACGAGTTTCTTCTGCTTTCAAAGTCCCCTTGAGTTCTTGTACAACTTTCTTTTGCACCCCATCCCCGCTTTGTACAGTGAATGGTGCAATCTACTCATTAAGCTGAAGACCAGCGACGGTGGTGGAAGCAATAATGGCACGTCCCAAAAGATTATCAGGTTTTCCATTATATCGCTATAATATCACTTGTCTCTGTTAGTTAATTGACTATTCCTGGCTCTATTGATGTTGCCTGATCGATTACGCCTTGTAGCGCTGATACGTTGCGATGATGTAATCTATCCTTAATTACTTGGCCAATTAATAGACCGAGTTGAAATTTAGTTTGTTATCCAGTGTTCATGGTAATTGTTGACTACCTCGTGGAAAGTATCAACTCCCATTCAAAGAAAATTGAATTAACCCTATCGACCCTGCATGATTCTGTTTCATGTGGAAGGAAACGTTTCGTTTCACAGTTGATGATTTCATTGCTGTCCTTAATTTCTCTCATATCGCATGGATTGCTTAGATTTATTGATTTCATTTAATACCGTACTTCTTGTCATTTACTTTATGTAAAGCAACTCTGTCCCCTATTTCCTTTCATTTGCTTCGGTTTGATATAATGCGATCATCCTAAATAATTGACGGTCCCACCGTACGCAAATAACTTCCTCTTCGAAACAAGTTATCTTCTCATCAGTTTCATTCATAATCAAGCCCCTAGGAATTTTGCAATGCTAAACATCAGAATGCAGCGCGTCATCTTCAATTCGACCGCATCGATCTCGTTCACTGTGTGCTCGTCAGCCTTGGCTTTTCATCCGCCTTTTCCCGAGGGACTCGTAGCACGAAACACGGTCTCATTCCGCGGCCGTATCGTCAGCAATTTTCCTTTCCCTGGCCTTTCTCACTTTTTTCTTTCGTCCTCCTCAGTTTCTTGGTCACTGGCAGCTTCTGCCAATTCAAGTCCTTCTCTGTGTGCAATTTTCGCGGCACAGCAGCTCGGACCATGCTGCCCATAACCTGCCATTTTCCTTTTCGACGCCCGAAGAATCATGCCGTTCAAGAAGAACGCCTTTGGAATTCAGAATGTGCCTCGCAGACTCTGTTATTGGGATTCTCGAGGTAACAACAAAATGCTATCGTCTCTTTGCCTCTCTGGTGGATCTTACTTTGCAATACCTTATTGAAGTGTTCTCTAGATTGGATTGTATTTTGTGAAGCTTAATCAGTGTATTTTCTATTTTGCATTTGTTGATGAACATTTCATTCGATTCGAAGCTTGGGATGAATTTCATTTCTAAACACTTGCAGGGATTGAGGCAAGGTGGATTAGAATTTGAATTACCGATTCATTATCCATATCGGAAATAAAATTACCAACAATTAAGAGACGAAGAGCAGCAAGTTCCCTTGCATTAACACACCATAAATAAATACTTGCTTAAACACCAAATACTTTGCTCACACGCAATAAAACGTTCGATAAAAGAATTCGCAACACTCGAGGCGATCTCGACAAAATTCCGTAGTCACCAGGCGATTCCCGATCACTCGACGATCCTATCGGTGCCATTCAATCGAATAGCGCTGAGGATTTGCCAGAATTGAGGCACCTTTTATCCACGACGAGTGATTTCCTCGAGCACACAGCCGCGGAAAACTTTATGCTCTCAGCAAGAAGAGAAATTTCCAGCGGAGGCAGACGAACGAAATGCATAAAAGGAACCGTAACGTGGAATGAAACTAAGGAATCAGGAGCGCGAACGCTTAGGCGATGGTTGGGAAACTTTGCAAGGGGTCGGATAAAGGATGAAAAAAAGCAGGAATTGGTGAATGCAACGAAACGAGGCTCATTTCCAAGTGATGCCACTGCGATCCGCGAACGTTTATCGGCTGATCGACGTTTCCTCGATTTTCCAACCCTTTACCCGTTTCGCGTCAACCGCCGTTCCGTCAGCGCGTCTTCGTGGCCCAAAAATCCGGTTCTCTGTTGGAACATGATGATATTAAGTGACTAATACCTGCTACTAAAAGTAGATTCTCTTCTTTTTTTATTTCACTTAAGATCAAATAAACAGAACGAATGTTTCATTTTGTTGATCAACAGGTTATCTCAGTCGGTGCAATATCGGTTGCAAAGTCACTCGATTGTGCGTAACCAAAAATTTCATTATATCAGTTTCTTGATACACTGCAATTTTTATTTATTTCTTTGGAAGTGCTGGTGCACACATTTTCAATAATTGCTTTCGAAATTTCAGAATTGTTTGAGCAAACATTGGAAATTTCTGCCAATTAATGTTTCCATGTAAATATGGACTTTTATTTTGTGCTCGAAATGTAGCAGCACTGAAAGCGAAATATCATCGTTATTTGTTTTACGGTGGAGTTGTGATAATTCTGGAAACCTCAAAGTGCAGATTTCATTGAAGGTTACATTTAAGTTGAATAATAATATTTAGTGGAAAGCGGAAATGTTTAATAATAATATTTAGTGGAAGACAGGCTTGGATTTGATGAGAATATTAATGCGCAATCTATGGAATACAATTTTCACTTCAATTTTGGTACATCACTAAATATCTATTTTCAGACAGATTTCAGCTGAGTATCCCAAAAAGGAAACGATTCCTTTTCTACTCGACTTTTAAAAGCAATGTATTTTCCTCAATTCCATCAAATGAACCGAGAATTTTTCTTCTCGAAACCAAACTGTTAATCCCGTCGCGATCGCTCCGCTCTTAAACGAATAGCAATTACTCTCTTAATTGGTTTTTGATTTATCGCCGGTTCGACTGTTCTGCCCGATATATCGAGTTTCCGGTTGAAATTCTCATCCTGCCAGCTTCGAAAATTGACGATTAAACGACATCGGCTCGATGTGGATAACAAACGAAGCCGGGCCGGATAATCCGGATTGATCGGCCGATAAAACCTTTTCAAAGGAAACTTTAGCATGCTCTGATTCACCATCGATTTTGTGTAATCAGGTTACAACTTAGAAAGATTTAACATTTGCTTTCTGAAATTTCCTATGTTGTCTATTGGTAAGCATTGAAATCTTGGCTAGCTGTTCTCTTTTTTTGTTTGCAAAGGTAGATTGAAAGTAAATTGATGGCATTTAACTTGCGCATCGATTTTGCAATAGAGAATGTACAATGTGCCGAAAGGTTAGAAGATGAGAGAGCAGTTACTAGGCTGCAGGATTCCAAATGCGCTCCAGTGCGTGTTAAATAATACACACGGTCATGAAATTGCGATCGAATCGTTTCCACTTCCAGCCAGAAACTTATTATCCAAATTGCGTTCCACAGGAATAAATATTCATTTCCTCAATATTTATCCGATCGCACGTTGTAGAATTTTGAACCACAGTTCACTCTGCAATTATTCGAAGCAATGAAATTTGTCAAAGTCAATGAAATAAATGCAGCATTATATGTGCAAATAGAATTCTTTCGATCCTTGGAACGAAAATGAAACATTACAAAAATTCTCAAAGCAAACTGTTGCAAAAAGCTCTGAACCAAAATGAATGGCCGGGGTACGAGCGTTCTATAATTCACCCGATAGCAGCCACTTTCGTTCGAAACTCTGTGATTAACGTTGAAGCAAATAGAAAAGGAAGAAAAGTTCACGCTGAATAATGCACAGGGGCCTTCTGAATAAAGCACAGAGAATCGTTCAGTGTGTTTAATCACGGTGTCACAGGAAAATAGCCTGTTTCTCTGTGTGAGAAGGGATAATAGAGTGTCATCGCGATCGATGGCGTACAAGTTGTTTTAAGCGCGTTGCAATAATAATAATATAGATGCGCCGAATAAAACTGCGCGTGCAATTATATCAAGCAGGCGACCAGGCCATAAGTTATATTGTATAACGCGTAAGGTGAGCCCGAGTTACCTGGCTAGGTTCAAATCAACAGGTAGCTCCTGCCAGAGCCGTACCATGGGAATGCTAGGCGGAAAGTTCAAATTGAAGCGCTTTCCTGCATAGCGAAACGCGTCGTGGCCCGAATACGTTCGAACCGGAGATAGTCTTATTGAATTTCCGCCCGGTTTTTCCTGGGATTCTCCTCTAAATCGCGGTCACAACGTTCATCGGAGGCACGTGGAATGCGTTTAGCGCTTCTTCGAGATTTGGAAAATTGGGAAATTCATGGATTCAATAAACAATGAGTTTATTCAATTAGTGGGGTTTATTGTTAGACAAGATTTTTCGAATTTTCGCGCGGTGTTACTGCTGGCCGTGCTGAAATGAATATTTATTGATTTATTCGCTATCAGCTGCTTGCTTAAATTCGGTGCAATAGTAATGTGAAAAATTCCAGTCCAGAGTCTCATCAAGACTCTCTTTCATTCTTTTCTATCAATAAAAAGCAGAAGACGATGCAGGAAAATTATAGCGCCAAGTACAAGCCTCATTGCTTCATAATTGTCAGAGGGTCGACGTTCATTCGAACGGAACGAAGCAATAGCTGTCGAAGGGTGGTTCGTTTGTTCGACAGAAATTGCCGAGTAATCGCCAGGCACCTGCGATAATGAGTGTCTGGTGTCTCTGAAGGTACGAAATAACTCTTTAACGACACGTTGTTTAGCGAGAATTCGATCTCCATCGAAAAATGGAAACAATGCTTTTCCAATTTTCTTCGCTGCTCGCCCACTGCTGCTGGTGGCATCGTTTCTTCGCGGCGAGAGAAGAGAATGCCTTTTATGAACACCCGATATCGTTCGTGGTGGAAAAGAATAGTATTCTTAGAAAGGAAATTGCTACTTCTATTCTAGGATATAAAAATGCATCGTGCTTCTGCGAGGAAACATCTCTTCAATCCCGATTGCAACTATGCCGATCCACTGAATTATTAGTCGCTTTTTTGTCTAATTTTCTCTAAGTTCTAGCTTCTTCTTTTCTCTTTGTTTTCTCAATAACCAATTTGTTTAGTCGAATTCTGTTAAAGCGCAGCGCCTCCCCATCTTGAAATGCGTTCATTAATAGTATATCTGTAGCATATGTACATATGTATGCTAATTCCATGGATACTAGTGAGATGATCGATTAATCGTCGAATTAATTTCATTTCACTGTGCATGGGGAAACAGAATTGATCCCCTTGCCCGTCGGAGCAACTAAAAGGGGTCGTGTTCAGGGTTGAATAATTTTGCGTTAGGAAACAAAGGGTTGACACCAGTCTTCCTAACTGGATGTCGGGACAATAATGAATGCAGAGTGCTTTTTTGCTAGTCGGTTAAGCTTGTTACAAACTATATTTCAGCCGTTCGTTTGTACCCTTCAAGAATTTTACCTTTGTTTTGTAGCGGCTTTATGACTATTTTATTCTTAATTGGGCGTCTTTCAATTATTCAAACAAGTTAACTCGTTCCTTAGATTACCAACATTATATTCCTAGTAAAAGTACATTATCGAACTTTATCAATTCCTCAATTCTCTTTGAAAGAAAAAGTGTTTAATTGAGATCCTAACCGAATGTTTAACAAATTAAACATTCATCTCACCCGTCGCTAAAATATCTACATCCCAAGAGCACTACTACAAGCAAGCTTATTTAATTAAAGCAAAGCTTATCGATGATTCACCACCAACCGATATGAATTTCTCCTTTTATGCTACGATTCTTCGCCGCGTGACGTCCACGGGAATCTCGTCTTAGAGCAAACGATTCATCATTCGCTTATACCTACCCCCATTGGGGGATCTTGATTTATCGGCCCGGAAGAAGGCTCGATTATAGCCCCGCTGAATTATAGGTGCACGTGTCGCTGCATCTCCGTTAGTTGGTGACGCTGCATAAGTTCTCGCGTGAAGTCGATTGTTCGGCCGAATTGATATCCCGCTGCTTGCCGGAAACCGGACCACGTTTCACAGGTTTTCTTCGATTCGGGAGTGATGAATGATGGAAATGATGGCAGAGATATCTTTGTGGTCCATTTAGGAACCTGTCAATTTCTTGGAAAACGTAGTTTGTACATTTCAATGGATGGCCAAATTTTTCGCTATCTCTTAAGTACATTTCATTCAATTCAGTTATTATTCTTTCTATTAAAACTTGGAAATTTGGCAAGCTCGACGAACTAATATTGAGAAAAATTCACCATAGAATCTGTTTTCTACCGAATTTGATTAATTGCATATTTGATTTCAATTGTCACGAGTTTAGAGTCGCTATTAAACCGTGATAATAAATTTAGGAGAACCAATATAGCCGTGAACATTCCAGAAACTAGGATCTTCGTTTATAGCCTCGTGTAATAAAGGCAGCTTATTAAACAGCAACTTTCGATCGTTTCCCTCATGTTTATCAGATCCACAGCCATTATGAGTTTGCTGTTCGCAACATCTGTGCGTATCATGAGAAACTTGCTCGCAAATTAACCCATGGATCGCTTCTATACTTACCCCAGAGTCTTCCAAGTGTAATTACTTCGTTGATAATAATAAATTATTGCAATTTAAAGTACAACTTCAGTCACAAGTGTTGAAATAAATGTTGTATGCCTTTTACATATCTCGACGCAAAATAGCTGGAGAAACGTCTGCTCCGTAGCGATAGACAAATAAACGGAGGGCTGAGGATACGCAAATGCGCCGTGAGATTTCCAGCGTGCGCCTCTTTAATAGAATCCATTGGACAGAAATGTTAAGTAACAGCTCCCATGTCCCAGCCTAGCTTCTCAGCAAATTCCAGCGTTTCCCTGCGCTGGTCCAATATGATCTCTGAATCGTGTACCGTAACACCGCTTACACTTTGCCCCCGGTGTTTAGCCGTAAATCATGTGCACCGGAATATTGACCCTGTGTTCAATTTACAGTAGCCAAGACGTTACGTCTGGATTCCATTATCGGCGAATGTCGGCTGAGTTTAGATTAATTCTTGGCCTCCTTTGCCCAGTTTATTTATTAAGATAGTTTTGAGAAAAAGCGCTGTTGCTAGAACGTGTATCGTATCGGTTATTTATTAGTAGTTTGAAGTAGGAAGCTTTATTGTTTAAAGCAATTTTTCGAGGGGCTGTTCTTATTTCCCGTTGATTGCTGGATTTTATTTTGTCTATTGTATTGATTTCGGGGAAGGTTTTATTCATATCGAGCTCCCATTGAAAACATTCTATCATTTTTTATTGCAGTTTCAGGGAAATATGTATTTTGATTTTTCAATTTTCATTTCAGTGAAGTGAATGATACACTGTTGCAAAATATTATTTTCATTTGCTGAACCAATGATATACCAATAGAAATCTAACTCACAAATAACAATATGCGCCTCTCATAATCGAGAACATTCAATAAAGTACGATAATTAATTGTTCATTGTTCCGTATAAGCAGGTAGTTTTCCCCGGAACTGTTTCTCACCGACGGTTAGTTAGAATCGATAAAGTTCTCGGAGCTCGAGGCGAAAATGTGAATTTAACCAGCCGGATTCGATAACCGACATCGGTTTGTCCTCTTTAGCGAATCCCAGAACGTATCGTGCCCAGATCGAGTGGTGAATTATTCGATGCAAGATTCTCGTAAGCACTTTAACTTGTTCGACAAGGATGGATCTGCCAAACAGTCAAACACGAGGCATCGTTGAATGAGACTATTCAATCCATTGAACAATAATTGCTTGTTCAAAATTAATTTGTTCAAAATTAATTTAAAATTAATTAGAATTAGAATCCCTGAAACAAGTGGCAATCAAAAAAATACCTGTATTTCAGAGTAAAGAGTGATCGAAGCCAGGGTGGGAAACGGGATAGATAGGGGTCAGGCCCGAAGCTGTTTGCAGCGAGCTGATTGGGGTGGTCCTTTGAAGAAGGGGGGGAGGGGGCTGCTGCAAGAAGGAAGTCGAAGCTTTCGCTTAGAGAATTTCTCGTCCCTCTTGGCTCATCTTACGGTCGATAGTCGTTGCTGCTCACGAGAACCAACGCCTAAAGTCGGAACTAATCTAGCCACCGAGATCCTTCAATTTGTATTTCTCCCTGCCTCGCTTCATCTGCACGCTCCCTCATCTGGCGAAGGTGTTGGGAAAACGTCGTTCCATGAAAATTCATTTTTCTACCAATGAGATTGCAATTTTCACCCTACACTAGGTGTTGAGCTTGCAGACTGGTAGTCGTGCTTTCTATTAACCTTGATATTTAAATGAAAAGTGTTTTTGAAGATTGAAATGAATTGTGCAACGCCTGACGTTTAATCGATCCTTCGACGGTACTATAAATACATAATAGAACGGGAAGTAGGTACAGCCCCTGAACAGTACTGCCGTGCAATACCCTCGTCTTTCCCCCGAAAGAGCTTATTTTTTATCCATCTCGAAAAGTGTCTAGACGAGAATGTCTTAAAAGGAAGGGGGTGGCTTGTAAGGCATCTGAAAAAAATGTTGGCTCGAGTAAGTGCAAATGCGAAGCTTATAAAAAGGGGGGATAAAGTCGTTAGGATTGTGAAAAATTCTTCTGTCCCATCTGCCAGTATCGATCGACCCTACTTCGATATTAGAGGGGTGCTTCTTCTGGGGGTTGGAAATCCTTGCCCGTGGAAGTGCATGGAACATTTTGATTCTGGAGATAGAAAAAGCTTAATAGTAAAAGTGTATAAGTAAGTAGGTGATGCTCGATAAATATATTTTAAAGTTTTGTAATATTTATTGCTGGTGATAAAATGCTGAGAACGGAATTTTCGGAAAAATAACTTTGTATAGTCTTATACAGTATTCAATGACATCCTTTTTTTTCAAAAATTTTAAAAAGGCCAAATACAACCCAGGGAAATCACGAAACTGTAAAAAAAAACGAGAAATATATTTACTTGGATACGTCTGGGTTGCCATTGGGAGGATTAGCAATAGGTGAAAGAGGGAAATTGAAGGGAAAAAGGTCGAACGTAAGCCATCTCCATTCGAGAGAGGAGAGAGAGGAGAGAGAGAGAGAGAGAGAGAGAGAGAGAGAGAGAGAGAGAGAGAGAGAGTCTTGAAAAGAAGGCAGACAATAAAACTGATAAAGAAATATTCTTCTGCGCGTGGACGTTCGAATCGATAGCGGGAATCGCGGTCGAAGGGACGTCTACACGTTGATGGCCCTCGATATAAAACCATCCGTTCTCTTCCCGACTGGCAGCCAACAGACCCCTTGTGCCTATGAAAAGGCAATTTCCTTTCTGCACGGGAAACTCCTTTCTCTTTCACTGTCGCGTACACCTTGCGATTGACAGCTCGCAGGGGAATCGAGGGACTCGAGATTTATAATTGGAAGAATTTCTCTCGAACGGATTTCAATCCGGCGATAATGATTAAGTTCACCATCTTCCGATTGCTTGAAATCATTTCTATAGAATTGCCTTATTATCTTATTTTGTATTCTTACTTTTAAGATTGTAGAATACTCATGGACACCAGACACTTCACCGTTGCATTTTCCGTGTCGGCACTTTTACCAAAGTGCCCGATCGTTCCGCGGCTAAGCTCGAAAGACGAGGCGCAAAATGTCCTTCGGGAAGTTGCTAAAGGCCGCTTTCGTACTCGTTATTTAAGACTACTCCCGACAGGGACTCACCCCGCAATTTATGAAACTCGTAATGGGCTCCCCTAGGCGCGTTATCTTTTGCTGGCGTGTAATGATTACACGAGCCGCCATCGCCGCGGAAATACAAGCTGACTGTGTTCCCTCTAATTTATTCGATATTATCTGCCCCTATCCACTGGGACTTGTTCCCTTACTATTCCTTTCTTCCCTTTGTCTTTCATTCTTCTTCTGTTTCTTTTTGCTAACGGTTGATGGTTCCTTTGGGACCATTCGATGACAACATTGTTTGTGGTAGTATGTGTCTGTTCTTTATAAATGTTTCAGATTTGTTAAAGCATTTTCTTAACGAGGCCAGGAATCTATTTTCCCTTCTACTTTAAAAGATTGAATAATTACGAATTGGCATTTCCAATAGTTATCGCTGTATTAGTTGATAATCCTTGAAAACCCCCATTCCAGACTGACAAAGACCGTACCTGTTTCCTTCTATTCTACCAAGGAAACGCATCTTTGCAAGCTAAACGGAAGTTGAAATTTATTACCCCACAAACAATTACTATTCGCCTACGAAGCTGCTGCCAGTGTAACAATCCTCGAACATCCGCTAGACATCCATCAGTGTACCATCCACCAATGGAGACGTTTCTACAGAGATCGTACCTTTTCTCCAAACAGAGTGATGAACCCCTTCCCTTGCAAAAGAAGGACAATAAACGCGAATCGTTGGAAAATCGCGTTCCGCGTGTAAAAAGGCAGAAAATGGGACGGCGTCTGGAAGACTGGCCAAAGGGAAACATTATACACAGCAATTGTCCCTTGCAAACTGCATGTTTATTGTGGCCCAGGATCATTCTTCTTGCGGATGTTGTTCTCTCTCTCTCTCTCTCTCACCATTAACAAATTGAGACAGCCGAGCAGTTTGTGCCTTGACGGACGGCTGGGGGCGGTTGGGACGTTTCGAATGCAGGAATTATTGAGCAATAAAGAGGAGGATCTCGTTGGCTTCCTTTCATGCGAATGTCTTTTTTCGATTACGACTGATAAACGATAGCTGCCAGGATAGAATGGGTGATACTATGATGACAGAGTATTAGGTTTTGTCTGATTAACAATTGAGTGACATAGTTTTTTAATCTAAATTAAATAATACTCTATATTTTTATTCGAAATATTAAAAATTTACGTTTTTCGAATTGTTCGAACGTATAGACCTTCGTAAAACCATAAATCTCGCCGTCCAGGATCAATTTTTCAATTCCTTAGGTTTCGGGGAAGTGGTAGCCGTGTCCGTAGAACACTTTACGACAGACAGAAAAGTTTCGCGAACGGGAAAACCGATGCTTTCGAATCGACGGACAGGTTGTTCTTGAGTTTCAGTTGAAAGAGAAAGACAGAAGTCTCGCTAAGGAGAATCTTTGGCAGCTGATCGTATCGCGACTCTCTCGTGTTCGAGACAACGAAAGTTTCACGTTCGAACTGCGAAGGATTAATCTCTTTCCACCACTGCTTTCGCGGCGGTGTCTTCTTATCAAATCTTTTTCGGGTCGATTTCGTGGAACAGAGTTCTCATTTTAACGCTACACTCTCAGTGGAGGACTCCGAGTTGCCTTTTTAACACTTTCAATGGAGGAGAAGATGCTAGATAGATATTACATTTGTTATTGGAAGTTTAGACTTGAAGAGTTATGTTAGAGAAAGTTTGTGATAGAATTGTATTGATTATTGAGTAATTTATGAATTTCAAGTATCGATAATTCAATCAAGTGTCTGCGTATTTAGTAAAATTAATCAATAGATGACGATTTACAGATATTATCGGTAGTAATGCTGCTAACTGTTTTTAAATAAGAAAAATTTCCTTAAAAGCTACCTAACGAATTGCTTTTTCAAAGACATTCCAACACCTACGGATATCTTCATACTCTAAAGGTTCTCGGATATCGGTGGTCTAAGCTAGAAGAACTTTGGAACGAGCCAACAAGTTTAGTCCATGCACGAAAGATTTTTCCAAGATTCTTTACTCGCCAGCCACCACATTGAAAAGTTGTCGTAACATTAAACAGGTATCTGCGTGTTAAACGCGAATTTCACATCCGTATTGTCTCGATACGTTCTCGTTGATAAAATAATTGGAAGATTAAGTTTTAGAAGACTAAGGGGAACGTTACTAATTGCTGCGTGAAAATAAATTACATTTTTAGTCTAATGTATAATATCTCGTACCAGCGGAATTTGTCGAAAATTATTCTCGTCGAAGCTCGATCTCGCGAACCGTGGCAAACGTGAAATTACTCATTTCGCGATCGATCGATCAATCAGAGCAGAAGCTTTGCATACCATGTATCAACGTTGATTTACATACGCTACTTTCGAGCGTGAAGCTTCACTTTAAGCGTGAAACACGAAGCCGGCACGGAAATTTGGTGAAACAGTTGCCAATGGTCATGCTATTTTTCACCTTAACAAATATATACACCCAAAGAATTTTTTCAATCAAGTTTCAGAGAAATTCAGAGGAAGGAAAGTATATGAAACAAATTATCTTATTTTCGCTCATTTTATTTGATCGTTTCTCAACTCATTCAAAAGTTATTCCAAGATTGCATCCATAAAACCGTTTTCGTAATTATTAACATGTGTATAGCAGTGGCTGTAAAAGTTAATTACACCTATCGTCAGGCCTGGCATGACGCCTGTTATAAGAATCCAACAGGTTATTATTCTAATAGCGGCCGACACTTCGTACGCTTCTACCATTTACATAGTCCAAAGCTTCCATTACAGAAACTTTCCACGATAAGAGTGAAACTTTGCAATTTTATCGTGCAATATTCCGTACCACAGGAACTTATTAACACTCTCAAACAACTGTACTAACTCGTGCACAAGTAAGAATAAGATATCGTTCTTTTTCGTCTATGTACTATGTCAATCGTACTATGAATAGCGCGAAGTCGCAGTTATTTTAGTCATTACCCCCGTGCCCACGATAACTGCAGTTACGTCTGACGCATTACGTGATCGTACTACTTACTGTGAAACTTGGCGCAAACGTTGCACCGCTTAGCAACCGCTTTTCCCCCCCGTTTTGATGTCCTGTGCGTCGCGAACAGGAAAGGCCTTTGAACAACTATCAAAAGCTTCCACGATGTACTCTCCATAAATTTCAACGAATGGCGGACGCCTGGCATTTTATAGCAGCGAAACCTGTTCCAGTCCGGACGGAATCTTTCGTCTATGATTACAGCTGTGAACTTTTTAGGGGGAAGTAAAAATAATGATTGAACAGCTTTGCAACGTTGGTAAGAATTTAATATTCGCGATGTCGATTTTATAGAAGAATTTATTGGAGCAAAAGTTTGTTACAGAGTGCAGGATTTATGATAAACCGAATCGCTGGCTCTCGTTATGTTAAGAAGGTTTATTTCCTCTTTATGGTTTTCGAGTTAACAGACTTTATTGGATCGAGGGAAATCATAAAAGTAGAAGTTTGATTGCCTGCCTCGTCGGGCGGGTTATTGACTTATTGCTCGCGGAAAATCTGAAAGATGGAACGGCGTCCAATCGAAAAGCTAATCTTTACGCTTAATCAGAATTCGTTCCTAAGTAAACCTGCCTGGTTTATTAATCCTTCGAAACTTTAGGAAATACAAATACAATTCTTAATGCACGCTCTCCCCCCCCCCCCCCCCCGCCCACACCCCGAATAATCAAATAATGATACTAACAAATTGTAATTCCACACTTTAATTTCCAAGTTTGAAAAAAATCTTCTACAAAGAAATTCAACAGAAAATTACAATGAACGTAACAGAAGCTAAAACATTATACTTACGATAGTGAAGGAAAATGATTACTTTTCTGAAATAGAGAAGAAGCAAAAAGCAGCAAAATAAAAGCGTGTTGAAAATTCATTTTTGTTTCGCAAAAAGGATCTCGCGTCGTTTTCTCCACCACGATTCTCGACAGTCGAACCATGGTGAGAGCTTCGATTCTCGACCCCCGACGAGTAAGTAGCCGGGGTAACGTTTCAGGGGTTGTTACCCTGCATCGCGTCTTTACGATTCCCTCCCCTTGTAATTCTCGCGATATTTCGCAAGGGCAGAAACCCTACAAAACACGGTCAACCTAGCGGAAGATATTAGGTACGCCCTGAAAACCATCCATCCCCCCGCCGCCAACCCTCGAAAAATCGTAATAGAATCGGCTGGCCCCGGTGAATAGGATCGTTGAACGGTCCGCGTGGAATTTCTCCTCCCTTGCGTTTCATGTTTTCGACGCTTGTGTAGAGTGTAGGTGATGCGATGTGGCGTTGTCGGTTTTGCTGCTGGCTGCAAAGGGAAATATTTTTCGGGTGCGACGCTACTATGTTTGCTTTTTATTCGAATTTAGGGAAGGAAAGAAGAATTTTTCTTTCACTGCTTAATTTTTGGTAATGTGCTGTTATTGCTGTTATTTATATCGATCAAAAATGCACAATTTAAATTCACACTTTAATCATGAATAATTTCATGTTACGGAAAATATCTTGGCTTCAACTGGAACAATATATTTGTAATGAAGAATTATTGAAGTATTTTTATTATCTACGACAGTTTATCATTCGTTTACCCAGGCAACATTTTTTTGTTCGTTGTCCAATAAAGATGCACTGTCAGTGTTTCTTTTTTATTGGATACATCTCTGTAGAGAATGTAATAATACTTTACCGTCACTTTTAAATGAAGTCCTATTATTAATATTACTCGGGGCAACCCAAGTTACATTATGGGGGCATTTCTGGGAGAACTGATCTCTTTAAGGAAGATAAAAGGTACGAGAAAAATGTACTAAAGGGTCTTTCCTCTTCAGTGATATCTTCTGCAATTAACAATCGTTGCTGGCGAATTCGGAGATAAAGAAACAATGATTAGTAATGACACAAAGTGTAGACTTAGCCTACCAAATACCATAGCTTTCCGTTTATGAACATGTCAGTGCAAACACAATCGATGACGACACGGTAGTCAGCCGCAACGAATGATTCGGAGGCGTTGCACCGCACGTGCAAGCGTTAATGACTCTTGAGAGCAGCCGCTGCCATTGTGGCAAACACATTTGCCGTATGATCGAGTCACGATGGCTTTGAAGGCAAACAGAGCGAATTGTCCGGAAGCTGGATACGATAATTTTCGACTAAAGCGGGGAACAAAAGGCAGGGAATAAATGAAGCCCGATTTTGCTGTAACTGCAAATAATTGCAGGAATCTTTCTTTTGTCTTCGCCTATGATCTACAGTCTGCAATACCCTTAGCCGCAAAACCATCGTCACTTTTCTTCATCACGGCATTGCAGTCCGCGAGACTAAGTAGTATATGTTGAAAGGGAAAACGGCGGACACGCTGAACAAGCCCCAACGCAGTTTTATTACATCCCCGGACCCATATTAACACGCACCCCGGCTATCATTACACGCTTCGGATTTTCCACACCCCCCACCGTTCCTCCGTTCGAATTATACACCGTGTAGAAAGGATACAATAAAGCTGACTGAATGTTAAGGGTGGAACCGTTATTTCCCTTCCGCCCTTGTTTCTGCGACAATATGCTGCCTCGTGCCTTGGAAAATTCGGCATTCTCCCTCTTGTATGTAATTTCTTTGCGCGTAATTTCTCCTGCCACGCTCGGAAAATCTGTTGGCCATGCTCTGTGTGTGGTGGTGGTGGTGGTCCATCAATGGGGTGTTGTGGTTTGGAGCAAGCTTTGTAACAGCTTCTGTTGCTTGGAAATATTTTGGTTGTTTGTGCAAATACTGTTATCAATTATTTTGGAAACGGTAGATAGAGAAGAAGAACGGAAACTTGAAAGAAAGTTGTAACATACTTTTCATTAATTAGCCAATATTCAATATACACGTTACCGGAATTATTAATGAACTATTCTGATACATCATAATTAAGAATTAAAATAAAACAGAATAATAAAAAGCATATTTGCCACACGAGTTCTACATACATCTTGTATACATATGTATAACACACTTCATCATCTTCAAGCTGCATAAATATCCCACCCTCCCTCGCAACGCGTAATATCACGACGAAGAAAATCGATTGCATACTCTGTTGGATAATGTAGCTCATCAGCGGTAGACTTGGTAGGGAATACGTTAGAGCTGTCCCGTGTCAAACTTACTTCCACAGAGAACAGCGACAAGGGGGAGCAGAGGGAAAGAGGAACGTTGGAATTTCGTGGGATGAAATGAACGTGTCTCGGCGTGCTATCATTTCGCGGCCTGTCCCGTGTAATTTCGAATCCCGCCGCAGTAAACATGACCGACGAGCAGCGAACGTAAGCAGCGGCGGTTCTTTTACGATAGCCGGAATAATGGTCGACGAGACTTTTGCATCTCTGGCAATTTCCGCCGACGATTCGGCCAACGTCTGATTTCAATTAGTGCCTCTGCTTTAGCCCGTTCGCCGCGTCGTGTACGCCAGCTTTTTCCCCTGATACTGCCGGCATTGTCAGGGATCGTCGCGTCACTTGCTCCTTTTCAGAATTAACCTGATGGAGAAATTCTCGCGTGTCGAGACGGTGCTTAAGTATGCTTAAATTTATGGTTACAGTTTATTTGAGCAGTAATTGATGTCAATTTGAATCGAAATTAGATGAAAAGTAATCAAATGAAATGGAGATCAAGTGGCTCTCCACCTGGCTCTTCTGAATTTATTATTAAGTATTACCCGAACTACGAATTTTCGAACTCTTGATCTCTATTGAAGAAAGCAAAACAAAAAGAAAAAACTGCAAATAGAAAAAGAAGAAATGTACACAGCAGTGTCGTTATTTTTCAAACTTACGTTCACCGCGAATAGAAGAGAGGGAGAACGAACCGCCTTAATTAAAAGCAGCGTGAACGGTGCGCATCGCTCGCTTTTACACGCCAGCTCGCGGTTTAATTAATTAAGTTTAATTAATTCACCGGCTCTAAGATTGCGCGGCGTTATTCGAGGCAAATATTTCGGAAGCAGCTAGGCGAATCTCCGCTGTTAATCGCACATATTAGTGCGACGTATTTATATTGAAGCAACGCTAATCCCACCCATACGGAATGTCGCGTCGCAACGTCTCCAGTTTCTCTCTTTTCACATCCGTCGGTTCGATAGCAAAGAAATATATAGCAATTAAAGATAGCATTTTTATGGAAAATATTAGTCGTAAATAATAATCGAACAGCTTTTGAATAAAATTCAATCTTAGTCAAATTCTACGTTTACATTTTTCATCAAACTGTTTTATTACTTTTCATTGAACGAACCTTCTTCACGAGATTCGTTCACGCCATTGTCATGTGAACATTAGCACGGATCACAGGCAATTTTTTCACATGGCATCGCATAATGGAAAATCAATGGAGCATCGATACGTACACGGTTCGTTTGCAAACACGTGGTGGTAATTGGCCGCCGCTAATGCGAAATCGATGCACGGCTGTATTCTTCGCGGAAGTCTAGCTTTGAAATCCATCACGAGCGCACAGGCAGTAGTCTATCCTTTTACTATTGTGAATTATGCTGAACGTTCTTCGAGTGCATTCGATAGATTTCTGATTGCGAAGTGTTTTTAGATTCGCGACAGTGAGCTCACAATCAGTGAATTTGTGCATTGGTTTGCGTTTAGTATTTGTTTGCTGACGACAGTCATTTACTCACAAATGTATCTACTACAAGCATATGCTACAAACAAATTTGACTTTAATTAGTAATCAATTATAGAAAACTTTCTATCCAATTTCCCAATGAATAACCAATAGTAAATGTTCTTCTTGGAGGGCGTTTATGAAACTGATATCTAACGTTGTCGTAGCAACGTGAAACCATGTTAGTGAGGAATATGGAAACCTGGCCGTTTAGGCCAGGAACACATGTACAAAAGGAAATTGGGAATACAGGGATATGCACATAATCATGAGCACAGTTATCACGAGTACGCATTACATTTGATGGTTCCCTGCCATGATAGGCTTTCAGGATTAATACAATGCAACTAGACGGTACGATATTCTGATTGAACCAGGAATATCCCTATGATACTTGTTCGGGATCATAGTTATTGCAATAACTTAACCACCTACTATTCTTGGCATCTCATTACTCACCTGCGAATTTTGTTAGAAACATTAAGTTGTATAGAAGGAAACCTTAAAGATTAAGAAACAAAGAGGAAGTAAAGAAAATTAGAAAGTATTTTGCAGAAAAAATAATGCTTCTATCGTAGGAGTGCAACAAATAAAATTAGTTATTCAATTAGAATCAAACTAAAAAGAACCGTAGAATTCTTCGAACGATTAAATTTCGTCCTTTTTACTAGTTACTGTGTGATTTAGTATTTTTAAATCAAATAAAGTAGCCATAAACTGTAATAAATGACGCATCAAACTCACTTTGAAGTACGTGGAGCAAAGTAAAGAGAGTGCAATGAATGAAACTTCAGAAACCCTTAACGATGATCTCGCTCGCAGTAGTATAACTCGTGTTTGGTCAGACACTTCGCTATGTGCTTCGTAGTCAGTCTTCAATTCAAACTTATTCCTATTCCAAATTCTCGCCTACTGTCTCTGACGATCAATTCGATTGGCAATTTATTCTTAGAGGATATTTACTCAAATACATATTTTCATGCAAATCGGATGAGAAATAAATGGGAGCGGAGATATTTTTGTTTTGCATATTTTGGACAATGCGGAATATGTTTAAGGTTGGAAATCAAAGATTTGTCAGATATTCACTACTTATTATCTTGTTAACACTTTACATCATCCATGTTAAAATAATTATTTTACAGCAATGCTTTTATATGTATATCGTGGAGGCTTTATAGCATAAAAGATACGTAGTTGAGTTCTCTTTGCCGATACGGTTGAACAGCTCTCTTCTCAGCATCCGCGAATTTCGTGCCGACACGCAACAACAATCACGAATTCAACCCCGTTGCCTACGAGCAAAGAAGCAAAGGGTCATGTCTGGCCGCCCTTTGCACACCCCCATAAAGCATTGTCAGCGACAAGACCGGGATCCCTTCCTAAGCGAATGCCGTTGACAAAGACATATTCGTCTATTATTATTATTATTATTATTCGGTATTCCTTGTAAATGTCTCAGCTATTTCATTTCATAAATAATGCTTAAATGTAATACCTACCAGTTGCAAGATGAAATATATTTTTCAGTAGAAACGGATTCGCAGGAGGACGATTAAAATAAGTACAAGTGCCTACTCGCAAGAGTTTCAGCTAAACTAAACTCGTATCCTTTGCAAAGTGTTGTAACAGAATCGCGTGAGCGCTTAGGTATGAAATAACCCGCGAGGTCCCCGCTTTCAGCGAGGATTCAAAGGGAAAGGGGATTCTGCTCGCGAGGCTTTCGATTCTGTCCCTGCGTCAGTCAGACTTGCTTATCATTTTACACGCGAGCGCTTGTTAGCCCATCATTTGCAAGGGACTAATGTTTCCTCGTTGATCGTCCGCGGAAAGCAACAGGCTTTCCGTGTCGGGAAATGGAAAGACGAAGAAGGAAGTCGTCGCAAAATTGATGGGATTCGTTTCACGGTTTGCTGAATCGCGGCCAGATTGCTCTCTTGATCGAAACCTCGGTGAATTAAACAGGAAAAGCTGTGGGTAATAAATGAGAGAAGAAATTGGATGAGGACGGACGATTAAAAAATATTTGCATACTGGCAATTTTGTCTGTAGAATTTCAAGTACATCATAATAACCATCGTCGATCAGTCAAAGTGCTATATGTCTCTACCTGGAAGCGACAGCTGGACTTTAATTAAAGTTGCTTGATGCGCGTATAAGGCGAGGCAGACTCCGCCAAGTTCCGCTCTGTTCGAGAGTTCAAGCTGTTCTTAATTCCATAAGCTAAAGTGTTTCTGGAATTCGACGCTGAAATGTTATTGAAATTAGAAACACTACTCGAGCTCTTGTCGAGAATTTCGAACATGGACTGACCAGAGTCTCTTGATATGGAGTCGTAAACTAGCTGCGTATATACTTGAACATGGAACACTGGACATGCATTGGATTACGAATTAAGCTGAATTTAATTTGTGTCAAGTTATAATTCCGCTCGCGAAAGCCAAAATCTAAATTATGTTGAAATTTGTTTAATTCTCTCGCATTTTCCGCTGTGTGAAAGAAAAAAGGGTCAGCGTAGTCCACGGGTCGAAACGCGTCCTTGGTGAAAATGAAACAAGCTGCACAGGAAACGTTGATCCAGAGTAGGATTGCGGAGAGTAAAATCGAATTGTCTGTGTGCGCGCGAAGTAAGCGCTTTAGGAAGTGACCACCGGTGTACTCCGCTTGGCCGGACATGCACTCGATGTCGGTGCATCTATTGCAGTCCTGCTCGAGCACGCTGAACGTGCGAACGTTCGTGTCAAAACGGAACAACGATCCAGGACTGATCGAGTGTGCGCTTACATCGGCTCACGGAGAAATGATCGATAATTACTGGTAATAGAAGTAGTGATGAAACGAGAAATTACGAAATCAATCTAATTCATCTGAGAAGAGTAGAATGAAATCCAATTGTTCTTTTTCCTATTTGATGATACACTAGAAATGACCGTTTCAGTGAAAATTTCAAATATTATTTCTTCTCTTTTTCCTTTAATTATAAAATTGGAGTGAATTGATTTCATACAGTGAGTTATCTTCTTTATCATCTATCTAAACCCTGCATTTTATTGCATTTTATTTGTACAACTCCTCCCGTGCAAGTTTTTTCTATAATCCTGCATTTTCCAACACACTGGGATCATGATTAATACTTAACGTGCAAAGCCCTGTGATACATTGATATATGTATAATGGATTATTATCTTGCTGCAAAGTTACGAAGTCTCCTGCTTCACGGTGATGCTCGAGGGTAATAGGGTTTGCTGTCGACAGGGATCGTTTAAAATCGTGCAACGTGCAAAATTGAATATTCCACGCACAGGGAAAGTCGATGATTACGATAAAGCTTCGTCTGGAGGAAAGGATTTGCTCCCCTGGATGGAAGCAGTGAATCCGTGGCGAAATTTGGAATTCCGCCAAAGGTTTCGCCGCTCACGTATTTTATATCCGCCTTCCATTTCCTTTCGTATCTCTTAGCGCGAGCAAAATATTTCTACGCACATTAATTAGATTGCACAAGGATTGGGTTTTAAGAAAAGTCGCAGGGAATGTCTTTTTGCGTTGCTGACCGTAAGCAGCATTTCACTGTTAGACCTTCCTGTATGGAATTTATTGTGCAGCGTTCTTAAGAGTAAAGCGACTCTTATGCGCTTTAGAGATTTATCAAAATTCCTTTTACTTGGACGAATCGTGGATAAAGAGGGCAATCGTTTTCAGAAAATGTTCATTTCATTGGTAATTTGATTTCTTTGTAAAGTCATTATGCCGCCCTATGGTAAATAGGGTAATTAAAATTCCATCACACACTTCTCCATGGCTTTGCCCGTGAATTCGGCTAGAAATTATCTTCGCCTTCTTCGCCCACACCGAAAAATAGAGGGAGGCATTCCGAGGAATTGAATGACATCCACATCCCAAATAATCCCGTGCAAAGAAACACCGATTTATATGGATGATACAGTTTATTAAACGAACCGTAAACTACCTAATACAACTAGGCAGCCAAGTAAAGATCTACAGTCTGTTAAATCTACTACCATTGCTTAAATCTAAGGAAACTTAATGTTAGAATTATGTACTGTCCGCCCTCGACCATCGCCGAAATCGAGAGCAACTGTAACGAAGAAATCCCCCGAGAAAAATCGATTACTCTCCGTTGCATCGTTTCGTACTTTTTGAGCCAGCAAAGTAATACACAACGTGCTATCATTCGTTGAGTAAATGAAACTCGGAAATTCGTGGATAAAGTCCACTCGGAGTGATTTCGTACTCGTCCGAAATCTCTCTACCCTCGAGTTTCTTTTCGGACAATTGCAGCGATGGAATATTCAGTAACTGCGCGAATTGCTGTTGGGTAGACTCCACTCTCGCTGGACTGCAAGGATCCGGCAGATCTGTCGGTTGTCCTTCCTTTTCACGCGGGGCCGTTTTCCTCTTCCTCGGATGCTGCTCGCCTTTAGTTGGACTACGTTTAGACTCGCGTATCGTCACCCTCTTCTTCACTGGCCGCTTTCTGTTTTGGCGGGAAAAATAGGTAATGATGTTATCGTTGAGGACACGAATGTTTTGGAATATACTTTTCGATCAGTTTTGATAAATATTCACAAGATCGAAGAAATTGTCTACAATATACAACATAGATGTTTAATATTCTGGCAATTCTACTCTCAATACATCTACTGATTGCTGAATATTGTAAACCGCCTAATGGAGATAAAGAGGTACACTCCTTTTGTTATTCATTCCTACCATAAATTGCTGTTTAAAAATATCACACTTACTTTATCTGGACTTGTTCAGTGGCTTTCTGCGTGCCCCTCCGCATCTTCCAATAAGCTGCGACGCTTTTCGCAGCCCTCGCGACTTCTTTCCTCAGCACAGAGGGTGGTTCATACATTTCCTTGATGATCACGCGACTCTTATGCCTTTGATGTCTCGAACCTCCACGAAACTTCTCCGCCGAATCGCTGGAAACTTCCAAGGTTGACCTTTTCTTACCGAATCTCCCTTTTCTTCTGCCCTTCCTGCCGCGTCTCCAGCAGCAGACCTTTGGCTTGCAAACCACACCCTCGCAGGGCGCCGGTAGCTTGAGCTTGATCTTCGTCTTTGCTTTCTTCTTCCTCGTTTTCGCGTCTTCGTCCAGGTCTATGGATGATTCCGTTTCGATGCTCTCCTCGTCCTTCGATCGTATCTGGGATGAAACGCTTAATTTCTCAGTGGTCAATGGCTTTCTCTTCTTCTCTTTGTGCTGTATCTTGACTCTGGACTCCTTTACAGATTTCATTGATTCGTCCTTCGAGTCATCATCTTTCCCACCCCGTGTCTTCGATTTCTGGCCTTTTTCTTTTTTCGTCGAAGCCAGTGGGTGTAAGGTTGAAATGATACGTGTGCCGCTTTCGGTTGGGTACATCTCTAGCTCCTGATAATTGGTCGAGAATGGATCACTTGGATCGTTGTCCAGTTATGAATATTCTTATTCACGTTTCTATTCTTTCATTCCAAGTGAAATATCTCGTCCAAATAGTTAAATACAAATCCAATTCCTCTTTACGAATAATAATTAGAAAAGATTGATTCCATTGGCTTACTTTGTTCACAGCTTCAAGGTATTTCGTCTCAGCTTCCATAAGCTCGGGATTGTCGAATTTCTTCTTCTCTTTAATTCGACTTCCTCTTGCCTGCTTCTCAGGTTTCCCCTTCGATTTCGCTTTAGCCCCTGCTTTCCCCTTCTTTTTCGCACTTCCTCTAATCAGTGGCGTATCCACCGCTTCAGTTGTCTTTTGAACCAGTTTAATTTCTCTTAATCGCGTGTCCACTGCCTTCGTCAACTTCGAGCACCTATCGATGTACTGAAAAAGAGAAGCATATCTTTTCCATGCTATACGTTTCTCTTAAATTAAGGAAAGGAAGCATTAAATAGAGAAAAAAGAAGACTTTTTAACATGATCTACCTCCGAAAAGAGAGCCCTGTCAGTTTTGTCGAAGGATAGGAAGAATTCTGTGGGTTCGACGAGGAACAAATCCCCGCCGACGTTTCCGACACTGAGAAGTACACCCTCTTCGCACGGGGCGAGGCAACTGAGCGCCTGATTGCATAGTTGCAACGTGAAAACTGGTTGTTGAAGATTTCGAAGCATGTCCCACGCCAGCAACTGTCCGCTTGCCGTGGTCACGTAAAAAGCTGAGGCCCTTGCCTTATTCCAGCAGCCAGCCGTTGGATACTGAGTCAAGAATCTGTCGACAGAATTTACACGACGGACATTGATAGCTGATTTATTTATTTCGTTTGCTTTTTCATAAAATACAGTTATCGATGGTTCGGGCTAGAGGCAATTGAATTTGCCCAAGATTTATCTGAATGTAAAATAGTACCGTGCGAAAACTAACATACGGAGTAGAAACCAGGCAGCCTTCCCTGGTATCTTCGGCCCAAACCCGAGCCCTCCAGTCGCCGACGCTCAGAAACAGCGACGGAAAGAAGAAGTTCCGATCGACAGAGTTCACGCGTCCATGGTGCGCCTCCAGCCTCGCCGAGAGTTTCTCCGCGTTCGTCTTCGCTTTCCTGGAGCCCATCAGGAGGAGACCGTTCTCCAAGCCGAGCATGTACTTGGCGCCGATCGTTGGCGCGTAATCCAGACAGGAGATACCGATCGCTCTGTCCATGTGCGGATCGTTCGGCTGTTCTAGATCAAAGATCAACACCTCCGTTGGTGCTCGCAATTGTCGCGTGTCCCACCACATTACGCGACCGTCTAGCGAGGTTGAGTAGAATTCTGTATTGTTTTTCGATGCCAGCCATTTCACCGAATTTGCGCACTCTCTGCAAAAATATTGGACAATATTGGGTGAAGTTGATTAATATGGAGCTTGGGTTTCCTTTTCATTCTACTTTGCGCAGTCGAGTTCCTTTGGCGAGTTTCTATCCACGAGAAGTCGAAGTAGAAATGCGAACCTCTATATCTGTTCGCCTAGATATGATATAGATTATTAATCGAGATTCCAACGCTACGATAATGCAGTCACGATGTACATAGAAAGGTTTCCGGAGTTCTTTATAATAAACAGGTTGTACTTGAGTGAAGTACAGTATAATCATAGGAATCAAATCGGTGTATAAAATTATTCGAAGCAAACACCAGTACTTTAAGTAATTCACGATACACACCTATAATTAATCTTAAAACATTTGAATTTTGATCTCAGAACAAAATTCGGCGTTTATGAGAATTTGTATTTTCATTTCTGTTTCCCTTAAGCTGAAGGAAATAAATGATTCCGTGAAGTAGGAAACTTTGACGACCAGCCAAGTATCTCGATTAAAGTATCAAAACCGTTTGAAACTTTCCTCGCAGCTGAAATAAAAATGTTTAGACACGAAGCAGCCTTTGTTGTTACGGACATCTTACAAGTTTCCTTCTGGTATAGAATAACTTGATGAAAGGAGTTTCATCAACTAAAATAACACTTGCAGATCATTCCAAACAATCGGACATTGCAATAAATTTAGCACAATAGAGTAGAAGAAAAAGACTTTCGATATTAATGCTTTCCAAATGAATGGCTATTCTTCAATGCAAGCACAATGAGACAAGACAACCGTTTGAAATTTGGAAGAAAAGCGTAACGAACGCATGAAAGGAAGACGTTTCCCCTTTTCTTACCTGTGACTGTATTGTAAATGAGATGATTGAACTGGATACTTGCTGGCTCTTGCATCCCAGTAGCAGACTTGGCCATTCATCAGACCGCTGACAAGTACGGAAGGATCCCGAGGATTAAATTCGGTAGACGCGCAGGGACAAAAAGGCTCTAGCCCCATATACGGTTCGTTTGAATTCTCTGTTCGTAAAACGGTGGAGGCGTTTCATAATCCGGATTAAAAGCACGGAGGAAAGATGGTGACTTTGTCATTGACTCTCGTGTTTTCAACTGATGATTCATCTTTGCATTCAAAGTGACAAACAGGATGGATTTAAATCAATTAGCAGGATTTTTAAGTCGGATTTTCTCTCTCATGGCGGAAGGAAGGAAGGAAGGATTTAAAAAAGTTTCCATCGAGGAGAACTGGATGGGCGGGCTGCTTCTTTATACCATTTTTAATAATGTGCTTTGTGAACTTAGGCAATTGACGTGTACTTAAGAAATTCATTTTAGATTATCAATATACGTTTAATCTGTCTAAAGGGGGGAAAATGAAACGTAGGGCATTAGATAAACAATGTATCCAACCGGTGAGGACTTGAATAAGAAGAAATTCAAATATCACGAGATCTTAAATGACAAAGTAAAATAAATTAATTGACACAATTGAATTGGATTTTCCAAGAAGAATGGCGACGCAGTTCTTCTCGAATACTCAAATCGATGCAAATCTTTCAGAATGCTGCTGATGCAGTGAAAAGTAAGAGCCATGGTCAAAGTTAGAAGGTTCTTTATTCTAAAATCTTGACTTCTGAAATTCAAACGTTTATTCTACCTACCGATCTCCCAGATATACACCGTGTTACTGTAATCAGGCTGCCTCCCAAACTCCAAGAAACAGTAGCTGACAACAATCCTGTTGCCGAAATCCGGAGCCCACGAGATATCGGTCACCGGTCTCTTAGGTGTCTCCGGGTCTTTGTACATGTTCAGGGTTCTGAAAAGCGATTTCCAGAGGATGATCTATCATGGGAAAGGTGGCCGTCTTTGCATTTCTGGCAGCGATTACAAGGGATGACAAATCGCTGGAGATAAGGCCGGCCGGATAAGGATTCAGATCACAGCCGACCGAGAGTCGAGTTGCGAGATGATTAACTGTGCTCGATTCATTTGTACAGTAGAATAGTATGGGCAGGAATTTCGAGAATGTTCGTTAACACTTTGATGGGGCTATTGACCTAAATTGGATTTCATTTCGACGCAGTTTAACTAACCTGAGACCGATAGGCTGTACTAACTCTGTAGGGATCATGTCGTCAAAGTAGTGCTGATAAATGTTCAGGGTGCCATTCTGAAGAACATTCTGCTGCATAATCTGTGAGAGAACATGAATTAACGTTCCTGCCGATTACTGGCACGATGGTAAAACTAAACAATGTTAAAACACCAAAGAATTTGAAAAATGTATAAATGAGCTTAAGCAAGAATGAAGGGGAAAGGTTTCTTGTCTTTCGCACAGTTTCTACCATGATTGCTCTATCGTGAGCCTGGCGTTTGATTGATCAAGCTATTACTTACATCGAGCAAGCCTCGCAATTTTAATGGCCAGCTGTCATCCTTCTCGACCCTTCTGCGAAACCTCGCAGTGGCCTCTTCGTCCCTCGGATTGATCTCCCTGGGCCATCCACCCTCAAAGTGAAACATTCCCGAATTTTTTAGCGGGGTATTACGAATTTGAGTCTAAATTTCAACAGGGATTCAACTTTAGAAAAATGAGTGTTGGTAGTCTGAAAGGCAACGTTGCATATGGTATTCTAGGTGCAAAGCAGGATTGTATCTCTTATGGTTGTTAATGGGTAAATTATCTAGCGTGAACTCGTAACGGATAACGAATAACGATTGGCTACGAGGTAACCAAAATTGCTAACGAGGCTCGATGCACAAATTGGAATATTGTAGCATCAGATTAATAAATTGTGAATGTTTACAGTGTGTGTACTTTCTGTAAATTCTGTTTGGAATTGTTATTTAGTGAAATGTTTGATTGAATTGCAACGGGTGCAGTTATTATCTTGCAAACTACAATCTCACGTTTCCCTCGTTCACGCAAACTTTTATCATTTTGCCATAGAGGAGGGCGGCCGCTTGGAACCCGGAAACTCTGTAGAAATCTAAACAACAATAACGAGAGAAACGGTAGTCGCGCGCGAAATTGCATGAAGGTAACAAAGTTTTCGGCAGACTTGTACTTATACACACCGGAGTCGTATTTGTTTGACTGAAAGCTTTCAACAAGTTGATGCTACTTTTGTTACCGTAACGCAGCAGGAGCGTGCATGCGTTCGAAATAAACTTCTCCGCTACTTTCCAATCCGTACTAACCCTTCAGCCTCGTTTTTTTTCCACTTTGTCTGCTTGCTCTAATTTTAATTAATTAGTACCTAATGCTTTTCACGTTAAGATTTTTACCCCGGCCCTTTCGACCGTACTCCATACCAATGAAAATGAATAATTTGACGAGAAATCTTTTGAACGGGTGCTTGTTCATATGAATACGAAACATAAGATGGTAATCAGCGAATAATTTTCAACCTGATGCAGTGCAAATTTCTTCGAGTGCTGCACTCCGACGTGACAGTGCGTTCTTCTGATATATTGGTCCATTTCGGCGGGATCCGGCAAGATATTAACGTCCAAGTTTGGTGCGGTGAAATCGAAGATGCATTGCTTGCCAAATTCGGCTCGCGTTTTCACGTATACCTTTTGAATCTCCATTGTGGTACTCTACGTTAGTCTGACAGGATCAAAGAGCGAGTAAATTAGACGACTGTCAATTTTCATACGACGGAAAGCAACATGATCTTCTGATAATAATTAATTCATTAATTTGTTTTTTAATGTGGTGTTTGGATTCTTCATAGTATTTTATCTTTTTTCTTTTGCCAAACTTTCATACACTAAATATTAAACAACCAATACTGAACGTGCGTTAAATGTACCAACCCTCTTGCGCCTTTTCTTCAAACACTGATAACGTTATTAAAGAAATAATTACGGTCGCAGTACAAAACAAAAAAAAAAGAAAGAAAGAAAGAAAAAATGTTGTACAAAAATCACAGGAAATCCATACATCAAATCATTTGATAAGATTGAAGTAACATTGATACAGGAGCATTTGGTTGATTAGCTTAACCAAGAAAATTATTCCATACAACAGCTAACCTGATCGATTAAAAGAAATGTTGTTTTCTCCGAGCCATACGTCGAGCACACCCTTGCAGTCTTCTCTTGCGTCCACTGCACCCTCAGAGCCAATAATCTACGCGATAAGTCATGAATTGTCCAAGCGAATAAAGTTGCAGTCGACGAAGAAGCGATATTTGCCTTGTTTCGCAAACACACGAGAATCCGACTGAAGATTCACACGTGCAAATGTCTTCCCCTGTCGTTCGACCCTTTTCGTGTGAGTCAAGCATAAATAGAACCTTGGCATGGGGTTGAGGCGACGCAACAGTCCGGTCAAACTTATCTAACAAGAATTAAGCGCGCGGCTAGCTTTGACGCTGCTTCACGCTTGAACGTGGCCATGATTTTGCGTGGAATTTCGAGTCTATCGCCTCAACAGGCCGATACTATTCAAATGTTTCAACGACTTGCTCTTTCTAAGTGAATTGATCATTGAAACTATCATTCGTGCTACAGAATTAACAGCGAGAAGAGATATTCGTCTTGTACAAACGAAAAGTCAATTTCATACTCCTGATATTTATTCGTTTCTGCCGTACACTATACATACAGAACCGCGAGCTGTTTTATACTCTGCAATCTGCAAAACTGGCCCGATCAACGAGAGAAGGTGTGGTTCGACTGGTTCATCAAGACCTGCCGATGCAATCATTCTGTCTTAACGAACCGATCGTTTCACGTTATCCAGCACCATTCCTGGCTCGTGCATAGTCGCATTCGCGTCAAAAGGCTTCCCTTTATAACTTGATACCTCAAACAATTCCCAAGAATGTTGGATGTTAAAGATCATTTCCTTCGTTACCATTGATGAAATAATAATGATGCTAAAATGATGAATGCAATATTATATATGCAATATTATAAATATTATAAAATGTGTTAAGTAATTTCTACGTCATTGGTCAGCCATTGCAATACCATAAATCATACCGTTGAACGATTCATCTAGGCGAATCGCCTAACAATTTGTCGATTTATTCCACGAAATGATACGCCTTGAAAATGGTCCTCACTTAATATCTTTATTAAACATTTCATGCGTCTTAAGTGCAAAATATTTCACTAAAATATAAAAATCCACTAGCGTATAAAAAAGAAATAGTAGGTTTAGTAGTTATTGCCATAAAGGAATAGTAAATGTAGGTAAAAGTTTATGAATACATTTATGAATACAATATCCAATTTGTATGTAAAATCGCAAAACGCAAGATGATTTGATATAAAAATTGAAATAAGACCCGTGATTAATTTGGGTTGCGTGATATTCACGGAGATCAATGAGAGTTGCTAGCTTGTCCATCGTCTGACTTGCAAGCGATCTACATCCCTTGGAGGAAACAGTTGCTTTACATACATATAATTATCCCTTTAATTACCTGCTGCTATTTCGTGCAATGACTAATTATTTATCGTTTAACACAATACTTAACTTCTCTATATCGATGTATGATCTAAGACTTGAGAAAAGTTCCGAGCAGTCTCGCTTTGTCCAGAATGATACTTCTCTATCGGCAGTACTTTCCCCGGAAAGGGAACTTCACAAGTCGTCACTCTTCCTAGTGGGGTCTATTAAAATTAACTCTTGCCTCGTCTGTTCGCCCGGCAAAACTCTGATCTACCCTTCCCTTCGAGGAATGCGTAATAACCGCGAAATAAGTCCTGACGAAAGGCAGCAGAAAGATTCTTCATCTGGAATTTCTTCCGGACGAAACTCTTCGACGAGATTGTTTGCCTTGCCTTCCGATTTTCCTCGGTTTGCTGGGAACATCTCGAGCGAGAGGTAGGAATACTTGGGAATGATTTTTATGCATGGGCAGGGCAAAATATTGATGGAATTTGTGTCTTCGGTATATTTGTTTGCCCAGTAGCGAGTCTTAGTCAGTTATCATCTTACTCGCCTGCTTGGAAACTTTTTCCTCGGACTCGCCTTCCGTCCTATCGAATGACGTCCGCACGAAAGCAGCAGATATCCTCGGATAAAATTGCTTCACTTTACGAAACTCGTCGTACTGCATGACCTTCTGCTTCATCATGTTCCACAGTTCTTTCTGCTTCTCCTCCTCTTGCCTCGCCAAGTCCTCCCTCGACAATGTCCACTTTCTATCCTTGCGTTGGTCCCTGCGCCCCGGCGGTCTCTTCCTGGCAGGCTTATCGCTCAGAACAGTAGAAGTTTCTTTACGTTCAATTTTCATGCTGGACTGTTTGTTAGCGAGGACCTCCGTTTCAGATACCTCGTGCTTCGTTTCCTCGATCGAGGACAGCTCGGTTTCGACCAGCTTCTCAGATCGTTCGAAGAGCTTCTTCTCGATGGACCAGGTGCTGAGTCTTTTCGCGATTGCTCTCTCCTGCCAGGCACGCAGTTCTTTCTTCGCCTCCTCGAGTTCGCCTCGCAGAACATTTGGCGGAGCGCTCTTCATCGCCAGAATCTTTCGTTGGAACGCGCGGGGCGGGGCGGGGATCACGGCAATGTAATCGGATAATGTTCTGAACCATTTGTTTTCTATGACGAACGATCGGTTCCGTTCGACATCCACTTCCCTAGGCTCGATGTCCTCCGATATCTTCTTCGTTAATCTGGATCGTTGTTTCTCTGGGACAGAACGAGACACCGGGAAATTGAGAAATAATTCAGAATTATAGAAATACACGGATATTAAAGTTGTGATGAAGAATAATTGTATGAGTAATTAGTTGCATAAATAATGAATCTCGTATCCACCTCTCCATAAATAATTCTGTTAAGGGAGATTCATTAGAACTATTGTATGATGAATTCCTATCAAATCATATAGAAATTGAGATTCATTGTCGGATCGTGGATAAAATATTGTAATTTCTGCGCATGGAGCTCGCTCAACGAATCGATTGTCCTTTACGATTCCCGAGGATCAGCCAATATTCAATTTGCAGAATCTCGAATCAATCCTTCCGAGCTGTATGATTAAAGTAGAAAAAGGATTATCTGATACGATTCCACGATGACGAGTGATTAAAAAATTACTTTCACATCCTTGCTGGCACGCCTAATTAGAATAGATCTCGTTCGCTTTTACTGTTAATTTATTGGAGTCGTTTCAGCGCTGCTGCAGGCCAGCAGCTCGTTACTTTTAACTTTCAAGCGATCGTTTAAGTGGCTTCCGACGCGTTATTCCGAGTTAATTGTAACTAACGGGGAACTCGAGACGAGACGACGGCGAAACACGGGACAGGAATTAATTCGCCACGCCGGTAGCAGCGTGATACGACCGCGACAGAGCGTACGCCTTTGGCTGTTTGCACCGTCTCGATTGTATAGCATTTACAAGGAGCGTAGAACCGCGGCGACAAACTCGAGAAACTTTCGGAAAAATCTCAGCTCGCTCCCCGGCGAGTGTGAAATGAAATTCCGCGGAAATGATTGAGTACCTGCGAGGTAATTGAACAACGAGTCGTACGCTGCTCTTTCAGCTACCCTTTGAACACCCCGGTTCTACATGCATATACCTTTCACTCTTTTTACGACTGTCTGCTGAGCTACGAGAAATTTCTAATTCTTTCGAGAAACAGTGATTCATGCTTTCCTTTTTCCCTCTGCTTTCTTCATCGTCAGGATAGATATTTGGTCTGCTAATTAAGCCTGATCCATGGGAAATTAGGTCATTTCATACGTACTCGATGAGTGATGCTATGTAATTGCAAAACATTTGCATTGCCTCGCTAAATTTGGAACATTCTCTCTAAATTGGAATGAAATACTCCCACTTTCCTGTATGAGAAAGCATTGCGAGGCAGAAACAACAGAGTACGAGGGAGCGACAGGGACTTGGAATTGTGAGAATTGTCACATTTTATCTCGTCGAAGGAAAGGCAAATTTGGCAAAATTTCAACAATCTTACCTTTCACATCGATGCAGCAAATTTTCGGTTTACAGACTTTCTTCGCGCAAGCCTTCAGGATTTTCGCTGGCCGCTCCTTTGTCCTCCTCTCTTTTATCAAAGCTACATCCGCATCATCGGAGAGTTTCTTCTCCAATTCATCCCAACTCTTCCGCGCAGTTTTGATCACTCTGGATCGACTCCTCATGTGCATCGCTGACTTTTGCTTCTTCGCATCATCCTTGTCCGCATCGGTGTCTTTCTTTTCTACCGCTGCCACCATTTTTCCCGCTAATAATTCCTGCGCTGCTTCCATATCTTCCTCGTCGAGTGGTTCGAATTTCGCGGACTCCTTTCGGGAAGACAATGAATAATTATAATTATAGTCTTCTGATTTTTCATGCAGCTGGTGGAAGTGGTTTCTCCTCCTTTCTCTTCGTCTTGCAAGAATTTCCCGAACTTTGACAACGAAAGTGAACATCGATTGACAATTCAGTTTTTATATCTTTTAAGTTTATACACCGTTTAGTGAAAGAATAATGGAAGAGATGGAAAAGGGGGAACATATTTTGAGCCCAAGGGTTCCATTTTACCTCCTCTATCTTGCGAAAGTACTTCAGTTCTACTTCGGCAATATGAGGGGAGCTCATCTTAGGAATACTCTTTCCTTTCGGTTTCGGACTTTTCACCTTTTTCGTGCTGTTCTTCTTCTCCTTTACCATGCTCATGCGTTTATCTTTCCTCTTATCCTTTGCGTTATCCTTCTTCTTTGACTTTTTTCTTGTGCCTTCTATACGAAGAAGGGACAAACGGTGAGAAGAGCCGTGGATCAGACGAATTTCCTTTAGTCGATTGTCGATCGCCTTCTCGTATCTACTGCATCTATCTAGATACTATGGAACAATGGAATAATCCTTTTAACTTGGAAAAATGTAAGCTCAATCAAAGATATAAGCTCAACAAAAGATATTCATCAAGGTAGATGACTTAATAAGAACATTTGCCATTAAATATGTATACGAATGTAACAGTGGCATTTGGTAAACTTTATGCCATAAATTGATACCAAGAATCTTACGTTACTTAAAAGTGTTTTCTCTTCCTTAGTAAATGTCATGAGGTCTTCCGAACAGTCCAGAAGGAATATACTTCCGTCATGATTCCCGACAGCGATAAATTCGCCGTCTTCGTGAGGGTTAATCGCTGTTAAACTATTATTGCATAGGCGAATGCTTGTCAGGGGTGTTTTCATGCCTGCCAGCACGTCGTATGCGTACAACATGCCGTCGTTGCTTATGGTATAGAAGACGGAACATCGTGATCTACTCCAACAGCCACCATTTAGGTCGACGTCTTTATTGCTGCAAGTACAGAAGTTTGGAAATCTATAATCTCGTTTACTTGGAGACGTTGTAAAACTCAACATTAACAATCGTGCTGCTACTCCTTAAGAAGTTACATAAACGACGAGATTTTTCAAGTGTACAGATTATTCTGTAATTATAATCATTACAAAGGTTGCAGAAAAAAAATTATGCAAGTGCATAAGTCGAGGCAAAATGAACCGGAAATTGATGCAATTATTAGTCGCAATATTTGAATAGAGTAGCAGGAGTTTTAATCACTGTACCAAACAGTAAAAAAAGATCCTTCCTTCGTATCATCAGCCCAGACTTTAGCGCACCAGTCGCCGACCGTTAAGAAATTCTTCGTGTACGTGGGGTTTCTATCAATTGCAACGATAGCTCCCGTACAGCATTCGAATCTCAGCGCTAATTTTTCTGTCGGATTATTGCCTCTTCTATTCACGTTCAGAACTATACCGTTCTCCGTGCCAGCTAAGAATCTACTGTTCATCGTCGGTTCGAATTGGAGCGACGTAATACCGACTGCGTTTAGAAGGTTGGCTCTTGATGGACTCTCGAGGTCCATCACCAGAGTATCCGTGGGCCTTCTTAGATTCCTGATGTCCCACCATAAAACCATACCGTCGGTGGATGAAGAGAAAAAGTCTGTGTTGGTCTTGGATGGAATCCAATAGGCCTGGGTCGCTGGGTGCCTTGAAATGGACAATAAAAAGGAAGGATATTTCCGAGATTGTTCCTCTGTAGTTAACGAAAAACGTGCAGTCGGTCAAAGTACAAATTTAATTTGTTGCTTTCTAAATAATATCATTCATCATAAATAGTATCATTCGATTTGAAGAAAAATAAGTAATTTATTTGATAAAGATTTCTTTCGTACACGACACTTGATCAAATATTTTCCATATCCAAGTAATCAAATCCTGTGGGTACTTTCATGGATTTAACCATTCTATTTATAAGCTTGAATAATTATTAATGTACCTGTGGCTGGTGTACACGTGAGAAATGTGGCCAGGCTTGTTGCTCATTCGAATGTCCCAGCAGCACACTTGGCCGTTTAAGAGACCACTAATCAACAGCACCGGGTCGCGAGTATTAAACTCGACTGACATCATCGGGGAGGATGAGTTTAATGTGTACAGAGCTTTGTTGGGATTTTCTGTGCATGGGAAATTGATAAGCCTTTGTAGTAATCTAATAAACCTACGAACATGTGGTGATTGGAAAATTCATATGAAACTTTTATATTAATTGACGATAAAAGAGAGAGCTGTGAGGTAATTAATTAAGGCGAATACATTGATCAGAGCATGGTGCTTGATAAATCGCTCGATTAGTAACTCTAATTAATTCCAAAATTCTTGGCCAAAAAGATAAAATCGGTAAGGGAAATGACATGAAACATGTGGCCAGGATAATCTTTCGATACTGTGCAGTCCATCAGCCAAACGGAAATACCAAATTTCGCCTGTATAAAGGCATGCACAGCATCGGCTCGATCGATGGAACGTCACCCGTGGCAAATAATGTCGATTGATCGCGGTTCATTGTCGAATGACATAAGGAATATCCGAGTACCGATGTCCCAGACGTAGGAATTCGGACTCACGTCCGTCGGATGCTTTTCGAATTCCAGAAACCCGTAAGCAGCGGCCAATCGACTCGCGCCATTCGGGCACCAGGATAAATGCCTGATCGGTCTCACCTTTGCTTCCGGATCCTCGTACAGATTCGTAACTCTGAACAAAAGGGATAAGAAAGGAGTGCAGGGGAAATTAAGTTAGGGCGAGGCATACCTGATACTATACACTTTGGCCATGGATGTCGGAATCAAGTCATCGAAATAATTCTCGTGAATATTCACTGCATTGTTTTGGAGTATATAGCCTTCCATTTTCTAAATGTATATAAATCTTTCAACCAATCTGTTGCATTGTACGTTTAATTAGAAACAAACATTTTAGAGATACGAATGAGAATTGTCAAATGAAATGCATTCTTAATAAATTGATCGAATTTTCGATTTTATTCGCAGCTATTTTTCAAGGGTGTTGCAACAATTTCAATATGTTTTACCTTTTATTCTTACTCCACTCACCGTTAATAACTTTTCCACGCAAATTGCCCAATTATCACCCTTTTCTACGCGTCGACGGTACCTTTGGACAGCTTCGCTATCTCTTGGGTTTATTTCCTTAGGCCAACCCCCTTCGGCATGGTGCACCCCTGTATTTACCATAATCCTTTCCTTCGTTTGCGCCTGGAAAGATAGGCAAGCAATTCGTAGAGACGATGAATATAAAGTCGATAAAGATTTTGCCTATCTTGGCACTTGACAAATTTCATTGCTGCTTTTTAATTCGTTAGAATTTCCAGTGTTACTATATTGTGCAACTACAATGCTATGGAATACAATGAAGTATCGAAGGGATGTTAAAGACTCTTTTAGTAAAATGTCAGTATTATGATCATTAAGGCACAATTACGATAATGTATATAGCTCGTACTACTGGCTGCCATAATCCCCGAAATAGACCTGAGACATTTAAGAATATTACAATTAGGGTTATGCAATGGTTAATGAATTATTACTCACATCGTGAGCTGCATAGACCGAAGACATTTGCGTTTGAACATGACAACGCACGCGAAGGATATACTTGTCCATCAGCGTAGGATCCGGCCAGATGTTTTCGTCGACATTTCTGCTCGTCGAGAATGTGCATGGCTTTCCGAATTGACTTCTCGCTTTGATGTACGTATATTGAGCCAACATTTTCGCAGCAGACACTCATTGAGCCCCGCACGCGTATTATAAAACGCTATATATGTTAGAAAATAAAAATGCCACTAAAATAAAATCATCAAAATATTCCCGATAGGAAAACCCGAGTCCTTTTCTACTGATCTCGTCTGATCGAAACAGATGAGGATTGAAACGTGACGTTCATAGCGAATACTCTACTATGTCAAAGAAATTTGAACGTTATGCTCGAGACAAGTGGTATGGAAATGTAAATTACCATAGTTCAGTCTTTTTCCAATAAAAATTTGTAAATGACTGGATGAACTTGTTCTCCATGGTTATTAACAAGTCAAGAGTTAAGTAAACTGTCTATTCAATTGCAATTTCCTTTAGCCATGCTCTACCGATTACTCCACCGATACTAATCGCAGGGGAAACCCTGTTGCCTGATACATTCGTGAATGTTTCATCGCGAACCACAATTTCCCCTGCAATTTCCATTCTCGAGAAATTCAACGGGGCTGAAACGGTCCAGAGGTAGAGACTCCTCCCCATCTATTGGCCCTTTGAAAGTAGTAAAAAAAACGTTGCGAGCGCTTTTACCCTCTCTCACGGAACATTAGCGATTTCTTTTAGCCGCTAATTTCCTCGACTCGCTTCTTTTGTACATGAAAAGATTCAATTTTCAAGCGATTCTCTCTGGAGAAGGTGCACTCTGTAGAATTGCCACCACTGGCATAAGTTGGTACAGCGCTCGGCCCATCACCGCATCATCCCTTCGTGACCTTCCGCAATTTCTGCTAGCCGCACGCTGCTATCGAAAATCCGGCAATCAATGCTCTCGCACGGATCCGTAAATCGCATAAGCCATGCGGAGGGATTGCTACGAATGCGGTGATCGCGACTAAAATTCACTTGGACAATGTCCAACCATTTGAAATAACAGTAGAGGAATACAATATTCCTTTACGATGAACTGCTCTGATTAATGAAGATGATTTCAGCGATCTCGATGATTCGCGCAATCCTAGAAGCAGAACGTGCCAGCGACTAATCAGTGTGAACAATCAGAAGCGACGCGTAAAAAGATCTCTCGTATCGATTGCTTAAACAAATCGAATTATAAATAGAAAATTGTGGAAGAGGGATTCGATCACAGATTTCTCTGTGTAAACTGCTACGTTTAGTTTCTCATACAAATAATAGCTAAGTTTCCGATATCCCTTTAAAGTTTCGGTCGGGAGAGTTTGAAGAGGCGTCGTCGGAGTCTCGCTTAGTTAATTGCGAATTCAGCAATCACTACTCCGACATGACTTTCCAGATCGCATACGTTAACACGCCGCGGTTCCTAATG
Source organism: Holcopasites calliopsidis (assembly GCA_023838395.1). Taxonomy (NCBI): domain Eukaryota; kingdom Metazoa; phylum Arthropoda; class Insecta; order Hymenoptera; family Apidae; genus Holcopasites; species Holcopasites calliopsidis. The sequence goes on along the minus strand of JALHAQ010000012.1, from coordinate 4,885,312 downwards.
AATCTGATTTGGCGCGGTGCGTTGCATATTGTCATTGACGAGTAGAGAGACATCGCGAGAGCAGAATCAGCATTCTACTACAGGAATTATGATAAAAGGGTTGTACTTGGAAATATTTGAAGAAGCTTCAATTCTACATTTATAATTGTAATAATTAATCATTCTTTTGTAATTTAATTGAGCAAGAAGTAACATATAATAGAATAGAAATATTGATAAACTAAGAAATTGAAGAGTTCTGATTGCGTTATTAAAAAGAGGAATGTATTTCTGCAATTGAACTCGATAACTCCTGAAAGGGTATTTAACGAGGAATGCTGTTGTCAGAGAACTGCACAGCAGAGCAAGCCAATTTGGCGATGAATGAAATCGATCAGTGTCTGCTGCGTATGTCGCGAGACACGTATCGATGATAAACTCGTCCGGTGGAGCTAAAGCAATCTGAGATTGGAATCCAAAGTGTCCTATGATGGCAGTAGTAGGGCGAGTAGAATTTAACAAGAGACACACATATTTCCAACAATTCCCCCAATGGAAAATGTAGCTACGAATTTTTCAATAAATCAGCTCGCTAAGTTTCCAAGAATTCGCTATTAAATGAAATTATTGAAACATTCCGCAAATGAAAGGAACAGGCCTGAACATAGCTTCCTCGTTCCGAAGACAATATCACATTCACCATGATAACACCAAAATTTCAGTAATCATAATCAAAAACCATCTTCCAAAACCATTATTTTCTCACAGTAATGAAATTTTGCGTTAGAAATCTGCAACAGCGACACAAGAAAACTAAGAAAACGTGAATTTTATACGCCAGTGATCTGAAACATACAAGTTTTATCACAGTTTGACAAGCAATATTAACCTTTCACCAAGCCAAATTGCAATCAAATACTTCTCATCTCTGAAAATCGATCTGCTGATGACAAAAAGGACGCGCTCGCATTGTTTGTCGGGAGATGGAGGGATGAAAAAGGGAAAATGTGATGTCTCAGCGTAAGATACATCGACAATTCGTTGCAGGAAATGTTGAGATTCCTATTCTGTAAGGTAAAGCTTTTCTCCGCGTCAAAGAACGCGAAAGACACCATCGTCTCGACTCTGCTACGATGCCCCTGTTTTTAAATTCACCGGTACTCGGGGGAAAAAGTCTTGCAATTAAAGACAGATTCGTTTGACGGTATGTACCGGCAAACCTAAAGAAGATCAGAGACGTTCGAACGCGAGACAATTTGAAATGAAACGCTGCTTTGTTTGAAAGATCGACTATTGTTTCATCCCGCTTAAACTGGTTGATCGTTAGTGAGGAATTACTGGCAGAAATATTCAATCTTTATTCACTTTTGCATTCAATTAATTTCATTATTAATAGAAGTGTGAACATTTTATTGCTGTCAATAAAATAGTTGTAAGCGCTCGTAAATGAATAGCCTTCAAATATTAACGCGTCTGTCTAAGTTCACGATTCTATTAATCGCACGTCTAATATAATGTTAAAGCACAATATGTGACAGGTGTCTTCGCACTCAACGGCTTCGCTAAAGGAGCTAAAAGATTGCTGTGTAAAAACCATACGACAGAAACAAGCGAAAGAGGTAAGAAGCGGTTCAATCGAAGTCGTCGGTCAATTCGATTTGCAAGAGATCACCGAGTTTTTATCGAACAAAAAGTTGCAGGCAATAGGAAACTTGAACGATGCATTGAAGCTCACCAAATATACGACCATCAATAGATCCATTGATCACGGTAAACAGAGCCTTGATCTGATTAAGCCACAAGTGTTACCGTTAGTAGCGAATCTCTGCACTGGCATTCATCAGAGATCCAATGTTCAAAAACATCTGATCGATCCTCGCGCGATTAATTGTATCAGAAAGAAACATACTAGAAAATGTGTGAAGAGAGTTTGTAATAAGAATAAGCAGTCTGATGTGAAGTGTGGTTCTCAGAGGCCATCGATACGATCCAATCAACGCCCCATTAATTACAAAAGATCTCTCATTCAAGAATGCTCAAAGACACAGTATTCTTCTGCTCGACGCTCTTCCGAAAGCGACTATCAGGAATACTATCGGTTCATACAAAGCGCAACTCCCTCATATGCCAAGAAACCTGAAAAATATCGAAGCCAGAAGGCATCGAAACTATGCTTGGCTGATCGCGCGAGAGTGGCAAGAAGCTGCAACAGAAAAGACTGTAAGCAGCACAATAAACAACAATCTATATTAGACAAGGAGAGAAGGAAGTCGCTCCGCCACGTGTACGAGAAAACATATGACAAGTACCCTCCGGAAACGACGTTCAGTAGCGGCGACTCGAAAAGCTACGCTTCCAGAATAGGCAAGATGATGTCTTTGGGGCAGAAACAGGATCAAGGAGTGCGAGATACGCGAGATACAGAAAAATGTTGCAGTCCGAAGCGATCGAAATCTCTGGTAGGTAGTGAGCAGTGCGATTCGTCCATGGCCTGCATGGATAAAACGGACGGAGAAACAGACCTACCACCACCGAAATCCAATCACTGGACGGAAAGGAAGCGAACGCTTCAGTGCGGCGCGAGACCTTGCTCCGTACGCAGTAGTTCAGCGTCCATCGTGTTCGTTCCTTATCAGAGGCCGGATAAAAGCAAGAAGCTGGAAGTTTTAAGGCTGCCGGATCGGAAAACATGGGCAAGACACTCATCTTCCTGTCCCAAGTCCAAAAAGGACGTACGGGAAGCAAAGATGAATTGCGTGGTTTCCTTCGACGATGATGCAAAGAAATGCTTCAAGATTCCGTTCGACGCGGAACACGTGAACGATTCCAAGCCCAGTGCGTCTACTCGTCCCCAGGTGAGAGAGATGTGGCAGAGTGAAGACTGTACGCCGAAAATGAATCAGCCATGCCTTGAAAAGCCACCGCTGCCACCGGCTGGTATAAAAAGAAAGAAAGTATTTTATAAATGCAACGGCGAATGGAAGAAGCAAACGTATCCGATTCGGGTGAAGGTTTTCAAATCGAAAAATAGTTTGGACCCTTGTCTGCCGTTGATAACCAATGTTCGACGTGGTGCTCGTTGGTCCGTGGAAGGAATTAAAAAGCCTCGGCTGAGTCCTGTCCATCTCGAAGTTGCCAGATTTTCGAAAAATTGTCCCTGTCCTCCGAAATACTGTCCTGATGTTGATATTGGAAAGACTAAACAGTGCGCTGAGAAGATGAGGGAACGTATGCGGAGACAGTTGAACACGTGTCCTGATCCTTGTGATTCATGAGTCGTCACTTTTCTACAACAATTATTATCTTTTCCATTAATCAAATGCAGAAACTGTTCAGACACGCCCATTATCGTGACTGGTTTTTATTCTTCATATGACTGTGCTTAATTAGCTGTTCATCAAGTGGCAACACGATGAAAGCTATCGCAAAATTGTAACATTTATTGTGATAAAATCATTGGAATGTGAAAATAAATGAAACGCATCGTGATAATAATCTTTCTTCGTCGGTATAAGAAGCGAAACGTCCACTGTTGAGTGCAAACAAATGAAATGTTCAGCCTGGAAAAAAGTGCAATGCAACTTGTCAAACAGAGGAGTAGCAGGAATCTTGCGTGCAGCCGCTGTTGGCAACTTTTCACATTTATCATCACACCACGTTCATATATCTTTACCGTTCTGTACCGGAAACACACTTGCGTATCAAGTAATCTCGCTCTGCGAACGTTATTTTTTGTTCTCAATCCAGAAGAGATGAATACTCTTCGTGTACTCTTCGTTTTTCTTCCTTCCCCTAAACATTTGCCAAGAGACTGACTATAACGCTAATTGCAGAGACATTTCTGTCAAACTATTTTAACTCGAGTAACTCCATTTAAACTGAAGCTAAATGCGAGCCGCATGATTAATTCACTTTTCCGATTAAAATGGTGATAAAATACGTTGTCCCCGGAGATGGCTGGAGCATAAAAGCAAGCGATAGCGCGTTGCCTGAAGCGGCCAGCCGTCGTAGTACAGGAATATGGTTCCCTGTTTAATCAAATTTCTTTCTTACAAATTATTAGACAAAGATGGTAATATTGAATTGTTCTTTTTGTTCCACAGATAGTCGACGACTGGTACCACATGGTGCACACGTCGATACGAAAGAGGTCAGCGGAACCACACCTCGAGGTGCACGAAAAATTATTGCAAGACCGCAGGGTGCGTCGAGCGGAGCAGCAGCGGGTGAAATCGCGAACGAAACGAGATCTGATAATGAAACGCGGTCCGTCCAACTTGAGAACGATCCTGAACGACGAGATGTGGCCCCAAATGTGGTATTTGGTTAGTTCAATTGTTTTTTGTTTCCTTTACAGGCTGACCGATTATCGTGAGCAAAGTGAATCTAATAGATTATGAAAGATTCACTTTATATTTTCAGCCTTTCGCGGCCCCTTCTAGAGATTTTTTTCATTGAATTGCAATTATTAAGAGTAATAAGCAATGATTCTTGAAAACAATAATCTGCTCCTCCTATTAATGTATGTACTTCGTTTCAGAATAGGGGAAAGGGATTAGACATGAACGTGCAAGAAGCCTGGGCCGAAGGGATCACCGGAAATGGAGTCGTGGTGACGATCCTGGATGATGGATTGGAAAAAAATCATCCCGACCTCTATAAGAATTACGTAAGCCCTGTCCTAAGTTAATAAAAGCTGATTGAATGGATCTTTGCACTAGTAAAGCTTTCTCACTAATCCTTGGTCAAGGGAAAAGATAGTAAAACATTAATCAGAAGGAAGCGAAAAATAAAAGGATATGATGGAAGGATCAATTGCACACGCAGCAATCTTTCTTTTTCATTTCTGTTCAGTGTAATATTGGCAGTTCCCTTGAAAATAAAACGTGCATACACTTGGAGACTGTCACGGAATTTCTCACCAATACTGAACGTGTAATTTCAATAATTTCCAAGTACTAACATCGTCGCGCTAGGAATTATTGTGAAAAGGAACGTGTTCGAAACGATCTAATGACAATAGCTAGAAATTAAGGACAGAAATATTGAAAGGGGTCGGGTTGCCCGACTTCAAGAAGCAAACAGTTCATTCCGCGCTACCGAAATTGTTGAACTTGCTAGCCTGGAGCCAGCTGGTACAGTCAAACAGTAGTCTTGGACCGCAGAAGGGAACCGCGTGCGTTTACTAGCAAATGCCCGAAGTTAATAAGGTAACCGCAGAGAAATGTGTATCGAGCACTACGTATAATCTCGCAGTAGAGACAGACGGAGGTTCGCGATCGGGCACGGACCACAGCCACCGTATATTGAGATCTAGTCGAGTGATGCGGATGGATCGTTGAATTTTAAATTTACCGTTCGCGAAAGAAAAATATTTGCAATATTCAGGTGGACTGGATTGAAATAACCTAAAGCGTTGCAAATTCTTTTGTCTTTGTTGTTTTAAGCTTTTCTGCTCATCGGTTCTCTGCTATATTTGCTTTTTTAAACGACAGAGGGATGTCAGGAATATAAATTTCTTTCAGAAAGTTAATGTAACATTCGTCTTTTAATGTAATGTTGGTCTTTTGATTTCTTTTCCTAGGTGAAAGTAGGAATTGTTTAAACGTTCGAGGGAAACAAACCACGATATAAGGCAATCTTTGGAAAGAACTTGAAAACAATCCCGAGAACTGCCTCGAGGAAAAAGCAATTACAATTGGCTCCAGTAGGAAATCGATGAAACTTGGTAGCCAAGTCGCATTCAGTGATTGCCAAAGTAGTTCGATCGATACTAATTAAACATCTTATCGCGCACCGATAGACGAAGCGTCAAAAGCCCATCGAGCTTCTACAGAAAAGTATTATTCTTGTGGTTTCTCGCGAAACATGAAATTGTTTGTTCATCGTTTCAGGATCCACAAGCGAGCTACGACGTCAATAACCATGACGAAGATCCCATGCCGCGATACGATGTTCTAGACAGTAATCGACACGGCACCAGATGCGCCGGTGAAGTGGCTGCAACTGCGAACAATTCCCTGTGCGCGGTGGGCGTTGCATTTGGGGCTAACGTTGGGGGTAAGTGTACTCGAACAATGTACTTTAGCTCTGAGGCAAAACGCGTATGTAAACGAGAATCATAAACATGTGCTCGCCCCTTAAGGATATGATAAACAATTGAATAAGTAATGACTTTATTCTAATGAATGATCAAGTAGAGGGGTTAAGCGATTCTCGAATGGTTTAGAAACTAAAACTGCTTATGAAAAGGCAAGATATTGAAAAATGAATGTCCAATAATTGGATTAAGGATTTTGAATTTTCTTTGCATTTGATAGGGGTTCGAATGTTGGATGGGGACGTAACGGATGCTGTCGAAGCGAGGTCTCTGAGCCTGAATCCTCAGCACATCGACATTTACAGTGCCTCCTGGGGACCAGATGATGACGGAAAAACCGTCGACGGTCCTGGTGAACTTGCCACTAGAGCTTTCATCGAAGGAATCACAAAGGTTCGTAAATATTTCTCATCGTATGTAGACGATATTAACTTTTATAAATCGATGGCAAACCAATGTAAAAACTTTTCCAAATTACTAACTTCCAACTGTGCGATATGTTGGGAGAAAAGATTTTCAAACAGCAAAAGGGTTGATGAAAAACTCGATTGCTCAACAAGTACAGGAAAAATTACAATTCACGCCCCATGTCTGCCATTCCTTGTCACTGCGCTATGGAAATTACAGTTTCCCTCCATAGAAAACTAGATACCCTCTCGCACTTCATCTGGGTAACGAGAGAACGCGACATTCGTTACCCTGTTTGTAATTCAAGAAAAGTTTCATTGATGAACCGCTGGCGATAGCATCGGCGGGGCTGCACCATGGGATGAAATTTCCACAAATGTATATAGCATATCAAGCTAAAAGCACTCTGCCCGGATCTTTCCGCGGGACGACAATGGAAAAGCAGCAGCTGCCTCATTGTTATCTGAATGTATGTGCCTAGTAGAAGTTGCACGGCGGCAACAATTCTCTTCGATTGCCAGAGGAGACGTGTGAAGACCCTTTATCTCGGTTCCTCAGACAACGAATTTCAGCCTGTCAGCCGTCCTTGCGTCGAACTAACCGACCGATCGTTAGAATACAGATGGAGCGTCACGATTAAAGCCTGGGGACAACTTCGGAGACACCAGCAAGATCGAGGGTATCTAAGAAGAACGACGAGATGCTTTCAATTTTCGTGGTAATCTGATAGTCGCAAATAACTTGTTCGTCTTTCTTATTGTGTCATCAATGATTTATCGTATCGTGACAGGAATACAGTGCTAATTTTATCGGACAATGTGCTATCTCTAGGCTTTCTGTTCATTTAGAATTTATAATTAACTTAACACAAATAGTTACCTCGATCTTCAATTCAACATTATTTTCTGAATTTTACGTAAATTCGTGTACTGAAAAGTCCCATCGCAGTTTCCATCTATTAACATTTTTCTAAGAACGGAAAACGATGAAAATTGTCCAAGGCATAATCCTCTGAGCGTAATTACGGTAATGTGATGTAACAGCCAGGGACTGATCGGTAATTGACGTTGCGCGATAATAGTTTCAACAATTATCAGATCGAGCGAATAATGATTGGAGGGGAACGGTGGTTGCCATGGACAAGCGTAATTCAATCACGATGCAGAATGAGGAATTTCTTTGCCTGGACCTGGCTTAACAGACTCAGTCGACGAGATTAGCCCTCGGAAAGTTTCTAATTGGGTGCTTTTAAGCTAACTCTCCTCAACCCTGTACCTGTACGTATTACCATTTTAAGCTTGCTCGCCTGCGACGTGGCTGTAAGTCATATGCAAATATCGAAAGGTACCGTGCGCAAGATTTCCAGTGGTACAAAGTTGCAGGAGTAACGCGGTGGTAATTAAGAAAGGCGCAGGACACGACGATTAATTATTCATTCCGGGAGCGGCATATTTCACGCCTCTCATTAAATCCGCTTTGATCTTCAGGGTCGTAACGGTAAGGGGTCAATTTTCGTCTGGGCGTCAGGGAACGGTGGCAGGGATCATGACAACTGCAATTGCGACGGTTATACGAACAGCATCTGGACGCTGTCCATCAGCAGCGCTACTGAGAACGGTCAGGTGCCTTGGTATAGCGAAGCCTGTTCCTCTACCCTGGCCACCACCTATAGTTCTGGCTCGTCCGGCGAGAAACAAGTGGTAACTACTGACCTGCATCATCTTTGCACGAGCAGTCACACGGGCACGTCCGCGTCAGCACCCTTGGCCGCTGGTATTTGCGCCCTTGCACTCGAGGCGAACAAACAGCTGACTTGGAGGGACATGCAACACATTGTTGTAAGGACGGCGAAACCTGCCAATTTGAAAGCTATGGACTGGGTGACTAACGGTGTGGGGAGAAACGGTGGGTTGGAAGAATAATTTCGCTTTCTCTGCATACTATGCAGATGCATTGACCATTTTTTCATTTCTACTTAGTGAGTCACAGTTTTGGCTACGGCCTGATGGATGCCGCAGCTATGGTGCGCCTGGCCAGGAGATGGCGAACGGTGCCGGAGCAACACAAATGCGAGGTTTCGGCGCCGCACATGGGCAGGTCAGGCCATTCTTTTAATTAATTCATTCAGTCAAGTCTATTAAGAAAGCTCTGAGTTATCCTGAATTTAACCAACTAAAATAATTAACCCCAGGATTTTAAGAGAAATATTTTTACAAGTACCCATAGTTTCTGATAAAGTAGAAGAGAACTTTCTTACTGAAGGAGGCTCTTTCTTACTGAAACGAACGGACGTTAAGCCAGCGAGAAACATCAAATACGTTTAGGAGGCATCACTTTTGTGAAATAAATGATCTATCACTATTTCCGCCACGTACAGTACGCTTTGCGCTACTGTGGCAACGATAAACTGATCCCAGGAAGTGGCTTCTGCGTGCAATTGATTTCATACAATCGATCGCGGAACCATTTACCGTCGAAACGACAGAATTGTACCAGTAGTAGACGAATATAGAACATATGAATTTTCCCAAAAAACTCGATAAGAAATACGAATTTTCCAAAGGAAAATTGTGAAATTTCATATCTTTCCTATGACTGACTTCAATTTCACGTGTGTAGACCCATACCACCAAAAAGCCAGCTAACTCTGGAACTGCACGTCAAGGAGTGTAGCGGCGTTAATTTTCTGGAACACGTACAGGTAAGTGCCGTGTCACTCAAGTAAGTATGTAACCTGATTAATAGTTTTCCTCATGAAAGCCTTCCATTTCGTTTGCAAATGGATCTGGCATTAAAGTCGATTTCTCATGGCCTCTGCTGCTGCCCACAATTTCTATGCGTTGCATTTAGAAGAAATTCGATATTAATGTCGCTTAGGTATTTTCAAACAGCAGCGCAATTTAGTTGCAAAACTTGTATGGTGGTATCATACTTATTGTTATAGGCAAAGGTTTCGCTGATGGCCTCGAGGAGAGGAGATCTTCAGATACAACTAACTTCTCCGCAAGGCACGAGGAGTATCCTCCTTGCAAAGAGGCCTCACGACGTCTCGAAGGCCGGTTTCAATCAATGGCCATTTATGTCGGTTCACACTTGGGGAGAAAGGCCACACGGCACGTGGAAACTTGAAATCCACAATGAGGGTCGATATCAAGGTAAGCCCTTTTGTATGATCCTCTTTTGTTGCTTCCTTTCATCTCATAATCGTTCAAGATATTAATAATCGACTCGTAAATTTTATTTCTCTACATGGAAATTGGTGCTCCAAGTTTCTATTTAATGGAAGGACAGTTATTAAGTGCGGCTGCATCTTATTCGCAAATTCATTGACGTTTCATAATCCTATGGTGTAAATGAAAAAGTTCATTGAGGCACTTCCAAATGATCTTGAACCAGTACTTCGCTTTCAATGAGAAGTAGATGATGCGTTAGGATCTGGACTATTCTTCGGATCTGCTAAAGCAGACAGCTGCATAGACTTGATTACATAAAATTGCTGTGCCCTGCAAATTCTCAACTACGACTCCCGTATATCAGAAGCATTCAATGTATATGTATGTATGTAATTCGGTGCGCAACGAAATGCATTCAGATATATAAGAAATTCTAAAGCCTGAACAAATCAAGCGTCAAATCCTCAAAAGCCTTCGACGTTAGAAATTGAATTCAGTAATGAAGGAACTTAACAATCATAAAAAGTGCTGTCTTTATTTAGAGCCGTTTTCCCTGAAACGTGATATAGTATGACACTGTCCGGACCACCAGGTCTCCAGAATCTAACGTATGGTTCGAGTGGTACCAGGCCAACTGCTATTTTATCATCTCATCTTCGGGGGCATAAAGGGAATCCTCGTAAACCGTGCATACGTGGGACCACGTAAGCTGCTGCATCACCTCCCAAGGGTATAGTTCCGTATTCGAAGCGCGTCCCCTCGCGTCGGCATCCAGCTGGAGCAGATCTCCTGATCCACTGAAGGGAGTAGTTGACCTTGCGCAGATTCGTCAGAAGCGTATCAAGTTCTGAGTTCACGCGAGCTTGTAGTCCCTCGTAACCTGATGTATCCGGGGCGAAACAGTGTCCCGGCCTATTATGTTGCATAATATGCAGGATACATTCGAACTATTACGAGTCGTGTTGCTTCCCTGCACAGTGTTGATGATGCGTCGCCGTTGCCCAAGCACAATATTGTGTCTGCCAAGATTTGCTCTAGTCGGCGGTCATCAATGATTTTCTAATCCCTAATTAGCGATAAGCTCGATTGTGCAATGTCCTTCTAGGAATTATTCAGATAGGATTGTACGTTTTCTTGTTTTCTTACCATGCCGCTTGCTCTTTTTCGATTACTGCTCAAACTATAACCATAACTCTCCCCCATTTTCTGCTGCCTTTCACCCGGACGAACCATCAGGTCGAGCGACGCTTCACGAGTGGGCGTTGATTTTTTACGGCACGTCGACGCTGCCCGACCGCACGGAGTACGCGTTGTACAATCCCGCCGGGATGAACATTCCCAGAAGACCGTTCGTTAAACCACGAGAGACCGGCTTCTCAAAGGCGCAGAACTCGCTGACGAGTTCGAAGAGCAAGCAGACCCAACACAAGTCCGAAAAGTCCGGCAGCCTTAGTCCACCCTACGTAGTAAACGCGCAGATACAGTCGCAGCGGAAGGGTAAAGCGCGCGGTCAGCACAAAAATGGCAAATCGGCCAATAAACCTACACCGAAGCCCACGGTGCAAACGTTGAGAGGACTGACCGCGGCTGGAGAAGTTCGCCTGATCACGTCCAGACCGCGAGGAAGAAGTACGCCGAGTCCGATCGTGACTACGGTAACGCAAGCCAGCCCTTCGACGACTATCGCGACGACTACTAGAGTGGCGAGTAGACAAAGAATCGTCGACGTGGTGACCGCCTCGTCCCTTCAGAGAGGTCTGATTCTCTTGGAGCCACCAGCGAAACCTGCCATCAACAACGTGCCAGCGATTTTCCAGCAGTACCCCAAGATTCAACAGCTCTACCCGCTCTATCCTGTCTACGCCGGGGTTAGAGGAGCCGGACAACAGCACGCCACAAGAGCCAAGGGTCTCGATCTGCTCCAGGACGAGCAGTTCGACTCGAAGAACTTGGACAAGGGTATTCCGCTTTCGTTCACGTGAATCCACGTTTTTATAATGACCAATCTGTGGTTACTTTCTCATGATTTCCCTCTGTGTTTGGTATTTGCCAATCTTTCATTTATAGAATATTTTCGAAGAAGTGCAGTGGAAAAGCTACGACTTGACCGAGACGTTTGCATGTGTCTACGTCCGCGGATGCACGTTACACATTACTTCTGTTGCTGCATTTTATTACTGTAGTGTGATACAAGAGATACAAATGCACCTCCAATTCAAATTATGGAATTGAGTAAATTTTTTATGGTTTTATTTCTTGTGCCTAATTATTGCTCCACAAGGATTCTAATTGCACTTCTGTGTGAATCAGTCTTTTTAACCGATCTTGACTTCCCTATGAGAAAATTCTTATTGCTAAGTTATAGCAACATTTCATTTACATTTGACACGATGTGGACAGAAAGCAACACAATTTCTGACATTTTTCATCGAGATCTCCGATGCTTTTCTCGCCTGATTTGATTGAGATGCATGATAGTGTGTGTTTTGTAGAAGTACGATAGCGCAAAACATTATTGATTTAATGCTACTGTTTCCCGAGACTGATTAATTCTCGTGAATGGTGAACCCACCCTTTATTCTCGACAATTATTTAGTTGTTATTAATTCGTCAATTATATTAAAAGCCCAGCCACATTTTTTCCGGCAATGAAAGGGAACATGTTCTCTATAACAACAGCGACAACAATGTCCGTATTCCCATTGGCCGTCGATATTTCTATTTTAACCCGAAATTATTTTCCCAGACACTTCATAAAATGTTCCCAGGCGTCACGATGCTCAGATATTTTACACAACCATCATACATCGTCACACGACAAGGGGGCTTTATTGCCAATTTTACTGCCGTCGATAGAAAGAAATTTACGGTTACCTATCATAAAAAAAAAACACACATTGAATGCTTGGGCATTAAATCAAAGAAAGTTGAAGGCGTAAACATCTTCCAAGATGAATCTTCGAATAATTATTAATTCACTTTGTCCTGAGAAATTCCGTTTTATGATAAAGTAAACCCCTTATTATTTTCAATCATTCTTATTTCTTCGTAATTAAATATTGCAACAAGCACCGGTTTTATTAATTTCCTAAGTCAACGGCATATGGGTATCCTCGTTGCCTCCCCCCCCCCCCCCCCCCTATCACTGTCACCAGCTTTCCAAGACTACGTGACGTGTGCGTACACGAAGCACTTCATGGATGAAACATGGTTGGTTGCGTGAATGAACGTAGACTCCACACGAATTCTCGTGTGCGGATAATCGCAAAGTGCTACTCGTGACACGTGAAGTGGAAGCACGCGTCTGTCTGTTAGATGATGCAAGACATTAAGGAGACGAGAAAGACACTTTCGTCTTTCAAGCTATTCAATTTTTAATAAGATGTTGAATAAGACATCAGGGAAATAAAGATCTTTGAAATGAGGTTCATACGCATACAATTGATGGGTGTACTGATTTATGTGGAAAGAAAATATTTCTTTACTTTCATGATTGAAATGAAAATCTAAACGAAGCTGGAAATTATGTTTAACGAAAATTTCTTTAGCATTTCGTAATAACATATACATATAAATGTACTGAGGATTGTAGTAGAACGTCAAAACCGTGAGTAACTTCCACATATTTTTAACTACAAAATGATAGTGTATTGAATTTATTTGGCTCTTTATTTCTAGTTACGCACGTGTTTGTAATTTGATTAATCAAGTAGTGCATACCTATATTTATCACTGCATTATATAATTTTTTACTGCAGCAGATTATTTATTAGATGCCCCTTCATTTCGTACCATTTTGAAATACATACGTCGGAATCGTTCCCGATAAATTTATTTCTGGAGAAAGTAATTTTCATTATAAAGCTGGCCTATTTTAATTTATGCGCTATACTTGATATATCATTATAAAATTCTGATTTTGAGCATGCTCTAAGTGTGCCTGGTATCCAGCAACTTTTTAGCTATTCAATCCCCTATCGTTTCTCAGAGAAGAATATTTTCAACCCGTTCGAAACTTTCTGAAAAACGATATTTCCCTTGCGTATAATTATCATTGTTTTGTAGACAAGTAAAGTGAAACGAAGATCAAACGGCCACAGTCTCGAAGCCTAAACTAAAAAAACACTCCTCACTGTTCCAGACACCCTAGAAGAATTCAAGCTAGTGTTCTACGGCACGGAGACTTCCTTCGAGTTTGACGACGAACTGGACAAGGACAAACCGGTGCCGCCGGTGAACCACCAGGACGTGAGCCAGGACAATACAGCGATCGGGGCGAGGCACAACATCGTCGACACGGAGGGTGATCCATGGACGGGTAGCCAGCAAGTGGAGCGCGTGTCACATCCGGAAGTACAGAGACCGACGACGGAGAACCAAACGAGCGGTTGCAGCAGCATCGATCCCGGAAGTGGCAGGTGCCTAGGTGGGTGCCTCATTCTACTCCTTCTAGCCTACCTGTTTGGTGGAGCCAGCTGGGGGAGCCTGACGAGACTCAGCTGGCAGGAACCACCGTCGAGTTGGTTTCGGGACGAGAGTGACCTCGAGGTGAACAATACCACCTCGGGCTCATCCTCAGCGACGTCGTGCGAAAGAAAGCTCGTGTTCCATAGATCATCGGCAGCTATCCGGTGCTCATGATGACGCCCGCGAACGATCGATACCTTCGTCTCTCGGTACACGAATTAAATCTCGAAAGCGAGAGCTTCCGCCTGGTGTCGACACGTTCCATCGAACCCTGTACGTATTGTGATTCCTTGAGACGTGAGCTTCCCTCTAGACGGTTCCTCTCGCCTCGTCTAGGGGAGGAACTGTAAGGATTCGCTAAGCATCGAGCTTAAACATTGTCCTACGGGCTGGTCCAGATGTTCTCATTGCGGACGCCCGATCGCTCACCAACGTATGTCGTTCTAGGATTAGGATTAGTTCAGTTAAGTGTGTGAGTGTGTGAGACTTTTGTGACGGTGTATATGCGTATAGGAAGAGGAACGGCGCAGTGGCAGCCTTGTTTGTAGGTTGAACACGGGGCTAAGATTGACAGACACGTATCGGAGATCGAGCACGGAGAAAATCGATTTTGCGAACGAACCCCGCTAGAGTAGAACGTTTATGGCTCTGTTCTTCTGAATGTGCAGGGCGGTTACACTTGATTTTTCATCGCGATGAATTATTCAAAATGAATATTCCACTCGCGGCATATACATATATTCTAAAAGCGATACACTTCGCTCATCATTTCCGCGATGTTATACGGTGAAAAGTAAAGCAATCCGTCTGTGCTACGCGTCGCTTTCATTCTGAACATTAAAAAAAGCCAGTCGTTTTGTCACATGGCTGAAATAGCTTCGTCTTTTCAATTTTATTCCACGGAATTTTGACTGAGGTATTCTCAGTACCCGATCAAGAATTATTTCTTTTCAGAAGTAACCACGTTCGATAGGCCGTTTCATATTCTTCGCAAACATCTCACGGCATTTTTCCACGAGACTAAAAGAGCCATCCGCAAAACTACCATATCGTGAGGGTGAAAATCGAGATAGATTCAATAATTTCGCGCACAAAAGAATTCTGCAAAAAGCCGCCGCCCCGCGTAACTAAAATTTCACAAAACAGGCAATTCATTTTCGGAAGTTGCACGTCTGCAAAATCGATTGCACCCAATGGGATAATCGTCGTTTAAATTCCTAAACTCGACTCGTGTACGATCAATATCCAATTATTGCGTACACGTGTACAAAGTATTGATGATTCTTTCACACGTTCACCATTCAATTCTCCTGCGTTGCGCACTAACGAGAGGAAAAAGAATGTTCGAAAGATGAAAGGACATTTTCTAATTTGAACAATAGTCGTCCTTCCTTCGCTGCGCGTATCGATGGACGAAACAAGCAAACCCGTTGCAAAGGGTATCTCTTTGCGTCCCTTTCATCTCTACCCTTTCGCTTCTTCGCTTTTTCCAGACGTTTCACTTTTATCCTTTCTCTTTGCGTAGGCACCATACTATGTACTCTCCCTCTATCTCTTTGCTTCATTTTCTTTCCGTCGAACTTTCTCCCACGGCTTTCTAGCACAACTTTGCTTGCTCAGAGGGGAACTCCAGCTGAGCTATATCAGCAGCACTGCCGAAACAAAAAAGGAACAGAGCGTTTACGAGCGGCTGGTGTGAGCAGCCGAGAAGAGGATACGTAAGACACTCGATACCGGACTCGAAAGTATACATTTACGCAAAGAGCAGAGCCTCGACGCCGTTACTGGGTTCCAATTTTTAATGAACTTCACTTTCGGTAAACGCCAGATATTTCGAGACATTTGCATCTCAAATGTTATACGGCAATACGAGTAGCATTTTCATGGAGGCTGATATATCTTTCGCATAATATCAAATATTTAATTTGAAAAATTGTGTCGAACGTGTGAGAAAGGTTCGAATTGTTTTGCATCGTAGATTTCGAGTAATCAAATTCTGCCGGAAGCAAGCATCGTTCTCAAAGCACACCGTTCCAGAATGCAAGCTCAGGCTCATACGCTTGCAAAGTTCCATAGCACGAGAGAACATCAAAGTTGGGTCTTTTTCTTGTTGAAGTGGCTTTTAGGATTTGGCTCGCTGATCAGAACGAAAGAGATCGCTTAACCACCAAAGTTTTCCACGGAAATATGAACTATACGTGAAAACTCGTGGATAAATAGCGAATTTTGTGGTCCGTCGATTTTTCGAAGACTTTCATTTCGAGCAAATGGAATACAAAATTTCGGTGCTTTGATCATATCGAAATGTGTAGATTAATTTCCGCGTTTCTGGTCTTGATTAAAATTTGATCAGATGTATACACATCAACATGATTTGTGAATAATCAGTATTAAACTGATTTGTAAAATTGAGACTCTATACGAAAGCTTTTTTACCACAAATGTTGTATTACGTTAAATATTTAATTATCAATATGATTAAACTCGTAAGATTTCGTCAAATTTCTTAGCCTAGAAGGAAAGTGTAGCGAGGAGCATATCTAAAAGTAATTTCACGTGAAAACGAAAAGACATAATGGGGTCGTTCAAAGTGATTGAAATAAAATTTGAAAAAAAAAAGGGATGGAAAATTCAGGCCGACGGAAGTTGGAATGGCCTACTTTGCCGTTAATTGACATTGCTGGCGGCCAGCCATAAAGAATCGAATGATAATAGAGCGTTCCACGATCTAACGGTTTCATTGCTTTGATTAAGATTCAAGTCGCGTCGGCGCGAACGTTGACTTGCACTAATACGGATCGCTTCTTCTCTTGCTTATGGCAATATAACTGGAGTTTAAACATTACATATCTTAAATTACTAATAATCGATAGCTTAGTTTTAATATTGTTGGTTTAGATCGTATGGATATCGTAGGGATTACTTGGGTGTTTCATTTCTGTTAGCTATTATTATTGGACCTTTCTAAAGCTTATTTCTGTCTTTAACAACTAAGTCGCTTTCTTTCATCTTACAATCAGCCAGTCTTCCAGTTCATGAAACGTGAAAAGGGAAGCGAAGGAAAATTTCAGGATCTATGATCCATTAAACGCACAGTGATTGAGGTATACTGCAATCGCCTAATAATTAACTAATCATCTGTAATGAAATATTGCGTTTCACAAACTTTGCTTCCTACAGATTTCAGACGCAATACACTTCACCCTCATTAACTTGCTCCAACTTTCTCTTAGTAACTCACCCCTTGGAAAAATATATCTTGAAATCCAGCCTTGAACAGAAATAAGTTTCACAAGTGCAATAACTCGTTACTACACAGTGAGGCTACGATATTATTCCAAAGTACTTGTTGCACCTTGTATTATTCACCTTAGGAAATCTTAATCCTAACCCTTCCCTCTCTGATAGACCTTTCTTCCGCACAATTTTCCTAAGTCGAAGATAGTTCCTTTAATTAGTTCGTTTAAACAACGCCGAACAAGTGATAATATATTTTTCTCTTAGCGTGTATCTAGACAAGTCTTGCTCGAGGCTGTCAGTTGTTATAGCCAATCGTTTATTGTTCGTCCAACAGCAGCATCGTCTATTTGTTATTCGTTGTTATTCTATTGCAAATCATATCACACTGACCGGATGCGCTGTACTACAGCGCGGCGTGTTATCGTAGTTTTCACCTAAACGTCAAGCATTCAACGCGATCGATCGAGCAACGCTATCAAGCACATATCATTTTATCATCGCGAAGGTAATTTTATGATTTCCCAGCTCTTCCGGCTGGCCCAGCTTCCAGCTTCCGTGACGAGAAACCAACTGACCGTGAACTTTTCGGTTGACAATCCGATCTTCATTTACGCTCGGGCTCACGTTGTCCTGATGAGTCGAATTGAAATTCCTCTCGCATCGACGTCGCTCGTTTCGCGTTCCAAAAGCCTCTTCCGCTCTCTTTCTTGAAGAATTTGAAGTGTGTCAAGGTAAATATGTTTTTCCTCGCTCGCGAGACGAATGCGCGACGAAGGTAACAATAACTCCAGCTGATGCATAATTGTTATTCCATCTATTAATAATCTTTCGTGTTACTATCCGTTTCGTAGTTAGACAATTATTACCGAACCAGTTGATCGCGGATGAGCTGACAAACCTGTGCTTAAATGCGTCAATCAATTATTTCACGTACTTACGGAAAATTCAACGAATCGGAATTAGTTACCATACGCACAAACAGTTCCTCGAAATTTCTCTCCTTGTCCGCTCAAGATGATGAATCTGTTAGCGCAATATTAAGAATCGAAGAGGAAAATCGCGATAAAAATCAGCAAAATACGCTTCCATATGTATAATATATTAATAATTCACATCTTTTGTGCAGTAGAGAAATCGTTATTATATGTATACATATTCGTTGAACAGTTCACTCGCGTGTACTTAGACACGAGTTTAGAAAATATGGTCTCTGTTCTTCGCATATCGTTTTATCGTTCGCGATGGTTTTCGATCAATTCTGCACTCGATATCTGAATATGTATAGTTAGCCCTTAATTTATTGCTTGTACAGTTATCGGCGGATCGCGATCATCCAGAAAAGAGCAATGCGTAATGAGTATCAAATGGTACAGCACAATTACTAATTATCGTGACAATGTCTTAATTGGTACATGCTGCAAATACTTTTGCAGGCAAACTATTAATTAATAGTTGTGTCATTACGGTTTTTCTTCCATACATACATAGGCGGTTCAATATTTATTAAATACCCACGATACTATTAACGCAAAAGGACTTCATATCATTGTGACAGCCAATATTTTTCTATGTCACTGCGTAGGGGCTCTCATGTCTAACTCTTTATAAGCCAGTGCAAGCTTTTATTTTAGCCAACGAGCCAATGCATAATATTATGACTTGACAAAATTATCCCCTTATTAAATTTGATTTTACCGCTAAAGAAAGTTTTGTTCAGCAAAGGGACAAGAAAAATTGGTTTACGAAGGATCGAGTGCGTGTACGCAAATAAGTAAATGTATAATAATTGTGTGTATATACGTGCAATAATGAACGAAATATCGAAACTAATCAAGCAATCACGCAACACGACTTCGATAATAACATTATCGACTATCCTTCCTTCGGAATTATTATTATTATTATTATTATAAATTCTGCAAGATGACTAGAAATGAACGAAACCAAAAGAAGATCAGGATGAAATTGATAATAAATTTGCCAATCAAAACTAACGGAACACATACATATATTTTGCGCAAGTTTAACGCAAACATGTGAAACTTCGAAAGTATTTTCAACAGCTTCCGTAGAATATTTTAGAATGTTTCAATTTCATTTATTTATAAAGGAAAAGAATTCCAGGGTCAATATTTTTTCGTAGCGAAAAGATTTAACGATAAGAAAATACGAAATAATGCTCATTGAACTAATTTTTTAATCAAGAAAAAGTATAGCAACTGATATAAATCCTGTTTTGATAGAAAAAAGAAGAAAAACAAATGACAAGATAAATAAGCAGAAAGAATTGCAGACAAATTGAAATGAACCCAACGAGTTTGAATCCTAAGAAACGAAAGTACATCCTGAACTATACATACTGTACGTGTAATATTGGGTTCTTATAAATGAGAGTCAATTATTCTAATCAGCATGGAGGAGAATGTTGGCGAGTATGAGGGAAACGAATGGTATAAACGTGAATACTGCATAGGGTTTTGGATGTGTTTCGATTCGTTCAGGTCTGAGGAGAGTATCTTCCAAAAAGATGTACAATACTTTGGACGACACGGCTGGACAGCCGAAAGTCCGATGCACGAAAATTCTTTTGCTCGCAATGATTAAATGAAATACTTTCATCACTTGGGTAACAAACGATTCTATAGAAATATTTTCGAACTGTTTGAAAAACAATTCCAAAGAGTGCCACAATTCGATCATACTGAAAATGGCCAGATGTGAAGAAACAGGTCGAGGAAAAGAATTTGTGAAAGATAATTGTAATAGCTCATCGGAATCGCTTTCTAGTTTTTGTATTGCGATCCGATGTAGGAAGTAAATTTAATAATAAAAAGAGAAGAAATCGTCGTGCACGATTTTCGAGTGACAATAATAATCTATGTGTATGTTCGAAGAAAATGCATATTGGCACAGAAAGAAGTTTTACCTTGGATTTAAAGAGCGTCAGCTGTAGTGGCAAGTGCGTGCATTTGCACTTTCATACATTTCCAATTTCGATCATGAAACTTTTCTACGCTTGTAACAAAAGATAAATTTTCTTTGCCAATTTAATGAACCCTCTCTGCATAGTTTTGATCAATTTTCTACTTTAAGAATATCTTTCATTTCGTAAATGAAAAATTGCCTTCCGTCAATTATGCTATGGTAATAAAAAAAGAAAATACAACCAAAATTTGTCTTCGTCGAAATACTTAATTCTATAATATAATTGTGTACTTAAGAAAAGTCTTTCTTTAACTAATAATCAAGCTTCTATAAAATAAATTTAAGCACGAACAATTCTATCGAATCTTATTTCATCTGACTCATAGTATGCAAATGATAATGCAAATTAAATATGCAATCTATTTATCAAATTGAAAGTTTTTCGATCTGATGCAACATTTCCCATGAAATCGGAACTTGGAAACTGTCCAGCGGTGGTTCGGTCCACCATATTGTTAATGTATCTATTGTAAATGTTTGTATGTAATATAAAATGTATCTTTGCTTGGAAAGGTGACATATCCTAAGTTATGATGTTCTCAAGAAAGAAGACGAACGTGATGTAAGAAGGTGCGAATAGCCTGATATGTCTGCACTTTCACGCCATTCTCTTCTTTCTTATCTATTTCTACTTTCCATCCCCTAAAGAATATTGGAAAACCCTGTAGTGAGTAAGGAAAGGAGGATCCACGGAGAGGGATTCTTATGCAATACAAAAATAAAAGAATAAAGACAAGAGAGGAGAGAATCGGCAGTGAAAATATGGAGTCCAAGGCTTGCCACGTACACATTTATGTACACATATAGATAATATATTGTATAAGTAATTGCAACTACTATGAATCATTATATGCGACATTGAAATTTGTATATCATGGATGAATTAAAAGGGGAGAATATCCTGAATAAGAAATTATCAGGCGTTTATTCATCTTGGACGCATTTCTAATAGGAACTGGAATAATTGTATTTTGATAATTCAATCAGCTTCGAGACGCAGACGTAGACTTGATTCTTTATATTATTGTCAAGAAGGCAGGTATGTGATATGGTAAAGCATGCTCCCGTAAAATTGTTTGTCCATGCAGCAAACGGAAAACGTGTAGATCAGTTTTGCATGTTTTGATACATTCGTGTATGTAGTTGCGTGATCGTAATTTAATCGTCGCATGATTGGTAGTTCGATTAAGATATAAGAAATGTGACACTTTTCAAGTAGAATCGTTCACAGATAAACTTCAATGTTTGTTCTGTTGTGCATTTAAAGAAACTAAGTAACTATATTGTCTTCGGAACATTCCGACGTGGACTTAAACCCGAATTACATAAATTAGTCACTCGATGAAAATTATATTAAGACTTTCTTGGATTAATTTAATTATTCAATGTACTCACACATGCTTGCATTGAATATTTTAGTTCAAGCTATAGGTATTCTCCAGTCGTGTACCATTGGAAAGTAATTATTGATCGTGATCCATGCTGCAATTATTATTAACCAAGTTACAAGCTGTGAACAAGTTTTCCAAGGGCACACCCATTTGTGCTAATTGCGTTATTAATAGTAGACTTATTACATTCGCTGGTAATAGACCGGGTTGAAAGTAAATGTTAATCAAGGGAACGGGGAAGATTTAAGTAATACAGAAGCCAAGAGATAGAAGACGTCACACGTAGGATTTCATCGTTAAAAGTTAACATGGAAATAGATTTTAATTTAACTTTCGTGTACACAGAAAGTTTTCTACTTGCACTCCATGAATAATTCAGTGAAACTTGGCGTGAACTCCGAGAAGGGCACCGTAATACCATGCATTTGAATAATGAAAATATTTAGCAGTTTGCTTAGTTAAGCAATATTGCCTACTAGTACTAGTTAACGAAATCTCATGCATACGTATAGAACAATTCGTCTCAGTGATTCAAACTTTCTCGGTCCTTCTATTATCTACTATTTTTACTAAAAAGGTTTTGCACAACCATTTCATTCTATCTACAATGATTTGTTCCTAACATAAAGTTATTAATATTATCTGGTGTTCGCTTGAAACTTTCCACCCACCAATACTGTTACGGTGCTGTACGTGCAATGCTTTCCTAAAGAATTATCTAAAAAATTGTGCTACAAAAGGAACGCAAGTGTTTCGCTGCGATACTATACATGTTATATTTTTATGCGTCTTGTGTTGCATGCGATCTGGAGGAATGTAAATAATGTACAACGTTTCTTATTTACAGTGGAAGTGGTGGAAAAATTGCACTTTATATTTATGCAAACTGCACGTAGAAATAATAGACTCCGAATAAAATATAATTGCGTTTGTGCAATTTTAATCTTGCATTAATTTTCTCGTAATTTTCTCTAACAAACGTCTGCTTTAGTAATTATCACGAACTATGACGTTTAAAACAATATGCATTCTATACTTTAATATCTGTGTGTGTGTGTGTGTGTGTGTGTGTGTTGAGTAACACCTGTTCCTTTTAAATTTCATTATTTACACGTGTATATGACAAAACTGTTTCGTTTCTAGAATCGCCTTATTGGTTTTTCACAACTGCAATTGTTTAACCCATCTTATATTTCTCTGTGACTTTATACACGTGTACATGTTTCATTATCGTTCGTTTTCCCGATTTCCTTGACTTTTGAATGTCTAGAGAGATTTCTCAGAGCTCCACGGATAAAGTTTGAATTAGCAATAATGACATGGACACAAAGCGATACATTTACTGCGAACGTAAATGCAACAAATTATTCTATTTCCTACTATCGACTATTACAGTAGAGAAATTAAAACAGAAACAAGATACAGCACGAAACTAATCCAAAGTAGAAAGCAATTAACAACAGCCTTCGCGATAGCGGGTAGTTTATGAAAAAGAGATGATCAGAAAGAAACTGCAATTTGTACGGCGGTAAATGAAGTTTTCGCGAAAAGAAATCTGAAAATCGTCCTCGCGGGGGAAAGAGATCGTCATCTCGTTTCATCCAGGCCATGAAAATTGAATTCTCTTCGACGGAGGTAAAAAGAAAGATTACTTGTCCTGAAGTGTCACAAGTCGCTTTATCCCTCCACTCCATAGCAGGTTCAGAAAATGTATTTAGGTACTGGGGCTCTCTTCGTGGGCGAGTTGCGGTGCGGATTTTCTCAGACCAGCCAACTACCACCATCACCAACCACCACCAATCACATCCACATCCACAACCAATCAAATAAAAAAGACCTATCCCTGATCGTTTCACCAGCACGGTGAGTCTTACTTCTCTATCATTCTATAATATTCCTATTTGTATCCTTTGGCTAAATGCTGCGCTTCAAATTATACATATGTATACCTTGAAATGTAGATGAAATTTTATTAATATGCTACTAATATTCCATTACCGATTCGTTTTATTCGTATAGACTAATTCCTGTAACTATGTAAGAAGTTTGGGGAAAGTGTAAATTCAACTGTAACAAGGGCACAGTTTTGGTAATAAATAGTTGCTCGTTAATCAAATGAATATAAAATAAATTTTTCTTCTAATCAATATTGGTAGCCTAATCGAAGAATTAATTTGACACCGTCAGCTTTATATTGAACGATTTTGCTGTTTCATATTCCCCTTGTATCACCTTTTTACATTGCACGAGTGTTCATTTAAATTACGCACGTAGTACAATTTGTTTGGCAATTAGGAAAATGGGGCTGGTAATAATCTTTGATTTCTGTTTTATTGCTTGTTGAAATATTAATTGAGTTAACTGCATACGTTCCTAATTATATTCAGTCTCAATTACTGTACGCGTTTGCTGTTTTACGAAACTTCAAACTATTTCTAATATTCTTTATCCTATATTTATTCATTTACTTATATGCTTCAGCATGCATGGTGAAATTCTGCAGTATCATTTCATTTCAATGAAAAAAGCACTGATTAGTATTAAATATCTAGTGAAAATAAAGTATGCCTACATTAGGGCTGGGCGAATACAAAAACGAATTACTCTTTCGAATAAGTTGAGAATTGTTTGTCGCGATTTTGATCAAAGAATAGTTCATTCACCAAGGCCTAATATTTGATGAATATATGTATTGCATATATTTCTACGTAGTTTATAAGAATGAATTTATGTTTAACTAGAATATTATTTGTTTAATAGAAGCTACGTTCCATTTGCAATGATTTCAAACAACAAACACGAACCAACATTTACATAAACACTTAGAAAAACAAGACGTACATTTACGTATGGATGACATTTTAATATGATTTTACCAAGCGTTATTTAAGTAGCAAGAGATTGTAATGATAATTTGTGAAATTGTGGTTTCTCGGTTGTTATCCGCCGAGCATAGATCTCTCAACATTGGCATTAACATCACTAAAGGTGCTCCAGACATACCACCTGTCTGATAACTGTTCCAAACTTCGCCCCGACATGCGAATTACTTGGAAGTTCAAGTTACACTGCAAGATAATCTGAAAACTTGGCGCATCCGTTAAGGGGCCTGTATAATTCTACATCATTTACAAAACATTCCACTAATTCAATGAATTCACCCTTTACATGAAAAGAGATACTCTGTTATACTTTATCGAATGGGAAAAGAAACAGGGATGTTAGTTTTAAATAAAGCTCGGTTAAAAGCTGCAAGCTCTACGAATCTATCAGAGTGTCATCCATATGTCTCGAAGATAACTTCCAGCACACACTACAGACCACAAAAACAAGTAACCAAGAACAAGATGACCCACGAAGAGAGGACCATCAAAGATGTATGTAATTTTTCAGAATGCAAGCTGAACTGGTATTACTACAAGGGAGAGTGTGTGCACGAGTGTCCGATTGGAACACACAGCGCGTCCGACGAGACGAAAGCTGCCTGCAACGATTGCCATTATTCCTGCCTAACTTGCTCGGGGTCTTCGAATACCGAATGCACCGGCTGCCACGAGGACGCCGAACTGTCCGCGAGTCTCGACGAGTCCGTATGCATTCTACGCGAGCTATCCTGGACGATGCGGTCCACTGTCTGGTTCTACAGGATGACCATTTTGTTCTCAATTAACTTGTCCCTATGCGTCGTGGCGTCTGTTTACATGGCAGTGAAGTGGTACTCGCGGAAGAGGAGTTCGCTGATGTACAAATACAGCAAGATCTCGTATTCCAGCAACGGCGACGCGCACAAAGACGTCGACAGGTTGCAGGAAAATGCTTGTCTATCCGAGAGCGAGTGAACATACCCTCGGCTCGGTCGCCCGAAAGAATAATCGATGTAGTCTGTACAATGGACAGAGAAGAAGTCATCGAACTGTCGGTACACGAGCGGACGGAGCAACGAAAAATTTCTATCCTGGCAGAGAGCTATTCCATTGCTCTGTAGGTAGTTTCATTCGAAAGTGAAGGATTGTGGAAGAAAGAGTGACGAGACGCGTGATGTGACTTCATAGCTAAATGTTTTAAGAAGGATTTACTAATGATCCCCGAGGGAGGAGATCGTCCCTGTTTACATTCCAATTGTTATGATTCGTTAGTGGTTTCCCAGTAAATAATGTGAAGATGGAGGAACAATTAGTTTGTGATCTAATGGAGAAATTCATTTAGAAAACTCGTGCATTGAACTTCTTCGAATGTTGGTAAAATTACTGTCGTGAGAATAGACTTAGATAGTTTTACAATTTCATTCTTTCAAGGTATTAAACCATACTGAATTATTCCAAGTGCGCGTATGTATGTATATGCAGTTATTAGAATAATCGTTAAGTGAAGTTTCCATTTAGGTTTCACCCATAAATGATGGGAGAATCTAAACAGACTCCGCTAATTGTGATGCAGATAATTGCATTGCTGCGGAAATACGCTTACTCTAAATTTGTACCCTCGGCTAACTAACAATTAAGATCTAAGCACGCGTAACCAATTTTCGATCACCGATACAGACGGCCAAACTAAATTCCGCGCGCTGCCAAGTATCTTCGATAATCAAAATTAGAATAACTGCATTACACTTTCTAACTAACTGCAACGTAATTTTCGCAGTCCGAGTTCCTAGCTTCGTAGATGCACATTGTCATTTGTACACCAGTGGAATTACCCTGTGATACTGTTTATGTAAATTACGACGCTAAACCTACGGGACGCAATAAAGTGTACCAGCATATTCCCTAATAGCCAAAGACTTTAAACACTGCGCAATTGCTCAGTTAGAGTCACTTATAGATATGTAGAGAATGAAAAAAAGTGTACGATAAATGTTGAGAATAATAGCACTGATAATTAACTTTAAAATTAAACACGAATTTTACTAATTAGGTGTAATAGTAATATTTTGCTAAATATCCTGATTATCGAAGCAACTGAACATCACCCTCTGTATAATAAAACTACTTGCTGTAACATCGTTATAATTTACTATAATGCCATTCAAATATTTTCTTTTCAATAAGTTCTATCGAATTGAATAAATTTCTAAGAACTTGTACGATAATTTTATCTTTTCTTCAGTATTAGTGATGTCTTGAATTTTCATTTACAGCTTAATGTCACGTGGGGGATTGATGAATATGCAACTACCGTGCAACCTGTAACAACCACCACACAACAGTAGCACACAACTACACAATTATTTCATACACCCAGGAGACTTTTAAGAGTCAGGTGCTTACTTTTATTCCTTCGAGAAGCCAACTAATGTAACTAAAAAGTATAACACGTCCCGGCAGAATGTAATTTTTCATGCATACAAATTGCTTCTAAATATAATTCCTTTGCACATGTACTTTAAACAATGGGTCTATGGGCACATTAATCTCCAGACGATGTTGCACTAACGAAAGGATAATTCCTTTCGGCAAGATGTAACATCAATTAGAGAATGTGCGACTAGTTTCAGCACAGGTGAAGTCTCGTTAATCGCCATCTCCTCGATAAGCCGCGGGAATGATTTCAAAGGGCATACCGCGTATAGCTATACTTCCTAGCTATGATATACCTCCCACCGCTCGGTGGAATTTGGTTTCGTGCCAGGCGCCCATGTACTCGGGATGCGACTCCAAGTATTTACTCTCTTCTTATTTCATGCCGAGAATCGGATCGTAAGAGAACGGACGGGTCGAGGACGCGGCAAAGGGGCGAAAGAATAGGACCGAAGGAAAAGAATGGGAGACGTCCAAATTTCCCTGCTGATTTGCCGAGCTTTTTAAAGCATCCATTTCACGCGGGACCCCTCATTCGTTTCGCCCGCTACGTGCAACTTTTATCTGCGCGTGAAAATCACCGAGCTACGAAATATTATGCGCATACATATACAAGAACCCGCTCTGGAAACCGTACAGCTGAAAGCTGTCATAACCAGCTTTAAGAGCTTTTCCGTCACCATTTGTTGCGAAGCCGAAGCTTCAAAGTTTCTACGACAAAGTTTTCCATTAAACTTTTACATTAAACATTCCATTCCGGAAAGCAATACAACATAATGGGAGGAAGAAGTGAGGTGCGAGTAGTAGAACAATAGAATTCGCGAATGGGTTATTCGGCAATTCGCATTTGAGGTATGTCTTGCACACAGAACGCATCCAAATAACTGCACATTTCTCTAAGCCTTAGATGCGTGTATTCTCGCGTTGTCTCTATTCCCTTTGCTCTTCTATGTTGTCGAGTATCGGACAACGCATTAGGACGGAAATGAGAACGAAGTTGCACCGCTCTAGCAATTCGCGATACGTGAAACTGTGCAACTGCAAGGCAGCGAAGATCCTTGTGCCGCGAAACGATAATTTACTGCATCGGGCGTTCGCGTACTGGCCCCTAATATCGCCAAAACTGTATGAATTATGCATGATAGATGCTAAAGCCCAATAATTGTTTATCTTTCTTCTTGGATAGGGAGAAGCTAATGTTGCTTCACCGACAAGTATTTTACGTAATTTAGATAAAATATGCTCACCCAATACATAAATTACAATTGTGGACAATTATTGTATAATGAATAATCAATTAATTTTCCAAAGAAGAATGAATCGAAAGATTATGTGACATCTATCACAACTGGTACAGTTTCAATCTACCCCGAATTCGCGTAGAAACTAATGAGTTGAACCAATTCCGACCATGATCCACTGCAATCTCAAATGCATCCTGATTGTTTATCTAAACTCTGATGTGGATTCTAATCGTGCAAAACTTCGTTATCCAGACTAACATCGATCTCCAGATGGAAAAGAATGCTTCGAATATCCGACAGCGAAGCGCAATAAACATAATGAGAAACTGAACAAATATCTTCCGTCTTTGCAAGTAAACACGATTAGCGTTGGCGCATGCAGCTGTTGCGCACGGTGAAATTATTTTCTAACTTTGACTCGTTCGGGAACGTATCATCTGGGACGATGGTTGTGATTTTCTAGAAATGTTTATAGTTATAAGACGCGTACCCGGCCACGCTCGTACACTTGAGACGACCCCCCTTTGCGCTGCCCACGCATCAGGTGTGTCAAAATCGTCAAGCCCCGACACGTAACACAGTGTTAGGGATAGAACAATGTTTTTCCATCGATTCTCCCTCTCCGCGGGCTTCCGACCCACGATAATCCCCAAACGGCGGAGAGCGAAAAGCGAGAAGGGCGCAGAAACGTGGCTGATGTTAACGCTGAGTTATTCAAAAGGACGTGGAGAACGTTATACCGTGTGCAAGCCGTGTCCCATGGGATCCGTATCGTTTCATCCAGATCCCCCAAGTTTTCCAGCGATACAGCATTGTGACTCTCGCACCATACGTACGTACATAGTTTGCAAAATTCCTGATATCTGTACTTGTCAAACACTCGAGTGATCGGCGACTTTACACGGAGGCACAAGGAGAAAAATATTTAGGCGCGTTGTATTGCGAAGCCACTGCGTGTGTAAACAGAAAAGTATACTTATCAAACTTAATCTTTTATGAGAATAAATTTTGCTTTAGACGAGAAATGCTTTGTGTAAGATTCAACGCAAATTATCATTTTCCTGGAAAATCATTGTTCGCCGTGCAACCGTGAACAGGATGTGTTGATGAAACGTCACATTGCCAGAGGCAAAAATCCGATGCCGACGTTTTCTAAGAAATACGAATGCAACCCTTGGTGAGCTACAATGAATGGAAGGGTGGTTACAGTGATGTAAGGGTTAAAAGGGTGCTTTCGGAAGCTAACAGAAGACTTGATATAAATAAGTCAGACATTCCACACTTGGACGAACGCGTCATTCAGCGTCGGCATCGACGTATAAACAGTTAAATGTCTTCATCAAAACCACGAAAGATGTAAATAAATGTTGTGTCTTTCAATAAGAAAGAAAAGAGAAAAGAGTTTCTGTAATATCGGAAAGATTGAAATCAACGCGGACAGCAAAGATAAGTAACCGTTGCTCCCACAAAAAGAAAATTAAGTGAAAGTTCTAACACTATTTCAGTATAAATTTGTTTAGAAAAGTACATTTCTGCAAATTCTAGATGCAAATTCTGGCAATTACCTACTACTGCTTGATAATTTATCCAGATCTATTGCGAAATTAATCCCGTCCACCAAATAATAATTCTATCACAAAATTAACCAAGCTTTAAGGAATTCTGCATTACTCTCTCGGTCAATTACATTATTGAAGCGAGAAAGTTCCGAGCGTATATCAAAAGAGAAGCAGCCGTAGGGGGGAAATAAATAAGTGAGGATGGAAAAGGGAGTTGAGAAGTGTATAACGGAGGAAATGGTAAAACGAGGGGAAACCTTGCATCATGCTTGTTTTTCTGAAAAACTTTTTCGTTCTTCCTCGCAAATCGTGCGACTAAACGACTTGACTTTCTTTTAAGACGGAATGCTGGGTAGCTACGAACGACCCTTTTTATCTTTCGTGTCAAACAGTTGTGAAATAAAATAAGCAAAATCGATCCGAGGCCAGAAAGTATAACAAAAGCGATGAATAAAGTGTGCTCACAGAGGCATGTATTGGTATTTATTCATTCTGTATAATTAAGATGCGGTTCAGATAACAGCACTTGCTGGCATTTTTATAAAAATGAAAATGAAAAGGCTTCCCCTCGTTTGCATTAAGTATAACGTGCTCAGCAAGAAACAAATATATTTGTTCGTTTTATTATAAAGAACGGTGCTTTCACGAAAATTGTATTAGCTCGCAGGATCAACGCGTTTGAGAAATTACGCTGTCACGTTCCATTTGGTAATTTTCCCTCCCGTTACCCAATTACGGGCCGGTTAGTTCGTAGTCTAGAAGACATGTTTTTTTTTTTTTCAGGCGAAATTAACTGCTGTCGGGTGCAGTAAAATGCACACAGGCCGGCTTAATAATTGTCACATTCGGGGTCGTTTGAATGAAAAACTCCCTCCGCGTGACAGAAATTTTAATAAAATCCAAAGTTTCGAAACGGCGGGATATGTAGCCATGGATACGGTGCAATTCCGGTAATGGCACTACAGTCCAAAGTGTGAACGAAAAATTCAGCTCTCGAGCCACACCCGATAGTGTTTCGCTTCTGACGAAATCTTTTTTATCACTAAATACTTTCCCTGCGATTTTATCCAACGATCTTTCTTCGACGAAACTTTTCCTCATTTTTATCAAAGTGCCCCGAAATACGTTGCTTATCATACGATTGAGAAACAAATGCAATTGATCATTGAATTCAATCGCGAATTCAATTTTACAATCTCCTATTATTATCACCATCGAAACAATTTAATTAGCGAATGACAATCTAAAATTGAATCGAAAGCATTGCTACATAGCCGCCACCGTTGCGAAGGTGACAATTATGTTAATCACGGGTGGAAATGCAAATGAGGAGTAAGATCATATCGGTAGCAGTTGCTTAAGGAAAGACTTGTAATTGACCTCGAAAGCTAGCAGCATCCGAGAGATACTTATCGTGGCATCGATTATACATGTAACGTCACTTTGCATTATGAAGTGCAGGCCGTGACCGTATTCTTCTTCTACACCTCTACAAAGGTGGAAGCTGAAAACCGTGCAGGGACTGCCAAGAAGCTGTGTGCTATGAAACTATATTTTAAATTCAAGCAACTACTTTCTACGAAGATTTTGTAGAAAGTTAAAACACTTTTACACACCCGGATGTTTCCTTCTTCTTCAAACTGAATTTCATTTATATTGCCCTGTTATATTTGCTGTTGCCTAAACAAGGGTCCCCTCCTTTGAACTTCGATGCCTTTTATTAATTTCTGATGATAAGACTATCCTTTCACACATACATTGAACAATGCTAACATTTCTGGACCAAGCAGACACATGGCCAAAGTTTAAAATCTATCAAAGACTGCAGGAACACAAAACGTCGAACCAAAAACTTCAATGAAAAGAACTGATTTTTGCTTTTACTTCCCCTTTGTCTAAATGGCCCGCATTCAGGGTCGAACCGCCCCTTTAGAATCGCGATATGATTTAGTGCTGCGCCCGCCAATGCTTACGTTCGATAGACTCCACGCCCCTACCTTCCATCCATTAACTGTCTTTTCATCGACAGCAAAAGAAAAAACATAAAATCCAGTATTATATCTAGCCACGTCGAAGAAAAATTATAAGACCTGCATCTAAAACGGGCATCATATAATTTGCAAATTAAAAAGAATATTAATAAAGCGTATTATAACAGAGTAGCATAAAAATCTAGTTACATTTAAGTTAATGTAATTATTAAGCAACACAAGTGTTTATGAGTTAACAATTGTAGAAAACACATGTTTCGTCATATAAACCAATTTGGCTGAAGGCAATGTTAAATAAATAAGTAATACATAAACGACAAAGTCCGAATGGTTATTTCCGCGAGCAGTATCTCAGAAAAGTTGCAAATAGAATGCGCCCGCTGATTTCAACCGTATATAGAGCGACATTGAAATTCGAAAGAAAGTTTTCACGGTTGTGAATCAGAAAGTTTGAATCTCCTAATATCTTCCGTGGATATCTCTATGAGCAATCAGTGTCGTATAAACATTATTCAACGAAGGAGTTGGTTCAAAGCGGTGATGCAAGAGGACGAGATATTCCGGATGAATGAACGAAGAAACCTCTACCCGGATTCGCAGAAATTATTTTATATAGCTCGCTAACAGGATATGCGTGCAGGGAGGAATGAATGTGATTATGAAGTTGAAAGGAGGAAATTCTTGAGAAATACAGGGAGGTAGACGGAGGTGGGTAAGACATTGGAAATATTTCAGATCATTCAAATGATTACGGACAGAACAATTTTGAAAATTGGAATGTTGTAAGGGGTTTTCAAGCTTGTCAATTGTCCAAACTGACATTCTTTTTCGAATCACACATTCTTTTAAACGAAAGGAAACATCTATGTCTGAGAATTGTTAGAAAATGCGATATCTGTCGTTTTATAGATAGTACCATCAATTCCATTAGCATATCGCACAGCTTCACATCTTTCCAAGGAAAACGCATGTTCCCTACAAGTTTATTGCCTTCCCGGAGATATCCATACATCATGGACACCTGTTCCGCACACAATTGTCACATCTACTTCACGCGAATCTAGTACCGAATCATATTTAGTGAACTGCGATTTATCAAAATTATATTCTTAAAGCAAACAAATAACATAGAAATGAACTTGCAGGCAATTATTTAACTCCCCGATTATTAGGCAATGTTAACGTGAAGCGAACATGTCGCAGCAGCAGTACTAAACGATCGATCAAATGCGCCTCTCCACGCATCTAGCAATCGTGTTTCGAGAACTACAACGAGTTTATCCTCCCATTTCCACGGCTGAGCCGAGTATTTTATCCCGCGAACGCGAGCATGCTGCTGCACCCTTTTCATTGTCGTATCGCGGCATGACCGCGCACGCTTCCGGTTTCTTCTATCGGGCTGGCTCTAACCGTGCATCCTCTCGTTTCCGACCGCTCGTAGATCAACGAGCTCTGGTCTACACTGCCAGCTTCGTTACCACGTCGCGTGCATCGGTCTGATCTAACTCACTTCAAAGCTACTACCTTGCACACATACCAACCACGCGTCGTACACTTTGGCCAGAAACTCACGGTCTGCTCAGTGGCTGGGAGGTGATTTATACCGAGAAACGGATACACGAGAGTATCAAGCGTGTACGGCAATTCTATGTACAACGGATGCGTATTTCAGAGGCGGAGAAAAGGTGACAGGGAGCAAGTCACAGGAAGGGCTTATTAATGTTTTTACGAGCCACTAAATTGCCATGATAAAATTGATGACAAGAGTCTTCTGATTTTTATGGTCGCAGCGGCGTTGATTAATAACGTGTCCGGTGATGAAAGAAAAATATCTGTAGGATACAAACTGTGCGCTGGTTGTAGTTCATTTTTTTGAATATCCTTCAAATACGAGTTTCAACTGGCAATAATTATTTATATTTCTCGGACGAGATGTTCCCCTCCGTAATTAACTGGCACAGCCATACCTAGCATGATATAAATAATTGTACGTTCAGTTCAATCGTAAATACGTAGATATCTAAGTAGTACAAGTGAACGATCTCGATCAGATCCAACTGTTCACAATGCCCTCCCGTACCAAAAGAAACATTCTCTCCATATTTCACATTATTCTTCAGGGAAAATTGCGTATATATCATGTTAACAAAGTATATAATGTTAACAAATATATGAACGAAAATCCAACGCGATGCTTTTATCCTCCACTGTCAAACCCTTGTTTTTTCCATGCTGCACCCGCCACACTTCCAACGTGAAAACATCTACGTTCGCCGCAATTTCTATGCGTTTAAAATAGAGCTGGCAGTCACCGGCATTATTCAGGTTGCATGGATTACTCTGGACTGCGTGAAAGTGCGAGGGTAAAAGCCACCTGGCGAAGGGGTGTGCTAGCGTAAAACGTGTTGTTGACGTACACTGTGTGCATTTCTATTACTCATTTTGCTTGAAACTTTTACAAACGCATTTTCATTTTTAGCTTCAGAAACTACTGATCAGATTTCCTTCCCTTCTTATCTTCTTCTTACCAACGACACGTGTGTTTAACATTTGTACATCTGTGCATGACAATGGAGCAATGATTGTCATACAAAAGTGGATCATGGTAAATTCTTCTCATTTTGGAATGGAATGAAAACTGCTCGGTAACGCGTCGACGCGTTAATGAAGTTGTTACTTCTGCCTCGTGTAACTAGTTTGCCGTGTATTGTGATTCTGCTGGCAGAGGCAATTATCGAGCGTTGCAATTATACCAAATCGATAATTTCAACCTGGCATGGTCCAGTAGCGTTTCCTGAAACGTCAAGTTCCCTCAGTGCAGCCGGAACTTCCACCGATTCCGAAACCTACATAAGTTGACCCCTCGCATTCTGTCCATCGCCACAGGGAGCCAACATTTCCCTGTGATGTAATTAAAGTGAATCGTTTGATAGTCACGAAAGTAGCACCATTAACAACTTGTATCACAAAATGCATCTAACTAAATTGAGCGAGAAAATACTTTAATTAACGAAGCTTTGAAAGATTTTCCTTGTTCGCATTCGAGAATATAAAAGCGCACAAATAGATTCAAGTCCAATAGTCAAACCGCGATTTTGCCAAATATCAGTTTATTCATTTCTGTCTTTTCTAAATAAATCCGAGAGATATAAAATATAAAACGAACTGCCCTTTCATTGAGAGCAAATTGAATGACACACACGACGATATTTGAATCATGGCGAAAACACACACGGCTCCAGTATCGGTGTCCACAAAGCTTTGTGAAACAGTCCAGCAAAGTGACCAAGAAAATTGCTTTAACCTCCCTTTTCCCATTTAGCAGGGCGCACGATGCAGCTGCGGCTAAGTTTTTAGTCCTCTACGAGCGCATTCGTTCACGGGGCAGAGAGTTTTAAGGCGCGTATCATTGAAAGATAAAGGGGCGCGCGTCACTTTGAAACGTGAACCAGGCATGGAACGAAAGAATGGCACTTTGCTGAGAGAAATGGGCCATGAATCTTTTCGGAATGTTATTTTCCGAGACGGAAACGTATCTTCGGAATCTTCTAATGCGTTACGAAATAGTTTTGCATTGAAATCTAAGAGGTTCGCATCTAATTCACGCAGTCCAGAGTAACACCGGTGACTGCCAGTCCTAGTTTAAACGCATAGAAATTGCGGCGAACGTGGACGTTTTCACGTTGCGAGCGGCGGGTGCAGGATGGCGAAAAAAGAACAGGGGTTTGACAGTATGTATTTACTCTAAAATATTCTTGTGGTTCCATTTGGTTATTCTTTATATACATTCTCCTTCAAGAATAATGCATGGAATATGGAGAGAATGTTTATGTCGATACGGGGGCATTGCGAACAGTCGCATC
The DNA here is from genome assembly GCA_023838395.1 of Holcopasites calliopsidis. NCBI lineage: Eukaryota > Metazoa > Arthropoda > Insecta > Hymenoptera > Apidae > Holcopasites > Holcopasites calliopsidis. The sequence goes on along the minus strand of JALHAQ010000012.1, from coordinate 4,849,615 downwards.
TAATCAAGTATTCACATATGTATACTAATTAAGCGTCTATCTATTATTGATCTGATACAAAGGGTTGATGGATATTTGGAAATAATTCGCGCCTGCAGATTTTGCAAAGGTAAAGGGTTCGATTGCGAGATCACAGAATATTCCGATGAAGTTCGTGGTGTGCGCAAATGTTTGGAAGCAACGAGTAGCGTACATAAACGGCTTGAACTTCATGGTTCCGAAGCAAAGTCTTAAGCAAGTAAATTGGGACAGTGGTATCCGTCGTGGAACTTGGAATGTTACAAACATTTACAAACTTCCCTGAAACTTGGGATCGTCCGAAGTCCACGATATCTAATAACAATAAGACGCAATCCGATCGTTTAATACACAAACGGAAGAGATATTTTTCAGTTGGAACCATTTATCTAATTGCTCACTAAATTAATAAACTAATTCGCCAGTTTCTGCAATTCTGCTGGAATTCTGCTTCCAGTCGAACTAAGGGTAAATGGAGGGGCTACGAGAAATTTTACATGCACCAATGCAAACGAAGAAGAGTGTCTTAGAATTATAAGAGCTCTATGAATTGGGCGTAAAGTTAATTGAGCAGAAATCTGGATTCTACAATTGGCTCCTAAGAAGTTAGTGCTTTGCTGGACGTATTCGACTGACCTACTATCAAAGAAATTAATATACCCTTATAAAAATGTTATCCAAATCATTGTAATGTGGATAATCTTGCAATGGAGAATGCGATATATCGGACATTAATACAAATGCGAAATTCAAATGGAAACAACAACTGCAACCAGAATAATTGTATTACTTGTTCATTAATTTTTCACTACGAATTGAATAATTCGTTAGATCATTAAGAAAGTGCAAGTCTAATTTTATTTTTCCCTGAAAACAACTTCTACGTACTCCAAATTTTTGCCCGGTGAAGTATTGTTTAATGAATAACGTTCTACAAATTAATGAGCAGAAATATGTGACGAAATGGTTACTGGATAAACAGTAAACAACGTGCAGCGTACAGAAACTCGTATAGCGAGTCCCCTAGCAGAAATTTATTATAATCACGTGTAAGAGAACTGGAACGGCGAGTTTGTGATGTATAGAAGTTCATTTTAGGTCCATTAAAGGGTTGTATGGAAACTGAACGCGAAACTTTTTCCATTAACATTCTACGAACTCTCATGTTGCACTCCATGCCAATAAATTGACCCTCGCGAATTTAGGGGATGCTCGGGCTACAAATGGGGCTCGTGCAAAGACAAGTACAATTGATCTCTGTGAGTGTGCTATATGATAGCATGAGCATGCTCTACAGATCATTCTGAAGGTTGCAATAACAATGAGTTATTATGGTAATATTAAATTGCGTTACGAACTGCACAGTCATGCTGTGCGTAAGAGAAGAAAATATATTTACCGAAGTAAACGTCTTTCAAAATTGATTCCCATCCGAATCGATGAATGATTTTCAATTATTGTTGATGTCTCAATACGAAGATGATTAGAATTGCTTGATTTTAACATTTTTCCACATTTTATTCTGTTGAATATTACTACTTCATGATATTACACGTAGCTATGGCACGAGTTCGTTAGCCCAGTTACTCGAGGGTGGCCAGACTACAATCCGACTACCCGAATTAATATAAGCCTTGTCCTTCTCACTGAACATTCCAACCCTTTGTTGCCACTGAAACAACTAGCTTTGCCTAGACTCCTATGATATCGTTAATCCTGTTACATACTTGGCTCAAGTTATTATTTACTTAAAGCATTAAGCTTAATCAGTCATCGTGTAAATAAATTTCATTTTAGTCTAGAAATGTGAATTGCTCAAAATTGTGCAAATCCTGATAGCAATTTTGATAACAGTAGAAATGCGCAACGAGCGTTTTCTCTGTAGAGAAAAATTAAATTAGTTCCTACGAGTCTTCATTGAATCACGAAATGAAGTAATCAGGAATAAAGGGAGGAAGGAGAATAATATCTATAATCTTTGTTTGAATGAATGATTGAAAATCGTTTCGCGTAATAGCTGCACGCTGCAGTGTTCCAGCATAATACGTTTCCCATTTCGTTGCACGAAATTTAATCCCAAAGTATCCGAGATTATGGAATTCCCTTTGTTGTATGAAAATGTTGGTAACAGAACAGCGATCGGTGCATCGTATACGTGGGATTCAGTGTTAGCGCAAAGCTCGCAATTGGATGCACGTTAAAACAAAAATCGTACACGTGATTCGATCTGCGAATTTCTTATATTGTTCCTCGCGTCTTACTGCAATCTATTGAAAGAAGCATTACACTTTACCGTAGAACAACAATGCTACCTGTTTCATACTGAAAACTGGAAGCGAGATGAACAAGTAGGTACTGAACTTTTATCGGGTGGAGACTCGAAACGTATACATAGTTGTATATTGCAGAAGAAACGAAACACGCAGGGGGAATCCATGGTGATAATTAATTGGATGTCGCTAACATATGGTGCTCAAGGTATGCATACATATAATGCTGTTTCGGATTACCATACGTAAGCTATATTGTTCAGAGTAGCGGATGGTTGCGAGCTGTCGCTAACAGGCAAGACATTTAATTGACTCAACTAATTCGATCCACACACAATGATTAAAATTGAGGCCGGTCTCGTTTAATTATTGCGCGTGATACTTTGCATGTTCCGTCAATCTTGGAACATCTTATTTGAAAACCCAATTGAAACGTAATCGTATTTAGTAAAGTCGACTTACATTATTCGTAGGGACAGCACGGATCGAATGATGCGCCTTCTCGAAATCGTGTACGTGGAGCCATCTCGGGCTTGATGTCAGCCGAAACGTTAATAATTAATATTTTGGGGAGACATCGTTCACTCCGCACCAATATCGTGTGCGTGGCGCCATCTCCTCTCTGGTTTCGGCCGAGCAATTGAAACTCACTTTCTGAGGACGCCGTTGGAATAGTATGAACATCGGAGACGAAATGGCGCCACGTACACGACTTCGGCGTTTTGCGAACGGCGTCCCCAAAATGTTGATTTTCAGCGTTCTGGCCGACATGAAATACGAGATGGCGGCACGTACACGATTTCACGAACGACGTCGCCAGAATGTAAATATTCGATCGCTCAGTCGACGCATAACGTGAGATGGCGTCCCCTACACGATTTCGGGAAACGAAGAAGTAAGTAAAAGATATTATAATTTAATTAAATATACTAGTGCCCAGAAATAATTTGAAGAATAATTTGCAAAAGTAAATTCGCTTTATCATCTGTTTTAAAGGAAAGAAAGTAATTTCTTTTTCTAACAACACTTTTGTAGATTGATATGATAGAGGCATACAAAATACTTTTCTTATAATGTTATTAGTACAATAAACAAGAGAAATTGTTTGTATTCGATGCAATATCAAGCATATTTTGTATCGATTTTCTTAATCTTCCATTTGATACGATTCTTTCCAAGACAGATGGTGCAACGTGCTTTATAAATCATCTTTCTTCTTTTGGGGAAATCTCATTTGTCAATGTTTAAGGAAACTAATTGAACATTATTAAATTTGTCAAGATTAGCAACCAACAGATACCACATAAATGAATTGTATTAACTGACAATGAGTTTCGCGATAAATTTTCGTTGTTCGCTTCAGTAACAATATGTGCGATATTATGTAAAACCGTTGAAATGATCGTTGATTTCGAAACCATCTATTAGTCCCGGGATTTCATTTGTTTAAAGACGTTTTTTGTCAATCAGGTAGTTGGACAATTTATATGTCTTCAAACTATTATTTATATTTCTACAAACGTCGTAAACTCACGACTCAATTTATTCTTACTTAAATTCATCACTTTATTCATCTTTGCCTCTCGATATCTGGTTTCAATAAATAATACTAGAGTTTCTTCTTCGTCAAGCAAGCGTTACTATAGTGTTCGTAAACTACAGAGCAAGAAATAAATATTTCTCGTGGTAGATAGGTTGGCACAGCTTTCTTCTTTCTTTTTTTCATGATATCAAACTGTGAAAAATCGTTTCCGCTTTCGTCTATCGATTGACACCGTATTCGGTGACAAACATCTGTCTCTGTTTGACTAATAGGAGGACCCAGATAAGGGTGGAAAGTCACCGTATGTTGCACAGATTAATATCCCTCTCTCGTGTATGGATGAAAAAAGCTAAACTGTGAATTATACCTGTATCATTGAACCAGCGCTTGCCTGGAGGAATCTACACTAAGATGTATGATAAAAAGGAATCATTAAATCGTTCATCGAATGAATGATATATTCTGTCCCACGCACGTTCGCTCCACGTGAAGAAAGTTTAATCAAACTCAAAGAATAATTAAAAGAATTTCACGATTAATTAGAATCGACATGCTAACTATTTGCGCATGCAATTACGAATATGAAGCCACAATTCTCGACGAGAATAATGTTGTATTATTATTCACGTAATTCCTATTCCTCGCGATGGAAAACCCCACCCCGACGTGACAGATTGATTTCCACGATACGATCTCGAGCGCAAACGGTTTGAGGAATAAAATAATTCCCCTATTCCCGCATGCATCGACCGTCGTCATTCGACATACGAAAATTGATCTATCAGAGAAAGGGTGTACGTGAAACGGTCGAGTCATCAGCTGCTCATTTCCACGCAACCCCTTGCATATATTTTGAAAAGTCTGCTGTTTCCAATCGAGGCAAAAGTCCCGCACGGGTTCGGTTGAAACGATAAATTCTGCTTAGCGAGTTTAGACGAACTCCTAATCTCTCTGCGGGACACATCGTCGGGCTATGTCACTCTTGCTCTCACGAATTCACGCCGGCGAACGCAATAAGGCGACCACCCGTTGCTTTGCAATCGATGTAGACAATGTGAGACGCGATCGCGAACACTTCTTCTTTTAGGCAGCAATTCGATTTCCGTGTTACGAAAGGAATTTTTATCGTAATAATAGTATGGCTTATCAAAGGGTCCAGTATTTGTTTGGTCATTTAGTTATTTACTTCCGTAGCTTACATAAATATCACATTCGTTAGGTAGTTGCGCGTCTGGAATGGTCGATTTTTTCAACGCGCACATCTTTCGAAATTTAATGGCAAGTGTGTTGAAAAAGTGCGTTTAATAATTTTTATTTTTTAAACAATACGATTATTACGTACGTTTCAATCCAATGTTTATAGAAGGGTTTACAAAGCTTGGAAGAATAGAAAGAATTTGAATTACATTCTATTCGTTCTACGTATCTATAGATCCATAGATCTTCCACTCGCTGCGATATATTTTATATTAATTCATTTACATATTTTAATTAATTTCTTCCGTAAGCTGTGGGTATTTAATTTTTTTTTTTTTTAGTTCTGCTTCGACTATTATAGAATGGGATTGTCAGGATTATTTCTCTTTACTCGGGGATGACTCTCTAATGATTAGCTTGATCATGCTTCCTAACATGCGGTATTTGCCTTTGTGCGGTACAAGTTGGATTATTAATAGTTGATCGTTATCTGTATACAGATGCACAAATGCTACTCAAACGCCGATAAGTGGATTGCTTATCCGAACTAATAGAGAAGATTGAATTTTTCAACGTGATTCGGTAAAATTTCGAGCAATTTCCTCATTGAATTACATTCACCGTTTGACAACAATCACCACCAGCCAATATTGCAATGGCAGCGTCCAGTTACTACAATCGCCCTTATTGAAATGGTAGACGAATCGCCCTGTGTTCTCGTCCAAATGTATTTACTCGTTCCAATCACGTGTTACGCAGCATCGAATTTGCTTGAAATAATTGTGTTCTTTGTAATAAAATATTCCAGCACGAGACACATAGATACTATGGAAATGTTCACGCAAATATCGTTAACAATTTCGATAGAAATTCTTCTAGAGAATTAATTAAATCAGCCGGCAATAAATAATATGATCAAGTCGATAATTGGCTTCTTCACTAATATGTATTGATGATACTCTACCAAAGGACATTTTATTTATCTCGTTTATCGGGTTTAGAGAATCTAGTAGTTCCTCGAGCTCGATTCATTGAACAATCTTCTAGACAATTTATCATTGAACTCGACGATACAAACGAGAACGAATTGGCAGACTCGATATTTGAAGGGTTTCGATGAACTAATATCTCTAAGTAACGCGCCGAATCATCGGGGGGTAAATGAAATCGAAGTCTTAATTGAAACGCAACTGTATACGCCGTCGCAACTAAAGTTACTGACGTCGACTGATTAAGGGAGCGCCACTACCCCTCTGCATATACATACAATTTACACTGTAGAAATATCGAGGAAAGCGGTTCAATTAAATCGAGGGAAAACCCTGTTATGAATTTTTCAATATGGCATCATTCTTTTCTTGCTTTCGATTTAGTAGTATGTATCAATTGAATCGATCGATTAATAATAATTGGGCCAGTTTCTCTTTACCAATAATTGTCAATTGTTCAGCGATGTTGTATAATCAGTTATTGCGTAATATAAATTTTATGGAGACACATATTGTACGCTATCGCAGCATACATGCAATTGTTGAATCCTCTTTGCGCATTCTAAACCAAAGTAAGAATAATCTTCGGAATAGAACCAAAGTATTGTCAATCACCGTTGTCTCGGAAGCTAGTCGTCAATTTATGCTCGACAGTTTCTCTGGTACGATCAAGGAAGGAAGAAGTAATTGGACACAAATCTATCCATGGTGATCCGACGTGGTCATTATGCGAGCAGACCGTGGCTTGACTCAAGTGCAACGCAAATACAGGCCGCGTACGGCAACCGCACCTACTAAATATTACCTGGCCTCCGCCTGAAATATGCCACTGATGATAAATAGGACACGATAAGTGGCTTGTGTTATCCGTAGGTAGTGGACATATCCGTTAGGGAGGTCACGGAAATTCGAGCACTCAATATGCTTCGAGCACGCACTCGTCCGGATCAAAATAATGCCGCACTCCTCTTGTTTGAGCTACTGATATACCTGAACCGAGGATTTTTCTATTACGCTTGTCACAGATTCACGACAATATAGTTTCGAATAGTAAAAGAAAAACAAAAGCATGAGAAACATTGGAAACACTTTCGTTATCTCAAAAGTTGAGAAATTAACAGATTTACCTTCAATCGCTTATACGAAAAGGTGGCAGCTAGATTTTGAAACATCTCAACGAAAGAACAATTTTCAAATAAGCTTCGTCTACTTTGATAGTCAAAGTCTGCGATACGTTTCAACGGTTGATATGAAGAAACGAAATCAGCAAGAGAATAAATGACTCGTCAACTACTGTAAGTAGCTTATGGTATAGTAACAGGACTATTCATTCACGTGGGGTAACTTCGATCGTATAGAAAATTCAGAGAAAATCACTGCGGTGATATACCAGTTTCCCAAACTTCAAAAGCTGCATTTTCCCCACTTTACGTTCAAAGGGCAGGCTCGCGATGAGAAAGATTGATGAAGTTTATCTTTTCATCTTTTTTGCTGGCAGCTGGAAGTGCCACGCGTTTTCTATTCATTATTGTATACAGTATGACGAAAATATGTATGGTATCATTTTTGTTTCTTAACTTATTTACAATTAACAAACTTCAGTAGAATGAAAAAAAGTCTGAAATCTTTTCCTTCTTGAATCGTAACAAGTTTTCAAATGTCGATGCTCATTATCATGCCAACTATACCAGCCACTCCCGTTAAAAGAAATTGGGTATCAAAAAGAACAAACGACACGTTTTGTTAGAGAGGGATCCCTTTCGCTCTTTCATCTCGATTGGCCTCCGAATAATTTTCCAATTTCTTCCGTATCACCGAATACGCACAGAGTTCGCTTGATTCTCGATTTGTAGGGTATGTACATACCTCCAATCGTCGCGATGAATGGTTAAAAACCACAAAGCGCCCCAACGAGCCACGCTATCTTCTTCGTCAGATCTTGCCAGCCTTTTCAGAAGCTCGTTTCCTCGATTCGTTTTCCCTCCTCCTTTCCTGTTGTATGTACACCCATGTGCTAAAGAAAGGGAAGGAACTTGGCATCTCCCTACTCTCGTGTTTGTAAAAAGCAGTTTGATATCGTCGTTGACACGTATGGCGCATAATTGATATTTATTTTGAGGGGTTACCACTATCTGAATGATTGCACCTATCATTTTCCCAGCCCCTTTCTTTTTCCTATTTCCAATATATATTTTATTGAACTGTAGTTCAACTTGCTATTAATCGAATTGTCAAAATGTTATAAATTTTAGAGTCTGTATGTACTATTGTAGGTTGATAACCCATGCCGAACGTGGTAGGGGTTCCCGAGAAAAACCTTCGGGTAACGCGAGGCAGAGGTTGTGTAAAAAAAGGTAGTTGTGTTTGGGACTGGAGAGCGACAACACTCTGTATTGTACGTATTACATCTACCATTCCTATCGTATTAAGTATCCTATTAAGTGAAATGATTGCTTGCATCCCAAGATAAGGGATGAAATGTATACCGATTATAATAGAACTATATCGACAATCCATGTATATGCATAAAGAGTTTGCACCTAACAGACATTTCGGAATATTATTTAATAGTTTCTTTATTTGCAAATTACATTACAATAGGCGTAAATGTCGTAATCAATTATTAGTTACGTGAGAAATAAACAGTCTGTCCTCGCTTATCGCTCACAGTGTTCACCCGAAAGGTAAATCATTTTCATCGAGTAAGAACAATACAGTTCCCAAGCCCGTAGTTTTGTTGTCGAGGTGCTAATGCTGTTTAACGTTACATTTAACAGGATTATTACGTACTAACGTGTATTGTACCGTGTAACTCCGAAATATATAAACATGCGTTGGCTTATGAGGGTCAAATGCACGCCTGGCTCGACCCGAGATAGAGTTGAATCGTTATGCTAACGAGCACATCGTGTTTCGTTGATGCACGTATGTGTACTCCCCATGGGATAACATTGGATCGTAAAAATGAAAAGGTAGAAACCTTTAATCTTATCGGGGTAACGAGCATTGTTTCAAACAATGATAATGTTTCTTGAATAACTCTGGTCTTCTATCGAGTTCTTTCAAACGACTTCCTTTTATATTATTAATTTTCGAATTGTTTCATATATTATAGTTCCGCTACAGTTACATAAATACAAATTAGATTGAAGGAAATAAGTACTAGTTAAAACAATGCTCTACCGCTTGGAATTAGAAAAGACAAGGCTGTGATCAAATATTGAAGAATATTATTAAATACTGTTAATAACGAAACACAATCTTCTTAAATGCATACTACATTAATTATACATTAGATGTACCAGATGAGATATCGAGGAATTTCAACTGGAGATTGCACGCGTCATTACTATCTTCGTACTTTAATTTACGATGCAACATTTTTCGATCATTTCACTCATCTTTGCAATTTATACACGACTATGCCAGTCATCGTTCCAACTCATAGAGTCGTCAATCGTGCTTGCAACGTGTGACAGATTATTCAGCAAGAAACGAGTGAAATCGCTTGTCACAAAAACAATAAATGATAAAATCGCATAAAAATACACATCGTATGCTTAAATACCACGATCAATATTTGGTATATTATTTCCTTGAGTTTTATTTTTACCATCGACAAGTGCGGACAATATTGTCGAAGGATGAAATTTGTTAATTAACAAACGCGCGTGGTATGGATATATGTTGAATCAATAATCAGTCTGTTTATACAAATATCAATTTCTATAGGTATAAAACACGAAATATTATTCTGGTATTTGTGCATTACCTGTAATCGTGATAAATATTTAAAAGCGCAGGGAAAAGCTTGTTTTTGGACGGTACGGATTCGAGGGTTCGTGAAAAAATGACAACCCCATCGATTTTGTTATTTCTCGATTAATAATGCTCTTTACTCGCAATGAATCGAATTGCTTTATCGGAAAGAAATTTGATGATAGCGAATCGACCCAGCGAGAAAGGAAACCCGGAAAGCGGCGTCGCAACGAAAGTTTCGTGAAAAAGAAATGAACGGATGGTATTAGGGGTGAATATTTCCAGATGGGGGTCGGTCCGCGTGTACAGGCCTCGCATCATAGGATTTGCATAATTTCCAAATCTGCACGACACAATGAAGAATACGTGAACCGACGTTCGTGCACGCTCGTACACACATTCGTGTGCTGAGGTGGCGATCGCGTGAAAGATTTCCAACCCCCTTTCGCCGAAGGGTACTAGCGGGGTTAGACGTCAGCAACCGGGAAGATATTGCGGTTTAAGCGGCCGGAAAATTGTCCAAACTGCCGTGCCGCATAATTTTGACGTGACTTAACGAGACGACACTTGACTTGACGCTCTTCGGTGTCCTGTATTTAATGCGACGGACGTGTTTCACCGTGTCCTCCAGGAAGGGTTGCCCTGGATCTCTGATGTAACGGGCAAGGAATTTTACTTGCAACGAACCCGTCGCCCCCAGTTATGAACGTCTCGTTGCGATATTAATGAATTAATTCACACGCTCAGGCAGGGTAATCGAGCGTCAAGTATTGGCACAAAGTGCTCGCGTTTTGCATGCTTGGCTTGTATTATGTATGCGCCGTGTGAGATGAACACTGACTCGTTGCGAGATAAACGATAGTTAAAGCCCTGCGGAGGGGAAACAATTAAATTCGTCGGACTTGTTATTCTACTGTAGCTTCGACAGGGGATGTAACAAAAAGTCTCGAGAAGCCTCGTTAGTCGAGGAAGCTCAATCTGGAACAGTTCTGGTGCTACCTTCTGTGCAATAAATACTGATTGATTTTTCCTGATGAGTTTTCCTTGTAATTTAGTTTGCAATTTTTAAGAATACCATGTCGTTTAAACATATGGACATACTTCATTTAGCTCAAGGATCGACACACGAATATTGATATTGATCTTCAATCAAAATTGCCATGCTTCGTATTGAAACTCCAGTCTTGTAATTTATGTTAGGAATATGGAAAAATATTCTAGACAACATGATTAATTACTTTCGTCAGCATTTTTCCTGAAATGTTCATCCAGCAATGAACGCTTTTGCAAGAAAAACTAGCGGAATCGGTTTCCAATTTGTATTCTTGCTCGTAACTTATCTCGAAGTAAGGATCGTATTAAATTCTCGAGTAACTTTTCACGGATGCTGCACGGAGAGGGCGGATAGTTTTCTTTGTACGATGTTTGGTCTCGTGATCTCCGTCGTGCCGATCCAATAATTTTATTGGATCCCCATTTTACGGCTATGTGTAACACAGCGCAAGGACGAGATTGTTACCACCGGATACGAGATTGACACGTTTTACTGTCTCGCGTGCAGATATAAGCGATACACGTTTAAGTCGCGCCAAGTATAATCCACTTTTCGATTTCGCCTACCATTCGTTTGCTCTGCTTTTTCCCTTCGATTCGCCCATATCGTCGGATCTTTTGACGAGTTTATTTCGATAGAATATCAGATCCCGATGGAAAATGCGGGCAGATTTTTCTTGCCGTTCCTTTTAACAATTCGAATTCCCATTTAGTTCTTCGCTCTTTATTTTCGCATTTCGTTGATGGAGTTCGATTGGAACTATGTATCGCAGACGTGATGGTCAATTTTTCAATCCTTTCGAATGGACACAATAAATTGATCACAACGCAGGATTAAAAAGTGTTGCAAAGATTGATAAAGTTGGTAGATTGATTCACAACAAACTCTATAAAAGTGTGCAAGGTTCCTTGCTTCTTAAATAGTTAGCAGCACAGTAGACTCTTATTCTTCATTTTGCATGAAAGAATGGTTAGATAATACAGGAAACTGTGGACTGCTTAATTCATTATGTTTGTCAACTTCCATTTGAGTGATCTGTTATAGACCAATGTATACACCAATTTTCTATAGTTTCGATAAACGAGCTTGGGTTAGAAGGAATCACAAATTTCCAAATGTTCAAAGAATCGTTGGTACGCAAAGATACAAAGCTGATCCATTGTCAAGGCAATAATCTTGTTATCCCCGGCCCTATTATTCCACCTTTCTTCGGCAGTCTTCGTAGCTCAGTGGTAGCTGCCAAAAACAGCAGAAGCGTCGGGAGAATGGATTCAAAAACGTGGAAACAGAGAGGTGAATCAGGCAGCCCCTTTGGCAGCCAAGGGCTACAACTGGGGCGCTTAGGCTTCATCGAAGCTAGCCGGGTAGAATCGGTAGGGAAATCCTTAGTTCTAACGAAAATTAGCGATGATTGGCCGGATAATGAACGTTCGTGGCGGATTAAAAGGGGGCAATACCGCAGAACAAGCACGCGGCTTCTATGCAGTATGCCTCGCGTTCCTGCGGTATCATAAAACCAGCCCACGGTCTGTAATTTGTAATGAATACGGCTCTAACTAGCTCTCACCCCCGTTTCATTGGTTGACAAATCACGCTCCTGCGGCGGCGAGAGACGGACGCGTGTATACCTGGACACGTGTCTCTGTGTGAGAATTTCTACACTGGACCGTACCCCCGTGTGTAAAGCGCCTAAGTCATACGACGGGGCCGTGTACGTGATATGTCTGTTCGACACGATTCCGATCCGATAATTGGATTATTAATGCTATGATATTCCGCTCTCCTCTCGTCCCTGTCCGACAATTTTTCTTCTCCTATTCGACCGTGTGGGTTTATGAAATATTATACCCACTCATCAGATTCATTGGCCTGTATCGTTTTTAGTTTTAGGCGAGGCAACGTGTTTGTCTGCGCCGACGAATTTGCTGTTTTCGCGGGTAAATCATGTGACAGACACACGTGTATTAATGGCATCCTTTCAGCCAGGTACTCGATCACATGACGCACGATCGTAATCGTGATCTACGCTATTATTATATCTTGGCGAAAGTACGGTGTTACTCGATAGTCACGATATCGTGTAACGTGTCATCCTTTCCCTATCCGTCGTGATAGGAGATTTTATTCGTCTCAACGCGACGCCACGCTTCGAATTGGACGGGGTGAGAAGAATGAGATACTTTGGAAACTTGAAATTTATATGCTAATCACTCGTTCAGAGTCTGGAAATATTCTTTAAAAAATCAAACGAAATTTTGTCAATGCTTGCATAATGTTTATCTCCTAGAATTTAAAAAGTTCAGGCTCCTAATATTATCTTTAAACATTGTTTCCCCCCTTCATTGATACTTGTTGCTATCGCATACTCGATCTTTGCCATCGTTAATCCATCCCGGACAACATTTCTAACCAGCAGTTGGGTACCTTAACAAAATAGCTTCCGTTCTGGAAATTCCCTTCCACATCATCTCGCCACTAGTATAGCAGAGGATCCTCTTTTATCTTTTTCTTCGTCGATCGTAGAAAGAGTGGGCTCGAAAACGCGTGCGCACCTCTTCTTTTCGTTCCCCTCTCTACGGAAAATACCTCTAATCTATCTACCTATCTTCGTCCGGCGCAATCAAAGATTTACAGGAATAAATAGTAAACAGAGCCCGGAAGAAAGCACTGGAATCAATTGCTACTCTCTCGCCCTTCTTTCCACTCATTCATTTTAATATCACACTCCAACTGCTTTCGTGCGAAATTTTTCATGAACAAAGTTTCCTTTTTAATGAAGTGCCACTGATACGACTGTTCGTTGCACAGAATATTTTATATTAAAAATGAAATGGGCAAAGAAGACCGGATTAAATAATTAAATGAAATTTATTGGATCACAGTCGCAGAGTTTTATAATTATTCCCACTGTGATTGGATAATGGACATACAGTGGAATTATTTGAAATAAAAGAACCGGCACCTTTTGGCAAGGAAGCGTGCCTAATAAGCAATTTCAATCGAAGGGGGAGGGGGGCGGGGGTGGGCAAGACATATATAGATTTCTAGCGCAGTCCTAAGCTACAGCAGGAAGTAGAGTCTCTCGACCGCTCTTCCGACGCCGCTACGAGAGAAGTAAGAAGAGTAGGGGTTGAAATTCTCTCGCGCGCGCGCACCCTTTCCCCTGTCTTTCAATGTTTCTCTTCCTTCCGCCCTTTGGATGGAGGCGATATGCCGAACGTATAGGTGTCTCGTCACCGTATCACCTATCCACCCTAGCTACTACCACCCTTCGGCCGCTTCTGAATAGTGTTGGTGGCTCCAGGAGGGAGACGAACGAAGGTAGAAAACGCCTGAGCCGTTAGTGGGGTCTTTCGGTTGAAAAAGGGAGCGCGCATGCGTTCATCGAAATCAAGTCAGAGCCACTCCCGATCGCCAATGACCGTCCAACACGATCCTCGAGGTGATCCTACCACCGCTTCAGTCTAGCGTCCGCATCCGCACAGTCGACAACCCCTTATATCGAGCTTCTCTTGGACGCAGTCGGACGTTGCGCGTGTTAGACTCTCGCCTACTACGGAAACCTCCCACTGACCGTACGCACCTTCATTGTTTGGCAGAGGTTCGGTAGTCGAGTGTCCATTCGTTCCTTGCCACCTATAGGAAGTACTTGGTCCCTCTTTAATTTTTATATTACACACTTAGTAGAGCCTCTTAAACGAGGAATCCACTTTTAAATTCAGTGCATCCCTTCTCGGCATGCATTCTTATAATCTGTTTAAATGTTACAAATTAAGAGATTCGAAATTTTGCGAATCCATGAATTTGCCAGCTCTTTGTGGATATACACAGAGTAGTACCAATGCACCCCATCTTCTATTTTCTTCTCCCCCTGTCAGAAAAAGGTTTTCACAGAATCGCAGCGAACGTCGGTCACGTTGTTCTCGTCGCGTTTGAGTACGATTCGGTACGGTTGCCATTGTCTCGTTCATTTTTAATTGGACGTGTCCGACAATGGCGCACCTGCTCCTGTTTCATGCGGGTACGCACATGACGTGTGTTTGGGGAGGGGGGCGCGCTAGAGTTGTCGACTCGTGCCACGGTGTTGCACGTGACACCTCGACTTTTTGACGGCCACCTCGGAGAAAAGTGGGGTCATCGTGCTTTAAATTGTGATACGAAGAGTCGTTGTGATCCGTTTAATAATGAGCGGCCGACACGCGTTCGACCGACCGTGCGGGCAATCGCGACGATTCTCTGGCTGATCACTGGCTGACGCTGTCTGACCATACCGGTAAGTTACTACTGAAGTTCATTATATTCCATAACTTGTGACTTGATGTTCTTTAAACTACTCTTTGCTCCCGTGTAAAACTGATGGAGTGCAAGAAAAATGTTGATAAATTGTCATAATGCAGAGAATTAGTGCGTATCGTATTAAATAATTTTCTA
The DNA here is from genome assembly GCA_023838395.1 of Holcopasites calliopsidis. Lineage (NCBI taxonomy): Eukaryota > Metazoa > Arthropoda > Insecta > Hymenoptera > Apidae > Holcopasites > Holcopasites calliopsidis. Next base: position 4,834,354 of record JALHAQ010000012.1, on the reverse strand, counting down.
AACAATTGAGGATTCAATTATTGTCACATAATATCACGTTTCTCAGAAACGGTATATTTCATTGTATATTCAAGTAGAGCATGACTTATGCAAAAAATAATCGGCCACACATATTTTTTAGCGAAGAAGAAGTTTCGATGATACTCCCCCTTCGTTTCATCCCCGAAACTTTCCACCAGTCACTTGAGCCACGTTCTCGCTCGCGTTCTTTCACCCCAAACTGAACCCCGAATCATATTTTCAATTGCGTTTGAACGGTAATTTCACATCGACGGAAACGAGCACAGCGTCGAATGCGAGGAGTTGCAAGATCATGAAGTCGTCTCAAAACCTCGACGGGACGTTTCTTCGCTTCCCTACGATCTTCAACCACCCCTCGCCATTGGTGTACAAGGGGAGATATTTCTTCCTTACTCGTTTAATGATCTACCAATGGATTCGAACGAAAAGTTGTTGCCGAAGTATGTCGTCTCGAATGTTATTTACGTTCCAGTACCCCTTTCTTAACGTTTCCCCGATTAACTTAACCCTCGTTTCTGCTTTTCTCGAAAACGTGGCTGTCCAAAGCTTTTGCGAGAGTATAGTGAGCTTCTCTTGGTGTTATATTACATGTATACGGACGAGGTAAAAATCAAGTATTTTAACATGTTATTTTTGAAACATCGGCAATTTAAGTTACACCCTTTCAAATTTACTGGAGTTCGTCATTGGAATAATTTATAAAATATGGCAAGGTAATAGTTTACTAAATATGTTCCAACTTAATCGCGTAGGTCTATTATATTTGAATGATTTGTGATTGACGAACAAAAGTCGCTTCGCCGATTCGGAATGAAACTTTTTAATTCACCTGGAAAGTTAAGAATGTTGTTAATGGGAGGTTAAAATATTCCCTAGCTATTACTTTCCCTAACAAATTCTTCCTTTACAAGTTATTAATTATCATCTTGATAATTACTACTGTCTATTAGAGAATCGAATGAAATTCTATTTCCAGCCAGATTGTTGCATTCCATTTCTACTTTCCATTAAAACTGCGCCCCCAGATAATATTTCTGGAACAGCATGTGCGTGTAATGCCTTCTGAAATAAGAACCTCTTTATAAGAGACATTTTATTTTGTCGCGTGTCATTCGATGCTCGAAGCCATTAGCCGTGCCTCGCCGGTGGTTTTAACTTGTAGGGATGGAGGTAGGTTTACCTTTCCTCTCAACGTACCTGATTGTAAACTTAACTTTCTTGAGTGCTTCGCTTCCCGAATAGCTCGGATACCTTCCTTCTTCCGCCTTCATTAACGTACCGCGATATATTCTTGCGGTTCGCTCTTTCACTTAAAATGGGATCCTCGATAAACTTGGGCGAGCGATAATTAATGATCTTCTACAACTGAAGATATTAATAAACCGAGCACGAAAAGGTTACGCGACAGCTCAATGAATTTTACTTTCTTTTTCGAATTACTATAATTAGAGAAAACTTATACATAACAAAATAATTAATTCTAAGTACATCTTCTTCCACACCAAGAAAATTAGTGTAATGCATATATCTATACAGATATTAATATTGCAACGTGTGAGTCACATGAACATTCATATGTTTGCTGTGTCCATCAAAGGTATATCTAAATTCTCGATCTTTTTTACTGCGCGAGATTAAAGAAAATCAATAGATATCGAGCTAAAGGGGTGAGAAATGCACAGGTGTGATGAGCACTCCTCGATATCCTTCCTGATACAGCTCAGATAAAGAAGGGTGAAAACTACGGCAATAGCTGTAGACATAATTGGAGATAGGAAACCGCAAACTCATTCACTTCTTTATATCCCAAAAGTAACAACAAACAGTGCAATGAAAATTAAAACGTAGCTTCTGCCCCAAAAGCAGTTAGGGAATTGATCACACTTATCATTAGACTACATTAAGTCATTATTCTCGAAGTAATTTCATTTTCCGTCTCCACTGCGCAAAGTTGATAAGAGTACAGTAAATTTTCTCCGAGTGTGACCTACAAGGAAGACGTAAAAGGCTCTTGAAACTTATCGATATATAGGCGTAAAGCAATTTCACAGCATGGAGTCAGGAATCAGCTTTAAAGTAAAGCTCCGGCCGTGGAAGAGTGCGATATTATTTAATGCTCGGTCAATCGTACGAAGCCGCTGTGCATTATACGGGCACATGCACACATGCATCCTAACAGCGAACCACAAATATGTGTCGTTCGTCTCTGAGAAACGTATTTGATCGATAAAGCTTTTGTCATAGCTAATTAGATAGAAGATTTGATTTTTGTAATATGCACATTCAGAGTGAAAGCCAATTGCCTTAAGAATTTAGCAAATCTTAATCATTACGCTTCGTTGAGTGATCCGTTTCTCGGTTCAGTGAAAAAAAAGGGCATGTTCAGAAAATTATGAATGTGTACACTGATAGCACGTAAATCTACTAGGGTTTGGTACGTATCATGGCGTAGCCAGTGTATTTACGTATGGGAGATAAAGCGTGCGTGGAATGTTGAATAAACATTTCGATGAATTAACAACGGAGATTACGCTAGCATTTCCCTGGTTCGTTCAAAAAATTAATTGTCAGCGCACGGCGGACGAAGTACCGCGACAATGAAACGGGGCGTTGTGAATAATACGGTTGTTGTTTATCGACAGAAAGCATTTATTATCGGAAGCTGTTGAACAAGGGATTTAATTAGATTTCGTTCGATTGATTTCTTTGACTGATTTTACATCAATCACTATTGGAGGTTAAATCATAGTGAATACAGAAGTTTATCATTTTTCGCAGATAGAGAAAATACTTTTTATTGCAATATTCCTTCCTGGATCAATTCTGCCACTTGAATGATTCTTTATTTTACTTTCGAATCGACAAATAACCGTTGCACCGAGCATCAAGGAGTGAAAACGGTTTCCGCCGGAACTAAATATGCACACTCCGAGTAAACATCCGCATCGGCGCGTGGACTATTTTCCATTTCAATTTATACGTAATCTAGTGCAGAGGATAGACGTCGCTGCTGCGAGTAATGAGGTGTATGCATTTTCACGGGAAATAACGATACAGCATTGCAATTTCATCGATCAGCTCGACGAACTTATCTGGTTTCGCAGGCTGAGCCATTACAAATACATCCGCGAGTAATTACGAACCTTTTGTTTCTTATAAACTGTACGAAAAGTAGTCTAAATTACTACTAAAAAAATTCCAAGAAACTATACACACTTATTCCCCTTCTGGCAACAATTATTTATAATTTAAGAAATGTTTATTTCCCGATCTTCGTCGTTTGTTTCAAAGAAGCAACTCTTTCCGTGCCTCCATCGAGTCAACCCTTTCACTCGGGTTACACGCGTTCATGTTACGAGTAAGAACAACACTCGGTGAGGCTCTTGTAACACGGTGTTTACAGTGTACAGTTGGAGTAAGTACGCAGGTACACCCTGTGTACACGGAATATATCGATCCCGCGGGAATATACCGTGCGCGGATATGTATTTATCACTTTAACAATTAGTTTAATTGTTTGTACAACTGGGTAACGCTCGTTCGCAGAGAATATCGTGCCACAGTCCGTCTCGCGATATAACGTGGCGAAATGGGGATGAAAGTTCTTACGGATACATTAATCAGCGCCGCATGGTGTTACAAATTATCCCATAAAGCTTTGCTTAAGGAAAACTTGTGCAAGATTTCGGTGTGAAATAAGGGTGAATGTTAATTGTTTGGTTTTAGCGCGATTTTGCAGTAGTATTTTCTTGAATTATAGAATGTTGTTGCGTAAAGAATTATTTGGAGGATTTTTTAAAGCGTTCTTTGAGTTTTGTAAACTTGTTGCATAAACCTATTGCATGCAGTCTTGCAACAGAGAGTTGCTGATCTCATCTGCGACTTACAGAGTGAGCTCGTAATCCTGTAATCCTTGTCTGCTGTACTCTACTCTTGTGGATTCTCGATACGACAATCGCTATTTAGAAAGAAATTTCGAATGGAGTAAACTGTAGTTTAGGTTTGAACATCCTTGTTGTGATCATTAGATGCTAAATAGTTCAACACTGTCCAATAAAAAAAAAAATATTAACTATATCTGTTGTAAAAGTTACTTGATTAAATCTCATCGAATCGATGTATCTATACGTTTTTTTCCATTTCCGATAATTTCTTCGCCCAGTTCATGTTGAAAGTATGATCGAATGTTTTCACGCACACCGGCTAACAAAGTTATATCGCTAGCAAGGTGAGCTTCTTTAACGAGTTCATTCTGGGAACGAATTAATAGCTGTTATCCCCTTGATAGAATTTAAGTAACGAGATTAAAACTACAGGGCCCTCTACCTGGTAAGAAGTGTTGTCTCTTGCCAGTCGACGGACGTATTAAAGTACTTCTCTCCGCGGATAGGTATCTTATTATCATCCGACCGATTATCCGAAAAAGCGAGGCGCCACGGTGCTGGAGAGGAGCAATAATATTTATATTAATTTTAGGCATTGAAACATTTTCAATTAGCCCGCCGGAGAACCATTCCCGTCTTTTTCGTCCACTGTTGTTTCATTTGATTGAAACGTATCCGTTTCTTTGCTCGAAGCGGAGCGCTTGTTTTTTACAATAGTACAGTGAAATTACTATTTTCTACTGAAAATCCAGGAGGATACCGCGTAAACTGGACACGCTTTTCTGTCCATAGTCGAGGTATAAGTTTTGGTGAGAAAAGAAATTTATTCGCGTTAGAAAATAGAAAATAGTGCCCGATTAATGATTGAATATTTGAATGAAAAAGGAGCCAGATTAAGGTAAATTTAAATTTCACTCCGTCTGCGCAAGCACAGAATATTAGAAATCTTCAATAAGGGAGCTTGCTATAAAAAAAAGATACGTTACTGTTGATTTCAACGCCAGTTACCAATAAAAAGACTAACCGTCTCGAGATGATGATTATCGAGCGGTACGAGCGCGATCTCTCCTAGTTAAGATCAAACAGGGATATAAAGGGGGTGAGCGCGAAGCGAGGTGTGGCGCGGTCGTTTTCCAAGTAACTCGGAATTAGGATTAAAGGTGGCCAAAAATTAAATCCTTATCTCGGCACCGCCGACAAGGGGAGGCCGGAGTGAAAGGGGTGTAAGCGGTTAAGGGAAAAAGGAGTTCTTACGGGGCTCGGCGCTGTCTCTGCAGGGTTGCGCCTTGAGAGGGCCGACTCTTAATCTGAGACCAGCGCTGCAATTTCTTCCCATTAGCGGGCTCCTTCGCGATTAAACATTTGCATAATCTCGGGACGCTTGTTATAATTCGGCGACATAGTATGTATTTAGGAGTGCAGCGCGGATCAGCAATATACGAACGTTTCGAAAACTTCTCTTGTTCGCCCGACTAATAGTACTGCTGTATCACTTCTAATTCTGTTCACCTGTGTTTCATTGAAAGTCCTACAAGTTCACTTTTTTAATAATTATTATTGGTTGCAAGGGTTGAAATCAAGAATCTCATATTTCCATCGCACAGTTTAATTTTGCAAGTTGCTTGCTACTATTGGAATTTTTCTTGTAGTCATTCAATATTAAAGCCACCGAAGTCTGAATCGATAAAAGCTTCTTTTTTTTTCAATTTATTTCAACACAACCGCATATGTTGTTCATCAATCAAGTACTTAGTTGCATATAAGTTTCTATTTGCCTGCTGCATCGTCTCACGATTTCAGCCAATGGATCGGGGCTGCTGTTTCTGAGCAGCGTACAATGTAACATTAAATCCAGGGCATTTTACTGACAAGGAAAAACTGGCAAATGTTATTCAACAGCTCGATAAACGGAAGGGAAACAAATCTGACGTGATAATCGTTCTGGCAGTGTTTCTTTTTCCGACTGAAACAGGGCTCATTTAATGCAGATTACAGACGAATGTTAATGACGGCTAATGGGATTTATAGGCGCTGCACGCAAATAATGCTGTTGCATAATTTGCACGTTCAATACGATGCTTATATAACATTTCGATTACGACGGGCATGGATAATATCCAGTGGTGCCTCTAGTATTACATATGTCCATAAACGTCTAATAATCTTCGCCACTTTTCTTTCTTTATTACATTCAGAGTTCTCCGTTTTTCATTTATACATTAACATCTAAGCCTCTGGGTTTAATTGTTAATTATACAATTACAGTACATATATCTGATATTTCCAAGTTGTTCTCCCTTTAAGGAATTAAAGATAATTCGAAATGGAAGAGCAATTTGAGAACCGCTGTTTGCTCGCCTTCCTATGAAATTGGCAGGAGGGACCACTTTGACGCGTCGATGAGCTTCTATATACCTTGTAGTGCTCTCAAAACTTCTCTTACCCTCCCGTGCTTCCCTGCGGTTGCTTTGGACATGTGTTGTATATTCCGCGTGCACATACACGAATTCACGTCTCTCTGTGGAAAATGATATAACTCGGACAATTTATTGCTCAAGTGTGCGTGGACTGTTGGTAGACCAAGCGGCGCTTCATGAATTTACCATTTGTCTAGATTTTAGTCTTTTTTTCCTTTTTTACCTCGTTTCAATCGTAATTCACTCCATATACTTGTTCCGATACATTAAAATTACTTTGAATAAAGATTGATTGGAGAGAAATCATTTACACTTTTCCTCTGGAAATATTTGCCGATTCAAAATCTTTTGTTAATCGATTCACACATGTGCAATCATATAAATTACACAATAAAGTTGCTATTAGTTATTAAAAAAGCTACTTTAATTTGAGTCTGGTCATTTAATTACAATTTAAATATACAATAGAGATCTATTTATTTGAAATGTACCAACCCACAAACATGAAGGAGCATTCCGAAAAAAATCCACATGCAAGTAAATACTATTCTACTTAATCCTAAAGTTTTCAAATTTGGAATAAAGCAGTAATTGAACTTCTTATTAAAAGTTAATGGGGCATATACGTGTATCTTCGCACTGCAGTAGATATTTAAGATAATCAGCCATTTAATATTCCAACTCTGCAGTTCGCAGGGAACCTTGGGGTGTACGAAATTCACGGAATTTAATTTGATATACAGCTATCCTTATGCCAGCAGCATGTAGTACAGCGGAATAGTAAGTTCTTTAATCATAGAAACAGTTACGGCGTATTATCCAGAAATGTGCATCGCGCTGTTTGCTATTCATTAGCTAGGATTATACCTCTGGGTGACCGATTGATGCTCAGAATTCAGCCTTTATGCGATTATTTCAATTTCGACTCCGAGCCTCTATTTATTGAACCAGCTATTACACTCGGCAATACTGCTGTTGCCAGCTCTCAGGAATTAATTGGGTTCGATTCAAATCCCAAAATGGGGTAATAACTCTTTCTTCATCGATGCTTTTCTCAGAATCGTGCGCTCGTTCTCTCGGTTTCTTACTTTCTGCGTAATCTGTTTCATGGTCTGGAATGATTGAACAGTAATTTGTCAAGAATTGCTGGAACGTTTAACATTGGTACACGTATATTGCTAAATGGTATCTTATTTGAATGATCAACGATTCGAAAGAACTTGGCCGAGGAATAGAAAATTAGAAACGAAGTTGTTATTATTACAATGAAGATGATTTAAAGTATAGCTTTAATATTATTGATTCGTTCCATCACTTGTTTATGTATCAGTTCTCAAACACTTGTTATTACACTATAATAGCAATATTACAGTAATTTTTACTGTAAAAAACGCTTTGTGTAAATTGCCACCATATCAATATTGAGAAAGTTTCTGGAAAATATGTTAGTGCATTTTTAAACTGCCTAATTCACATTCCCCATTTGTTAAGCTAACAATAATTGCTATTCTTCCTCCTAAGTATCGTTCACCATAAATGGTCTTTAAACGATTATTCGAAAGCACTTTGGCAAGAAGAGGAAAGCTGTGCTCTCGAAGGCGTATCGAAGCATAAAATCCGAAAATCTGCGAGATCCACGCGATTTCCTTCCTTGACATCGATTTCTCCTCCTCCAGGTTCGTTCATCCTTATTCCCCAACTTCTTTCCACGTACCATATCCAAAACCTTCCACCCCAAAGTAGCCGTATTTAGCACGATCTGGCTTCCCGAACATCCGTGCGAAATCTCCGTTAAGCCAGATGCAAGCTGGGTTTCGCCACAGACGTTCAATATCCACCACCCTCGTGGTGGTGTGTTTCAGGTAGGCTGAACGACTGCTCGATTGTCCTCACCCCTCGCCTAATTCTCCACGAAACGGGAAACTTGAGTGTGTTCGTTTGCTAAGGAGTATCCTTGGAGGAAGGTGTGCCACGGCTCATTTCGATGATTGAAACGAAACGCGAGTTCGTTTGTTCGACGAGCCTCCGTCTTGCGATGCCATCAAGTTTGTAGTCCTTTGCAGGGAGCAGGAATTTTTTTGCTTTCAACCCTTTGGCTGGCAAAGACTTTGGGATATTGAGACATTGATTTAGAAAATGCTTCGGACATTCCCATATATTTCATAATTACGAAAATTTGGTATTTAATAGTTACTGAAGATATTCGCAATAAATATTGATTGAAGCTATTTCATATTTTTATTAAATCGGATGGAAGCACAGTAAACCTTCCAAAAGTAGATTTCCTAATCACAGATCTCTCTCGCGAGTCCTCATACATCTAAATATTTCGAAACTTGTTAGAAAGTAGTTAAAGAACGCACAGCATCTTTAACGCTTCTCTAAATAAAAGTTGGCGAAAGTTCATTCACTCTGGCAGGCCTGTTCGACGTTCGGATGATCGATGCCCCAATCCATAAGCAAACCCCCCTTATCGGGCCGGATCGAAATTCATCCAATTAGTGGCGAATTCGGTGCGCTATAACTAAGCGTCGGAAGGAAGTACGGTGTGTAATCGAGGAACGAGAAACTCGTGAAAGAAGCTACCCCCTTCCCCGCCCTCCCAGCAGCGTGTTCGACGAGACACAACCCCTGACGTCGCGTCCGGGGGAAGGAAGGCCGAAAGCCAAGTAAATCTGTTCCAATTCCCCAAGCAGTGTTCCATGGCTGAACGTTCCGTAGCCACGTTCGCGCTTGTCCCCTGCTTATTTCTTACACCCCCTATGCAGCTCTACGGGGTGGCGCCTCACTTATTCCCTTAAGCCCGTTTCCATCGTCTACAGATACGACGTCGTCGTTCTGCAACAGCTTTCATTAACCGTTTCTGCTGTTAAGCTATTGTTCAAACAAGACTCCGCAAGGTCTGCCTCCAGTTTATGCGCAATTTTCGCGACGTGACCTTTTAAAAGTGTACACTTGCCTGGGGAGCCAAAGAATATAGACGTATCTTCTTTAATTTCGTTTTACTAATCGACTTTCAATTTGGTTAGTTTATGTAGAAAATTGAGGACAGGCAAAAATTATATTCTAATTTCCAGTTGCATTTATTTTAAATATTGCACGAAACCAGTGCCAGCATTCTTCAATAAATAATCATATCCTATTTGGAAATTTAATTGGTAACACGGAAACGTCATATTACCAAATAAAATTTTGCTTAAACAAATTTTGGCCTTCAATCGCTGTTAGTTGTATTCATCCCCTTAATCGCTATCGTTACATAACAAGTCTCTCTGCACAGGCAGAAGGTTAAACACGGAAAATTCTCTTTACACCTCGCAAACTGACGAATATTGGTTTCGTAAGCTTGAACGAATCCCTTGCAATGGCTCGTAGCTGGCGGTAGGTAATGCTGTTTATGTGACTAGCTTGTTTCCAGTCTCCCCGAGAAGTTTTAGCCGAATTTATTTAAGCTCGTTTATGAACGTGTAAAGCAAGCCTTAAGTTCGGCCAGTTTGTTCGGGATTATTATGACGGGATCGCGTCGAGGCGGCAAGTTTTATACGGTTAAAGTTCGCCCTTGCTGGAACACGTGGAAAAGTGTTTACCGCGCGGTGAAAGCATAAACTATTAGCGCGGCGAGTTCGTGGCGACCTTGATATTGGAGTACATCGTGGTCAACGATGCGTTTTAAACGATATTTGCAAGTGCGACTTGCTACTGCATCAATTAAGGAAGTTGGAGTATTTTGCTTGATCCAAAAAAAGAGAGTGTGAATCATCGTTTAATGCGTTAAGCAACTCGTGCGTCCAACTCGCCTTCGTCTCGAAGAAATCTCGTTAGCCTTACTTTTATCGCTTCTTAATGTTTTCTCGCCGTCCGTCTGCCCCCCCCCCCCTCCAGATTATCAGTAATTACTAAAGTTTCCCAAGAAAACGAATCGTCCAGCATTTTCACAATCGATTATTAATCGCCCCTAAATACTTTGCACTTTAAGAGTGGACCTTTATAACACTTTCATTTATTCCAATCAACTGTAAATTTAATTTTAACGGCTGCTGCTAATTGCCATGTTGTTATGGTACAACAGAATGTTTTTATATTTTGGATATTATTTGTATAGAATATTTGAAAAATGAGTATTTAAATGATGTTTTATTTTATATTGCATTTGATGCTGGAGTACTTTTTTCCCCACTTACATTAGACAAATTGTTGAACTCTCCTGAACATTCATCCTCGGGATAAAATACCACTTTGGGGTAAAATCATCTGCTATCCATATAGAAATGTCTTGTTTCAAAATACAAATGAAAAGCATTTACAAATGATTGATGTAATCTTCAAAAGGATAAAGTTCCTTTTTCATATTATTCCTGTAATGAAGGATTCATAAGTTTAACTTGTTCATTTTGACTTTTCCTTCGAATAAAATTCGAGTATTTCATCTCAAAGTGCATGAGAAGAAAAAAGGGAAACTGTACACAAATTTTATCTACGTAGCACGTGAGGACAGAGGTGGTGGCGTTCTCGCCAAAGCATCTCGGCTAGTATTGTTAATTTTCTTAATGCATGTCCTGTCGCAAAACCGGCACGACTACCTCCACGTTCTTGTTTATAATTTATCATGGACCCCCGCGGTTGCGCGACACGCTGCATCCTATACGAGGTCAAACATCCGTGCGCTCAATGCATCCCACGTAGATAGGTATGTGTTTATTAAATTCAGAATTAGACGGGCTCCGCCTGACATGTCGGATTCCAGGCTTCCCTGGAAACGGCGAATCAGCATTGTCTGCTGTTGGCCCCAGAGCAGGTTTCATGCTGCGGCTGTTTGCAGCATATTGCACGTGTACGTGCGCTTATGCGCTCTATGAGGGCATAAAGATTCTCCTCTGTATATGTGTGCCAGTGGCCACTCTTGGAGATATGGAACTTCCTTTCTCTCGTCCCAGCCTCCCCTCAGAGGCTTTTCCTTCTTTGTTCCCTCGTCAACGAAATAAATATGCCTGGCGCTTTGTTCGAACGCTAAAGCGCGACAAATTGTTGCTGAACTGTGTAAATGTTTCTTTTTAAACATTAGGGAAAATGTACTATTAAACGAAAAATAGCTGTTTCGTGTCACATTCTTTTCCACCAATTTTATAAAGAATCATTTTCGTCCATCACTTTCATTCGTGAAAAAGAAGTTTCTTCAGCAAATGGATAAAACAGACAGCCGCTAATTTCCCTTTCACATCGCCTTGGTCTCTTGCCTGCTCTACCAACTGATCCTGTTTCTCTTTCTTAGTGTCCTTCTTCTGCGTTGAAGAATTTTTTAAACAGCCCCTACGGCAAGTTTTGATATAGCGGTATATAACGCGGACCGCGCTTTGTCCGTTTGCCTCATTTTGCCTGACACGAGCATCAAAGTTTTTCGTCCCTCCCCTGTATACCGCGGGAAAACAACAACTAGAGAACAACGCTTGAAAAATAAAGCGGCGCGAAAATGGCAGTCAGGAGGCTTTTACAATGTACATACACCTTGGTATTGAAATAGCGCCAGTCCAATCATTTATTAGTGCGGTATAGTGTTTCTTTTTTTTACTGGAGGGTAGCGGTATGTGATTCTGTAAAGAAGGAAAAGAAATTATGTGGATTATAGTATGAGTTTTGATTTATGCGTTTCGAATTGTGGTTAATGCATGACGGCGCCTTTTATTAGATTGCACTGTTTTTATATGATACAGAAATAATTAATTTAAAATGTATGAATCAATTATTGGAGGTAAAATGAATGAACAGTGAGACATTTCGTTGCATACAAATCATTTCTTCTGAAATTCGTCACTTTCGGTGAAAAATTTCCAACAGTCCAAACTTTTGTACAAGCGATCGCAAAGACTGAGTACAACCCACATAAAATTTATTTCTCAACCAGAGTGAAAATACAATGCGACAGCATGATTACATCCAGGGTATCCGAGAGAAATAATTGGAATTAAATTCTAATTAAAGCGTGGCTGGTTTTTTTTTACGACTTCGCCGACCGACCGGATTAACTTAACCCTTGCTTCCTTCTGAGGGTCTTCAATCTGTTTTCTTCTCCCGCCCTCTTCTTACGTAAGGAGAGAGGGAGGTACCCTTTCATCTCCGGTCCGCTGGCCTCGTCTCCTGCTTTCTTTGCCTTTTGACGCAACCCTGGATAAAGTTCCTCTGTGTTGCTTATTTTCCTGCAGCTTCTCAAATTATACGTCCAACTTATTTTCTCGCTCGGCACGCCCCGGGGATTTCTGCGAATCATCCCTGGCCGAACATTCCGTGACGTATCAGAAGGTAGTAGCTGGTCGATGGATAGGAAAGGGAGAAGCAGCGGGTGTAGAAAAAAAGAAATAGATAAGGAAAGGATGTTCTTGGAAGGATGAGGACTTTATTAAACCCCAAAAGAACCGCATTCGATTCGATTTCCGAGGCACGCGGTTCTGTTTGATGTGAACGACTCTGCCTTTGCGACACCGTAACTTTTCACGCTTAAAAGTGTACGCTCTCGCGACGATACAGGTACTTCCTTAGGTGTTACGTACCGACACTCTCCGTGGGTCGCAAAATGAAGCGCGAGAAGAAGTAATTGACTCTCGATATCGAACAGAAATGCAGAAACGCCTTTGGAAAGCAAATCGAATTACCCTGGTCTTTTGGGACTTAATAAAGTCTGCGAACCTTTGATGCGAATACCTGTCGAACCTTTCTGCGCCTTTTTTACCACGATGTCTGACTGTCACAGGCAAATGCAATTACTCGCGTGTTATCTCTGGTCCCGATAAATTACGCGAATTTCTTTCATTTTTCTTGATGAGAGTTCGGCAAGAAATAAATTGTATCAGCGTGGCGTTTGCACGGATTCTTCCGCGGGGAACATTGTCTCCGATTTGTCGCTTAACGTCGCCTCGTCGCGATTGATATTTCAGCGTCATATGGGGGAGATGACTGATGAGTCGGTAGCTTTCTCGATGATGGGATTAAATCGATAACCACGAACCGGTGAGAGCCAGTGCATATCTAGTAGATGTAATGGAAAACTCGAAACTGCATCCGCTTCCCCTTACCGCTTTTTCTCCACGGCGATAAACCGCACGGATGCATTTAATTCGCTCCGCTTGAGAACTTACGACGCTCGGCCGTCGTTTCTCCTCCCTTCCATTCCGCTGCTCTTTCTTTAATAGCCACTTTTGACGGGGCTCGTATAACATTAGTGCGCCGTACGATGAAACGGGGCGTACACTGTCGCGATGGATATGGGGTGGCATCGTTGTTTGCGACTCGAAAAGTGAAGAATTCAATCGGCGAAAATCAATATTTAACTGGGGTGAAATGTAAAATACATTGGTTTGTTTAGGAATTGATTCTTTATGCGTATTTCGATTATTCACATTCAAGGAACAATTGGTCAAATTATTGTTCCTTAACATATTCATTAATGGATTTGAGTAATGGTTATCAAACTGACTTATACAAAAACATTAGCTCTTTTCAAGCATTCAAAAGTATGATATTTTTCCAAAATAGAAAAATCTTTCATCCATAAAATCGATTCAGACTGCATTTCTTTCTACCAATCGTTACAACTGTAACATTAGGGAAATAAACACTTTCTCCACGAAACATTCAGTACATCATGAAACTGTCGATAGGATCAAATGACTAGGATAAAAGAAATAGACGAGCGACATATAAGGGTTGAAAGTAAGTGTGAAGGACCGGCTTTTCCCACAGTGCCTTTAAGGGAGCAGTCCAAGGCATACGACTCTTGTGGCATTTTTCACGGTGGCATCGCGTTGTACTTAACGTTTATACACCACTGTACCAGACCGACATATATTTTATATTTTATAATGCCTCCCACTAAAGTCGGCAGTGGCCAGGTTTATATGACGCATTCTCGCAGTCTTTAAGACGACGCTCTGCACCCTCTGCGGCGCCGTCAAACTGCACCGCGACGCCTTGGTGTCTCGAGTTTTATTTCGAGGGAATAAATGATCGAATAATCGGTCGAGGATCTTTTGAATTTTTCTGTGCTGCTGGTAAAGAGGTTCTCAAAACGTGAGCATGAGTTCATTTGAGCAGGAACTGGAGATGTAAAGAATTATTTTTATTATGAGAGTGTAGATTGTGCTAAATTTTAAATATTAATATGTAATTGGTATTTAACTCCACTGTTATTGTTTTTCCTAGCGCAGCTATAATTTAGGATTAAGGAAAACTTAGAAAAATGTTATTATTAGCTTCCAACGCTACGTTTAAATATAAGGAAGTGGTCCTCGAACTGCTTAGTATCCCTCTCCATGGAATTGCATTCTTTTTTTTCGTTTTCACTCTTCACTTAATTGCAATTTCAGAGGGGTCGCTTTACACGCCGCGCCAGCGACACAATCTCTTTGTCGTGGAACGAGAACGGTGAACCGAGTGATAGGCGAAAAAGAAATGTTCTTATCGGGGACACACAGGGGGATGGTGTGCTTGGATTGAAATCGACTCCAGTCGCGGGAGCACAAAGCCCTATATCTATCGGGCGTTTAGTCGTATCGTTGTTTAGCTGATTGCAGAAGAATCGAATTGCGTGTCGAATTCCCTGTCCAACGAATATCCCTCGAATTATCATGCAGCTACTGGAAATTGGCGGTTCGCTATATACCTGAAGCGGCACAAAGGAGATTTAATTAATGGAATTAACCTGAAATGGCTGCCGGCCTCTCTCTGGACCGGTTTGCAATTTCAATTCCTCTTCGGAATGCCCCCCCCCCCCCCCCACCTTGCTCTGGTGAAAAGGTGACGCCGCGCACCATCGTCGCCTCTTACACTTAGATTAAATGCATTTTCTAAATTCCGAAACTCGCGACCGACTCGTAAATCACCCGTGGAAAACTACTCTGCGCCAAGAATGGACAACATCCCCTTCTTGGCTACAGGTGAGCAGACCGACGAGCACAGGTGCGCTTCAATTTTACTCCCTCGGTATAACGAGATGAACTGTCGTCGCTTATCCGTAAAGCTTTGCAACTTCGTCTGGAGAGCTTCATCGCCTAAGATTGCGAATCCTTGGCTAATTTAATTATTGACTACTTGGGCTAAATGATGGCTTATCAAATGGGGAACAAGTGAGTTTCATTTTTAGGGAAGATGTAACGAGGAGGGGTAGGATAAACAAGTGGATTTCAAAAATGCAAAAGAACATACTAATGTAAAAGGTCTTTGTAGAATCCAAAGTAGAATTTATATTTTCTATTTCAAGTGCACATTTTAATAGTGTTCCATGCTCATCATTCTCAAATAATGATAGTGCACCTTATAATTGTTTTTATTTCTAATTTCATGGTACGCAAATTTAGTTGTTGTTTTCATCTCCTTCACCTATTATGAACATCGTTTTCGCCATTGAAAGCTATAAACGCGCGCATGAAATCAATAACCGTAGTACTCTGAGAAATTCGCGTAACCATGACTAGAGGCGGTAATTGAAGCTGTCATTGTCCCGAGACGCAGTCGTCGAGTAACTGACGCCTCTAACCGTGCATTAAGCGTTAAAAATTATTTCCTTCGATTTATTTTTCCCGCTTCTTTGCCCGTTTATAATGCAACAACGGCCGCGTCATTTCCACCTGTCTCTGGTAAATGAGAAAATGTTATTAATCTAAACCGAGATGGTCAATACTTCTTAATACAGAAGCGATCTATTTATAATTTCGTGCAATCGGTAGGAAGAAAAGAATTTGTGTATTTCCACTCGAACAAATCATCCCCTAGCAAAACGAGCGTCCAGCTGTCTCAATATCAGCACATATGCTCATCCTTTATCAGTTTATTTCGGCAAGAGGCAGTCTCCTATTCTATTCCATCCATGTTTATTCGTGATAAAATCGGCAAATTGAACACCGCCAGCAGCCGAGTACACGCACGGTTACACACAAATGTAGCTAGGTGTATGCGCCAATAAATAAACCATAGATGCGCCCTCGTGGCGAAGGTACATGTGCATGTAGCTCGTCTGACGATATGGTTTCCACCAATATTGTCCAATATGTAGGATTCGGCCCGCGCCGTTTGCACGAATCGTTCGCCGGCTATACTTACAAGCGAGTGCATCCGCGTTTCACCTGTGTGCGCAATTGCTGCCGCTGTGCTCCCTAGAAGATGGGTTATTGCGCCACCGGAAACTACTAGCAAGATTCCGTACTGCGTAGTTCATCTCCTGTGTCATTATCGTTGCGTTTTATTGCTTGTCTCGCGACACTGCTGGATATTTTATTGGGATCGTAACCGTTTCCTGTTATATTTTCGGTAGATCGTTCCTGGGATGTGCGACATTGATTCGGTCCGGACAGATTTTTATGCGCTGCGCCCCTGTTTTGTCCTTTTCTTCTTATTTATAGCACTATTAACTAATAATTCCGAGATTAAATGGCTTCGATTAAATGATATCCTCGTATAAATAAGCTTAGCTACTGCAAGGGATATTACAATATGTTGACCCACCAGCAGGAAAGAGTATCCGTAGAATCCAGCGGGTCGTCCAGAACGGAACACGCGACCGATAGCTGGAAGAAATAATTAACAAGTCCGGGCCAACCCCCCGGAGGAGTAAAAGGCCGATCGATTGAATCTGTCTATGCGTGGGTGTAAAAGTATCTTTCTTTTCAATTTTCATAATAGCGGTATCGACCGGCACCGCGGCAGGCTAACTCGAACACGAGAGCGCACCGTGCGCGCGTATTGTATACAAAGGAGGGACGATATAATCGAAAAGGGGATGTGCACCGCATGGTAGTTTACTCGAAAGGAGGGCGGTTGTACGGGCTAGGCAGGCGCTGGAGGTAGATATCAATCATAGGGGTTCAGGCCTGTCAAGTTCTCGCCGCATTGACTCTGCCCTTTACGATAAAGACACCCGGAATCGAATGAAACAATGATACCAGAGGCTGTCCTCCTTCTTTTGCGGTGAATAAGGAGGCTCCTGGCCTCCGTCCCTCTTGGGCTTGCTTAATTTATAGGCGAGCTACTTAGACATTGATCGTGAGAAATTAATTGCAGTTTAGGAAGCTTGGGGCCTGGCATTTATTTTTTGGAAAATTTATTGACGTTTATAGGGGGGAATGAAATAGTTGTTAAATTGCTAATTTCAAGAATGTATATTCATGGATCTCCAATCATACATAATAATCGGTAAATTGAATTATTCATAGAACTGTAAAGAAAAAACAAAATGAAATAGATTGCAGCCTTGAAATAAATCATTCTGAAATTACACTCTTTTGAAGGAGGTACCTTTCTGTTTTAATATTTTCTTTGCGCGCTCGTTTCTGTAATACAAGATATTACTCCTTTAAAAATACTCAAAGTAAGCGCTCGCGATACCTATTTCTCGGACGAAAGAATGTTTCCGCAAGGGAAGATTGGCAAGATTTTCGTCTGCCTCTTCCCGTTAGGAACTTCGAACGGGGCAGACGGGACCGGATAGGTAGAATGGAAAACAATAACTTTTTCATTTACCGGGCAAGATATTGCCGCGATATAAGCGTGGCTACACGATAAAACAACGTCTCGCATACCGAGTCTCGCTTACTCCTTGTTCCAGAGAGAAAACCTACGATCGAGTAGTATATTATTGCATAGTTATAAACATATCGTTCTCGTCTGAAGACATCTGTTCTCTTGCTGTTACAGGAAACCCGCGGAAAAGACGTAACCGAAGGAAAAGATCGACGACGCATCCCCTTCAACGATCCACGGTGTATCTCCCTCCTGTCGAGGGTGAGTCTCCTTTGGAGATGGCTACGTAAAATATTTCTTGGTCGCGGTAACGGATGGGAAATAACCTATCGCGTATTGCCAGTCGCCAACTATTTATTGCGCGAACCTTTGATTTTACTTTACTGCCGGCTCTGTTCCGCTTTTATTAGGTAATAAATAACTGGTGGTACTTGTTGGTTGATAGATTCTCCTTGAGATTTTTTGCTTGAGGAATAAGCTGATGTTTGTGCAAGCTTCTCAATTATTATTTCATTTATTCCGCGACACATTTTTATATACAATCATTCCTTCAATATACGTTGAAATAATTTATTGATTAGAATTAAAATTGATTTAGACAGAAATATCATTTGTTTGACAATTTAAAAATAAGTCGAGGCGTTTCACGGATAGCAAGGATAATAATGTTAGTACAATGGCGCGGCAATATTATAACAGGAAATTATCGTTCAAGCCGGAGAACCTATTACATAGTACTAATGACACAGTGGAACCTAATCCACGTTAATTCCGCAGTAGGCGCAATTTCGATGCCGAACATGGACATTCCTTCGGCTATAACATTCGCGTGTGCTCATCCCTCCTGTATTTGCAACGGAATCCAATTCAAAGATACGTTAAATAAGAAATTGTCGATTTAAATAGATCGTTAAAATTTTTCATAAACGAAAGAATAATTATTATTCCTCATGAATTATTCCCAATCGAGACATTACTGTTCCTTCTCGTTCACACTGATATCTCTCTGCATTCGACCTACCCCGTATATCGTCGTTGTGTAAATGCGCAATATCCAGGGCTAGCTGTCCGCTATCAATGTCTTCTCACGATTTATCGTCACTCTACACGCGAGCACCCGCTGCCATTCTGCAGGAAAAGTTTTCCAGTTCGTGTCAGTTTCACTTATCAGCCGGTGCGAATTTGCTCGGCTATTAATCCTGCTTTGGACCTTCTTTTTTCGCGCCACATCCGCCGGAAGATCGAACTATGCGCGGTATTCGCGATTCGCGAAGCAGAACGTGCATCAAAATCGCGGCCTATCGACGACACCAAAATTATTGTGCTAATTAACATTCTAAATATCGATTTAGTTAGGACCCTTGACGAGTGTGTTCTAAGACACACTTTTTCAAATAAATTTCTTGAAATTTCAATATCAATCATTTATTTTCCAATTGAAAAGCTATGATTGACGCCACGGAAAACCAATTGAAAAACGCATTCGATTCACCGTGCTCTAGCCGTTTGTCCGAGTTTTGGGCGCATGAAGGGCGTAGAAGGGACACAGCGGAGGGAGAAAATATGAATATCGAGGGATTAATGCTCTAAGCATTCCGTTAATCGTCATTAGCAAATCGCCGACCGAATAATAGGGGGATCAACATTGCCGATATTCTACGCGTTGGTTCGCGCAGATGAAATACGTGCTCCGATAATACATAGTCACTACGGGTATTTGTCGTTATGTGTAAAGCCCCGTTCCAGTTCAAATGAATGACATTAGTATATAAATTTTTCTATTGCGAATGCTACACGATAAAACGGGCAATTAGCAAGCTTTTGGTTTTGTATAGCTAAAGTTGTACTGGTAGTGCAAAGTCATTGATGCTCGATGAGTTTCATATTATCTGCTGCGTCGATGAAGGGACGATTATGCGGGATCATTAAAAATTAGTCAACTGGAAAATATACATATAAAATAGTGCGTCATGTTTATTATAATATTTTCTTGAATGCAAAAATATGTAGAACGAAATGTAAATTTCTATTACAGATGTTTAAATATCCACCCCTTAAAGGATAGAACCAGCAGATTGTCCTTTTTTCCATAACTCCGCTATTAGAAATAGTTTGAACGAATTTTAGTTCACAGTAGATTGACCAGAGTAGACTCAAAGAGCACTCAATCAATCGACTCGAGGTTGGGAAATGTTTTACGCGGTCGCTCATGGCTCTTTCATGTAATAATTCGGTGAGCATCACTGAAACGTTGATAGATGAGTTACACGCTCGTGAGAGACGAGCTATTCCCAGGAATGATTCGGATCCTGGCCTTTTAAGCACACGCTCGACGAATTATAGCGACGTTGATATAGGTTCTGGTTCGTGGTGAACAGGCCATGTATCGGAAGGGTGCACCGGAGTGACACGAAGGGCTAGCCGCATGTTACATAGATTTGCCTTTACATGCATTCATGCATACGTCGATGTATGTTCCCTATACAGTGATCTCTCGACCGTGGTATGTACCATTGTGTGCTTAAAGATCCGTCTAGGATATGCTGATGTTGGCAAAATCAGAACTCTAGGGAATTTTGTATAAATTTTAAGATCTGATAAATGGAATTTTGGGCAAGAAAAAATAAAGAATATATGGAAGATTGTTGAAAATCGAGTCAGGAGAAAAATATGAAAAAATTTTCGACATTTTAAAGCATGTTCAGAGATCAAAAACTGACCCCGTGCAACGTTGAAATGCATACACCCCGGTGCATAGCAGGGTGAAGAGTCTTTGTGCTACGGTATGCATCAAAGAGTGGTGGCTGCACGATCGGTGGCCTCTTTTACACACGCAGACCGTCGGCCCCACTGTGTTACATATATGTAGAAGGCAGTCGAAGAGTGCCGTTTCATCGACGTGCCATGCAGTGGCGATCGTCACGCATCCAGCATCGGTCCATCAAAACCGTTTCCACCGTAGTATTAGAGCAATCAGCATCCTTTCTGTCATGTTGCACCGGCGAGGAATTTGAGCATGAACTCCTATTCGACGAACTGAAAAATTTCTCGCGCTCTCGCTATACCCGGTCATCGAATGTTGCCGAACGCGAGAACCACTCGGCTTTCAAAGAAATTTTATCAACACCCGCGTCGATTGTTGTTTCATGAACTATAAAGTTACTCGATTCCAGTCGAACAGTCGTATCATCCTGATAGACGACACAGCTCATATCTTTGTGATGAACGTTTTAATTGAAAAATATTGGCACATTCATTAAGTTGTAATTATATTAATTGAATTGTTGCATAAAAATTAGATTCTAGTCAAGTAGGAGGAAGATATATTGAATAATTGGCGCATTCAGAAAAATCAGTAGTACATATAATTTGTTACTTTCGGAGAAATACCTCGATTTATTGCCATAATGAAATGTTCATTACTTTCTTCACTTTGAATAATCTTGGCCAAGGGATTTTAACTCCAAGTTGGCCTCTGTATCAAGCCATTATCACAACGTTTCTTTCAAATAAGTAGTAAAACTCGTGTTTGATTAGACGTATCTGAATTAATGCCACGGTGAAAGATTGAGAAAGATTAAACAGCTTGCTGAGATTTATTTCGTTTGAGAAAAATGCAGGCTAAAAATGGCAGTAGAGCTCTGCTAAAATGCCAGCACTTTCGAATAGTTAAGACGCGTACCTTAGCACAGCTGATCCATTCGGCAATCAATTTCGCGAGCGACCAATTTCTCGTGCCGAAGTCTTCATCCGCCATCGGTTCCTCAATTACGCAAAATGGCAGGCAATTCCTAGATGATAAATTATAGCGAACGCGACGTTGCCTGGAATCTGATCGATTTTTACCGGCCCCAGTCGGGAGTAGAGGCAGGAGAATATGAATTTCCTTTAGAGCTCCATTATTTTCTTGTCACGGCCAACAATCGGCAAACTTTGTTTTTATTAATGCAAAGGTGTTCGCTGAATTAAGAATGGCAGGCCTTCCAAATTTTCCATTTTGGAAGTTTTTAAAGCGTTATTTAAAGCAACTCTTTGAGTCCTCTCATGTTGTCTGACCAAAAATACAGAGTATTTACACTTATGGAGCTTCTCGCTTGCATACCGAAGCCACGAGTTTTCTTTTGCACCAGCTGAAACAGTTTAAAGTTTTCGGTGCTATTATTGTACAAGATTTTCTCCAATTTCTACTATATAAACGGATTGCACCGCGTTTCTAAATTTCGCGAATTATTCTTTCCCAACGCCCAGCCCAAAATTACTCGTCCTAACGGTCGAGCTGGGCTATCTTTTAAGAGAGAGAGAGAGAGAGAGAGAGAGAGAGAGAGAGAGAGAGAGTCAGAGGGGGAAAAAGTACAGAGTAATCCATCTGCTCATCTACCAGTAATTAAAACTTATAATTCTCGGCAACCCTCGGCTCGTCGCTTCTGCCGTTTCGCTCGCCGGGCCACGGTATATGCCCTTGTCTTATCTTTCTTCCGCTACTTCCACCACCCTTGCTCTTCGTCAGCGTCTTCATTTTCATCTTACTTCCCTCCCGTTTGCTCGCCCTCGCCCCGTATGGCCTGCTGCATATTTCATACTTTGTACCGCAATTACTTTATCGCGCCTCCATGGATTTTGGTTGCCGCTGGATGAAGGGCGTTAGAACAGGGCCGAGGGGATACTTATCTTCCTGTCGACGCCACGCTTTGAATACATTCAGAATACATTCCCCGCGCGTTCATTCCTCATCGCGGAACGAACTTCTTCTCGCCTCCCGCAAAATTCTGATTGATTCATTCATTTTTGTCCCGTCCACGTAATGTCTTGCAGTTTATTAAACTAAGATATCTTGGTGTTTTAGTTAGATTTTTATTAGATTTTATTTTTATTAGTTAGATTTTATTTTTAGTTAGATTTGATTAGTATTAGGAATCTTAGGGAGAATTTACGAATCTAATATATTTCAATTGATTTAATACATTGCCTTAATAGCAAAATTGGCTCGGACATAAGAAGCTACAATATAACTGTTTTCGCAATTCCATTAAGAGCTGTCACTAAAAATTTTCATTCTACCAAGATGTAATCTAACATTGGGCAGAAGTCGCGGTAAAATCGTATAAAGCAATTAGTGTTAAACCGGAATGGACCAGCATGTATTCTCAGCGTTGTAATTTATTTTCACGGAGGGATTGCACCATGTACTCCACTCAATGAAATTTACCTTCAAAGCGGAGCATTGGTTTTTCTTTCGAACGAGGAGGCAAAGGAAGGCGCCACAAGACGTTTCGCTCCTTGAATTTCCGCGCGATATCGGTGGCGGTTTTATATAAGAAAGGGAAGCTCTGAATTTTTCTTTCCACGTGCCATGGTTACTCTGAAAAACAAAAGGAGAGACCGTGCAGAATGAACGAAGGAAGAGTGAGTAAGGAAGAAATATAAGTCTTGAAGTAGACAGAACAGAGAGAAAGCATCGAGGGAAAAAACAAGATGGAAAGAAGAATGCTTTGGAGAAGGGTTAGAGTGCAAATGTAGAAAACTGGGATATATCTCCAAGCTTTCTTGGCAAGTGAACGATATTAAAAGAAGAGAAAGAAGGAGAAGAAAAGTGGTCAAGAGAGGCAACGAATCTCAAAGTGCCTATCTCACACGTGTCAGTGCCCCATATAGTGGTTTCAACGACGAGGTCAATTCATCCCCCTTTTGAACACTGTCCTAGTTGTCTAAAAATTGTCCTTTCGGAGGTATTTCGTACCTGTCACCATTGATTCGAAACTTCTCTGCAAAGTAATCAAACTCCAGAGTGGAGAATTTAGGAGCTTTTAACGTATCAATGATTCAAACAGGTCAGCCCGAGAAATCTAAGGTTTCACTACTGGAAAAAGTGTAGGGCGCACAAAGATTTTAGGAGTTAAATTTTATAATGTGTATTTTCTTTCTTGGAGGAATGTAGTAGGGTCGTATACTGTCTCCTTTAAACAGTATAACGCAGTTGCTTGTCTTGATGAGACGTTTCTTCTCGCATACTTTACAATGAGGTTCACGATTTATTTTTAATACATGCTGCTCGTAAACAAGTAGCCATAAAAAGACGTACAAGCTCGGGCACGAGCTGAGTATCTACTGAGTGGAACGACTCCAGTGCGAAAATATCTGAAAGTAGCATAATATTCAAAACAGGGAAACAGCGAATAATTAACTGCAGGGAATATCTAACTTACGTATTTAAAAAAACAAATAGGAATTCAAATATATCATTTATTATATTGCTCCCTATGTTATTCTGACAATGGGATCCGCATTGCCCAAAAAAGAAACGGCAGAAAGGAAATTGTAGAAACGCGTATGCGTGTTCTAAACGGACGTTCCTCGCATAATACGCATACGAATCTATCCGGCAGGAGAAAAACGGTGGCGCAGATGGCTGATCCACTCAATTTGAGATTCATGGATACTGGACTGAAAAATGGTGTCTACTCCTTCGTTCTTACTCTCCGTCTCGCTCCTCGTCGTCGATTTTCTCTTTCTCCACTTTGTCTCACTCCATCTCTTTGTACCGCTGCGTTCCTTTGCATATCCTTCCTGAAATATCTGCCCCGTCTCGCCGACTCTTTGCCGCTTCAGTAATTATCTTCTATCGACTTCTTTATTTTGTTATTTCAAAGAAAACAGAAGCAGAATATTTGCTATCAAATCTCTTCCTTTACAGCATTTTTTGGTCTTTCAAAGAATTTCTTCTGATGATTATATTAGAATTAGTAATCTTCTTTTATTTACGTAAACGAAATAAAATCATCACTCTGCAATTAAGAAAAAAAAAAGAATTAAATAGAACCGTGGAGGAATGGTAGAAGGCAGTTAAAACAGGAGATTGCGCTCGAAACAGGATTTTTCTTCGTTCGATCAACTATATTCGTCCCTGCGTTCGATTCGATTTGTCCCCTCCTTTCCCCCCAGTCCACTCCTCGCCGCGAGACTCTCTTCCCGTGGGGTAAGTGGAAAGAGACACGTCTGAAATATAATAAACCTCGGCAACGTTACGACATACGGACTCAGCCGCCCCTGTAAATACCCGAGTATGGATTTTGAATATTTTATAGCTGGCATAGGTGGGCACACGTACGCCGCACGCCTACGTTTCAGATTTTGCATCCCTCTGCAAGGTGCGCTCAAAGAACTCCCTTAGAAACAAAGAGAAATTTGAGCCCACACGAATGTAATAAAAAGCAAAGGTCGGTGTAAAAAATGTCAAAAGATTAATTTTCTAACATTGTACATTTCATACGGTATAATGCTAGGAAAATTAATTTTAAAAGCTTCAGCTGAAATTTTAATAAATCGCGTACCCGGAGAATTGTTCTCCCCATAGTAATGAAAGTGATTAACAGTTTGTTGAATAAAATTTTACAGACACACCCTGTATGCGAAAGTGTCTGGATATAGGTCGGTCCAGTTTGAATATTTTTCCAGAGGTAAAGACGACGGCGGGGGCAGGGGAATCGTGATGCAATTTTCGTCGCGCTTGATGCTTCCTCGCCTTTCGGAATCTCGTCCTGCTTCCTCGTGTCCTATCGAGATGGGGCAGATAATTTCGTAGAACTCCTAGCTTATATTACCCCCGGGACTACATAGGAAATAATCAGTTACGTTTTGAAATTGCCACTTCTTTTTCTACGATTCCGTGATTGCCTGAAATATTATTGATCTTACTACTGGTCACGCGATACATGTTTTGAAAAGTATCTTTCAGTATGTATGTTTCAGACAATAAATTTGTTCATCAATTATCTGAGTCCTTTTTCGTTATTCAAACCAATTATCTTTCGCCGTTAATCAATTGTTTTAGGACAATGTAATTGCAATAAATGATAAACGGTGAGACATTGGATAATTTGGACTTTATTCAGAACAAAGTGTATATATTTTCTTTAAGCTTGAAAGTGTTGGAAACAGTATCTAAAATAGTTAAAGTTTAACGTTAAAAACCTGCGACGCCTAAAGGGTGCTTCGCTGAAAGCAATTTACAAATTTCACTTTCTCTAATGCTGTCGAAGTTGCTTCGGTTTTCAAAAATTTATATTATGTGGTAATCAATTCAGAAGGAATTACTCTAAAAATTCATTAAGAATGCCTTACTACTTCTTGCATCAAAAACCATTCTCATTGGGAATTAAAAAGTTGTATAAAATAGTGATTTATCTAAATGCTTCATTTATTAGCAATCTATACAATAATTTTAATTCCAACTTTTTATTGTCAAATGTAATCAAATGAAAGATTATTGGGTCTCGGTAATTTATAACATAAATCACTGCCAAACTTTGCTGCAGCAACGGGCTTCAACGCCCGACAAGCTTAATATACAAGCAATTACAATATAAAGTTTTACCTTAATCCTCGAAGAGCTTATTCATGCGAATTTCGGGTGGATTCGAAATTAAGGCGATTTTTCGTGCCCCCGTCGACCGTAGTCGTGTTACATCTTGCTCTTTGACAGTGTTAGTGGAAGTTTCCTCCTCAATTTAAAGTTTGGAATTACATTCGACTCGCGTTTGACAATCTCCGAGGCGAAA
The DNA here is from genome assembly GCA_023838395.1 of Holcopasites calliopsidis. Lineage (NCBI taxonomy): Eukaryota > Metazoa > Arthropoda > Insecta > Hymenoptera > Apidae > Holcopasites > Holcopasites calliopsidis. Next base: position 4,807,975 of record JALHAQ010000012.1, on the reverse strand, counting down.
TAATTATTCCGGGATCACGTGTGATATCGGTAAGAAGAAATTTTTGCCCGCGATTAGAACTTGGGATTATTCTTCGATCGGAACTTTGTCTGCGAGCACAAATGCAGCCAATCGCTGACTGGGCGGGCAACATATCGAGTCGTATCACTGTTTTCTGATCCCTTTGCAAGTTCATCGTAGGTAGAAATAATTTTCTTGAACTCACGATGACTATGCCATTGTACTGACAAACAGAAATTGAACAATTTCATTACATTTGCATCACAATTCTACTGCAAGCCCAAATTTGATAGGGCAAAGACATTTCGCAGAGTTCTCTCATATTTAATTCAATCCTCTCCAAGTCCGTTGCCGCGTTCCAGAAAATTGAAGAAAATAACCGGCACAAGGAAGCGAAAACATTAAACGAAACTGACAAGCGTGGCCACACACGTGCCCGCCCCTTCGGCCTTCCGGCCGCGTGACGTCTACCCCGACGTCTTGTAGCAGCTCCACGGCGTTTAAATTATAAATTACTCGCGTGTAATTTCGAGGCAGCGGAGGCGGATAGGAAAACGAACTCGAGCAAAACGGAAGCGACTAACGCGGATTGGATGGGAGGGCGAGGCTAGAATGGAAGTGACGTACAAGTCCTTGCAGGAGTGGCGCAGAAGGGACAGGTGAAAGTAGTTAGCGGTGGTTGAAGAACGAGAAGGGGTGGGACAAGTTGAGCGAACGAAAACTCTGTTTTGGAACTGGAGACATTCGAAGAGAGATGATACGTACAGCGGGATACCAAACACTGCTTACGCACTTTCAAAATGGAACAAGTTATTCAATAAGAAGACGTTGATCGCAATTGTTGAAAAGGTGTGTAAAGGAAGATGTCGCTTAAGTATCTTTCGTGGATTGCTTAATTAATGACAGAAATCTGTTATAATTTCGTTGCTATACTAAATCAAGATTCGACCCCTTCCATCCTGGAACGCTCTGTTCTCTCGCTCTGTAGGGCTGAACGCACCTCGGCCGAGCACAAAAGCCGCGTAGGTTGTCCCGAACCTTAATTATCCCCCGTGCTATATACTCGTCGAGGTTGTGCCCGTGTTGTATTATAGGCCGCGGCAGCGTTACCGAAACAACACCCTCGGTTTGCCTGGCAAGCTCGTTTTGCATCGAGCAAAGGGCCTTCGTCAAAGCTCGTCAAAGGAAAAAGCACCGATCGCACGCGAATGCCGAAAGTAATTCTCGCCGCGGCTTTTACTGGCCAAATATTTGCGCAATTTTTCAGGCCACGTTGGGATATTGAATTAGATATTTTATAAAGTATCAAACACATAGTTTGCATAATTACTAGTTATTACAAGATGAAGCGATTCGATCTTGTTGCACAAATGTATATATATATATATTTTTTTTTTCGTAGAGAAAATGTGCTTCGTTTTTACCAGTTCGAATGTAATTACTTCTATGAAAACTCGCGATCCTTTAAAGCAATGAGCACACAGTGTTGCAAGCTATTTTACATTCGTTTTAATTAAGTTGTTGGGCCGAGTAAAAATTTCTGGAATTAATACAGAGAGAACGGGCGTACGAGTATAATTACATTCCGATGATACCTTTGAAATAAAGGAAGAACAATTCCGAAATAATATATTTGCGAGCTTTCTAAAATTTCTTTTAATTACGCGACCGCACATCTCCGGGCCGGCGAAGCGGTTTGAAGCTGTATTACAAATTTGCATAGTGGCTCTGGTAAAATATCGTACCTTGAGCAGCAGATATTCCGTCGCGCGGAGGGGAATTTTTAGTGAATTCTCGATATCCGTGGCTTTCGAGTTACGCTTTGAAGAGGAAAACATTCAGCTCGATTTCATAAAATACTTGATCTCCTTCTAATCGCGTTAATAAAGCTGTTTTACTTTCCGTCCTTGAGTACATTTCTGCAAACTTTCCAACCTGTGAAAAATATTGAATTCCGGAGTGACAATAACATCTTGCAAAGATCAACAGGTATATGATTCATTATTCTCATTCGATCAATCGAATTTCTCCGTATTTCTCTTTGCCTTCAATCGTTATACGTATTGTTCGTCCTCTGGTTGTTGACGATACAAAAAGCACTTCGTAAGGCCCACTTTTATTCCAATTGGAAGTATCGCCCACGATGGCGGACCTTTTCTAGACCTGGGTGACCCGAAATTATTTGCAGGAATGTCCAGAATTGCTGGGCCAAGGGTGGCTTTCGTATATCCCGTTGTCAAACCGCGTACACACAGACACACACTCCTAATTTTGTTGGCGAGAACACGAGCCACCGTCAAATTGGATTTTATTGAATGCGTCTGCTGGGGGAATTGTTCCGGGACCGTTTGCGCCTGTGGATCGAACATTATGAGAAATCGTTAAGACACGTACACGCCTCGGCAATTTACGATTTTGTTTGATTAGGAAGTAACAAGTATTTATTGCCAATTCGTTGAAACATTCAGATTTATGGCTCATTTGGCTGTTGACTTCGTTTTCATTTAAATACAGTATTACTTTGTATCTGTAAAAGAATGTTTCATTTGGTGAAATTTTATTTTTTCCTCGATTAAACACAATTTCATGTAGGATATTAAATATATTAATTTGAATGAAATTTTCTATTGAATATTTCTAGAATCTCATAATTGGCAATGCCATTGATTCTTCAGAATATTCACTTCCCCTTAATGCTCAATTTTAATTCGAGTAACAATGGCGAATAGAGGAATCGACTTCCTAACGAGTATTTAAGCCAGTCAAGGTTCTCCCATCAGGAAGTGGTTAGATAAGCCTTAAAACAGTGGCTACCTTGCAAGTAATGGTCGTACCATGAGCATTGTGAAACGATGATGGTTACTACTCGACGTTTACAACGTTACAAGTAGAAACACTCTGGACCAAGTGTACATACGTGCGCCTAACGCGGAGATGGACGTTACTAAGAGGAATGTAAGCCGCATGGTAGAGTGTACTAACATAAAAGCTAATGTAGCAAAGTGCGGTTATGCCCGCAATGGAACTGGACTCCTGGTGTACATTCGGCCCCTCCTGCTGAATCTCGAGGTCCTCTAATATTCTTTCTCAATACCACCCTCGTGTCCTGTCTTCTCAACCGATAATCTTTCTCCAGATGATAAGGAGAGAGAAAGCTTCCTGCTTCTTTTTCAATTCTTCCACATTGCTGTTCTATCCATGTGACGATTCGAGGATAGCAATAGTGTTTCTTTTGAAATGCAAACAGTATTATTTGGTTGTTCTGCTAATTTTCTAATTATTAATATTTCGTTCCTCAAATCCGGGTGAAAGTTTCAATCAGGTGGCGTCCTTATGTAACCGTAACTTAAACTTCCTGTAATTTTAAAATGAAATTCTCTAGTTACCATTTCAATATTAAACAGCCTATGATCAATTTTTAAAAATATTTGATGAACTGTTGCTACGAATAATTAGTGTATCATCAGTGTTTCCGTATGGACTGAAGTGTTTCTATAAAATAAAAACAGTCGTATTACAGTATAGTTTGATTTTTGCGCATGACCAAGTGAAATCTTTGTCAGACAAAATCGCTCAAATCTATCGACGAAGATTGAATGGAAATTGTTTTATCGGTTGTTCACTAATGGCCATTCACTTCTTCAATCTCATCTTTAGACGAAGTTAAGGTTGAAGGGTGTCAGCCTCGATGCTAATGAGATTGTCAAAACCCAGCGAGGGGGAAGTTATAATTAGCTATCGAGTAAATGGAAATTGAAGACAATGAAAGAAGGGCATAACGGAGTTAATATCTGCTAGCGATGCTAACCCGCGATTAATACTTCCATTGGTGAACGAATAATAATCACCATTTCCTGTTTTCCGCCGACAATATCGGCCGTTTAGAATAAGAACAAATTTGCATTGTTAATGAACATCGTACCTAAAGGAGCTTGCCGATAATATTAATAAACGTGCTAAAGGATTATATAAAGAAACAATGTTAATTATCAAGTGAGCAAAAGGATGTCGAAAGCAATATACCAATGCAATTGTTGATTATTCATAATAAAATGCAAATGGAAAACTATTTGTAAATTGGATTCATTGACTTATCATTTAATAACGTTAATTCACTTTTGCTTTAATCATCGATCGCTGAAGGTAGATAACCTTTTACTAACACATATCAAATATAATACAAGTATATCAAAATGAAAATTGTATCCTTCAGCTGTACATATGTACATACAGTAAATCGATCATAGATGATGATGAATCACCGCGAAAGAAGAAAAATCAGCACGTTTCTAATTCTCCATGAATCGCCAAGCTGGTAATATCCAACAGCACAGTGGATCTTCGCGGAACGAAGACGTGAAATATACAGGTGGGCTGGGTGTTTCGATCTAAGAGGGTGAACAGAACGGGTCGGCGGGGAGGTGAAAAGGGGGAAGGCAGCTGCCATTAATATTCTCGAGAAGCGAGGATCGAACTTCAATTATTCAGAGGAACGCCGTTATACGCTCGTCACCCCCTGTAATGGTGCCGAGTGTCTTTTTGGCGTTTCGTCTGTCGCGTCTACGCTCCATCACTCATACACTCGTGTGTATGTGCACGATCGTGAGATAGCTGGCTCTGAATTTCTTTGGCGGGAGAAACCGAGCAAAAGGAGACGAGGACACGTTCCCAAGAGACACGAGGTGGTTCCAAGGGGTGGCTTCAGGCCGTACTGATTATACCCACGCCGTGTGTTCCCAATACGAATTAAAACATATGAAGCGTGTGCACACGTGCTGGTCTGCTGCGAACGTATCGAAGGGAATACATCGATCTTTCGACCTCGGACGTGAGCCTCGAGGTGGACAATTGAGAACCGAGACTGCAAATAAGAAACCTGATTTATTTTTCGAAATCGCGATCGATTCTCGGGCGGATCGTGACACGTTAATAGTGTTTAGGTTTAGTAATGAGAAAAAAAAGTAAAATTACACAAACAATTATATCCCCTCATTTATACTATGTTTTATTCATCTAATTCCCGTGGGGTTGGTAATCCCTTAGCAATTGAAACTGTTACTAAGAATCGAGACAAAGTGATATTCAATTAACTTTACTCGGATCAAATACACTATTTTTAACTCACTCCCAAAAACAGATTGATACACCATTTAACAGTTTCGAAAAATACTTTTCACGAGCTATAAAATACAACCTTGCCGCGTGCGTCGCGTATAATTCTCGTCCCGCCCGTTTCGCTGCTGCAATATGCAACTGCGCTGTATAAACTGTGAGAAAAATTGATTCGAAAAATTGAAACGAAAAGTCGAGAAAGAATCTCTACTGATCCTGGGCGCTTTCGTTCGAACAGAGAGAACTATTTGAAATTGAACATACTGGCCTGTCTGTTATCAGAGTTTCACAGCTTTACTCGGTATATTGAAAGGCATTATTGGCACGAAACAACTTTCTTTTCCGCACGTTCTCTTTTTTTCCCCAACTCTTTTAATATGCGCTGCTGCATGTACACGCGCGTACAGTAAAAGTGAAAAATCTATTCAGAAGGGGTTTTCTTACATTAGGAAAAGGGGAATAAAATTGAAGATAACAAAATCTAGTCCGCACTATCTGATTAAAAATGATTTCTCGAAATCATAGGTAGGGATCAATCGTGAAAATAGATTCTTCTCATACGAAGAATGCTATTGCCGAATCGGCACTGAAAGCTATGCTGTACAACTAATATTGTCACTATAAAGAATCTGAAGACAGTCGTAGAACAAAGAAATGCGTACCAAAAAATTGTCAACATTCTCGACGGCAACACCAAAAGGGTTTACAAATGTTTGATAGAGAGGAGTCGCTGTGCAGCCGGATTTACAGTGATAAGGCTTTAAGGGAAGCACGTGGTATGAAGAGTACATCGATCAGAAAGGGAAAACAACTTCGAACAGCGCTCGCGTAGAATCCGTGGAATTTCTTGCATCAGTAGCGAAAGCTCCTTCCACGGATGCTGTGCATCTTCTTTGAGGGAGCTGCCTAGAGCTTTTCGGCGCTTAGGTACGACCTAAAGGTGAAGAATATTCTCAAGTATTTTAATATCGAACCTCGCAGACTGTGCAGGACTTGCGAGCTTTACCATTGTCCCCAGAGGACTTTGCTGCATGTGTGAATGGATAGGAGGAATGCCGTTGGGCTTTGTACGAAAGCCTTTATTGTTTGCCTGTCCGGCGATCAGTGGTTATCACGTGCCGTCGTCTGGCCGACGATGGACCTTGCTCCGCCTCGCATTTTGTTAGTCTCCTCCCGCCGTTTTTCCCTTTGAGCTTTCTCTGCACGTGAAATCATTCACAGAGGCCGTTCGATGCTCCTCCGTAATAGTTCTTTGAGTGACGCTATTATCCTGCCCCAGTGACAATTCATTTCCGTCGAAATACTCAAATAATGCGGTGGTCTGTTTACAGATGAAGACGTGCTGCTACATTTTAGCCTTACACAATTTCTTAGCGATTAGAATCATTGTACAAGGTTCTTCAGTGGCAAATGCTTTAATTGTTGATCTTGGAAGGTCGATAATGTGAAATTAAGTATTATGTAATATGAATATATTAAAACTACAATGGAGTAATGAATTAAAAATATACAATTAAAACTCGGGACAGTTTTGATCATTTGCAAGCTTACCTACGAGCTATTAATATGAAAAGACAAAGTTGAAGAAATGAAAGAAAACTCTTCTATCCTTTGAACACTATTTTTAAAAGGACTTTGTAACTCATAGAGATTAATTAAAAAGATGTTTGAAGTTTATCAGTTTTATGAATACTATAATAGTTCGGGTGAAACAAACGGGGTATTTTACGGTTGAGAGACCCTGGCGGTCCATCGTATAGTTTCTTCCATTCAAATACAGCAGTGCGGGTATGCGCATACGTTGTACTGCATGTAGTTCTCAGGCGAGGGTACATTCTGATCCAGACAGCAGAAAAAAAACCGATACTGTTATGCCATACGTTTGCGCGTAACTTCCTTTATTTGATCCGGCTGCATTGAAGAACATGGCCACGGTGGTCTTGTTTTCTCATCGCTACTCCATCTTCATGCTGGAACTCTGACTTGCCTTTTGCATCTGTAAATGAACACCGTAGAAGCGAAGATTAAACCGAGCAATATCGATTTGTCATTTCTTAATTGCTTCAAAGGAGTTATTGTAAGACACGATAATTTCGAAATTCTGCCTATGCAACAATTGTTTGTATTCCGAAAATGCTTCAGAATGAAACCAGAGGATCTATCGTGGAGGAGCAATATTAACGCAGCTTCCAGCCCATAAATTAATGAACGCCAGGTACAGGCGTCACGCTCCCGAGCGTTGCATAATCCACGATATCGAAAACGCACCTGTTTCCCCAACACCTGACAGTCACGAAGCAAAACGAACTACTCTTCCGCCGCGCAAGAAAAAAAAACAGATTGAAAACCACCGTTATAAAATGCAGCTCAAACATCAGTTACCCTTCTAGTTCGACACACAGCATTTCAAGGCATTCCATGGCATTCGATGGCCTAACGTAGACGAAGATACCTTGCATTTCGCAAGGTGTATTTCGATCTGACCACTGGAAAAAACTTGATATCGTTATGCTATGCCACTCTTCGACGCGATCTGCAGAAACCCCCCTCGCCCCATGCCACGTCTGTCTGTTTCCTGTTCTCTGCATCTTTTTTTTCTGTTCGCATCCCCCGTACAACGACCGAGAATAAAACGCGAGAATTCGAACTCGCCTCCGGAAAACAGGGAACGGGGTGATACGGGGCGTGGAGACGAGAAATGTTCTCTTGTTACCAGCGTTCGACTGCTCGCCTCTGTCACGCAGACAGCGGAGGAATTGCGCGATACGTGCCGATACGAGGAACAAAGCTTGCATAATCTACGAGAAGTTGCAGTCAAGTCGGTGCTCTGGCGCTTCTTATAAAACTGGGAGGATTGCGGAAATATCTAGCTATGAGGATGAGAGACGCAGATACAGAACAATTTTAGAAATTTTATAACTTAATTTAAACAGCCGAGATGATATTATAAAAATATCATCCCTCTTAGAGGCCTGCTCCTTAAATTACACAGAACAGCAGTCTATTAATTCAACACAGCAGCCATCAGAAACATCAAATTTACCATTAATTATATTCAAGAATCAAAGTAGAAAATGAGGGAACTTGTTGAGGAAAATCTCACGAAAAGCATGGATCGTCGTACGGTTTCCACGTTTGTAAAAACGTCACGCGCGCGGTTTCGCCTCCGTTGTTTATATTCGAAACGCATGCGAACAAAAGCGTAGTGTACCACACGGTGCAGAATGTACACAGGGGGTGTGACGTGTACGCGCGGCAGGCGCCACTCCTGTTCAAGTTTATATCTAATTTCGTTGATCTATGCCACTGATGAAGCCAATAAAATTCATCACCCGCGGTCGATGAAGCCGTTTAGCATTTCTCGTACAGCCCTGCCATGCGGGAGCGTTTAAAAGCGCATGAATAATAAGGCGCCCCGCCGCTGGGAGGAACGTCGCTGGACGGAATATAAAAGCAGAAATAAGAGGATGGAAAAATACTTGGGTTACGCTTGCTATATTTCTTCCTTTCCTCCTTTTTCGCATTATTATTTCACGTTGCGTGCGCGGATTGGTTAGCTTCAACTACTTCGGCGGGATATGAATTTTTAACCGGTAGTAACGTTATTGTTCAGTTGTCCCGGCTCTCGCGACTGATTTTAACCGGAAGCGAGAGGAAACTTTCTCTCTTTCCTCGCATTTGGGACAGATTGATTGACTGTGAAATAAGGTAAGAAGAAAATCAAGAGTGACAAAACTGCGTTTGAAGCTTTATTAATAAGTTATTAAGAATTGAAAATCGGTGCAAAGATTGCCGAATGCAGGCAACTCGGCGTGCACCGCAGCCTCCTTGTGCAACAGCCCACGTATACTTATCCACAATCTCGAATATACAGCATATTTCCTTTGACCTGACAAGAGAAAAATCGTGATTTATTTCTCTTAATCGACCACTTTAATCGCACCAATGATAATAAGGATGATGATAATGAAAAAAACTGTAGAAAGCCAGTGCACAACGTTTTAACATCTAGCAGTAATTTTTCCCCAATATCAGCTGTGTCATTGGCAAAGGTTCTCGGTGCTTGTGCAGAATTTCATTTCTCCTTTCACTTGGAGCATCGAACGCGAAGAACTCGCGCGCCACAATTCGACCGTTCTAATGAAACATTTCGATGGGAAGCGGAGCACGGGCAAAAGGTCCGCGGCGAAACGGCCCGGAGTTTGCTAACGAGACAGAAAAGAGAGCCGTTCTTTCCCTCAGTCGATGTTCAACCTTGGCCGGGAGACACGCGCTTTACGCTACTGTTCGGGGCCATTAACCCCCGCGCGAAGGAAAGGAACGCGTCGAGGAACATGTGCCTTGGATAAAGGGACAGAAAACTGTCTAAATGCACGCAAAAATGCTATAAACCAGTATGGCGTAATAACCGTAGTCTATGCCGAAGGAAAGAGAGAAGGATATAACGGACTCTATGGTAAAGGGCTGGATGGAGAAAGATAAAGAGCGGGAGGGTTGAAACGGTGACAAAGGGAAGTGCGATAGTCTTGGAAAGCCAGTTGGGGCTCCGTCACGCGTTATATTCAATAAAACCCAAATGTACCGCAAGAGACCCTTTTTCTACCCCCTTCGCGTACCAAGCCATATTCGCCCCTTTTGCCTCCCTCTTTTCATTGCTTCTGTTGCTGCTTCAGTTTCTTGCGCTTTTTCATCGGTTCTCTTGTACATACGCGGAGGTTTACTTCACCGACGGAGGACCGTCAAGGCCATTCGTCGAAGTTTATTTTGTGTAAGCGACGAAACTTGCCCCGAGGCAGTGTAAAATGTTCTGGATTCTTTTCCCTCTACCCACATGCTTGCTTCCTCTCTTCTCGGTTTTTTCTCTTCCTCCTTTGGTGGCAAAACCAAGAAATTTACCCCTGGGACAAAGATAATCCCTGTAGCGAGGAGCATCAAAGCGGCCGCGCTCTCTGTTTTTGATGGGAATTAATTTGGATCTTGTTTTAATTAAAGGAGGATCGTCTCCGCGGCAGGAAGGGACTTTGCGGATGATGGCAGGAGACACGGTTCACTTTTTAAGCGAACCGGAATGCTCCGTCTATGATTATTGTTTCCGCTCCGAAGGAATTTTTGAAATAGATCGATGAATACGATATTGAATGTCGTGGTCAAGTAGAAGGATAATCGGCGAAACTCGGTGTCGTCTCTCCTTCTGCGGTATTGTGGACGAACTATATCGCTAATAATTAACGTTCATTGCTTCCTTCAATTTCTCAAAGATGGGAGCTGCGTCTTTTCTTTCAGGGATTCAGTATCTGGAATTGGTCGAGAAACGTTCGGTTCTGATTGGATTGCGAAACCACTGAAAGTTATGCAGTTTGTGATTCAATTGGGCTTTGGTGTAAATGATACAGTCGCAATGCAATTGCTTTTCAATTCCAAGCAATTCGAATGATAGAAAAGATTAGATTAAAATCTAGTTAATTACAGACTTCCTTCCGTGTAATAATTTGTCCGACAGTTCCATTTCTTACAAACCCAAATTAACACTTAGAAATGTAGATTATACAATACAGCTACAAATAGCTACTGACGCAGACTTGCTCAGATTCGGGGGCTTCGGCAAATGGTGAATTATTACCATTTCACCGATTCTTGTTTTTATCCAGCATCGCCGAAGCGCGGACAATGACGGTAGCGGGGAGGAGTGGGCGAACGAAGCTCGTGAAATTCTGTGAAGCTCCGCGGGGTAGCGAATGGTACGACGGGGGTGTTATTGAGTCGCGGCCACTTAATATGCAAATGCATCGTAGCGGCGCGCCGCTACTGCCGCTGTTCACCGTAACCAGAGCAGACGGCGGCCAACGGGGCCAATACTTTAATTTGCATTTAAAATTGCTTAAGGGTTGACAGCACCCCATCTTGTTCACCCGCCCTCTTATTTCGGACGGGCCAGCCACGATACAAATGCCCCGCGAGTAATCGCTGCTCGATGAATTGGAGATTTTATTAAGGAACATTTTGTCCTGAGAAGCTTGATGGGTTTGTTGAACGAGAATCTTTTTAGGGTTCATCGAACCTGGTACTCCAACTTTGCGCAAGTCAATTTTTTCTTACTTCGGTACAAAGAGTTGTAACATGTTGTTAGTAAAATTTCTAAAGAATTTCATGATTAAGTGCTATATATCATTAGCAGAGGAGTTGTTTAATTCTTAATCCTTGAAACTGTGGTACATCCCTCTCTTTATATAAACCGTATGATCGTGTAGATTTAACTAGACGAAATTATGCACTACGTATGATGTCGTATACGTCGAGCGAAATAGGGAATCGTCACGTTGCGCGGAAGTTGCGCACAATCCTTTTCATCGGCACGGTTTTTGTTTAACGCAAACGGAATAGAGCATCAACGAGCTTTACCAGTCGTGCTTTCTGTATGGCGACGAGGATTTACCCGCAATATTATTGCGACATCGCACGCGTGTCCGTACAAAATCTCTATAAAACTAAATTCGAGCAACATGTTCGCGCTCACGCCAGCCTTGTTTATGAAGTTTTGTTCAAATATTTGTTTTACATGGCTCGATGGGAATGTAAACGGGAAACGCGGGCCGGAAAATAATTTCACGAATGGCGACGCGAATTAATCAATTCGTTGACTAAAGGCTAGGTGATATTGAAAGTAGCGAATTGATAAATAAATGCTTGGCATTGACGCACTAAAGGAATAGTTTCACTAGTTTACCAAAAAGAAAACGAATTGAACTGCTTGAAATATTTATCATTCATTCGAATACAAAATAAAATTGAATTGGAAAATGCAGTCTGGGAGAGACACTAAGGATGCGTTTATACGGTCACGGGAACACGGCGTCCATGTTTAGTGGAAGTCGACAAAAGCCAAGCGAATTGTCTGCAGGATGACATCGCGATTATTCGGTAGCCCATGAAACAGCTGCCACGCCACAGGAAGCGATTTCAGTGAAACTCCGGTGGAAAGTTCAGCCGCGAAACGATACGTTCGATGTCGCTTTTGCAACCCGCGGGCAGCGTGTAGACGCAAACTTGCTATACTGAAATCAGTTTTGTATCTCTGTGCGTTAGATGAAAGGAATCGCTGCGTCTATTGCACCAATTAATACTGACAATTATAATTTAGGCAGAGAGAAACTTGCTTCTTAAGTATTAAAATTGCCCGAGCTTTGTACCGCTGTAACTCCGAAGATATGCATTACTTTTTATCCGGCCGGGTCTCATTAGAAGCGCGCTTTCTTCCCCTTTAAAACGGTTTTTGGTTGAACTCGATACGACTTCCGGTTCCTGAGATATCGCCGTCCAAAGAAAGGGGTAATTTCTAATGTTTTCGCGCCGCGTAACTGACCTACCTCACCGCGTAACTGACCTACATCCCTCGCAGGTGTCCAAGCAAAAAAAGCAGACACGCCGAGTCAGCGGATTCTTTCCGATTCCAGGAAAAACAGGTAGACACATGCCAGACGCGATTCTGCGAATTCTGTCCAGTTCCAGGAAGAAATGTGGGTCACGTCGCGGCATTTAAATGCCTTTAAACGCTTGAACTTTAAACGCTTATATCTCGGAAACTAATTGAGATATCGGAATGGGCCAAACGGCAAATTCAAAGGTATACTCGGCGCTATCTCTTCACATCTCTTTTTCAGTAAATTTCACATTCCTTTTTCCTGTATGTTTGTTCAAAGTTAACAATAAGAAAGAGAGAAAGAAAATTACTTTTCTAAGCGGCGCCTCCGAAAAAAATGGTGGCACAAATGATTTTTTTTTCTCTGACTTTGTCTGCGACTGTCCTCCGTTCTACCTATCTAGTATCTGTTGCGCTTCCGTTTGACGTTCAAACGCAAAGCCTAGACGGAGGTTGGACACGACTGAAAGGGTTGGCAGGGTTGTGAACACGCCGCAACATGCTTGTAACATCGACGACCCCTTCTGGCGCGCTGTAATTCACCACGCAGCGTCTTCCAGGTAACGAGAAACTGTGCAAGCACGCAGAACGCACAGCAAATTCGATCTTCCACTGCCGGTGAAATTTTCTCGATATTTCGGCTGAAATTTAATCTTGGCTTTATAGAATCCTCTCGTTATAGCTTTGGGGAGAATTATTGTTCGCATGTGGATTGCACTATCGATTTTTTTGTGACAGTTGATCGGTGCGAGTTGAATATCGAAACGTTTCAAAGAAATTTTTGTGACCTACAAATAAAAGGAAAGATTGGAACGTTCAGAAAAGAAATTCGACTGCACAGTGAAAATCGATTCAGTATTTTTCATGATCGTTTTTGTTAGAAGACAACAATGACAGTATTCGATAGCATTCACTTTTATCTGCTATTTCTTTTTGTTATTTGGAAATTCAGTTTGCTAAATATTAACAAAATAGATATGATTACGATAAAACAACCTGATTCTTTTCATCGAGATGTGTTTCATTAAATTCGTCACATACTTAATAATTTACATCGCTACGTTCTTATCATTAGGCTCAGCAGTTTGTTTGCTCCATTACACGTCGCATAATCTCATAATTATTAACGGGGAAAATAATTGTATTACTTAAAACAGACAATATCATTTGGCAGAGAACTGATTCAATTGCATACGTCAACGAATTGATAAACAATTTGATTATAATATTAAATTGCGATGCGTATAATGTGAATAGTTTGTCAGGGAAATAATTGAAACAACAGTCGTTGTTTGTCTAAATTTGTTATTTAAATAGCCTGTGGAATCCTTCGTGAAATTACATGAAGCTGATGCACGCTGGCCAGAAAACGATTTTCATTAATTTGATGGAGTGTCAATAAATTGTATAAATTCTCGAGCGGGGGAGTGCAGCATTTTCGTCTTCAAATGGTCATTCAGGAGAGAACAAAACATGAAATTATACAGCTAAAGCAGATTTATAATGAAAATCTGGTTGCATAAAGTTAAATAAATTATTCAAATAAAAGTGGTTAACTAAATGCTGCCACGATTAGGTCTCGAAAATTCAAGCGCACGAATTTGCCCACTGAGGAAGGGTTTTCTATCGACTTGAATATTTATAAGGAAAGGAGCCTCGTAAAATTCTTAAGTAGGTTTACAGATATTGACTAGATTTACCCAACCTTTGAATAAATTAACGGCGCTCGAAGGAGTTTCAAGTTTCACAAGTTTCTGCATTCTCTCTATTACATTTTTTTTTTTGCATTATTAAATCGTGATACATAAAACGACTATATGTATATGACAAAAGTTCGACTGATATTATAAAATATTACAAAAGATTGCAAGTACTTTCGAAGACATTAAGAATCTTTAATAACTCGTACGCTCATTCAATGTAATTGATCATTCGATATAATCATCCAGTGCAAAAGTTCCAGTGCGTCACGAAACAACGAAAGAAAAAGAGCTCTCCATCTGCAGGTGATAATTATACACGGATAACGACGCGTTAACATTTTACCCCTGAAGTATTTCGATGAAAATTCACGGGCCCGGCCGGTACGATAATCGTGATCGTCGATATTAATTCGTTTCACTCGTTCCACATATAAATTATTCGAACGCCAGCGGTCCAAGCTCGCACGTGATCGAACGGTACCGCGCCGCAAGAGAAAGGTATACTGTAAAAGCTTGTATGCAAGGGGAGAAAAACGAAATCGAACTGGTATCGAATTTAAACGCGTCCAATTATCGCGTACGTTTCACGTAGCGAACGGAAATAGACAATTTATTACAAATAATCGGTTGGAGCGGTGAAAAAAAGGAGAGATAGAGTGGGATAAAAAATAAATTGCTTCTTGTTTGACGGTTGATTGTCATTGTCAATCGATGTCGGATTGTGCTCATGTGTTGGAGGATAAATCTTGATCAAAGTGATTTGCGTTTGGCTGAAAACTGAAGCCAAACTAATATGTGAATTTTCGTTTTTGTTTCCTGTCATTTTTTTCATGTATATTCTCAGCAGCAGAAAATTCCAGTTTTGCAGCATTTTCAGAGTCATTCGTTTATGCAGTTTAGCGACACATTCCATTGTACACTGATTGGGCGACCTCCCTCCTTAGAGTGTATTTGTTTCGCACCAAATGCGACAAGACCAAACGGCAGATCTTTCATTGAAAAAATAATGATTTATTATCATTCGCGACCCAAAGAATTCACAATGAATTCGTCCGGTTCACCTTGTGTTGCGGGATTAAGCCGGAAACAGCGAACTTCTATTCACTCTGAGGGACCTGATAACTTCTGCTTAGCTCCGTCTCCTATTACAGTTTCCGTGCTGGAAACTCACTGAGAAAACATCCACTTTTCTTTCCTCCGCTTTTCCAGTCGCGAGGTGCGTTCACCTTAAATTACGGCACAGCGCAGTCTAGTTTCCCTCTCTTTGCCTCTATCTGCCTCTTCTCAGCGTCGTCCTCCTCTCTCATCGGGTTAAGCATCGAGTAACCGATTGTAAATACGTAGATAGGGGGTCGCGAAGACGCGGAAAGGGGGAATTGAAGTTTGCCAAGGTTGTAAGAGGAGACGCTGGTAAATATCTTCCTTGCGTTCCCGTCGTTTTCCGGCTGGCATCTTCGTTTCGAGACCCGTTCCGCTAGCGCGAATACCGGAACCGATAGTCCTGTGCACCCCACTGCTAATGTCTCGTCGCATTTCCGCTCGGTTCAAACTGAATTAGTTAATTCTGAAGGTGCTGCCGTTTGGATGCTAAAAAGAAACGAGAAAATTGTAGATTCTATTTTTAATCCTTTAGAATCGTTTTTAAGGATGAGTAGTGTCCTTGTTTCAGTGCATCCTGTTTGCTCCCATCTCGATTCTGTTTCAATGCAATTGTTTCGTAATCAATGATTTTTGCAATTAAATTTTTTATTACATTATCGTTTCATTATGGAAACGTCCCTCGCAGAAATGATTCTTCGCTCCACAAGTATTGCTTCTGAAAGGTTCAGATATTTCCGGCTGTGGAATCCCTTTTGCCCTTTTGTTCTTCGTTTGCAGAACCTAAATAACTACGTTTGTAGGCCATTGTAGAACGATAACGCGGATACTCGAGTTGTATTACGCGCTTTCCCTTCGTTACTATAATACCTCGTTGCACTGCTATCGAAATTCAATAGCTTGTATACAATTCAATTATCTCGCATTCAGTTTCTTAATGACGTTAAGTCGAATTCGTGCAAGTTTTGTGTTGCGCATTTCCCCCAAATTTCCTTCAATTTCCGGCTGCCAAAGTAATTGAGAAACATATTTCAAGCATTTATACTACAATGAATGTGCACTTCTGGAATCGAATAGAAATGATTTCGCTGATACTAGCAGTCCTCAAAGTCGTAGAAAAGAAAGAAGTTCCGCCGCGCGTTCTGCAGCATTTCTCAGATGGTTGTCTCACCGTTCTAAGACGATTATGTCAAAAAAGGAATTAAAAACGTCAAGTTGAAAAGTGGAGCCTTAACGTAGAAGAAAATGCGCCCACGACTGTTGGAAGTAGACGCCAGGGAGAGAGGTTCGATGAAGGAACATATTGAAAGAAGCATAAAGAGGGTGGGGCGTGGTGGAGGGATGAGGCGAGGTTGAAGAAAGAGGAGGAGACACCCTCCAAGCAAAGAACAGACGCGGAAGGAATGCCGTGGTTGAAAAGACGGAAGAACAGCTTGTTGAAGGTATCTCCTCCATCGACCTTTTACACTCCTTTCCCCCTGCTACCTTGTATCAACTGCAGATCCTCTACTTTCCATCCTTTTTTTCTTTGCTTCTCCTCCTTGCCGAGGAACCACAAGGAAGTCCTAGAAGCAGAAGGGGCGGCGACGGGTTGAAGGAGTGTAGACCAACGCCCCCGTTGGTACCGAGGCCAGTTTGCCTTTTATATTACATTTATTTTACTTCATTTTTCGCGAAATAAATGTCTTCGGGGCTTTACCAGTCGGTTAGGAAAATACTTTCATAATACTTGCCCCCACCGTGCCTCTTTCAATCTTCCACGTTACGCGGTTCCCTTGTTCTTTCTCGTTCTTTGGAAGCCTTTGTCTCTGAGGGTGTACCTCGGGGTTTCCTTCCTTCCTCCCTTGGCGGAGAGCACCACCACGGAACAAAATAATAAATGGAGCCGCGACGGTTGAACCGAGACGCGACACTCTCCATCCTCTTTCACGCAGCCGTGCGTTTGTTGCGTCTACGGGCGGGGGGACCAATATCGCGAATACAAAGGACATTTTTTCGTTAACTTGTATGCCAGTGTTACGATTTTTGTCGTCATGATAATCGTGGCAAAAATGTTGCTATTACAAAAATATTGGTACGGCCAATAATAGGATTACCTTCAAAAATATCATATTTTCATTTTTACTAGCGTTTGGCTGAATTACATTGATTCGAATTTAGTCTATTTTGATCTTTTTGGGATGAGTAGTTTTCTTGTTTCAGTGCATTCTGCTTGATTCTCTTTGATTCTCTTTGAATGCAGTGGTGGTTTCGTGGTTAATGACTCCCCGATTACGTTTTTTTAATACATTTTCGCCTCATTATGGAAAATAAAGATGAAGACTCGAATCGAAATTAGTGAGTTTTAATTTTTCTTCGGAAGTCACTCCCGTTCCTTTCCACCGTGAAAGGGGAGACGAAAGTGTCCTCGGCGATAATTCGAGAGAAGGCTCTGAACGCCAATGAGAGTCGACTGATTGCGAGTCACAAGGGAAAAGGGGTTGCTCGTCGCTCACAGATCAACGAAGTTGCCAACGAAATCGACGAAACAAGTCGAAGACATAGCCTCAGCCGAAGGATCATTATCCGCTCTGCGGTCTTTGATTTCACGTCTTCTTGTAAGAATTAAAGAATACGCTTCAAGTTTTATTCCTATAATGCTGGGGCCAGAATTTGGTGGTGGCATAATTAAATTAGTGGATCGAGAACAGCAGCTGTTCACTGTGCCATGAACTTTGAATAAAGTTTATTTCAATCAAATTGTTATATTACTGGGATTGTTTAAAACAAAATAAAAGTTAAGTATACCTTCATAATTCACAGTATCTTATTCAAATATTAATTACTTGAGGTTGTGTCAATAATTACAGATGAAATGTTTGGAGAGTAACATATTAAATCAGTTGTCCTGATAGAAGTTGTACTCCTAAAACTATTCCGTGGCGTTTCCATTGTTCTCCGTTCTCGCATATCTGTGAATTACGCTAATTAAAATCGCTAATGGTATGAAAGTTGTGAATTTAATTAACTAAAGCATCTTTTAGCAGCGACGTCCAGCGTAATGTACCTTGATTCAATCAGTTGTGATTAAACATCTGACTATTTTTTAAACCGCCGATCCTCTGCAATGATAAAAAATATGATCAATTAATATCGTTATCATAAAGGGGTCATGAATAGCTATAAGTTTCCAAGTCAAGCTTTATTTATTATCATGATTTAATAATAAATTCATCTTCAAGCAAAAGAGAGAAATAGATGGACACTGAAAGAGAAGACGAACGTCGAACTCTTCGGGGATTCGCAGAAAGAATGGATCGCTTTAAACGATTCTCCAAGGGGGACGGAACTTTGGTGTCACGTTCCGCAATAGTTTCTCATTAGTTGAAAAGTGTACGGAATACGCTTGCTGCTGCACTTGGCATCTAAACTGCAGTTCTCTCTTTAGTGGATTGGCGATAGTTTGATATCGAAGGGGTGAATCGAGGGAAGGAGACGCTTTCCTTGTGAGCACAGGAACGATATTCCTCCCGGAATAGGTCGAGATTGCTATTTCCTTAGCCTCGTTCTCAACAATTCCTCCGGCATGGAAAATCGAATACGCGTTTCCTTTAAATAAAACACGCATTATCGTGTTCC
Organism: Holcopasites calliopsidis; assembly: GCA_023838395.1. Taxonomy (NCBI): domain Eukaryota; kingdom Metazoa; phylum Arthropoda; class Insecta; order Hymenoptera; family Apidae; genus Holcopasites; species Holcopasites calliopsidis. The sequence goes on along the minus strand of JALHAQ010000012.1, from coordinate 4,789,027 downwards.
GATAAATCGACCTCTTATGCGAATTTCTATATTAAAATCAGTCTTCCGAAGGAGAGATATTAAATCCTTTTTGCACCTTTAAACGAAAAGACTTTTGTTAGTTACCTTTCAAAGATGTTGTATAAAAAAAAAAAACTTGCTCCCTGATTGAATTTAAATCTCGTCAATTGAAAACTTCTCAAGCTTCTTCGATTTTATCTTGACGAAAATGCGATATTATAAAAGATGTCTTATACTTGGCCAAATGAAACTTCATTGCTGACAAATTGAAGCGTCTAATTCGACAGTTCGCTATTCCATAAGAAATTCATAAATCGCCCAGGCTTAAACGTTAGCAGCTTGCCCAACGTCCAGGATACATCAATATCTTGGAAGAAACGCCGTAAATAAAGTGACTTTCGATCCTTCCGACTCCCCCGAGTCTCGTTAATTAAGCCGTGCATAGGTTACAATAACATATCCGAGATATCCAGCGTTTGAACTTTGATGAGAACGATGTCTGTATAGGGGTGGTTAATGCGGTGACACGCACTGGGACACCCCAGGAGGGAGTGGCCCAGCCCGGCCATTCTGGTCATTGCTCAGTCGATAATTACTTACCCCCGGCTTAATGTGGGAAGCTCATCAAACTGCCTGTGAAATATCGTTTTCACGCGCACATATGCGCCTAGATCAACGACGTAACATCGGAACACGTATTACGGACAGCTACCGGGGCCGAAATTTATCATGTTTGTTAGCAAAGGGTGCGTGTTCCTCATGAAACTTCCACCTGATCTATATGTACACGTATACCTGATCTTGTATATATATAGAAACTTCTTTAATATAAAACATCCTTTTCCTTCATGAAAATAATTATGCAAGGAGATTGAGAAAAGTAGAGAGTTATCAGGCAATAAAGATGGCAGCAGCGTTGCAATTTTCATATGTTTGACGGATCATTCCAATGCAACTAATTATTTGATTATTTCTGTATCAGATACAGAAAGCAGTGCTGCTGGTACTTGGCTTCGCTAGTGACTACGTACTGTGTAAGCTTTATTTCTAACAATGGTCCCCTCCTCGCATAAGCTTCTACAAAATTCATGCTGTCATTGCAGAAGATTTCATTACTTTTCGATCTTATAAATATTGACAACCGGATAAAACCGGAGATTACAGCGATATTGTGAGAGTTCAAGCTGATTTGTTTTCCTTGGAATTGATAGTAAGTGAAATTCACAAATCAGTAGTGGGTCAGTGGAAGAATGGGAAAACCGTAGAGAAATATTAAGGGAAAGAAATAATCGCAACAGCAGCAGGCAATAGAATTTGATTTACGGTGAACGACTGGCAGATAGGAACGCTCATGTTGAAACGAGGCCTTCCAGGCTTTTCCAATTACAGACGCGAAGTTACGTTGTAGATTGATATCGGTCGAAACGGTGGTTCTTCCGCCTTTAAAACTAGCCGGGGAGATAATTAAGGGTTCGCGAAATTAAAAGTCTATCCTTAACAACATCCAGCATGATTGCGCCGATTCTCTTTAGGCGCCCTCCCTCGGCTTGAATATTTCTTCCCTTACCCCGCTGCTTTCCGCGGGCATTAAGCCTCGATGAAAGAGAATCCTTTGCCCCGCGAACCACTCCCAACAGCGACTTAATTAATAACCCAATTGCAGTCGAAACGATACATACTGTATTTGCCATGCTTTCTTCGTTTTCTTCCGCCTTTAAAGGAGCCTGTCTGTACCGGCCAGGCGAGTCTGATGGCCTCAAATTCTCCGCTAGATTATCTTTCCACTGAACAAAGATAGCACAACAATAATTTTCCTTTGCCCAACATAAAATAATTTCGTACCTAATAATTGAAACAACAGATATGAACAACAAAGGAATTACTTATGCGAACATAAAGGGAAAGGGAAAAAGTTTGTTATTGTATTTTCCAGCGGATCGTGATGCAAAGAAAAATGTTGCACACTACCGTGCACGATCAGTGATACGACAACACGTCGATCCAGTAAAGACATAATTGCAATGAACAAACGCAATTATGGGTCCATTACGATCGAGGCCGTTTGCCAATCTATCGGTTTCACAGAGAGGCCCTAACTAACTGCAGTGCAGACTGCGCGTAGTCATCGATGCGTTTTGTTGCATTATACACTTAGGCGAGTGAGTTCGCTCGACACAGCACCGCTGCAGCGTGGCGTAAAAGCCATCGCTTTCTTCGTGTACTTTGAAATTGCCCTGCGCTTCGGCAACGTACTTTGGCCCGTGGAAAATTCAATATTATCGCTATCTGGTTTGACAAAAGCACGTCGCTCCTTTGCATCTAACGACACACTCATAAACAACCCCCCTGGTGTGGAAGGTAAAACGATTTTCGACTTCCGACGTTGTCCCTGACATTTCAAAGCGATTTCTTTTATCTAGTTTATGCGCATTGTAGATATGCATCGACTCCTTGTAGTCGAAGCGTAGTCGGATCTTAATTATTCAGATTAGAAATTCATTCTGGTCGAATAACAAATTAATTTTGCATGAATCGCAAATGAAGTCTTACAAAGTATGCAATACTTATTGATCTTTTTGCTGTTTCACCGATTTCTTTTGCACTGCAAAAACTTCATCCTCGTTCTTATTAAAACGATACAACGAGGATCGCGTAAGCAGCTTGATCTGTCGATTCCTTGAAATCGAAGAAGATTATAACTGTAGGGATAGCTGTTTCGCTCAGGACCTTTCTCCACCTCTAGAATTCGTTCGACATAGCGACACCTCGCCTCCTCAACCTCCACCCGCTTCTTTCTTTTATCCTTCTCCGCCCGTTTTGCACGTTCCTATCGACCGCGAAATCTTATGTTTCAAATCGATAAGCATCCTTATGCAATCGAGTGCTCCTGGGACAGGTTCTGTACCTTTGTTGCTAAATTTATGACTGTTTTAATATTTTCAAAGTACTGGAGTTAGTACTTTAACATATCTCGTCGAACCCTTGTTCATTTGTTCGTTCCTTGCAAATGCGGCATTTTGATTTTTAATGCGGTCCAATGAATGAAATCGTTTCCTCGTTCCTTGCCTAAATTTCTATCGATTACATTGTTCCTGCAGATGCTTCCTTCTACATTCCACATATCAAATCGAGCAAGATCAGTTTCCATAATTATTGTCTTCCGTTTGCAGTATCCTATTTCTAGTATCCGCACTTCACGTCCGCACAATTTTCCCTTCAGTCACCACAATTGCGTGTAGCCGTTCTTCTTCAAGATCCCTGTTTCCTTATGCATTGTACCTGAAATCAGTGGCTGCATTTGCAATCCCGTCGCTCGGATCAGATGGAAACATCTCGAAATTGTATACCGGCTCCATTCGTTTTGTTGGTCCATGTCTGCCGTTTCCTCGGATTTCTTTGCGTCACAGAAATAATAGCAGCATCACCGTATTCTGTTACGGCCCTTAGTTCGCATCACGTTTCAATGGAGTACAGGATTAAACGGTGGATGGATTAAACTATCGATTATCTCGGCAGGAAAATTAGTTTTCATTAAATCGCAAAGTTTGCAAAAGTTCTAAGTAGTTACGCAGAGTGTGTTGTATCGGCTTACATCGTGCTAGATGGCAAACTCATAATTTGATTCCGCAACCAGTGGTAAATATTGCCAGCGCGAGTTACACGTGTGGAAAGTTTTGACTGGTTAATATTTTTACGAGGCACACAGGTGTTTTATGATCCGCGTGTTTAATAATGTGGAGCAATTTAATTACGGTATTACAAATAATGTTTGAAGTTAAAATATAAATTACAGTTCAATATTAGCCTCTGAACCGTTGTTTCTTATGTTCCTTTTTAAAAATCAGTCTCAACCCTTCTACACTACTAATATTCCACCACACACAACGCATTCGCAATAATTATTCATATTATTATTTATTTTCATTTCATGTTAGAAAAACAACCGTCTCTAAATCCTTCAGCATCCGCATAAATAATTCTCCAACCTCTCCACTGGAAAGAACTCATTGCAAGGTAACTAAAGCGTCGTGAAAAACGTCCGTTACAATTGAGTCAACAACGTTTACCAGCATTGAAATTTATTTCAACGAAACTCGGTGAAACTCGGCGTTTTTCAGCCGATTCGTTGGAAATTAAGCGGACCGTGATATCTGATCATTGCACCGTTTTATATTACATATCTTTCGCTCGGCGGCGTTGATTTTTTTTCCACTGGTTAGCGGTCGACTGGGAAAAGCGACAGGGGGTTCCGGTCGGCCACGCGACGGGAGAGGGTGGTTAGTAATTAAGGGTGAAGGGTAGTTGGGCAAGAGTGGGTGGAACCAAGCGTTCCTGGCAATTAATTTTCGCACCGTTTCAGTTTACAGTCCCATCCCTTCGGGCATCCATGGCTCAACCACCTCCGCCTCCTAATGCCCTGTATCTCTATTCCAGTTTCCTCCGAACGATGAAAACATAGGGGGTGAAAGAGAGACGCGAGATGTGTCGTTTCCTATGGCCACGGCCACCGCTGGTTTAGGCTTTTGCCCACGGTTCAAGTGTTAATACCTTGATTAATATGCGACGCCTCGCTTTACACTAAGAACACCAAAACTACCCCTTTCGCGGCTGAAAATCAAGCCTCGCTTTCTGTGAAACAGCTCGGCTCTCGCAGCCGCAGGAATCCATCGCGTACTCGTTTTCGACATTCAACTGGCGCGCTCGCAGCAAATTCCATTTCGTGTTCATTAAACACACAGTGCGCGGTGAATTAAGTATCTTGGGTCTAAGAATTTCGGCATACATTTTAACCCCTTCGCTGGTGCCTGAATAGCTATAGCTATCAATAGCTATTAATTATAAAGGCTTTATTTTGTCTCTCGATACGAAATTTCGTTGCCATAGGTAAACTTTGTTCCGAGGTATTTGGAATTTGTTTTCGGTACTAATAACTTTTATCGTAAGATGTTAAATATGCTACTCGTAAAACGCTGGCCCAGCTTTGTTACGATAAATTAGGTTTAAAACTCGCCGCGGGATCCAAAGTTCGCGCGTATCAAGTTTGAATATTAAGAAGACTGATGAACAGTTTTAAGAACCTATTTATAAACATTGCAGAATATCCACGGAGCTCATTTCGACATATTAAGGGTTATTAACCCGTCGTATGTTAATGAAACTTTAATGCGCTTATAGTTTCCTCCTGGCACGAAATATTTGGCGTTGCTATAAAATATTTTTAACTGCAGAAAGCTGCTGCTCAAATACAAATTGTTTCCTCTACGATGTGAAGGATAATATTGAGAATATTAAATACATTCGAATAAATAAATCAGCACGATGTTCAAATGGCCAATGTAAAAGAAGAGAAGGGTACTGTTAAAAACAAACCTCTCCCCCCATGAAAAGCTGGCCCACCCGAAATCTGGAGCTGTCGAATCTCCCAAACGATCCTTCAGCAGTTTCCAAAAATTACTATCCCTTCTATCATTCTACTCCTCCCTCGCTTTGGCCAGAAAAATGGCAACAGTCTAGCACGTTGCAGCGGTTGCTTAATAACAATTATTAACCGAGGTAATCCTTACATCGGACACCGCGATGCCGGCATAAAGAAAGCCAAAGCACAACATGGTGGGGGAGTTAGTTAGGCGTTACGAGGATTTACGAGAGGTCCTATTTCACGCACCTAACCAGCTAACCTAACCAACGCGGCGCGGGGGGTCAGCTATATGGTGTAGCGATACACGCAGGGGATGACGCGGGCTTACGGGCCTTGAGGGTAGTAGGGTCACGCGTACACCGGAGGCAATAGTTTTCAGCTACCAGCAGTCATTTGTAACTCGAAGCCGGTGAGGTGGTTGGCTTTATTGCTACCATAAAGATCTCGACTTCCTCGGTCGACCGCGGTCTCTTGGTTGCTTCCTCCTGTCCGTGCAACCAACGTAGTTAGCTGGGGGTATGGTGTTGCGATTTACGCAAATTAGCACCGCAAACGCTGACACTGCTCTTCTAGTTTTCATAAACTTTGCTGCCAGGCATCGTTCAAATAGCAATTTTTGTGAGTGAGTGAATTGTGATTGCCCGTGAGCTACTTTAGAATTTTCGAAAATAGCACATTAATAACTAACATAAGAATCGAAGAATAAAGTGTGCGTTTTGAAGAATACTTTCTAGAGAATATGAAATTAATTAATGAAATTAATAACAAGCGGATGATTAAACCCACTATCGATACGACACGTTAGAAATAAGAAAAAAGGAAGATAAAAGGAAAAAGGTGCTCAGAGCCAAATTTCGCTGCTTTGCAAAAACGAAGCCTCATACTTTCAAATAAAACAAGAAACTGTCACGTAAAATCTAGCTAGGGCTATCAAAGGGATCTCATAGGATTCTGCATACCCCGTTTCATTCATTGGCCCGGCGATTCAGCCACGAACGTTTGTAACGAATCAAAGTATTTATTTGTTGCGAAATATAAATTATTACGCAATTATAAATGCGTGTAATTCGGGTGGAAAAAAAGGAGAAATTTCAATATTTGCGTATCCCGTGTATGCGAGTTGCATTATGATTGGTCGGGCGGTAATGAAATCCCGTTTGGCTTCCCATCAACAGCCCGAGGGATTTGGTTTATACTCGGCATCGCGATGGATGCAAATGCAGTAGTCATCAATTTACGATATTACGACGAAGTACTTAGGTATAGAGCTCGTAGTTTGCTTTGCCTGATCCGCTTACTGTTACTATCGGCATCTTTGGCACGAGATATCGCGTTAAAACTTTGAAGCACAAACAGGTGCGCTGTTCACGTAATTATTAGATTGTGCAAACAAATGAGAATTACACGTGGGGAATTTGTCGTTTCGATGTAAGCCGATTCCTTTTCAATAGGAAGCTGTTGAAAGCTTGATTGTGGTACATTGGTAGATCAGGGAAAGGATTAGATTCGATCGTTTCCTTGGCCATTTATTTTACCGACGTCTAGGCGCTTGAAATTAAGAATAATAATTCTGGGAATATGTTGAGTTCTTTCTTCATCGATCCATCACGATTAAACTGACAAGTATAAATTATAAAATTAACATAGTGCAGAATAATTATTCTGCATGCCAGCTTTGTTCATCTGTTCAAAGATTCGCCCAAAGGTATAGTATCTCGCAAACGGGCCAATTAATTTCTTCACGCCATATCGCACGATTCGACGAATCCCCAGCTCTATCTTATCATTTTCAAACGCGGAGGACACGACGAAGCAAATTATTAACAAAGTTAAATTGAGCAAAGTTTCCGACTCTGATTGCCTATAGCCCGTGTCACACAGGCCGGTTTTAGTTTATGCGCGACAACAAACTTGTTTCTCTCACCGGACGATAAGCCAGGCTCCCCCGTATTATTTCCGAAACTTTTATAGGATCTGATTTTTTTTTTTTTGTTTGTTTCTACCGATTTGCAGTCGGACTGCAATAAATATTTAAATGGCCGCTGGGCAGAATCGTATTTATGTCGGCGCCGTGCATAATTCAGGTAATATCGTGCGGAGCCGTAATTGCCGATCGGACGCGATTTAATGAAACATGTCAGGCCAGACGAAGTTTCGTTCGTCCACTCGTTTGTATTTAATCGACCAAACGATGCGCATGAATTAAACGATAAATAATGGAGGGAGGAATCGTAGACATTCAACATTTATCGCACATTTACTTCGTCTGTGAGAAAGCTCGTAGTACGCATTATTGATGAATTTTAATCAATCGTTTGTTAATTCGTTAATTTTCATTGGAGCAGACGATTCGTACGAGTATTCTTTTTCTAACGAACACTGTCCGTTTGTCCCTTTTTGCGTTTCAAAGAATTCTGATTAGCTGCGGCTAATGGAAAGGGTACGGAATTCAAATTTTGCTCAAGTTAAAGAGAACATATGAAATATTTCTTCTTTATTCGTTTGGTAATATGTTGTATCAATTCTAATTCCTTGCTACCAATACCTTAGACCAAACTATAAATCGCTATTTGAATGTGGTTAACTTGAACAGAAAGAATATGTCGGTTGCTCGAGCTTTTTGACCCACGAATTTTTGCAAATCAACAAAGACAATTTTAGTTTGCGCGCTGGCGTACTTGTGCAACCTGTTGCCTTCGTGGCAAAAAGGTATCGCCCTTCTAAGCAGAGCTCGCGAATTTCAGGTGAAATTTAGCACGCCTTTGTGGATCCTTCAAGACTTGATAAACACGATTAACGATAATGCATTAAATAGATAGTCATAATCTCAGTAATTATCTCCATAGACGATTTAAATTGAACAATTGAAATCCGTATGCTGGATATTATTTTCATTACTGCCTGCTTCATATTTGAAAATACAATGCTGATCAACGTAAGTTCACTTGCATTCGAGAGCCTCCATGCATATGAAACGGGGGCGGCGATAATTTTCCGCAAAAGGAGAATTATGAGAGGAGACGCAGGTGACGGGCAGTGTAGACGCCGCGTTTTTGACACTACGATCATTTTTCAGGGATACCGGCAAAGTGGCCGGGCGTAGAGAAACGACGAACAAGTTGAAGTTGCTGCGAAATGGCGGCACATTTTTTACCAGACAATGCAGCGAGTCCCCCTATAAATATGTAATAGCAATCTCCTAGCTCGCTTATATTTCCTAGCTGGCCGCGATTTGTCAAATCTTGTCGAATTAAGCCTTGAACTTTTGGTGGTCTTCATTGCAGAGCGCGTTCTGCATGATCTCTTCATCGTTGCGTAATGTCGAGGAACTGAACTCAGGGTGACATATCGCCTAGAGAGATGCAATCGACAGGAAGGAATAGTAATTGCGGCTAACGGCGCCGGAGAAAAGCATGCTCCGGTTCAATTGCTCGACCTCGCAATCGAGAAGACTATACTACCCTATAGAGACTGAAGCTGATAGATAAATTGATTGTGACCGTGAGCTTAATGATTCTCTTTCTGACCTATGTAGGATAAAGATGACAAGAGCGCATGTTTACGAAAGAAATGGTAGAGTTGCTTAAATTATTGCTGCTAATATCAGTAGAAAATACTTGGAGTTGCTGATATGTAATATCACATAAAAAGTGATTCAAATATTCACACGATTGCGAAATCGGCCTTTACAATAATTAAGCGAGTGGCACGTGTGTCGCTTATCGTCGTGCATATGTTGCAAGCGAATTTCGTAGACCAGCTGAATTTTCACCTACGGCGAATTCCGTGGTCCAGTGTTTATAATTCGAGAAGGGTCTCGCTTTAATTACCGCCCTGCGGTGTTTACACGAACCGTAATATTTGATGCAACGAGATAGGATCCACGTTGACGTGGATGAACCACACGGCTCATGCGAGAAATATCGTATGTGCACCGGGAATAGAGGTGCTCGAACGGCAATCAATACTTTGTTCGAGTGAAGAAACTTGTAGCTGACAATGGTTGGCTTTGCTTTACGATTATTCTAACTTTTAAAGTAAATTTCGCTTGCCCTACAATCCAGGGATGAATCGAGTATTTCGAGTAGCTGAATGTTAGGTGGTACGTACAGTTTTAAAGGACTTCTGCTGGCGAGTTTGGTCCTTGACATATACATTTGTTATTAAGGGGCAGAATGATCAGTTATGCTTGATTGCGTTTTCCTGTTTAATCAGAGAGCACGAACTGAGGGAAACACTTTTGTCTCGCGCGTCTCGAAAGGATGCAACAGCGTGCTGACTGATTTACACTGTATTCCACGAAATCAGCTTACATATATGTATAACGTAATAAATCATTGAAGCGCACGTTCCGTCTCTGTTTATCATAACTACGGCCTTTAATGCGCCGGAGGAGAGCCGCGCACTCGTTGATCAGAATATTTGCTTCATGCGTATGCACACGCGTGCACGGCGCATACACTTGTTAAGAATGCGGATGGATTGCAGCTCCACTGACAAAAAGGGAGTATGAAAGATGGAAGGCAGGTGGTAAACAAAATGTAGAAAAATTGCCCAATTTCCGTGACTGCAGACTGTTTACCCCCGACTGCTGGCAGCACAAGCTTTAATATGTTATTAGTTTGTATCTCGCTGTATTGGGAAAATACTAAAGATATTCGCCACAAAGCCCTCAACTCTTTCAATCTTAATAACATTCAGAACATTGATCTCTGATAAGTAGTATAACACAAAATTAAACTTCCTTCAGCAATCTTCTTACATCTGAGACAGTGAAATGAATTACAATCTAAGAAACTATCATAGCAGAAGTTTCCAGGAACAAAGCGACACATTTATAATAACAATACATACATTTATTGAGAATATCAAATCATTATAATATCAATACATCAAATCATTGAATACATTTTAATTGTATTCCTGCGGCCAGCGAAATGTTTACGCAATTGCACAGGAAGGGTGAACACGTGCGAGCAGGGCACACAAGGCAGGGTTTCAACTGCAAAACTGACAGAGGGCCATGATCGATCGACTCATCAAACATCTTGCCATATTGTTGACTGAATCCCTTTAACGGGGGCGTGGGCGTAGTATAACAGACAAGAGAGGGTGGAGGAATGGGTGAGATCCAGCCAGAGTGTCTATTTTTATTACGTGGTTTAACTTGACGGCGATTGCGTGAACCGGAGACTGATGACATTTTTATAGACGCCTGCGAGGAGATAAGGGAAAGGACCAAAGGATCACATCTACCTTTCGAAAATTAATACAGATACTCCAACCCGTTCACGTTTTTCTTTTTAATAGAATTTGTCGGAAAGACGATGCTTCTATAATTCAAGAATTACACATAAATTGCAAATTGTGTAGATATACTTAATGCAAAATGTGGAAAAGATATAAAACATTCACTTTGATAAAAGTAGCTATGGCTAGTGTTTCAGACCAAAAGACAATTGATTGGGCAAAAATTGTTTCATTCAAAAGTCTTCGATCGAAGAAGATAGATAGATAGATACATAAGATGTACGCTTCGCTATTCGACAATTTTTTTGATTACTTCTACATCAAATATAATGACTAGATGCGCCAATATTTTTACCTATTCCTCCTGGCAAAAAAAAAAAGCAAAAAAGCAAATTGATTAGTTCCGACGGGCCGTAACATTCTCTAACAATGGGTCCACTATTTTTGGATCCCATATTTGCATTTTTTCTCATTGGATCCATATTTTGCTCACACACATATACGTATATACATTTGGCACAGGGGAGCATGAACTGCATTGACCGAAGCGCACATTTAATTAATACAGCGCTCAGCATTACACAAAAATTCCTCTCTTCGTCGTTGTCAGGTTTATTTAATTTTGTCGTTGGAGTTTATCGAAATACTGAATTTTTTAGCGATTGACGCATGAAAAAAGGGCGCATATTTTAATAGCAGCATTTGATCAGCGCTCTGTTATGTTCCGTTCTTATTGTTCTGTATTCTAGTTGTATTCCCGCATATGGGGAATGCAGTATACCAAATGCGCTGTAAGGGAACGGATATTCGTTCTATGTCCGCAAAGATTTCAGTATTACAAACCCAAACAGCCGGTGGAATTGTTGAACCTTCGCTATACAAATGTCGAATAATTTTCGAAAACTGGAACCAGTTAAAACAGTAACCCGCGGCGCGACGAGGCGAGTTGAATGAAAGAAAAACAATAGAAAAATCGAGCATTGCTCAACCAGGAGGATCCACGGTGGCAAAGATCGGCGGAGGGCGAGTTATCCAAAGTGCGGGGGCGGGTCACGTGGCGCGATATAAGTATGCATGAAGTTAGCACAGGCTTGTCTGAAATATTAAGCAGCCAGACTCTCCTGGTCTCGGCTGAGGACTGGAAACTGTTTACCGTAGGAGGCGGCTACAGGATAGGCGGTCGCATTAAAATCCCGGCTCGCTGGCTGCTCCTGCGTTTGATAAATAATGCTGCTCGCATTTTGCGCGGGAAAACTTTCGAATTGCACCCACTGCTTATGGAGCAAGCACGTCTTGGGAAGGGAGAGGGGGGTAGTGGCACTTGGTAGCACCGAGGAATTCAATTCAAACACTCTCGAAGCGAATTTTCATTCGAAAGTTTGCCGGGCTTTTAATGAAAAGAAAGGCGCCGCGAAATCGTCCCGTTCCTCGGCCGCTGCCGCTATCGCTGCTTTCCTTGTTCCTTCAGACGATTGCCGGCTCGATGACGACGCATTCCTGGGGGCTGGGAAAATATTCTATTAATGCATCTTGAAATAATTCAGAAATAAGCTGGTCCAAGTGAGTGGAAAAATGGAAACCAATAAACCTGAATTATTTATTTTAATATTTAAAGGGGTTTCAATTCTATCATCAATTACTCTGCGTTAGATGTCTAAGTAAATGAATGAATAATCCAGATGTCAAGTCGATTCGTCCCATTTATTGTGCAAAACTCTAAATCATTCCATCAGTTTCTGGAGAATCGTCACCAGCACTCTGCAGTTTCAGCCCAAACGCACTTGAAGCGTGCACATCCGGAAAGAGCGGTGCTGCTATCCGATGAAATATTCAAAATACGTAGCCGACAGTTTCGTGTGGTAAAGATTGCGAAGTTTCGCGGAAGATTCCTTACAAAGCCTGACTTATTTAGCCTGAAGCCGGTTGTCTGTCCGCTTCCAGGGTAACCCTCCTGACCCCGCCAACCTATTTCCCACCCCCGTGATTCGACAGAAGGAACAGAGGGGTAGCGACACGGAGGGTTGTGCGGAGCATGGTGAAAGGACGAAATGCTCTTTTGTGGCCGCCCTCCACACCGGGAACTTTATTAATTGCGCGTTTTGTTATGCAGATGCCTGCAGACCGAGCCAGCCCAACTTTCTCTCTTTCCTTCCTGCTCTTCTTCTTGTCTTCGACAGGAGCAAGCTTTCCATCTACGACTTGCGTGTCCGGGACCTCTAAAAGATTACTCTCTATCTTCATTCGTCACTGGCGCATTCTCGTCGCCTCGAAACGGGCTAGAGTTCTTCCGTCTTTCCAGTTGAAAGTCACGTGAAAGTTTCAACATCTTTCAGGGATATCCTAGGCCAAAAGGTGGAATTATCTTTTCAGGCTGAATCGGCTGTACTTTGCCGCTCTTTCTTGGGTGTTAACTTCTATTACTGGGTAGTGCAATGGCGTGTCCACTTGAAATATCGCCACCATGATTTCTAGTGCAAAGGAATTTCATCGAGGAAGCTGATAATTCGCAATAGTTTCTTATTCCTTGAAATAATGAACGTTGTGTAATAAATACACGTTTGGGCAAGATGAAAGGGGAAAGTATAATATCAAGTGTCTGTTAATAAAGCAGATGCCCAGTAATGAACGAGCAAAGAAGGCAGTTATCCTTCGAGATCGAACAAGTATCATAGCAATGAAGCTGTCATTCTGCGATCTCTAGGGTGATTGTAGGCTCGTACATTGCGTCGGCAGTCCAGAACGGAAAGTGAGAAAAGAAATCTAGCTTTTGTTGAGGAACTTTACCCCTGGGAATTTCGCACTCGGAACGAGGCAACATCCAGCTGCTTTTAATTTCCAGCAGAAAAAAACAAGTGTCTCCCGACGGCTATTCGTGAAAATGGAACGTCGCTCTTCCACAAACGAGACGCTTAGCTCTCTTTTATTGCCGTTTAAATAACTGGCGAACTGCTAAAACTTTGATAGTCATATGGAATAAGAAAGAACAAGTTGTTGTTAGGAAAAATGTTTACTCGGTTATACGGTTATGGAGTTTTGCAGAAAGACGATGCTTTCACTATCCTTGTTGGTTGTTCAAGTTGAAATGAAATTCCACGTAAAAGGAGGCAGCGAGATTTTGTAAGAAAAGTAAGCAATTTTAATGAACCGTAGAATGGATACAGCTGTGATTACTAACATTTATACCCTCACTGTTATGAAAAAATACAGTAAAGTACGGACAGTTCTTTAATCTACTCTCGAATCGTTTATTGAATTCGAAATGACATCGAGCAAGAAAATGAAAGAGCAGCATCGAAATGAATATTTTTCACTTCTTCAATATTAATCGCCGAGCTTGCGCCATCCTCGCCCCGTAAAATGCAAAGAATCGAATAAATTACGCACTTTTAGCATTCATCATTTGCCGATATAATGCACAGTCACGTATAACAAGTTATCGAGTAGGCGGTGCGCGCATATTGCGCTTGATTCCTTCCGTGAAACCGGAATGGCGCCGCAGTTATTATGGTTGTGCAATCATGAAACGTGTCTATTAAAAGATAGTTGAAGGTATTTAAAAAATGCGCGATTTAAATCCGTGTAGTGATTAGAAAAATAATTGTACGCCTGTAACAAATGTGATAAGAATGGTGTCTGGATGAGGAATGCAAAGAATCGAAACTTGTAGTTAATAACAGTTTATTAATCTTGACGAGTTACTTTTCCATAGAGATATCTTCAGGTTAAACTGTTTAACTGCTAAACTCTGAAATTTCAATTAGACATAGCGATTTATCAAACGTCTGAACAGACAAATTGCAAAGGATATTGATGATAGAAAAACACCCGTGAAACTTGATGTAGTATCAAATGGTATTCATGGCTCGCCAGTCAGGTAGAATTCCAGGTTATTGTCATATTTTTCTCAATAAACTGTAAGAATGGAGTCTCTGGCCAGCCTTCCGAGTAGAGGTGCCACCTCCATGGGAAGCCATCCACCCTTTTTCTTCTTCGGTTTCTGTCAATTTCCGCGGGAAGGAAAGCCACATGGTGTTGCAAGCTCGCGGAAATTGGAAATAAATCGATTATCTAAAAAGACACATGTTGGCAACTTTATATGTATATGTAACGCTTTTGTCCCCATTTAGCTTAGCACAACCGATGCATCGGGGGAAGGTAGAAGAGAAAGGGGGATATGGTAACCATGGCAGATAATAATTAAACGATTACCGGTGTTCCAAGGGGATTTTTCGTCATAGCGGCGATTTAATTGGCCGAGATGTAGTCCGGAGGATAGGCGGGTTGCATTGTCTGCAGGATGTTAAGAGGGTTTGCCACTGAACTATATACATAGAAGGGATGCTCGGGTGGGCGTGCAGGGGTGTCGGTGTAATGAAGAGCGACAGTGGCGCCCGGAGCCATCGCTAATTTGCCGCTAAGTGGCCGGCTTTGTTTCCGTACGTTCATCCCATCCTTCGCAATATCCTGGATCCGAGGCGACGTTCAGCGTCGCTCAAGAGAGAGAGAGAGAGAGAGAGAGAGAGAGATCCAAATAACCAGCGGGCAACTACTCATCGCGATTCGCTACCGACTGCCTAATTTAAGCGACTGGTCAAGGGAAAAAAGAATTGGCTCGTCGATTGACTCTGCAAACGATAGGTGGGAAACGAGGAAAATTAGAGACTTCTCATTATTGAATGTTATAGACAGCTCTGCAATTTGTTTGAAAGTTGGTCCTCGATTGATTGCATCGCCCATCAACTGAGGCACATCTTTCTCAAGGGAAAAGGAGAATTGACACTTTATATATACACTATCATGATTAACGGAAAAAAATGCCTATTGGAGATTTGAAGAATGAGTGAACGAAGAAGCATTAGACACAGGGGGAAGAGACTAATGGATCCACGCCTGTGATCGAGAAGTAGTTGACCGACTGCATAAGCAGCACTACGCGTTAAGCAAGCTTCAGTGTCGCCGGCACATGGGCACAGTGAACATCGACACCGAAAACACAAGTAGCGTGACAGATACCAGCCAAGATGCTGTATCTGCAGATTGCTGTGTCGCTAGTGGCAATATTCATCGCCTTCTACGTCTACTGCACGAAAACGTTAGGCCTCTTCAAGAAACATGGGATCCCGCACGACCCAGCGGTTCCGCTCATAGGAAACATGGGAGGACTCCTCGCTAAACAAATGGACTTCCGCGATTTATTGAAGAAATCGTACAATCTCCACCCGGACGCAAAGTACGTCGGACTTTACGAATTCCTCACGCCGATTTTAATCATCCGAGACCAGGACTTGATCAAATCCGTCACCATGAAGAACTTTGAGTACTTCTTAAATCATCGCAGCCTGTTTAATAAAGAAATGGATCCACTGATGAGCTCGATGTTGTTCAGCTTGACGGACGAAAAATGGAAGACGGAAAGAAGCATGCTATCGCCTGCATTAACTTCTAGCAAGATCAAAAGCATGTTCGCCGTCATGTCGGCTTGCGCGGCGCGTTTCGCCAATCATCTCGTCAGGTTACCCGAGAAAGAACGTGAAACGGAGGTGAAGACGTTGATAAGGAAGTATACAAATGATGTGATCGTCGCCTGTGTCTATGGGTTGTCCGTGGACAGCATGGAGGACCCGGATAACACATTCTTCGCGAATGCCAACAAATTGTCTGCGTTCACAGGTTTCAAAAATACATTAAAGTTATTGGTGACGAAAAACTGGCCCAGGTTGGCGGTCGCTCTTAGGCTGAGGTTAGTCCCGACACACATTTCCCAATTCTACAACAGACAAATATCCGACGCTATGAAGGCTAGGGACGAGGGCGGTATTTATCGGCCGGATATGCTGCAATCGCTGATGAACTGCAGAAAGGACTTAACGATGGACCAAATAGCCGGTCATTCGTTTGCCTTCTTCTTCGGCGGATTCGACACTGTTTCCTCGCAAACCGCCTTGCTGATACACATGATAACGGAAAACCCAGAAGTCCAGGCAAGGATGCAAGAGGAGATCGACGAGGCGATGAAGGAGACTAACGGACAACTGAGCTATGAGATCGTGAACGAGATGAAGTACTTGGATGCTGTTATTAACGAAACGCTCAGGCTCTATCCCATCGCCTCTTTCGTGGACCGATTATGCACGAAGAGTTTCGAGCTGCCTCCCGCGCTACCTGGAGGCAAACCGTTCACCGTTCAACCGGGGATGAACATCTGGATCCCTGTCGCATCGATTCACACCGATCCAAAGTATTACGACGAACCGGAGAGATTCAATCCTGACCGATTCCTGGAGAATGGAAAGAGCATCATGAATTCAGGATACTATTTGCCATTTGGCGTCGGGCCTAGAATCTGTATCGGTAATCGTTTCGCCCTGATCAAGATAAAAGTACTGCTTGTCCATCTTCTAGCTAGGTGCAACGTAAAGGTTGGCAAGAAAACGATCATCCCGTTGAAACTGGAAAAAGGAGTCTTAGGTGTATCACCGAAGAACGGATTCTGCTTGAGAATAGAACCGAGGAAAAATCCTCATCCGTCCGTTCTAAACCACGGAATGGCTAATATATTTGGCGAAAATGGAATTTCGAATTAATGGACTAGCTAATTAGCGGCTGATCCATTGTGATTCTTTCCGAGCGAAAATATTTCTAGGGATTCTACATAGATTCGACCTAAAATTGCCACGCGCGTATAAACTGTATCTTTACATACGGTATGAAATGTATGATTATGAACAAACAAATACTTGCTTTCATTCCCTACTACTATTTCAATTGCTTGCGACATAAAACTGTGATGATAAAACTGGCTTCTTGATAATAGTAGTTTGCTATATTAAGTGATGTTGCGAAAGTTTATCGCGTTGAGATAAGCAAGAAAGTATGTTATGAACATTATATATTATTTATACATATTATATATTATTAGCTATCATCATTTGCTCTCAGAAACATTGCGATTCATCCGCGAAGTATTGTGCAATGCTCCACAAAAAAAAATCGATGCCATTAGAGATTAGACATAGATAGTACGTATCAGAGTAAATAATAAGATAATGTATAAATTAATGCTTCATCATCGTTGTAATGCTATTCGTTGTCACTCGAACGTTTTCTTGCAGCCTTGAGCATGTATTCGCAAAAGCAATGATAATTATTAATCATTGATGCCAGCCTGTTCGACATGATTACTATTGAAGTTTGGCAAATAAATAAGTAAAATGATATTGTAACGATCAATAATTGTACAACTTGGAAATGTACGTTCCTTTTATTCACCCGACTTAATTGATCAAATAAACATAAGCACTGAAGCACTGAATCCAATTTTTTTGTTTTCCCTTTTGGCATCGATTCGCGCCTTCTTCCATTAACGCGACAAGACAACACATCGCCCCGGATTCACCCTTACGATCTTCGGCTCATTCATTTCAAGCAAAAGCCGGTTTCAAGGGTGCTGGTTCGATCGGCGACTTCCGGCTCCCTGGCCCTCGCCTCCGTTACTCCAGCGGGAAGTGAATTATATTAGAGAGAGGGTTAGTTTTATCTAGTCAACCTTTCACATATTTCCCGGGGTAGCCGAGGATCACTGGTTTGGAAAGGGGACTGTTCGCAACACGATAGTGGAAATCGCATTCAACCACATTGCTCCCCTAAAAAGGTCACGATTTTTGCGAATTTTCAAACCGTAACACCTCCCCAATTCCCATATCATTCGATGCAAAGCGAAAACTAGGATTCTCTCGAATTCAAAATCACAATCCACTTGCACGCGGGGACGCGGAGTATCCTCAGATTCGAGAACGACACCAAACTTTTTACATATTTATTCTTTATGTATAATTATATGAATTGAACCCCAAGGAATAACATGTTATCTGAGTTTATTGAACCACGAGGCAAGAGTGTGATGATGATTTTATAGTTATTTAACCACAGCCAATCAACTCTATACACGCACAATCTAACTGATTGAAACAATATTCACAAGGTTGCACCTCGTATCTGCCACTGGCCGATCACGTACGTATGCACGTACCGGAATTACGCAGCTGTTATACGTACCGTGACTTCGTGTTACGTGCTGGCCATACAGACCGAACCAGCATCATTCAATTGGGATGGTAATTCAGAAGAAGGCCTTGCCCGTTGTCTATCTGTTGCGTCACACGGAACTTGGAAATCTATCGTCTCTCCTTTTTCCGTAACCTTTGGCCTACGAAGCGGGCAATTTGCCTCTCCCAATGTGTGTTATACTTTACTTCTTTCGAGTAGTCGATTTTTATTGCAAGTTTAATACAAGTACATATTCGTAATACACATTGAAAACAAGAGCTTTTTAATCCCACTCGGTCGATTACGTTATTTCAGAAACAGGCTCCAAAGGTTATCCGACGGTCTTATCACCGAGTCGAAATAGGAAATGGGAGGGCGTTCAGATGAGTTTACAGAATTTCAAGGTGTGATAGATTGCTGGAGATATTGCGGAAGGTTGATCAACGATAAGTCGTTGCTTTTGTCATTCGAATAGATTCAATTTAAATTAGGAAAAAGAAAAAGTGAATTAAGGGCGCATTTATTGTATTACGGACTTGATTGAAAAATTCAAATCATCCAGTCAAACGAAAACAAGAAATAGCATTCCTTTCAGCATAGCGATTATATAAAAGCACAATAGCGCATGCAAGTATGTTTAACAATTTATCAAAGGCCGGACAATTATCTAGTGGACTTGAGTTGTTAAAGTAGGACAGTAACATTATGGTCCGCGGTTGGGATAAACGTAGTAGCGTGACGTAAGTTCTCGGAATACAGCTCGGAGATAACTGAATGAAAGCGGTGAAAATTGTGTACGAAATTACTAAACTTTTTCAAGCAGTAGAAAAATATTTTATTACTTTGTCTCACTTTTTTCACATAGATCATATTCTTATCTACACGTATGTAAATGCATAGAAATTGTATAGAAAAATAGAAAATATATGAGAATGTTCGTCGCAACGCAAACGAATCGTTTGAATTACATTCGATTTAGTACTCGCAATAATTGTACGAGAAATATTACGTTCCATTAAGCATTACGATGACTCTGTCTTCCAATTGAAGAAACTATTTGGCGGCATTAAGCCGTACAGCATAGATGTAGCGATGCTTGAACTAATCTATCGTGAAAGCACTGTCGCTTTAGTGTTATCAGAATGCGTTTAACTTGTCAAAACGTTCCAAATCTACGTTTCACGCTGAATACAAACTTGATGAGAATAAGTTATGCTGATTATCATTACGATTATTACTTTGTAAAAAGTAAATACCCATACATACTGCGTTCATCGAAAAACAAAGCGGACACAAATATCGAATATCTAAGGCAATGATCGAACTTTTAACTTTTTCTAAAGTTATATTTAAATACCCAGACACATCTGATTTTTGAAGCGAGAAACCGTTTAACAAGTAACACCACTGCTGCTCAGAGAAGTGATTAACACCGGAGGATTCTTACTTCTGGGCTGCACGTCGAACCAGAACCCGTTCTCAGCGCTCATGGCGAATCCCTTTTTGCTCAGCTTCATCGGTATTGTGGTCCTGGAGCACGGCTTCAAGTTGCATTTCGCGAAAATATGGAACAGCAAGACCTTCGCCTCCAAAAGGGCAAACCGATTCCCGATGCACATTCTTGGCCCCTGACCGAACGAGAGGAACGCGCCGGAGTTTAACAGTTGCTTAGGATCGTCGTAGAATCGGTCGGGATTAAATTGATCCGGATCGGGGTAATAGTGTGGATCGCGTTGGATGCCGTAGATCGGTAGCCAGAGGAAGTCGCCTTCTTGAACAACGTGCGGTTTCGCGGCCGGCAGGGCTGGGGGAAATTCGAATGGTTTCATGCAAGTCCTGTCGACGGCCACGACCACCGGATACATTCTCAGCGCCTCGTTAATTATCGCGTCCAAGTACTTCATATCGTTAAGAGCTTCGTAAGTGACTTCGCCGTTGCAGTCCTGCAGCACCTGATCTATCTCCTCCTGCAGCCTTCGCTGAACCTCCTCGTTGATCCCGACCTCGTACGCCGCGAAGCACATCAGCGTGGAGGTACTCTCGAATCCGCCGAAGAAGAAAATGAAAGCTTGGGCAGTCATGTCCTCTATGGTCAGTTCCTTTCCCGGGCCCAATTTCCCTCTGGTCTCCATCATCAGCTGAATCATATCCGGCCGGACGATTCCCTTCTCGTCTCTCGTCTTAATCGTAGTGGCCACTAAATTCTGGAAGAAATGTTCGATTTCTTTTCTGATTAGCTTGATGCCAAATGCCATCGCCAACCAGGGCAGGCTCCTCACGATGAAGAACTTGAAGGACTGCCATCTTCCAAAGGTAGTCGCCTCTTTGCCGAACACGTAGAATTTGTTTTGTCGATTCTTCATCGAGTCCACGTTCACGCCGAACGCACAAGTAGCAATTACGTCGTTAGTATATCTGGTGAACGCGTCCTTCAGCTCAAAGATTCTTTCGCTCTCCGGAAGGGAGGCGAAATGATCGCCGTATCGCTTGGCGCATTCCCGCATCAATACAAACATCGCCTTCATCTTGCTGGACGTGAAAGCTGGACTCAACAGATTCCTCACTTCCCTCCATCGATCGCCGCGAAGGGCGAACAGGTTTCTGCTGAAGATCGGCTCGATCTTGTCGTCTTGGAAACTCCTGTGGTCCGGGAAGTGCTCGAACCGCTTCACGGTCACGGTCTTCAGTAGCTCCAGGTCACGAACGACTATCACCGGCGTGAAGAAGTCGAACATACCGATGTACTTTGCTTCCTTATTTACATTGTAGAGGTCTTCCACCGCAGCAGCAAAGGTCTTCCTCTGCAAGACAGCTTCCCAGAAGCTTCCCAATATTGGAACAGGCTTATGGCAGGGTATGCCTCGCTCTTCGAAGTATGTATAGATTTTGGTGATCCGTCGGTAGTAGACTATCAGGAGAACGGCGATCACGGCCGCCAATATTGGCCACCAAACCATCCTTGAGCAATCCCTTTAACTCGAAAGTACGACGATTCCCTTTCAGATGCAGCGCGCAACAATTTCTTTGCTCTTATCTGAAACTGAGTGACAAACACTTTACTGATGTCGACTATCCTTCCCGCTGTTTCGTATCGGATCACCGTCTTATCAGATAGCAGCGTGAAAAGTTCGCTGACAGATAACTCTTATTCGTGTATCGCAGATTTGTCGATTCCAACATTGAAGTGTTCTCGGAGACTCGTGACAGTGTATGTAGTTGCACACGGCTCAACCACGACCTTACTCAGTCGCCGACTGTGCGTCGACTGGCTGCTGCAGCAACGGCCCACACGACTTTTTTATATACATACATGTAGGTACATATGTATTTGAATGATGAAACGGGCAACCTACTCGAGCATCAGCGCTGCTTCGAGTACATCGCGTGAATCATGAAGAGTCTTATCGAGTTTGACCGCGATGCTCCAACAAATAGATATGAATATTTCCTTTCCTCTTTTGTCCTTGCTTCTGTCACTGTTTCATTAGTCCAAAAACTGTCTGCCGTATCCGAATCGCCACGATTGGACACTGCTACTTTACTGAAGACTCGTCGCTTCTTTATAAATATTCTGCGTAGTAGGTTGTATCTTGACAAACGTTTGACAAGTTCTGGGAAATTCTGTTTATCAAGAATGAAAAAGATTATCTAACATATCTTTCAGCATTTTCTTCTACCACGGCGAATAAACTGTGTTGTTAAGAAAACGAGCGATTTATCAATAATATGCTGCTCCTAATCAGTGTTACTCTTTTAAAACTTAGAGGCAATAGTATGCTTTCCTTCGATTAATCCTTGAAACAAACCATTTCATTCTAGATACATGTATGTATATTATACATATACATACATATGTATAATAGACTGATGAATGAGAGGACACTTGCGATTGTCTGTGACTCGAATGGTACATTTTTAATATCAAATTTAAGATACAGGTAAGCAAGGCTTGTTACTATACTTTATTATTTTCAACATAGTCATTAATTGTAAGCTATTCAACCGCGCTTAATATTTTACAGATTGCATGTACCTGCAGTTGGATGTTCTGAGAGTGCAGTGTCTTGCATCAGGCAGTATATTTTCCGCATCAACTTATTCTGCGGTTAAAGAACCTTTCTACCATCCACTCTTTGATGTTGCATCAGCGAGAGAGTCCCGGAGACTTGCCAAACAGGGGCGTCAAGTGGTACAATAAACGCAGCCGTTCGCATAAAAGTCAATTATCACGCATATAACAATAATTCTTGGCTTTCCATCAAAAGAACTTGTTTTCCCTTTAACATTATAATTGTGAGACGATTTGAAGCTTGCTGCGGCGAGAAGCGTATTACCAGGCATAACAGGGAACAGAAATTTGGCGATATTAGAATGCGAGAGAGAGAGAGAGAGAGAGAGATTAAGGAATTAAGATTCAACCGGTAGAGTTTCCAACTTATTTCATGTGTAATAGAATTTACATTAATCTCGGGGCAAGCTCGGGGGCAAACTCATTGCCAGATTCCCATGGATTACGATCCGTGCTATTCCCCGCGGAATTTATTTCACTAAATCTTGCAAACACGGAAACACGGTGCGTATGATTAAAATATTTTCATTATATTACGAATTTATGGTGCCAGTATTAATTTACTATGTTTAATTATGTTCATTTCAATTGTTTTACAGTTATAAATGCTCCACTTTTTTCTGCTTCAACTGGATACTGGTTGGATTGCTAGCAATACATTACATCTGCAATGTGCTGCGATCGGCGATCTACGCACCGCGCGATTTGACAAGTTCATCAAACATTTGCTGGAACTTGCATACTTCAATCTAATGTAATTATTTCAACTTGTCATTTTAATTATTATTCAGGCATTGTAAGAAGTATTGAAAATGAACTTATAGGCGAATGCTTATAAATAAAAGTTAATAACTACTTTTGTATTATTATTTTTAATAATTCATTTATATTATAGGCATTAGGCTTATAAATAACAATAGATTATACATAATGGTTAAGTTCGCATATCATCGCTGTTGTAATTGGTACATTGTTATAATTGTTCTAATTGCTCAATAAATCTTCAGTAAAGGAAATTCAAGTGATTGAATTTTTTTAATGCCTGCCCATTCCTGAGAAACCTACTCCGCTTCTCCTTACACAAGAAGTCCTGTTCACAGTTTCTGTTTTTGGCAACTTACTTTGTTGGATAACAAGCGATTCTGCAAAATCATGTACAGGGAAATTCTTGGAAATGACGTCAAATTCCAGGAATTGGTGAAATGAAAGACTTCCTCGCGCATCGTGTGCTCCTAATGCGAAATCGTGAGTTTCGAGCAAAGGGAATTCCCTAAAAGCATGTTCTGGGAAATTCTTGGAAAATGATGTCACACATTCCAGGAATTGGTGGAATGGAAGACCTCCTCGCTTATCATGTTCTCCTAATACAAAATCGTGAATTTCGAGCAAACGGGATTCCGTAGAGGCAGGTTCTGAGAAATTCTTGGAAATGACGTCACGTTCCAGGAATTGGTGAAATGAAAGACCTCCTCGCTTATCATGTTCTCCTAATACAAAATCGTGAATTTCGAGCAAAGGGGATTCCGTAGAAGCAGCTTCTGAGAAATTCTTGGAAATGACGTCACGTTCCAGGAATTGGTGAAATGAAAGACCTCCTCGCTTATCATGTTCTCCTAATACAAAATCGTGAATTTCGAGCAAACGGGATTCCGTAAAAGCAGCTTCTGAGAAATTCTTGGAAATGACGTCACGTTCCAGGAATTGGTGAAATGAAAGACCTCCTCGCATATCATGTTCTCCTGATACAAAATCGTGAATTCCGGGCAGTCCCTTTGCTCGAAATTCACGATTTTGTATCAGGAGAACATGATATGCGAGGAGGTATCCGGAGTTCATGATTGATGACGTCACAACCAAAACATTTCCAGGAGCTGCTTTTACAAAATCTCGTGCTCGAAATCGCCAATTTGTATTAGGAGAACATGATATGCGAGGAGCTCTTTCATTTCATCAATTCCTGGAATGTGACGTCATTTCCAAGAATTTCCCAGAACCCGCTTTTACGGAATCCCCTTTACTCGAAATCGACAATTTGTATCGAGAGAAAATAATACGCGAGAAGATATTCCTCGAAACATAATTTCACAAAATTCTTCTTAGTCGAAATATGTTCTATTTCAATAATTCTTGGAGTTTGATGTCAATTTCTGACACTTATCTCTAACTTAAATTATTACGAGTTGGCGGGTGTTAAAAAAGTGAAGGCAGTTGCATTCGTTTTATACAGATTTATTGAAAAATTTCAATAATTTACAAATTACAAGAGTGATAATGCTTAAACTTAAAAACTATTATTTATTGACTATTCTTATAAATTAATGTACGTCTTAGAATGAAAGAATAATGACAATTACAATAATGAAATTGGCATAGATTTAAATACGCTACAAAAATGTTTTACCAACTAAAAACTATTACTTATAGATTGTTCTTACAAATTAATTTACAATACATCTCATAGTTATATGATAATGAAAGTGACAATCATGATAAATAGATGTCGATATGCTAGAAAAATGTTTTAGAAACTAAAAACTATTACTTATTGGCGATTCTTATATGTTCATTTATAATAAATCTTAAAATTAACACTTACATCAATTTTGAAAGCCAATAAAAATGTAATTGATATAAGTATGATCCAATACAACAAACAGCTAGAACCATCGTTCTTAAGCAGGTAGTACCAGCCCATAATATTGTCATGTATAATTTAAGTGTTATATGTCAAGCATAAGTAGTACAAGTAAATATGAAAAAGTATAAATGAAAAGAATCCAAGCTTGCATTCTGTTTCACGGAAGCAAACGAGCTTGTATAGCGAAAGTTCGAGATGGGCTTGCAGTACGTAGCTTCGATTCAGAGCGAGGAGGAAACGAGACAGACGCCTAAGCAGAGGGGAAGAGAGAGAGAGAGAGAGAGAGAGAGAGAGAGAGAGAGAAGAGAAGGAAAACCAGAGAGGAACAAAATTCATTTGGCCAAATTAAGCAGAGTTTAGCAATTTGCGCTTAATCCATTTGTCGGGGATCCAGCGTACGTCAGTCTGTCCGTCTGATTCATCCCGCTCACTCTCTCTCTTTTCAACCCTGCTCTTAACACGGCCACCACTATGCACCCTTTCCTTGCTGCTGGCCCTTCCACGTCTCACCTTACTCTCCTGTCGATACTAATTCCTCTGCACTTCTCCATCCATCTTTCTCACTGCCTCTGCTACCACCCTGCTTGACTCGTTTCTCTTTGCCCCTGTATGATCTGTCGGGTGCTACTTCGAAGCGAGTGTGTCTTCTGAATTTCCGCCAGCCAGGAGGATTGCTAATGTCCCAATTAGCCAATATGCTGCAGCAATGGCCTGTAAAGAAAATTTCGATTTCAGGATAGAAGAATCGATATGACACTGGTGGACTGTGATTGGTTTTTGGAAATGGCTTGTCTCAATACTCTTTCGAGGAAGGTAAGAACGTTTGGAACGTTTATTAAATTATTTATGTAATTATTTCAGCCACTTGGTATAATTGCTCACTACCTTACTAATTAATACAATTGAGTTTATTTCACGTCAGAGTTGCAAAATTTGTAAAAATCTCGCGTTCGAAGTTATCTTTGTTTAAAGGTAAGGGTAAGACGCTGCGGCAATGAAATTTATCGCGATTGAAAATTAAACAGAGACTAAACTGATTCGAGGATCGACCCACGGATCAGGCCAGCCTAATTTCTCGAGTGCCTCTAGCGCAATAAATCTACGAGCTGGACGTAAAGATATATCGCCCCGACTTTCTTTCCTATCCTCGCCAAACTATGTTGCTTCTTTCTTCTTTTTTTTTTTTTTTTGTTCAACTGTGCTTCATCTTCTGAAGAACCAAATCTGTCTCGCAAATATTACTTTCGGCTTAGTTTCACATCGTTCTTTTTATAGTCTTTTTCGTATTCTAATTCATTTCAGCCTAAGGAAAGAATTGAATGAATTTTTCAAAAGCAATTAAGGTAACTGATTTGTTGAAAATTGAATCGTTTACGATATCTCTAAAGACGAATCCGACGAGAAACGAGAGAGACACGAAACTAGAAACTCCGAGCTCGTTCCATAAAACACATTTTATCCTTCTCCGCTCGTACCCCCTCACGAATCGAGTCTTTTAGCAACTGGTTTACATCGGACGAACCGGCTCCTATCTTATTATTACGGAATTGTTTCCAACCTTCTTCGCCCCTTCCCTCCGCCGCCAGTTTCTCCGTCTTTCTCGTTATCATTGAATCCTTACCCGTGTTCGCTGTCCTTGTCTATTTAGAAGAATGCAGGAAGAAAGCAACAGCGAGGCCAACTTAAGTGTATTGGCAGTTTTGTCCACCTTTTATTTTCATCCAATCGGGCGAGGTCCTTTAAGATCACTCCGTTGGAAACCGTAGAGTGCTCTTCGAACCGAATGTTTCTGGTTTCGGGGACTCGAGAGACTTCCTCGGCTGAACTCTTAAATGCATAGATCTCCTCTCGTTTTAAAGCAGCACGCTGAAAGTATCAGGAAAGTGGTCCTCCTTTGGAAACGCGCTGCTTATCGCTCGGTTACCTGCTTCGCGTTTCATTGCTCATCGAATATGTATGCATATTGCGCACCTTGACAAGTCCTGAAAGCGGCAACGTTCGCAACTCTACGTACTGTGGAAACGTTTTCGCAGATTTTTCAATTATTCGGCTTATAAAGTGGGAGAAGTAGAGAGATTTCAGCTCCACTCAGAATCCCTCCACCTTGGACGAAACCAACTTCCACTGTAACACGACGGAAT
Organism: Holcopasites calliopsidis; assembly: GCA_023838395.1. Taxonomy (NCBI): domain Eukaryota; kingdom Metazoa; phylum Arthropoda; class Insecta; order Hymenoptera; family Apidae; genus Holcopasites; species Holcopasites calliopsidis. Next base: position 4,761,464 of record JALHAQ010000012.1, on the reverse strand, counting down.
TTCTACCAATGTTAAGTCGAAAAGCTTTCCCTCCAAACTTGAACGCAATAATGATTGTTATCGAAAGTGCGAGACAAAAAGACTGATTGAAGCATATTAATCCGCGTTTACTATTTACCTACTATGATTAGGTACAGTTGCATCCATCGCAACAAGATCTATCCAATTACATCGTTATTGCGACCCCGAAATTCATTTCACTATTCCCATTTGTTTCGACCAAGAGGATTATCCTCCTTTCGATGGCGATATACGAACGTACCACGCGAACCACCGTACGTCATCGAATAAATGGGCTACTTTCCATCGATACTGAAAATTAGTCGACACGTGACAGGCGTGTGTCCGGCAACGCGCGACGATTAATTTTTCGGCATTACAACACGAACAGCCGTGTCTATAAAACGATACCCGACCTCTTCCACGTCCCATTATCGTCACCGATCCGACCAGAATTCATCGAGCTTGTATGGCGTGTCCCATTATCAGTTTGCGTCACGCGGAAATTGCCCTCTGTTCTGCAACCCGAAAGGTTCTTAAAGCTGGTGAAACGAAAGCATGGGGAAAAAGGAATAGGATTGTCGTACTCGGAGTAGCTGTTAATGATATTCACCTGTAGCAGGCTGCGTGATACGCTTAAATCCGCAAGCCACGAACACTTGGACATTGGACGACGTGACCCAGAACGTGTCCACGCGACTGCAGAAGCATGCGGATATAAAGCGAAAGCAATATCTTCCACTGGTACAGCAATGTTCCATTAGTTCTATGAAGGACTAAGCAATGGCTAATCGTGGACGTTGGAGGAATATTCGGCAACGAGAAGAAAGAAGAGACCAGAGAGACAGCTTTACGGATCGGGTTGGCGACGCGTATTCTTGGGGAATTAACACACATTTGCGCTGTTATTGCTTGAGAATACACGTAGTTTGCCTGGTCGATCACACCGAAATGCTCTAACAATATAATAGCGGAGTATTTTAGGTTTTGCGAACATGACGAATTTATGCAATGTTTCAAATAAAACAATTACGCTATGCTAGGTACTGAGAAAGATGTATAACATTTTGTAACTCCTTGCCAATTAATAGAACATTCGATCCTACTTTTTAGATTTAGTTTTAAAATGAAATTGAAAGAGTGAAAGCATGTTGGTTGGTTAGCTAGTTCATGGAGGGACTATTGCTTCCAATAAAGGTCAAAGCCTGCCCAATTAAACAATTAATTACATTTGTATAAATTCTTATTCCACTTGTTTGATTAGGAAGTGGAAAGTACATTTGTCTATCCACTTCCTTCTGTATACTGCTTACGTAGATACTTTATACACCACCGAATTTTCAATAGCTTAGTTCTTTTCCAGATCGACGCTACTTATGCCGCATTATTATATCTTGTTATCGCGAGCAGTAGGAAGAGTTTTATGTAAAAAGAACACACGGAAAATAAAGACTACCTCCCTGGTATTTTCCCCACCACGCTCCCTTTACCTCTCCGATGCACCTCTCAAAAGACTACAGCTAACAATGTCCGGTGGTACTAGCAGCGACAGAAATACCAGTAACCATTATTGCCTTATTATTATATTATAAAAAATGAAGGATGTGAAGGAGGTGCTTCATTTTCTAGTCAGTGTGGCATCCACAATCTTTTATTGCGAAAGTATATTACATTGTCGCCAATTCTTGCGCGGAGAAAAGCTTAATTCAGAGTTAAAGTTAATTTAACTTGAGGTTGATATAAAATAGGTGGTTAATTATTAGTAATTCATTTCTGATTTCACATAAATTAAGTGCTGCCCTTTTATTATGGAGAGTAGTAAAGTCTTCCGTTCTATGCAACAATCATTTATTTCACTACCTGTAATATTAGTAATAAATAAAGCTTTAATTGAGTAATCCTCATCGATGGCCATTCATTGTTATTCCAATGCCTAGATCAAGCTCTCGACTGAGGATCATTTCAATTATTCGACCACTTCACAAGCTGCATTGTACTGTACATATAAGAGCTAATTAAACAGAGCCAGATATTTAATTCGCACCACCTACTACAGCAGACTTCCAACATTTCATACAACAACTTGCTGTTCAAATTAATGAAACGACTCAACGACGATTAATTCCCTTGCAAATATTGTTCACAAACAAAGACCCATTGGTTGCATAAATCCTACTTTATTTATCGACTTGTCCTCATTTAAAAGTTTCTACCGAAACATCCGAGGCTGCTCAATTCTCATGAACCGTAGCGCAACTTTTTAATAGCCAACACAAACTTTCTTACCCTTAATCGCGTAAACAATAAATATGCAAAGCGAGCCTGCCTCGTTCAACTTGCATCTTGATATATTCCTATGAAAAATTTACTCAGCCCTTCCTTTCATCTAAAATTGAAACAGCATTGTATGTTGATTTTTTCCACGAAACGCTCTAATTAAATGTTCAATATTTGACAATTGTAGAGTTTGTCTTACTTGTTTCTTTTTTCTTCATTTTGCATAAACTAATTAATCAGCTTAAAGGAATAAATTCGTCATATTATTCGTTTTTCTATGTTACCACTCGGTTTGTGTTAATTTAGTAGTAATGTTCGTTTCAGTGTGTATGACTTCGATAAGAAATCACGTTTGTAAATTTTCTGACAAACTAAATAAGATAAAAGCTGTGGCATCTTCCCCCGAATTGCCCTACTTACTTGAAACACGCATAGCTGGAGAACGTTTGCAGTGACAAATTACTCCGCGATTCGAGAGAAAGAAACGGGCAGAGTCTCGCTTCGAAAGAGTCGCGAAGCGTTGAAGAGGGCGGGTGTGAGGAGATGGAAAATACGGGGTAAGTTTCCATGACGTGTAAATCACGCTTCACCGAGGGCTTTTGAGTCTGGCAGCGAGGTTCGTTGAAAAGTTAACAGGCCGAGGAATGAGAGGACCGTGTTCTTCTCCTACCGTTTGTTCCCGACACCGTCGCGCGTACCCGCTTTTACTTAATGCTTTTCCAGTTCTTCTTCTCCAGGGGTGTTAAGTAACGAGCTTGTTGTATATGAATGCTGCCGGTAAAAACGAAGCAATTTTCACCGGTGATTCTGTTCGGGAGTTTCTTATTTTCTGCAGCGAACTTGTTCCACAGTAGCCAGTACTAGCCGTGTTCTACTGCGAGAAGAGAAATTCTGAGGAAACGGAAAGAGGTGTTTCTTTTTCGTTTTGAAGCATTGTCTGCGTTAATTAGAAAACACGTTGCGATTTAAAGCGTTTGACAGCGAGGAGAAATTCTGTTTGGAAACTGAATAATGCTTCTTTCATTACGTTTGAGGACGGCTGAGATTTCAAAGAGCAAGTGAAGAATTGCGGAATTATAACTTACTTAGCTTCTAATTAAAGAAACATGACCCAATCAATTATCATTTGCTCTGTAGTTAATGTTATTAATAATTGAGTTAATGTTAGCTAAAGCACGACACTGCAAATAATCACTTGCCTGTTTATGCAAAATAGCAAAATTCCGCTCAACATCGTTCAGCCGAAATTTTGATCAAGCATTTGAATTCTATGCCCAAGGAAAATTGCATCTCGGACGAGGTAGATTCATAAAGAGGAGCGTGGGGTGTTCGGCACGTGAGGGAATCTAGAGAAAAATGGAGATATCCTCAAACACGTGTGTCGCGATTTTCTCGGAATCGAGCATTTTTCCGGGCTCACTGGCGGATCAAACGAAAAACATTCTTGCCCCTGCACAATCGTGGCTCGCGCGCACACAGGGGATTTCCAAAGGATTTCCTGCCGGCGCATCCCGGGCGAAAAGTATTCAAGATCCGATGAATTCCGAATAAAGACGGCGCGGCTGGAATCGCCGGAAAACGGAAACGACGCTGTTGCATCTTGCTGCACTGTCGCGCAACATCAAACGCAGACTGGGATCTCACCTTTGTATCAGCTGGGATATTTCGACTTATGTTTATCGAACGTCCGATCCTGCAAAGGATCCATACTTGCGACAACCTTCATATCTTATCATTGATTTCCTTTTTGTTTTTTACATTTTTGTTTTTCAAATGTAGCATTTTGGATCATCTCCATAGTCTATAGTCTAAATTATTAACACACCTAGAATTTCCGCTCTTTCATTAGCTCGAGAGAAAATACTGAAAGTTCTGTGTATTATAGCAAACGTTAAGAGCACACGTTCAAGAGGCAAACCTTGGTCCATAGAGCCGTGCGGTCAGAAAACAGACGAGCAACCGTGCACAGAAAGCAAATGCATTGGCGCGGATGAATATAGTAATGTACACTCCGACTATGGTCCTTCTGAGATATCCTCAATTACAAATCATCAAAGGGATTTAGCAACAACCCGATTAGTTTAGGCATCTTGTAGCAGCAGCTGCGAGATGGAATTGAGAGAGATGTCGAGAGAGCAAGCCGACAGTGGATAATACTGCATACACCATCGAATTAGGGACTAATTAAAGCTAAGTAGCACTAATCATGGACACACGTGCGCCGTGCTCGTGTAACACATTCCGATTGAACATGTATTTAAGATCCTTTACGGCTATTTGCCCGATGCATTAGAGATACGCTTACATAAATCCGTTCGATCTTCTTAAGCCGACCATATCTGGGAAACTGCGATCCCGATATGCCTGCCTTTCATGAGAAGCACGTTCGGATTGTGTGTGGATACCTTTGTAAACTATTTTTTCCTGCAACGTTTAAAATAGAAGTCCATCTATAATTAAATGGAATAATCCATAATTAAATGGAATAATGTGCAGCAGTATCAGCATTGATTATTTGTATAACGATCATGCAAATAACTCAGTTCGACTTTTATTCATCGAAGCAAAGCATGATAATTATTCTTAATCGTTTTGTCCGACATTTTGAGAAAGCCAATGCAACGCACACTTTCAATTGCCTTCGATCTATTTACATGCCAGCCATCCTACCTATCAGCTAATTACACTTAAGCAGTAACAAGGAAATAGAGTCAACAAAAAATATATTACTCCTCAGGAAACTGAATGTACAGATTCTACGTAAATTAATTATACTTCCAGCGTGCAGCATAATTACGAAAGAACCTTGAATAGTCATCGTGATTAGCACTTCAATTGATCCGTCCACTCATTTCATTCAACAGGCATAAATCGAACGCGCAAATAACTCATCACAGGCTTTTCTACAATATTATCATCGATCATTTACCCATTGGTAATCCATTTCAGCGATACGATCGTACGTGTGCACTTTTCGAGGTGAACCGGATACGGGCCATCGTTGCGAGTTTCCGGGTGCTTCCTTCGTAAACCGTACTTTGCATATTTATTACCGGCGACGTCCTGGCAGACGTCCCACAGGACGCATTCGGCTTTAAACGGTCGCTCCTTTATGCACCTTATATTTGCCTTAACAGTGGCGAGACGATCGACTGACGAGAAATACGCCGACTCACCAATAATTATCTTCATGGTCAAGAGGGAAAAAACGGCCGCGGAAAAGAAACGTAGCGCAGGGGCGTTTCTGCTTGCAATTACTTTCGCCTTTATGGTGTAGGCTTTTCTGATCGGACCTTGTTACTTTGTACGTGGAGCCTTAATTAATCATTCTCGAGAATAATTCTGAATAAGACAAATATCAAGAGTCGAGACTAATTCTCAATGGCAAAGCATCCTCTTTTTATAAAACTCTTTACCTCGCAATAGAATGTATTGCTTTATAAAAGCGAGATGTAGGATATATGTAGATTTGCAGCTCCTGGCAAATTGTAATAAATCGAACGGAATCATTTATCATTTAAAATAGATAGTAAATGGTGTAGAGTTTCATTGAAAAATTATAACAGATACATATTTCTGCCTACAAATCATAATCTTTCCCAAACAATTGTTTAGAAGATTATTTTTATAAAGTACACGATACACATGAAATTTGACTTTCTAATACTTGAAAAATCATCGTCGCGAAGGGGTTGAAGAGCCGACAGATCATTGGAGCAAACATTATGCCTGTTTAATTTGTTTCAGATCGAGTTCCGTAAATCTTTGCTGCACTCCAGCTATTATTACGTCCCGTAATAATGTTGTCCAGGTAGCTAGAAGGAGCCGGCCGCTTCATTTAATAAGAGCAAGGAACCAGCGAGCGCGGCGGTACAAAGCCAAGCTGTTTACGTAGCAATTATAATTATAATGCCATTGTCCTTGCGAACCGGTCGACTCGCGAGCAGAGCCTTTCAAGAGGGAGGGGATAGTAGAATCGTTGGCGTCGACGACGATGGGCGAACGACGGAGACCACCGGTGGAAACCGATGTGAAATTAGCAAATCAAATTTTGCCCGGGAATTATTTTAGTACAATCTGCTAAACAGCTCGCGGCGGAGCAAAATCCACGGCGACGCGCGGCCGCGTATATAGAATTTAATTCCCGTTCGTCTAAAAAGAAAATAGAGAGCAACGGACCGTGAACTGGCCTGGTCTGCTCCGCCATGAGTACCCGAACCAACTGCTACTTTGCTACGGGAAATTTTCATTAATCTAACTAATCAACCGCGCCGCGGATAATTGACGCGTGCTTATAACTATGCAATTTTCAATCTCTGTTTCTTGTTTTTATAACGCAACGGAAATGTATCTACTTTGTGCGTCGGTGTGTGTAAAACATTTAACCGGTTATTCAAAATTGGAGTCTGATTATTAACATATAATTTAATCAAGACGAATCTGAAGAAATTTCTTTCGTCGGGTAATTCCATTAATTTTTCTTTATAATCTCAGGTGTTTGGTAAAGCTGAATCAAGGAAAGCCTCCATTTCTTCTTTGTATTCTACTCTGATTCTATTCCTATATGAATTATATTTTGTAGAAATTATAATAAAAAAGAAAAAAAAATACATCGTCTGACGTGTTATTTCTTTACACATTTGCCCGCCACTATTTACCTCGCTGTCACACGATCTATGTATCTATCTTCCTCGATACTCCCATTTCCCAGCGGATTAATCAAATTAATATGCAGACATTTTACCGTACTGAAAATCACGAAATCAGTCGAACAGGCTGGCCGAGTTGCTTTCAGACACGCGAGATTACGCTAGAACCCGTATTACGTCGATTACAAAGACGTTCATGAATATTTAAATAGGATATCGCAGCAGCTCAATATCTCACGGTGAGCCGATGCGCCTGAATAGATAATTATGCCTACAATTTTCCTGCCGTCCAGCCGGACGAAATGTTACACACGCGCGGCCGGATCTCCGTGAAAACGATTTCCATTCTATCTTGAATTCTCCTGATCCAAGCGAGACATCCCGAATGCAACCTACCTTTGAATATAACGAACGACGAGGCAGTATCATTTTAACGATACACTCAAAAATTGTATCACTCGAGGTGCAATTCGAGTCTTTGTGATCCGAAAGTGATCATTTGTATTCCATACAGTAACTTGCGAATAGTTATCGTATTTACTTTCCGCGCGATTGCTCTGCCCGCGATTTCAGCTGGAAAACTCCGCATAACTCGGTCCGCGAAAAATCATTTCACTATCCCTGCTATTATCACGCGACACGAATGGAACTGGCTAACAAGAACCCACATAAGTGGATACAAACATGCAGAATTTAGCAAGTTTACCGACACTACCGTCTGCCACCCGCGATGTAAGCACTAACAAAACTCTACTGAGAACTGAATTGAAATTGAAGAAATTACGAATTACCGGGAATTCGATTAGGAGCAAACTCGAATCCAGGACTCGCTACTTTGAGGTGGAAAGTATAACAGAAGAAAATGCAATTTGACGATAATATCGTACTTGCAAGAGTTCGGATTCCAGTCGTTATAAAATGTTTTCCGAAGCCGTACATTGAACATTGTTTTTATCGCTGTTAAAACATTTTTGAAATACCATTGGAATATTAATCATATACGCAGACAACAGCGAATAATTTTTTTTATGGCTAGTTCTAATAAAAATAATATAATAAGTAGTATTTTGCATGAACTGTCCTCAGAGCGCAATTCACTTCAGCCAAGTGAACCACTTAATATTTCGTCTCCCTTCAAAGAAACGTGTTTCAATCTTAACGACGGTGCATTTATTTTAAATTTGCTTATTGAACGAACAGGAAAAGAGAAATCTTTTCATACTATCGGTCGTCGTCAAAATCAGGCTATCATTTGTCAGAAATATACGTCGCAGCCGGTGATCCCGTTTAAGCCACTGTTTTCATGATAAATGCGCATTGATATGCAACCGTATTTTGCAGATCCAGTGGCGGCCTAAAAGCTCGCTGATTTCCATGTGTTATAAATGCGAGTGATTCGATTCATGCCCACGATAAATTGCGCGATATTTCGACCCGTAATTGCGGACACTAATTCCGTATTCGAATCGCAACGGATTGAAAATCAGAGTCGTATGGTCTCTGATCAGATTTTTGAAAGTTCGTCAAAGAATATTATTTCGGCTTATGGACCGAAATCCTACGATTTATGCGATACAGGTACATCGGTCACGCGGCGAATTCGAAAAACAGTTCCCGCTTTTTGTTGTAGGGAACAAAAGAGAAGCCGCATTGGTTTGAACATTTCTGTTTCGCCAAATGCGATGGGGGAATTAAAATGTTTCGCGGAATTGATATTCATACCACACGCTACTTCTTGTACACAAAAATCCAAGAGTTTTCACCTCGAACATTAATGGACAAGATACTCTTTGCCTAAAGAAAAAAGGAATGTAAAAGAAATTTGAATTTACCGGATATTAAAAAAAGAAACATTAGATTGTGCATCGATGATGCTTGGAACTCTCAATAGAGATGGAGGAAAAGTTTTGTATTTTATCTCCCGAAAACGATAAACTTTCCTGCAGTTTCCAAAGCGATCCACAAGAATCCCAAATAAATCAATTTAAGGGCGGGGGGTTAGAAGGTTCCCGAAGAAATCCAGAACCGATAGACGAAGTGGATATACAGAGAGGATATGGCGAGTGGTGGATCAAGAAAAAGGACAGCCGGGCCACGTGAAATCACCGTCCCTGAGGGATCGACCAATCGTCGCTGTACCAGCTTCCAAGATAAACTCTTGGCACGTCTTCATTAGAGTTTTCTAGTCTATTTACGGGGCGAGGGGTTGCTGGGGGGTGAGTTCTCTTATTACTGGTCCAGAAACAACATGACGACGTTCGATCCGCATAGTTCGCTTGCGTTTCATCCTGTTTGTCCACCTAGACTACGAATTTCCACTCTGTCCCGTTCACACTCTTTCCCCGCGGTCGTTCGTTGTATTTTCAAGATAGCCCGGTTACAGAGTGCAACGAAACTCTCGCTTAATGGTACTTTAGCCAAAAGCATTTGCGACGACGACGGTCGAGGAACGAGCCAATAAAAGCATTCCAGCTTCCTTTAAGTAATCGCCTTCACGAGAGATGACCATTCTATGATGGAATCGAGAGATTCGTTGGCGGAATTGTTTGGTAAATTCAGTTCACAATGGAGACGGCTAAGTTCATATTATATTAACATAGTTTTAGGATATTCGGACTCCCTTGATCGTTAGACTTGACTCTTTGGTTAATGAAGAAAGCAGCCTGAATGTAGACAATTGGACGGTGCGATTAACGGTGTACGTCGAGTTTTGCCTACATTCAGGAACCTTCCTGAAAAAAATGAATATAATTATACAATGGGTAACGGGACATCGAATAACCGAGCGGTTCGAAAATTAAAAGGGATAATGATCGCGGCTGAAAGCAGTGCAAAACGAAAGCGGCCCCCTCAAACCTCCAATTCCCTAACGACTTTTAACCAACGGGAAAGGTAGAACCGGCGCGGCGCGAGAGACCACCGACTCGGCTGGGAAATCGAGAGTACTTTAAAGTAGGGCAGAAGAGGTGGCGTGAGCGCGAGCCAGAGAAATTGAACAAGAAAAATACTTCTTCCGCGGGAAATTTCAATATCCTGGTTTGTGCTTTGCCTGCCTACCACCTCTACGATCCACAAGGGAGAAGAAAGGTGGCAAAGAGACACCGCCGGGGGGTCGGGGGAGGAAAAGAGAAAGCAGAGGCCCTCATGACACTCTCGAGAGGTTCTTCTTCGTTCGTGACTCCAGTAGACATCGGGGGATCACTTTTTTTTCCCTCTCTCGGTTCCTCCCCGGCGAGGGAACAGTCCTTCGTTGGGGCTAATTTAATTCTTAAACCGAGAATAAGGGGTGGATGGGCGAGTATGACGAAAAAGAAAGGCGACGACTTGCCTGTGGGGAATGTAGGAAGCCGGAGAGCCCGTTGCCTTTTACGACGCTCGGTGTATGCCCGATGATAATTGGTATAAGTGTTACTTTCACCGAGGGCTGCTGTGCTCTTTTGAGCCACGCTATTTTCACTGATTCGCTTTTTTATGTCCCCGAGCAAGCTCCGTAGGATCAACATTTTATTTAGAAATTAAGTTTGAATTAAACGGTCCTCGCGAAAATGACCATTGGAATAGTTCCACTGGAGCGGACTAATACCACACGTTAACAAACCGCTGTATAATTGCAGCTACAACAGTCCCTTAAATCATGTCGTTTCCTTACCGCAAGTAATCTCGAAAGAAAACCCGTATAGGAAAGTGAACGTAACCATGGATCGAGTAAACGTATTAGACTACAAAAATGAATTACTTCCCCGCCTTTTAGGCTGCCTGCTGAGAAAGCCAAGGTAGACCCCGAAGACAATTCCTAACGACATTGTGGACCTCGACCGGCTCTAAAGCTTCGTCTTCCGAAACAACGTTAAAATACGAAAATTATAAAGTTATTAAGGTGTGTTTAAGAAGAAAAACGATGCACAGTGTTTTCTTTTTAATCTTTTAATGTTGAACAGTATGAAGATATTTGATTGATGTCGACGTACTTCTTCGTTAAGAGAACTTGTTATTAAATAACCTTTAAAGTAAATTTACCTTTTCTATCAATCCTTTTTTATAAATTGTGAATAACAGCCACACGAAATTCTTATTCTATTCAGTATAATCGCTCGTAATGAACAAATGAATTACAAAAAAGGAGAACTTAATTTATGGTAACTTAACTTAATGACGTGTCAATCAGAAATAATCTGCATTCAATTGCATCGCTTTCCTTTTCACCGTTCGAGCCAGGGATGCATTTTTTACAGACATTACTCGACATCGTACAGACAAATCGTTGGTAGAAGCTTAACCGCGCCATGCAAACATTTCCACAACCAGATATTCCATAAAGCACAGGTTTTATACACATTCCGTTCGGAGAACGAAGAGCATCACGTATTGAAAAAAGTACCGTACGCGACCAGGTGACGGTCTCGTTTTAACTTATTCAACATCTACCTGTTACATGAAAACAATTTCTCTTTGAAAAAGTAGACTGATGAAAAACAATTCATAAGCGATATTGTTTCAGAGGACACAAAGCAACTCGCTCGCCTTTTCAACAGTCCAGTCGGATGAATCGAAACACCAAAACCCCCTGCTGAACCAACCATAATCCTATCATTACCTAAAGTTTTCATATATAGAAAGTTCTAAGCGAAGACTAAACAACGCAGAACGCGATTTCTGGCCGAACCCAGTTTTTCCAAACTAGCTGTCGGCTGGCTGAAAAGGAAAGTTGTTTCAGCCGAACAAAGGATTATACAAGGGAGGCGACACGATGGCGATGTCATCTATTAAATGCTGATACACGAAGCTCATGAATGGGCGTAGAGAATAACGGGAATGACAGGTAAGAGCACGTCAATGCCAAGGACGCGAACGGGAAGGCCAATCTCTGGTGGTGTGGGACGAAGTCATGGTTCGCAGCAAAGCGAGACGAGACATTCTCTAACAAAGGCGACATAAGTTACGTAAAGTGATCTTATACGTCCAACCGCGACTGGCTATTCTTTCCCCGACTACTATGCTCGGCCACACTGAAACACGGCTACGCAGCTTCCAAAGGACGTGGTACACGTCGAAGCGGAGGCGTCGCCGTGCTCATAGAGGCGAGTATACAGGTGAAACGCCAGAGCACGACACAGTATAAATGCAGGGATGGCTTGAATAGATACGCGCTCCCTTCAGAGACGAACCGAAGCAGAGAACGGGGGAAGGAAGGGAGAAAGGTAGCGTACGTGTGTAATCCGTGCGCATGTATGCTGGTACATACAGGGTGTAACGCGGGTAACGAATGTTATTGATGTCCGGCACGATAGTACAGGATGGCGCACCCTTATTGTCATTTTATACGATACCTGCCTCCATTTTCGGTCGCAAATATCGGATAACGGTGCTGCACTGTCGTATGTAACGTCCCTTTTTTTCGGTACGTCGTATACGACGACGGCTATTGGCTTCGTACGGCAAATTGGACGACGACGGATCGTTTCCCCGTAGGAAAATCCGTGCCCGCCGTTCCTAGGTGCTAACGCTTCCCCCTTTTCCGTCTTCCTTCTTCTCGTTTGCTGATTTTTCCCTTTTCCTTATTTCTCTGATGCTACTTTGGCAAAGTTCAGGTCGATTCGGAGCGAAATTATCCGGGAATGTGCAAAGCGCCTTTAATATGCAGCGCAACAGATATTTACAAATGTCAAGAAAAGTTTTATCGATATTAAATTGAAGTTTAAACAATTTACTAAGATCTTAAAAAGGCCTTTCTACGTTAATTCATTAAGGGCAAACGAGTTGCAGATCCGCCGCGTTTTTAATTTACAAAAAGCAAACGAAAATCGCAGAGTCGAGGAACGAAGATTTAAACGATTTTAAAACGTTGCGATCCGACCGATTGAATTTCTAACGCGGCACGCGAGCTTTATACTCGCGCGAGAAACGATAGAAACTGTCGATTCATGCTTTAACACGTCAGCCCGCCTCTATAAAGTTGTGAAATGTGCTGGAATTCCATGGGCTATTGAAATAATGTACAAACGTATTAAAATCCCGGCAGACGAGTAATCGTGGCAGGACGTAAAAAGCCTGGGGATTTACCATCTGCACCGTGATTTTTGGGGGATCGTTAATGCGAAATAGTAATCTCCACTGTTTTCTTTATCTACCTCGAAAATCCGAAACTCGTGAAGCAGGAAAATTTTAATACAACACTAGGATTACCCTGTGTCCAACCACGATACAATAAAGCTTCCATTCTGGTGTATGGAAAATTGTAGCTGCATAATTCTGAATATTATAGGTTTGGCAATTTCTTAGTCACAAATTATGAAGAAAGCGTAACGTTGCTTGGGGTCTGGTGTAAACGGCCAATAATAAAAGAGTTTTTAGGAATTTATTGTGAAGAAAATATTAAATCAATTTCTTTCAAGCTTGGGAGAGAGGGATCGGATGTAGTACGGATACAAGGATATATGTATGTGCAGCCCTTGAATTACGCTAAATTTAGTTGTAACAAAGTATTCTCCAACAATTTACTTAGTATTTGCCTTCACAATAAATTTCCAAAGATTCCTCTTTCAGCCATTTATGCCAAGCGCCTACTTAAAAAGCCGGAGGTGCTTCGATTTCAGTTATCCTGCGTTTTGCATCGGGACATACATACCTCGCTTCCCCGTATGTTGTACATTTTCCAATGAACGGTGTCACGGAGCGAACGATTTCGCAACAAATGCCAAGAGACACGAGCGAAATTGGTTACACCAACAGAAAATTCGGCGACATTCGATACGGGGCTAGAGCGAATTCCCGGTATCCCTCTTGGGAGTTGGGTTCCGGCGGAAGTCCCTCTCGGCTTGTGAAATGAGAAAGCCGCCCAGTCCCCTGCAGCGATGCAGTCGATATCCGCCATCCATCAGCCTCGAGACACCAAAAACGACGACTATTGGGTTTCACGCTACCGCACATAACAACCAATCACCCGCAAAACAATCGGTTATATGTATACGTACGTACGTGAATCGTACAATTGATCGATACGCGAACAATAAAGTAATTAATAAAAATCCACACGCTGCAGCGACGCGCGGAAGGGAATCTTCTGCAAGCGTGATCGAGAACATGAACCGATTATTATTTGACTGCTATTTAGACCGTGTAACATTAAGCAAGATAACTGAATGCTGATCCCGGCTAATTAAACGATTATGATTGATTGGAACATGCGGCGCCCGAAATAATTCTTTTAGGTATTTCAAGATTGGAGAAAACCCCGCTCCATTTTATGATAGAATCTCTACTGTGCTTCGAATATGATTCTTTTTTATATAAAACCTTTGATAGCGGGGTAAGAAAGTGATACACTAAAATAATTATTTTGTAAATTCCACTGATAACTATTTCCCCTTGCCATTTCCATTTGATTAAATTATTTTTTCGAAATTGTAATTGCAACACAATTAGCGTGAAACTCAATACATATCGATAAGGAATTATTCCTTTGAAGCAGTATTTCTTAAAATATGTCGTCCATTATTTTTCACAAGAGGCGCAATACAGTGAAGTTTATTACCTAAAAGCTGATTTTCTTATGGAAAATCTTCATAGCCGAATGCAACTTTCCAACTTTCGCGTACTTTAAAACAATGCTACACGATGTTTTGCCTGTTTATCGAGTTTAACGAAGGCAAACACTAATAAGCAGAAATCTTGGTAGCAAGTCCCGTTGCATAATTAGATCCGTCTCAAACTTTAATATAACGAGAAAACTCGGCAATAAGTAGGCCGTCCGTTTAGTATACATCATGAGACATTTATTGGTTAGCAAACAAGATAAAGTGCCCGTAATGCGTATTTAAATGTTTCCTTTTATATTTTAAAAAGATCAAATCATAGCAGAAAAATAATAAATAATCAAAATTGATAGAAGACATATTTCAATTTAGACCATTAATGAAAAAATTCCGTCAATTAGAGCCTACGCTGATTATATGACTTCGTTAGATATTTATACAACAGTATCACATAAATAACTCAACAAAGTTTCGAAATTTTTAGAATTAAATGGAAAGTATTCGTACAGTAGGAAGGGACGTCTGACCGAAACAAAACTATACTACTGTCCCTCAGCGAAGCATTATAAAATCAGCAAAGCGTCAACTTTGAGAACGTGGCAACTTTATGGCTACTACTTATTAGAACACATTCAGTAAATCATAAACGTCTTTATGATTTGCCAGCTAGAATTAAATAATCTCCATGTGTAGATTCGAGACATTACTATCACAGGCTTTTCAATATTTCATTAATAGCAATTTTTATTATGTCATAGAATTAACTAAAAGATTTCTGGAAAAAGCTGCCAAATTGTCTCAAAGTAGTGATAATTATTCTTTCAATGCTCGGTCGACTAATTGTCAATGTAATTAAAACAAAAATCATCCTGTGTAGTTGTAAGAAAATTGGTTTGTCGAGCAGTATTGCACAATATTATACGCACAACGTGGAGTGCATCGTAAAAGTTTAAGACAAAAGAGAAGGCCAGTTTCATATCCTGGTCACCTTCTTTAATTTCTTCATCAAGAGATTCCTATTCCAGCCGGGCCTGAACAAAAGTCGAGCATCGAGTGCACACTACAAAATGTGCACACCATCCTGAATGAAGCCAACGACTTATTTTCCATCAATTTTCACCTCGTTTAAAATGCGATTAGATGTCCCCAACAGAGAATAAACAGTTGGCGCTACAGAAATGTTTCTTTGCAGCCGAGACAATTAAATCTGTCCGTTCCTTTTTTCTTGAGCAATTTTTTGACACCATTGCAAAGTGGAACGTTTCGCTTGAAGCAAATGGTGTAATTTAATGGTGAACTCGAGTGCAAGGAATTGTGTTCTTAATCTCGACTTACGCTAAACAGTCATTTACTTTCGCTTGTGTAGAATTATTTTCTTAACAAGTTATTAAAGAAAAGTAATATTATAATATGATATCACTGAATTCTGCAAGACTATTGTAAATAGAAAAACGTACATGTATTGTAATTTGTAACTTTGCAAATCAGCTGGACCACTTGTAACTTATACCGTACAAATCTAAATAATCTTTCAATCTAACCCTCAGGTTAGAATTAGAAGAAACATATTCATCCAGCCAAAAGTTTCAAGGCAAGGCTAACTTCCTACACCAGAGAGAACTAATGAAATGGAAATAACAGGGAACATATTCTTCCCCGACTTACTCATACCTAACTCGATACATCTTCGGTGTGATCAAACGAAAGCAGTTGTTTCTCCATCGTACTCTCACTTCGTCTAAGTTTCTTACCAGGTAACAGATTGGAATCTACGGTTGCCAAATTGATTGTCCGATCGATCACGAACTTCTCGCCAGATCGAGTGGCAAGATATTGGTGTACGGATGACAAAATACATCTCACTGTGCGGATAGTTGGCGTCTTCGTGCGATCGATCATAGACAAGCACATGATCGATACGCATTCGCCTACCTCTGGCATAAAGTCCCGTCCTCGCAAATGCTGGACACATGCGAGTTTGACACCGGCTGGCGAAGTATTTGACAAACTACGATAGATAACTCGTATCGATTCGAGGTCAAGTATCGCACTTGTCTACATTGTTAAATGTGACGGTGGATGAGGATTTGTTCAGCCTCGATACATGGGAAAGTAAGGAAGCATTCTTTTTTTGGAAAAGAACCACGGTCCTTGACTCGATTCACGGAGAAGACAGTCGTGGAGTAAATTTTGTTACAGCTTGCTATCACATTATTATACCAATACCCGTATTTATCAGATCTTTGAAGATTTCAGAATAAAAACGTATTCCAATGCGAAAGTACTCCTTTCATCAGAGATTATAAGGATGGACGTTCATTGAAAATATAAAAATTTATTCCACGAACCGTTTCGCGTATGGATGTTGAAGGAAGATGAAAACGCCGGTAATTGGCGAAACAAAGTGTTGATAAAAGCAATTTTAAGAAGGTAGGCGGTCCAGAGGATGAAGCCTGAGGATAGCATAATATATTGAAAGCGAATTGTAATGGACAGAAAATCACCCCCTCGCAATTTGCTTCGAGGCGTCAGAGGCTGTTGGACTCTCCTTTTCTGATAAAGGATCTCCTGACAACTAATTATCCATCCAAGACGAGGAAAAAAGATGCAGAACATGGGCTCGGGAAAATACAATGTGTAGTTTGATTAATAAATGTCTATGTATAAAAGATTATTCGGTCGTTGATAGATTATCAACGTCGACTGTTCTTTGAGAACGCTTGGAACTTTATCTTTATGCCGCAATCATTCACATCTTCTTTTCTGATAATAAACTAATTCCATGCTAATACTAAATGCCGCAAATAAAACTACCAAGACGCTTAACCGACACAGTCATCCTACTGTAGTTAGCAAAGGATCATTCCACAGATGCCGTTGCTCAAAGGAGAGTACACGCATTGCCATTCACGATTCTCATTACGCGCGTAAAGCTATCTTCAACTGTGCTCAGTTTGGACGATGCCCTTGCAATTAGAAATGGTACGTCGAGTTCCACCATTGAGTCCTGAACGCTCGAACGTCATGATTATTATAGTTAACGCATAGCAGAAACTGCACGCTACCTACTAAGGCAAGCAGTTTCATTTCTTTCAGTTTCTGTGAAGAGTACGCCAGTTCAAATGGAATAGCGAAGCTGGTTACTAAACTTGACCATACACACGTTCACATTAGATCCCTGTATCCTCAGAATGTGTTCTACCAGTCTTGAAGCGGCGTTTTGCGTAAAATAGTTTCAAGGGTATGTCGAGTTGTTACCCTTAAGAGATCAATTACTTCCTATACATTGCAAGGTGTGTATGAAATTTGTATCTTAACTAATTTTTTCAACGGTTCTCTGGGTTTCTTTCACGTTTACGTTCATTCCTGAGCAAGTAAAATGCACTTATCCATTTTACAAAGAGACTGGGAAAAGCGCAAAAAGAAAGATTATCAATGCACCGTTCCCAGAGGAGCACACTTCGATGATACGCGTGATCGATTCGCCTCCATTTCACCTGACTTCTCATATTCAAAGTTAAACACTTTCATCGTGGAGCAGCGTTATTTGGGCGGAACGACCAGCTTCGGTTCACAATAAAACAGAGGTAAAGCACGAAGAAGGAGAGCAAAGGGGAAAAGAGAATAGGGGATGGGTCACACAACCGAGAGCGGATTCCGGCTTTTAGGGCATGACTTTTCCGACTTATTGGCACTGCCTGAATAAATTTAATTCCGCCATTCTCGATGGGCGTCGTTCTTCCATTCTTGTCTGCCTCGCTAAGAATTTCATCTTTGTGCCCGTTTCGATACCCCCGTTTCGAACCGTAGGACAATGTCCTTGAAAAGGCAGATCCTTGTACAACTACCTATACCTCTTCCCTAATAACTGCAAATCTTCCTTCCCTTGATTTACCGTCCCCTTTCTTTCTTTCTTTTTTTTCTTTTTTTTTTTTTTTTTTGGTCGAATTCTTGATGAACAACCCGGTGACTACGGAAGAGACTTTTAATATAAGCACCGAAGACTGCATTTCCTTCGACGTGAATGATCGCTTCGATTTCTGTTTGCATATTCAAGCGCGATCATTCGTGAATGGCGTTCGACAACGGATATTAAGATTAGATGGATATTCCATTATAGGATTTATTAAAATTCCATCGATAGCTATGGCGAGAAAGGAACGAATTCCTTGGGAATTATATACTATCAAAGTAAAAAATACAGCAAACCATTTCTATTAACATCTTCAAGATATTATACAAAAATGAAATGTGGTTTTTTTTATCAACGCCTGACATATAACAAGTTGCAGTGTAATCTATAGACAGCCATGTTTCAAGAATTGTTGCTGACACGTGAACATTGACACCGCGTGATGTACGAAACCCTCCCTCGCGGTTTAACACAGTCGGCCACGCTAGTTTCACGAAAGAAAAGGAAAGGAATGAAGGGATGCCGCGTTATAAATAAAGCTGCGCCAGCTGCTCCACCCTGATAAACCCGAAAGGCTAACCATGCGCGAAACAAAGGTTAACTTCGACGACCGCTAACCCTATACCACCCTATACATAGATTCAGACGGAAGCGTGATGATACGGGCGTGAAAAAGAGGATCATACACTTCCGATACGCATTTATACACGTACTTTGTCTCGTCAATAAAATATTTCATTCCATTTCCATCGCGTTCAAATTATTACAAAAACCTTCGCTTCACATAGCGGGGACAAATTGTTTGTTGAAAACTCATTTTTAATCGTTGGTAAATACATTTGATCCAGGAAGTATTATTTTATATCTGGCATGCTATTCCAGTGGAACTTAATAACCATTCACTCTTGAAGAAAACTTTCGTGAAGAGAAAAGAAGTGAACGAAACATGATTCTCGCAACCTGTTAAAGGAATATTTCAATTTCTGTAGGAAACATCGAAGGGTAACGAGGGAAATTTCATCCATAACGAGTGCTTCCTTATGCACTCTAATTTCCTCAGCTAACGACGAAGGTAAAAGGCATTCGTACGATATTGCGAATCGTCTTATCGAAACACTACGTCGCGCGAAGTCATGACCAGAGAGAAATAACGCCGAGATATATGATAGAACGGTAACGTGGCTAAGTAATGCCATTTTCCACTCGAACGTACGAGTTAATGCACTGACAATGCATCCGATGCACATGACTGCTTGATTTTCCGATAAACGCGCACTTGATGGATTCAACGCGTCCGACTGGAAAACATTATAAATCGAAGGTTCAACGCTTTACACTCGCTCGAATATCACGGTGTACGTCAATACCGTCCAAAATACTACGCAATTCGAGGTTCGAACTTTGATGAAATTAAATGATTATATTAGAGTAAATGATCATTTCCATATGATTCGGCTATCAGGAAAGGAACTGAAGAGAACTCAAAGGTCTTTAAAACGACATACGTCAATGGAGAGTTGAAGACGCAGCAGAGTAGTAAAAAGGATGTTGAAAGAATTGGCGGACGTGTCTCGAGCGGAGACCAGTGCGCACTAATCGGGAGGATCCGAAACAGTGAAGGCGCGGAGGAAAAGGGGCGCGTGTGAATTTCCGTCGTCGCGGCGTGAAACAAATTCAGTTTCATCCGCACACGGTCGTTTCGCGCTAGTCGATTACATTGGCAGCGAGTAGTATTCGAGAGCGGCAATGTGGTAGGTGCAGCATGGATCGTGGTTTGGATGCAGCATGGCACACATAATCATATTGGCATTCTATTAGGCAGCGTCTTCACCCTGGTAGCTTCTGCTTCCTCCCTTTCGCCTAACACTCTCTCCACGCGACCCCCTTTTCAGCCCCTGTATACCAGACTGTATAGCGCAACCCTCCCGCTACACACGTCAATCGATAGTACAACGTGATTATAATATCCCGCTCATCCAACGAAATAAAGACTCGATCTGCTTCTGCTCTTTTGGCTATCGTATTACTGTGAGGGGGCTACTATTAGTGCGCGCACGGCTTTTCAACGTATAAAATTCGTGGGAAAATTAAACAGAAAAAACTCGAGAGTAATAGCCCTGGACATGGAATTTACTTTGATCATCTGCGTTTTTCATCCTCGCAGCTCGGAAATTGTTTGTCAAAGGCATAAGTTATATTTGTTTTGGACATTTTGTTTTTTTGTTTAGCAATTAGAACGATATTTCTGTAATTTAAAGAAACTGATCAGAATAAATCCAGGTGTTCGTCAGTCAAATTATGTACGAGTAAGAAATATTATTTAAAACTCATACAGATATAAATTGAAATTCAATTGTTGTTTAGAAACTACTTTCAGAGTTGCTCTAAATCTGTCTTTATTGAATGCTAAATTTACAAATCAAATAAATCAAAATAGAAGGCAATAGATATATCTTCCAATGAAGTACAAAATACTGACAATTGAATCCACATTATTTCATTCGGATTATATTTATATTCTTTATAAAATACTTTATAAATGTCCATTATACTGTCGCTTTGATTAGGCGGTCGTTGAGAATGTTTCACGCGCCTCCGTGCATCACGCGAAGTAGCTTTTTAATTATAATTAAGGACCTCCTGCTACAGTTGCAGTGCCAAGCAGCAGCATCGTTCTAGTTACACGAGCTAATAACGCCTATAATAAACGTCTACCGAGACCGTGCGGTCACGTTTCAGTTTACATAAATACCGAATCGTTCAGAAAATTGAGAGCTCTAGAATGGACGAGGGGAGTGAATAAAAAGCATTATAGCAAACCGCACACACAGAAGGATCGGTGAGCACACGAAAATTTCAGCAAACACACAAGAGAGATCAAAAGTTCGGCGTGCCTGAACGCGTTTCGAAAACGAGGGACGCGCTTGGCCTTTTGCAAATTTGCCAATATTCATCATGCTTCTCCCCGTTTTCCACTGTTAAACAGACACGTTTAAAACGTTTCGCGCGCGATTGATGCGGCACGTTTATTCCGTGAATCAGACTCTCTCAAACATTAGGAGGTTTAATTCTAGTGAAATGAATCACGCTGGAAACCGTGCGCCAAGATCTCGCATCAACTGAAAATCCACGGGAAAGCAATCAAGCCTGGCCACCGATTTCAAATCAATATTATATTCTCAATCGCACGTTTTTGTCGGTCTCGTTGGCATGAAAATGTGCGAAATCAACGAAAAACGAGTTCGCAATAGTTCTTAATGACTGATTTAAATATTGTAATGGGGCTGCTTGAAGTGGTTGTAATAAGCACTGAATGCATATCTCTGAATTTTTTAAATAATGACACATGGCAGAAATCTTTTTTCTAATTGTTAAGTGTTATCAATATCTCTTTAAATACGATTTCGTATTTTTACACCACATTCACCAACTGTCAATTAATTCTGCTGAGAGCAAAGAGGAGTAAATCAAATAATAGGGTAAATAAATGAGTGACTCCTTAGGAGTCAAGATAGGGAAGGGTGGCCCCAAAAGTGAAGAAGACTCATTGTCAGGGAAACATGGACATGCTGAGGTGAGTTCATGTGATCGACAGTGCGTAAAATTATTCCAAAAGTTATTATTTGGGTTGGCTGTAACTGTGGCTACGCGTTAAGATATGAATATTAATACAGGTGCACCAGGCACAGAAACTTTTGAAGATATTTCTCATACGATAATGGTTTATAATGCATTTGATCTTTAGTCGAATTAAGTACTGTCCAATTAATTTCATATACTTTATGGAAATATATAAGAACGCAACCCTTCTTGCTTAACTATTGCATAATATGTAATAAAATGGAAAATTGTATAAACGTGAGAATTGATGCGAATGATAAAAATATTTCTAAATCTACAAAAATCGAAAAGAAAATCCAAAGCGATGATAAATGATGAAAATGACATTTTACATCATGAATAGAGTTCTTTGCTCCATTAAATGTCACAGGAAACGAGAAAAGACAGGGGATGATTATTAACTGGATCATAAATATGGAAAATGAATCACGAAGGCCCCTCGATTCTCTTATTCACAACATCGACCTCGAAAAACACAAAAATTCGTTGCATAATTTTTAACACGATCGAAGCGATAACTGAACGGGGAAGGAACGCGAATAGAGGCGACGTGAATCGATAATGGAACGGTGCAGGCAAAGCGTATAAAAAATTGCATTATCCGTTCCTTGACGAACACCTCGTCGGATTTAATAATTTGACACGGACGATACG
This sequence comes from Holcopasites calliopsidis, assembly GCA_023838395.1. NCBI lineage: Eukaryota > Metazoa > Arthropoda > Insecta > Hymenoptera > Apidae > Holcopasites > Holcopasites calliopsidis. The sequence continues at coordinate 4,738,818 of JALHAQ010000012.1, read as the reverse complement.
AATTGATAATTTCATTGCGCCTTCTCCGTGCCTGAAATCACTTTGCCAACCGGAAAATATGCTCGAAAAACAGCACTACATCTTCTGGAATATACATATACACTATTGATTATATCAATTCTGCAAGAGTATTTAAATTGAAATTGCACGGTATTCGGTAAGAAAATTTGGAGAAAGTATTTTAATTATAGAGATGTGTGATACAAGATAAAATGTCCTGGGGAACACAGGAAATAATTGTGCAAGGGTGGTCATGCGTGCGCGCGGTGAAAAATTGCGGATATGCCGAAAGGCTGGAGCAAGAGAGACGTTTAGCATGCAGAAGTAAACGTCGCTCATAAAGTACCAGAGGAATGCACAATGAACCAATAAGCGAATAATACTGCAGAAACAAACGGGGCTGAACTTGGGGAAGATCAACTAAAATGCCTACTGTGCAATCGCCTGGGAATCCGCCTTTTAAAAACAAGACGATTGTCATTTAAACAATCATAATTGAAATTGTACGATTCTCGGATGCTACCTGTAATTAAAGACTTCGATTCCACAGCGACTGCCGGAATTAACGATTACGGTTCGATTGGCACACGGTCGAAGACTTACGATGGCGACGAGTTTCCAGGCTTATATAAGTAATTACCAAGGATCGATGGGAAGCGTTCATAGAGAGAATCTAAGCGCGAAGAACGAGTCGATTCAAGTAGAAACTCGAGTGCTTCGTCTTTGCAGTATTTTTCCAGAGCTGCTCTGAATAGGTGGAGACACTTCTAACAACCTACTCAAACATCAAACACTTCTCTTTCACTGTCGCCGCGCCTCCCCGTTGCCTTCGGCGACCTCTTTCCAGCCTTTTTACACAGGTACACAGCTCTCTATTATTCCGCCGTTCCCCGTCGAGATCGTGAAATTATATTCGCACCTCTGCATGCCCGTAAAAGGGATATAAGCTCGAGGATCGTCGTCGTGGCCGAGGAGGACTTTTTCCCCTCCCATTAGAAAGCTATAAATTCGACTTTCCGACATATCGACGACAGAAAGGGGAAACGCGGAAAAATCTACCACCCTCGTTGGTCTGGATCGAATATAACAAAATGTTGAAGTGGCTCGCGATCATGAAGATCGACGGAAAAAATTCTGCAGCAATACTGCTATTTAAGAGGCAAGCCAACGCCGCCCGCGTCAAGTTTTACAAGGTAAAATAAAAGTTGTCCTTCCGAGGAAGAAAAGTGTTATGATTGAAAGATATGCTGTTTTTATTAAACCGCGTGATTAGGCCATAAATTATACTGGAATTGATATTGGAATTGTTGCTGGACTTTCTACTAAACAAAACAGGATTCGCGACGAAAATGGAAAGCTACAAAAGTTACATTAAAGAATATTGAAAAACCTCTTCGAGACTGAAATCGTTGCGACAAATAGTGAAAGAGACTCGACGCAAACTCGAAAAGGCTGTATTACAAGTACGAAAGACGAAAGCTTCTCGCCGTTCGCGCCTTCACAGAGGAAAACTTGGTTTAGAGGAGCGTGTTAATCGGTTTGATGTCGCCGCGAAGTTAATTACGAACGGAGACGCGAATCGCGGCGGCTAAATTTGTGTTAATCGACCATTTGATGTTGTAATTACAATATTGTTGAAGCCACTGCCGTGTGCCGGCGGAAAAGCGCGGCGGCCACTGCGAGTTTGCAACTTTGAGAGTATCGAGTACCTATTAGTTTAGTCCCGCTAATTCCTCAATGCATTTCACAGGTATCGCCGAGAAAATTTTGCAGAGCCTATCGAGACGCAAACTTTGACCCGTAAATGAATCACCGAAACAGGAAACGCATTTCTTGTTGATTGCCATATGAAATTTTCTATGACGTATGGTAAATGAAACACGGCTTTTCAAATGGTGTCTTGACGTATCCGACGTGAAGCGAAATAGGTATCCAAGTTTAAAAAAAAAAGTGTCTACTGTAACAATATATATGATACCATGATAAAATAAAAATATTTAGTTACGTATCGAACTTGTTTCTTATACTTCCATCCCGAGGATGTATTATAAAAATTATACATATATTCAGTGAAATCATTGATTACCATGATTATACCAAATCGAAACGAGCAACACGTGCATAAAATGAATCGTAAACGCGTCCAGATAAGTGCATTCGCTTATTCTTACGACGAAGTCTATTCGTTGCAAACGTTTCAAGTAATTGGGCACTATTAGCGGGCAGATATGGAGGAAGCGTTCGATACGGAAATATCAGTAGAATGTACGCGACGAAAACGGATCGTGTGTGAAATTAGACATTCACGCGATTTGATTAGATTGGGAATGGATTAATTCGATCAAGTGGAACCTAGTACAGGGGGTACGAAGTTAGCAACCTCGAGTGGAAATCAAGGGGAAAAGCCTTACCATAGGCGTAACGAATGGACGGACGAACATCGGAAAAATTTTCTTCATCGAGCATCAAACTCTACAATATATTTTTTCATTTGACTTTCTAATTTTTATTCAATGAATGATTTTTATTTATTGTGCCTATGAACTAACTAAAACTTGTGGCTATTTCAAACAGAAGCAGCTTTTCATTTCAAAGTATTCGTTACCTGCAAAACCATTGATTTAACATTCTTCCTCTTCAATTAAACAAATAGAATTATTTGTAGTGATCAGGTATCAAACAAAAAGGATTACATTTTTCAATGGGAAGTTTTGAATACGCCACTCGTGATTAATATTCCGTAGATGGAAGATACAGCTTCCATTAATATTATTTTAATTAATATTATTTGGCTTCGATGTGGTTTTTGGGATTTAAACTTTTCGATCAAATAAATCTGAGAGACTCGGTTACGCCTATGAAGTTTCACCCTCCGTCATATAGGGTTTAAGCTAGAGGTCGTATTTCTACTTAGTTTCGAATAAAGATGGATCGTGGAAAACAGTATCGTCCCGATTCAACATCCCCTGCCACCTCCAGCCTTTACAATTATCGACTAACTATTGAAATAAAGTCGCGGCTCTGGTATCGATTTATAAACAGTAGAAATAAACTGTCCAGTAATTGCGAAAAATGTATTTTTATATGCTCCCGTTGTATTTTAAGCGTAAAGCTTTATATTCAAACACCATTATTTCAAAAAACTGTAAATGATATTTAAATGAATATATTTCTCAGTCTGGATTTCACAGCAAGGCATAAATTCGTACTAGCAAACTGTTTGTAATATTTTCAATTTCCTAATCGTGTGCAACGTTTCGGTAAAATCGCAGAGTCTCATAGTTGGAAGACATTCTCCTTGCGAGTACATCTGCGGTGGGCAACTAAAACTTGTTTTAACTGAAAATGCGGGCACTTCAGTCGTTCCACAGAAAGGACCGAAGTCCAAGATACTAAAGCTACCAGTGGCTCGAGAACTATTATTATCGAGAAACCATTACGTTCTGTGGGTTACCCTGTCTGCGTGACGAAGGCGAATGCATACCGGAAGCGCTAATATACAGAATGTACCAAACTTATAGATTGCACAAGATTCATCATTCAGATTCGCTATGTTAAATCTTCCAACGCACATGTTTCTTACATTCTTTCTCATTCGAATAAAATTTACAATTTCTTGTAGAAAAGTTAAATTTCGCGGCGATAATTCATTGCGCTAATTATAATTAAATAAAATGGAAGCAAATACCGGGTAGCCTAATAGAGGTACTAGCTTTGCGGAAATCAAACATCTTTCTGAACTTGTTGTTAAAATATAATGTGTATACGAGCACAAAGGAAGAAGCACGTCAACCATTAGCTAATTAATGTATTAATACAGTAGGGGAAAATGTCCATGTAGTTTAAAAAGCGAAAGAAGCTCGTTTAATTCACTTCGAGGGCGAGCAACCAGCTTTTTATACTAAAAACTCGTGGATATCGAATTTCAAATGGCACATGGACAAAAGAAGACGCGTCAATACGTGCTAATGCTCTGGAACTGCGTAACATTATTGTCACAATGAACATATAATATAAGAAATGGGAAAACACTGCTGCTTTATTAAGAAGCTACATTACGTCCCCTGTTTCAGCGAAAAGCGCGTACAAGAATAGCGCGAAAGAAAACCTTTCATGTTTCGTGAAAAACACGTCATCTCACGTTAGGGCGACAGGAAAATACCACGAAAGCAAGAGAAAACGCGTAGAAATCTGAGCAGTTGTGGGTGATAAATTATGAATCAATGTAGAACATAATTAAACAATTATTGCTGAAAATCGATAGGGAATGCTTACAGTATCCTGCTACGATTTCATACTGCTACACGGCATGGAATAAGCACGTAAATTTGTTACTCTATTTCATTATGACAAATAGGTACGTAGTACCAATTTATGGAGCAACTTCTATAAATATGTATATCCTATGTAAATAAAAAAAAAATGTAGCCACACAACAAACGCTAACATGTACTAAAAATTGTGCATTCTTTTCAAGAAAATGAATAAACTGACGAGTCTGAAGAAGAATTGCCAAACATTCCCTTTCATATAATTTATATATTCTGATCGCCGAAGAGAATAGACGCCCTCCTAAGCACCAGAAAAACCAACGTCAAATACTTGTAAGAAGGAATGAGAAAAAAAATAACTAATACGTTATTCCGATCGATAAAGTGAAAATCGCTTAACATCGAGTGAAACAAAGTAGATGGGAACAGAGTACTTTAGCCTCTATGGTCGCTTTGTTCTGCAAGCGACAGTCCATTGTTTCGCGGATAAGCCGTTTTTATTAAACCGGATGATTATTCCGACGTCGAGCGTCGACGACGCGATAGAACAAAATGTGAATTGATGTTTTCGATGGAGCCATTAAAGCAAGCAAAAGCTTATCTTGCCGAGTATCTTTGCATCCCACAGGCTGTGCAACATGTGATCATCTTTAACTATGTACACTGAACTGGAAATGCAATGGCAGTTGCAATTATGGTCGGAACCTTACCTATAAATTATTGCTGATTGTCAAAATTATTAAAATTTCTTAAGGCAGGGATATTTGTTCTTCCTTTAAACGTTACAGCAATTTTGCCATGATCTTAACAAGTAAACAACATTCCAAATTTCTCCAAAGATAGGGACATGGGATAAAAAATGAAAAATACATAACTCGTGTGAAATGAAATCTGTCGGTCATGAAAGAAAAAAGTAATGTTCGTCGCTGTTTGTACAGTCAATAGCTTACAGTGAAAGAAGTATTACAGAGATTGAAGCTTGTCGAACTGTTTTGCGGTGTAGATCCGATTCGAGATGCGGAAAGAAATGTCCTAAGAAGGCTTAAGGGGTCTCGAGGATGGTCTAGAAATCGTCGACCATTTCTCTGGTTCTATTTAAAAGAAAACTATATCTAAAAGTGATCAAAATGCAATTCCAAGGAAAAATGAATTTCAACCACAAGAGATATAGTGCGAACATTCCAAAATGGAAGCAGAAGTCGCTCTTCTTCGCGGTAAAGGGGAAACTAAAAGGAAAGATTGAGAGTATAGTGAGTGTAAAGGAGGCTAGGATAAGCAGAAGAAGATCAGTTGAATAAACGAGCGAAGAGAGTTACGAGAATGAACTTTCATGTGAGCTTAGAGAAGTGGAAGGCAACCCTGCGGGCAGCCAATCAAATAAAGTAGTCCGAGGTTGCTTTGCCAGATGCAAATTCGGTCCCCGCGGGCTTCCTCTGTTCCCCTCTTTTTCACCTACGTCACTCCCGCGCCTCTCACCCCTTCTAATCCGGCTAGAATCTGTGCCCGAGTTTCCGGGACATACGAAAATCCATGAGCTACCCACCAATACCGTGTATTTCCCCTACGCATAATTCAACCTGAGCCCTTTTCAATTTCGATCTACGAAAGAGCAATCCGCTCATTCGTTCACTCAAATCTTCTTTGCAAAAAAAAAAAGAAATTTTCTTTGCAAAGTATCAATAAAATGGAAAACAACTAAGAAAATCCCACCCCAGTGAGTTTCCTACATATGTAGAAAATATCTATTACAAACTACCTTTCTCGATTAAATAAAAGAAAACCTTAGTTTATGTTTCACCTGATAAACTAATGCTCATAACTTCACACAAATGGTTAGAATTTTTCTACCTTCACCCAACGGACCAGTGTTCGAAGAAAGTTTCGTCGGTTTAATGTTACGCATGAAATCTAAGCTACTAACCGAGCAGGAGGTTGTCCCATCGATTTGACCCGTGCATACCCTGGCCTGAAACTCTCTCGGTTCGGTGCCTCTCTGTGTGAAAATCGTAGTACATGCACGGAAACACAAAGATAAACCTAGATGCCACATTGAATCGCGGGTCTCGTTCCTAATTATGTCTTAACGAAAATAAATCGTTACATTTGTACGACTGTCGTGTCCCTTTAAACATTTTCGCAAGATCGTTCTTTCCCTTCCTCGATCGAGAAAAGGATAGTCCTCCCCAGTTTCTTACACAGAAACATTGGTCGTCTTCTTCAGCTTGTATCACACCACCTGTTTGATTCTCTCCGAGGTGCAGCCACTATTTGTCTATTTTGGCGTTTCGCCATCCCACCTGGAAGCTGGGGTCTTCGACGGAATTCAACCTTCGACTTGTAGGAGCAACCGCTTACCCTGCAGTTGTCCCGCTTGAACAATCAATTTCAATTTCACGCGAACCTCTTTTAAGTCCTGTATCTCCCGTGGCCTCCACCCCCACGAGACTGTCGCCAGGGGCTTTCACGGCCAGAGAAATTTCACGAACGGAGCTATAAGAACAGTTTACAACGATAATCTAAACAATGCTTTTGTTGCGAAAGGCTTGGGATTGACACGGGTGCAAATATCATTTATGGAAAACGAGATGAAGGAATTTCTGTTTAGTTTGCATTATGGAGGATCATTACTAAATCGAACCAGAAAGATCGCAATTTTACACGTAGATAAAATAGTATTGTGCATTTGTTTAATATCCGGGCAGTGTGAATGCACGGTATTGCAACACCTTTACGTTTATTTGAAATCGACCAGTAATAGCACAATAGTAATAGTAATTATTCGTAGTGCATTATTTTATGCACAACCAAGAAGAAAAACGGACTCTTACGACATATCTAATCTTAGGAGAATATTTTACACAGGCGGCTCGAACGTAAGACTTTAAAAAGACATCAAGACAATAAACAATTCTAGGTTTCTTTTCCCGTTTACTTTACAACCCTTAAAATATCTTTCACCGCCATTTACACGGAAGCGTACCATTGTTATCCAGCAGAAATGCCAGTTTTCACAGCATATTTGCATGTACACATACACACCGCTAGAAAAAGGTAAAGGATAAATACGTGTACATGCAGCAAATAAATTCTGCCATCTATTAATTCTTATTTCTCACTATCTATTAAAATTCATCTCCACTCGCGGACGCTAAAAACAATCGCGCTCACCCTTGCCAGAACCTCTTATCGAAATAAAATGTAAGGACAAAAAAGAAGATGGGGAGAAACAGTTATCTAATACACGCGAGAGGGAAAGAAACGCACGACTGTTGCAACGAACGTTTTTACCTCGGTCGTATGATACAGTGAAGCTTATTTTACAATCACCAGCCGTTGTAAGCGTTTGGACGACAGCTTGTCAATCTCTGACAACTTCTATTCGACAAGGTAAAAGATATTAAATATATAACTTGCACGTATTATATTGTACACGCCCCTCTCGTTTGTTTCACACTCGTTTTTTTTCTTTTTTACCGTGAGCCTGTGTAACGTTACGCACGTAAAAGAACTTTTAATTCACACGACGTCAACACACCTAGCGCACCGTAATTCTCTTAAATTCCTGATTAAGCCTAAGGATAGCAACGTTGGAGAACTTGCCGCGACATACGAATGATTCTGTCTGTGTTCTGTACAATGAATTGGAACGCAAACGTCTAGGAAATTTCCCAAGCTAAATTGAAAGATGATTACCTAGTTCGGAGAGAAGACTGTTCTGTTCACGAACGAATCTTGATGTGTTGATTGTGAAACGTATTCATTAGAATGAAACATTATTTACTGCATTATGCGTTGCTTAGAAGAAGAGTGGCACAAGACATCTTCTGAGCAACGCGTAACATCTTCGTCCAGCCAATTCAAACAGAAATCTGCTTCGCTTCAGCTCGTACGAGCTGTCCGTTGCGCGTCTACCTGACGTGGAACAAGCGAACGCAACACAAAAGAGAGAGCATTCGCCGAAGATGCTCCAACTTGTTGCGCCCGGGAACTGCAGTCTTACTATTCTCGCGATGTCGTTCAAGTTGCGATCGTCGTGTCCCCAGGAGACGAATGATAAAGTTACATATTTAAAATCCGCAACATCGTGACTGAATGATCGTCGATGGTGCGAGCACTCACAGTAGCGGTGTGTCATCAATGAAAAGCTCATTATTTTCGTTCAGGTCTCGATAAAAATCCTATTATAATATTAAAACGATGTTCAAAGTCGTTCCTCGCTAATTGCTTCGACGTTTCCTTTTCCTCTGATCCCAGCAATGCCATATTGCACGCGCTAAATTGCTGCTGCTGCCAGTAAACCAGTCATCCCGGTGCTCACTTCTTTTAGCTACTCGTTACTTGTTAAAATCTAACGCCTGGCCACACTTTACGGCACACAAAATACTGATACTTCATTCCATTCTGCACCGAAGGCTGAGTTTTCATTTCAGTTTCTAAAATAAACGTTTTGTATGGTCCACGCTTGAACGATACACATCTCCTTCTCCGTCTGCGATCCTCGAGGTCTTCAGCTCTGAGACACTCCGTACGTAGATGCAATCGCGCTGAACTGACAACCTCTTCTCCCGCGAGCTATCCACTATGCAACTGGCACGGCTCGAGGCGTTCAGTGTTCCTACTTATCCTGAAAGGACGTCGCTTCCTTCCGTCTCGTCTCTGAATCCTCGATCACCTCGAAGCCTTCCGACGAAGAAGTATCGGTGGATGATCCATTGTTCTCCCCTGCTTTGGAAGAGGAAGCGATGCTGCCCGGCATTGCCAATTCCGATTTCGGCTCCGAGTCCTCCTCTCTACTCGCGTTCGACTCTGTTGGCATGGTCAGAATCTATGCTATTGAGATTCAGGACAACTTCCGAGGAAGAAAGTAAGGTTAAAGGCTAGAGAAAGCAGGAGAGGAAGTAAAGCGAAATTTCAGGCGGATAAAATGGTTAATTTCGGAAGTCAATTTTGGTGAAGATTAACAAAGAAGTATAGACTATTATGAATACGTGAACAACAAGCAAAAGCGCAGAATGAAAGAAATTCAAAGCTTTTAGGAAGTAGTCTACGTTTCACAAACCGCAAAGTATTTGGTGAATTGGAAACATTGGGACTTTAAATTTTTTACAACAGCATCCTTTTCATTTTCGATTTTCACCTATTCACGATTGTGAAAGTAGCATTGTTTTTCATTAGCAACATAAAGCCAGAAATGTGGAGGTAATCGAATATATGAACACAAAGGACTGAGAACTGTAACAAAAGATCTTTTGATGGTCTTTACAAGCGTATCAAATAGATGCGCAATGTGATGGTAAAAATGATAAAGTAGCAAAAACGAGCGTGCAACTACAAAGCGTCTTTTATGAAAATTAATATTGCGCGTTGTATCAATGCAACGAGACAGGAGTACAGAGAATATTCATTAAATACACGCGGTATGAAATTAATTCGATCTGAGCCTGGGATATGTCACCAAAACATCATTATATTTGAATATGTAGGAAATGTGAAAGTAAAATGTGTCAAAAAACACAACAGATTTTTAGGCAAAATGTACAAATGTCTTTTTGATAACGAAAGTAAAATCAAACTTTACAACACCGTTTAATTATATTTTCTCTAGATTTAATCCACACAGAATGACGATTAATTGCTCCCAATAAAAGTATTTGTTGTTTCCACGAATCAACGGACGGGATTAAAAGCGAACCGATGCAACAGTACGAGCTGAAACACTATCACGAGATATCTTGTAGCAAACAATTCAAACGTTTTAGAGTGGCGAGTGTCAGTGATACCAGATCCACAAATTGAACATTCAACATTGTAAAACGAGTCAAGCGGCACAGATTTTCGTTTCAGCTTTGGCCGAAGCTACTAAGCGCGTTTAAATTAAACAAACATAGCAATACGTTAACAGACATGACATACAAATATTTTCATTTACGAAAAAAAGAAAAACAATTTGATTGACGCACTGAAAATGGTCTAGAGTTACAGGAATGAACAAAATGAAATTCAACCCGAATTGAAGACAACCATATTTGCATGCAGTTAAATTGCAGAAAAACACAAATTAATATTATGCTCTCATCTCAAATGATAATTATAATGCGTAATGAAGATCATTCAGTTTCACCTACCTTTGTTACTTTGTTCTTCGCTCGACTGAGAAGCCGCTGTTGGAACTAGCGTTCGTTCTCCTGTCCGAGCATTCGAGACGGTGGAGTCCGACGCAACCTGTGGTGGACTCGTCGAGGACGTTGCCACGGTTTGTTCAGACATTCGGGCAACGGATGGTTCTCGTGTTGGTGTGGGTTCGGACGATGGTTCGGTACTGGTAAGTGCCCGGTTTAAGCTGGGTGAAGGTTCAGGAGTGGGCTCGGCCATCCCTGGCTGCGGATGATTGCGGAACAGAAGGTGCTGAAGTTGTGCTTGCTGCAGGATCATGGGCAGCTCGTAATGATGGAAGAAGTACAGCATCGAGTGCTGAAATTCAAATGGCAACGAACTTGTTGTAGTTAAATGTATGTAATTTCCGAAATACTCTCAATGGTGTCATGTATATTGATCTTTTTGTAGAAGGGAATTATTGGGTTAATTTTTATCTATTTGCTTTCTGCAAAATTACTACTTCAGTATTGCTAACAGATGCATCACTCTTTTTGAGCGGCTATTAATAATTATAGAAATGCTATATCTGAAATTAAAAACCAAGCTATTGATTAAATTAATCAGTTTTCTTTTATCATATCTAACTTATTTATTCATCTTCATCATTAAAATCTGTCACAAAGAGCATGATAATGCTGTTTGAAAGTTTTCCTTTAGATGCCTACAGCGCTGTGAATATACGACCCAGAATTTCCCAAGCAGAATTACGCTTTCAATAATACCTTCATTAATAAGCACGTTTAATGAATAAATTGATTTCTATTAAAACGATCGCACTTAGTTTTGGAATTTGTAGTAACCACAGCGGCCACAATCGAAAGTGTTGGCCGGAGATAGGAGAGGCACACGCAACACGGTCTCGTGATATCGCCTGTTCCTACGAACTGTTGCGCGGCGGGTGTCGTGCCCAGCAAATTTATATGGAAATTCACCAAATTTGTTCTATACCGTTTCTCTCGTTCTCTTCACACCCTTCGGAAAGCCCCGCGCGTCATTCCATCCCTCTTCTTCTCCCTTCACCACCGAACACACTACCGATCGCAATATCCTTATTCACCGCAGTTGCCAACATTCTGCGCGTGCATATGGGGTATGAATAATTTTGTGTTACCGTACAACAAATAACAAGATTTCCGCAAATAGGCAAGGCAGATTGGATTCTTTGAGAATCTACTAAAACTCGCGTGTATGAGAAAACTGACAATTAACAATACTTCTCTCATTTATTTCTTGGAATGTATGGAATGCAATTATCATTCAATAATATACTGCAAGGCATTTTTGGAAATGAGAACTTTTAGAAAGTACGGCGCAATTATCTGTAAAAATATATTGTACATCAAGATTTAGATCATTTATCTTCATTGTTAAGTTTTATATTATGTCGTTATCCAACTCGGCGCGTCCTACTTTAGATTCAATGACCGCCTCAAATGATCCAGTTATTTAAGATAACTGATACTCGTGAAGACAGCTGATAATTTCAAACTGTAATATCTAAAGTATCTGAACACGTGGATATCGTCGTCAATAATTCGCAGTAAGATAAAACTACGAAAGATTAATTTATAATACAACAAAATCCTTTCTCCAAGCTCCATATTTAGTCATCTTCGACGAGCTGCCTTCGGCAACAGTTTCAATCAATAGGATAGTACTCGGAGCGACATAAAAATCCAGCGAGAGTTCTCCGACAGGCGAAGAGAGAGAGAGAGAGAGAGAGAGCAGTCCGGCTTGGAAATGCAAAAAACAACGTCAAAATGAAACGCGCAAACCGGCAGCTTAACAGAGTCAGGGAAGACGAAGCGCAGAAGAAGAGCAGGGGGAGAGGATAAAAAGAAAAAGGTAAGAGGACCACTACGAGGAGAGGAACTGAATATGGAAAATAGGTATCTCCTACGCCGGGCACCTGTCGTCGACATGAAGGAAATGGTATCCACGGTGATTCGCCCGGTATAACGAAACGAATCTGCATCGCTTCAGAAAAAGAAGATGTCTAAAAGGTATAGGAGCTGCAGGATACGATGCAAGCACGGCGATCGAGTGGGAATGGAGGAGGCTGGGAAAAAAGGAAGAAAGGATGGCTAGCATGAAATAGGTTACCGAGGAAACCGGATTTTCGTTTGCCGGATAATCAACGCCGATGACATCGACTATCGGCCGGCATATAATCACGCCGCGGGGCTAATCGCCTCGACTCTCTTACCTATAGAGAAAAGCTACGAGAGGGAGAGGAGTCAAAACGATCCGGTTTAACCGATCGTGCCTTGTTGCCCGGCGGCTTTTCGAATTTTCCCGCAGCTCGATGCTCTATTCGCAAACTCGTTCCACAGAAATAATTGTCGATCGTTTCCTGGTCAACCGGTTGCTCTCATTAAAGGGCGGTCGCTTAACTATCGGCTGATATTAATCCTGTCTAAAACGGGTAACTTCGTTTCATCGCTCAGGGGGGATGATATCGCGGAAATTCACGGTAACCGGGTCAGTCTGCGTTTTTCGGTTATTCAATATATTTGATTCAGAAGAAAATTTAGTGAAATGTGGAAAAACTTTTTAACTAAACCATATTTAAGATATATTATGTGCCGGACAATAATGAGCACTTAAGAATTGGATTTATTTTGTCTACTGATCAGGTAACATTTATTCATTTTATTCCTCTACTAAAGAATTGTAATTATTGCAAATGTCTGCGGATGTGCACAAATTATCGGACATTACCGCGAATCCCTTCACACTTTTAACTCACCGCCGAATAATAAAACGGATATTCCTTTTATGCATATACATATAACAGGCCAATCTGTTATTCGTTCGCATCTTTTATCGGCCAATTAGCCGTTCCATTACACTTTAATGGTATTTAATTTTTCCACACAAAATATATACATATGTATATACAGTACATATCGAACGTAGCTAGCTATTGCACAGCCATTATAACTGATAATACGCCCATCGCGATCATCTAATTACGATTCATCGAATTATCAAATTACGCTGTCGAATCAAATTACTTGGAACATGGAACCGACGTAGCTAAAAATTCATCTTTGCAAAACTTCACTGCCGATTGAAATCGTATATCTTAATCATTATTTGAATCCGATCTGTCTCTCTAACGTTACTGATCGATTCTAATACAACTGAAGAAAATGATTGATTTATTTTACGACTTAAAATTCCTACAGAAATAAATGCGATACAGAGTGCACCAGGAAATCGAGTAAATTGATCAATACCACGTAAAGTCTCGACATTACTCATTGTCAGACATATTCATGGGGAGATTTGCACATGAAAAAATAAAGAAACTAAAGCTGAATGATATTTATTGTTGGATCATTGAAGTCCTAAGTTGACATTAAATTATTCTCATCGATTGAACTGTCAGTTGCATTGTTCTGGTCGCGTTTACGTAACTTAAGTCTGAGCGATGGCGAATCTAGGCTGCAAAGCAACGGCTTTTCATTCGCCACCGTTACTGTCAATAACAGAACTTTCACCCAGGAGGCAATAGGATCCCTTGTCAAATATTCGCCTTCCGTTTTACCTCGTTGAACTCGACAGAAATCTGCATTCGAGGAACTAATTACGTACTATCCATTTTTTTTTTGCTCCGTGAAACGATCTCGATATAATTACTCGATATACAATTGCAGACATAAATTGCAAAACCTGAAATTACCCTTACTCATTTTTCGCACACTCGACAACCAAAGACATTATCCCCATTCTCGCTCTCAATACGAAATTTGGAACATTAATTAAATTTTGGAATCTACGGTGGGCCTATAGAAATTAAAAAAAAAAGTGCTTTCATTAAATTGAAAGCTATACTTTTTATCTATAAAAATATTCTAAATTCTCGGCAATAAAAAAACGTAATGAAAATACACAGAGGTTTCATTACACTACCCTCTAATTAGTCTTGAATTCCCAATCCATAAATGAAGCGGGGCCAGCAACGTTCGTCGTTGTGTACCCATCGGCCTAAGTAGTACAGCTCAACGTGTGGTCTCAGGCATGCCCTTTAATTCAGTCAGCCCGAACGTTCAATGGAAGCGAGGCTTTCGTTCAGCCGAGAGAACATATTTTCATGCACGATGAACATCCCGGACTAAGCAATTTGAAAGGCAAACACATTTGCAGCCCTCTTGAGAAATTCCTCGCGATCGATGTCAGGAGAGATGATCGATCGGTAGGCGGGATCGCGAAAGGGAGAAGTGACATAATTTCCAAACGTGTGCTTTCATTGTTTGAGGACGGGGTTCTTTAATAAGTGCACGAGCAGTTTGCTTCTCTTGGAATATATGTATATGTATTTATTCGGCCCGCTCGAGTATTCTCTCAAGTAGGTCGCAATATGCTCCTGATTAATGTTTGTTTTCAGCCGGAACGACTGTTCTCACGCGAACTTTTATATTCCCAGGGGAGCGTTTACGAGCACGAGACAATTATTTCGCCATCCCGCGACGACTGTTCTTCGCGTCTTATTCCCGAAACATTTTACCTAAGTACGCGTGTCTTGCTGAATCTCTCTCTTGCTGGTGCAAAATATTTGCGCATTTTTCACGCGGCAAAGCCGTCTATTTGTCGATGCTACGGGCTCTTGTAGAATCATTTAGTAGATTTTTCTGAATAACCTAGAGCTCGTGACTAATTTATTTTTAAGATTGTTATTAGTTTGTTGATATGTAATACATATCTGCGCGATAATGGTTTCAGAAGCCCTCTGTTTTAGAATAAATTTACATAAATACGTAGGAGAATAATGCTTTGTAGAATTTTGAGCAATAATATGAGACATTTTTTAAAAAGAAAATTATTAATTGAGACATTAATAGTGAAGAAAAGAAATTCTGAGATATTGCATATCATTAAAAGGACTTACCTGTATAAAGAGCCAAGATGTGACTAGCGCCAGACTGCTGTACTGTCCGTTAAATCGATAATGATAGGCGTAGAAGGAGAAGTGATAGAGGTAGAAGAATCTGAAACAAAAACGATCTTTATCAAAAACGATTTTTATATCTTCAGAAGTATTGAAATTGCTTAACAGGGATTACATAACTCCCCGATATTTAATGATATACTGGCATCCATGCAGCAACATGGACGCATTATCGATCCGAGCGTATCAGGTTCCTGCCTATTGAAATATCGACGCTGAAGCGTTACACGGAACATCATTAGTGCGACTAAAAAAATTACACGTGAAGTATTTATAAATTTCCTGCGATTACACGCGATGCGTGTAATACAGGTAACGTGATATTTATTTGAAAAGTTTAATAACATAATGATATACCTTTGATGGTAAAATTATTAGAAAGTTAAGCAAGGGTGGCAGCAAGGTAAATAAGGGTAGGAGCGGAGAGCGCAGACATTTTTCCTATGCCAAATTCGCTGTTTCGCTGAATGAACATAAAATGCTCATTGGATGACCCTTTTTTCAGCCTGATCTTACGGGCACCCTCGTGGTGATAAGGGAGGAGTTGTAATCAAGTGATTTTTACGAGCAGCTGTTACGGGGTCGCCAATATTTGCGGATCAGGGTGGAGTTCAGGCTGCAACGCCGGTCTTAAGTGAGAAGAAGGTAATTGACGCTATCCTAACAAAAAGTGGCTATTGTACGTACTCTCCATAAATAAGCTAGCTAATTTCCCAAAGTATATACTGAAACGTTCTCTCATTTTACTTTCGATGGAACGCTGCGAATTTTCCAATCAAACTTACAATCAGAAGGGAAAGTATTCTTCGCCAAGGAAAAAAACAATTATTTTTTGGCATGTTCCATGCGAGAATACCGAGGAATAATTTATTACGTCTAACCGATTATCGTTATACGCCTGAAGCACAGAATAATGAAACCTTTACGATGAATATAATGCGGAAGTAACTGAAGTAACTAATTTCACATATTAATGATAACCACGATGCAGAGGATCTGATGCATAATGATATTTACCGTTCTATATGAATATTAAATGTATTCATTTTAAATGATTATAATTAATCATACACAATGCACCGGAAATAAACCGCGATGCGAAAGCCCTACTAGTGGGAATCCTTGAAATATCTTTCGTTGTATTCGGCAGTGCCATAATACTATTAGTTATCGATCTTGTAAGTCAAAAATGATATATTTTTATGCACTCATATGTACAGTAGAACGTATACACTGTATAATATTAGTGTTATTTCGATTTGATCGCAGCTAAACAAACTCTGTGCGCGTACCACAGATATTTGGAATCGTTACATGAACAGCAATGGCTGTACTTGTACCATAAATGATTCCGCCTGAACGTATAACACGCCCGAAATCTTACAACAGTGCGAATTTATGTACGTCAGGCAGTGGTCCAAAAGCGTTCTGCATTACGTTTTACGATGCTGCCAGTCGTAAAATACAGTTTAGGTGTCCAAGGGTCTATTCCGTTTTCGGTGTGCTATACGAGTTGGCCGAGCATCTAGTAGAACGAGTCAGGCTTCGATCAGACCAAAGATAGTCCGCGCAACACGACATGCCGGTTACTGTTTGCAACGTTTTGTTCATGTGCAACGACAAATAATTATGAATGCAAAAAGATTATTATGCATCCTCTTCATAAATAGGACGATTAGTTTCCTAAAGCATATGCTTGTATCATGAAAAAATCCCAAGTGCAAAAGTTCCAGAATTAAGAAAAGGATAAAGGAAATATTCTGAATTGATCAAACTATAAAACAAGCACGACCTAATTTAACTTTTAACCTAATTTACCACGACAAAAAGCACATTACTGACAATGGAAGAGTTTTATTCTACTGCAAAGCACGGAATTTCAAATAGCATATCATCCAGTAGAAATAGTCGGACATTAAGTCGGGCCAAGAGAAATTTGTCGAACGACAGCACGATGAATCCAGCATTTGCATAACAGTATAATTCGATTTTAACGCAAGTGCCGAAAAAGTGGCGGAAAAGCATAAAGATACGAGGGCTGAGGGCTGCAGGAAGAAGGATGTGAAAGAATACACGCTGAAAATCCCGAGTTACGTATTCCGAGGACATAGCCTCTAAAGTGTTCCACGCTCAGGGAACCGCAACCATCCGACGACGATTCATACGTCTTTCCCGAGAATGGGAAAGGTAAAAAGGGGACCGGAGACTGTCCAAACGCATACTGAATTCACTGAACGTTGCCCCTCTCTTGGATCGCTTGGAGGGATACTTTCGAACTTTGGTGCAAAACTTTTTGCAAGTTACCGACCTTCGGAGGGCCCTTCCTTGAACGTTTCTTACCGCGGTAATACTCACTCACCGACAGGCAATTCTATCTGAATTAAATTCTGATACATTATAAACTGATACACTGCTTTACAGTAACGCAGGTTTATGATTATACGTCCGCATATCTCCCCGCGATAAATTAAAGATACACAATTTGCAGCTTACCGTTTCTCCACCGTTGAGATTTACGACGCAATATAAGAGTCTTTGGGTGCAGCGGATCACACGAAACGGATTCGCCAGGGTGTACTTTGTCTTTCGCACACTTTATCCGATGGACGCAATTCATGATAGCCGAACATGCTCGCCGATGAATTTGCGATTCTCGCACGAGTTTGCCGAATAATCGAGATGCCTCCTATTGAACTCACTGCGACCAGCGAGCCGCGTAATCGTAGAAACAGGAAACAAACAAGCATCTAAATATACAGAGCGGGAGAGACTTGAAAGAAAAGACAACGTTGCGTAAGTCTGGGACAGTTAAACGGGAACCAAGCTAGCTATTCAATACATGAAACGAATATCCTTCAGTGACCGGTCCATTCAGTGCTTGGCCGAGTCTCTGCTCCTCATTCCCGCTATATTACCAGAAAATGGTCCACTTAGTAGTGGCGAAGAAAAAATAAGAGGGAAAAAAGCGAAAGTGGAGGAGAAGAAGAAGGAGCGGAATATCCCGCGGCGGCGGTGGTTCCGAAACAGGAAGGAGGATCACATTAGAGGCAAGGAGAGCAGTAAAAGAAGAGGAATAAGGGAAGAAGGAGGAGCAGGAGGAAGAAATGGAGAAGAGGGCAACGGGGATGTGACCGTCTCCATAACTGTACGATCTACTCGACTAACGTAAGTATATTGTCAATCAATCCACGGTATAAAAGCAATCTGAGGTTCGGTCGACGGGGTGGCAGGATCCCGTGGGGCGTGGACGAGCCGACCGGACCAAGGATCTAAAGAACAGAGAAAGGAAAGTAGCTCTGGGAAAAAGATGGGACCACGAGGAAAGAGAGTGCAAACAATCCCCCCGCTTCTAAAGAGAAGGAACGAACGAGAGAGGAAAGTTGATAGAAAAGGAAAAGTCCTTTGCTCTGGCCACTCGAAAGGGCCCAGCCAACAAGGAGGATGAAACGAAACGCCTGCCCACCGCTACTACTACGTTACCTACACTTCCGGGACACACGTGTACGCAGGATATCTATAAAAATGTGATCACGTATATGGCGGCCTCAGCGTGACCGAACGGATATTACCGATGCTGCTGCAACGTCTTTGAAAATGTCGTTGGAAGACCTAGGTGTTCTCGAGATGATGGCGTGTTCATGGGGAATCCCGAGTGCTAGGAAAACATATCAATCTGACTGGCGGGGGAGACAATGGCAGTGGAAAAGAGAGGATCCTTTTAGAATTGTGCACTGATCATTTATTTTAATATCGTCTAATGAAACCTATTTGCAGCTGGAGTATCCTTTTTCCAAACTTGATATAATAAATAGAAAATAGAACTGGCAATGCTAGCAAGAATGATGCAAGCAGGACAACATTAGATGTCTTCTACTATGCACCAGCAAATAAGGCTACCCGCCCCTTGCGACCGAACGGGAAGTTGTCCCAGCAACGTCCAACGAGGATGTGGGGCTGGACTAGCGGAAAATGAAATAATATCGGTGCAAACACACGGGACCGAACACCAAAAAGACCGTGGATAAATACGTAAGAGAGTTTACGGACGTAAGGATGGGGAAAAGGAGATCTCGTTCGGTGGAGAGCAGAAATTGGAAAACAGGGAACCGAAGGAAAAGAAGAGATACGTCGTGGGATCGCCGCACGTGGCAAAGCTCTTTGGATACCGCAGATTTTTCGACGTTGAGACGGATAGCAAATCTGGATAATGTATTTACAGAATCTTACGCCGTGACCCGTCTCTGCCACGTGAAAATTGCTCGTATCATCTTCCCCGAGACATTCTCCCCTTATATCATTGGTGAATACTGCGATACGTTTTGATTCGACGAAAAAAAGAAAATGGTACTGCGGTAAATTTATTTAAAAATAAAGATCACACGAAATTATTCAGGATCCTTAAAAATATTAATATAGCAGTATGCAAAGGTCCAAAGATAGCAAGTAGAATATGTAATTGTAAGTCTGCTCTGGAGAAATGAAATCCGCTGAGCGTGATAGAATGATCTCCTTCGAGCGTGTCGGGCAAGAAAGACGCTAGGGAGTATCATTAATCATGCGATACCACCTGTGGACCACACCGGGTCACACCCGAGACGAATGAAAGAGAGGAAAGAAGAAGAGTGGAATGATACAGAAGCGGAGACTTCGTTATTGTACACTTGGCAGGTTTATCCGGCTTTTAATGCGCTCCACTGCATTATGCCAGTTATGTACAAGCTTCGTGCTATAATAATACAGAATAGAACGCGAAAATTGTGGATGCTTCCGCAAGAGTCTACTGGATTATCGTAGACTATGGTGCTGAATGCTATATGATGCTTCAAGGTGTTATGGTAGGAAGAACTGTATAAAAATTCCGAAAACATTTCTCCTCTTTTACATTCTGTATGAACACTTTGTTCAGAAAAGAAAATGGAAAGTTTTTCGCTACTACGTGTGCTATTGATTTGGACATTTATTAAAATCAAAGCAAATTGTGCTTAATAAATGTTATAGATACCACAAATGATAAATAATTTAGTATAAAAAGAAACTGCACTATTTTTTGCCGAATGCAAACGCAAGATTCTAAGCTAGCACCACGAACGTTCCTACGTTTAAGCAGACATTAAAATTGATCGGTTCGAAATGGACATTAGGAACGCCCGATGGAGCATCCTGCAAGCGAGTCACGGAACTCAAAACTTTCTCTAAAATGTACGAGATGGTAATCAACTGTCCCAGAGGATCATATCGATTGGCAGGGAAGGAGAGCACTCCCTTACGCATTTGCGAACTCGTGATGGTCGCAAAGCAAATTCCGGAAGACCGACGATACGATGATCCAATAACCGAGCAGTGTATCTCAGTGTAGCGTTAATATTTCATCGTGCCACGTCCAGAAACTTTGCGGTCACGCGTTCATTCCGCAAGACCGAGTCCCCGTACACACTGGGCAAATGTATAACTTCGTCACTGTCTTTAACAGGCAACTGCGTTCAGATAAACAAACTCTTAAAAAAAAAAACTAGCTTTTTTATTGGACCAAAATGAAGTTGATTAGTTGAGATAGAATTAATTGCGCAAGTAGGAAGATTTAAGATCCAAAGCAATTTCTTGTAAGGGGGTAACAGTTTCTTTTTAATGTAGCCACCAGGTAAACAGTTTTACTGTGCATGTAAAAAGCGCTCGCGATGAGGCCGATTTCAAGTGGATCACTTCCCACAGATCGGCCTTTACATCACCGAATAAAGATGAAACTGCTTATTTTCCTGCGGCGATGGCAATAGAACCGTAAAACGCGTCTTCGTGGGCATCGTAGTGACCACTTCGAAGCGGCCGGGTGTGGCTGAATTAGAGTTTAAGAGATCGCTAGCTATTGGCAAACTGCTCGTGTAAGCCGCCGATGGTGTCAATTGGGCGACTTTCCATGTACCAAGACTTACCAGCCTTGCAGTCAATTTACGGAAACCCCTGTTTATTTTAACGCAAAGAATCAATCATCGTAAATATGTATGTCCGAATTTAAACATTATCGGAACATTATTATACATAATTATGTTGCCAATAGAAGTACCTGAACTCTGGTGAAATAAATGTAAACCCTTAATCGATCATCGTTCATTTTATAACGACATGCTAGAAATAAAGGGAAGAAGGAGTGTGCATTTTGTAGATTGCTGGATAAGCTATTTTCATGGCAGCAGAGCAGCGGAGAGCAGAGTCGACAACGGCCTTCGTTGCGACGCGATACCACTCCACTAATTAGACATTAGCGCAACAAACAACCCCAAGGTACCGTGTACCCAGCTTCCACCCTGTCAACCACCTCCAGAAACCGCCCCAATCCCCTTGACGGAATGCTCAAGTTACAAATTAACTTGCAGAGATCATCCGTTTCCACCTCGACGCTCACCGACGCCTATTTGGCTCTCGCAGAGCTCGCTCCGACGGAAATTCAAACACAGACGAAAAAAGAGGAAGCGTCACGAACTTACTAATGTATTCGAAATTTTAAGGTGAATGAACGTGGAAAGGGGCTGCTGTTGAAATTTCTGTTTTCTAAGACAATGCAAAATTAGAAATGTCTTTAGAGCAAAGAGTCAATTCGGATTACATGAATAATTACAATATTTGTAACCTGAATTTTGCTGAATTTTATCGTGAAAGGACTAACATTTAGGGACTACATTGTTTTCACTCTTCTTCTTGACACCATACGCTACTAATAACATAAAAGCAATGATAACATCGTAGTTGACGACCCGATGCAAAAAAAAAAACACATGAGATACTACGACATCGATAATCAAGCCAATTATTTCCAAGGTGTCGTTAATTGCGATGAAAGTTCTCTAGAGCATCGTCTTCACGGTTTAGGACCACAGGAGCGATTACGTTTTAACGAGTAAGCATCACCACCCTCCTATTGCCCGACGTATTCTTGGTTTCTTCACTCTAACGCACAAATCGCTCTGATTCCCACTTTTATTTTCATCTTTCGCGAGCAAGAGCTCCTTTCTCCGAATGACGAATCATCGAGGCGTTCCGTTTACCCGAGAGATCGGAGAGATAACGAGAATTTTTTATCGATACACGATCGAGTCTCATGGCAGCGGGGCTCATGAGCTATCCTGCATACCTACATGATAGATGCTCCGGGTATTAAGGCTCGGTCGACGCAAAGGATAACGAGAAGGCGGAAAAGTGAGATGAAGAAATTCGCAAGCAGTCAGAGAGCCGTGAGAAATTCGAGAAAGACTGGGAGGGTTGAACGTTACCAATTATGAGAAATCACGCCTGATCGCATCCAAGATGTTAAATCGTGCCGTGTGCTTCTGCTCAGTCTTGTTAAGGGCCTCGAGTTGTTGTTAAAAAAGGAAAAGAAACGGAGACAGAATTAGAGAAGCAAATCAGTCGTCACTAGCAGCTGAAAGAAAAATGCAAGCGCCTGTGACATTACCAGGAAGACATCCAACATATTATAATGACTCTTCGATTTGGACCAAGGGATTCAATAAATATCGCAAGCTCCTAAAGGGTTGAGGTTCATTAGGCGCTCGTGATTTCGATCCGGCAGCATACGGCGCAAAGATGTTGTAAAAATTAAAGGGCAGAGGACAAACCGGATTCTTATAATTGAAGGAAGCTTGCGACCCTCGGGGTGTGACGGTACCCTGGCAACCGAGCGAAGGTTTTCCCTTTGCAGAACTCCAGAAAGGCTATGGGAAGTGCGAACGGTAGAAGGGATGAAATTGAAAAAGTGGGAGCGGAACAGGAAGGAAGTAGAAGAAGGAAGGAGAACCTTCAATGCTCTACTACCACCGATCTTCCCTCTCCGCAATCACCCCTTCGTAATTAACCTCCATTACGGCAGTTTTCTGTTACCCACCCATCCCTGTCCGCCGAGCACTCGGCTACAACCATTGCCTACTCGATCCAAGAGAGGGATAGAGTTGCCTGTTTCTTAGAAAGCGGCAGGTATCGATGATAGTTTATTATTCTTCTAATGGAAAGCAGCAGACGTCTTCCTACACTTTCCCTTTTCACTCAACCTACCCGCCCAAACACCGCCACCCACTCTCACCCCGTTCGTCGTCGTCGTGTCGTAATCGTCTTACGATTTTCGAGCAAGCTCCTAATTATCGCGATCTCCGTCACAAGATACATCTCGACGAATACCTGCTACGTAGAATTACGGATTTTCGCCAGAGGAGTCGAAGGTGAGCGAGATAATTAGGATTACAACGAATAATTGGGGATTGCGATTCGTTGCTCGAGTGAGCTTCAGGTACGTCCTGCTTCCGATTGTCTTCTAACCGGGGGGAGCACCGGTACTACTTTACAATGAGCACCTAATTATCGTTAACATTGACGTTTTGCGCTAAATTTATATAACTTGGTCCGTTTGACGCAGCACTTCGTACTTCCGCGCATGTTGCTTCGAATGATTTTGTTTTCACTTACATCGGCGCCTAAAAAGCACTTGGGGATGAGGGATAGACGAAGATATGATACGATCTCTGATGAGAATCTTTCAATTCTGAAAGGTTCTAATTCAAGAATTAATGTTAACATAACTTTGTGTCTTTTCCGGCGCGAAATAAACACCGAAACTACATCAAAACCAACGTTTCCCCTACCAAAGGAACCTCGCCAACACTTTGACAAAGCTACAAAAAAAATCATAATCACAGACGACTGATTATTACGTTCCATCCAAGGAAGTTTGGACAATCTCGTGAGAGATGAAGGAAGAGGCGAAGCTTCCTTCGGGTCGAGGGCTTCTGTATCGGTGTTTATACGTTAAAGCTGGCGCGGCTGGGGGTGGTGTGCAGGAGTAAAGGGAGGCTCGCCGCCATTACTATGCAAATAGATTCGGAGTGACACGACGAGAATGGGCCATAGCCCGGTGCACCTAACTGGCGCCCGTCAGGACACCATTTAATAGTGTAGTTTCGCCTGCACACGCTGCCGCACTCGCTGACCGAGCCACCCACACGACGCCCCCTCTTTCCAGCATCACGACCACCGGGTCAGCATCACCATGCCCCGATACAGGTAATGAAATTGTCCATGCATGAACCGACAGGGTGGCGAACGTTTGTTCTGCGATCGAGCGTATACGTCCGTTGCGTGCCTTTTGCGCACCGTAACAGATTCCCGAGGATTTGCCGGAATTTCAGCTACACAAATGAGTAGTCACCTATGTATGTATGTGACGCGTATACGGTCGCGTCAGAAACGCGATCCAACGTCACGCTTTTCACAAGGGGTACACGGGGCGCAAGGGAGACACACCGCGAATCGGGACACGTATTACTACGTACACAGAATCGCGAAGGATGGACGTGGGAATAGATGTGATAAAAACATAAACGAGATATGCATCGCGATATGCACTCTGCTAGACTTCTAGACTGTATTTGTGTTAATGAGCTGCAGTTCGCACTATGTTCCATTAATTTCTTTCATGCGTGGGGACTTGGATTTAGGCTTTGAAGTGTGGGAAAACACTGGGGTGCGATCTTCCACTGTTTAGTAAGACTAAGACTTAGTAAGAAAATCAAGCTTTCCACTTATTCTACCAGCAAAGTGTACGTAAAATTAATAGATCTCAAAGTTGCACCTGTGATTTACTGCTCGACCACGGTGCACAATTTTCAGACGGAACTGAAACTTGTGCTTTGCGATTCATATGGAACGAATCACGTACGGCGCAGAAATAAAATTGCTAAAAATATATGCGCAAGGTGATGAGAGCTGGATCACCAGCGACAACACAAACATCGCGATACTTGTCTATGGTGAATTTGCAGATTGTTTGCGCGCGCGTATTGCATTGCACCAGCCGGTTCGTTTTCTCTTTGTTTGGCCACGTACGATTTTTAATATAATGAATCCATGCGCGAATGTTCTGTACAAATACACGTGTACGCTTTCGAACATTGCACACGTGTGCGCTGGTATGAAATACGAGGTATCATGGAAATATCATTATTCCGTGAAACCGGCTGCGTTAATTTTATAGTAAAACTGGGCAAATGCGGAATATGTCAAGATCGATGGATTTTTTAAGTTATTTGCCAAATGAAAAAGAAATTGATTACTATGATCGATTTAATAATCTAATCACACTAGGGATCGGAAGAAGCCTGTTTTTTCGAAATGATACCTAACTAAGTTATAGGATTCATGAAATATACTCGAAGAATGATTTTGCGCTTGCGAACGCCAGCACTTTTTCCAATATGATAGAACAAGTGCTCTAAATCTTACGAACCACGGCGTATGTCTTGGAAATGCATCTCGGGATGAACATTTATGGCCTCCACGGGATGCGAGTGATGCCATTTTGAATCGCGCATACCATGAATAAACAGGAATTTCATTTCGACGCTGGCGTAAAACCTGATACAGGCACGCGCGCGTTTCCAAACTTGTCGAGCCGATGCTTTTAATGACACGCGAAATTAAATATGCGAACGCGAAGGCAATATCTGTTTCGACGACTATCCTCTTCGTTAACGATATATACTTTAAACGCGAAACCAGCCGTTCGTCAAACGAGATATTTACCGGCAAACATATCGTTCCTGTTTGAGGTTGATTAAACGTTAAAGAGATATCCGCGCAACGAAAATCCCACGGAAATTTCGCGTGAACCAAACTGATTATTAAATCATTCGCGTAGATAGCGGAGAAATTTAAGAGCATCGATCACGCGTCTTATTGTGCGTTATCCACTTTATCTGATAACTTTCGATGAACACGATGCGGCGGTAATTAAAACTGCATTCGTGCCACTTGTGTAATATTTGCGTAATCTTTTATTCTACGCTAACGAAAGCGGGAATCGAATGAACAGTCCGCTTTAAACGATAGTCGAATGCCGAATGAAATATTAAAACGCCGATGAAACGGTTCATAAAATTTAGCGATACCGAAGCACTCTGTTCGAGATAATTTGTTACAGAATATTCTATCAATCTCGCCTATTTCATTTTATTCGAATGATATTTACTCCGCGACTCGGCCTGCTCGCCGATATTTAACATTTCGATATTAACAGTGTCGAATTGCAGCACGCACGTACAGTGGGAGAAAATATACATTCGATACGAGGTGGACATTTCCAGTCGGGAATGGAAAGAAGTTGCTCCGAAAGATAGGTGTTGAGAACGGTTAAAATATTTCCAGAGAAGCGAAGAAGGGCGGTTAAAGTATCTGCTAGAGTTTTGCAGAATCCTTCACGAGTCGGAATTCGCCCGTAAGTGTAGAAAAGTTTCGATAGCGATCAAATTATTGTATCGGATATCTACGCAAGTTGAATGTCTCCGTAAGAATCGACAAAAGGAAAAAGAGGTGGCAATTTTAACATTGCAAATTAAATGGAATGTAAAGTAAAGCAGGGAATCAAATATTTCAGTAAAATAAACTCAAAATATTTGTAAATATTGTTGCGATATATCTGAGCTCAAATATGTGTGTTAATCAAGAACGATAGAAAACAGTAATTACAGTGCTATAAACTTTCTACAGAGAAAAACAAAGAGGAAAGGGGAAAACCAATGATTTGCTTCTGTTTTCATATTTTCAACTGTTCGCAACATTTTTCTGCATAATAATACGCACACTTTATCGTTCTCCATCCTTATTCTGCGTTAAAACATTACAGATTTGTATTCATTTCGAGACTATCTTTATCAGCAACGCTGCCTCGATAGCGAAAAGAAAATATCATGCTGTGTAGATTGCTACTATCGTTAATTCTCATTACTTCTTAATTTTACGAGCGCAGCCTCGCAAAACATCTGAGATCGAGCATTCCTCTATGCTCATTTGCCTAGCACATTTGCTTTTAAAAAGGCAATCGCAGTATTTATAATGTTGCTGAAATTTCATATTGATATTAACTAGAATGTTTTTGGGAAATGTAAATTTCTTGAATATTGTTGTCAAGGGAAGAATGCACATTATGTTCGGTATAATTGCCAACATAACTTTAATGAAAGTAGGTTTGTATACAACTATTTATCGATAAGATTTGGGATAGTGCAAGTAACGTAAGATCGATTATCCTTCCTCACTTTCGAGTAAGTATTTTTCCAAGCACAAGCCGCAGTCCCTGTTTAGTATTCCGAACGATGTTCCGGATAGTCAAGAAAATTAATTATGTTAGCTAATTACCTTAGGGCGACTAATTTTCCATGCACTGTTTACGATTAATCATCCGTCCCATGCGGTAAATAACGTTGCTTCGTTTTCGTTTCGTGGAAACAGCACGATTTCCAACACCTTTGCATAATGGTATGCCCGTAGCTTTGAATAATTCAGATACACCGACAAACAGAAGGTTATTGAATTACGACCGAAGTTACTAAACCCCACAAGTTAGTTGAACATTATTTGTAAAATATCGTGTAACGTCACCAAGTGTCTAATCAATTTGCAAACTAATGGCAACGTTACTTCAGTAAACGTCCATTTAAAGAAGCACACTAGAACAATTCATTCAGGATAAAAATATAAAATATAAGTTAAATAATAGTACAATATCAATCTATTCAGTAATTAATATACTCAATAGCAATATGTACCTCGGAAAAGTGAATCAACCGCAAAGCGCCTTAAAAGTCAAGAAAATCAATGATGAAACAGTAAAATTAATTTTCTCAATAGAGAATAAATGAAGGTGTTAATTATTCGGAGCTCGGTGAATGTCTTTAACCAGGTGAAAAGTGCCAAACAAGGGATCGTGATCGTATTCTTGTCGGTGGAATTTTTCACACGCCCGCCGCTACCGGTATTATATCCTATCGAAGGGCTATCGATCTTCGTGGCGGGGTAAGACGTAAATCCATACGTCCGGAGGTAAAAGGAACCCCCGTGGAGGGTGTTTTGGCACCCTGTCGCGTGGACAAAAGCGTTGACCGATCGTATATAGACGGAATGCGAAAAGGGCGATCCGTGGAAAATGAAGTCAGCTCTTGGTTCCCGTCAGCGTCGGAGCCAGAGTACCGTTCGGCTGGCGCCTGTCTGACGCCCTTCCGACTTCATGCATCCCGTATCGTCGTCTCATCCAAGATACCCGAGACGAACGCGACACCCTGATTAAAACGCCAACTCCGCATGTATCGAGCTTCATCCCTCGCCATTTCCTTTCAAAGTCCACCTCTAGGTAGGTGGTAAACATCAGGGGTGGTCGCGGGAAGTAATTATAGCTTCTTTTTGGCAGACTGACCTCTTTGGCTGAATAGCATGTCGTGATGTATCAGAGGATTCTTGAAATGTACTTTACTATTGCGTGGATCAAGAATTGTTATATGAACGGGCTTTGTACAAAAAAGTTTAAACATGTTGGAATGATTAATCACGCCCCAGCCATCTTTCGTACATCCGAAACGAGTACAGTATTAAAATCAATCTCTACAAATCAACAAGATACCTCGCAGTTGATCACTTGTATTGGGCCGCGTCGAACGACTCAGTCGGTCGCAGATGTTTTAAAAGGACATAGTATCGGGGGGATGAAGGCAATTCGAGATCATCAACCCCACCTAACAGCATACACACCGATGCAATGTGCTGAGGGCACGTGGTATATAGGTACGGGTTAGGTTTGCACTGTAATTTTCCAGCCAACTCGTTGGCGCTCCCGTTCTACGATAAGCAACAAGAACGAGGATGGGCGAGAGGAAGCAGGAGAGCTATCCCGTAGAACGGGCAATACCCCCGCAGCACGCTCACCACTCATCATGCTGAAATAACACCCCGGGCAGTCCAGCCGCACTCGTGGTATGCGCGCTTATGGGACCCCCCCGGTTTCGTTCATGTGGCCACTCGCGTCGGTGTCCGTGATGTGCTTGTTATTTATATAATTGCTCAATAGCCTCAATTACGGGCCTTATTCAATCATAATCATCCTTCGGTGTTATTTGCGGACAAGCCCAGCTGATTGTAAGCACTCGACCACGCTACTTCCGAACCGTGCGGCGACGCGCGTGGCGTCGACGCCAGTAATGGCAACCACCGACGGCGACCCGCGGTGGACCGCCTCCTGTGAGAGAACGATGCCTTTCGCTAGAGTTAATTCGCCGCCAGCGAAATGTAAATACGGCTCGAGTAGAATAGAACGGAAATGACGCGACGCGACGCTGTAACTCTCCCGATACAGGGATTGAAATTCGGTTTGAACGGGAAACGCTGCTTCAGCGACGATCCTAAGAGGTTTCCCACCGACAAACGCCTGCGGTTAATGAGTGACACGATCTGCACAGGAATGATATGTTTAAGCTTTTAAAGTCTCATATGCCTATTCTATTTAAGATGAAACTGCTATTCAAAGCTTAGAGACAGTTATTAGGATAAGGTAAGATTGGGTATAATAATGAGAATCAATGCATTTGTATCATTAACCACCAATTGTACTGAATAAATTAAAAGTTCTAGCTGATAATAGGAGGATTGGACTCGTTTCCTGTACACTGGATAAAGCCATTGTACTCAATGAACTGTAGAACTACTGCCAGAAAATATACAATATACGATTCTTGGAAGGCATTTGATATTAATATTGCTACTAAGCGAACTTAGTACAAATAATCAAATTAGAGCAGGGGTGAAGCGAAAATTTAATAAGTACTATCCTACACTGACATTTCAATTAGAACTAAGAAGGTTGCAAGTGCACTGGTTCGTTCGCAAGCGATAGCTCAGCTGTTTAGGAGATCTAAATAGGCTCGTATAGGGCGATGTTATATCAAATTATTCATTTATTACCATGTCTGAAGTACTACGATTATTATCGCAACCTGCATTATTGCTGGACAGTTACTCATCCACGAGCATGTTAATAAACTTCCCTCCTGAATTTAGTATAATTTATAACCTGTTACGTTTGGGACAGCTTACCAATGCATGACTAAAGAATCTTTCGGAATTATGCAACAACTAAACACCGTGCATTCTAAACACCAATCAATTATTCCTGAAATTATAAGGATCTTCTGATCGACACTTGCATCAATAATTTTTTACTTTCGCACAAAATATGCCGTTCATCAAGAATTACGAGGATTGAATACTTGGTGAAGAAACGCAGTAGATTATTGCATTAGAGTATTATTCGCCCTAATGTTACTATTTCGACTAATGCAGCGTGGAAAGAAGGGACACACGTGTTCGTATGTGCACACAAGGCAGGATAAGTCAGCCAAGTAGAATGCCGAAGGAAGAGACAGCCCTTCTAGGTTCAAATGGGACTGAACGTGCGTTATCTACGAACTGGCGGGGATCCAGACCCACGTTACGGATCGAAAGTAAAGTGCACAACCCCCTATGACGACCTAACACCGTCGCGTATCGCGAAACTAAGACCTCCAGATTGCGTCTCGACTCTATCCTCTTTCTTTCTCTTTCTTTTTTTTTTTGTAGACTAAAACTGCCAGCGTCAAATGGAAGCATAGTGCAAACTTGAACAAAAATATCTGCAGATCATTTCATTTATCCAGGATGAGATTTGAAAGTTAACTTTAAGCGAATTAAGATGAGAAGCAAAATAAGTATTCGGTTTCGAGCGGTAAGTTTAATTGAAATGAAAAATAAGGTAGATGTCAAAGGTCTTGTGGATAGCAAACAGTATTTTATGAGTGGCGGAGAATGTGACATAATTTCGGTAATTTATTTAAACAGCGAATCCAACAAATATTTGCAGTACTCGAGCGTAATGTATCATGATAGTAAAATACTATGCTACTGGCAATGACAATTCACTCAAGGATCAGTAATCCGAAACTATCCACGCCCTCGTATCAATCATACTCCTCGCCCACTATTTCCCCCTTGTACGTCTGTCTGCTATGCTGCATACTCTTTCGTTATCGGTAATAATGAAAACTTTGGAAGTATCAAGCATAATAATGCAGTATTTAAACGAAAAATACAAAAATAGAAAATATTAAAATGAACCTCGTACAGGTGGGGAAGGGTGAAATAAACGCTGAGGAATTGCGATATTAATTTGAATCGCTCTTCGAGGCAGAAAATATTTAATCAGAACTTAAGCTTTCGCATTCCTGTTTATCCAGACGGAGTTATCGCACGAATTACTATTGCTTTTCGCTAGCGTTTATCTTTCGTGATTAAAAAAAAAAACACCACTCTTCTGTGAAAGGACTTTGATCATTTGATTTCCAATGATCAGAAATAAAAGATCACTTTGGGCAGGGAAATGCATATATATTTGAACAAAGCAGTTTTCTAATTGTTTCCGACAACATGCGCACGTCCGCATGTTTATACGCCAGTAGACTTAAGAATAGCAACCTTTTTTAAATCGTTGAATAAATGGATGAAACTGCTACGCCAGCAAGGTTGAGGTTTTAACTGAACTAGCCTGTGAAGCCAATTGCTTGATGGCGTTTATCCTCGGCTCTTTAAAAGAAATAAAGGCGCGTTGCAGACTACATCTTATGACGAACGTATCGCCTGCTCAATTTTAAACACGCTTATTCAAAATAGAAACAAAATTATTCATACAATTTTCGTCAAAGAATTTGTTGGATTCGAAAGCTAGCTCCGCGAGTCTAACTTTAGTATGTAAAAAGAGCGAGAATGAACAAGCGAAAACATATAACTTTACATAGAACAGATATCGCGCATGGCAATCTTTGAACTTCCAGTAGCTTTTGCCTTCGAGCAATGTCTATCCCTCTGTATACCGTGCACGATTTGTCGCGTGTGAAGGAACGCAACATTACTGTTGTGTATCGCCTTCACTTCACTTCCAGAGTTTCATTCTTATCCATAACAAAAGAGTATGCAGGGTGTCAGGCATACAAGAAAGGTTTCGTGTGTGGTCTTCGATAGAGTCAGAGTAACTTTAATATGAGAAATAAAATTCTACGCGGTGCACTGTGTCAAAAGATACTAGTCCGTAACACTGCTACTTATTATTCTAATATTTGCAGAATAAAGGAAATGAAAAATAATATGAAAAAATGTTTAATCTGAACCAGAAGATAATTATTGGATTGTAATAAAGTACTGTTGCTCTTTCCCATAACGCAGAGTGAGATCGCTAAGTAACTGATACTGCTAATCTTTTATCAATCGTTGTGTCCTACCTTTTGCTCTATTTGTTTCAATAAAGACACTTTATCAGGACTGATAGGAATAGGACAGTGGACGAAGTATAAGATAAACCGTGTGTAAGCGGAAGTCAAGTTTCTAATTAAAACCGGATGACCCGTGGAAACAGTCCGTCGACGATGTTCAGTGGTAGTTGCATACCAATCGTAACTCAAAGTCAGGCTAGCAGAACCCCAAGAACCGGAGATCGTAAAGCACTAAATTGAACTTCGCTTGCGTCTGCCGAGAAATAGCTTCGAATAGAAAACGCTTTACGTAACCGGAACACCCCTTTAACGTTCGTTTGGAACACTTTGTCATTATGCTGCATTCGTCAACTAATAATTTAATGATTTAAAGTACTCACACGCGCCCTTAAGAATCCAATTTTTCTAAAAAGAGACATCACTGTTCGTTACAGCTCTTTGATTCACGTGACAACAGCCGATTTGGACACGAGAGAAACATCTTCGAACAAAGTTGTTAGCTCTCCTTCGCTTTGAGGAAACTAATTTCTGGCAGAGAAAAAAGCAAGCGATTGCCGTTCGCAGAATGCCTTTCGTTCATGCGATTAAAGTCGATCTAGTGTAAATCCCGCAGACGACGACACAGATTCAATACAATGGGACGTGTAATTTAGATACCTGCTGGCGATACTACAGGGATATTACCAGCGTCAGATCTACTTAATTGTTGCCTAACACCGGTTGTTCTAATGCCCCGTGTCTAAGCTGGTGCCTGGCCAGGGAAACCTAACAGTCCTTACGACCGCATTTCACCAAAGAGCAAAGCCCATATGGTTCCACAATATTATCCCTTCCCAATTGCTTAAAATCTAAATTCGCCCTGGCCATAGCGAAATAAATATTATTTTCGACTGTAAAATCTACACACTAAAAAGCAATTCAGTAATATGTGTTTTATAATATAAGAAGCGAACGAAATTGTAACTCGGTCCAGGATTTTTCATTTTTGGTGATACAAAAAATGATTGTGTAATTTTTTTACAGGTAATTACAGCCCAAATAACTCATATTTCACATATTTTTGTTATCACATAGTGTAAATTACGATTAGGCATATCAACGACCACTAGGACTTGGAGTAACTCTATGGCTGACTCTATACCGATTTATACTACTGTATTACCCTTTCTAATCGTTCCAAGTAACTTTACCATGTTCCATCAGTTTGTCGATGTGAGGCAATTTAAAATAGTTGCCTCTGTGCGTATTTTTACCTTGCCCACGACCAATTTCATTGACCGTTCGCTCTGATATCGCTGGTCTTGTGCAAACATCTAAGGCGGCAAGTAGGACCATCACCGCTGACAATTTTGTTTAATCGCCATTTGATGGCCCTAACGTTCCGTTCTATATACCTTTGTCACAGTCTAAGGAAAATATAGCATGCCCCTCTATCTCTTGGCCAAGCATATCGAGCGTAAAACTCGATTCCTATTACGCGAGGGATTTCACCGTGATCCCCCTTTGACGTCTGTACACAAGCACTGTCGGAACGACGAATGGCTAAGCGAGACAATTTGTCGTACCCGAGCGTGATCGGAAGTATTTATGGCAATGGAGCAACAATCGACAAGGGCTGGAAAGGCAGGCTCGAGTCGGGCAACGCATCGAGAATGAATCGATTGATCTGGGGCGTGCATAAACATGCGGATACACTCCGCAAGCTTATTACACCCGTGGACCGTGCTGTTTAATTAAGATTTCTCTGCGCATATCCCAGCCGCGATCAGCACATTCCACGGCAATCAATAAACACCAATAATTGCAGAAGCTGCGTACTCGTCCTCGATTGCACTAATGTCTATTAACGAAGACGAATTTCGACACAATGGCTTAATCGAGGTATAAAGACCGGCATTTCTGGCTATAATCATTGAAATGCTGAATATAATCATTGGTAGTTTGGATATAATCAGTGGAAGTTTGCTAACTTCGTTTCAAAGAATAATCTTTGCAATTCATTTGAGAACTGATTGAACAAAGAATCATATACATTCCAACTTTTTGTCCTTCAGACAAGCTTTCGTGCAGCATCGTCGACGACTCGGTCTTCTTTTTAATTCGCAAGCGTTGCGCATTAAAGTCTAGTTGGTCCTTCCGTAAAGTTGCTGCGCCGAGACAAGCAACACGTTTTATCGTCATCCAACAAAGGCTACTACTACTCTGAGACGGATACTTTGATCGTTTCAGTTTTAGCTGGAGGTCCGCGAGCCAGAGTAAAGAGAAAAGACGGGGGTGCTTCTGGCGTGCCCAGGACTACGACTGACTTAATACAGCTTAATCCTTTTTAATTAAATGCTCCTTCGATCATCCCTGTCGCAATCTAAAAAGCACAGGACCCCCCTCCCCACAGATTTCTACAAATGAACTCGCTATAGCCGTGGATCTTTCCCACGGGAGATATGAGTAATTTTTTAAACAATGCTACCTTAGATGTTTGGTTCACCAGAAATTATCTACGATGATAATCAATGACATGAAATAGTGAAAACTATAACATTATATATGCAACACTGTGGATCATTTTATCCTCCTATATCTTCAAAGTATGATCGATTTAATGAAAAAAACTCACCGTAGCCAGTGCCTCTTCGTAACCAGTGTGTGACAGCAAATAGCATCGTACTGATCGGCAATCCAGACGATCAGTATGATATAAAAGGCAGTCGTGGTATCATTGAAGAACTCCGACATGATCGCCTCCATTCCTGCAACAAAGCAGTTATTGCTCGTCAGCAAATATTTTCCGACAGACATCATGAATTATTCGTTTCAATTTTCTGGATTATGCTATGGTACGAATGCGTCATATGTGAAGAACATTATAAATATTGCACACGTGCTTGAATACATGGACTACGCGTCTTGCATGCATGTGCACGTACAATTAGAGGCAACATGTGGCAGCAAGGGCGAGGTTGGACGTGTACATTCCCTATCACGAGGCGCGAATTGTAAATTAAATTCAACTGACGCGTAAGCATTTACCTGACAACACGCGTGAAAGGGCTATTCACCCCCGTGTGTTTCAATTTTAAGTGTACCACAATTGGTTGTCGAAAAAAGCTGGTGTTTCACGTAAGTCAATCGCGTTTGAAAATTGAATTTGTACGAAAGAGAAATTTTTCTTTGTTCCAGAGGACCTTAACAAAGTTAAGCTGCATATTCTTTCTAAAACTATGACTGCAATTAGATGTCGTGGTGCAAAGACGATTCAGACAATTGATTCCCGAAGTCATCGGTGAAAAACACGCCCGTTTTATAAAATAGCGGGAACAACTCCGCGGAATCGATGCCCGCAATCGTCTGCTATCAAACCCGCAGACCCGTCCTATTAATCGAATAGTTTCCGCGCAATTAAAAGTTCGTAGCACCGGGGTGCAAGTGGCCGGGCCCATGTAAATTTAATACCGATACAATGGACCATTGTACCGTTAAAACGATACATTCGCCACGTCCCGCCAGCCGTTTTTATTGTTTCGCAGGCGTTGAACGTTAAATCTCACTTATCAAGTGAAACATTGCCCAAGCGATTCCCCGTGAAACGGCTTTCCGTCAAATCAGCCGCGAGCGAAAATTTAGATAATAGTCGTTGAAATATGATCACGCAAATTGTTCTGAGACGGTCGAAATTTTTCTGCACGCTATAATAATATTCAAACGGTGAAAGGGTAATGATGGTTTTAGGAATCGCAAAATATTTCAAACATGTAGCTACCTCATTGTTCAAAATTTGAATATGTAACTTTACCTCGAAAAGGAATTTCGTTATTAAATCGTAATAAAAATAAAGAGATGGGAACAATTTTTAAAAATTTAACACAACACCGTTCGCGTAGAAACATCTTCTGGTTAAAATTAAACACATGATTGATCTCCAAGAACAAATATACAAATAATATAGTTTGAATATATTTTCGGTTAAATCGCTGGTTCGTCCAAAATGTAAAATAGAATTAATATGTTTAGGGAGGGAAGTATGGAACGTTGTTGTACGGCTAGCGTGTTTCCTAATGAATTGTAACGATATGAAAACCCCCCGGGGACTGAGCGGAAATAATAAAAGTATCCTAGGGTGTGTCGTAGCCGGGTCACGAAAGTGCAAAACGAGCAAGCTGAAACACGGCTCCATCGTGATTAATGACAATGATGAAAGTTTTCTACTAAAAAATCGACGTCATATTCTCGCGAGTAATTCGCGAGTAGGGCAATTAATTAGCATCTTGACGAATTTCAGTGGCAGCGATGATGATAATATCATAGACATAGGAAAGCGATGATAAATGTATTGTCAATGTGCACTTAAGTTGATTATACATCGGATGCAATAAAAATGGTATTGTTACAATTTCGCTAAAATTGCATAACGCTTCCTTTAATGTGAGCACTAAATTTTGGTGACTTTTATGCCCCTTTTATGCCCCTTTTATGTCACGCTTAATTAGCATCAGCTGTTGTAGAATTTTGCTGCATTCAACAGAATACAACAACCACTGAATATGTACATAAACCGAAATCATTAACTTATTTTCGCTGCTGACAAACGAATTACTTAATGAATTCATTAGGTTATTTATTGTTTGCACATGCTAATAATAACATAGGTTGAATTAAACAGCGTGTGTAGAACATGATATCATGTTTGCAGCTCAGTAATTTCCAACAAATGTTCGAGTGATTGATACAATTGGAATAATTCTCAATAATTCTTCAATCAAATTATACGTGTCACTCTATAATTATTCGATAATGCTACGACAAGATTATTATTTACACTTAAGTAAAAACAAGAAAATGTTACTATTAGTGCATGTACAAGGGAAAATAATTCAAATATAATTGAAAGATTGAGGACAAGTTTGAAGTCATTGGAGAGAACGAACTTTATGTTACGTTACGAGTTATCAAGTCACTTAACAGAATTATTTCTGTTAATTTCGCATTGCAAATTTGATCGAAGGGTTGTAGTACCATGTCTTATTAAGATGCGTTAAGCAATCTCTGCACGTGAAACGTAACGATGGCATTCAAATAAGCTACATGATTATACGTGTTCTATCATCGGATATCTATCAGTAACAACAATGAGCAATGATTGGATACCGAATAGTGCAGTCTCACAGATGAGGTAATTGCTGGTGAAAATTTATAAACGCCAATACGGAATACATCCGATATTCGTGAGGATGAAAATCAAAAGTAGCCCTGTTAACGCCACACTTAACATGTAATGATAAAAATGCGATAATTGTGAAAATAAAAAAAAAAGCTAAGTGATAGTTTGCAAATACAAATCCTGGGATTTACACATTCGTCAAACAATTGAAAGGAAAATATTGAAGAATCTTTAGAGAAGACCCAAGAGAGACACAATAATCGATCAATATCGCAAATATCACTATGTGGGTAACAACTCCGAGACGCATGAATCAGTTACAGCCAGAGCCTAAACGAAAGTGATCTTAACGCTGGATAATGCACTCGTTTAAATGCATACTAGCCAGACATTACCACAGCTCGGTAAGCCCCCTTTGCACAGGCCGAGTGTGCAGCAGAACTACGGCTTCGACGTTTTCCTCTTCCTCTTGACTTTTATAAAGACGTTAAAATTCCTCGAGCAACTACGACGAACGCTCGATAATCTCGCGCGACGCTGAAATTGCACGGGGAACGTTCCAATTTATGTCGCTAGCATTTTTCCACCACGAAAGGAAAACCTATCAAGGAGATCCCTCGTTACTTGAGAAAAATTTCTCCGTGTTTCGGTAGATAGCGGTCGGAGATGGCTGGGGAATTGTTAGTAGAAGATCCGGCCTCTGTACGATACATATAAATATGTTTTATTTTCCTATTACTTTCATTAATTCGCTCAAGAGTAATTCTATGTTGTAGAAATATAGTTTGTGCCCTGATACGAGACTGACGAGGGTGCTATCATTTTTTGCTACCATTTGCTTTCTGCGTTTAGCTGTTCTATTGGCAATCTTATATTAAGCTGTGATTGGTTTAATGATAAATCAGGCGGTAGCGATACAGAAATTCTTTTGTTTCAGTAAAATATAATCAACAAGCTGATATATTGTCATATCTAATCAAAAAGTAGATTGATTTAAAAGTTGATGATGTCAGAGATACATCTTTTAAGATAAAATGCGCGAGTTCATTGACCCTCGACCAAGAATTATCCTAACTGATAGTAAAAAGGAAAAGGAGAATTGCGATCATTTCAAAGTACAAATGTCAGTATGACTAATTCTGCGATAACATTACAAAACTGTGTAGACTTAATTGTCAAAGTAAATGCAATAAAAACAATAAAGTCAAGGCTCAAGAATTAATTAAAGATATGGTGATTCAGCATTGTCCATTTGATATTACATTATTTCAAATATTGAAATACAAAAGCAACAGGCAGCTCTATTTTTTAATAATCGTATACTCCATCTGATAATGTTCAGAATAACACGTCGACGTTTTCCGTTTTTGGAACGTGTTCTCCTCTCAAGAATAATACAATTAATTGAAGCAATAGTGACGCGTCTTAATCTTGCATAAATAGAAACAACACCGCACAGCGAAGAACGTTTTATGGAACGAAGCTTTGCATTTGTAAAATCAAAGAAGCATAATTAATTTTTGCCAAGTAATAAAAAGACTCGTTTCATGGTTAGATTGACACGTATTTAACGTACGCTACAATCGTGGTGCAATTATGATTTCCACCACGCTGATCTCACGACGATGCCGTGAATCAAAACTAATTCGCGATTGAGAAGAGAGGTGTATACAGTCGATGACATTTGTGATGCATGTACATACTTGTGCGCAATGCATCCGTTTTACGCGCTGTTGCACCTACGCGCATGAAACAACGACGCCAATCGATCATGCATGAACATCGATGTCGAGAAACTTTGAAACTTTCAACTTTATCCGCACATCTTCCACCTTCCATATACAATACAATACAATATCAAAGCAAAGTGCTGTGCGCGACCCAGACTTATGAAAACAGATTTGATGTCTACGCGTACAACCGAGCTGCATCTCGTCTCTTCACATCCGGTGGAAATACGGCATGGAATCTGCAGTTGAGCAATAGTTACAGAGCAAGTTGTTAAGGCTGGATAGTTGAATCAACACACAGAGCATCATTGATCTACTCGTGTTCACAGAGCTTGAAACACATGTACAATGTGCCTACATACGGTTCGGGATAAAGCAAACACGTGCGTATCTCTCTCGGTTTTCACGGTTTCTATCTCCTTTGACTGTGACTGCTTCCAATATAATTTACATAGTTTCCACGGTGAATCATAAGTGTCAAAATGCAGGCCGGGGGGTGACAAAATCGTGCTCCTTATTGAATTCCGGACAGAAATTGATCAAACAGATACTAGATGATACACTAGAGCACAGTTAATATCGTATTCAGCCAAGGTAATGTAATTTTCTTTAGCATATAATTCTCTGCCGGAGAAATCGCGTCTTGCGGAAGGGCGTGAAGAAAGTGGGATTACGTATAAATTACCACCAGTGGAAATCCTCTGCTCGATAAAACTTAGAGGATCATTTGTCACAGCAATTAATTATAAGCTGAGATTTAAGCAAATAATGAATTCTTCGAATTTCCTATTTTCCCTAACATCGTTTCCTTCCTAATTTCCTAAATTCAGTGTTTACAGAGTCTTGGTGATCCTCTTTTAACAAAACCTAGCTCTGCACAATCGCCTCCTAAAGAAATGTACCCTTTTCGTAAAACGCATGCGTTCATCCCCTTTTATACTTTCACCCCCGAACGGAAGGAAAGCTGTTTCGATGGGGTTGTAAGCAGATAGACGAAACAGCAGCGAGTCCGACGTGTCCTGACCGTGGCTGAAAACGCGTTTACAGCATGTTAGGCGGTCGATCATGCGACACTGATGCGCAGGGGCGCCGGTGACTTCGTTCTTTGACGTTCCATTATGCAAAATCGTCTTCCTGGTCGTTCCTGACGCCAAATGCCGCGCGACGTGTGGTCGATTTCACGCGAATCCACGTCGGCGATACACAGGTCGGGACGGAATCACGGACGCAACAACCGTGAACGATGATTGAAACAACGAACATTGTGGGGACTGCACGCAAGGGGTGCAGGCACGAGTGTATGAAAGGTTGTTAACTGTAGTAAGAATGATGAGGAGATGAA
Organism: Holcopasites calliopsidis; assembly: GCA_023838395.1. Lineage (NCBI taxonomy): Eukaryota > Metazoa > Arthropoda > Insecta > Hymenoptera > Apidae > Holcopasites > Holcopasites calliopsidis. The sequence goes on along the minus strand of JALHAQ010000012.1, from coordinate 4,698,111 downwards.
ATTCAATAGAAAGAGGAGTTTTTGTTTTATCCAACGACATGAAAAGAAAAGATGGACTTACAATTTCGGAAATTCAGAACGTTATCGATGCTAAGTTTGTCCAGGGCAATCATAAAAAGCTATATAAACTTGTATAAATAAAGTTGTATTCGGCGTATCCGGTTTTTTTTTTTTAAGAAAGGAGGATTAAAAAAAAACATACAACCAGAGATAGCAGGGCGTAAGTATAGGTGACCATACGGAAAGCTGAGAAATCGTAGAAAGTACTCCCTAGAGAGAGCTGCAGGATGACAGATGAAGGGCAGGGAACGACACAGGAACCGGAACCCATTACTCCAGATAACAACTTCCCTAAGACTCCCTTTCCTTCTACTAGATCCACCGGTAAACCTGACGTACACACAAGTGTGCAGTCTTCCTGGCAGTAGGAATCCGGAAATTTAGCACTTCTGTTGCCTTTTTGCTCGGGAATCGGCCATGCAACTGGTGGCCTCGCGATATACTATCAGAACGAGAAAGCCCTGACCGCTGTTGCTCTCGACGTTGAAAAATAAGATTAGGCTGACTTTAAATAAAATACAAATGTTTCAATGTTTTAAAAGTACGTCGATATAATACGCTATTTACACAGAATTAGCATAGAGCGAGAAACTACTTTCGGTAAAAGGATTGTAGAAACACTTGTTACAATCCGTAGCTAAGCTCATTGCTCCACAAAGATTGATATAAAAATATGGAAAAATTCATTTGCGAAGAAGGCAAGATTATTATTTGCAATTCTACGCTACGTTACCGTTGCAAAGCAAACAATTTAACATTTATATTACGAGGACGAGCTGCGGAATTACGACGTGGAGAAAGCGAAAAGAACAGAAGACGCAGAGTGGATGATAATGGATCTGTGTATTAAATTTGATCGCTATTCTGGCAAAGAACCGGTAGCCTCTAGGATTAGCGATATCACAATTTATACAGGTCAATTGAACAGCGCTGACGGACATGCGAAGCGTGAAGAGAAGATTCAAGTTGAAATGGAAATGGGCGTCGCGGTGGTACGGAAACCACCGACGCCGCCACCGTTACTAAATGGGCTCCGAGCGGGTTACCCAACTGTTGCGCCTTCATCAGAAATTTATGCAGAATCCTGGGTTAACCGTCCCGGCCAATCAGCTTTGTAACTGAGCTAACGTCGTATCAGCAGGGAAGAACGAAACGGAGAGAGGCCCTGATTTAGTAAAAAGCTTTTAATATTTTGCACCTTTGCTTATATCGCGACGAACCGCTGGATTCCAGCGTACTGCGTACAGCTTAACACGCTACTGTACGAGATACACGTGGACGAGTGTTTCCGAAAAGGTTGCTATGAATATTGTAGCACAAATTATGTAGTAAACAAATTTAGATAAATGCCTGACAATGTAATAGACTTTTTTATAATAAAATATATAGAATTTTCTAGCTTCCCCTCTTTCCCATTTTTCCTATTCCTAATCCTACATTTTCAGGTAGGAAAATTGGATTTAATTTAGTAGCAGTAAGCGCTGCTGTTTCTTTATGCACGTATTCCAAATTATAAAATAAAGAACATGAAGAACTAATTATTATGATACAAAATAATTACGGTTACAAAATTGGAATACTTTCACCAACATCTACAATACCAACGAATAACTTACCAACAAGTGCCAGGAGCACAGTGACCAGAGATGCAGCAGGAAACGACACAGTTAAGTTGAACTCCAACATTTGAAGTAGATCCACTGAAACAAAAGGAAAAGAAGTATATTTCACATGACATTGAAAAAAGATAATTAAAACCGTTCGTGCACCTAGCTGTACGATTTCTCGAAACGTTTATGGGTCAACGAAATGGGAAAAGGGACATTTAAGAATTTCATAAAAATGCACTTGATATTCTGTACTTTGAAACCATGGCAATATTTTATCGGGAACGTTATGCTCGAGGAGGAACAGTTCGAATTTAATATTTATTAGATGCTCTGTGACGAAAAGTTCATGGACGAAACGTTATTACATAAGTTGAAGACCGTGAAGAAATCGTGTCGCGTTCGATGAGTCGGTTCAAAGCTCAATAAGAATTAATTTCAAAACTTCTTCGATCTCGATTTAAGTTTCCGCGAACTTTCGATAGGCACCCAAAGCGAGAAGGCATACGTTTAGCTTTTCTTACTGCACTCGATCCATGCGCAAGATTTTATTAATTCATTCCACTACGCTTTTCCATGGCTAACTGTGTATCGCAAAACAACTATTGAAATAAAGACATGAAAGGAAACACGATTGTACGTAGGGCAAGCAGGTAACAAATTATGAGGTATCGCATACCGAATTTTCTTTGCACCTTTGTGAAATTGCACAATTTGGCTTAATTGTAAATGTTTGAATATCTACTTGATATTGAAACAGAAATAAACATTTTTTTATGGCTCTAACCAGCAGCCGTCTGAATTTGGAATGAGATAGTAAGTAAATTTAGAATGAAATCTTTGCACCTCGAACGTTCAATTATTCAGGAATAACTTTCATTACTTTCTGCTCTAAGTTGGTTGAAGTGCGACGATGTAATTAAGAAGTTCAGCTATTCCCAAACGACGACGCATGTCGTGTCCCTTTTTATAACAGCCCGACGATAGCCGCTTACAAATTTCCGCAGCAACCCGGGTGTTTCGATTTAATGAATTTTAGATTTCAAGATATCACCCACTTAAAAACCGCTCCCACTGCTTATTAAAACTCTCGACTCCTTCATCTTGCCCTGTATTATCTGAACTTCGCCTACAGGCAAGCGTATCACGAAATTATTTTTTCAGGCTCACTAACGTTGCAGCTGTTTTTCTTTTTTCAGACACGATGAATAAACTTTGCGCAAAGAAATGCAGGCCCTCTTATATGTAAGAACATGTCGAAGGCCGATCGACATTTCATTATTTTATCAACTAATTGAAAGGAGTAATATAAAAATAGAACTTTGATTTAATTCGAGCTTAGACATTAAAAATTCACCTACGTATAAATGACTAGGTAAATTTTGAATATTTTCGTTGGACATTCCAGACGAAAAATTTTCGTAGGGAGTACGAAACGGGAAAGGTTTTTAGGGAAACGAAAGAAGGGAAGAACGGGAGAGTAGGGATGGTAAAGACGAAGAAAAGACTGTGCGTAACGAAAACAGACTGGCGGAGATAAACATGAATAGAAGACGAGAACTTCGATACAGTCTTGGAGCTGCCTAAAATATCCCAAACTCGATGATGGAAAGAGAAGATAGAAAGTTACCCTCTGCACTGTTTTTCTATGCAAATTTGTATTTCAAACGATTAACCTGGGAAAATAGATCGCCTTCTGCACCGTAGTTTAAACTTTCAAATTACCCTTCCCCCTTCTCATTCCTCCTCCCTCTTTCATTTTAAATCTAACTAGATCTTTTTTTATAAATACGAAAGCAAGAAACCAGTTATAAAAAACTATCTCTAAACGAGCAACAATAGCTCAACGATAATGCTCTCGATTTTACTATCGATTCATTCATTACACAACGCTAATCAGTACTTCCATGAGTATTCAAAAGCATTTGAACGACAAGTGCTTGTATTTCATTGAACTCGCGGCTTTCGATTTGTGCTGAATCAAGACAATTGCCTTTAAATCGTTCTCCAAGTAAAGACAAAGGCATCTTTTTTAGGGAAATCCAATGCAACTGAGTAATTCGAAACAATTATGTACTCAAAGGTGCTTCAACTTTTTGATTAATAACAAACTAATGCCAATTCCTCAATTATATTTTTAAGGGAATTATATTACATTATATACCAGCAAATGTTTGAAATGATGATAATTACTCGTGACTGATCATTGAGAATCGCAAGAATAATTCTTCAATGTCATTAATTTAATTGAATTTTAATTGAGATAGGCTATTTGTTGTGCACAATAACCTTCTGAACCCAAATAGAAGAACCAGAAAAAGTCATAGTTGACATATTAGACGAGTCATTAAAACTTGTACAAAGGAGCAAACATTGATACTAGACACGTACATATATGTACGTGTGATTAGATAAACCGGTTTGGTGCCATATGTGTCTGAGATTAATTTATTATAATAATGCATTATGCATACAGAAGATATAGGTTACGCATTCCATGATACAAGGAAAGAAAACAAGGTTCTTGTTCTCATCTCTTTTTACTAAATAAATTGCAAGTCAGTACATACTATTCCAGATGTTTATGTAAGAAATGAAAAATTGTCTTGTCTGAAGAAGAAATGTGAACGAGGGCAAAAATCATTCTTAAAAATAAAGGAGCGTCATATCTTTCGTGAAATGTCATCATCTACCATAAAACGAATTTAAATTAACATTATCTTACAAGGATAAACTGCAACGTTATTATTATGAAAGATGACTCTCTTTTATTGTAACAAAGAACTTATAAGGGTATGTAATACATTAGAAATAGCAGAAGCTATCGTTTGTTTCATAGAAGATAAATTAGATACCGCTGAACACCAGATGAACAAAAGTGATAGAAGAAAGCCTGTACGACGCACTTATCATTTTGTATTTTTAATATCACACGCACAGTGTGCATAGAAGAATAAAGAAAAAAACAGAATAGCTAAATAAGGAAACTTAAAGTGTTCTCCTTTCAAAATCGATCCAAAATCCACCATCAGGATTTAAGGAAAAATTCTTTTTGCTAAATACGATCGGTGTCTTCGTCTTCTCGGTGGGCTTAAAAGTGAACTTGCGCAATAGGCAAGCTATCAGAATCTTAGTCTCCATCAGTGCGAAACGGTTGCCGATACATTTCCGTGGTCCAACACCGAACGGCATGTACGTGTAAGGAACGATGTTGTCCTTATTGTCCTCGCCGAACCGTTCCGGGTCGAACTTCTCTGGGTCGGGGAAATACTGTGGATCATGATGCAATGCGTAAACTGGGAACCAAACGATATTACCCGGTTGTACAGTTACATTGTTGTAGCCGGCTTCCGCTGGAGGCAGTTCGAATTTCTGCACGCACAACCTGTCGATAAAAGAAACCGGAGGATATTTTCGAAGTGTCTCCGACGTAACCATTTCCAAGTACTGCATTTTCGACAGAGCTTCGTACGATAATTCCCCGTTTCCTTCCTCCAGATAATACTCCACCTCTTTCCGCAGCTTTTCCTGGACATCCGGATTAAGAGTCAGTTCGTAGACAATGTAGCACATCAAAGTCGAGGATGTATCGAAGCCAGCCAAAAAGAAGATGAAGGCCTGCGCCGTGATATCATCGACAGTCATCTGATGTGTCTCCAACGTTTCTTTATCCCTCGCCTGCATTAAGAGGTGTATCATGTCTGGTCGAACGATATTTTGCTCGTCCCTTTCCCGCACAGTCTCGGAGATCATTCCGCGAAAGAAGTTTCCAACTTCGCGCGAGAAGTACGTCAGCCCAACCGTTCTAGCCAGTTTCGGACTCGCACGGAAGAGCAGGAACTTGAATAAGCGGTACAGACCAGCGAATGTCGTAGCCTCTGCGCCTTTCCTGTAGAACTCGTTGTCCCGATCCTTGAACGAGTTCACGTTTATCCCGAAAGCCACTGTGGCGATCACGTCGTTCGTGTATCTGGTAAACGCGTCCTTCGTCTCGATCGTCGAGGCGAACTCGGCATGATCGTACAAGTCGTCGACGAAATCTTGCGCGCACTTTGACACCAGCTCGAACATGAACCTCATCTTGCTGGCCGTGAACGATGGGCTAAGAGTGTTCCTCATTTTCCTCCAGCGATCGCCGCGCAGCGAGAACACGTTCTTCCCGAATATCGGGTCCATCTCTTCGTTGAGGAAAGTCGAATGATCGGGGCACTGCTCGAAATTCTTCACGGCTATTTCCTTGATAATGTTAGGATCTCGAACGAGTACGGCTGGTGTGAAGAAGTCCATTACTCCTAAGTATCTCGCATTCGGATAATTATTGTAAAGATGCGCGAAGTATTCGGGAATGGACGTCATTCGTGTGAAGACCTTCCATCCGGAGCCGAGCACCGGCATCGCACTCACATAGGGAATATGCCGCTTCTTCCAGTAACTATATTGTAGATGAAGTAACGAGGCGAACTTGACCAGGCTGATGGTGAGCAAACCGATCGCTATGAGCTCGAACGAAAAGAACGATGATAGCTCCATTGTCGCGAGAATGAGTGACGAGCGGACTCTGTTTATAATGACTGAGAAGAATGTTATAAATATGGGTGGATACATGCACGGATTTATCGTTTTATGGGCGACAGGGGAGGGATTAGAAGGCCTGTTACGTCAAATACCAGATCGAACTGCGTTCTTCCTCGTGGGGAGTTCGTGACACGCGAAAAGACTTTGGATCAATCGTAACACCTCGGGTGTATGGAAATGAAAAGAACGATTGACCGACAGCTTTGTATTTGTTCAATGAAACAACAAAGTTGTATATAAAATATAACATGTAGAGATTGCGCTGTTCGTTGATTAAAGATATCATGATACATTATAAAGTGCATTTAACTCGTTCTCTTCTCCAAGCCAATCCAAAGTCCTCCCTGAGGACTAGCCGTAAAGTTGCCCTTCCGAAACACGAGAAGCACCTGTGTCTTTTCAGTACGCTTCACAACGAATTTATGCAAGAGATGGGCCATCAAAATCTTAGTTTCCATCAGAGCAAAACGGTCGCCAATGCATTTCCGAGGTCCAGCTCCAAAGGGTATATACGTGTAAGGGACAATGTTACTCTTGTTTTCTACGTTGAAACGTTCGGGATCGAACTTCTCTGGATCAGGGAAATACTTCGGATCGTGGTGCAGCGAGTGCGTAGGGATCCATATACAGTCGCCTGGAAATACAGTCGCGCTTCCGTATCCTGGCGCTGCTGGAGGACAGACGAATTTTTTAGTGCAAACTCTATCGTTAAAAACCGCTGCAGGATATTTTCTCAGCGTCTCCGATATGACCATATCCATGTATTCCATTCTTTGCAAAGCTTCGTAACAGATCTGTCCGTTTCCCTCTTCCATGCAGTGATCCACCTCTTTTCGTAGCTTCTCCTGAACATCCAGGTGCAGGGCTAACTCGTAAAGCATGTAGCTCATTAAATTGGACGACGAATCGAAGCCGGCGAAGAAGAAGATGAATGCTTGGGGAACGATGTCGTCGACTAACGTTTCAATTGATTTCTCCTTGTCCCTGGCTTGCACCAATAAATGGATCATGTCAGGCCTGACGACATTTTTCTCGTCACGCGCCTTTAAATTCTCTGATATAACTCTGCGGAAGAAGTTCATGGTATCGCGCGGTATAATTCTGACCCCGAGAATTTTTATTAAACGCGGAAACGAATGTGCAAACATCATTTTAACCATACTCCCGAGGACACTGGTGGTTACGCTTTTTCCTTTCACGAAGAACTCGTTCTCCGGATCTTTCATCGAGTTTACACTGACTCCGAACGCAACAGTGGCGATCACGTCAGTGGTGAATCTGGTGCAAGCGTCCTTTGCCTCCATCGAGGCGCAGTACTCTGGGTGACCGTGCAAATAATCCACGAATTCTTGCGCGCACTTTGATACCAATTCGAACATAAACTTCATCTTACTGGCGGTGAACGATGGGCTAAGGATGTTCCTCATTTCCCTCCACTTCTCGCCTCGCAACGAGGTAATGTTCTTCGAAAACAAAGGCTCCACGGCCTCGGGCAAGAAAGCTACGTGGTCCGTAAAGTGGTCAAAACTTTTCACGGTTATTTCCCGGATCAATTCCGGATCGCGGATAAGGAGAACCGGCGTTACGAAATTCATCCCAACGTACTTGGCGTTCGGGTAACTGTTGTAAAGCAACTCGGAGCCCTCGACAAAAGTGATCTGGCGAAATACGAACCGCCATAATGGACCGACTATCGGCACGGATTTAATATGTAGCACATTATTGTTCTTCCAATACGTCCAATTTTTGTAGATCGCGACAAATAGCTTGATTAAAATTACGGTGATCAGCGTGATCACCAGTAGAGAGAACACTGATAAGAAAGAACGCGTCTCCATTGCAGCCTCGACTGCGAATAGCTGCTCTGTCGACGATCATGAATGTTATAAATATCTGCCAGTGAATGTATCAAGTTTATCATTGAACGTGCAGCGGGGTAAGGGGAAATTCGCAAAGTGGAATAGTTGTTATGCGGTTTGCATCAATGACTAGTTATGTTACGCGTAGGCCGTTTTTCCTTTCGTTAGATTGCAGCAGCTATGCGGTAAATCATGTGGGATTCGATAGGGGCGAAGGAATAATTAGGCTACTGTGATTAATTAAAAGATTCATTCAATTAAAATAAGGAATGGGCTGCAGTAAAAAAGAATCCAGATCATCCTTAACTTTCAGCAAAAAATTGCAAAAGCCTTGAGTAAGTTTTTAGATAAGAGAGTATTGACCTCAGGTTTTAAGCTAATGATTATCTCTTTCCAGAACTACTTTCTCAGTTAAAGGCTTTTGGAAACGGTATTAACTGGGAGACTAATGTATTAAGTTAGATACGGAAATCAATTAATTCTGTTGTTTGAAATTATCAGATAAAGAGGACATTTACCTCTTCGTATCAAAGTCCGAACCAGAGATTAACTGTCGAGAGATAAAATGATAAGTTGGTGAAAAATATATTTCATGAAACTTGTGCAAGATAATTATTTATCTCTTAATTATGATACGAGTAAGCTGACCCCTTATAAATTTATAAAAATTTGCCCTATTACGATTTTAAATGCAATTACATATATGAAACGATTTTTGATGTCGATAATTTGCAATTAATCAATTAAAAGACCCTTGATTTTATGGTGTTAGTAAGTTTCTCCGTTAACGTAGAATTATCCAACCCTCACTACATTACGAAGAGGTAAGCAGAATTCAAATAGTTTTTATTAAAATTGTTCCATGTCACTTCACTTACCGATGAAGACAAAAATCTGGTGATGCGAATATCGTAGCAACATCGAAATGGTGATAGTCTGAAACAAACAAAATTATTTAATATCAGAAACAAGTACGAAATTTCAATAAAGATTTATTCGAACGACATTTTAATCGTAGGCTTACGAATTCACAATACATTTTTCAAAACCAGATACAGAATCTGTAAGAGCGTTTATTATTTCGTGAAGAGGGATTTTAACAAAGACAAGATACAAAACAAATTGCAAGCTTAATATAGTCGCACTCGGTTACCGGGTTGAGAGCGAATAGTGCAATTGAATTTCGAACGGTTCAGATTAAACTAGCACCTGACACCCCCGAGATAATTCACTATTTGCTATGGGCAACCTTAGCAACGGAAACGTTTAATCGTACTTTGCAGATGTGCCGGCGTTATTTACGAGGAACGCGACCGAAAAAATAGCCCCCGATACGAAATTCTGATTGAAACACTCTGTACAGCGTGAAGTTCAAATACAAATTCGATTTGAACGTGGAAAGTATTAAAATTACTCTCGCTATATCTCGTTTCAGAACCGAGCTTTGCATTTCTTCAATGGAAGAAATCTTCATATCAATAATTTCTTGATCGCGTACATGTATTTTATTAATATACCCCTCATGACTACGACAGTAGGCACACTTTCCTTCATTTTGGAAGGAAACTGTGTTTAAATGGACCAATTTGATTCGTAAAAAGCGTCAAGTTATTTAGTGCAATTAGGTACGGCGTTTGCAGTAGCTCATTCAAAGTGTACTGTATAGTTTGCCAAAATGAATCGTGTAGTAAAAGGGATGGAGAAAAAAAATATTTCAAACTACATCGTATTGTGATACAGAGCATACGATGTAGCGTGCACATGACACAGGAGATACGGGATAATATACATATAGATGACGACAGTCTCGTACACGTGACTTTACGGTGGATTGATCGAAGGTAGTTCCAGATAGTACCCCCAAGTACTGGGGCAACGTTCACGTGTTTCTGCACGGGTTCCATCCATTCTTCCCTCTCAACCGCAGACTACATTCAACATTCTATGGACTTTATCATTTATCTTGCCAAAAGATGTAACAATGTATTCGATGTATGTAATTGAATGTCAAATAATGTTAATCATTTCAAAGCTTATGAAGACTAAGAAAAATTGAGAAACCATTAAACCGTTCGCAATCCAATTATCACGATTAATATCATTGATGGTCCAAATATATAAATCGACTTAATAAACAACAAATGTAGCAATTTTTCTGCCAGTCGATATTTGAACACTCCTTCTAGTAAAATTATTCATGCATGCGGTAATTGGCTTTTCACTACATCCACCGTGAATACATAGCTATGAACTGGATATGTAGAATGCACCGCGCAATGCATCGCATTTGAATCATGGTTAGTGCTATGCAATATTACTCATTTGTTCGTATGGCGTAAACCCATTAAACACGAGTGGAGCTATTCGTTGGTCCGCATATGATCCAATCACTTCCTAACACCCGGGGAATACCCTCGGAATTTCACAACCCATCTAGCATGCGTACTGTTTATATGTATTGGAATGCAGCTACTAATAATGCATCGACAGGAATCACTTACTCTACTATGCGGCAAAAGTTATCTATTGACGGAAACGTTCTTTGCCATGAGATAATTTGCAAAATAAAGAGAATTAACTGTAACATAAAACACGAATTTTTATATGAAGTACTTCAATTTCATTGTGCTTTTTAATTTCACAATGAAACCAATAAGGACTAATCACTTAAGATGATTTTAAAAAATCTCGTAGTCAGTACGATTTATTATCGGATGCAGCGAAATGCATTTGAGAACAATTTGATACAAAATTACCGACTCGGGCCCTCTAAAACGAATACGATACTTCTAATAACGTTGATTTATAGACGCTCCAACTCCAGGGGGATCAGGAGATGCGAGGGTACAAGGGTTGGAGGCATACATATACGGCGGCTACATCAGCGCGTGGTTACTTTGAATTGATTGCCATATCCTTTTACATGTACTCGGTTGTCGGATGAATACGTGTGATATCATCCCCTTGACGGGGAGGAATATATCCAGATCCAAAACACGCAGCACGTGAAACTACATCCAATTTACGCTTCCAGATCATTTTCGAGGCATACTTATCAACCGTAATATAGAATTACTGAAGTAGATCGTGCATCTCATAGCATTATTTCATTTCATTTCTTGGCATAAAACCGAGAAACGATTTTGAGCTTTACAAGATATTCGTAAATTGTACGTTTGTTTGTACATTTACTACTATGCCAATTATACTTAATTTCTGTGAAATGAATACTTAAAATGACACGAATTTCTGCCAGAGAATATAAAAATACTTACAAAAGATAACATAATGAAGAATGCAGCGAGGTACGTAGTCCTGGCCATCCACATGTTCACAAATCTGTAATGCTCCCCAGTCACCACGTTTCTGTGCCAAATAAATAACAATCCAATAAGTGTTGATGCGTCAACATCAACTTTCAATAATATAAAATGAGAATAAGTTTCTTTACCGTAAAAAGCCTTGATTATCTTCGTGTTCTGCCAATGTCTTTATGCTCGCCATCAACAGATCGTCGTATCCCAAGAATTCGTCGAGTATCAATCTTGAAAAATCATCGCCGAAGCATTTATCATTAACAGGATCCAAAGTAACAATTTTGACGGGAATCTTTAATCTCTGTCTAGCTACGGGCGATAACCTCAGAAAACCATATTCTAACGAATATTCCACAATGTATCCATCACCTAAAGAAATGAATAATTAAGAAACGATATATTAATTTAATAGTCAACCTCTTTAATTTGAAAACTCAAAAGTTGTGATTCTAATAGAATTATACCTGCTCTATCTTCCGAATTTTGTTCTTTCGAAGGTTGAACAACGTCTTCCTTTTGGGATTTATTCGCATCCTGCCCCGCAATATTATCCTGCGAGTTTGCTGGAGGTAGCGCCCTCTCGTCTGACGTCTGAAGTGAACAGATTTGAAGTACAATTTAGTTTAAAATATTCTATGTAACATATTCGATGTTTCTCTATGACTTATTTACATTTACTTGTTGACCGTTGTTCACTTCGTTCCAGAGTTTTGTGGATAGCGAAGGACTTGTTGTTATATTGCTTATACTTAAATTTGGATCTTGTACTTCTCCAGATGCAGTAGTGCTTCTGATAACCATTTCTTTTTCGGGTAATGGTAAACTATCATGATTTTCTTCGTTCGACGTATTAGTAGTGTCACGCTCTTCATCAACCCCGGACGATTCGATGTTGATGAACCTGTGTATGAAATAAAACGTGAAAGATGAGACAAGGCAAAGTATAATTAATATTTGCTTTTAAAATTTAATTAACGTAACATTGTATCCATCCTTACCCATCTCTAGTTAATATTCCTAAAGCACTAGTTAAATCATCGACCTTTTCTTGTCGCAATTTTTCTTCCTTTGCATAACTTTTTTCTATACTATAATCCTCTCCTCCATTTCGAAGTATTTCTACTCTTAATATACCATCACGAGGCCAATCATCTCTTATATGTTCTAAACAATTTGTTGGTGCCCTTGAAAATACTATGTGAATATAAGCTAGCACAAAAAATGCCAGTAAAGCCTGAAAATTAAATAGTTTATAAATGTTTATTTTTATCGCGATACATTCGCAAGTCGTTATTCGTTTTACAGATATAATTACCTTTAATAAAACTATAAATTCTATAAATCTTCTGACAGGTTTTGGAAATGTCCGTGCATAAGTTAATGCAGCCTTAACAAATATTGCATGAAACAATCTGTCCCGTACATTGATTAACGGGTTTTGATTGTTGTTGTTCCTAGTAGTATTCATATTGTTGCTACTGAAGGATGTACGTGCCGAACCACTTGTATGAAGATTATTATGTACAACTCCGTCGTTCAGATTATTTGTTATCGGTATGCCAGCAGCATCCACTTGTGGCATTTTAAATACGATATAATATTTATTGTTGATAAATTATGTAACGGCTAGTAATTTTTGTTCATACACTTGTCGTGTATGAAATCTTTCAAAAAGTGTTTGTGCATGTCGTACTGATACATTTCCAGATGACAGTAAATCACGAAGTATTCTGAAACAGACAATAATTATACATTAGTATGGTTTACCATTGATCCAATAATTTCATTACTTTATTACATGTCTTGAACTTTATTAGGGAAATAAACCGAAGCTACACATTCCAAGCTATACATTGCAATATTAAAGCGCAGCGCTATTAAAAACTTACTTTTTCATTTATTTACATATAATAAAGCAAACATTTATTTCTATATACAGATTTAAATTGCTGCATAAGCAATATATTATAAAAAATACTAGTTATAATCAATGCAGAGCATAACCTACAGGACAGATACTATGCGTATCATAACCTATATTGCGACTGCATTCTTAGGTTATAAACGAGTAACAACGCTTTAAAATTGTTGGTATAATTTGTATACAAAAGCTGCTTTCCTTGTACATTGTAAATGACAAATCACCTTCTATGATGCGAAGTAATAGTGAACCACGTAACAATTATCTACTCGTTACGTAATTAAGTAATATAAAAAATAATAATTATATATCATAATGAGACTTAAACGACCCTTCATCTTTTTATATTGTTTATACGTACGTATTTATCTAAATTTATTATTATTCACCGGACGTGACATTTCACAGCTGGTACACGAACAGATACATTTTCGAGGCACGAATAAACCATTTCTTACCTTGTTCAGGAGGAAAACGTTGTGTTATAACGTTATATTCCTTCTACTTTATTGTTTACCGGGATGTCACCGTGAATAGCAACAGATTAATAAAAATACGCGTTGAGGATATTAACACATTTCACGCTCGTCAAATTGTCACTTCATCATCATATGTTTTGATATTCGACAAACTTGTGTATAGTGATGCGATATTGCCAATATTAAATATCGACCAAGCTAATATTAACAAAATTCACTAGCTTCTAAAATCCCTATCTTCTACCCATTTTCATTGGAAATTCCTTCATGACCGACCAATGAAATATTTTCTTTAAAAAAAAAAATAGAATAAATTCAAATAAAAGCACCAGGTGATAAAAGTCACTATAAGGAAATGCAACTTTTTAAATGCCAACAGGTGCAAACATTTCTAAAGAAGCCAGTATTAGCAGTGAGGTACTATTCAAAGCATAACTTATAATTTTCTGTGAATATTATTTATGGCGTGTAATTTATTCGTAATTGAATACCGTACTAAGCATAAAGTGCAATATATTATATGATACTTTGAAGGAAGATTGAGAAGTATGAATTCACCACGATCACCACAAACTCCTCTCAGTTCTGAGCTAAAGAAAATTATAAACGACAGAAATGTTTTAAGTATGCGGAGCCGTATGAAAGGTAGGCCATCAATTATTTCTATCGCTTTTCAGAATGCACAACTTAAAATATTTATCTTTTTAGTCCTCAATAGTCTGAACGAAGGTAGTCAGAAACATATTGAAGAGAAGAAAAAGAATTTAAGGTCCCAAGCAATTCAAGAAATACTGACAACAGAAGTTACATATTTGCGACAACTAGAAATCCTAACAGAGGTACCTTTTAGGCAATATCATAATATAGTCAACAGAATGAACTAGGTTGAACATATAAATGTTTTGCAGTATTTTATACAACCCCTCTTCGAAAGAAAGATATTAGATCAATGTCTACTTTCCACACTATCTGAAAACATAAAAACATTGTATAATGTGAGTGGAGAATTGGTAAAAGAATTGAAAGAAGACCCACAGAATATATCGGGTGCATTTCACAAACTTGCTCCATTCTTTAAATTGTATTCTGTTTACGCATATGATTACGAGCAAGTTTTGTCATTACTACAGGTACATTTATCACATAAATTCATTATTTGAAGTTTACGTCTATAGAGATAAATTCCTTTTCCAGGCTAAGCAAGAAACCGACCCTGCCTTCAAAGATTTTATTGGCAAGCAAGAAACAAGGCCAGAAGTCGGCAGAAAGTTACCTTCATTATTAATCACTCCAATTCAAAGAGTACCTAGATATAAATTACTTCTACAGGAAGTATTGCAACATACACCTCACAGACATAAAGAATATAATTTATTACAAGGTACTCATAAAGTAAAAATTATATCTATTCGTATAACTTAAAATGATCTAATTCTGTATTAAGTATTGTATGCATAATCAATTGATTTTACAGTATGCTTGGTAGAGGTTGAAAAAGCTGCGAGGCATATAAATGGTTTTATCGAACAGCATGAAGAAACGCAAAAATTACTGAAGCTTCAAAAATGTATAGCAAACCCGATTAATTTGGTGAAACCTGGCAGGAAATTGATTAAACAGGGAGCATTGATGAGAGTCTCGAGACGAGGAAGTTCTGCATACAGAAGATATTTCGTACTTCTTAATGATATTCTATTATATTGCAAAGGTGATCCTGAAAATTCTTTGACTATATGTTGCGTTTTGCCATTGAATAAGTGCAAGATCGAATCCGTTTTGAGCGGTGGATTGTTCCGTGTTACTTGTCTAAATGAGACTCTCCTACTTTATTCTGAGAAGGATGATAGTAATTTATGGATGAAAGCAATAGAAGGTTCCATAAAAAAGGTACCACTGAACGATAATACATATGCTCTACTAAATGTTACATATTTCAAATAATCTAAATTTTTTTCATATTCTAGTACACTGAATGTAGGCAAACATTGAGAAAGGATAGCAGTTCAAGGAAACCACTAAGGCGGAATAATCTTTATTTATTTCCATCAGAGAATATACCAGCAGTTGCTGGTAAGCGGAAAAGGGCCAGCGAAGAGACTGAGGTTTTGTAACAATCTTTTTAAACTCAACAAATTGCGTATATTCATTCTGACAAATATTTAAATGAAAATTTTAACAGGTTAACCTGGATGCATCGAAAATTACGTACTTAAAAAAGGATAACGAGGCCGATGCAGATATTCAATCGGAAAATAGCTGTTTACTACTGTTTAAACGGTTTAAAAGATTAAACAATGACGAGAAATCCGTGGACACGAAGTATTACGAACAAAGTATCAGTCATGTAAGTTTAAGGTTATGCTATATAAACGTAAAAGATGTAAATGCGGTATTAACTTTTGTACACTTTTTTTGCAGAACTTTACCGGCAAAGAAAATGTAAATGTTTCAGAATATAATACACACTGTTTATCCGCTGTTCCATCGACGAATATTAATGACGAATCGTCCAGACTCAGAGCTGTCAGTGAATTCTTTGCATCTCTTGGCTCGACATTGAGGGGACTCTTCCGATTTAGATAGCATTGTTTTATGAAACCCGAAATAAAGTTGCCGAAATATGAAGATAGTCATTTCAAATGCAAATGTCTTGACCTTGTCTATTTCAAATAAATATTTACAACGAAATATACTTCCAAAAACGGTCCGCCATTTATGTCTAAATTCTTCATAGCTAACACAACAAGCAAGTAAATTACTAGCTACTCTCTGTACTACGTATTCTATAGAAATGATATCCTATATTGTAAAAATACCGAAACAAAATAAAATAATAATGCAAGCAGATAATAATTCTCGTTAATAAATGAGCCTGGATGCACCCCCATGTAATTTATTAATATTAACCAGATATATCAGTTCAGAAGGAAAATCCCCAAATTGAGCTAAACGAAGCATGACCGATACCTACAAATGATAAGAGAAACGAATCTTTTATCGTAGAATTAAGAATATATATCATTTCTAATCCAAGGTAGGATAGATGTTTAAGTGTCTAATGAAAGATAAGATAGATAATAAGAGAACGTAAGAAAGACAAATAATGGATAACAAAATGAGTAATACAGATATTGCGATGGTCTATTGCAAACAGCAAAGGGCTGTATTTCTTTAGCAGCTTCAATTATATTAAGATTGTTTATTATTGGCATGCTCAAAAAGTACCTTTTGCTTTTGAATTCATTTTTTACGATACATACCAAGTTCAAATCATTTTCTCTGTAGGTTATGTTTATATTGTTGAATTGGCAAAATAACAGGGTAAATGAATCATTTCATTAAAGCTCTGTATGTTTCCATACTTTCGAAAACAATTAACTAATATTTTCTGAGGAAATACTAATGAGATATTGAAGAGATTTACTTTTCCCATTAAGGCAAAAAGAATATGCGTATGGTAGAAAATATATATATTTTTTTTTAATACAATGACAACATGAGAAGAGCCATGTATTTTTCAATTAACTGCAATTAAATTGTTTCCTTTTTCATTCGTAATTATTGTGTATACACTTTTGTTAATAAGGCACAATATTCGTAAATCATTTGTATAGAATAAATCACTTATGAATTAAAGCTTTGTATTTTTTAAACATAAGCCACATGCCAAGTAGATATTGTATCTATTTATCATAATAATGTCCACATACTTTTAATATTCTTAGAAGAAGCTTTGGAGGAAGTAGAAAAACTATATATAGATTATGTTTGAAAGCTATTGAAGTTATTATACATGTACAAGAAGAATATATTTTATATAAAAATAAAAATCATTTGGATTTGAATAAGAGCTAAATTATTTTCATTAATCATTGTCTAGTTATTACTACTTAGTATAGCTTTATGATTTTATAAAATGTATGCACATATGCATGTAATTCATGCAAATAAAATACATATGATTTATTGTAGTGCGCACAGAACATTTCAAACATGAATGGCATAATATCTGAGATGGAACAAATTATCAGTCAGCTGGAAAGGGGGACAGTAGTAACAAAGTTTTTCTCGAGAAAGAGGCCAGAGAAAAAGACCCTCATGATACGAAGGGAAACTAGGCAAATCGTATGGTCCAGAAGTGCAACATTCAGACCTTTCGACGGTTCAGGTAAAGATATTGGAAGTTCCAAGCATGCACTAACAAAACGTAATGGGACAACTTAATTCTTCATTTCTAAGGAGGCATTTAACAGAAGATTTCATTTTTGCTGATCATCACAAAAGTGAAAGGATTAATGTAAATGCCTATCTTTGTACATCCAAAGTACATCTGTCCAGTTTCGAGACGATTGAAATAAATTTCCACCTAACATTTTAGGCGATCTTTTTGCATGGTTATGAAGATATATCTACAGCAAAAATGGGCTAAAATATTATCTGAGGATACTAGTTATAGGTCAAAAACCTGAAGGAAAGGTTCGTGTGAATAATGTACATGGGTGAGTTTATGCAAAGATACAACTTAAATCGGTTAATGATTTCCATTTAATAAGCTTATACGTACGTATTTTCTATGCCCGATGTTCTAATTAAATCGTTTTTTCCACCCTGATCATTGTCCATTTCGATATTGTTCAAACACGTATTTGTATGAGTATGCATAGCTTGGTGGACATTTCCTTCATTTTTGGTCTACAAACAAGTGTGCCCATGAGTACTGTTGATATATTGGATCAACCCCTTTAGATATCATGGGTATTTTGTTGAGGACAAAACTATTACAATAGATAATTGTTGTGCACTAATTGTATATATCACAGCAAGAAAATTGTACATTGTATATACCTGTATAATACTGTGTTATATGTTTCAAGTGGAAATGGATACGTATTTAAACGAGTGTTACGTCTTCTGATTTTAGTTGAAATTAGAGAAATCAAAGAAATTAAGGTAGGAAAGCATTCAAAGGATTTCGAGAAATGGCCGGAAGATGCGAAAAGAATAGAAAACCTTCGGTGCTTCGTGGTATACTATGGCTCTGAGTTTCGGCTCAAAACTCTTTCAATTTCTGGTAAATATATTTTTGTTGCACTGAAAAATATTATTCAAACTATGAACTTAGGCCTATTTACTTTTTCATATTCGTTTCAGCTCTCAGCGAGAAAGAATGTGAACTTTGGGTAAAAGGATTAAATCGCTTACTACAAGATACTGTGAAAGCTCCTTACCCACTGCAAGTTGAAAGATGGTTAAGGAAAGAGTTTTATGCAATGGAAAATTCGAGAGAAACGTAAATTTTCACGTTCTATTTAAACGTTTTGTTTTTCAATATGGTGAAGAATATGAATAGCATTTACAAGTAATTTAGCAATAACAATGTCTTACATTTTGCAGAGTTAGCTTGAAAGATATCAAAGCATTTTTGCCTAGAGTTAATTGTAAAATAGCGACAATTAAACTTAGGGAACTCTTCCAAGAAATAGATACACGAAACAGAAATGAACTCGGATTCGATGATTTCGTCGTATTGTACCATAAGCTTGTGTTCGATCCAAATGTAAGTTATAAATTTATTTGCTGTTGTCGACGTTCGTCTATCATTGTGCATCATTTCTGCACTCTTACAGAATCTTACAGATTGGACTAAATTACTTAATTATTCGAAAACGGGACAAATTGTTACCGTCCAAGATTTCCAAAACTTCTTAACATCTGAACAACAAGATGCTTTAGGGAACAACGAAGTTGAAGTGTCTTGCTTTATCAGAGATTATTTACAAGATCCGCAGAGAGATGTACAAGAGCCGCACTTCACGTTTTCAGAATTCATCGATTTCTTATTTTCAAAACAAAATTCCGCCTGGGATTCAAAGTATTCGCGTATTTATCAGGACATGACGAAGCCCCTGGCGCATTATTGGATAGCTTCATCGCACAATACGTAAATATGCAAATATATAGATTTATTCTGACACCTCAGTAATTACTTTCTACTAAGAATTGATTTAAATGAACTATTCTTTATAGATACTTAATGGGAGATCAAATTAGCAGCGAAAGTAGTTGCCAAGCCTATGTCCGTGCCCTCCGTGCTGGTTGTCGATGCATAGAACTCGATTGCTGGGATGGACCAGACGGAATGCCGTTTATATTTCACGGACATACACTTACTACGAAAATAAAATTTTTAGACGTTATTAAAACAATCAAGGAACACGCATTTGCTACTTCCGAGTGAGTATGGGCATTTTTTTTTGTTGTACAACATAAATATCACTGTGCTGAAAGTGTTTAACGCTATTTGTACAGAATTAAAATACACATTTATAATACGTTTCGTAGCTATCCAGTAATTTTATCTATCGAGGACAATTGCACATTGCCGCAGCAACGTAAAATGGCAATCACAATGCAAGAAGTATTCGGTGATATGTTACTAATTCAAGCTGTTGATAAAAACGAAAGTTGCCTACCATCGCCGCAGGCACTCAGAAGAAAGATTATACTGAAGCACAAGAAGTTGCCTGACGGCGTTGACGAAACATCGTTCCTGATTCGAAACGATGAGAGTAGACAAGAACTGGACCTTAGAAATACAGTGAAGAATGGTATTTTGTATCTCGAAGACCCTGTCGACAGAGAGTGGAATCCGCATTTTTTTGTATTAACGCAGCAAAAGTTATTCTATACGGACACATTTTCTAGAACTCAAGAGACTGAGCACGATGATGATGAGGAGGGTGTTGTTCGACGACCAACCGATGTACGTACATACGTGAGAGGTGTAATGCATTGGATAGTTCTAACTTCAGACATTTTTTATCATAATGTAGGGTGTACCGAATGATGAATTGCATTTCGGAGAAAAATGGTTTCATGGTAAATTGGCAAGGGGAAGGGAAGAGGCAGAAGAATTGCTACGACGTTACTCGCACCTTGGTGATGGCACTTTTTTAGTTAGACAATGCGTTACTTTTGTGGGCGATTATTGTCTTTCCTTTTGGCGCAAGGGAAAAGTGAATCATTGCCGTATTAAACTCAAACAAGAAATGGGCCAAACACAATACTATCTCATCGATACAAATTGCTTTGATAGTTTGTATAGTTTAATCACGCACTACCGTAGTCATCCCCTGAGAAGCCAAGTAAGAATAAGTAGACCCTCGCATTATTATTAATTCCTACATAATGGCTTTTAATTAATAAATTTTATGTTTGGAATGAATAGGAGTTTTTAATCACGCTTCAAGAACCTGTTCCGCAACCAAATAAACACGAAGAAAAAGAATGGTGGCATGCGGACTGCACGCGGACTTTAGCCGAGGAAATGTTAAAACGCATACCCACAGATGGTGCATTTTTAGTAAGACCGAGTGATAAGGAAAGCAATTCTTACGCTATATCTTTTAGGTAAAATATCGATTAATCGATTGTATTTCTTAGTACCAATTCATCTTTTCCTATATTTTCTATGATTCCAGAGCAGAGAAGAAAATTAAGCATTGTAAAATTAAGTTAGAGGGACGTTTATACACTCTTGGGAATGTACAGTTTGAGAGTTTAGTCGAATTAGTTAATTATTACGAAAGGCATCCGTTGTATAAAAAAATAAAACTGAGCCATCCCGTTAATCAAGATGTTATTAGGAGAATGGCCCTGGTAGGGGATATATTTTATCTTTTATTACAAATTTATTACCTTTCCTTCTACTGAATTATTTTGTCACATGTAGGATGCAGATGATGGCTCAGTTTACGGTATTCCTGGATACATGGATCCTACGAGTTTTACATCAAAGGTGAGTACAAATACTCCTATTGATCATTATGAAACATGAGACACTTAATTTAAATACATACTATCCAGATCACAGTGAAAGCTATATACGATTACAAAGCAAGGAGAGATGACGAATTAACATTGGTGAAGCATGCTATTATAACAAACGTGCATCGACAAAGCGGTGGGTGGTGGCGAGGGGATTATGGTGGTAAAAAACAACACTGGTTCCCCGCTAATTACGTGGAGGAAGTAGAACCGCAAGACAATCAAGCAGATGTGAGTTATTTTATGAACATATTTGATAGTTAGCATTAAATATTATTATATGTAATCTTTGCTTTATAGTCAACAGATTCTATGATGTTTGGTAGTCTACAAAAAGGATCGTTGGACATTATGGGTGCTGTAGTTGAACTAAGAGTAGGTGGACGACCCGGTTTGGAATGGGTACTAAGAATACAAAATCCTAGTATGTGTTCAGTATTCGAAGTAGCTACTTCTTCTAAAGATACCGCGCTAGAATGGATGTCTAGCATTAAAGAAACAGCACAGAATGCAAGTGTCAGGGTAAATATGTACAATCTACCACACAATTAAAATAGACGCCCTTCTAAAAGATTAATTACATTACTTAATTACATTCGGTCTTGCTCAGGAAAATCAACATAAAGAAATGGAACGCGCGTGGAGAATAGCTAAAGAAATGTCGAACCTCATAGTTTACTGTAGATCGGTTGCGTTTAACTTAGATAGAATAAGAACGAAAGGTTTCGTGTATAACGAAATGAGTAGCTTCCCTGAGACAAAGGCTGAGAAACTCATGTGTCAACAAGAGAACAAGTTCTTCGTGAAATATCACCAGGTAAAATAACAGGAAGATAAGCATTATTTTCGAGGCCATTGGTACGCTTACGATTATCATTTCTTAGGTTCAATTTAGCAGAGTGTATCCAAAGGGGCAACGTATAGATTCGTCGAATTACAATCCTGTACCGATGTGGAACGCTGGCTGCCAAATGGTAGCGTTAAACTATCAAACCGGGGATAAATCGATGCAACTTAATCAAGCGAAATTCAGAGAGAACGGCGGTTGCGGATATATTTTGAAGCCTGAGTTTATGTTCAGAGACGACTTTAATCCATACGATAAAAGCTGTTTGAACAAAGTAGAATCGCTCAAATTGTCTATAAAAATTATCGGAGCAAGGCATCTGATTAGGTCAGGAAGGGGTATAGCTAGCCCGTTCGTTGAAATTGAAATTATAGGAGCAGATTTTGATTCTGGTACAAAGCTGACGACAAAAACGATACGTAAGTAGAGTAGTTGGTATACACTTATATGTATAAACACTTTAATATATGAGCAATAATAACGCTGAAATTGTAGCTGATAATGGATTCAATCCCATGTGGAATGAATCCTGTGAATTCGAAGTTTCCAATCCCTACTTCGCATTTATTCGGTTCGTCGTGCAGGATGAAGATATGTTTGGTGACAGTAATTTCATTGGACAAGCCACTTACCCAGTACGTATCCGATGCGAAGTTATTTAAATTTAGTCATGCAATATCCTATCATAACTGATTATTATAGATCCGATGTTTACGCGCCGGATATAGAAGTGTACCGTTAAAAAATAGTTACAGTGAAGATTTAGAGCTGGCATCGTTACTAATACACCTTCGAATTATATCCTCTGGAGTAAGTATAGCACGTAATTATTACGAAATTTCTTGGATATGTTTTCTATATTGTGCATAAACTATTGCAGACACAATTATAAACCCAATATCAAGGTATGAGTGAGCTCCAGGTGCTTGATACATATTACAATTGGGAAAAGGTAAATGTCTAGAAATGGCATATCTTTACCAAGCAGCTTCCACATTTATAAACTGCATTATTTTAGATAACTTCTCAATGTAAATACAATGAAATGAAGTGGACTGAATGTCTAAAGGTAGGCGAAAAATGACTATAGAAGACTGGGGATTCGCAAGCACTACACTTCGACACATGATTAATGATTACAAAAAGTAATCGTGTATACTTCTATCTTTAAAAGCAATTACACAGGCAATTTAGGAATTTTAACTGTTATGCATAATGATGGAAGGAATTGTTGGTTGCAGTATTGAAGAAATAGTGAGCGTTATAGCGAAGAAGTTAAGCGCAAAGACAGCAATATCTTTTTAAAGAAGTAGCGTAATGGTGTTATAACGTAAAGATTTTAAAGAAATTTGTAACATATTTTTATGTAGTTTATAACTCGTAAAAATCATTTACCTCAGCGTAGTAAACGGTATATCGAACAAAATGATAAATGTTTATACAGAAAACAGCTCATCGATGACTAACCGTGCGAGACACATATACCTTTGTTACGTTATATCATACCTCTTTTTTTATTTAGACAATCGCATAGATACGAGTAGCAGAGCAGTAAAATATATATTTTAGACTGAACTAAAAACGCGCAATACGCTTCCGCTTCTTTTCATTAGCGGAACAAATTTCCATTAATACTATTTATTATTTCACAGATAAATAGTTTTGGCATTAACAACATAGTTATTTAAAGTAATTAGATGTTCAGAGGCTGATTGTTAAAAGTGGGCGTGCATTATCTTTTATGTAGAATACACGCTTTACGAAGCGGTCTATCAATGTGCTTAGACAATACATAAAGATACATATCCATCGATAGAATAGTAAAGTAAAATTCAAGATCAGTCAGTAAAGTTATACATATCATGGAAATATTGCATATCGATGCCATCTTTCATGTTTCCATTTTTTATATTTGCGTACAAATTGCGTATTTTGTATTCCATATAATCTGTTTTACCATTGCTACTTAATTAGTAAAGGTTTTTTCTGTAATTATGAATATTACCATAGTCCGCTGATTCTACACAATGAGAGAAATGTTTGGTATACCGTATATCAAACACATCACTTACAAATCTCATACATAAAGAAGTATGTGAAAATGTTTTATCCTAGCGGACGAATTTTATTTATTTTATTGGGAATACACGTTTTAACAAGTCAATAAATGATGCGATTTTTTGTGTAATTCAATTTCTTATAGATGAACATTGTAATTAAAGTATGATTCAGCTAGCGTGCCTTGATAGTACGATTTTGGACTTAATAAATGTATATTACAGCGGCGATAGAAACAGATACATTTGTCTTTTGAAACAAAACGTGTAATTCAAATAACATTTTGCAATCCATATGCATATCAAACCTAAATACATGTATATGTATGTATATTAGACTCTGAATATAATGTACGCAACCAGTGCATAAGGATAAAAAATAAACTATCCCATGCTGATATTTCATTGTTTCCTATATACACGTCGTTTATAAAAGGAACATTTTCTAATGCTATATTTTCCTCGATTTCTGTCATTCTTATCTAATCTTTAATTTTTCCCCCCCGTAATTTGCTTATTTTGTTTCCGAATTTT
The DNA here is from genome assembly GCA_023838395.1 of Holcopasites calliopsidis. Lineage (NCBI taxonomy): Eukaryota > Metazoa > Arthropoda > Insecta > Hymenoptera > Apidae > Holcopasites > Holcopasites calliopsidis. Next base: position 4,673,028 of record JALHAQ010000012.1, on the reverse strand, counting down.
AGCTTGAAAAGTTCTTCTCTACGAAATATCTCTCGTATGCCTTTGCATGATGTAGAAATCAAAAGGAGCGATTAATGTAGATATTTTATTAGATGAAACGTGTCAAAAATATAACATTATACATACTCATTAATTCTAAGTGTAGAGCTTTTCGTAACTAAAAAGGAAAAGTATATATGTATATATATCTCATTATGAACGAAATCTACTGATACGGAGATGTTTACGAATAATAGTAAATGTGAAATTCAGATTTATGGCTTTATAGCTTTGGTTGCAAACGATTTACAAACTCTTCTGAAGATATTCATCAAACAAGAATATAGAAACAGACGGATCGCGTTCGGTTAACAACTTCTTCAAATCAGTGGAATAGCCTGCTAAGTCCCGTACACGTTCGGCCTGTGATTCTAGGAATTGCTCCTCGATATAATGAGCAACAGAAGCATCATGCTTATTGTGAGGCTGTGCCTGAGCGTGTATATGCAGAGCTCCATTCGCGAGTTGCTTCTGAGTATCGAGAGCTTTGGCTAGACTTGTAAGTTCATTCAGTTCTAATACTAGGTTGTCTTTTACCTGAAACATGAATATCATAGTATTAGCAACATTTATAATGCTCTTGATATTCCTCCTTATGCGAATACAAATTGTTAAGTAAGTAGATATACGTACAGGCTTCTCAAAGCGTGGCAGCTGATTGAAGTTCATGCTACCGCCTCGTTTGGCTATAAATTTGATCACATCAATCGCATCCTCCCACATTTTGTCAGAATATTTTCGGTACAATTTCTTAAATCCTTCGCGCTGATCTTCATAGTTTCCAAAATAGCTAGACATCAACAGAAACTCGAAACTGGACTCGAGATTGGCATTTGCATAAGCTTGTAGATCGACTACATGCTCCTCGATTGCTCCATACTTTGCGTTACAATTTGGTATCAATTCGGAATCTAATGATTTAAATATTAATCTAAACGTATGAGCATAAATGGATTTTGGATACATTTAAGTATACTTTGGAGTGTTTGAGATTTGTCTATTACCTGGTTCAGGTATCGCGCTACACGCTTTTCCCACATCTGTGTAGCAGAATTTAGCAGAGGCGCCTGCTAAGAGAACGGACAATACTCCGAAAAACAACATGTTGTCTGCAAGTTCAAAGGATATACTATGAGTGACACATACTTGAAGTATTACAAATACTGATTATTTCTACTAACGATCTAAAGAATCGATCGTCCGTATCAATTAAGGTTATCTATGACCGTTAAGATCTGTTCCCCCATCCGTAAAGCCGATGTACTTGTAAAACTAACAATATTAATATCCTTAATAATTCCAAACACTATATTTCAATACTGCATACATATGAATGACGAACGTTGGTATGGTTGAAATTACGAGGGCGGAGATTCCAACAATAAAAGCGGCGGACGATAACCCATTTACGAGTACATGCAAGTTAACACTGATAATGCATGACATCGGAATGCAAAATAAACGTGGCGCATCTGAATATAATCTACAAACGTCACACGCTTGTGTGGAAAGAAAAATTTACACTGTCGGACAGTGATACAGGACTATAGTGTTACTCTCGTCATTGCATTGAAATACGCAGTACCTCGGGGTAATGAAAATTACGAAATGTACGAATGAGCTTATATACTTTGCTGTAAGGTTAATTTATACATTGCATACGATTAATTGTACTGTAATGAAATAAACTTGAATTACCCTAATTACATTACCTGTACAAACGACGTGCACGTTTAAAGGGAAGCAACGTGAATACTCTCGCTTCGACGTTCTTCCAACAATGAACTTCGGGTAACCACGTTCGTTGGTAGTTTCACATAGTCATAGTCAGCTGATAGGTAGAGCGCATGCGTGATACAAAAGGGAATAGAAAATTCCAGTTACTCCCCGCTGATTAAAGTACACGAATGGTACGCATTTGTTGGTCAATTATTAAATGATCGATGGCCGTACATCGTGTTTAGTTCACGCACGTTCTCTTATCATCTAGCTTCACTAAAAGGCAGCCTTCTATACCAGTGCGTATAAAGGTTGCTCCCGACAAACAGCCAAATAACAAGTAGTCTCGCGATTATTTTCAATTATAGCTTCTGAAAGTACAATTTCAACGATGAAGCTGCTCACCGTTTTCCTTGCTGCTTTCCTCTGCATCAGTGGATCGCTAGGAGATACACTTAAATGTAAGTTTATTATTTATTTTACAATGTTTCAGAATACCCTGTCCTAACAAAACGCGTGAAACCCTTGACCTAGCTTGATTTCGTCATTTCCCGTCAGCTCCTATTGTCCCTTTTCGCATTTGACGTCGACATTTGTCGTCCTTGAGTGGATCATTTTGTTCAGGTACGATGTATTTATTGAAATTTGTGTATTACAGTTCGTATCTAATTATATCACTAAAAAAGCGAACGCAATCTGGTGATGGTATAGCGCAATAAGTTGACGCGCATTTTCTTTGTAAACAACTTGCTTCTCACGACATACATGTATGTTGCATGTCATTTATGTTTCAAATATGTGCTTCATGGAATCCGATATCGTGCGCTTCAAATAGTAGCATTAATGATCCTAATAGCAGATGTTAATGATCTTATGCCAACGCACCTTCATGCGAACTGTAAACATTCCTCGTTGTATCTGTATCGCTTTGATACAGTGATTCAGTTTTGTACAGTTATATTTCTGATGGAAGTTACATTGTTAACGAGCCAAAGTTTGTCTATCGGTTGCACGAAGGAAATGAGTTTGCACATTCCTTTCTTTTCTCTTTGGTTTTTTCCTGCATGGGTCACAGGAGATACTTTAAACCTATTAGTCATGATATGATTTCATAGTTTCCGTCATATTCTGCTTTTTTAAACATGATCAGAACTTTGTCATTGCAGATATCGAGTAAACGATTAAACGTGCAATGCAATTTCTAAAATGATGTCATCTTTTAATTTAATTGTTCGTTGTTTCACTTATCATTTTATACATCCTCTTGTGACGTACTTGTATTCTTTGGAATAAATGTTTCGGATATCTCTGCACGAGTCTTATCTATGGAAACTTGTGTTTCGCGTGGTAGAGGAGGGTCAGCTTTATTCTGCTTTGGCAAGAAAAAGAAATTATTTTTTATATGTGTTGATGGAGATAAAGCTTTAATATTAGATATCTTTACACAAAGCTTGTTACTAATATTATTTGCACGCATCACTATCAATTGAGATTACATAGTTACATAGCTTATTTTGGAGGTATTTGTAGAGCAATCTGAAAGTATTTCACATGGACCCTCATGGCTCCAAACTGTTAATTACTGACCATTATTAGCAATCTTGTTTGCACAATGATAACATTAGATAAGATTTACGTGACAATATAAGCGTATTGATTGCTGCACGCTCTAAAGTCCATAGGGAATATGAGTGTATTGTACATTATTCCGAGAAGCCTGATAATTTAATCAAAACTACTTTATATCATGACTTCCGTCTGTTCCCTGCTTTACAAACGAAATTCAAATGGATATACTAAACATGCAATTCAATGAACATCCCTTCTTTCACAATAATTTCTTCCATGCTATTATTATTGTAGTATTTGTAGTTATATCAATACATATTAAACAAATTCTTATGTCGAATAAAGTTGCTCAAGAATTGCAATTGTACATCTAATATTGAAAGATATTCGAGATAATGTAGTAAATATATTATAAAACAAGAAAAGAGTAATGAAACATTAAAATAATCTATATCCATACATGTTTCTGTAATTATAATAGATTAAAAAGTGTGATCTTATCTTAAATAAAAGGTATTATGATCTTCTGACTGAATCGTGATAATTGTTCTATTGTCTATTTGGAGCTATAAATAACTGGTGTACCCTTCAACATTATGAAATGTTGCAATAATGCTTTCATGCTTTTGAAAACCTATATCTTACCGTTAACAAATTTTACATTAATTAATATTTCCAGGTACACTTAAGCCTGCAGATGTACCGAAATTGTGGCTGGACATGGTCAAACCATGCACCGAAATTTTGGAATCCCAGGTGAAAACTGAAATTGAAGCTGCTATGACTTATCTTGCAATGGTAATTAAACCGATTTTTATTATTTAGCTGTATATCTTTATGAAACCATTGTACTTACAAATGTATACACTCACATTGCAGGGTGCTCACTTTGCTCGTGATACAGTCAATCGTCCTGGATTCAGCAAGTTCTTCTTTGAAGCTGCCAACGAGGAACGGCAACATGCAATAAAGATTATTGAATACTTATTGATGCGTGGTCAATTAACAAATGATGTTAGCAAACTTTTGAAATTCCCCTTGGTACGTATTCAAAGTAGTCCATCTTTAACATCGAGTATATCAAAATTTATAGCTCGCAATCTCAATGTAAATATCAATTTCAGAAACCAAAACGTGAAACTTGGTCCAGCGGACTCGAGGCCCTTTCAAATGCTCTTGACTTAGAAGCTAGCGTTACACGTAACATTCGCAATATTATCATAAAATGTGAAAATCCGGACAACATCCATTTCAACGATTATCATGTAAGGCGCATCGTAATATATTACCTAATTATTGTTCAAACATGTTAAATTCCTTTCTTTATCAAATCATTCAATTTCAGCTGGTGGACTACCTCACTGGAGATTTCTTGGACGAGCAATACAAAGGACAGCGTGATCTTGCTGGAAAGATATCAACTTTAGGTAAAATGATGGCAACGCACGGAGCATTGGGCGAATTCCTGTTCGATAAGAAACTTTTGAACGGAGAACTTTAATTTCTATTTGAATACAAAAAAAAATCTTATTCCAAATGTATATGGCCATATTTAGAGCGAACTTTGTAACTTAGTTCCGTTTAAGTTTCATTTTTATATGAAAGATAAATTTTGTTCAGCATAGAATATTTTTCTAAATGTGGTCTGTAATATAGGCGTACAAGAATCCCTGTTTACAAATGTCTGTTAAGCTATAATAAATATATTACTCTTACCAAATAAATAAATATTTTAAGATTCATAGAAAATATTGAATGTCGTGTTTGTTCAATTTCTAATCGTCATCAAAATTGATATCAGATATGATATTTGTTTAACATGAGAAGTATATAAAAAGTATAAAGTAATTATTATTATTACAATGTTAAAATATTAACAATAAATTTCGATTATATTATTTGATACAGTGTACTTTCCGCACGTACTGTCATGATAGAAGTAAAATAAAAATCTAAATGGAAAAGAACATCTTCAGAAAGTGTAACAATTGCAAGTATTATTTGAATATTTTATAAATTCTTTAACAAATATTAAATATAAATTTAGTTTAGTATATAATTAATATTTTATCATGGCTTTCTTAAGTGGACAGTATCAGCTAATAATATTGTCATGTATAATTTAAGTAGAGTATGTCAATCATAAGTAGTACAAGTAAATGGTCGGAAATCAGGTAATTAACGTAGTGTGGGTCAAAGTATACCCATCTACTCAATTATGCCTGATGTCCGACCATTTACTTGTACCACTTATGATTGACACATACTACTTAAAATTTGTTGTATATGTAATTAATATTTGTATCATAATTAATATAATATGTATGTATATCTACTTACACACTACGAAATATGGTATAATGGTATTTACAATACCGTGGAAAAAAATGTTCATTAACTTTTCGAAGACGCCTATTATAGAGGTCGCATTTACTCAGCATCGTAAATTCCAACAGAGCTCGCAGTCTTATATCGAATGTCAGAAGGGTACATTTGAATTCTGACCTATCAGGGGACAGCGAGGAAATTCGTTATTTTGAAGCAGAACAGAAAGCAAGGCATTTGCAGCAGCATTCGCAAATTCTGTTTTCGAAGTAAGTGTTATTGTTGTAATTTTTCCCTTTTTTGTAACACAGTTAAGCAACATCTAGAGACTATGTTCTTTAATTGAAGCCTGTGATATTATTGAAGATATTCCTACAACATAAATTCATCGTTCGTCTTCGAAGCAATAAACTTCGTTCTTTCATTCATGCATTGTATAATGTATTGTATAAAGTTGCAATTGTTTATTAGCTTCATCTACGTTCTTTGCAATTCTAATGAATTACTTCCCCTTGCAGAGGTTGTCCTTACTAATTTTATTTATAATTGCAGGCAGCATGTCAGCGATGATAAAGGATAAACAAACCAATTCCCAGACACGACGAACCATTACACAAGTGGAAAATAATTTCAAACAATTAATGGTGTCCAAGGGCACCTCTGTATCTACAGAGAATCCATTAAAAAGTATAGAAAATTTGGACAGTGGGAAGAATCAATGCGGTATTCATTTAGCAAACAGTAAGCAGCAGAAAGAGAATACAAAAAAATCTACAGAATTGATGCCACCGCCGACATCGAATGCAATTACCAAAGCAGTAGAAACCAAGGAAAATAACGTCGACGTTACCAGTAACAAAGGAAACCCAAACATAAAGAATACAGCGAGCGAGAAATCAAGCGAACAAAATAATGCAAAGAATAAAAATCAAAGTGAGAAGAAATGGGTTCTAACGGATTTCGATATTGGACGTCCTTTGGGAAAGGGGAAGTTTGGAAATGTTTATCTGGCCAGAGAAAAGAAGTCGAAATTCATTATAGCCATGAAAGTATTGTTTAAAGCACAGATACAAAAAGCTGATGTTGAACATCAAGTTAGAAGAGAAATAGAAATTCAGACGCATTTGCGGTAAGAATTTGGAGAATTCCATTTTTACATTGCAGGTGTTCACTTGTTAATGGTTAGGGGTTGGTTTGAATTCTTGAAACTGCAAACATTTTTGGCTCTCGTAATGTTTTGAGTTTTCAACATTTCAATCAGCAGATCCCTATTAATAATAATAATGTAATACAATAATTTTTCAATTAAGATAAATATAAGATTATCTCTTCCCACAGACATCCAAACATTTTGAAAATGTATGGCTACTTTCATGATGACAAGAGGGTATATCTAATTTTGGAATATGCTCCAAATGGAGAATTATTCAAGGAATTAAATGCTCAACCAAACAAGCGTTTTGATGAAATTAGAACAGCGACGTATATATCTCAACTAGCAGATGCCTTGAAATATTGCCATAGTAAAAAAGTCATACATCGAGATATCAAGCCTGAAAATTTGTTGCTCGGAGTAAAAGGAGAATTGAAAATGGCAGATTTTGGCTGGTCTGTTCATGCTCCTTCCTCTAGAAGGAATACCCTTTGTGGTACTTTAGATTACCTACCACCGGAAATGGTTGCTGGAAAAACCCATGACCATACTGTAGATTTATGGGGTCTTGGTGTTCTTTGTTACGAATGTTTAGTCGGTACCCCTCCATTCTTAGCGAAAACTTACGAAGAGACTTATATGAAAATCAGAAAAGCTCAATATAACTTTCCCGAATATGTAAGCGAGGGTGCTAGGAATTTAATATCTCGGGTAATCTATATAAATGTTCATCTTGTGCTTTAAACTACATTATTAGTAAGATTAATATTTTAACGTGATTATATTCAAGCATAATTTTTTTTTTTCAGTTATTAGTAGTTGAACCAAATCGAAGGTTGCCCCTGGATCAAGTTTTAAAACATCCCTGGATTGTACAGAACCGAACAACGGAACCACACGTTCAATAGTGGTGTAGCCAAATTGAAAGTTTTATATTTTATTTTATAAAGCGGTTACATTTCATTGGACAGACTATGCAATGAAATTTCGATTTTATATTGTGATCATCACGAAACGAATTTGTTGAACGACAATAACATCATAAATACTGTTTATAATCGAACATGACATTATATATTATTTCGTGCTTACACTCTACTAATAGTTAAGTTAACATCTAATAGTAGAATCGTTATCGTTTAAAAGTACATTTTAGTAAGCAAGCAAGCTTAAGTTTACCAAGTTCCGCTTAGTTCTTGCAACGTAATTTATTTGTAACCAGACTGAGACATGAGTGGTTGGTGAAGGTGTTTTATAAACGTTTTAATATTCAGAATAAGTAATAAATAGTTTAATTAAAGAATTGTGATGTGTAAGAAAGTTATATATTAAGCATTTTAATATGAATAAAATTCCGTATTGCAAACTTAAGGAAATTACTTAAATTAATCAACAGTTTGCTGAACGTAACTTTTATTTTAATTTATACAAACTTTATAAACACGGTTTTATGTATAGAAATACTATTGAAACAATATCCTATTGCGTATGTTCCAATAAAGGTGAAGAACATTGTAGACTTTAGCTTTAAAGTAGTAAATCAGAAATGGTATTACACTTATACCTTCGATCATTCGGGATAAACACTAAAGTACGTCAACTATAAAAATAATGCGAAGGCATGGAGTATATATATTTTTTACATCTTGTTATTTACCGTCTTTCGTTTAAAAGTAATTTGCAGTGGAAGATTTTTTTCATGCTTCTTTATTTAAGAATTGGTGTTTCACGTTTCCATAGGTTCCATAACTACGTCAACTATTGGCGTATCTGCCGGCGTTTCCATAGGTGTTTCGTCTGTCTTTTTCTTGATCGAATACAATCTTTTCAATTTTTCGTAATGCTTAATATCCTGTTGGCAACAGTTTGCGTTTATACACGTATATTTAATTAACGTCCATGAAAAACAAATGTATACCTTCTCCTGCACGGACGGCCTTATTTTGTCGAACGCAGATAACATATGCCGCATAGCAATTTCTGGTTGTCCAGTGTAATGTACATTCATTAGCTCTCGTAACGATTCTATTCCAGCTTCTCTGATTAGAGCTGCCAGATCAGCGCCAGTATAGCCCTCACATTTACTGTTACATCCTATTTCTTCAAGATTCACATCCGCAGCCAATTTTGGTTTGGTTGCATTCTGCAAATAGAGATTTAGATTTAGGAGTGTACCAAATAAACGAGGCCCTTCCGTCATTAATAATTGACGAGCGAACAACCTTTGTCAGTGCTCTTAAGATATCAACACGATCTGCTGCGGTAGGCAAATCAACGTATAAAATTTTATCCAATCTCCCCGGTCTTAATACTGCTGGGTCAATAATATCGGGACGATTGCTCGCAGCCATTAAAAATACTCCCTGCCGTCCTTCTACACCGTCCATTTCGGTGAGCATTTGATTCACTACTCGTGAAGTAGCAGAACTATCGCCCTCCGATCGCCTTGGACACAATGCGTCCAATTCGTCGAAAAATATCACACAAGGCGCAGAGTTTCGAGCTCTAATGAAACACTGCCGAACTGCTTTCTCGCTTTCACCAACATACTGAAATAGGGAAAAGTCTTAGTCGCCTAATAATGTTTATTCTACTATTTCGAGTTATTACCATATTCAAAAGTTCTGGCCCTTTAACGGAAATGAAGTTGATACCGGCTTCGTTTGCGATAGCTTTGGCTAACAAAGTTTTACCACAACCAGGTGGACCACATAATAATACTCCAGTAGGCGCAGTTAATCCCAGCGCTGCAAAGTGTTCGGAATGTCGCACTGGTGCCTAAAACAATATCAGAATGTAACGAAAATTGTCGAAGGAAAATACGTGTCAGTTTTTGAATGTTATCCATATAATTTCATCGAATTGTATTGAAAGCGAAGTACACTCACAAGTATAGCCATTTGTAATTCTTCTCTAACATCTCGTAGGGAGCCAACATCGTCCCATGTAACATCAGGTACTGTTGCAAAGCCTTCCCTCTTCGCAGATGGCTGAGTAATGCGAACAGCAGTTTCAAAATCACTGTGTTCGATACACAAACTTGATAGTCGGTCTGAGGGAATCGGTGGATCTTTACGAAGCCAAGTGAGTAAGCCAGTTAGATCAGGGGATTTGGAATTCTCCTGTGTCACATCCATCTCTACATTTGCCTGCGGACTCTCCGGATTGCTTGTCCTGTTTAATTTACCAACATCGCTCTGATCCGAAGTAGATGGTTCGGTAGGTACATCTTCAACTAAATTGCCAGTGTTTTCAAAATTCGGCGTTTCCTTTCCGTCGCTAGCATTATCATCTGTTATCTCTGACGGTTTGTCAGCTGGCACTGTTTTATTTATGTCTTCAAATATCCTAATCGAAATATGAGACCATTGAGCTTGTTAGATGAGTTACTATTAACGTACTTATCAAGAGTTACCTGTCCACAGCAGCCATAGCTGCCTCTCGAATCAACGCAACTAAATCGGCACCAACGAAACCAGGCGTTAGGGATGCTATAGTAGATAAACTAACACTTGGAGCTAGTGCTACCTTTTCTGTGTGCACAGCTAAAATTTTTGTTCTTGCATCTCTGTCCGGTATTCCCAGACACACTTCATGGTCGAATCGACCGGCTCTTCTCAATGCGGGATCCAAGGCATCTGGTCGATTCGTTGCCCCGAGTACTAGTACCCTGGTTCCATTCTCTTTTAAACTCAATTCTGTTTAAGAAAACACTGCTTGTTTGATGAATCGTTTTAAGACTAGTGTAATTAATTACAATTTACTTATCACAATTATGTACCGTCCAAGCACGATAATAATTGTGCAACAATCCTCCTTTCCATTTCCCTCTGAGCCGTGGCTCTGTGCGGGGCTACACAATCAATCTCGTCTAAGAAAATCACGCAAGGTGCAACAGCAAGCGCTTGCTCGAATAGTTCCCGAATTCTTGCTTCACTTTCGCCTGATACTCCAGCTATTAACTCCGGCGCTGCTACTTTCAACAACGGTACTCCCAATTCCTAATTTCGAAACATGCGAGATAAATATTTTTCTCAGAAATAAAAAATTCACAAACAGAACGTGTCTTACTCCTGCAATAGCATACGCTAGTAAGGTTTTGCCACATCCCGGCGGACCGTGAAGTAAAAGTCCTCTTGGCGGTGCTATGCCAAGCTGTTTAAAGATTTGTGGATGCTTCATATGCGCGAGCAGTTTGCATACAGTTTTCAAAACCTTCTCATTCCCTCCCATGTCTGCGAACGTGACTTTTGGTTCGGAAATAGGCACTCCTTTAGCCTTTTTCGTGAACCCGTATTGGCTACTATCTACATCCTTTTCACGCTGTCTCTTTTTCGATAATTGCTCTGTTACCGTTGAGGCTGTTGCAGTACCTGCTGCTCTTGCCGTTATATTTTGCTGTATTTCCCTTGTGGGCTATAAAAATTGAGATACTTATTTCAACATGTCCTCAGCAGGATCATAATAATGCATTCAACAAATCTAACAGACATAAAAGAAAGCTTAATATTTACTGGATTTAGTTTTTCAACTGGCACAACTGGTGCAGGCTTTTGCATAGATAAAGATGGGCCTGGCTTTTGTTCTTGATTCTTTTCCATTACATCAATTTCACCCATTTTCTTAGCATTAAATTCTGCTTTGTTGGCATCATCGTCACTACTGATGTCTATAAGCTCTTTATCGCTGGAATTCCCATTTTGTTTGTTCTGCGATTTTTTATACATGCTTATCAGCATACCATCTAACATGGTGTTTTGAGGATCTGACTACAATCGATACATTTCCATCAAGGTTTACTATTATTTAATGTATTTAAATAATGTATACGTCAATACCTCAACGTCAACTTCCTCTTCATCCTCTTCCTCCTCGTCGTCATAAGCTGGCCACATACGAGCACCGTATTTCTTTGAAAACATGTCCGTGAATTCGCTGTACGCTTTGCGCACCAACACCCTAAAGGGACCCCTCTTCCTAATACGATAATCTTTGTATTTCTTTTGCAACACATCGGCCATTTCATTAACATCGATGTAGGCTTTATTGTCATTTTCGTGCATGTACTGAAATATTAAAAATATTATATTAGTTAGTTAACACTATAAGTTTACCGCGCAAAATAATTAATGGTAAAAACATGTATAAATTCTTAAATGTACAATGACAAGATAAACACACAAAATTACCGTTTGCATACGGGAAATTAATAGTTGATCCCGAAAGTATCCGTGTGTAGGATCAGTTTTGTATTTACTATTCGTGCTTTTCGATCTTTGTTCACCGCTGGATCCTTGTAACGGTATGATATCAATCGAGGAGTTCAATTTCCCGACTTTCTGCATTTTTCGAATATCAGTTGTAATTAACACTGGTGCGACGATCAAATGATCATTAGATCTTTATTATTACTTTTGCGTACGTTTTGACACGTGTTATCGTACATGTATCAACATTCTTACATCACGAATGCGTCTTCGATTTTACGAAACTTCAATTCGCGAACTATACGAACGAAAGGAAGAGGGCATAAGCGGGAAGAATTAGTGCAGAGGGAACTATCGATGGTACTATCGATAATTATCGATGGCCGCCACTATCGAATCTATCGATAGTTTATTTTATCGAGAGACGTTCAAGTATTTCGTGAAAGTTTAGCGTTTAGTATTTTCAACTACGTAGTCAACGGCGCGCCATCATGGCGATAGGGTTTGGTTGCGTGTTAAATTTGTCGTTGAAAAATTGGTCGTAATGGTCTGAATCATATATTTTTTTCTCTTATTCATTCTCACTATTCCCGAAGATTTTCCTTGCCGTTCTATCCCGATTAATGTTATATGAATCATAAATTTCATCATGGTGAAGTTAACGGAAGAAATGGTTGTGGCTCGGACCCGAGTGTCAGATTTCTCTGCTGTAAAGAAACTTAATTGTTGGTGAGTACTTAGAAGGGCATTGCATTCTTTAAGTAACTTGCTATTTATTCTATTATCGCCCAGAAGTTTCCTTGTTTTGTCATATTAAATTGTCATACTCGATACAATACTTATTTTTTTATTACTGTATCTATAACTGTACGATTTACAGTTTCCTTAATCATGTTCTTGTAACTAGCGCTTATTATTTATACTGTATTTACTTTATTATCCGTAAAGAATTGTTATTTTGCGTCTGCGTTTAATGGTACTTAACAATATCGCCTTGAACGGAATAAATTGAATTACCCTATTTTCTTATCCTTAATACCGAATATCGAGCAATTAGTAAATTGTTACGAATTTGTGTTTGTAAAATGATTAATTGAAACTATCAGAGGCATGATTAAAAAATATTTACAATTGTTTATCATATTTAAATGTCCTAATTAACATGTTTATTCAGGGGTACAGAATTAACTGATGTAAGCATCCTAAGGAAAATGAAAAATGTCGAAGTACTGTCATTAAGGTAATTAATTAAAATTCATTGTTTTTATACCTTGTTTACATATAGAGACGCTATTTCAACGAGTTTATTACTGTTTTAAGATTATTAATTGATAAACGCTGTATCGCTTATAGCTATGATCTCAGTTGTTTCGAATGTTTAATATTCTAAGAACTATAATCCACTCCTACTATGGACGGGCTTACGTAAACCTGAAGAACATAGAGCACAGCCCACAACTTCAGAAGTTGTTCTACCCACACAATTTGAATTCATTGTGATATGAATTAGTATTCGAAAAGAGGGAAGTAAAACGAGTTTGATTGTTGAAGCAATTTCCTTTTAAGTTTTCTTATAGATTTCGAAAATTATCCGAGAATCATTCGAAATTTTGAGGATTACCCCCGTTTTGCATAAAAACGATGTTTACGAGAACTTATTACCCTGTTTTAATTTCAAAATAAAGAGAAGGCAATTATTTGAAATAGGAACAATTATATGTTGATTATATAAAAAAGAAATAGTTAAAACATGTTTAAACATTTCTATATGTAAACATTAAATTGGATAAACTTATGTTAATGTTACTTTATATTAAAATTGTTATTATTTGTTGCAGCGTTAATAATATTAATACCCTTGCCGATTTTCAATACTGCTCAAACCTCCACGATTTATTCGTTAGAAAGAATAATATTAAAGATTTGAACGAAGTGTGTTATCTTCAAGGTTTACCAAATTTAAGAAACTTGTGGCTTGGTGAAAATCCGTGTGCAGAAAAAGAAGGGTACTGTAGGCTTCATAGAATGATTCACTCGCTATCATCAATTCCTGAATAACTGTTTTTTATTTTTTTTTAGGTATCGACTAGCAGTTTTAAGAGCTTTACCAAATCTACAAAAGCTAGATGATAAAGTAGTATCGTCCGAGGAAGTGCAAACTGCACTAGCAAGGGGTCGTATTTTGGTTCATCCCCTTGACATGGATGCTTCTCCGCCCCAATTGGATGCAGTTAGTCCTGAAGTAAGAACAATCGTGAAATTATACTTGGTTGCATATTTCTGTAAATCTTCGCTATTCTTTTCACGTAATATCTTCATTGAAATCATTCTTTAATTTTCGTAATTACATGTTTACTCGTTATTAACCGGTTCTAAAGCTAAGCTTCGATCTATAATTTAATCCCATTGTAAGTTAATCGAGAAAGTATTGTAATAAGTTGACATATTTAACAAGTGTCCTAACATATGAACAATATTTATAACTCAGGATAGTACTGCTGTATACATAGAAGAAAGCGAAGTCATACAACACAGAAGATACAGTTCCTCGAGCGATCAGGTAATATAACGTTTAAACCGCTTCAGCCGGCTTCATAATATTTCTAATACTTTTAAAAAACCTTGGTGTTTTCTCACTTAACACACACGCAGTACAGAATACGTTTGCTTAGCATTAAGGAAGTTCTTTATGGAAATATTTGTTCACAGAGAAGTTTTGAAGAAACGCAGCATGCACAAGAAGAGTATCACAATCCGGATAAAAAAAATGCAAATTACCATGCATCTCCATCTCGTCATTACTCACCAAATAATCAATATACGTACGAAGTAAGTTTATTGATGATATATTCATTGCGCATGCAAAAATGGTTTATAATCTTACGTTTACGTGTGTAATACTTCGATTGTTTTATGGATTGCCATACTATTAGTAACATTGCGCACTAAAATAACTGAAGTACTATTTAACAAATAAGCATGATTACATTGTTGCTCCCTTTATCTGCGATCGTATACTGACAGCTACAGAACGGGCAGTCAAAGAGTCAAAGCAAAGATGACACTGTACATACAGAGTCGTGCAACGTCAGTGAAAATGTGTCTGCTAACACTATTGAAATGATTAAGGTACATTTTATAGAGTGCACACAGTGTTTGTGCAATAATTTGTTTGTAGTCTTACACAGGTAGTTTTTTTTATTTCATTAGTTATAGTTGTGTTTACTTAGTATATTAGTATATTTTTAGATAGTTCTCCTTAGCGAGTAGAAACAATGAAATTTTCACGAAAGAAGTAGCAATTCATGTAGGAATAAGTATAGCATACACTAGTTAACAAACCGCTCGATTATTTATGTTGCTACTAAAAATAAATAAATCATAAGCTATAAAATGATGTGTATAAAGCCCAGGAAAATGAAGATCACGTATCATCCAATACTGAAAAATAAAACTTCTTTCAAAATTAATTTTAGGAGTACGACGATCGGCCAGCTATTTCAAGACATAATGGAGAATACGACGAAAGAAGGGCTTATGTAGAGTATAGTAACAATGATACAAACCAACGTACATATGCACCAACATCTCCGAGAACGCAATACTCTATAAATGAATCCATAGACGATAGGCGTTTAGAAAGGAATAATTATGAATACGATAGCAGATTGAAGTCCGAGTATGAAGAGCATCACGAACAGAGGATAAAATCGGATTATGAAGAGCAACATCAACCACCGCCTCAAACTAGGCGGATAGCAGTTTCTCAGAATATGGAAAGGGTGAGACTCAAAATAGAAATCAACATAGGAGGCAAGGAAAAAGGAAGATCTTAGCCAGCCCTGTGTTGACTCATTAGAATCCTCCTCCTTCTAACACTAATTCGAAATTTACGAAATTGTCGAACTAAATAATCGAAATGAGATTTTTCAAACTTGCAGGAAGATTCGAACCAGGGGCCTGGATGGGTAAGGCACTCCGATAAGGAAAAGTGCAGGTCACAATTTCATTATCACAGGAGGCCAGTGACGCGAGTACGTTTTATATTTTATATAAACGATGAAATCCAAACGAAAGATAACATGCAATATATATTTTCATTTCAGAACTCTAATATATTATCGGCCGTTCTATGTCTAGTTAAGGAGCTCGATTATCCGAGTTTGGAAGTGGTAGAAATGGCTGTTAGAAATCGAATGGACGAATTAGAAGAATGATGTTTCTGACACCGTCCCCAAAATAGCCAGGGGGCGGTTGCCTTCTCACACGTGGGCAGTGTCTCTTCGATTCCGAGTCCAGAATTTTCGGACTCGCTCGACAGTGCAATAATTCCTTGCCAGTGTGTTGAGAACGATGCGAATTGTAATCCGGATCATCATTTTAACGATCGGTATTCGGTCGACGATAATGCTGATAAACGTCAAGGCCGTCGTAATGGATATATGGAAAGTTGCTCAACACGAAGTCCCAAGAAATTATCCGTTTATCCAAATTCAAGGTATTTCGGAAATACTCAATGTGCGTATAAGCTTAGAGACTCTGTACCGGATAATTTGATGTCGGTAGCTGGTAATCGCGAGGAGAAAAAAGCTAACGATGTTCGGAGGGTGGCGAGTAGCGATAGCATACCGCGTGGTAGTTTTAATGGTGTAACTTTAAGTCCAGGATGCAGGGTTTTAAGTCAAGATTGCGTTAGGAGGTCCAAAAGTCCCGATGTTAGAAATACGATCGCTCCTCTACGATACATTCAGTCGGCAAAAGGTACTTGGACATATAATCTATAAGTTCAAACGCAAATAACGTTAATACTCTCTCGGAATAAGAAGATTTCTTTTGGAAACAGGTTTCGAGATATTCCTAAACACTACTAAAGATAACTATTGCATACGTGAAAACGAAAACGGCATAGTGTTATGTATATGTATGTATAAAGATATGGAAGGTGGAACAATAAGAATTACCACCTCGAGCATCTTCGAAATATATATATATATATAAATTGGAAACAATTGTGATATTTCTCCAAGGAGCAAAAAATATTAAATTTTAACTAAATTACAACATTGTAATATGCAGTATATGAGTATATAAGTCGACGTGGTTATATACAATTTACGCAACTATAGTATAGAAATCAAAAGTCATGAATTCTTTATTCGTTCAGATAAATTCGGTATTTACTACATTGGTCGCTGCTTATGATGAACGAAATGCCTTTTTAAATGTAGTTCTATAATGTTATTTACGGTCCTCATAAATACAAACGAAGTTGGATTCCACATAATATTTGATAGCAGTTTGTTTCAAATGTTACAGAGCTGTTATCTGTTTTCAAAGATCTTCTGTAGGTCGCAACCGGATACGATGTATTCAAATTGTAATTTGTACATAAAGCATACAATCAAAGATGAATTTATGCAGAATTAGATATTTTTTGAAAGATTTAGATAATTTTAAGTTAAATAAGGCATTCGAATTACGTTTAATAGCTGTAACAATTCGATCCTTGCAACGTGCAATAATTTATAGAATAAAATGTTGAATAGTTGCAAGTAGACATTGTACGGAGTACTTGTAAACTTTGAACAGAATCTTTAAACATCTTTTAAGGGCCACTAATACCACTAAATATTGTACTTGTTTTTTGAAGCAAATGTTTGTATAAATGTTCACGTTTACTTGAAAAATGTTTCAACTTGTATAAAAGTTTACAATTTTTGTTACTAACTCTGTCATCGAATAATAACATCGTTGTAATGTATTAAATTATAAACGAAATTGTACTTAAAGTGATGTGAAAGCAAAATATGCGGGAGCCTGTGCAAAAACTCATATTGTAGATTATTGTTTTACAAGCATGAACGGCATATTTTTGAGGTTTTCATATACTAGATATTGTTTATCAGCGGAAGAAACGTAATAATAGGGAAGCTAAATTGTTTCTACGATCAAAACCGTTCCACATATATAAACATACTTCAGAACTAGATTTAAGATATTTTGTAAAAGCTCGAAACGCAATATCTTTCGTTACATACAACCGTCCACTTGTATTATTTTATAAACAATTAACGTTATTATTATTTAATATTTTTATAGAAACGATTATTATGGGTAGTTGCCTATGCATTAGTTCAGTGTAAATTACAGATATCACGCGTCCTCCCTTCTTTTTAACTTAAAGATGCTTTTGGCTACCGTTATACACAATACATGCAAAAGTTGCAGCACACGTTTTTTCATTTTGAATGTAAGTCAACTGAAAGCAAAAACTTAAACATTAGTTATGTGGCGAATGTTGTTTGTTGAGATTTCATTATTTATTATTACAAGTTGCATTTCTGATTAATATATCCAGCTATAATAAGTTATTACGATTATAACATTAATGTGTTAAAAAAAAATAAATGATACGTATGCTTAGTTATTGATCTCTTTCTTGAGAGAGCTAAATTATATAATTTTGAGCAAGATGGGACTTTTCTTGATTTCTAAAAGCTGTGAAAGTTTGTAGCTGGGAAATATCGCGCAGTCTCCTTTTAGTTTGCCTCGTCAATTAATTTTATGTACACTATTGTTGCCAGGACAACGGTATCGGTGATTTAAGTTATACGCGTACTAGAACAGTAGACTGTACTTGAAAGGAAAAGTGCGTCGCATTTTATTCAAAAGACATGTCACTTTATGCAACACCAATACTTTATTTAAATATGGGTGGTGAAATGTTATACGTGTTACGACAAAGACTAAAAGCACAGAAAATAAGTGTTGATAAAACTATACAAGGCCAGTTGAACAGTGCATAACAACGTGCACAGTATATTGTTCATCAGACAGTACGACTTGCATTTTCTTTGTACAGCACAAATCATTTTATATAACATTTCTTCCATTTTTAGTATTGGACGATGTAACAGCTGCTTTGCTGAATCCCAAAATATTATCTTCTATCTTTGAGGAAAAGCCTTTGACTGGGATACCTGTTTTAAAGTCTACTTTAGAATGCATTGTATTATCATCGATAATGAAGCTTGACAAAAATAGTATGAACAAATTGTTTGATCTAATGATCATGATGGTTAAATACCAGTTAACTGCATCTACTGGTCCCGTGGAAGTTGTACTATTGACATTGAATCATACTGATGCGATGCGTGATATGGTCAGCAATCCGGATGCTCAGCAATGTGTGGGCTTGGTGCATCAAATGGTGACAGATGTATGCATTATTTATCAATCGAGTTATCCTTGTTCGTTGAACTTGTAAGGGCAATTTACTGATGGTTCTACAGTTCTATGGTTCTTTAACTTTTGAAGAAGTCTGGAATGCCAGGAATGATTGTTTAAGAGAATTAGGGTCATATTGCGTGAGGGTGTCTATTCTTCTCAGACTTGGATTGCAAAATGAAAATGGTAGTTTTAATTTAACGCATCGTGAGTATGACGAAAAGTATGAAGAAAATAAGCTTCGTCTTTCTGGCATGAAATTGAGTAGTATAGATCCCAAGACTTATTGCGATGCTTCTTTCAATCTTTTTGGTCAAAGGGGTACAATGCTTGGAAAGAATATGTAAGTGTAGAACTAAATATTGTCAAATTTAATCGAAGCTGAGGTATATAGGAAACAATATTGCACAGGTATTCGATGCCATATGGTATGGCAAAAGTGACATCAAAGGGAAAAAATGATAACTATATAAAAGACTGTGGTACAAAAGCAGAACTGGGTATGTTAGCTGCCCAACTGGGAACTGAAGATACATCCTATAAACGACCCTTTACTTTAAATTTATTTTCAAATGATGACAATGATAATACAAGCATAGGAAACAAGGAATCATATTCTGAGGAGGATATTGAAAATAATATCTCAGCGAGAGAAAACGAAGGAACGAAATTTAATGAGGACTATAAGACCAAGCTCGACAATATACGAGCAGATCTCTTTGAAGACGATAATGAAGGAACGAAACGCAACATGAATTTGTTGGAACTCTTGGATAAAACTGAATAATTTTATTTCATTTGCATTTTAACAACACGATAACAACAAATGATTTTCTTGTACGTTTGATTTATTATTACTATATACAAATATTTTTAGGTACAAATATTTCTTCATGTTGTTCTACAGCAGTAGAACTGCACTTCATTTTATAATGCATCAATTTTTATCTTTACGCAATACGAGAAACGTAAAGAATACTAAATACACAAGAAATGCCACAGTCCTGTTGGGAAGTTATTTAGTTATCATTCACCAAGGGATTCCTTTTAAGACTTAGTCATATCAAGAATATATTTTACTCCAGTTTTGCCATCGCTACTAAGCGCATTCTTAACAGCTTCCTGATACTGTGAGAATGGAACTAACTTATGCGGCGGGGCTTTTAACTTTTTATCTCTGAACAATGCCCCTAACTCGCTGAACATCTTCTCGCGTTCTTTGGAATTCATATTCGCCTTTGTCCATGCCGTCATCCAAAATCCTTTTAAACTTATATCCTGCATAATATTCCAGATTATTAAAAACTGTTCCCACATTTAAGCATGGCATAAATCCTTTTACAAATTTATCGTAAATTACTTTAAATATAAGCGCTGAAGTTGGAACTGTTAAAGGTTCTCTGGACATGCCACCGTATGTCACCATTATACCTCCGTGCGCCAAGTGTTTAAGAACTTCTAATGCATTTCGCCCACAAATGCAATTAAGAGCTAGTTTCGGGGAAGGTAATTTCTTACTCTTAAAAATTTGCGTTTTCCTTATTTCTTCTTCAGTAAGGATTTCATCCGCGCCTAAACTTGTTAGATGATCCTGCAAAAATTAGCAGTAGAGAATGCAGTGGTGAACACAAATTTTACATTTTAATCTGTTGATACCTTCAATTCCTTTAAATTCGGCCTGTCTCTCACAACGCTAACAGATTTATAATCCCATATTTTGCACAACTGTATGACCATTTGCCCGACTGCTGAGTTTCCACCATTCTGAATTACTGTATCGCCAGGGTTTAAAGTTACAAAATCTTTGAGCATTCTGTACGCAGTACATGGGTTTACATTTAACATACTGGCCTCTATGGTACCAACATCTTTTGGAATCTAAGACATGAATAAGAAAGATTTGCTGCATTATTATTGTATGGGAACCAGGCAAGTTTTATACGTAAAGATATTTTATACCTTCAGAAGATCTGCTGGACCATAATTCGCATGTGTTCTCCATGTGCCTAAATTTACACCGTTCGGTACAACTCTGTCCCCGACACTTAGATTCTTTACATCGGGTCCAACTGCTATTATCTCACCAACTCCTTCGTTGCCTGGAATAGCTGGTAAAGGCGGTTTACTTGGATATTTTCCTTGTATCGTATTTATGTCTGCTGGATTAACAGGGGCTAACAACCATTTTACAGATACCTTTGGAAAACATATGATTAAATCAAATAATGGTTTAACAATAGCAAGTTAAAAAAGTACTCGCTTTCTAGCATAAGTACCTGATTATCCACTGGTTGATCAATGGACTGTGTTGTAATATGTAAAACATCAGCAGGTTCACCATATTCTTTGTAAAGTAAGGATTTTACAGAGTTCACGTTAACAGTGGTAGCACCCATTCGGCGAATTGATGTAAGATTTGTTAAGACTGATCGCGACAGTGGGATGACTAAGTTTCGCATGCATAAAACCATCTTGTTTCATAAAATTGTAATGTTAATAATAAAATGTTCTCTCTCTTTCCAAATGTGCTTCTGTTTCTGCCGAGGTGTTTGCCTTGGAGTAATTGTGATATCGTTTTAAAAATGTTTGTGCAATTATTTACATACGATTGATGGATTAGATTTTAATAACTTTATTCGATAGAAGGATTAGCTCTGTTTAAAAATCAAGTTTCATTTTAGTTTAATACTTTAGAAATTACTTTGTATTTTTTGTTACTTAATGGAAAAATTAGATTTCTTCCCAATTAAACCAATCTAACATTTATATCAAGCATTTTATTCAAAATACAATTCCTAGCGATTGCAAAATTGCATATTACGTAGGGCCACGCTAATTGTAATTGGTTAATCATCGGTAATGATATCAAATAGTAGCGGAGAACTATCGATGGTATTATCGATAACTATCCATGGTCACCAGTCGCGTATAATGTTAATAAATTCTCAATAGTTTTAGCTATCGATGATTATCGATAGTACCATCGATAGCTCTTCACACTAAATACATACATATACATATAGTTTAATCGTGGATTTAGTGGTGTTGAGGGTAAGGTTGTATTTAGTATTTCCTGGTATGGGTTTAATAACCTCGAATTGTTACGAATTCTGCAGGCAGCCAGTTGCGACTTGACACTTCGATGAATGATATCACAAGTTTCTGCCTTACTTATACTTGATAGTTTTATATATTATACATATAAGGAACTGAATACGCGGCTTAATGTGATATTAAAGTAATTCACTACGGTAATATCTCAATTATATTCACACTGTTGTGTTTAAACATACGATAGCTTTGTGCGTAGTCTTATTCACTGTTGCGGGTCATTAGTTAGATTAAACGCATCATTCTGCACCTCTCTATTATTAATTAGCTTGCATTAAACGAACCTAAAGATTAAAAAGAACAATGAAACTAACATTCCACGTATTTTTACCTTTTTAGAAATCGAGAAACATGATAGCTTCAGAAGTAGGTTCGACGAACAATGAACCAGTACACGTCAAGATCAGCAGTGAAAAAGCTCCTCTGATTCATGGGAGAAGCATTCTTTATAGATTAAATAACCTCTTTAAACTCGGAAGGGCTCAACACGTAGATGGAGATGGATACGTGGAATTTGGTAGCTTGGGTGCGGACAGTGGCCGTACCCTGGGAACGTTTGCTGGTGTATTCAGCCCTGTAACGTTGTCCATGTTCAGTGCTTTGGTTTTTATACGAATGGGTATGTATTTTATAAAACTTATGCGAACATATGTGAATATGCATATACTTAATTGCATTCAATATTACTCCACAATGTTATAGGGTATATTGTGGGAAATGCTGGACTGCTTGTCACGCTGGCGCAATTCATAATTGCATATGGAATTTTAGTGTTTACCGTAGCATCTGTATGTGCTATCTCAACCAACGGGGCGGTTGAAGGAGGCGGAGCTTACTGTATCCTTGAATGATAATCATTTTCTTTGTACTTCGATTTTTAACTCTTTCTGGTCAAAGTCTGTGTATTTTCTGGAAAATTAGAGCAAGGCTCAGCTGTTATGATTAGAAAAAATTAACAGTAATTCGATGATCAGAAAAGGCATATTAAGTTTCGAAATATTATACATGACCTGTATCTATGACCTTGCCATGCTTGTATATGATTATTGTAGAATTGATAATCCTCTGCATTGATATTTTATCTTCATACGCAAAGCACATGAGGATTCTACAGAACTTTCCTTAATAATTATATAGTCATGATCAGTCGTACGCTTGGACCAGAATTCGGTGGTTCCATTGGAACCCTATTTTTTATGGCTAATATTGTATCAAGTGCACTTTGTATTTCCGGATGCGCCGAGGGTTTAATAGAGAACTTTGGCCCGTCCGGTTATTTGGCTGGTAACAGTGCCCTGATTCCTGATGGTAGATGGTGGAGATTTTTATACTGCTCTGTATTAAATACTGCTAATTTAGTAGTATGTCTAATAGGAGCGGCGATGTTTGCAAAAACTAGCGTGGCAATTTTGGCTGTTGTGTGCGTTTGTTTAACAAGCGTTTTTATAAGTTTCTTGGCGCAAGGATATATGGAGGTAATTATGCGGAAAGATGATATCATTTAACATATCAGACACTTATATATTGTACATTTTATTGTAGATACCAATTCCAGATGCAAATACATTGGTTCAGAATGCAACCGTACACGTTAACGGCACTTATACGGGATTGTTATCGTCCACGCTCATAAGTAATCTTTATTCGAATTACAGTAAAGATTATTCAAGTGGCGGAACAATGACTGATTTTGCCAGTGTGTTTGGTGTATTGTTCAGCGGTGTGACTGGAATAATGGCTGGAGCTAACATGAGTGGTATTTATAGATAAATTAATAAACTAAATAACTTTTTGTCGTACTCGAATTTGGAGCTTAAATATTTAATAATGATTAAACAGGCGAATTGAAAAATCCAGGCCGAAATATTCCGCGTGGAACTTTGTCAGCAGTATCGTTTACATTCATATGTTACATTCTTTTATCTATCCTAACGGCAGCAACTACGAGTCGATTTTTGCTGCAAAATAATTTTATCTACATGATGCCGATTAATGTTTGGCCACCGTTTGTAGCAGTTGGTATATTAACAGCGACATTTAGCGCTGGTTTAAGCAATTTGATAGGGTCAAGCAGAGTTTTGGAAGCTTTAGCAAAAGACAATGTATTTGGTGAGTGACTAAGGTAGTGAGCTTTCATAATTTTCCATTATAGTTACCGATTTTGCTCTAAAATTTGTATATTTAATACTTGCAGGTTCCGGCTTAAACTTTATAACGCAAGGGACATGGAAGGGAAATCCAATTGCCGCAGTTTTAACTTCCTGGACATTGGTTCAAATAATTTTACTAATCGGTTCTTTGAACACTATCGCTCAGATTAATTCAGTATTGTTCTTGTTAAGTTATTTGGCTACTAACTTGGCTTGCCTCGGACTTGAGCTCGCGAGTGCTCCAAATTTCAGGTACATTTTTAATTTTCTATACGCATTGCCTACAAATTTAACTTAATTTTTAAATGAATATTTATCGAGCTGTTCATTTTTGATAGACCAACGTTTAACTATTTTACCTGGCATACAGCGACGATCGGCCTCCTTGGCACATTGATAATGATGTTTGTCATAAATAGTATTTACGCTTCGAGTAGCATAATACTATGCTTGATACTAATCATCGTTCTGCATTTGTTTTCTCCAAGTAAAAATGCCCCTTGGGGCAGCATATCGCAAGCTCTAATTTTTCATCAAGTTCGCAAGTACTTGCTAATGTTAGATTCGCGCAAAGATCACGTGAAATTCTGGCGACCGCAGATGCTCTTGATGGTAGCCTCTCCAAGATCTGCGTGTCCGCTTATAGATTTTGTGAATGATTTAAAGAAAGGTGGACTTTACGTGATAGGGCACGTAAAAGTTGGAGAATTCTCGGGGCAAAGCGTGGACCCCACCATAGAAGAATATCCTCACTGGTTGAGTTTAGTCGACCATATGAAAGTGAAAGCATTTATCGAGTTAACAGTCACGAAAACTGTTCGCGAAGGATTGCACCATTTAATCAGACTATCTGGAATGGGAGCAATGAAACCGAACACGATCGTTCTTGGTTTTTACGACGAAGAAACGCCCATAGACTTCTTCAAAAGTTCCCAGTATGCAACAGACATTTTTGAGAATGTTTCGGCGTTACCAAATAGTACTGTGTTTCCTTTGAGGCACACGAGTGCAGACAAAAATCTGGATTCGGTACAATATGTGGGAATGTGCTCGGATGTTTTAAAAATGAAGAAGAATTTGTGTTTGTGTAGAAATTTTCATCTTTTGAATAAATTACAAATAACGAAGTAAGTATGCTTTATACAATTTCATTCGTTAGCATTACTCATATTATTCTTATTGTTGAAAACATTTTTTCCAGAAGTTCTTCGTTGAAATACATCGACGTGTGGCCTGTAAACTTTTTCCAACCATCTGATCAGGACCCTTTCGATACAACATCGTTGTTCATGTTGCAACTTGCGTGTATCATTAATATGGTACCCGTTTGGAAAAATTTGCATCTCAGGGTGTTTCATTGCGAAGTTACGGACAGCAGTTCCAGCCTCAGTATTTCTGATTCACAAAATTCGATCGAATTTCCAAGAGCGTCTAACGAGCATCGTATAAGGAAGCTATTAAACATGCTGAGAATATCTGCGTCCATCAAGAAAATTCCCGATTGGGGAGCACAAGTACGCGGGTTAAAGGGTAGATCCCTTTTTGAATCGAATGACTCGAGCACTGAAAGCAGCGACGGTATCTTAAGCAACGTTTCACGTACTTATGTCCTGAGGTGGATATATTATTTATTACTTCTTCATATCATCAAGATCCTTTCTTTTCAATGATCTTTAGGTAAAATTATTTTTATTTTACAGCGTGAATCAGTTGATTAGACAACACTCATCGCAGACGGCTACAACATTTATTTATTTGCCTGCGCCACCGACGTCGAGCACATGGGACGAGAATACGGTGTATCAACAGTATCTTCAACTGTTAACGGAATTAACAGCAGATTTACCGCCTATAGTATTAGTGCACGGTGTTAGTGCTGTTACATCGACAACACTATAACGAAGCTATTAATATAGGAACGAAAATTCTTATCGTATCATTTTTTTTTTTTTAACAAAGGGAAGTATTATTTAGTTAGTAATTAGACTAATTATGAATTCTTATTTCTATACTTCCAATGCATTTTTCTTTTTAAGTATTAACGATTGGCATCAGGAATGGTATAAGAATGCGAAAAATGTATTATTTATCTTACATTTACAAATTGTTTCATAATCAGTTGATTCGCAATGCTTTCTTAGTACAATAAGAAAATCTTAATATCGTAACATATATATACTTTATTACTGTGATAACGAATTTATTCTATAAGAGAATTTTCAAAAAGAAATATTTTTTACACACTGTAATATTGTCTTTATTACAGACAAAGAAATACGCTAATTAATTCTTAACACATTGATACATGGAACTATTTCTATATCCATTTTTTGTACAGCACTTAATATTGAAACAAGTGTAATTCAATAACAAGAAATAAAACTGGATCTAAAAGAACGAATTGACGTGCATAATCATACCGAGTGGCCCAACTTCTGCGCTGGGGTAAATTTCCCCTCTTGATAGTACCCCCACTATAGGGCTCAGACTGCTACGGTCGAGTATATGACTCGAATCTATAGTGGGGTACCATTCGGAAGGAAAGCTTGCTCGGGAGCAGTAGTTAGCCCATCCTGATTATGTGTCTTGAGGGAAAGGTATCCATTGTAATTTATTGACTATTAATTATAATTGAAGCATGTACATAGATGTTAACAACAATAATACGCGTAGATCTAAAAGTTTGTTGGTCCGCGAATATCCGTAAATATATATAATGCGTGTTCAATATTGAATTCAATATGGGATCGCGCGTTAAAGCGTAATCTTTATATTTGCTTAATGAATTGTTCGCCCAAAGATGGGATAAGTCTACTTTTAATGCCTTTATTGTGAAAATTAATAGTCATATTTAAATTTTAATGATTGAGATGCAATCTAAGAAAGCATTGGCTTTAGAGAAAGATATTTGAAATTTCAATCTTGCTATCTCATTTCATTTAGTTCGAGAATCGAGAGTCCAGTCAAAGTTCGATTGTTTCGAGTCTGTCTGGCGGGATTGCGCGGTAGATGGCGACGCGTTCGAATTGTCTTCTTTCTGGCTGGTGAGTACCTCAATTACATATAAAATTATGCTGAATTTATTCTGCATTCAATTATTACCTTTTCTATTATTGAAGTAACATGATATGAGAACAGATTAAATTAAGTTCGTTCTACTTTCGTTTTTGAAGTAAAGAATACAGATCAGTGTTTGATAATGACGAAGATAGATGGTAATTTGAATCCATTGCTTTTAAAACAACTTATTTATTTAATAAATTTGATAAAATGTACAATAATTTACAATTTAACTTAGTTTTACAACGACATGGTTGCAATATATCTAGTTTAGTTTTATTATTATAAAGGTATATCAAAAGATTATATGTATATAAAATAATATTAAAGGTTTTAATATAATGCAACGTAGTTTACGCGTGTATAAATGAAACATATCGGAGGAGTATCATTTTTGCATTGAATAATGTTAAGAGTATGCTATGGTATAATTTATCATGAATTGTGACATACATATTTTAACTAAAATCGTTTGCCAACTTCGCTACTCATTTTACGATACTATCAACAATCCTGTAGGACAAATTGTAAAATTAATGACATTGGATAAAGTATAAAGTATGCTGCAATGCAATGATAGAGTATATAATAACATTCCTTAGCAGAATATTGCATTTCTTATTAATATACGACTAACATTATTTATTACAAAAATTGCGTCCTCCTTACGTATAAATCCTTCGTACAGAAGCAGTTGTTGTTTCTTTGATATAAATATAACTTCTGTGTGCAACGCATAATAAATTTTAGCATTCGTTTAAATTAAGTATTGTATAAAATTATTGAAAAGCACACTTGATTTATGTTTATACGCATTATTTTCTCATTGACTAGCTACCGATCGATGATCATAATAACTTTCAATATTTCCTAGTTAAGACGGTATATAAATTTTATTGGAAAATCGATTATTGTATCAAAAACATCCTAGCTCTTTAAATATGTTAGACATTCTGAAATGCATGATAGCGTATTCTGTACAGCAAATATTGCAAAGTTCCTTTTAGTCGGTGTATTTCTTTTTGCACACGATTATGATACAGTCAACATATCTCCACACTCGAGTTTGGAAATCATCCGCAATTCCTTGTCCTCCATCTCTATGTGTATATATTTATCACATTCGAAATGCGATATCCCACGTTGAATTATTCAGTTCGTCTTAATTAATTTGCCAAACTCATCAATGGCATTTGCAGTCTTCAATGGAACTTTTTTCTTTCAATCTTAACACGATGCACAACTTCTCCTGTTGTCTAATACAACTTTCGTTATTCCAAACAATAGTTAAATTCTATTTTCAATTCCAATATAAAAAGAAAATCACAAGGTAATTCGACATTACGTTAATAAATTCCTTTGGCTTCCATAATACTAAGATTAATACTTCGGATGTTCAAAACGTGCATGTCAGTCACAATAAATACACTAGTGTTTATACTTATGTGTGATAGAATAATCGGTTCGCAGTCTCAGTTTTAATATGATGGCAGATATAATTTACAGTCTTTTAGAAACATTTCTTCTCTGTCGAAAATTCCATTACCTCTTTACCATTACATATGAACATTTTATCTCTGGAACAGATACAAATAGTCTCGATAATTAGCATTATTACGATATCGCATTAATAATCAATATGTAAAACGACGGAAATTTCTGTTTTACAAGTTCAAGTTGCACACTTAAGTTCCACACTTAATTTCACACCTTGTCTATTTAAGTCATTTATGTTTTGACTTGTCGAATGAATTATCTTTAAGTTCATTTGTCTGTTCTGATTTTTTTTTTTCATTTTAACGACGAAGGGACGGTTCGTTTTATCATCACTATATTCTTCTTGTACAAGTTTGATGAACCAAGATCTTGGGCTGGCAGTCGACTGATTAAAAACCTCGATGGAACTCGCGGAATATTCATTACGGCTTTCCCCCAAAAATTAACGTGTGAGAAACACAACGTTGATCTTGTTAATTGTTCCACTTTGCCAATCTATCTGAATCAATAATTTCTCTCGTTCACTGGCTTTCCTTCACGATATCGACCGATAGAATCCTGTAAGATTTCGCTATATTGTTAAAAGCAAAATTCAATAATTCATCGATCCTGTTTCGGTGATCTCGTTCTAGCTTGATACTGCGTAGTCTCTGGATGAGTTTCAACGATTGAAAGCTTTCCGATAGCGTTGCAAGGTATGTATCTCATTAAAAAGCGGGTCGATTTGTTTAATCGTCGGCTAGGTCGTGGTCCTCCTCGGTTTCCGTTTCATTCTCGTCGTCGCTTTCAACGCTTTGCACTAGCTTCGCGTATCTGTATAGAAAACGATTTGTTTTATTGCACGGCCTGATAATTCAGTCAGTGTGTACGGCATATTTTGTAAATTATTCATTTTATAAAGTTTTTTTCTTGTTCGAGAGAAAAGAAAATATTAATATGCCTGCAACGATACTCTGTTTCTTGTCTTATGAGACGCATAAGATGATTAAAGTATAAGCAAAAGAGATATTCTCTTAAAGTAAGAATTATGTTCAAAAGTGTAATGAGAAAAGTTATCGTTTGACGAACAATCCCTTGTTTGACTAGCAATTGCAGCTATAAAAGGTCAAACTGGGATGTTAAAGTAACAGGATAGTGCAGAAGGACAGTGTAGATAGACAGTAATCCTTAACGTGAAGGGTACTACTCCTTTAATAAATAATTTTCTTTTAATCTGTCCGTGTTAATGTTCATCGTAACAGTTTACTTTCGAACGATACCCTAAAGCTGCTTATTAAATAGAATGGTGTTCAAAATTCTCATTACTAACCATTAGAGTGGTGGCTTATAATATGCAATATTACAATGACCAATTTAATCGAGCATTATGTAGTTTATATTTGGATCATTATCAACTATAGCGGTATTATGTAGCACCTTAATGATTCATTAAATGCATATACGGAAATTTGCAGAATAATTTAATCAGTTAAATTGAAACGTAAATAAAATAGAGAAGTGAACGAGAAAGGTGCAGCTAATTATTATTTTCGATGCAAATAATTATACCTCACGGTATATCAGACGGGGGTTGTTTTCCTCAGTGCATCGAAAGGCCATTCACCACCCCTAACTGGGGGTGGTGGTGGCAAAGGTTCGTCAAGATCGAAAGTCACGAACTCGTGTTGGACACTTGGACTGTATTCCTCTTCCTCTTCTTGCAGGACATCCACTGTTGTACTCACCTGCAAAATATGAGTGAAGAATGAATACTGTTTCATATATTTTATTCAATTAATCTTCCCGTTATTACCGTCTGCGCCGTGATATCTCTAGGAAACTGTCTGGTATAATCGTAGTAATCCGAATTTGGAGGCGGTGGTAGGAATTCATCGAAATCGATACGATCTATCGAATCCCTGCCAAAGAAGTATCTCTTCTGATGCCTTTCGCAGAGGAAGCCACTGTGACCTACGTTCGCATGATTTGCGTGATGCACGTGATGATTGTCCAAATGATATACACCCTGAAATGGAATGTTGTGTACACTGTATCAGTTTCCCTTAAATATGAATAATTGCCTGTTTTATATAGATGCAATATCTCATGCGAAAAGCAAACAAAAAAACAAAAGCAAATGGCAAATCTTCATAGTTTCCATAATGTTATGAACTTTCACTCCATATTACTGAAATGCAACCTTAATAGTTCTGAGGAAGAAATTTCGTTCAATGGATGAAGTATATGTAAATTGCCTTGTACCCAGAATTAATAATTATAAGTATGTGGGGAGTATTAAGGGTTCATTGTTTCTGGGAAGAATAAACCCCAGTCTGTATAGTTATACTGCGTATACTGCAGTAAAGAATTAATATAAGAATTAATGAATGTTCTAACATTCTAAACATTAACAAATAAATAATATTATCGTAAAGAATTTTCTGATAATATTAAATGGTTATAACGCCATAAGAAAATTTATACAACAAATGCCAGTGTTGAATAAAGTAGTTAAGTATGCATATCGTAGTTGGAGGAAGAAGGTTGGTGGCTGAAACATGGTTGACTCGTTCCACTTGCTGGGTTTTACCGCGTTAAACGTACGTACATACACTACATGGATCACTGTAGGGTGTGAATTGTCCTTTTCCTCTTTCCATTGTGTTTTCTTTCCATACTTTTTCCACGCACTGTTCATTTACCTAGCTCTGTCAGTTTCCGTTCTTTATTTTATTACTTCACCTGACTTTCATTCTCCAATTTTGCCTATTATTTTATTCATGTAGATACATTTCAAAAAGGTGGAAAGTTAGAGATTATCTAATTTTGTTAGATTAAATTAATATCCTTAGACTAGTTGCTGCAACAGGTACTCTTCGTGCAATTGTTGCATTATACATATCAGTTTTCCTGAACATCGAAACCATATGTCAATCTGCAATAATCCAAGCATTCTCTTCACTGTAAGAATTCTGTGTCCACATTGAAAATTGCAAAGTGGATCAATGCTGTTAATCGTCAGTTTATAGTTTATACTTTATACGATGAAATCTACCGACAGACTCGGAATGAAGCGTATCACTTGTTTGAGAGCAACGATGGCATTGCGCGAATAAGATCTCAAGTGTTTGGCGGGCGAGTGCTAACACTTGCCTCTGCTTCGCATTTCGCTTCGTTTTCATTCGGCGTCTATTTACCAGTTAAATGTAATTTAGCTCCGGCTGTACTAGATCGTAATTCAGTTAGAATAAGTCGCTAAATTTGCTTCGAATTAGTTAATGGGCAGAGAGATGTGCAATTCAATTATGCAATCGTGAAAATGGTTGCGTTGTGTTGTCGACAGATTGTACAAATGTTGCAGGATACTTTTAAACAATTGAACGAAGAAAATGTTGTTGATAATGTTATTTGAAGATAGTACAATATAAATTCAATTTGTGACAGAGTAATTCGGGCGAGTGTAATTGCTCAGTAAAATTTTAAACGACCGCTCACTGCATACTCTACAGACGGGGGTTTATGGAGGATATTTTGTTCCCTGTTACATGAACCATTAAACAAGTTATTTAGTTTGGCCAGAATATTTTATATACTGTATTTCAGCACTGTATGTTGTTGGGAATATTTATGAGAAATAATTTTAAATGCAAATTGTATGCTGCCTACAAAAATGATTACAATTAGAAATCGATGCGCACAGGAAGTTGGCATACTAAAGGAATTTCTGATTTGCGTTCAAAGTAATTTCGATATTCCGCACGTTTGCCAAATGACGGCTAACTATACCAATTGGTGCAATGAAAAGTTTCAAGTGGATGTTAATCCGCTCCAAGTTTCCGTGCACAGGATTAGTCGATCTTACGAAGTCGTAGAAAAGAAGCTAATACTACCAACCCCGTAATTTTTTCGCCTTGAATCCCCTCGTACCAGTTCTTTCTGGTGCCAAGAAATATATAAGAAAATCGCGTAAGTGCCAGCGACCTCGGTCGTGATGAAGCCACTCACGTACAGCAAAAATGAGAATCCGTACCTGTAGGTGAACGGTGGTCCCTGAAATCGCAAGATTACGACCAAGATATTCATTCATACCACCGTGATACAGACGAGAAGCAATCTAAGCTACCGAAAGAAATATAAAATCCGACAATTTCATCGCGACGCAGATATGCAACAATCTTTGCTCTGGAGAATGCATATTTGGATTTCTACGTAAATGAGCATTGCATTTTTTTTTTAAAGTTACACAAGATGAAGAAAGGGGGATAAGGAAATATTGTATATTTCTGGTGTAGAGAAAGTCGAGAATATATTAGTGAATAAGATGGATTAGAAAATAGAAAAAGTATAATTCTTCAAAATGGGATAACAATTTGTATAAATCGAGTTCGACTGACCTGAAATGACGATCTTGGCCTTAGTTTACTACCAACTTCCGCTTTAAACACAGATATGTACATGACCATGCCCACTAGCATTAACAAACCTGAAAGAGAAACCGATTTAATAATTTCAGCCTTATCTCCCTGCAGCAGTTCGCGCGACAATTTCACGGACGTTGAGCAGCTTACGTAATACGATTATTTAAACTTTCGTTTATCTTCGTGCGTAGTTCGCTTGCGGGCTAGGATATTCTATAAAAATTTAACGCTCGAAGTTTTACATAATTCTCGTTTCGGAAACGTTTTAATAATTGGAAGATGTGCGACGAAATATTTCTTTTTATATCAAAGTTATTTCTATGATAGGTGAATGGTGCGGCATTTAAAAACAATTGTGCGCGATATGCAATATTTTCTATTGAAAAATCGACTCTGCAACATTTTTTTGCTTTTGCCCCAAAAAGCGTACAGTTACTATCGAATTTTTAATAGTCCAGTTACTTTCTGGAAAGAAAAAAAGTTGAACTTCTGTGCGAGATTGATTTAAAAACGATGCAGCAATATCCGAGCCGAATCAAGGCATCTATTTCATTGAACCCTTGCA
Source organism: Holcopasites calliopsidis (assembly GCA_023838395.1). NCBI lineage: Eukaryota > Metazoa > Arthropoda > Insecta > Hymenoptera > Apidae > Holcopasites > Holcopasites calliopsidis. The sequence goes on along the minus strand of JALHAQ010000012.1, from coordinate 4,639,009 downwards.
AAGCTGTACGCTAATGTTAAAGTTCAACACGATTTATTGTAGCTACAACGAGATATAAATTTCGTTCTTACATAAAACAACAATACGTTATGAACTTCCCTGGTTCCTCTGGTTTTTGTATTCATGATATCTTTCAGAGGGAGGGCGAAAGTATTCTGTATAATATAAGCTGGGTGTGCTCTATTACTCACCGGAAACTATGAAGACTACTCCGGCGACAAAGACGCAGAGTCTGTGTCTCGGGTGAGTAACGTGAGCAGTGAAGTAACAAACTTCGGCCACCACCAGCAGCGATGTTGCAGCAAAGAAGAACATAGCGGACTTGGTAACTGCATCTGCGTAAAAAAATATGATCATGAAAGGCTCGACGAATGGGAAAAGTTCCCGGCGGAAATTTTTCTTTCCTCCGGGGAAACTACTTTCTGACTATTAGACAAAAGTATGAGCAGGCTGATAGGAAGAATTCTATTGTTTCTTTGATAAGAAATATCATCCTATGTTTATGAATTCTTTGTTATTACTTTTGAAAGATATATGAGGTTTAATGTTACCTATAATACTAAAAAGTTCTCCGTGTATATTCGCAGTCGCGAATATTTTTTAACGATGAAAGATGAAACCATCTTTTTTACTCGCAATTGAAATAAAGAGAAATGTTTGATCCACCGGTCATTATCGGAGGGATGAATTCACTCGAACTTCAGACTGATCCAGCGTTCTTCTTTTTAACAGTTCAATGAAAGGGGGGAAACGCGGAGAGAAGGGAGATAGATAAATTGTCGGATCCAGTTTACCATGGCTGGTACATTCTCCCAGCTGAAAGCATTTTCCCGCCGAATATTTTACGGCCGTGTCACACTCTAGTTCAGTACCAGACAGAGGACACCTAATCAACCCCCTTCAAAGGCACACGTTCCCCATTCCAATCTGTCTCACGGTGCATTTCTCATGGTACTCACATGGTATTGCCATCGTTGAATCGCTGGGATCCGGGCTGTACTCTTCGTTTGGAAAATAGTCAATGCTCGAACACTCGTATTCCATTCGGGAACCTAAAAAAGAGAAAAGAATGTGGCTCGTACATTGCTTGCGTGTTAATTGGGAAATTCTTTACTGGCATAATAAATTGTTCTTCAATTACACGTCAAGCGTTTCATTTCGTATTCATTGTTTTTAGAACGTAGATGGTCGTTAACAATATTACTTTGCATTATTATTTATTGCGCATGCTATTTGAACAGTTCGTAAATTGAACATTTCATGTAATTGTGAAGCATATTTTCTGTAATAGTGGTTGTTATTTTATCTGTATTTCATTTATATTCGCTAATGAAATCGATGTAATCGTATATTCAATGTTTGCAAAGATAGTAGAAGTCCCCTCCATAATTGTGGTCTTTCTGAATGGACATTCATTAAAATTTTTAATCAGTGAGATGTTATTTCTTCCATTAATAAAACAAATACTGATCTCCAAGGATGGTGGTATTCAATATTAATGGCAATATATAATCACCATTCTTAATCCTGCATTGATCAGATATTATTATCTCATCATTGAATTAAATTTAAAGTCGACAGTACAAGGAAGAATTTTTGCATACAGAAATATAAGATTTTATGAAAAAAAAAACAAGTGAACAAAAATTAGTTCATTTGTACAAGTGCCAGTGACGTAATCATCCCTTGGCCATTTAACTATTTGAACAGAAAAAGCTTTAAGAGAAGTGGTGTGTATGAAAGACTTGAACGAATTCAAAGCCAAAAGGGGAAACAGCGCTAGAGAGAGTAATTTTGATGCCCTGCACCAGTAAATTGTTGGATCTGTCCCTTCTGCAGTTCATATTAGCTTCTTTATTTCCATCATAGGGTTGGGTTTAATTGAAACGAATATGAAAATGGTTTTAATTAAACTCTTGTATCTCTACCACAAAAGCAAAGGGGGCCGATGAACAAATAATTACGCAAATAATAAAATATTTGCCTTTCACAGTGGTAAAAGTAATAAGCAGGGACAAGTAGTACAACTCAATGGTATCTCCGACATGCGGTGTAATTATCATTTAACCGAAACCATTATACACTACGGAACAGTAAAGTGTGGCATCGAGTTTGATGGGTGTAGGTACGCGCATTGACCGAAAGATAAATCCGATTGCCGTTCGGATCTTCGAATAAATGGTGGTGCATCCAACTATCAAAGCGTTTCTCAAAATCATCCGCGGGAGGATGTAAAGCGGCGGCTTTTATAGTCACGCGGCAGAGTTAGAGGGGACTATGGCATGAAAAAGAGGGTACGGGGAATTGGGTTGGCAGGCGTGGAACAGTCATTTCCGGTTCGTGCCGGAAGCCGGTCGTATTGCCTCCCTTCGATAGTTGAGAATCGATATTCCAGGTTCGTTGCCGGCATGCCCACTGACAGTGGTATAACAGATATAATAACTTGCTGTTGATGCGCACCACCATGAAAACGTGCACCGTGACCACTTTTCAAACTTAACCGAAAGCGTGCAACTCCTTGGCAATTTTTCATTTTAGTAATTTTGGGCTCTCTGCGAAACATGTATGTGCCAAGGAATCTATAATTCTGTATTTGTGTAAGACTGTGAGATTCCTTTTAAAAAATTTTCTCCTCAGAGATAACACGATCGTTTCAGAAGTAAATTTACAGAGAATTCGTCCCAGTTTAAGTACATTATTAATTGTAATGAGAATATGGGACTCTGCTACTTAGTACAGTCTTTCATTTATGAGACGAAGTGTACTTTAGTTTCATCTTCCGCAAATTTACACGTGACGATGATATAATTTGCGCAGTCTAAATTCTCTCTACGCACTGTCATAATTGCTGCTCATTACCATAATACGTACACAGGCAGCGCGGAGTGGAAATATATGTATTTCATTAGACCGCGAAATTGTAGCTTTTAAGCTGGCAAAAATTAGGGATATTATTTTATGCTTTTTAACCGTATCTTCTTTGTTCGAATTTTTAACATACTCTAAAAATGGAATAATGAATGCAAATGATCAATAATTTGTACGCAGAAGAGGATGACATGTTAGATAGATGAGAACATGGTATGAAGGAAGGAAATTTGTTCAATTTACGAATATAATTGAAGCGCGTATGATAAGCTTCTTAGTTAAAGAATTTCCATGCTTGAAATCGGTCCAGTTAATGAAAGGAATAAAAGGAGGAGACATTCTGTCTCCCAAAGCAATATCTTGATTTTCTGATGGTTATTTAAGGAAGCAATGAGAATTCATAGTGAGCCACAGGAGACCTCAACTGGAGATGAAGTTTACAACGAAATAGGATCATCCAATTTACAACTGCAATGGGATAAGCTGGTAGCGTTGCGCTGGCCGCTTTCCCGACGTGGCATTATTTAACATCTAGTGTAGCTAATTGGGACAAACGGGCCCCGCGCTACCTGGACATATTACGAAGACACTACCTCGCCACGATTACTCTATTAAATGGACGCATTTGTCAACGAACCTGAGCTTTTGCATCGTAGTTCTTCTATCCGACACAAAGAATCGATACCATTACATTCCTCTTTCGTGAAAAGGTTATTTGTCGATAATAGAATTTAAAGATGAACGTGTTGGAAAGTTTTAAGTACAGGAAAACAAACAGGTTTTGCTGACTCCTACAACAAGTTGCAAAACTGTGTACTGTAGAGTAGAAAAGATTCCAAGATTAGCAGTGTTTACGAACGGAAATGCTTTGCAAATCGTTTCAACAAGTTCTCCAAAGAAGAATAGCATCTTGAAAAGAACTCCTGCTGGGATAATTGAACATCAAACAACTCTAACTTCCAGTAATTATTAGTAATCGAAGCTGTCCGAAGTATTTCGAAAGCAGTTTTTAATACAAAACGAAGAAAGTAGAATAATCATCTTATCGAGCAAATCGACCGCGTGCTGTACGCAATTTTCTTTTTCCGTTTCTTGCCTCGGTCCAAACAGAATTCGAGTCTCTTCAACCGCGATAGGGAGTTATCCAGTAGGATGAAGCCTGCTTTTTTTATCTGTCGGCATAGCCAAGGGGCAGCGTTCCCGATAGGCGTGGAACTACTGTAGACCGAGCGATGGCGGCAGCAGAAGGAAAGCGGTTTCCGGTGCCCTCGGTAACGAGTCATTTCCGACTCACTGTGCTCGTCTCCTTCAGATCGGATCCCATCCCACTGCGTCGTTCCTATCGAGAGAGCCTGCGGACCGGAATCACAGAACGCCTCGTGAATATTACCAGTTAAATGCCTTCTGCCCCCGTTTCGGTGAAGGAAAAACCACGGTCGATGGTGACTGACTGGATAAAGAGCCTGATGAGAAACGTTTGCTAAAGAGATCAATGGTGATCCATATCCCTTCTGTATTACTGTTTGATTATATTCAATGTACGGAAGGTGGAATTCCTAGACATTAAATTAGACTATGGCTATAGTTTCTATTCTGTATCTATATTATTGTCTATTTTACTCTGCGACTTTCTATTCTTTATTATTATTTTCACATTGAAAGATAACAGTCAAGAAACACAGATACACTATGTACAATCGTGATACAGTGAGATTTAAATAAATATCTCTTATCAAGTAGCACAAGGAATAGGAATTTCATTGTTCTGCAGCGCACGTAAAGTACATATCTAATTCTCTCTTATCCCATTGTGAGATAGTAAAATGGAATGGCAAAATGCTTTGTGAGTGTTATAAGTTAAATACAATTCCGTAGTCTTCCCTCGAAGAAAAGCTCATGCAGCAGTAAATAGGAGGATCTTGAGAAGCTTGTAATCAGTTGTCGAAGAAGTTCTTCGGTAATTCTTACTCGTTTTCCTCTTATTTAGTCAGGTTTATAATGTTTGCGAACAGGAGAATACGTTGTTAAGATACAGTATTTACTACATTGGCAAAGGCCTGCGAATTTAGCAGAGGAATATTTTACTGCTATCACGGCTCCGTTTAGGCATTAATATTCAGAGGTCCAGGCACGTAGTCCTACGTGTCCGGCAATGTAGCCAAGCCCACTGGTCCTGCATGCAGCTCGACAGTAGTGTCGTAGCTGTGGAAGTCAACAGGAAATAAAAAAATTTGTCATTTTCATGCATGAGGAATAGTAGCACATGTGTTAGACCACCTTGAGATTAAAAGTGCTAGGATATCTTATTGTTGGAGATACGAAATAGTAAATCATTAAAAATCTTCATACTTCCCAATATATCGTTGATTTTGCAATATTTATTCTTCACGATAGAAAATGTAAGTATAATTAAAACAGAAATATCTAAATACATATTTGGGAATTAAATGAACGGAAATTAACAGACAGTAGTCTGCAATCATAAGACTGGCACGCATTAGCTTCTGACTGTAAAGTGACCCCAGGGATATCGTAAGTTTTGTCGGTTAAGTATTCAAGAAAAGTTCACGAAGGTATGCAAATTAGTTGGAGTTCTGGAATGGAAGGTGATATTTTGAATCCTTGAAATGAAAAATCTACTTTTCAAGAGAACAGCTTCGTCTCTAAAGTTTTATTCGCCGAATGTCCATACTCTTTCAATATAAGAGATAAGAATCTTGATGAAAATTGTGTGGAACTATTATCTTTCAGGATCAACATTTATTTAAGTGATAATTCACGTTTGGCTTCTCGTTGACACGGTGCAAATAGGAAGTCTGTGAATTTATCGTAAGAATTATTAATTGCTCCTACTATGAATATTTGAAGATGAATTCGCGGCTAGAATAATCCCATTTAAAAGAAATATCCTGACAGAAGCATTTGTCTCTGTGACATTTATTGCTGGGGAAATGGTATCGAACGATCGTATCGTCGAAAGATTGTTATCGGAAAGTGAAAAATAAACTAATGGAACGGGCTGCGATCGGGAAGTGGTGTACTGTGTTCATTTGAATTAAATAGCTGTCCAGGCAAATGCCATTAAAAATCCATTCTCGTTTTTTTATTGTATCGTGTCTGATACATGTGCAAGTCTTTAGTCCAATATAGAAAAAATAATCTACTAACGTTGGATTACTATCTATACATATAAATGTATGTATTCCTGTATAAAATCTTTGGCTCGGGTCAGGACTAAAGGGGACCCTCGAGAAACGTTGAATCTTACGTTCTTAAACGTAATACAATTTAAACTATTGTAGTATTTCGAGATATTCCCAAAGAGGGTCCCAAACATTTCTCTGGTTTCACATTGCATCGTTTTCCGTAGAGTTCTTCAGTTTTAGCCATCGTTTCCCATTGTCGTATCTATTTTTCTATCTCTTTTCGAGCGTAATACCAAGAGTATAAGCGGATCGCTTGTTATAAGATCACAAATTCTAGATCATAGAATAGAAACGAGCTTCGTAATAGCTTCTCGTAAGAAGGCAACTGAAAGGTGCAGTACTTGTTATCTTAATACGTATTGCATATTAAAACTGACACTTTCATAAGCTATTTATCATAATATGACAAAATGAATTCTCCCTGCACTACCTTATATCAAGGGATCACATTTGCGGCATGTAGACGAAGATGAAGAGGGAGTTAAGAAAAATTGCATGACGGTAGTAGTCGACATTTTTTAAACATCTAAAAAGAATAAGAATTCCATCTTCCGGCGTCATGATAAATTAGTTTTGCTTTCAATTTAATCTTTACAACTCGTTCCGCTGCTACTTTGCCAGACTTTATAAGCAGATTACGAATTAAGCTGATTTCAGTAATTACGAGGAATGTCGTACTCTGTTTGTGGAAGCAACAGTGGAAGATTAAGATGATGTAAATGCCTTAACTACTATGGATTTGGGTAATTCTCCTCTTCTTCTCTCGCCAGATTTAAGATGCATTTGCCCCTTTTACACTCCGAAGGTAATAAATAATCTCTGACTGTTGACTCGCACAAAGTTTGCAAAGCCAATTGTATAAGTCAAACATTGCGCGATTGGAGTTGGCATTTCGTGGTAAATCAAAGAGCATCTTCACCCTTCACTCTCTCAAACCCTTAGACAACCTTTCCACCTTATCCCTCGGCCATGAGGGGTGAAAGTCCTTACGCTCCCCTGATTGCACGCCCATTTCAGTATCCACAAGCTCTGCTCTGCTCTCCTTCCCCAAAAAATTCTCCCTCAACAAATTTTCTTTCCATTCGAAAAATGTTTAGAAGCTCGAGAAGATAATCGCGAAACTTTAATTTTAAAGTATAGCAACTATTTACGTTGAATACTTACTTATAGCAATGCAGACTCTCCATAGACCGCTATATGTAACTCGGCTATCAGGTTCGGCCGACGCATTCGACGAAGTTTTTGGTAGTTTCTCTTCCGTCAAAAGCCACTCTCCCGTACTCATGGCGACAGTGACAACTACTAACGATAGCATCGCAGAAAGGCCAGAAGCTATACCGAGACCACCACCCCCTGCGTTATTGGCGTTACCACCGACAACTACACTACCACCAGATGCACCAGTCACAACACCCCCAGCACCAGCGCTTGAAGGACCGGCACCGCCGAGGTTGTCGCAGCACCAACAGCAACAAGACATCACCACGTGCCTCCCTTTTGTCATGGGAGCATCCCAGCACAGCTCGTAAGAAGCTTTCGTACACTTTTCTTCTCAATCCTTTGATGGTTTGAATCTTAAATGGTTTAATACTTCTTTCGTGCCAGTAATTATCAATGTAAATGAAACTTGGCAATGATCTTTATCCCGTGAGACTTTTCACATTGATTTCTTATCAGTCGATCATGGTTGTATAACATCCCATTAGAGACTTGTAAACCTGGATAAAAGATTCGTTTTTACACTTGTGCGTGTTTAAAGAACTCCTTCTTCAGTCAAGTTTTATCCTTATAATTGAATATGTATAAATGTTACGATCACAGTATTAAAGTTTAACAATTGAACAGTTTGGAGAGCACTGCATCGCTCGAGAACTTTGTTAGGTTCAAAGTTCGCTTTGGTGTCTAGAATACTGGCTTCATTTGAAAAGTTTGTTACACCACTACCAGTGATAATCATTGATTTAGAGGATGTCTAGATTAAAATCTTCATCTGCCTTTGAACGATTTACTCTTCTCGCCTCTGTCTCAGAGTTTCTCCGAGCATGGACGAAGCTTCGACTGGAAGCTAATATTGGAAATCGGGTGGTATTAAATTTCCAGCCAAGTCTTCTCATGGAGATATACGAAGATAATTTGCCTTCTGTCTTTCTTCTCTTCTTTCTCCTTTATTGCAAAAGTCGCGCAGGAAGGATATCCGCTCTGCTTTACGTGGCTGCTATAAATGCAGCTTTTGGAAAGAAGGTGGGCTCGTAAGATCTCTAAAGTAAGGTGTTCAAATGAACTGCTTTCGACTCAAGCGAGTCACTCTATTCAATAGATTCTCGTCGCACGACCATTTCAGCTATAATTTATCGTTACATCGATAAAAGCTCTGACAGCGCCTTCGCGCTGCCTCCTCAAGGCTTCGAAATGAATACTTTAACGTCGATGCGTGGGCAGTGAAGGTAATTTTTCATTCAGTATTCAGCGTTGACGTTATAACTCCTGCGTTGAATGCGTGCTAGTGGATGAATAGTTAGATGTTGAATTTGATGTATTGCGTTGCGCCCCCAGGGCGAAGCGTATCCTCCATTTATTACGTATAATTTGGTCTTGCAAGGGTCTAAGGAAGTTTTTGAGACCGCTCTGCGGAACGTCCCCACAATGCCCCCCCGCAGAAACTCAGAAGTTTCCAGTTCGTAGTTTGAAGTTCGTCAAGGTGCCGGCAGTCATCCTTTCACGAACTCTGTAACAGAAAGCATCGGGCCGCCTAAGATTTACGAGTTACGGGCGCAACTGCTCGATGAAATATTTCCAGAATGTAATAAGTTTACGATAATTCGATTTTCGAATTGTAGCATTTTCTTATAAGTGTGAAAGCAATTTTTAACACAAACACTGTAAACGTTGTTTGACTGCAAGTTACAGAAATTCGTATGGCTCGACGTGTCGTGGCTGTATGAGAAATTTTATTTGCTTTCCAATTGTAGAAATTAAAAACGTGATCTTATCGATATTTTTACATTTTTCTGAAGTTTCGCAACCGATCGCTCGATAGATATATTGCAATCAGTAAAATAAAAGATGTAGATCGTTAAGCACAGTCTCCTGACAGAATTCACGGTGGAAAGGGCAAGTAGTGGAAGCCTCAACATAGTCAAGTGTCAAATCCTGGTCGGATTATCATGCCCTCTTGAGTTAGTCGACTCGGCAATGTTCGAGGATCCTCACCGGGGCATATTTCAGCTTTCAAGCAAGATGTGGATGGAAAGGGAGGACACAGGAATATAGATAGATCTCCCTTACGCGTCTTGTTAATCCTTTAATCGTAATTGAATCGACGTTTCGGTCTTGCCGGGGGGTACGAACAGAAATTGAGCTTTTAAGCCAGCACTGGTATAAATTCCATGGGGTTCCTGTTAGCGTAATCCGTGAACTCGCCACGGTGAACCTTCTTGAATGCCCTCCAGGTCGCGACCTTTCATCAAGACCCACTCTCCCGCAGTGCCTCCCACTTTTAACCTAGAATCTTATCCCGTAGGGATTATCGAGGCTCAGACCAACGGCGGGATCTTTCGATTCGACTGCGGTAAAAGGTGATCGGAATAAAAGAAAGGATCGTATAGTCGACGTACACTGAAATCTAACACTCGTGCTTGCTCAAGGGTATTGAATCTTTGGAAATGGGAGAAGCTTATCGAAGCAGGGTGAATTTGAATGATTTACTATGATTTGCTTACAAATGAATACTTGAATCATGAAAGATATAGTTTTCATCAAATCCCATGAAATTATATGAATTTCCTCGTTACACTTTAATTATATCATCATTGCCTCAAATAGGGGAAGGTGTTGTACCTCAGGTCAACATTAACATTTACCCTGGTTGGTTTTTGCTTAAATTGGCATGGTTATATACTCATCACTTAATTGGGAATGATGAAAGTGCAGTTGCTACGGTATTGTCCAATGCGAGTTTCACCTCGATAGTACATATTGCATGGACAACCAAATCCAGCCATTTAGATAGGAACGCACGGCAGCCTGTAATTTCGTTTTAGAATTATTTGCTGCCGGGAAAACTTCCAAAGTAGCGTTCGCAGGTGTTGGCTGCAGGCGATGTGCAGTAACGCGGGTGTTCCGCTTGCAGGGTGCGAATGCACGTTGCGGTTTTATCGAAATATCGTGGAGCCAGAGTAATAGAAGTTCTAGGCTGGTTGCACAGTTTCCCGTCGCAATATGTGACTTCTAGTTTCCACTTTTCGAGTGGATGCTTGATAGTCGAGTGACTCCTCCAACCTGGGCGAGTTGTTGCTAAGACTCGCGGTTCCTAAACTTGCTCGCCAAGTTCTCCTAAGGAGATATCGAGAGGTCGATCGTCTTTCACTTGAGATTTATTCTGCACCTTCTGATTTGATTATTGTTTATTGAGAAAGTATAATGAAGTAACAGTTTAGTAGTTAATAAGTAAACAAAATTCGGAATTATTCTCGTTGAACGAATACAAACTACAGATAAATTTTTTGCTCTGCTTTTATTGTTAGCGTAATGAAACACGCTATTAATAAATGAAATTGTTATTGTATTGATTGAAATGGCGAGGCTAGGAAATTGTGGCTCAACAGGTGATTCAAGAATTAGCGCGGTTTCGGCGCTAATCCATGCTTTTATTTATTTTATACATCCTACTTTGTTAACAATGTTGAAAACGCTTTGTGCAGTCGAATATTTTTCGTAGTTTAACATGTGGCAAATTCTGAAAAAGTATCTCTGATAGTTACATCAGTGTATAGATATTCCAAAAAAGTAGTTATTGGAATTTTTCAAGTCCTTCTGAGAAGTTCCTTCCAAACTGTAAATTCCAGGCAAGTTTCGTTCAACCTACTTCGCAAAGAACATTTGGTCACAGTGTAAGAAGCTCATGTACTGCGATGCATCACGGGAATGATTCAACTTCTTAATCTCGCAGCCGTTTGAGATGCAAATGCACTTTCTTCGCCCTCGTCACGTACTCTAAAGGAACATTTCTGAAGCTTCTTTTTAGAGAAGGCCATTCGTCAGTTCAAAATTGACTAGATTCACAAAGAGTAATCATGTTTTCTTTACGATAGCATATTTCCGTTTGACCAACAACAAACACGTTCATTCAGCTAAAAATACAAAGCAACCAGTTTACTTCAAAATCTATACTGGAAGTATTTACTTAATTATTAGGAATTTATGATAATTATTAAATATTTCCACTCGCTGGATATGAATCCCCGAAATACGAAAGGTAAACATTTTTCCCTCACAACGCGATGGTCCATTTTTCCACGAGAAACTGGTTCGCATCGATCCGCGGTGCTTTTCAGAAAAGCTTCGTTAAGTACAGTTAATGAAGCAACGATGAAGCGGAACTGCGCCAAGTGCAAGCAAAGCTGCTCACTCGCGAAGCATGCGGTCGGGGAACAAGTAATCGTGCAAACGGTATCATTGCGATCACGTCATTCGAGTCTAATTGCAATTGGTTTTCCCATTGCTCATTACGGTTAGCGAAACAAGGCCACCGTCTGCAGGAAAAATGATTTAATGCCGACCATTCCATCAGGATTAGTGTCTTACAACTAGAACTATTTCATCTGTTTCTAATTGCATGGAATGGCCGTATATTTATTTGTAGTCTCCTCTTTACTGATTTTAATTCAAAGAAACTCATGGAGTTTATAAATGTTCGATAGAATGCTTCTCCAACTGGTACTGATATTATATGCACGTTGGTTTCGATAAATTAAGAGCAGTAATTAAAATGATATAGCCATGCAGCATCGACAGTTGAATGGTTGAAAAAAACTGCGAGCAGTAAACTTTAATTAAACGCCGATAATGAGAGAGGAATTCAAGGATCCCAAAATAGAATTCGAATCGTGCCAGTGATTTTGAAAGCCAGTCGAAATAATGGGTCGGTGAGTAAAAATGATGTGGTGAATTTGTTCACGACCAGCACGCACTTTCTCTTGTTTTATTTGCGAAAGGATTGCAGGCTATTTACCCTATTTTAATTAGATTGGAACATTTTCCTCGAGTAAAGTATTCTGTGCAAGATTATACATTTTCTCAAGATCCTTCCTTTTCGTTAAGTAATACATTTATTAGATCATGAATAAGAATGAAAGGTACAAGTTTGGGTGGATTGTAAGGGAGGAGGATGAATGAGAAAGATAATCAAAGGGAAAATGTAGATAAGAATCGAAGCTAAAGTCAAACGTCTTTCATCAAAGTGCGACAGTTTGACTTTAAGATTTAAATTAAATTTCTTTACGCTACTTTGCTAAGCAGCAAGGGGATTCTTGTTCCATCGATATCTGTAGAAAGACAGTCGTCTGTAAAGCTCTGCTTGGATTAAGTAACGCAAGAACGAATCTCTGAGGATGAAATAATCTATGCCAAATGATTGATGAGAGAATATTTCAAGGAACAATTTTATTCAGCTATAAATATTGTAATTCTGAAAAATAAATTTTAAATTAAAATATGAAACCTCCAGTAATAAAAAAAATGCGAAATTGGTATACTAGGGGGCACCGTCTCGCACTTTCCAGAACCGATGTTTTTAACAAATAAATTTTTCGAGAAATTATTCTTTACAAGTAGACATTTTCTGCAAAACTTAATACCTTGCGTCAAAGTGTTGACAGTACATGAATTTTGTATTCATAAATTGTTCCTCAACCTCAAGCTTGGCAAAAGTCATTTGCCCTTTTTATGTTATTATGCACCGTGTGAATTTCGTATTTTAGCTTTCAGAACTCTATGTACTATCCTCTTCGACTAGCTTTTAATTAATCGGATTATAAGTAGCGTCAGCGAAATTGATTTTTGCTAAAGGAAGCTAAAAGCGCTCCTTCTTCACACCAGGGGCCATTGACTGCCACCTCTTTATACTCTTCCATGGACTGTCACAAAGGCTCAAAGTGCTTTAACCCTATCTTTTCATCCCCATTTTTTTTTTTTGTTGATATTCTATGTATTACTAATAAAATGATCTGGTCGAACGAAACAACGAATAAATAGATGACAAGCGATAGATATTGCAAGGAAATATATTCTGGAATTTTAAATATACAAATAATTGATAATTCAGTTCTTCTGATCTTCCGATCATCTTCTGATATCTCTAAAGTCATTGCACAGTACATTGCACTTTATCGATAAATATAAGCTCTGCAAGGTTTAATAGCAGACATTAAATCTTCCTTTTAGCGTCATTGTAGTTCTTTCTTGACCGTCTGATTGACAAAGCCTCGTTTTTACGCCATTTTACTTCTACTTGGCCGAGTGCTTTGCGCTCTCCTTTCCCTTACTTTTTCCTCTCCGTTTTAATGAAAAATATCGGGAGTGCGGCACGATGCCAGACTTTTACTTCGTGGTCGATCGCACTGAGCAGCTGAGCTACAACGTGGCTCTCAAGTATTTTAACGACGCTTTTCAATATCGTTTGATGAATATCAGTACCATGAATTCGAGATCAAAGAGACTACGCAAGATCTGATGAAATTTGCAGATTCCTGCGTTTTCTTTCTTTAAAGATAGGAAATATACATTCTCAAGTTGAGCAAAACATCATGATTAAAATGACAAATTTATTTGGGAGGTCTAAATCAGATTCTTAAATCTTCTCGTATGAGTTGTTCGTTGATATTCATTAAGACTGCAGCAATTGCAAGGTTTATTATCTTATAAATGTGATATTTTTATGGATCCACATTTTTGGAATAGCTTTTGTATTCGAGTAATAGTTTTGGTCGCTGAAAGATTCTGTAGGCGGCTCGACAGGCGTTGAGGCCAACCCCTAAGGGTTGGCGACCCCACCATTTGTAATCACGTATGTCCCCACACGGGGAATTTCTGTGAGAAGGTAAAGGCTGGAAATTTATCGAGATTCTTGTAGGACAAGTAAACGATCTAGGTAAACCTCGAAACTTATTTAGAAAATGTTTCATCTTACAAAAACGGCTTTCGAATATTAATATGAAAAAAAATAATGCCGTGCACTTTATCAAGTCGCTTGTAAGATTATTTAATATAAAATTCCAAATTTCCGTTCACTGAATCGGAAAATACTGCTTGCACAAAATTTTCTTTTTTTTTTTATAAAAGTCTGCTGCGAATTTTTCTAGAATCGTTATCTCACTGTCGCAAGTGTGACAGTTTTGTTGCAACATCTTCGGGGAAGGGTAAGACAAATAACATGTCTTGCACAGAAATGCAACCATTTGTCTTACTATTTTTATCCCTGCAGTAGTTTCTTTTTTTATTATTTTATAGAACGATAAGTAAAGTTGTAAATATGCTTTCTGTGAAGAAAAAATACAAGGTAACAAAAGAATATTTCTTACACTTAATATAATGTGCAACGAAGCTTCGGTAATGAGAAAAGTTTGTGCCATATTTGTCCAACTTCTTTACAGAGATAAATTAGAAATTACACTTCTGGGAAAATATGATTTTTATATATTTTTCCACTTAAAGTGAATGGATTGTTACTAAAATTCTCTTTAAAAGGGCCGGCATTTTCTTTAGAATTTACTTGTAGTATACAATCATCCAAAGATTTCTGCAATTTGTCGCATGCTCTTTTAAAGTAGTTTTTGCTTGTCGCTTTTGCTCTGAAATACCACGGTCGTTGAGAAGAGTTGCCACGTAGATGGTGATGTATTACGAGCAACTCCCCAGGGTCTAATACACTTTTACCTTTCGCAATAATTATACACTTTCCTGTATGAAAAATCTGAAGCGTAGGAATAATTTCAACGTAAATTGCTTCTCCTGTGCAAACAATGCTCTTCGTATGACGAAAAATGTGATTCACGAGGAAGGGGATCATTAATGTTTACAGAGCGAATGAAGCAAACAATAGTCTCTCTCCATTGATTGCGACAAAAATGTTTTTTAAAGAGAAAATTATGTTTTTAAAGAAATATATTTGTAACAAGAAAGGATTGCATACTTAGTCTTTGGAGATGTGTTGAACTCCGTTATTTCAATCTCTGCAACGTTTCAAAAATCAGGGTACTGCCTTGCATTTCAGTTCATATTCTTCGATGGCAGAGGCTATTTGCATTCAAGTAGCTCGTTTGGTCGTCGAAAGGTCCTCCTGTTCGAGGCTGCCTCTTAAGGGCTAACATTCTCAGCTCTGATAATCATGCTTCTGCACGTACCGAGTTCTTTGCGAAAGTAAAGAAACGAAAAACTTTTCGAATGGTCCAGTTTGAAGGACTATCTCCAAACAATGTAACAACTTGTTGAATTTATGTTAACGAGCACTGTTGCATTGAGGAAAGAATCTTGTGCTTTTTTTATCAATTATTCTGCATCGCGGAAAATACACGGAAAGTGTATTAAAAAAAGGTGCGCAATGTCAGCTCGAGCTATCATAATATAATACACGCACGGCTTTAATTTGAAATTAAATTTAATGGCTACAGGTAAAAATGAAATTAGTATTATGAGATTCAGTGCATGAGTGCAGCGTTGGCACATGCATGTAACAGAAGTCATACAGTCGCTGCAAGATCTAAAGACTTCCAGCTGTTTCCTCTCTCACTAACGACCCCCATGGAAGCTTCTTAAAGGGGTGCACAAATCACCGAATCGTCGTGAAGAATAATCGCGTACGTAGCCCTTTCCAGGGGACGTAAAGGGAGCGCAGTGTTCGTATTGGTATAGCGAAGAAACAGGGGAGAGACGTGGTGCCGTTCATGGGTCATGAATTGTAAAGCGTCGCTGTTTATATTCAGACGTTCGAGCCAGCGTGGCCGCGGCTCGGCGTTTCGTGCCAGCTTCCGGAAAGCGATATAAAGGGGAAGCGAAGCGACGACGTTAAAAAGGATCGCCGCGCCCTGCTCGAGAGGGTTCTGGCATTTTAATAAATTGAAATTCAACTGCGAAACGAAGGCGGAAAGTGTGCCGTGCCTGGCTAAGAATGACGGGGATTCGGGAATTCTTGGATATATAGATTAAAATACGTTTCTTCTGCTCGATTTGCTTGGAAACGAGGCCAGGGTTCACGAATCGAAAAATTCCGTTTGGAATTTAACTTCGATTCCCATTTGAAGGCTTGCAGTTTTCATTCTGCTGTTGTTTTATGTGCTCGCGCAGAGAGACCTTCTAATTAAAAATATTCTGCTTGTTCCTTACACTGTATGGTGAAATTAAAGCATTTTTTGTTCCTTCACGTATTTTTTTTTCTAACGTAATATACGAATGTTTTAATCAACGTAGCGAATCTGCGAAGGAGATTATTTTGTATGCAAAAGCTTTTTCGTAATTGGATTTTAAGAACTGAATGTTTAATTCCATTGTTCTTTCCTTGCCCGGGTTATTTTATACAACAATGCAGATTAATGCCTGTTGGTCCAGCGACGACGCTATCCTGTAGGATATTTCTCACATCCAACCATATTCTATACAGCCCCTATTATGTAACATTGCATCGTTAAATGCTGCATTATTCTACGTTCTTCTTATTAAATACGTAGGAGAATTTAACGTGTAACAAAGTGTATGTAAGTGTTACCTTTTTAAGAAAGTGATACAGACGCCCATAATATGAAAAATATTTGGAGTGCAAAGGGTTAAGTCTCTGCTATCTCGGTATTATAATGAAAGTTGAAGAACGAAAGATGTGGAATTATTTTTTTATGTCATTATTTTGTAATAAAGTATGTGCGCAATACGTATTTTTCGTTTGAAGTATTCATAGTAGAAGGCGCGTATATTTCTGGTTTATGTAGTTTTGGGATTTGTATCATGTTCGTTGACTTGGTGCATGCAGTAGGTAAAATTACTGTGTGCTCTGAATATTAAAAGAACCACGATATGCAAACTATGTCGCACTTAGGCATTGTTGAAAGTGAACTTTCGTGAAATGATATCGGCGTCAAGTATTGCAACGTGGAAAATTGTTTACCTGAAGCGTTGCAGAGAATATCACGAACTAAAATAACGCGGGGAATACTTCGTGGGTATTATAACATAGCATATCGCGTAAATATTTTCCGCTGAAATTACATAAAATTATAACACGATGAAAAAATTCCATGTCGTTCAAAGTATGGCGGGGCTAACAAACGTAGGAATTAATTGTAGAATCGAATATTTTCTCATTGAAAGCTTCTAAGGATTTTAGAATTAATAGCAATTGAAATATTATAAATTTCATTTCACAAAATATCTGATATTTAAAATTGCTTTTATCAATACGATGGTATTGATTAAAACAGCCTTATAAATTCTTGTACACGTGTGAAAGGGGTAATTATGTAGATTCGTTCCTGTTTTGCAATTTAAAAGAGAAGCTGGACTGTGTTGCGTCCTTTCCACTTAAGAAATTACGATAAGCAATTAAGAAGGAAACATAAATCGAAAAGCTGCATGGTGCATTGTGCTCGTAGTTACATGTCACAATATACAAGTTCGTATCTGGTGAACTTAAATTAGTTTTGCGCGATATGGTCCGACTTAACCCCGGAGGTACAGTTACAGTGGCCAATTTGACAAAAATGGAACAAAGCTCGTTTCTACCTTTCCCAATTAAAACTTTTATTCCTTTAATGCTGTGATTTTTGTATCATACGTGTTTCTGCGTAATTCATAATATTTCTGTTCCCTAAATTATGCGAATAATAGTTAGCTTACACAATTTGATATAATATCTCCATGAATGCAAATAGTGTTATGCATTTGAAACTAAATAGCTCCAGCTGAAAATGATACTGGGGTGAAATAAATAAATTCCTTCCAGATAAAACTACGGAATGGCGTTGATGAGCGCGGTTAAATGTTTAATTAATTATTTTATTAAATGAAAGTATTACAGACATATGATTATTCGACGAAAACTATAAAATATTGAAACAAGAATTCTGCAACCTGCAGTTAGAACTATGTAGTTTTTTTAAGCCAGAGGGTTTGTTTAAAGTGATCAATTTGTGTATGCCTCACGAAAAGACGTACGAATTTCGTACACTTCTGTTATTTGTTGAAGTCGGAAAATGCTGCTGCGAAACACGAATGATCTACAGCATGATATCGTAAATCTAAAACCCTATAACGGATGTTTCGCAAAAGGATAAAAGCTTCAGTCTGTGTCTTTAGTAAGAATATAGGGAAGAAAATAGGGAGTTGGGTGTCAAAATTAGGATACTAGTGATCAACAGTTTGCAATGCATTCTATGCAAACTTGTCAAAGCGAGATATACCCTTATTTCATGCTAATAAATAATACTGTTGATTGGACTAAAGGTAGTGGCACTGATGAGCTTCAACGAGAAGGAGAATTCGATATGCACAAAATTACCTTTGAATGTGGAAGGATTAGGTAGTTCTCTTTGCCTCAGGGTTCTGTTAAATACATGTGCCAAAAATTTCTTGCAAAACTGATGAGAGAATTTTTGTAACAGCTTCCATCTTTATAATTTTTTAATATTATAGACATGATACGTTAATCATGAAATATTGCTGGGATTTACTGTACTTAATTAACAAACTGTTCCTTGGTTCAAAAATTGATTCGATGTCGTACTATTACTCTATATCCATTTCAGTCTCTTCAACTTCAACCCTTTTTGGCCTGCTTGTGTTTAATTTATCTTACAAAGGATATCCCGTCATGTTCGACAATTGGTGGCCGCGGTACTACAAAAAGGGAATGAGTTTTACCCTCAGCCATCGTTTTAATTCGGGGCGTACAAATAACTTTCTGACGGCAAATGGCATAATGAGAGTTGTGGTTTGCGATTTTCCTACATTAAAAGCGGAGACTTCTGGTTACCATTCGCGCGTGTACCTATGTATGCGTATGTACGTATATGTGCAATATGCTTTCTGCTACAAGTACATGTATAAGCAATTTGGAGACTCATGCGAATGTTCCAAACTGATATTACGTTAGGTCTGCAATCTGCAGATACAAATGTCTGTCCGGACAAATGAAACGCCATTGCCTTTTTCGTATTTTCTGTTATTATTCATAATTAAATCCTGTATCATATACACGTGCATTTATTAATTCTGCATCTCAATTCGTGCGCATCATATTTATTGACCAAACGGTATTATTAACAAAATTTGCTTCATCGCAAATTGAATTACATGTTCAGAATTAATT
Source organism: Holcopasites calliopsidis (assembly GCA_023838395.1). NCBI lineage: Eukaryota > Metazoa > Arthropoda > Insecta > Hymenoptera > Apidae > Holcopasites > Holcopasites calliopsidis. The sequence goes on along the minus strand of JALHAQ010000012.1, from coordinate 4,619,806 downwards.
AGTCAATCCAATCTGTTTTATTATTTTTTTAATCTCATTGTATTTGATATTTCATCGCGGAGTTTCTAATTCGATTTCTTTATTTGAGAACTGGAAACCAATACGTGGCAACTAGTAACTGTGTACTGTTCGGTTTATTGGTTGATCGGCTTGTAATTTATTTACACAAATCGCGTTTTAAGTACACCGGATTTTCAACAATACCCTGTTGGATATTGCAATTTAATCCACGGTGAATTACAAGCAAATGAGCTCGGATAAGCATTCCTTTATTTCAAAATTCACTAGTTCGCTCCACTTAATTTTTCGCAATACAAACATATGGGTTCCTGAAAGTTGCACATACAATTCTTAGTTTGCAGCTGCAAAGTAATTCTTCTTATTCTTCCCCGCCAGAATAGTGTTCAGCTACATAATTATTAAGTAGGATGATTCAAGAATATTATTTAGAATAATATTTCACTTCAAGATTTTGAATCAATTTTCAAAATTTTCGAAATTACTCTCACCGCCGAAGGGAAATAAAGCTATGAGTATAAAATTTTAAATCAGAGAAGTACCCTTCCACTTCGATGTGCATGGAAAAGAAGGAACCACCTGCGAGCGACAACGAAGACCGAACTTCGACCATTGTCAAGTTTTGAAAGTCGCAACGTTCCACTAATACCAATTGAAATACCTCTAGGAAAATCCATTTGCAGTATATCATAGGGCTCATGTATCACGCTAAAATTATCGATATCAGAGATTTGATTTAGTGCACCTTCGCAGCAACACTGCAAAGTTCTGTCTCTAAAATTGAAGGAAAGCTCGATGTGTCGCAAGTTCGGGCTAGGAGAAAATAACAGGTAAAAGAAAATAAGAAACAAATTCCAATGACATTTCACTTTATTAAAATAAATTTCTCGTACAAATAAAATATGCATTATTCAAGGAATCTGTTTGCAAAAGGGGTAAAACATTGGGGACATTTGCATAAACACGGTTCGCACGGTGCTAAATCTCGGTCGAAGCATTTCCGCGGAAAGCCGTATTTATTCAGTTGACATTCGGTGAAGCATTTCGCGGTAACTAAAAACTCCACCAGAAGGCAAACCCCAAAAACAAGTACACGAGTGTTACCGCGCGTTCGTGCATTTACTTCCACTCCTCGTGTTGTTACTGTACACGCTTTCCATTTGAATGCAGAAAAGTTGTATCGAGGGGGTTGGGCGGAAGCTCTCGAGTGGAAACAAGAAGACGATCAACACGACGATCGGTGTGATTCGAGGGTTCACTCTCGGCTGCAAGAAGAAGCGGTGATCTTCAAACATACCTGAAGCTCCTCGACGAAGCCGTATGTCTTCCCGGCACTGTTCTCGGCTCTTTCCCCAGGAAATGGTCTCTTCACGAAGTTTCGAAGGATACTCTCCCTCGCACCTACGCTCTCATCCCTTTGCTCTCAGCCCTGCACGATCGCCGACTGCAGCAAAGCCCACACGGTGCTGCAGCACTCGCAGTACCGCGCTTCCTTCTCGATCGTTAACGCGAACTCGTGCACCGAAAAGCAACACTGAAAGCTCTGGCCAAAGAGATGAAAACGGGGTGCAGAACCCCCCACCATCGATCCTCCCGGAGCTTTTGAAGGATCGCGAAGACCTTAGTTTATCACGCGGGGAACGAGCGAACCTCCCTCGGGGAAGCGAGCAGTTCGACTAGCGGACGACGCCCGTCGACCGCGCAGCACCCTTGCGAAAACGCGGCGGCAAGCGCGCGCATACACGCGGGAGAAACGCACAAGCATCCACGATTGGGAACAAGTGTAAATCATAAGAGGAATGCTATGGATTCTGATGGTATCTTGCAACGAGGGAACGCTACGAGGATAGCGTTCGATTACATGTGGGCACGAAAGAAAGGAGTGATTGTATGGGCTAAAACTAGACGAAAGCCAAGACTGATAAGATTGCGTTTAACGCTTCATTACTGTACATTATTAGTAATTAAGATCGAAGTGCAGCCGAGTAGCCCCTGAATGTAGGCAACTCGATGTGCACCACCGCTTGAACGATTGTAGGTAAGCCGCGCCAATCACATAGCTACTGTGCGTTTCGAGTTGCCTAAATTCAGGAGTTATCCGACCGATTCGTCACTCTTGATTTTCATCTTATTTTAGCCCACGTTTTCATTTATGCCTATTGTGAGTAATTCAAGCGAGGTAAACATAGATGTTATCTGTCGCACAGTATTCAGATACGTCTCATTTATTCGAAAAATACGTGTCTGTGTTGGAAGTTGCGATAGAGAATAGGAAGGGAAAAAAGGAACGTGGAAATGTCTGAGGCCAGGTGATCTCTAAAAGTGAGGCGTCAGGGAGGAGGCAAAGTGATGTAGATCAACGCGTGAATGCATCTAAACTTGCAACGCAAGTAGAGGAAACAGAAATTCAACAGACATGTGCTGGTGTATTCAGGGCTGTTTACGTGGATGAAGGAAGGGTGATTAATACATGATGATAAGCACTCAATGCTTATGTCGATTTTTCAGAAAGAATATAGGAACTGGGAACTGATGGAAGTTCACAGTTTTTGCGCACTCACGTGAGAGGCAACGGGGGAGAGGATACGCAGCTAGTTCCGGGATATGAATGGTTTATTGTATGGCGAAATAGAAAGGAAAAGCGTGTGCAGTGAGCAAATGTGGATCTGAAAGGAAAGAATGAAAAAGGACAGGGGGGTGTGTTTTAGTAGCGTGTATGTTCTTGTACAAGTGGAGGGAAAGGGAAACGACGTTAGCGCGCTTGACTGTGAGACCAACCACCGAGCTTGCAGACAGTTCCCTTGGTGTCGGATCAGGAGTACCTTTGCGCACTCTCCAGATCGAACATTCCGCTATTGAGAACACGGAAAGCTTGGACTAACGCAGGGGTCTCCTGCGGGGATGAAACGTCTCGGCACGTGAGGGCTGACGGAACTCCTCGTTGATGAGAATCCTCGGTAGACGTGGTTGCGGAACCCGGAGGGAGAAGTTTGAAAATTGCGGTGGACAGTGAGATGAAAACTTAACGAGTTCCTGGCTGTAAATAGTATGATCTCACGATTTGAGACGATGGTTTCGCGTTATTACTATGGGCCTGCTTCAAAGTACTGAGAAATATAAAGGGTTGACAAACTTTATTATTAAATAAAACATCTTTTAGAATAAAAAACAGTTACCATCAGTTAGAATTTTATTCTAGTGAGGATAAAGCTGTAACATTTTAAATTATGCATATTGGATTTTATTAACTTTGATAGCTGTTGCTAACCACGGTCTTAATAGCTTCCGTAATTACACTTTTCATCTTCAATTTTTCCGCTTTAGCTGTTAGAAAGCTCGTTGTCTTAATCAGATTGTAAAGTATAGCTATAGAAGAGCGAACTAAGTTATTAAAAGTAACAGAATCAGAATATCGAAATATCAAACGGATAAAAAATATCAATAAAACATATTAAACGGTGAAAAATCTAGAGTGATAAAATACAACGATTCTCGATTTAATGTTGTTATTTATTTCTCGATATATAGTGCACCTATTCGCGAAGAAATAAGAGAGTGCTCAAGGATTATCCCACGAGACTAACACGCCCGTCCACGTGAGATGCATGCGAACATTCGTGTATAAGGTTCCTCTTTGTTGAAATCCAGATATACATATCAAGTCAGGTAGATGAAATGGTAAATCAACACACAACAGAAAAAAAAATAATAAAACGACTTACAATCAAACTGTTCTCAATATTGCTTTCCAATTCAGACAATTAAACAGTCCAAAATAATTGTATTTTAATAGCACAGTTCATGTCGCAACATTCCTTAATTTAGCATAGAATTACAAAGATGAAAAATCTAGAGGCGATGATTTAGAGCTCTGATCATTCAGCACTTGCCTCATACTTCTAACGAGTATACATGTTTTGAAATTTAGTTATTTTTATTCATCACCTATTCTGCCATCAAGGTAAATGTATATGTATTAACGTAGAACGAATTGTTTTACAAATCTTCCTGACAAACATTGATCATTATATGTATATTTTGCCCAACTGAGATAAAGTAGCTTTTAATATTTCTTTCTATTGCACTTGCATGTGTCATGTTATGTAACAAAACATTAAGGAATCGATGCAATACGCACAATGTAGAGATATTAAACTCCCAATGATACGCGTTACATCAGCTTCACTATAAAATTTACATTATTACATTTGTTTTATTCATTGAACAAAAATTGCTGGCTGTTTAAGCTTCATAATCATTTTGGCAAAGCTATTATCGAAAGTAAGATGAACTTTCCTTAAGGAGACCACATTTTTCCTCTTTGCGGTGATTAAATAAATTATTCACGCTCAACATAACATTCTACTTCCTTCTACGTCGCGTTCGCGCCACATAGGATCTCTAATTCAAAATATCTCGCTCTCTGCTTTTCGCGCGCCGTTTCATCGTCCATCCTTATTCGCGTCACAGCAACGTCAGATCAGTGACGTTACTGTGTTCAACGAATTGCTTCAGTGGTGTACTGACTACGCAGTGAGACGGACGTTTCTACGGCCAGCGAGATTTCGTGGTAAGCTTGTTTCTCCTGTATCGATCAACTATCTTTTAAACAATTTCGCATTGCGCTTTCTCTATTCATTTTAAAGTACTAAGTAGGGCGGTAGATATATTTTGTAACGACGCAATGCACAATTTCTCTATGGGGTCTCGAGGCCACTCAATGAAATGCCTGCAAATTCAATGTCATGTATCTTGTTGATTGCTACCAATGTGAATCGTTAGTAATTTAATTCAATCATCGCGTATGTCGAGAATTGTTTAAATTGCTTGCAATCGCTTTTCAAGCGTGTGAGGTTAGGAATTCCTGTCCAAGGATAGGTATGACAAGTCAGGTGAGAAGGTGTGAGTAATGCAAGGAGGGGAACGAAAAAAGGCACCTGCCTGACCAGTTTTTCTTTGCACAGGAATATTGGCGCCAAATTTGAAATCGTACCTTTCGTTGTCATTATTTTTAGATGAAATTTATATACGGAATTTGTGAATTATGTTGTTAATTCTTTGGAGTATTAACATCGTTGACGTTAACTGCTTCATCATTTGACGATTATCAGTATCGGAAGTTCCGTATGTAATCTCTTGCATTGCTGCATCGTTTGAAATTATAATCAAGCATATACGCATTTGAATGGATGATAGTGTTTCAACTAATCGGGGATTTCCTCAATTTTATCTGAGCACGTAAATTTTGAAAACTGTCGCAAAGTATCGCAAGTATTATGTCTATACATATTTATTTCTCTTATTAATAAGAAAATATAGTTGCAGACGTTTTTAAAACTTCAATTACTAAAGTGGAAAATTTTATGTTGCAGAAAATGTTGTCCAGTTCTACACTGGGTGTCCTGTTAGGGACATGCTTGCTCCTTTTTTCTATACCCGATGCATCCTCCTACACGAGTAAGTAAAAGTTAAATAGTCTAATCTAGTTGAAATTATTTTTAAACTCTTTTGTTCGCATCGTTTCTTAAAGATAAAAACATTTATCAAAAACATGCAAACGTATTTTGATATGTCCAAGAATGTATTTTATTAACATTCAAATTAATTTATTGTTACATTAAAGTATTTAGGTAAAATTTTATGTTTCTCTTATTAAAGGAAAAATATTGTTTAATATTTGTATTGTTCTAGTAACTATTAGATTTACTAATGAGCACTGACAATATTAAAGGTTAACTGAAATTTGAGCGTTGCAACTCAATTGCAATGGTTAAGGGTTCGGCTTGATCGTAATTTTAAGCAAACTAGATGGAAACAAATGATCGTTTTTAATCTCTAATTCGACCAATGCAATTATACCGACCTTCCTCGTAATCGTCGTCTTTGCCCTCTTCCTGCTCCTAATCTCGTTAAAAAGGAAAAAAGAAAACCACGTTGGGTAACAAAAGATTAATCAGCGGTCTATTCGATCTTTAATCTTAGGATAAAAAATGTAAGTCTAAATTTAAAATTAATCATCGGTATTTTAGGAAGTTTTAATAAGTCAAAATTCTTATTTTTTACTTGTATATGTTTCTGGAAATTAATTAATTACGAATTGCTTTTCTATCGCCATACACTGAACACATCACTTGAAAATCATTTTTCTTCGCATTCCTCTATTATTCCTATTTCCTTTTCGTTCACACTCCTCTTTATTCTTGAATATAGTAAACGTTTGAGGACAATTAGGCAGAAGATCATTAGCCTAGTTTTAATATCCCCCTCCTTCCTTTATATCCTTTTATTCCGTAGCTTCCCTTATACCTTTTCAACACGTAGGAGGCAAGGGTGGATAACACGAAGCTGGGCGTTAGCCGAGCAGCTGCTTCGCTTTCTCTCCCCTTTCGATCTTTCGCCGTCCCTTGCTGGTAGATAATTGAGAATCGATGGGGTTATATGGGGATGACGCCCCGTGGTGCTTGAATAGAATTACGATTAGCGGCGTTACACCGAGGCGAGGCTTGGTTGGATAATGTCAGGTTAATGTGCACTGGAAACTCTGTTTTCAGCGCAAGAGATTTCCGTATCAAACGGTATTTTCTAAATATGTAGCTGTATTTCTTTTCGTTTGTCATTGGTCATTAATAAAACTCCTAGAGCCAGCTAAAAGAAGTCAATAGCACGATTTTGTATGTCCCAAAATAATAGCAAATGTTAAATATAAATTGCGAATTCGGACGCATAAAGATTATACAGAATTGGTCAAGGATCACAGGTGGTTGTTCATCAAGTTCCATTCACTCGCCAAACAGCTGCTCCACTCGAACTTAATTACTTTAGGCTCAGTTACACGGTATTCCACGGTAAGTGCGCCCTTTCTCAAAAGCAAACTGCTGAAAATAATTATGCTATATATTTATAGCATATCCCTTTACGTATATATTACTCTGGACACTCTTGCTTCATTGGAATTTCGTCGTACTACCATTGGTAAAGCACACCCCTTTACGAGGAAATTGTAGGTTCGATCGACAAGGCTTTATAAAATACGAGAGAACATTAATGGTACACAAAAATTTAATGGCACGTTAGTAGAAAACTACAATCGTGTAGATATTTAATGTTACTATTTCCGTAAAATGTGCATCGTTTACGTAAAACGATAGCGCGACTCGAAATTAAAGTGTATCCAAGTGACTCGTTCGATCAGGAGTATCAGAAAGTCTGATATAAATTTCATTTATGATACGTTCGTATCTTGAGGCGAACTTTTAATGAACCCTATCCAATCGCAACATCATGGCTTATTACGGCAACTTTTTCCACTAAACGAAAACTCATTGATGTTCTGTGTCCGCAGAGTATGGAAGGACGTGCAAGGATATTGGTTGCTTGAGGGACGAGGTCTGCGTGATGGCCGAGGATCCTTGTTCAATATACCAACGAGATAACTGCGGCCGTTATCCGACTTGCAAAAAGGCTCATCCAGGCGGTAAGAATGCTGCTGACCTTTCCATAAATATCTTTTTCTCATCTCATCTTTGGTAAAGAGTAGATGATGGATACAAGGTAAAGGCTAGGGGTGAGAATTTCATTATAGAATCTATTTGTTTCTTAAATGAAGGTAATGTTTAATTTAAAACGATTTAAGTTTATCGTGTTTCGATTAGATGGCAAAGAGTATTTGCATAATGCAGTACTTGACCCATTTCGCGCATAAATTACTGGCAGTTCCATTGCTTTTCAATCAATTGCGAGTTAATTAAATATCAATCTATTAAGTTATTATCTAACCGCAAATGAAATAGTTTATCACTAATAAATGACAATTAACAAGCATTTAGAGTATCATGCCAATTTTTATACATATAGATGTTTCCCATGTGCAGGAGCTAGCTGCACCAGCACTGTTTGCGGCGAAAACGAATATTGCAGAACCGAAAATGGTGTGCCGACATGCGTGAAGAAATCAACCGGGATTGGTGAGTGTTGAGCTTCTTGCATCTCTTATTTGCTAGTACTCTGATTATGCGTGAACACTGATCAATTGATATGAATATTGAAATGCATGGTTGAGTGTAAATGAACAATATGCATGAAAGTGCATCAGGTGGTCGAGGGGGAGGCACCAGATTGCCGCGACCCAACAAATACATCTATTAGCAGCGCAAAATTTTGGTAAAATAACATTCTCGTGTTTCTATATAAAGAAAAAATTCTATAAAAGTTCTCGAAGCTAGAGTACGATTGGCCAATTAAAAAGATGCTGAAATGTCGGTCTGTAATTTTGTAGACATATCGGTAGGTGTAAGGTGGGATGTAACGTTGGGTCGCGAACCCCAAGAACCTGTACAGCAGAGTTTTTTTCTTCTCAACTTTTGCGAACACGACCTTTCCATTATCGTCTCCTACACGCAATGGTGTAGATTCGCGTGCACTCACGTAGCGTTATAGCATTTTGGAGAAATTGCTTTTGAGCGTATAAAGTTTTAGCTTCCTGCTGGTATAGAAGGAAAAGTGTATCGTTCTAGTTGCGATCGAAGCTCACCCTGAACGAATTCTTTAGACAATTGAAAATTAATGCATAAAAGCTTCAATACTAATTAACTGTATAACCAGTTAAAAGAACTGACTAATCGAAATTGCTTTCGAGCATGAAGAATAAATCGTTTCTATCTTACGCTACGATATTTTCGTGACAGCTATTGCATGCAGCATGATCTCGTTTAACGTCTTCCAATAATTACTGCATATTGTATATATGTGTGTAACAGAGGCTGCGAATAACAGCACAGTTTCCCCGCGACGTTGTAGTACTTTCATTCAGCTAACTCCGCTAAAACAAGTCACTGTAAAATCTCCAATTTCCTGTGAAAGGTTTTTGGTTTGGCTGTGTATAGTTAGTTGTAACCAGTGTCCTCCGTTTTCGAATGAAACTGTTCTACTTTTTTTTTGGTCGATGGATTTCCGTTCTTTACGTTTCTCTGTGTAAACCCTTCCTCGATATACTCGAGGCTAAGTGAAATAGAAGCGTAGAAGAGGACGATCTTTTCAGGCTACGAATCGGCGGGTGTCTCTTACGTGGACGGACATCGTGTGAACACCGATGACAATCGCGATAAGACAACCAGCAACAGCGCTAGCAATTCGAACCCTTACGCGAACGCTAATGCACCCCCGGCTCCTGCTGATCCAGCAGGAGGATATCATCAAGTGAATTCCGGCAACAATCTGGGTTATCCAGCGTATCCCAGTAACAGCGGTTCTAACAGCGGATATCCACCGTATCCCAGTAACACTGGTTCTAACAGCGGATATCCACCGTATCCCTCGACGAATCAGGGAAATCGGCAACACGACTTAGGATATCCGCCGTATCCAACGCACAACAGAATGCCGGTGCCTGGATACCCTGTTCAACCCAATTATCCCGCGTATCCTGCGCAACCGAATCATCCGCCACCAGGATATCCACAGCAGTATCCTGGATATCAGAATTATCCATACGCGAATTATCCTAATCAGAATCGCATGCAACACAGCAACGTCTATTCTGGTTATCGTAAAAGTGACGCCGCTACGCAGCTTCCGTCTATGATTATAATTTCTCTAGGCAGTTTTATCATGCTTCTCGTAAATAAATCATGAATGCGATTAAAGTAAGGCGTATGTTAGATTTGATACGGAGGATTAATAGGCATATTGCACGGGACAGACTTAATTGTCTGATTATTGACAAATAGAAACCTGAATAGAATTGTACATATTTATACTATGACAAGAGATTATATACCTCGTTACTTTCGTCCAATAATTGCAGGCAACTCTGGACTGTGGCATGTTCACAGTTCTACGTATTATTTTAGTGCAGATTCAATATACTTTTGTATAAATATTAATTAATTTGATCATTGCTGTATTTCTAATTTGCTTCACTAATTTATTCTTTATATGCTCACTATTTAAACGTTTACTAGTGGGAATTAGTTTATTCGGTATGTCGAGTTTTGGAAATTTTATCACACTTAGTTAATCGGCTTTGTTGATATCAAATAATTAAATGGCTTTATTAATATCTAATAATAGATTAGTTTCACTTTAGAAGAAGAAGCGTCTATATCGTTAACAGTATCAGCAGAAGTCTTGAAGAATAGTTTAAAAATTATTTTCTTTGCTCAAAATATACATCGTTGTCTTTGTGAAGCTTCCCCTTGCAATTATAGTTACCTCATCATATTTTACATGATGTATTACGTGCCTTGCAATGTGTCTTTCAACACAATGGTTTTTTCTCATGACGCATTTATGATTAACTGAGGTGGAAAAAGAATAGTTATGTAACTCATTCCTTAAGAAAAAAAAGGTTTTTAAACATTTTGAATGACGAAGATTTCTTCCATTGAACAAGATCAGACTGCTTAATGTGATGAGATCCCCATGCACAATGATTGATCAACTTGGTACTTGGTATTGCCAGTTTAATTAATGGAAAAATGATTAACTGCTCGCTTATAGAATGATTAGAAACGCATTTCTTAATGTGCAGTGCACATTGTGCACGTCTTACTTCCGATTTCTTTGCGATGCACAACAAGGTATCAAGTAATATGTCGGACGTCTTCGTTGTGAAGATGAAGCATCTTTGCCGTCCGAATAACCACTTTTCTTAGTGTTAATCAAATAATAGAATAATAATATAAAATAATAAAACATCTGCATGGATCTATATTTATAATATTGAATTGTTGACTTACAAATGCAACAATTCAGCACCATTATGCGAGCTACTGATCCAGAATAAACGTTTGTACCAAATTCGGAGAATTATTTACTTATCATAAGTTTTTAGTACATAAAGTTGCAGTTAGCTCCAAACACGATTTAAATGTAATTTCTTAAAAGCTTAGCAAACACTGACCGATCTCTTTATCTCGTCGAACCCTGACACCTCTTATCTAGTTCAACGAGCGATGTAGAAGTACTCGTTAGTAGGTCACAGCTTCTTAAGAGGCAAATAGCCATTTCCCTTTTATCAGCAATTCAGCAATTTTTTATTTCGCTCTCATGGTTTCCCGGAAATAAAATTATATTTTTTCAATTCGCTGAAATGTCGCCGGCTTTCGCTTCTTTTCGTATTTTTTAAATAGCTACTTTCTTTCTATACGATTTTCATACAAATTTTAATTCCTGGCTTCCAAGATGATGTATATATAGACAGCAACAAATAATGCGTTTCATTCTTAGTGTGCTATGACGTAAATTGAAGAGTGGAAGTTCAAAGTGATTGTAAAAAGTTATCCAGACGCATGCTTGCGGCAAGTATCGGAAATAACTTGGTCTTAACATTGGCATGTGATGTTAATATAAACTAACAGCTTACGCGGATATTTTACTCTTACTAAATTTACCATTGGGATTTAGTCAATAATTTAATGCAACGTTATTTAATTCGTATGAAAATTGTTGATTAACTCGTTCCAATAGAAAGTCCATTGACCGTTAATGTTCACTGATGAACTTTTATATGGTTTTTGACTACCACTCTCCAATTTAACAGTATTTCCAACACGAAGACCAGGAATGGCTAGACCAACTCCACCCACTCCGCCACCAAGGTCTTCTTCTAACCGTTTCGGAGGAAGGGTCAGCGGTAATTCGGGATCAAGGAACACTATTGGCGATGGTTCTATTTTTAATCGTTTGTTCGGGAATGATCGTATTTCTGGATCTTATGGTGTAACCACTCCCAGGAGTCGTACTCATTCAGGTGGCAGTGGCTATTATAATACCCATACCTCTATTGATAATCAGGGCAATAGAATTTGGACATTTTCTGGCTAATCGAAGTACTTATTTTTCTTTAAGTTACGTAAGTTTTATATTTGGGACCAAATTCTAGTTCATAAACGGGGAACTGCAGTTATCTCATAGCATGCGTAAATACGTGCCTGCGATTTCTTGGTTGGTGAAATCAATCCATTCCTTTTTAAAATAGTTCGATTTTTTAAATAATTTTAATTGTACTTCATTAAGTATTTTATTGATTTATGGATAACTGTTGGCTCTTTCCTTATAGTGCCATGTTACAATTATATGACACATTCGAATGTAGGTGTAGGAGATGCTTATTGTTAGTACTTGGTGAGCATTTAAAATACTTTCATATGTAGTAATTAAATTTATTAAATATATACTATCTTCCAGCAATTTCTGAGTATTCCCACTTTAATAACTCCAATACTTAACGCTGGGAAGAGATCGATCAAATTTTAATATCAGGCATTTTTAATAAAACAAGGTTTCAGTGAAATAGTGAAATTAACATTATGTCTGAATCACTTGGCATAATCGCATACTCACAAGCATTGTTTAAACGACACCTTTAACAAATACGCAAATAAACATCTGGAACTGCATGATGGAATTACTGGTTGCATAGCTTAGAGCATCTAAATAATTCAATCACACAAATTGCATCTAAAATATTATTGCTACGAAGACATTTACATTGTTAACTTAGTAACCTACTAATTGGTACAGTACAACAGTTCGAGAAGTGGCAAATAACTTCCGCAACTGCATCAGCAAAGCTTATTGAACAACACGAAAGTGGTAACAATCAAGTTGGACTCGGCATGGCATGGGACGCAATCCGAAATCGAACACTTCCAAACAATTAGGAGGTAGATAACGAATTGTTCGCAGAGTTCAACGAGGACAACAAGATAGTTGCAAGACGGCAAAGCAGCAACCAAGATGCGATAACGATGCCTGATAGTTTACCGACCAAGGGAAGGGAAGCGCAATCAGGGTATCCTTCAGGAAGTGGATATCCCAGTACCAATGCGGACAGTAGATCATCTGGTTACCCATCTAGTTCCGGTTATCCATCCGGTTCAAGTTATCCTTCAAGTAGTTCGAGTTATCCATCCAGCTCCGGCTATCCATCCGGAAGTAGCTCCTCGGGATATCCATCGAGCAGTTCAGGATACCCATCGCAATCCGAAAGTCCACGCTCCTCTTATCCAACTCAGTCAGGAAACCCGTCTGCTTCTGGTTATCCATCGAGGAGTAGTTCTGGTTATCCCTCGGAATCTGGATACCCTTCCAGAAGCTCCTCCGGTTATCCATCGCAGTCAGGATATCCGTCCAGTTTCTACCCGTCAGGATCTGGTTACCCATCGCGTAGTACTTCCGGCTATCCCTCGGGATCAAGTGGTTATCCTTCCTCGACTTCCAGTGGATATCCATCGAATTCTGGCTATCCTAATAGTCCCTCCAGAAACGAAGAAGGTATTAAGAGAGCGAGTGCCAGCTCAGTAAATGCTGCGTATCCTGGATATCCAAGTCAAGGCCAAGATACTCGAAGCAGTTATCCCAGTCAAAATTCTGGATATCCTAGTGGAGGACAGGCCACTAGGAGTAGCTATCCAAGTCAGAATGCTGGGTATCCCTCGCAGTCTGGATATTCAGGCCAAGCAAATCCGTATGGTAATAATTATTATCCTGGCTACAATCAAGGTGGGTATCCTCAGGGTTACCCACAGGGATATCCTGCCCAAGGGAACTATCCTCAAGGATACCCACAGGGCTATCAACCAGGATATCCAGGATATTACCCGCCACCTTCCACTACTAAGAAGCCTAATATTGGAGATCAGTTAACGAATTTTGCTAAGGATATTGCTGGAAGATTTTTAACTCAGGCGATTATAGATAAAGTTAGTGGAAGACATTAGTTTATAAAAATGACAAGATCTTGGATATATCCTATTTAAATTAATTATGCTTTATTGTAGTAACTATTGAGCATTAGCACTGCTGATTCATTGTTATTAGTATCGAACTATGGCAAACGCTAATAAAATGTATGATAGAACTACTAATTTATTAATTTATTATTACACAATATTTATTAGCCTCTTTTACAAATGTAAATGAATGGTGCACATCCACATTTGTGTTATTGAGTATCTTTTAATTTAAAAAGTAATAAAAGGCCGGGGTACCCATGCACCACATGTCTTCGATTCTAATTTTTATCTTTATTTTGTAGTAAATTTCTGAATTATTGCGCGAAGATATAGTCGTGTGTCCATTTTAACGGCTGAGAGAACGGATCGATAAGTTCGCGGAGCTTTACGGAGGGTGCTAGATGCCTCTTGCACCCTGTCCGCGAGAATCCCCCTCCTGCATCCCTATTTCGGGTAAACTCGAAGGTGGTACTTCTTCGTCCGGATTTCTGCGATCCGCACAGTCGTGCCGCATCCGCCGTCGGTTCCGTATCTTCCTAGCGGTCTTCAAAATACCCTGCATGCGTGTACCCTTTTTCACAGAATTTAGTTGGAAATAGTAGTCAGTTAAATAAAATAAAAAGGTCGGACGCTGAAATAATTAATTCACGGGGCGACAAACGTATAAAAAGAATTAATTAATATCAGTGATGTGCTTCTGAAGAAGTTTCTACAAAAAATAAATTCTTACTCAATGTTTTCTTTCCATTTCATTTAATTTTATATAAAACGAGTATGTGAGTTGTTACATTTTACAAGTATTTTCTCTCGCACAGCTCACTTACTTTGGTCCACAGTTTTGATTGTTGGTGATGTGTCTTTAGGTAGCGTTATGAACGAATAGACTTTAGCGCAAAACTGAGAAGCAACATGATTTATACGAAATTTAAGCGCAAGCTCAACGTTTCTAAACATCCCAACGAAAAAGTAACTCTTTGAGATCCGTTCGAATTTATCGAAGTGCGAGTAAATATATTACAATCATGTCACGTTACGGTATCGTTAAAAGCTACTTTAGAAGAGTGTGTCAGGAAAGTTGAGTGAACTGAAAGTTCTAAATTCGAGCGGTGATATACTTTCGCGTGGAAAGTGAAAGTATCGTCGTAAAATTTCTGCGACATCTCGGCGCAATGCTTCCGTTAATTTTTACATCTTTCGTTTGCAACGTCAGAACTCTGTGACCTAGAAAAGTGCGACACCCCGTGCAGGTTTTTCATTCAAGTAGAAAAATTCGAGGAAGATTCTGTTTAAATTACGTTAAATTATTTGAACATTCTGTACGGTGCATAATCAATTAATGGACGTGTGCTGGTATTATAATAAGTTGCTTAAATTTTGATTATTATTCATAGATCGTGTAATAGAGTGGTGTGATAGTGTACGACGTTTCGGTGGGAAAGCTCTGTGCTTGGTGGCAAGAATATACGTTGATAGAGGTGTTCGCGCTGCATTATGCTATCAGGAGCAAAGGTGGTTCAGCGTGATTCAACAGGAACATAGTTGCGAAGCTAGACTCGCGGCAATTAGTAGCGGCTGCGCTATCAATCATGAATCGATCTATCTGCATCAGTTACGCCTTATCGGCCTTAATCTGCTAAAAGGAAGGGGCGGAGGATCGTTAAACCTCCTCGATAACAGCGTGCGAGATCCGAGGTAATTAAATGAAGATTGTCACAAATTTCATTAACCAATAGACAGGGTGTAGAGTTCTGTACTTTCACACCAGGCCGCCTGTCCTACAGGCGAACATCTTCTTAGCTTTTTGTAGACAAAATGCGAAGCTTTCCCCTTAAGTGCTATTTTTTTTGCCCGTTGAATCTAAACGTGATTGTGTAGTTATTACATTTTTGTACCGTAAGGAATGCACATTTAATGGTAGAGAGACTCCGCTTTTTATTTCAATTTTTTCTACCTCGGGAATCGGTGTTCGGAAAATTAATATTTAATATAGGGTAAGTGAAGGAAGCGGAAAAAGAAATGGGGGAGCATATTGTAGGATTTATTATGCGAAAATAGGGGTGTGATTCGAGGGGAAGTTTTTTATGTTTCTATCTGTATGAATAGTATATTATACTCGCGGATATGTATGACAGTCCTGAAACTAGGAGTCAATTTTTCATAGTATGACGCTTATCCCTGACTTAACTGCCATTTTTATTGTATAAAATGGTATTGAACATAAAAAGGGTGCAGTAAAAATGTGCTGAAGGATGAATGAAGCAGCAGTGCATACATAAAGCCTTTCCTTTAGGATCGTAGACATTGGGATGGTAAACAAAAATTGTCGATTTCTGAAAACAGTTCCAGATTATAAAAATAAAGTATGTATTTCGAGAGGCAGAGGTATACATACATATAACGTATAAAAGATAAATTCATATATTTATTATTATGTAAATTTGATTATACCTGCTAGAATATAATTATTAGTTTCATTTTATTCATATTAAATCACGGTTTAAACTTTATTCAATGATTTTTTTTACTTTACATTGTTCTGATGTTATATGGTTAGTTGGTGCCGTTGGAACAATGTGTTATTAGAAAATTAGCATTCGACTGCACAGATTAAGCTCCCCTCTTTAGTGCGTCACCGGATTGCAAGCCTTAATTAATGCAATTCGGACGTAACAGACGACGAGCAATTTCATCCGATTAGAAGTTACTTGTTAGGGACCAGGTGTTACTCTTACACTTTAAAGGGTAACAATCTTAAGGGGGGTCGTTTCATTATTTATTGCATGATAAATAATTCTGCATTAGTATGTATAAAAGTGGTGAAGAAAAGCATTTTTGCAATATTTGAGCAGTTTACAATGAAACTTACGTTCAGTCTCTCTGTTCTAATTTAAATGCTTCTATTTTTTTCGAAAATAAATATCCGGCTCTGACGCATCACTATAATCTGTGATTTTCAGTTTCTAAATTAGAACGCTTTGACACAATTTATGCTTCACATCTCAAGCTAAATTAAACTGCCAGTCAATTTCTAAAAGTAATCAGAAGATTCACTTGCCCCCGCTTTTTGGTTTTCTCTTCTGATTAAAAAAACATTTCTTTCAATACTTAACAGAGCAGTTACGAGGAATATTAATTATTATAAATTTATTGATTACACATGCATCAACTCGCTGTTTGCACTAGTTACATTGTTGCTTTGTTATTAAGTGCAATATAAACATTTTCGAATACAAACTACTGAACTATATTACGTCGCATGTTCCTGTCTTTTCAGATCCCTGAACAGCGACTAGAAAGGTTTACTCAGACTTCATTGACAAGGGAATACAGATATGAAAAAGTCATTAAAATTTTCAACGAATTTCCCTTTAAAACGTATAACATCGAACGATCGCTTTTCTACGAGATTTATAGATAAATTGTAAAAGTAATAGATATTATTACTAATATCATACAAGTACCACAAGCAAAACGAACAGGAGATTTCTTGTTAAGAATAATATCCTTTGGACGAAGGTGAAATTTAAGTAAAAATGCTATTTCATATGGATTTACGAAATTAATGGAAAACCTATAATTCTGAAAGTTCAGTGCGAACGTAATTTCAACGTCAGGTGGATGTGACTCGCGATGCTGCGAGAGATGGATATCACTTGGGACAATGTGATCAAAAATTTTACAAATATGTCGAGCTCAATGCATAATAACGAGAGTCAGGGGTTTCTCGAAGACTTCGATTATAGTTTCGATCGCCAACAAGTGGAGCAAATCGTGGCAGTGGTGGTACCGATATTTTTCGGCATGATCGGTATCCTTGGGCTCGTTGGGAATTCTTTGGTTGTCATCGTCGTCGCAGCGAATCCCAGTATGAGATCGACGACGAATATTTTAATTATCAATTTAGCCGTGGCGGACCTGTTGTTCGTCATTTTTTGTATTCCATTCACTGCGACCGATTTCGTGCTACCGTTTTGGCCTTTTGGTAACTTTTGGTGCAAGATGGTTCAGTACCTTATCATCGTCACTGCCTACGCCAGCGTTTATACCTTGGTCCTCATGAGCTTAGACAGGTAAACTTAATAATTGAATACACCATCGTGTTTCTTATTAAAAGTTTTTATTTTTATTCGATACTACGCTACATTTATTTTTCATTCTTTGTAAGAGATTCCTCAAGTTGTTTTTCCTTCATCTCTTTTATGAAGCTCACCTCCCTTGCATTAGGAATATTTATACGTTTATGGGGATATTAAATAATTGAAGAAGGTGGTGATGAGTAGCTTGGAGAATATTTACAGTCATTGGCACAGTTTCCCCGTTATGATCCGGTAATTAACTAGGTTAATCGCATTCTCCTGGTATTCTGTATAGCTCGATTCATTGACTTTCATCCAAATCAATTATCATTATACGTGGCGTATTTTGAATGCGAACTCACTGAGTTTCACAGTTTTTTATTGTGTTATTATCAGTAGCTGCTTGTTGTCATTAAATATTTCTCTATCGTTTTATGGAATGAATGTCGCGTTAATAAATTGCAATTTAATTGTTGCAGATATTTGGCAGTGGTGCATCCAATATCTTCTATGTCGTGGAGGACGGAAAATCATGCTATCGCAGCGATTTGCATCGCTTGGGCGATGATCTTTGCGATATCCACGCCTGCCTTGCTTATTCATGGCGAGGTAATTCAAATTCTTAACTATTTTAATTATTCACTATTTTATGAATTGAATTAAGCATGTATTATTTTTCATATTTAATATTTGGCTTGCATATTGATAGTTATAATGGCTTTTTCGTTGCACACATCAATATTGGTATCAAATTCTAATTTTTTATTAGTTTGCAACAAGTTGCTTTTTGTTAATGCGCACATCGATACGGTTTATCAAATTTCCATAACTTATATCTCATATTTGGCAGTGGACATTTTTATTCCACACCTCCCCCTCATATTTCTTTGCCGTCACGAGCGCAAGACACATGACATTCCCTATTCCTTAGCATTCTGCATTAGTCACGATGATTGTCTTCACGTTAGGACCCCACACGTATCACGTGCTCCCTGGCCTCAAAATCCCACGTGTCCTAAAAGCATCAGAGCCCATTTGATATAGCTTTCAGCTTCAGACAACTCATGATGTTGCGGCGGTTTTTTAATAGTCCTAATGGACACACCAAAATCATTTATTCGCGGTGTCAAGATTGCAATGATTAGAAGACTTTTTCTTATTCATACATTTTCCTCGGAACACCCTTTGTACCTCCGTTTTTAGACGGTGATTGTTTTATTTATTTGTGTTCGAGTTGATTTGTCTTTTTCCTTGCTTCCTTTTGCCCAGCTTCGAATATTTATTAGCACATACAAAGCGCTTCGCTACTGCTTTCATTTTCTAGCGAATTAAAATAAAAGTGTATTTTCTTTAGACCAAGAACTACTCCTTTATATACGTAGAATCGCTTTAGTTTCAGGACATGGACGGCTCGTCGTCGGAGAATCTGACGGCTTGTCGAATCCTACCAGAATATAATTGGCCGATGTTCCAGATGTCGTTTTTCCTGATGAGCTATCTGCTACCACTGCTCCTCATATGCTTCTTTTACATTTGCATGCTCGTCAGGCTCTGGCGCGGCGACCGCGTCAGTGCCGAAAGCCGGCGCGGAAGAAGACGAGTCACGAGGCTGGTGCTAGTCGTCGTCGGCGTTTTCGCCTTCTGTTGGTGTCCTATACAGGTCAGTCTGAATATAATAACGTACCTGAATAATTATGTTTTACTTGTTGTTTACTGTATTACGTTTGGTGTAACATTCAATTGTGCAAAGTTGCCAAGAAATCATTTATAAATACACTATTCCTCGTCTACACGACTGGAAATATGATAAAACAATTCTATTTTACACTGATTTATCGAAAAGATCATGATTGTGGCACAGATCACTGCGGTATTAGTTGGAAAAGGAAATCATAGTCTTCGTATATTTCTTACTGTACCGAGATGAGAAGGGATAGACAGGGAGAGAGTAGGCTTTGGGCAGAAAAAATTTACGATCGTTACGAGTACAGTGTAATTAACTGCAGCGCCATTTGTGCTAATGGAGATGAAAGATAAATCGCGAAAAGGAATTGCATGCTTCGTGCACGATAAGGAATATAAGAAAGATGTATATCTACACACGAACAATACTGCGACATTTTTAAAATTGCTGAAGGGTTGAACAATTTCGTTGTAAATGAGCAGACACGCAAAATCCTTCAATTAGATTTACGAAATTTCCAATTCCAACATTACTTTACGTAATCAACGAGTACAACTTCGCGCAGTGAATTAATGGTATATCGAAGATCATTTTTTTCATTTTTCAGTAGCAATATAACAACTAATGAAGTGAGCCGGCGGCGGCGTACTTTCTTTTTAACTTGCCCGTTAATTTCTATTTGCAAGCGCATTCATCAGTTTCCGCCGTGTACCAGATCCTTCGCTGCATTTCTCTCGAAAACTTTTCACCCTTCGTTACGAGATACATATTTCATGCAAAATGAATGGAATAATACCAGGTGGTACAATTTCTGCAGATTTTTATTCCAATGGGGAAAGTACATAGGTTTTAACAATATTAAATATCACGCTTCTTCCGCACTTTTTTATACCTTCAGATCTGTGAGTTTGAGAATTCTAATTATGCGACATTTCCGTCTGTTTTTTTTCTCATTGAAGGTAATCCTGGTGACAAAATCATTAGACGTGTATCCATTGACGTCGGCGACGATAATGGTGCAAATAGCCAGCCACATTCTGGCGTACACGAACAGCTGCGTCAATCCTATTCTCTACGCCTTCTTGAGTGATAGCTTTCGAAAAGCTTTTCGGAAAATTATTTACTGCAGACCCCGGCAAGATCAGAATAGACAACTGGGACCATTGACGAAAACTACGAGAGCTGCCAGTACTGGTGACATCATTTAGGTGAGTTTCCTGTCAGATATTTTTATAGTTTTATGCGAACACGGTTTTTCCCGTACATCTTGAATGTAGTTCTTCCCAGGAATTCCACGGTAAAATTTATTACCTGCGAAGCAGTTAGCTGTTCATAACCACTGCTTGATCTTCGTTCAAACTTGCCTTGTTTCATTCAAGACCTAGGGCTTTGGAAATAGATTTTTTCTTCTCTTTTTCCCTTCTCTGGGCGCTACTTGTGCTGCTGCAGGCGTAGATACTCGAGTTAAAAATGCAGGGCTATCGAGGCTGCGCTCGTAGGAACGTCTGTGTCGCAGTGGCCCTCTCCTTAGCAGCTTATAAATTGCGCTCCTCGTCTCAGCGCAAGTACAATTCCCTGCAGTTTCCATTTCATCTGGCGAACGTGTCGCTTCTCCTTCGAATTTTGGAATTTTGTTCATGTTCTTTCCCATTATCAACTCGCAATACAATATTCAAAGCGGAGACTCTTTCGAAATGCATGTTTCCTTTCAGCTCCCTTCTCCTGGTCACTTTAAACTTCCTTCCTGCTTTGTTGCAGCCAGTAGTTTCCACTGCAAATTGGAACATAATTGTGCAACAATGTTTTATAAAGTTAAATACAAGGAAAAATATTCGTCTCGCATCGCAAAGGAAGCGAAATGTGCGCATTCATGGTTTCAGCATTAGGGTATAATGTACCCGTACATACTAAGATTCACTGCAATCGCGTATTCTACTTCAGTCTCCTAAAAATAAACTGCAGTGAACTAGTTTATTCTTTCTGCCTTCCTTCCGTTTCCTTCCAACGTTTAACGTCTTATCCCTACTTGCTTCCTTATTTGTTCCCAGCAAAGCATTCTGTTCCCTGCAAGCGAACTTAAAATTCCTTCGAAATATTTCGCGCTGAAAGCGAATGCTTTTATCCGCCGTGTTTTGAAAGACAACGAGCAGTGAACAATGTTTCTTTTTTTTTTTTTTATTTAATGTACAGAGATTCGTTCCTTATTTCACGTATAATACTTCACTGCAGAAGCTTTGTTTCACCCAGCGGTGAAATAAACTTGAACGGCTCGTATTCCCTTTTTCACTTACTTTGTGCTCCTCCGCTCATCCTTACTGATACTACACGACATAACTTACATTGTGGAAGCTCGAATGCCTGGAGGCCGACGAATACGTACGGGCGTAAATCACTGAAGCGTGCACGACATACGAGTAAACTGCTCCCGGAGGTTTTGTAGGATAAGAAAAGGGTGGCGCACAGGGGGACGGAATTGGCAAGGAAAGGGGGTTGACCGAGGCGTTAACGTTTTCCAACGGTATCCGTGAATGCACATAGGACGTTCCAACGTTAGTCTTCTGATTCGACAAATAGTCCCGGAATTACATCCATTTGCGCGAAGATCTTTGCTATCTATGTATTCTCGATCCTGGGACTCCTCCAGGATTTGTTCCCGTCCTCCACTTAGGATTCCCACTGATAACAATCATTCTCGTGACTCAGCGTATGCATAAGTACTCTCTTCTGTGTGGAACAGCGAAGGTTGCATTTGTAATGAAATGTATCTCACTGTTTCTGCTTTGCAATGTTTTATTAACAGCTAATGAATTTGACAGTATTATATGATCAAAATAACTTACTTAAAAAGTCTGAATTAATCATCATTGCGTAAAGCTGATAATAAAGTTGATTCATAACAACATGCTGTGGGTGTTTGCTCAAAGAACGTGTGAAGAAGGATAAAATGGATGTCTGTTTATGGGATGCGTCACGCTTATGCGATCAATGCTAATACAGCTTTTCCGAATTAGGGGGATTCGAAACTTTTTTCATTAGATCGCACGATACCGTTCACGGGATATGTAACTTCCAACTGGCCTAAAGAAGTGCCCAAACTGTGCTGTCAATTAATCCGTACAAAGCCGAGATGAATACTGGTTCCGCATTCTGATAAGGTATGGCGATATGAAAAGCAAAATCAGGAATGAAACTCCTCTGCTCTTAACAGAAAACTCCTATAAACCTTTTGTTTATTCATAGAAATATACGTTCCTTATTATTAATATGGATATAGCATGTTAATTGAGTTGTTTATTCAGATGTTATTATCGAATACTTTCATTGATGGAATAATAATCAATATTTTCCTTGGCCGTTCCAAGCCTTGGCAAGCATTCGATCAATTCTTTCTTCAGGGGACAGATACTTTTGCCCATAAAAAAATCCCTTTTATCTCGAACAGAGTGTGCAAACACACGCGCGTTCTACGTTAGAACCACCGTCTGCAAAATTGCTTGGGGACCTCGTGTTTTTCTCCATCATCTTGCGCGTCAAGTGTTAATTCCCACAACGTCATGAAGTCGGTTGCTTAGCAAATAAACGTCCCATTTATTAATAAACTAAAAATGCTTATGCTTTCTCTAGAAAATGGAGTTTAGAATCTCGTAGCAATTATTATAAGATAACTTGAGCATAACTCCTATAAATTACAATTAGCAGAAGCGATGATAATGCTTTCGTCTATGAAACTGTTCTCTATTCTTGTCTTCTTCCCCTAATGTTTTCTTAGACCAAGGTGATACACTTGGGACAGTCTTCCGCATATGAAACGCCTTAAACTTTAGAATATTTATAGGGCTGTGGTGCCTGGAAGATTCAGGCCAGCAAGTTTTAGGTATTCCTCCTTAACACATGGGGGTTTACGCTTTATAAATTGTCATTTGGAGTGCACGGCTGGCAATTACTTTTTGAAAACGTACCTGATTCTATTCGTATACCAATCTTTATAAAGAAGGTCCAAGTTGGAAAAGCTAAAAGAAAAACTAGCACAAAGATGCCAATATTGTATTTCGGCCACAACGAAAAGCCACATACTGATCACGACGGTTGGATTGACGCATTATCTTTCGTACAAGTTCATGGTTCAATCAACGACGTGATATCTGTCACCATTACTTCGCCAGCTAGACAGGCAGAAAGTCTGACGTGAATTATGATGGTGTAACGTAATAATGAGAGTTTGGAAGTAGTAATCTGATTAACGCACGGATCCCTTTTCTTTCCGCCCGAGTTAGGAAAGTCGGTCCACATGCTAGAATCGATTCCTTTCAGTGCACAGTATTATCGACTCGCTTGGCGTTTAACGAGATTTCCTAAAACTATTAAGCCGAAGTCAATATCGCTTGCTTTTTCGTGGTCTCGCTGGGAGAAAATTGATGTAGACGTTTGGGAGCGCGTTGAACAGGAGACTAGTTGCGCCAGACACTGATGAAATCTTGGCGAAGGACGCGCCTGTGCCATGTTTTGTTCGCAAAGCGTTTTAATCAGCGATTAATGTGGGAATTTAATTATGTTGAGAAAGGCGTAATATTTCTTTAGATTATTATATGGAAATTCTTACCTTATAAAAGTGTTGATGTTTCCCTGGCACCTCCACTTTTTCAGAAAAGACTGTATGCAAGACGCTTAAGCGTTGGTGTACTCGATTCGAACGGTTTCTGATTCCCAAAGGCAAAACATTGTATCGCCTTCGTTTTGCCAACGAGGGTGAAAGAAAAGATTTACGGTTTGCCAGATAACCAGTTTAAGGTATCCCAACGAAAGGGATGAAAAGGGTAGACAAAAATTAAATACGAAGTTGGAGCGATATAAGGTGACTTCGAGGACAAAAGTTTCCTGTGGAAACAATTGTTATCTTAATTATCCTCAAAACTTTCCACTCATTATTCATGTGGATTCTGCCTTCATACTTTCTTCAAACATTTCAGCAAAAAGTCTATTTTATATCACTACTCTTCGTTACACGTTTCATCTAAAAGGAAAATTGTATTTATCTTCATTGGTTCTGAATTATTACACGTCATCGATCTTCGAAAACAATTCATAACATATAGTTTCTGATACAAATCTGGATGCTGTCACGTCGAAATGTATCACTTTGCTTTCCTGCGCCTGTTCTTGATACCTATACAATCTAATGCCTCCCGAGAAAAAGGATGATAATTCCATACGATAGATCATGTTGATCGGTTAGCGATGAAGAAACGTATTACAAACCTGTCACTCGATGAGATTTATCATTTGGATTCGCAAACTATGAATGGATAATTCCTTGACTTCCGAAGGTAGAAATCGATTTCCTTCAATCATCCATATTAATATGCCTGACAGAAAGATTTCCCAAATGAAATACAGCTGGAGACGCGATATACTCCTTTATCTGGCCTTATCAAATCTTCGTGATTTGTCTTGAAGGCGAAAACAGGAGTGGAGGTGGTTCCTCATAGGTGGAACACTGCGGGATACCAGGTCAACATCTGCAGTCGCACTTTTGAATTCGCGCTAGGAGATAATAAGTCTTGGCGAAGAGGGATGAAACCGGGGAGAATGGTACTAATTTTAGAAGTACTGTTCGCTAAAAGCTTGGACCTTTCATGAAAGAATCGCGCAGAGAAAGGGCATCTGCCTACTTGTGCATTATCTGGTTTATGTCAGGGTTCTAAGACAAGTTTTGTCCTTTTTGCAGTTAATTACGGCATCTTTTTTATTCCTTGTTCTGTTGCGCAACAAGGGACAAAATTAGAGGTAACAAATTTAGAAGAGATTAGGAGAGACTTTTAGGAACCCAGCAATCTCCAAATAAATCATCTCCTTTTTTCTTGTAATTGCTATCATGTTATGTTCATCGAAGTGAGAAGGCTGCCAGCTATGGCAAACTTTAATTGCATTTTCGCAATATGCAAGCTTGAAAGCGTTCGCCGTTAGCAGCAGTCTTACTGTTGCCACGGTATAACTTCTTTTTAATTCGTTGAATTATTCGAATTACGCTACTTTTACGGACAGTGGAAAAGTACTTTAAGAAGAGAAAAGGTTCAGAGAAAAACAGTGGAAAACAGGAGAAACGGAGAAAGTAATAAGTAGATGCCTCGAGCACCGACACGAAATACATTGGCCACCTTGATTTCTCTCGAGTCATTTCCATGATGATGCCTCTAACTCGATTTGCTTATTTCTGAAAATTTAATAGCGTAGGCAGTGAACAAAAATCATGTCCGAGAATTTCTTTAATCGCGTTTTATTATATTGTTATGATGGTAGATTGATGGTTCTATGTTTAAATATTTAACACCGATCTTAATAATATTGTTCTTCACTGGAAGTGGTTTTGCAATTAAAAAAGAGGTGCGATGATTTCATAAATTTCTGAATATTTTCAGAATCTATTATACGAGCATTAATATTTTATTAAATGGGTTGTGCATTTCGAAACGCGAAGAAGGGGAAATCGCTGTAAGCACATCGCGTGCCAGCATTTCGTGTACAATATCCTTATTTTTATTTGTTGGGAGGAAATTTGTCACAGGCATTGGCATTATTGCGCGGATTTGGCTGTAAGCTTTGTTACGTGATGCGAAGGGAAAGAGACGTGTATCGCCTTAGCGCTTAGTCTTTCCTTTCAGAAGTATAAGCTGGATTTTTATTCTTCTGCGTCACGTATAAGATCCCTCCGCCATTTACAGCTTGTAAAAGCGTTAAGGATATTTGGTCGAAATATACGTACATTTTTATCAAATATACTGTAGTTTTCTTCTCATCGCAATTTACTTGACGGTCTCGCGAGAAAGGGTGATTTTTCATAAACGAGATTTGGGTAAGATTTATATGTGAAGGGATTTCTTCATCCATCAAGTCCCAATCTTTTTCATCAAATTAAATATATTTCAGAAAAACGGCGAGCTTCTCTTTTTACTTCTTTCGTATATTTTTATACTAAATGTAATTCAGAAGAAATATTGCAAGTTCCTTAGCTAGTCTAGCGTTCGGATTTATTGGTTTCTAGATTTAACGTTCCCCTCTGAAAATAGCTTTCCCGCTAACAAAACATTCAAACTTGGCACTTGTGTTTTACGCATCCGTTTCTCGGCTACTGTTATCGGCATAGTTCGCCTACCTTGCAGAGAAAACTTTGCAGCCATATCTCCTGAATGACTGGACGTAGTATACAATCCTGACGTGCAGTTTTCGAAGCTACTTTTAGCCCGCGCAAACAACTGAGATTCACCACACAATATATTCATGCGCACTTTTCTATATGCGAATTATACATTTTATTTGTCGACAGAAGGGGAGAGTGTAATTGTAAGAGTTCCATTGCTTTATATCATCGCGTCGTCGCGGTTTATGCTGTCGTACATGTCACGATCGTAAGAGATAAAGCTCCCATGAGATTCGAAAGATGGAAAGAGATTCGCGTTTTGCTACGGTTCCCTTAAATTACCGATAAAGCTATGCACGATTCGATCATTCGAGTTTTATGCGTCTTCCGCCGAAATTACCCGGCTAAACGGGCGGTGTACTTTAATCAAACCCGCATCCGGTAACGCGAAAAGTGTTACGAATCGATATTTCCGCACATCGTGTTGCGAAAGCTTTCATTTTCTACGATATTTTGTCGTTGTCCACGAATTAATTGTCCTCGCAAATTTAATTGAATGAAAAATTTAATTAGAAGTAGATAGAATGCCGTTTCATATTTGTAATTTTACTTTAGTGCACGAGTGTTTAAGTGAGCTTTATAACGCCTTCCTCGAAGCAATGTTGTCGCAGAATGTTATCTGTGTATGCACAGTATCGATTGCAGTTTAGGGTAGTCATGTGCAAACTCGTCAGCATTGTTTTCCCTTTTCGCAGCACTCTTCTATCATCATATTTTGTGTCAACGTATAGTTGATAAATCCAATGTACAAACGTGA
Organism: Holcopasites calliopsidis; assembly: GCA_023838395.1. NCBI lineage: Eukaryota > Metazoa > Arthropoda > Insecta > Hymenoptera > Apidae > Holcopasites > Holcopasites calliopsidis. Next base: position 4,592,340 of record JALHAQ010000012.1, on the reverse strand, counting down.
TTAGTTCCGACCCGATTTACGTGACCAATTTAATTAAAATTCATTGTTCCGGTATATATTCAAACGGACAATCATGTAACGAGGACATGCTTATGTAGAGTTTTTACAGATCATAATTATATGCTTTTGCGACATTTTGGTCGTAATGCAAATTTGAATTGCTTATAATAAATGTAACTACTGTGGTAATGCATTTGTCTTCACTTTCAATTGGCTTCATTGGCCTTCATTTTTTTTATGAATTTCTTAATGAATAGACAGCCTAGTAATCATATTATAATATTATTCAGCCGTGTGAGCATTCAATGTTATAATTATGCACTCCATAATCACTCCACAAAATATGGGTAAATTGCAAAAAAAAAAGCAAGATATGCGAGAGTGTCGGTAATATTCCACAGAAGTAAATTAAACTATAAAATAGAATGGAAAATCCGAAGCCTAGAAAAAATGAGTAATCCTACGTATTTCTCACAGTCTACGTATTTCCTTCTTTCGCGAGAGCTAGCGACTTATTTCATTCCTCTGTCGGTCTTTCATACTTCGTGGAGGTGCATTGTCCTGCGCTCTGTGTAGAAAACTCGAATGAAAAGAAATATGTAACCCGTTGGGCGTCTTTAATTTCTAAATTCCTAGTAAGTCTCCCACAGAGCTTCATCTTTCGCGGATATTCAAGTCGCAGACTTTGTAACGATGAATTCATCCAGATTGTTTAATTTTCTCTCTCCTCAGTACAGTTCCTTTAATATGGCAGTAATAAAAAAATTCGCAGCGTAATTCTCAGATTGCACGGAACGCAGGGAGCATATTACGCAGCGATACTAAAGTTACATCTCCTGAAACAAACGTTTTGCACTTTATGGTTTATTTTTTTTACTACAATAGTGCAACATTTGTTGGAATGGTGCTGCAATAATAAACTGACTCGCGGATGTTTCAATGTGAGTTGTGATGGAAACCCAGTAACCTCTCCTTTGTCGATATCCAGCTTTTGTCATCCTCTACCGGAATAAACAATTACTTCTGTGGAATGCGTGGTTTATATTAACAAGAAATGTAACATGTTTGTGCTTGATGGGAATTCAATCAATTGAGTATTATTCATTTGTGATATTGTACTGTGGAATTCGGTTTAAATAGAAATACATAGTGTAAATCTTTTCTTCAATTTCGAGATCAATTATAGCTACATAAAGATAGACTTAACCACAATATTTTCGCAAGTATCCATGAATTTTTCAAACGATTATCAATTAAAATTGTTATGTTCATTTACTTAATTGCATTTATTGGCTTCATTATGACATCTAGACTTTTTATCCCTTCTTGATTTTTCTATGCAGTTTTACAGAATATAGTTTTCAACTGTTTATTGTGTTTGGAAAGGCGGAAGTACGGAATTACGGAATTACGAATGGTGTTGTTTTATTGACGTTCCGTGCACTTTATAAGAATTCGAATAAAGCGGGAATTAGAGACGCCGGATTTCTGGAATATTTTTGCCTAGATTTCTAATACGTAGAAGTATGAATTAATTGGAGAAAATTATGGAAGGTGCGCATGCACGCTCCGCGGGACGCATAATTTAGCAATAAAGCGCTACTAAGGCCAACAAGAGCCTTGCGAACCCATTTAACACGCGCGCTTATACACATTTCTGCACGTGCATAGTTACTCTGGAAATAAGGGAATTTGCTTCATGATTTAATTATAAACATATTGGAATTCTTAGTTAACAAACGACAGTTGTGGTAATATAAGATATTAAACTGTTTAGCAGTAATGAATATCCTTAGGAATATTTCTTAACACTGTTCCCTATGTATCGATGAAACATAGCAAGTTGAAGAAACAACTAGTGAATTATCGGGGGACCGATTGGTAAGCTGTATCGTGAGTTAAATCAAAGTTTCCTCTCTTGGGAGCTCTAATATATTGATTATCGATTTCTTGTTTTTCACTCGGCATTCCACTCCAGACTATTTTCGAATTCCCTTGTTTGGTATTCCGCTGGAGAAACGTGGTCCCCAAAATTGCAGCCTGAATAAAATTTGCATTGGAATGACTTGTTTGTAGTTTTGTACGAATTGGGAACTTCTTAACTAAGTTTTACACGATAACAAAGTTCCAAACACGGCTCATTTCAATATGCGTCAGCTTATAAGATACGTATTACTGGAAACCTTCTTCTCATAAAATTTAATTAAAAATTGTCGAACCTGCCACTGTTCAATTGGTTCTTGTTCTGCAGTTTCGAATTGATTAATGCATGACAATGCTTTCAGTGGAGATATCGACATTCCCTTGCACATTGAGTTTCGATTCGTTCTACTTCTTCACAGAGTCGTATCAATATCACGCATGCCAAACGTCGAAGGAACGGCACTTGGGACAGATTTCTCTTTAAGGAAAGTGTTTGTAGCCTGACAGGTTTCCAATAGATCACTTCGTGTGCTTTGATTCACTTTCTTTGAGTTATGCAAAAAGTATGACCATGACATTTTGCTTAAGAACATGTCGAGATGATACTCTGTAAGTAGATTATCTAAGAAGCTACATTTTAGTCAAAGCTTTCATCGTTCATTCAACTTTATACACTTTGAAACTATCAATGAGGATATTAGAAATGCTCACTCTTATAAATTAAGTGATGTGCAGTATGCATTTTGTGCAGATTGACGTAAGCGAAATTTAATTATCTATCATCCTCTGATGTACTCGTTCGGGATGTGCTGGTGCAGCATCAGTATTTTGTTTTTGGGGCCAGTTCATGGTCTGCTTACCTGTCGCACAGCAAGGGAAGCAGAATTCCAGCATTTATACTGAAACTGTCCGTCGAAGTTGTTTTCATCTAATTAATGGGTTGCTCGATGCTTATAAATATACTTGCATATGAATGAATATTATCACGTGAATAATTATAGTAGATAGTGAACATTATAAAGTACGTGTTTGGTTAATCGTGCATATTTTCATTTCTTGTTTTCGCATCTCCGAATTGTTCTGCGCTGGCTTATGGTTGCTCCGCTGTGGAGACAATCTCAGCATCTCTCTATGGACCCATTCTCGTTGTAGTAGCAAAAAGGACTCTCTGAAATTGCTTCGAAGGATTCCGTTTCGAGATTAGATTTAGTTTTACATCCTACGAACCTCCTAATCTGCTTCCATTGCAACGGAAATCAACAGCAATGAAATAATAAAAGACAAGAAAAAAGTAAAGACTATTTATGAAGATAATAAAAAGTGTTTGCAATCGATATCGATCTCTCCATCTACTTGTGATATTTTTGTTTTATCGCTATGACCATTTCAGTATCTGGAAAGAAAACGGATCGGGTGTTACAATGTAGAATGAGTAATAATTTATTTCTACGTCGTATAAAATAGATTTGAAAAACCGATTACATGCACGCGTAAGCCTAACAATAATAAACGGGCTTCAGTTGCATGGATGAATTGCTAATAATTTACATATTTGGACCATCACAGGAAACGTGGTATTCTTGTATTAGCTTAGGCTGCGCTCATGTATGTATATCTTCGGATTTATGCAAATACCGATTTATCTTGTAGCTGCCTAATATCAATTCTAGTAACCTATATCACTGACAGCCTCCACGGAACGCCTATGTCATTTGGGTTTAGTCCTTGCGTGCAAATCACAGGACAAAGATAACACGCCTCTGTTTCGTTTAATTCAAGAAGAAGCTACCCCTTTCGTTCTTAGGAAACTTGCGTGAAAGAAGCTAAGAAGAAAATGTTATTCTTTTAAAGTCACAATGGGCAAATGGTAGAAATTAACTCCACTTTTCTCGAGTTGCTCGAGTCTTGAATCATCTCGAGTTACTTTCGGTGTCCTTGTAAGTATAATAAGATTTGATCTAGAGCCTTTTATTTGAGGTGAATACAATCGAAAGGGAACACATTGAGGTGGCCGCGGTCGTAAAAAGAATAAACGAATTCACATGGAATTAACACCGAATGGGAAAAGCAGGCTGATGGCTAATGGAAAATGCTTGTACTTAGGCTGATCATGTAATGACTCATAGACCGGGTTATAAATAGTCTGGACCTTTCATGTATTTTGTCTTAATTCGCGGGCACACCTCTGCCAATACTTATTTTATTTAACCAGAAGTTTAGTTCTTCATTCATTTATAATAATCTATTAGAATTCTTGAAAAGTTTAGAAAAAAACCCAGAGGAATCTGAGCAGATAGTCAGAAAATAAACATTTATAAATAAAAATATTTCGAACAATCATTAATATCGATCAATGAATAATGCAATCACGTATGCATGCGCATAGAACTCTCAGTACGTTCTTTTCCGCAGACTAATTAAGAATTTACCAACTTTCTCGCATTACCCGTCTCGCTTCTATCCGTCTCATCACGGATAATCCATCCTGATTCGATATTAATTAAAAAATGTTTAGAATCCGGAAGCGATGTTCCCGTGTTATCTGCCCGAAATTTTCGCGATATTTCCACGTTATGATTCTGGGTTAGGAGGAGGCTTACCGAAGTAGGCCGAGCGGTGAGCCTGGTGGAAAAGCTTTCCTCGACAAGAGAGGGCTTTCCCCCTCGTTTTTCACCCTTCGTATTCTTACATTCACTCTTTTCGTGCTCTCTTTCCCTTTGCTCGTTTTTCTTGCACTTTCTCGCCATTGATCTGCGTGCCCATCATTGAGTCTGTCCACTTTTGCCCACATTTACTTACCACTTTATATGTCCACGATGATAGCGGTCTAAAAATTTCAATCGCTCTTTATTTCTTACCGAAAGCGGTTGGAACACCAGCTATATTCAGCAGGAACAATTCTTTAAACTCGCAAGAAATATGCGGAAAGTAATAAAAATTGTCAGACGAATGAACTTTTATTTACTTTCTGCACATTTGCAGAAAAATAGCAGATTGAAATTAATAGAATTTTGTTAATCAATTTTCATTTCAAGTGCCCCATATATTTAAATTGTCATGTCCTCAACAAGTCCATCACTTTTTGTTTTGCATTTACTGTTCCAGGTCGAAAATCGTTCTACGGTGGATTCATTCAGTGACGAGCCCCGATCACGCCGATTTTACGTATAAATTAGAGAGTATCCGATATTCGATGTTACACGGGATGATTGTCATGTGATCTCGAGCGTACATTCGTGTCGTCTAAGCGTAACAATCGTTTTACGAAACAATCGCAACACCGATGCACCGTCGCTCTTCCTAATTAGCGTACTCGATGACCGTGACAACGGGAGGCTGGCCAATCTTCGGCGCAGTCGAATATGTCCAATGTGTATCACAAACCAAAACGAAAACGAACGTTTTGCGAAAGTAACATTTTATAGAAACGCAGGTCGGAGGCTTTCTGCTTACATTGTAAAAGGAAGAATTAAATTCTGTACATAACGCTTGTGAGGTAATAACGAGGACAGATGATAAGTAATAAATAGGTTTAAACGATGATTGCTACAGTTTAGTTAAAGAAAGAAACAGCTTATCGTTCGTGCAGCGACTGTAAAAACACTAAAGAGCTTATTACGGTCGACCGAGGAAACTTATATTTGTCTTTCGTTATTTTAAAAGCTATTGATTCACGGTTTGCGGTAAATGAGCCCGTACCCTTACCGTGGAATCGGGCATACAGTTAATTATACACTTGCAAAGTACTTTCGTTTGTAATGTTAAACTTTGTTTTCTCGCGGATCGCCGTAGATTTAAGGGATATAGATTTATGAACAGACGGGACACTTCGTGGAGAATTGTTCTTAAATATAAATTGTAATGTATATATAACATAATATACATAAAAGCGATATATAAAATACAGTACGTATTTCTAAACCATTCTTGATCTTTTTATTCAATTGTTATAGGAGGAACGCTACCCTTTTTCCTATAATATGTTAGTTCCAATTAATCGCAGTTCCTTTTCTACTTTTTTTTTTAAAGAATTTATTCGGTCTAAATAATTTTGTACAATTTCACAACCACTAAATAACTAGTTTCTTAATAAAATACATGTTGTACACTTTGTACTTTACATCTCAGGTTATTCGACAAAGGGAGTGCTGAAAGGAAACCTAAGAAGGTACGTTTATTACATATCATCTTTTCAAGATTCTGGCTGGCACAATGGACTCTTAAACATGAACGATAGTCTCATTTCACATTTGCCTATGGAATATCGCCAGTGTCCACTTTAATACTTGGATACGAGTATAAGGACACGAAGTCTTTGGGAATTCTCTGCACAGTAGTACGAGTCAACGACTGACGCGCCGCACATCAAATCTAACGTCAAACACTTTCTTTTCGATTCCATTTTTTATTTTACATAAGTGTGCATCAATGTTCTATTTTTCTAGCTATCGTTGGAACATATACCTTTATTTATCTAGTGCATTAAAATATATTTTGTATAATTCTATCTACAGTTGTAACTATCAGTAGCTTTACTTACACCAATGAATTTTTGATTCCACGTGTACCACTACTTCCCTTATTGTTTAACATTATACTGTTACTCTCTGCTTTCCAGTTAAAGTTAAAATCATTCACGCAATTGATTCACTTGATATCGTCCCAAAGATTCCATTTCATTTGCAAGGGAAATTCATTTCACTTGTGACTCGACAAAAATCTGCAATCGAAGGGGAATTCGTTTTAACATAATCGGGCGTACTCTGATCGCTCATCCTTAGCATCGTATCTACCGAAACGATAGGATGATGGTTCCGTTTCTCAGTATTCTACAACGATGCATCATTAGCTGAAAGTAATATCCATGGAAAATCCTACGGATGAACGGCTTAACGGTACGACATTCAGGAAGGAGACTAATGATCAGCTGGTACTGTGGTGTTAAATCATTTTTCAAAGAGACTAATGTTCCGGAAAAAGGGAGACGACTTTCGCCGCGGCGCCGGTTCTACGACCACAGTGTCGAGTATAGGAGTACCAATAATCACTTTAATAATGCGAACTCGCGTATGCAAGGAGGTGAAGTCATTAATCTTTAGCCTTTTGCTTTCGCGTTTTGTTCCAGTACTTAACAGAAGTGTAATTATTCTGAAAAATACGAGTAAGGGTATCAAGTTTACAAATTAATGATTCTCTACAACGATGCAAGTGCAGTAAATGAATAAATAACTATTTTACTCTATTTTTGTTTGCCATAATCTGAATATTTCTTTGATTTCATACAACAAGAAATTGGAGAAGCACCACATTTAATGGTAGCTAATAGCATTGGCAACAGTTAATAGCTGGATCGCTCCAACCAATAATTCGATTGAGAGTCTTGTGTCGATATTCATCATTCTCGGCCAGGAACATCGCCTTATCCGTTCCAAGACTACCACCGTGGAGAATTTCGAAGCACGGTGGTAAACCGTCCGAGTCGCCATGAATCGTAGGATCGATGATACTGCTGTCAGAATACTAATGCGGATCCATATTCTATCCCGTTCCATCGGGCAAGCAATGAATTTTTCTCCCCCGATAGATACGATTGTTGAATACGAAAGCCCTATGATTTAAAATCAATTTTTCAGAGAGGAACGACAGAATGTAAGTGGCTCGTATTTTATTCGTCGGCTGTCTTAAACGTTGTAAAAGTCACGGCTGCAATCAAAAGCTCTTCTCTTGCGCGGCTCGCCGATTGAACAAGCAGAATCAAACTTTTCATCTGTTTCGAAATATAACTTTTGATATTTCTAGAAGAAAATTTTGATCTCTATCATGGATTTCATCTTCAAATGCAAATTCGGTTCTGACAACATGTATGCTGTGAATAATTTCACACGCCTTGTTAAATTTTGCAGTAGTTTTTAATCAAGCACATGCAACAAATTCAATCCAGATCCATTTGAGTAATAAACAGTAGGGGCCAATATTAGTATTTCATTAATACTTTCATTAGCATAGAGATCAGGTATTTTCTATACTCTGTACACACGCCGCGGCCCAATTTTCCTACAGCCATAGCTAATACCATTAATCACGTTGTCTTTCGACAATCTTGTTGAGTGACATTCGAGTACGGTGGAGCGTCTGAAAGCCACATGCATCAACAGCGAACAAGCCTATATCCATAATATGTAGTTGCCGCTAGGATACAGGTATCCCGAAATAGCTAGCTGGATTTGCAGCGAGTTTGTACCAGTCGGACGGTATACAGAGTACCCCTTTTGATCAGGAAACCAAAGGAAAGCTCCAAATAATCTGCAATAAGATTGAATCACTTAATCCTTTTACCGCAGTTTAATACGAAAGGTATTTGAATCGAAGCAAGTGGAATACCGAGGTGTAGACGCTCGGTAGAATACTTTCAAAGCAACATTACTTGTTTGATACGACTATAAATAAATAAATTATTTATGGGAAATGGCTATTTATTATATTTTTTGTGTGTACAGATTTCCTGGTCAAGAGATGGACAATAGATTCTGCGTCTCATCGTTACGAAGAGGAAGACGGCGCTTAGTGTTGGCAAAATATATTAAACATCATCTACGTACATTACATTAGCAGATAAAATATAAAACGTACATAATTTTAGACAATACTATAATATAACTAATAAAGTATTAGTTCGTAAAACATAGTTGTACCTTATTACATGTATATACTTATATCTAAGTTATTATTTCAACATTGTAACTTTTAATTATCATTTAATTATCGTAAGATGTATCGAAAATGAGTTTACAAGAATGGTTTATAAATAATAGTTTATAACAGCATCTGATGTCATTGCTATTATAATTTGTACATTATTAAAATTGTTTAATAAATCTTCAGAAAAGGAATTCCGACTGTTGTAATTTCTTTAATACCTGTCCACTTCTAGATTACGGCGTACCCAAAATTGTCGCTTTACAACTTTGTTGCTAATAAACGATTCCGCAAACTCATGTTCCGGGGAATTCTTGGAAATGACGTCACATTCCTGTAATTGCTGAAATGAAAGATCTCCTCGCATATCGTGTTCTCATAATACAAATTGGCGATTTCGAGCAAAGGGGATTCCCTAAAAGCATGTTCTGAGAAATTCTTGGAAAATGACGTCACGTTCCAGGAATTGGTGAAATGAAAGACCTCCTCGCATATCATATTCTCCTGATACAAAATCGTGAATTTCGAGCAAAGGGGATTCCGTAAAAGCAGGTTCTGGGAAATTCTTGGAAATGACGTCACATTCCAGGAATCGGTGAAATGAAAGACCTCCTCGCATATCATGTTCTCCTAATACAAAATCGTGAATTTCGAGCAAAGGGGATTCCGTAGAGGCAGGTTCTGAGAAATTCTTGGAAATGACGTCACGTTCCAGGAATCGGTGAAACGAAAGACCTCCTCGCATATCATGTTCTCCTAATACAAAATCGTGAATTTCGAGCAAAGGGGATTCCGTAGAAGCAGCTTCTGAGAAATTCTTGGAAGTGACGTCACATTCCAGGAATTGGTGAAATGAAAGACCTCCTCGCATATCATGTTCTCCTAATACAAATTGGCGATTTCGGGCACAGAGGATTCCGTCAAATCGTGTTCCGGGCAATTCTTGGAAAGTGACGTCAAATTCCAGGAATTCGTGAAATCGGAGACACAGGGGATTCCGTTCGATTCAGTTTTGGGAAATTCTTGGAAGTGACGTCAAATTCCAGGAATTCGCGAAATCAGAGACACAGGGGATCCCGTCCAATCCAGTTTTGGGAAATTCTTGGAAACGACGTCAAATCCCAGGACATCGTGAAATCAGAGACCTCAGTGCAGGGAATTTCGTAGTCTTAAAGTTATGTGGGATCAGGACATTTGTTTACAAGGTTCACGCTTCGGAATTTTGCAATTAAAGTTCCTCCACGATATCTCTTGCTTAAGGAATCGGTGTGGGGTTTCCGAGGAGTGGGCAGGTGTTAAAGAATGATGCGTTATATTCCTTTTATTGCAGATTTATTCAATAACTTTGATATATACAAATTACAGAAATAATAATGTAATTAGCTTAAATGCTATAAATAAACTGTACGCCGTAATTAATGTGCAATTAAAGCTATAACTTGTACAAACTAATAATACATTTACATAACAAGTAATAAGAAGTATGCATAATGAAGCAGAGTCGAATAAATCAGAAGAATTTTGAAATGCATACTTCCAACCTAACAATCATATGTTAAATGTAATTAAAACTAACTTAATTTAACGATTGCAATAAGTATTGCAATAATTATGGATAATACAAATAAACTATTGATAGTTCTCGATAATACATGTTACAATTAATAAAATTGCAATTACAATTAAATATAGATTCTTTGATTTACATCAGTTAATCAATTGTTTAAGATTACCTTACGTCACAACTCCAGGACGTGATATGATTGACTAAAACTACTAAAGCATGTTTATATGTAACATTAGCTGTTAGCAAAATTAATGTCCGATACGTATAAGTCAGTGTTGCACTCTCGTTGTATAATTGTTCAAATTACGTGTAAAATTCATTTACTAACATTACGGGCTATAATGGATATCAATAAAGATTTCCAGTGTCGAGTCTGCACTTGATAGATAAGGGAAGGCATAGTTGATAATGCTTTAAAGAAACTTTAAGCTATTGAAGCGGCTTTACACTCTGGCAGCGTCTAATGCACCGTATCGTAACGATGGCATCGTAACGGCGGTATCGTTAAAACCGTGCACTCGCACATATTAAATCTGAACGCCATCCACATAATGCCACGCCGGATGATGCAGTATAGCAGAACTGTTCCCCATAACAGCGTGCATTAGACCAGGAATACGTATCAATCGGGGCATCGATTCACGGCCACTCATCGAAATCTTTCCGCGAGTGAAAAAGAAAGGGATGGGAAGCGAAAGAAACGGAGGGGAAAAGGGTTGGGCAATAGCAACGCGGGATCGCTGGAAGCATAAAGAAGTGGAGCCACATGGCGAAAGGGGGTGGCTGAAATACCCGGAAGCGTTTTCCCTACGGAAGGAAAGATGCCCGTGGTGTGCAAGGCTTTTCTGCTTTGTCGAGAGATCGATGAACCTTGTCCTTATAGTCGCAGCAAAGAGAGAAACGGAGGAGGAGACCCCGCTGGATGCTGGTGCTTGAGGGATGAAAAGCAACAAGCGAGTCCCGGAAGCTGAAAGAGAACAAAATCAGCCACCCTCTTTATTTGAATACTTGCAACTTATTCCTATGTGTATGCACGTTTCGGGATGTTTGAAACTTAACTGTTCGGAACGGCGGTGAAACGTGCAGCTTTGTGCAACTATTTATGAAGATTAATATCTCTCCATTGTGCGTGGCTTGGATGGCGTGTAAAGTATAGCAACCCCTAAAAGCAAAGTTAACATTTATACACATTAATGAGGAAGTTAAAACATAAAGGGGAATGTAAGGAATTCTATTATCTCAATACTGCTTACTGAGAAGAAGATACAGTTCACTATATTTGATAATGTAGTTTGAAAAAATTGTTAGTATCTTGCAGAAAATATTTTCTGGGAAGTCGTATGCGTCTAATTACCTTTCAATCAAAGCTGCCTTTAATTGAAACAAGGAGATTTAACTAACTGAATATCTCCGCCAGTTTGGAATGCAAAGAGGAATCGTAACAGAAATCAGGGTGCAGGAGATAGGGACCGCGCGTGGAATTGGAAAGTCTTGCAAGCAATAATCATAGAGGAAAGTGCTTACGATTAAACGAGGCAGTTTTGCAGAGAAATGTGCAGAGGAGAAAAGTGCAGGGTGGCGTCATTCCTCAGTGTCGATTAATCCTTTATGCTAAATTCAATGGAACATGATAGAAATTGTATTAATTATTTTCGTCAGATGGGATAGGATGGAGTAAAATGATAATACTTACACTGATTGGTCCTAAATTTCTTGCACATTATCATTATCATTTAATACATTTTGGAATTATAAGAAATAAAGTAAAATACTACAAAGAGGCTGTTATATTGATTTCTTACTAATTGCATTTATTTGTCTTTTTCTAAGAAAGTTGTGTCTAATATCAAGATTGCACATGCAGTTGGTTTCAGATAGAAAACTTATTATAAATTATTTTTGTTGCCAGTAGCAGCTAAATGTTTCATTCTTAGACTTCTAATTAAGAAACTTTTGCCTAGATATTTATTGTACTTCATTTTCATAAGAGAACCTTGTTTGCACGAATGAAAGAAACATTCTTCTGATTTTTCTACCTCGTGCAGCATATGCGCTTATTAACTGCATGTACTGCTGTTTCTGAAAGTCGCTTACAATCAGCTGTTTGCGACAGTAAAGTTAGTTTCCTCGGAAACACTTTACGGTCTGTCACGCATGAGAAGTCGACTCTGATATACGCCTGTACTACTGACACGCCTTATACACCAATACTCCTTTCTCGAAACATGTCGGAGAAACATTTGGAAATAGTTTGTCCTTTTAAGATCTTAGCTAAATTTACAATTAAATTTCTCTATATCCAACTAGACTAGAAATATTCTTCATATTCCACGATCCCGTCGCTGAGAAATATTCTCACCTTCCTCTTTCCTTCCGTTTAGAAACGAAACGACTTGCATGAAGGGGGCCATTGTTTTGAAATGGCATTCCCTTGAAATCCAATTCATCGATTACACTCCCAATAGCCAGAACAATTTCAAGCCTCGCTTTAGCGACGTTCGGTCCGTAGGCGAAAAACCAAATACGATTCCACGAGAAAGGTCTGTCGATTGACGGGGAAAAATGGCTTGCGATTCGAGTGGAGACGCGTGTTTGCGGAGGGATGAAACCCCTCGGCATTGCGGGGTTCGCAACAGCTAAACGGAATCCGAGTAAAAGGCGACGCGAGTTTGGACAACGGAGCGTAATCATGGATCGAGATGCGGCTCTGTCGAGCTGTCCATTTTGCCGGGAGATGAAGATACGTGGATTGTAAAAAAGAAAGTAAAACGCTTCAGAGCTGAGCGGTGCAGTGGAAGCTTATGGTCGCCGACTAGTATTATACCGCTTTTATCACGGTCCGGTATCATTCGGCGAAACGAGACCCACCTGCCTCATATCTGCCGCTTCTCGCTAGAGGAGGATGGTCCCTAACGTGCCACAGATTCAGCAAGATTTTTCTCCCAGACTCGCACGTTTTTGCGATCTCGTTATAGTTACACGGGCTGAAAATCATGTGCCACTGCTTTACACGTACGGAATTATTCTTTTGATGGAAGGAGCAAGAATTCTTGCCTTCCGGCAGATTCTCATACAAACCATCTTTTTAATCAAATATCGATGAACAACCTCTGTCAACGTTTATTACTTTGGAACTGAATAGAGTCACTTGCTGTTTCAGTAAAATATTTACAAATGGATACAACACGATGTATCATACATAGTTAATTCAATTTTAATTAGACAGGAAGATTAATAAATGGAAAACACTTTTAATTGTACTCCTCTAAAGACATTTGGCACAACGGAGAATCCGTGACTGGATGACTGCGACTGTAGACAAACGATGCAGCATGGTCCTAACTCGTTCCAGGCATAATGCTGTTCGGACAATATTCAAGTACAGGACAGGAAGGTATAACTTACGTCACATTCGTCGCGCGTGAAATATTCTATGGGACTCCAATAGGCTATAAATCACGGGACAAAGTGGATGCGACCTGGCTTGAAATTTGTTTCGCAAGATCTATCGTGGCAAAGGAGAAATTAAATTGGTAGGGTAAAATGTGTGGTGATAAAATAAGGGTGAAGGATTCAATGGTTCGAAGGTCGAATTGCATTTGATTTTATTCTTCCACTTGAGTTGACTCCTTTTAATGAAGACAGAGATTGAAAATCTTACGTAGGAGAGAACCAAGTACTTTACATATTTTGATTAATCGCCCAAGTATTATTTTATCATGTGCAAAGTAATTTTCTCAATGATTTTAAGAGATTCCCAGCTATTGCTGTTACGTAGTTATCTAACAGTTCCGAATGGTGCGATTGGTTCTGCTGATCGACGACGTGTTACAGAACGAGCAGTGCCATGATAATGTATCGCAACTTGGGCAAACAATAGTGGCAATCGTAACAATTCTCAAATTGTTCTTGAAAGCGTAGAAGGAAAGATTGTAAATTTTGCAATTTAACAGGATATTAAATCCTATGTTTTTGCAATTACTAAAACAAATTACACTAATCAGACGACAAGTATCGTTGCCCGTAAAAGAGGTATATATATCCAAGAACTGTGTCAATACAGAGAGGATATGAAGGGGTAGATGAACAGTGCAGTGGATGAGACGTATCTCCGGAATCGACGTATGCGCAAGAGGGATGAAAAAAGTACAGAGCGCAATGTTTAGATTAAGTGAATGCACGAGTATGAAATGTCATTAGTAAATAGTACAATAGGAGTATTGAATTGAACCAGCAAAGGTAAAATCCACCCTACAGCGATCGGCTTAAGCAAATATATTGCAAGTGCCATTAATTTGCTTCATACCGTTTCAGAGCTATTAAATGGTGATATTTACCATCGTCGCTGTCGCGAATTTATTACGTCGTAAAATAATAACGCTTGGGAAAATTGTAGACACTCGTTCGATACACTATCAATTCTGCATCGGATAATTAATAATTGCTCGTATATCGTGCTATTGTATCAGGGATATTAAATTAATTCTGTTAATGGTTCGTAACTGTGAAGAATAGAACGTTGTAACGATGGAAGTGGGAGATTTGTTTAGCCTCCATTAAACAATTACCCTTGACAGCAAATTCTATAGGAAATAATCTATCGTGTCAGTTAATGCGATAGCTGTACGTACAGTAGATGACTAATGTTGCAATGGAGTATAGTTAATAGATGTTACAGGCAAATATGAAAACTAGTTTACAGTCCCACCTAAAATTAATATTGACTGCAAAATTATACTTTTAAGATTGACCTATCTCTTCCTTGAGACCTTTTATTACATTTTGTTGGAAGACTCTTTCGAAATATTCAAAATAATTATTAGTTTTCCATCACGGATACGAAATAATTATTGATATAATGAATTTTGCCATCAGTTTCGAACATTCTTCAATTCTTCCCAAAATACATCTACTATAACGTAATAGTGCTTTTTCTAAATTATTGAGATCTACTGAAAGGAGAAATATTTCACTTTAGACACGCGTGTTCTATTGCGAAATAGAGTAATACTATTTTATTTACGAGTGAATAAATATGAGGAATATATCTAGCTCGTATATGACACCAACCAACGTGTTGACGTGTTACCATTGTTGCTACGTGTCATATTTTGCAGGAAGCGGATTATTCAGATTCGAGAGGATACGAATGCGCCATACAACGATGGTATCTCTGGCATTTGTGTTATTTCTTTCGAGGAACCTATTTGACGTACTGTACTCTCTTCCTTGGACTTACACTCGAAGCATTTGAATTGTAATTTGAAATGAAATGTGAAAGAAATATGTGCTATCATGCACGATGTTATTCCTATCAGCTCTTCGCGCTTGCAACCGTTTTTATATTATTCAGAAAGAAATTGACGCAAAAGGAAATATTAATTTTGTCAAAGTATATCAAGCTTTTGGCAAAATTTGAAAGCATTGAAATAATACAGACGAGAGAGCCTGATATGAAATATCATGAAACATTGAATAGATTTGTTTGGGTTTATTTATGCACATCACCAGAACATAAAACACACGACAGATGCTATCACATAAAAAATTGTTCGTTTCAGATAAATGGGTAATAGCACGTGACAGCGATAAATATTGCTTGATAGATGATTTTTTCCTCTAGTAACTGTGAAAAATATGCGGAAGCGAGGTACAGTTGGAAAGGGCGAGGGTAATTTTTTGATATAGCCTTTCGCAGCTGTACGGAATTTTGTTAAAAGAAAAAGTATTCGTCGTTTGTCTGCTTACTTTGATTTGTAATTAAACTATCATTACATTAAACCATCCTCTGCCACATGAAAACCAATTCATTGCATCTATAATAAATCAATAAGAAAGTTGGCGCTTTAACTTTGCCATAAAATCATTTGAATTTCGATGATTGAAGAATTAGTTCGCATTTGAATTTGTGTTCTCTTTTAATAGTAACACAGTTTTGCCTTATCGCAACAGTATCGGCTGGAAAACTTCTAACGAAGTACACCGTCGTGTTTAACAACTCGTGAAAGAAAACTGAAAGCCCATAACGTTGCGATAATCCCTGAAACTTTGCCACCCTTAATCGTTCTCTTCTGGAGTTCGTAAAAATTCTCAAACTATGCCAGGAACGTGATAAGTCCAATTGTCAAGGTGTTTAACCATCCTACACTGATCAATAATTTACGCTCCGATGTAATTCCTATCCTTCATTGGCTTTTCCCACCAAATTTGCACGCTGCTTCAAATCGCAACGAATCAATGAAAAAGCATCGCGCCGCTTCATTTTCCGCGTTACTGAAAGGAATAAATAAACTCTCAACAGTGTATGACGGGCCGATGAAACGAATTTATTATTCGCTGCTGGAAAATTAGTAGGGAATACAAATCTCAATTGTTATGCAGAGGACAAATGAAGATTTCTAACGCGTGCGTGGCTCGAAGCGTGATTGAAATGTGAAAGCATGAATCGACGATGAAGTTTCGAACTCTCGATCCGCAAAGGCTCGGGTAATGAATATAATTTTTTGGAATTTAAAGAAGACTGACAGAGATGTAAGAACAAGCTTCGTTTAATCCACGAAACGTTTTCGCTTACACGCACGTATGCGTAACACATGCATGCGAATCCCTGCGTGAAAAGCAGGAAGATTTCCTCGTCGCGCCTGTTAACCGCGAGAGAAAAGAGAGGGTTGCTTTTGCATACAGAAAAATTCAATTCACCAGCGGAAAGGAACGTACGGGGATTATGTGAACCGCGAATCGCGCTGTGAGGAGTAGCAACAAGCACCCCGTTCGCGGAAACGTTTCCGGGACAATGACGGACAAAGGAGGAAGACACTTTCTGCGAGATAAGGGGGAAAAAAGGAGCGCGGCGGACGTCGGTAAAAGCTTCAACGGCAGGATTACCGAGATTAGTCGGATCTCGAGTGTCGTTTGTCCTTCTATCCCCCTAGGATCGGAGCATCAGATATGGAGATCGAAATTTGGAAGAATACGTGACGCCGTAATTCCGGGGGAGGTTGAAAACGGGTTGGCGAGTGGCTCTGCTGGGAAACTGGAGAACGTGTCAAGCCTCTCGGTTGTTTGGCTTGCGCGAGATTCCGCGCCGCGTGGCCAATGGGAAATTCATGAAGTGCAGCTGCAAACAGTAAATAGGGGCTAGACCGAGAAAGATGTGACAAAGGGATGGAAAGATCGAGTCGACTCCTCGAGGCAGCGGCGTTGGTAAAAGGAACACGAAGGAATGCCGCTGAGGGAGGAGAATGAAAATTCAAAGAGACAAGTTTGATCAGGCGACTACTGATCGTGGGGCGACAGAGACTTTCGAAATTTCTGCAGAGCTTGAGATTCTGCCAAGCTTGTCGAAAATTTTCATTTGCCTCGGCGAAGGGGTGTTCTACTAAAGTTCGAGTTTCTTTTGCGTTGATCACCAAACTCGGTTGGAAGTCGCGTGCTGGGAATGTTTGGAAATCTTTGTAGCTCTTCCTCCGAGTTTTCGGGTTGCATTTTTCCTGAGTGCTGCGGATCGATCGTGTAGGTAATTTCTTTCGTCATTTATTCTCTTAAAAACTAGGAAACATGATTTCTTTTTCGCGATCACCCAATTTGGTTATTCTTGGTTAATTATTGAACGCACTGGCTAACGATACATCTGGCTCACAGCTTAACAATTTCTAAAATAGATGGTTGACATTCTGGTGGCTTTCCTTCATTTTATTTTCCACTTGCGATTGTAGTATTACGATAAATTTACATTGTATGCTTCATCGAGTAAACCGCAATGTGGTAATATAAAATAGCGATACGGATCGAAATTAAACCGGAAATGTTGGTAATTAATTTATGTAAACGATATCATCCCTCGAGCAATATTCTATCACAAGGAAATTAATCAATTAAATTCCCCTCGTTCGAGGCTGCGGTTCATTTTCAATGCATCGGTCCGCTTCGAATTTCTACATAAATGTTCGATATTCTCTTAAGCGAGGAACCAGAAGTTTCACAACGATGAAATCTTGGATTCACGATTAATTCGTCCAACTTCCGGAACACGTTTCAAAGTCGGGGGAATTCATTGATCTCTCGGTATCTCCACTCTGTTCTCGTTGCGCCGGTTCAACGTCAAAGTCGTATCGTGGGAATTCTTGTGCAATTGCTGGGTCGTTCGAGTGCAGTTGGAAGCATAGAATTTCAGGGCAGGATGTCAGAACTTTCATAATTGCGTGAATCTTTAACTCGGATAGAATCGTGGAAAAGGCTTTTGTATTTAGAAAGAAAAGGTGGGAGTTGGACGTTCGTAATAATTACTTTTAATTAACAAAAACAAACCAAACATAATTCTCTCATCGTATTTCTTTATTATCTACATAGATTGCTGTATTGTGAACTGTACGTTTGTTGACAAATTTTGTCATTACAATTATTGGCAAAGTAGAACAGCAAGATATAGTACCGCCATGGAAGTTCCAGACGAGATTGATCGATTGATTAGAAATACGACCCAAAGGTTTGATTGATAGGAGTTCGTGGAAAACGAGATCAAAGTAAAGAATCCTTAGGTCAGCTCGAGCTTCTTTTGCCTTCCATAATAACTTATCCCCAAAGGTGATACAAATAAAAAGGCAATGATAGGATGATTGCTTTCTGAGGACTTTGATTTTAGTATTTTGCTTAGCATAAAAATGTAAGAAATTACATTCTGCGAAGGAGAGGTATTAGAAATTCAGATAGTTTATCGTAATGCTTTTTCACCAATCATAATTTTGCAGTTTCATAACAAGTATTGTGCATATATATAGCGATAAATTACAATTTATAATCATGAGTAGTTCCATTGCAAAGCAGTTAGCAATAATTATTTACCCCCAACATTATTGCTTCTCTATACATATATTATCAATGGTAATAATTATATTAACCGTTGCTGCTGTTTCTATAATGTATTCATTTCATACTAGTCGCTGCTGTTAATTGCATCGAGTATTGGATACGTGCAACAAGTTGTGACAGCAAATACGGAACGATATCCTTTCATTCTCGGAACGAGTCTTTAGAGTAGAAGAATCAATGGAACCCATAGAGATCGATACATTTCTGGCAATGAAATAAATAGGCAGTCCCATGCTTCCATTGATTAAGCTTTATTAAACAATCAACTCGAGCGTCTGTTCCCAATTTAACACTCATCGAACACTAATTAAATGCTTACAATGTTCCCCGGCGTCAAATGTCGAACGTCGTTCTACGAAACTGTGAAATTCCAATGCAGCAATGATTGGCTACGGTTGAGCATTGACATTCAAAGATGTATACGCAAGAAATTTCAATAAAGGGAATTCCCACTAAAGGTGAATACAAATTTTATGTTAGATTAAACTTTAATTATCCAGCAACATTGCATTCTTCGTACTATTGAACGAAAAAATCTGTCGCTTCAAATTTTACGACCGGTTTATCATACGTCCAACAATTAAAGAGGAAAAGTTTCCAGCAAATGCAAAACTGTCACCGGTTGAACGTAAAACTCGTTACGATTTCCGCTTTGAAAGTGCGCAGAGTGCTGTCATGAATTCCGAACCACCCTTTTAGTGTTTCCGGTCTTTTGGATAAATCATCGAGTATTTGTTCGGCGTCCTCGACTCTGTTCATTGCAATTAGTTGATACAGTATTTCACAATTACCGCGAAAGTTATGTTTCATTCTTATCAAATTGAGTTAAAAAAATGTGTGATGAAGGGACGTTAAATAAACGTTAAAAAGAAAAGATGACAATGAAACAACACGTTTTAAGATTTAAATTAAACATTTTAATTGTAGTACCATTGTTATTCTTTCTTCAATTTCTATACTGGTCAAATAGATTTTGTACAGGTATGTCTTTTTTTTATCTGGAGCACGTGAAATTGTACATTGGGAAATCTAATCAGTTTGTCGAGTGTCTGTTCTCGAGCAGGACATTATGCGAGGCCTATTATAATCCTTTCTCGACGAAACACCACGTCCCAAAGCGGTTTAAATGCAAATGCGTTCTAAAGCGAACACGGTTTCAACTGGTTCGTCACTTGCACTGCTCGTCACAGCCCCACTTTTAGTTTCAATCACGCTCCGAAGTATTTCTTTCAGCACATTTTTCAGTTGTTGAGTGCGAATTCGAATAAAACCGCGTCCTTTCAAAATGCCTCCTTTCAACGCAATTTCAAATTTCAGAGCTGATACTGCACAAATTCCTGTGTTTTATAACTGCCGCTAGAAGAGTTTCCAACTAAAATTTCCTACGACATTATAATACTGTCGAAAGTCTAATAAAAATCTCGTGAAAGATTCGAGATTTGCATTCATGCCTACAATTAATAAGCAATAGCTCCGTTTTTTATTTACAACAAAGCAGGCACATAGACCGGTGGGGACGCCACTTAAACCGTGATGCATCCTCATATCACGAAAGTAATCCGATATTGATCCTCAAACGAGAGGTTGCTGCCTTAATTAAGCAGTCAAACAACCCTTTTAACGCCTTTAATCTCCAACGCACCCCCTTTCATCCAGCAGCGTTACATCTCTGACAGCTGACCATTCCATCTTCCATCCGCTGTTTATGCCTCGAGATTAAACGCACCTTGCACGAAGGTTCGACTCCGATGCCTTCGAAGAAAATCTCATTAAATCTGTAATTACAATTTCGCCTGGCGATGCCGTTGCAATAATAAAGTACTTGCCGCGACGCGGTGCGGAATACTTGAAGCGAAACACGCGGCCAATCCGCCCTCCACTTTCCATTCTCCCTCTTTCCATTTATCGCCTTCGCTGCATGTTCCTCCATTGAATCTCCTCCATAGTAGTTTTTCTCGGCTCGTTTCAGCCCCGCTTTTGTCGCAGAAATGACTCGTGCCTCTCCGATATTCTTGGCTAAACGATCGCAGCATTCGCTGACGGCCCGCCCGAGAAAATGAATAAATTGCAATCCTGCCGGGATATTAAGTCGCCCGCCGTTCTGACGCGGAAAAAATAGAGCGGCATTAATGCATTACGGAGCAGAGATCTAGGATAGAGGATGAACAGCCGTCCGGAAGGATTTGGAAATTTCCTTCTCATCGCGCAATCTCGCGTGGGATGAAAAAGCGCGTGGAATTTTGTGGCCTTTCCACTGTTTCAAACGTTCCAGACCTTTGTATCTCAATTTTTTCGCCAAGCTAAATGGTTTCTTTCATTTTCCTGCTGAAAAGAATTGATTCACTTTTGTAGTTCTGGGGTGAAACGCAATAAACTTCCACTGATTGCCTAATAGTTTCATGCTATTATTTTTATCAATATCCTCTATCAGTTGTTTCCTTGTTGAGACAGATTGAAATTGATTACTCTTTGTTGAAACGCGCAGGCTAACGATATATCTGTTCCGTTGACATTAACAAACATAAGATTTAAATCAAGATTTATGAAACGTCGTGTCTTTCTTATAACATCCAATAACTTCGATCTTGGTTTTAATCATACAGCTGCCCATCGCAGTATAGAAAATGTACAAAAAATGGTGCCTCTTCGAAGAAAAGATTGATTCCGTCTTTTAACATCGCGACGTTTGCTTCGTTATTTTTGTCAGATGTCATCTTCTTCTCGCAATAACGCGTTACTACTGCTTTCATTGTTTTTGTTGCCGCTTCAATGCCAACGAACGCAATTTCTGAAATTACCGTCCAAGGAGGTTGCGCGGAACGTAGATTAATCATGTTCCCCATTTTCATTCAGACTTGCATCGGTAGTTTCATTAAAAATCAGTTGGGCAAATGACGGGCTGATTCTACATCCGCTCGTAGTGTGGACGTTTTCATGTAAAACACCGATGATTAGAAAGTATTGATCGGTCTGTTTTACGAAGTACCAATTACCTGATTAACTCGCCTTGATCCTGACCATGCACTCCATTATAACTTCCCGAGCTGCATGGATTTGCGGAAACAATGCGACTTTTGTCCAGCTGCCTCGGTAAATACTACTCGTGTCGCGGACAGCAATTGGTATTGAAATGAGCAAAAAGAAAATGAAAACCTCTGAACTTAACGAAAATTGTACCGCATACTTTTTACAAAGCTTTAAATAAAAAAAGAAGTTCAGGGAATGTGAAGTAATTCTTTGAAATATCAAAGCATGTGTACGGAAACTCCTTTCAAACATTTAATATGCCACAAGAACTCGCTTTCATAAACGAGAAATGTTTCATTCTTTTCGGAAAACAATATACTTCCAAATGAAAACGAATTATTCCAACATCTTTGGATAAGCCAGACTGCACGAACGTAACTCTTGTTTCGATCTCTTGTCCTATACGAAATTATTATCTTACTACAGTTTTGTACAGTTCCCTTAATATGCCCTGATTATTAATGCATTTTTGCCCATTGTGACGTGAAATGCCTACGCAGCGAATGCAATTCATTAATAACGCGCGCACGAAGTGTAATGAGACTTGAGGAAACCTACATCTTTTCCTAAATACGTCTGGCAAAATTTCTGGTAAGGGAATTGTCCCAATTATAGCCGCCTTATCTTCGATCGCGGACGGTTTCAGGCGTGTGTATGCGTATGTACACCACGCGTATCGATCACTAAATTCGAATTGCGCGACCACAATCGCTCGCAGCTAGAAGGGATGAGAAATCGGTCGTTTCCAGCGGGAACGAGGAAAGATAAGTGAGTACCAAGGTTGTAAAAGATCGTGAGAACAGAGGGATGAAAAGATCGATGCCTGCGGATGTCAACGTAAGGGAGGAAAGTCTAATTTTCATGAACCCCGGGGTGGAGAGGAGCCTCGCAGTTAACAAGATCAGTGGGGAAAGCGGCGAATAGGCGGGCGGGATCGCAGGAAGTGAAAGAGACCATTGAGCCGAAATTAAGGAGATAAGATATCGAAGCGATAGGTCCGGATAAATATTTGGTCTCCTCGGCGAGACAATTTCGGCATTTTCCATAGCCGAACAAGGCTTCATTAGGGGGGCTAATCGAATTTTGAATGTTAGCGACAGAATTTAATCAACTGTGGACGAATTCAATGACTCGGAATTAAGTTCCGAGTTCGTATAATTATCACGTGACGGGGGATGATAAAGGGCTTCGTTATTATGCTAATTTCGAATTAAGAGACTGGCAGTCTTTGATCTTTCCTAGGATCTGTCGTTTCTCTTGCAAATCGTTTCTTCGATTGAGTGAATTGTTTTTATTAAATGGTATTTAGTTGAAATTTCGAATTTTTTGGAGAGGTAGTATTTGTTTCTTCTTGACTATTCAAATGTTATACATTTTCACAGGAGGCTCTTCGTACTGGTCTGTTCATAACTTTGGGCGAAATAATGTATGGAACTTGTTAATTCTACGTATTATAGCCAGCCCGTCCCTCTCAGAAGACCTTTTGCTATGTAAGCCAGTCCATAAAAACTCCGGGGAGCACGAAGCTTGCGGTATATCCTCGAGGTCGTGTAATAACTCTCCATATGAAATAAAGGAATCCCCCGGGCGTGGGACTCTGGCAAATATTATACCGGATAAATGGAACCGTATTACATATTTGTTCGATCGGCTAGAAATATTAAACTCCACCTGTCAACCGTGCATACCATTGAGGAAAAAAGCAGTGTCGGAATAATATCAATTAACGATAATAAAAACTCTTGTGTAACGTTGAATACACTTCATCCCTGTACTGTCTTTTTCTTTTTCGTCAGAAACAAATAGAGAATCTTGATCCCATTGCTTGATTGCGCTTTCAATCAATGTCGATAAAAAGAAAATAGGTGGAAATTGGAACCGTGTCAATCTATCAATACATCGGATCCGATTGGCCTTGGCAGAAAATGAATTTGCTACCTAAGAAAAATGGTCCAGCCAAGTGAAAAAGCTTAATCGGCTGTCACGGGTTCTATGAAAATGTAATAGATATTCTCGCAAATATCGTTGATAAGAGTAACTTGTAATAATAGTAGATGTCGAAAATGGTGACACTGCTATGTACCCATGCCAATCGATCTCATGACCTATCTTATCTCGAGACCTGAGAGGAAATGACCACAGCATTAAAGGGTTTAACTCGAATCTGTCATCGTCACCTTTTGCAATTAATTTTAATATCAGAAGAAGCAATCGGAAATGCATTCTCGTCAAGTCTATGGCTTGAGATAATTGAAGCTATCGAACAAAGATCTACCGCAATTGCCCTTTTTACCAAATCAGTCCTTCTGCCGTGCCTTCTATCCATCAAACACGTCCAATACCTTAGATTTGCAGAGACACAGAGTCAAAGAATTTCCATCCTCATTTATTCACGTAAAGCAGACAGTCCACCTGAAAAGAAGATGTCCCACTGCAATTAGTCTTATTTCCTGCTCGATGATCGATCACGTCGACAGATACATTTCGAATCACACACTTTCGTTCGTCTTCCCCTTTGATCTCGCCTCTTTTGAAAGAACATACACGACCAATTCTGCGGGGCCCACTTTGAACACGCAATATTGTTGTTATCGGCACAGCTCACGGTCCTTGAATATTCGCTGGTTGCCGCTGCTGAAAATGTTGGAATTCCGATTGTGCAGCTCGCGCGAAGTATTCAGAAGGACGCGGGATTGCGTCTGGAATTCGCTTGGACGCAAAGCCCATTACCGGAAGATGAAGAATCCTTGCGAGGACAATGCTGTAGCTCAGAGTCAAGGAGAAGATGGATTTTTCCCCGAGTGTTGATTATCAAGGTGGAAGCCCTTAATAAAGCTACAAGATAGCTGCTTCGTGTTTATATGTATAGCGAGGAGCGTAAGTAGACATGGGATAAAGGAAGATTGTAAGGGGTGACGCGTGAAGCTGATGAAATGGGACCACCTGCAAGTAATACACCTTCAAAAATGTGAAGCCCCTTGATAAAAGTATCAATTAGCTGCTATCAATTAAGCAACATTTGAAATAAAACATAATTACATTATAATCTGATAGTGTAATTATTCTATGAACAGGACCATGGACAGGATTCCAGTGTAAGATTGCGAGATTTGTGCAGGTGATTCCGCCTTGGAAAGATCGAACAGGAAACTTTGGTAATTCCTGGGTGATCAAAGGTTTAGGCGAACAATTGCCTTGGGGCAAGACTACCCCTGAACACTGACGACGTATACACTGACAGGACGTAGGGGATGTTTGCATTATCGAAGCTTTATGGGTCAGCGTCCTCCTTGCATATTGCGCGGATTAATCATTCATTTCATTACCATCGCTTTCGGGGGCGTTTGCATAAATTTATTACTGTTGATTACACATCACGTAAGCCTTTGAGCAGAGAAAGTACACTTTGTTTTTTTTCACACAGTGTATTATCCTTAATAATTAATCTACACAATCAATGCAAATCGCATAGGTTATTACTTGATACTGTTTCGTAAAGATTGAAATTAAGATATCCAGGCCCACTCTTTTTTCCTCAAAAGGAGGACACGCTTTAATGGTATCATTCAATCTGGTGCTCCTTAATTCTCGCGTGCTTGTTCAGCTGCAGATTTCTCTTTGCTGCCTACAGCTGTTCTCAGCTGCTCCTGTTCTCGGGGAGCCAGTCTTTTCAACCGGTTTCGGTTGTCAGACGGTAAAGAGAATGGGAGTGGATCTTCGAAGGATTCTCTCTATGATATCCCTGTCAAGGAGAGTAAGATTTGATTGACGCTTTCACGCGAGGTACCAAAGATTATGCTATTTGTGTCGGAGTATTAGGTACGTCTGGAGGTAGCACAGTAACTTAATTGTAGCATGTATACCATTTTTCTATTGTAATTCAAAAGCACCATTTCATAGTCTAAAATGTAATTCATTTTATTACTGACTCTATTGTTATTTTTACATGCAACAGCAAAAACGTTGTGATTTACGTAATAAGAAAATTTATTCAGGAGGATAAGCTTGATCTACTTTGCAAGGAAAAGATCGAGCGAAACTGTGATATCGTTTATCATCGGTGAACCGGTTGTTAGCGACAGTTGCACGTGTTACCTTGTACATTTTTCCTTGCATGAGATTGACAAATGCATGATCATCAGTTCCTCTCTGTACAGGAGTGAATTTAATTTTGCGCAAGTCGGATATTCATTGAACTTGCATTTTTCGTAATGCTGGACATTAATTAAAGAATTGGAAATCTTTCCTTTCGTCTTTTGAGACGCATACTAATTGCTATTCTTCAACTGATTAATTGAAATCGGAGTGAATAATAAGTAAGACCTCGCTTAAGGTTGCACTTCGTACGCCTTTTAATCCTAATTGAACGTCCCAAGTCGAGAAGTAAGAGAATACATAGAAAAGCCGGGTGTTTTAAATGCTGGAGCATAATGGATTTCGTTGAAATCGTTTTTAGTCGTCGAGCGCTTAGCAGAGTGTTCGAGAGAAGAGGCGAGAGACTTTGAAATTCAAGACAATTGATACCTCGCGAAGCTTTTGCGTATCTTTCATGATTTCAGCTTTTAAGTAGCGAAACGAGACTGTAGGATTAAAGCAAGCGGCTAAAGCGTCATAGTTATACTCTTAAACTCCGCCGAATGTACTTGCAGCCACTCACAAGTTCTTCCTTTCTCTCTCTCTCTCTCTCTCTCTCCTTTTGTTGTTAGAGAAGACCGGACACTGTTCCTCGAAATTTCCGGTATTCTTTAATACTTCACAGTAAATCTTTTGTGTTTTGCGTAATTAATAAAATTATGATAAAGGCGCATGAAGAAAATGAATCTCTCTATTTTGGGATTACTGTTTCACTATTGCAGTGTCATCAGTTATTATCAGTCAAATTAAAATGCAATAAAATAAAACTTTATAATAGCGCGATGCTTCATTATTTAGCTCATTCCTAACGGCGTAGTAAAGCCTAGAACTATTAATTAAGACAGAGAATCCCACTATAACGTAAAACTTTAAGAGCAAATCCAGGTACTGTTATTCGCTGCATCAGTATACTCTCAACAACTAGCAGCTAATTACATCTTGCAACTGTTCTACGTAAATTTGAATGGAACGAATTTAACGGAATCGTCTTGTCAAATAAATGAGTGAAACTCTTTTTATGAAGTTTCATGCAGATATGTGTATTTATTTGTTACTTATTAGTAGCGTGGTGCTCGCAGTTTAATTTATTGCCCATAGTCAAGCCTTGGAGCGCATTGAACGTCTGGCCATAGAACGGACAGTCGCTTTTTAAACTTAATACCGTTTACCCGGAAAAACAGTTTCATCGGGTGAAAGAAATTTGGATCCAATTGAAAGAGCACGTGTACTTTGTGGGCAGATCTACCATGTAAACTCAATATGTGGGCCACGGTTTAAATGTAAATATAATAAAAAAAAAATGATTTGCCAAAGTTATTTTATTGCAATAGCTAATAAACTACACAGGTAATAAAAGTATTATGTTTCTGATGTAACGTTTTAGAAACTGAACATATTGACGTCACATTGCACACTTTTCAAGAATTCCTTTCTAGGAAACACCAGGAAAAAGTATGATTCAACATTTGCCCTTTAATAACGCTATCCTCTTACGTGTAAAGCAGAGAAATACTTGAAACCTTGTTTATTAAAAAAGAAATGTCATCGTAGATTCTACAGCGAGAACTGCAGCCGGTAAATGAATTGAAACAATCAGGATAGCACGCCAAGGGGAGGGATGAAACAGGAACGAGAGCGCACTGTCGTGATTCACGTTAGAACCCCCGAAAAAAAGGATGAAGACGTGAGATATTTGAAGGCAGGGTGAAAATTGCAGGGAAAAATATGGTCCGACCGGGTCGACTGCCAAAGAACGGCGCCGTCGCGATTGGACGTTGAAATGGCATCGCTTCTGCAGTTGGCAAGCAGCCTACTTCTAATGTATCGCCTTGGCCTATTGTTTCCACTTCATTACAGATAAACAAAAATATGGACTAAGGTGAATGCAATGCTGCTCTTTTCAATCATTATATATGTCGGCAGATAAAAAAATGCGCTGGAGCTGCATGGAATGGTGCAATTAAAATAATTCTTTCGTAGAAATTTGCGTGCTTCGTGTAGTGTTCCTTTGAAATTTTAACTACTGCGCTTTGCTCGTCCTCGCTGATTTCTTTTTTTGCAAATTACCATGCAAGCCATGCAATTTAATTCGTCCAAATTGCATGAAAGAATTTCTTCTCATTGAATAAATTGAATACTACAAATAGTTGACAGTCGTAAGTATCGAATAACCGTGAAAGAATTAGGCTATATCCGCGCAATAAAACTTCCCTCGAACAGCCGATTCGCTCGAAGGAGATTATACTGACGCATCTGGATCATGCTGCACTTTATGTAAGGAAAGGGACAATAGCAGGAACAAAGTCCCTCCTTGAATTTCTTATCTACTTGTTCCCTAGCCGGCTGCAGTATGACAGGGTTGTCCAGCTCATGTACTATTTAGTAGATTGTGTAGCTTTTATGGAGCCGGTAATGGCAGCTACCATGAAAGAATAAATTACAATAATACCGTGGCACACGCGTGTGGTTGGCTGAGAAAAATTATCATGCTGTATGCAATATGCTCTTTCTCGCGTATCATCGTAACTTTCATTCACTATCTCTCATATTTTTATTATCGTGTTCGCGAATGAAATATGGAGTAGTTACTATCTAAGTAAAATCACCAGAAAAATACCGACCGTAATTTCACTTTAAAATAGCCGTTTTAATTTCCTTAAAACTAGCGTGGACCGTGCTTGAAGAAGCATTCGTAATGCTTCGATTACAGCGGAGAGGATTTACTTCCAAGAAGATAAACGTCCCGTACAGAATTCTAACTTTCTAATAGAGTTCGTACTTGGGGAGAAAAAGGTGAGAACGATAACGAATGTTGATATATGTGTAATCGATTTTCCCATGAACTGGGTATACGTTGATAACTTTCGTCGATTAATGCAGGCACAGGTATTGGGCCGACTGGTTAAGCGAATTTTGCGTTGAAACTGTAGATCGATACTTCAAACACTCCACTGAGCTTTAGGTAAAACATGTTTTCCAAAATGTTTTCCATTTCTTTATGGTAAGCCAAAGTTAATTAATGAACATACTATCAGTAGTGGTTTCCAATACTTACTTTACAACCTTCATTATCGCCATAATTTTGCATTGCACTCATTGGAAACACTTGTCACGGAAGAAACAAATAAAAAAGTAATCGTAAACAAGATAATAATAATACCGATACAACATCGGTCGGTACTTCGAGCATAGTTTTCAGAAGCAATCTCATCGAATGCAGAAATTGTCCGCCTTTATTAAACCGAAAGAAGGCGATTCTTGAACGACTCCTTCCAAAATTCAATCTCGTGAATTGATGAGTAGCGATGCCAGTCATTTCCACTTGTCTGCTGGTTTCATAATCCCGCTATAAAATCTTAATTTTCATTCGTTTGGAAACGCTTGGAAGAGCCACCCTGCCATCAGCAGACGCTCCGGCATTCGTACTACTGTTTTCCACGTAGAGCTGCACGATTGATTTCTGTAACGGTGGAATAGCTAATTGCAATGACTATATTTGAGCAATGTTTCCGATAAAAGTTGTTTCGCCAGCAAGGTATTAATTATAATATTGTATAATTAATGGGATTCATTACTTGCCTCGCGGACTGTCGATATTCCATCACAAATAAAATAGCTGAAGTAAATTTGTAGAACCTTAATAAACTGGGAAATATTTCTCTTTAACTAGAATTTTCCCAGAGTTTTCTTGTTTTTATTCGTAAAATTCATCAATATTCCAAAAATAGAAAGTGAAAGCTTTGTCTTTTATAATCTGAGCTATATAAATTATTTTCATTGCAAAGCGCCTAAATATTCATTGGTAGTATAAGATAAAAAACAAATAGGTATTTCTAATATCTCATAAATATTAAATGCTCGATCGGGAAAGCAATTTTATCCGGCATTCCGTGTTTTAATATCGTTAAAGACCGTATTAGATATTTTCCGCTATGCGTCGCGTAATTGCATGGAAATTGTACTCGCACGTTTTCGATTTCGTTGCGAATTTAATTCGAACTTGATCTCTGCGTGGAGAACGAGGTTCCGGAACCTCTGGGGCTACGCTTAACGATCAGAACAGCGCCCACTTTCTACTAATTGCAAAAGTTTCATACGTCTGCACAGGTGAACAGCCTGCACGGGGAAAGTCCGTGTGGTTTGTCCTGTGAAAAAGAGCGTGACGTGAGCATTCTGATCTATTAAGGAGGAACAAAAAATTACGTATGAAGGTGCTATACCAACTGTGCTTATTTGAGGTGCGGAATAAATGTATGTTACATGTTGTCTAGAATCGGCGCACGTTAGCCCATCGAGATTAACCGAAATGGCTGATACAAATTGTGTAGGATTACACGAATGTAGGAGCAGAGATAATGCTTAAAATAATGGGACTGTTTGAAAGCATTATATATATATATATATTGGTGTCGATTTCTAGTAATTATATTGTGAGAATTAAATGGATGGAGAATAGGAATTTGGAGGGTGTATATGATATTGAGAATGGATTTTTATATTTACAACAATAATCATTCTTTCGCTATGTGCAAGAAAATATGTAGCCAGGAATTTTCATTGAAATCCTTGTTCGGACAACAATTGGAAAAGTCATTTTAATCAAAGTTTCACAGTAACTCCACTCCACTCAATGTCGATCTTTTTCACATGAAATGCCTCCACTGAGATAAGAATTGTACTGATTTCTGCGCCAAAAGAGAAGTTACGCTTCAGTGTTAGTCACCTCCGATCCAAGAAACTAATGTCAAAAGGAAAATCAGACCGCGATTCATCGTAAGACAATACCGAATTAAAAGAGGCGTCTCACTGATCCGTGAACGTCTGCACAGCAAGTACCGGCTGATACCTTTCAGTGGTACCAGTAGTATCGCTATTTAATTCCAGCACTTGAACATTGCGGAGGGTAGGTCGCGGGTGGAATGGAACAAGAGAAAATTGTCAGCAACTAATGACAACTATTCAGTGCATAATACTTGGGAAGCCGTTGTTAGGTATCAACGTACGTCCACCGAAACTAGGTTCCCCTTGGTGCACACGAAACTCTGACCACTGAAACCATGCAGTCAGACTTACTGCGGAGTTCTATCCCTCCCTTTGCGTGTTCCTTCCAGGTGGCTGTGTCATACCCGCGTCCAAACCGCAATTTGTAGAGTACCGATGGCACTTTACAATCGAAGGGTCTGTTCATTACTATTCCTTGTCCTACCTGTCTACCGCGTCCCTCTCCGTTGGAATAGACAATTTACATTGATTGACGATCTTATTTTCACTTGACACTCCACCCCGACGAGACACTGTCTGAGCTAATCCTCTGGAAAAGGGTCGAGCAGTGCACGCTATGTTCTAAAAAGATATCGCTTCTGGTTTTAAGCAGCGGCCGTCGGATTTGTATTCCACTTATTGACGAGCTTTATCCACATAAACGTGAACTTGATGCTCGATGGAAAGAGCTGGGAGTTTGTAAGGGAAGGAAAGTTTTATGAGCATATTTCAAGTCTTTACGGTGAAGTATTCTATACGGAGGTAGTTTAAGTTGAACGATGGTGAATGTAAAAATAACATTAATGGATTTCCATCGTGGAAGTGTCTAAGACCTTTTGTTATTTGTTGTAACAATAAAATTGTTCATTTAGACACAATGAATTGGGGCCCGGCTATCTGTAAAGTACGGTTATTCATAATTTAAGAATACTGCTCCTTTATTGAAAAAGCAAGATCACTTGCTTACATTTTATTCTATTGTTGTGTGTTGTTTTTATCATTGTATGAAAGAGGGATATGGAACTAATATAATTGGTAATCGATAGATAGTTGGTTAATTATTAATTTATACATATGTATAAAACAATTGCAACGTTTGTGTTGGTTGAGGCAATAATTTTATCTCAATGTCTGCTGCAAGACACGTCTGCCACGGGCAACGTCCCTTCCCACATAATCCGCGAAGTGTGCTTAAATATTGAATAGCTCGTGCAATTTTCTCGTTGAACAGAAACATGCTTTACACAACAGTATTATCGTACATCTCGCCGCAATAAATTCATTCGTCTTCCCTGGTATTATAATAATTTTAGAAGTTACCAACGATAGCATCGTAATTGTATTCGCGGTATTTAAACAGACGGCATAAATCAGCCAATCTCATGTTAACAATTGCGCATGCATCATGCATTGAATACTTTAATGTAACGAAACAGCAAAATGTGTGATTGCAATTTGGAGAGGCATTAATCAGTATCAATACTTCCTGCAATCGCTTCTCCGTACTCATTTTAAAATAAAAACACTGTACTTGACTACGATGGGAATCTGAATCGTAATCGACCGAAGCATGAGACGCGTATCGATGAAATGTTAAGATACTCGGAACTTCCGATCACCTAAACCTGCCCCGAATTTCGATTTTACTTAGGAGACGTAACTTCGAAGTCAATTCCCGAAGGCTAGTTGGCGGAATACTTGGAACCGGAAGCGGAAAGTCCTTGTCGAATGATTCACGTACCGTTAGTGGGCATCTTCCGTTTTATCATGGTAGGGAACCATCATTTTGACCCTGATTTTCTACTCGGAATGCTTCCGGTAGATGCCAATAACGGAACGCATCGCGTCGATGACCGGCTTCATTATTATTCGCGGAACATCTGTCTGTGCACTGAAATCAAATCGTTTGGAAGATTCGCCGGAATGATCAATGGCAAAACGGTGCGAGTGCAGAAAGAACTTTGAGAATTGAATAGAAAAGTAATTAGACAATAAGGTAAATTGAAAGTAGTTGTAAGAGATACGAATTTGATGTGTGATAAAAAAAGATTCACACTGGGGTTGACCACGATTCTCTTAATTTATCATTTACGATTATGGAAATGTGCGATTCGTATATGAAAAAGTTTGTGAAACTACGGCATGGAATATTGTACATTTCTAGTTACTATGCGTCACTACACTAAGACACTGCAATTAATATTTTCTTGTTCATACTACCATCGCCCGTGTATTTTTTCATAGACAATTTGTCTTTTTCTTTATTGCATAGAAAATACAGCTTCCTTTATAGCACGCATTTTCTACTGTACGAATGACTTTTACCCCTCATTGTGCTTTTTATGTTTTGTTCATTGTATTGAGCTAGTAACGGGCGCGTTAAGTGGGAGACAAAGACATCGTAAACCTCCTTTTATCCGTACTACATCTGCGTTCCAATAAAACTGGCACACCACTTTAGAGTACTAAGTCATTACGACAAACGATTCTGCTTTGGGGCGTACGAAACGCTCGACTTTAATAGTGTGCTGCAGGTGGTGCCAAACACTTTATACTACCCCTAATTGACATTTTTATTTGAAATCGATACATGCGAAGCGACGTTTACTGTCACTTGCCCTCCATCAAAAAAATGGTCCAAACTCGCCTTCGTCCGAACCCTCCCGGTTGCCTTGATCATAAACAACGTGCCGCAATTTCCGCGACAGCAGCCTCCCTCAAAGATGCGTTCTTCCATCGAAACAGAAATGCAAAAGCTCTATGAACTGCTACGCGCGAGATCTCTCGCGCTTTCAAATATCCCATCGATGGTTATACCATCGAGCAATTCGTCTGCATAAATTGAATTTCATTTCTGCAAAGCTTGAACGACGCTCCCTGCACTCCATTCTGGACGAATGGAACATCCCCGAAGAATCGAGGCAAGGTGTACACGAAGCGAATACAAAGCGGCCTGTTTTTATTGTATCGGGTACACGTGAAGCTTTTCTTCGATATCCTATAAGAATGAACCGTCCCTCTCGATTTCTGATGCGATTGAATTTAAACCGTGCCGCTCAGCCGTTTCGACTGAAAGAGCTACGCGAGCAACTTTTGACGAGCGATACACTTCAATCGAACGACTGTACAAAAGGATTATGTTGAACGGGAGGAATCTGTTGAATGGCAAATCTACTGCATAGGCGAATTGAATTATCCAGAGCTGCGATTAAATTTGAAATGAACGGAAGCACTAAAAGTTAAATAAGGTAGAAGCTTCTTGTCTCAGGTCGTTCGTTTTCAACTTCTCCTAATATTCTCAGTTTTCAGAAAGTACACGGCTAATATTACCAAGGCAAGTCGGGTAGAAAAGCAGCGTCTAAACACGTGATAAATCTCGAGTAACGTCACCGATCTTACCACATCCGATATCAGAAACTCGATGTATGGGATGAACGTGTACATTAGAAGTTGGAAACTCCTTAATGGCGATTTCCCAGGCGAATATCTCGTAAGGGTTGTACTTACAAGTATACACACATGCCACGAACGCCTTTTAATTAGATCCCTCGAAAACGGGGCAACACTTGTATGGCAGAAACGTGTCGAAAATAAATACCTTTCCTCATCCATTTATATCGAAAATGATATTTGGATATTCCTACGACGAGTTTTTATACACGTGCGACGTCCATCGGTAATCCTTCTTTTTTCAGCACTTTCATATCGCGAATGATCGATGTGTACCAATTTTTTCTTTTTGCCCTTTTACTATTCAAAGCATGTCTGCGGGTCCGTTGAATAGCGCAGCTTTTATTCCAACAGATTGATTCTTTCCTTTTTCTGTATCCTGATCGCAAGTACTGATTAGGAATTCAAAGTCTCGCGTCGATTAGAGCGATTTTCAGCGTTATCCAATTGGTGATTTTATCAATATTCGATCGCATCGTTGAGTAAGTGAACATGAAGGATCGCGAGTCTTGCATCACGCGTATATACGTACGTACCTGTACACTGGTTTGAAAAAAAATGCTTAGCTCGTTTACGTAAGCGATTTGAAAAACGTTATTAAGAGTAATTCAGCTTACATAAGGCTAGAATTTTAAGTAGCAATGCATCAACAAATCGTTGCTGAACGCACGTTCGCAAATTTCAACCTCCCCTGACAACTTTTCGCATCGTCGATTAACAGTTCATTGTAATAACACTTTTGCGAAGATCTTACATAAACGAGCAGGATAAAACCACGAGAGATATTGTAACCAATCATCTATGGAAAAAAGAAGGAGGATCGTTCAGGACTTTATGTCGAATTCTTCTTCGTCAAACGGGTGACACGGTTTCGCAATGATGAAGCATAAATTATTCAACTGACTAAAACATGCTTCGAACTCCTCGGTGTAACAACGTTACGCAATTCGCCTTTATTGTAGTATAACCGGATAACTAATGTTGGATTATATTTCTCGCTTGGGTTTACTCCGCGTTTTGTGAATTACGCTGTCAGCGTTGTTCGGCTGAGCAGAATTTACCGCTGGTCGCCGAGTTCTATTTTGTTTAACACTTTCATGGCGGATGAACAGATGCAAGTTATACGAAGCGGTGCACAAATAGCTGTAACAAGGCCAAAAGTGGTCAAAATGATTGAAGACGTATACAAAAGCACAACTTCTTATGTGGAGGACTCATCTTCCAGTAAAAACGTTTTTCAATAAGGGGCACTACTCAGTGACGCATACGTATGTGTCACCCGCCGTGAACGTGTTAAGGGACCATTGTTGCGCTGGGACATTCACATGGAAGCTTTTAGAAAAAAATGGTCGCGCTTTGGGATATGAAGTGAAAGAAATTTTACGTAAGATTTAAATTCAATTAATTGAATTCTAGCACTTCGGTGTCACGAATTAAAAAATTCCATTAACTCCATAATTGCTGCAATTCTTTTTCCTGTCCCATCAATCGTTTTCGTATTTTCAATGCTTATATAAACGTCGCCGATTCAGCTATGATTCCCTTGCACATTGTGTCCAAACTGTTAGGTACGCGCCAAATTACAATACCGTGGAAGATAAATCACAATGTTTTAAGAGATCCTAAATATAGAGGAGGATCCTTTTTTACAATCCTTCACGCTGATAACAGCAGATGACTGGTTAGAAAATAAATTTTACACGTTTACATAATAGAGCATCACGTGGCTGTCAATAAGAATTGAGTTGCTGAAATTTTATTTCTAACAGCGATTCTATTTACTCTTAGTTATTTATGTTGCTATGTTGCCGTAAAAATACTTGTTTTCTAACAAAAAGTTATAGAAACTTTACGGGATGCGTCATTTGCCGTTTATCATGGATAGCAACATGTAAATTTTAACGAATTACCAAACTAGTATAGGAATGGTACATGTAATTCGTACAATACAGAGTATCGTCGCCCTTCAGACCAAAACGCAACTCTTTTTTCCACACAACCTCTACCTCGCGTTACCCAAAGGTTTTTCTCCAAAACATCTGGCCACGCTCGACACGGCCTACCACCAACCCACACTAGCTTCGTTGATTCCGAATCAGCGAGCCAAACATTAATGTGCTACTTTTTTTTATTTTAAATAAACTTTGCAAACATTTCCACCATTAAATATTCTGAACACCGCTTGCAAATTAATGTAATCTAAGTAGGAAACGTTTAAGCTATCTGGAATACGTGAGCTGCTTTACCTTGCTTAATGCCAGATAAAAACTAAAAGATGTCCCCAGTGAATACATACGATAGTGTAAAGAATGAGGCGGAATAAAATTTTCAAGAAAGTGCGTCCAAGTAAAAAGGTTCGTGGAATGCAATTGAGAAAAGTATGTAGAAGTAACAAGAAAAAGCAAGGTGCCATAACTGAAATACTTTCAGATACTCTGACAGAAATGAATAATGAATGAAGAATACAATGGAAAGTTTAAGTTTTAGCTAAAAAATTTCAGTTTTTCATTACATTTTCTTCTCTCATGATTTTTCTCAAGTACATATCTATCCAAACCACAATCTTTTCGTTCATCAGAATACTGTGTCTCATAGTAAATGGATTTACGCTCTTCCAAGTTTCAACGTTCAAAGCTGCAAATAGTAAGAGCGTTACGTTTCCTTTATTTCAATTCCCTAAATCTAATTGATGATTCACGTGCCAGAGTGAGCATAGAATCCATTGCAACTCGTGAGAAACAGCGGACGGTCGTCGAATAATAAATAATAGTATTTCGTTAAACAATATTTAGCTTCAATTCTGAATATTTCATGGGCGAAATTAGAAAAGGGCAATTCCGCGGACGTGGGCAGAATGCTCAAGGCGGAGATTAGGCATAAAATTTGTTATTCACCGTTAGAATAGGCGCAAACGTTGAAACACTGACTTATTTATGAATTTCCTGTTAAATGTAGTTTACTGTACAAAGCTGTGCGTTCGTGTAAAATACTAGAATATTTATATAAACGGCCGGGGAATTCGGAAGCCGCTTATCAGTAACAAATTCGCGAAAGCCATACGGAAAGAGTGTGTTATCGCAGGGAAAAATGTACAATAACAAATGGTAATTGTCGTATACGTAAAATACTTTATATGTTTCGATACATATCGCAACAAATTTTTCATTGAACATACCGGGGCGAAAAAATAATTGCTCATCATACTTGTTCCATCATTATTAAAGCAAGCCGACGATTGTTTCTGTCCTTTCCTAATTTCCATCCAACGATTAGCCACATGCTTTTGCAATTTAAGAATTGCCAGGGTTCGTGCAAACATGTTTCTCACCTTGATAGCTAGTACCAAGTCTTGTAATAATTGCAAATTTAATGAAGTTATTGATATGAACAGAATAATTCTTAAAAGATGAATTGTTGAATGCTTTTATAAAATCTGCAAACTGTTACACAGTTTATAGAATTGTGTTTTTGTTCATACGTAAGTGAAGCATACTATTTAAAGTCTACATCTTTTTACTACACCTTGTAATATGTATAAGTAAGTGAAACTGGTAGAATTTTTTATCACGTGTGTTGCCTCGTCCGCAGCCTTCTTGCCATTGCCATACCGCTTATTAGAACGAAATAGATATTTTTATAAGGTAAATGGAAACTCGTCTACGAATAATAGCTCTCAACGTGTATAATCCACAAATCATGGAAAGGTTTCACGGTCCTCTCGAGCTTCCCACATTTACTTTCTATGCGCCCCGATGAAGAAACTAATCCAGTAATACTACGGTCATTCATCTAATTTTTTTAGTGTATTAACAGTTGAAAGTTTTCTGGAGCTGATTACAATTTGCTCCCTCCTCTACTTCTTGCTTGATAAGTGCAATACTGTAACGCTGGAAAGCTCGATGACCACAAGGGCTATCGCAGTCCTCAATATATCAATCTTTCCCCTTTGTCTAGGTATTATATTCGATGCATTGATGAAACGAGACAGCAAGGGACATTCAATCGTCCTTGCTTCAATGGCTTAGCTAGGTACACATGTACATCGAGCCCAACTTAATTAACCCAAGAAGACTGTTTCCGGATTCTATCGACTGTAGCTAAACAATCTTCCCAACCTCGACCCCAAACGAAGAAATCCTCGCATCCACCGATGCATTGAACCTGAACTTCAGCTTGAACGAAAAGTGCTTAGCTTGGCCCAAATATTCGCCCCATATTCGCGTGTGGTTTTTGCTCATGAAATCCACTCACGCGCTTCAAGCTTGGCCAGAGGACAACGGACAAAAAGCGACAGCCGCAAAAGGCCTTTCGCCTTGGTCGCGTCGGATGATAAACGTCGCGGACGTTCTTAATCGGCAGCCAATCAGGGCGGGGGAGTGTTCCGGTGTTAGACCAATGAACATCGAGGCGTTATCATACCGCCGACTCATATAACCGATCGCGAGTCCTGGCCAACGTGCACAGAGGGTATTGAAACGAGCTTCCGCGTGGACACTCTCGCTGCTTTTCAACACCGTCGCCGATCGTCGCATCTTCTGCATGCACCCGCCGCTCTCGCCCTCCTTCCTCGTGGCCCGTTGAGAGAGGAGCCTTCCGACAGCAGCGGTGCGTGCTGCGAGCAGCGAACTGTCAGCGGAAGGCCAAACGCGATCCCGTAGCCGTTCATAAGTGGCGCGTATATCAGTCGCTCGGCTGATCGTCGAACGTTTCGGCTGTGCGTTTTCGCGTATTCTGCACGGCTCGTGGTGATCACAAGCCGCGTCCGTGGTCCACCCAAGTCCGGCGAGGTTCGTCGACGTTTAACCCGTGCCGGGTCGGGACCCCTTCCAGGAACCACGATGCCAGATGGACTTTTGCTCGTACTCTGCGTCGTCGCGATCGCCTTGACCAATGCCGCCTCCATCGAGTACCAAAGCGTCAAGGCCGATATCACGGACTGCGATAGGTGAGTGAAAGGGAAACGGTGAAGGTGTAAGGTGCCATACCGTTCGAATCGTTTCTTCCTGAAAAACCAGCCTTTCCGGCGAGCACATCGATCTTGGCCCAGAAACTCTCCGCGCTTTTCTCTGGGAAAGGTTCTTTAGTTTTTCCTCCATTGTTTTTACATAGAATTGTTGTTTTCTCCATCTCTTTAATTAATCGAGAGTTTGGGCCCGTTGGAGTACAGGATGTTTGACTGTGCAAGGGTGAATCTCCTTTTTCGGGGTAGGAGAACCATTTCTTGTTGTTAAGGGAAGATCTTTTATAGACAGATTTATGAATATCAAAAAGGAACCTTATTAGTTTGATTGTTTTCTTATGTGCTTGCGCTAAGAACGTTTAGTGCATCAATGTTTTCCACTGTTGCTATTATTATGGAACGTGGAAATTTATACGTTGACTGGCTGGCAGTATTCACAGCATTGATACAATTGTCTGATAAAAGAAGAAAAAACATTTTATCACACAATTATAGGATAAGCTTTTAATATGACACTATTAAATAAGAAATGGAAGCTCGATAAATTGCATCAGGATGATTTAAAGGACATTTTCCTTGTCGAGAGGAATCTCTCGTTGCGCGATTGTGAAAGTCTATTATACAACTAAAGTGTCTCGCGCGATAAAAATCGTATGAAAACATAGAATCACGTTTATTACAAGCTTCGTGTCTCGCAGATTTATGCCACCATTCGAACAATCAATCAATAATATTTTTAATGAATGGAAAAATGCGTAAATGACAAATCGCGTTCTACAGACTTCACAGCAACGAAAACCGAGTCACTTTCCGATTGAAAAAAAGCACGCCCCTTTTTTTCGCCGGAATTGGATTGTTATCGTCAAC
Source organism: Holcopasites calliopsidis (assembly GCA_023838395.1). NCBI lineage: Eukaryota > Metazoa > Arthropoda > Insecta > Hymenoptera > Apidae > Holcopasites > Holcopasites calliopsidis. Next base: position 4,552,087 of record JALHAQ010000012.1, on the reverse strand, counting down.
GGTACAGAGAAATCAGAGTCAATGTCTCGCAAACACAACGATAATGCTTGGGAACGAATTGAATACTATGTATATTATGTTTACATCGACTTATATCGTCGGCTCTGTGTTTTCACCAGTGGTAGTTTCCTTTCACTTGACAAAATTATTCTATTATATTGGCTGTCCAGTGCGCAATGTACGGTGACGAGATCGTAAAACGATAGTCTATTAATTACACGCGCATACAACCGATAAACTAAATATCGAATATGTTTTTGACGAATCATGAACGCGCTCTCAGCTGTGAACGATAATGCTTGCTCGTTCAATGTAGTAATAGATTCGATTTTACATTCTTTTCTACTTTAACGCATAAAAATTCCGACGTGCAACTTTGACAAAGATAACGGCTAATGTTGAGCCATTTTGCACTGCACTTAAACCAATTATCAGCGACACTGCTTTTTCAACGCTTGAAAATCTACTAATGTCGTGTTTGCGTGTGCAGATTGTATTCTTGGCGAATGAAAAGAATCGCGATATCTACCGGATACTGTGTTCTATATTAAAGTAGGAAGTGCATAACCGCGGTTCGAGTCAATTCAAGTGAAAACACTCGCCTCCTCCGTGCAAAGTATTTGCGCAGTTTCTTTGCCTGATAAAAGTACATACCGGCCGGCAAATTCGTTTATGCATCAAAATACGCGTTTCCATAGGTCTGAGCGTTCTGAGAATTTGTTAGATTTCCAAGGAGCTTTCTTAAGTTATCTAAAGTTCAAAGCATCGAAGTCATTTTGTAACAAAAGCTGTCTTAATTTCGGGGAAAGTTCCTCTTCAATTTCATAACGGGTTTCAATCAATTTCAAGCCCTTGCATAACGTTTAATTAAAGTCGATCTCCGGTAATCTACTGCTGGGATCGTTTTTCGATAAATATAGAACACGTTTCTTTTTTTCCTCGATAAATTACCAGTTTCGGAAGCGTTTGTCATGTATCACGATTAATTGCAGCTTGCGAAAGAATACGATAGATTCCAGTTTATTTCCACCGAGAGTTTTTTTTTATTTACCATTTATTTATTGCACGCCGGTACGATACAAGGTTGGAATCTAGTCTGGAGTTGCGCTTGCTGCGAACGATGCTTAATTACCCCTCTTATGCAATCGTTTCACGCATCTACACGTATCATTATATTGGATTTTTTGCCGGTGTAAAACGGAATGCGTGTCCGCGCACATGCGTCAAGTGAAACGGAGCTGCTACGGGAATAGGTATGATTACAATTTTTCTCACGGATTATCGCTTAACGCTTTGTTCATTTGAATGCCGTGGTCACTTTTTTTCGGCCACGAAATTTACATCTTATCATGATGTAAACAGAATTGGTATCTTATTGTTCATGAATGATAAAATTAATCCTTCATTTCCTTTCTCACTCTAACTTTAAAAAAAAAAAAAAAAAAGAAAGTCATTTTCGACGCAATAATTTGTCAATATTTTATTCAATTCCCTACTGGGAACAAGAGGTTTGAATAACATAACATTTCAGAGATTACTGTAATATCAATACTCTATTGGTGTGTCAAACATTTGACAAATTCCAACAATGTTCGTGCGTTCGTGATAATCTGATAGATTAAGAATTCCGTGTTCGTGTAAATGTACAAGGAATTATCGTTCACATTTGATCGGAAATAGTTGATAGCATTTTCAGCAACTGCTTGGGCACGTGTCGAGAAAAATAACGTTCAGTGCCTCCACATTTTTTAACTGCTGCTTCAAAGCTTCCTTGAAACAAAACTATATAACCAACAGCTGTTTCATTATTTATTAACATCAAAAAGTGCATGCTGTTTATGATTGACACTTCCATTCGACTCGAACGAATCCTTTATGCAAATATTCTTCTTAACGACAACTTCCTCCTATTGTATTTTACATATTTGCAACGTAAAGTAACAATTTTATCACGGAGCACGGAGCGCTTGCCAGATAATTAAATGCGCAACCTTTTACCATGGAAGAAACTTGAAAAGTGTAATAAAAGTGGAATCATTGAATAGTCTTACATTGCAATTATTACATTGCACCGCGAATTTTCATTAGGAACATCATATTTCGCCTTCACTGTTTCCTTTCGCGAATATCAAATGGCTGGAACGATTACTACGAACAGCTGGCTTTATCGTGACACAGTATCACGTGCAGTCCACCATTCATGCTCGGGCGTACGACTCGTTAACGAAAGCCGCGATACACCTGAAGACCAGTGGCTCGTTGAACGTTATCAGTGCGGTAGCGAGGATTAGTAATTACCGTGAAACACGCTGTTTTGGTTTGTCAAACTTTGCCAGCAACACGCGATTACGTTTCCTCGATTCATCTCACGTAAGCGGGTGATAAACACCGCTTAGGGCAATGTTTCCTATCGCACCCTTCTGCTTGTTCCCCTCTCACGGCGCGGTCATTGAGGACGACAGTGGTCGAGATACGCTAGACGGACGTTGTCGCACAAACGAGGATACTACGTACGCTTTCGGACAAGAAATTTCGATACATGTGCTCTGGAATATTGTTTGCTGCGAATTCCACGGATTTATTCGAGGTCTCCTGCATTTTCAAGTATTTCACGATTAACAGAACTGACCTAAGGTATTCCCATTTTATTTCTATTTTCGGTGGTGGTATCGTTTCTCAGCTACTCGCGCGTTTCGTAATCATTTCTTGCGCGGACAACTACTAGAAGGACATAGACAAGAGATTGATGAAGAATACCATTTCCTTCTTCCCTCTTCTATTTTTTCCCTCTCCCTGGGAAACATCGTGGACCAGCTTACGAAGAAAGCTCCAACGAGACACGTTATGCATGATGGAATTCTCTTCTCGTCCATTGATGCAAGCTAAAAATAACGAGAGTAATGGTGCTGCACTTTCGACGCGATTAAACGTAATTGAACCGGCCTCATTGTTCCACTGTGAATTCAGTTGAATGGCTTACCTTCGAGCTCAGGGCTAATTCATAATTCATAGTCGTACACGATTTCTTTCTTCTTCTCATCGTTCGCTATTCATCGCGGCTTTGCATCGCGACGAAAACATATTTTTTACCTGGCTTCCCATCAATTTGTTCCTTCACATCTGTCTTTGAATTCGACAACCGAACAAAAAATGTAATTGTTACATTACGTAAGATTTAACTATCAAGTAAACTGATAAATCCTTTCGGTTCCTAATCTGTTTAATATTTTTCTTTGTTTCTTTTTCAACCTGTTCATCTTTTGTTCATTTAATTACCCGGGCATTTCCGCCTTTTTGAGTTTACGATGAAGTGATTAGTAAGCCAAGGTGAGCATTAAAAGCAACGCTTTCAGTGTCGCTGAACCTTGTCCGTTTCATGTTTTCTTTGCAATTGTTTCTTCTGTGCTCTTGCTCAATATTTTTAAAACGTATGAGAGAGATGCACTGTTATTCTTGTTGACAATGTGCCTTACATAAAACTCTCGGCCTTGATAGCTCAAACGTTCGTAGTAGCCAAAATAATCTTCATATTATTCAGGGAGACTTAGAATATTCTAATAAGTTGGAATTACAGATAAAATGGCAAATCGAAAGAAATTTTTACTTAAACCATTCGTCGCTTCGTTACCGTAGCCAAATTTTGTATACGTAGAGAACGCTTCTACTTTCCCTTCGTTTCCTCGATACCAAGATAGTATTTGAGACGAAACTGCAGCCCTTTCGATGAAGGTATAATATCGCTATAAAGGGCGATTTTACGAGCTCCATGAAAGCCTTGCTCGTCGACATCCCATAAATTCACGGTCTAGGTTGATGCCAAGGTAAACCGTTCAATGATAAGGGCACGGTGTTCTCGTTGCACGTCGAATTATAATCTAGAAACCCATAGAATCCGTGTTTTAATTCGATCAAATGGATCGTAACGCGTGCAAGAAACGATAAGACTTATATGTATGAGAGGCACAAATGTTGTGTCGTACTTGGGAGAAAATTCTTTTTCCTTACATTCTACATGAATTTTACAAAGCTCGGCGAGAAGGGAATTGATACAAAGTTATAAGGATTTAACTGAATTATAAGGAATTACAATAAAGAATTACGCGTTTCTTGCATGAATATCTGTTTCTTTAATGCTATGCACTTTAAGGAAGATATATTTGCAATGTTTTGAGAAACGTCAGCACGAAAATGTTAACAAGTACGAAACATTTTTCATTTCTCTCCTTAAAAGCAGAAATACCTACTTTCGTGAGGAAAGCAGATGCATCGGTTATGCAAACTGTGAGCGTACACTTTTATGTAAAGTTGAAACAGTCGGCCAAGCATTTGAAACCTTCCGATACGAATATAAAGAAGAGGAAGCGTTTCCTTATGATACATTTCGATGACAACACATGGGTATAATAGTTGCGTAAGTCCTGGATCGTGTTCCACATATTATTAACTTTCCAAACGGAAATAGCCGGTTCGGTAACGCTTAAAGAGAGGCAAATAATGTTATACAATTCTGCGTCGTGGAAGAGGGTTGTACAAGTAACAAATTAAACGTTGCTTCGTGCGAACCGTATTCGATACTTTTCCTCGAAAGACCAGCGGTGTGTACAGAAACACCAAAAGACGCTGGATAGAAATGCTTATTACGTCCTGAGCTTCTCCCTGCACCGTATCTAACCGTCCGTTCCGAAAGTGCCGGTGCGCTGAAAACGTTTGCTCGGAGAGAAACGAAATCACTAGCGTACGTGAGAAACAGCAAGGGGAGGGTAAATTTGATTGTTTCGCCACGGTGAAGATATCGCAGGAAATTGTTTCCCAGCTGTTCGAGCTCGTAAAAAAAAAGCGAGCAGTTCCATATTTTGAAGTAATAAGTCGTTGCTTGTAATAAAATGTTGAAACAGCTGTGCAAAGTCTATGATTCGAGCAGCGCCCCGTTGAAAAAGCAAAATTGATGAAATTTGGATCGACAATGCAGAGAGGCAGACAATGGGAAAATATCTTGCGTCGCGCACGCGTGACTGATGGATAATTGTAAATGTTGAGTACACACTTGTGAAAAGGTAGTCATTACGATCGGAATCGGCATACATACGTTTACAGAAGTGAAACTCGGGGCGTGTCCTTGTCATAAATTCATTATGAAATTGTTGATCTACTCCACAGAAGTAAGCGCTCGATAATGTTTTTTTTTTATCTTGGCTTGAAGCCCTCTCAAAATGAGTTCATCGGTTTCATGAATTATTCGATTATAGAAAGATTACAGAGCTTCCTGTGCAGGTGCACAAAATATTGTATGGAAATTAACTACAAAATCGCTTGTCAATTTTTTGTTTACAATTACTTGATCAAAGCACATTGATAGTACCATAAGTACGAGCATTCTTAGAAACGTATATTGCTCGAGGAGAATTAATTTGGATGAGCTTTCTGAGAGATTGTTAGCGTCACCTAAGTAGGAAACTCTGATATCAGCACATTTGGGAGGGATTCGAGGAAATGTCTAGAAATAGCGTCATTCCGAAACGGAGAACATTGAAGGGAAACGTGATAAGGGTGGCTCGAACGTCAGAAAATCGTCAGGTGAAAATGCGGCCTCCGGAAATTGAGTGAAGAACACGAAGATAAAAGTGGATGGAAATATTGGGGGAAAAAGAAATTGAGAAAAATGTGTACTCTCGATCAACGTCAGCCAGTTTTTCAAAGCGTTTTCCTGCAAATTTTTCGTTGATCACCAAATATATCGGGCCTGAAGCTAAAATACTCTTTAGCTCTGACTTGATCAGCTGTGTCGGTCCACTTCTGCGTGACGGAGTTTTCAATTTATTCGAAGTGCCGACAGCCCTCGAAGAGGATCAAATATTAAAGGCGGAAGGAAAAGAGCAACGGACGAAATCGTAGCGGAGGAAATCGTTATCAAAAGAAATTTTCCATCTTGACGAGGCGAAGCGTTTCAAAGCATGCCGTCTCGTCTGGCGGCGAGTGGTTGACGAGGATGGAATAAATCTAAGGAAAATCGACAGAAAGAGAAGAGATAGGCAAGCGCGACCGGCTCTTCAATTGACCCGTGAAACCTCGGGATAGTTCGTCTCGTACTGAGCGAGCCGATAAGCCGGTGCAGGGAGGTTAAATTACTCCGATCAAAGAATCAATTTGGTTTACTGCTCGCTCAAGTCGATTCGCAAAAAAAAAGAAGTTAGTCACTGGACAGTCTCTCTCTCTCTCTCTCTCTCTCTCTCTCTCTCTCTCTCTCTCTCTCTCTCTGTCTCTCTCTCTCTCTCTCTCTCTCTCTCTCTCTCTCTCTCTGTCTCTCTCTCTCTCTCTTTGACGTGCAATCAATTTTCAAGGGGAGTCTTTAATGATTGGACCAAGCATCAGATTCCAGATGAAAAGGAGTTTTTAAATAGTGATCATTTTTTTTACGGTAGTATTGGATACTGCAACTTGTGGCATTTGAGGATTAATAATTTACCGATGACACTCTTATGGAATTAGCAAAACATTTAAGAATCTCGATATGCCATAATTTGGTAAATAATAATTAGTATTATTGACTAATCAAATAGATTTCTTGTTACATTGATCATAACCAGATTGATTTTATGAAGATATCGCCTACATTAATTGAACCAGAAATTCTGAAGAATACATTAACTATCAAAACCAATTGCGCTGCAAAAGATCCGAAGTTTCCCCACGAAGTAGAACATTAATGATCGTGAATGTAGAATGTCCCCCTGAATTACCAAGTCCCTTACCTGTTGCTCATTGTAAGCGGATTTCTCTGTGCGTTAAAGTGCACTTGCGCTTTACAGAGTGTTCGGAAGGAAGCTCACGAAAATCGGGCCCTCGAAAGATTGCAAAGTAAATTAAACAACACACAGTGGCATTGTTTCTTCAATTTTCTACTTGCTTCTTTACTCTGCACTTTCACGATGCATAAGCCGAGTTTACCACAGTTTTTCGCACGGGTTCACCTGGTGCATCAAACAATTACGCACTGTACAGAGTCCTCGTTCCATGAACTGTCGCTGTTAACCAGGTTTCCCAGTGCATTTCACAGTTTATGGTTTCAATCGCCGGGCGTAGGTTTACGGTTCTGCGTTCCCTTTGCCAGATTCCCGCAATGACTATTCAGAAATCGATTACGATCATTTGCAAGCGCTTTAGACAAGCGCCATTATCCTTAAATATCAGATAAATCAGGGGCTAAATCGCATGAAACGTTTTACGTTCGATAAATTGCGTTTAGAATTTAGTTTTTATTATTTTGTGGCAGAACGTGTGTGGAATATTTTTAACCCTTTTTAACTCGATACAACATAAATAAATAAATATTTTCCATTGTGGAAGATAATGGCGAACAGTACATAGATCTTACCTCATCGTTCGTTTCTACTTTCTCTTCAACATTGAAGATATTCTTTTGCAACGAAACGTACGGAAATTGGAGAAGTAGTTTTATTTTACATCAATATGTACCTTGTTCCTTCGAGAAACTTGGACTCGAACGAGTACAATTTACTCCACTTTGCCGTGATTCGCGCCTCCCGCCCCGGGACTCGTCAAGGGCTTCTGCATAATTTATGATCGCGGTAGTTGCTCTACGGCCGGGCGTAACGATTCGATTTCAAGTTTAATCATTTTGCGCGAACTGCTGCAATTACCGTGGAATTTCAGCCGGTGGTTCGATGGCTTCACGATTTTGGATAATTTACCTTCCACCAGAGATGTTTACTCAAATACGTTCACCGCGATATTCAATGAGAGAAAACTGTGTAGACGATATTTTCAATCAGCGAAGTCAATGTATAATAAATTATATAGAAATGCCCCACGTATTTTTAGTTCAATAAATTTAGAAAGTGTCTCCTTTAAATATTTACAATTGTCTGTGGTTCCTTTGGGAGTCTTCTCATTACCATACTCTAAAGTCTCCCGATAAGTGTACATTTAATTCCAAAGTTGTAATTACTTCATTTACATGTTACTTACAACAGTACCTCTCTGCTCAGTTATGCGTTTAGATGCATTCTTCCTCTTTTGACTTTCACATCGCGCACTTTCATATGCAAAGAGTATGGGTACTATTGTATTTGGAAGAAGGCTTTCTTGAAAAGGCGGACCGTTCGAATATTATTTATGACACCCTTCGCATGATACTTTTATGCGGTTAAGTGCGTAAGGTGGTGCGAATGGAAATGGAAGATTTGAGGGATGAAATATTTATTCTTTTCGCCGAAGGAAAAACAAGCTTCGCACCTGTGCGTATATGTAAACTTGTATTTCCTCGCTAAGGAAGGATTCTCGATCGCCTTTCTCTTTTTATTATCCGTTTTACTTTTTCATTTTACCTGAAAATATATATACCAATTTTTGCCTGCCTTTTGCATGAGAAATACACGTCATCCGAAGTGTTTTCCTTCAATGACGGATTTAATGTATTTCGTTTCGAATAAGTAATTTTGCAATTTATCTTATCGCTTAGATAGCATTAAATGTCTCTCGTTGCAATTGTCTGTAGACGTGTCTATAAGCATTATTAAGGTGAAAAAGGTTGCGAGATAATTGCATGTTTAATGTGGACGAACTTTGGTATTTAAACAATAAACAATTTAAAATTAATTCAAGTAACTTTGAAACTAGTTGTCTGACCTTATGTCGTGTTCCACTGTCGAGTTAATACAGATCCTTCTGACAATTTATTTATTTATGATGGAGTAAATAACGTGCCACAAACGAGCATCACTATACAATGTCTAATTTTCAAGGAATTGGTCGCGGTGCTATAATTTGTTCACCATGCACATTTACACAAAATGGAATATAACAAATGATTGAAGAAAATCAAATACATATAACGTACACTTTATGTATATTGTTAGATACTAAAAATATTTTTATTCCGGGCTCGTAACAAGCTTGAATTCAAGGGCAATTTATCCCTAGGATCTATATAAAATAGCAAGGGAGAAAGGGGCGTGTTGATTGGGGCAATTGAATAAACCTCCCAGAAACCTTTTCTCGGGAGAGACACACAAACACACTTATTCGAGGCATTGACGTCGATTTCAAGTAATAATCTTAATCGACCCGGGGGGAGGCTCGAACATTTTCAACGGAGATACAGGAAAGGAGAATTCAGATCTACGAGTATGATAATGGGGAACAAGGCTTCGGTAATCACGATTTTATCCCGGAATCGATTGCTTTATATCTGATGGAAGCTTTCCGCGACGAGTGTACACGGAAATCCTGGCGAATCGTAACAATCAGGAAATTAGGATAGATTCAAAACAAAGTAACGAAATATTATTTACAAATAATGTTTTTTTTTATAACGAAATGAATAATTGTCTGGTATAAAAATTATGTACAGTGTCCAGTAATTTTACGAGGAAACTTTTGCGCAAGTTTCATTTCAAAATAATAAAGTTGACTGACTTGGCAAAGTTGCATCGATCGAAGGAGATGATAACAGCAGAGAAGTAGTTGGTCTCGAAAAATATTCATGGTTCCAGTGAAACGACCCGCTTTATTTGAAAATACCTAGAAGCGATCCGAAAAGCAGCTTCCATATGGAGGGGTAACCACCCGAAAACAGAGGGTTCGTGATTTACTGTAGGATGAAACTTCGTGGGGTATCTTGTTTATTCCTAGCTTTCTCTCTGTCGTCCTATGCAATATAAATGCTTTATCGCATTATTGGGAGATGCAAAATTTCATCTGTCGCATACATTACTCTTCACCATTTATTAAAAATGACAAATGGAGAACTTTGATGACGCAATTGTACATTTTCATATTTGGAAGACTTTCAAGGTATCTTCACGAGATTTTTTGATAGCAACTTTAAATTTTGGCAATGTTATAACACGTATACTTTCTTTAATGTAAGACACACATCTGTCTACCTGCTGCCAAAATATAGTTTATCCATTAGAAGTTCTCGAAATTCATATACGATTCATTTCATTCATCAAAGACAGATTCCGCATAGTTCTCCGAGAGCATACACCGAAGGTGTAACGCGTTTAGATGATGTACGCTTGGGCGAAAGGGAAACCGTAATAAGATGACGAAGGTCCGCAACCTGGACAGCTTCGTTATTTTCGGTTCACGATGACGGGTATAATATCTGGAGTGTCTCGGAGCATCGCTGGTTACGACATCATCGTTGTCTTTTTTCATATTATCTTGCGAGGAGGCATGAATGCGTGAAATCTCCCATCACGAGAACTATGTTAGCTTCTCACCGTAGTTCCCTTTCGTTCGCTGCAAATGTGGAACAGTAGGCGCCTGCACGGCTGGGATTTCTTCATTTCTGTCAATGCGGTGCCAAATTCGCATCCACGATAAATTTTCTCACAGCTGTAGTTCGACTTATTTGTATGTATTTGTCTCTTTATCGTATGAAGGCCGGTGTTATCATAACATTTGTACAGGAAATGATATGATATATTAGAGAACGGTGTACTGCAAAATGTTCAAACTGAAACAATGATAATTTCTAGAAAAATGAATCTAAGCCAACATTTTTGCTAGATGGCGAAGCGAATAACAATAATTAATAATTAGAATAATTTCAACAAACACCGCTCTTATAACTTTCCCAATTTTTATTTTAAACATTCATTCGAAACACTTGCATTTTCAAAGCACAGTATTTTCGCATGGATGAATCAACTTCGATCATTTATTATAATGCAAACAAGAGCAGTGCAATGGACTCTAATGAACTGTTTACACATAGTATTCAATCTGAGCAGAATTTTATAGTAGACTTTCAGTCGATTCATTTATCGCGCAGCGATCTTTCGACACGACCAAAATCGGATTATTGAGTAATCGGCTCAGAGAATGATTGAATAATAACGCGACCTGGATTATTGATTCGTGCTACTGTCTGCACAACCGCGACGCGTTATACTCGCCCCTGTGAATCCGATGAATAGTTTACAAAGTTCGTAGCTGGCAAATTATATTGTCATTACAAGGCTTCGAGAATAATAAATTCCTATATGCTTCATCTATGTCACTTGCTGCTTTATTTAACAGCACTTCTAATATAATTTCGTATTTTTTATTACAGTGAAATCTACTGTACTGGAGAACTACTGAAGACGATACAACTCGCTGAGATCTTTCCGGACAGCAAAACCTTTGTCGATCTTCATCAGATAAATGATCCCGAAATAACCCTTTCCAAGTAAGTGCTGATATTTAATTGCGTTTCAAGCAGAATAGAAATTAATATACTTTTCCGCTTGTAAGCAGCATGGACAGTAAGGTATCGTTCAACTAGAGGGTAAAAAATTGTAACATCGCACAAGTTCTATAAATTCTTAAAATTCAGTTCTGCTTTGATTTCCTCCATTCAAGTGAACTAATAATACAAATATTGGCACTCTGGCATATTCTAAATCCTCAAAATCCAAGTAAAAAATAATGTTGCCAAAACACAATGGGTTCTCGAAATAGTTTAATTTATTCATCGACGAAATATTTTAATCGAAAATTTGTCTAATCGAAATCACAGTGACCAGGCGCGTTTATCTAAAAATCGAGCTCACGTTAAACCTCTCGGTCTTCCAGAACGTTTATAGTATTCGCTTTACGATCCTTCGCTTTACGTTCACTTTCGTCCACCTTCGTCGCGTCGCGGATTTAGCTTCTAAATCGCTCTGACCCTTAACTGCAACAATTCGATCTCGCGTGATAACCGTTGCTCGTAAATAACCGTGCTTGCGATCCACAGGAAAGTTGGGCCACCGTGTTACGTGCAACCGTAACTCGAGAACCGCAGGATGCACTATCATATCTTTTTTTTTTCAACGATCTCCAGTTTACCTTTCGCATACTACTGTCGGGCATAAAACGAATATCGTTCCGACGAGTGTTTCAATGGAAACGTACGACTGGATGGTAGTTTTGGACGTTCCGTACCAAAATCCACTCGTGTTTTATGACGATTGTAAAGCAAATTCGAGGAGCACGTAAAGCTCGTCGTAAGTTCGCTGTCAACGATCGATGGAACATGATCGTTTTATGGTCAGTGATCAGATATTGCAAAATATTGTTACACGGGTGTCTATTTTTTTAGAATTTCTATGGGCATTCTTTAGTATCGAGTGTTGTTACGGGTTATTCAGGCAGTCAGCTAGAATATTTTGATGTCTGTAGTTAGTTTGGTACAGTTATTCTTGGAAACCCCGGTTTACTTTTTAAAGAATTCAATGCTACGATGATTTGATATAACGCTTCCGTTTGTCAACAAAAAAAAATTCTGATAGAGAAATTGATATTAAAAGAAAAAAGTTGTTGAATTTTTCGTTTGTTGGTGAAATGACGTGTTTTTTTTTCTGCGAGAGCCTACTAATAATATTACTTAATTATACAATCACAATAATTATTTCTTCTTTTTTCTATCACTCAGTTCTTATTTATAATTATTATGCTAAAACGTTGTTTCTGTTCACTTTCCGACAGCTTCTACGACTTAATGAACGAAACGGACAATAATCCAAACCGAAGCGAGCTGCTTCAGTTTGTTAACGAAAATTTCGAGTCGTGCAATGAGCTGTTGAATTGGACATTGCCTGATTGGACAGAGAATCCCTCGATCTTGTCGCGCATTCACGAACCGAAGTATCGTCAATGGGTGAAACATCTGAACGAGGTTTGGAAGGTTCTGGCTAGGAAGATGAACTACGATGTAGCTATGTATCCAGAAAGACATAGCTTGATTTACGTGAAGAACGGTTTCATCATACCCGGTGGTCGATTTAAAGGTAAATCTACTTGCTGATAGACAATCGATAAATCATTGATAGCGAGTAATGTGTATTATCAATGAGTTTCGAACATAATTGCTTTACTCGCGTCGGATACTTCTATCTAATTTGGAAGGGAAGCATAAAAGGAAATGCTTCAAGAGAAAGCTCAAATACCAAACTCTTCAAGAATATTAATTTACCAGAGTTTATTAAACTTTGGCTGATCTCTAATTTTACCTTAAGGCATTATAAAGTTTGAAAGATTTAATTAATGTCGCAGGGAATCTTATTCAAAGCAATAGTTAATTATTCCCTGGCACGTGCTTTTTTTTAGAAAAGTAGATACTCTATTGAAAGATTCGGGTGAATCTAATTCGTGCCTATTTTTTTTTCTTTGCCTTACAAGGGCACGAATCTGAAGATATAGGAGAACTTATTTTCTACTTACAGAGTTTTATTATTGGGACAGTTACTGGGTGATCGAAGGGCTGCTATTGTCCGACATGCATCAAACTGCCAGAGGGATGATAGACAATTTCGTGTACATGGTGGAGAAATATGGTTTCATACCCAACGGTGGTAGAATTTATTACCTTATGAGGAGCCAACCGCCCCTATTACTTCTCATGGTACGTTACGGTTCTTTATATTGACTTTAAAAAGACGAACTCGATTCTCTCCCATGCATCTATGTATACATAGAATACATATATCACGAACCTTCTGAAGTACAAAACTACATTCTTCTTTTTATAATTATACGTCTAATCAGAAACAAGGGAAAATATTCTCGAACGATCGAGCGAAATTAATGTCTTCAAGCAATTCTAAAGAGAAGTAATTATCACGGAATACAATTTAGGAAATAATTAGATTCCTGTGAACTTGAATAAGCTACCATTTTGCCACGCACAATAGTCGGAAATTTGTTTCCTTTGTCCACGCCCTTAGGTCCAGGAAACTCATCGCCCCAATGCGTTTCACTGGAATTACTATTACTTCGTATCGATAAATGAGAAATATTCCATCTGATCAAAGGAAATTATCGTAGAAATTCGGCCGTCAAACTGACCCGGGGTTGCTGCATAATTATCAGATTGTTAAATTTTAGATTCGCTGTAGCTGGTTATCCTTTGAAATTTTCCCTAGCTTCTATATACCTTTGAATCACAGATGAAATGTTTGAGAGAACATTTTACGCCAGCCTCGAATTCCACTTTCGGGCAAATCCAGCTTGATCAAACTTTTCGCGTTTCAAAACACTTTCGGGCAATTGACTTCAGGAAATTTGGTGATTGAAAAATAATCTGTAATTTATGATCGAAATTCGCATATAATTTAAAGCACGGTTGCTTTTTCAAAGGAAATGTTTACAATCAGCAAAGCGTTCCTGTATTTTCAATCCATTCTTTTCAATCAATAACTTGTTTTATGTATGATATTAAAAATGCATAAGTCATTAATTAACCTGGGTAAATCCTCACAAAGTAAATGCAAAGTTACAATTTCAGTGTAAATATTTGCTTTGCATTTCCACCAAATTAATTCACTGCAGTGCTTTACTCAAATCAGAAGGGACTTTATAAGCAGCGTACATAAATGATGAAATTCAGAATCGCTGACGGGAGAAAATCTCTTTGAATAATTCCGGGAAACGCGAGGAACGTTCATTATCGTGCGGACTATTGCCGTGAGAAAGGAAGCTCATTTTCGCAGCGCGTAAAAATCTCTGAAAGCAAATGCGGAGGAATTTCAGCGAATGCACACGCGGCGAGCTCCTGCTTACCTCGACAAAGCGGGCTGGGCGCAATCTCGCGGTTTTCTTCCAATCGCGTTCGGGAACTTGCTAAACCATCGTCAGAAAAGTTCCTTGGAAAGCAGCCAGAAGAGATATTTCATAAAGAAACTTAAAAATATTCAGCCGAGCGAAAAATGGAGAATGTTGTTAAAGTAGCACGATTCATTGCACGAGATTTTCCAAGTTGAGGATTAGCCAGCGAATTTCAGTAGGTTCCAATAACAAAGTGCTTAAGATAGACAGAAGACACTCTTTTATACAGTGATCCAGGAACTAAGCCTCGGCTGCTGTACCACCGTTTCGAGGCTTCTGTTGTCTAGTAGGTATCGTTCTCGAGAAACTTCGACACGAGATTGCGCGTCCACGATACTTTTCACGGTATCGATAACTCTGTAATTCGTTTTCGATAAGGATAGTCGGTATTGCATTCGGACGCGTGTGTGCAGCCGGGCTTGTTCCGTGGATATTGGAGTTGCGAGCCAACCATCGAGGATATCGCGAAAGTTTGCTGAGCATACATTATTGACCGCTGCTGAATTTCCTCCGCCGTGTGTGTTTTCCATTCGACAGGTTTCGAGGTACTTGGATTTCACCGGGGACTATGATTACCTTCGCTCGATTATACCTACGCTGGAGAAGGAGTTCGCGTTCTGGCAGCAACGGAAGATGGTCAATGTCGAGAAGGATGGCAGGACGTACAAGATGGCACATTATATCGTTGATAGCACCAGGCCTCGACCAGAGAGCTATAGGTATGTTTCTTTTATCATTCATGGTATCATTATTGATTACGGTATTTTTTCATCTGCTGCATTTATCACATTTTTTTTTATTCTGCGATATTTTTAAGAGTGTCTATTGCAAAATTCGAGAATGATTGCTGTCATCCTCGAATGTACTATGTACTACATCATTTGCAATCTAGTATTAATTTTATTACGATTGCAAAGTGCAAGAACGAAAGTGAATCAGTGCATGGTATGCACACAATATTTCTGCATAGTGTTTTGCCAATAACATCTCACTTGACACATTTTTAATTCTTCTGGGGCAGTGACGCCAATTATTTACCCATTCCACTCGCAGATAAAAAATATTGGTTTAACCCAGACCAATATTTTAACTGACTACCAACTGATAAAGCTTGTTTCGACATTCCATCTCCAAGAATGTTTTTGGCATATCTCTATACTACCGACCAGATTAAATTTAGACAATTTTATTACGCCGGTAAAGCGAAATCTATTTGGAACACGCGGATCGGTATGCAAGCATGAAATTTCCAATTAGAGATATCAATCCTATAATGCAAATATTTAAATACTCTCTTACTGTGGTTACTTGGAACTGCTAATATAACTGAGGTATAATGGAACGCAGATGCACGTGCATCTAATGTGAATCACAAACGTATTCGAAGTCGAATTTACGGAATTATATCCGTGGTCAAAGCTTTGTTGACATCTCGTGGATGTGGATGGATGTTTACAGTTTTCTGTAGCTCACCGATTTCGTGAGAGACTAAGGTTGATGTTGGTGTTTGCCGCGAGGGAAAAGAAAAGTAAAGCAAAAGAAGTCTTTGTTCCAATTTATTTAATTTCCCAGTTTCCAAGTCTTCTCTCCTCAGTTTTTGCTTCTTCGACTTTTTAAATCCTTGATTCTCTCTTATTTATCGATTTCGATTAGTTCCCACCACTTTCCATTAGCTTCCATTAATCTCCTTAACTTAATTTCTTATTTTTTAAATATTCTTCTCACTGTGAGATTATTATCATGCACCCTTTATTATTCTGTTGTTATTATTTTAGTACTACTACTTCTATGCCAAAATTCTTATGATCTTCCATTCTATGATTCCCAAATGTTTCAGATACAAAATATCCCGAATAAAAGAATAATACGTAGATTTTAGTCGATTCAAAGGTGTTGTCCTCTGTTCGCAGGGAGGATTACCGATTGGCGCAAGAACTGCCAGAGGAATCGCGCGACTTCTTTTACAATAATATAAAAGCTGGCGCCGAAAGTGGCTGGGACTTTTCCAACAGGTGGTGCATAGAGAACGGCCAGGGGGGAACGCTCAGTTTATTGAACATATCCACGCAGTATGTTATACCGGTGGACCTTAACGCTATTTTGCAACAAAATGCACGGCTCCTAAGCGAATTTCATATTCTGCTGGGAAACCCTGCGGTAAGTAGCGGAACACTCGTTGGTAAACCAGAATCCATAAATTGCAACGCGCGCACCGTATGCGCGTGCTGATGTAATTAGAGAGAATTAAATATAGCCGATAATCGGCTTCATGAGCGATTCGATAGAACGGGTTCATCGCACTAATTTGTTAATCGTTTTGGATGCTTCTGCCTTGGTCGACCAGTAGCTCAGGGGTTGCATATTTAAATGACTGTAAAACCGTTGGATTAGACACTATACCACGTACTTTTGCACTTTCTTGCTACAAAAAGAAAAATGTTTAATTCTACAGAAATCTCAGAATTACGCCAAGGTAGCGTCGGAGCTCCAAATGGGCATCGACAACGTCCTATGGAACGAAGACGTGGGTATATGGCTGGATTACGACATGAAAAATCAGAAATCGAGAAACACGTTCTACCCCTCGAACCTTGCGCCGTTATACACAAGAAGTTATAGCCGACATCAACGTGAACAGTACGCGTTATCAGCCGTGAAATATCTGACTTTGGAAAAGATTGACAGCTTCTTCGGTGAGTACTTATTATATCCAAAGTGCAAATAACAAGTTTGGAAACTTACTTGAAAACTTCAAACCGGAGCGTGCATCGGGTTTAACAAGTAGCTTCTTCTTCTTGTGCCCGTGGGGTAGCTGTAAATGTGACTGAACCTTTCGATAAACGTGTCACGCTTTTCAAAAAGTTACGAGGCCAAAGGTTGCTCTGTGTGTAAACGCAGTCGAATGGAATTGAGATAAGGGACAATGGCTTTGCGTCTCTGCATCCTTGGTCAAGCCAAGAGCAACGTTTCTCGTTGGCTATAATACATGTAGAGTATCGTTAAGCACGCCAGTGATAGGCGTTCTTTTTGTCTTTAATTGATATCTCTATTGGCTACTGAGTTATAGAGTTTTAAAATGTAAAATTTTGATGTAGGGGTTGGTAGTCTAATTCGCAGCACCAACGTGATCTACGATTTTTCCTTAATATACTATACGTCAGTCTGTGGTAGTAGTAAAAAGATGCTGATTCAGCCTTTATGACTGACCACCCACAGAGGTGACGTGTGTAAGGCAGGTCAGTGTCGCCTGTTAAGGAAACAGAGATCCCTCATTTCTTTTCGTGTGTGCCTTCAGTGCAGTTACTATTTAAATATTCGATATAAATTCTCAATACTTGCATTTGTTAAGATTCTTTGCATATCCGACTTAGTATCGTGCCTAATTTATATAATTCTACAGTTCTGAGAGAGCAAGTTCACTTAAATTGCAATAGTCGCATGTAGATTTTTACACAGCGAGCTATTTAATCTTGCTTCTGCTTTTACAAATCGATGCCACAGCGTGTAACGGTAAATTGGAATGGTACGATTCAGTTCCGAACGCGATAAATAATCGTCGGTAAGAGGTCACTGTAATTAAACACGTTTTCATTCGATCCTCGCAGGAGGTACACCCACATCACTAAATCAGACAGGAGAGCAATGGGATTTTCCAAACGCGTGGCCACCGTTACAATCGTTTATTGTAATGGGACTCTACTGGACTGGGGTTAGGGAAGCAATGGAACTTGCCCAGGAATTGGCATTTAGATGGCTCGGGGCTAATTACGCTGGTTACGTCGAAACCGGGCAAATGTTTGAGAAGGTAAGCTAAAAATAGTTGCATACATGTTGGACGGTAGTTAATTTCTAGGAGGAAATTGGGAAAGTAACCATTTTGGTCAATATTTTGTTATCGTTACGACATAGACTGCTATTAAGTGCCTTACAGTATACTTCAAGATTAATAGGTGGGAGAGGAAATGTAAGAGACGTAATGATAGTAGTAGTATAAATAATATGAGGGTGTAAGCAGTGGAATATAAATAGTATACGAAATATGAATATAAAATATAAAAATATGAAAATTAAGTAAATTAAAAGAGTGTACACACGGCGGGTATATCGTAAAAGTATTCAGCTGCGTTCGACTCGTTTATTAAATTATTAATAAAGAACGTTAATAAATTTCACACGTAAATAATTCATTGGATAATCGCTGAAACAAGAACTTTGTTTCTTGCTGCTCCGTTGCCTCAAAAATCATTTGCAATTTCAATATCTTTCTTACACCGCGCAGACAACGATAAGAAAACAGATCAGAATGTATAAGTTTCTTCTGGCGCGTGGTTTCACGTCCTCCCGGCTGACGTATGTCTGCAACCGAAAAAGGGATCATCGTCTCCGCGAAATGTATGCATAAATTTCCGCTAAAATATTCCGTCTCAGGGTACACACGGGGGTGGTCTTCGCCTGTGGTGATGGGAACGAATCACTGTCCATCATTTCGTAAGTCTCCAGTGAATTACCAGGTAGACAGAATCGTTCGAGCCTCGCGCGTGTTTTGCCACATTTCCCTTCTCTTCCCTTTTTTTGCGAATCGTTTTTATATTTCGGATATTCTGGAATCTGATATTCGAACGGTCGCACGGATCGCAGACGACGGGGATCGCCAACTTCCCATACTTTATCTCCGCCACGTCGTGGAAAACAGAATTTATGAGGTTTGCTCGCGACAAGCCATTTTGTCGTGAAAAATGTTGCCAGCTTTTTCGCATCGCGATTTTTTTTCGCGTCGGACAAGACAGTTTTAGCTTCGCTACTGAAATTTCAAAAGTTCCCGACGGTAGACGGTTTTATGGATTCAAGCAGCCTCGATATGAACATGTTAAACAAAACATCTTTATTGGGCTAACTCGGGATCCAGAAAATAAATTTAAAGGGCCATCACACAATTGCAGCTGTCTCTCGAGCGACGATAATTCTCAATTACATTTCGGACATATAGGCACAAATTATCGTGAGGCTTAATTCAATTGAGCGGAGCAACCCCATCGAAGGGAACGCTCATTTGTAAAATAATTCGAAAGGCTTTTATAAACGGTTAGTTAACTATTGCTCTTGAAATATTCATCAGAGAGCTAAATTTATTCCAAGATGCGACCGTATTGCGAGTGACGTCGTGTAAAATTGAGTGGTCGTCCAAGACAGCACAGCTACCCCGCCGACAAAACTTAATAAGGAAGAGAGTTGTCGATCGTTGCGTGACTTAATTACCCGGCGCGAAGACGGCTGCTTTGAGAAACAAGGACGCGTGATTACTCGATGTAATTAGCGTTTTAATTGCAGTACGACTCGGTTGTGCCTGGCCAGGGAGGCGGCGGTGGCGAATACAACGTGCAAACGGGCTTCGGATGGACGAACGGCGTCGTTTTCGAGTTCCTCAACACCTTCTCCTCCATCAAAGTGTGGGAGCCTGCCTACGAGGGTGAATTGAGGATGGAAATGCTGCAATAGCAGGTGAGTCAACTAACTGCTAAATAGATTAGTCACGTGACGGAGAACAATTGGTAAGATGAAAAAAGTATCTGGTCAATGCATAACAATATGTATAGCAGTGGACTGACGCATATAAAATGTTGGTCTCCTTACAAATGGCAGATGTAGAACAACACAAATTTATTCAACACAGTCCCGAAGTACATTTTTGTTTTTTTTTTAGAAGTATACAAAGATTTGTATGAAGAATTAACAGTGGTCGCATATTGAAATTCTTTGCATACAATTATTTATACGTTCACAAGAAATTACGTGAAAACAGTTTTTTAAATACTCCCGGACATAGTTTCTAAAGTCATGGGCAAGATTAGATAGGCAAATGCAAACGGGTTATTTGCATCGCTGAAACTAAAACATATTAATATTTAATTTCCTGTCAACCAGGTGTTTTTTTTTATTTTCATAAGTAATAAAAAATGAAGGGCTATTTGAAAATACCTATAACAAATTTCAATATTCTTCCCGCATCTTCTTTCCTATCCTCAAAAATTTAAATTAATCATGCTCATTTCCAATTCCTGTGCCTTTGCCCATTGCATTTAATTTTGTGTTTAATCATCGCACTCTTTTTCTAGGTTCCACTGACGGCAATCTAACGCGTATTTTCCAACGAATCTAGTCTATACGGAAAAACAGGGCAGCGCGTTCACTAAAACCCACCGTACGTTTCGATGCAAGTCAACATATATTTTAAGAAAATTTCCATCTCTTTTGTTTTTGCAAATCGTGATCGTTTCTTCGGTGAACCACCACTATTCTTGCCTGTGTTAACGGTACGTACTTGCATTCTCAAAGGGAACTCGCGGAGACTCTTCGCTTGTTTCGCATGGAAGTGTTGTACAATATTGTGGCAGATATAATCTGTGTCTAGTTGTTAAAAAATTATACTTTTTAATTCTTAAAATTTCGTCCACCTACAAATCGCCTTTTGTAGGGTAAGAGATGTTCTTTTAATGATTAGTTCATTATTAGAATGATTTGTTATTCAAATAACGATTTGTAGCGCATGTTAAACGAAGTGCTGTTCTTTAGCACAGTTACGAAATATTGTGCATGGGAGGACAGAAGTTTCGAAGTATAACTATTATTGATGTCAGTGACATTGCTTGTTAATCATACGTTTTCTTCTTAGTCGAACTCGACAATAAACGCACGCGTGTACATACTAAAGTAAACAAACAAAAAATGTAGAAAAATTACGTGTAACTTGTCAGTATTGTAATTTAATTCTAGCTGTAATTTACTTAGGATCGTGTGTTAGAAAACTGGCACGCGTTTTCTAGCGTTTCGCGTGGAGAATGACGCTGGCGGCAAACCTCCGACAATTTTATTTTAAGCTTCGTGTATCTCTCTCAATCTGGATTACCGGAGAATCGCGCTATCAACGAATGTATGTAAACAGTGGATCCTTGTACCTTTTATTTTTAGTAAAATATTGCTGGGAAGTGTTGTGTGGAACGGGGACAATAACCATGCTGCACAGATATGTACGAATATAATAAAAAAAGGTACAAGATGAGATATTTAATTTTATATTAATTTATACATATAAGAGATCCAAAGCTTAATAATTAAAGAAAATAAAATGAGGGTAAGACACATTGTTTACTGCGACATAGTTTGATGAATTCTTATGTGCGAAGTTAGGGAAAATGTGGTCCTTCACCTGGAGTAATAGTTCTTTTGGTAATCCAAATGAATTACATGCATGCAGTATTTTTTAATATTACCTTAGTTATTAAATAACACTAGTAAAATTCATGGGCATGTCTGCAGCAGGAAAAAACTATTTTCTCTTCCTTTCCATTGGTCCCCAACTGCTTTAGACGTTTCTGCCATTTATTTATAATACTTTGAGTGGATAAAAGTAGCAGCTATAGAAAGCGTTCTATCTTTATAAAATACTTTCTTCCCATACGCTCTCCAATTTAAAAAGGAGACTAAAGTGGCCTTAATTTTTCACTTATACCCTTTTACGTCGCACTGTGGGGTAAATTATTTTTAGAACGGTTTTATGGCACTTTTATGGCCAGCTCTTTTTCAAAATTTAATTGAATAAAACAAAAGGCTGAAAGTACAGAAGGTGAGTAGTTTTACCTTCATGATGCTTGGAAAATATTTCCGAAAGCTTCTCGAAGTATATAGTTTTATTTGATTTTCATTCCCTTGATTTTATCCTTCAAATATCAAGTAATCTGTTTTATTGAAAGTTCTAATTAATTTCAATTCGTTTGAATGTGAAAAAGATTACAAATAGAACAAGCATAATTCTGTTCGTTGGAATGAAATTGCAAAATGTATCATTACTTTCGATTCACTTAGCGCGACCGCGTGCATCATGATGCCCTGTTCGTGGTAAAACTCGCGTGTCCGTGCTTTCTGCCGGCACCTGTAGCGTTTTTCCGCTCTTCCAGAAAGCAATAAACGAGAGCTGGAAGCGGCCGCGCGCGTTGCGAATTTCTCTGCGAATCGGGCAATTAATACTTCCGCTACATTTTTTAATCGGCAGTTTTTGGTTCTCCCGATTTTTAGAGTTTTCGCGTCTGCTGGGCTAAATAGAGTTTTCTAATATCAATTTCATTTTGCAATGGGCAGTGGAAAAAATTGAACAGAATTAAAGGGACTTAGAAAATTTCCCAAACAATGAGCAAATAAACGATTTTGATTCAGACGAATAGATTGATTATTATATTATAAAATATTTCGAATGCAACGCTTGGCCAAATTGCATATTAATAGACCAGTCGAGAAGCACGGTGTCGTAAATTTTGTTTATCACGAGCAAATAACAATTTGAATTTTTAATTTATCGTGGATCGGCTTCTCGCGTTTGTTGCGATAATTGCGCGACTCAACATGCACAGAAAGATCCGACTCGACTTTCTTCAGTCGTTGCCTGGTTAATTTGCATTTTACTCGGTTTGCCATTTCCCCGTAGCTTCATTAAGATTATTGCTCTCATTTTAGCTGTAATAAACACAAAGCGCGCACGTGATTTTCGCGGAAAATGGCCAAGCACGAAGCGAACGAGTATTCCATGCAACGTTTTCTCCTTTTTTACAATGCGCAAGTCTCTCGTTCTTAGATTCCGTAAAATTGGACAAACTTTTATATCCCATCGACAGGTCTATTGATGTTCCGTGCCCGCTTCTTGCGGTTCACGTCAGGCATGGAAACGTAAACGGTTCCGTGAAATAATCCGCTTCGTTCGCGGAATGGCTTCGAGAAATGAGCAGCAGAGCAAAAATCAATTCAATACCAAACCGCCGTATAATTTAAACCAGAAATGATCATTTTCTACCTTTTCTAGATTTTACTTTGGATTATTCTTGAACAAGGGTAGAAAATATGAATTCTTAGCATCCAGAATTTTTAATTATCTTCTTGCCTTTCTACTGTGTCGCATGGTTGGAAATATATTACGCTTTATTACAAGAAGTCTCAAAGCTACAAGGACTGCAAAGGGAAAGAAATAAATGATCGTTTCTCGTGTAGACAAAGGTGTAATGAAAAATACATTACTCTTAGGAAATGAATTCTTTATTACTCTCCCCACGCCGTTTTGTCACAATCTCAGCAATAAATTACACGCGCGTTATACTTCCCAGATCGCGTTACACACGCTTCAGCTGCGATACATTATACACTCATCGATACGCTGCGCTCCTGCGAGTAGTGCAACCTGCTAAAAGCTCGACATCGGTCTTGGTAATTAATATTGCGTTAACGTCTTAATTACCGCGGTAACGCGATAACGTGAGCGGTCGTTGATAATGCACGGTTTTCGTAAATCTTCGCCTTCCTGTTTCTCTCGGACCACAGATAGGGGAAGTAGCGGTTTTCATGACCGAGTCAGATCTTATTGCTTCTTCTGCTTCTCACCGTTATTGTAGCCCAACTTGAAGAAATCTTTCAGTACTACGTTGAACGTTACGGTAACGATACCCTCCACTCTCATGCGCGTCACTGCAATTATAAAGGAAGTTATTGCTCGCCCCCGATGCTGCGGGGCGAAACATCAGATGCCCGCGGAAAATAAACTGTGCTTCCGAGTTAAATGCATCGTTCCGACCACTTCATCCCGCGTTATTCCTGACGATCGCGGAAAATGGTAAAACGTCGGCTTGGAAATGAAACGTGCGATTATATTGTTAAACGTTGGATCTTTAAATCGTTCCCGATATTCCAATGAAGTGTTCTCCGGCCTGTTTCCTGTCATCTACTAACCATAAACCGCTTTTCTTTTTCAGATGCATGGTGCAAGTTTGAGCAAGAAGAGTGGTTAAAGAAGTTTTGGCATAAGCTGCAAGATTTTGTTAATTACGTTTCATGGTTACAAACTTGGAGGTAATAATGTAACGCAGTAAAGAGAAGATTCTTTTACGATGATACGTAAATTCGTAAGTTTCTAAATCTGCCCATATAAATAATGAAACAAAAAATAGTGATAAATATTTTAGCAAGACTTAAGTAAAAAGATCCATGATATATTTCAGAAAAGTGAAGGGGGAAATGATTAGCAGCAATGTTGGACGTATCGATTAAATCACATTGGAGGGCTGCGATACCGGAGACAGGTTAATTCGTTCCCGTCTGCAAATATTTCAGGTGCGCATTGATATGCTCGACTAGCCGGCTAATATCGCCCTTAGTACGCTCGATCTTTTAACACGTTCAATTAATTGAACGTCAGCAGAATTACACGTCACCACTCGTGCAATTTGGAATGCTTCGAAGTATTGCCTTACGTTCTCTTCCATCGCCGGATGCCAATATCGCCGGATCAATTAGCTCTGGCCTTCTTCCGGTTATCCAGGCCGCGAATCGTTGCAGCAGCGAGGACGACTCTGGTACGTATACGGGAATCCTGAACATTTTTTCTTGTGTTACGATTATTCTTGGTAGGAATTAGTTCCCGAATTAATTCACTCTCAGAAGATGTTTAAGAAATTAATTGGGACTATTGATTCCTTATCGAAAATTAAATTTATGGATTCAATTGAATTCGTTGTATTTTTATTTTTCAAACTCCGTCATAACATTTTCTAATTAGAAATATTCTAAACAGATACATCGAGGAATGATATCAGATGGAGTTATTTTCGATGGACTTTGTTGCGATTGCTGATGAGTTCAGAGAAATTGAAGAACGGGTTAAGGTTGGTAACTTTGAATTTTTCATACACTTTCCAATGACATAACTTTTGCAGTTTTTTCATAATACTGTTTCCACTTTGAAACATTATAAACTGGCACGTGGTAAGTGATAAGTGATCGAACAATGTTAAAATGTTAGAGGTGAAGTACTAGAAAACCATTTAACTAGAACTTAATACCTTTTCTCATGGTGGCCTGTGCTCAATGGAAAATGACACACACCGTATCCCCTGATGATGTCGTGGCCGAAGATGTCCAAACCGTAAATCGACAATATTAACTGTGGCCCTGAGAAATGTTCAGTTCTTTGTTTCACAATTATTTCATACTTTTCAAAGCCACAAAAGTTCATGTTCACGTTACTTACACCCATGGGGATTAGTGCTTTTGAACGTGACTTCCAGGGGGAAATTCCAAACGGCCAAATTCCGTGGATCACTGCTGCACTTGCACATCTGCGTCAGACCCTCCTCGATACCCTAATAGAAATTTCCCAAATTACTACCTACCGAAAAATCACTGCGAGATGCAATAAAAAAAAAATGATGTCCGCTTGTCGATCAGATATGTGAGAGCATTTCCAATCACGGTACGATATAACTCACTGAAATTGCGCTCCATTCCGGGCCGAAATGAAATCCGTATTTGCAATAGGCGTTGTCAATATCGTAAAATTCCGCGTGCTCGATGGAGCCTGTAATCGAGAGGAAAAATTCACCCTCGACTGACATGATGAACTTTTTAAAGAAAAATACTGTCAAGGATGCATTTGATTTAAATTACACTTTTTTCGGGGAAAGGAAGAATGGTTGAATATATTCTTTGAATAGAAAAATGACGAGTGGTAGACCTATTTATAACGGTCTACTGGTTGTGTACGTTTAGCTAAATTCGTCGTCGTGGTAACGAAGCATGCGCTCCCCTTATGTGGAACATGTGCTACCTGTGAAAGCCAGTGAAAGAGCACCAGATGGAGGATTCTTCCCTCTTTTATAATTCCGAGGACGTTAGCTGCGACAACTAATTATTTTCTATCTCTGTGACAGCTTAATTAAAAGGATGAAATTTAAATTTAATTTTCGCTTTTATCAGTTTCATTTAATTAATATAATATTTCTCAACCAGACATTCTCTTTAAATTCTTTTATCGGGTCAAACAGTAATTCATTAAACCCCACGAAAAAAAGCATACTTCGACCGATACCTAAATCTTTCACAAATTTTGATCATTGTCAACAAAATTAAACACTTTAGTTTCCTCTACCATGAAAATGCCCATAAATAAATACTAGGTAAATACATAGGAATAAAATGAATGAAAGAAAGAGAACAGTGTTTCGTACGCTGCGCAACATTTTATTTATTCGTCGTGTAACAACAGCGATAATGCATCTGATTAAATCAGTCGTATCTAAGAAAGAAAACGGCGTAACCACGATTGCGCCCTATATTCCGTACGATACATAGTATATACAGAAGATTCCATCGGGCCAGAACGAAGCTCGCACTCGATAAAAGACCATGCAGTCCGGACGTGCCACCGACGGGCTGTACACGATTTAAAAATGAACACGCTGGCACGTGCAAGCTGCATCGCCGATCTATCGACGCGTGGAAGTTTCCTCTTGCACTTTGTACGAAATTCGAACGTACTCGCAACGTATGACTCTTTAACCGATACACGATATCAGGAACGATGTCTAAAAAAAACGATTCAATTTCTTTCACTTCTAAGATTACGATTGCGGCGCACTACTTGCATAAATTATTCCTCCGTCCCCTCCTTCTTTTCGCCTTTACCAGACTTGGTTCATCATGCTGCCTCGATCTCCCTTTTACTACCCGCGGTAGGCGAGTTTCGGCTGAGGTATCTTCGCGAAAAGATACGTGTACGCACGTACCGTTATCGCCGAACGACTTTGGTGGACGATTTTTCTGTTCCAGATGTTCTATCTTAAGTAACGACCTTTGCTTTCTGGAACGCCGCAGTCGCGAAGCAATGCGCTCGCGCGATCTTCACGATTACGTTACGAATATCTACCTGGAGTATTAGTGTTATACCGAACGATCTTCCATTCGTGTCTTTTACGCCTCGGTATATACACACAAACGACTACGAGATCGTGCACGTCCCTTCAAAACGATGATCGGCTTCGCGCGGTTCCTCCATCGTCGACCGCGCTTACTTGCCGCTGGCGATCTCCTTCATGCGATTCAGAGCCGAGCCAGCTTTGAACCAGGTGATTTGCTGTTCGTTCATCGTGTGGTTCAGAGTGATCGCGTCCACTTTGCCGTCCTTGTGCTTGATCTCCGCCTTCACCGGCTGTGAATCGAACAAGTAATGATCTCATTAGCTTCGCCATTGCGGTCCAAATTAAACTGATTGCGCCTCGATCTTGCCACTCGGATGCCAGGCATTCAATAAAATTCCTTTCTATTTAAAAGTATAGATCGATAGATAGATTCACTGCGATTAAACAAGAATACATACTTTGCCAGGTGCTAGGTCCTTCAATCCCAGGAGGCTGATCTTATCAGTGGGTTGGATCTTGTCGTAATCACTGGGATTGGCAAAGGTCAGAGGCAACAGTCCTTGCTTCTTCAGGTTGGTTTCGTGGATACGCGCAAAGCTCTTTACGATAATCGCACGTCCACCGAGATGTCTTGGTTCGAGGGCGGCGTGTTCTCGGGACGAACCTTCTCCGTAGTTTTCATCACCAACGGCTACCCATTTCACGCCATTCTTCTTGTAATGCCTGGCTACGTCTGGCACTTTTCCCCATTCACCTGTCAGCTGGTTCTTTACCTTGTTCATCTCCTCGTTTTCGGAGTTCACTGCTCTGTAATAAATGATGGGATACAAATCGATTAATATCGAGTTTTGTCGAAGCAAATTGGTTCTTCGGAGGCCCTGAAAACTGACCCGATAAACATGTTGTTCGAAATGTTGTCCAAATGGCCACGGTATTTGAGCCACGGACCAGCGGCCGAGATGTGATCGGTGGTGCACTTTCCTTTCACTTTAATTAAAACGGTCATGTCGGTGAGATCCTTGCCATCCCATTTATCGAATGGTTCCAATAGCTGTAATCTTTCGCTCTTCGGGTTCACGTCGACTTGGACCTTGCTACCATCGGATGGAGGCGCGTCGTACGTATCCATGCCAGGATCGAAACCGCGGCTTGGAAGCTCATCACCTGAAGTGATACAATTCAATGCAATTACAATTATGATTCAATTCAAAAATTGTCGATGCTAGATATATTTCTCCGAATATTTGCTGGAAGTTTAAAAAGCAACAGGTTTCGCAATATTCCGCATATCCACTCTATATCCACCTTCATTTAACAAATAGCAATTATGAACGTCATTAATATCCCTGAACGTAGATACGGAAAGGCCTTGTTTTTCTTCCAAAAAAAAAAAAAAATACGAAGGTGATAAGATTGAAAATATTTTATCGCTTCCCCGTTATCTCTAAGAGAAATAATCTCGTAGTATGGAGGAAGTTAAATGATCCCATTCATGTTGAACATATTGATATCTGACTACGCGTACAAAATTTAACACATTATATTATTTTTAACGCCGTAAACAGCTACTGACGGATTCGTTATCGCCTGTGCAAACACTTGCTGACGAAACGAGTCATGAATGATGAGTCATGTTTAATTATCGGTAAAGTAGCCGCATCATCGTCACTTGTCGCTTACTGGATTTTAGCGCGCGGTGTCTACATTAATTAACTAACCTCCCGGTGCAAGTTTACACACTTACCGTAGGGATCTTTCAGATTGAATTCCTTTCCATCATTTCCCTTCAGCTTATCAGTGACTGGGTTGAAATCTAATCGGCCGGCAATCGAGAGGGCAGTGACCAGCTCGGGGCTGGTGACGAAGGCATGGGTCGCTGGGTTCGCATCGTTTCGCCCAGTGAAGTTACGATTGTACGAGGTGACGATCGTATTTTTATCTCCCTTTTTGATGTCCTTGCGGTCCCATTGACCGATGCAGGGTCCGCAGGCATTGGCCAAGACGGTGCCACCAAAGTCTCGCAGAACTTTTGCCTAGAACAACGATGCGGCAGATTTTTATCATATGCAATATTTCTTTTTAATTCCCGAAGCTCTCTTTCGGCATCTCAAATATTCCAACTTCGACCATTGCGTTGTATTTTTCATATTGCGTGAATTCTTAATTCAGTTTCTTATTTATTACACTTTAAATCCTGCGAATTCCAAAGATAGATAATATTTACTGAATTCCAAGAACGAGCCTCCGTTTGGAATTTGTCCTGATACAAGCCATTACCCCTCCCCACGCTTGATGGACCTCATTGTTAACCTGAGATACGATATCACGTGAATCGATAAGTCTTCATTTCCCCTTTATCAAAATACATCGAGGCCGAACTAAGAATTGGCGTGGGTCGTTCCTAAGCGATATGTACCAATGCTTGGCGCGCCGTCAACCCCACCCTGCTCACCTACAAACTTTCTAGTCGGCACACAATTTGATATTCTCACAGGCAACTTACGATTCCGTCACGTTCGATGGTCGCTCGAATTTGCTCGGAGCCTGGTGTAACGTTGAAGGCAGATTTCGCCTTCAGTCCGTGTTCCAATGCTTGCTTCGCGATGTTCGCGCAACGACCCATGTCCTCGTACGAACTGTTTGTGCAGGAACCAATCAGGCCGACCTTGATCTCGTTTGGCCAGCCGTTCTTCTTGGCAGCTTCACCTGGTTATTATAAATAATGTTTATTCTTTGCTTTGTTTAAAATAATGGAGGTGTGTTATGTGTATAGTCTGTCAGGCCCTCTCCCGATCTTCGACCCTTTTCAAAGCACGAAATTAAAAATATCAAAGGATACTTGTACTTGTGTAATCTTCGATGAAACAATTCTAACTTCTGCAGAAAAGTTTAACGCGTGTTATTTACTTGTACCATCAGAAATAAGTACTTCAGCTTTTAGTTCGTATTCCTATCTGTTCCGAATGTAGCTGGAAGGCGTATAAGAGATACTTCTTCGACAATATTCAGGATATACTTCTGTTTATATCGAAAAGATATCCCCGAATTTCTTCTCGCTCTGTGCAAGGCTATGAATACCCAGTCGTCATTCATTTCACACCGAAAAATTAGACTTCCTCTTCCTACACACCTAATTTAGAGATGGGATGAGCGAGATCCGGCGTGAAGGGTCCATTTACGTGCGGCTCCAAGGTTGATAAATCCAATTCGATGATTTGATCGTATTTCGCGTTAGCGTCGGCAGTTAAGAGGCTCTCCTTGTGTTGATCGGCGGCTCCAGCGATCCCGGATCGGCCAGTAGCTTTCAGATAATCCTGCATGCGATAATTGTACGGGAAGATCGAAGTAGTGGCGCCGATTTCAGCGCCCATGTTACAAATCGTAGCCATTCCGGTGCAGCTAATACTATCAACACCTGGGCCAAAGTATTCTACAATCGCTCCGGTTCCTCCTTTCACTGTCAGGATGCCAGCTACCTTCAGGATCACGTCCTTAGGACTGGTCCATCCCTTCAAGGCTCCAGTCAGCTTCACACCGATCACTTTCGGACATTTCAACTCCCACGGGATGTTCGCCATAACATCCACTGCATCAGCCCCGCCGACACCGATGCATAGACCGCCCAAACCACCGCCGTTTGGCGTGTGAGAGTCGGTACCGATCATTAGCAAGCCTGGGAAGGCGTAATTTTCGAGGATGATCTGGTGGATGATACCGGAGCCAGGGTTCCAGAAGCCGACGCCATATTTCGCGCCAGCGGTCTTCAGGAAGTTGTACACCTCCTTGTTGATGTCCTTGGCACGCTTCAAGTCCTGTTCGCCACCGATCTGCGCTTCGATCAAGTGATCACAGTGGATTGTTGAAGGCACGGCAACTTTGGGCAGGCCTGCGATGAATTGGAAAAATGGACAGTTTAATATTGATCAGTTGATCTTTATCGAAGTTATGAAGAGGATATCTGATAACAGGAATTGGTTCTCGATGCAGGTGAAGCGAAATAATTCGATGCGATAATTATTAGCAATGCGATGTTGAAATCGCGAGCTAAGGTTGCTGGTAAGGGTCAATAAAAAAGAAACCTCGAAATGAATGATGGATAAATAAATTGTAGATAATTTCTCTTGTACCAGAGCTGATAAACTGCAACATGGCCATCTGAGCAGTTGCATCCTGCATAGCCACGCGGTCAGGTCGCAGCCTAAGGTAACTGGTACCGCGGACGACTTCCTGTTTATTGGGTTCATCTAAATGGGAGTATAAAACCTTTTCGGACAGGGTTAATGGTCGGTTCAATCTGCAACAATTTTATCAGCCTCGATTACGATATCAGGGATAATGCTTTTACAGCCGACTTGTTTACTTGCCTCTTCTTCACGATTTTAAGATTCTCCTCCAGCTTGTCGTAAGGAAGGTAACTGTTGCTATCGAATTTCGACATTGCTACCTTTTGGGCAGCAAAGCTCAATGCACTTGCACTGAAGCATCGTTGTTGAATGTCGGCCGCGTATACAGCCAATTTCTGGGAAGAAAAATTTCTTCATTAATCACTGCACTGATTCTTCAATCGAGAGATTAGGAAAATTAAAAGATTGGCATATTAATGTCAAATTAAATCATTTTATTTCAACGTATTCTGGTACAGATTTTGCAAATCAATATCTAATAGAATTCTGGTGTTAGTACATTCAGTTTACATAATTGCATACTATTCCTCATTCTCAACGCGTATTAGTTAAGCATGTCCTACATTCCTGGAGAAGCATATTTGAAGAAGCGCTTGCGATAATAAAATAGAGTGCAATTATATCTGCAAATTACTCCGAGCTCAACCTTATTGCGTACAAGTGCGAACATGTGACGAAATGATATAAACAGGTCCGTGCATATACGTCGGCGTTACGTAATTCGATTATTCGAGGAGGAATTTTGGGGCAATTTTGTTTTCGCAAAGGCAGCTGCAAAAATACCATAACTGAAGAAGTATGCGGAAAATGAGTATCACTATAGGTGAATTGGAATCATTCTCTTGCTATCAGTTACTATCTACGAGCTTATCATACGCGAACTTATCAGCTCGTTTCGGTAACTAGAGGATAGCATAACTTCCATGCACATTCCTCATTCATTCGTTACCCGCCTCCAGCCACTGCGCAATGGCCGGAGACCTAACCTCGTGCCTCCGAAAATGAATCAAGTAGTGGTACATTAACATTGAAATTGATTATGTAACGCGCAAATATTTCAAGCGCACAATTATCTTTGTAATCCACTGTGTCGTTATCGTCGCGACGTATTTCCCTGCAATCGAAGCATCATGAATATGCTACTCGAACTTTGTAACGTCTGCAAAATATTGATCTTACCCCGAAAGTTGATAGAATCATGGGTCAGAAGATTTTCAAAATTTTTTAGGATGTCAAAATCTCGGTCATTTGTAACATATCTAATTGCGCGAAGAAACGTCGCGCTCTGTTAGTATTCAAGGTATTTTTGCAACCTCAACAAACGTCGAATAAACATTTATATTAATTAATTTAACGGTCAATGGTCTCTGTCATTCAAAAGTGACACGATCGACCTTGATAACGAGGTCAAGCAGTCAAAGTAGAGACCTAGTCCCGAGAGCTAGGAGCACTTGGAGTTAGGTGTTGCAGGTATCGTATTCTGGATGGTCGGAGTATTCAGCAAAATGGAGCATACCTGGCCCTGAAGTATTCGCGTGCAGTACGACATTGTGGATGAAAATCAGCACCAAGTAACGTCGCCGTTCGTGAAACAAGCTCGTAGACGAAGGGCGAGCGCAGGCGCGAGACAAAAGGACTAAAAAAGAAACGAATCTTCCTCGGTGGCAGCCCTTCTCAGACCGGCCACAAGAGAACTGAGGGGGTCTCGGTTTGGTCTCCTCGTGTTCGATGCTAAAAGAGATCAGGAGGGAATACGCATGCGCTTCCCAGTCGATCAGTTTGAATATGAAATTTCGAGTGGGAACATAAAACTGGCGCCCCCGTCGTTACGTTTCCCGTCCCTGAAGAGACTATCGTCGGAGAAGAAGAGAGAGCGGTCATGCTGTAGAAGCGAGTTGGCTCTTCATGTTACTGGCGCACGATGTTTGCCCGCCTTGCGCCTATCAATGGTAAACGTTCGGCGCGAAACGCGGCAGTCAGGCACAGTCGCGTGGCAGCCGTCGTTGAAGATGGATCTTCCGTGGCAATGGACTGTGGCCAATGGACAGTGGACAGTGGATTGTGGCCAATGGACTGTAAACAGTGGGTTTTGGCCAATGGACGGTGGACTTGCTCTTGTTTGAAATTGTTTTGTCCATTATAACAAATAATTATTATACCAAATATTTCTTATTATCTATTTTCCTTTAAACGCCTTCGATAAATCCCTTCTGGAGATATTTTACTTAGAATAGTGCGAATCTCGCCGTTCAAGCTAGCAGTAGCTTGGAAGAGATATGGGTCACTTACACCCCCATCCATAAGTCAGTGCATGTATTTGCAATTAGTAAAATTTCATTGAAAATTGTCGATTCTCCGGTGACTTATGGATGAGATCGTGTACGTCGTAGCAACCTCCACGTGGTGTGACCCGGGCAATCGATATTATTTACCACATAATTATCCAGTTATGTTATAAATAATATCGAGCTAATGGCTACGACTTTTAATTAGTACAATGTAGCAAAGAAATACATTTTCATTTAAATTAAATTTATTTGAATTTAGTTATCCTGCAAATGCCAGTAGTAAAGTTTACAATAAATTTTGATCACAAAATTTTAAACTATAAAATGCATTGTACTTCGGTCCATAGAAATCGTTTCCACAATTATTAGTTACAAATACCTCCTGTATTGCACAGTTTGCTTCTTCTTTATTTGACAAGTAGAAACCCAAAATCTATTTTTGTCTATTCTTTCGTGGAACCAAGCACGTCAGATACCTACTATTATTTAGCTAGAGGCAGCACTGACTTGTTTCTATTGCGCCGAGTAACTCTCCATTCCTCTCTGCTATTATCGTTATCGATCCGCAAGTAACAGCCTTGTCCGAGGCTGGCTGCAGCTGCTCGTTCAGCTCCACGTGGCACAGCTGTCCCAGCCGCAGTGGTAGAGTAGTCTTTCCGCCCGGCAAGTAGCGCGACCCAGTGTTGTTGAACGGTACCAGT
Source organism: Holcopasites calliopsidis (assembly GCA_023838395.1). NCBI lineage: Eukaryota > Metazoa > Arthropoda > Insecta > Hymenoptera > Apidae > Holcopasites > Holcopasites calliopsidis. The sequence goes on along the minus strand of JALHAQ010000012.1, from coordinate 4,517,588 downwards.
TATTACACGTGTAACTGGTTGATATGATGTAAGTTTTAGAGCGGACTTTGGTACACGCGAGAGCCCGTAGCGGGAGCTAGTTCAAGATTTAGGGTTGTCGATGCTGTAAGCAAAATTGGGCTTTAGTAGAACGTTAGGGTAAATTATAATTTAAGGCGAGGGTAGAAGAAACTGGAAGATAATTAGGATGAAAGTTGTTTTTGAAAACTGATTGAATTTAGAGGATGTGAAGAGAAATCCTGAAATTTTAACCGTGCGGGAATGAATTAATAAACAGCAGATTATTTTGAAACAAGCATCCCTTACTAAGAGTACAGTACAAATAGCAAGCAAAGTATGTGTAAAACACATTGAAATGACAAATTTCATGATAATGGACGTAGGTTGTAATAGATCCCGAAGAATATTGCGTAAATGACGAAGAACTCCGATGATTCGATTATTTCGATTTTTTGATACACAACTCTTTTTTGTGACGTCAAATTGTATTGAGTAATAACTAATAATTTCCCTGACGTCGGCATCCATTGCAGTAAATGCATGAATATCCTAGAAACAATAATCAACTTCGCCTGAGAAACAATAAAGAATCAACTTCATGACTTTAAACCTGTCGGTTTCGAATGCAAAAAGTGATTATTAATTTCATGGTAATAGAAGAATGCTGTACACCAATTGTACGACCGTAGTTCCTGTCCTAGATTACCTTTATTTATCGACTAATTTAACTCTCGTGTTACAAAAGTCTCCCTATCTAAAAAGACTGGTATTCATGCATCAACGGTGATGGTCTTGCGTGTAAAGAACAATAGGAGTGATTGCATTTTTAGTTCTGCAAAGTTTGGTCACCAATTGTATCTACCCCGTTACGTCATCGCGAAACCAGGTGACATTTCATTGTTACGGTACATTAATAATTTGCTCGCTTAGATTGGATCATAGAGAGGGTTCTAAATATTCATGCACCTCGTGATAGAGATGGAACATGCAATTCTCTTCTACGAATTCGTAGGGACAATAAAAAGATTTATACTGACTGAATAGAATGAAGTCACTTATCGAGACTGTTAATATCATTCGATACATTAAGTAGATGTGAAGTTGGACTGCGCAAAGCGTCCCAGTGACATAGTTGCAAATTTAAAAAATAGTCTTTTATATAGCATTTATTTATTCGACACGCGTCTGCATTCCATTAAAGCCTTTGTCTTACGGATAATGAAAAGTTGAATAAAATTGATTCACGCAGAGTGCGCGTAGGGTTAAGAGGGTATTATAACAGGATTATACGAAGCAGAGAGAAGGCTGAAACGGTCCTTGACATGATTAACTCTTGTTGTAGGTGGACCACGTTTCGACACGCTTGCAATGGATCCTGACTCGTTATCCCAAAGTCTTGTCCTTTCGTTTTCGATACATGGTAAACTAATTTCGTTGATAAACAAATTAGTCCAATGCCAATGTAACACACTTTCGGAGTCGAGGGTTTCCTTTAAATTAACGATAAGCAGGATCAACAGGATTAAACAGGATCCATAAACTTAGGATTAAACACTTTAAAAGTTGCAACACTCGAGAAGATGTTTCATCATTTATTGCAAACAATCCCTTCTCTCATACTTCCCGAGGAGACGACTTTTTGATGTCAGTTTTTAAATTCCCTCTTCGAAATGACACCACTGTCGCACAATAATAGGTAGGAAGAATTCTTAACGAGCGAAGGACTTTCGCGGAATGACCAGTTACTCGCCATAGAAAATTACGAAACGCCGCGCGATCCAAGGGTGAGAATAAACTTCTTTTGTTCTAAAGAAGGCGTACGATGTGGCTAATGTCGAAACTGAGTACACACACTTCCTGAAGGTTTCATTCCTTAATTGCACCGAGCAATAAACACGGTAACCATTCAGCTTCTCATTTTAATTATTATTCCCTTGTTACTTGCAATAGTCTCTATTATACAAAGTGAATTCTATTGAATTTTATCGAAAAACGTAACATGTTGCTGTCGTATACTTTCTTCGCCATCGGATTTTCTTTTCTAATTTTAATGTCGAACGTTGCTGTTAATTGTCAAACGGGATTGCATAATTACACGCCTTCTCTTTTCTCAACGTCAATTCCCTCGATCTTATTTTTTTATAGACTATTGAGACCATTCCCCGAGGCTACTCTGTTACAAATTTAGCCCGCGGCGTCAGCTAACGGAAGCAAAGATAAAGCGATAGAAATTATAAGCGATAGAGGTATTATAGAAACCAATCTGCATGCGTCAAATATCCACTGACTCGAGCTAAATAATTTAGATAATCACCGGTTGCGCTGAAACAAATTTAATCCCACGCACTCGACGACAGTCTTGACTCGAAATCGAATGTTAGTGCTCGTAAAACTTAACAAAAAACAATTAAATCCCTCCAATTACGTTGGAATGAAAACGTGCATGACTTTAGTTACTAAAGATGCTCGTTTTTTCTTTAAGAGGCTTATTTAAAAGGTATCGTCAATACGTATCGCAATTAATTTATTCGGACAGACTCGCTCTTGCGTCGCCGAGAAATTTGGCCCTGCGATGCACGGGGTGAAATCGGCCTCGAGGGAACAACCACTTTCGCTATGATGCCCAAAGGCACTACTTGCTTCGATTCGAAAAATAGGGCAGAAGGTATCTACTAGAAATCTAACACTGAAGTAGAATCATTCAATTGGACCGAGATTAATGGTAAATTTGTGAATACCGATTTCACACTTTACGACGTACAAAGATATTACATGTATTAGAATTGGAGGAACGATGAATAATTAATAGTGGAGCAGTCATTACTTTAAAGGAAGGAAAATTTTATTGCAAAAGTAGATGGATGAAAATACTATAGATTATATTAATTTCATGAATATTGTGAAACTCATAAATTAATGGATACCATTTACAATATAAATTAATGTAAATTGGCACAATGTGAAATCGCGTTCAAATTAGAAGGCAGTAATCAATTCCCTGCCCCTGCTAAAATTATCAATTTACAATAATTACACCGAGTAGTACACAATACAATTTTAGATCAAGGCGAATGGTATCTCATTGACAGTGGTGTTTCACGAAGCATGTCGACTGACCGTGGCGATAGTTCAACCATAACGAGCTGTTCTACACGAGCAGCAAAGTAATTCAGATGTGTATCGTGATAATAAGTTAAACGAGTAATTGTCGGAACAAATGAACCCTTTTCTGTCAGTATAACCAAATATAAAAATCTTCATGACTTATAAGATGAAACAGGAATTCTTATTATATGTATGTATAGCATTTACGTAGACAGACATTTAAACGTTTTATATTATTTAACTCGTTGCAATTTCGTGATGCTAGTATACAGATGTCAGGCTTTAGACAAACGTTTTCTATCTTGATTAACGGTTAAATGTAAAGTACACGATTCACAAAATTATTTATATTATTGCTGTTTAGAATTTTTGCCTGAGAAAAAGACTATTTGCCATGCTATTGTCAGATTTTACTTTCGAGATCAATCTATACGTAGAAAGTACAAGAAGAATCGTTCTTCGATCAGCCGACCGATCGGCGGATTTGACTCACCGTGAGTGGCTGTCACAAGTTCACTCTCATTCTAGATCGCTCGTTCTTTGTGATTTCTAAACGGACGAAAGACAACGTGTGTGACTCAGGTACCACTTTCTTTCCTGCCGACTGCTCTCGTTGAAAACTGGATTCTTTCCTGCGTTTCCGTTTCCCTTTTTTGCGCTGACCACTACGTGGGTTGACGTCAATTAAGTTCGCAAAAGTAGACATTCCCCAATCGGATGAGTATCATGTAATCGTCCTGCTTGAAAATCGATGGCAAAGCGAAATGGGGTCGATGCTAGCAAAAATAAGATCGCTGCAATTGTAGAATTGAATAATCTGGATCACTCAAACAAAGCACAATACTTACTTTTTATTCTTAATAATTGAACGATAGAGAGGATGTTACTTTCCACAGAATAAATGTTAACAGTTTCATACTCTTAAAGAAGCAAGACTTTAAAGCAAAGAAGAAACAGAAACGATTTTCGCATCGGTGAAACGATCTGAATGCGAGCGAGTTTCTTTTTCCTTTCTGCAGCGGGCAAATTTTGGCAACAGGAATTATGACACCCAGAGGTTCAAGAGGTTGCGTGTTCAGAACGCTCGTGAATAATAGTCAATGACAGTGAAATTATTCTTTCACATTTCTCATTTCGCCCGGCTGTTCTAAATTAGCTGAATTATTTCCTTTTTTTTTTAACTGCGTAAAACTTGTGAATTCTATTAATTTTCTTCTATCGATGCTAATGTGCCAGGTAGTCGGCTACCGAAAAAAAAATCTTTCTGTGTGATTTACTCACGCGCGCCGGTGGCAGCGTCGAAAGCAACCCGCGGCTGTAGAAATGGGGTGTCATGGTATAAACGTGTTGCGTAATTTTGGAGAAAGTGGAGGCAGAACATGGTCCTACGGACGGGCATCTCGGGTGCTACCAGCGCTGGGCACCGGTATGCGAAAAACGAAATGCGTTCGAAGGTGGATCACGAATCGATTACGTAAAACGGTTTCGCCCGCGCGTACCTGGCAACAATTTGGCAAGACTCTGGGGTACGGCTACTCGGAAATCGCAAGTGGTAAATTTGTCAATAGAATTGAAATAAAACCATTAAAAATGTCAGTTTCGATTATAGAAGCACCCGTAATTTTTTAATTAGAATTACACGCATTTCAGTGCGGAAAAGATGAAAATAGTTGAACAATTCCCTCGAGTTTCAAAGCTTTCCTCGGCTCGTATTCACACGGAAATAACGAAAGAAGAAATTCTTAGAATTGAGACAAGAGACATTCTGCGATGATGAGACCTAATAATTTCGCAACTCTGGCCTTCGAGATCGCAGCACCGTTATGAAAAAAAATGACTGATTAAAAGACCTTCGTCCTTCCTCTTCAAATCTAATTGCTTCCTCAAAACCCGTGGCCTTGCACACATGAAATTGCACCGTCCAACGAACCGCAAACAATCAAGCAGAAAAATTGCCATTAACTACATGTGTTGGAAAATTCATATACAACCCCTGTTGTCTACCTTTCTTTCATATTTATTATAATTTCTATTCCATTTAATTGCAACAAGTTCAAATTACCAAAAAATTCATCAATAATTCTCGATTAATTGTACCATGCACACCGTAGTCGTTGCAATCGGTTTACTTTCAAAGGACTCCTCGTCACCTTTCTCCAGCGAATGCAATTAAGGTCTACGTTCCTTAAAGTGGTACGTAATGCGTGACATTTCAGAAATTTATGTTAAATTTTCCATATTATTCATTTGTTTTAGTATCCTCGTGAAATCGACTAATCAATAAAAAAGGAAAGCTTCAGTCCTTTAGTCTAAAAATATCACGTTATTAGTTCTTCATTTTCTCTTCTCTAGTCGCTGAGCTCAATTGCTTTTTACATTGGAAGATTACCCGATTCTTCTTATTACGATTCTGTCAACCTGAACAATTTGTCCAATAACCTAGCTCATCGCCCAATACGGACTGTTTAGAAAATGATTTATAGACGTAATTAAGGGACGTAGAATGTTTATTATAGTCTGGTGTATACAATTAGCAAGCAAGAAAAAAAGTGTCATGACATTTACCACCAATTTGAAAATTTTTACATAATTCTAATTCGATGATCGATCTTTGGCGATTCCGTTTTAGCCTCGCGGTCCAATCGTTATCGAATGCAAATATGCTCTCTCCAGGCAAGAACTTTCGTATCACAATGGAATCGACTCGTGAGGAATCCACTTGTCTGAAACAAGTAGTCCAAAGCCCTTATCTCTGACATGCCTTTGTCGACATCTTGGGATCTGTTGCTCCTTCGTTTCCAATCGAGAAACAGAAATTGGGTCTCTCATGATCTTCATAAGATCGAGGATAAAAAATCAAATACAGGGAAAAGGCAATTGATCGGTCGACCTTTTGGTATTTAATATTTATTTGCATACATTATGCTCGAGGACCGAAGTTGAAGTTATGGTTTATGGTGGCACACCATGGCTTTTGTCACCCCTTACGTAATGGCAGTAACTTTATACTCGCCTTATGCTACGGCCCTCGGGTAGTTGGGCGTGGTTCTTTTTCACACAAGTCCCGTTTATCGAATAATCATTGCAGATCGATCAATCCATGCACGCTCCAAAGATATAGACACATATTTCTTCCGAGAAACGGAACAGGAACAGTTGCCGTTTCCTTCGACGTTTTAATCTATCGGCAGCTCGGTGTGCCATTGAATATTTATGCCCCGTCGATATTTATGCCGCACGTTTTAAATAAATAGCCCGTTTATACTCGTGTGTAACATTTCCCCGAAGCGATTCTTACGAGAGCAGCGAATAATAAGAAAAACGATTGTCTGATTATGAATTTGATGACATAGCAGGGGGAAAGAAGCAACAATAATTATCGCCCTAAATCGATGCAGTTTTAATATTTATAAATAAAGAAAGGGAAGTGGAAAATGATAAATATTGGGAAAAGTATTAAAATGTTGGACCAAGGATACTTGTTATTTATTTACTTCATTTAATTAATTCGACGCCCTTGTGCCGCAGTATCGAACAAGCGCGATTACGTGAAAAAGCAGACGTGGTATTCGCCGCGCATATTCCTGCAATTGAACCAGCAGTACGTCCGCTTTCCTGGCCTTGCGTGTCTCCGAAATCCTTTTATTGTTCGCGGTATGGTATTTTGGCAAGTGACTTCGCAGCAGCGTGCGCACGAAGGCCGATTCGCGTGTAAATTACGAGGAGACGCCGGTTACCGTCACGACAAGGGGGCAAGCGGATTTCATCGTCGGGCTTTGTGTTTTGACAGATCATTGGTATGATAAGAAGATAGCGTTCCCTTTATTTGCAAGTACAAGCTCTTGCGCCTCGGAATAAATTTGTAAGAGCGGCGAAGTTTCCCGGTGACACATTAAAGAGGTTCGTTTTGACATGGTTGAGCTGAAAGTAATACGAACGGTGTGTCACGACGAAGCCCACGGCGCGGGTAGAGTTTGTAAAAGGCGGTAGCGGCCACCTAAGACACCCACTAAGAGATCGGCGTTTCCTTTTCAAGGGACACCGGCCTTCTCGACGATTTTCTCAAATGTTCCTTTCCCTCGACGAATGGGCATACACTCTTGCTGCCTCTGCGCGTGCATTGTTGCTACTGTTACACCAGATTGCCCGAAGCACGTGAACGATGGACACTGGTAGCTTTTCTTACGTGTTCACCGCCGACGTAGAAGCGGTTTTGGCCTCTTGTACCGCGATCGATATCTGTCTTGCCTCCAGATCTCTCGAGCAGAATTGTAAACGCGGTATTACACTGCACTTGTTGACAGTTCTTTGCCGTAAGCGCAATTTTCCTGAATCAATTTTCTCATGTCCCTGTTGTAAACTAAATAAAATGGAAGTATCCATTTTTTTTTGTTTGGTTTGAAGTTATCGATTGGACATGGCAATTGTAAAATCGGCCGCGGAAATCACGAAATCGGGACCGTAGCTTGTCGTTGCTCTGGTAAGTGACGTAATTCGTAGGAAGAAACTGCATCGGCGTGAAACACGTAGAACGCAGACCTGGATATTTGCGGCACGACCTTATTGGTGATGATTCACCTGATCATCCATCTTGCTTCCAATGTAGACCCACGATGTTTCGTTGAGAGGAAACGGTCTCTGCTGAAATATCAGTAAAACTGAAAGATAGTAAAGTTTCGCATAAAAGAATAGTTCAGGAATTTGATATCAAAAATTCAGAATATGATTGTTTCACGATTCATATTTCATGTCTCTTGATAATTTGATCGAATCCGCCTCATCAATTTTTCTTTGATCGATGACAGACTTCAGGAAACAAATTAAACTGCACGGAGTCTTTAATTGATCGCAACCCTTTCCCAGAACGGAGTGTTCCCACGATTCAACCGCGGTGTCAATGGCGATCTCCTTTTAGTGATCTATCTGTTCAGACGGATATCGTCCCTTTTTTGGTTATCGCCTTGATCGATCGAGATTTAACGAGTTTCTCGGTCATTACCAGATTATTTTAACACGTACATACTGCTTGAGCAAAAGCGATGGACGTTTCTCAATTTTCCCACAAGCGCAATATTTTCTACATACTATAAAAATGAATAAACATTATTTTTCCTACGGGTAAAAGAAATTTTGATTGACAAAACATTAAATAACGTATTCGTAAAAGCTTCTACTCATCGAATCATCATCCAATCCAACAGCTTATGATTTATTATTAACAATGACCAGTCACGCACAAAAAAAAGAAGATGCCAAGTAACCATTATACGATAATTCGTAGAGTCTTTAACGTAAAAATAACATGTGAAACGTTCACTGACGTAACACAGCATGTACCGAGCAACGGTGATCATTACCGATTAGCATACGTCGCTGATTAATCCAACAGGAATCGAGTTTATCGTGGATGCTGGATAAACCAGTAAACACGCGCAGCATCACGAGGACGAAACGATACGAATTACTCGAGCTACTTAGTCCGTATCTTGTCAACCGTGTGCCAGACACATGCATACAGGAGGTTTCGTTCTTACCTCCAAAAATAAATCCAGAACGATAAAACGTGGAACAAAAATTGAAAATCACGGGTTGAATCATCGTCGCTGGACGTGTTTCCTTCTTTCCTGTCGAGTAATAACGTAACTTCTTAATGTGCGGGAGTTTGCACTGTGTTGGACGGAAGCTTTCATGCAGCAAGTGGCAAGGAAGGGATTAAAAACTGGATAGTGCAATCCTTCGCATTAAAAAACAAGTTCCAATTTCCCACAAGCACCAATATGCCTTAGCACACATTTATCCATAGTGCATCTTAATTGCCTTTTCGTGCTCATCTTATGCAATGCTGCAGCTTTGATCCGCCCACGCGAGAGTTGCCAAAAATAACGCCTCGTGCAATAATTGAGAAACTCGTTGAATTTTAAATGCTAGGATCGATACAGTATAAATAAACTTTGCGACCGCCTGGTAAAAGTTGCTGTCTTTTGGTGTTTTCATTGCACTCGTCTAGATTCTATCAAACGAGACAAGCTTTTCGTAGCTGATCTATTCTAAAGGAAGGGTAGAGAAATTATCGCAGTTAAAATTTGGGTAATAAGTAGTATTTTGTAACGTGTAAAGTGTCCCGATTTGGGCCTGCCCAATGCAGATCCTGGACAAAGACGAGGGGTGAATCAATGTTCACAGTTAAAGATTTGGGGAATTGGTAGCCCTTTGGACCCGACTGCATTCTTTTTGCCAATTTTTATATAGCTTTACGTACATACGTGAAACACGGAAAGTATCCCGATCTGGGCCAGTGCAAGCCACCCCACCCTGCCCCCGTTAATCTGCCGGTATTATCCGATCCCTGTTCCCCCTCGATCCTATCCTGCGACTCCATCTCCCTCGAAGTTTGTTCCTCTCGGCCTCGCTTCCATCCGCGATCGGTAGGGTTTACTAAGACACAGCACGTATCCTCGGAGGGTTCAGTGCGAAACGTGCTCTCGAACTCGAAGGATCCTTCGCCTCCTTTGATCTCCCACTCGCCACGGACGGACGAAACCACGGAAAGAGAGAGGCTTTCCTTGCCATCGAACATACGATCCACCGTTTGCCGCTTGGTGCTTACACGCGGGAAACAGTCGCAGATCCATCCTCTTGGGATTCTCCATGAGCGCCGATCTTGCGGCCCCAACGTTTGTTGTTCGTGCTGCGGTGGAGATCTGTTGCTGATCTAGTGGATCTTGAAACACAGTAGAAGAAAGTTAAACTGAGGAGCGTGACAGGATGATCGACAGGATAAGCGTGGCGGTCCTCCTTGGACTGCTGAGTTTTTCCTATGGCTTGCGTAAGTTTCATCTTCTTTTTTTGTGGGATTCAAGTTTTTTGGTGATGGAAATTTTCAGTGGATGTATGAGAGTAAAGTACATGGTGGAATTGAAGGGTAGGTTCCTTAGGGCACATCTTTCGGCTGGTCCTGTCTTCTTAGACCTAGAGTTGGGTAATTAATTGCTGCAAGGATACAAGGACATAGAACAGGATCCTTAGACTTTCCTTAGTTTCAGTTCCTCGCAGAATTTATTTATTTTAGTTACAACTTTTTGTAGCATTCTACATATTATAAAGTCATCATCCCACTAACTGATATAACTTAGAATTGGGAAAATGAATCCTTACTGTTATGAATGATCCTTACTGAATGAGAATAATGAATGGAGAGTGTCTAGTAGAGTGTACTTTCAAGTGCACTGGTTCAAGATAGGCCACGACCGTAACTCCTTGCAAGTTTCCTCCTTATGAGATTAATTACTCTGGGCCCCCAAACTTATTCCTCAAGAATCCAATAATCAATATTATTATATGATACATCTAGGGGGTGATAAAACCTCTTCTTCTTCATCTATCAAATAGTTAAAGATATCCAATGCACACATTACACATGTTCATGGTTATGCTAATTAGCGAGCAATTTCTCCTCGTCTAACAAGCACCTGCATTTCCACCCCATAATTGAAACGGGACTCTTGTAAGAGCCATAAGGGGCAAACGCCCATCATCACTCTTCTTCTCGTTTTACACACTCTCGTCTCGCTTGCTTATCGGGAACACGTTGTCCTCTAAGGTTACGTTGCGCCATCGACAACTGGAGCAACGATCCGTACAAGGACGGGGTACCATTTACGTCATTAAAATCCGGTTGATCTTCACCGGTAGCACGTGCAGAAATTCACCGAGAAACAGATTCCTCCGATGGGCGGTCCATCGTATCTCTCGGCGCGATCAGAAAACGGAGACTTTCGTTTTCTAATGTTGCTCGTTTTCTGCGTGTGCGCTTTCTCGATTCAATCTCCTATCAAATTGTCCATTGGCGCACCAAGTGCCTAATTTAAATTCCGATCTTTAAGACTTTTACAAAGTTTTCACAAAATTACAAAAGTTGCAATTATTTTTCATTCTTACTACTTCTCCTTTATTAGTTTCAATGGTTTATCCTAAGTCAGTTCGATCAATACCTTTTCCACTAGTCATTCTTCATCGCTGAAAGACTTCTCTCAGCATCGATGCCATAGGTGACACATGAAGTGCGAAATTTATTAATTATAAAAGTCGACTGTTGCACTGCAAATTGTTTTCTTCGGCGGAGCATCCTCAGTGTGATGCCTCTTTTTCTCGTCGGCGAGCTGCAAGGCTGCGTGCCTATGTAAACGATTATTATAGCAACGGTTGCACAGCGTATACGCGAAGGATGATGTCAACGGCAACGTTCAATCAATGTGCAATACATAACAAACGGATCTTCGCGAAGCTACTAATTTTTTGGCTCGTCCCTTTTTTCATTGCACTCATGGCCACGGGAAATTACAGACCGATCCCGTTATATTTAGTTTGCCTCCTGGGGAGAGCAATGTTTAAGTAATTCACCGTCAAAGTGATCGCAAAATTGATATTGATAGAGTGGCACGCACGATGTTGCATCTTACATCGTTGGTACCTCATTAGTTTAAATTTATAGTTTGTGTCCTGCTGATATAACATGGATAATTTACAGTAATTAAGTCCATTCATGTTCGAGCTATTATTATTATTGGTCTAATTGTACAATAATTATGTAATACCTTCACGCTTTAAATCATCAGGCCTGAGTCCCCTTCCTCTTTTTTATAAAGGAGGAAGCAATTTTTATTTCTTTCACGATTATCATTTTCATATTTGCATTTAAATAAATTAAATCTGTTCGAATGTTTTGGGTTTTCTTGAACAGATATTTCAATTGGATATTATTTGTTTCCAGAATGCCCAAAGCAGAAGATATCGCCGGGCAGAGAGGTGGTCTGCTACACATCCGTTTCCAACGTCGACCAGCTGACAGAAGCTGTTTGCAAATGTACCACTCTGGTGCATCAAACCTATGATGTGCGAAATCTATCGATTTCCGGTAAGTCCACGGCATATTCTTGCCGTTATAATCGTCCATAATCATATGCAGTCGTGAGTTGATTAGTTAATTTCGAGATAAAACAACGGTCGTTTGAAAAACAATTCCTTTGGTGCGAGGTAATCACGATAATCGGAGCTGGAAGATTATGTCAGATTTTTTATCTGTTTCAATGAAATCGAAGGTGATAATTGTTGAAAGGATATTTTATGAAAAGGAACTTAATTCATGCAACTTGATCCACGTGAATAAATATTTCCTTCGACATCTTAATAGTTAGTCTGAGATATCTATAAATATGAAACATTTCTAAGACGCTGCAATGTGTAGGAAGTATTTGTTAAAGGTAACAAGGTAGTGTCAAATAACGTAAATGAAAGTATGATTCCTGTTAATGAGGTATAGTTAGTCTTGTGTACTTAAATCGAGAAACATTGCATAAAATTTAGACTTATTCTAAGTGTTCAAAGTAACTTTGATAAATCCAAAAATTAGAAACGGAGAAACATTTTTGTAAATCGAAGATTTAACCATTCCTACAATATTTAAATTATTCTTTATGGTATCAGAGTTTTTAGTGAACGTTTAATATTGCATAATCTGCCGGATTCTGTTTTTTTTTTTGCGCTTGCATAAACGTCATATATAGAGGTGAGGTTTTATCCTTGCACTTGCAACAGGATATCGAAATCCAACCACACCAGAAATATATTCTTACGATCAGTGATATTGTCAGTCTTGGGAAATCGACTCCGGGTTTCCGTCATTAAAAATCTACATATGCATAATTTATACCGATTATTCCTCGAATCTTACACGAGTCATCATTAAATCCACGATATTTCATTCAATAACTGCAAGTAAACGCATATTTGTTTCGTAATTCGATGCTAATCAAATGAACTTGTTACACTGTTCATGGCTGTCATTATATTTCATACAACAATTACTGCTATGATATCTGTCAGTTTTTTAATTCCATACAATTGCATTTTTAATCTCATACGACCCGTCTAATTAATCCTCACCAACTTTATAATGAAATGGTAATACAAATTCCTATAAAACCTTTCTGAAACCTATGAAAATATTTTTAATTCTGGAATTGTGGCATAAAACGAATCATTAAAGGACCTATTCACGCAGTACCTCATAATACAATTCATTTTTATTACATCACGAAACATCATCTGATTTATTTGATTTTTCTCCGAATAATTAAATGAATTCCTACCACAATCAGTCATTTTATTGCACCATAACAGAAATACAACAGTATCTCCTTCTCAAATAAATCCTTTCGACTTTGTGCAACAGCGCCGCAAAGATGCGAAATCGATAAATCGAGTTCGCGTGCTCAATCGCCAAACATAAGGACTGATTTCGAAATTTCGTCAAAACCGATTTGTCACGCATAACTGAGCGATGGCCGGTTGACGAGGGTATGTCATACGCGTGAAATTCAATATACATACGTGCAGACCACGAATCATAAGATCGAAAACGAGATGCACAAGAGAAAAAGGGAAGGATCGAGGCAAATGGGGGAGAAAAATTGGAGAGAAGGAGAGAATGACGGGGACGGAATTGTCTATACGGGTCGCCTTTGTGACATAATCGCGTGAAAACGAGCTCCGTGCTGATTCCTCTTTATTTTTTCTTTTCCTTCACGGCTGCTTCTCGCCATGAATGGTTGCTGCACTCGACCCGTCTCGTTTCGTGGAAAAAAAAAACATTTTTCGATAATGCGGGGACCGACGTCAATTAAAGGCGAATCGCAAGGACGCCTGGAACCAGTTCGATTTGCAACACTCGACCCTTTCTGCCTTTTTTTTTATCTTCGACCGTATACTAATTAGACCAGTTGCATAATGCGCACGATTATTTTTGGCCGTGTGAGATAATATTATGCGAGCAAAGTTTCACCTCATACTTCTGTGGTACAAGTGCGTATCACTATACTGTAGCATAGTTTCGAATTGCAATCTTTGTTCACTGACAATATATTCAGGAATACGAGTTTCCTTTTTATATTCTCTTTTCTCTAGAGCAATTATTGCAATACCGAATATATTAATATAAAGATTACCCCTCCTTATTTGTGCACACCCTTCGATTAGTAATACTTATTGTACTGCTGCATTAAGATAGTACAGTATTTAAAATAAAATTCTGAAATGATAAATGGCAATGGAACAGATTTGGGCGTGGCTGTGCAATTACTATGTTGTCAGAGCAAGATTGTCCACGTGAGATTTTGCGACCAGTTTCGAAAACTGTCATGTATCTGTGCCAAATTTGTGCATGGGCGTGGCTAATGAAACACGAGGACAGTGTCGTTGAAAGTGGTTCTTATAGATGATCCAGATGTAACAAGTATCACTTTCCCCTGCACACTATTGAACCTTATCCCGAGTGTCTATATGCTCGCTTCTTTCCTCTTCATCGTTGAACATTAAAGAAAGAAAGAGGAAGAATTGTTCGCTTATATTTATATTTACCCAGAACTTGCAGGAAGTAAGCCGGTGATACAGTAAATGTTATGTGATTGCAATAAGTAGACAGATGGTATAATTTAATTGTTAATAAGCAGCAACTTTTAGAAAAGACCACTGTCACCAGCAATTACGAAAATACGTGAAAGTTAGTGATTAATTGCACGGAGGCAGTGATTTTGCTTCACCTAGCAGTGTTGATTGTGCAACGAGGTTGACAATCACGTGGAAAAGAAGCCGGAACTCCATAGGAACACTTTCTTACCAGTAAATGTTTCTATCGCAAAATCTCTTCCACAATTGAGCGATACGTATTTAAATGTCTGCTTCCAGAGAAAGCTAAGATGCACACTGCAGTAAATTCAGAAACTTAAAACGTTATAGATATGTAGAATTTTTAAGGAACAGATTGCGATAAAGTTCCAACTGCCAAAATATTGCCTATATAAAGTAGAGAAAGTATCACAGTTCTGAGAAAGCCTCGAAAATCAAATGCGATTCTATTTTATTATAATACTTGCACGCGTTCTTTCATTCAATCCAAGTTATCTACAATACATTTTCGAAATTCAGAAAATGTACAACTTGCATCGAAGCAAGTATTCCATAATTTTTTGAGTCCACACGCTTTTCAGACATCGAAGACTTTCGCAATTCGTTGAAGGAAGTCAGTCCACCCCTGCAGTACGTAGTTTCCGTGGAGGACCCAGGAAAAACGCTGAGAACTTCCGGCACAGTTCGTCAAGAGATCGCTTCTCGTTTGATCGGCGTTTTAAAAGAGGCAATTCGTATTTCTATAAACTTGGCCATTAAAAAAAGAAAAAAATGAAACAATTGGTGTTGATTGAATATCGTTTTGAACAGGTTGATGGAGTGGAACTGAATATGACAGCAGGGTCGAAGGAACGTTTATTTCACTTTGTCAAAGGCTTGAGGGATGAGATGGTGAGGAAATCATACGATAAAAGAATCTTTTTGTCCCTGCCAACGCAGTCGGAGGATCTGGCCAAGCAATTCGATCTTAAGGAATTATCGAAGTGAGTTTTATATAACGGATCTATTAATATTAATAAATTCATTTGACATATGGTAATAAGAATGATTATTTGATATTAGTTGCACCCAAAAAAATTAAACACTGAATATTTCTGCAACTTCAATTTTCTTAACTATCAACAATTGGCTGTGTCATATTAAAATTTATGATCCACAATAATTAATACAAATTTTAATGCGAGATTGGGCTCTCCAAACCTTCAGCAAAATCGTAAGTAAAATGATAATTCACACCCTATCAAATATTCTTTCACTATTTAATATTTTACCAAAAAAAAAGATCAGCGAACATCTTACTAAAAATAGTCCACGTTCTTTCATCTCCTACCAACATCGTTAACTTTCCCACGAGCACTTAAAAAAATGACGCACTGTTCTAAGCCAGACCTAACCCAGACGCGTTCTAAGAAAGTGTCGTCAGTGCAATCAACTTCATGCATTATTGACTATCGGCGTGAGTGAAAACGAATTCAGCAAGAAAAACTACTCGTCCATGTTCGGCGTATCTGTCTAACCTTGTGCCAGTTGTCGGCTCGATAACGCGCCAGGAATGCCGTAACCGAGCCGATGCACCAGTTGATCCGACGATTGTCGTCCGCGGATTTTCATGCGCCATACAATTAGCGGATCGCCGTCGATCCGTTCGGTATTTTTCATTGAATATGGATGAGCGGATCGGGTGCAAGGAACGCTGCCAAAGAATACGAATGAGTTTGCTGACAAAGAAAGTCGTATCGAAGGGGGTACTGACAGAAGAATTGATTGCGCGGTGATAGTCTCACGCACAGTTTATTGCTAATAAAATTGCGAAATGAAAGGTTTCGAAGAATGTCAAGGAAATTGTTCTATCCATCGTGGTAATGACTATTCTGTTTTAATGATTGATTATTTTTTAATTGACAGTCCAATAACGATGCGACTTCATTTTGTTGATAATAATTTGTGCGATTGCATTTGATTGGTTGAACTTATGGAGCAAACCAAAAATGAACCGACTATAGGTCGGTCAATTGTGAATAATTCTAGAAAACAGCTGCGCCAGTGATTCGAATCGTTGGATAGTCAGACTGGGAATATGCCATTGAATGATAGATGAGTTTAGGATCCTCGATTCTGGTCTTGAATGAGATCGTTTTTTAATAGCCCCTCGAGACTAGACTTTGTAGCAACAGTAGTCTTCTTATGAGGTAAATTGCACGTGCCTTTAGCGATGATTTAATTGTGTCTGAACCGAAGCACGTGTTATGTATTTTCAGAAGTGATTCACGATATTCAATAAATCGCCGGACGATTGCTTTTTCAATGTTTTTTATTCTCTTTCACATCCGCAAACGTGCATTAATGCAAATTACCATCTGCAGTTCCGTGTGTTTGCTAATCCAACAGGTACATCGATTTATTCACGATCCCCACGCACTACTTGGTCGAGGATGACGAGGGCTATCGTACGTTTCATCCGTCACGGTTGATGGGCCTTTTCGACATGTTCAACGCTGACAGTTTGATCGACTTGATCAGCGGATTGGGCGCGCCTAAAAGAAAAATCCTTATGTCAGTGCCAGCCAGTGCGTACAAGTTTACGCTGAAGGATCAGGATGACAATGCCCCGAGGGCGCCCACCGTGGAGAACCAGCCGGTTATCATTGATCAGAGACAGGTGCGAAGTCGAACATTGTTGCCGATCAAGTTTATTGAGGATAAATGAAAAATGCGCAGGGATTATATTGATACTATTACTATTACTTTACTTTTACAGCTGTGCGATTTGATGAAAAGCGGAGAATGGACGGTTGAGAGGGATGAAGATCTCACTGCCCCTTATGCGTTTAAGAATAATACATGGATTGCTTTTGACGATAGGATATCGATTGCAATAAAAGTAGGCAATGGTTATTTGGCATTATTATTGAGTTTGACTTTTTATATAGTTTGGAATGGAATTAATGGATTTTATATTTTTTGTTTTAGGGAAAGTATGCTTTGCTGCGAGATCTACCTGGACTTGCGATACGTGACATAGAGAATGACTATAAAACCGACTGCGGTGTACCTCTTACTTATGAAACCCACCATTCTTTTTCGAATTTCAAGAGGAAATCTAGGGCTGCTGTTCTAAATGCTTTGGAAGACGATTTGCATGTAAGTCGGAGAGATTGGAGATTGTTAATTATCGTCTATCGACAAATAGGCTTCCTTCCTGAGAAATAAAACCTTTTACGAAATATCTTTTTCCTTGTTTTCATAGAATTTTACTCGCTTTATGTAGGTTAAAATATTGGAATTATAATCTGATATGATTTGATCCTAAAATCATCAAGATTAAGTTAATTAAGTGGAGAACCAAAAGGCTTCATCGGTATGTGACCATTTAGTGAAAGTACAGATCACTGAATGTACATCAGTAGATGGTGACAGACATTTCATTCCAATTATTATTTAAATTAATTCAAGAAACAATTCAATATCAATTTATAATTTATTAACAGCACATAATTAGAAACGACCATTTTATTACATTTCATTCTACAGCCCCTTTAGAATCTATACAATTTCCGAATTGCACACGAAATTAATTTCTCATTTCAGCAAATTCAATTGGATTATCCAACTAAAGTGAAGTCGTCCAATTTTCGAGTTGTTCGCGTGGTAGACACAGAAGGGCACATTAGGGCAGTTCGAGAAAACATGCAAACTGAGTTTAATTGCCCGAGACAAGGCTACTTCGTCCATCCCAAGAGTTGCAACAGGTAGACATATATTTCCAATAAACAAAATTATGCTCTAATCCATTCTACTTTATCTACAAGAACAAAAATCCATTTGTTTTCACAGATTTTATCGATGCGTTAAATTCAACCAGGAAGTGGAGGACTATTCTGTGTTCGAGTTTGATTGTCCCGCAGGTTTATCCTTCGACGAGCGCACAGAGGTTTGCGTTTGGCCAGGATCAATGCCCGAAGGATCCCCATGCCCTGGCAGCAGCGAAATTGCACCTACAACTCGAGTTAGGTTCGAGTGTCCCTCTAAACCAGGATATTATGCTGATCCTCAGAATCCTCGGTGGTTCTTCGCCTGCATTGATCTAGGTTCATATTTTTCATCAAACGAATTCTTTAATAATCAACGATACACTGCAAATCGTACTGCACACTTCATCGAAAGAAGCTTCAAACTAATATTTAATTGCAACATGCTAAAATAGGAGGACCTGAAGTAACGGCCTACGAATTCCGCTGCCCGTTCGGCCTAATCTTCGACGAGCAGAAACTAGTTTGCGAGTGGCCCTGGTTGGTGCGAGGCTACTCGGACACTGGATACACGAGATCAGAGTACGATAATGGAGGATACGGTGGAGCTGGATCTACTGCAGGCACCGGTGGATATTACACTGGTGGATTGCCTCATGGGTACACAGGAACTACAGGAGGAGGAGGGTATTCTGGGTCGACGAGTGGTTCCAGTTACTCTGCTGCTGGATCAGGATTTTCTGGAGCAGCTGGTGTTGGATATGGTGGCAGTCATGGCTCGTTTGGTCCAGGGGCAGCTGGAGGTGGATACTCCGGGTCTGGAGCAGCAGGATCAGACCACGGACTTGCGTACGGTGGTCAAGGATCTATTGGATACGGTGGAACAACTGGAACTGGATACTCTGGATCAGCAGGGGCTGCAGGCCATGGAATTTCGTATGGTGGTCAAGGAAGTACAGTATACTCTGGTACAACAGGCAGTGGATACTCTGGATCAGCAGGGGCTGCAGGCCATGGAATTACGTACGGAGGTCAGGGAACTACAGGATATACCGGTGGATATGGATCTAAATCAGGAACAGCAGGTCATGGATCTTCGTACGATGGCCAAGGATCTATAGGATATTCAGGGACAACAGGTCATGGATCTTCGTACGGTGGACAAGGATTTACAGGATATTCTGGAACAGTAGGAAAAGGTGGTTACTCTGGAGCTGCAGGTCACGGGTCATCATCCGATCAAGGAACTACTGGATATTCAGGAAAGACCGAAACTGGATACTCCAGTTCGGGAACAGTCAGTCAAGGAGGAACTGTCCATGGATATTCGGGAACTTCTGCAGGAGGCTACGATGGCAAAGGAGGCTCTAGTGGCACAGAGTATACGCGAGTGACGGGGACTGGTCAAATATCTACTGGAACAGGATACTCGGGAGCAGGAAACACTGGCTATTCAGGAACAATTGGAACATATAGTGGGCACGATTATTCGGGGCAAGGAATTATTAGCCACGGTGCTGGATCAGTACACACGGGATCCACTACAGGTGGATATTCAGGATCAGCTGGCACCGTACATGGAGGATACCCTGGAGCATCTGGTACTGGATATCAAGGATCAACTGGCACCGTACATGGAGGATACCCTGGAGCATCTGGTACTGGATATCAAGGATCAACTGGCACCATACACGGAGGATTCTCTGGAGGATCTGATACTGGATATCAAGGATCAACTGGCACTGTACACGGAGGATTCACTGGAACATCTACTTCAGGATATTCAGGATCAACTGGCACTATACACGGAGGACTCTCCGGCGCACCTGGTTCGGGATACTCAGGATCAACTGGGACAGTTTACAGTGGATCCATTGGAGGATCTTCAGATTCAAGAGGCATTTACGGAGGATCTCATGGAACGACTTACTCAGGGTCTCTCGGACCGTCCGGGGGATCATCGAGTGTTGCTCACGCAGGATCCACTGCTGGAACTCAGTTTACTGTAACTGAAGGCTACTCTAAATCAGATGTAAAAGGAGGACACCATCCTGGCTCACCTAGTGTTCAATATCCTGGACCTTCTTATGGATCTACAACTCCAGCACCTGTCGGAATCGATTATTCAGGAGTGATTGGACATGGATATACTGGGCAAGCAGGAACGAAATACTCAGGAGATCAAGGTGGATCTTCTGTGCCTGGACAAGATATCACGTTTGGTACCCACCCGTCACAGTCACCGATTTATGTTTCTGCTGGCACTACTGGAACTGGAATTGGATCTGCCGGAGTAACAAGTATCCATGCGCAAACACGTAAGTCCATACATTATTTTGGTTTCTAAGTGCTATTTATAGCCTTGCATGTAGAACATACAGGAAATGCTGGTCTGCAAATTGATTAAACCCATTTCGATTTCCGTTACAGCTGGGCCCATCATCGTAGAGAAACCTGATCAGCCAAATTGCGTCTCCTTAAATTGCTACGGAGGCAACATACCATCCGGTGGCCAAACCTATGGAACAGATTCATATCTATCCACCCACGGTGCTACTTCTGGAACAAACATTTACCAAGGTACTAGCGGGTACACTGCTGGTCTGAATACCACTTTCACCGGAAATCATGTACCTGCTTTCGGTGGTACAACGTACCATGGAGGCATCACGCCAGGCTTTGGTCAAACAGTCATCACAGAACATAATATTCAAGGATCTGTAGTTACCGGAAGTTCCACTCCTGGTACTCTCATTACTTATGGCGACACTTCCGGCTTAGTGACATCAGGAGTTTCTGATCAAGGCAGTATATTAACTGGAGGCAGCCATCCAGGATATATCAAAACTGGCTCTGGTACGCCCGGCTACGTAATCTATAACGGAGCGAAGACTATTCATTCTGGTTCATCCAGCGCTGGAACAGCAGTCTACGGAACATCTTCGCCGGGAGTCGTAGTGACTGGAACACCCTCTTCTGGAACAGTGATAAAAGGGCAATCGAGTCCTGGAATAGTCTTGTCAGGCCAAACAATATCTGGCGGATCTATCGACCAAGGCACTATTGCTGGATCCACCGGGCATCGAATAGTCCCTGATTCAGGTGTAACGCACCAAGGTGGTATCCCTGGATCTACCTATGGAACAAAGATTGGACACCCATCATCCACGTACGACCACACTACTACTGGTTACAGGATTAATGAGTATCACGATAACGGAGGACGTGGTACAATTAAATTCAACAACGGCGATGTGACTACCAAGTACACGGAGAATGACATTCCAGACTACAGGCCAGCTGGAGGAATAATTCCTCCGGACACTCTTATCCCTGGAAGTAAACTCGTTCCCGGTGGAAGCACTCCTTCTGGATTCACGAAGACAGGACCTACTAAAACGGGCTTCACCGCTGGAACATCGGGCTCTGGTGGAAGTTACGTAGTCAGTCCTGGAAGGACACGACCAACGTCTAACCTTGATAATATAGGCGCCAAGGCTTTCGAAGGAAACGTGGCGGGATATACCAGAACGTCCACCGAAGGCACGTCGAGAGTTGACGCAACACACGGTCAAGATTCCACTCATGTGGACACGTCGAGGATCACCCTTGGACCCTCGAAGAACACTGAATATTCTTATCCCACCCCTAGTATTCCATTCGAAACTGGCGTGACGAAGAATTTACTTATTTCTTCCACGGAAGGTAGCGCGATTGGTTCAACCACTCCCACGCCCTTCTTAAATGTTGAAGTATACAATACACCAAGAGCAGGTGAATTTGTGCTCCATGGTTCACCTGGATTAGCGAGTACTTATGAAAGACCCAGAGAATTTACTAAGGCTCCTGTCCCAACCGGTACACCTGTGCTTTACACCACTGGATCTTTGGAGAACTACAAGACCACTGTGTTCCAAGCAGCCAAAATTCCAGTGGCCATTTCCACAGTGCAACCAGTGATCGATACTGGGTACCAGACTGTCGTATCTTCGACACCGATACCTGTGACCCTAACAGAGGATAAATATGGTGGAGGTATTCAAACTGGGTCTCAATTTGAGTATGGAACGAGGACGCAACAGGGCGGATACCAGAATCGTTACGTCTCCAGCACTACACCCTCGTCGGTATTTGGAGTGTCTTCGTTGCATCCTGCGAAATCACAGGTATGCTTGTTTTAATTAATTCGCAATTGTGATGATAGAAAAAACACTGTTATAATATTTCTATGTCACTTATTGTAATTTTTCTGTGCTTCTATAGATTAATTATGGATCTACCACTGATTCATCAGCATACTTTGACTCGACTTCGAAAAACGTATACAGCACGCCAGGCTCACTGAAACCACAGGTTCATTAAAACAATCATTTATCAATTTCCATAAAATATGCTCTACGTAATATTTATTGAAAGTATTCTAATTTTCAGACTCAGTACTTGCCAGGTGATTCCATCTCTCCAGGCATCGGTGTGACGTACAGAAAACCATTTCCACTGCCTGATGTTACCTATCAATACTCAACACCGATCCCACCTATGACTAATATCGGCTCCCCAGCGAACGTAGCAATTTCGAGAGACCAAGTAGGAAAGCTTATCACTAATTACAACAGAGGTACCACGAAGTACATCCCAAGCGAGTACGACGTCTACACACCTGGATCCACTTCCGGAGCTAGTTACTCCAGAACGCAATCGTCTACCACGTCGTTGTTCCGACCCAATTACGGATCATCAACGCCAGCCCCGATCGGCAGGATCCAATCATCATTCCCAGGGACGACTAACTGGAAACCTACTTCGATCAGTACTTACCAAACCACTGGCAAGACTACAGCAGTGGGTAAAGGAAAGGTGATCGTGAAATGGAGCGATTTGCATCCTCTTTTACTCGGAAAGCTCGGAGCGGAATGCACCTGCAGAGGAGATCCTTTCGCCAACCTCCGCGGTCCAGGTTCCAAGTTGATCGATTCGTCCAAGGGCAGGGTTGACCTGTCCAATTACGACGAATCCGAAATCTATGTGGATCTCGAAAAGGAGGCATCCTACGAGGATAATGACTATGTCACCACCTACGAGTCGTCTTCCGCGAATCCGGTTAAAATCTGGAACAACGAGATTCCTCAATTGCCCAGTTCCCCAAGCATCCAACTTGCTCAAAAATCTTTGTCCACTTCTCTATCCAGCGTCGCCCCCTTCGCGAATCTAGATGTTCGATCTGGGGTTTCAGGAACGTCATCCAATCATGGATTCTCTGGCAATTACAGATCCGGAAAGAGTTTGACTAGCTTCGAAGCTTCGTCTGATGCAGATAGCCAGAGCTCGTCTGCAGATTACTTTGCAGGGGACGGTGTGTCTGAGGAAACTCTTGAAGGAGCCACTAATTGTGCCAGACCAGGTCTATTCAGACACCCCAACTTTTGTAATAAATTCTATGCCTGCCACTGGGACGAGTGGAAGAAGAAGTTCACTCTCCACGTGTTCAACTGCCCTGTACATTTAACATTCGACAATGGGATGGGTGCTTGCAATTGGCCTAGCATGGGACCAGCCTGTCAGGACGATAATTTGTTAGTTTAGATTGTTCACATCGATCTTCGGTATCGCGACAGCCATCTTCTTCTTCTGTATACAGGGAATGTGAAAGACTGTGATGGAAAATTGTTGCCACGAAACGGTAGTTTCGTTTTTTATTTTTTTGCTAGGCTTCGAATGCCTCATTTTTAATTTTCTTATTATTGTCTTGATCTTTACTTAATTTGGTGACATAAAAATTGCTATTATCGAGATTTCTCTTCGTAGATTTTTATTCACTTCACTAATTGTTGGATTTTCAGTATACCGCATCTTGCCAGAATCTTTAATACCAAGTTACTGAAACAATTTCCAAATGTATACTAGTTAATAATTTGTTCGAGTTCGATGCGTGTACATTCATTGAGGGAAAACGAAAAGCCTGAGGTAATGGTTAATTATAACGTGGTAACGGTTTATTCTCAATTTCTTTGCATACCATTGAAACACGTGGAACGAGCGTAACAGAATTCTTTCTCGGGGCAACAAGAATGGAAACAGAGAAGAAGAAAGATCCAAGGCGATCGAGGTGCCATGCGAAAGCACAGTGTCCAGAGTGAAAGTCAAGCTGTGCTCACCGATCCAAATCGCGGGAGAAGTCGATGGTGTGTGGCCATTCGATATTATAGACGAACCATTGTAAATAATATTCTCCGCTTTTCCAAATTTGTAAATAAGAGAAAATTATTTTATCCATGAAAAAGAATGAGGAGAAAAGTTGGGCAGCTAATAAGTTCAATTTAAAATCAATTTTATGGATGATCTTATAGTTTGGAATTATTGGTGATTTTATAACATCAAATTATTGCTCGATTGTCTTTTTTTTGGTCACAGATAACGAGCAGAGAATTTTTTTTTAAAGATTATCGAAGAGTCATTGGTGATTTATTTTTGTATATACTTAGAGAGGTGTGTATTGATATCGATAACGCGGTTCGAATAACTAAGGTACACCTTGAATTAATTTACCTTCATTTCCGGATTTCTCGAGCTTCCTATTCGATGGATGGATGCCAATTTTAACGTTCTTTATGCACTACTTAAGCTTGCTCTGTGTTCATTTCGTTCCTATCTCTCTACTACTTTCCCACTTCCTCTTGATGCAATTATTATTTATTATACCGCTCGTTACAATACTTAGGGCTTAAGGATATTTTGCACACGTTGGTCGAAGCTTTGATAATAATTGAGCCATTTTATCGTCGTTGACCAATGTAATATTACGAACTTGGAATAAATGTGATAAAAATTAGATTGCAAATTGTACCAACTCTAGTGAGGGAACTTGATTGAAGAATTGAAACTATTGGCACTTCCGGTATTAATGAACTTGCATTAAATGAAACATTTCCAATGTGTCCCGTTACATTATGAAAATAGCCTCGACACGTTGAAAGTCCTATCAACCGCGCTGTCGTAATTCATATTCCATGGAGGACGTTGGATAGGCGCGTGAATAATTAATCCTACACTCGAGATTTTATCATTCTTCTTTTCACCTTCTTAAATCAGATAAATATTTAAAAAAATGCTTGAGCAAATTATCATGGGAATAAAAGCGCCGTCCACGAAATTCGACAACAGGTGTCTTAAATTGGTAGAATATTTTAAACAGGTAACTCATTAGCATAGAAAGTAGTGCACCGTAAAAAAAATCTCGTAAAACGCAATCTCTTCGCGTTAATCACAATCAGTGGAATGATAAACCACGATCACGAGTATAACAATTTTCATCGTGTTTTATAAATAATTTATCCAAGATACAACGATGAGAGGCATGTTAATTTCCAGTTTACGGGGGATATCGTGCATGCAACGAGCACGAACATCTTTCGTTTTCCACCGTAATTAATCGTAAAAATAATTGGAATGCTGCAGCGATTTGATATGCGCAAGTTTCTGCCATTTCTTGCATCACTGAAGTTTCGAAAGTTGCCAATAATCCAAACAGTATTCTACGATAATAGTTACGTTGAGTAACGATGGTTCAAGAATTATACGTTATAAAATATTACATTTCTCGAAACATTGGCAATTTAAATAATTTTAATTAGAGCATGTTTTATTTCCTGTGAAAGGAAATGGAGAGTCTGTGGGGAAAAAGGAACGAAGAAGGAGGTCAGTAGAGTTACATTCTGCCTCCAGTGACCCACTGATACATTTTCATTGGCCCAGTAAGTGGGTATCGACAAATAAACACATTTTTAAGAAGGTGGTAATACTTTGAACATTAAAAATCTACTCATTTATACTTAATTAGAGCTTCGATATTATTTCATTTGACATTTTCTCCTACCACGCATATTATTATAGCTCACGTGGGTCTAACAGATGTTACGTAGCGTATGTGTTACAAAATAAAATTGTCGCAGTTGAACATGAAAGTGAGCGATTTGCAAAGAGGAAGCAGGAAGAACTGTAGCGTCTCTAATTTATAGAATTTTCTCTAAAAACGGGCAATCTCTTGAAGCAACGGATACACGATTCTCGTAATTATGAACTCATACTTTCGTATGTCGTTTTGGTCCCTTCCAGTGTAATTCATAGATTGCGCAAAACTTGCACGTTCTCCAGAGAAAGAGCAGTTGTTTGACGGGATAGGAGCGAGCTAAAATCTTGTCTCGCAACGAAATGTACCTTTCCATCGTGTATGATTTAATTGGTATCGCCTCCCTGGTGGAAAATAATTTTGCATTAATCGTTAAGACAAGTAAATTTATGCATAACTTATCTGCAAAAAAAAAACCGACGGCACTTTCAGTATCATGTATAACTAGTGAACGCAACGCGAGTCTGAGATACAGTTTGATATAAACGAGATAACGCAAGCCGAAAGCCAAAGTGAAAGTTATTTTTCATGATGTATAGCAATCGATATATCCTAGGCTGGAACCTTGTTCCGATCAAAGATTAGGTCGTGGCAATTTTTACATGCATTTCCATACGTTCCAAGTAGAAGAAAAACTTGTTTGATGGTATGCATGCAATGAATCGCGCGGCTATCAATATTCGCATGAAGAGGAAACGATTGCATAGGATTATTCGAATCGAATGTCATTCGAATGGCTGGAAAAATTTCAAACATTTGTAACACCCAATCAACAAAAGGAACACCGTTATCATTGTGTCAGAGAATGAACTTCAAGCTTCCACCTTCAATTCTATTTATCACCGAGAAGCTTGCCAGACCAAGCTTTCAGTAACAAAAGTCTTACTATACATCTGCTATTGGCAGTCCCCAACTAACGTTGGTGAAAGAAGTGGGGACGTAAGACCGGAGTACCTACTCGGCATGAGGAAAAGAAAGGAACTAGACGGGGGAGGAAAGATATTGGAGGTGGCTTCAAGACCAAGTTGTCCGTGCTCCAAGGTAATATAAAGGCGTACGTCGACTTCACCTGGTTCAACTTACCTGGAACATCGAACAGCAGCTGCGCTGTCCAGCACGACGGACAGCATCCACCAGTGCCACACCACTTTCTACCATCATGTAAGTCCTTTTCATTAATCAATTGTTAAGTCACCCGTTCGTTATTAACTGTGGAAATTCGTTGAATTGGTTTGCATCGGCGTAGTTCGACGTTCGGCTAAATAAATATCAAGCCGGTGATCGTGGGACTCGAATTTAGTAATTGACGCGGAGTCATGGCAAAATTTTTCATTCTGTTCGTGGAGATTAGTGCGATTGTGGTGGATGCGTGTGAAAAGTAGTGTTAAATAAAGTAAGTATTTAGATTGGTATAGTGGAGGTTTTCAAAGATTTAATATATCTCACAAGCGGGTTGTCGGATTTTAATAAACATCATTTTCACTTTCAATTTTTAGATTTTATAAGAGTATAGATAAAATGATAAAAGTGGGGCGTACATTTAAAGTTAGAATATTCAAGTGCGCATGATTAAATTATATGTTAACTTACACAATGAAAATGTACATTTTACCAACGCAACGATCACGTTCGTACGAATTGCGTTTCAGTTGCTCTACCAAAATAACAATCAACAACTGATGGGGAATTTCCTTAATGAGTCAAGAAGGTTATTCAACATTTAAACGAACTTTATCTCGTCCATTTATAGCGTCCAATAAATGCATCGTATTGCGCGTCGTATTATCGTGTATGCAGATATGTTGCATAAGGTGAGCAATGTCACGCTCTGACACGATTAAGATTTATGATGATCATTCCTGCTAGGTCACTTAAGCAATTGAACAATATTTCAAACATTTTCTAAGGGATCTACACGATACTTTAAAAAAGACATCAAACTGTCAAAGTACATCGCTTATAAACATTTATTAAATTCCATCGTCGAAGAATAAGAATATGAATTAATATCCTTATACAGGAAATATCCTTTGAATTCCCCGATGATTTGTTTTTGTTAATTTTTTTTTCAACCGTTCATAACCGAGCCTGTAATTGGAACGCATTATCTCCACGTCCTGTTGCATGTAAAAAGCTAAATGGCTTTTACGTAACAAGTCGATTAAAGTCGTTTCTATAGACAGCAATAAAAGTCCAGACACCAACATAGATCTTGCAGTTAATTTCGATGCTCTAGAATAGTCTTGGGTGTTTGCAGGAAACAAGTAACAAATCAATCCAGATATTTCGATGACTAACAGAGCAAGGAAAATAGTTTTTCTGTATCCTTTAGAATAGTGTAGTATAAATGCGCGTACGCATTTTATTTTCATTCCAAGCTCCTAACAATCACCGCAGAAAAATTATAAATTAATCGTGAGTGTTAATGGTGGATAGGAATTGTCAACTGCATTGTTATTCCGGTTCAACGTGGGCGACAGAAACGTGTCGCGCGTGAGATCCTTGCCTTGAAATCCGTGAAAGTGAAAGGATTTCTGATTTTATCTCACAGAAATAAATGCGATTCAGAGGGTTGAAAGTGCATTGTACTATTCTCATTCTGTGTCGTGCTCTTTATTTTTATCCTTCATCCTTTAATTAACGTTCTCGAGCTGCTGAAGAAAGAAAACATGCAACTCCTTTCCAATTGTCGTAGAATTAATTAATCAATCCTTTTGTTACTCACGAGGAATTGTTTTTTTCTTTGAGATAGAATGTTTCTACTTTTAAATTATTATCACAGCGATAGCGATAGAACGGTGCCAATTAATTGAACGTAGTTAATGTAGATTTAGAAAGAAAATATGTGGTAGAGACCGAGTTGTTAAAAAAACTAACGATAAGTTAAAGATAACGTGTACCGAAGCTGTGAAACACGACTTTCTCCAGATACAAATAGAAAGTTTAGCATGATTGGCGTGGCTGATAGTGCTTGACAGACCATGGTCTCTTCTTCTTTACCTCACAATGTATACATACATACAAGTCCGGTTAATAGAGCGAGAACACAGGCTGCAATAAATTTTCCGGTCAATTTGATAAATCATCATGAAATTATTATACAGTGACCCAAACTCAGTAAATATACAGTTACTATATTTCTCTAATTGTATCAGCTGGAAAATAATAATTTATGTGACTCGTAAAAGACAATTACTTAATTGAACATTGTATAGTGCGTACTTGAACAGTGTTTAATTCCATTGTCTTTCAAATATCTGTATTAAATGAGTTTCACTTTGAATAATATCTGGTGCACGGCAGAAAGTCGCGATTTCACTTGACAGATAAGCAAAACGAGTGCACACGTTCGAAAACGAAAGCAGCTCGAGATAAGGAATGATCGAAGTAAACGAACAAAGAAAGATGAAAAGGCGAAGCAGAGAGAGAAGTAGCCGCGAGCAGTGAAAGTAGCGAACCAGGTTGAACTTTGCCGTGAATGGCCAGGCCGGTCATTTAACGCAAGCCGAAAGGGAAAAAATAAATGAGATGAAATTGTAAAAATACCCCGGACGCCCACTTGAACTCTTGCGTAAGAACCAGTCACCGATTTATTTTTCATAATTAGTGTTTCGGGTATTACAAGTCTATAATGTGGCAGTTTTCATAAGGCAGGAATCCAAGTTTCATGTTTTCTGATTGAACAGGCAAAAATACATGTAAATACATTCATGATTAACTAAGCATGAGAAACGATGTGCAAAAGCAGTGAGTCATAAGCAACTATTTGGAACTGCACGAAGGCTTAAACAATTGGCAGTCCTCGTTGAACAATTGACGGACGTTATAGAAAGAAGCAAAATGTAATTGGATTATAGTGATTTATTATATTGTTTGGACAGTTATTAGAATTTTTTTTTATTTATTTCCAGGGTGGTGTGGTCGCTGTTGTTTCTGACAACAACCATTCTGGCGGAAGCGGCGGTACCGGATCCACCTTCCGGTATCACAACTGTTGGTTCCAAGAAATTGGCCACTGCTGCTGACTGCGCTGGAGTTGTTGCTTTTTCAGCAACCCAGGCTTCTGTCGATGTAAGCGGCTATGCATTATTTAAATAATTGAAAACGGGCCAATAGATTCTGTTCTAGAAATTTCTATTCCATTCAAATGCTAAATGACTTCATTTTAAATAATATTGTGGAATTATGATTCTTTAAGCTGTGAAAGATTATTAACACAACATTTAATACTAAATCTAAATGAAATGAAAAGGAAGATTCCTATTATAAACTGTTAAATAGATAGATATGTCGTAATTGTGTTCTCCATTGTGTTCTCTCCAGCATGCCAGAGTTGTCCTCTCCGAGACGCTGGTCGACAAAGGCGTGGGTTACGTTGCCCAAACTGGAACTTTCATCACCCACTGTCCAGGCCTGTACCAATTCAGTTTCGCCGGTTATGGAAGCACCGATCTTCGGCTCACTCTGAAAAAGAAGTTGAACAATTCCGACAGCTGGACACCCGTAGTCAGCACCGGTTCTGGAGGTGGTGCTAATTTGGTTTTGCTGGATGTCGAAGCTGGGGATCAGCTCGCAGTCTTCGTCGATGCCGGAAAAATAACCGACGGTGTCACGTTTTCTGGATACCGAATTGCCAAAAAATAATCAACCAAGACGATGATTAATTGAACCAAAAACGAATACGAAGATTAGAGTTTGAAGAAAATGGAACAATTTTGGGAGAACATTGGAAGATTTAATCTACTTAAGACGAAGCCAAATTACAATGATAACCGCGAGATTGTTCTTTTTAAAAGAAGATAGAGAAGACAGAAGGTAATTGTTCACGGATCGTCGTTTATTGTTATTCGAAATATTCTCAAGATGATTACTGAAATTCTTGGAATAACTTCTCAAAATCGATCTTATGCGAAGAAGACATTGAGTCTTCCCGGGTGAGCATTTTTAGATTTGATGCTGCTTCTAATTGAAATTGAAAAATATTCGATCCGAACGGTTTCAATCTTCTCCATGAACTTAACGTTCTGTGATAGCTCTCCTTCAACATTCATCTTTCTTACGATCTCGTAATTTCACTGATCTCCTGTTTTTAATATTCAAGATCGCATCGGCACGGATCACTGAAATTGCGAAACACGCCGACCGACAAGAAATCGGTATACTATTTTCTGTACTCTTTCTTTCCTCTAATTTTTCATCTTCTTTCTTCTGCAAATCTATTCTATCTTTTACAAGTTACCATTTCACTCTCAAATTTCCTTTCGTATTTTTATCAATACTCTGTTTCCCTTTTCTGTAACAATAATTTCTTTCGTTCTGTTACTATATCTATCCACTTTTCCTTTTCCATCTAACTCTTTCTTTGTATATTTTCTTCTGTGGCTATTCTTCCTTGTTCTAGTGCCTTATTCTTATGAGTTTTAATTTTCTTTCCCACGACTATTCTACTCTTTTCTTTACTTCTGTACTATCCTGAAATACCTATCAGTATTAAAGTGTCAAAATTGGCTTGGACTTGCCATAAAATGAACGATACGTAAATCTACTTTCTCCTTCTTTCATTCGTTTTTCAAGAATCTTAATTTGCATGCCTTCTCCCCTACATTTTACTTTCTCCTATGATACTATAATTATGCACTCTGCTATACTACTTTCAACTAGTCTTTGCTCTCTTTACAAACTTTCTCCACAGTTTACGTATCCCTTACTATTTTAAATCCGCCATTTCTTTTTCTTTGCATGTAAACTAAAGAATGCTAAAGTACCTGAAAGTCTGCACACTATTCAGATCTCTCTCTCTTCTTTTTCTTACTCTGTTCTACTGCTTCTCTTCTTTACAGTGTCTATTTGTGCTACATCTTTACTATGAAAATTATTTTCCGTATTATGTTACCCATTTTGTCGTCTGCTATGATTTATTAAGTTTGTGCATTTGTCTATGCTATTTTTATTCTTTTCCAATTTTATTTCAACTCTGTCTTTACTCTCGTACATTCTACTCTTTTCTTCTCGTCTTTCTATACTATTCTGTTCAAATTTCTTCACTTTAGAGACCATTCATTTTCGTTCTCATTTTTTCCCTTTCTGATATACTATATTCTCTCTCTCTGTTTCTTTCTCTTTCGTTTTCGCTTTCTTTCTGAATTTATTCTTGCTGTTTCTTCTTCTAAACTGATTTCTCCTACCTGTCTCTAAGCCTGTACATATTTTACGTTCTAAAAAATTCTGAAACTTTGCTGAACCTCATTCCTTTTTTCTTTAATTCTGTCTCTTCCAATTTTGTAAATACTGCTAAGTACTTTCTAATTATCTGCTTACATTCTATGTGTCTATCGCTTCCTTACCTCTGCCTCTCTCTTCACTCAATCTTTCTTGCGCTGAAAAATACCAATTTTGTTTCTACAAATTTATTCTAGTCTCATTATCTGCATATCAATATGATTAGATCGATACAATCGATCCGATACGATTTAACACTCCAATAATACTGTGTACCTTACTTTGCAACGAGTCTTCCTTCTTCTTCTTCTTCGAAAAGACTCCCTTCTTCTTCTTCTCTTTTTCTATTCTTTTCTTACACCTATCTTTTCTATTTTCTTTAAATCTCTGTCCTCGTGCTGCGTCTGCATTCTTTTTCTTAATTTCTACTCTTCTATTCTATCAAAATTTGTTTCAGCAAATTTTTACCTTCTTTCCGCCTTTCCTTCCTTCTACTTTCTCCTATGTTTTAACGCAATCTTACACGTACTCTTTCACACGGTGAAAGAATTATCTGCATGCAATTCGAAAGCATGACAGCGAAAAGAATATGCCATAAAACGGAAGTGCATAGTTCCGCACCATTTTGGACCAGGAAACCGTGTTTCCTCTTGCCTTCTCTTACGTCTAGTCTAGTTTTCCCACCTACAATTACACGAATCTATCCTAAAAAGAAAAGGAAGCTATGTACATATAACAAAAATAACGCGTGATTCTCCTCATGCTGTGATTTACATATATTATACGCGTTCGACCGAATTCCAAGGCTCACTATACTTTATCGAAGCTAATGTTACTTATTTCAACTTTACTAATACCTTAACTCTACCTTTCGCAACATTTAAAACACGATCAATTGTTCCCTGTACAAGATTAAAGTTACTTTTAATTTCTTCTGTAAAGTGTTCTGTAAAGTCAAAGTTACTCAATCGATTCTAATAATTTTCGTTTATTATTGGTCCTGGATTAAAAGGCTGGAGGAATTATCTTTACAGTTCGAAAAGAAATTAATTTTTGTCCGGTTCTTTGGGATAAATTGAAGGGAAATGATTTGATTGGAGATTACACAATTGTTGCTCGCCATATGTCTCGACTATCTGTTTGTAATAAACAAATAGCTCTCGTATTTCTTTTTATACATTCTATTCTACCTCTTTCTATCTACCAACTTTTCTTCTCTCTTTCCAATTTTCTCCTATCTTTTACCTGAACATATCGACATACTATTGTGTCTTCCTTTCACACTGTTTTACTCGATCTTTTCTTGCTATCACAGCAGTTACGTTGTCGAGAAGTTTCCCATGAAACAATACAAATTACATTCACCCTTTTCAACGTGGAAAAACTGTGAAACTGCGAACAGTGCGCTTTCCAGTTTATTTTTATTTTTATAACATTCACAATTACAAGCATAACTTTACTTCGCATAGAAGAAAATAATATAAAATGAATATAGAATTGAATGAAAGCATTGTAATCAAAAGAGATGATGAATTTCTTAGAAAATTCGCCCTCCTAATTTCAGAATAGAAAAAATGCCATTTGTTCTATTAAATATTGAGCTCCACGCTTCCGCCTAGAAGTTCTTTGTACTGTCCCAATACAGGATAGACCTCCTCCTCTAAAAACTCGACCACTTGCTCGGGTGCTCTACCGACGAATGTTCGAGGATCCAAAAGATCGCTCAGTTGATCGAGGATCGGTGTGAAGTAAGGATCGTTCTTGATCCTCTCGACCAAGTCGTTGTCTTTACCGTGCTGCTTTACCTGTGCGCCTGCTTCGTGCGACAGCACCCTTATTTTCTCGTGACAAACCTATAAACAAAAAACGAAAATAGAATGGATTGATTAATTATCAGAAAATTTGATACTCACCTGTCTATCGCCTCCGGCTTTCACCATAGCCATTATTATATTTTCCGCGGTCATGAAGGGCAATTCTTGGGCGATGTGCCTGGCAATCACTTTAGGATAGACTACCATTCCCTCGGTAATATTCTGTAGAGTCATCAGGATCACATCGGCCGATAAGAACGCTTCTGACAAAGTGATTCTCCTGTTAGCAGAATCGTCCAGCGTTCTTTCCATCCATTGAGTAGCCGCCGTTTGCAAAGCGTTGCTGGCCAGAGTCATTAAATGCCGCGCTATACTACAGCATCTCTCTGAACGCATTGGATTCCTTTTGTACGGCATCGCACTAGATCCAATCTGGGTACTTTCGAAAGGCTCCTCCAGCTCTTTCATGTTAGCTAAAAGCCGAATGTCACTGCATATCTGGAAAGGATTTTATTAGATTTATTTACATTATATTTTACATTTTTTGGGGGAGAAAAATGGAATGATAAAATTGCTTATCAACCTTGTGGACGGTGGAACCCAAAGAACTCAAAGCATTCAAACATTCCACGTCGACTTTTCTACTGTAGGTTTGCCCTGTTACAGGATAGTGTTTCTCGAAACCAGCCATCTTCGTTACCAGTCGATCTAACTCTTTCACTTTCTCTCCATCACCTGACGAAGTAAGAAAAACAATGAACAAAAGTATATGCTTAATTAAGTATCCGAGTTTTTTGAGAGGGACGCACTATTACAACTTAAGAACAAACTATGCGATTTCTGTCATGTTTAGTGCCATTTTAATTGCGAGAATCTCAAGAGTTCATTAAAATTAATTTCATAAAGATTAAACAGAAACTAAGAGTATTGTATTTGCCGTGTGCAGAAAATGTTCCTTGTAGCTTCTTGAAGGCGACTCTCCGCGGCGATTTTATTATTATTATTAACTTTGAACAAAAATACAGAAAAAAGGAATGTGAAATTTACTGAAAAATATATGTGAAGAGATAGCGAGGAGTATACCGTTGAATTTGCCGTTTGGCCCATTCCGATATCTCAATTAGTTTCCGAGATATAAGCGTTTAAAGTTAAAGCGTTTAAAGGCATTTAAATGCCGCGACGTGACCTACATGTCTTCCTGGAACTGGACAGATTTCGCAGAATCGCGTCTGGCCACTGTCTACGTTTTTTTCCTAGAATCGGAAAGAATCCGCTGACTCGGCGTGTCTGCGTTTTTTGCTTGGACACCTGCGAGGGATGTAGGTCAGTTACGCGGTGAGGTAGGTCAGTTACGCGGCGCGAAAACATTAGAAATTACCCCTTTCTTTGCACGGCGATATCTCAGGAACCGGAAGTCGTATCGAGTTCAACCAAAAACCGTTTTAAAGAGGAAGAAAGCGCGCTTCTAATGAGACCCGGCTGGATAAAAAGTAATGCATATCTTCGGAGTTACAGCGGTTCAAAGTCCGTGCAGTTGTAATACTTAACATTCAAGTTTCTAGCCACGATTTCTAGCCTCCGATATTTGGCTGTGGTCCGGACAGCCTTTTGAAAGGGTCGCCTTCAACATATTACAAAGGATGATGGATGAAATCGCTTAGCTTTTCGTTATGTTATAATAGTACGTCGATCTCCGAAAACTCGGACACTGCACGGCGATGTATAAATGGACCCTTAATCGAAGTGTTCATAAGTATTACAGTAAACCGTCGAACTTATTTTGTGAACAATCGTCAGTTATGTATACCGTTGAACAATTGAAGGAACGAAGCTTGGGTGCCAGTGGTTCCTTTCACACCCCGAAACTTTAAGTCATCCCTGGCACGACGAAGAGCCCTTTCGTCCATCAACAGATCGTGAAGCCACAAGGTAGCTCGTTTTCCAACAGTCGTAAGTTGAGCTGGTTGCAGATGAGTAAATCCTAGAGTCGGCAGATCGCGATATTCCATGGCGAATTTCGATAGGCGTGACAAAACGTTCGCCAATTTCGGGAGGAGGATATCGAATCCTTGGCGAAGAATTATTAGATCCTTCGAAGAATTGTTATATCTATTATGTATCGCACGCTTTGGTTTTATTTAATAGTCGTTATGTTGTCTCTGGTACCGTGTTATCGCCAACGTAGCAACTGGTAGCGCCTAA
This sequence comes from Holcopasites calliopsidis, assembly GCA_023838395.1. Lineage (NCBI taxonomy): Eukaryota > Metazoa > Arthropoda > Insecta > Hymenoptera > Apidae > Holcopasites > Holcopasites calliopsidis. The sequence goes on along the minus strand of JALHAQ010000012.1, from coordinate 4,481,130 downwards.
ATGAATTATTGGAGCAGCTTTCGGGCATTGATTCCCAAAAACGTGGACGTGGGCCATAACGTCGTGTCTGGTTGCTTTTTCTTCTTTTGCTGCTGCCTCGAAGTCGATGTCATTTACATGAGCCTCCATTTCAAGTATTTGCTCTGCAGTTATCGCCAGACCGAGCTCCTAAAATTATAACCAGCAATAAGTATGAACAATCATTCATGTTGGACGAAAATTTGGATAGTTCACTAACAGAGAAATATTGCCAAATTATTGGACTACAATAGATAATAGATACCTAGATAAAACCAATCGTAATCGCTCCATTAACTTATAAATCATAATTTGCAAAGGAAACATTCTAAGAAGCAGGTGACTGGCATAATTAAGAAAATTATATATTAAATAACAATGGGCGTATTACATTTCACTTGCAATTGAATAAAATAGGAAAGACTAGCATATTTGATGTAATAGTATTTTGATAAACGGTTAGTTAAATTTAACGATTGAACAACAAATTATTCGTACATGATCAAATAAATGAATCAATGAATAATGAAGTAAATGATTAAAGAAGAAAAACTTATTTTGTAATCATGAGAAACAATAATAATTAGACCAATGGTATCTCTACAAATAATTACGTGAAGTGTAATTATACCAAATTGTAAAGTACGAATGGTTACGAATAGAAATAGCAATAAATGTTCGATTCCGACGCCAGCAAGCTATATTATCGTCAGTGTGATAATGGAGTATAAATGTGCAGGTGCTTTCTACACGTCTTATCCCTCTTTCGTGGTACGCTGTATCATCTGATTAGATAAAGAGGGCTTGGTACTGGGTCGAAAGCGTCTAACACGCGTTCATTTCATTCGGTTTACCTGTTCTCATCGTGAAAAGTTCACGTCGGAACAGTAATTATGGTGTCCTTAGAAAGTGTCGCCGGTATAGTGATAAAAGTTCTCAAGTTGGTGAGGAAATTGTTTATTTGTTAAATACTTTATCCACAAAAAAATGGAGTAAATAGATCATTTGTGAACACAGAGCTGAATAAAATTGTGCTTCAAACAATAGAGATTGAAGTTTAATATTAAGTGACGAACGGTTAAAAAATACTTTTCAACGGCTGATCGATCAAGTTTTGTAATTAATTTCAATTCATTAAAAAAATAACTGAGCATACGTAGAAGTGTTTCATTCTCAATTTGCTTGATGAGAGAAATAATTACGCACATCTATTGAAATTATAAAATTACTTATTGTTATCAAAGAATAACATTGCGTGGTTTCTAAAAATATTCTTTTACGGAGAATACCTTCTGTCTGTAAGTTACAAGATATATTTACTAAGTCTTACGAAATCATGGCTAACGATGATTTATTGGATCTCACATTCCCATGGTATGAAGAATTTTAATTTTTAAACAGTGGCCACATTTTCACGATAATGTAACATTAATCCATCGATCGTGTTAAAAATTGGATTAACATTCATCGATTAGCGTAATGCAACCACGTTGGTAAATCATTCCAACTGGACTCATTCAAGAAACATTTATACATAGTTCTATGATTCATTAAAGTCCTTATCGGCGAACGATAAGGAACTTTGTTTACAGTGCGATACGACGCCCTTTTTTTCCACAGTACAGTATCATAAGCGTACTACTTTTCACTAGAATCAATTTTTTTCCTGAAGAATTAAGAAACGAATTACAGAAATGTATTCTTCCTTATGAGAAACATACGCTTTTTACTAATTGATACAATTACATTTTAACATATCTTGCAACTACTCTGTGCACACAAATTACGATAAAGTATTCCAAAGAATTTCAATACAGCGAAAGAGTCGCAACATGTATGAGTCCAAATGAATAATTCTACTTTGCAATTGCTCAGACATCATCGATTGTCCTTTTAGGTGCTCAATCTCATTATCCTGATCCTGTATCGGACAGGATACAAGGGAGAATTCTTGGGCGTTGGAGGAACATGGAACTTGAACGAGGACAAAAATCCAGATGCAGAAATCGTTGCTTCTGGAGTTCTAGTGGGCTTTTTCATATACACTAGTGTCGTTCTTATCACCTATTGCTTTGGGAGCACGCATCACAAAAGGACACTTGTTGTAAGATTACTTTGCAAATTTATTACGAAAGTGTATGGGGGGAAAAATCTCTTATGAAAGCAGTAGTAAATAATACGAGTTGCTCGTGTCAAAGTAAAGAGTTATACAACATTTTAAATAGGAACCTATGGTCAATGAAATTATAATGATAAGCAAAAAGACAGGAATGTACAATTTCTGTGTTTGTATTTAGGAAATTATAATGAACTTCGTCGGGACTTTCATGTTCATCGCTGTGGGTGGCACAGCGCTGCATTATTGGCATGGTTATCAACCGGAAAATAAATTCGATACGATCGTGCAGGAACGACAGGTAATCAAATAATAAACACATTACATTTTTATTAAACCATTATAATTGTGGTGAAAGAGGAAATTGAAATACATTGTATTAGCTTGAGTAATTCGTGAATAACAGTTACATATTGTGAGCTTAACAATTATCATACTTGAACTTATTATTGAAAGTAGAACAACCAGTAAAAATAATGTCGCAAACTTTGCAGGTTGGCCTCGCGGTTGGATCGTTATGCGTTATCGAGGGTGCAGCATACCTCGTCGATCTGATACTGAGTTTCTTGCATTTTGCGAAAAACCACGATGAATTTTTAGAATAAAGTCAAGGTTGTAGCATTTGAAATTATCATCTCGTCACATCTATTCCTTAAACGGTATCACAATTAAATTTAGTTATCCGGAATCTTTATTATTAAAAAGAAAACATTCGTACAAGTATGAAGTATCATGCATGGAGTAAATTTAATATTAGCTCATTCGAATTGGATAATAAATAGAAAAGAAAATGAAACATCATGAAAGAACATTTCGCTGACTATTCTAGTGTTTAATTGAATATTTCATGAACATCCGTTTTATACGGTTTAACATGCATCAATTGCAATAAAATATTTTGTACTTGAATTATCGATAAGGTATATTGTTAAATGTAGAAAGTAGTATAGGACATAGTATTTAATTTTTCTATTACGCTGTAACATTATATTACTCTCATGATATACTTATTTGGACCAACTTCTAAACAATAAATAAACATTCCTCGAAAACTCTTCAATTAAAACAAAAAAGATTTATAGAATTCGTTAATAATTGTACGACACGAACAGACTTATTCGACCACCCGAAAATAATTCGAGAACATTTCTCGAAGGTTTAATCGTTAAATGATCAATTGAGAAATCTCGATGTTCACGACCAATCGTTTCTAATTAAACTTCAGTTGTGATTAAGGGTTAGATCATTCCAATATGTTCGAACTGTTCAAGAGAGTTTTCAAAGACTTCAGTTTACTTTTAAAAGTAGAACAGCTGGTACAAAATCTTTCATTCAAACTATTGCGATTTCCCTTTTTGAAGAATCTAATCGAGGCGTATCTCTATCTAGATTATAGCTTGCGTTTGTCTGGATGAATTGCAAAAATACAATGAGTACACCATACCGAGATGGTTGTGGGTTATTTATTGCATCGACACGTCCACGTATGCTATCGTCTACTTTTGCATCGCGATGGCACGCATATTTCAGCAGCCAAGCAGAGTGCTAGTTAGTTTTACTTCGATCTCATTCGTATGATAATTGAACTGTGAAAATTATAATCAGCTTCATAGATTTTATATAAAATCAAACACGAGAAGAACTTTTCATATTATGAATACAATCAAATGGTATTCGCTTTTATCTTCTCTCTAAATTTCCGTTCCAGGAGTTCACATATTTTTCACTTGGATCGGTTTTCCATTTCATAGGGGCAGTATCGGCTTTCGTTAGGTCACGATACGCAGATTCAGACCAGTCGGGTGTGCCAAGAAGCGAATTGAAAATTGGCTTGCTATTATTCGGTATTATAGTTTTCCAAAATATTTCTCCTCGCTGTCGTTAAGGAAATTTCGAAAAAGCTTGTTCACTTGCAGCCAATTTTGTCGTGCTGTCTTGCGAAGCTGCCCACATGGCTTACACTGACTATTCGAAAATAAGGCACGCCAATACCACGACTGCGAATGCCTGATAGGGAAAAAATCATTTAATAAGTCAAGTAATAGAAGAGAATCCATTTAATAAATCAATCTACCACCCTTTGTATTATGAAATTGGTCAAATAATATTTATAGTGCATCGTAGTTCGATTATGGAATAATAACAAGAAATTGCTACAACCCAAATATGTATGCATATAGAAGCATTGCTTGTTTCAATTTCGATTGTACGATTTAATCGATACTGAATTATCGATTCACCGGACGCCCAAACATAGCTTTTTTTAAACAAAACATTATCGTTCTCGGCGATAGAGGAATTTGTAAATATCACAGGCTAAAGTAAACGATATTTCGCGTTTAAAATGGGTAATATACCGATACCATTTAACGGCTGGAGAATAAACGAATGGACCGCGGAAAAGAAATCTCTGATATGCAAATCGGTGTCCCTGGTTCGTTCTATGTAGATAATTATAATTTGCGGGTTGATCTTTTCCTTATCATTTCATTCGCGTAACGAAATGTTGCAGTCTGCTTGCATAATAGGCACCGCAGTGTACTTGTCTCCGCTGGAACCGTACCTGGAGGAGCCGTGTTTTGGGATTTTGGTACCCACTTTTATAACCGGCTACATGCTCGTGCATACCTCGGATATTTTCTTTCTATTGATGAACAAGAACTATATCTTCCTCGTGAGTAAGTGAAAAGTAATACGCCTGATTAACTGACAGAAGATATAAAGATGAAAACTGGTATAAAAAAGATTGATATTTATTAAGGAAATGTGCTTCACTGTAATCGGTGCACTCGGTAGTATCATTTGTGGCATCTATCAATTACAAAAATGGATCGTCTGGCTAATTGAAACGAGCCGTAATCCTGACGGAGACTACGAGTACGTTCTCACATACTATATTTTGGATTGATAACACTCGCCTTACTACGGTTAAACAAGTTTTGGCGAGTTGCTTTCCGTACCGAAAATTCAGGAACATTAATTTGATTGGACTAATTTATTTTAGCATCGCAGAATTAGTACTGGCCATCGCCCTCTTGCTTCATTGCGGCTCTCTAAGCGCCATAATAGTTTTACGCATACGTGAACACTATTAATTATTCAATTCCTACATGAATAATTCAATATAATGCAATGATAAAAATTGCAATATTTTCTGCACGAGTTTGCTAAACATTAAAGAAGATCCTAAACAGCTCCTTTCAAGGATAATAATTTTCCGACCAAGAAATGCCTGAAAGGACAAAAATTTCCAAGGGAAATTCATTGAAAAGAGTTGAATGAGCGTGGAGATGGATGACTCATGAGGCTTCGTGACTTTTGACTAATACGGGTGGCATGGCGAATGAAGTTAAGAAGGGTTGCAACAGCGGCCACGATATGCACCAATTAGTCTACTTGACCCCGTAATCGTCGCGAATGACCGCGCACACCCACGATCCAGATACATAATCGTGTTAATTACGAACCCTACCATGAATTTAACCTTTTGAAATTTAAACTCGGACAACACCGAGGAAGGGAAAAATTGAATAAAAATTAATTAAGGTCGGAAGTTTGAAACAACTGTACGTCAAGTTTTTCATTAATGCAAACGTTATTATTGCCAAAAAATTTCAACATCTTTTTGCAATAATGCTCGTTGCTTTGAATGTTTAATGTTTAAATATAGACTGTACAAATAAACAGTGAAATGGTTGTAATTATCCTGTAATTTCAATGATAAGCATGGTGTAGCGTTGCAATGAGTATTTCTAAAGCGGAAATCACGGTACGTAGTTCAAGATCAATAGGAAGATCGCGTAACTCAATTGTCAGTGAAGATCTGGTCGCACCTACTGACCTAGCGAACACGTCATCATTCCGTAACTATGCCTGTGAATGCTGCCCGGTGTGCAATGGCATTCACACCTGCATCAGTGGATTGCATTTAACGTGCGATAGGTGTACGTAGCTTTTCTGTAATACGAGTAGCTACATGCGTGTTAAGACGCAATTGCGCAATTGGAAAATAATCTGCGGGTGGTGTGAGTCGCGACTGGCTTTAATACGATTTTTTTATCATTATTAATAACTGGTCCATGTGATCAGGAAAATTTCCTATTAATCTTCTTATAAAATTGCGGAATTCTTGTAACACACTTTCAATATTTATTTATTCTTTTTTTAATGGTAGGTAGATAGATTGCCTCGTGTATTGCAAAGTCCCAGATATCTTGCTTTTTATTTGAATTGACTGTCTTTTCATTAGAACAGAATTACAGTCAGCATAACAAATTCATGATCGATAATGATGTAAGCAAGTAGTTTGCGGTAACATCGACTCGCTCCCGTTTTATACAATTTCCCGTACGCAAAATGATCGACTTGTACTACTTGCTTCAATATTTATACCGTTTACCATGTCATGGACGAAATGTTACAACTCTCCATAACTAGTACACTGTGTTAATAATTGTGCAATGGCCTTACGAACTTAGAACTTCTTTTTGCTACTTCGCGTGCACCTTATTAATCATATACAGTTTATTCTTGAAGCTCCCGATAGTGCTCCCGATAAATGACTGATTCGATCGAAAGCAAAAACTCTATTACATACAAAAATTTATCCACTCCTTCCTTGTCGATTATCATCATTTTCCATTAACAGTCAAAAACGATGCGTTCCCTAATGACACTTCGCAAATTCTAGTTCCGACAGAAACAATTCATCTCTGCTAGTAATTAACTCACAAAAGGTATTACAAAATGGTGTACTTATTCGAAGACAAATTTGATTCGTTGAATCAGGTACTTTTATGAACGTAAATCGTAGTATTCTATATTTTCCAACGTGCAGAGGCGTTCGATATGTAGGTGTATCTACTCGTTCTTACAATTCATTCGGGAAAACGTGTTGCGCATGAAAGACGATATGCCGCGCGAAGAAAAAGGATCTCTACGGTGATTGTTTCGCAATGTTGCCCAACAGAAATACGATTCGAAGGGTCTCTTGCACGATTATTCGGATCGTTTAAGGAAGAAAACTCGTACGCTCGAGATGCAATCCCACTTTCGTTCATACGTGTTTATAATCGTTGCGGGCCCATGCCCGAAGGACTTGCACGTGTACACGTCCGCAATACGACCATTGCAAATTATATGCCGTGAGTCACGTGAAGTTCAGCATCGATGCATGCCTTGCGACGCGACGTGTACCAGCAACACGTGCTCGTGAATTAAATACCACGGCTACCTCGTCGCGTACTCTAATTACTAAAGTCTCGTTGAAACGCGTAACAACGAGCAACAGATTTTTATTCGTACATTTTATTGTTACAACGACAAATTATTTGGCTAGGTAGAATTTGTCGTTTTGGAATCATTGGGAAGATCCAAGAATTGTTTCCCTGATCTGCCAGAGTTTAGGAGTTGTTTAAAAATAGATTCTCATTGAAGGACACTTGTTATAAAAAGATATATTGTTTCTTTTCTCAGTATCGTTCAACCATTGATGCCGCATAATAGCGCGACACTGACTGCGACAATCATTCGAAGAACACGCCTAATTGTTTAAAGACCGGCTGCGCAACTTGCGACGCAGACGTTCTGTGCTTTGTCAAATATTGGATGTAATGAGACAAATATTGCTGCGAAACAGCCACGATAAAACCAATTTCGCTCAAAATGGTATTTCTCGAGAGCCAGAAAAAAATCATTGTCGAAGGCCCACTAAAGACTGTCTATCAAAACATTTCATAAATAATACCAAATATCAGACTAATTACGAATATGTAAAAAACGAACACTGCAATAATTAATATTTTTTCCAATTTCGCAATGTTCCTTTTTGTATAACAAATTTCTCCATGCCATCGTCAAGATTTTATAATGGCAAGAACAATGAAAGTTGATCTCATTAAAAATGAACAATAATGGAAAGAATTTCCCGACAAAGAAATGTACTTGAGCAAGCGGTAAGTGCTGCGTGATTGTTAAATAATCTCAGCTTCCTCTTTCTGTACTCCACGAGGACAAGGATGGATTTCTCAGCGATGATTAATTCCATTTATTTGGGAGTCGTAAATTAAATAAAAAGAAAGTACGTGACCGGTGTTTTCATCACATTTAGGCGGCAGCGTGATACGAGCAGGAGCAAGTGACTGACACACGTTCATGTTAATAAAGCGGGTAAACCGCCTGCGCAACTTGCTCGTACGACGTAGCCTCTCGATGCATAACGCTTCGCGTTCCAGTTTAAGTTTGTTCGCTGCGCAGCGTAGATCGTTGCGTATACGTTTCTTCGACGATTGGGCATTGCTCGGTGGCAATCGGGGTGATTGATATCCCAGTGAAGATTATACAATTTCTTCGATCGATTGCTTCATTTATACAATTCCTGGCACTTTGAAGGTGATTATCAATTCGATCTAGTTGGCTTCGAAGAAATTCAAAAGGACTTAGTGAAGTGGAGGAATAGGGGTGATGAACAGTTGACTGAGAAGCGTGTGTAAATTAGTGAATTTGAATACAGAAAAGAATTGCTCGTGAGCGGAGGGTTAACTTGAACTTTTCAAACTGGGTGACGGCAAGGGGAAACACCGTAGAGTCAGGATGGCAGAAGACAGTCAACAGGAGCAGCCCCAGCGTAAAGAACGGAAGTTGATGAGGCACATACCGTTTCTGATGAAGATTTTGGAAGTTGTACGTAATTGTAAAGGATTTAATAAGAATTCTCATGGAAATATTTCATTAGTGTCATTTAATATTCTCAACTTTTGAAATTCCAAACAATACAAGTTTTAAAAAATTGCCCAATCAGTTTAAAACATATTTTAATTAGAACAATAATAAAAAAGAATTTGTTAGGTGTGAAATATGAAATTTATATTTTCTAGGTCCTGGCTGTATTCGCAGTTGGATTAATAGTCGATCCACTTAACTCGTTTCAAAGAATCTTAATCAAGACGCGCTTTAAATTGGACGATGCTGCTATAATTTACATCACCATCGGTGGTTACATTATAATCAACTCTCTTTTCATCATTTGCCATCTTCTTGGCGATCGAATACCCAAGCGAACGGTAAGCAGCGAATTAAAAATAATATCGAATATCTTGAAGCGATTATAATGACCCAGAAAACGTTTTACATACATAGAATTCGATGTAATTTATAAAACTTCTGGCAATAAGTGAAAAATAAAATAAAAATTGGTAAGAATGTGAACAGTACGTTTCTGTAATCGGTCTCTATACTAGCCAGGCTCTGTGACAATAAATTGGCGGTGACAGATAATTAAAAGGATCGCGTGACGATCTCAAAAGCACGAATAGTGTCGCGTCGGATTCGTTTCCTGCATTCGATAATTTCGACATAAATCCTCTGGCAAGGTTGAAACGTCTAGCATTGTATTAGTCTCACGGTTTAGAGTCTATGGATCGTTTGCTAGCACGAAGTCATTACAGAAATAGCGTATTCAATAATTAACAGCTACGTCACGTCCTTCGCGTCTATACCAACACATTATTCAATCCTATTTACTTGTCAATTAACATTGCATTCAAAATGAAGAAAGTTCAGGTAAAAGTTGCTATTTTAGAAAGGTACATCGTCAGACATTTGTCTTCTTTTATTTGCTATTTGCAAATTCCTCTTATTGACTTGGTAAAAAAGAATGATAATAAAAGGTGTTATAGAAATAATCGAATATTATTTTCTGGGAAATTGTTAGTATTGAATGACGATTAAATTGCATAGAAAATATAGTTTATTGCTTAGTGTTTTTTCCAGAAAACACTTGCACGAACTCGTTAAGTATTCAAGGCCGCGTAATGAAGGTTCACATATTTCTCATAGCTCACTGAAACCGCAAAGGCAGCTAAATAACAGTACATATTGATCTAGCTCTGATATTATGTAGAAAAATCTGTCATTCTGCTGTACGATACTAGAAATCCTAATAAGTACCTCTGGCATTAGAAGTTGTATACCTAATTGGGACAACGATGTTAATTTAACTTTAATGACTCTATTACCCTCCAATTATACTGTGATACAAAGCATCAAGATTCCTGAATTAATTAGGCTTTATTATTACTTCCTCTCATCGTACATTAATATCGCCTTTTCGGTATTTTTGCCTTTTTCGATCGTTCATTTGCAAGAATTATATAAATTACAGAAAAGTGTAAGAATTCAAAACAATATTTCCCTGAAGCTAGCTTTTCCGAATTTATGCAAGTGTTCCGTTCCAGTTCGATTAGAATTCATAACTCATCAACGTCCATGTTCCCATACTCTTATCAATCACCCACTTTGCGACGTTTATGCTCGTCGAACGATTGGAGCTTGTAGTATCTGGGGCTGGTCGCTTCAAGAAACGCGATAATTAGTATGGTTTCGTGTCACAGAGGCGTGATAACACGCGGTATAATTGATGAGTTCGAAGGGAGAGTGAACGACACTGTGGCCTCCTTTCGATAAAAGGTAGAAACTTTTAAAGTCGAAAATTTTGTTGAAAGTTTCGATTCTCTAAGTTAATTATCCAGAAATCTAATTCCCTTCATTTGCTATAATTACGCCGACGGAAAATTTGAATGTTCATCGATGAAATGCTCTGTACATTTGCTTTTATTATCCTCGAAGAATAAAAGTAGAAACGTCGATATTAATATATTCACAAACGACATCGATTTGCTCTGATTGCAGCTGATACTGTTCTCCTCGGTCGGTGCGCTTTTGCACATCGTGGCTGGAAGCGTAATTGTGTATAATTGGAGAAAAATTACCGGCCCTTATTACAACAACAATGAATTCTATCCGAGCAAGCAGTACATGGATATGTTCATATCGGGGGCGGTGTTCACATTTGTGAATGCAGTGGTTTTTGTTCTGGAAATTTTCTTTATTGTTAGAACTTCGCCGAAGACCACCGAGTGAAGGAGAGAACGTAATTTCGGTTAACAATTGTTGAGGGAAACACGTGCGAAATGACAAGCGTTACACGTATAATACATTTGCAAAGTAATTAGGAAATGAAAGAAAGCTTTACAAGAAAATATTTTATATTTATAATTGGAAGAAAAAGTAACAATGTTTGATAATATTTAATGCTACCGGATGTAAGCCATTTTAATCCAAAGAAACTGTATTCTAGAAGCTTTAAACGATATTAATTTCACAGAAATTGCGCAGTACATAATGCTTATTCTTTTCATTATGTAGACGAACAATAACGTTTTCGAGCAGTATCACGAATCTATTGTTTTAGAAGACAGTCGTTTTAAACCGTTTTAAGAGAAACCATTTTGAAGAAACAGAAATTCTAAACAATTACCAAAAGAAAAAAGAAAAGATGACAATGAAGCTTTTCCACCAAATGTGTTCCGGATCATATTACATTGAACGGAGATCGAGAATATTTGTATAAAATATTGGGACATAGCGATGAATGGCAGAAAAATAATGCACAAGCCAAATGTTCATTGACATTCAGTCATAATTAGTATTAAGTCTCGATGCCGTCCAATTTTCATTCGAAGACTAGCTTAGGTATTTTAATTGTACACCTAATTAATCAGGAATAGATGTGTATTTTTAGAAATTGTACAAATTAAATAACACGATATATGGTAGAATACGAGATAGTAGGACACATAGCATTTCATTATAGAATAGAGTAATAATTATTTTACAATGTATTATTAAATTCATGGGAATCCGTAACTACACTTTAGTCAGTTCATGAAGTTGTTCTAGTAATGAAGTAGTGGAATTTAGTATTTAGCGTAGACCTGCGGTAAAATCCAAAGATTTATCTGTATATCCATGAAGCACTTTATATTTCAATTAAGATATAAGAGTCAACCGATAATTACAAGGTAGCATATTAAGAGTTATAGTATTATCGAAAGCTTGTATATGAGTTACAAATTATTGATATCATTAACGATGGTAACAATTATGCACACATATTTCTTATTTGTATTGTATATTTTATATACATCACTGTACCCAGAATTGCCATAAATATTCTTATGAATTACGAGTTTCATTAGAATTAAGGATCATACTTTTATACTACTGAATGTAAACTAGAAAACCAAAAGCAATTTGCCTTTATTAAATTGCGCTTGACAACAAATTATAGATCTATCGTTAGATTAAATAGGGCACGCTGTCTTTATCAAAAGAAATTCCGTCCAAATAAAATGTAATATTGTAATCGAGTATTTTGTAACGAGCGCTCGTCATATGATTCTTCTAAATTACACTTATATAAATTATACTACACTTAATTAAGAGGAGCTATTCGGTTTCTGTAAGTACATGTATAAGCTAAATGTATCATTTATTAATTAGGAAATTGAAAATATTTGCATAAGATGACATTGTACAATGCGTCCTGTCTAATGTAAGATGCAAAGTTTGCAAATTTTTGCAGAATCTGAATCTAGAAGGGATTCGCAAATATATCGATCTATAATGTACATCGATTTGACATAACAATAAACAAAAAATTCGATGTCGCGTGAAAGCTCTCGTGCATACGTGATGTATAGGTTTCCTCGGTGATTAAAAATTGATGAAACCTTTTAAAACCGAGTAATCGTAATGCAGCATAGAGGTTGGTGAGATTTTCCAAGTATCCCCTTGCAATTTCCATTCGCACTGCACTGACCGGGCATCATATATCATCTTCAGAGAACAAGCGTGCGGAACGGTACCAAAGAATGTTTCCTCAGAAAAGCTCGTATCCGTTGGGGGATACGATCACGGACAGAGTCAACAGGCGCATTCGATTAATGATAAAACCTCTCAGGATATTTGAATTTGTAAGTAGCAGTTATAAAAATGTTACACTCCGGCACCAGCCACACAGAAAATGTTACAAGTCAGTACAGTAAGGTAACTGTAATTTGGCAATTAATTGATCAGTTAGTGGTGCTCCTGACCTTTGCACTTATCATTTACACGATAATGTTGACCGATCCCAACATATCATCCGTCATGTCCATTCTACTGATCGTTCTCGCCGGAGTTTATTTGGCCGTCTTGTCAATCGATTTGATTAATCAGTTTATCGACGAAGAAGCTCACTCAGTACCGGTAATTTCATTTAAAACGGAATGTTTAAAAAATGCGAAACCGTGCGATGGAAAAATTCACGTATCATTTACAGATATTTATCTTTACCTTCTTGGGCACATTATTCTTCGGAACGCTTGGAATCTATTTATTAGCCGTTTGCACCATTCACGCGCCCTGGTATATTTTATCCATAGCCTGTTCTTTGCTTTACGCCTGGCTACTCTTTGTAATCGATGTTTTGCTGACGATAACGTAAGTTCCTAATCAGCACGATTAATAATGCAACGGAGATATATCAGCAAAGTACGGCGTATTTCACGACAGAGTTTGGAAACGAAGTTGTAACTTATGCAAGCCGGACAGTTACGCGAAAGGAAGCAAGGCATTTACCCCGAGAGACACTTGCTATCCCTTGTGCGACGAAGTGAGTTGAAAGAATGTGTTTCTTGAGAACGACAGAAATGTGTCCCTGGCGGAATGAAGTAATTAAATACTTTCTCCTACGTGGAAAATTGCTCGAACGACAATTACTTTCAATACGTGTTATTTCATAATTGAACATGGTTATGCAAAAGAGTCGTACTCGGCTTCTGTAATATTAATTATGATCACAATTTATTGTTCCTGGAGCGGCACGTCTCTTTTAAGCTATCTCTCTACAACTTAGACGATCAAATGCGACCTGATGACCAGTGTTAGCACCTTGAATTTGCCCTCCGGAGACGAGGGCGCCGAAGTGGATCACAGTCGTAGGAAAGTCGGATACGGTCGACGACGGGAATACGTCGATCGTTCAACGAGTGCTCGAAATCTCAGCTATGTGGACGCTATAGATATTCAAACAAAAATCTACATGACTGACGTCGAGAGCCAGGTAAAGCGATCCAAAGTAAAAAAATAAAGGAACATCGAGTATCTTTTTTCTTAAATAATTCGAATGACGATATTTTGTTAGACGGAACAAGAAATGAAAGAGATGCCCGCGCAAACGGTGAGCAAATGCGAGCTATGCAATCGGCAGATTATTCCATCTGCGACTCAACAGTCCCACGCAGCTTGCCCTGCGCTCGTTCAACTTCTTAGTGGTATGCCCTGTCGTTCAGGGTTAGAATACTTTATCATATTATAAGAATTAACTTGTTATCCGAGCCGTCGCTCAATTATGTCACTTCGATTGAGAAGAAAAGTTAAAAATTAGTGCAATTAGATCAGTTGATTCTAGCTCTTCTAAATTCGAAATTGGGTAATGCATTTTTATGACACGAAGCTAAGTCTACAAAGTCAAACACATCGGATGATAAATTACCTTGTCTTTCGAATTTAATCGTTCATTGATTAAAAGTTCCTACTTTTACGCTTCTTTTCACAATCAAACAAAATTGGAAGGGCTAAAACTTACTGATCCAGCTGTGTTAAACTTTAATTTTCTTCCTCTCAATTGAAATGTGTGGATGATTGAGTGCCGACCAGTTTGACAAGTCCAAAGACATTTGTTACGTAAAATTGTAAAAGATACCGGATACCCAGCAAGTTACCTTTTTTTTTCATACTTTTGAGTAAATTAGATAAAGATAACCGTGAACAGGTGTAGATGCGTCACAGGTATAATTCAAGAGCCGCAGCAGAGTCGACAGCAGCGAACGCAGCGAGTAAAGCAATCGAACGAAGGCGGGTTTCCTATGAAAGATCAGGCGATTCGAAAGCAGTCATTGGATAGAAAGCACAACGAAATGTTGACGAGTGAGAAAAACAGAGTGCATCGGATTGCGAGTGTAAATCGACGGCAAACGCGTAATTTTTCCCTGTGACAAGATTCTCCTTACGAAGCAACAATTAATATAAGATTGACATGTGTTTTTTTTTTTTAGAGAGGATACTATGATAATTGTATATTGTACCTGAGACACGTTTCTTAATGAATATAATATACGTTCGTCGGGATAAATTATTTTCACGTGTGATATTCCTTTACATAAGACAAACGAGACGGAAGTAATCATGTGAGAGTTCAATTCTCGGTATTCTCCTGTATTCTCTTTTTTCGAAGGCAAACAGTACGCGCTGCAAGATCCCAATGCAAAGGGAACTACTGTAACTAAAGTTACCCTCGCATCTTGCTGTATATCGCCGAAAAGGACTGATTCCACTAGCCAGATTGACATTACAGAAAGAGGGAAGACAATGTAAGCCTCATTGACGATTCTCGAGCTAAATAAAGTGTCTAAGTGGATCGTTTCTTTCCAGATCTAATAATGCTAAGAAAAATGACGAAGAGACGAACGCAAAGGAAGCGAGGGCGAATAGAAAGAAGGAAAAGGAGCGGAAAGAATCGAAGGAGAAGAAGACGACGGAAGTTTTAATGCCGGGGAGAGAAGAGCAGGAACCTTCGAACAATAATCTAGAAAGTATGACGAGTTCTATGAAAAATATGTCGGAATCTTCTTCGGAAACGACTATGGAGTCGTCTAAAAAAATGGCAGCAGAAGAATCTTCGGAAAAAAGATCAGATACGTCAAATAAGAAAGAAGCGAAAGAATTGCCTGCGGAGAAGCCAATGGAATCGTCCAAAACGGAAGTATCGGAAAGTTCTGCGGGAAGTGCGATAAAGCGACGCAAGGAGGGCATGTCGGAGTCCTCTAGGGAAGGGTCAACCGCGGAATCGGCACTACAGAAAGAAGCACAAGACATTTCGCAAAATCAAGAAAAAGAAGAAAGCTCTAATGACACGGTGCCGTTCGCGGCTAAAAGGAGAACGAAGAACAGCGTGGACAGAGATGAGAAGAACCGCAGCCGAATGAAATCGGATTCTCCGGAAGCTGGCAGTAGAAAAGGGAAGAAGAATGTTTTTCCTTCGATCAGTGTGAGCAAACTTCAGTTGCACGCTTCCGATTCCGACATAACTACATCCTCGCCTGAATCGGATATGTTAACCGCGGAAAAGAAGAATGACAATGTTAGCAACGGTAGGAGAAGTTCGGAGAAGGATAAACTTTCCTATCATCAGAGTGAAGATCAAACAACGAAACCGAAGAAGTCGGAACAATCCGTGGAAACTGATGCGGTACAGAATCCTGACCAAGGGACACAAACGTAAGAAACGTACACGTGTCTTTATTTTTAAACTCTGTTTCGTCTTCGATTGTCACAGAAGTTTAAATAACCGGCAGAAAGTTATTTATTTAAGCTTACTCTTCTTGCAATCGTTAATAGGAGTGTTTTTGCTATGAAGCGAGGGGCTTGTGCATTTCTTATCTTGCTTGGCCTGAATGCACAGGCGATAATACACTGGAAGTCATTTTACACACCTATTTTTTGATTCTATAAAAACCTGTTTCTTCTGTTGCTTAGCATAAACAATTATTCCTGACATTTTCTAGAACTGGAAAACCACCAAGTTACAGAAGCATAAAGGCTTTTGGATTTCGAAGAAAGAACAAAGTTGAACCTGCTGAGAAAACGTAAGAAAATCGACAATTGTTTGTTCATCGTAATACTTTATTTCCACAGAATTTTCAATCGATTGCATAATGATGTATCTAGGCACGTCGATACGGACATTCAAACATCTAACGATACCAATGACAGTACATCTACGTGCAAGCAGGAGACTGAGGTAATGATTATTTAAACAAGACAAAGTCTAATAAAAAAGGAAAATGTATGCTCCAGCAATTCGTTAAGACGTGATGCAATTAATATGTTTTATAGACATCATTCGAGAAAAAATCATGTTCGACTGAAAAGCAAGATGAAAATGTTTGTCCATCTTGTAAAAGACAGCAAGTAAATCTCAAATCCTGAATTTACAATTATACACTTGCAAAGAGTTACACTTTTTTTCTATTTATTGTGGATATCTTAACAGGTACCTACAATCCCCAGTTCTTATCAGTATTACAATGTTCATAAAGATAAACAGGGCCGAGTGTATTGTGAATTTTGTGCCAGTCCAAGCACTGTTGAAGTATAATTAATAACTGTGTAAATAATTCTGTAAAGTATCAAGTAATTTTGTCAACGCTATTTTTTAATTTTCCAGGTATTATATACGAGGGAAGATAAAAAACGTCTCAAGTGCACAAGATGTGCCGAGTTCCTATCTATGAAGGCTAGTACATATGAGAATAATTTTGAAGTTGCTGAATTATTTGGCAAATTGTATTATACTTACTTTTCGTTTTCAGGGTTCTCCAATGAAATCGGACAATTGTCCAAAATGTGGGCAAACGCAGGCGGCTGTATCAGCGTGATGCAGCGTAGAATAATTAGATAATTAAGGAGAAATAATTGTGTGTACATACATGGAAAATATTTCAAATGGAAAGAAAAATGGACAAAGCTTAGACATTTAAGTATACCAAAGCATCGTTTATTTCTTGAAAAAGGTAAGACAGATCGTTGATTACAAAGAGCCTTTTAACAATTGTTATAATATATGGTAATAGATGATTGTAAAATATCGTAATACATCATAAAACAGCATGGTACCCGTCCTGACATTATTTTTACACTGTTCACAATATATTGTAGTTTTGCTCACACTTCTGGTAATACAAATTATTCGATTAGCAAAATAACACGCATAGATATTCTAATCTTACACGAAAAAGTACAAAGAATAGAAAGGGTTCAACGACCCCCCCGAACTTCAGAAAAAAGAAGGGTACAAGTAATAGAAGTGCGATTAGAAAATAAAATTGTATAAAGACCGATTTATTTAGGCTTTTACGATTACAATAATAGTAAATAAGGATCAGCAAATTATCAACTACAATTTTAACAGAGATCATTAATCTTTGGTATAAAACAAGTTTGCTTCATACGTGTCATACCACAGGAATAAACTTTATGTATATAATTAACCAGGAAGAACTTTAATTTAATATAAAGTTCGAAATCTTCTGCTTCCGCTGCCTGTATACTTCAGATACGAGTTTTAAAAAGTGAATAAGTATGTATACTTAACAAACAAAACTCTTACAAGATTCAGAACACTGATTATATATATAAAAAAAGGAACAAAAATTATACTTATTTCTTTCAAATATTGATTAGCAAAATCTCTCGATCCGATGGCACGTATAACACTTC
The DNA here is from genome assembly GCA_023838395.1 of Holcopasites calliopsidis. Classification (NCBI taxonomy): domain Eukaryota; kingdom Metazoa; phylum Arthropoda; class Insecta; order Hymenoptera; family Apidae; genus Holcopasites; species Holcopasites calliopsidis. The sequence continues at coordinate 4,462,835 of JALHAQ010000012.1, read as the reverse complement.
ACACAATTATTGTCATTATGCTAATTTCTTGGTTTTCTAGAAACCGTATCACGATAATAAACAATGTTATGAAACAAGAGATACTTCCACGGAATATTTTCATAAATTCCACTTATCTGCCTTTTACTCTTTGCTCTGTGACACAATTACCACCAACGAAGCTATCGAATGATTAAAGCATAATAATACTGCTTCTTAATTAACATATATACTAATCTCGGAATAAAGAAAATACTAAAAGTAATTAAAACAGGCAAACCTTTGTTGACCTATAAAGGGCAAGTTACTTTATAATATCATAATGATGGCACTTAAGAATCGAGATAGTAAAAATTTCGGTAATTGTTATATCTCAGTAATAACATCATAATTATCATAAAGATGATTATGAATCTATGACTTTCTTCAACCTTAACCCACTAATCTATAAATATATAATCTCTGAGCATCTTGTCAAAAACAATAAACTTTAAACCTTTCCAAAGCTCTTCTCCATCTTATTTTCTGAAAACTTATCACTCTGATAAGCCACTGGATTCAAATGATTCTCGTACGAAAATCTACCATCAAACTTTGATAAAGAAGGACTCAATGGCAGCCCATAATTTTGTTGCTTGCCAATCTGATGATCGTTCCCAAGCATATAATTACTTGAAACTCTATTGGGCACTTCCGAAACTGTTTGACTGTCGCAACGGTAAACATTATCGAGCAAAGATATAGGGGAGCCCCAGTTAAAGCTACGGTTAATTATCACAGGCTTCATATCGTTCGACGGAAGCTGCTGACAATTAGATTCTTGGCAAAGCGACGGTGATTCTCGAATGCTTTGCAAATCGTATACCGCGCTCTGCTTTGGAAAGTGTGCGTAGCCGATCCCACTGTTCTGCGCAGCGGGATTAATCGGGAAATGCTGATAGTAATTCGAGTACGGCAAACGATTCGCGACTTGCTGATGAATCAAGCTTGGAGTACCGGTGGTACGAAAGCTGTTCGGTACATAGCTAATACTTCCCACGGGGGTCTGTTGCTCATTTTCATAAGCAATCCTGTTCTCACCATACTTATTTTCGTTTGTAATCTTCAGAGCACCAGAGAATTTTTTAATAAGATCGTCCGTCGTGGACCAGGCATTAGGGAATTGAAAATCGTTCGAATGCCGTCGCGGAGCAATGCTGTTACATTCGCGGGAATAATTTAATCGACAGTTATTGACAAGACTTCGAGGAATATCTGAGAAGTTTTTAGCAAGGATTTGCATGTCATGGAATTTTCTAAAAGACCCTTCGCTGCGTTTTTGTTCCTCGCTCCACTTGAAAGTCCCCGAGCGTTTTCCTTTGTTAATGTACGTGCTGATCGGAGGTAGAATTTCGGTCGTCTGGACGTGTCGGTGGTGGTTCTTCTTGAAATCCTCGTACAACAAGGTCTGATCTAAATTGCTCTTCAAGTTTCCATTAATGTCCCACGATTGAGAGAAGCTTCCCATCGCCTTGCGCTCGTTACTATCGAGGAGTTTCATCGTTGAACAATTAGCACAGCGTACCAAATTTCTCGATAAACATTTCTCCTGCTTGCATCGGGGTTGCATCATGTTATCAGGACTCGTGAACGAGTTTTCGGTCGCAGCTTTTATCGGCCGGCCCTTTCCCGCCGCCTTAGCATCGGGCAATTTCTGCGATCGTTGATTATTTGTCGGGTTCGTCCGCTTGTCGGTGCTTTTATATTTCGTACGAACGCAAACCTTTTTCGTCTTCAGCGGCTCGAGAAAGATTTTCGTTATCTTCACGTTGCCGTGCTCGTCGCATGTTCCGCTTTCTTCGTACTGTTTGCAGTTTGTTAAGAATGAAAAAGCTGAAGTGGTTCGATGGTAGTATTGACGAAGAGGCGTCTCGTGTTTGCAAAATCACATTGTTCTCGATTTAAAAGGTGCGCGAAGCGCGACAAATTGTCGATAACCCGTTCGAAAGATATATTTTCGAAAGGTTTCGAAAATGTTTGCACGGCGTGGTAAAAATTTTGTGGCAATTATGCGATATGAACTAATCATGAGTTATCTAAAAATTAGTAACTCAAAATAGCTGGAATATATACAAAAAGCTATATGCAAAAGAATAATTAATAATTTTCGAAATTTCCACATTACGACTGGTATTGTTCTTTAATATTAATGACTATTAATCTTACAATTATATTATTATAAACTTCAATGCATTCGAATTTCATTGGAATTCTGGTTGCCCATGCTTTTCAATATTATTGAATGTTAATCTTAAAATTATATTATTATAAATTTTAGTGCATTCTACTTTTATATTATACAATTCAAACTTTACAAATGCAACGAATCATTTCCATAGAAGTTTCCGAAGTTAGCATCAATCTGCATTTCGAACTTAAATCTCTCAATCGAACTAAAGACTTTGCAAAGCAATTAAAATTAAAGTAAATTAGAAAAAGCTGATTAGTATACTACCCATAAAAGTACAAAAAGGGCTAAATTAAATTATTTGTCTATGAAGCAAAGTAGTTACGTGAATTCCCTTTCACAGTTACGAACCATCTCTGCCTTGGCCAAGTAAATCCATAATTTCCGCCACGTGCTGAACTTGTGCTGATCGCTGAAGTTAAAACGCATTTCCTTCGAGGCGTACCGAGTAGCCAACGGGCTTCTATAATCACTGTACTCATTGTTTTCTGTTCTCGATACACTCATTTTCGAATTTATTTAATTGATTCGGTGAATAATACGATATATATTCGAGTAGAGTTTCGTACTGTAACGCTCCAAAAGCGAGCTACGCGATCAGCTGATACACTGAGCTCCTCATACGATTGCGCATTCTCATCATCAATGAACGTAGATTTACTTGTGGGACCTCTTCTGGTGTAAACGTGAACTAGTTCATTCAAAAGCCTTTAGCACGTGCGCGCTTACGTTCATTCAGAAAATGGAATTTTCTTTAGCAAAGTGATGCTGAAACCATTGCGTATTGCTACGCATTTATTGCAAAATCGATTCCGCTCATTTTTGTACTTACGCTTCGACTCGTTAAAGATGAGAATTCTGCATATTTTATAGATATTCGTGTCCCTTATTAACTTAAGGCAAGATTAAGACGACTCAAATTAGATTAATATCAAACTACGAGTATTTAAAAATCATTCGCTGTGTAAATAACTTTCTTCACAAAATAGATACTAGATTAGTTGGATCATCATTAGTGCAATCAGTCTATTTTCAATTGAAAAGTAAATTAAAATTGAACACAGGCAATTCCAAAAAGGAATTCGTGGAGTTCCTTATAATTGTTACTATAAACAGTAATAAACAGACTATGGAAATGATTGTCAATTTTGTCCGGCAACAACCGAGACGGATTTATGTCGAAATATAAATTGTAATAAAATACGATCTACGCCCGAGTACATTATGAAACGTTTTCGAATCTCGCAAATCGCAATGCCATTTTCAGAGACGATCCGGCAAGGGAAAGTACACACGTGTATACCCACGTTCCATTTTCTCGTGGGACCATAATCGACGATGTCATTGTTCTTTAAGTATGTAACAGAAAAATCGTAATGTCGATTTGCAAACACTGACCGCCTCTCTTCGTCAAATCGGCATCGCGCAAACTTCTTTTTATCTCGATGATCTGTACTAAATTACATTAAATTACTCGGACATTAAAAATGATTATCTAGCGACCCAATAAAATTAGAAATTAAAGTTCTTTACAATATAATGTTAATGTACGTACCACGTTCGACGGTACCATGTTCGGATTTGCCCATTCCACGTTCACCTCGCAATTTTGAAAAAGTGTTGCTGACTCGGGGACCAGTCTTCTCCTTCCCATTGCTGTGCCTCTATGCGTTTTAAAGGAGACCAGAACGTAGCAAACGAATCCGTTAGTATTTCGATAAACCGCGACTTTATCGATATCGTCCGTCAACTCGTAGATTCTCTGAAATTAGGAAACAATTTTATTGACAATTCATTCCGTTATTGCTGCTTAATTCTTCCTCTAATAATAGCGACAGACCTTGATAATTGTTTCAGAATCTATAGAACGTGGCAGCTGATTAATGAAGAGCCTGCAATTGTTGGTGCTCGCAACAACGCCGATTCTCTTTCCGGGATAAACCTCGTACTGATCCAATTCTTTGACCGCGCGAGCCGCTTCCTCCTCGGTGGTGTACATGATGAAACAATATCCCCTGTTCGTGCCAGAGAATTCCATCATCAGGCGCAGTTCGTAAATCCTGCCGACGGTACTGAATATCAAAACGATCTCGGGTTCGTAATAATTCCGAGGAATGCTGCCGACGAAAACTTCACACTTCGGGCCGGGCGGAGGGCCCGTCCAGCCTGGTGGCGGACCGAGTTTCCTCTGGCCGTTCACTTGCGTCAACGTTAAGCGAGAATCGGCGACGAATTTTAGTAATTTCAAGCTGCTTTCCATTTGTTCCTTCATGTTTGGCACCTTCGATTTTCCGGCTTCCGACTTCCGATTTTCTAAGCACGCTGCGTTTCATTAAAAAGGTATTTAGTTTCTTGTAACATCCGTCGCACCCGAGTAATACTTAATTTTTCCAATTTATAGTGTAATTATTTGAGTAATTAATTTTAAATTATTAAAAAGATCATTCCGATTTATTGTATCAGTACGGACACACTGTGTCCTCGATCGAGGTTTGAAGATTCTTGGATTATGAGGTAATGAAAAATTAGAAGATATCAGTAACTGCAATGTAATTTGTTCAAATATTGTACAAATGTATGAAAAGATCGATTATGCATTCGGTGCATCGTGTCACGCAGCACTCGACCATACGTTTCTTTGAAAACAAAAGACGACCGCGGAGAGTCGAGAGAAAATTCCAACGGTAATTGTTACAGCAAAAAGACGCAGCCATAATCGATCGTATTATCTTCGATGAAACTAAGTAAAACGAAGTTAAGCGACTAATTGCGACGAATTCTTTCATAGCAGATTAAAACGCAATAACTCGAGCATTTTTAGAATAAGTATTGATACCACTTACCCAGTCGTTTCTTCAAATCATCATCTTTCTTGATTGTATCCAAGGGCTCATCTGATTGTTGGATTTTCAAACCGGAAATCATGGTTTCTTGTAAATTAATTTTACCCCCGCTGTTCTTGGTACCGATACTTTTTAGAATGATTCTCACTTTTAATTTTCACATGTATTACACTAGTATTAAATAGTCATATTATAACAAATACTTTTCCTTTAATTTATAAAAGGTAGGAGGAGGAAATGAATAATAAAAAGGGATTACGAATAGAAGGTAGACACTGATCGCGGTCAAGGGATCTACGATCCATTAACACACCAACTCGGTTTGAGACTGATCCAGACTGATCTGCGATCCACTAAAGCCGAGTCCCGCTCTGGGTCAAATGTAAGGGGTCAGATGGCGCTTATTTCGAACCGTTGCCATTGGATAACTTGATCTTTTTAACTATCCTGGAAGGGATGCGATCTTCATTTCGTCCTACCAGGTAGTGGTGGAGAAATAACGATAAGGAGCATTACCGGTGGTTGTCGATACCGATTAGAATATATTTATATTATGCAAGTGTAGAATATGCTTTGTGGATTTGTTGTACGCTATTATATTCTCTGTTATGTGTAAAATACAGTTGCAATTGTGGAGTAAGCAACATTTACTTCCCTCTATTATATAAACTCTAAACTATGTAATATAACTAATAAATTATTTTGTGTGTACAGATTTCCTGGTCAAGGAATGGGCAATAGATCCTGCATCTCATCATCAGAAAGAGGAAGACGGCACTTATTGTTGGCAAATCTTATTAAAGATCATCTACGTACACTGTACTAGCAGATCAAAAATGAAATATGCATAATTTTAGACTATAATGTAATATAATTAATCTACTAATAAAGTATTAATTCATAGAACATAGTTGTAATCTACATACTTGTATCTAAATTATTATTTCAACACTGTAATTTTAATTATCATTTAATTATCGTAAGATGTATCGAAAATGAGTTTATAAGAATAGTTTATAATAACATCTGACGTCATCACTGTTATAATTTGTACATTACTAAAATTGTTCAATAAATCTTCACGAAAGGAATACAACTCGTTTCTTTTTTTAAACTTCTGACCACTCCTGAAAAGCCTACTCCGCTTCCTTACTGCTCACAAATAATTTAAGTTAGAGATAAATGCTGGAAAGTGATGTGAAATTGTGGAATCCCCGATAGTATGGAAATTCCCGGAATTTCCTGGGAAATGACGTCAAATTCCAAGAATTAATGAAATGGGATATTCAGCGATTTCGAGCAAGAAGAAGTCTGTAAAATTATGTTTCCTGCTACAAATTGGCGATTTCGAGCAAAGGGGATTCCCTAAAAGCATGCTCTGAGAAGTTCTTGGAAATGACGTCACATTCCAGGAATTGGTGAAATGAAAGACCTCCTCGCATATCATGTTCTCCTAATACAAAATCGTGAATTTCGAGCAAAGGGGATTCCGTAGAGGCAGGTTCTGAGAAATTCTTGGAAATGACGTCACGTTCCAGGAATCGGTGAAATGAAAGACCTCCTCGCATATCATGTTCTCCTAATACAAAATCGTGAATTTCGAGCAAAGGGGATTCCGTAGAAGCAGGTTCTGAGAAATTCTTGGAAATGACGTCACGTTCCAGGAATCGGTGAAATGAAAGACCTCCTCGCATATCATGTTCTCCTAATACAAAATCGTGAATTTCGAGCAAAGGGGATTCCGTAGAAGCAGGTTCTGAGAAATTCTTGGAAATGACGTCACGTTCCAGGAATTGGTGAAATGAAAGACCTCCTCGCATATCATGTTCTCCTAATACAAATTGGCGATTTCGGGCAAAGAGGATTCCGTCAAATCGTGTTCCGGGCAATTCTTGGAAAGTGACGTCAAATTCCAGGAATTCGTGAAATCGGAGACACAGGGGATTCCGTTCAATTCAGTTTTGGTAAATTCTTGGAAGTGACGTCAAATTCCAGGAATTCGCGAAATCAGAGACACAGGGGATCCCGTCCAATCCAGTTTTGGGAAATTCTTGGAAACGACGTCAAATCCCAGGACATCGTGAAATCAGAGACCTCAGTGCAGGGAATTTCGTAGTCTTACAGTTACATGTGATTAGGACATTTGTTTACAAGGTTCACGCTTCGGAATTTTGCAATTAAAGTTCCTCCGCGATATCTCTTGCTTAAGGAACCGGTGTGGGGTTTCCGAGGAGTGGGCAGGTGTTAAAGAATGATGCGTTATATTCCTTTTATTGCAGATTTATTCAATAACTTTGATATACATATACAAGTTACAGAAATAATAATGTAATTAGCTTAAATGCTATAAATAAACTGTACGCCGTAATTAATGTGCAATTAAAGCTATAACTTACACAAACTAATAATACATTTACATAACAAGTAATAATAAATATACATAATGAAGCAGAGTCGAATAAATCAGAACAATTTTGAGATGCATACTTCCAAACTAACAATCATATGTTAAATGTAATTAAAACTAACTTAATTTAACGATTGCAATAAGTATTGCAATAAGTATGGATAATACAAATAAACTATTGATAGTTTACGATAACATATGTTATAATTAATAAAATTATCATTGTGTTATAATTAAATCTAAATTCTTTGACTTACATGCATTAATCAATTTTGTAACATAATATTATTTGCCCATCGTTTATGAGGATTAGATATGAACAATTACAAAGCTATCTGAAAAGTAAAATTGATTCGATTTACATTTCCGAATGCCTATTATAATTTTTAGTGAACTTAAACTTAAAAACATTCTGGCTTCGTCGTAAATTCAACGAATATTCAAGCTTTCCATAAAAGTTTCCACATCATCTCGATGTTACATTGTTTTCCGAGAGACCTGCTGCCGCTCAAGGAACAAGATCAACGGCCTGTGCGGATTGAATTACCGATACAATGTTTCTGAATATCTACGACTGAGTCGGTATTCGACTCTTGACAAAAGTGGTTTCATAAAACTATTCTGAATCCACGTCTACTAATATTATTAGAGTAATTTCTACGAAATCTAATCTATTCTGCATTAAATTTAAATTGAGTATTCAATAAAGAAACAGTAAATTGTCTGTCAAACACGTAATTACGGTAATCTTAATTTTGCGGATGATTCACACACTGTGACTCAACAAGAAAATGATGTTACACAGAAGTTAGATGAACAATTTTACCGTATCTTTGCGTTTCATACACTGTGCATCTTCGAACGACACAATTTACATTTCTATCTTAAACATTTGGACTACATTTAGTATTAAAAGATAATTAAGTGAAAAAAAAATAATAGCATTATTGCCACAATTGCAGAGAATTCAATAAAAACATACTACGTTTCGCCAGTTTAATTAAGAACAGCTAAACATATTTGCACGTTTCGCCTTTTAGTAGCGTTTGCTGTCTTCGCGGGTTCGTTGAAACGCTATCGAACCGGTTCAAGGTAGCCGCCAGTGGCTCGTTAACTATTTCCATGGTATTTATTGCGAAAATTCACACCGTGCTGCGCCAATGCACAGTAACGATAATATAGCATTGTTGTACCTGCAGTAAGCGGGCCTTATTACGTGACACATCGTAGCCCGTGTAACTTGAACCGCGATCCTCCGTATCTCTTCAGTCGTCGTTCGATGCGCGCCGCGATTCATCTTCTTCGCGCTCGAGTTCTGTTAATGGGAGAGATAACGTGTACGCGCTGTGCCACCCTTGCGTTTGTTGATTCAATTCGATAGCGATTTGTTTGGAATCGATTGCCAGGGATGTAAAGAATGTGAAGAAGCCCGTCCTAGAAAAAAAAAGAAATTATAATTGTGTAGTGCTTGTTAATTATTTGTTACATTTGCCTTAATTTCTAAATGAAACAGTGCCAATAGCGTTATTTAATGGTGAAGTATATCATTAAATTATTCTAAAAAAGTATAAAGAATACGTCGATGATAAAATAAATAATAAGCTGATAAAAAGCTTTGATAAAAAGTATATCGACGATCGGGGGATGAGTGTCGTACAATTGAAAGTTGATTGGAAAAGTTAAACACTTTTGAAACATGTGGAATCGCAAGGTATTCATTAGGATAGTCGAAGTGGTACGTAAATGAAAAGTTAATACAACTAATTTGTTTTTACTACACTGGACGTTGGACTTTAATAATTTAATAAAAAACCTATCTATCCTATTAGAATCTGCAATCGTATTATGTACCATTAATTGGTTTTACCTCTGTATCCTAAGGCTGCACGATAATCATTTCCTTGAATGCTCTCACGATTAATTATTTTAATTACTCCTGCATATGGCAAGGAACGAGTGAAATGTAAAGGCCACTATGCATTATACGTAACCTTTTTCGACGTCCGTGTGTTAATATTTATTCGTAATATACAGAGTAAAGAAATGATGTAAAGGAAAATACTTGGTTTCCGGTTTACAGATTCTTTGTATTGCCTGCGTGGTGGCACTTAGGGTGACAGACGATGAGAGCCGAAGGGTGTTCCATTATCTGAGAAGTCGTAGCAGAGAATGGTCCCTCTTGAACAACGTCACATGGGGGGCTATAGGTTCGAAAATGTTGTATTGTAAATGACAGCAAGTGAAATAATATTTAAGTTTCAATTTTGGAATTATTTCGTTAATTTAAAGACTATTTTATTAATTTACTTTGCAGGATTGGTTGATGCACAATTAATTGCTGCCTTGTAATTTTCCAAAAGGAAATTTAATGTTAAGAATGATAATTTCAAAGTTTTATGTACACCTATTCATGTCAGAATATTTCGAACATTCCACTATGAAATATTAAAAATGTTGTATTTGTAAATATTTCTGTCATTAATATCAGTAATCGTAATCCAACATAGATACCACATGTTGGAGAAAAAGAATGTAATACACGCAACTTTCCTTTTGTTAATCTAGGCGCCGCTCTTGCAACTGCAACCTGTGGTGGTTACATAATAATCGCGACAGGCCTTCTTATTGCTGCCGCGACGGGAGAACTTGCCGGACGGAAAACGGTAATTGCTGCATATTTATTATTATTTATTTGGAGCACACTGAAACATTTTTATTATTAATAAACGTTCGGCGTGCATTTATACATTATTTAACTTCTTTCTCAACAATGACACGGGTCGTTATCCCTTAATACTTAATAGTCTTATTGTTTCGGCTCTCCAAGGTGCTCATTCTTTTTTATGGGGAACGGTGTCCTTCGACGACACCGATTTTATCATGCATTGAAGTCTTTCGTTACAATCAGCACTGCAAATGCAGGGATTTATTCGCGTTTTATAATAAGACGTAAATTAATGAATTAGTCTGCGAAAAACGTGAAACTGCCGAATATTATCAGCAACCATTATTTAATTGGTACATTATTTACCGATATCAACAATTGATTATATCCCTTCCATCCTTTCTTACCAAAATATCGTTCCGCATAATTCTCTATAAAATCCAACAAATCATGATAACATTATTAAATTCATCTGCAATTAAGACGATTGCAATTGAGACAATTAAGACGAGGTGCAAACAACAGCATTTCCAAGGCAAGGCGTTAAACGTTCCCACGATATTAATCTCGATCATAGGTGCATTTTTCAATACCCTTCCTGGTAACGAATCTCATTCTCTAAAGGCACACCTTCTTTCATTAGCCGGCCAGTTTAACAGAGGAACTGAATCGCGACATAGTCGACTCAAGGTTGATTTTTTCTCACTTTTCCCTTAATTTATTCAGATCTACGCGTAGAACGAGAAATCAGTTCAACACGGAGCCACGCGTTTTAACGATAACGTGAGAATGATGTCCGTCGAGCAGTGTCATTGAGGGGCAAGGATAAGAGCACCTTTAAATTACAAGAAAATGCGCGTAACAGCATCCTTGGTGTACGGCAATCGAGCCACGTAATGCGTGTGCGTTACAGTGACTTATTTAATGACTCAACTGAGGCTAGGCTGATTGCGATCATTTCTGAATGCAGATACATTCATGCATGGAGATTTGCAGGAAAATAAGCCTAGTGATATTACTGATTCTGATCAAATTTCTGCCTTTATTTCTGCACGGGGTAAACTATGTATAAATGATTGGAAATATTTAACCGGAAGCTGATATAATCATCATTGTAAAGATAGTTTTAGAAAGACTCTATTCTTCTATTTTTTCTCTATGTTATATAATGGTGTCATCAAAGGTACTATAAAGATTTCAAAGTTTCCAAGGGAGACCTTTGTCGGATGATATTAAAAAGCTTGGTATTCGTTTTCGCTTTTGTTTAAGGAAATATTCTTTCTTGGACTCGGTGTTATTCTTTTCGCCATTGTTGGCGCCTTATCAATGGCATCTATTGAAAACGTCCCTGAGAATTTGATAGACAATGCAGCAGTTTTTGGGGCACTGTGCTTGGTGACAGCGCTGGTCTTCATCGCTGATTTGCTAATGAGCACTCCGAAGAGGGGCAAGCATGGTATGAAGGAACATTTAACTGATAAAAGAGGTACGCACGGAAGTCCAAATAATTAGTATCGCTTGATAGGAGGAAAGCAATATTGAACTCCTCCTCATTTCACAAATAACACAGGTAAAAGACAAGTAACACTAACCACCGAAAAAGAATCGAAGTCCCCCAAAATCAGCAGCCCCAAACTCTTAAAAAAGGACGACAGCGGTACTGCAAATAATGGATTCGAGAAAGTACAGGAGCAACATCAAAAAGCCTCGGCTGAAGGACAATCCGAAGATCATCGAAGATGGGAGCAGGAGCGATCCTCGAATCAACGATTAAAGGACGTCTATAGGAGAGAAGGAAATGAGGATGACAATGAAGATGTTCGGGAACGAAAGGAACACGCGCAGAATTTTGAGAACGGACGAGCTCTCAGGGATTCGCAAATGTATCGAGATTCTGAGATGCAAAACGGAAGAATGGATCATAGATCGGATGTGCCTGCTGTGGTGTACAAGGCCCGAGATATTTATCAACGTCCAGCGGACGAAGTCGACACACCTCGGTTTCCGATTGAGACGAATGCCAGAGGCGAAGCTGTGTTCGCAAAGGTTGTGAATCCTGGTGTGAAGATTATGAAAGTTGAACACGATGTGGATGAAGCTATCGAGGGTTACCGGTAGGAAATGGACTGTTATGTTAATTGTATTATTCAAATTCGTAATAAAGGTTTCTTTTATCCACTCATTGGCAAGTGTAACTTCATTATTATCGATAATACTGATACTATATTGAACTGACATTATTCATTTTTCTTTTGATGGAAGATACTCTGACACCAGTCAATACGATAACGTGCCAATTAGAATGAGAGGAGGCTCACCAAAAAATCAGAAGAAACACCGTGACGTTACGTTCAACGCTCCGCCGCCTCCGAAAGGATACGAAAGAGAATTAACCAAGAGCAAAGATGAAATTGAGATGCTGCAGGAGTGTTTTACTTCGCTTCGAAGTGCGAGTACAGGAACGCAAACACCTAACACTCGAACACCTTCTTCACCTACCGATCCTGGATATGTTCGACACACCGCCAGTAATTGGCCGCACGAATCGAAAACGAAAACCCCTGGTTCGAGTCCGAATCGTACGAGAAATTAATATACTATACACAGAATTATTAAGAGGATTTTTATTATCTTTATTCTAAGATGTTGTGGATTAAAATGATGGCAAAGCAGAAAATATTATTAATAAATTCTGGTTGGAACTTTAAAAGAATTTATTATGAATAAAGAATGTAAAGTTCTGACACTGCCCTTATGTATCAATAATCGATTTACTCATCCACTACTATACTTCGAAATTTCTTTACTTAATTCATTTCTGGATGTAACGAGGGGTCATAGTGAAACACGATTTTTGTATGTGTATGTAGAAACTTTTAATATAAAGTCTTGATCGGTACGCATACGTACATACTATTAATTAATAATAATGTCTCCTTGTAATAAACATGTAACTTTGTTAGTCTCCATCAGAATGTAATATTCTTCAAAGATATTAGTCTTTAATTTTCGGATTTACATTATTCCTTACGTGTACTGTATACGTTTCCTTCTCTTACAATTTGTTTTTAATATAAATAAAACAATTCTATCCGCTATATCGAGTCTTCTCATTTACTTCCCTCAACAATTCAACATGACCGACAATTTCTTCGATCATTCAAAGAAACGAGAAGAAATTAGTCCTCACTGGACGTAGAAAGAAAAAGAAATCAGCAGGAAGACGTAATTATAATAACATAGCAATTGAGAGTATCGGCGCGCTCCGTTATCGAAAATTTATTAATAAGCTACTGTCGAGCTATTTAGTTGTTTTATTTTTACAAAACCGTCGTCCTCAGGCCTTTTCACGCAGGTCTGTCCTTTCTCTAAACGTTTCTAAACGCGTATTTACAGAGTTGTTAATAATTGCTTAGATACTTGAGCATTCATCCCACTCCTTCTATGCATCAACGTTACGTGTACAATTAATTCACGTTAACGAAGAAGATTATGTTTATATTCTTAAAACTCTTGTGTAACTAGACTGTCTTCTTATATTATGAAATGGTACTTTCAACACAGATACATATGTTGCTTACGTCGTACATATTTGCAATTGCGTTCAATTACACAGACTATACTTCATAGTCCTTACGTTCTCATTACATTTCGATGTACTAATAATGGTTATGGGGAAGAAATTCCTTAAACGAGGGAAAACTATGTCTAACACCTTGCTTCAATTGCAGGTGCAATTGCAATGACACCATCTATAACAATATGAACTTTCTTACTTCTCTTCTTAACTAAACATATTTACAGATCGAAGGACTATTTCTATCTAGCATGCATTTTCTCCCGGGGAATTTCAATTGAATCGTACTACGAAATTTGTACAATCTCCTGCTTCTTGAATAAATAAGTAAGAAAAAAGTGAGCGCAATTTTATCACCAAGTCAATTATTTCTCTAATAAATCTTTTCTATTAATTCGTTCAAAGACGCAAAGAAAATTTCTCGTTTGAATTTTCGAGACGTCTTTTCCTCTCCTCATTTTTCCTTGTCTCATAATTGTTTCCTTTAAATAACTATTTACAGCTTGGCGTATTCCATTAATCAGTGACGAAATAATTCATGGTATCTTCGCAAAAATTTATCTCATGCCGAACCCGATCCCAGCACCTGGAGCATTGGTAGCTCTTTGTTCCATGGTAATATATTGTCTAATTAAACGAGAAATTTCATGAGCTTGCTCAGTCTGAAGCCTCGTGATACGTTGTTGCATCAAGTTGCCGCACTTCATATCTAAATAAAGAGTTCCCTCTTCGGATTTCACTTTTCGTGTGGAAATTACTTCGGAATAAGGATAATGGTACAATGTTTCCTGCAACATTGATTTTAAATATTAATCAATCATCGGCAACTGTAAAATTACAATTACTTAATTGCTGAAAACTAGGGACAATTACTTACATGAGTGATTAAGTCAATAAAGTGTACCCCGTGTCTGTTGAGTGCCAGAATATGATCGCCTCCCTTTTCCTTGCCCTCGGGCACTCTCTTTACTGCGAAGAAGCTGGACCCAAACAGTGGCCACTTCCACAGAATTTCTGTGAACGATATTAATATAAGTATCTTCGATTGGAGACAAAAGTAAAAATCGAACGTACAAGTTTTTTGTTTCATAACATAGTAAATCATTGACAGAACGTGTATCAGGCGACTCACCGAGCACCTGTGCTTTACAAGCAGCCACTGTGTTATGTTGCACATTGTTCCATGCTTGTTGGACCATGTTTGACCATTGCTGCGGCCGTGGTTCTCTTAAACTAAGCACCGGTTTTGGTAACAGATATTTTATTTCTTTCGTAGACGGCTCGTGTGTCATATCTGCTGCCCTGTGTAGAAGGGCTGCTATTTGAGCCATGTCGTACTGGAAATGTACCAGGAAACATCGATTGAGAATTTGGTAATGATTTTTAAAATTGATGGGTATGGTTCGCGAAAGTAGGAGAAACTCACGATTACTTCCTGAGGCAAATGTTCACCGGGCAAAACTAAAAGAAGACCCTCCAGGTAGTCCGGAGCTATCTGATTGAATACAACTTCTATGTACAGTGGTGCATCCAGTCTGAGAGGATAGTACCACACAGACCTAGGAAAAGATTACAATTGAAAGTAAGTTATACACATTCTTTATGACATTAATATCTTACGAACGTATCTGTAATTTGTACTAGAGTTCCCCTAATATTTTATCATTGCACTGATCGCGTTGAATATTTATTAAAAATATGTACCTGCAGAATATTAGATAGAAAACTTGGTGATTCTTATGAAGCTCAGTAGTTACATCTAATACATATTCATCCCTCGCCAAAGGCATCGTGAATGCATCCCCGTCGACAATGCAGTACAACGAAAACTCGTCCATTTCATGGGGATTCCTTACGGATATTATGTTGCACATTTCTTCTATAACATCCTACAATAAAAAGTAAACTTACTAATCAATCAATAACACCAAAGGTATTTGCTACAAAGGGTTTGAAAACCTTTTACAATATCTCCTATCCTTTAACACTCTTCACCCTGCGTTTCGAAATAATGAAAATTAATAAACCTACCTGTACAACAGTGGTGCACTTGGTATTGATAACCCTTTCCGTTCCACCTGGCAGTCTGTAAATTTGCCTCTTGGCATTCCTGCCAGCGCTGATCGCCATAATTTCATCCACGCTTGGTACATTCTTCCTTCCACCATACTTAACCGTCTTCCTGAGATTCTGCAGACACACTGTCGCTGTTCCATGATAAGCTCTTCTCTTATCGTAGGCCGCGGTCTCTAGATACTTGGTGAGATAAGGCCTGAGGCCGTCGCTGCAGGTGAAATACGCAGCTACGATGCTGAAGATCCTCCAGCCACGTTGGCAACTGTCCGGATTTGGGCTCTTATTGTTCGTTGTCTGCTTCATTAATTGGCAATAAACTTCGTCTCGAAGAAGCTCGTACTTGTGACAGTGCTGCGAGTAAAGGTTGATTGGTGTAAATGTTTGGCTGGGGCTTTAGGAATTCTTAGAAGGGGGTAGTTCCATTTATAACTGCTAGAGCTGGGATCAAATCTAATTGTAAAGATTTTATTTTAAGTTGCAACGATTTCATTCCATCCTGCGCATAGTTCTTCATTTGTAACTCAATTAAGCTATCGTTTCTCACCATTAAAATAGTGTAGACGCATTTCACTTCGCTGGTATCAGCTGGCAGTGGTTGGTCGCCCATGTACCTCATCAAACACATGAAGCATTCAATTGCCAGTGCGCTTAGCTCGGCGTCCAGTCTGAGAAGACTCTGTTCTATTGGCACGGGAGAGTACTTAACAAGATCCACCTGCTCTTTCCAGGTCCATTCGGCGCCGTCCTGTTGACCCTTGCCTTTCTTCTTCTTCTTGCTCTTCAGCGACTCTATCACCTTAAGTGATCCGCTGATAGATCCATCAGCTGTTTTCAGCATTTCGAACCTGAAAGAGGAAACAAACATTGAAGAAATATTTTCACCTATTAGAAATATTTTCCCTGCTGGTGGGAATAGTGTTCTAATTGCAGGAGGGATCGATCTGTCGGAGAAACGGGGCTGGAGGGGAGGGTTGACGTGTACGTAAGTAATAGTCTACGAAAACGGAAGACGTCTCGTTGGAGGAGTACGCGTAGCCGTAAATGGGATTCCCATTGCAGGATGGATCTACAGTGGAAAAAGTCCCGTTCAGAGTACTGGCTGGGTGGTCGTCACTTGTCAAAGTCGTGTTTAGGAAGCCTTCGTTCTAGTTAGTCGTTTTAACGATTCTTCGACTTGGTCGAAGCCTGATCTGAAGAGCTCCTTGACTTTAATAGTTCGCGTATCCCTTTCCTGCGCAACTGACGTTTAAACATTTCCTTTCAAGTCTGTAGGAATAATGGAAACCTCACAATCAACAGGGAAAGTTGCACCAATTAATCTTAATCGTTCTCGCGCACTTGTAGTCAGCTGCCAGCTAGATGTATGGTGGTTCGAATAAATTTGCAATAGCAATCTACGCTTGCTCGATGAAATTTTATACACCCGATTAAAATATAACGTTACGCACATTATTTTTAGAAATTTATTCATTGATAATCCAACTTGGACGCTCGCAGCATAGTCTCATCACAAAATAGTGTTCTATATTTGTTAGGAGATCCTCAGATGTGGTCGATGAATAACTTGAGGCTTTCTCGACAGGATAGAAGGCACTTTAAAACGGTAACTCGCGAAACGCGGTGTACCAATGCCAAAAGAAGACGAGTCGAGCTCGTTAGCGCGCGTTCACCAAGATGGTCGATGCTACTCTGAGAACCGCAGTGCGTTATGCTTTCTCAACACGGCCGACGCTTTGTTCCTTGCGTAAGAGAGGCCGGCCAATTAGTCTTCAACATTTATCTCTCTTTGCTTCAATTTCTACATACGAAATACCTATGTTTTTTAATACTCACTGGTAGGAGCCTGAAAGGTACGGCATGTAACATTTTAAAAAAGAAACCGAATCAAAATTATCATAGTTTTAATTGAGGATCAAATATTAGAAAGATTATAATTATACCAAAATGCTTCTTCATTCAGTCATGACTGAAATTTCGTTTTATATTTATACCGCATCGATACTATGATAGAAAACCGAATTACGCGTATCATAATTCTAATTAAGAATTGAATATCAGAATAATAATGATTCATAATTATACCAAAGTGCTTTTTCATTCACTCATTATTTCAATTCCGTTTTGGTTTATCCTGCATCGATTATACACTCGAATAAAGTACTTACTTTTCGGTACTCTGTCTAAAGTTCAGCATTGCGTATTGCAGTAATGAATGTTTTCCATCGTTCACGACAGGTCCGCTCTCGTAGATGCCATCTTCTTGCAATCTGCCGTTGTCTTCCGGCTGCCGCCATTCCTGGTTCGGGCTGAGCCGCTGGTTCTGCTGGTTCTTCTGATGATTCGTCTGATTTGTCGCGGACACGTGGTTCGGCACGCGATTAGCGGATACGTGATTCTCGTGGTTCGAGATAACGTGATTAGGCTGGCCGTGAGATTGAACGTGGTTCGACGTGCTGTGATTCGCTTGCGACTGAATCGACTTTGTGATCTGCGACACATGGTTCTCGTGATGATGGTTGGATTTGTGCGGTGGCTTTTGATCGACCTGTAACAATAACGCACAATGTTAATTTAATATATCATTTATTTAACTCGTTAATGCAATATTTAAATGGACCATTTTTAGTGTTTCTCTTCCTTTGAATCCTGCATACTTAATTCTCTTTGCTCTTCTTAGCACTGATACTACGTTTAATGGATTGCTATACTAGAAACTCAGTCAGCAGTGTCCTGTACCGAAGAATGCGCTAAAAATAATGTACATCGCGAAAGTCCGGGGTATTTTATTAATTTATCTTAATTATGCATTTTAGATACATCGATAAAGCATAGGGAAAGTTGATTTTTACGAAAACCGTGATATCGTTTAATACAAGTCGCTAAATCGCACTTTCACATGATTCTCCCAGGGAAAAGCGTCGATGTAGAGCGGAGGAAATGGTTTCACCGTTCGTTAAGATAACGATAATTAAAAGCCTATCAGATATTTTTGTTTTAAATCCCTTACAGAAAGAAGAACGCATACATTAGAAACCGAGCAGTTATTTGTCACTTCCTGAAACACTAGTTAAGCGTTGCCCTGATCGGACGTTACGTCTCGTACGCGACTGTCTTTTCTTTTACCTCTGTCAAAGGATCAAGAAATCACGATCGAGTGGAAAATCTTCGCACGCGGGCGGCACACGTCGGCCTCGTTTCGCCAGTGATTTACACGACGGTCTCTCGACCTTTCCTATTATTCGTTTTCTCTTTCGGTTCGCGTTTCCTGCATTTCACCGAGGCAGCGGATGCCTTGCATTCGTCGATCGTTCTCGAGGAAACGGGTTTTCCAGTGCGCACGCGATCGGGGATCGATAGAGGAATGCTAGGAACACGTCCAGCAAGCTCTTCCTCCTCTAATAATCCGCCTGAACGACTTATTCTACATTTTTACCCTGTTGCATCCGCGTAACTGCTTCTCTTAAGAAGGGAAATTGGATTCTACGAGAAATTATCCTGCTTGCAAATATACTGATATGACGCGGACGCTTTACTTTAGATATATTTATAAAAGAATATCGATATCATCGTTGTTTTTTCACGCTCGTTGTGTCGTGAAAGTTTTAGTTCACAGCTGTGTATAATCTCCTTTATTATTTTTACAATTGGCATATTTTTGGTGAATTATCATGTTTCCTTTCACATCTGGGACTGCAATTTTCCACGGTACCATTGCAAAAATGATACTCTAGTAACGTAGCACTCAATCGGCAGCAATTCGCGAAGCAACAAACGGTTCTTACGAAAATAATGCTTTGCAGTTTAACCACTTTACTCTGAATATCAGTGCAGCAATCTTTGAACTAAAAATAGCAAATTTAGTAAATTATAGCTGGGACCATTGTATATGAATTTATAAAAAATGGTTTCCCATGGAACGAAGAATGTGGCACCCGATATATCGATAGCTTGAAGCAGCCTTAACAAAACCTGAATGTACCTGCGCGAGTGAGATAAGCAGATGTTGACCATGACCCACATAATCGTTAATGCATCCTTGTATAGAGGTAAACGTGAGCATACATAGTTACAATAACGTTAGTAATAAGATAAACCAACACTCTCGAACACTCGAATCAAGAATTTCTTTCGCACAAATCGTACACTATCTCAAGCGTCATAAAGTCCTACTTTGTCCATCGTTGAAGCCTAATTAACTGGTGAACGATAGGTGCCTTCAAAGATGCTGCAATTAGGACTTTTTAAACTCTCTTAATGGTTCCGCTCGTTACACTTGACGCAGCCCTCAATTGCAGTACCCCACCCCCTCCAGCCCGTGTAACATTTCACTAATATCCTGGTGCAAGTGGCGATGGTAGAGAGGGTCGGTTATGCGAGCATGCACGAAAGCAGCCTCTGCATTCCTTTATCGATACTTTGTATCGTTCGTGTAACGGTACAGCCAAGCTTTTTCATCTCCGACGATTTCTCGCCTTTGGAAATTGGACGCGACTCCACGTTCTACCTGGGATTAAACGCTTGGAAGTTGATTTGTATCGAAGCCGAGCGATTGGGAGGATCCGTTCCGGCGTTATCGAGAACCAACCATGGTGCGATTAACAGAAAAGTGAATTTTATAAAATTGATTGGTTGTAAAATGTAAAAGCTGTTGACCCCGTGTTTGGAAAACGACGATTTATGCGTGTGACGAATGTGAATTGCATAAAGGAGAAGCGCAGGCAATTATTCGTACATATTATTCGTACATATACCACCAAGCATGAATATGGACCATTGAATTAAAAAGATGCTTGAGATCAATTCCATATTGTCAAAGAAAATATCTTAAAATCAAAAGATATCAATTTACGATCCTGTAAAGTACTAAGCTCCGACGATCACAGCCAGAATTCAATAAGATTTACGAAGTATTTATTATTCAAGGCCTAGTAAGTATATTTTATCGGGATCGTGACCTGGTAGCTCTTGACCTTCTCGTCGAGTTTCTTCAAGGTCTCCTGTATCGTGGTGAGCGTCTTGTCGCTCGGCTTGTCCTCCACTTGCGCCTCGTTCTGCGTCCTCAGCTCCTCGAACCTTTTCAAAATCTCCCGGACGCTCAATTTACTTCCGTCCACGTTCTCCTCCGCGATAGTCTCCATCTTCGAGAGCTTCCGTTCGCCGTTCATCCGACCCACGATCTGGTCGCTATCGTAGAAATCCTGGATCAGATCGTTCACTTGAGCATCCTCGGAGCTTTGCTTCAGTTTAGCTGGCGATTGAGCTCGATACTTCAAATCGAGGCTCTCGTTGGTTTTCAATACACCTGGCGGGCTCGCGTTCTTTGAATTTCGTAATAGACAGCCCTCTTCCAGTCGCAATTGTTCGATGGTCGGCTGGCTCTGAGGACGATCGGAATTGTTCGAGTTTAATGAACTCATCGTCGATGCTATAGAGCTGAGAAATGACTTCTGATCTAATCTCGACACATCGATCCTCGGGATATTCTCGTACTCGAACTTTTGTTGACTGACCGCTTTAGAATCTTTCTTATTTGATAGTATATTCTTAGAGATGTGTATAACATTGTTTTTATTAACGTCCAGCTGTCCAGAATCTGGAGACAGTTTCTTCTTCTTCTTCTTGCAGTCGTCCTTCGCGAAGAATTTGATGAACCTGTTCCTCTGATCGTTCTTCCCCTTTTCGCTATGAGAAGCCTTCTCCAAGAAGGCGCCAGAATCATCGGTCTGGCCGTATTCGTCGCTGCTCAAATCCGACTCCGAGGACTTGACCAGTAGACTATCCGGAGAGTTAGTCTTTCGATCCTCATCGGAGAAGTTCTTGTGATCGAACTTCCCGACGAGATTGCTCAGACTTTTCCTTCTGGGGCCCAATTTCGAATCGTGATCGTCGTAATGCTTTCTATAATCTTCCTCCACTCGGCAAAACGAGTAATCCGCTGCGGATCGTCTCTCGATCTTCGCATCCCTTCGGTAATCCATGTGTCTCCAATTCTCATTCGTTTCCAATTTGCGCAAGAACTCGGACCTCCTCACGATTCGTTGGACGTTATTGAACGGCTTCGGTTCGATTTTTCTCGACTCGTTTTCACAGATTTCCGAGGCATCGACGAATTGGGATAGTATCTCCGGTCGATGCTTGGTCTTCTTCCTCAGCGTTGTTGGCAGCTCGGCCCAGTTGCTGGACAATCTCTTGGAAAAGATCCCCTCGGCGTCCGACACTTCTCTCTCCATTTTTGGCAATTAATGATGTAAAGTATATCCAAGGAAACTCATATGGATCACTCGTGGATATCCATTTTTCTGGGCCGCTGCACTATCATTGCGTTCCAGTATCCTCTAATTATTTAAATAACAATTGTTATTTCTTTCAACTTCGTGGCACTTGGTGGGAATTAATTTTTGAATGTACCGTGCATTATTGATTCGCAATTGGTCGACAATCTTAGAAAATATAAATCTAATTTCTCAGCACTAAAAATTTACCTACATTTGTTTCATGACAAGATTTCATTCAGCATGGATACAAAGAAACTATTTCCTTTAGGTGCCAGCTGTTTGTCGAAACGATTACAATTTCCGTCAGGCCAACTTTTCTTAAGCACCTTAATCTGTCCTTCGTTCTTTCTGTCGACAATGCGACAGAATTTCAAATTGCAAGAATACTTTCGAACTCGATTTTCTGCATAGCACAATCCATCAAGCACGACTAATGCATAGAAATTACATTTCATAGAATACAATTGACCCTGATCCGATTGAAGATGTTTTACCCGCGACGTGAACTTTCTTCGAGTAGGAATTGGAAGGCAATCTAGTACTAATTAACGAGAGAAATGGAAATCCTGTGAAGCGAGTGCGATATTAAAAATCACACAGAGAAACTCGATCAATTATTTGTTACTTATTGTTAAATTATTTGTTCCCTCTTGCCGTGAGGATAGAAATAGAATATGAAAATGACACGATAGCTACACTAATTAGTTATAGCGACGATAAGAGGAAGAAACTTTTGTACAATTACTATAAAATGTGAAAAAATAAAAGGAAAAAACAAGAAAAAGAGTTGAAAGATTCCAGCCCGATTTTCTTTCGTGAAAGGTATTCGATATTTTTTTTTTCTTCCTTCTTCGATGATGAAGATGAAACTGGTTGAAAACCCGTAGCGCTGTCCTCGTTACGACACGCAAAGCCGAATGTGGATCACGGAAGAAGAAGGACCTTCTTCAGGGCCTCGTGGGAAAATCGACGGAGAAGCCTCTCGTGAGAGTAAAGAACAATGTACACTTTTCATTGCAATTATCCGGTACTAACAAACTCTCCTTCGTTCCGTCAGCGAATGAGAAAGGCTTCTTATTCTGCTTTCGTGGAAACTCGGTTCATCGCGTGTTTAGAATAATTGAAAAGCGTTGTCTTCGCTTTTAATGAAATCTCGCTTTCCCAATTAATATTGTAATGAATCGACAGAATTTATAAATTGTCCCATATATCTTGTCCCTTGAAAATTTGCTACCTTGTTAAACAAATTTTTACATTGAAAGCGCACGAGTCGCATGAAATTCAATCTCTGCGCAGGAATATTTTAGCTCGAAAGTTATTTTCGTATCTGGAAGGATTCTCGAACGTCCTTCTTACTCCCCGAGAATTTATGTAACGTCGAACGGGAGTGAGGAAGCGGGTAGAGAGATGCAGAACCCAGATTCATAAGAGAAGAGGCTCGACGAAATGGCCGAAGAAAAAGTAGGAAGTAGAATCCAGTCATTGCTAGTCAGTGTGTCACTGTACTAATGGATCGAGGAACTTCTGACCCACATAATCGATTCTCCTTTGGAGATTCAATTTAATCGTGACTTCGCATAAAAGGAACTAAACGATGCGGGCAAAGTTAATTCATCATCGTACTGCTTCACGCGTGCATCTTCTGCGGCATTTGAAATTATAATTTCATCCTTGAATCGCAATTGTCATGTTCATTTTTACGGTCCGCTTACTTCATGAATACTATTGGCAGTCGAATAACAAGTTGCAAACAAGCATGTTTACCTCTGCAAATGATTCGTCCCTCGATTTACGAAACCTGTTTCCGACGGCCAATCTTTTTAGAATTAAATCGCATACCTTTCGAGGAGAAATTATTTTGGCGAATGACGCCTAGGGAAATATGTATTTTCGACGATATCGAATTAATGAATTTTTTTCCCCACCGCCGAGGAGAAGAATTTTCGTTCCGCAAAAGGGTGGAGAACAATCGGCGAAGAAACGGCTAATTAGCATTGTCCTGTTCCGCTCTGTTGCATGGCGCTAATTAAATGACAAACGGTATGCCTTTACGCGGGCTACGTTTCAGTTAACGAGCGATTTTACAGGAACTACACCTTTAAAAATCGTTGATTAGAAAAATATGATGCCTTTCAAAGATTGCGGTTCACTTGTAATTAACAGTACCTCAATTAATCTTCGTTTGCATCTTAATAACCCAGGCTGAACTTTTCTTCAACACCAAACTGAATTTTCTATGCTGCATAAACTCCATAATTAATGTTTCCGGGGAAACTCAATTGATTTTCAATTCAAAGATAAATGGAACTTTAATATCTATAATGATGTGCATCTTTTTAAACGGTCAAATTATACTACTCTTTTTTCATCAGCAAGGTGTTGAAACAATTTCATGCTCAGTCGGTGGCCATTGTTCCCAGCTTGATCGGAGATCGATATCCGCGATAAGGACTACTTTGGTATGCTGGCAGCCGCTATGCAACTATCCGTGGAACGCGTAAACTTGCGTACACAGGGATC
Source organism: Holcopasites calliopsidis (assembly GCA_023838395.1). Taxonomy (NCBI): domain Eukaryota; kingdom Metazoa; phylum Arthropoda; class Insecta; order Hymenoptera; family Apidae; genus Holcopasites; species Holcopasites calliopsidis. The sequence goes on along the minus strand of JALHAQ010000012.1, from coordinate 4,438,266 downwards.
GTTAACGATCTTCGTACAAGACTTGCGTAAGGAAGATCATGATCGCACGCCTATTTTTCTATCCCCCTGGTGGCTTCTTGATCGAGAGGAGCCGATGGAAAATAAATTATACACGATTGTTTGCAACTCTGCACAGGGATGATGCTATCATCGATGATTAATTTTACATGAATTTCCTAATGCAAAGTTGCGAGAGGATTTAAAGTCCAAGGGGTTTCAACATAAATAAACGTTCGTTTCTAAATAGAATATCTCGTTAATGTTTAGAAACCCTTTTTTTATTACCCGATACCGCCTTTTTTTTATTTTCTAAAACGAAATTAAGTGAACCAATTAAAATGGGATTTTCGAAAAAGCTTGTTCATGGAAGTTACCGTACAATGAATACTGCCTATAAATCTCCTAGGAAGTATCACATCCTCCGTCAGAGACTCAATAACTGTACTCCTAATTGCCTCTTTTTGTCCATCAATCATTTTCCCAAACGATATCCCAGTCGAATAGAGGCAGTTCCAATTATTAATCTCCGATGAGAATTACTCTCTGCCAGAATGATTCTAACGCAAAAACTGCTGCCAGGCATTCTTTCATCAACGATATCATAAAGAAGCACAACTACATATACCCCTGACCCATTTTCAACATTTCGAGCCATCGGCGGAGAATCATTCGCCTCGAATAAATCTCGACCTCACCCAGCATACCTGCAATAATCATTACGACTGTATCGCGTCACCCCTTGTTTTGCGCCACGCAAATCCAGCCGGGTAAATGCATTGAATACTTGCGGAGAGTCGTAATCGTTATTGTAAGAAGGAACAGGGCTCAAAGTATTAAGAAATTAGAAACAGTTGATTTCTCCCCCTAATTATAAGGTGTGTGCTGGATTCTGTGATCCGATAGCGGGGATCATTTCTTAACGGGTTGGAAAGGTATGTTGCAGCACCGGGGGCCGAGGTAAACAACGTTTGCTAGACGTAATTGAGTTTCGCGACACAAATACCAAGATTTCGCCATGACACTGGGGCGACGAAACCGATTTATTTCGACACGATCGCCCTCGAGATTGATCCTCGTTCGTGCATCGAAAGCTATTATACATACATACAGCCTACACCGTTCATAGATCATAGATCATAGATCGTGTTGAGCGTTGGTCTTATATTTTATGATTTAGTTTTTATTTTACGATTTAATTTTTACTTTACGATCGAAGCGTCTTATACTACGATGTTTAATTGCTGTTTAATTTTAATTGCTTATGTTAGTCAGTGCCAATTAGAAAATTGATATCGAAGCGATCAAAGTATGTGCAATCCAGCGTATGTGTTATAAATCCTTGCAGTAAAATAGCTTCCCTTCGTTAAAATTTTACGATTTTAATCAATTAATTCCTTTTCAGAAATCGGCAAACATCATTTCTGCACGGCGTACTGCAGGGTATTTTTTTTATATCCAAGTCATGCACTATTAATTATAAGACCACCTGCTGATTTCACGCTACCGTACAGATACTGTTATACGACCGCGGGCATGGAGCCTGCTTTTGAAGATGATACACACCGTCGCGATAATTATCTGTAATCGAATGGGAAGGAGCAAAGGGAGCTACTTTTAATGGGTTCCCCTGCTTTACAAATGGGGAGCGAAGGTAACAGCGTGGTTTTTGATTGTCCTAAGTAGCGTGGGAATGGTGTACGAATTTCAAGTTTCGTTGTGAAGTAGCCGGGAATTTTATGAGATTTGTCTGGAAGTGGATTTTCAAATTATTTAAATAGAAATTATTTTTAAAAGTCAATGGTAAATATCTTTTTGTTTTTCTAGAAGCGGCTAAACGTTCAAACTGCTAGCTCATGTGGTAAGAGAAAATGTGGAAGAAACGTGTCTTACGTAAAATACAAGAATGATTAATGTCAAGAAAACTGCGCAAATGGAGGAACAGTAGGGATGCACATTCAGACACGCATCATTGGACCAAGAGATTTGACAAGCCGAACCAAAAGTGTTTTCTTCCCTTTTTGCGACCGTTCTCGATCTACGGCCATTCGTAGAATTCCCTTGCCGAAGTTACGCAACGCACTTCTTCTCCATGGAACTGGTAAAACCGGAAAACTATAATCGGTCAGTTTCTCCAAAGTTAATAATCCACTGGCAGGGGCGACGTAAATCGATCGACAGAGATTACTTTCAGACAGGAATGTTGGTACCAAGTGATACTGATGTAAGAAACGATTGTTGCGAGTGAAAAAAATTACATGATTCCGAAAAAAGGACTAATATTCGAATATTGATCTTTTAAAATAACTAAACGCATCGTCCTAATTGTGCACATTAAACTGGCCATGAAATATCCTCCAATTACTTCTTGAAAGTCTGTCATCCATCAGAGGATCAAGGATCTATATGAAATTATAACACCTTCTTCCTCTTCCTAGCAATCATATCGGCCAGAAAATTTTGCTAAATAAATTTCTCCAAAATGCACGGTACATTCAAGCAAAAATCAAAAACGAACCATGCAAATGGTCTCACGTGTCACTTTTCTAGATTATCCTGCAGGATCATTCACTGACACGCACTGGACACTCCCTGTCAGCACGAAAGAGTAACTAACGTTTGCGAATGCGGAATTTGTTTTCTTCAACAAATTTTGAATTGCACGAGGGAAGTCGAGAATGAACGTGAGTTGTATCACACGTTAGTGCACCGTACGACGACAGTCGATGAACTGAAGAACGGTGTAGCTTCCGATAGCAGCGCTGTTCCCTGCTGGCTGCGCTCTGGCTAGCCGGTACCTTCGAAACACCGATATCTGGGTCGAGCCTTTCCACCGGTGTGTACCTACGCGCGTTTCGTGCAGCAATGGGCATTCGATACACGGGTTCGATTTGCTTTTCCAAAAGGAATCGGTGAGAGAATCTGGAGAATCAATTGGAATATACATTGATGCTGAAGAGCTTGGTGCGTGCACCACTTTAAGTATTGAAGAACTGAAGAGATGTGCCAAAGTTGAATTGGAAAAATAACATTTGGAATGAAGCAATTGTGGAGAATAGAGTAAATTTGTTGTCATAAATGTTACAATGGTATAACATAATTTCCAAGATTAAACCTTGACTAAACAGAAAGAGAAAATACTAATTTTTAAGAATTTGGTAATTTTTCTGTCTACCTGTTCCGCTGCCTCTCCTTCTCTTTTCCTTCTTTATCTTCCATTACACATCGATCGGAATGCGCATAATGAAACGAGGAATGTAGAGTAAAAACTTTCCTGGATTGTCTCGCAAGAAAGGCTGCTTGGCCAATGTGTTTAATGAATAGGGACATCAACGCGTGCACTCCGATTAGATTAGCTGCATTATTGCTGGCGATTTCGCAAAGGAAATCCAATCATATTACCCGTTATTGGCCATTAGAAATTCTCTGATTGCTCCGGTCGTATTAAAGAAATCAAGTTAAAAAGTAATCGTGCTTGCGTTGAGGAAAGATATTTAACAGTTTATATCTGTACAAAAATCGTAAAAAATTCTGTTGACTTTGCTCTATTCATATACATATTAATTGAATCGTTATATTATTAACATATTCCCATAATTCTGAAATTCTTCACTCGATTGTACACTTGCATCTCATTTTCCCTATCAGTATGATAGAACATTGTCGAGCGTACAGTTTTCTAGTTACGAATGCATCGCACGTGCAGGTGAACTAGACGAGTGTTGCATTTGGAAGAAGGATAGGTAGCTTAAATGCCAATTAACATAGGTCAGTGATGTTTATGACATAACAACGAGACTTTGCCAGCTTCGTCAAACTATGGTTTTGGCTAAAGTGTATTTCTCAATGTGGCCAAATGTACATTGCAATTTTAATCGTACATAGATCTAAGGAACAAGTTCTCGTTGGCTGCCGATATGAAATGTATGCATCAGCCCGCACGTTATAAAACTGGGAATGCAGAATGGGATAGTTCTACCTGGTTAACCCAGGAATGCCCATTTATTTCGTAACAAGTGAAATTCTCTCGTCGTCTTGATTCATTAAACGCTATTGGTTTCGTTTCCTCTTTACTTATTTGGTCATAACTTGCAAGGAAATAAAAATTAAACTTGCGAGGGAGCGGAAAGAGAAGAAAATCTTCGATTGTTAAATTCCTCCAACAATTGTAATTTCTTTAGCTAATAGATAATAAAAGTGGTATAAATAGAAATGCCAGCTTGTAAAAGGAAGGCATGTGACTTTTGACACTAAAATCAGCACGACTTACTGCAATTGATTATTTTTGTTTGTCCAGCATAATAATGTAACTATGCTATAGGGGATATAAAGAAAAAATTCACTTCATACAAAGTTCTTCGTGAAAAGTATGCTCATCGCTTGAAATGCTTGGCCAGAACTGTTTATGAAAAGACGCTGCACAAAAGATACGTGATTCATGCCTATTCGTGTAACAGCAGGTGCACCTGTCGTTAACGGAAACGAACCATTACACCTGGAGACCCTTTTGAGGGTCCCATAAAACGCGAGTCTCCCTAAGAAGCACCCCGACCATTAAAGCGTGTCCATTCCCGAAAAATGACGACACCGTTGTCTTCGTTCTTTAATTCCTGCCATGCTAAAACATTAAATATAAATCTATATCTTCAGACAAAACTAAAAATTAATTTAGGCCACGATTGTCATCCTTCTTCACCGGAAGGATCGAGATTCCCGCCGCTTCTGAACTTTACAAGTTCCCACGCTTCTAATTGCGCGGTCTTACGACCTCCGTTTCTCCCCCTTTTTTACGAAATTATTAATGACTTAATGATTTAACGCTTCGCGTCGAAATTAAAGATCTCGTCCTTAATTAATATTATTAAATATCATTCAATTATTTCATTCATTATAAATTTAGTAATTCCTCTCACTAACGCTCCGTTACAAAGACAAATTATAGTCCTTTCTTCTTTTTTTTTACTGAAATTATATACTTTGATAGGAGTAGTTTCTATTGGCTTCTTTACCTTTGATGAAGCAGCGATTTTAAAGGCTTCCATTTTAAGGAAACTCGATCCAATTTCCGTCCGGCTCATCGTAAAACGTTTTCAACGCTTTCTAGCCTGCTGTTCTTCCTGCACGCAATTTTCTAACGAGTCACATATTTCTTCCCCGTTTTTTTTCCTCTATCGCGGCGAGACATGCCAATCCGGCGAACAGAACACGAAGCGGGCGAAATCTTTTCTCTGAACGCGAGCGTTGCACTGTAAAAGGCGTCTGTCGTGACCGGAAAGACCAGTCGACTTTTAGAAAACTCTCCCCTGTCCTACGATTCGGAGAAACATTTTCCTTTTCTAAAGCGTACAGCAATTATTCCGTTTTGCTAAGCGCTGCATGTTCCAGTTTGATGAAAATGAAACGCAAATGTCTGTGACACGTTTGTCATAAAACTTCAATATCCAGTGTAATATTTATAACTTGTCCAGTCTCGTAGACGTTAGCGCACTATTGCAACGGCACACACTTTCGGCCAACGCTTCTCTCACTTCCGTTAAACTTTCTTCCAGCCGATGCTGGAATCGACAGATGTTCTCCAGTATAATATGCATGGAAAATTTCACCAGAATTATTCCCTGTATTAAATGGCCAATGGTGTTCTTTTCAACAACATACACAATGATTCATCGAAGATCCGTAAAGGTGCAGTGCCTGTTCGAGATCGGGAAGGACATCGCGAGGAAATTTAGGCCGCGAGTGTCAGAGGGAGATAAGGATCGTCGGCAGGACCATTAGCAATTCAAACGCCTTCCGGTCTCCGGGCTGGTATGTATCCGCGAGAAGGGAGGTGTTGCCTCCGGTAAACACGAGTTGCTTGAACCCTGAATCGCTTGAAAGAAGCCTAAGTAGCCGCACGCCTGAACGTTACTTTGGCCCTATCCAGCTGAAGAATATATCCACGAGCCACGTATGCAGCGATGTGCATCGGATCCGCAAAAGTGCCTCGCGAAAAAGAGGTAATTAAAGTTCCCTACCGCTCGGGTTTTTGTTCGATCTTTGTTGCCCTGATGAACGAAGAAGCCTTGGAAATTCTTTCTTAAAGTACCCAAAGAGTTGTTATAATAAAAAAATTAAAATGCTGAATTTGTTTGGTGAACTGATAGAATAGAAAAAAATGCCCAAAGATTGCCCTTTTTCCCAACCACCACACTAGAGAGACCCCTTAAAGAACAGAACCGTTTGACCCCAACCGGTTCCATTGCATCTTTCTTCGTCGTGTAATTACATCGCTGGTATTTTTTCTCTTACAGCACAGAGAAACCTACAAACGGAGAGATCGAATTTCTCATAACGTGTACGCGCTGCGCGTTGCACTCGCGATGCACCGATACACCTGTACGCGAGAATCAGGTGTTTACAATCGTGAGGGATAATTCTTGTTACGCGGTCGCACGAGCCGAAGAAGAAGAAACGAGAGACGTCGCGGCGAGACGAATTGATATTTCCTTCGTGTCGACAGAAATGCCTCTTTTTATCTCCTTGTATATAATGTGATTGCGAATCACATCGTAAGTCGCGTAACCGCAGCATGCCATTCGTTGGTCTGTGTAGGAAGAAATATTCGTGGGATCTCGTTGCATCGAAATTTAGTTAGCAGAAATTCGCAATTATGATGGTACAATTATTTTCGAAATGATCACTTGGATGTAGAGTTCAAGTTTTGTTCTGAAAGCAATTTTTTGGTCAAAGTAAGGTAATGGAAGTGGAATCATAGTGAGTGTTTTGTAAGTGATGCTAGCTCATCTTCGGCGAAACAGATACACTGGAAAGGTGTGAAACCGGTAATACATTGCAGTTCGTCGAGCTTTCTTCACGAGTGCAATGACGGCGTAGTGCGCAAACCGCGAAGTTGCGTATGCACAATAGCTGGCCGGAAGAAGTTGGCGTCCCCGAAGGCTTTAAATGACGCCTTTTAACCGCAAACTCATAGAATCTCATAATAATGGCCAATTACATTCCCATTCCCATCGCCCAACGTGCGATTCCACTTAATGAATCTAATTATGCTCGCCCATCGTTTCTTCTCGGAATGTGACACACGTTAAAAGCGATGACCGAAATCGGCTCTTTTGAATCTCTTTGATTTGCATAATTTTGTATTTTTTACAACGCGGCTGCCATGGTTCATAAACTTCTCCCTTATTCCCCGGGACATAATTTGGCCGCAATTTATTGGAACGAATTCCAGACCTCTGAAACGGATCCGAAAGGGTAACAGTGTGGAAACTCGTGCGTCATAAAGACGCGAATAGATAAGTATTGACCGACATCATTGCGCTTCTTGTGCAAGGTACGTCAAAGACGAGAAAGAAGAAGAGCGAAGAAATCGCTGAAGCAAATGTGTCACAAGTGAATTCCTGTTGGCACGCACCAACAGCTGAAACGAAACGGAATCGGGCTTTTTCTTTGCTCTTGAAATTATTCTAGACAAGCGATCGGACCGCAATCGATCGCCCAACATCAATTAGCGACGATCGAACAGGGAAACTCTAACGGCACGATACCGTGCAATGTAACGAAGCGAACCTGGGGCAACGCCTAGTGTAAATTGCGTTTCCAGTCAGTGATCATATATGCTGGCCAATGCCACCTTTTCCTCGTTGAAAAAGATATAACTATCACACAGTTTTCGATCGTTTCTGATAGAAATCGGACGGATAATAATCTTTGTTAATGAAATATCGCTTCGGGAAAGAGAATGGGATTCCAATGGCAACGCTTAGTACACTTCCCAGTACGATTTAGATATGATTTCAATATAGAATCCTTTTCTAATTGCATACTTTAGATAAGCTTCCGCGGTAGAAATTCTTCTGTGTGAAATCGAAAGAAAGGGAGAGTGTACAACTGGAAAGGGGAAATTCGAAACAGGGACATTAAGTTATCTGTCGAATTGCGTTGCTCCCTTTTGCTTGTGGGAGAAATCCGCGTAGCTTTAGACTGCACTCGAAACTTTGCTGCACCACTGATCGTGGAAGTAAAATGATATGATTGATCCATCGACTTCTCCCACGTTCGCTGCGAACGTGGTACGAGTCAACGTAAAGGTTGAACCGTCGCACGGATATCGTGCCGTTAATATATTAAATATCGTAGGATTTTCTTTGTAAAACAACAGTTTTTCCGTTTTTTCCAAGCCTTTTTGCATAATAAATGACGTGTTATAAAACGAGCAGAGATCGATTTCAGATTATTAGGAAGGCTAACGTCTGACAATAGACAGTAATTTTAGACACCAGGACCGCACACCTCGACAAGGTGGCACCCAAGAATGAACTATGTATCGAGGTCGAGGAAGATTTCGAAATAACGGTTAAGCGAAGCATCGAAATGCGGCTCTTCATACATTCGGCGATGAATCTACAGCATCTTTTATGCTAATTAATTGGGATTCCATTCATGCCACCCAAGATTACAAGCTATTGTTGCGTACACTCCACGGTCGCTGGCATTCTTATCACGAACCGTTTCTTCACGATAACCCGTCCGTGGAGGACGGTGTCGTGTATCTCGTAACGGGAATCGTTCGATTGTCAGGTGTAATATTAAATATTGAATCGATAAATTGGAAAATGTTGTCTGTGGTAGCCTGTTTCGTCGGCAGAAATTTTCACGAATTCCCCGATGGAGGAACACAATTAATTACGGCTATGTCTACGATCGCATAACTCAAACTCCCCCAAGCATTACCGGTCCCCGACACCTTCCAAGCATTTAATCGCGCCTCGAATCATCGCATTCCTTCGCCAAACGAACATAAATATTCAGTCGTAAATGTACACGGATACAAGGAAACGGGGAGAACTCTTCGTCCGAGAAGTGATCGATCAGTCTCCCTAACTCCTCGCTGGCAGTGTTATTAGGCCGAGCGTTCTAACGGAGCCATCAGCTAGATTACATTCACCCCGGGGCTACGATTCCGTTTCTCTGCGTTCCAACGACACGCGTGCGGACGCTTCCCTCGGGACGTCGTTACACCGGATGGTCTTTTCTCGGTGAAATCGTGGCTTCGCTTTCCGCTACCCACGCATTATCGCGCTGGAATGCGATGGCTGTCGTTGGTCTTGGACCCGCGCGCCCTGAGGACCTAGCCCCTCCTCGTCGTTATCCCCCTTCGGACGCTTATTACAGTATACCGATCCCGATGCACGTGCGATCGCGTTACTTCATCGCGTTTCTTGCCCGCGATTAATTGCGCAAGATTTCAACGCGGCTGCCGACCTTCGAGGATCTCGGTAATCCCATTCCGCTACCACCGATGGAACGGTATTTGCAGTGAAATTGAAACGGCCGATCGATCGCGATTAGGTTGCTACCTATGCAACGTGGTTGTTCGAATTAATTCAATCGTGTTTCTCTACGCTTTTCCCAGCAACAAAAAAGGATAGGTTTAAAAAGATAGGTAGAAAATGGTATTTAACAGAATTGAAATGTGTGACTCTTTAATTAATTATCAGACTGTGCGTGATTTAATCGATCTTTGATCCGTTAAAATTATATTAACCTACAATCGCTGAGCTTTAAATTGGCACGCTGCAAGAGTACATCTAACTTTCATGTATCTTTTTTGTTTTTGCACAGAGTGCACTATCCGTAAAAGCAGACCATAATAATTATCCGGCACACGCGTTACTACTCGCTACTTGCTTCCACTAAATTCCTAACGCGAAACAATTTGCAAATAACAGTTCCAGTGCATTCTATGATATAAATTCTACATAGCTCAGGAAAACGATGAAACAGAAGATCGATTATGGTTTACCACAAAAATTCGAGCAATGTCCAACCGTTCTTGCACAGCCTGTGCCATTTCCTGTGAACAAGCTAGTTCTATTCCAGTTGGACGATAATAAAAAACGATCGTAAAAGACGATAATAAATTACGTTCCATAAAGTCTATGTAAATCCTTCCCTCCTAGATTGCCTTTTAAATGTCGGATTGAAGAACTCACCAGCCTGATGTAAGTGCTAATCATCTCCGTCAACTGTGGTGCTCGATTTGTGTGCAGAGGTAGCCTCACTCCAGATGAAATTTGCATTACACACACGCCAGCCCTGGGAGAGCTCACGGAGACGATGTCCTCCAGAGGTAGCGTCTCCAAAATGACTAAATCACCGTTTGCAGTACGCTTTATGAGCCGCAAACCGTGATGGGACACTGCTATGTGCTGGGTTTCCGGATGCTGAGGGCCGATCTAATGAAAAAACACATTAAAAATAATATAATAAATAACAAGCGACGATTAGCAGAACGATATTTTGTCGGCCTGAGATTCTAAGTCAAACTGAAGTTAAATCGATTACGCGGATTCTAATTCAACCATTACATTTTCTTCTCCCAACTTTCCTTCTCGAAATGCTACGTATGATTAGCTATGAATCAAACTTACGGATACTGGGAATATCCTGGCAAAGTACAGTGGCCATTGTTTAGCCATATCAACTACGTTCTTCTTGATCGTGATTTTGTGCTGAGTACTTTGCAGATTGTCCAGCGTGATACCATAATTATCCAACATCTTCAACATGTTCTGTCTATCCTCCTTGGTGATTCTAATATTGGACGTAGCAAGAACGTCGTAAGCAACTTGGCAGAACACCAAATGAAGCGCCAGGGGGCTGTTAAGCGTTTCGTTGGGCGAGAACACCTCCTTCTTCACCCTCAACGTCCAAGTGACTCTGTTGTACGTAAAATGTGCATTGGAGGTCTGAGGATAGAGCTTCGTGTTCACGACCTCCTGAACCTTCTCAATCTCCGGCTTCTCCGCCGGTGGCATGACTGGCCTAAGAAATTCCGGCCATTCCTCGATCTCGATCCTCTCCATTTTATCCGTACGATGAGTGGACGCCACGCTGGATCTTCTATCAACATCACGGTCCAGTTTCTTGAAACTTTGCCGAACGACAGCGAAGGATTCTCTCGTGTTTGGGATCAGGCCGAAGTCTCGCGGGGACGGCATACCGAAGCTGTCCCTGGATTTCGGCGAGATATCCCTGGTCATACCGAAGGGATCCCTCTTGGAGTTTGAATTCTCGAAGATGTCTCTGGCGTACTTCGGATCGAAGATGTCGGAGTTCAAGTCCCGACGGGAATCGAAGTCGGAGCTTCTGTCTCTGCTAGAGCTAGCCATGTCTATGCTGTCCTTCCCGTAGAAGTCCTTGGACTTTTGGTCCTGCGAACGAGCCTTGTCGAAATCGTTCCTGTAGTCGTGGTTCTCCCTGAGATGCTGCTGGGACGCGAATATGTCTCGGCTCTGGCTGAACATGTCGCGCTGGGCTTGGGAAAAGTGATCGAAAGCCTCGGAATCGGGCGATGTTCTAAAGGAGTCTCGGCTCTTTGGCTCTACCGGGGCTGGGGGCGATCTGGGCTGTGGCACGCTTGATTGGCTACGATATTGGAATTCGATTGGATTACAAAAATTAATCAATATAGAATTGTCCAGGAAATGAAATAAAGTAATTTAAAAATAATTGATAAATGGTAATCAGAATCAGAGTACCCGTTGCTGTACATGCTTCCACCTCTCGGACTGGGGGGTTGCGGAGGCGTGACCGGAAGCGGAGGTGGCACAGGCCTCTCCATCCTTTCGATCTGCGTCCTAACAACTTGCGCTTGAGTCATCATGTCGGTAGTGCCTTTTGAAGTGACACTGTGCGTGTCATCAACCGTGGACGCGTAATCGTCCCAGCGTCCTCCTTTAAGATGTCGTAGGATATTACAAATCACCATTCGATTTCCCAAGTAAAATCATTCACACCGTAATTACCTAATTGCTGTTCGAGCAAAAGTTTCCTATTGTCCTCCAAGCGTTTCACTTTGCCGTCCTCGCGTGGGAGAGCAGGCTTTTCAGTAGCCTTCGTCGATCTGACGCTGTGATTCGCCGTTACTTTTTCTAATCTCTGTCTCATTTCAGAACTGAGCTTCAGCTTTCCTATGCTTCCGGGGGATGGTCTTTGAGCGCCTACTTCCAAGGCAGATCTGAAGATACGTCGATTATAAAATTAAACTGCTATACGCAATAAAAGATTGTAGAACCAGAAGGGCTATAAGTACTTTGATTTCTTTTTCTTCTTTTCTCCCTCTTCCTTGTATCCGTTCTCGTGCTTATTTAGTGGGGGTGGAGCATGCGAGACCACCGTCTTCTCCTCGCTGCCAACAACATTCTCAATCTCAAATTCTTCCCATTCCACTCCACCCTCTGTACTCGGTTCATCAGCTTGATTGTACTCTTGATACTGCGGCGTGATCTTCCGTTGCTGCTGCTGTTGGCGCATTTTGAACTCTATGAAACTGTCTTGGCTTTGACTCTCGTTCGAGTCGCTCGGCGGAGGCCACCTGAAATTCCAATGAAATTGTCGGTTCCGTAATAAGTGAGAAATTCAAATATCTTCCATCATTTATCTTCCTCACCTCCATTTCCCAATTCGAACTGTCTTTGCTCGCCCATAAGGGTCAAGGAAGGGCCTCGATTCAGAAGGATCATGAGATTCCAAAGGCGGTGGCATGGGCGGCGGGGGTGGAACACCCTTACTGTTGCTCGAGTTCGATAAGTTACTATCCACACTGCTCTTTCGATTCTTCAATTCGCTCAACACGTTGGTAAAATTACTTTGCACATTGTTCTTGTTAGAATTAGATCTCTTGGGGTCAGCGGGGCCAGCTGCCTTTTTGTCAACGCCCTTCCTTTCAACACTGACTTTCCTCACCGCGTATTCCACGCTGGTCTTCCTCACGATTTCAGAGTTTCTCCTGGGCGGACTCTGAGACCGATGGATCTGTGCTTTTACAGTCAATTCCTGACGCTGATTGATATTTGATGGTTGGGTGGACGTTCCTTGCTTCTCGGTTGACCAAAGTTCACCGTCCTCTGGTTCTCTGAAGGATACCTAGTAATTTCCAATTTGTTTCTTTCATTTTTTTCCTTTGGCAGTTGATAAAAGTGACAGCGATTCGAACAGTATTTTACAATAAAATAAAATTATTAGCATGCTGGAAACGTGCTGCTATGTACAGTGCAGTGAAAGAATTGCAGACTCAGATGATCTGCAGACTCTATCTTATGAATTGCAAACGAGAGTGGCTTATCTTCAATTACAATTAACATGTACCAGTTATTAGCCACTTGAAAAATTATTAAACGTAATGATTATCCTTCAAACCCAATGTGTTTGACGAACAAAACTGTCGGCGAACCCGCATTCTCCCGCGTCAAACATTGCAAATTCTTTCAACAACCAGGTAATCTCTTCAACATATGTTACAACATTTATCCACGTTCCTTGAAAGATTGACAAATCAGTCTAATACGATCGAGACACGGCGAAGTTATCGATCGAATGTGAGTCGATTGACAGTTTTATTTGTTAGATGAAATCAGTGCTAGGTACCTTTGAGTAGCGTCCGATAGAATCGTTAGGCCCCATTTGGGCACCGTTTTGAGGGGCTGGGGGGACAATATTCAAACTGGAGGGGCCCGCGGATAACACCGTGCCCTGGAAACACACACCCACGCCGCGATTGCGGCTCAGAAGCCCACAGGATTGTCCAAATAATGGACATGATCTCTAATCGATAATGAACGCGCAAACACTGAAGCTGTTCGTTCGTGCAGCGTTGCGCAACAGCGCTCGTGTTAGTACTATTTAGTTATGTGATCGTGAAAGTGGCGAACGAAATGACGGCTATCCATTCGCTGCGATGATATTTAAACATGCAATTTCTCGTTCTAACACCGGCGGCACGACTTCGATACTATCGCGTGTGATAAGTGGTGACGCTGCGTTTAGGGACAAGTGTTCGATCAAAAGTGCTTCTTTTCTATACAAACGTGTGTTGTAATACTCGCGTGCGAGATTGCTTTATTTTCTATTTCATTCCTGGGACGATAGGGATCGTGAATAATGTACAGCTCAAGTGCACTGAAAACAATTTACCCTTCTGCTTTCTATTGATCAAACAAGGCGCGCAAGGATTGACACGTTCGTGACAAATGATTATGATCCACTCTATCGTCTCGGAAAAATAGCTCGGCAAACGTTCAACGTTTAACATTGTCTGCATGCGGCCGGCATTTTTATCATTGACAAATTCTTACCGGTTGCTGCGACGAGTTCTGAGGACTCTGCACAAGCAGCTGCTGAAGAGCTTGATTCTGCGCGAGCAGTTGCTGCTGGATCTGTATATTCTGCGCCATGGCGCTCTGCAGGAAGGCTCGCTGCAGATTCTGCTGGTAGGCCATCATTTCGTTGTTCTGATTGGGCGGTGAATTGGGATACTGTGGAAGATTCAGCCCTTGCATGCTGTAAATCGGTATCGGCATGAACCCGGGGCCCATATTCATGCTGCTACTCTGCGACGGGGGCACTTGTTGAGGCGTACTGAACATCGGCATCATCATGGGCGGCGACATCATCCCTGGCGTGATGCCACCAAAATTGAAGCTAGTATTCTGATTTGGTATATCCATGTTGCCTCCGCCTTTAATCCTCTTGGACAGCTGCTTCGCCGTGATCGTTACACTCTCTGTACCCTCCATCATTGAATCGATAAAATGTTCTACAGACTGGAAGGTTGTTCTGCCCTCTTGTTGGTAATCGAAGTCATTTAGGTTCTCAAGGACTATGACACCGGTCTGGTAGCCGTCGCTCTTGGTACCCTTGATGCTAGCTGCCAAGCTTCTGGCGTCGGACAGCTCGTCCAAGTTCCCGTCTAGAACTGGCATGAACAGCTCGTCCAGGAACTGGTCCACGTCGGAGGCTTGACTGGGCACTCTCACTCGTCTCACGTGCGAAGCCAAGGAGGGTGCTTCGCTCGTGTCTGACATGGCAGACGATTTTACACCGTACTCGCTCTTCTCGATGTAGGCGCGGCTTGACTGGCTGCCTGGCAACGCTCTCTTTCCTTAAAATCCCAAAGAATTGATTTCGCGATGAAACGATTCGAATTTTCTCTCACGAATTTCGTTGTTGTCCTTTTTGTTACACTTACCAGGATATTGGGACTTGATGAACCTAGTCTGCGACCTGATGTAACTGCTCTTATCGTCCTCGGATCTTTCAGTCTGACTGACCGATTGTATATCGGGGTACTCGAAGTCGATCGTTAGATCCTCTTCCTCTATATTGGGTTCTGTTGTTCTAGTTATCCGACTGTACTTCCTCTCCTGTGTCACTTCGTTCCTGGTCATGTATTCCACGTTACTGACCGCGGACGTCTCGCCGATTCTCTCCAGACTGTGGTAACGTTCGTTCAGCTTCGACGAGGATAAGCCTAGATTGGCTAGCTTCACTGGCGATGTCACCACTTCGGGCTGAAGCAAGTTGTCCAAGCTACGACTGCGTTGCTTCTCTTTCTCGAAGTATCTGTCGTTCAGAGCGGACTTCCGGGACAGGCCGGTCTCTGTCGTCGTTTCCAACATAGCTTCGTGAGATTGCTTCCTCATCTGGAATAAAAAGAGCAAGAGGAATCCTTGGATTATTAAAAGGTTTTAATCTATTTAGCTCTTGAAAGGTTCATCAAAATTAGTCTTTGCTAGGATTAACATTGCAAAAAATGTATATTAGCGACGGGAAGTATAATTTACCGATGGCTTCGTCACGGGTGGCTGTGGTGGAGGAACGGCTGGTCGTCTCGGTGATTGAATTTCCGGTTCGACAGGTTTATCCACAGCCTTCGATACCGGTTTCCGCTCGAGGGGTTGGAAGGTCTTTAGAACTGGCGTTTCTATTTCCTGTTCCAGCTCTCGAATTATCTGCGCATGCTGGATATTGAAAAAAATATATTTGACATTCCATCGAATATTGTGAAATTTCATTGCAATTAAATTACGTTAAATTACTTACCTCTCTCTTTTTAATTGGAGGGAAACTGTTCTTCCGTTGCTCCAAAAACATATGCTTAGCAGCAGGAAACGCTGGTGCCAGTTCCATCTCTGAAATTAAATCCAGCACGTAGTCGAAGCCATTGGTCTCTGTCACAATAGCATCTGGACCGTCCAATTGATTCCACAAAGTGATAGTCCATCCAGAATTGTCTACACCGTGATTGTGAACAGCGAGATTTGCCAGTTCCTCGCAGGTTGTCCAAGAATCCACCGCACAAGTGACTGTCTCGCCTTCAAGTAGTCAATCATTTAATTCCATTGTATTCAAATGAAATTCGTTTTAAGGATACTCAATGAAAACTCACCATCGTAGAATCCTACGCTCAGCGCCATGTTAACACGATTCCTATTTGCCCTCCATTCCAGCACACAAGGAGGATAATTCCTGGGCACTTGATGAACGATTTTCTGATTGTTACTCATTATTCTAAACATCGTTCTCTCTCCTTGCAAAAGCTTCCTCTGACAGTAGGCCTTGTAGCCGTCGTACGCGTGATCGGACACGTATTTAAGAAAGTACTTGAACAAAGTAGGACCAGGCTGAAAGGCTGACAAGCAATTAGACAGCAGCAACCAGCCTCTCTCTTTATTCGCGTCGTTTTCATTCTTCCACGTTTGATTAGCCAATTGGCACAAGATTTCGTCCCGCAGTTTTTCATTCACGATTCCTTTGTTCACTATGTAATCGCCCAGAGCCTGCTCCCTTTTACCACTCAAGTTGTTCTCGTTCATGAAACGGAGAATCATTTTGAATATCATCAAGGAATCCGTGTAATCTTGATCCCTAGCCTTCGCTAGGAACGGTGTCTTTATCGGTTCTCGCTTCATGCCGAAGATGTGACTTTTGAAATAGATGTTGGTGAATTTCGAGAACTGGTGCTGATCGATGTCGTTCGGCAGAGCGTAATTGTGGTGCATGGGGATCACTTGACCCACCACTTTTAAAAGATTCCTTTCGGTATGAGTGGGCTGCCAATCTGTAGAAAAAAAAAGACAAATATCGGACTCGTTTTGAATTTGTAATTTCATTCAAGGAAATCATTTTTAATTCTTCACAATATTAGTATCGATGGAATTGAATTAAAATTCCGATCAGTACCATCGAGTTTACTGTAGATGAAGGCAAGCTCGGCAGGAATTTCCAAATGATTAACCCCGGCCACAGCCCTGGAAGTTCTTTCCTGCTCCTCCCTTTGTTGTTTAGCTTTTGCTCGTTCCTTACTGGCACGTTCTATCTCTGCCCTCTTCGTCATTTCGTCTTTCAACACTTTGAACTTTTCACGTTGCTTCTTCCCTCTGTATATCTTCTGCGCCATCAATGCACCTCTCTTCAACGCTTTGAATTTCTTCCTCTCGCGGTAGCCACGATAGACAGCTTGGATCAGCACGGTGCTTCGAGAAATGTTGAGGAATCTTCTTCTCGCCAGGAAACCTCTGGTGTACCTAAATTTAGAAAACAAAATTACACGGAGCTAGTTATTAATTGTATTTAATAAAATTGACATCCTAAGGACAATTACCTATCGATAATAAAAATTCTATTAAACTTAGACCAACATTGAATGAATTACCTCTGGACAGTTATGGCAGCCCTCTCCAGAATCAGCGCTCGATTATACTCCAGAGTCCTCTCCAAAGATTCGCGCAGGAACACTCTGGTGAGACCGAGTTGATATTGCGATTGCGCTTCTTTCGGCGCAGCTTTGTCCAAGATTATGCGACAAAGTTCCTTGTTCGGTGCTCCCCTAGGCAGCTGTGTGGAGACCAGATATCTATACCTATCCACGAAGTGCCCGAAAAGAAGTCGAACAGGGTAACCCGTTTTTCGAATACGAATCGTCTCGAGCATTCCTGTGTAACGCAATTGCTCAAGCACGCAGGGCATGTCGAACTTCATCGGTGCCTTCTCGGTGTTCGGTTTGATGCATCTTACGAACCATGGGTTGCACCTAAAACGAAGAATCGACATTAGAAGAATGGAGTTCCTGTAAAAAAATGTTGATTCGGGGAAGCGAATGATTCTCAGCAAGTTTTATTTATATTTAACAATGAAAGCTCAGTGATTTAATTGCTTTTCATCGATTTACTGTTTATACAAAAGCTAATTAAAAATTCGTACTGAGACATGGAGTCCAGTAGTTGCTGCAGACTGTCGTGGAATCGAGCAGACACGGTTGGGGTCCTCGGTTTCATAGTAACAAATCTGCCATTCGGTTTGTTCATAGTTTTGTTAGCTTCATGGGCTGTCCTTACATGCTGGAACATCTTGCTAACCATCTGAAGAAAGCATCAATAATTTATACTCTCGACCAGTCTCTTAGAGGATAAGTTGAACTGTTCTCTTCGAATTGAAGAAAACTTACAGATATCTTGCTACTTATTAACAATTCAACTACATCCGGCCTCAGTGTATCTCTATTCTTATCCAAGAAACCATCGACGTTGTACCAAACTTGGCCAGCGTAATGTTTAATCGCAAACTCAGCGGAGTTCATTCTTGGCCTCGAGTACAATTCACTCAGGGCGTGGTTGTAATGACATTTTTCCAGGAAGGAGAGATCTGTCGCCTTAGGGAAATTGCTTTCGTCGTCCAGCAAGTGAAGAATACCAACTGGCTTCTTCGCAATAAGATGTATCACTGGTAAATTGTCCTATTCACAAAAAAAAAGTGTTTCCAATTTCCCGTATTAATTGTAAGAAAGTTAGGATTCATTTATAAATATCGAAAAGGTCACTTATTCGTCAAATTATTATTTATCTAAACACAATTGAATTAATTATCCTTCAGCGTCGATCACTCACAGTGTAATTAATAGTCGTCCACTCAATCTTTTCCTTCGCATACTCCTGCTGTTCCAGCTTGAAGATATGTTTATTGAAATAGAACTGGAGGTTCTCGTTCGCATAATTGATGCACAATTGCTCCAGGCTGTTCTCAGTGAAATTCTCGAAGCCGAATATATCGAGTATCGAAATCGCGGCTGTCTGTTTCGTTCCCTTGTAGACAATATGATTGACTCGCGCTACTAGCCAGGAGAACAAGGAACTGTACAGGGCCTTGGCGAAAGCGTCTCTGGCATCCAAAGCCTGATCTATGTTCAGTGCAGTGAACACTCTTTCGTTTCTCGCTTCCTGCAGGGAACATTGATCGGAAATTGCAAAAGTAGAAGATGAAGATTCTTTTAAACGTTGTTTAATTTCAAACCTACTGTCGTTTTCGTTGTGAGTGCTCTAATGATTCCATCGGAATTCACTTGCAGAAGATGAGCAGCCCAACGAATCTCGGCGTCGGAGCCAACTTCTACACCCTCCTGTCCGTGCCTCATTTGCTTTCGATGGAAGTACACGTTGCCAAGGTGCAGGACACTGGCGAGGATTTTGAAAATTGTGTCCTGCTCTTCAGAAGTGAATCCCAATACTTGCATCGCGGACAGAAGCGCTTTAAAGTCCTGGGTGTCGCTTTTGCCATCGATTTCACAGTTTCCGCCCTGGGAAACGGAGAAACGTTGATGTTTCACTTAAAAATGGAAACTCTTGCGATCTCTTAGTTTTGACGATTACCTGGTTCAGGTAAAAGTATTTGTCCGGCGTCAGCAGGCCGTACTTGTCCCTGAGTTGCTGATCGAGGCCTGCTAACAGCTCGTAGAACACGTGATAATTCCTTTCCTCTGACGCTTGCGTAACTATTCTACTTTTTTCTAGGAGATACTGGGTTATTCTTCCTCCCACGATCACTCCGCTACAAATTAATTACGAAATTTATAGAGAAGCCTTATGATTCATAATCGTTCTCTCAGGCTTCGTTAATTATTCTAAATAATTTAGAATTTAGGAATGACAGAATTGTTAATCTCATAATTTCATATGAAACTTTCTGTTGAATATTTCTGATGTTAGTAATTCTACATCAATTCTTCCATACTCACTCCCTAAAGTAGACCTCCAAGTATTTCCCGAATCTGCTGCTGTTGTCGTTCCTCGGCGTCTTCGCGTTTCCAAAGCTCTCCAATAACGGAGTCGCCTCAAGAATCTGCTCGGTAACGAGATTGTTCGGCGCACGATTAACAGCGGCCAGATACTGCATTACTAGTTTCGTGGATTCCGTTTTTCCTGAACCGGATTCACCGGAAATAACAACCACTTGATTCGCGCTGGCGTTATTCGCCGCGGTTACTTGGCTGTACGCTGACGAGCCCACGGCGAACAGATGACTGCAATTGCAAATTTATTCAATCAACATAAAGTATCGTCTGGAGCTACGTGGAAAAAGTATATTGCACAATCGAGACGGGAAATGTTTTATACCAAGGCGAATTGAATTCAATGGAGTGCGAAGTGAATCACTTTCTTCTTTTTCTTTTTTATTTAATTGTAAACGAGTGTACGATTACTCACGGTGGTAATGTTCCCAGTATCCGTCCTTCGTAGAGTTTCACTTGGTCCAAACCGTAAATGTCGAACATTTTATAAGGATTCACTGCCACTAGAATGCTTCCGGTGTACGTCTATTAAAAATGTTGATTAAATGAAAATGTTCACTTGTGTTAAAATAAAACAAAAATGAAAATGATGAAAGACGTACGTATATCAATTCCTTGTCATATCGAATCTTCAAGTTCCATAGCAGAGAAGCCTCATTTAGGTCGCTGTAATTTTCATGATTCCTCATAGCAACGTAATTAAGTTATTTAGCAAGATTGTATAATAATTAATACTCACGTCAATTGAATCATGTCTTCCACTCCATTTTGCCCAAGATCCTGCCTTGGCTTCACTCCACTCAAATTGGTGAGGGTGAAGATTTGGGGCTGGAACATACAACAGAACCAATTAGTAAATTCATATAATTATTTCACTCTCTGACCAACTTTTGCTTGATCTGTGACTTCAACCTGAACAACGACTAAATTTCCAAATTGCCCGAGGCTACAAAACTTTCGATATCAATCAAATATCGCTACAATTTTCCAAACTTTGCCCCGCACCGCATTACATTTTCGTCGATAACGCGAATACAGAGATAAGTGAGCTTCTCCACGATCTTCTTCATCTTCGGTCTCAAAGTAAATCCATTGGACTTGATTCTCCTCCCTGTGCCCTGTCTTCTCGAGTAGCTACCATCGTCCACAGGGTACACCCGAAAGAATCCGCGAGAAGACGTGGTCGAAGCCACCGAGGAATCGACCGAGCCATCGTTGGACTCTTCAAGAAGATCCTCTTCGAGGTCCCGCTCGTCCAAGGCAGACTTTAAACTCTTCAGCACCGACTTGGTCGTTTTGTAGTGGCACTCTACGAAGTCTTGCTGCGGCGCGCACAGGCAAACCTTCTCTTCTTCGCGGATGACGCTTCCTCGCGGATACAACCTTGACTTTTGAACAGGAACATCGTAGTTCGACGAATTCGCAGCAAATTTCTGACAGCTACTATTCACGACTGCCTCTGAAGATGTTGATAGACACGCCGACGACTGTTCGAAATGTCTATGCGCCACTGGAACGTCATAGTTGTGATCTTCTTCATCCATTATCGATGAAAAGAGTTATTGAAGATCAAGATCTACACTGCTGGTGGTCATTCTTCAAGGTCCGGAAAGGAAGTTGATCGAAGTTGTCTTGTTTGACGCATCGCGCTGCCAGTTTCTTGGCTCCGTCCGCGTTCGAAGTGCTTTTTGCCTGATTTTCTCGAGTGTTGCGACCCGATCTCCGGAGAGAACGCACGATAAAAAACGGGAAGATTCGCGCGAATTCACATAAGAGTCTCACGTGAGACTTAACCGGATACCGGGTTGCCTGAGTTTGCAGTTGCCATTCCATTGGCGTCGACGTGTTACAATTTTAGGAACGAAAGCTTCACCAGTCTGGTGCGTGGCAAAAAGAAACCGGGGTACGTTTACTGAAATTTTATGAACATGAATGAATTTAATGTGTCCTTTCGTGTAATCATTTTTATGAACTGTCTGCAGTGGAAACACAGATGCAGTATTTCTTGAGAGGAGTCTTAGGATTGGTTGTGTAAAGTGTAATTCATTTAATATAAATAAATTGAGGTATGAAACGCTACAGAATTGGATAGAGAATTGAGTCTGGAAGGAGATAATAGATTCTCTTCAATTATTAGCAGAGGACAATTGTTCATTGGTTGCTTACAATGGCTGGTTACATCGTCGTTAAACAACTATTTTGTAGCAGTATCATTTGCACAAGCACTGAAACACGTACACAACGATTGCATTGTGTCAAGCTAATATAATGCAACCGTGAGTGTCTCATTTCTACGCCTCTGTGCATCGTCATCTATAATGGGACACCGTTGAACTACACTCCGCTACCGATGCACGACAATGCGTTGGGAAATCGGATAGAGGCCACGCAAGTGTCCACGTGGAAACACGATCGATTGTAAAATCGATAGAACTGTAATTCGCGGGTAAATGAAACTACGAGCTTTATGCTATTTTTGCAACCTCACAAATGCAACGCACCGTTACCTAACAAAATGATTGGCTGAAACGTCTTATAACTTTCTTCCGTGTCAAAATAAAAAATAATTCGAACAGCCGGTGAGTTCGCAAGTTTCTTCGATAAAAAAATGTGAATATGGTTCGAAAAAAGAGATATTGCTGCTCCATCGAAGTCGACTGTTCATTTTTTTTTTGTTCCTAACGACGACATGAAATAAGAAACGCGAACATGGAAGAAGAGAGCCGAAGTGACGAAAGTGAAAGACAGAAACGCGAAAAACTCGGAGACACGATTGTTGCGAATACTTGTGCTGTCCTTGGAGCTTGAAAGTGCGAAGCGTTGCAAGCAACCGGCCGGCACACGTTGCCCCTTTCCGATATGCACTTTCACACGTGCATCGATACATCGTTCTCGGACGTAATTTTCCAGGGTACTGCAGGCCACTTTCGCGGAAGCGCTTGTGCATTTCGCCAAGTATGCGCGGCATTCGATGGCTGATTCGACTTTCTAGCCGGGACCAGACGCATTTGACTACTCGTTAAACGGCCACCGGAAGTCCCGTTTCCCCATCGATCTTTCTCCTTCCAGACACGAGATACTCTAAAGTTTAAAACTACCCGCTGCGAATCTTTCTCAAAGAAGACCACCGGCTAATGAATAAATTAGAATGGGAGTTTCGACCACCTGCATTGGTAAGCTGCGACGCGCGTTTAACGATCGCTTTCTGCTATTGTTACCGCTCCGAATTGCCCTGGCAAGAAAGTCAATGGAAGTTGGCAAGAACGTCGACCGAAGCGAGGTTCGCTTTAAGGAAATGCAGAATAACCGGTTGCTCCTTGGCCTCGAAGTGCGGCCGGCTCGTATTGTTCACTAGCATGCACTCTTACACACGTCTATCGCTCCATTATCCCTTCGAGGCGATAACGTTGCACCGTGTCTCCATAGTAGCGAACGGTAAATATTCGATTCCTGTTCAAGAGAAGAAAAAGCGAACAGTTCGATGTCCAACGTCGATCCAAGGAACGCATTTCTACCTCATGCATCATAATCGAGGTTGTGTCACAGATCTTGCATAACTTATCCGGTCGATCGTTTGAAGCACGAATAATTTACGCCGTTCCCTTTCCAATCGTGGAACGCGCGGAGAACGTTCATTGAGAGTCGATTTTTTTTATTGGAGTACTGATTTCTTACCTTGCCCGCGATAACTGCTTGCACGGAGAGAACATTGGCAGCTCTGTGGTACTCCAATACCTCTCCTGGTAACACGTGGCCGACGCCTGGGTCGAACCACACTAATTCACCCTGCAAAAAGAAGACAAATGCACTTTAGATTAGCTGAAATGGAAAATAGGCAATTTTATAGGAGAGGAGAGATAATTCAATGAATTTCTTCCAAGTTTGCGCAAAGAATGTTAAAATCTCCTTCTTTGGCCTCTCGAAATTCACGTTAGAAAATAATTCCTTCACTGGTACATAAATCTAAGTAGTAGGCACCGTGCTGGAATTTCAGGAATTTCCTGCACGGTAAGAATCAACCAGAAATTTCCTTTCTAACCGTTCTCACGTTCCAGGTGGGATAAGAAGAGACGCTTTCGATCCTCGCCTCGTTATTGCCCGAGGGCTGAATCTTTCTTTTCCCAGTGCAGAATCCAAAAATCGAAGACGTCGTCACCGGAGAATTTGATCGGCCGCTATTTGCATCGCTGAAAGCTCTGACGTGACTGCTAGCAGACTTCTTCACGTAGTTTGATCTCTCTTTGCTCAGCTTCGACGAGATACCAGTTTCCTTCGGCGATTTTCTGTGCCCGCCGATTCCTGGCGGGCTTTCAGCTGAACACTTTCTCGGACTTTTCACAGAACTGGGAAGAGTGGCCGGCAGTCTGGCTGCTGCGCCGATCTCTCGTTGCGTCGAGCGAAAGTTTTCAGACAATCTACCCTGAGACTTCGATCTGCGCTTCGTCGTCTCTTTAGGCTTTGTCGAATTGTTCTCCAAGCGAGTGTCGCGATGGAAGTTCCTCTCCTTCGAGTCATCGGTATCGATCTCGCAATCAGGATCTTTCTTTCGAACGTCGAAATCTTTTTCCCGACACACCTGGGCTGCCGATTGAAATTCAGTCGGAACAGAGTAATCGCTTCTCGAACTGTCCCTCATTTTGCCAATGATTCTCTTTCTCGACACCGTCCTGTGACCCATGTCTACCTCACCTTCGACCCTACCGTCAGCACCATCTTTCGAATCAGCCTTGTTATCGTAGCCTGGCAGGCCCTTCGACGTTTTTCGAGACACTTTGGCGTAAACCGCATTCCTCTGAGAAATTGTTCTCATATCAACGAGGGGCAAAGTTGCCGAATAGTACGGCGCGTCGGGCACTGGGTCGCGGAGATGCCTGGTGGCTGTCCTGAACTCAACATCCACGGCTCTTTCCCTTACACGCAGAGTACCAGGCTTGGGATGCCTAGTCAAGGTGTTGGGTGCCGATGGGGAGCTTCTTAGGGTCCCGGTGTTCGACGGCAGAGAACTCTTCCGCCTTCGAATCCTTCCGTACACAGGCGGTTCCTTCCTTACAGCATCTTTCGCCAGCCTAGGACTGGCCCAGTCCTTCTCGAGATTGATGGATCTCGATGTGTGCACTATCTTGGGCAAGGTCGACGGTCTGGGCACAAGGCCGCGAGTAATGTCCTGCAGTTTGCTGCTGACTGCCAGGAAATCGCAGACCGACCTGGACTCTCTCTCGTCCTCTCTGCCCCACCCATGCTTCCTCGAGACGTTCCTCGAGCTACCGGAGGAGGACTTCGCCGTGCCACCTTTCGCCTCTGAACTTTCTAGCTTCTCCTCTCCTCCGTGGCTCCTCGCACGCGAACCGCCGACTGCCGCGTCCAGGCTGGTTCTTCTGCGTATTATATCCTGCCTGGAGATCTTCCTGATCCCTTCAGACGACTGACCGACCTTCCCTCCGCTTCTGTGGGATCTTCTGGCTATAGAGGGCAGAGTCCTCGGTCTTTCTTGATGGTCCCCATCTATATCCTCGGCTCGTTTCCAACGATAACGCTGGGCTTCCGGAAACCTTGGATCATCCTTGCTGTATCTTCGAAGGATTTCCTTCCGCGAAACCGCCAAATCCCGCGGAACCGTGTGAAACGCTTCGTTCCCTAAAGATTCGCTGGGCCTCGCGGCGAATTCGAGAATCGCTGGGTCCAGACGCGCCGTCCGACCGGAAGTGTGATGCCTCCTAGCTCGTTCCGCAGACCCGCTGGAATTCGGAGCGGAATTCGTATCTGGGTCTGGGCCGGTGGAATTATGCAATGCGCGTCGAACGGCTAACGGTTCCACGCCGGCGTAGAAAGCTTCCGAGCGCGTGTCTCGTGACGAAAACCGATTCTTTGAGGTCGACGATCGCGTAGACCTACGCTCGCCTCTCTTGGTGCACGCGGCGTCCATGTTGCCACTGCCGGTCAGCGCTCGATTTTAATCGACATTATTTTACTTTCTTCGCTGACGGCCGCGGAACGTTGGCAAAGATGTTTCAGCTGATTCCCATTGGCATTGGGAATCTTTGGAATGAATTAAAGTAAATGATGTTTGGCTGACACCTGCTAAAATGCATCTGGCGTGTGAAGCGCTTCTGTGCGATGGCAAGACGCTCTGTCGAAAAGATTTCGAAGAACTTTACGCTAACGGTACCGTCAATTAAATCACGCACAGAGTGGCGAGCACGTAGCTTAGCGAAGGTGTTGGTGCTTTCAACCAGTTTCATTTAACACGAATTAACAGTGTTTGCCTGGTAATTCGCCTGGACTTGACCTTATTATAGACTCTAATCGTACGAGTTCTGTTAGATACCAGTCTAACCAGAAAGCACCGGTGGTATCACTCGTATGTCTCGCAGGAAAGTTTTCTCTAGCCGCAACACTTTATCACCTTGACATTGTTCAGTTGCTTGCAAAGTGACTGGAAAATTTGGTGAATCCCCATTCATATGTATAAGGAATATCTTCTCTTTCAAGGGAATGCAAAGTGCTTTGGGGTTCGAGGTTAACAAAAATCTAGGATCCCTCTTTCGTTTAGTCTTGGGCGGTCTTTCTATTTGCAGAGAGCTTAGGCAAACACGGCCTGGCTCGTGAAGTCTTTAAAACCAGCGGTCAACGACCTTAATTTCATCCTGTGCAAATGTCGCTATAAAATTTCCAGCGGTTTTTATTTTTAATCTCCGAAGGATTGTCGGCGGCTGACACGATTGATCAGAGCTTTGATACGTTTAGGAAGCTGAACACGTTCGGTCGAGATTCGAGACAATCGTCCTGCGCAATACCGCCACGCATTTTAAATTCGGTTTAAAGGAGTTAGGAGGCCACTGAGACGATCACTATTGGGCACATTGGGTCACCGGTCTCGAAAAATCTGTGCTGCTCGCATAGAATGCATTAACGGTCTTTCGGAGTAAACGTTTTCGGAATACGTCCACGTAGACCCGCGCTCCTCCTTTGAATCCTTCGTGCACGCATCGGTTCAAATAGCCATAAATATTGTCAGCCGTGTAGCCACCTTTCGCTCAAGACTCGTACTTCCAATAGAATCCTTTATTACTTAATTTTAGCGCAACGCTGAATTTTTACCCGACAGAAACTTGGCGTACGCTTCACTATCGGTAATCTTTGGCATTTTCTATTCGCAACCTCCTCCTCGACTCCTTTCCTTCGCCTCCTTCACGATCCCGCCGTCCTTCAACTCGTTTCACAAGCTAGTGTCACGCGCGAACACGTTCCAGCATATCCAGAGATAAGCACATCACAGAATAATCCATTGCCGAAAGGCTTCTGTTTGAAAAAAGAACCCTGCTTTCGAGGAAGATTTCTTTTCGATTCGTGCCACTTTTCTTCGATCGTAGAAACGAGGTCAAACGGAAACTCCGCGAGTCGGTCGATCGAGGCGCAAAGGACGCGGCGGTGCACGACAGGGCGTGCCTAAAGGGGTGAGTTGATCCGCTCCTAGGGTGAAAAGGAAAAAGGAGAAGCCGTTCTCCCCGCGAGGATGCGACGAGCTCCACGATCCGGACGCGAGGATGTTCGATGCAACACTGGAAGTCATACGCCTCCTCTCCGCAACAATTGCTGTGTATGTGTGTGTGTGTGTGTGTGTGTGCACATGCAGTGGCGTATGCGTTTTCATTTTTTAATTAAAGCTCGGAATAATTGGCATGCTGTGGTTAGGTGTCTTCGTGTAAAGGATTTTCTATGTTCCTGTTTCTTCTATCGAAGATGGATTTCTTTGGTATTCGAAGGGGCTGTCGCGGATCGGCTGGGAAATCGTTTTCCAAGCACTTTGGAAGAGAAAGAAGAGGCGCGCTGGCGCCAGTGTATCGAAGTGCTTTGGGGTGGAACCAAGCGTGCCTCTCTTCTTATATAAATTACGCGCTAAATACGCGTACGCCTACGTGGAGCTAGCTGGATATAGGCTGCGACCACCGCAAACGGGAAGCGATTCTCTAACTAGCCACCGTGGCGAGTTGCAGAAGAGCCTTCGCCTGTCGATGGTAAAAACCGATTGTGTTCGCAGAATCGTTCAACCTCCGTCCACGCAAGTCTGATGCGGAAAACATTGATCCATATCATAATGTCTCACTGCTTCCTCATCTTTCGAAAATTCGTGGACCTCTGCGAAATGTGTCTTCGAGGATTCAGTGATGGCTACTCCTTCTTAATTACTTGTGCTTCGTCGCATTCGGAGTAGTTCGTCGTTGAAATAAGTGGTGATGTGATATTCTTGGCAAATATTGCGCTTTGGAGAAAGAGACTCTGACTTGGCTTAGATGGTTTTTTTAAGATCAAACTTCAACAGTCGTGGTGAATAATTTAAAACAAAAATTTTGCGTGTTCTTGCATTAATATTAATTAATGTACTAGCATATCTTGTGTTGATATAAGTCGAGCACAAACGGAGAGAAGTTAATTTAAGGTGAAATTTCATTGCTAGGTAAAATTAGTCATCAAACTCGCCTGCAGCTTAGCAAGCAGATTTTCCTGCGTTCTTACTTTTACTCGAGTCAGCGTTACACCGACGCGATCAGGAGTAACGAGCACGGGAATAATTGAGGAAGACATCGCCGCTGGCTAGCGTAGCCAATATTAAAGGAAATTGAAGTAATGTAACGCACGTGGCTTCGGTCTCGATAATTAATGCGCCACAGTTCCGTTTACTGATTCATATGTGCGGTATAAAATAAAAATGATTTCACAGCTGCGCACTATAAAATATAAACGCAATGCAGCATTTCTTATATAATTCGAATACAAATTAAATTCGAAAAGTTCTGCTTGACTCACCTTCTGCCACTCGCCGTACATTTTGAAAATAACGTTAGAGAACTGTCCAAAGAGAACGAGCTGCCCACATTTTGCACGGACCGA
Organism: Holcopasites calliopsidis; assembly: GCA_023838395.1. Taxonomy (NCBI): domain Eukaryota; kingdom Metazoa; phylum Arthropoda; class Insecta; order Hymenoptera; family Apidae; genus Holcopasites; species Holcopasites calliopsidis. The sequence goes on along the minus strand of JALHAQ010000012.1, from coordinate 4,409,477 downwards.
TGAGATTATTAGTCTTCTTTTGCTGGAAAAAGAAAATATAAATGTGGTTATTACTTCAATTAAGAAAATAGGAACTTAATGTACAAATTAATCTTGATAAACGATTCAGTAAACCCCACATGATCGATTATAATTGAAAAACAATTACATAGATGTAACGTGTGCAATTAGTCTTACAATTCTACTGCAAAATATATGTTGCTGGTATTATGGGAAAATCAAGTTCATTGCAAACTTTAATTACAAAGATGTAACAGCATTAAATAAACTAGATAAGATAATTAATCAAAGTGCATCATTATCTCTTTTCCTCCATGTTTTTCAACTCCAATGAATTTTAATACTTTATTAAATCCCAATGGCGAGAAGTCTCATAATCATTCGTTTATTCCACCGTACGACGATGGTATCATTAAAGTCGAATCGATATGAATGAATGCAAATGGATGAATTCGATTGACACTAATCTTATTCGTCCTCCGAAATAACTCGAGATTCTTCGCTTATCTAAATTTCACAAAAAAAAAAAAAAAAGAACGAAGCGTTAGTCACGCGTCCATATTTCACCGTCCGTTATCTATCATCGAGTCAAGACTGGCATGTCGAATCGCAATGAATCAAATCATGAACGATCCATTCGACATCGCGAACGTTGCAAGCACGTGATCGGAAAGAGTAATTCGTCTATACATAGCGGAAGTATCATGCACCGGCTTACCATTATTCGACTTCCGTTACCAAAGCTAGGATCAACGTTAGACGCGACGATTCGAAAAGGAACGATTTAATCGCGACGCGAACTTTCTTTCACCTGTCCAGTCGAGATGGGAAAATTATTGCGTACACGAGTCGTGTCACGAAATTCTGGGACGTGATGGGAATTTCGAACCATTCGCATCTTGTTTACCGTAAAGAAGAATCGATTGGAGGATTTCGTGTTGTACAAATCACGTTGGCCTTGAGTTACATTCAGCCAGTCGGAATGCGAATTTTTGTCTGTATTTGTTTGTTAATGTTTCTTGTAGACACGGCAAGATTTATCAGATATCCTTGATTTCGATTAAAAAAAAGTCAGCCGCAAAGGGAATTGTTGAGTAAAGAAATTCTATCAAACTGCCAGTGCATTTATACTATGTAGATATAATTAATATTTTATTATGTGATTTAATAGATTATATTGGATTGTATTCTTATGTGATTATTTAGCTCAATATTAATGCTCGCAAAATTGTATGACGTTAATGCAATTATTTTGAAAATATATGTGCAATTATTGGCGACATTTTAATGGTGTATTTATTGTTTTTAGAAACATTGAATTCCTTGTCCTGTTTTCATTAATCCAACCTTAATATCGCGGGATTTAGTTGCCTAGCATAATAAAATTATTTTCTCTAATTTAATACTCCTTAATCCGTTCGTTTTACCTAAAATAAATATAGCTTTTAGTTTGATAACTATTGAACTCTCGACGGTGCATACTATTTTTCGCGAGGCTGGTCATTGATATCCATCGCGTGGCGTTTCGGAAACACCGGAAGTGTCGCAAAGTGCTCTCCGTTTACTTGAAGAAAGGATGCACCGATTCAGAAAATTGTGATATCGCATCGCGTTTTTGAACCTCGCGATTTCTGTTAGAAACGAAGAGTAATTGTTGAAAAGGATGAAATCAATTAAATGACTTTCCTAAGCTGAGAAAATTGTGTGCACACTGGCAACGATAAATGTTAAAAACCCAAGGCACAGTTCATACGATCAAGCGCACCTTGACAGGCCAGTTTTACGTTGCTGATGAAACGATTCATTGCCACCAGTCACGAGTTGATCGGATTTCCTCTCCAACAATCCATCGTAAACATTTTACTGTCGTTGTAAAAGCTGTTACCACTTCGGTCCAGCCAATGATCCTCGTCATCTCTCGCAGTGAATGGGGCGCAATTTAAGGACAGGATAGTACAATGAACAATCGTTGGTGTCGAAAGGTAAAATCGCCTTGGCTATTGTTCTTCCACCGTTTCAGCTACACCTCTCATGTCCTGTCGCCGAACACGAATCGAAGTATCGAGGAGAATCGAGAGACCCAGGGTGACTAACAGAATTAGCATAAGGTTGCAAAATACATTCCATCGTTAGTGCGGTGGAAAGACGCCAGGAGATACTTTTACTTGGCGATTTATCCGAGCGATCGATGATCGTGATGATCGTACACCCATCTGTTCATCTGTCTCGTCCTACTACTAAACGTATAAGAAAAAAGATGAGGGGAAAATGGCACCTGCTTCTTTATTGAAAGTTATCGCACCGATATGCAAAAGTCTTTTCCCTCGATTCGTAACCCGTAGGTATTATAGAATCTTTACGTGAAATGGTGGAAGCGATCCGGAAAATAAGGCGAAATTACACCGGCAAATCGTCATTACAGCCGCGATACGGTAAAATAAATTTTCAGGGCAGCGAATAAATTGCCTTCCGTTTCGTTGAAATGGATAATCATTTAGTTACACAAATTGTGCGTCGCAAAAGTTGTTGCAAAGATCTTCCATCTTTTTTTTTACATTATTTCATGGTATCCTCGTCTCACCGATACATTATCCTCGATACTTATCGGAAAGTTCCTTGATTTCCTCGATGGTCGGGACGAACGTTAAAGAGAATCCGAGAAGGAAAGATTTTTCTCCGAGTCGAAGAGTAACAGTCGAATCTAATAATGAAGAAAATCTCGGAGGCTCGTCGAACAAGTATCGAGGTCAGACAGAGAAAGCAGCTTCTTGGATACGGTGATACAAGGATCTTATGTAATTCATAATCGTGCCTCTCCTTTATCGAAATAAAAGACACGCGAGGGATCACTTATCTTTGTATCGTTGTATGTAACAAGTAGAAATTGAAGACAATTTTTTTTAGGAGAACGGATCTCCGAGTTATTTTTCCATGGCATAAATTCTAAAGCAACGTCTGTCGAATATCAATTTCTATTATCAATATCAATTATGTCGATTGCAATTGAACCAATCTGTTGCAGCCTTTTATTAAAGAAACTTTATTCAAGTATTCTCTTAGTAGGTGAATTGCACTTTTATTTAGTTGCAATATACTTAGTGATGCGTGTCTGCTGTATCAAAGTAGATATTTAATCGCTAATAATTGTCCAACGCGTTCGAATTTTTGCGTGCCACGAATGAATGTTAAATAACGGGACGCTATGTTTCTCCAGGGGGTCACACGATTCACTGTCCTTGAATACTTTCGCCTAATCGGGCATCTAGACCGAACGATATCCTGATTTTTAATTAACAATAATTACAGCTCGAAAGTGCTCGACAGTCGTGCGAAATTACAATTCGCCTACTTAATGTCGCATTAGCATGTTCAAATCGATTCGTTGCGATCCTAAAGAATGCTCTGTGCGATTAAAATGAGTTGTACAATTAATTCTGCGCGCGCTCTAAATAACAGTACACCAAGAAATCGGTACTGCCTTACGAAATCGCCAATGAAATCCCTCTTAAAACGAGTATCATTATAAATAAACATTCTGATCCTCTGCGTGCATTGGCTATGACTCACGAAGAAGATAAATAGAATGTGGATGCAACGCTGCGATGCAGCATCAACTGTTTCATCCCCGCTAACGAGTTTCTTCAGCGTCGCTGCGAATCATCCGTATGGGCTTCGACGCCTGAATTGCTGTGTGTTAATTTTTAACAGTACGCATCTTTATTCATCGATCTTCGATTCGACGAACCGTTGATCCATGCCCCCTTTCCCTCCCCCGTGTCACGGTGGCCACAGCGAATAATGATCTACCGTTGGTGCGCGCGTAGGCTCGTGAGAATTCCGTTGTCTCCGAAGGTGGAACTGGTCTGCCACCGTCGACAACGTGACACGCGGGGCTCGTGCACGAAACTCCATGTTTATGGCAGCGAAAGGTAGGCACGTCCAATGGCATTCAACCGCTCGCAGCATCCGGACGACCAGGAATGCCTGGCGGTGGCTCGAGTGTCACGGCCTGCACCGCGCCATTTTACAACGGAGCTCGATTAAAAACCGTACGCAGAATTCGTGTGCGTGTAATATTCGCACGCGAAGACGGTCTTGATGCGATTCAAGAAACGATGGGGTCGGAAGGAATGCGCTCCATGCGGTGCGATGCAGCGGCGCGAAAAGAGGGGCGCGTGTCCTGTCCGCGCGTTGATGTCTCCGAGCTGCCCGCACGTATAAACGATGTCTACTCACTCTGCAAGCTTTCTGCGCTCCTTGTCTTGCCGGCTTGGCTCCTCGATGCAATTCCAAGGGGGCCAGACGATGTGACCACGCGGGAAGGGATGAAACACACGGTGATTGTTTCACTGAACGGTGCACGAGAGAATCGGCCGGACGCGGTGAACAAAGGAGGATGGTTGGAAAGGAGAAGTGAAACGGAGAGGAAAACGACGATGGGACCAGCGCGCGCGTGTCCTTAGAATGGACGGAATCTTTTTGCTCACAGTATTATCATCGGTGTGTCACACTTTTCAGCCAGTCCGTCGACGGACCACGATCGTTTTCGTTTCCCCTCGCGATTCGAGCGTTCCCGGACAACCGGACACCGACTGCCTCCACGACGCGATTCCGGACCGTGGTATGCGGTCGTTCGACCTCGCCTAAGAAGACTTTAGTTCGAGGCCCGCACGATCGGCGCCACCGTACGCTACCGCTGTACCGTTACACATATTACAGGTGTCTCCTCGTGGCTTCGGGGGACCCTCTCGTTCCCCGGTGTGTCCACGTTTACCTGTTCTCGAGTATCGGTGAATTCGCCGACCGGGAGGCCTGGCTGTACAGGTGTGCGCAGGTGCATACCTGGCCTACCTGCGTTACCTAAACGTATATACGATAGCTTCGCAAAAGTAGCACCCCCCCCAAAGGGGTCGTCTAATCGCCGGCCATTGTCCTCGTACGGGACCTCCGAGGGGGCCTTCAGGTCGAGCTTCGAGGCTGCTTTTCACTTTTGCCCGAACCGGGTCTCCTCGGACCACGTGTTCACGAAAAAGCGTGCGCGTCTTATTTGAGAATCGCTAACGCTAATGTAGATGATCTCTTCTGTTCCCTTTATTACTTTTATTGGATTTGGGCGTGGCGTTTTGTGGAATTTAACCAGGGTCATTGAATGAGAGTTTCCGTTGATGGATAATCGACGATTATCAGAGATTCGTGGCCCTGAAGAAATTAATTCTTCATATGCTTCATTTTTTTCTTGGAATTGTAAATTCGTTTGTTCATTTGTATGTAATCAATAAAAAGCAATATGAATACTTGTTAGCTCCTCATGATTGGATAAGAAAAATGCATTTAAATAAATTTAACGTAATGCAATCCAAAAAGTGGAATTTTTCCAAAAATTGTAATTACCTCGGCTGTTGTTTGTTATTATTTCGTAATATCAGGCGACTCGAACGAAAGCTTGGAGTCATAGCATCAGTTTTCAAGTGGTTTTAAACAAATTCCAATGTTTGTACAAATGTTATTAACGAAAGTATACTTGTGAAGAATGGTCAATTAGTAGATTAAATTACCTCGACTTCTGGGCTTGTTAGAATAATAATTTATAACTTAAAGCTAAAGAATTGAGCTATTTTCTACTAAATAGAAAATGCTAAACATTGCTTTAGTTATTTACAAGATTTCACGAAATCATCTCTTGTTACTTTTTTCATTTTCATTTCAGAAAAGCAAAGGATAGATGATAAACTATTCCCTATTGTTTTAAGTAGCGACATCTATAAAAGAGTGCTTGAAACTACTCTTGTCCCTGCCATAGCAACGCACGGCAATGACGGTTGCATTGCAATAAAAAATGCTCTCTTCTTTTTACAAAAAGATAGTTTTTCACATTTAATTTTGCTTACGTAGTTTAAGAACTAGAATTAGAAATACTTTATGAGATTAATTTGCAAATAGTTTTAAGCAAAACCGAGCTCTCGATCAAAAGTTATTAACAATATTAGGATCGTGAAATATAACCAATTGTATAAATTTTATTATCTCGCCTTCCAGGCGTGATAGATTAATCATTCATGTCTTAAACTGAAGGTAAATGTTCCAGTTACTTGTAATTACATGGACGTGAACGTGACAGAAGCGGTTTCATTTTTATAAATAGCTTTCTTCTTCATCGAAGGATTATTCGGACGAATAAGTAATAGAAGGGAAACTGTTTGGGTTTGAATTATCAACAGTTTATTGGTACATGTGAACACCCTTTGACTCGACCGTGGCAAAGGGTAATTAACATTACTTTTGTGCTCATATACACGTGTATAAAGTAGATGTCTTTTATCAGAACGCGTGGACAGCTGCTTATACTCAACAAGCAAAAGGCGAAGGAACTTTCAATCGGACACTTTTGCGCAATTCGTTCAGACGTCAATGTTCGCTAATCACTATTACAACTTGTATAGTATTCTATAAGATTTTCTAATTAATGCATTCAATTTCTAAAGAATTATTAAATAATTTCTAAGACCCCGAATTTTATTATAATACCAATCATTGTTATCAATATGTACATGGTAAGTTAATGATCGTAATGCACTTTCATCGTGATTAGCGAACGTTGATTTATATTAATATTCGACACAAAGGACAACAAAGTCGAAACTCAAACAATCATGAAATGCGATGCATTACAGTTATAAGAATAAAAGTGTAGCACATTTGTTTTTAATTTTAACATCAACGATATGAGATATTAAAACTCGCCCAAGCAACATTTAATTGATAATTCTCAAAATGTTGCATGCACTTAAGACAATAAATATAATTGAAAGATCGTGGAAATCTTAATTTTCTCGATGGCAGGAAGTTGTTAAACTTCGAACACTTCGATGGGACACTCGAAAATCAATGTGGTACGAACGTATTATACCCTACTTCAAAAAATGAATGCTCAATGTATACAGAAGCATTTCATATTTCCCAGAACGCACCGTCGTCACCCTCAAATATTTTTACAGATTCATGTTAAATACTTTGGTGTAATATCATTTACGTAGAGGAGAAATACTTTCAATCGTTTATACGCGACGCGAATTCTCGTGTTTGCGTTATTAAATCAACTTTCCTTTTGCGAGGTCTAGAAGATTGTCCTAGACGTTTTCACTTAATGTGAATATACATACATACATAGAGGAAGATATTGCACCTCGAATTACTCCAACATTAACGTGTACCCTGATCGATTTTTTGTTACCAACATTGGCATTATTTATTCTTGGACGAACATGTGCGACGTAATAGTATTATTATTTCAATGTAACAAGTAATTGATTTATTTCTGATATCGTAATTTTTACTATTCTCTCGTGCTTCTGAAATCTATAACGTTCAACGTTTTAGAACGATAAACATTAGTAAGTAAAAAGATGAAATCGATAAGTAACATAAACGTTGGACCAGTGTACAATACCTTCCTGTACAATTGGATCGTACAACATCTAATACCATAGACTTAATTGATAGTGATTTTGATAATGGCACAGTATTTTTTGTACAAAGTACATTCGTAATAGCGAATAGGATTAAGTCGTTTGGACATTGTGCAATTATTATGGGATCTTCGATGACTAGAATCGTACATTTAATTATCAATCACTTTAACCTTCTAACGAAGTTTGCTTTTTAAATAAGGAACACACTGCTCCAGTATATGTTATATGTATACATATGGTGCTTTTGGGTACATCTGGTGTGTTCTAAATGCGTAACAAAATAATGAACATTGGAAGAGTCAATTGACTCGTTCTTTTTCGTTCAGTATGAACATTTATATACTTGCACGCAATCTACTGATTGATTCGTCAAAATTCTTGGTTTATAATATTAAACAGAATTCTATGAAGAAAGTAGTATTGGTATTTCGATCCTTAATATACATTCCACCTTTCGCCCTCAAAATTACTTTTTCATGAAACCGTTCTGCAGTTCAATGTTAATTAATTACACTATTATTAATACAGTAAACTTTCATAAGAATCTCATTACGTCAGACTAATTTCCATAATTGAAGGATTGCATGGAGAATTGCTATTCCTAATACACTTTCCTTTAGAGACAGTGTTCACATCAAATACTTCGAACGAATATTTTGATTCGACTATTTGCGAGTACGAATCTTTACAGAGGAATTTTGAATTCACACTTTACTACTTATTCATCGTATAAATAATCATGTTACAAATTGTCGTTGCCTCTAATTCACAATCATAGAGAGACGTAGAAAAATATACATAGTTTTGTGTAAAAAAATAAACCCAATGCGCCATGATTTCGCTGTTGAGTGTAGTGCAATGTCTTTAAAAGCACGGATAGTGAAATCTCTCGTTAGTTATTTAAATATACATATGCGCATATATTGTTGCACAGTCGTCAGATTCCTTTGAAACACACTCTACAATCTTCTAATATTTTCCAGGTAATTTTCTTTTTCAAACTTACATTGCTGAAAATTCAGCTGCGCTCGCTTTCACAGATGGATCTCTCGATTAGCGTTCGGTGGTCCCGATAATCGATATTCTAAAGTTTCGCTGCAAGTAGAAAAATAGCGTTTCTAAACGGATGTTACTATCCAGAATCCGAAGTATCTGATACAAAGCAGCATCGTTGACTTTCTACAATTGCTCCACGAAGTATGTTACGAACCACTTTGGGGGAGACAGAGGACTGGATATCGCAACTTATATCAGTGACAAGGGACCAAGAGCTGTGATTCGCGAGATTAAAGAAGCAAGTTTTACTTAATTGCAAAGCTTCTTCAAACTTTCCTCGTTTGAACGTTTACCTTTAACGACGCTTAACAAAAAGGTAGATTTGATCCAGTAACGAAGGGGCTGGACCACATAGTCCAGGCTCCAGAATCCAAGATCCGGAGTCTAAGACCAAGCCCAGAGTTCAACAGTTCATTTACCATTTACGAACCCCGGAGTCTAAGATCCGGAGTACATGGCTCACAGTCCAGGCGGCCGGAGTCCAAGACCGAGGCTCCATGGGCCGGAGTCCAGCAGTTCATTCACGATTTACAGACCTCAGAGTCTTGAGCTCTTCTCGTATCTCTCTAAGTACATCACCCGAGTTTGTACGCGTCTTGTAACTTTCATTATACCGTTTCCTGAATCACACGTTTCCTCTCGCAGACACGACCGTCTCTAACGGAGGAAAATAATGGAGAGGGACTCAACGACCGATGATGGTCGGCTCGTCTGCCATGGCTATTTCCTCTGTCGGTGCTTTATCCCTCTTCCTTTTCCTAGAGAACAGCATGAACGCGCATCCGGACAGCAAGTTGCAGAGGAACACGATCCAGGCCAGGATCAAGGAGAAGTCGTACCTCATTATTGCTCCTTTCGGAAATGTCGCGTGCACGTGTTTCCCCTCGAACTCGATCGAGGACAGAAGCACCTGTATCACCACCATGTTACAGGCGCCTATAAATGATAAACGATACTTCTGAATTTGTTATATAAAAAATTGCTATCTGCTAGGTAGAATGAATGTGTTCCCGTCAATATTATATTTGCTTCAGTTTCATGATGCGAATCATGAAATGAAATTGCAGCATGTTGATTAATTTCGCGAAGATATTAAAGGGGCAAGGTTCTCTGTGTAGCTGCTTCGAAATGAACGCGAAATAGAATTCAGTGGATGGTAACAATCGTGCAGAGAGGTTCTATTTGTCAGATATTCATGCCACAATTAATTACCACTAATGAAATGTATTCCACCAGCCAGTCGCTTGAACATGTACCGTGGATTGCGGAACGTGTAGATCGAGAAACTAAAGCCCATTAACATGACGAAGAGACTGATTATCGCGAACGATACCTGCGTCCTCGAGTAATCTGGAAGCAATACATTTATTACAACACTTTGTCATACAAATACTTTCGGCAGAATTTTTCCCACCCGTTACACATTGTAACAGGGATACATTTTTGGAAACTGTATAATCAAATATGCAGATGCAATAAATAATCCTTTCGCTGCGTTAGTAGAAAATGTACACGCTATATGAAAAAGTACACTGTTTGTTAATATAAGAGATAAATGTATGACTAATTACTTCGTTTAATTAATAGACACATGACTTATATAAATAATTACAACAATGAGTCTTTGTCCTAAATAGCGTTTAGATTAATACATTTTTAACAAGAGACTATTAAATGTTGCAGCGAAAGGATTTGAGAAAGGCGTTATCATTTAATTAAAATACAGCACAATTTAATAATTGCAATTAAATTTCACTTACTGACAACAGTGTTTAATCCCGGGTTCAATTTAAACTGCTTCTCACTCGGGAACATGTCCTGATTCTTGCACTCCTCTGAAACAAAAAAGAGATGAGCTGTAACATTGAACATTAAAGGGCTGTTGATAAATGTAGACTTCGTTGCTTCCAAGCGCAATGCATGAATCGTTTGTATTCTTGGTTTACTTGTAATCACCCTATCCGTCTTCATTTCTCTCGCGGCGTTCATTTTTTATCTTCTCATTCCGGCTATCTTTCTTCGCCTGGAACGCCTCATTCGTGTCCCGCGTCATGGTAAGCTATTTTTACGCGGCAGCCTTTTAGCGTAGCTGAGGAGACAATAAGTGACAGTAACTTTTCTTTTCTCTCTTCGCTTTGCTCAGAAATGCGGATTTCACTCGTTAGATACAGATAGACAACGGCGTACACTTTCGCCTTGAAACACCAAATTAGAAAACCTCTCTAATGAAGAGAGTTGGATAAGTGCGATCTAAAAATATATGGGGAATATCATTTCGCGATCGTTCGAGAGGAGGAGCGCTTTAAAAAAAAAAAAGATTAACAATGAAGAATCTGATGAGAGATACGTTTCGTTCCCAGGCGATCTCAGATGATATTACAATCATCTAATTTAGGGGCTCTGACGTGCGCGCATTATTGGAGCACACGTGTGGAACACTGGACGTGACGTACGACAAATGATTATAGAACTACGAAGGCAGATTCTGACACCTGATGATAAACAGCAAAGCGAGGAGTCTATGTTGATTGCAACACTACCGGATTATTTTAATAGAGATCTTTTTGTTTTGAATAAAATCGAGAACGTTCAGGCGTTAAAAAATTTTTATTTTAAACAACGACGAGTTAGGGGACACGGAATCGACTGTAGCGCGAAGAAAACGGCAGAGTACACTTTGGTTTGATACTGACCAGACTAAAATACTTTGAAGTATCAGTAAACGCATAAATGCAGTATCGAAGGGAAGTTTATAATCCTCTCTGATTTATCGAGGCATGCAGAATGTCCTGATGACATATTGCATGAATATCTGCCTTGTTTAAACATGAATGTTATAAATCAAAGTCTCGGTTAGGAAGCTGCGCGGTGTTGGCTTAGCGAGGAGTAACTGATGGATACTGTACACCAGAGAGACCAGCTTCAACCCTTTAACGTTGAAAGGACGAGTGCATACGTTGCTAAATTTATTTACCAAAATTCGGGAACTTATTTATCAAATTCTCCAATGAATTTATTTACCAAATTCTTCAGTGAGTTTATTTCTTTGAAACTGTAGTCGCGTGTCGACAAACGATAATGTTTGATTTTTATTGAAAAATTCCAAGGTGGTGTTGACGAATCTGTAACGTGATCATACGTTATCCAGATCGATCATTGTGTCCGGCTCTTTTGAAACCACGCCACCGTCTTTTCGAACAGCTGGCACGTTTTACGACCCTTTTATTTAGTACCGGAGGAACTCCGCGTCGTTAATCTGATGAAGATGTACAATTTCTTAGCTGACGTTTCGAGCGATGCATCACGGTGGCCTGTCAGGCGCTTATCTAATTGTAAATCACGTATGTGCAGCATGTTTAATCATTGGGAAAGCTTTACAGGCGTTCGAGCCAACTATTATGTAAAATAAATATGTAGAGCTTTTAATCCCTAAGTGAACATGAATTACATACTTTTTGAACAGCTTTATACTACGTTCTATTGCAGATCAAACTCTCTGACGCGACGCAAACGCGGAGCAGAAACACTGTGCGATCGTCAAATCTCAGGGGCATGCTAAGTGCAAAGTTCAATTTTTTAAACATTTCACACACTTACTGAAGGGGACCATTTCAGTGGAATTTTCGGACTTTGGCAATATCCCGTCAACGCAGCCTCGCCAGAGTCCCACGTGTTTGTAGATCAATCTTCTACCTTTAGTCGGATCTCCAAGGGGTAAACCATTTTTATCCGGTGATTCCAGGGTGAACCAATGATCGGTTCCAATGGCGATCGACCATACGCATACCGACAATCCGACGAGAACAGTGCAACCAAGAAGGATTCGCCTCTCGAAAATCACCTGTGCAAAAATTCCCATAGCTTTCACTGAAAACTGTGCTCGACGAATGAAATTTGTTTAAAGGAACAGTGTGCACGATTTTTAAAGCACGTTCGATTAAACAAAAAATGTTTCGGACAAAGTTTCGTCAGTTTTAAATCAGCTGAAAATTGCAATATTAAACATTGATAAGAAACGATTGCTTGAACTTTTTCAAATGGCGCAATGCATTTAATATTTAATAGACTTGTATCCTTGTAACCAAGTTTAATCTTAAAAATAGTCATAGGCGCCAATATGGATGCAAGTGAAATAATGAAAAGTGAAACGTTTTGAACGGAACATCGTAGCAAGAAATAAAAAGAGCAACATATACATAGAGTGCTCGGTACATACCTGGTTGTATAACGCTTTCATCCGACTCGCCATTTCGTTCGATATTCTGGGCACCACAAATTTCTATTTCAGAGAACCCAGGGATATCGCTTTTCCTTTGTGGCACGATTTAATCGTTTCGCGAAATTAACACACCGCCACGTTGCATTTACCACGTTTTAAAGCTGACATTCTCACGTAGCACGTTTGAGTAAATATTGATTTTCAATTATGAAATTATCGTCGGCATTGAAAAATTGATTGTTTCAATAACTGAATTCTGGCAGATTTATTTTCAGTAAATTTCACGTATCAGGTATTTAAATTACTCAGCTTCAATTACATACTTGTTTCACTTCAAACTTTTATGTAACATTTGTAAACTAATAATTTATTTCTACATTGACCCTCCCCGAATTGATATTCCTTCGAATTATGGGTTTATCTAACTTTCGTTATTATCTCGATGTATTTATTGCACAGTGAATCCATTTCATTAGAATTTTTCTATCTCGAAAAGTATATCCTCCACTTTTCACCGATTCACCTTCTAATTGTCAAACATTTTCATTATTCCTTTGAAACATTCATTCGGATCATTTTTATCATCTGTTCCATTAACTTTCCACTCAGTAGCTTCCATTTCCTTTCTATTTTACGCTCTGCTACTACGACTATTATTACTTCCCACAAAATTCGAAGCAGAACTGTTTCTCTTGCCTTTTCCCTTTCCGTTGGTTTACAGTTTCATACCTGCGAACATAAAATAGAAGTTTGTAATAAAGGAACAGGGTGTAACGAGTAGTTAAAGGTTTCATCAACAGAACCAAACATGTGTAAATCCTTTTGCACGATCGCAAATGAATATTTGGCACGTATTCCAAATTCCCATGTGGACCGTGGCTCTCCTTAATATAATTTATATAATGTTCAAACAAGGCTGAACATAATATGTACGTCGGTAGATCTACCGCAGCGAAAAATGGATGGCAATCGTTGCTCGTATTTTATAATAAAATACGTGCAGGATGTTAATAAACCTGGACAGTCTTTCCAATATGTTATTATTCACAGAGACTTAACAATCTCTCATTCCTACCTATTTAAATACTTTGCACAGTATGTATTTATGCTTTGTCTCGTACAATGACAAAGAAATCACACTGTAACATTATGAAAGTGGTAAATATTTCTAATTTTCGTGGGGGGCGGAGATGCCCAGGGGGACAGGCAAAAGCGTGCGCCTGAAATAATTTGGCAAGGGTGAATCCTGCTGTCGAAACGTGTCATAATCTCGTTCCCCTCTCGCAAGGCTAGGACGCATCAACGTCGAGCTGACAAAACCAAATGAAATGATGCACCACGCCGAGCTTACGATTTCCTTGTCGTGTCATTTTTATCCACGACACAATATGTGGGCAAAAGTATTAGAAGGGAACCGTCGCTCTGGACAACGTATGTAAATTCGTAGTCGAAGACTTGATTGATACGTTTGACAGTAGAATTTCTATCGCTATATTTTGGGTGGTCTTGAACGGATGGATGGACAGTGTGAATGTACCACTTGGATGTGCCAGTATCTTAATTTAACGCCACACTCGAAAACAGTTAGGACTTGATTTATTAAACTTGATTTAATAGAGCAATTCGCTTTTGACTGAATGGTTTAAAAACTGGGAATTCACACGAGAAGAATAAATAGTCAGATTTTGTTATATCGATGCAGGGGGATACTTTAATACGTTATTACAGGACATGGAATATGACGAACTTGTTGACCCATTACTTTTTCGGATGGCACATTTAATATGCAAACAAGTAACCATGCAAATCAGAAGGAAAGCTCTTTGAATAATGGCCACTGGCTGAAGCTTTTGTTGCATCAGTAACTTGTAAATCTAACTTCTGAAAATGTGGAAAATCCGGTGGATTCTCGAGAATGCGCCTGGTAATTGTATACAACCGTAAAAGTTTGAATGGTTCGACGGGAAACAGAAATAGAAAAGCAGACGTTCGGGCTAGGAAGCTCCTGAATAAAATCTATAAGGGGGAAAATGTATTTCCCCCTTTTTAATATCTTCTCCATTAATCGGTGAACGTTTTCGAGTATCGCGTACGGAGAAAATAGATACCCGATTGTAGGTAAAACGTGAAAATTGAAGAAACGTAACGTTTCGTTGTTGATCAGAAACGGAGCATGAATTTGGCAAGACAGCGTCGACTGATAGATGGCTCATTGTGAGTTGAAGATTCACTCGTCATCGCTTCATAATCTCCATCGAGATCTGCGTTCCGATCTACCAAACTGCTAATTAAAGTTCTCCGGATAATTAACTAGTAGCAACTTCGACAGGACAAGCAATGAATAAATTAACCCACAGGGGATGTATTTTCGAATTCAGATAATAGGAATTGTATGTTCATTTTACATAAAGTAACTTCTCGATACGTGAAAACAAAAATAACTTGGCAAACGTTAAAAATATGCTTGAATAACAATTTTTTAGACCTGCAATTGTTGGCGGAATGAAACGACTCTAAATGTAGCTTCCCATAAAAATTGTGTAAAACTATTCTCCCTCTAAGGCACGATTGCTTCAAATCTATAGTAACATGCGGTTGTACAAAAAAGAATCTACTTTGCAAGATGGCTTAGAAATTCCAGTATCACTATCAGCAACAAGATAATCGACACGTTGCGCGAATGAAGACGTTAATAACAATTTCTGAAAAGTATCGTAACGCTACGGTTTGTCGATGGATTTGTTTATCATAACCGCGGATGCAGGCGCGAATTTACGAGACCTGCGAACGTAAAAAACGATCTTCATGATCAACTTGTGTACGCAAGCCGAAGCACGTTACTCCAAAATGCTTGGATCACACCAACTCTAAATGAATCGTTCGACGTTCCCTCTTGATTGACTGTGTTTATAGTGTGAGCGACACGGACGATAACCGGATTAATAAGGGTTATTCTTATACGTTCCCTTGATTCAGTACGGCCTTTATTCACAACCGAGGCGCGCACAAATAATTCGGCTACGAAAGTGCTTTATATAAATAAAACATAAAACAAAGCTGCTGTGCTAAGAAACATTAAAGCCGACATAATCAGAGTTGGCATTATATATCAAAATTTCTCGCCAGAGTAATGTATAAGTATAAATAGAGATATTGCATAATTTTCTTACAGCATCGAAATATTAAATCTACCGCGCTTAGTTAACTTTCAAACTGAAACAACGGAGAATGCGCCCAGAATAAATAATAAGCACCTTGAAAATGAAAAGCACAACAATAATTATTCTAAATCGTTTCTATTTATAAATCCACTACATGATGATAGGAAAAATTGGGGCAAGCGATTTAAACGTTATTTACGTGGATTACAACAAGGCTGCAGCGTTATTTATTTATGGAACACCATGGATAATGTATAGCGGTAACGCTATTCCCTGTGCTTACTTACATTATGCAGTTTGCCCTAGTTTAGAGATAGCAACGTACACCGTAAAGCGAGCCGGTACTCCAGTTTTTACTATCCAGTTGACCGTGAAATATTAAGCTGCTTCAGATCTTTCGTTTGCTGTCGCGATATTCTACTGCCGGATCATAAAACTTATGGCCGTTTTAATACCCATTCGCGCGGGCAGAGCCGCTTATAATTTATAGTCGGACAAGGGATGACAATGATTGTGGTAGTAAAATCAGATGCCAACGCGTTATAAAGCTATAAAACGACTGTGGCAAAGAGCGTCTGCTAAATTCGTGGTTATACTACTAGCAGAAACGCGTCTATCGATCGGTCCCTCTTCCTGGAACAAGTAGTTTGGACACGCGACTCGATTCAACTTCTGTTCACAGCTTCCCCGCCCGAGTTCCGCTGAAATTTCTAATCACCGACGAACTTTCTGTCGTTGTCGGATCCGAAGGTTTCTACACAGAGACTCGACGGGGATGAAACCGCAACATACCCTATTGTTTTATTCGTTTACAGCGCGACGTCATTATATAGATCACCTGTTTCCTCTAAATTGAATAATTAACAAATTAAACCACTGTACTTTAGCTTACATTAGATTTCAATAGGATCGGAAAAAGATTTACAGCGGAACAGGTGAATATATACGATGACAGAGGAAGAATCATGTTGTTCCCTCTCGAAACTGTATTCTGCTTTTTATTTCTCGAGCGATTTCTGCTTTGATACTAAAGCGAATTCCAAATTGCACAATGATTACTTTAAGATTCAGTTCATGGTCAAGAAACTTCTTCCACTTCTTCTACCCTTATTACATACTGGCATCACGTTTCGGATTTATCGGAGACGAACCTGTTTACTTGAATATGCATCTACGAGTCCATTTCCCTGGGCATATTCGACTGTATGAACGGCTATAAAAGTACAGAGCAAGGTGGAGAGGGTTTCGTTAGACTGCCGCCTTCCAGAATGGGGACAATAAAATTTGCGCCACAATGCCGGCAGGGAACGACGCAAAGAAAAAGAATATATTTGGCCGGCATTCATGGTCCGTTGTAGAGCTGCTGCGAAACTCTTCTACGAATGGCGCTCTTAATGTCATTGTGCATACGGGAGAGCTTTTCACGAGCGACTTCTGAGCCAAATTCTTAAAAAGAATCTCTTACACCTGCAATTACAATTTACGCTTGTGCTTCGAGCTGGCATTTAACTTTCTCGTTTGGAGCGCGAAGGAAAGTAAACGAGGTAGTAAATTATCTTCAAAGTCAGCGATTTTTCGGTCCGCTTTCGCGGGAAGAAAAAAAAATGACTACGAGGTGATATGACTCTTTGCCGGAAGAGAAATGACGAAGTGAACGACGCTCGAACGAAATGCCCATCGATTTATCGTCATCAGACCGCCGCTGGCTTTGTCTCCTTCTATCTCTCCCGACCGACGATTGATCGTCGCGGAAGAAGGAAGAGTTTACGGTGGTCTTACCGTCAAATATAACCACGAAACACGTCGGAATAACGCACGGCCGTTCCTGAATTCCCACCGATGCTATTCTCGCCCCTGGGCCATCGAAGACAAGCGGAAATACACAAACCTTCGTCCGGAATAGAATCGGAGCCGAAAATTTGTCGGTTTGTTTGCACGCGGATGAAATACGCATCAACGAGTATAATGACTGGCTTTGTTATTATCATTGTTGCTGGCGAAACGCATCCGTTAACTATCGACCATTGATTCGGCTCCAGTTTTATTATTGACCTACATTCGTTGCAGTAGTAAAGTCAACACAAGTCAGACAGAGGCATTAGTCGTTCGTCCGCTTTACGGTGGTCTTAAATGGATCAGGTAACGACTAATGGAAAATCGACTTAAGAATAATAGAAGTTGCGGGAAACTTGATCGAGCTTTTATCGAAGTTGAAATCTTGTAGATAGGGAGATGTGGATGGTTTTGCTGTTGACTGTGATGTACATTAGTGGAGAAACCGAATTATGTTTTGGCGTTTGCAAGTTAGGATCGATTAAGTTTGAAAAATTCGAGGAACAATTGTTTTCTTGCATAATCGATAAAATAATTACTATGGCAAGAAAGATGCTACCCGTGATCTACAACTTTTATCCAACTTTCTACTCTTTTAGGAAATAAATAACTAAATGAAGGGGCTGTGTTTGGCCCAGGGAGCACAACTGTCCCCAATAAATGAAAATTACAATCGTTCGTCGAATATATTATTCCGAAACTCGAAACTTCTTCCATCAAAGAACTAAACTCCAGACTCATTATTCTTTTTTTATTAATGTCATTGTAGAAAATTACCCTCCAGACAAAAGTGGGACAAAGATATAAGTTCTTGGACATAAAGATTCACCAGTGTCACAGTTCAAAAGGCAGAAGGTTGCCAGTCGTCAACTTTATTGCTACCAACCCTCTGTACATTTGATGTATATCTAACTCTAAATGCACTGAGTATGAAGGGAATTAATAAACGTCTTAAGACTCAATTAAAAGCTCTTCGAACTTTGTTCAATATGTCAATTACAATTTGTTAAGGTCAGCTATAACTTCCTAAGGTTCCAAATATCAGTCATCAAATCTATTTTACGGTTACACAATCGAACCTTGACGAGAAAAGAAGACTCTCAGTAACAGTAAACATGTTCCTACTGATATTCAATTTTCCAATTGATGGATCGCGAATCCACGAGTCATATATCGGTCGCTCATCTTCCAAATCGAACAACTTCACAGAACGATATAAAAATAAAAAAATTAATTATCAAACGAGGGCTTTGGGACTTAAATTTGAAAAAGTTCGAAAGGCAGAGCTACTTTGACCTGTTCGTATATTAATGACTGGGTGGTATCTTGCACGATACCGGTATAAATTGATCGACGGTAACTACCCCCGGTAAATCGAGAGGATAGAGTAACGATAATAGGCGATTGACACCGAGTACAACGTCGACACGTGTCAATGCAGATCGCGTGCGTAAACTCGGCTCAACCCAAGACGACGACGAGCCCCGAACGATCGGCCAGCCAGTCCTCGCCAGAAATAGATCCCCGTGGTCGTTGTATTTTTAAATAATTTCACGACGACCTACGACAATCGCGTGGCGCGCGGCTTGCTTTTGGTGATTAAACTTCTCTGGCGTTCTACTATGGTATTTGTCAAACCGGGCGCATTTAAGTGACACTGACACGTGATCAATTTCTTTGCAGTAAATATGTAAAATATATTCGATGAATCATTGACTTTTCCTTTTCCCTTTCGGCGATAAAGTTTCTACGCCAATTCCTAATTCGAGAGGGAAAGGATGTTCGATTAACGTTCGATGAACACGGAATATTTTTACTTAAATCGATTGAAATAAAATAGTTTTATTCGAAGAGATTAAATAGTCGCGAATGAAAAATGGAAGATTTCGGAATTTCTAAAATATACGTAATGCCATTGAATCCTATAGAAAGCAAAGTAGAAATATGCGTCGATTCGAAATATTTCCGATTCCACAGCGCGAATTATTGCCGTTCTATATTATCCGCCGGGGCGCAAAATCGTCGGCCATGTATCGTTGGATAAATAAAAGAGCAGAAAAGCCTGGAAACACCGCGGCACTTCCAGCTTCTCTCTATACATCAAGGACCATCGACGAACAGCCGCGAGCCCGCAGTCTCATAACTTTCATCGATTTACGAATAATTGCATCGGATCGTTCGCGAATTCGCGTAACGTTAACCAGAGACGCTGTTCCCCTTTCGGGTTCCCTTGTTTTTCAAACCACCGACGTTTAAAAAAGCATGATGCATGCAGTCCGTCTGTTTCGGTTGGACGGTATAAATACAATGGTCAAAAGCCGGGGAGCACTCCTCGAATAAACACAGACGTTTCCCGACTTCGTTGGCTGGCAGCGGCGCGCGTGAGAAAATTCAGGGTACCGGCGGTTCGAGAAATGACCACAAGTATTCGTGGTTCGATAGGATGGAAGGAACATTCCTGCCAGCAGGGGGGGAGGGGAGCATTTTTATTCAAATCACCACATAACGAAGTTTCGCTGTAAGAGCACGCCCGGGAATACTCCCGCTGGCTGCACGAGATTGCGAGCCAAGGAAACGGAAAAATTCGGAAAAATATTGTTTCCTATGCTTTTTTTTAGCAGAAATAAAATATATCTCATCTATTTTTGCAAAACGAATTTCATAGAATCTAACGTACAGTGTATAATTGAATGAAATTCAGATGCAGATGAAATACGATGGGAGTGAAATATTGTTGCAAGAAAAGACAAGAACATCCAGATAAATCCAATGGCAACATTTTGATCTTGAAATACGTGCGTGCTTACTCAACGCTTGAAAGAGATGACAAATTGTATCCTTATTAACGGAGCACTTTCCTCAATCATGAAACAATTGTCTGAAGCCTTGCACTAAGAATATAACAATGATTCTTACCTATTAATTGCTTCTTTCGAACGTAATTTATGCACGCACGTAAAGATCAAAGGAAGAAAAATGCGTGAGCAGCGCATTCGAAAGAATATATCGTTCGTGCCAAAAATCTTCACGAAGCGACGATAAAAGTATTCCAAAATAATTCAGGAAGACAATAAAATTGCCCCGCTCGGTGTCATTTAATAATGAGATCTAAAAATAAGCTTAGCCAAACCGTTTCCGAACCATAGAAAGTGTTACAACCTGTCATTGAATATTGCAAGTGCAGAAATAATTGGTCTCGTTGAGCGGACGCCAATTTCCTCTGAAACCCATCTATGCTTGACAAGTTAATCGAATCGAGTGTAATAAGCGCGAAATTTGCCAGATAGATAATATATTATCGATTACACTGCAGATTACAAGGACGCTTCGAATTATTTTTGCGCTACAACCGGTAGATATTATTTATTAACGTCCTGGTTTAAAAAAAAGTGGCACGCTATTTTTTACTTTTCCATTTATCACTTTTGTTGGCTACCATTCAAGATATATCCGAGGTAATCTAATTGAAATGTAAAGTCTTTATGGATTCTCTGTGTGGATTAGTAGGAAAGCTCACCTTTAGTTTGCAAGCTGCGTAAAATGAACTATTGTGTTCCCGTGTAAAAGGTTACAATAACAAATTTACAGCTTCTGATAATGAGATAAGAACTAATAACAAAATCTTTTTGGTCCCTGATCATTTTCATCAGTCACACGTATTAATATAATTCTATAGATATCTGAAAATGTAGAAGCGCTTATTAAATGGCAAAGTTGCTACTGATTTAATTTCGATTTCGAAATATCGAGAAGCCTCCGAATGTCAATTCTTCTAACGCATTTTTCCTTTAGCAATGGTTGGCCAAATATCACGAAAGCTTTTCTTCTCAGAAGGAAACCATACGAAATGCAATGTCGAATGCAGCGTAACAATTTCTGTTAACCTTCGACTGCTGATTGGCATGTACAGAAAATTGTATACCTGCTTTGTGAAATTCAGGATTCTCTCAAGAACTAAAGGAGAGCATTGAAAAGGGCACTGCATAATGTTGCACCGCAGAAGCTATTATAAACTTTATGATAAAGTCATCCGGGATGATACTGTGCATGGAAAATCTATATGTTTGAGAAATTCCTATTCCTGGTCGGGCGAACATTGAGTCGAAGCGATCGCAACTACTTAACGAGGAAGCGCTGTGCACCCTAATTACGGTTTCCCTTCTTAATAAATCCCTCATGAGGGAAAAGGCTTACTGCATTTAATATCTTCATAACTATTAATTATCTCAAATATAAAAGGGTAAAATCGTAAATAAAAGGAATGAGGATTATTTAAGCAATTCTTAATTTAAGAATTTATGAAATAATCAAAACCCAATAACTTGATTGCATTCTAAAATGCAATAAAAGAAGGAGGTGGAATGTAGCCAGTTGTATTGAACGTGTCTTAATTGTAATAGAGAATATTCCTTCTCGAGTAGTTCAGAGCTTGCAGGATACAACGAAATGCACAGAGGAAATTTACACAGAGGGGAGGGACGAGGGGCCAGGCCAGCCAAGTATCGAACCCGCACTTTATGTTAGGGTGAAATTTCCAGACCCACCCTCTGGTCAATTTACAAGTTACGAAAGCTAGTCCTGACATGCGAAACTGCTGTGCATCACGTGATGAGGGTGCTAATTATTACAACGTGAAACACTAGCAGGTTCAAACACATTACGAAGCTTCACCAACCCGTTACACAAAAGTGTAATTAATTGATACACATTACTGTAATTAATATATACACCTTAATACAATGGGATTGAAACAATGCCACGCACCAGCCAGGAAGCTGTCCAGAGAATTCAAATGATATTTAACATTACATAACATTCAAATAGCATTTGGAATACCAAGCGACCACGAGGGAATGTAAATTTGATTCGTAACATCTGGAATCACGTTTACATGAAACGTGTAATAATCGAAATTGAGAAGTGAATGCAGCACCCAAAGCGACTCGACCCATAATTTAAACGGAAAATGTGTTCTCGAAATGTTCGGCGGAATTTCCCGAAGACACGAACGTCGTAAATAGAACAATACGACAGCCTCTTTAAGCGAAGATTTGCGCGGCGTTAATTTTCGCTGAGGGGATGATAAAAGTTTGGACGGCACGCAACAAAGAGCCACATTTTACACACTTAAATAACGCTGGCCAACTAATTTCAGCGTGGCCAGCGTCGAGGCTTATTTGGCGGACCCAAATTGTGATTTCAACGAGATTATTGCACAATAACTTATTTTACCTTCCATTATGAAGTCATTACATAATCTTTACGTGCACACGAGTTGGCGCTTCATAAAATATATAACAAAGCGCTGAAAAGATGCAACGGGATCTTTCCATGCGATCTTAATAGCAAAAAGGGTCCAAAGGAAAAGGGTGCTTCGTTGAATTTTCTAAGATAATTAAAAAAGCATGCGTTACCAACAGCTCTTCGTATGTTCGCAATCCGTACACTTTTAGTTCCACAACAATCATATATCAGGCTTGTTCCACGGCTCCGATTGAAAAAAAATCGGCGGCGTGAACGACCGCACGTGCCCTCACACAAATTTCGCGGCTGCCACGCGTTTCCAGCCGGGCTACGCAGACGGTACGTGGGACGAGCAACATCAAAAATAAAACCAAACTCGAGCCGGTGTTGTCGTAAAAGGGCGAGGGGTTACGGTGTGTCTAGAACGAAAACAAATCGCGATACGGCGGAGAATGGAAAGTCTCAGGGGAAAGTAATGGCAGAATAAAAAGATGACGATTCAACAGGAGGGTGTAATCAACACGTGTCCGTGTGTTACCCCTTTCTCTCGACTCACCTCTTTCCAGCCTTTCACACGCGTTCGATTCTCGAAACAGTATTCCAATCGATGACCGCACGTATGCTCTCCAGTTTAGTGAGAAAGGACGCCGTTTTTTGTTTGTTTAAAGAAACTGCGGTCGAAACGACGATCCACCGCCTACACGCGTCGCCGGTCGCTCCAACACTGATCGTACTACTCTTGCTACGTGGCTTCGCAGCGGGAACAGAGCTCTCCTCAGTGGGGGTAGTGTCAGGAAATGGAACGGGAGGAAACTCTCGAGCGAAGGGCTAGAAGGAAAATGTATCTCGAGGAAATTCGCCGGGAGGAAAGGAGAACGCTAATCACCCCTTTCACAGGGGTTGCATGTTCAGACGCATTTATTTGGCCTCCATGAAACACCAGAATTTATCGTGCGACTAGCATTACGTTTTTTTTTTCTTCTTCATTTGAGTAGATTCGCTTGTGGCCCTACAGCAGTCAATGTAGTTTGCGAGCAGTCTGTGAGAAAAGCTTGCCAAGCTTTCCGAGGGTGGGTTAATTGAGAGGGCGTTTCATTCTGCTGGAAAATGCTTGCAATATTGTTGGTTATTAATAGTTGATCGATTGTGGGTTGGGTCTATCGATTTTTATTCTTATTTTATTCTAGAAAGTATTACCGTCAAGATTTGCTGACGGCAGATTGTTTTTTTTTTTTTTAATTAGCACCCCGGTTACCGGGTGTCTGATAGTCTTTAGCATTAGCTTTACCGCTTGTCACATTTCTTTAGTATCATAGACCAATCTTACTGCAATGCAATGCGGTCAAACATGCCGAAAATAAGTTGGCATTTCGAGACAGAGCTGAAGTACAGGTCCATTAAATTCTCCCAACCTAATATTAGATTGTTTAAATATTTCCAAGTAAATCGTTGCGTTTAAAATGAACAACGCGACCGGTTAGTCTTATATTTTCGATTTTTGTTACTGCTATTTCAATGCAATTCGATCACTACAAGTTCGCCGGTGATTTTTGGTTCTTCTGTCGCGATCTGCACGAAGTAATTTTGCAGGAAATCATTAACGATAAAAACAATCACCCACCCTATGCGGTATAAATGAGATGAAACTTAATGCGACGCTCATTAATTATCGAATCAACCATAAAACGATTTAAATATCATGTTATAATTATCTTGCGTAAAGTAATTATTCA
The DNA here is from genome assembly GCA_023838395.1 of Holcopasites calliopsidis. Taxonomy (NCBI): domain Eukaryota; kingdom Metazoa; phylum Arthropoda; class Insecta; order Hymenoptera; family Apidae; genus Holcopasites; species Holcopasites calliopsidis. The sequence goes on along the minus strand of JALHAQ010000012.1, from coordinate 4,384,762 downwards.
ACATAATCTCAGTTCTTCCAACATTTCATAAAAATATGAAAAAGAACCGCCTGCAAGGGACAGTTTCCAACGAATTCCGAATAATCTTGCACAAGATTGATGCTTCTCGAATGAGCAACATTCCCTTGCAGTTTAAATGTGAATTATTTTAACAGCGTTGAAGGATTTTTTCATGAATGAATTTCATTCGAAGGTAATACGCAGGCGGCATGTCCAATTTAACTCTGACGGTATCTTCCATTTATCGGCAATTTGCACGCCCAATGTAAATTTTATTGACCATAGCCTGGAAACGCACAAATTATCCTTGACGATCCATTACCCTCCGCAATTATGATAATTTTATTAACCGCAATCACTATTATACTCCTGGAATCAGCTCTACGATGCTGAATTTACGTTTATTAATGCAGAATTACGTTATTAACGTAAACTTAACTATCGAGATTGTTTAATTATGTAAAATGAGTGCAAGGTGAAGGTGCAAACGATGAGGAAGAAGAAATGCAAGATCATTCAGGACGTTTCGTCATTAACATTCTTCTCGATTCTAGGTAATTAATATTGTATCAAAAATGGCTCAGCGCTTTCTTAAAAATCTCTTTATTAAAGCTGCTACTAGGAATTTAATTAATCTTCCTAATATTAATTTAATTAGTATGCACCAGCAGCAACGATCAGAGCAAAAATTAATATGGATCTCTTACTTTGCTGCTTATTACCCCTTTATGTTTTTTCATTTTACTTATTTAAAGTACACTCGAGTTAGATAAATGAATGAACGGGACCTGCGAAAAAAGACATTGCCCAGTTCGGAACTTTATAGTTTATTAAGCGTATAGAAACATGTTGCCCACGACTTTATCGTGGCATTCGAAAAAAGCTTGAAGACATTATGAAGCAACAATGCGACATTAATTGTGCATTACATGTGTGTTTCTGTATGTATATGCTTGCGCAATTATCACGAGTCGGACGGACGTTATTAGGAAAAAGGGATGCGATATAAATAATATTTCTCTTATTCGAATACACATTTGTGACGTATAAACAAATGAGGATGACGATAAACAACACTCAATGCGTATAAATTATGAATACAGCAGGCAGGAATAAAAGTACTAAATGTAAACTTTTTTGGCGAGCTGAAAGCGCGTATCGGAATTGTTCGTTACGGTGATCAATATTCTTAATTACCTCATTTAATAGCCGCAGTAATAATTCATTTTACGCGTGTTACAGTTATCCTGCAAATTATTATGCATTTTCCACGAATCGCTGACATCGACCACGCGCGTACATCTTTTTATTTACTTTCTGATCAAAACTAGGGAGAAGCTTAAAAGAAGAAGGAGGATGAAATTGGGAGCACAAGTGTTGGTGCCGTTTCCTTTCCAACAGACGTTCAGATTGCAGTGCGAAAGGACAGGATTGAACTTTTGCTTCAAGTATTCCCAATCGCAAAGGCCTACGTCGCAGCCGTCGAGCATGACCAGCTTCTCCGCCAAGTAAAACATTACTTTGTTCGGCTGACTGCTACTGTCGCATCTGGGAATAAATATAGAATCACTTTGTGAACCGAACGCAATTTATTTTTGCTCGGATAATCCTTTTTTTTTATATATACAAGACTTTTCACCTAAATGATCATCGAAACTGATTAATTATATGACACTGCGGTTAAATATTGGACCAAGACATTTGAATTTCATTAATAAAAATGCTCACTTGTAGAACACAGCGGCAAGGTTCGCAGCGAAAGATGATATAAAAGACGTTCGCCACTGGCGTTTCGCCATAGCTTTGTAATTAAACGCCGTCAGCTGCATTTGATCCTTATTAATGTTCAATGTGGTGAGGAAATTTTGCAGGCTTATAATGTCGCTGAAATAAAATACACCTTTCGGTTCGTTCGAGTTTTTATCCTTTTCCACTTTCCTGAAGAAAAAGAGCATTGGCATGAGGAAACACGGAATATATGCAGTATAATTAAAATGCATTGCCCCGCCTGTAAAAATAGAAATTGAATGAAAAGAAAGTGGAAGTGAAATTACCAAAAGTGATTCATCATGTCTTGCAACAGCGTGCATCCTAGCTGCGCATTGATTTCACGTCCATATCCGGCTTTGTAATAATAGTAGAGATCCTCACGATACTCTAGTACACGAAGCTCTTCTTTACTGAAGACGGCACACCATGGAGAAAGTTTCGTCACTGTCCAGGCTTTTTCGTAACGGCACATATCGTACATTGTAAGGATTGGCTCTGAAAATCGTTGCAAATCCAGTGAGACTAATGGGAAAATGAAGCATTAAACGTGCTCACCTTTAGAAATGTCGTACAAGAATCCAAGTCGACGACTGACATTTTTTATCAGATTTTGAAATTCTGGCCCATTCTCGAAACTGAGTACTTCTTCCATCGAAATGTTGTTGCGTTCATTGTCCCATACGTTGCAACTTTTGTACGCCTAGCAATAATGAACGAGAGATATTTCTTCTGATTCTTATTTAATTGAAATAATTGTATAATTATATATTTACTGTGAGAAGAGTGTCGTTTATGGTAACTTCTTCCGCCTCTACAGCCTGCCTGTCTCCGAACAATCCTTCCATGAACGATCCCATGCTGTCACGACTGTCAGTCGTTTTAAACTAAAATTTATATTGGACGTAAAAAAAAAAGAGAGAAACAAATAAATTGTACATTTCTTTGGAATATCCATATACCACATAATTCTGAGCGGTTATATTTTCGTTGCTCGGTTGCAGAAGCTGTGGAAAGTTGCTTTGCAATCGTCTGGCCAGCAATCGCATATCTTCCACACCTTGCGGTGTCAAAACTTCCGCCCTTTCGATTACGAGATACGCGTCCGGCTTCCACCTTTTCAAATTTTCCAAATCCCTGTTGCACATGTGTCCGTCTGTGTAAAAAAGAAATACGACGCGGAAAGCGAGTTTAGCTTTCGGAATAGATTAACAACGATTCACGAGAATGCGTGCTCCAGTTTAGGATTAGCTTGCACGGGCAATCAATAAATCTAAAGGTAACCGCTGCATATGGGACTATTGATTAACATGTGAACCGAAGCGTGGCAGAGATCGATACGTAAAAGTGTCAATGACCCGAATCGTCGACTGACTGGTTCTACTCGCGTTTGCCTTAACTGGAACAATTTCTTTATTTCTCAGAAGTGTTTCAAGGAGTAATGAAGTTCAGATGCACGTAAGAATTGATGTTAATAATGCGAACCGTAAAAAAAAAATGGGTAACACTGATTTAATATTAATCGTTTCATTTATCCATAATTACTTACTGCTCCGTGCTTCGTGATTATTAATTATTTGACTCTGGAGTTCTGTCAGCGTAAGCATATCAGAAATTTCTGTTTGGGATGGACATTGCGTACCGTGTGTGCCAAGCATCCAAATTTGCTCCGCGCGACAGTCTATAAAACAATCACAATTTTCTCAACCCATTCCTGCGTATTATATTATCTTGTCTGTTTGTTTTATATTTATTTCAGACTTACTAGGAACATCTTGGAATCGAGTTTTACCGGCGTGGACAAAATGATAGGCAGTTTTAGTAGCAGTATATAAATATGGATCGTCCTCGTCCACGAAACAGTAGTCAACGTCACGCGTGTAAACGTGGCTTATTAGGAAAATCAGGAATATCGCGGAAGAACGCATTTTTTTAAATTCCACTATTAAATCTGTAATATAAAGAAATGTAAGCCAACTTTTTTTTAGATGATTATGCCCATTGTTAATTCTCAGTTACAAGATGACGAAGCTTCAGATTCTGTTCATAACTGTCGGAATCCATAAAAACACTTTGTTTCGTTGAAACACAGCAAGCACTAAACCCACATTTTCCTGTGCTGATGTCACATGTTACTTTGCCGCCGACTTTAGAAATTACAACCAACTGAACGTAAAATGGATCTTACGCAACTAACAGGATACTTATCCTCCTCTCGTTTTTCATGGGCATAAAATAAATATGAGCAGCAAATTATCCTGAAGGCATGCGTAATCAACAAACGCACATGCACCGATGGATTCGAATGCTTAATGGATTTCCGGAGCGTTATTATTCGAGAAGAACTAAATATCTGCAGGTATCTTATTTAATCCCCAACATCCTTTGTCATTGCATAACATTCTATGTTGAGAAGGTTCGGTCAGTCTTGGCTGCTTGAGTTTTGCATTTTATCATTTGAAAGGTGTACTAGCTTCATTGTTATTCCTGCGTCAAGGTTAAGGATAAACATGCACCTGAATGTGTGAAAGTTAAGACGTGCTCACTTGTTACAAGTGCCAACAGCTTATTGCGTAATTCGCGAGCAAGAAACAGGTTTGCTTCGGTTTCAATCTTTGGTGCAATTGCGAGCAACTTGGAGGTGCAACATTTGCGCTCCTTTTATCGAGATTCACAAATTTACACTTTGATTTGCTAATTTCTGTCGCGACGGTTTTTAACAAAAATTATGTCCCAGCACGAAATAAAGAACACACAAAAGTTATTGCATTGTATATTAAAACTGTACGTTTATAAGAGTCCACTTATCTTGCATTAAGAAATAATTCAATGAACATGGTAAGAGAAATTTCACGATTATTGTACGCAGCGTTGAGGCTTAATACTCCACGTACGAGCAAGAATGTAATAGTGAAGATTCTCGTGGAATGAAATTCGCAGGGAATGATTAAGGGCCCATGAGGGCGGGCTGCTGTTAAAAGAGCAATCCAAGAGTGAGTAAGGTTGACGATAACGTAATTGCTGGTGGCTCGCTTAGCCAAGCCTCCTCTCAGTCTAATAAGAAGTCTACTTGGCCTACTTATTGTTAATGTCTGCAAGTACCGAGTGTCAGTGCAAGCTTGGTACCAATCTCGTTTTCCGGAACACCGTCGATTTCCACAGAATTAATCACACAAAATAATACCAGAAAAGGGAACTCGATATGAAACGATTCAAATGAAGCGAGAGGAAAATTTCGTCCTTTTTTTTGTTTCAGTATGGACATTCATTATTGATACTTGACACCAATTGACAACCAGTTTCATCGTTACTCTTTATTCGGCTGCAATCCGACTCATTGCAGAAGAGAAACACAACAGCCTGGCGGACGGGAATTCGTGCTCGATAATTGACAGCAAAAGTAGGACGTAAGCGTCACGCTTGACGATTACTACCACAGCTGGATTTAATTATTCACAGACGAGTTTACTTATTCAAATGAAATTCCTCCCAAATGCGTAAACTGCGTTCCAAAGAATGTTCAATGAAATTTCGTAGTCGGGCTCCCTGGTACCGCTTTCACGACCTACCTCAAATATATTTGGCACAACAAAATACTCCCCCGGGGTGTATCGTCACTATCATACTAAATAAAAGTAATATTAAAATTATTAAAGATTTCAGCTAAATATTACCGGTGACTCTCGAAGGGAGGCGTTTTCAAACTTCACGCCCTGTTTGGGAGCATCAAATCGTCGTTCGAAAAAAATGAAGAGAGGAAGAGAGAGCGCGTCCGGCAGAGTAACACTTTTCACTTTTCCTCGGCCAGTGGAATGCCTTCTCTTCTTTCCTCGGCTTCGACCAAACAAGATTCAACGAACGTTTTACGACACGATCGATCGTTCGACGAAAGTTCGTTGTTCGCTCACTGTAATTGTCTTTCCGATTAAAAATACACAGAGTTTGTGTTGAACTGTTTAACAGATCGTCCTATCAACAGGTTTTCATTTTTGTATCCTCTCTGTAAATCGAAGAACCGATCTCTAGGTCCACTGGTCCTCTTCCGATTTTAACAAACTCTTAATAAATCACTGGCACCGCTATCGCCGCGTAAAATATAAGTAAACCATAAAAATTGCCTCGAACGTGCTCGTCTTCTCATATGTCGATCACGACCACCTTTCGTGGCGGCAGCTCGTTTGCCACTGGCGTAAGGTCGTCGAGCTCGGTTGCTCCCAGCGTGTACATACTGTGGAAAAGTCGTATAGTTTCAGCGACAGACCCGGTGAACGGTGTACTACACGATGATAACCTTTGGTCCTTCGTCGGGTCAAGCTGTTTCGTGCGTTCCATAAAATCGTAAAGGGTTCGTTACTTTGAGCGCGCGCGATCGATGAGACGCCTGGGGAACGTCTAAGCACACACCCCCAGGTTGCATTAAAAATGCCCAAGCACAATATTCTTCAGCAGTGTGAATCGAATTATGCAAACTACGAGAGGATTAATCTTCGCTTGCAAATGAAGCTGCAAACACTTTGCATAATTGTTCTGTAGAGGAAAATCGATCATGATGATGGGGGTGGTTTTTAGCGTTTCGTGAAGTAATTAAAACATGGAGTAAATGGTATTATTCTTTTGTTTATAGATATGTCCATGGATTTTAGATGTTAGATTGTTGTATACTGAAACATTCAATATGTTCTGTTTGTAAGCATCGTTCGTCATGGTAGGTCAGGTGGCACTGACACGGGGTCGTCAAGCTTCGTTGCTTTACATCTGGTTAGTCTATATCTTTTGTACTCTGTTAAAAGCGAATAACGGTCACTAAAACAGGAACGATTACAATGTTATACTAGAATGTTTACTGATATCGTAAAATTCTTGTTAGAAAACAATGACAGAAGCGAAGTACAGCATTGAGAATTTGTATTTGGTATGTTTAAACATCGATGTACATATCAGCATTAATTCCTTGGTTTTAAATAATACAGTGTGTACTAATATATTCGCATAAGAAATACGCAGTAAATAAATGTAAAACTATTGTGATAATTTCAAATAAACGCTGCTAGATTTGAAGATGTCACAACGCGTGAGCATATCATTCACCACGTTACCTTATATGACAGTAATATAAGGTTGTCTAGCTTCGTTGCTTCGAGCATGTACGCACAGGTTGACGGATTGTAATTTCTTCTATCTAAAACAAAAGACACATCTGATACGCTACGTAATCACTTCGACATTATCTTCACGATTATCTCGTTCAGCTTGTTTCTTTTTTTACGTAACTTTTACAATTAACGCGATAGGATATAGTGAAATAAAAATTGTCCACCTACATTTTATGCAACATTATTTCGTGCAGAAATCTATGTTACAATTGTACGCGGTGGGGCCCATTTTCTTCTTCAAATATTCCCAGTCGCACACTCCGTTTTCGCAGCCCTCGTAATCCAGGGGCTTTTCATTTAAATAAAACCTTACTTTGTTCGAGGAATCACAACTGAAAGTGAAACAAATGAAATAATTTCAATAATTGAAGTATAGTTAAAGATTAATTAAATCCTACTTGTAGAAAACTGCCGCGAGATTTGCAGCGAAAGGCGCGAGATGGGATGTACTCCATTTCCTGTCACCCACATCTTCAAAGTTGGAAGCTGTCAAAGGAGTCGTATCTCTCGCGACTCCCATGGCCGTCAAGAGTAATTGAAGCGAGGTACTGTGGGTGAAGTGAAACACTCCCAACGGTTCTTCGCTTGTGTCTCCGTTCTCCAATTTGCTAAAATATTAATTGTATAATGGAGTTGGGATTAGATATATTTCTATTGTATACATATAGTTCACATACGTGAAGTGATTGAACATGTCTTTCAAAGGTGGGCATCCAACTTTGGGACTCATAGCTTGACCGTAACTGCTATGGTAGTAATAATATAAATCGTTCTCGTATTCGAATACTTTTAATTCGTCCGCAGTGAACGCAGCACACCAGGGCGAGTGTTTGGTCAGGTACCAAGCGTTTTCAAAAGCGCACGCGTTGTATATCGTCAGAACGTCAGCTGTATTCGACATATTTAAGAATTAACTTCAAGAAAATTAATGGAAAAGAAACATTTTTGCGGATTGCATTCTTTACCGAAGGAAAGACTATGAGGGAAACCCAATCTTCGGCTAACGTTGCTAACTACTTGGGCGAATTCTGGGCCATGTATGAATTTGTAAACTTCAGCGGTGCCCGGTGAGTTCTTTATCTGTTCCAACCATGCTTTACAGATTTTGTAAAGCTGTAAATACAATTATTATATAAGAACGACTCGCAATTATTTGAATAGAGAATGGTTTAATATTTATACGAACCTTTAACAAAGTGTCCTCGGATGTTGGCACTACTTCCTTATTACGGATGGTCGCGTTACCGAAAAGACCAGTGATGAAATGCTCCATGCTAGCTATTGTTCGTTGCGTGTCCGTCGATCTGAACTAATTAATTATCGAAAATTAGTTTAATCGGAATTGCAAAAATTGTGCCGACAGAGTCAAAGCTTACCTTGTACTTATCATCCAAAGTATCAGACAGATTAGATTGCAGAAGTTCGGGGAAATAATTTTTAAACCGCTCACCGAGTGATGACAAATCTATTTGTCCTTGCTTTGTTAAATACTTTTTCTGGTGCTCGTCAAGGTTTGGATCCATCTCCCAGGATCTCAGCATTTCGAGATCCTTTTGGCATAGAGTACCGTCTAGTAATAGACACACAAGAAAAGAACAGAATAACGAAATGAAAGTAATTAATTAGTTAAATTCGTCGATGAGTACAATTTTACAACCGTTCTACTCACTTTTATGCTTTTCATGATTTTTAATGATAGCACGTCGAAGTTCTGGAAGACTATGCCTCATGCTCGTAATCTCTTCTTCTTCTGGGTTACGTGTTCCGTGTCTAATTAGCATCCAAATTTGTGTCGGCTTGCAATCTATTGAAACAAAGGTCTGTCAATAGTGTATTATAATTTTGCAACGGTATGCAAACGTTATACGGCTTGTTTAGTATCTACGATATCACAAGCTAACATTCTGTTCTTCCACTTACTTGGCACAGTGGTATTTTTAATTAAACCATGCATAATTTGATATGGCGTCTTAGTTCCAGCGAGCAGATAGGGATGTTCCTCATCGGAGTAGCAATGATCGGCTTTGACATCGCTCAAAACGAATTGATTGTTTACATAAAATAGCACAGTTAATATGACGAAAATCTTCATCTCCGGCATCCTTCCTGAATGTGAAGCGTCTGTAATTCATAGTAAATACGTAAGACACGTAAAACTTAATGCCACGAGGATCTCACTTTTTAAAATAAGCAAAAAGACGGAGGAAAATTCGTCAATGATTTTCCTAACGAGGAGCATTACTCACGTATGATCGTTTGAACGAATGTTGAAGCACTGATGCTCTCGTATCGCGAATCAGCGATAAAAAATGTTATTAACTGAGCGTTGCCGTCTTTTATAGGAAGAAACTATCGAGCCTGCGTGGTATCAGTAGCCTCGGGCTTTAAATAAATAGTAAATGAAGGCAATGTACTCTCGTATTGTATACTAGAATTTCTAAAGAGTTGTGTGTAAAAAGTATAATAGTGTTTGTTCGTATATGCCAATCATGCAGTTGAAATGAAATATGAGTGGCAGGAGGATGAAATAATTTGGATAACCGGTTCTTCATAGCTTGTCTGGTATAGATGGATTTCATCGTGGACTGCCGGCATAGGATACTGAAAACATTCTGTTTGACACGTATGTACATGCAATTTTTTTGTACACTGAAAAGCATATTAGAAATTTACTCTTTCTTTCAGTAAGGAATTTGATTAAATCAAATGGAATATTATTTACAATTTTATACAATATAATTATTAAGACTTGAACACACATTAACAGCCTTGGGTTTTAAATAATGTTATTTTGTAATCGGAAGTATCGCTGATACTTTGATAAGCAGCACGTGCGTTTTGACGTACATATGTATATACTTGAATAAATTATACACTTAATTAGAACTCAGTCGTGAAGCTCGTAAAAATAACATCTGTCTTTACATAGCAGTTCCCAATTATACAATAGTACAGTTAATAACTGTATATTGGGAACGATATGCAAATTACAATTTTGGGCATCGGAATATACATGAGACTAAATTAAACTCATCATATCTCATGTCAAAAATGATTCATTGTAATCATTTTTTGTTATTTTTTGTTATTTCCATCCAAACTTGCATTGGAGAAAAACAAAGATAATCATCACCATTAGCGTTTCGCACAGACAAAATTATAAAGTCATCATATAATTTATTCATAATAAAGCCCAAATACACAGCAATAGGCATGAAAAGTCCGGGCCTCGTACGTAAATGTGGAATAATTATCTCGTTCGGCGTCCCAAAGAAAACCTACAGAAGAGTGTATAGATTGACTTGCTTTTTCTATAATAGTCACATCAACCACGATTTTATATCTAAAAGAAAATAAATGACTTTAATTATACATATACAACATGTGATAACACCTGTATTAATAAAGATTCTATCATCAGACTACGGAGAAAAGTTAATTACCTATCGAAGTTTAATTTTTTAATCCTTTCTTTAATATCCGCTGCTACTGACTTGCAGACTTTCAAGCACTCTGTAGCATCATAAGAGATATCCCCTAATTTAGCGACCATTGTCATTTTTATGATCTTGTCAACCGGATCTACTTTAAAAGGATTGTACGCTTGCAGACGGTAAGTGTTTTGATATTTTGCAGCCTGCAGAAGTAAAATAGGAGTCTTGAGAACAAAATAGAAGCGTGTATTCATTTGTTCAAGTGTTACGAAAACTTGCACAAACAGTGCATGGGCTTTAGATCTTATCTTCCTCATTTATATAATTTACAGAAGCAAAGTATTACGGGGAGAATCACACAATTATATCAACCATTCAACATTCTCCATTGTCTTTTTTTTAATAAGAACAATGCTTTGTACAATATATCAATATGTGTCGATTAAATATAACAAGATTGTAATTCTCACCTCACGCTCGTCATCTTGATGCATCGCATGATTGTCCATGACTGGGTGCAGATACGATATACATTAAATAAATATAACAGATACAATAAAAAATACAATACACTGATTAACACTTAGTTTAATAATTGAATGTATCTTATTAAAAATGTAGGAATCCCTGGAATCTCTAGAATATATTCTGAGACAGTTGCTTAGAAACCAAACTCAACAAAGTCAATTGATCAATTCCATACGAGATGAGTTCAATAAACATAGACCGTAGGTATTTAAGCTGAAAGCAAGAAGAAATGTTTTCTTATTAGATGAAAAACTATGTAGATTTCTTTATAATCTCCTTAAAAATTTCATAGATAATATCTTTATTAATATGTTTACCACGTTATTCATGCAAATATAACAATACGCATATCAATATCTGTAATTAATACTTAAAATCACTTTTAAGATTCAAATATGCGAACGCGGGCGAAGATTCAAATCAATATCGATCCCATCGATGTATCGAAATTCGAACTAACAAAGATTGGCGCGTAGTTGAGAAGCCGCGTCTTTCAACGCCCGCGCGTCCCTCCAATTCTTTGCGCCAATATCAGTTTAATATTGTTAATTAACGTAATATTTAGCATAATTTTGCAGAATATGTGACAGTGAAGTGTGTGATACTAATGGAGTAAGAAATTTCTATGGATTACGTTGATGCGGCATGAATACTCGGACAACCAGGAAGCCGGTTCCAGTCCAAGGTTAGTCGAATATATTTTCCTACATTACGAATACATCTTTCGTGTTTTTCACTTGTTATTATAAAATATGCGCAAATACAACTTAGAAAATAGTACAGTTGTGGACAATAGTGGAAAGTGGACAGAATTTGTTTATTGGAACTTCAATGAATTAGCCAATAGTTATCCAGCTAGAACTGGAGAAGTGGCAGACATGTTAAGACAAACGGGAAAAGAGTTGTCTCTTATACATAGAACATTCGATAGTAGAACAATAGATGCAAGGCTTTAAATAATAAAAGCAATATTTCTTTATAGTTTTATATTTTACAATAACACTTTCATTTAAATACGTCGATGTAAATGGTTAAATAAAATAAATCGTACATATATGACAAAATGACAATTCTCTGGGCTTTGTTTAACATTGTGAAGATTTCTCAATGTAATGAGCTTAATTATTCAATGATTCTATATAACAATCTTTTTTTACATACAAATTCATTAACGATAGTTTCTCATGTTACACATGTGTAACTTTAGTAATGATCCGTTATCTCATTGTTCAGAGGTAAAATACACCATAGTAGAAACTAATGAAATTGGTAAATAAATTTGGAATGTTTCAATAGAATTAAAATACAAGAAAGGCATACATTCATATCTAAGACTTAGCAATGGCAGCACCTCCAAATTTAAGATCTCTTTTATCTTAAGGTTTGCCTTTTCCTTAATAAAACAAAGAGAATCAAAGAGCTATAACACTAAATGCGGGATATGAATGTATCTCGTTGTCCTCAATAATATATTACATACCCGCACAATGTCATTCTAAATATGTACATCACTTTAAATACTAATACACAAAATATACGTTTGTGCTACTTTGTTCTAAAAACTTTTGCATCAATTGGAATCATATGTTCCTCCTTTTATAATAACGAATCTGTATCGATAACAAACAGTTTATAAAGTTACACTATTCCCGTGCATAAAACTATCCTAGGACAATAGTTCAACCTCAGATTGAATATTTTGTCTCGCCTGTTCTTCATATTTTTCACGAAATTCCTTTGTGGCAAAAATATTTGGGATCCGCACAAAGTTTTGCAACACCTGGTTTGAGAATGGAGCAGCGTATTAGCAAATAGGATTTAGCAAGAATATTGTTATTGCGAGGAAGGTATTGTGTAGGATTCCTACCTTTAAACGCAATGCAGTATACATTGGCTCACTAAGAAACGAATACTCCCCACGTATCTTTTCTCTATATTCTGCATAAGCTTCCTGAGCAGAACCTAACACAGCCATATCCAAGTCTAAAAAGTAATGAGCATCTTCACCGCCAAAGGCCCCACCAATTTTATGTGCATCGGTACTATGCGTTGCAGCCACTTTCAAAAGTTCACAAGCTTCTTCTCTTAATTCTCCATCCTATGTGTATAAAAAAAAAAAAAAAAATAGAACAATATAGAATTTCTATTTCTTGAGTTATAGGGAAAAACTATCAACTTGTAAATGGTAATTACAGCAGGAATTTCAGCTTCATCTGCAAATGCATTGAAATGCTCCAGATTCTTATTTTCGCCATCTAGAGCTTTGGGATCGTATTCGAAGCTGTAAAGTACAATTGCCATCTAATTGATTTTGTCACTCCTTATTTAATTCATCTTGTACCATACTTACTTTTGAAAAAATAAGGCAAGGAGCACAGCTTGGGGATTCTTTAAATTGTCCTTAATCTCGTAGTAGCAATTCAGTTTATTGCATAGGGAGTCTAAATTGTGATAAGTACGCTTTTCTTCCGAATAAGCCTCTTGTAATTTCGTTAACCACGTATCACAGACAGCACTGTCTAAACCTTCGGTTGCTTCCTTCCAACTTTCTTCTATTGATGCCATTTCTTTCTGAAGTTATATTAAGGGTTCACAGATATTCTTCAGAGAATAAATTTTTAATACAGTTTTACCATTTCGAATGTAAAATCGAATATCTTTTGTCTACGACTAGGGGGTAGTTCTAGCAGGTAAAAAAAGAAACGAAAGTCGTTCTCTAATTTCGTAATACTTACGGTTTATTAAATAAGTCGAACAATGCGATAGTTTAACTTAGAGATGAAAAGCAAGAAAGTTTGCTATGTTAAAATTCGGATTACCGAAACATAATGCGTTGCTGCGGGTGTTTGCAGACTGAGTGGATTCTACTTGATAAAATAAAGTCCGCTTCCACTTATTGATCGAATCGTGCTGCTTAGACGAGATATACGAGATACTCTGCGATTTCCAGTTAACGTCGTTTACGTATGTATAATACTTAGCAAACGGTTTTGATAAAGTATTTATTTGATTAAAGAGAAATAATAATTCGACGGCATGAATGTAAAACGAATTTTACATCCCTCAAAAGATTATATTCGACCGTATCAAATGCTAGTTGGTAAGCCTTGTCGAGTATATCGGACTTTCCCTATTTCGATAAATATAAATTTAATAGTAATAGGGCATAATATACATCAACAATCTACTGATATTTCAACCAGTAGGTGCATTAACTATCCACTAGTTCAAAGTTGTAATATTGGTCGAAACTTTTAGAGAATACGCATTACCTTAGCCAGTTTTAGTTATCTTAAAATTTGCCGCCTTCTCGACAGGGAGAGATAAGTCTGCTGTGTTCATATAAAACATGGCTCTTCGTCTAAATAAAAATAATGTAGAAAAACGTTTCATTGATATGAAAAATCGAATAAGGAACCCAAAAAATAAATCGTAATTAGTTATCAATGGAAAAGTAAGCCCCAGAAAGGAATGTACTGAAATAGTTGTAGTCTTCCAGTTGTGTAACCTTACAATTGTGCTAAATGATCCAGGTAATGCACAAACAATATTTATAATTATACGTATAATGATCCACGTGTTTCCTTTCATTGAACTACAGGAGGGAAATGGATAAAAACAGTATTATACTATTATACATAAGTCTTGTTGGTCCTTTTTCTATCACATTATTCCTTTATGGTTTCTTTCCTCTGGCAATTTATGATAACACTATAGCAACACAAGACGATATACCACAATCTATAGAAAATGTGAGGTGAGTCAAACAATTCAGAAGACCTATATGAAGCTGATAAGATCGTAAGAATCTTTGGCTATAGTATTTGGACTGCAAAATATTGGTCTGGAATAAATCTTTTTGGAGGCCTTTAGGGTTGTAGAAGCTGAAAGGGAGGGTGGTTTATGAAAATAAGGCGTTTGGGAGATACAAGTCTCTGTACAATAGATACAAGCGAAATTAGTGAGTGGTAAAATGACCAGGTACTTTTAAAGAGAAGTATAGGTTAGATTTCGGTGAGATAAATGGAAAGCGAGCTGGTAATTGCCCTCATATGAAACTAGAGCTATCAAGAGTTCAAAAGTTCAACATCTAAAATACTTCCCAAAAAAAAATATTCAGATAGAAAATTTTGCAGTCCGGGTACTGTACTTGGTTCTAATCTTTTTACAATTGCTTGATACATGCCTTCTAGAGTAAAGACTGACACATTGTATCAGCCAATAATAAACAAATTGATCATCATGGTTATTGATGCTTTGAGATGGGACTTTGTAGCAGGATCAATTGGCAAAGTTGCAATGCCTGTAACCAGTAGCCTAATAGCAAATTCTTCAGCTTGTCTGTTGCAAGCCAAAGTCCAATCACCAACAGTTACTATGCCTAGGATAAAGGTGGCATATTTTTAATGCAATAATAATTCGCATCTTTTAACACTCCTAACTAAAGAATAATATTTTAAACAATTCAGGCAATGACCACTGGCATGACACCAAATTTTATCGATGTAGCTTTGAATTTCGGTAGTAAGCCAGTCTCTGGTGATAGCCTGCTTCTTCAAGCTAAAAGAGCTGGATATAAGTCGATATTCTATGGGGATGAGACTTGGATCACGTTATTTCCCTCGGTATTTAATCGTTACGAAGGCACCACATCGTTTGTTGTAACAGATTTTACAGAGGTATTTTACGTTTGTGCCATCATTATTTTTTTGTATAGTATCGTATATTTATATGCAGTGGAAACTCTTAAATTCAGGTTGATAGTAATGTGACTAGGCATTTAGATAGAGAGTTATATAGCACAAACGATTGGTCCATAATGATTCTTCATTATCTAGGACTTGACCATATTGGTCATGTTCATGGACCGTTCAGTCCACTTATCAAAAGTAAACTTAGAGAAATGGACGATGTAATAGCCAAAATTTCGGCCAGGGTTCAGGAAAGGGTATGTTGGATAGATATCTAAAATAGTACTTTGACTTCATTGCTTACTTTCCATATTTACGAAATTATTCCAAATTGATTGTCCATAGAATCGAAACAACGATTCTACTTTATTCATAATCTGTGGGGATCATGGGATGAAAGATTCTGGTGGCCACGGCGGTTCAACAGTGGCAGAGACAACTGTGCCTTTCATTGCAATTGGTGGAGAATGTCTTCAGAATCACTTTACAGAAATATCTCAAATAGATATAGCTTCTACGTTGTCTGTTGCTTTGGGAGTGCCAATACCATTTTCGAATATAGGAACAGTCTTCTTGGACACGTTGTACGACTTGCCTGTTTCAAAGAAATTATTTTTTCTTCATTATAACGCGAGACAGGTGTTCTCCCATTTTCGAAAGCTAGCTGACTATACATCCGAGTGTAAGTCGATTATATTCAACAATTCGTAATTCATCAGATGTACTTCATACCTCATTGCATTATTACAGATGCATATAAGAAATATCTGGAAGCGATAAAATTGCATAATGCATGGCTAAATGCTAAAGACCATCCAGGTGGAATGGCTGATGATATTGTGCTTTCCTATAGGATTGCATTAAAGGGGATGAAAGAAATGCTCATAAATAGCGCAATAAAGTATGACTTTCCATTAATAACAGTGGCCATCATTTTTCTGTACCATGTAAGGAGCAAAAAGCGCTGTTTAATCAGTTGCCATAATAATTCGCATAACATAATTGAATATTTATTTCAGATTATGTGTATTTTAATAGGAAATGTATCGACCACGTCGATTACCTTGAGAAATATTACCATTATTATCATTTTAAACATACTGTCTTTCATATTGGTAAATTATTTTTGGAGATGCGAAGATGCCTCGTTATTTCATTTGAGAAACGTGACCACCTTTGTGATAGTGTTATGTATAATAATCGTCTTGATTATAAATTCTTACTTGCTCGCCGGTATTCAGGGTTTCAACCTTTTCAAAATTGAGGTAAAAGAATATAAAGTTTGAATTTAAGCATTTCCACTTCATACACTGTGATATAGTCTTTTTAAAAAATCAGCAACCGATGAATGGAATGGCAAATTGGTTGCTCTTATTTGGAGCATTCGCACATGCGATTAATCTTGGCGGTAGTAGTTTCGTGGAGGAAGAACATCAAACTTGGTACTTCTATTGGACCACGATCCTTACCATACTTCTCTACAATTCCATCACAAAATTATTTTCAAATTTACGATCGTAAGATAAAGCTTTTTACTTCGTCAATAGCTAGATTATCAAGGGTATTAAATATCCGTATTAAATGTCGAATTCCAGCTACGGAAATTATCAACAATATATGAACGCTCAAAGTTGCATTAAAGTCTTGCTATTATTGATAGCGCACAGAATCTTTAGGAAATTAAATAGCACTGGGGATAAGTACGCTCATCTTCCCGATATCGCAGGATTTTTAATAGAACAAGAGAGCAAGTTGGGAATGACGATTTTTCTTATTGTTGGTAATGAAATGAGAATTTACCATTCATGATAACGATAATAGCAATATGTTCTCCAGTTTTCAAAAGACACTTCCGCAGGGCTTACATTTTTGGCTTGGATTGATTTTATTCACGAGGATAAGAAGTATAAGCAATTATCATTAATGTTGAATTCAGTCGCTGCTATGTTAATTTATCTTCGTCACATGCACAACGATAGCGTTGCGAAAATACCGTTTTATCCTCAGTCTAGGTAAGCTTATTGCTTACACCAGAAAATGGAGTACTTCCTAATTGAATCATTTTTTCAGAGGAATAAACGAGGCACATTTTTTTTGGTTTCTGCTCTTAATAAATTTGGTGGTTTACAGTTATCGTTTGGCACAGACAATAAAATACAACCGAGCAGTGTTTTTCACAGAAACATTGTCTTTTACTTTAAGAATCTCGATTATGATTGCAGCAATGCTCCATCAGCCGCATAACGTGATACTTTTGCCACTTGAAATAATTTCTACTACTGCAATTAGCAAAATAATTAAACAAGATATTGCGCCAGAGATTAATGCGTATCTGTACGCTTTAATTGGCAATGTGTTCTACTTCTATCAGGTAATATTCGAATATCGGATAATTGTTGCATTAGTTTTAAATATGAATTCGATCTTCTGCAGGGAAATTCTAATAGTTTGGCTACTATCGATGTGGCCGCGGGTTATGTTGGCATGCAATCGTTCGTACCACTTATCAATGGTTCATTATTAATTATTAACACCTATTCGGCACCGATTTTGGCCTACCTTTTGTTTATTTATCATGCGATCTCGCAACATCCCTATCAGTGAGTAGATATCATGAAGTTTTAATTTAATCTTCGATATTCGATCTGTATTATCGTATTCTATTGTTTTTTAGTAATAGTGAGATTGCTATACAAAGTAGCAAGATGTATATTACTTGGAGGTTCTTACCAGTTAATATTTATACTATTATAATCAGTATTCAGCGTCATCATTTATTCGTGTGGTCAGTATTTTCGCCGAAGTTATTGTATGAAGCTGTACATTCCACTGTTATCTGTTTTATTACGTTTATCGTGCTAATTTTGGTTACACTTCAAAGGACAATAAATAAGCGCGAAAGGTGATATCAAACATCTTGTAATTGTTTTCTTCAACCGGCAATTCAAGTCAATAAAGCGTACGTTATACGTGTATTTAAAGAAAGAATTTATTTAAATCCTCGTAAATATAGTACAGTCGTTATATTTAACTAATTTCTCAATCGTTTCTATAAAAAACGAACGTATAAAATATTTTTGGTAGTGTAGATAGATAAATGACTATTTGATAAAAAATGTATGCCTTAAGGTCGAAATTTTCTATGAATCCAGCGAAGTGCAGATTTGAAATAAACATGTTTAAATTTGAATTTTATGTACCTTCTATAATAGTGCGTAGTGCATATATCGCAAGGCAAAATTGTTATACAAAATTGATTCTAATACGTTTGCGAAAACAGAATTTGGAGTAAAAGATTCTTATGTGCTAGAATGGCTTCCTATTTTAACTATTAATAAAATTCTCACTTCTCTATAAAATCGTAGTTATGCACAGCAGACATTCAACAAATTTGATTAAAAAGCAGCATACTTCGATCGCTAAGAATAAATTAATTTCTATAGGAACACAACAAAAAATACGTATTTACTAAGAAAAATACTAGTCATGAAATCTGAATAGCAGTGGCTTTTCAATATTCTCCTATTGCTACTCGAATAACAAATTTCAAATTCTGGCAAATAATTTATCAAATTATGTACAGCATTCGTTTTTGCAAGCTGTACAAGATTTAAATTGCTGGTGTGTCAAAATAACATTGGAGTAATTTCTATCCGTTATGTTTGCCGAAAGTTCTAAAATTTTTAATAAAAATGCAAGATAAAATCGAGACAAAATATCGCACGCTGTTTACATAAAATATTCATAATACGAAGTTAAGTACATCACATCGTATACGATTGCAATAGTATGTACTACCTTGCAACACGTTCATTTCTAAAATATAAAATATCGTGTTCGTTTTGTATTATACAAAAATATAAATAGTTTTATATTCAACTATCGAATTGTGGAAACAATTATATACGTTTCAAAACTGCTCGGTTTCGAATATCAATCACTTTGCGAGGATATAAAATCGCTCGCGATAATTTTCAATAGAGAATCTTCAATCTTTCCAAAGCTTCAAACAATTTCTAGCTACCCGAATAAATTTATATCTCAAGCTTTAACTCCGATCCGTATAAGATTACATTCTTCGTAACTTCTGGAACATCTTTTGAAGAAGTAACCGATTAAATACACACCTCGATGACTTCCATGAAGCGCATAGCCTGATACAGCAACAGTATTATGCAATGTTTGAGTATTTGAAGTTTCGTAACTGTGAATCGTGTATTCACATATTACTTGGCTGTATTTACCTATGCATTTCTTTTCATCGTTATCAGGGTAAAATTCTCCTTTTATTAAAATGGCGAATTCATGCCAAGTTTTGTACCGAACTCCAGCCGTGCTCTCTTTTGATACCTTACATTTACCCTGGAAGTATATTCAAAACTTCATTAATTTCTACGTTAGGTTTAATAGCTTGAGTACTTACTTAATCTCTTGCCACTTGATTAATTCGTTAGTTATAAAAATCAACGGTAGGGAAATTAAGAAAAACAGTGGAAGATGCAGAGGGAAATCCTCAATAGTTTGTCCTTCCTCTTTCCAAAATTTGTAGAATACAGTTCCTGAGAATAATGTTTGGGCGCATAATCTATAATCCCAATGTTAGTAAGAATTCTCTTACATTGTTACACGAGTAAATAGAAAAAGAAGAGACTCGAAACTCACGTTATAAATGCACTTAGAAACCATACGTAATTGTTAAATGGTTGCTTCTTCCAAATGGAATACTCTCTATGTACAAAGCCTATAGATATCGTTACTGTACAAGGAAAAGAATTGGAAAGTTTATCGGTGTATTTTTAATATCATTAATTCAGATACTAATTGTGATTTACCTAAATGTAAAACTAACAGCGACAAGGCGAAGTGTTGTATCGTTAAAATAACGTTCGGCTTGTTGCCCCAGCCACCCCAAGAAACTTCCCCGTTCGCATCAGGGTACACGTACAAGCACTTGGTATCTGCTGCTGCGTAGGTGGGGCATAAAGTCAAAAAGTAAATACACTGCGACATAACTATCGTTATGACCGTCGGCAAGAATTTGCAGCCGTAACACCATAGAACGAATAACGCGATCTGCAAAGCAGAGGATATAATCAGCATCCTGGTAGGAAAGGCGAAAATTATTCTTCCTTACCTGGCCGTTTATGGTACACTGATTTTTACCAGTTGCGCGTTGCATTATGGTCGGATCCATGGGGGTAGCGATCATGGATATAGACAGCATTGGAATGATTAGACAACACAACCATAATACTTGATCGACCGAGAACAACGGCGGTAGTAGCAGGAAACCGGATAAAGCTTGAGTAAAGGAGAGTGTGACTGTACAACAGAGCCAGAATTGCACGCAATTCCAGAGGCATGTCATGTAGTGCCGAGCCTAAATGCAACACAAATTATGTGTAACGATTAATGTGAATTGGAAATGTACCGATCCGCATTTAAATACAGTTTGATTATCACCTCCATGATTAAATGAAAAATCGCAATCGGATCCTCCCGTTTAACGCTTAATGAGCAAGCAACGGAATTCAGTGCCCTGCTTAAATCCACCGGAGACGGACCTTGGTCATCCGTAGTTGGTGTCAATACTGGAACTCTTTGGCATACTTGTGGATACAACGGTTCCACTGCAACCCTAAAATTAATTAAATTATGCTTGAACATTGCGTGAAACAATTGAGCAATGGTTTTTACCATTTGACGACATCTTCTCTATACCAATTAATTTTTACAATCTGTTTCATAAAGGATATTTTTATTTTAAAAAATGTCGTTCGTGATCGGTTCTCCTCGATGCAAAGGGGAGAGTCCAAAAAATCCTAAGAGTTTTATATTTCAAGATGAGAATCTCGTATACGAGCCGCCAACCAAAACTCGTTCTACACTATATTATAGACCCTACAAAAGGCCAACCCATAAAATGCAGGCAGACACAACCTACGGTTTGTCGTACAGGAAATACGATTCTCCTAAGGTGAGGATGGACTTTGGATGGCATGAGAAGATCATACGTAAGCCGAGTGGAAAATTCGACTTTGCCACCGTGTACAAGCTTTCTTACCCTGCGAATGCAGGTGGAAAAATGCGCAAACCTTTTCCTCACAAATCGTGTTTGTCTATGAATGGTGAACACGATATGATGACTGTTCAGAAATTATCTTATGCTAATCCTGGATGCGTGAAAACACCGTCGTTCAAACCGTACGAAGGAAAGCTTCAATGTCAAACACGGATGGCGCGTACAACGGTGATGAAGGAGTCCTATCAACATCTCGATACGCCTATAGTTAAAAAACCGCGGAAACACGAATTCTGGCGGACCAAGTTCAAAACGAATTATCAAACTGCGAGCCACATGTCGTATCAATACGTGGAGCCGTTTCCAAGGAGGAGTGGCATAGTCTACAAGCCTAAGATATCCGCACGGATCGAGAAAGATACCGTGTACAGAACGAGTTATCAAATTCCTGGTCGTTTAGTGGCCAAGGAGTGTGTAGCCTCGCTATGAAATTGTACATGGAATGTATTCAATAATTAAAAATTCGTTGGCAATTATCATAATGGAATGGTAACGTACGCTGCATCGGCCTGCATGAAGATTGGCATATTCTCCGCGTTGGCAGACGAGCCAAGTACGCAAACCACCTCTCCGTAATCCTGCATTATGTGCAACATTTCCCTTGTAACAGCGGTGTTGCAGTCAGTGAATAGGGATACCAAAAGGGGTACGTTGTCTATCAGCTCTATGTGCGGTCGAATCTTGTCGATGCCTCGGGGTAGTTTTGCCTGAGGGTTTAGGTAAAATGTAGACATTCGTGTTTAGAGAGAATCATATTTGTATCGAAGAAACTTACCCTGTTTGATAGATCAAAATTTACAGGAGCACTTTGTTCGGTGCTATCTGTGAGGCAGCTCAAAGATCGCCATGCTTCTTGTCCGGAACCTAAATCTACACTCTGCACGAGGACACTGTCTTCGCTCCTCACCGTGTCTTGTTCCCTAATCCGAATGATAGATTAACAGATTAGTATTCAAGTTGAAGTGCGAGAAGCATGGTTAAAAAGCTACAGCAATAATTAACTAATTGTACCAAACGGGGCAACGTCTAGTCTACTGAAAAAAAAAAGAAAGAGGGAGAACGAAAAGTGCTGCGATCCCGTACTCGTGATCCTTTGCACTAGGTGACTTAAACTGCCATGCAAATGCAAAATACTGTTGCCATTATTCGTTTTAATGTTCCAAGTATTTGAGGCGGCATGGTGACAAACCTATGGCTCATAGCGCTTTTAACTTGGGACACTCCTGTATCGTTCCATTCCGTGGTCTCGTCGTCGAATTTCACGGTGGAGAAGTCGGTGTTTATAGCGCTTGGAGCGGACATACTCATGGCACGGCTATTGTCCAGGTTCGTGCTACAATGTAAAACAGATCGCGCTATGGGAAAGCGATTTTTCAATGTACGGTTTCATGCAGGGTAGAATTCTTAGAACACAAACACATCGATGCAGCATATGTATGCAGCAGAAATGTTCGAAGGCATGCTCTTGATAAGAATTCGAGTATATCGGTGACGGTTCTTAATCCGCGTATCTTTATCGAGAGGAAGAAGCGAAAGCAATCTTTCTCGATTGAAAATATGTATATAGATATGTAGAATAAGTAACGATGGATGCTTTCTTTCTTTTTCCTTTTTTCTTTTAATGTTTATGTGTGATAAGTGGGTAAATGTGTAACGTACCGAGGATAGACACGATTAAGCAAGTGGCTGGCCTCATCCATGCAGGAGTAATTATGCTGATGAGATTGGGCCGAGGGAGTGGGTGAGGACATGGCTGCTGCCTGGCTCACCCACCAACCCACTGGACTCTCGGACCTAATTTGGCGTGTTAGTTACATACATTTATTCTTCGTGTATTTCATGTATGCCATGATAAATTATGAGATATTAACTTATGTGCATAAGAATAATATGTACGAGTGTACGAGAATCAATGTAGTTCGACGTATGTTTCCGCTAATGAGAAAGCCATTAAACTAATATAGATATCATCGGTATATCTAATAGTAGCGTAAATAGAATTATAATTCAATGCTCTAACGGTTAACGTAATGCAACATTATCGAAACAATATCCATAAGGTGGCCCACTTAAAATTGAAATACTCCTGCGCTACGCATCAGTCGAGAAACCAAAGGGGGAAAAATCAGATCATCGCATTCGAAAGAACGTTTGCATCTACGTAAAACGGATAATCGTAAGAAAAAGAATCGATTAATAAAGAGCGTAACGAATAGACATGCAAGTTAGTAACAGTAATGAAAGAAAGAGGTATAGACAAACATATACGATGGGGTCATGTGTGGATATCTCTCCAGCCATTGCTGTCTCCTGTAATGTACATGCATATTTTACATTCACATCCCACAATTACGATGAGTAGCTGGTTTTATTATGTCAGTTACCACCATTTATTTTAGAAATATCACGTAATAACCGATTAGAGAAGGAAACACTGAGAGACGACAATATAAAAGTGTGTATAGAATATAGTCTGAGATTAATCGACAAGAAATTGCAACATCAACAGCATATGATTAGTGTAATACTTGGTGTTGTGTATAACACAGACTTTACACGTATAAGAGAGAACATATTTGTACTTTCCAATGTGAGGACATGCCCCAAACTTTTTAGATTAATCCAAAAGCAAAAGTAAGCAAAGCAAAGTGGTTTACAGAGACGTAGATTAATGGCAGAAAGAATTCGGTACAGTACCTAGCTCTTTCACTGAGCAGCGATATGTGGCAATTCCATCCGCTCTCCAGGCCCATCTTCTCCGAAAACACTCGCGATCTCAGTTCGTTCTCTTTGCTAAAGTGGACGAATCTAATGCAGGCTCTGTCCAGTTGCTCGATCAGTTGCACCTACGAAACATTTTATACAACTTTTCTGATATTCGATTATAGTTATATTTTTGAACAAAGTGTTTTACCATGTCCGTTTGCGCTTGGTACTGCATGGTCACCATGCCGATGAACACTTGATTGCACTGAATTTCAAAACAACTTTCAACATCGCTGACACTGTCATCCTTGTTTTCATTGCACAGTAAGGAATCTGTGATAATTCGTATAAAAGTAAGCAAGCGAGATTGTTAAAGCCGACATTTACGATAGTGGTATTTACCAGTCGAATGAAATTGACCGAGTATGCCTTTTACTCTGGGATCAAGAACGTTTCTAAAATCCCATGGTAACGGTGTGGGACTTCTATGGGGTGCGTACAAATGTTTGCTGTCTGCAGGGAGTTCTAAATAGATTTTGGACATCTTATCGCTAATGCCACGTGTCAGTGGTCTGTACGCGAATGCGGTGCAGTAGGATGTTAGACTCGTCCTTTGGTAGAAATCTTGCACCTTTTTCCTGTGGGAAATGTGCACGATAATTGACAAAGTACAAGGTTGTATTAATTTACGTGAAATTGAAAAATTCCGTATACCTATCTGACGCCGAAAGTGGACAGAGATCATGACCGTCCCAAAATTCAATGCAGGAATCTAAAATTATATCCGCTGTACCCTGTGTGAGCAATTGCAACGCACCACCACTTCGTTCCCTGACTACCACCGCAACCATGTGTGGAAACGGAAACTTTAATTTCGTTGCAATGCTCAAAGATCTTGCGAACTTTATATCCCTTCGGACCATTTCCGGTTGCTGCAACAGATCGTACAGCATTCCGATTCATCTTCTTTTACGAATAGTAAAAAAGGAGAGGACCAACGATGCTTACAACGTGTCTGAACGTGGACAATTGTTGCTCCAAATGGAATATGTTTTGCGCCTGATCTTGGAAACCTATTTGCTTCGCCAATTCGCATAAACACCTACATGAATCATATAACGTCGAGTTTAACGTCATTGAAGCAATTTCATACGGAGGAAAAGAGGACAGAACAGAGAAGTGTGAGATTATCCCATGATTAGCATTCCCATGAGTAGATGTTTTTCGAGATAAATTCAGCAATATAGTAAACTAATAGATACGGAGCATACGTAAGATAACTATGGTTGGACTGACCACATATGTCCAAGGCTCCCTGACTCGTCCACTAAATACACCTGTCTTGAACTTTGCATTGTTTCTTTTGCTTGATACCCACTCTTATCTTCTACACTGAGATCCTGGTAGCTGACAAACGTGTGTACGATCAACGTTATTGGCAATTGGATATGTTACCTTTGGATTCTCTTAGGATTATGCGTAATGATAAACCGGATGCGATTAGTTTCGACATTCGGGATGATTAATTCGAGTAAGCGCACACGAACAAACAGGGGAGGGAAATGCAACGTAACAAAACATATAAACGAAATCGCGGAGCTAGCAATGGGGAGTACATACCGTCTGTTCGTAACTGGTACAAGATTCTCATTGTACAGAGCCTCACATGTTACGTGACAACAGAACTGCATGTAATGTTCTTGCGTGTCCATGTTGCACGTGTTCAGCAGGATCGCTAGACCTAATGGTTTCAGCGAGTTCAAGTGTTGCCTCCAAGAGTGATCGTCAAACTGTAGACGAAACGGCAAGGCATGGTCGTGAGTGAGATCCAGGACTTCTGCAGTCGAGTGAGACATATCTGCAAATTGGAAACCTCATTTTTCACAAATATGCTTGACGAAATATGATGATCGATGTTTTCTACGTGTTTGATTACCGTGTTGCACGTACGAAGTCTTGTTCGAATCCTGCTTTGAATCCTCAGTTTGTGTTTGGCATTGATGTTCAGAGATCTTGTCTAAACTACCAGCACTGCAAAATGATTCAAGTGTTAATTGTTTAAGCTTAATACTTGTGGTGTTTCAAATTTCAAATCATATGCACCTCGAAGACGGCGATAAAGTATTAGAGTTTCGTAGAAAAAATACTTTCTCTGCAGTTGGATTAGGCCAGGAGAGAATACCTTTTTTGTCCACGCAACATAAGGCCTGGAAATTGTATTTTCTTTAATTACCCTTTTGGACTAAGTTGAAGGTAAAGTTCCTAGAGTTTAATATACCGTGACCGATCCTAAAACGTGCAAAATACTCGCAGATCTCGACATCATGTGCTCTTTGCCAAGAAGAATATTAAAAAAGTATTCCTTCAATTCCAACCAATTGTACACAACGTCTGGATGAGTTGGTCCAGAAATATCTGCATCTTCAAAGGGATCCACGAACTAAAAGGAACGCATTTCACTAGAATGTGAATCGGAAGTTGATCTCAGACAATCATTAAAAATGTATTAACCTGGAGTTTCTTGGAGGATTGGTAAAGTTTAAACAACGCTTTGAAACGAGCCATTCCGAAACAATTTAGAAAAATCCAGCAAGTCGGAAATATCAATGGAAGCAAAGGAATGCTAATAGCGATCGGTTGTAGAATGAACATTTCGTTCCAATAGCCAATACCGAAATATTCCGACAAGTATAAGTATCGAAATAAATTTACAACCTGGACGATAATTAAGAGGATCGGATAAGCTAATTGCTCGATGCAACAAATCATTAGAAGATGTCGTTTACGATTGTAATAAGTAACAGGCCTATCAAGGGCTTGATCGAGAGCCATTCTCAAGTTCATCAAGTACGGAGTCTCTTGAAGCTTGTAAATTTTATTCTTCAACGGCGTTCGCGGCTGCGGTGTTGAGAAAATTTCGTTTGCACTGTGAACTTGCGGACTGTATACTTCTCTTGCGTGTAACGCTGCTGCCTCGGCATCCTGAAATTATTACACGTTATTATCGTCATTAAAACATTAGAAAAAGAAATTAGACTTACATCATAAGGGATACAGTAGCCGGGTGCTTGCTGTCCGGGTTTCATAACGATTATATCTCCGACAACTAATAATGCCCAAGGCAAATTAACTACGTATCCATCACGGTAAGTCCACTGCAAAGTTAAGCAAGGCGAGAGCGGACTGCATAAATGTGGATAATTTTTTGGATCCCATTGGCACGTGTGTTTTGCAACTGAAACGCAATATACACGTTCATACGAAAGACGTCGGAAAAATACAGCAGAGTTTCGATGATTTTTAAATTTATGGACCTTCTAATTGATCAAGAAGGATTCGTACTCTATGTGGAATTTCCTCGTGTCGTAATTTATTGTCCGATACGACTAAAACAAAATTCAATACGACTAAAAAACAGACGGTCAATCCTTCGTAAGGCAGTGTAGAGTACCTGTAATACGAAATTTCGTACATTACACATAGTTTTTGAGTTCTACATTTTCCAATATCCAGTAAAGTGAAATTATCAAATAAGATATTAAGTAGCTGATAGTATATCTTGCAAGCATCGAGACTATTCCTATAATCAAATATAAAACGAATTGATTTAATGCGCACCATGTATCATTGACTGTGAAGAATGCAACAACAAGGATAACGGCATTGATCAGTAGTGCAATTGCTGAAGTCCAGCAAAGAGTTGTGTATCGGCTACTGTGATGTAAAGTATCCTTCAACCAAGCTTTATACTTTCTGTAGATAATAATATACAGAATATGTAATGCGGAACATATACTCCAAAGTACAGATAGTAGAAAAACAGTAATATTACTTGTTTCTTCTACAGTCATCCTCGTACTCATTTAGGACTCTTTTAATGTCCCGTTGCAGTGTCTCGAGTGCAGTTCTTGTACTTAGTCCTATTGGTTCTTCAGACTTTCTGTTAGCATTCTCCCTTGCTTTAAAATTATTGTCCTTTGCCTGATCGCCACCCATTTCCTGTACTAGTTAACAACTTTATGCTTTGCTGCAGGGAAGATCAGCTTTATGTGGATTCCATAAATTATTGCACATGCAAATGGTAGAAAATTAGATGGGCAAATGAGTGTTTTATGTCTATTAAAAATGTAACATAGCATTGAATTGGGATAGAAAGATTTTTCTAATGAGTAAACAAGGCACAGGAATACAAGTGCATAACTATAGTTAACTTATAATAAATATGTAATTTCGTAATCTATAAGTATTTCAGGAAATAAATGTGAAGCATGCACTATAAACAGAAACTCCAACAGGAAAGGCAAATTAAGTTTTCTAGAAATCCCTTACGCTTTGCTTAATTTTGGGACATGCAGTTTCATATATTTTGAACTCACACTTATTAAGCAACAATCGAACAACAATTCTAATGTATCGACTGCTTAATTTGCATTATAAAACAAAGTATCCAGGAGCATAATATATGAATTGGCGAATAATTCAAGCAGTGCTTCGTGTTTTTAATCGAGGCACAAAGTAGGTATAGGAAACGGAAATAAATGAGGAAAGAATGATGGAAAAATATTTATTAATACAGTCAGTTTCGAGTGGCGAAAGCAAACCAAAACAAACGGAGCGAGGTTAAAAAGTGAATTAACACCTGCGTAAGACGATGAACGGGCGGAGCGTACCGTTCTTTTTTCTGTTTACCGTGATTGGAGTGGTATTTGTTGGTTTATAGTTCGATCCTTCGACGGACAACTAAAAATAATGAGAAGAATCTCATAATTGTGAATGACCTAAATCAGATCAACGAAGAATGCATGTATTTGGATGATGGGGACATATCACTTATACACAAGTTCGTCACATGACGCAGTGCTGACGACGATGCGCGCGTAAGTCCAGTGTGCATCGCGTTCTCACCGGTAATTTTCTTTTGTGTTATTTATTAAAATTTCAAATTCACACACTCCGAATGTCTTGTGCGTCGAAATGCATAAGGCTAATAAACAAATAATTACGGAGTGCACGCACTCGGGTTTATAGTCTTCGTTGAGTCAGAACATAACCTCGCAACCATGGATTTACTGTACACTGTAAATAGAAAAGTGACACCGAAACCATTTATACATCAAGAAAGGTACGTGACGATCCTACTTTTAATTTCTCCTTATATCATTTTCTAATATCGTAATTGTCGAATTTTTATTAGCACGATATACTTCGAACACTTGTTACTCGTCAATATGATTGTATTATCAGTAAATACAGTATTGACTGACTAAAAGTATCTTCTTTAACTTATTATTAATACAATATTATCGATAAATATTTGTATTTAAACCGCAACTCGAAAAATATACTGTTTTAAACAATATTCTTTAATGTTTACGCAGTAATCACATTTTTAGCGTATATGAGGGACAGTCCTTGTGCTCATTATCTAGTCGTAATATAGCAGCTTTTACCACGACCACAGAGTTAGAAGATAACAGTGGGAAGACATGGGGTTCGCATGTTTATGTTTGTGATTTGAACATGCCTTGGCATACACACAAGTAGGAAATATTTTCGAATGAAACCTTTTCGAAAGAGTTCTAGAAAATTAATGGTATTCTATTTGGGCAGGGTCATATCGAGCAAAAGTACCATTACTGCCTTAGAATGGGATTTGCCGGGTGATAAATTAGTTATCGCAGATTCCATTGGCAATGTTCAGTTGTGGATGTTTAAAGATCATGTTCTGAATGATTGGGTATTGATTGGTTCTACCTGTTTTGTCGGTGAACACATATTAGGCGCAATGTGGTTTCATAATGGGAAAAAGGTACTTGTATTTAATGTTTAGGTGTGCTTGTATGTTGGCTATGGTAAATTCATAGGGGATTCTTGTTATTCCAGACAGGTCTTGTCACTGAGAAAAAGGATAGTATTCATTACAGTGAGAAATTTAATCATTTACCCTTTGCACCCTCTGTGAGGCAATTTGGTGGTAGAGCAGCCGAGGGTGTATTAGTTGTGTCCACCACAGGAATGGTCGGAGCTGTTTTGATTACAAAAGATTTTCAAAATCCTGTTTGCTCCTCGACAGAAAGCTTAGGCAGCACAAGGCACAGGATAACAGCAGTCGATTTATGTTATGGGAAAAGTAGATACACGTTTATTAATTGGATTAACGTTAAGGTGGCTACCTGTATTACAAATTTCGTAACATTTTAGATGGTCATATTTTGGTAGCTGTAAGCAGTGGGAATATTTGCTTACCAATCAGGTGTTACAGAGTATTAGTTCGTAAAAACGATGATAAGTGTACCATTACATCGCAGGCACTGCCCAGTTTTTTCCTGCAGGATGGTGCACCAAAAGACAATACATGTAAATGCAATAAATTTATTAGTTAATTATTGGTTTTAGAATCAGGAATAACGAGGTTTTTTTCTTAGATACGAGTGTGACACACTTAAAGTTCGTAGTCCGAGAAGACGCGGACTCGTTGCTCGTCGCTGTTAATAGCGATAGCGGTGGTATGGTAGAAGTTTGGGAGTTGCGGGAGAAAACGCAACCGGTTCATAAGTTATTTCAGCCTAAAACATTAGAACAATTTAAAACTGTAGTGGTATGTGCTTCAATTTAGATTCAAATCTAAGACAAACAGGATTCATACTCCAGAACCTTAGTGATATGTATTTAATACACGTTTGTAGGTATGGCAGCATCAATCACAATATCGTTGTCAGTCTCCTATAACAGCAATAGCAACGACAAAGTTGTCTATAGTTACCACATCGCCGCCCCCAAGTTACGTTGTAGTAGCTTTGGCAGATTCCTCTGTGCACTGTTTGAGTCGCGATTGTCTGAAAGAAATAGCATTTTCTTCTTTGAATATGGCATGGCGACCAGAGGAACCCAGTAATAAATACTTTAAAAACTCAGTCACTATAGCAAACATAGATCTCTCTTGGCTGGGTTGTGTTCTCTTAGCTTGTGATACTCGTGGAAATTTATATTTATACAAATTACTACCTGACGGAGGTAACTTGATTTCTTTTTTAATAAACACGTCCAGAAACCTCACCCTTCTAGAAAAAAAGATAATGCAAATTTTATTTGTAGGACCCTCTCTTGCGTTAAGTTATGCTTGTACGTTATTAGAGTACTGTTTAGTAACGGGATTAGACTGGTTGGATGTTCTTTTGTGTCTGAGGTCGTCGATGATCGAACCACTGTGCGAAAGATTGGATGTCTCCTTTAACAGGCAACTACAACCGATACAGCAGTATCATTACATCCAATTTCTATGCATCAAAACATCGTTGTACAGGTCTCGGAACTTTTGTGAAATAGATGGTTCACTCGCGTCTCAAGTAGGACGATTGCTAAAAGTTTACTTTCAGGATGCTAGTATCTGGACAGAGTAAAGCGGCGGATTTATCGTCGTTGCTTATGATACATTCGGTGGCGACAGCGTTCAAGTCGTTATTACGTCCGTCTGATTTAATTTCTCACGACAAGGGACCAGCGGAGAGTTTAGCAACGGTGATTAACGATGCAATCACCGATGTAGACAAGGTAGAAATCAAATCGATTCCTCTTCGGCAGTTGCGAGGGTTTCATTGTTATAACGGTTAATTAATATGAATTGCCCCAGGTACTTTTGCATCTTGATCCTAAAGAATTTACCGTGGAGCCAAGCACGCTTCAGTCGTTGCAACAATTAATTCAGTGGGTCGCCGATCTCGCCTTGAATCTTTTGGCACGACTTCCGGAACAACGGCTGCAAATGAAATCCGGCGGTGTTAGTATTGCAAATTAATTTCGTACAATGCAATTATTGTCTCTAGAAAATAGCACCGTTATACTCATCGCTCCTTTTACGTAACATTGACGCAGTACGAGCTCCTGAAGGATCACAAGGCCTTAAATACGTTGAGGGAATTGCTCGTAATCATACGGATATGGGGTTTGTTGCGTCCCTCATGCCTACCAGTATTTCTTCGCAGCGCCGATAATCTCGATGTGTTAGCCTTATTGTTTCGTTTATTATCGAAATTGGTTCAGCCGAACGGGGATGGTCAGACTCAGCAGGTAGACGATGGTTTAATAGGTAAGCTTTTTTTCTCGTATTCATTACATGTAGTATTATTTAGTATAATCGTAGTTGTATTAAGAGTATGATATAAAATCGTACGTGTATAAAAGTTGTGAGTAGTCGCCTGGTGTTATCGTAATATGTTGGTTAGTAGGAAGTAAGATAAAGCCACCACATCCTCCTATGCGTGTGTTCAAAGGGAATTGCAGATTTTTTCGTTCAGTAGCGGCAAATGTATGCTCGAGAATATACGTAAAATGTTGTAGTTCGAGTAAACATTTCGTGCACAGTATTCCTAATGATAATCGGTATTCATAGATTTCATGTCGAATGTTAAAATGAGTGAGAAACTAGCGGCAAAGCATACGAATTCATTCGCTCTGAAGAGTAATAAATTGTTACAGAATGAAAGTGAATCGAGAAGTTGTTGCCCAAATTCGGGACCGTATACACTCGCAATTTTTTGTATATTAACATGTTGCATATTTTTAATTTATTGGATCATACTGACTCCGTTGTTAATCAGTGCGATCACTGAGCATCGTTCGGGTAACGATAAATGGTCCATTGGTTTGTTCGTTTTATATTGGACCATCGCGTTTCTGGTTTGGCTTTTCATTATGTTATGTTTGATTTTAATTTGGAGATGCTCCAATAGTAAATACGGCGATAATGAAAAACTGCAATCGTACGGCACGAATGGTTCCCCGGTGACAGGCTCTTTGATCAACCCGAAATTGGATCACTCGCGGATCGCGAAATTGAGAGATATGAAATTGGATGGATCTCTGAATGAACCAGTTAATGATAAATCTAAAACTGTCCACGATAAATTGAGTACAGATCATTCTGATGATCCTCGACGCAGCAAGGCTAAAAAGCATAAGGATCTTCCGCCGCTTGTGATTCATCGACGGAACTCGGGTAATGGTATCGAACGAGTTGGCACTGTAAACGTGCAAGAAAATGTCGACAAAAATGAAGAAGAGCAGGACGAAGTAAAATTTGCAAAGGATCATCAGAAATGCGATAGGGAATCGATGAAGGAATATCTAAGATTGGTAACAGTTACTCCGCAGGACGAGTTGGATACCAAGACACCGAAAGGACCTTTATCACCGCGCGAATTGTTTTTCATCGATCTCATAAGAGAAGCTGAGAAAGCTGAACAGAGGAAAGCAAAGAATCCTAAAGAAACGGAAGAAAAACACTTTTTCCCGAGTGATTTTTCATCTATCAGGAAAAATGTTGACAAAGTATCGGGTGAGGAGAAAGAGGCTGAAGTACCTGCAGCGAAAAAAGAACAGCCAGCAACTTACTTTATCGCAGATATTGAAAGTCCGAAAAGTGAAAGGGCAGAGGTATATTTAGAAATCGATCCGGACCAAGAGACAGCCAAAGAGTGGTCTGTGAATTTGAAAGATGAGAAGCCAGTTCTTATGCTGCACGATCGTTCCAACAACGAAGAGAACGAAAGCACGAAAGAAAAGATTGTTCTGTTCGAAGTATAATTTGAAACATTATTACAACCCATTGTATAATACCTATGATTTACCTTAATTTATTTGTAATACTATGATAGTCCGTACTTTTATACCACGTACATTATTAAAATAGTAACATAGTTTATCAAGAGGATCCGAGACATGTAGAATTCGCAACAGTATATCTCGAGATATCAATAGAATGATAAAGTACGCCATGACAATGATCTTCTTCCAGATGACTGTTGCCTGCTACCTAATCAAATTATGATACCGCAGTTACATCAGGGTAACAGCATAACTGGTATAGCCACTCCTGTACTCTTTTACCAAAGTTTTCCCTTGCAGGTAAAGATTCGTGAACTGATTCGTGTCACTGATCGAACGAATGAATCACTTTTAGTTATCTTTATTTTAATTACAGTTGGAATATGGTTTAGAACCTGAACAATTATTATTTGTACCTGAGCTTAATCCAGTTGAAGGTTGTATGCATAGTGGTCAGATTGTGGATGGTATTAGGCATTTGTATCTCGGGAAACAACCGCTTCTTGTGAAACAGTGTACAAGGTACTGTTACGAGTCTTACTCAACTTTACTTTTTGCTATTTTTTTTTTTTTAATGTAGATTGATATCTGGAGGAGACTGCCATTAATTAAATTTTCAGGTGCGGTGGAAAGGCTCAAATCCAAAATATGACGAGAACAGCTGCGATTAGGGCATGGGACCAAAGGTGGGCACGAGCTTGTCGTTGCGGTGGCATTTGGCGAATTCACAAAACTTCCCCGTAAATGTGTAACCGATTGGAAGCAATCTACCGATGAGGAACTATTGTGTTTGCGATTTTGTAAAAGACATTAAACATTTTTATTAAAAATGAAGAAACCGAGGTGTTTTATTTTACCCCAATTTTTATTTGAACTTTGAAGATAACCAAAGGACATGTTCATTAATTAGATCATTTATTTATTAGCAGTACAATAATCTTTATTTTATTCAACGTTGTATAAGATCTTTGCTCCTGCCGGCGCGCACTTACGAATTATTTAAAAAATTGTTTAATAAACAATCGCAACAGGGAACATACATCGTGCTGCATAACTAGCCGACAATGAACATTATGTATAGCTTATTATCTATTTTTTAAGTGACATTACTCGAAATATTTCGATTGCGTAGACCGTACAAACAGGAAAGAAAGAAATGCTAAACAGAGCTTAGTATTGATGTTAGAAAATATAATGTCCATGGAAAGTTTATTCGATAGAACGCATTCTTTTACAGTTTATTTTATTTAAACAGCTGTCAGTGACTCTCCCCTTTTTTACCAGCTACTCTTTTGAACTCTCCCATGTTCGTTGTCGAGATAGGCGAGCCGATGATAGCTAAATGATCAATTCTTGTCGTATCACTACCACTCTGATTGTCTTTCACGAAGATTTGCAAGTTTTGTACATTTTGAAACTTCACGTAACGTAACGGGACCGGGTTGCCTTCTTCGATA
Organism: Holcopasites calliopsidis; assembly: GCA_023838395.1. Classification (NCBI taxonomy): domain Eukaryota; kingdom Metazoa; phylum Arthropoda; class Insecta; order Hymenoptera; family Apidae; genus Holcopasites; species Holcopasites calliopsidis. The sequence goes on along the minus strand of JALHAQ010000012.1, from coordinate 4,349,341 downwards.
TCTTTCGCGGATAATCTGTCCAGAAGTAATTGAACATAATCAAAGTGCGCTTAAATGTTATAGGATAAAGAGAGTAAAAGGATCGTCGATCTTACGTTAAATCTTGGATGCTTGTATTAGAGTCTGCCATGTCGAAGTCAATTGTCCTAGGTTGATTAATAAATAATTTCACGTTCTTTGGTCCACTGTCTTTCGGCGCTTTGATTTTTATCGAATGCACCTTAACCGCTTGCGAGAATGCGAGGGATAATATTAACTGCTCATCGCAGTCGCTTTCCAAGTATCCCTCATCAGCACTTAGGCACTGTTGGAAGTTGTGCTCGTCGGATTCATTCAAACACTCGCATTGGGCCTTGGTAATGAAGGTGGACAGGTCCATCTGTAAAAGCTTATACTTCAGAATTTTTCGTAATATACCAGTTGAATACATTTAAAGTTGGGTACAAACATCCAGGGTGATATGTACGTAAGCAATCATTTTTATTCGGAATGAACGCACTTAGGTGTAATAATACATGTTTTACATTGTAAAATATAGATGTTACGAATACATGGGTCATAGACTCAATTCTAGGATACGGTATTTACAGAAGAGTATAATACACGGTGATTTTCTCCCTGGTCGAGTCAAAGGCAATGCCGCTTGCCAAAAATCCCGACGAAGAAATGCCTTGTCGATTTATGTGATGAATCGAAATAAAAAAATGTTTCGAATCTGATCGTATAAATCGGCACGGAATTTTCGTCGCGATCTTTTCGAATGGTACCGACTTTGGGCCAACCAGCTAGACAATTACCCTGTATCATAAATGCGCGCAATTATCAAGGAAATGCAATTTATATTTATGAAATTTAATTGATGATTAAATGTCTTTAAATCGAGAATAAAATTAAATCGATTTTTAATCATTCTTCTGTAATAATGTTAATATTCACTGAAGGAAGGTTACCACAACTTTTTTTTTTTTATTGGTACTTATTCCACAAGTACAGAATTGCAGCAAGAATTATCATTCCAAGGATATGTGAATAAGCATTATCGGTACTGCGTACATGTCCAGCCACTGGACTGTCAGAGTCCTCTGAATCTCCACTGCCATAAAACTGTTGGATCTTTGACTCTAGCCCAACCGGATCAGCCCCTTGACACAAGCCCAATTTTGCTTGGTTGCGATAAAATATAAATGTAGGCATCGCGCTGACTCCTTGAACAGCAGCTGTCTCTGCGCATTTGTCCACATCAACTTTGAGGAACACAGCATTTGGGTATTTAGTGGATAGTTGTTCAAATACTGGTGCAATTCTCTGGCAAGGACCACACCTGTAGATTAGAATTTTCCCAGATAAAATCAGCCCCATTTCATTCGTGTAAGATTCAGTTCGGGAAAATGTTATTTATTAGTATTTACATTAAAATTAGGGGATTGCGATTATCATTCGAATGTAACGCTAATTATTTTGGCAAACCTTACGAAAGTGTAAGTAATAAGTTTTGTTTAGAATATGAAGAAATGAATGAAAATGACAAGAAACTAATAATCGGCGTAGGTAGAACGCATAAGAATTAAGACTTAAAAAATTTAGTATTTACTATAACCCTTACCATGTTGCTGTGAAATCAACTACAACCAATTTTGTACCAGCACTAGCCATTTCACCATAAAACTGGCCGTCGTCATTGATCACACGTACAGCTCCCATTGTATTTCTGGGCCGATCTAATTCAACATGAATGAAATACGTACGAAATTGTATCGAAATGTGTCGAATGACTGGCACTTTGAGTACACACAGTTGGTTGCTCGAATATATTCGACCTTATAGCTAATTCACAATATTTCGTTTTAGGTACGCGATTGGACGTTGAATACAGCAAAGGCTGTCCACATGGAAGGTCCTTGGACTCATGGAGCGGAGTCCAAAGTCCAAAGGTCCGAATGTACCTGGAAACGTGGCTTAATTTGACGCGCCAAGTATGAAAATTTTCAGTGGACTTCGGCTGAGAATTGGTGCACCATTCTATTCTGGTAATTTATTGGAATTCGCTGAAATTTGGTGAGTTGGAACAATTTTTATATCTTACTTGATAGATTATAATGTTGTATTGAATTGATATATCACAATTTGTTCAATGATTCTGAAAGTTGATCGAGAATCGATGAGCTTTATGAATATCTATGTCTAATTACATGCATTTAAATCTCGAAACAGATTTTTTTATGGCTTTTATGCCAGTGAAAATGAAAGTTTCGCATGGAAAATATATTTTCTACAAATTTTCATTATACACATCGTCGCGTGCATTCGAATATCGGTAAAGCTGCTTTTGAATATCAACATTTTATTCACAGTACAGCATATTCAGCTTAATAATCAATGTTAATGTTCATAAAGATAAATGGATACAGAATTATTAAATACAACGTTTTCATTAAGTGTTATTTACAATCCTACGGGGTAATGCAATAGCGAAATACTTTCCTTCCTGATCCATATTTGGTTCCTAAATAAATGTTACATCTAGGACAGTAGTGCGCTGTATTTTTATATTTATCAATACAGTACGGAATTATGCACATGCTATTGGAAACAGAATATGAATTTTTTAAACATAACTGTTTTGTTATCGAAGCAACTCCTTTTACTTCGTACTAACCAAATAGGAATTAAACTTGCAGCTATTGCATGAGTTACACCAGTATTGTAACGATAAATCTTGGTGTTTATATAACTTAAACAATTTGGGCATGTCGTCTTATACGGATGTTCGTCGAACTCGGTGTGTTCTGTGAATAAAATGTTTGAATTAGCAGCAGAAATAATTCTACCGTAGTAGTTTTACTTGCCGCGAGTTGTACGAGGAAATTTTCGTGCAACTGATCGCTTCTTTAGATTCCTTTTTATGTTGAATTTGAAATCAAATCGATGCCTTTTAGCTAGTTCGTAATCGTGTATTATATACTTCTCCGTAATGTTATCACTGGGGTCAGAGGAATATGGGTAAACATCTTGAAAGTAAAAGTTTTATGTACAATTTCTAGATTCATGAAAATAGTGTATTATAAAATTAACTGTTGGTCGATTTACCCTAAGAAATATTCGATTTATTCGGATATTTATTAGAGAACAACAGAGGGAAGGTGTATACCAAGTTTATATTTAATTAAAACATTTTGAGTACGTTCCTAATGATGGATAATTAAATGGCTTTCAAAACATACGTAAAATCTTTTGTCGCGAGGGTCCTGGTTGATCTTCCAGCATAATTAAATTTGCTTAAACATTGATGTGTACTCGGTGATATGAGAACGTGATAACAATACATTTATCCAGTATCTAACGTTTAAGTATTATATTAATGCAGAGCTATGTGATTACTCATACAATGAATTCATAATAATTTCATTCGTAAAGTTTATAATTTATTTAATATGATGCTTGTCAATTGTCATAATGCCGTGCGTCTAGTTAACCAATCGGAAATATCGCATCCGCAAACGCATTATTGAATATATTCATGCTGCAGTGCAAATGTAACATTTTAAATGCCGTCCATATTGCATGCTTGTCATTGCATTTTGCAATTAGCACTTGGTATTAAAAATACTAAAAATAATACACAACCTCCCTCTTATTACATTTTCACGCATCAGTAATAGACACGGGAAGTTGTGTTATCAATCAGAAGCAGGAAGACGGGACGTCGCGAAATTCGCATGGACGCACTGAACAAGGAAGGAAGCGAGATTGAACACAGTTAGGATGGAAAACGATGAGACGGTGCCATTGTCTGAGGAACACGATTGTCAAACCGGGGATAATGTGGCCTTTCAAAGGGAGCTTGATACTTGACCCCGTAATAATCAATGCCCGATTCACCCAGCGGTTTAATTTTACCGACACTCGTCGAAATTGCCGCGAAGCCCCGTAGGAATCAATTAGGCAGAGAATCGCCGATGAAGAGTACCGCCGTGCTCGCGAAGCCGGAGCAATTTCCGCGTGACATTTTAAAAGGGAAAATCTTGACTCGATTAAGTGGTTAAATTTCATTTGTTTTGATCGCCGAGTCCGCTGTTTTTGATCGATTTACAAATTCCAAATATCATCCGGATCTAATTACACGGACTAATAACAGGGTCACGGAACTTTCCTGTAGCCGCTCCCCTCGCTAATGATCCCCGTAATTAATCTCTCTAATAAATTTGAACGGCCCCCCGGGGTGAGGTTGCATCCCTGCGATACCGTTCGGAGTGATCATCAACGTTGCATAAATAAATCATAAGAAAGTATGAAAGGTATTGAATAGAAACGCCATCGGTAATAGAACGAGTGTGTAGCATCCCGGCTAAAGGAGAAACCATTGTCTAGGGAACGTGAACACTATTTGCTGGCAAAGTAGATTAGATTAGGTATTGACAGAGAGAAAGAGAAAGGGAAAGATAGCGGGAGGGAAGGGACGAGGGTAACACAGTGGAAATAAGATGAAGCACGAGGGAAGATGATGGGAAGAACGAACGGGATGAGGAAACGGTTGTGTTCTCTCAGAGAGAGGGCCAATATAGACGGTCTAGATGGGATATAGCAATAGAATTTCGCTTACGAGGTATAACCGCGTTAGACGATGCCCTTTGTTGTATCAGTGCGCAACTGCCTTAAGTTCTGATCTCGTCCGATATTGATGTTCGACAGGCCGGCGAAACCTCCGATAGGGTACTAAGAGTTCTATTCGCCTTCGCTCGTTTCTCGACTGTGCCCGGTTAGTTACGAACTACCTCCGTTTTTCCTTTCGCAAATACTCGCTAAATCGAATTTCACCTATCGTACAACGATGCAATTTCATATTTTTGATACGCTTTGCTCGAATAGCTTTGCTTGTCCCACTTATCTGCAGGCATTACACTCTCTTATTATATTACGCATTTCAATAGTCGACACATTTGATTAGTTCAGCGAACAAGACAATTCGCCACAAGTATCGCACGTTTGTTCGAATTCATCGTTCGCCTTTTATTGGAAAAATAGATGCATACGCGCAGCCGTGCGGAAATTACTGTGTCCCCGTACAAGGGAGTTCTTAAATGTTGCACACAGCATTTCGCCTGAAGGTATGAGCTCGATCCGGCACAATAAACAGGTAGGGTGGAACGAACTGGGGTTGTTTTATCCGCTATCGGCGATCCGCGGTTGAAACGCGTTTGCCTGCCGTACAACCGTGTTGTGGGCGTAATTTAGTAATGAATACGTATGCGTACGTGAAGTGGTACCTGCTGATATGTAGGCACGTAACATCTGGCGGCCTATGAAATGCAGGACTGAGCAGTCTGCAGTTGAACGTTACGACCGGCAGGAGTTATGTGCCTCGACTCAATCTCCGGCTAACCCTGCCGCGAATATAATTGCGACACTAAAGTCCGTGAAACTTTCAAAAAACATAAACTTCAGCCCCCGCTTTACTCTCGATCTTCGAGAAGTTTTATTCAATGGTTACATTTTTCCAAAAAAGAAATGGAACGCAATTACTGTACTTTTTATCCCCCACCCCCAAGGCATTTTTATTTATCTCTTCTCATCGGAGCTTACAACGTGAGAACTTTGTTTAAAAAAGTTTCACTGCACATATTTGAAAAAAGGACATATCAAAAAGTTCCAGAGCTCTTTCGGTCCCCGTTCAAAAGTCACTGCCTTCCAGCAGGCAAATCTTTTTCTACATTTTTCTGAAGTATAACAATACGCTTTCAAATCATTAAAGTCATTCGCATGAGTCATTTTAAAGAGGGGGAGCGGCTTTTCACGATTTCTTTAAACGGTGAAGACTTCCCTTCCAGAAGAAAGACTCCTTCAGTACTTTCAAAATGCTTGGTGTCCTCGCGTCGATCTTTAATACGCCTCCGTTTCGTCGTTCAATGGCTAATTGAACAGTGGAATGAACGAATGGCTGGAAAGCTCCGCTTATCCAGAGGGAAAGCAAATGTACCATTGCGCCATTTGTCGGATGAAAAAGAAGTTTCGGAGTAGGTATATCCCTGGTACAGGGATCTCTACGCGCACGGCACTCCTTTCGTCGAACTCGCCGACTTTCCAACGAGCTTTTCGTTTTTCGACTATTTCTTTTCGACTAACCTTTTTGCGATGAACTTTAAACCAGTGTGTTGACATGCAGCATGCGTTTAATTAGAAATCGTTCGTATTACTATAATACTATTAATTTTAATTACTGCATTCATTGAAATTTCGGTTACTGTTATATCATACCGAGGCGTAAAATTGTGTTTCAGCTGCTTTAATTGAAGTTTATCGGGTAATGCGATGCCCGGGCATGATATCTTCGTTAATTATTAGTAACCTGTTTTTGAGAGTAATATACCGCTTTAATTGATAGTCATTTATACAAACGCCAGTCCAGTTTCGGTTAATTGTTATTTAATGGTCAATAGGAAGTAGATGATGTTCTTTTTAACTTTATTATACATTGGCAGTTTAAGTGAAGGTTCACTGAGAAATTTTGATTTGCAAACAAACATAACGTTTAGTAATGAAAACAACACATTTAGCATATATTTTTCAATGAATTTCTTCGTAATTTTAACGCAGACTATGCTTGGTATCTTCAGTGTGTTATTCGCTGCCATTTGAGGTGTTATCGATTATTAATCATCCAATTATTGGCAATTTGCGCGGAGCATATCAATGATTACTAGAACGATGATCGCAGCCAGGGGTTAATTGGCCAGGAAAATGTAAGATGTATCGACGTGGTGGAAGGATGAGCGAGCCCCCTTTCGCGGAGCACGCAATCCTTTATTACCCGCCACATTAATTGATATTGATGTGACGTACCTTTCAAAGTAAGTGATCGATATTAATGGGCCGCACCTCTTCGAGAAAGTGGCTATTAAACTGGCAAGACGTTTAACTACTGCTTTATCGTATGATTAAGAGTTTTTAAAAAATTGTCCACACAATATTCAAATGTAGAAAGGAAAAACAAATATTGCTAGACATGCTTCCATTAGCAATGTTGTTTTGAATCTTTTACAAAATTCACGGGAGAGTTGAAACGTTCCATTGTTCCCCCAATTAATAAAAAGGATTCGGAGTGTATTATTCATGAAACACAGTACACTTCAAGCGGACACCCTCCATCGACGATAAAAAGTGATTTCCTGAGGGATGCACTTCCGAAGAGTCACCGCAACAGCTTATGCAACCGCAGGATTCATTTGACGAGCGTAGACCGGACGATGACCGCTGGAAAAACTGCTCAACGCTTGCACAAGGTGATAAATCTACGGCACGCGCAAGCGTTCCGGTACCAACAGCAAAATCGTACCAAAGGATGTACATAATGGACCGCGCGTTGTATGGGAGCTGAAAATTAAAGTTGACTTAAGGATGAGCGATGCGCTGCGGCGTTAAAGAGGTTCCCAGCCCTCGCAAATTAGTTTACTTCCGACGGTTCAGCGAATAGGAATTTAAAGCGCCTATCAAGCCGGACGCATTACCGCGGATCATCATTGGATTGGATAACATCAGCGATAAAGGAGAGGCCGGCTGATCTGTTCCGGATACGTACTACTTACCTCGGTCCGTCTGCCTTGGTTACTTGTCCGGCCAAGCGACCATTTATCAAAAACGCATAACACCTATGCAAGAAAAATCGACAATGTTTTAGCTCTGGCAAGTGGAGGAAGGCTGGCCTGCTTATGACGTGGGAGATGGATGTACCAGCCGAAACCTTGTACATTCTATAGGACGGCAAGAACATTATGTATTATACGGTACCTCGCCGCGTGTACCGAACACCGATGTTGTGCACTTGCCGACAGAATCTTCTGCGACGAGAGGATAGAGACTTTGCAGTGCAAAATCGTTTCGAGCTGATACACGCGTTCCCTGAAAAGTACAGATCTTCTTTTTTCTCTGTTTGAACAGCAAGAGTGAAGTGTGTTCCTTGGAAATGAAAAAGTAATCTTTATTAAGGAGCTACTAATTGATAAAACCAGAGCTTTTCTTCTCTGCGGGGACAAGTTGTTTCTTTTAAGGATGCATAAGTGATTCGTTTTGATATTCTTTATGCAATAAATTGTATTAAGAAGAAGGAATGCAAGATTGACTTGAGACCAAAGAAATAATCACTGCTAAAGGGTAGATTAAACGTTGTAGGCTTACTGGTCGGGCGTGGCAAACATTTAAAGCCGACCCGAGCTTGCCGGGTATAGGAAGCCTAATAAAATGCAGCCACATACTGATGGATCGCAATAGCGGCGCATTAGTAGCCGGCAGTAAAGGTTGATGTTGATTGCACGGGGTTTCGGAGCGGCCCGTAAAAATTCTGATTAACCTACCAGACGTGACAGTATGCTCCTTCCGTCCTTAAGTATCTGGTCTGATAAAAAATGCTTCTGTAGAGAGCGAAATATAAAGTGCACAACGCCGCTACCACCGACCCACATTTATGAGGACATTAAAGAGTAGAATGGGAATGGGAACTCGGATTTTCAGTGGTTCATTTAACGCATGAATGGAACAGACGGTAATATTGATCAAAGTAATTCCAGTAAAATTGTTTCTTTTTTTTATTCGATTTTTAACTGTATCGGAAAAATACTCCGTGACTTTCATGATAGCGGTATCAGGTGGTCGGTGAAAAAGGCGAACAGGAGCGCGGAAAGGAAGCGAAGAAATGGAAAGCTACTCCTCAACCGTGGGGCCGTAATTTTGCCCTATCAGGAACATCTGGGTTGCATCTGTACACAGGAATCGTAGTTAACCTGCAATTGACAAATTTCCAATGAGCCACTTCGTGGCATCCGCTTTCACAACAATTAGTCCTGATGAAGTTTCAGAACACTCGGTGTGTGACACTGATCGCGACTTAGCAGAGCAAGCTCTCAGCACTTTGAGTGCAGTTAATGTCCAATGTGGCCGAAGAACTTTTCCAAGTTTCAACGACCGCGGAAATCAAGATTGAACTGTCGTTCGGGGTAATCGACGTTCGATAATTGAACATTTATTTAACAGGGTGTAGAAATTTTATTCGACGATGTTCGCTTAAATGGCTATTAACATTTTAACAGCGAACGATTGTTACCTAACAAATTGATATCAGGATTTAACTAACCCCTTGCGCACCGATTTCATCCGTTGAAACCGTTACAAGTGAACGATTAGCCTGGAAACGGCGTGAACCTTTTGAAAGTACGTGGCGTTACAAGAGTTGGCTGCCTTGCTTCGCTTAATTAACAGCTCCCGTAGCTCGATGGCGGAAAATCTTGGCCGAAAATTTCGCAGATGCGCAGAATTGTTTCCAGGTTCGCGCTGACGCTATTTTCATCCGCGTAACTACCTGGCGGATTATTCACGCGACTGTAATGTAATCCAGCTAGCGGAGGCGAGTCCGGCAGTTTGGGTTAGGAATTGGCGGTAGTTTCTACGCGGAATAGCTACTATATTCTTCGGTCTGCGGTTAGGTAGCGTGAATATCTCGCGGATAGATATCTCTGCGACTGGTGCAATCCTGCCGGCTCGATCCAGTAATTTCGATTAGCTATTGACGCTGCGCGTATCATCTGTCAATTCAAGGTGTTCACGCGTCTTAACAAAAACAATTGCGAGTTATTTCCAAGCTAATTATCCCTGGAGGCCGAAATTTCGTTACTTTGCATGAGAGAGATTCTTAGCCGGAGAAATATTTGGGGATAGATTTGTAAGCTTTGAAGAAATGATGCGGGATAATTAACACTAATCATTTCTATTGGCATTGCAAACGCTCTTTGAGCATACGAGAAAGGTGTATGCAACTTTCCAATTGTTCGAGACGTTCGACAGAGAAGCGATTGGAGAACAAAGGCCCTCATTACTCTTACACGTTCGATTCGGCTCACCCTGTACATACATATACATATCGATCGTTCCGACGTCTATGTAAGCAGCTTTCGCACGATCAGTTGATTACCGGAGTTCGAAAAGCCGCGGCCTGTGTCCTACCTCATCCCCTATCACCCGCCTCTACGCGTGTCTAACTCTTCTTTGCCCATCGCATCGTGCCCGCAGGTGCAATTTGCGTTTCCAGTCCGATGTATTACGTTGCACTAACGAGGACGACTCATTTGCAAACAGCGCTCCTGGGAGAATGCAACATCACCGGCTCATTTTTCCCTGTGATTCGCATGTTTTATCAACTGTGTTAACCCTTTGAAGGGAGTTTCGGGAAACACGAAGCTGTCGGTTCGCTCAGAATTCTAAGCTTCAGACTTTCCCCGTTGCCTCCATCGATCTCTCTTCAATGCGATTCATTAATTATACACACGCGACGCAGTGGAAGCTGATTCGCTGCTCGCGTTGCCATTAATCTGGATAGGACAGGCATCAAAGCGCGGTGTCCGACGCCCAGCGTCCACGGAGGCAGTGTCCGGTTCGCGTGGCAACAATAATAATTATCGGCCAGAACTTTCCCGTGCAAGCTCATCGTTGCGCCTTTGTCGCGCCGCTGGACGCGATAGTCCCCGTGTGTGTAACATCCGAAAGGATGGGTGTATGGTAAATGTCTGAGCAGAGGCGAGAGAGAAATTCCCAAGAGGAGCATAAAGCCGTGGACAGCCGCACCGACGCGACGCCACCCCTCTCTTTCCGGTGGCATCCTGACGCCGAGCTTGCGCCAGCACGTTCACGTGTTCCGTCACAGTGCACGGTTATATCGGCGACGACATGCAACGACGCCGAGGATGCCGACGCGAGAGGCGTCGTGCGAGCAACTGTTGCATCCACGTAGCTGCGACGCCTTTAAAAAATAACGGACCAGGGTTGGAAGATTCTTGGCCACTGTATCCCCTAGACATTGCCTCTTTTGATTCCTCCCCAAAACTTGTTGAATGTGTGCAAACCTTTAAAAGTGAAGAAGAAGTCATTCGAAGACTAAAAGAACTTTATTACTGAAGAATAAAGGATGAGCAATTTTAGAGAAAACTGTGAAGAGGATAGTAGTATAATATAAACAGCCACAGAAATTATATCGGAGAATAATAGTACAATGATGAATTTTACTTTTGTTTATAATTGGAAAGATCTGAGCTAATATATACAATTGCTACTGGACTATCGAGGGATGTTCTCCGTTTGAACGATGCGACAACAGAAGGACCCTGCGTCGGATGCACTCACAAGACACGATATAGAAGAACACATGGAATGAGATGCTGGTGATTGGGCATAAACGGTTCTGCCGAGCACCCAGGTTTCTAGGAGGAAAGTTGAAACAAATTGGACCAGCTTGGAGTTCTCAAGATGATTGGGAATTGATAAAATTGGTAGAAAACACACGCTGGATTCTATATGCCTTTTCCATGATTTAATAAGTAATAAATTCTACATTTTCTACCAAGCTACAAAGTGGAGTTGAGAAATAATTCTGTATATTTATACGATTGATTAAAGATTATCTTTCTCCGATTGAAGTTCGTATTAAACAAAATTGTGTATGCAGACAAACATTTGGAGATTGTGCAGAGTGTGCCACGCTACACATTTATGTAATCCATGACACAGAGTGCAGATTTAGGGAGCGCACAATGCATCTCACGAATCGTTCTGGATCGCGATAAATCTCTCGCGGTCCAGAATACAGTGGAATGTTAATGCGAATTGAAAATAGTATACGATATTACCTCGCCGTCGTAAATATTTAACAACAGCAGCCGTTTATATTTATTAATCGCATGCGAGCGTATTTCCGCATCGGCGAACTCGTGGATTTAAATAAAAGTGTATTATTTAGCAAGTTTATTAATTCACGATCCTCCGTTCGTGAGCTGCATCAGCATACACAGAAGCATCGGAATTTCACCCTGTTACGGTCATCCGTAAATATCGCACGTTCTTTTTTTTTACTCTTTCCACAGGGGAAGGAAAACGTTTGAGCAACGCGAGGAAACACTTGTCGCGATGATGATCTCCATAAAGAAATTGTGAATGTGTGGCCGTTTTAGAGAATCTTTGTCGCACAAATGTAGCAAATGAACAACTGTTGCACCCGGCCGGTCCCGTCTTTAGTCCATTTTTCTGTACGTGACGTTGAAAACCAAACACCCCCTTTCACCGCTTTGTCTTTCATCTCTTTACTGCGGGGGGCTGCGGCTGTCCAAGGATGTGTGCGGCGTCGCGACGTCAACGTCCCCTCGAACGCGCGCACGCTATTTGACACTGACATTATCGACGAAACAATTGTTTCGCATTTCGCTCCTCTCTGCTGTTTGAAAGCAATGGAACGCGCGTAAAAGGGTATCTGACACTGTGCACATGAAAAATCGACACGCGACGTTTTCATTCATTTATTGCACGGTTTACGCCCGTAAACCGTATGTTTAGACGCCACGTATATTTCGCCGGGTATAGAAAAGGTGGAACCGTACGACTTTTCTCATGGATTGCACTATTCAAATGTTAAAAGATTTTCCATTTGGCGAATTTCAGAGCAGCGATCTAAATACGTAGGAAAAATTCTGCGCCGTTCTTGTCTGCTTCTAGAATATTTGCAACCGTTGTATTCATTACTCGTTTACTTCTGTACCACGGTTTCGTGTCAGTGCGTTCGCATTTCCTCCGTCCTGTGCTTTCTTCTTTTTCAAAAAGCACCCGGTTGCATCGCGGCCACGGTTCTGCAGCTTTTTCCCTGAATTACTCTGTCCCCAGTGTTTACTTCCACCGGGTTTAACAAAACACTTTTTAGTCATTAGCAATATTGCACAAAACGACAAACTCTTGAAACAATATTTGCCGAGATATATTGAAAAATTCGATCGCATTGAAGAAAAATTCTTAACGTGAATTTGGAAACATTGCCACAGGGTGCTAGCATTTCATGAGATTCACAACTGTTGCGTTCGTCTTTGTTCATTCTTCCACCCTTGTTTCGCGTTCGTCTCATCCTTGGCTCTCGGATGAGACACCGCGAAGGGAGGCGCAGAGTGGAAGGGAAGATCGAGGGCCCGACGCCGAGCGTCGCGGTGGATAGATCGTGCGCGTCGAAGAATCGCAAGAAAAGGCAAGGGGCGGAAAGCCACGCAACGAAACGGCACGAAGCGATCGTGAGCGCCCCCGACGAGCAGCGTCGCGGCGTGCCGTGAAAACCGAGGGTAGACTGCGTCCGAGTCAGTCTGCGTCCGTTAGTCGTCGCGACGTCCTCGCATCGCGGTGATTTGCTCCGTTTCTTGACGCATACGCGATCTCGTATAAATAGTCGTCTAACTTCTCGAGACTTTAGCGGTTAAAGTCTTCGAGGATTTTCTCTGCGAATTTACTATCCTGAAATCAATCGTCGATTGCATTTCGCTAAACGTTTAACATTGAATTTCTTTGAGGATAAACTTTTGTGCGAAGGGGGTGACTTTTTAAAGAACGGATTTCCGGAATAGTTGCACCAGTTGCATCGCGACTCAGTGTTCCCGGGACTGTTAATATTCTCACGCGACGCGATCAGACGGTACACATTGCGACAGTGCTTTAATAAGGGTTGTTCTCCGGCGAGTAGTTCATTTCCAATCCGCAGGATCGTCCGGTTGTGTCGTATTTCACCCTTTTTTTCGCACCCTTGCGCGTCAACCGCTGAGTTAGCACCCCTCCGAGTGGGAGTGAAACCAGCTGACAAGAACCGAAGGGGAAAATAGAAAATTCGAACTCACTGTTGGGCCTCTTTACGACTGTCCTCCACTCTCTTCTTCCTCCCGAATATCGAAAGAGTTCTGTGTGTCACTGGATGGATCGCCGGCTTTGATATTCATCCCAGTATTTGCCCGCCACCGTTGTTCAGTAAGTAGATAATTCGCAGAATCGTGTCCGTCGCATGACCATCGCGTCGCAATTAATTAACTAGGATTATGTCGTTCTGTTTGATTTTACCTGGATTTCTTCCCAACAAACTACTAGTTTGGTACATTCACAATTCTCTGTACAGTGAAATCTCGAGGTTCGAATGATCTTGAAGAATTGATTAATATTTATTTCAAGAAGTCATCGGATAGATTTCATTATTTACATCTTCCGCTTCTTCCTTTCCTTTTCATTTTTAATTGTGCTCGCATTAAACCAGACATTTCGATTCCATGAATACTTGAATTCCATTTGCCATTCGCCTGCGCAACACGTTCCCCGGCATATTACTTCCGGCCGCCGCACAATTAAAATAATAGACTCTCAGCGAGACTCGCGTTGCTGCATATCTTAAGAATCGCATCGCCTGCTGATTCCGCGAAAAAAACCAGGCTACAGTTAATGCTCGAATGTTTCGCCGGACGACAATCAGTGCCGAATGAATACTCACACGCGCGCGGACGAATGGGGGTATGTTACCAACAGCTTCGAACAATTGCAATTAAATTCTTTGACCGCTAATGACTACGAGCCCTTGTGCCTCGTGCAAATGATATTTAAATTAGTACGCGGCCTGTATATTAATCGTGACAAACGGGGCACATTTTCGTGACGATTGTCCGACTTCCGGTGCGCGTACGCCGTTAACTGATCCAGCAACGGTAATAAATATTTTTATGCGCTTAATTTACATTTCATGTCTTTCCACGATGCTGAACGCGCTTAGCAAACGAGTCACGGTTGCCTGGTACATTTAACGCGGCTCTCGTGGCAACGAATAGGTGAATTCTGAAAAATGTACACGCGATCCATTGTTCGTATTTGTATTACGTAGAATGCCGAACGTTTTTTTGGGGAACAATAAATAGTGAAATGGTTTTTGCTGCACGCGTGGAAAATGCGTAATACTCCATGATTTTTGCCGTTGGGGCGTTTTGGAACAAAAGTTGATCGTGAAAAATAAAATTCGTAAAAGCATCGACTTTATACGCTGCGTAATTTTGGAATTTATCGAAACTGATAGTGACGTATAAAGGAAAGGAGAAATTCGTTTAAAAGGTAGACGCGTTGGAAAAACTGAGAAAAATAAAAAGAAAATGAATTTTTTGGGGAAATAATTATTAAGCATCATCTTCTGTTTTTGTTTTTATTGCAATGGAAATGATTCAGCATATCTCTTATATTTCTTGCATCACGTTTGATTGTCCCGTCGTTTCGCAATTTTTTTTTGGAAACTGTAGAATACTAAAATGAAACTGCAATGGTGGAGGCATTTCAAAAGCACAAAGAACGATGAAGCTTGTCCACGAGGCATGTTATAGCAATTGATATTTTTCTAAACGGGGCGACCTGCCGTATGCAAAGATTGTTCAAACATTTGGAGACGCGTTTATGGAAAAGAAGTAGAGAATGCAATCGATGTATGCATAGGGAACTTGTCGAATCAAATATCGCTCCGATTGATTTAATTTCAATCGAAACTACATGTTGCGGTAATTTCTCAGCAGTTTCGGCAATCAGAATGGAAGGTTTTTAAATTGAAAACGTGCAAAGTTTCATGGAAATTGGTTCGCTCATTTTGAATCCCTTTTACAATGGACTGTACATAGACAGGAGGTGAGAAACTTCCTAAATAATACCCAGCTTCTTAGTTCGTAACGAAGGGTTTCCATCCTCAATCATAACTTACAAGTTATCGGCTGAAGCGAAGGAGTTTTGCAGGCTCTGGATTATAAAGTGCGGTCGAGCTTTCAGATCGTGCTTTCGTGGCTTTTCTATTTTTTTTTTTTATTTCCCACGTCCTCTTATCAATATTGTACGTAGCTTTTTGATTATAATTGCACGACACTACAATGTGACAATGCTATTTATTAGTGTATTAAAATTAAACTCTTCAATGAAATAATTAAATTATTGAAGAGATGGAAAAAGTAAAGAAATAGATTCTTTTAGGCAAAATTACAAAGAAACGTAGGCAAAGATATTTGAAATCATCATCCTTGATTAACGTTTACTCTATAAATGCGATGAAAACGAATATTAAAAAGGGATGGTCTATTATAATAATCTTTCTATTATGAGCATATCGTAGGATACCCTTTATTCTACCTAGGCTTGATAATGAAATGAAAACATTAATATTGATAACCGTACGCGGATATATTAAGCAGAATAGTGCGTGAAATTTATGCATCCGCCGCGGAAACCCATTAGATTAATCGCTTATTAATCTATAACAAATATTCCACTCAAGAACCGATATACGAGCGTCGCTGTGTGAAATACGGCGGCACGGTATTCAAGTCGTACAGGTTGAAGCAATTTTCAACAAATTTTATTTACACTCGTCAGCGTGTATTAAACAGTTTACCCCTTCACTTGCCATTCCACCTATTTTACATATTTCCAATCAAGTCTTTATTAATTACATCGTTCGCATCGAAATAATCTTCGTTTTGCTTCTGTTTAAAACATATGATTCGTGAATAATGCAATTCTCCAGTTACTTGCACCAATTGTATCATAATCTCGTGTAAATTTTTGTATTATACATCGACTCGTTGTTACACTATAACGCTTTACAAGTTTCAAGGAAAATTTTGTGGTGTACGTGCCACTAAACAGTTTTTTGCTTCGACCACAGGTACTCGACCTTTTCCAGAACATTGGAAACGTGGCACGATTGGCCCAGAAGTCGTAGCAAGACTCATTACGACCTTGGCACACGGCAGGACAAGACGTAGAAGTACGCAGAGCAAAGTGACGCATATAAAAGTGTGAAAGTGAGCAGAAGCTGAGAAAAGTGCAAGCTTGCAGGCCTACTGTTTCGATCTACGATATCCTATTCGCTCGAGAGAAACGTAAGTCGATAAGACAAGTTCGTATCGCTATAAATTGCAATTGTTGGCATGAGAAATCGTTAACCTTTTCCCGAAGCATCGGCTCAAATGGATACAGATCCTTCTTATCCAATTTGGCAGATTTTGTACATGTGCGATAATGATGATTCAGTTCAGAAAGGGTTAACTTGAATGAATATTTTTTATTGCTGATCTGAAAAGGAAGCACTTATCGTTATGCCTGCTTATTAGCAATAGTTCATTAAGGGATAGCGGTTTATTTGTGACACAGCGAAAAAATTGGGGTGATTTTATTGTACGTCGATTTATAAGCATCATTCACGCATAAATGCAAGTATTAGTATTTGGAAGTTGACACAGCGGCCGAACGAAAGTAATCGATGCAGTAAATTCAATACACATAGCGTATTTACGCAACAGCGATAAGTGCTTCCCATTTTGTTGTGGATTGTTCGAGATACTAGACTCGAAACGCCGCTAACTATTGTTACACACCGTAAATTACAACTGTCGAGCATATGTGCCGCGTAAAACCAGAGGAAATAGTAGCCTTTGTTAAGGGAAGCGGTAAAAAAGAGTATATTTTTCAATTGTTTTAGTAATTCTAGAAGCATGCGTAACTATTCCAACTTTTTAAAAGTTGATTTAGTAAAATAAATGACGCTCAAAGTAAAAATGTACAATGAGTAGAATAGTAATAATGAATTTGCACTTCTTACAAATTTTTCATATCAATTGTGCATGTATTTGGAAAACGGTGGTCTGTGAAATAAATTCTCTCTTTCTCTCTGTTTATTTTTTATTTTAGCAAGGAACATTCGGCTGCGCTACGTGTGTGTTTTGTTTATATTCTATGGAAACATTTGCCTAAATAAAAGTTTCTGTTGAGTAACGACGAATTGAAAATATTTCTATAGCTTTAAAGCCATCAAATTTTGTGTTAGTTTTAGTTGATATTCTTGCATTTTTACGGAGTATAAGAGAACAATAGATTGTTCACGTATCGTTTAACACGTTCGATGATCGAAGTGGATGATTTAGAGAAGATTAGATTCACAGACCTCTCGTCCATTTACAAATTGCACATTATTGCTCGATAGTACAATGACTTTATCGGTTTTGTCATTAGCTGAACTTCTATTTCATGTTGCGATGCAGAGGGGAGAGAGACACACTTTGATTTTCTCTCCCGGATATTACTATGAATACAATATTAACTGAACCGTGATACCACAAAACTAAACAGAGGAATTGGATAGTTTATAGAGAAAATCGATTGCAAGAAATTTCTTGCGAAAGAGAAAATCATAACTATTGCCAATGGCATAATTTCATAAATTATCAATTATAAATCGCTATAACAAAACCCCCAAATTTTCCACTATTTTGCAAAAAAAGAAAATATTTCATTGAATTACAATATCGCAGTTAGTGTCTTTCCTCGAAATGGAGGTTGTCACAAAAGCATTTCGAAAACTCCCTGATTGTTCTTCGTTGTCCCTGTTCGTTTATGTATCGCGATTTCTCTACGTGTAGCTCTTACTCTCTAAAATCCAACGTGTTAGTATGGTTTACTTTGAAAAAAGCTTTCGTGAAAGCTTGTGCTTGGATAAACCTGAAAGCAGCACGGCGGGCGCGCAGTCATCTTTCAGGACTAGCTCGCCAGCAAAATTGCCAAATGGTGTTTCTCGTTTCGACGCCCGCGGCTGCAAAAAGCGATACGTTTGGATTGAAATGATCCATTGTATTGCTTTGTATGCGAACGCTGTGCGCCATAGCAAATATCACTCGTCCCTACATAATTTCGTTTCGCTGGGAATAATGATGTGGTGCCATGTCTGTTATTTCTTGTCTGATCCATAATTTTGTAATATCGCAAGAAAATAAGAAACGGAAATGGAATTGCGTGTGTTTCGTGTTAAATGTTTGAACAGCAACTCGCGTGCCTCAGTGCATTGTTAAATTATGCGCACACGTGTTTACTTTATTCTTCCGGCAACTTCTGAATTTTTTTCAAAAATTATCTTTCCCGTTTTTGTTTGTTAAGTTAACCATTGTAGTCTCAATACTCCAATACCGCAATTAAAAGATCGAGGTGCACGACTCAGTAAAGAAGATGTACGAATGGGGTAAACCCATAAGGGAATAAGGACAGAGGGTAGGATAAAATGCTGGGTAAATAAATATAAAGAAGCGGCGTGAATAAGGCATGGGAGAAGCGTGCGCAAAAGGAAATAAAGATGGAGAAAAATATAGAATAGTCGGGGGTAAGGGACAGTAGAAAAGTGAAGTAGACGATGAGAATGAAGGGGAGGAGAAAGAGGGAAGAATCCCGAAACCCAACGGAGTTCCTGGCACCGCGAAAAATAGGTCTCCGGAGCCCTCTTACTATTTCCGACTTACGAGCGACATTACAGACATATCCCGCATAACACAACTGTGACCAGAAGTCGCGGATAATCGAGAACAGTTCTACAGTTAGACAGTTGCGCGTTGTTTGTTAATAATTGGAAAGATTAATCGTAACAGTCGACATTTATCTATGTTATTGAATTCAATTAGGCCTCGGATTTCATCAATCAACCTTATAAAACATTGATTTTATGTTTTTTATTTAGTTCCACTATCTAATTTCATTTTTAATTAATTTCGATTCCAATTATTAATTGCACCGGGATCGCCTATCATTCTTCTCCTCGACTGTTCCACATTTTCATTCAACAACCGTATAAGATTCGCAATAATTTTCATGATAAATCCATGCATTCCGTGCTTCCATTAATCGCGTCGGTATTTCGAGTGTATTAATTTTTAACTCATTGCGGCGACGGTGATGGATTAACTGAAAACCACGCGTTCATATATCGCGCGTTTAATTGGACATCGAAGCCTTCCAACTGTGAAGCAATAAATTGTCTGGTGGGCGTGAATGATGGGCACGTAAAATTTTAATCCCCTTATGATGATCGTTTTGACGCAGCATTAAGCGGGACAAGATTATTACAAGCGTCGATGATCGAAATTGTTAAGCATCGTTATTAATGGCCCTCATTCGAGGCCGAGATGGATCGCGGATCCTTCGAAACCTGTCAATGGAATAAAAAATAATATTCGTTTCACGGAACGGACAATTCATTGGCGAATGATCGTGTTTCAACAGAAGCTTTACGTTTCTGCTCTGTTAGGTAGGAATATTTTATGGGCAGAAAGATATACATACACCGTTTAAATACATTTATTTTCACGTACATTTGCACATTCGTTCGATTCATATAAAAACTGCACGTTTTAATTCTCTATTTATCGAGTATAAATACAGAGGGCAGAGAGGTATCGTATTATATCGTTACAGGTAAAGATTGCCTTCGCGAAACTTTCATCTTGTATGTAAACGCGCATACTACCTGACACATTGACAGGTTACGCAGATTTCTTCCCCTACGAAACTGTTCTACATTTCATCTTCTTGACATGTAAAATATTTAAAATATCCAGAACACTCGAATAAGCGAACGCAACGGAGCGATCCGCGAAGAGGATTCGTTTCCGTTGGGACTCTGTGTGTACGTAAAAAGAAAAGTAGAACGCATCGTTTTAATCATTCTACATATAATATCGAGAAGCGTGAACGCATAAAAAAAAATACAACAATGATCGATTATTGCATCCGATTCGTTCTATGAACTCTTCTTCATCTAACTTTCATAAAGAAAGTAATTAATCCAAGTTGCACACCTTCTAATTCTAATTAATTACACACGTATCGTCTCTCGACCAAACTTTAGCACTACGAATATCAGCTGTCTCTAATCTTAACTGGCCTGTTCAGGTTCCACCAAGTCACGGCTAACATTTATCTCCGCTCCTTTTGCTTAACGGTATCATCAGTTATTTAAGCGCCCGCGCACCGTTCATCAAATCCGTGCCGGAGTGATAGCGCGGCCTCGCGTGGGCGGAGCGGCTGAAACAACCCCGGCGATATAGGGTCTGCTCGATTTTACGCAATGCATTTTAATCGCGGATTTAAGCGTTACGAGTTTCTGAAACCGAGACTTATCTCGCGAAGTCGAAAGTTTCGCTTTGTCCAAAGAAGGAAACTCTTCGATCTCACTTTTCTCATTGACCATCTTCTCTCTTTCTCTTACAATCGCTCTGGATCAATTTTTCTCCATTATCTTCTGTGTACTTAGGGTGAGTTGCCCAAATACGGAATACTGTTTACTTCATGTACACATTTTACTCGTTTGCAATGATTTACACAAAGTTCAATACAGTGGCTTCCAACATTTGTTATTCTTTCGACGACTGTGGCCAAAGAGAAAGCGAGTGGCGGGGATAACTTTCCGTCACTAACATGTAGATCGAAATATCGTCGCTTATCGAGGATGTATTCATATTTGGACTGTATTTCATATTAAGCACGCAGTCCATATTCAGGATAATGGCCCTATATATACGGCAAGAAACAGTATTTCGTATACTTCTTTAGTGGACGATCTTCATTCGCAGCTCATAATTAAAGTCCGGGGACAGCGAGTATTTTCTATTAACATTCCTCTGGCTAACCCAGCGTAGCCAAAATGACCGCAGTCAGTACGGTATGTTGTACCATGGCCATTTCACGTAGTAGACACATTTCTGAGCAACGGGAATGTCAGGACGCTGCCTTCTTCTATCCCTGGACCATCCCCTATTATACATATAGAGAGGAATACTTAATTTTCACGCTCGATTTGCCTTCGCGTTCGCGGCAACTTCCAAAGTATTTAAATCTATTTAGTCGATCGCTGGAATGGGAATTGGATGGAGTTTGTAAAGAATTTTCTGCTCGTATTCGAATTTCATTATTATAAATCAGTAATCCTTTTCCTATGATGCTTAATTTGAGAACGAAGAATTAAAATGATTAAGTTACTGTGGTTACAAGTAATAACAGCCAATTTTACTTACTTAATCATTTCGCTGTTAGGGTTAATAATAATACTTTGACTTAAATTAGGTGTATTGTTAATGAACGACAGTTGTGTTAATTAAGCAAAATTTGGTAGAAAGTTGCTCGATTACGTCGCCACTACTTCGAGCTTGTGCTTTAGGCGACGTAGACTGGCTTATTAGTTAGATATATTTGTCTAACATTTTTTAAATGACCAGACTGAGTATAACTATTTCGAATAAATATAGGGAAATAGGTCGGACATCTTTCTATGCTCACCCAACGTGAAAGTACAAAATGTGTAGCAAAGTCTGCATATTTCGCACCTCGATAGTTGCTGTCGCTCGACACGTGAGCGTGACACTTGCCTCACTACCGATCTATTCGCTTATCGAGCTATAAATTTGATTCGCTTTGAAGCGTGTCCTGGTCTGAAATATCTCTGACACGAACAGCGATACAATCCATGCATAAGCAGACAGTGGTAGAGTTCTAGTTTCAGGGAATACAAGTTTCAAAATGGAAAATAAAATTGAATCAATTCAAAGTTAATTTATGTGAAACTGCATTTTATTCTCGACTTTGTAACAACTGCTAATATCCAGAATTTACTCATACTCGTATTTATTCAATTTCCAATATCACACAGAGCTTGTTTCGTTTAACAATTTGTGTCATATTATTAATATCATCGTCTATTTGATCTTCGTATAAACAAAGTGAAATAAAATTAATGTCATCAGCCGGAAACGATTCTGTTTGTCAGTACATTATATTCCATCATCAACTGTATTAAGTACGACAATTATTAAGTAATAATTGATGGGTAAAAATCACTGAGTGTCCTGAAAACAACTTAATTATTATTTAACACACAAAATCCACGTGAAGTGACGATGTTAAGCCAGCCACAAAATACAGGGAAGCTCTCGTTATTTATACAGCTGTGTCGGGAAATGATGGGGAAGTTTGAAAGTAGAAGCAAGCTTTGCTACCTCGGGGCTCTGTATTAATAAGTGCCATCGTTAGCGGAATAAACCGTGCGGATTCGCAACTTATCGAGTTCCCGTAGTATCCCCCTAAATAATCAGAATTTCGTGCATTCACATTGCTGCCTTCACCTGTCGTGTTTATCCAGCTATTGTGCGATTCTGAAACGCGGGGATGAACGCACCGGCATCCGTAATTATTTATGCGAACGTCCGGAACTCCGTTTCGCCTTGGCTCTACTTTCTTCCGCTGTCTGGCATTAGTTTCTCGGTGCCGTAAGAATACCACGGTATTTTAACGAGATGTCTCCCTTAAAAAGTTTCCCCCATTAAAAGTGTGTAATTGCGAGTCTTCCCTTGTTTGTTGCAAACGCGGATTCGAAAACATATTTAGCTTCCTAATTGGAATTATATTTATCCTTATTTTGTTCGACGAGGATTTCGATATTTTAGGCATTTTTTATTAAGTAAGGTCGGTTTAAGTGTATTCAGAGTATAATCAACGTTCGAAGGTAGACATGTGACACTTGATTCTCCCGGAAATGCATTTCCGTCGATCGATTAAAGAGCTAACACGAATCTCGTTCTCATGTAACATTTCTTACCGGCGACATTTCACGACCTTTCGAAACGTGGACGACGAATAATATCTTAAAACTGTAGGCGAACCGAGTACATCTCGGTGCAAAGAGGATTTGCAAACTCGAATGAAAGTTTCCCCAGCTCTGTCCCGCGGATCTCGACATTGATCTTCCGAGAAAAGTTTCGCCCGGTGATTCGAGATTCCGTCGGAAACCGATAGGCAAGAGTTACATGCACGCTGCTCGATGGATAGTTAAAATCAATTACAGGGGGATAGACGTTTGTTATTGGACGAAACTTTGATTTGATATTGGCTCCACTTCCGACGAATCCAAGTTGAAAGTATCAACTTTCTTCAGTAGAATGGAGCTTCCTTAGAAAGCACTACATTGTTATCTGTTGGAATCGAAACGCGGAGGATTTAAATGCATTGATTTATATCAAAACGACGGCAACTAAGTTATAGTAGAATGCAATATTAGAAAAAGCTTTTCGGTACCAGTTCTTTGAAAGTGGAATGGAAAGCATTGCTTGTCTAATTATTATTAATACATGAACTTTTTTAATTTACTTCCAAGCAAATACATCGAAAGAATACTGCGTAGTTACATTTCCACTTAATTTTTGATCGATCGTCCATCGGCTTATCATCCCAGAGAATTTGGCCCCGGTTGATTATTCATACCCGCCGGAAAACCCCAGTATTCGCATTAACTCGAATACACCAAACTTTCGAGAAATTCTCACTTAAGCATACGAACGCTTCGCTGCAACGCTTTCCGAATAACATCGGATAGAATGCTGGTTCAGCGTTTAGTGCATATAAAGTTAAACACTCGTCTTAACACCGCGATAACGATCGTAGTTTTATAATTGGGTAACCGTGATATCGTTGCATTATAAACCGCAACAAACAGGAACATTTATTTTTTCCAAAATGAATCCCTCACGAATTAGTCCAGCCTGTACATTCGTTCTGGGAGTTTCACGAAGCTGGGAACCTTTCTAACTACACTCGAACGTGTTTTCGGGGACGATTAGCAAGGAACTCACAACCGGTACAGCAATGAAGTCTCGTTGGCAAATGTAAAAGTATATAAAAGTATACAATACGTGTAATATCAGTTTAGAGGTGCATATTCAAAAATTCGGATGGGGGGTGTTGCTTCGATGCTCTTTCACGAACGGGTGCCTCCTTATAATTTCGACATATGCCCAGAATTGTTTAAAATCGTGGTACTCCAGACAAGGCACATATCCCGTATTAGGGCAAAACCTATCCTACATTTGTGCGCGACATCGAGTCGAGGCTGCGTTTGCGGAGGGAACGTAAGGAAAGCGCAAGGGACGATCGGCGGGAAAAACATCTCGGTGGAGTAGAGATACACCGTTTACTTAAGCGCTCTTGAGATATCGAAAATGGTATGTACACACTATCGATTGCTTTTACCATGTTATACACAGTGGAGGCGCGCTAGGGTGCACAGGCCGAATGCCTTCGATACCTCAGGGAGCCGGACAGTTATTGGTACTTAAAAGAAGAGCATCGGAGAACCATAAACTTGTTGGCGGATGGGGAAGCGTGTAGGTTTTCCGAGTGAGTAAAGGTGATTGTGCAGGAGAAGATGTCTTCGGGTTGCGCAAGGTGCATCTGCATTTAAAGTGGCTGCGCCTGGCAGCCACTCTTCCTCCGTCAAGTCAGAATCACGCGTGCCTTTCTACTACGTGTGTTCGGTGTATCTGCATTCCTTCGTGGAATTTCGTTCGCGTAATTTCGTTCCCTTCCTTTTCTCCCGCTGCCGCTTGGAACGGTTGTATTTTCCCGTATTGGATATAAGACTTGCTTCTTTTGTGGCCTCCGCTGGAATATTTTCCTTCCGGAATTTCTCGGATTCGCTGATACGCCAGGAAGACGTACCCCACTTGCTTGCTTCAACGATTAGGAGACGAGCATTGTTATACTGTTTTTAATCTCCTGCAATTTCATTGGTTTGTTAAGCAATTTTTCTTACAAATTGCTGTTTCTCCTTTTTTCTTAATGCTCCAACGATAGTTTTGTTTTATTATCAGAGCATTTGTTGTAATACAAATTGTGTTACAGTTACTCTGTACCAATGAATAATTCTTCTTCTGCCAATGCTCACTTTTTTACTTTAGCAAGTTTGGTTCGAAACGATTCTTCAGGTGTTTCTAACTGATGCGCTCCTTGCAACCCTCCAGGGAGACGTCTGCATTGATTGCAGCTTGGGACACTACGGTTAATTAAAGCTATAAATTAAACACTGCGTACTTTTGAACATACATTGGCAAATGTATTGCCTTAGGACTTCGATATTGGCAGAGATAGAAGATTACGTGCAATTGGATTTAGAACCTCCCTCCATTCTTTCCACCCATAATAAATCTAATAAACTCTAAATTATTTTTCCATTTGCGTATCATCGTGCGTAATTCCATTTCTCGGTACATAGTACTTTCATCAATAATCAATTTGTATCTATCAATTAATTGTTTCCTCGCATGAAAACGTGACGTATACACACTGTAATTTTTAATTAATCCCAAAAATGCAATCAATAGAATCGCATAGTTTCCAAGGTATCTTTGCATCCTACCTGGTTGTATTGAAAAAGAGATTACCATCAATTTACTTAATCCCTCCAGCCATACGTCCTTTAATACGTTCGAAAAAGCTTGAATAGCCTTGTGCAACGAAAAGAAGTCACTCGACGAGTTTATACACCCTATGCCGCGACATTTTTACGTTTGCTAATCCTGCAAGCGTAGCGGGAAGCTGCGAAAGGCGGACAAAATTGTTGCAGAGTTGAACACCGAGACTGCGCCAGCAGCTAAGCCGTGGCTATAACGCAAGAAGGAAGGGTTCCATTGTTTGTATTCCCATGTGTGTACGGTTCCTTGAAAAGCCCACGCCCATAATTTTAACGTTTTTGCTGCTCCTCTTCTTCTCCTTTTTTTTCCACCCACACTTCTATCTGTTCTCTCCTCCCCGTCTCCCCGTTCCTCTCTAGCCTTTATCATTCGTGACCAGGATGAAAGCGCCGACCGCATGAAAGCCCACCTTTTTGCCCGGAGAAATAAAAATTACCATGTCAGACATAAACCGCCAGCTTTCTCCCCCGTTTTCCCTATTTCTCACCCCCTCTTCTGTTTCTTTGCCATATCCTTCGCCCACTTTCTCCGTATCTCTTCCTCTACACCCTTTCGCTCGTCCTCTTCAGAGGAACAAAGCTTCTCCCGCGGAGCTTTATTAACGCGGTATTCAAACCGCGACGAGCGCAAGGATTTTCAGTCTCATGCACCAGCTTTGAATTATAAATAATATTCGCATATACGTTGCACAAGTTTCTACGACCCTCAAGGGAAGTGTTCAACCGATGCCTCGTCATTGATACTCATTTCCTGCATGTAAAACGCTCTCTCTTTTATTGAAAAATGTTTGCTAACTTGAAATTACAAGCTGGTTAAAAGGGGAATAGGCAAGAAGTTACGGTTCTTTCGATTTTTTATATTTAACAGTGAAATTATTGACAGAACTAACAAGAGAGCCCTGCGCTTTCAACGTCCCGAGACAATTTAGAGTTTCCTTAATTCCGGTGTTCCCGCTCGCCGTGGATATTTCGTACGATTTTTCTTCGTTCCACGCATTCCGAAAATGGATAGATTATGAAACGAGAACTGTCGCGTAATTTAAAGTTATGGAGACTGAGCCGACTATACCTTCGTGCCTGATTTGAAATTGCTTCTCCCTAGAAATCCCATCGCAATTTCTTCTGTGAAAAGTCAAACGGTATTATACTCCAGAGAAGAGCTCACGTAAAATTTAATTGATTCGAATAAGACATAAAGGAAAGAGATCAACAAAAAAATGCACATTGAATGTCTTTTACAATGGTGTCCGAATCAACTAATGAATCAATGCAAAATTGATATTATATGCAAGGTGTTCCGTTCAGACGAGAATGGTTGGATATTTCATGGAGGCTTGAAGTCATGAAAACAATGTTCCTATAGCATCTAAAAAAATGCACATTGAATATCTTGTTTAATATTGTTTAAATCAAAGTAAGTGATGTAACTTTGCAGCATAATACTTTAGATGTATTTACCAGGAAGAAAATTAACAAAGTTTCTGTATTAATAATCAGGCAAACAATATTGTGCAAAGACTCTACTTTGCTCTTTCAAAGAACTAATCCCAAAAAGCTTGTTCAGTATTTCATTCTACTATCATTTAATTGCTGTCGTTTTAATATAAATTGGTGCAATTCAATCAGTTTGTTAAACCTGTGTTTTACGAGTCTTCTTCTTGCTTTATTTCAACTCAATCGTCACAGGCTTTTGCCCGCGCGAAAATCTGCGGAAAACTTGGTAAACTCCAAGTCTTGCGAGATCCATTAATACTCGTGTAAATTTTTAACGGGCATCTTTTATCTTGCTTGCCAAGAATATGTAGCGAATTTAACGGCTAATGAACTTTTATGCGCGTCTAGAAATGAATTCCTTCTCACGAAAACTTCAGTAAACGAATGCTGTCTGGCACTCAATTATGTTTGCAAACAATATTTTCAAGAGCATTATATTCTGTCTAGTAGTTTTACAAAGTCCCCCGGGGATAGTGTGCAGTTTTTACTCGTTCAAACTTTAACAATAAGAAGTGGAGGCAATTTCGTGAATATGTTAGCGCAATAGTGTTTAAATCCAACCCAATTTATCGAAGCCTCGAACAGTTGGCTAGAGAAGAATATTTCTCTATTGGTTTTTTCTCAAACATAGATATTTATTTACTTTTATGTCCTCAAGTATTCAGAATAAATGATAACAGTAACAGACCATTTTTAGAAGCACAAATCGATATTCCAGCTGACTAAATCTTTAAACGATATCTTTAATAGAGTCAATTTGAGAAACAGGTTCCAAGTGTCGAGCTAATAAAGAGCAGAGTTTAATCGCGCGTCCATTCGGCGCGCACCTCCACTGAACTACGGTTGGGGGCGGAACGACGATGGAAAATAAGGGCGGCAGGGGTTGAACAGAGGTACTCGAGGTACCACGTGCACCGCCTAGGTGAGAACCGGAGCTTAACACTTGACTGAATCGAGTTTTCTTTCCCGGACGAGGGAACGCGGTGCCTTTTCGCTTCTGTTTTCCAGCCGATGTTTCTTATCCGTCCCGCCTCTCCATCGACTGTCTTCTTCGTTTTCGCCCACTGTCTCGCGACTACTTGCTCACGGGAATCTATGAATATTTCAACGGTCGTGCCTGGATTGCACGTTAAATCGTGAATATATGGGTGGGTACATATGCTTGTATAATGTATAAACACGGCGGGCTCTGATTTCACTCGTTGCATGAATTACACGCCAAAGACAACACGATTCGGGGCGGATCGCTGAATGCTTGAGTGCAGTTTAGTCGGATATTGGATCACTTGAACATTAGTTGATTTAAAAAAATATTCTGAAAGACATTCAATGTGCATTTTCTTTAATATTCATTACAATTTAAATGATCCAAACAATTGGTTTATCGAGCGAACTCGATGCCTCCACTAGTTAATTGACTTCCCATTTTTTTTGTTTGTTCTATCAGAATGTCTCTATCGACATGTGGGCGATGGTTGATTCTTCGTTTGATTTTCTCGTTCACTCGATTGAATTTCAGTTCGTTTGGTATAGAGGTTTTTTATGTACTACGTAGAAATTGCTTTGTGGCGATGAGTTGTGGACTGGAAGGGGTGCAATCGCCTTAAAAGTGCTTCATAAAAGAGTCATCGTTAGCTGGATGACCCTACATTCACCGACCCATAATGTATCCCCTCTTCATAGACACTCATCATACAAATTACACCGCATGACGTGCTTTACTATTTTATTAATTCCATATAGCGATGAAGGGAATTGCTATCTTTTTTCTCGCGAGTAATCGTTTCGATTGCTTCTCTATGTGGCCGTAACCGCGTTTCCAGAACAAGTTAAAAGGCATCACAATTGTAATACACATTTGATCAAACATACATAAATGAAGAATAATGAATCGCAATTGAAAAAGCAATTGAAAAGCACTGAATAAGATTAATGTAATACGATAAAAAACACAATAGGAGTATCGTACATGAAGGAACCTCGTTCGCGGATTAAAATTCAAAGAAAAGTCTACTTAGCTTTCACGTTTGATATAGAATATACGTTCTAGAGCATTCGCGATTGTAATTTGTAACAGTGCAGCCGACAGCAGCGGACACGATCATAATACGATTCGTTGTACCAGCTCGTGTTATCTCATAAGACCAATTTGCGAAACGGAACAATCGTAATCGACACGGAATTTATTCCACCGGGGAATTATGTGGCTCGATAGCACCGACACACACTATTACCACCATCGTTTTATGAGCGCTCCCGCCGCCCAGCTGTAACGCGCGCTTTATTATAATTACCGCTGAATGCACGCAAGAAAATTGCAACAAAATCGACCACCGATTAATTACGATCTGTTATCCATTGTATTAACGCGAGCAGAGTACAGTTAACGTGCTTTACTTAACCTATCAACTTAATAAATGCTAAAATCAAATTAGGGGAATACGGGGTAGAACTGGGCACGCAGGTGAAACCAGGTACCATTGTATTTCTAAAATCAGAGCCGCAATATGTAGTCCACGTACAGCGTGTTACATTCAGGCGGAGTTTAATCATTTCGAGTTGAAAAGTTTCAGTGCTGTGCCAGTGAAGTGACTTCCCTTTACCACTTGAACTAAAAGAACTTGCTATGATCATTACTGAGCTTTCCTTGCACAGGCAGAGATTTGCGCGTATCTGGCCGCGAGTTTCGCAGGCCGCCGCTGTGCCAAGTATAAATTACCCCCTTTGTGTATCTTCCGGGGTTGTGTAACAGGTTGTTGTTGGCAATGTTGGATACGCAACGGACGACTTTGGGCGTTGCCCACAAGAAAGGAGAAACCGGCTGCCACCGGATACGAAACGCAGTTTCGTCCGATTGCCTTATCGTGCAACAGCAACCACGTGTAATTAGAATTGGACAGCTTCTATGTGTCGCAGTGAAACGCGAAAATGAAACGAACGGGACAGAGGGTAACGATGGCTGACTGAATGAAATGCACGCGATTACGGTTCGATATCGATCTACGAATGTATGGGAAAATGATCTCGCCACGCAAAACCAGAAGCCGCTTTAACGAGCTCTCTGGCCCGCGTAGATAGCTATGCAAAATACGTTTCCTCGCCGCGGTCGAAACTTCGCGCGCGCAGGAATGGTTCCGGGACAAATTGACTTTGATATGAGCAGGAATAAAGCTGAGCGAAGGGGCGAAGGAATAAAGGTGGGTGTAAAAAAAGCTGAGTCCACTGGTTCCCCAGAAAAGTTATACGATGAGAATCTCTGGGAAAATTGGCGGACCGCTCGCGCATTCCTTCTGCAACCAAATCTTCAGCGGTCTCATCTCCTGCACACGTTAGAAGAAGATCGGAAAGTTCTTTTCTTCGAGGCTATTGCAACTCTTCTGTTTTTATCTCCTGATATTGATTGATCCGTAAATGACGACTTCTTATTATCGATCCCTCGTTTCCCCTCACCTTGTATCTTCCAAATGGTTTTCATTTTCGATAGTTCTTTTGCGTTCCCTCCGCGGTGTCGAGTTGTATCGAATTCACGGCTCGTTAACCGAAAAAGACTGGTTAATTTCAATTGTTCCGTCGGGCGCTTCAATTCCACGGAAAAACGTGGTCGAGCCAGCGTTCTATCCTCCTCTGATCTTGTCGCTGATATGTTCAGAATTCGAAACGCGCTTTGATCAATGTACCTGTTACGCTATGAAGAATTTACAGCATCGGCGAAACAAATGCGTTTCCGCGAGCAGCCGTGGAAATGAACACGAACGGTTTATAGCACGCCGTTAATGCTGCACACAATCATTTACGGGGCGGTTGTCTATAGGACAGTCTCTTTAAAACGCACTTCGTTGGATTTTCGAATTACCGGCGCACTTTACAGAATCCAAATAGCGGTGAAATAGCATTACCGAATGCTTCGAGTACCGCGAAATGTTGCCGCGAACACGCGTTCGCTTTGTGCGAGCAACAAAATGGATATTCCACGTGCGCGAGTTAGAAGAAGTTATTCGAATGAAAATTTTCCTCCTCGAAAATAGTTTGCGATATAATACTTGAGCTATCGATCGCAGGCTATTTCCGCCTTACGGTTTGCATACACGATTCTATAATCAATGTAAATAAATAATCAAGGAGGAGATAGTAATTAATTTGCTACGGCATCGTTAAAAAATAGTTCGTGGGAGTTTATTGACTTTTATATGCATGTTGAGAGTCGATTGACTTACGTAAATCAGCATTTGCATTTTTCCCGCAATTCCGAGTCGGCCGTTATCTAAAATTCGCGGCGGTCGAAATTATCCCTGGAAGCGTGAAGAAGCTAAAAAGGGTTATGAAATCATGGAAGATCTAAAATAAACAGCGCGGTGTGTGCTTTGCTTAAAAATAGAGAATTCAGCAGAAAATAGGAACATGAGATAAGCCACTCCTGCAGATGGCCGACGATTTATGCAAGCAAAATAATAAAAGCTTTTGAAGTAGGGAAACGATTATACAGTTTGTATAGAGAATCAACGAGGCAAATTGAAAAATCTATTTTAATGCCTAGATTCTCGGCTACGGAGTATAGAATAATACAGTGAAAATTGCGAAGAAATGAAAAATCTATTCGCTGCCATTGTTCCCGAATCAGAAGAAAACAAGAATTGGATCTTTCCCTCATCGGGCATCAGTTCGTTGCCCCTAGTCTTTGGCCACCCATTTGATCGATAGAGAGACATTAATCTTCTTAACAAAATCTCACCTTAATTGCAAATTACCGAGGAGGGTCACGCCGGCGTGTAATTCAATCCCGATATTTGGCCACAAAAGTGGCGATTCATCGGCTTCCTGCCGTCAAAGTATATACAGTGACTCCCGAAAATATTCGGACACGCTTCGAAGCAGAATAACTTTTTTGTAATAGGACCAAAGGACTTGAGCTTTTGCAAAAAGATAGAAGGACTAGTTTACTAGATATACTTTATAAATTCCAATTTTCTCAGAGCGACGAAAACAAGGCATCTAGTAAACTAGTGCTATCTCTTTGCAAATGCTCAAGTCCTTTGGCCCGATTACAAGAAAGTTATTCTGTTTTGCAGATTGTCCAAATGTTATCGGGAATCACCGTAGATTGCAGATCAAAGGAGTAACGTGCAACCATCTCATTTCTCGTAATAAATCATTTGTATCGTGCAACTAGACGCGCTATTTAATACGAAACGGAGATACATACCTACATGTAAGACTCGTACAGTCGAGAATCAGTAATTTCAAGCCTCCCGTTACAGCAGGCTTAATTAGTACGTTGAAGCTTTGCAAGCAACGAGTCTTTTTACTGCATATTAGGCGGGAGCAAAAGCACCACGACCTGCCACGGTCTATCCACTTCTTTTTTTGAGGGTGGAATGCGGTATTAGCGCTGTTTCGCCAAGGCACCCTTCAATTTAACCCCTTTCATTTAAAGCATGCACTCGTCGACCCACGATTTTGTCGTTAAGAGAAATTCTCGTCGAAGGAAATTAGCCTAATTTGAAGAAATGAAGAACAATGTTTATTTATTCATTCATTCATTTTAAAGAAATTGGGGTATGTTCAAAATGTGGTTTAACTTGTAATCTTTCAACTTTCACTCTCCGATGTTCTTAGAATATGTGGCACGTGATATATTTCATAACTTTAATAACAAGTAATGGCAACTAATTCATACAATAATCTTATGTGTGCTACTGTGCTTCAGAGTAGCACATGGTGGGCAACCTTATAGTAGTAGCATTTCTAAGACTCTTAGTCCCTCAGAAGTCCCGTAAGCTCTGTGCACGGATATTTAGGTAATGAACGTTAACATACTCGCGTTAATTACTGTTTGTAATCACCTTCGCCGCAGCCGTTTCTCCGAGTTTTCTTGGGGTGTTCCAGTTGGAACTACCCTCTGCTAGATACCTATTACGGTAGGGAAAAAATGGGAGTAAAAATGTATATCAGGATTTTGTTGAAAACGATTTGCAATGTTTATCTTGCGAACTTCTTGTGCAATTGTGTATTTGCAAGCGTACCTTGCATATTATTCCATATATCCACAAGTGTATACGAGTATTAATTGTTGCACGTGGAAAAAGTAAATGGCGAACGGTCTCGAACATCGACGACTCGTAACATCCTGGCATCCGACCGGACGACGGGATGCGGCAGTTACGAGGAAGAAACATGTTTCACGGATTAATAGCCGGCGTACACGTTACCATCGGGATAATTAACATACCGTATTTACATAGACATTAGACAAACAGTTGATTGGAAAGATATAGGCGCGTCTCGACGTCGTATAGGGTGGCCGACGGTCGTAAGGGAGGGTTAGCGTGCCGTTGTAAATACAGGCCGTATTCTAGCAGATAGGGGCGTGATTCATGGAGGACAGGCGCCACGATCTATAGATCTAGCCCGATACCGAGACATCTCCCACCCACTGTGCACCCTCTACCCCCGTCGACAATCCTAAACCAAGGCTTTTCCTCATGCACGCAAACAGTCCATACGTTTCACCTGGATAAGGCGCGTCCGTAATGTATGGAATCTTTCAAGGAGTTAATGAACGGGCTAACGGACTGAGGGTGTAATGGAAAACTTTCGTTCAAGGGTCGATTAAACAGTAATTTTTTGACTGTCCATTTTTCTCCTCTAAGAAAACAGTTATAGAATGATGTGCATTTGATGGATCTTCTATTTCACGAATATTCGTATAAGAAGGGAACTTCTATTCTCTCGGGGACGGAAAGAAGTTCTGAAGTTCTTAGGAGTAAAAGTTCTTTCTAGCAGATTTACTGTTGATAGTGATAATGTTTCATCTTGTTATCGATGAAAGATTTTCAAGACCATTTCTTAGTCAACTAGCATTAGCACTTTACGATGTTCCTTCTACACAAGTTAGCGTGGAACGAGCATTTACTGCTTTGAAATTTATTCTTAGTGACCTAAGAACAAGTATTAATGAAAGTACTTTGGAAAATGTATTACAGATAGAGCTAAACACTGAACGTATAAGTAAATAATACCGTTTGTTTTTCTCTCAGTGCAAGAGTACAATGAATAATTGTATAAAAATCAAGCCTTGAATTTCAATTGCAAAGATATCGTGACGCGTTTAATTTACTAATTGTTAAGAATAAGAATGGATCGAATAAGCCCGGCATGCCCAAAGCTTCCTATAATCTTTCTCATCAGAGCACAAGTGGGTTATTGTCTTTCTTTAATTTAGCGAATCAGTAATTTGTCTGATACATTTGTGCGCGGTATGTTAATTATCTTGATGGTAACGTGCTCTTCGACTATTAATCCAGGGACGTGTTTCCTCCTCGTACTACCATTATTGTCTTTAGCAGAGATTGCATGACCGGTGGTTGAATTAAAGAATCGCATTATCTTGCAAGGCTTGTTGCATGCACACACACACACACAGGCATAATTAATATTACAAACCTATAATAATCATAACTCTTCCAAAGCTTCATTATGCTATTTATTAAATACAATCGCTAAGAATGCTCTGAGCTGAAACTGACTTTTCTTCCACAAGGAATGTTTTGATAACGTTAATGCTTACTCTCGTTAAATGCAGTCGTATTTTGCGAAACAGAACCATTACTGCACCCTGCAACCGCACTGGTTTCTTGCAGTGCACTCATGCAAACTTCATCGAGTATCGATTTTGCAATAACAGGCAGAACTGT
This sequence comes from Holcopasites calliopsidis, assembly GCA_023838395.1. Taxonomy (NCBI): domain Eukaryota; kingdom Metazoa; phylum Arthropoda; class Insecta; order Hymenoptera; family Apidae; genus Holcopasites; species Holcopasites calliopsidis. The sequence continues at coordinate 4,314,259 of JALHAQ010000012.1, read as the reverse complement.
GAAAACCATCTGACGACTCTGCCGATGCTCGTGATATCTAACAGTGGCTTGCTTATAAGGCCAATTTCACCAACGTTCGCCCCTATCTCGAATCGTTAGCAAGAGTCTCTGAACTACGTGTTCCTAATATTAAATATTTAGCTGGTCTCCAAATTTAAATAAATACTTCGTCTTAAATACAGGGAATTCGCCCCAAGTTCCATCAAACTTATAAAAACTCGAGTTTAATCAAGCGAGCAGATCAAATTTACCAACGCTGAGTGTGGGCTGGGGGAGACAGTTTCATGCAAATTGTGCGATGCATTAAAAAGCAGAAGTCGATGCGAGAGATTACGTTTTATAACTACTGTAGATGCAGCGGGATATAACGAGCAGCCCTCGCTTCTGCGTTGCCTGTCTCCGCCTGTTTTACATGGGTTGTATTTCTGAGAGTTTATTTTTTTCTTCCACCCCTTAAGTCCCGTTCTCCATGCGAACACGCTGTGCACGCATTCCCGCGTGCCCGCAACGGTGTCGTTCCTTCTTTTAATGAACGTAGTTTACGCTGCCTTAAATTCCGGCGCGCAGCATTTTTAGATATCCAGGATGTAATTCAAGCGCGACTACAGCTACGCATTGATTAACGAAATAAACATCTTCCACGGCTGAATTCTATTTCCTTCTGTCACGGCAATAAAGACGAATTTTTTCGTGATTAGATTTTCAGGTTTCCACAGATCTTGTCATAGTGGTTGAAAATGTTTTTACAGTAGATTCTCTGTAAGTGACGGTAAATCGGGATACCGAAACGCGTTATGAATAAAAGTCGGTGTGCCCCGAATTTGCTCTTCTCGTTAAACTTTTACTATCCAATGATATTCTTATGACAAAAGTTCAGCCGGACCCGGGCGACGAGGGACGATAAACCAGTGGAGATTAGTAAATTTTAGTTAGCTCATTTTCACGAGCGCTCGTCTTTTTCATCGCGGGGTTACTTCTTTGATGTTCGGGCGAAATTACTTCCCCAAGCCCGGTGGCCGCTATTGTTTTAAGACGTGTAATTTCATGTATCACGATGACAGCCAACAGTGTCGTAACGCAAGCCAAAAGTCTTGTCCTTTTGTTTTCTCAGTGTACTTTTAAATGTTGCCGTTCTTTTGTCGCTGGAAGGGAGCGAGCAAAGAATGCCTAATGAAGCACCACCTTGATCTTACCGGTGGAAAAAGACGACTTTGGAATCGTGTAACGAGACGCTGAGGGCACGCGTCTCAAAGTTAGCCAAGACCCTCCTCTTTCCACCCTTTCTTTACTCAGTTTCAGCTAAATAGAATTTACTTTGTGCAAGCAGAAGTAAACACGAAAGTAAAATTTATCTGTAATTAATTATCCTGTTCGTCGACACTAAAAGAAACAGTGCAGGCTGTTCGACAACAGGTGGGAGAAACTTCAAGGGATGATTGTGTGGTGACATTGAGTAACTCTTTCCTTTGCCAAATTCTGAGTGGTCAATGTTTTTCGTCAATAATTTAAAGACGAAGCCTTAACCAATATTTTGGCAAAGAAAAGTTGTTCAGAATCGTTTCATCAGATCACCCCTTAAAATTTCTTTCACCCGTTGTCGGAACAGCCTTACAATTAACAACAGAATCTACATTCGCTTCGAATCTCCCAGAACTTCTTCAGTAGCGAACGTTTATAAAAAAAAGTGGGTCAAAGGTATAGATGTCCCAATAAAATTCTACTTTTTCATCGCGTTCGTTTCATTTCCTTCTATCTCTTTTTTTTATCTCTCGTCCGAACAGTATGCGGAGTTTTTGCGCAATAAATTCCGCCGCAGACATTCGTCCAGCAAGTTTTCACTTTTTCGAGGGGCAGGGGAGTGAAAGATGTGCGGCCTTTCGGGCGACGGGTGTGACGAAAAACGCGTACGAAATGAAATTGCCGTTGATTAAACGCGAGCAATGTTCGGTTGCAGGTAATTTTTAGCGACACCGAGCGTAAAACAGAATCTGTACCCGAGTTTATTATCAGAAACGCGGCGGCGCGTCGTTTTGTTTGTCCACGGTTTCTGACAGCGCGGAATCGCTGAGCCCGCGAAGAGGCGATCGCGTTTGCCGGATAATGAAAAGTTTAATTGCCTCTAAGCAGGACAACACTAGAATTCGTTGGCAGGGCGAGGGAGAAAACTGTACTTGCTAGCTCTGGAGACACCACTTCCTTGGCACACTTTTATATAAACGAAGAAATCCTGCAGTTTAGTCGCCTTTGTGTTTTCAGACGCGACGATGCCGGAACCTATCTTTGGTGCAATCGTAATTGAATTCGTTTTTGCATCTGTCTTGTGAGGAGGAATCGCGTTGTCGAGCAAAGAATCATAATAATTAACGAATAAACAACCGCAGATAGTAATTGGTCCAACTGCTGGAATTTCCATTATTCTTTCGAATCGTTGTAATTATTTAATTTCGAGCAAATTTTCCTTTTATTTATAAGCAAAACTGATCTTTGAATGCATCGACATTCTTCTTTGGGAAAATTATTATTTTCTCTATAATTTGTAATCCTTTTACACTGGTTCGGACCACGAAAACCTCTCCGCTGGACGAGCAAACGTCGTGCCTAAAACAGAATTCAATTTATACGAGACTTATCGCTTCTTGAGGTTGAGATAAGAGAGACGACCGCCTTTGATGGTCTACCTTAGTATTCACCGCACTATCTTCCCCTTTTTAGTCAAACTTCGGAAAAATCTGATTATCAGCGCGATTTCCCTCCGTGAATTTAATTAATTTGCTCGGGCAAATATTATCTGTGTCTGAGTAAAATCTTTGAATACCGGTTTCCTGAAAAGCGGATTGCTCTGGATTCAAAACAAATTGCACTCTTTTTAACGGAATGCAAATTTCAAGCAATGATTAACTTAAAGGCTCCTGCAATGTTAATATTCTTTTTGTACTAAATATTTCTGCGAATGAATAAATAGGGAAATGGAAGGTAGCAAAGGTATTTTATTGAATGATATAAAGTTGTAGAGGTAGCTGCCGAATGACATGTTTATGAATTAATTCATGTAAGAGTTAGCATTGCCTTATCCAATGCATCACAGATACAACTGCTAACTAACTTGTTACAAAAAAAAGTGGATAACGCGTTTCGCGAGTTTCGGAGAAAGTTATGCATTTTAATCTGGGTAATCCAGCGGAAAGTTTTTCCACGCAATCAGCGGTGGACGCGGATATCTTTCTCCTGCATCAGAGCTATTTGTTGAAAACAAGCGTAATTCGAGGAATTTCTACTTTGAAAAAGATTCAGCTAACGAGAATGAAAATTATTTTGTTTCTTCACGATTGGAAGAATTCTTTTCAATAGAACAAATTGTTTTTGTCAGAAAAGTAGTTGATCGTTTCTTGCAAGTGACACTTTCCTCTCTCAGAATTATTCAATGTCTCTAATAGAAGATTGAAAGTGCCACGAAACTGATACTTTTATACATTTTTTTTAGTTTCCTAAAGTAAGTTACAGCGATTCTGCGGAATATTTGAGAACAGACGGTTGTAAAATATAAAAATGATATTTCCCGTATAGCATGTAAGATCGTAAACACGGGAAATGATTCGCGAAACGTTTAGCCAGGCTCGTAAAACCCGTTCACGTCGACCAGGCTCACGTACGTGTCGGTTTTCATCATTTACCTTATCACTAGAATCCTTTATAGCTCGTGAACAAGCGTTGACCACGTTCGCCACTGTGATAGAGTATCGGATTTGTACCTTAAGTCAAGCAAGCGTAACATATACAATAAGTTACGATATCGCGGTCGTATTTAGTTCTTCTTGCCGTCTGGAGTGTTCAAAAGGTACACGGAGGCCGACACGAAACGGTCCTCGTGCGTTTTATCCTCTGCTGCTATGTTAAGCAGAATTATGCAGCTCATAATATGAGACAACGGTAGCTTCTCTGAATTATGATTCTTTAGCGTGTTAGAGTAGTCCTTAGGTTTATAATTAAACGTTGCTATAAATGTAGATAAGGGGTGGTTTGTTATTTTTATTTATGTTTATGCATCCCTTGATTTAATAAATTATAATCAATTCAATAATTGCACCAGTTGCATCAATTGTATTGATTCAATAATTTAATAATCCTAGGGAAAATTGATTTCACTGTTATTCCACTTTCCGAGATCGTTTATTTCCTCAAGTGGGAGAGCCACCGATCATCATTCATTCCTATGACATTTGAATTATTATTCGTATGAATAATATAGGACACAATATTGATGAAACTAGAGCTTGAAACAAGATTGCCGATCCAAAAAAGAAGCTATACAGATCTGCCTGTTTATGGGAGTGTATAAAACTCGGGCGCAGGGGAAAGGAATTAAATTCATGCAAGACAAATTGAAAGCGCATGATTTATGGTGATAAGAGGGAATATCCGCTCGTATAGTACGGTTTGCAGATCGTATAAAACGGCGGAGAATGGGTCAATATGGAAAATGCAAAGGGAAGGAAGATTGGATGGAAAAAAGCATAGTGTTGGACTCTGTGAATTATGTTTGGGGGGGATAAATAAGCTGCAAAGAGAATCCCGTGGGAAAACATGTGAAATATGATGTCACTAATTATACTTTTGTAACTTTATGAGTTAATCGAAGTAAACTAATTGGATATCAAATTGTCAGGAATACAGTACATGATTCGGATACAAAATTAAATTCAAAATGCTACATTAGAAATGCAAAATGGAGCAAGGTCTGATAAATAGCACTCTGTTATCTAAAAATATCTAAGAAAAATTTATTGTAATATTCATGGGATCCCTGGTTCACCAAAATTGTTCTCATCGCAATTCCAGAAAGTATTTCGTAGAATCACCAATAAATGATGGGTACGTTACAAATTAAGACGCATGTAGCCAGTACTTGAATTTTAATTATGGTTTTAAGAAACACATTAGATCCAGTGCAAGGAAATCAATTATTTTGAAATTAAGAATAATTACCATGACACTATCTTGTAACATTCATGGGATCCCTTCAACAAAATTGGTCTCATCGAAATTCTAGGAAGCATTTCGTACAATCGCAAGTAAATGATGGATACATTACACCTTTCAAATCGAGCGTACAATTTTCTCCTCGTCGCGGTAGTTCGCGAAGAGCTAGAGATAGGGGGAGAGAGAGAGAGTGAGAGAGAGGGAGTAAAGGGTGTTCTCGAAAAGCGTGGCTGTAATCTAACAACCCCTCAATTTCTGCACGCTTTATGGCTACAGACGGAGATGATACCTTTTCTCCCCTTTCGCATTGAATATGCAAGGAGAGCCTCGCTTGAAATTTACATTTACGCGAGAAACTCCTCGAGTAACGGCGAAACGTTTTACAGACTGTCCTGTTCGTATCTGATTCTGCTGGCCATTTCGGTGCGTGTGAACGGTAATCAAAGTGGAGGAATGGGATTAGCACGGGGGCGAATTTGTTGGACGGCGAATAACAATTTCTCTGGGTTCTAGATTATGGGCTTGATTAAATAATAATCAAGTGGATGGTTAAGCTTGAACTAGTGTCGAATTATTATTTGTAGTATCCCTTTTAATGTGCAGCAAGCTAGAAAAATCAGGCAGCGTACTAGAAAATTAGAAACTATTTATTAAGCATGAGGATAGGGAAGTAAATATAATTAATAAGCACTATCATTCCTTGAATGTTTAATTCCATTCTTTGGATACATCTACACTCGCCCCTTTAAACTCGCAAAATTAAAAGGATTTATAACGCTCACGCTTTTAGAATTATAATAAAATTCTGACTTCACTTAATTTCAGAATAATTATATCATTTGTGGTACTTCACCACTTTAATCTGTTCCTCACTTCTCTTGGAAAAAATGTCTTTCCCACGTGCGATTCGTTTGCAATTGTACGTCATGTTAACGGGAAGCGAGTAACAGTAATCAGACTTAATCATATCCATAGAAGTGGACTGACAAGCATCGGATGAGGAGCGGGTTAAATTTTAATTACTTTTTTAATGTCTATGCAAATCGCATCCTTCGACCAATCTTCCTCGGATCTATTGCACGGAAGATTTACCACGCAATAAAGTACTTTATATTTTCCCATCTGGCTTTCACACGTTCCCGAGAATCACGGACGTAAAAATGGTAACAGGACACTTATTCGTGAAAAATTTTTACCGTCGTCGCTGTAAAAACGAATAACGTGTGTTATATTAAATTTCTGTCCTGCGAGCTAATTAAAATAAGACGGCATACAAATTGCAAGCCTGGAAACTCATTAACAGCACTGCATGATATTAGGAAATTGCTCTTGTTATTACTGTTTTTCAATTTCTTCCACATTTTTAATACGACAATCTTTTTCGTGTTCTTAAAAAAAAAGAGACATTTTCCAAGGTCTTACATTTATTCGTTCAAAGTTTTCATACCTTATTTCCATTTGTATTTCATCGAAAGTTGCAGCAGCATGAAAGCTTGGAATTTCTTTTTTGCAATGGAAATATGTGCCACAGATTTTTTAGTGCAACCATTCGAAATACTTTCAATCGATTGCTTAATAAAGTATGGAACGTATGGAACAAATACGACGGTGGATAACGACGCGTTCGCAATTTGACAGCGCGAGCCAGCATGAAGCATTTGCATAGCGTTCTACGGGACGCATTATCGAGCATAAATTCGTTTCATTAGACTTTATTAGAACACACACGAGCGTTTGCACGTTTCCAAGTTCCTGCGTCCGACTGTATGCACTGCCGTCGAATAATCCATGACGGCCGGAACGTGGAGCGAATGCAGTTTCGCTTTGACATTTGTTTAAACGCCCAGCCGTTGGTCCATTCATAAATTCACACTTGCTGTCTTGTCGACGATCCGTTGTTTTTGTAGAACTAAGCTATTTATCCTTACTGTATTTTTTATGTTTCCTAGTCATTTTGTCGTTAACATGGAAAATTATTGCCATTCGTTAAAAAGCAGTAATATCTGAAGAGTCGAATGCAATTCTGCGAATTCTACGATCATCTTCCATGAATAATCAGTCCGACTGCTGCAGAGAAATAAAAAAGAATGCAGTCGATCAGGGAGACATCATAAAAGGTGGATCCTTTCTTCTTGCGATCAAGCATTGAAGGGTTGAAAAAGCACGGGATGGAGTGGAATTTATGCGCGCACAACGCACACGGCGTCACTTTGTCGGTCGTTTAAACAGGCAGGCGTTGTCCAGAAGCCGCGACGCGCAATATTTGATTCATAAACCCGTTTTTGCCGCCTTGCCCGCGGAGGCTTTTGCTCCGCTGTCATGTGAAAGCTATTGTTTGCAAAGCACATTCGCGTTGTTCTCCATCTCTACGGGATGCGTCCGCGACGGCTGGCAGCTGCATTATATTTGTCGGGTCGTCGTTCCAATATTATACGCGGCTTCAGTCTTGTCCAGCCGCGTTCCTCTCAACCCTTATGGCATTGCATGATTGGATTATCGCCATTGCAGAGCGGAGGTGCTAATGGAAGGGACAGGCCGATGATATTCCTTTCATACCGTGGACCTATCTTCGCATAGCTACCGTTTTCGTTGATTGAATTAGGAATTTCGATATTAAGACGGTAGTAAAGCTCGGAATCTCTCCGGTTTATTTTTGTAAAGTAGGTGAAAATACATTTACTTTGCACATAGAAAATTTATGCCAGATATTTTGTGAAATGAAGCTGAAATGGTGATAGAAAGTACAGATCCAGTAGTATAGGTCTTACATTTATCAGCCCCGGGCAGAGGGAACAATTTCCAAAGACGCAGTGACTGCGATTAACATCGTTTTACTGCAGCACGCTTTTAACTAATTAATATCCTCTATTTGCGTTATACATATGAAACTCGCGTCCGAATCAACGAGCGAGTCGTACTCGCCGGAGGAAAAAAGTTGCCCCGTGACGCGAAGCGTTCTCCAGGTTTTTTTTTCCGCGGGAAAATATGGAAATATCGCGAAAATCTCGTTTCGTCATCGCGAATTCCCCGTCTGAGCAGTCCCCGTGGAGAGCCGTTTCCCTAATAAATGACTGGCGAAATCCTGCTGGAAGCTTTATAATCGCGGCTCGCGCGAAACGCGACAAGCACCCCCGCGACTCACAGTGGATTCCCGTGCTGTATATACATGTGCGCACGAAGACAGGTAACTAACTGAACGCCTCTGGCCGCGTACAAAGCAAAATAACGTTAGACGGAGGTAAACGGCTGTTTATTAGGTTCCTGCTAAACTCTGCGAGTCCGAAATGAAATGGCACTGCCTACGTACCTACGTACAAAGTCAGCTTACGAAACGATTGTAATCCCTCGGCTTCGTGCCTCAACGTTCACACGGCCAACAGCTGTGTGTCGCTTTATCAGCAGCGACATATTCGAGGCCTTTTGTCGGCGACACCGTTCTCCATCCCCTGATGAAACGTTTTCCAAACGCGGCCAACGAATTCCCTTGTTTGCCTCGCTGCTAGGCTACTCGCGTTTCGGAAATTGCGACAGCAAAGACAACTTTTGACGAGAAGTTACAGTTAAACGCGAGAAATAGTATTTAATTGATTTATTAGCTAAGTTTAAGAGAAAGGTAGATGGGCAAATTGAGTGGAACTCCATCGAAATGAAATTGTGACTGAATTCATTTCAATTTTATTTATAATACGTTTTACAAGGTTTGCCACTAATTATGTCTATTGAAACTCGTGTTCAAGTTAGAAGAATTAAAAATAAATGAATTCCCGATCGAATCGGTGCAACATTTGCATAACACTTTTATCAGTTTATAATATTTTCCATTGGAAACCTTACCGAAATCGTTACAAATTTATATTCCATTCCGCGTGTCGGTTTAACAATCGTTTCTTTTTTTTTTTACTCTCGCGGTTGATTAAAAACGCTGATGCGATCGGTTCGAGTTAATTTCATAAGCTGGACGGCATCGCCGAAAGGCAAAACGAGATCGCAGCATTTATTTTCCGAGCGTTTACATTGTAATTCGCTTAACCGGGCCGTTCAGCGGAATTCTATGAAACGGTAGGCTGTGGTACAGGATATTTTTTTTGTGTAATATTCAAGACTCGCGTATCCGAGATTCTCCGCGTTTTTCCAACCGTTTCGCCCGGTCGAATTAAACGTTCAGCCGGATTAAACGTTCGACTGCGTCGCCGCGACGTTTTATCTAATCAACAGGTACCAAATTCACTTTGCCGTGGAATATTAAACACAGTGGAAGCCTCTGCAAGCGGACGCGTATACGTTTCGTGTGGATATTTTACACAAGAGCGTGATATTTTTTATGCCATTGTGAAGAAAATTCCTTGGGGATTAAAGAAATCTTCGTAGCGGACATTTAATTTGCAAAGTAAATGTTGAAGCTTCAATGTAGACACAGGCAGTGGTAAAATTCCTATCGTCTTCGATGAAAATAAAAAGGAGAGTAAACGTTGAGCAGCAAAGAGGTAGCAAAGGAAGCAGACTTTCGAAAGATCGAACGCTGCAATTACCTTTTTTTTTAAGTAACATTGCATTTTCCTCGATAGTCTCACAGCTCATCTTGTATCTTCCCAGAAAAGACCAAACAGCAGTACTCTATACCTTGGAAACGAATTTCTTGCGAAGCCATTTTCGCAGTAACGGAAACCCGACCAGCGTCAAAATAATTTGACGGCTTTCCGATGATGTAATTAGCAATCTCCAGGTCTCGGGACAATTTTTACGAGCATTTAGCCGCGCCAGTTTCCGGTGTAGAATCTCGTTGCACTTGCAGCCGAGCTACTCCAATACACGTGGAACTGCTTGCTCGTGCATGCACGCGTAATGTAATCCTCGTAGGTACACGAAGCCGTAGTGGGAGGATACATTGTACGATCGCTGCGAATTGCAGAGACGAAGAAAGCGAGAAGTTGTTTTCCGCGGACGTGCAAATGAAATTCAGCTCGCGCCACGGGCGTCGATACGAGCGCAGGGAAAAGTAGCGCGAGATTCGATCGGTCGGCTAGCGAAACGCGAGGCACGTACCGCTCATCCGCGTGTGCACGATTCGCTATGACGAGTCGAGGTTTTCGCAGGAGGATGACTTCGTTTTCAGCGAGGCTCCTTTGAAAAATCGTTGCCAGCTTGGAATCCCGCGGGATTCGATTGTCCCGGCTCCCCCGCGCTTTGCGAATTCGATTTTCTTTCCAATTCCCCGCGACCGCGACCAACTAAATATTGAACCGGCTGGAGCGGCCACTGTAATTGCAGTTTAAATGAACAAAATTGCCGAGCATTTCGATTTAATAGTTCGTCTCGATGCCGGCCGCTTGCTTCTCGTATCGCGACTGCCCGCTGCTGTTCCGGTGCATCGAAAAATCATTAAAGTCCCCGCCGTCATATTTCGTTATCACGGCCAAATATTCCATCAATATTGACCGGCTGTATTTGGGCACGGCCTCTGGGTTCCGATTTACCGTCACTTGTAGAGAAACTACTGTATACCTATTTTACTACTCTCTTTATATTCCCATTTTTGCATTGATTCAGTGATCGTGTTTCAATTCATCAATCCCAATGAATTCTTATTCATGCAACGCTTCTCGGAAAAATTCTTCTTTATTGTTTTCCCAAAATATCAGGAGTCTCGCTGGAGAGATATAAAGCAGCTCGCTTCGATGCCAGGTTTCATCGCGTGTACAAATCGTTATCTTTATTACGATCGTAGCGACGTGAGAAAATCGTACCGCAGCGATGATTTCGTAGCAGCAATTTCCCTACCATTTTATTTATCTCCGCCGCGGCGGTCAATGAAATATTCAAATACTTTGCTCGAACCGAGGCACAATAGAGCAATACGGCCGCTCATGATTTATGACTTTACGTAGCGCAGAACGATCGACTGACTAGCTCGTGCTCCTGTTTCTGAGCTTTTCAAAGATTTATAAGAATGCACCGCTATCGCGTGTACGCACATTTGTTCTAAAAAGGAGCGCCATGCATATTGGTCATACGAACGAACGTCCCGAAATATTTCTACTAAGATGACTTTTCTTTCTGGCCGTTCGATTTTATACCTACTCATCGACCATCGACTTTCCACTCGTCAGAGTCGGCGCTTGTGACCCGACTGAATTGAATCGCGACAGCTTAATGCCGCAAACATCCACCAAAAGTCCGCGGCCCGTTAACCGTACACTTGTGCGCGGGCCACCCGACAATGCCGTGGGATTTATCAACGTCTTCGTAATTGATGGTGGCCATCAGAGACGTCTGTGAAGCGGGGCGACGTCATCCAACGGTGAGGAAAAGTAATGTCACGCCGGAAGAACAACGGGGGCCAGGCCGAGGAGTCTCGCATTTACATAGCCCGGTTCTCCCGAGCCGTTACTCCACGCCTCGGATATATACGGGGTGTTTCATTTAACCGGCAACGGTGGAATACCGTAATTGATTTTATACGGCATTCGTGTCGTCTTTCGGCGACAGCGGCCGAAGAAGAGAAAGCGAGGGGCGAGAAGTTTGAACCACCGCCACCTTATCGAGAGTCTACTGCACAGCGTTCCATTTGAAGAAATTAATTTGGTTTTAATATCTTCCCTGCCGCTACACCTGCCGCAAAATGATTAATACCACCGTAATGTCTCGCTAGATACCAAACAACTTTTCTAAGAACATTGTTTGAGTAACTTCCCTGTATGAAACAGCCTGTATGCGTATTCGAAGAAGGCGCTCTCTCGTCGAGCGGAAAAGGGAACGTCGCTTGTGCCGTGCGATCGAGCACGAGAGGTGTTTGCGTACTGCATATTACAACTCGTGGATTCCTTGCTCCTATTCTCGCGCCATCGTCCACGAAACGTTGCACCAGCTACTTTTATTTCCACGATAGAGGAGGCTCGGTCTCGTTGCACGGTATCCGTTCTTTCCACCAGATTTCCGTCTTATTGTGCCGCTTCGCAGTATGCTGATAAGGGTAGCGCGCCCTGGGGAGCGCGGAAGTGCCGGGGCGGCTTGTAATCTCGACAATTTTATCGTCCGAGTGTATAGAAACACTTTTACGTATTCCGCCTAAGATACCGGCTGCTATCTCCAGGAAGCGCGAATGCTCGCTTCGCCGCTTAATTATCGATTCGTAACCGCGCGAGGGGGACCGAGAACGTTTCAGAATTCACTTTTCTCCTGGACCGAGCCCCGTCGAATGAAGATAGAATAAACTCGTCTTTACGTAAACGCGTGATCGAAGATCGTTGAAATTTTGTTCGCTAAATGCCACGGCAACTGCTACTTTCATCAGCACCGTGAGATTATTACGAGCGAAGTTTATGGATCACCCCTGCTTGCGTCAGAACGGTCGTCTCCGGGTTACACTGTTGCACTGTTAATTAATTCAGCCGCAAGGGACGGTAACAAGATTTCAAACGGCTAATCTGAACTCTCCCAGAGTGTCTTCCATGCAACCTAGGTAACGAAACGTGTCCTCACATCCATAAAACATTCTGATGAATAGGTATAGGGGAATGCGGGGCAAAACCCGGCTGCCCAATGCATTTTTCCTGCTAGCAAAAAATTAAATGGCAATTGTAATTATTATCGGACCTCGTAGAATTAGAACATGGGAATCTTTCTTTGATCAAATTGCTCGGCTGATGCATAAGATTTTCTGGAAGTATGCAGCTACCCGGTTTTACCCTATAGGTGTCTTTGGATATGGTTTCCTCTCCACAAGGCTGACAAATGTCAGACCTATACTACTGGATCTATACTTTCTATCTCCATTTCATAAAGTATCTGGCACAAATTTCCTACATGCAAAGTAAATGTATTTTCATCTACTTTCTATTCTAATTCTCCGTGCTTTTGCCTAAGTGTTTTGCCGCCGCCACTTTTTAACAGGGTGAGTTTTCACCTGTAGGCGATTAAAAGTTGTAGCAGAACACGATATCGTGGAAGCGCTGCCCTTCCGCGGTTTTAGCTCCTGAAATTTCCCCATACTAGAAAGGGTTAGAATGGATGTCGACGGGACAGGGGAAGGGCGCGAGCGGACTAGACGGTAAGTTCCTTCTTTGTCGAACGGGCGGCTGTGAATAGCGCGCGGCGGCAGACGGACGGGTTAAATTTGCATGGACGCTTGTCTGCGTTTCCAATTTCACGCATGCACACATCCAGCGGTACCGATAATAAACGGCGCCAGTTTTGGCATAAATCAAGGCCACAAATCCTGGCGCGCCTTCGTCAATTGGGATCTGTTCGCGCTCTCCCTTTCGTCTATCTTTTTCTTTTTTCTTTCGCTACCCCCTCGTTTCTTTCTCCCTCGCTTTTCATCGACAGACGGATTAATTCAACATGGAGAGCTAAACAAGCAGAAAGTGCGCTTACGTGCCCGGTCGTTTCGCCGATGAGGGAGGGAAGTATCTGTAGAATTTCACTCTCGCCCCGTAATCCCCCCCCCGGCAGGACGTTTGAACCGGACGTTTCAATGGCGCGGCTTATTAAGATCCATGTTTTTCGTGGTAGCCTGGACTGTGCAGTCCTCCATGCGGGCCCTCGAATCACAAGCGAAAGGGCGACGACCCGATAGTGTTTGAAGTATTATGCATTGTTAGCCGGGATTACCTATTCCACGTTTTCGACCATTGTTTCTCCTCGCTTTTCCTGTATATCCCTGTCGGCGTTACTCTTTATTGTCTTGCGTTTCGTCGGTTTTAATTAACGGCTAGACCCCTTGGTCACGGTTTTAAAGGGTGCAACGATCGAGCAGTTAAATGACGACCGTTATTAAATTACTCCATAGTAGCCCAAGTAAATCACTTCTAATTAGATCCTCCTAAAAATGCTTTAACTTTTGGCTTCCCTTCTAAAAGAAGAAAAGTCCAAATCCCACTGAATTCTACGAGTACCAGTACTGTTTCGCTGGAAGCGTTTAATGTTACGAGCAGACGCTAGATTAATTGATAGCCTCTAATCGGAACGAGGGTTCCCGCCCATTCGTTGGCATCGGGGGTGGCCCCGGCGCGATTAAATAAACATTCGAATCAATTTCCGTGCATTTACGAAACGCCCACAAAATTTGCAACGTTTGCCAGCCGCTATATACACTGTCATCGTGTATTTGAAACGTGCCGGCCAGGTATTTACCGGGCAAGCGGAATTTTCGCGGTTGCCATATCAATGAACGGGCACAATACGCGGCCTCTCATTAACGTTTTATGATGATCCAGCCGCGCGTTTCCAAACTGCCCGCGTCGCCGGCGATAAATTCCCCGTCACCATTTCGCATTAAAAGAAATAACCGTGCGATACATCTTCCTGTTACACGGCCCGGTCCCATTATAACTGCGATATTCAAATCGGCCTGATTGCGTGCCGGGGCGTTTTGTATTCGTGCCGTGTACAAACATAGTTACGAGGGGCATCAGTTCCAGCAAAGACGGCGATTGGGGTGGAACGTAGTTTGGACGTGCCTTGAACGACGTCTAATTTCCTTCAGCGTGGCAACGGAGATTTTTTTAGATCGCTCGAGAGAAGAGGGGATTCTCTTGCTCGAGGATCAATATTAAATTATTATCTCTCAAGAATCTTCGCCTCGAAATAGAGACTGTGAATAAATATCTTAAGCACACTTGCAGTTCTTCAAAGTTCAAGATTGAGCGTTTCTTGGACGCGGTGTGTTGGGTTTAATTTATAAGGAAACACGATTTTGCTTTCCGGACACAGTTTGTTTGAAAACTGTCTTGCTGGTTAAATGAAAATTAATTGGGGGTGGAAACATTAAGGTCCAAGTACTGGATGCGTGTAAGCTCGTGGAATGTAATGGGGACACGAGGAAGCGGAAGCCTCCACATTTTCTTTCAACAGAGTTGGCTGATTGTGCATTAATTTGCATAAATTATTTCACATGATTTATATAACAGACTAATGAATCGAAGAAAAAGAGAATTTACCGTGTTTAATAAGATTTCCCTCGAAAGAAGTCCTACTTGAAACTTCAATATCTTCCAGCATATACAGACAGGACGAGAAAATCATTTTGCCTCCATTTTGTCCCTTTCTACCCTGAATATCAGACAGGATTAATTCTCAGATGAAATTTCTTGAGTACAACCTGAAGATTTTTTATTCCGTCACAATTGCGCCCCGAGGAGAAGGAAACTCGCGAATTACAATAATTCAATGCAGTATGGGATGTCGTTCCGAACTATGCGCGCCTCGTAAAATGTTAACTTCCATTCTTTCGTCCTTTCCCGATATTCTGCCGATAACAGACCCTCCACGCGAAATACTCGAGCGCAGTGTACTTCACCAGTACAGCCGGAACTTGGAGCAGTTTTGCCCCCCATAGCAATTTACCGAGTTGTCCCGGGAACGCATGACGTGAAATTTTTCTAACTTTCCCCTAAACATGTTTCCTCGCGTTCCCTACCCTCGACATGTTCCGTCCGGACCCGGTCGAGAAGGGTCCACCGCAAGTTACTCTAATAAAGAATTTACTGCATACAGCGAGAAGAAAAGCTCTTCCGTTTCTTTTTTCAATTTTAGTGTGAAACGAGAATTATTGTAGAAAGTTATCTTTGCTGGCAGAATGTTTGGCGAAGTGCTGTTATCGTTGCTTTTATAATTTTTCCCTCTCCCAGATAGGCGAACGAAAATATAAATCGTTTCCTAATTCCAATTTTCCCAATTGTGCGACGATTACTCGTATGAATCGTTAAGTCCGCGAGCGCAATCGAGGACGATGAAACGTCTAATTTCCCCCGGATGTCTAGCGCAGTAGGTATTACGGTGATACGAGCGCGTGACATACACCCCGCAAGCCTTGGTGTGGATGACGAACACACTGGTGGGAAGTGACAGTAGCTAATTAATTAGTATCAAATGTAACTCCCTCCGCAACGGTACGCTACTCCGCCGCGCCGCTTGTTATACAGTGCACAACGTTTGATACAGCCAGTGATTAAGCTCGCAGACGGAAAATCCTAACTGCTGCTGCTTCGCCGTTGCTGTGTACGCGCGAACTCAATTTCATACAGGGAACAAAAGTTGCATCGATGCCGGGCGATTATCGGGTACACCGATTGCTGGATGAAACGGGCCTTCGATCGTGCTGGAAAAGTGGTAGGGCACCCATCGAAAGATGTGGGTCATTGAAAGCGCAAAATTTGCGGGCCCTCGAGTGCACTTGCGCCGTTGCTTAAATATTTGAAGAGTATTTGTTGGAAAAATGTTTGGCTTCTCCCGATGTTTATCGCCGATTTTAGCCACCGCTTTTCATGCACGAACAGAGTGGGCTGGGGTAAAGATTATTCACGGCCAATTGGGTAAAGTGCCTTGACAAACTATCGAAACACCAAAGTCTTTAAACTCTTCGTTTCTCATCGCTGTCCAAAACTAATAGTCCAACATGATATTTCCCTTTCTACTCGAATTATTTCGGACCGCAAGTCCGCTGCAAAAGAATGCGAGAACTATTTGTATCCGCGGAATGTCGACTCGTCGACGCGCGACGCGGATTTAAGACGCGACACTATAATTAGTCCGGGCGTGAGAACGAGAGGTTTCGGGCTGCTGGTTAAACAGGCTATTAGCGGCAGCTGTTACGTGACATCGCCGCGTCTTGGACAGAGTGTTCGATGTCGCGGCTTATGCGCTCGTGATCTTCTTCTGCGCCGTCTCTCTTGTAACTTCTCCACGGACTTTGTTCGCGCCCTTTCTCCTCTCCCTCCATCCTGCGCCTCCCCTGGAGGCCGTGTCTGATTAACCTGCTACAGAATTATCTAGCGAGTCAAACTGGATCCGCCCCTTCCGCCACTTGGCAAACAACGAGCCCATTCTGCTGTTTCTCCGCTTCGTAACGGTTTCACACCCCACGGTCGAACTATCCGTTCGTTCAACCGTTTGGCAGGCGTGCCGTAGCATGGGCTGCTTGTCCAGCGCAAGCCACTGCAGGTAGCAGCTACGATTCCCCTGTGCACCGATAAGGAACAGAGAAGCGCCGTTACAGAGCTAGGTGTAGAGGATCTCGTGACTGTGGTAATAGCTACGGTGCACCAGTCAAACGCATACTGTATCGATTTTAATATCCGCGCCAGGGAGCCACTGCGGCCGTCTAAGAGCCTGCTGGAGGCCACAATGGATAGCTGCAGCGAAGAATATATTCCAGCGCCCTTGCAATTGTTAAAAAGCGTCCCAATAAATTATTTAACCTTTTCTGTATGAATTCTAATCTAGCTCACAGCTAGATTTACCTTTAAATAGAATAGAACGGGGCTGCATAGTTCTGGGCTTGCGCATCTCGAACCATTATTCATGGCAACGTAAGACACAGGTTTCCGGCACCAAAGAGCTGATTGTTCTAAAGATCCGCTTGGCCCAGTTGCGTGGACGCTCCGTAAAGAAATATCTTACCGCACAATCGCATCCTCTTGCTCCTCTCCTATGAAAAAGCCACTTTGCAACTCCGTCACCTTCGTCCAAGGTTGATGGTAGCCGGCTGTGGGGGTGAAAGTCTGGCGACAGAATGACGTTACAAAGGGGTTGCATGTAGGTATCGATGTGTGGTCCGATATGTTACCGAGCCGTGCAGGAATGGCTCCTACAATCCCCATAAACGCCTCGCGACGGCGAGACGGTGAGAAGGCACCTGTGGCTGATGCACGACGCGACGCCACCGCAGTCTGCCGCTTTGCGTACACGCCAGCGACGCGTTAAGGATCTATGGAAATTTCTTGCCCGCGGTGTGACGCGACGTCTACGTCGGTCATTGGCATCTCTGCAGCGATGGAAAAGAGAGACAGAGAGCTCTTTCTGTATTCGGGACACGGTGGTGCATTAACTTAATTTTCCTACGCTGGTTCAAATAGAGGGGTAACTTTCAGGGGTTAACGATCGCGTTGTTAAAATTATTCTTGAACTTGTAATTATATTCCTGGTCCGTTTGGAGCGAGGGCTGATGGCCCAGGGAAATTCCCAGCAAGCTGAATTTTTGCGTGGATCTCCATTTCGTCGTTCTAGACAGTAAAAGACAGTATATAAAATGTTTTTGTATTATTTAAAACGATGAAGAAGACTTGGCGGCAACCTGTGCGACCGCGTTCAAACGCTTTGAACTTTCCCACCAAGTGACTCGACACGCAAAGGACGGTGAAACTTCGTTTCTGACAAGCGAGGAAATTTATAGCGTGGCGCGAAGAATTCGTTAATAGGGATTTAGCCTGTCTCGCGTTCGGAATATAATTAACGTTTTGGAAGTTGAGGGTGAAGGAGTTACGTCTCGCGTTCACCACGGATCGCAAGGTACGGCTGTTAACCCGTTCTATTTTCGGGCTCCATCCACTCAATGTCTAGTAAAACAGTTTGGCGAGATCTTTAAAGTATTTCCTGAGAAAAGTTCTGCGACCGATGTTTCATTTTATCGAGATTTCCTTTCGTGTATACGAGCAACAGCCTTTGATCTGTGCCATTTAATTGAGCAAGAGCTTGCGTGTATGAAAGGTGGCACTCTCGTGCGAGTCATAAACGCTTTTGTACGTGTAATATTGCGGAACCTCTTGTGCTTCGTGAAGCATCGTTACGAGTGCATTTCACTGATCATCCATATTGAAAGTGTACGGGACATAAATGGTTGGGGTAAATTTAAAGGCGCTGCAGTTGAAAACAAGCTGAATAATGAATCACCGCGTCTTTTGCATTTTAAGACATCGCGCCAAAGTATTATTTATACCACACCCAATGAATTGAATCATGAATGAAATCATTAATGAATAAAGGTCGAGGAACTCTGAGTTTCCTGATTCAATGAAATTATATTCCTCGGATTTAAGACAATAATATTTATCTGCAAACTCTGACTAAACAATCACCAACTCACTTACTTATATTATAATCTAATTCAAGGTAAAGTATTTGTGTCTTAAAACGTTTATTAGCGTAATATATTTATCAATCGTGTATCTTTGCTTTTATTCACTTTTGTTTCTAACAAGTTCAACTGGTTCTGGAACTAATCGTAAAAGAGAACTAGAACTAGAGAAGAGAATTAGAACAGCAATTTGTCGGGACATCGAAACGCGTTTGCTTTTCGGTGTATAGCGAAGCATTAGGCAAAAGCTGATCGAACAAACGAGCTCCAAACATTGTCGACGAATGTTCGAACAATGGCCAAGTTCAGCCGGCGATACGTGAATCCAGCGGTAATACTGACCACGATCGCGATGGCCGCGCGATAAAACCAGTGTCGACAACGTGTATACGGTTTTATGGGCTGTCTGCGAAATGCAACTGTGCGAACCTTAATAACTCGCGCGATTCCGGATTATTCGAATGATGAATGCTCTGA
Source organism: Holcopasites calliopsidis (assembly GCA_023838395.1). NCBI lineage: Eukaryota > Metazoa > Arthropoda > Insecta > Hymenoptera > Apidae > Holcopasites > Holcopasites calliopsidis. Next base: position 4,294,953 of record JALHAQ010000012.1, on the reverse strand, counting down.
GCGTTTGAAAAATATAATTACTGGATTGTTTTATTCTTAATATTACTCCATATACAGTAACAGAAATTATGTGCACCTAATTGGACCAAGTTACGATGAAACCTATTCTACTCTTATTACCCAGTTGGTTCGTGTGACAGTATCTTTAAGAAGTTGTACAATATTTCATATAAAAGCTGAATGAATAATGATTTTTGCAAGGACTTTTTAAGTAAAGCTGCGACAATTGGAAATTGAACTCACATTTAATTCGGCGTCCTTCTGATTACAGGGTCAAGTTTGGTCACGAGATCAAGGATTCCCTTTAAGACGTCGAATGGGAGTCTGTATGAGCATTGCAGTCGTGTATGTTCCAGGTGGTTGATCCGTTTGGTGAGTAGTTTGCCCATCAAATTCTAAACTATATAATACACATTTTGGGGAGGCCGTTAGCGTACGTGGGCGCCGTCTCGCGTTTGGTGTCCGCCGAAAGCTTAAAAATTCACGTTTTTACAAAATTCACGATTTCCCGCTGGCCACTTGAGCGTACAATCAACGAGCGGCAAAGCTGAGCGCAGCGGAGAGCCGAAAGCGCGCCGCTTAAAATTCAACCGTAAAAAAAGCACGCAGCGGCATACAAAGTGAGGTGGCTGCGTCCACCGGTTCGCAGAGCACGACGATCAGAGAGACGGCAGAAGTGTTTTCGGGGGGTGTAGAACGGACTTTATGATTCGAGATACGCAATCGTATGCGACAGTAAAAGGCTTTATTACAGCGTCAAAGGGAACGTTTACGAAAATTGGTCACGCTCGTGATATCTCGCACATCGTAACGCATTAATACCGTATCGTAGAATATTTCGTTTATATCTGCTCGTAAATGCAATTTATTCCGGCAAACTGGATACTGTATGTTCACGCTCGACGTATCGCGGATAAATGCATATGTTTAGCGTAGTACGCATTTATCAAATGCAAACGTTTCGTGCCGAAAAATCTCTCTTTTTTTTCTTCCTCTTGAATTTATGAAAAATTCTATGCTTGAAACGCGACGAAAAATTCCCGAAACGCCGAGCTGCGTGAAATATTAATTTGGTCATATCGCGCGGCAGATGACAGAATCCGTAAAATTGACTTCCTGTTAATAAACGGTTCGCTATCGCGTAAAAAATTCATTTTCAAGTGACAAAAGTACGCCGTGAAGTTCGATCGACGCCAAGATGTCGAGTAATGAAAGAAGTGGACAAGCCGAAACTTTTTTTTCTCGTTTATGGCAAATTTAACTTCGGGATTAGTAAGTTGGCGAAAGAATTGCGACGACCTGGCAGCCGGAGATCGGGTATTGGATTACGATGAAATGATTGCGCTTTTAATTAAGAGTGCTGGATGAAACGCGTTTTGATCGAACCAATTAATTTAACCAAATCCATCTTGCGATGTTATTAGTGTCTATTTTGAAGGGAACACGTGGAGGATGTATTGTACCTCATTACCCTATTGTATATTATCGATTTTGGGCGGATGTTTATCAGTTTGAAAACACGAAAGATGGACTAAAGTCAGAATATTGGAAGTAAATCAATTACTAGTTACAGTAGATTTCTGTACGAGTGACGGTAAATCGGCCACCGTTACGGGGATGAGCGCACGCGAGAAATGTAATTTCGGGTGCGTTGATAAGTCAGCGTGAGTGTAACTCGACTTAATGTAAGCCGAGCATTATTGCCTTGATAACCTTATTTATATTCATCCCCCGAGGGACGGTAGCTGCACGCTCGACGTGACAAGCTGCAATCCTTTCTTCCTTGTCGCGAGAAAAAGCTGGGGTGTTTTGGCAGATTAAATGGGGAACAGAGAGGAACGCTGGTTCCATGTATTTACGTACATATTTTATTTAGGCGAGGAGAGAACGGAGGGTAGTTTAAATGCTAGTTGAATTTTTCATGTTGATGATCACAAAACAATCATTACTAATTCTACGATTATTGATCCTCTTTTTGTTCGTAGGGAAACAAATATTGCACTTGTTTTAATTGACAAACGAATCCGAAATCCATTCAGATTTCCCATATTGAAATAATTGAAAGCCACACCTTTTATTCTAGTTTCTGGAACTTCAAGTTCTCGAGATTCGATTTTCCACCAAGGAAATACGGAAAAAAAGTTCATTGGGTGACGTGTTTCATTTACCGATCGCAATTAACCGTATCGCAGCGTGGCGAGCAGGTGCAAGGAAAAGGTCTGTGGAAAAGTGTAAAACTGCAAAGGCTGTCAGGCCGAGGCGAAGTTACCGCTATCAGCGAAAAGGGGTAAACGCTTCAGCCCAGTTGGCTAACGCGCCGAGAGAAATCGATGGTTAATGGACAAAGTTGACACTGTTACAACATCCCGAAACTGCTTCTGGAAACTACCGACATTCGTTTCACTTAGGCTGCTTTGCCCGGTTTTCCACCCCCGCGGCTTCCCTTTTTACCCTCCGCCCTGTTCTCTGTATTATCCGATAGCCTTGCCAACTCATCCGTCGAACGGGAGAGCACAAGATTTATAGACTGTTTGGAGTTGTTTATTGATTGTTGATTGGTGGCGAAGGTCCGTCGCAAGTTCCTTCAGTACGTAATTCGTTGATATCGTTTTCATTATTATATTTATCCTTTGGGAATATAAAATGTTTAATCACTGGCTAAATAATTGGATTCAGCTGAGGGAGAAAAGCTTACATATTCTCTACATCAACTGCGAAAACGACAGATCCTCTTCGAACACTAATCCACACAGCATTTTCCCATCGCATATCGCAAGGAAACATTGAAATTTAATACAGCTTGAAGTATTGAAACCGCCAATCGATGGGGATGCTACGAAATTCAGTCGAATCGTAAATTTGCAGGTGGTCGTTTTATTCTGGTCCGGCTAAAATCGTAGGTTTATTGTCGATTTAAAGACGGGGTGCTCGCTGTACGGGGTAGCGGTCCGGAGAATGGGCGGTGACGCGGAGGAGAAAGCAATCAAGAGTCAGTAAAATTTTCGGGAAGCGGCCCCCTTAAGCGAGCAGCCAATCTTGACGAGTAAAACGGTTTCGACCGTCATCAAGCCGTGAGATTAACGGTCCACCTAGCTGGAACTTCATATTACGTTTCCGGGCTTGTTTGTTTCCTCCCGGCCCCCTCGTTTCCGACGATGCACTGCCGCCGTCGAGAGGTTCCGCGCGGCGATTTGTCGCAGCCAAATGCAATTGTCCCCCTTATCTCTTCGATAATTGCGAAATCGGTTGATGAAGCTCGCTGGGCATTCCAGTGCTTGTTTTTCGCGCGTGTGTTCATCGTGCTTCGCGCGGTCGCGTACACGGACAGGAGCGACGAAGTGGTTAAAAAGAGGAGATTATTAATCGTCTATGGAAATCGAAGCGACAAGTCTCGTTCAGGGCGATTTTAGATTGAAATCGGAGGTCGAATCATTTTCCAATTAATCCCCGCGCGATACTCCGTTCTTGCTCGATCGAAATGCTACACTTTTCTGCTCGCGGTTTAGTTGGAAATCCATAGGCAGGGGAATGGTTAAATAAACAAGTTTTACAAATAGGTTTTTATTTAAGCTTCGTCACAATAATGCGAACTTCGCTTTCACTCGACACGCAATTCTAGCTTTGAATCAACGAATTTTTACATGCTGCCCGAGGTGCTTAACTTAAAAAGAAACTTTTAAAGAGAGAAGATATCGCTTTTCCTAATTAGAAACATTCGGCGTCTTCTTTTAAAGTCATTCTATTAAAATCAGCAACTCTTTAGTTCGATTGCTGCAGGTAAACGAAACTATTCGCGCAGCTAACGAAGCTGCCGCGTGTTTCAGCTCCTTCAAAGTCGTCCCCGTGCGTAACTGTATTAGCAAATTTTTAATCCCCCGATTTAATATATTTAACGAACTCGCGAGGTGGGATGGGTCATTCGAACGAGCTCAGTAAGCACGGTAATCAATTGTGTAATCAGTTCCAATCAATCCCCCGTTGAATATCAATACCAACTGAATAGAATCTTACGCGATGAATTCTTAGAAGTTCCGTGCAACATGGACGATCGTGCTCTTCCTCGATTTATCTCATGAAATTGTTCGTTAAAGAGGATCGTCGGGCGAGACGTGTCTGTTGATCAAGTTAATCAAGGAACATTAACTTCCCGCATGGGGGCTTAGCTTTGATCTTAGAATGGATGAGTTGATTTATCGCGCCGCGAGAAACTTGCGGGAAACTTGTTTACAGCGTTGATCGAGTTGCGGCGGAGCTACCAAGTAAATCTATTGCTTCGGCGATAACAGGATGCGTTATCGAGTCTGTTACGGTCAGTAATTCTTTCGGCGCGGTGTTTCCGCTCGAAAAGAAACCGCGAGATGCTCGGTCAAGGAAGGCGACAAAAGAACGCCGCGGCATCGCCTCCCTTTAATCGGGGCAGAAAAGCCATCGATTTTCCTCAAAAACTTGTTGCATTGTCACTAGGAAAAAAGAGACCTTCACTGGTTAATCGAATATAAAATCCATTGCTCCTTAATTGAGGAACATTTGCTTCGACAGTTTGCAACAGCATTTTCCATCGAGGAAATATGGAAATCCGGATATCATTTGATGGTTAGAACTTGCTAGAACGGGCGAAGTTTGAACAGGAGCCACGGTGCGGTTCCCCTTGTTCGTAAGTAACCGGCGGAAACAATGGGATAGGGCCGACGGTGGTAGTAGTAGTGCCGGGCGGAAGTCGTGTTTTGCCGCGAAACGTCCTGGAAACTTGACGTTGATCGGTGCTGGTCGGGGCCTTGGCAGCTTTCAAGAGCATGCAAGTTTTTGAAGTATCGGCGGCCAGAGCTTGTGTGCTGGCCCGATCGATCGGTGCACACGCGCCGTCACGCTGCAATCGATCGGTACCTGAGGGAGATTTACCGTGTGCATGCCAGCCCCGTGCCTTCTGCGAACATATGTCATGTTATTTACGAGCCGGGCATTACTCTCTGCCTGATTTACTATATTTTACGTTACGTGGATTGACTCGAGATTCTTTCGAATCGCTCGGACCCCTGTGATCCGATCACGTCGTACGCAGAGACCCAAGTGCGTGTGACATCCTTCGCAACCCCACTCGATTATGCGCAACCACCGGGCTTTCCTGGTCTCGTAGGTTAATGTTTATTCATGGTTCGTACGGTAATGCAATTATATATTGCTTAGAGGAAGCGGTCTGCATATGGGCTACCACTTTTATCTCAGACATTATTGTCAAAGTAGCTGAAGATTTCTTTAATGTAACACTGCAGTGAATATCTACATGCTTGCTTTACGATCTAATGAACTGAACGAAGATCGAGTTTGTTGTAAACTATGTATTTAGAACAAAAGTGAAAATTACACACTATATTTCATTCATCCCCTCTAATAATTGTTCGTTGAATAATTTTTAGGTGAGGCTTGAAAATCATTTTCTTTCTTTCTTTAAAAGACTGAATAACACAAAGTATCAAGATGAATGTTCGGAGTCGGAAGGTTGAGCGTCTTATTATTCGTCCAACGTGTAAAAATTCGCTGGATCGAAGCTAGAATTGCGTGTCGAGTGATTGAAATGTTCCGAATGACGGCTTTAGAATGCATCGTAGTTCCCGGACTGATACGGGAACATACATTATCTTGAGAGACGCTCACTATTCTTTACAATGACTCGCCCCCTTTCCCGGAATGGTGACCATCAGACTTTCGTGATTCGTACCCCTAATCCTTGATATATTCTACTGAAAGGACCGGCAAAGATAAAGGTAACGCGCTCTATCAATCCTATCCTGGAAATCGATCGACATTTGGCGTTTAATTAAAAGAAAACTGAAAACGATTTCTCGATATTTCTCTCATCTAAACGTTTCAAATATTGATACGCCGAGAGTGTGTATTTAATTCTTCTAATGGAACGTACATGTGAGGAGACCAAACGAATTCCCGTAGCAGCAACTCGTTTTGAGCAGCATTCGATATCTGCAATTTATTAACGACTATGTACCAAGGTGAAGGGTCGTATGGTACACGGGAGTGATTGATGTTTCAGCGGAAGCAACGATCCTGACTCCGGCCAGAGACATGCAAATTTAACAGAACTTATCCAAACTTGCTGCAAATTGATGGAATAAAGTTGGACATTAAGTAAGCAAAGTAGGTTTGCGCGAGGCGTGTAAACTTTACGCGAATTACAGCGCAGCCTTGTCATTATTCGTCGCCTTTAAGAGAGAATTATCTCCGGTATCACGGTGATTACAGATGTGCAAAAATTTGAATTCGCTCGCGTATCGCGTATCGGTTAATTCGACAGGTCTTTGAAATTACTTTTCCGTCAGTGAATGAACCGCAGGCCTCGCAGAAGCTTCTCCACGCTTTCCATTTGCATTTAATTTTCCAGCTTAACGATGAATGCGTTGTTAATTATTAAACGTTCCGCTGTGAAGGGAGCCATTAATCACGGCGTGCCCACGTAAAATATTCACTTTTAACAGCGTGACATGGTTCGGTAATTTTGATCAGACGATTAAGTGTAAACATTTTCTAGCTTAAACAGGAATTAATATAAAAGCAAAACAGTGTCTTACTCTCGATCTTCTTTCTTTGCGCATCGAGAGTAGCGAAGCAGGGAGATTATTAGACTGCGGATTTTTGTGCATTTATTTTTTAAATTGCACAGAATGAACTTAAATGAATTTACAAAAATTGTAGCGCGCCTCATAATACCTGCTGGGTGAAATAATTTCCTGCTAATGTTCTTCTTTTTACTATATTATCAAAAATATGAATTTGCGTAAAAATCCGCACACTGGAGATTATTAATGAGTCATGAGTTTGTGCATCGGTCCTATATTAATTAATTACGCAAGCAACCCGGAAGTCAGTTTATACAAGTGGATCCTCCCTCCGCTATTTCCCTTCCATTAGATATGCGCTCTCTGTTTATTCGCGCCTCGATAAGGCTGTTGACGGAAGCACGAAAAATCTGTATCGAGGGGTGGCAAACTTTCCGTTCCGCCAGATTTCTCGTTAGACCGCAGTTTCCGCCAAGAAGCAGCATTCCTTCGTTTACTTACACAGTGCACATCGCAAAAGTCCCGAAGTTAAAGCAGTCACTTTGCGTCGCGCCGCGCCGAGTGTTTTAATCATAAGCTCGACGCGGAACGGTTGGACCGCGGGTTATGCGAACAATTCCTGTTTCACTCGGAGATCCGAGAATACTCGGCCTTTAAATCTCGCCGCGAATAAACAGCCACGAATCCACCGTCTTCGAGGGGTGGCTGCGAAGTTTACGCATACCCTTTCGACGGAGTCCGGGTAAAAGCTGCTCCTTTGTGCTGCTTTCACTCTTTTTCCTCTTCTTTAGTCCCCGCCTCGTTTGCCTGACCCGCGTTCGAAATTATTTCGACCGATCCGCCTGCTCACCGTTCCCCTTTCGTTAACTCCGCTGTGCTGTGAATATTTTTTGGCCAGTCTCCTCCGGCTATAGGGGGAAAGGACGTTTGTAAAAATTGTTTCGCGTTCGGTGGCCCGTATTTTTTTCAGACGAATTTCTGCACGATATTCCGCGGCGATGAAAGAAAAACGTTCCAGTTGCCTCGTTGTACGCACTGCTACGGCAAACGTTGTATAAGTGGAACAAAAGTAATTTCTCGGCCAGAAATGTAATAAAATAATTCCAGTATGAAAACGTTGCTCTTGGAAACTTTTCCATTTTTTTCCTAAAAGGAAAATCTTATTTTCCCGCCCTCATTTAATTTTTCCAAGAGGCAGCCCCTCGTCTTGAGGTTCTGCTCGTTTCTCGAATCACGTGACACAACTTGACCCACTTTATTATAATTAATGGGATTTCAAATGTTCATCGCTGGTGTCAATCTTCAGCAATTTCAAACGGGTCGTTAAAAAGGTGGGCGCCAGTTATTTAAACATTCAACCTGTTTAGGGCACGATGTGAGAATCGTAGGGACTCCATACGTTTATAGGCGCCACCGTTCGAAAGCCATAGCCAATGCCAGGCGAATAATTCAGCTGGACGATTCGACGGCATGCGTGCGGCAAAGTGCCGCGAATCGTGGAAGAGGGAATAACGTTTAAAAGCGGCGCGGCGTTTCGCGGCTGCCCGCTGATGACTTCCGATTACCGCGAATCGTTCTCGAAAAATACATTTTTGCCCGCTCAACCACCTCCGTTCGGGGGGCGGACAACGGCTTTGGTGGACAGCGGTGGAATAAATAGGAACGTTCGCGCATGGAGACAGCTCTGTGTCGATTCGATGTAACCGCAGCGTTTGTGCGTATTGTTGACGCGCAAAATGGGAATCGGGATAGGAAAACTATGTCGTTTCGGCAAGCGAAAAGTGAACGCCAAATAACACTGCTTGCAAACGCTGAGTTTCGAACGATTTGGTGATTCGATTGCTCTTTAATTATTTAAAAGCTGCACTAATATAGTATAACTATCGCGAAACAAAGATTATGAAATTAAAGATATGATTACAAAGTTTTTGTTTAATCTTCATCGACGCTGTATGTGCGTTCAGTTCAGTTATCTCTTCATTTTCCGAGGGTTAAATGGCCAGAAATAGTCGTTATTGCGCGGGGGAATGAGAAACTGGCGCGGACAAGCGACGTCACACGAGAAATCAACGCCAAACACCGCAACTTTTTAACGAACTCATGAAGCGGCCGAAGCGTAACAACCTTTTTCCCTTATACTTTCTTTTTTATTTTCAACGAGTTGACCGAACGTCCATCCTATGGGTGATTGCGAAAAAGTATAAGGACGCAACCGTGTGACTGCACCGGTTTTTAGACGTAGCAGACTCGAGTGGTCTTTGAAGGGAAATTATCGGTCGAGTTCAGTTTAATCGGTAGGAGAGAGTTTTCATTAAACCGTCTCCCCTGGCTCTTTATTGTCATACTTTTACTCACCCAACTACATACATTTACTGTTTCATTATCTTTAATGCCGAGCGATTAGTTCCACGAGGAATAATAAATCTCTCTTTTACCAAATGGGTTTGGTTTTATTGAACAATTTAAGTGGATCAAGCTATGATAGCAGCATATATATCTATTTTCTTATTAAATTGCAAGTGAATGGTCATCGAAGCATACATACATTGATTTAGAATCGATAAAAAATGCTCTTCTAACAAAGAAACAGTGAAACTTCAGTAAACCAGTGTTCCGTGGCAGTTCGAAGCTCGATTCGTGACTGGGTAAAAATCAAACAGGGTCTCGCGAAACGGCCGATATAAATTTCTGTTTCCAAATGCAAGTCCCGGGGTGGAAAGTTGCGCTAGTTCTTGCGCAACTTTGCCCGGGTGCCAATTCGATTAGGGTCGCCGGGCGATAGTACCAACTTTGGTTACAGCTCCTTCAAGTTGAATTCGCAAGAGTTTAACTTGCTCGATTATCTTTGAGGCTTGCCAAACTGTACCTAGGAGAAACGCGAGGTTTCGTTGCCGGTGGATTGATGGCGGCGATGCCGTTTAAAAGTGAATTCTCTGTTTGCTTACATCGCGCTTCCAACTATCACGAAACAATTGCTCTTTCGTTTCGAAAATTTCTGTCGTTCGCCTGATAATTGCATGCGAAAATGGGGATCGTTTTTCGGTGATCGTGGAGCGCACAAAATATTCGTTCTCGAATGGAAAATCACGGAAGCTCTGGTTTGGTTGTTTGTGAAAATAGTTTGTCTTCCGTTTGATAGCGTCGCGAGAATAAAAATTCGCGAAACAAATTTAATTGAGAACAAAGAAGAATAGAATAGCACCAGCACTCGTGTATTTATAAAATTAGGATAATAATTGTCTAGTGTTCGAATAATAAATTGCGCGCGTTCCACTTTGGCAATTTATTTATACGATGCAACTATTTTCTGATCGCTTGATCAACGAAACAGCCGACAGAACGGAGGAGTCTAAATTCGTAGGTGTACAAGTTATACACCGAACTGGCTACGGAATAATTAAACTACAAACGAATGAACAATTAATTTCGCCTCATAGAAAATTGATCCCAGAGTAGCAGAAACGATATCGGACAAGACACATCCAGGAAGTTTTCGATCCAAGCTATAAAATACATTGTTAATTTTATCGCTTCACCGCGTGGAAGATAAAAGCAGGCCCCAATTAATCAGTCCGCCTTGATTACAAGGTGCAAAGGTGTTATCAACGTTTTATCGAATCGGCTTTTTCTGAGATGCCACGCGCTCTACCCGCTCCGTTAACGAACTATACATGCGAGGCGTGCATTTGTCTTCTTCCAGAGTTCCAACCAGCTCTAGACCTCCTGCCACGAGTGCTCTGTCTATTTGGGGTAGAGTAGTGTTTAAACTCCATGGTGTAACAATATTTGCATTTTCGTGACGCAACATTGCGAGAAACAGAATAACAAACCGCCGCTTCGTACCCGGCCTGAACGTTGCTATTTGTTTTTTCTTTAAAATTAGAGGCTGCAGAAAAATGTTTGTTAAACGGCGTCTTCCCCGTGCGTGCGCGCCGCGACTCGAACGTTTTTCTTCCGAGGCTATTGCGTCGTAAAACGGTGGCACGCGAGATCGTTTCGCGGCAAAGCTGTTCAATTCCGTAAAAAGGCTGTTCCGGAAATGGTTTTTCAAAATTTAATTCCTCGCCGAACCGGGGCACCGGTCTGTTAGGGTCGTAAGGAAATATCATAACTGCCCATTTTACACCCAGCGCAGTGAAACAATACGAAAGTATGTTGGGTAGTAGAGAATTGTTAAACCAGTACCAAAAATGTATTTTTGAAGAGAAGGAGATTCACGTTTCTGCGAATCAATGAAACCGAACAGAAATTGTAATTTTCGAGAAAGTTTTGCCGGCGTTATTTTCTTTTCTGTTAAATGGTGACTGTTTCATAAAATATTCGCGATCATTCGGTTCGTTTCGAAACAGCGCGACAAGTGGACGTTTCCTGGATAAAGTGTACTCGTTTAAGAATAATTGGGGAACATCTGACCCACTCCGATTCTCTTTTTCACCACCGTAAACCTATTCCCCGAACGGTTTACCCGGTCGCCGGTATCGACAAGTATAAATTAAGAAAGTTTATTGCTAGGAGGAATGGTGCAGTGCGACGACTGCGTTAGTAAATGCCGTTGGCATGTATATGCAGCAGCGGCTAGCACATACATACGTACACGCTGGGTCGCACTAACGAGGCAGTAAATTCTACACGTTGGACCGCTAATGATTACCTGATATCACGAGCTAATGGACGCGGCAGATGTCGTTCCCTTTCGAAAATTTTATTTAGACTCGTATATCGATCCTAGGGGTAGTGGCAGCTGCTAGGGCCTCGATTTACCAATCATCGCAATCATTCACTTGAAGGATTCGTCCCAAAGGGATATCCAATCAATGTGGTCGATTCGAATCGATGATTTAATTGAGTCTCATGCGTCTGATAATACGGTTTTGGAAATGATATGCTGGTTTCGTGTGTCTTATTTGGAATTTCGTTGGATGAATCATTATTTCGTTATTATTATCAACTGGAATTAAGACGGGATAAAGATTTTCCTAAGACAGTTAAAGGGTCGTAAAAGGGAGAATACTAATTGTCCTGCACAGAGGAGAATTTTTTCAAAGGCGCGTCTGTCCTTACAATTATAGCCGTGCAATTAAATGCTTCCCACTGTACCTGGCTATCTTTCAGCCTTAATTACAGCAAGGTCCACGAACTTACGTAAGTTTCAATATATACATTGAAGCCAAGACTTTTTTTTATAAGAGTGCTTCAGTTTTATATAGAATCCAATGAATTTGAGTCGCGTTACACATTGTACAGTAGTAAATTTTTGCGAGCCGCGAAGGGTTTCTTCTTCGCGAGACGTTCTCGCGCGATGTATCCGTCGGATCGTATGCAAATCTCTAGCGGCTTAATTACGCGAGCACACGCCTACTGTATGAGGTTTCGGATCGTATGTAACGCGAACCGGAACCCAATATATTTCTCGCCTGATAAGAAGAAACCCTCTGCATCTGAGCTTACGGCAAGCCTAAAGCTTGCTCGCGCAAGCGTCCCTACGCCCTTTGGACACCTACCCTTGTGTGCATGCCCCTCTTAATCTCCTTCTCCCTTATTGTAGAGGGAGGGAGATGTACGGACCTGTTTGCGTTTATCTGTAGCCATTTGCACGCTCGGTGGCGAGCTTGTGCCACGGCTGGTTTACAAGTCTTTACACGACGATCGGCTGATCTCTGATACCCGATTTCCCTTCCGGCCTTGTATCTACCTCCAATCGACTGTACTATAGCTGCATATGCATGTACACGGTGCAGTAAGTGTTGTTAATTTGAACTGCGATATGAATCGATTACTGGTGGTAAGGATGTTTGGCTTTCGATCGACTGGACTCATCTCCTATGAAGTTCGGAGCTCTGTGGCTTTTCCTGTTGCTAGATCTTCTGCGAATTAGGTGATTTCCATAGTACGATTGCTCCTTTCGTTGAAAGTTTGTCAATTAACGATCCTGATGATATATTCAATGTAATGCAATGTAATGTATATACGTATTAAAGTCATCATATTTACGCTTGTATCGAGCGCTGAGTTTCAATGGACTTCGATGATTCGAGAAGCTTAATTTGTTCGTGGTTCCCTTGATTGATGGTATTGAACATTTCTATCAGAGGGTTGACTCCATTTTTATGTTTATTCGATATACCAATATCGGACATTGCTTGGTTAGTTTCGTAGGAATTCGTAGGCGCATTTAGAGCAGATATTCGTCGATATTTATCGAATATGCAGTACCGCATCGCGTTTCTCAGATTCGATCATTCTAACTGATATAGTATAAATAATTTCATGTACAAACATTAACCAGCAAAAAAGATTCATGGCTTTCCTATTTTCTTCCCAATGCACAACCATCAGAAATGGTCGTTGCACCTTAAACAGAACCAAGTTTTTAGGCAACAGTGCCAATGGCTTTTCGCGATATTAGAAAGGGGGTACTGCATTCTGCAACTGGATTCTGCATTTCAGTTAAATTACCAAACTCTCTACGCGCCGCCCTGTGCGCGAACCTGTATGCAATATGAGCGTCGCCGTTGTGTATTCGCGTCAGAATTCCAGTAGTTTCTCTGTTCCACGTGTACATAGTCGCGTTACAGTGACGTAGTCTCGCGTATCGTAAGTGCAATTTGCTGCACGGTTGAAAGGAGTAACTCGGCGGCGGGTGGAGGCAGGCGGTGGGGACAAGAAGAGAACGACGAGACCGAGGGATTCAACGCGGAGATTGACGAGATTGAATTATTATTCAAGTTTGCCTGTCGCCCGCTTTCACCCTTCCGGCTATTCTCGATCGAATGAAATTTCAAATGGCCCCGTCGTCTCCGAAACGACGATTCGTTAGATTCGGTTCAGCGTTATCACGCAAATTCGTCTCTATTCGTTGAAACCTGCATCGTTCGTTCCTCGCGCCGTCGTTTTAACGAATCGGCGGTCGCGCAACGATAATGATTAATTATCGTCAAAAACCGCAGCGCAGCAAATTACATGATTCCGAAACCTTCTTTTCACCCTCTTTTCTACCTTTATCCCTGTTCAGGGAACGATGAGAATAGTTCGTCCGACAAAAGGGTCGTCTCGTCGATTGTCCCGCAGCAGCCCCGTAACGTTACACCGCGAGCAAATTCATAATCTGATTACCCCGTACTATAGGCTAGAGTATCAACTTTGCGCTTAATTAGCAAACGATGGAGGTTGCGTTGCGTCACAGTGTCCACGGGTAAATAGGTATCAACCGCAGCTGGACGTTTAGCCGGCCCGCGGAACCGAAGTTTTTGCAACTAATTAATTCAAACGAAGCTGAAAATTCAATTAATTTTATATTAGAGGGCGGCGCGTGTATCAGTTATAGAGAGTAAACGTTGCCGCGGCCCAGCAACAGGCAAGCATGCGGGCTATAGGGGGAGGCTTTTCCGCGAGACCGGAAAATAGGGGACGGATAAATTACACTAGAAATTAATTGGAAAATCAATTGATACGGTTAAGTTGGCTTGGATCGTAATGCTGTATCAACAGTAATACTTACTACCACCTTGGTAGTATTGTTATCTCATTATTTTGATCAGAAACTTATTGTTTTTCTTTCATTCTTCTGCATAAAATTGTTCAGGATTTTAAAAGGAAAGGATCGCTCGTAAGTTCCACAATATTCTTCGTTTAACTCTTTTATTTATGACTATTCCAAGACTCTCTGCGTCAAACCGTAAAACGGGTAACCCACCGTTCGTGCCCTCTCCTCTATCAAAGTTCATTGTAGGCCATATCTAAAGTATCCGAGATCCAGCAAAATGAATCTGAATGAATCAACAGTAAAGCTGCGCACGCACAGTGTGAATCCTTGGCACACCCCGTAACCCAGCATCATAGTTTCGCCGTAACACGACGCAGAAGCGACTCTAGCCCCGGTCGTAAAGCTGTATTGAGTGGCGGAAAGGAAGGAAGAGTTTGAGAAGGGGTTGGGGCTCTTTGGCAGTGCCGACAGTGTGCCTACTTTGAAATTATGCACCGTTTATGCCCTTATTAATGCGAGTCCTAGCTCGCGGAGATTGAGGTGGCTGAGTTATGATTCAGCCCCGCTCTCCTTGGCCGCCTTTTGAGCCGCTGCCGCCATAATGCCCCGTGATTAATCCCTCGGGGTACGAGCCTGGCAGCGAGTACTAACGGTGCTGCATCTCACCACCTTCGGCTCGTTCCTTCTGCAAGGCTCCTACTCTATCTCCGTGCCAAACATCATCTCCGTCCGCGCATCTATCCAACGCGTACCTTTGTGGTAGCAACCCCCGCCGACGGAGATCAGTATATTTCACCGGGCGTCCGGAATTTTAATACGCGGTTTTACCACCACGAGAGAGCAGCCGCGTCAGCTTGGCACACGCTTCGCTCGCGTTAGGATTTATACACGGAAGGGCGCCGCAGCCGCGGGCGATTCGTAATTAGCACGAGACAATCGCACACAGACGAACGCTTCCTTTTTCCGATTTTAAAGCTTTGACTATGGCTGCTTTCCCTTTTCACGCCGCAACGCTTTTGGTGCGGTGGCTTCTCCTTTGACGTCGACGACCTGTGACAGGTGTTCGAGGGGAACGTGTGCATTCGAGGATCCCTTTGCAGCTTCTATTCTTGTATTTCTTTTCGGCTTTACATTTTGCGGGCATTATGGTTTATTAAGGGGTATTAATATGACCGAGATATTCCAAGCAGGTATTGATAGCATTATTAGAACAGACAGGTTGTCAGTTTCTTTCGCATAAAGAGTTAGGCTCCAGAGAAAATAGGACGTTGGATGGATATTAAATTGGAATAATCTTCTGGTGTGCATTAAATCTAACCTACGGAAGGCTTTTAGAAGTACCCACATTGGTACCGGAGGAACTATAGATAGTCAAGGAACGATCGTTTTAATGATGCTTCAAAATTTGACGGTAGGGTTGGAAACTTGAAACACAAAACTAAATACATACTTGATGGATATGCGAAAGACAACTTTAATGACCAACTGCAAAGTTTACTTAAATCTCATAAAAAGAAAGTTCTGACACCTGACGAATATTAAGTTAGACAAATAGGAGATTAGACTTCATGGCCACTCACTGTCAGATGACCAGCAACTATACTCTTTACCCACCCAATAGATAGCAGAAAGCGTACACTTTAAAATGAACTTTGTCCCAAGCCGATAGCTCAATTAGTTTCCGAGATACAGGCTTTTAAAGTTTAAAGGGCGCGGAGGTGCGTTTTATGAATGAGCCATTCATGTTTCCGCGGAATGCGTACGGTGCATTCTTGTAGTAAAAAAACGCTGACTCGGGCTGACTCAGCGTGTGCACTGTCCACTGCACGCGAGGCTTAGGGTAGATCAGTGAAGACCTGTGAGTGAGAGGTTCAAGCGTGGGACAAGGAAAGGAAAGTAGCAGTCTTCAAAAATTATGCTTCCATTTATACGGTGATATCTTGAAAGCCAGAAGTCGTATCGAGATGCGGGGAAAAGCATTTTAAAGAGGAAGCTTCTGCGCTTCTAAGTTACTAAGGAGATCCAAGAATTGCTAATAGTTGATTAGTATTATTTGTTGAAAAATTCGGCAGTTTCAGTAGCTGTCGCTATAGTGTTTGGAGATGAATTATAATAAATGAATGTAGTTCTTTTTGTTACTGGAGCTTATGATATTATTGCTATCTGTTCCTGTTTACTCCGAACAACAATAATGACAGCAGCTTTAACATTAAATTTACGGAAGTCTATCTGAATTGACTTCAGATTTCATACTTGAGGTCGCAGAAGTCATGAATATTTATTTTTAAACAACTCATATTAATTTTCATTGATCTAATGATACCTACACACATCCTAATTCATATTCTCCCACGATTCGTCTTAAAAACCCATGGATACATACAGAATAATTAAGGTATTTTTATTAAATTTGGAGAAGAATTAATTTCTGCGAGTAAATGTAAGAGTAAATGTTGATGCGGAGAGTTGAAAACGTAGAATCTACGCAGCCACGAATTCCTAGAGTCCGATATATTTATATACGCAGGAATTAATTCGGCGCCGAGGCGAATTAACTTTCTGTGGCGTACTGCCAGCCTCGAACTCTGTTGATCCGAAGGAATTTAACAGCCATTGGATGTAATTGAAGCGTTCTCCACTCAACTACCACTATCTTCACGCTCCCTATCCCTCTTCTCAGAAGACGAACTTTACCTACCCCCAAATCATACTTTTGAAAAAAGTTAAAAGAATCCGAGTGTTTTAAAGAAACTCTCGCCGTTTTTTTATTAAGTCGTTTCCAACCAGTACATCCTATTAAATATTCCAAGATCATTCTACAGTGATCGATTACTACTAATTAATAACTAATTATAGCAGTGTCTCGAACAATTTCATTCGTTTCAATTTATTTCTCTTCAATTCCAATGAAGCTCTCCTAGAGAGAAAATATCGTTCGTTGGGAAATTCGTGAACCGTTTGTCGAAGAGGTAAGGGCACTTCACCTCGAAGCTGTGAAATTTATCGCCCTGTGCATTGTCCCGGCAGCGTGCAACCGCGTTAAAATAATTTTGCGCAGTAACATTTCGAGAGCGCAGAGAGGCCATTGTTATAGTTGCGTTGCCCTCGTTATAATAAACACACCGTTTACGTCGACTGACAGATTTCTCGTTTCACGAGCATCATCACCTGTGCATACGTATATCCCGAATCGAATATCATTGTGCCACGTCGTTAACATTACATTACAAGACCCATGGTAATTACATTCTCTCCCTCCTCTCTCTCTCTCTCTTCCACCCTCTCCGATCGATCGTACTTGTAACCAAATCTCTCGACGGACAAAAGCACGACTTGCTACACGATAATGCACTATCGCGATATTACGCAATGCTTCGTGTACGCCCGCCGCTAGGAACTCGGAGCAGATCCGATGAATTACACAAAAGGAAGTAAGTCTTATGAAATAGCCGAGGAGCGTCTATGCTGCGCACGAATCCCACTGCATACATATCCCGGTTGTTCGCCCCCGAGAGGACGTGCATGCACTTACACCGGTCCACGTTGTCGCTGCACTTTGACCCTTCTTTGCTCGGGAAACCCTGCAGCGGATCCACGTGAAGGGAAAAGCGACGCTTTTTTCCGAAGGTAATACGCTAGTTTTCCAAACGAGATTTCGACCCGGGAACTCTCTTCGTTTCGGCTACGACGGGATTTGCTGCGTCGCTTCAGGCATGCGAATGCGCTTCAAATAGGAGACTTGACGGAGTTGCTTTGGTGAAATCGATTATTCCGAGTGAAGCGCATTTTTCTTTTTAATTTCGGTCACGGTGGTAGTTTGAAAGGATTGCTCCAGTTGCGGGAAAACTTTACAATCATTGGCAATTAATTTACTTTAGAATAAGTTGAACAGGGATTGGTCTCAAAGATATGGTTAAATTATTTCACGTAATATAATGTTTATTAAAATGCAGAATAAAGTATAAAGATAGTGCAACATTGAAATCAAAATTATAATCAATTTGGCTATAAAATATAATAATTATTGCTCACCAAATTACTTAAAGAAGCAAGACACAGGAAATTTATTAATCCACAAATATTTCCAATTAATAGTTTCTCATTTTCGAGAGGAGTAGACACGCAGGAACGATAGAACAATTAAAAGGGCGAACTGCTTAATGTAACATAAGCATTCGAACGGCTTGGAGCCGTGTCATAAAATAATCGAAAGAGGTCGAGCAGCGTTTTTGGTGTCGCGTGGAAAACGCGTTGTTTGTCTTATCCGCGAGACAATCGTCGGTATTATCCTGACGCGATCGCCCCGGTGAAAAGCAAATTGCTAGGCACGAAATTGATTTCCCACCATTGCATCGCTTGCTGTGCCCCGCGGTTCTGTTCAGACCTCGCGGCTGTGTGCGTGTAAAACTGAAATGCAAGCGACGTACCATCCCTCGGTGGAATAAAAAAAAAAAGCGACGGGACAATGGGAGCTATCTTCAACCGCGAGCAACAGAGCCATCCTCCAACTTTTTTTTTCACCACCGCAGCTTCATGTTCGACGTTTCACTGTCAGCCCATTCTTTCGTGTTTACAGTTATGCCTGGCGATCAAATCGTGAATATTTCTGCAACGTTCTCTCACGCGGATTCGCGTGATAAATGGTGTCATTGGTTGGGATTTTTAAATGAATGGAAAAACGACTGTGACTGCTATTTGACTCACAAGATTGCCTTTTTCATTCATTCTTGATCAGTCTTTTGACGTTGAGAGTTTTCTGGAAAATAGCACGGTCAGATTTGTTATTCATTTTCTGCTATCATCAGATAAGTCGAAGATCTACATAACATTGATCTTGGGCTAAAAAATAAAATAGAAGATAAAATTCATAATTTTTATTATTATTTGATTTACGATAGTTCATTTCAATTAAAGAAATAGTACAGCACAGTATCGCTATTTTATTAATCAATCAGTTTGACAGAACAAATAATATTTGAAAAACTCTTCTTAGTGAATATCATTTCTTCATGAAAAATGATAAGCTACTTCCTATCCATAAAGAGCCTTCACTTCGCGAATCTAAAATTCATAGTCGAACTATCGTGCCAGCTTATGCGATCGCAGTGAAGGCCAATGGCACAAGTGTTTCACGTTTCAATATCGAGGAGAGTGTGCCGTATTTCAGGTACAGCAATTTACCGACAATTTATACGCATTAGCGAAAAGGTACTTGGGGTATAGAAAGTATGTACCTGTACATAAAGGTATCGATATACGAACCGTATCGAAATGTAGTAGAACGTATAGGCTCTCCAGAAAAAAAAAATAAGGAGACAGTGTAAAGTAGGAACTTTACGTGTATCATTTTGTGATGTTGAACTTGGGCTCAGTATCAGGCGAACGAAATGGCAAGGAACGATAGCAGAAAATTGTAGGGCGACATAGATGCACGAAAGTTTCTAGAATATTTTCAGTGGAGAAAAATATACAGCATGAACATTTTTTGTGTGCGTGGCAAGAATTTCATATTGCGCCATGTTGTTGCTATTTGGTTGGAAAATGTTCGGAAAGAAATTTGTAATTGTAATTGTCTGTTAAATTTACCTAAAGTGGAAATGAGAATTTTCCTGAAAATACAGTAAAAGTTCGATGAGTGAACGGATGGGTCTGCACTTTAAGTGAGCGAAAGTTATCCACTACTATTTACGCACACGATTATCGAATATTTACTGTATGTTCAACAGTATTACTTCATCTATAAATCCCAAATTATTCCGTGACAATTACTGTATGATTAACGTTTGCCCTTTTGTTCAATGACAGAACTAAAAATAATTTATGTATAATTTATACAATGTTATGCGTTTAAAGAAAATAATAATAATAATTATTGCTCTTCTTGTTTCAGAAATCGGTGAGTTCGACTAAAACAGCTGACTCCTGTACCCCGTAAGTTCGTTATAATATATATTCGAATTTAATTGGCACCGAATGGTCTGTTAACGTGCAAATATCGAGCAAAGACAGATTATAAATCACGGAACTTTAGCATCGTGCTAATGCATGCTTTTACGAGCGTTCATTGCCGCGAAGTGCGTCATAAAGAACCTAATAAAGGCCATCCGTGCCGGGGATGCTATCTTTATGAATTCGTGTTAGCCAGCTTCGCGCTTGTTGTTAATTCAGCCTCATTTCACTGATTCGCAGAAAAAATTAAACCGTTCAAGTTTAATTGAAACAAATAATAATCGCCCTTTGATTTCCAAATCAAGGATATTACTTTTATTATCTAATTCTTACCCCATTTAAACAAAAAAATGGGAAAACACTACTCACAAAAGTCATAGCTCAAACTGTAAAAACCGAAAAATTCCTTTTTGCAAACGCAAAAAAGAGCTCATGACTCTGCGGCTTATCGGGTATTTGACAAATATTTGTCCAGTTTTTCAGGATAGACAGATTTCGGTAAGAACCTCCACGGTATATTTGTCTAAAAACGGACATCGGAGGCGAATCGACGCGTTGGGAACAATCGCAGTGTGATGTATTATTTTCAACGCTTCCGTTCGTCAGTGGAAACATTTCCGCGTTAATCGCTAGAAATCATTGTTCGACCGTGGACGAATGTGACATTTTTGGCCGGAATAAAAAGGGACGTTTGACTAGGTGACCTGCGTTCACTTTTTGCCGCGTATATTTGCGTCTCCCCTCTATGCTCGCAAAAAGATCGTTAGCGGGATCTAGAAATAGTATACCGATGTGGATTATCGATTCTAAGTTACTGGAAAGTCATTAACGCGCTAAAAAGTTGCCATTCCCTGGCATAATGTTGCCTGAAATACTCATCGAATGTACCTGTTACTTATTTACCGCAGGAAATTCTGGATTAGTTACTGAATTACTTGGGAGACTTAATTGACATTAGAATAGTTTATATTTTGAACGGTCCGTGAATCTCATTCTCGATTTACTGTATTTTATAATTAATTAGATCGAGATTCCACTCTATCTATTCCGCACCTTGATTGCGTCACCATCGCTATAATTCAAGCCCGGTTACTTTAATCTCCGTGCCGATCACTATTCCAATCGAGCACGCGCATTACCGATTATTCGCCCGTGCTGCACCGCCGATAAACATTAACAATCCCGTGTTAATGTATGCAAGCCGGTGTAATTCCTGGCTATTCGAACGACAAATCGTCTGGATGACCGTGAAGAGTAGCGTCGCGACGTCTAGCAATCGTGATCCGAGGGCAGGAAAAACTTGTGATTATACTAATACAACGGGATGAACGTTGCAATCGAATCGACTTAATATTCATCGTTCGAACGGCTTGCACATTGTATTCTCAATTTTCATGAGCCAGCCCTGCATCGAGACGTTCCCGCTGATTTGGCCGTGCAGTGGTAGTGCATCGACGGACGGATAAAAGCGGAATGTCAGCCGGAAAGTCGTATAACGATCTAACTTGAGAATAGGGGTGGAGAGAGAGAGAGAGAGAGAGGGCGGCTTTTTATCGAGACAGCGGGCGGAACGATAGACAGATTACAGGGTTGAAGTGTCGAGTAGACCATTAAATCGAGCCATGAGAAATCACATCCGATCAGACTCGCGACTGATGATGTTGATTTAAGCCACGATCGCAGCGAGATCGTCTCGAAAATGCTGTTTATTATTCTCGACGGTCGATTGCTCGAGGAATTGCACGACAAAATGAACGCTTTATCGAGCGTTGTCGAGTGTTGGAAAAAATCGAACGAAAACTTTTAAGATTAAATGCCCAGGGCGTTGTTAGCAGAAACAGAGTCCTTAAAAGTTGCAGCAGGATGTTTCACTGGTATTGGAATTCAATCGTGCAGTCAAACGTCAGTGATTTTCCACCCTTATCGCAAGATTACGCGAAATCAGTGAATGTTAAAATCCTTTGCCTGACGTAGTTATGTAGAGCAGTTCCTTAGCTTTAATTTGAGCTGTTGTTCATAAAAAAAGATTTAGCAAAAACTCGAATGAAGGCTTAGGGTCCCAGCTTGAACCTGCAAGTGGTATGATAGGATCGTAAAATGGGGCAATAAATAAATTCAATTATCTCAGCTTCTAGGCGTGCTAGATTAAATGGTTCTTGGCTTAAATTAAACGTAAATATTCCACCTACTTGCCACAGCAAGGATATAAACATTCCCTAAGTGATTTAATTGTTATGAACGATTCAAGATGCAAGTGTTATTAATGATACTACAAATTGGTATACATCCTACACTCATTATGTCTTCACAAAAACGTTTTCCAAGATAAACGCGGATTGATAGGAGAATATTTAAGACGAAGAATGATCAATCGAACCTAGCTTAATTTCCAAATTCTATTTTTAAACAACGGTCCCGTTTTCTCTGTCACTTTTTGCAATTAGGGGTCGGACTGGACAGCATTTCTTCCTATGCGTATAGCAAAATTAAATTCTCTAGCGACGGATTGGTAACCGCCGCATTCTCGTGCGTACGGAAAAACTAATTGCACCGACTCGTCTTCAATGAATTTCCCGAGGCCATTATTCAGCGTAGGAACGTTGCCATACTACGAACGAAAAAGACTGCTACGCCGCGTGTCGTTTCGCTAGAGATGGGCCGCGTTTTTTTTTTGTTGCGAATTGGTTGCGAGTTGATTGACTGTTCGTATGAAATCGTAAATTCTGATTAGTTTTTCCATTCAATCCAGCGCTAAAATGTAATTTAATTAAATGTTTTTGTCATGGTGAAATTATAGAGTACAAAATCCGAGCGTCGTGAAACTTGAAACTGTCCCTAACAAACGGGATATCAACTGCGGACAGTTGAAAATTAGTCGTTAGAAAATTAAATGATGTCACCAGCGGTCTCTATACATATAATTTTATAACGATACTTTGCTCGTTAAGAGTTTACCAGCCGCTGTTGAAAATCGCTCGAAAGCTCCGGTTGTTTTGCAACTGTACATTTTCATGGGGACCAACTAGAAGGCGAACGAGAGAGAATTCGTCGAAACGTGTTTCCACGCTTTTTACAATTACGAGTATCATATGAATTTCATTATTTTCACGTGTCCGGCTATCCCGAGCGCCAGCACGATGAGCGGTAATTGCCTAAAAATCTAGCAAGGGTCGCGCGGGACCGTTGTATCCTAAAACCTGGACGATTAAATAAATAAAAATGCGCCGTGGGTAGAATTAATTCTCCGTTGAGTTTATTAAAAAGGGATGGGAAATGGCCAAGTGCACGTAGGAAAATTTGTGTCACGTGGAATCCCTTAATAATATTAGCCCCGTGTCTTTTATCAGAATTCTGGAAAATGTAATATTTATCGAAAACATTTAATTTCCGATCGACGGCGTCAGTTAAGGCAGATTAGTTTTATTTCATCAGAATTGGGAGCGCGTTGAAAAAATATAAATTAAAATTTGAAATTACGAAGAGATTTATCAGATTTCAATTTACCGGCGCAAATATATTAAATGTATTGTTCGAGTATTTTCTATATTGATGCACGCCGCAACAAAATATTCCTCGCAGCCCATAAATTGGAAGATGTAAACAATTTCAGGTAAAAGTACGAACGGAAAGCGATTTTCATTGTATCCGGGAATATAACCGCGAGAAATTCGCCGTTTAACCAGAGAAAAAGATTTCCGCTTATTCTCCCGGGGGATCTTAAGAAAAGCCTGCGAACATTTCTGCGCAACTTCCCTGACAAACTTACCCCGCCCCTTTCATCAAAGACGCTTCTAAGTTTCCTTTCGTAAAGTTTTACCTTGACCCAGGCCAGGCATCGGTGGCAGGGACGAGATGAAGTGCAGTGAGAATACGCGCAACTGGTTGGCTGACAACTTTCCCGACACGTGAGAATTGCAGATGCTCTCTTGCTTTTAAATGTCTCTGGGAAACTGTTGGACACCGTGCGCTCGCTTCTCCTTTACTTGCTCATCTTCGTCCCTTTCGCGTTCTTTTTTTACGCCTCCCTTTTTTGGTAGCCCGAGGCATTCATGAGAAATGACCATGCAAAGAATAGATTTCGAATTTTATTCATCATATTTATGAAAGAGACACGAAATCAGTTTATGTATTTGAATGGAATAATTTTGTTTGCCGGCTGCGCGAATCACGGTCGTTTGACACGGTTTGTCATACGTATTGCAGAAAATCTTTGCCACCGCTGATAAAACGATTCGAACGTTTCAGATATTTAAATGATTCTTTCTCCGTGCGTGCTTCATCCGTTTTATTGCGAACAAAAAATGAGAGGAAAACCGCTGCTGGCTTGGTTGCGAGATTTTATCCCCGACATTAAAGGGAATTTAATATAATTCTTTCTTTTTGTTAATGGGAAATGTTTCTGCGTCAGCGTTCAGTAGAATATATTTTACGCAAGGTTAACAAATGAGCCGCGATTCCCCGAGAGGCGAAGAGATTTTCCAAAATGGAAGCATATATCACAATTTTGCATAATTGAGTGACAGACGCGTTGGCAGTGTCGCTCGTTCTCTAGTCAACTGTCCGGTCGACATCATTTAAATAATTGCCGTGGCATATCCATCGAATTAATAATGAGTAACTTCACCCGCGGTTAACAGCTCTTAAACACGTTTTCGCTTTCATCAACTCGGACAATATGATTTTGCAGCACGGGGAATTTTCAACGCCTCGTCGTAATGTTTTCTTAAATATCTAAATTATAGAAATTTTCTTTTCATAAACAAAGTAGTGCATATAGGAATGGGGATGAAATATAAGGGAAATCATTCTCTACATATCCTTGGTTTTACACAATTAATAATAAAACAGCAGCGATCTGCAATCTGTATAAAATATATTTTATAAGTAACTTTCATATGATTATTCTCCAATGAATGTCCAAGATACAGAACATCGAAGGTACAAGAATCTAACATGTGAAACTAAGTCGCCCCGGTACTTATGAGCCACGAAATTGGGGTTAAATTGCACCTCTGGCCACGTGAAAAGTATCATACAATTTCACTGCGGAATACGTAGCGGCCCGCCTGCCAAATTGAACGCGTGATTTAATCCACGTAACGCGTCAAACGCACACAGCCGCATTTACGTCGAAAGGCGACAAGCCGATTAAACGCAGCGCTCTGTCTTCCGAACAGCAGCATTGTTGCTTCAAGCTTCCTTGTCAAATTAGGCGAAGAAACATCGGGGACGAGTACTTGTTGCAATTGCGTCCCGGACATACATTCTTGCATAATTACCTTGCACCGCAGTTTCAGCGACCGTACTTGCTACGATTCGATCCTTTGTATTAGATAGTTGATCGAAATCGTTTGGTTCGGTGTTTGAATTCATATCAATAAAATAAGGTAATGCAGTATCTGTTATTTTACAAAGAATATTTGTGTGAACTAATAATATACAATTAAGAACCATACGTTTTCCATCAAGCAAACGCGTGTTCAATTGAAAGCGAGGAAAGATAAAGCGGTACATTAAGAAAAGCACAAACGCGGTTGAGAAATTCGATGATAAATGATTGTGCCGCGACAATGGGTCCGGAAAGGGGTATCAAAACGCGAGGGAAATTTCTGCCCCGTCATTCGCTGGCGCGAAAGCAGCGAGGAGCCGGCCCGATTTATGCTAACAATAGGCAAAGTTCATCGGGGCGGGTTGAACGTAACACGGAGGGGAGGGGATTCGGAAATTTTGAAACCCCTCCAGATCCGTGATTTTCTCGACGATTCACCCGTGTGTTGGCTCATCAGTCACACGTGACTGTATAATGTCCATTACACGCGGAACTGGCCGAATGGATTAAGCAAATCGGCTCACGACGCGCGTAACATGCGCGCACGTTCACATACGCGCAGTTTATGCAATTGCCCGAGACGTGTGCACGGGGTAACAGGGGGACGTGTGTCTGTGTGCTCGTACACCTGGCCGCCGTGTATCGTAGGCCGCAGCGCTGGTTGCACCTAGTATCGGTTAGAATTTCCCAAGCCACAATTATTTTAGGTGCCGCTGACCATAAATATCTTTCAGTCGCTTGGTAATTTTAGGCTTGCACTTTGCAGTCTCCTTGAATGCGGCAAACAGAGAATAGCTGCACTCGAGAGCTACGCGAGCAGGCAATCCATTAACGATCGCGTCTTACCCTAAACGATATCGAACGGTCATCGGTTGAAAGAATTGTGTGTCTTCAGAACGATGATAATTAAGTTCGTCCAGGATGGCCCACTGAGTATTGACATCTTGACTTACGTCGCTATTATTACTCGTATCAAACGCTGTTTCAAATCAGTTGAATACACGCGTGTAAAGGTCAACTTTGCTTTTTTTTTAAATAGTAAAATGACCACGTTTACATTTTTACCGTTTTAACGTTCCATTATGGGTATTGATATATATTTTGTCCAGACCTTTCGAAGGGGTGGAGCATTGTTAAAAAAAGTTATAAACCGATATTTTTGCCCCTTACATCAATCTTCGTCATCAACGATCTGATAGCTATTACCTGCAATCACGAAAGAGACAATTCCGAATTTCTTATCGCAGACCATTATACTTTCGCCGTCGGCGTGACACGATTTATCGTTAAATAACACCGTCCGGATCCATAAATTCCTTTTCACCACCAAACGTCGGTTCAACGAGGCGGCAGCGTTTTTGTCCCGAAGTTCGATCACGCTTCCCGGTTGTTTCGCTTTTTCTGAACTTGGAAAGTTCGCTCGTAAATAGCCCGTGTAGAGGGAAGAATCGACCACCCCCCGTGAACGCTTCAGCCTCGCCGCGACAAATGCAGACCGGTTGAAATTTCCACCCGAACGTTTTCCAACTTTCCGTATAACGTGTTTTCTCGCCGTTCATTAATACAACGGCCGCGAGACAGATCGCCTGGCTGGCCGCGTATAATTAATTAACATCTGTTTATGCTTTGCGCGGGCTTATAAATATTCATTGCCGCGGACGCTGAAGCGTTTAGCCACTTGCAATCGATCGATATTCGATGGAAAAAGATAATAGACTACGCAGCTACTGTTGCAATCTGATATCCAGCTTCGATAAAGATATAAATGGTGCAAATAATCTTTCTGGAAAATGGTAATAAAAGGGTAAAGTATGGTATCAATGCTGCTTTTTGACCTGCATGTCTGAGCAAGTCGCTGGGGATTGTTAAATAAATATAAATCTTACTTTCTTTACACGAAGTTGAATATTTAATAAAAGCATAAATTCTGTTTGCATGTCTGAGCGAGACATTTTATAATAGGACGACGAACATGAAACGTGAATCGACAAAGGAAAAATTGTAGATCGGAATTGGTTTCCAGCGCGATTACGATTTCGAAGAACTAAATAATTCTTGATATGTTATTTCGATCGTTCGATATCGAAAATCGTAAATGTTTCGATGTAAGATGAAGTTATATAAATGATGGAAAGTAATTGAAGCAAAATTTTATGTTCAGAATACTCGATTCTTCATAAAATTATAAAATTTCGTGTTTTCTAATTCAAAATCTGTCGAGATGCAATTAAATCGTCATTGAACTTAGTAACATAGTTCATAAAACTATTGAAAAACCTAAGCAATTGTTTTACGATCCTGTCGATCATTGTTCCTGATCCAATTGTGCATGAAAGGAATTTCCGTGCGCGAATATAAATTTCCCCGGAATTAATAGAACCGTTCTCGGTTGTGTACTGGCATGGAATTGACTAAATTCAATAGCGTGTAAGTTGTAACCAAGCTAAAGGTAAACGAATTCCGTACCAGTACAGCTTAATTGAATCTTGCAAACAGCGAGAGATTAATTAGTTGTTAGCAAACTCGATTCTCGTATTTGTAGTTAAGCTGCTGCGAATGTATAATATGTATTCTGCTCGGGGGGAAGCAATTTTGACAATGAATGGTGGGCCAGGGTTGCAGAAATGCTTGCAAACATCGACCTATAAAAAATATGCAACACTAGGCACTGCTTCAAAAGCGATGGAATAATTGGAAAAGTCCATTCAACTTCAGCTTCTGTTCTCTTCTTTTTTGGTGCTTGACACAATGAAAAAAAAACCCTACAACACTTTTCCAACTTCCAGCATAAAATATCCATCATAAAACTTAATCGTCGCCCAATAATTTCAAAGGCCCGACTTTCGATCAGACCGGATACATCGATTAAGATCTCGATCGGCCGAACCGTTGGCTGCCAAGAAGAATACACGCTGCTACACGCCGACAATTAATCAAAGCGCTTTCGAAACTTATTTGCGGCTGCAGCTGTGTTAAGTCGGAATGTGGCGCGTGTGCCACGCGGACTGAGTCACGATACGCGTTGCTAAATCGAGATGGCCTGCCTGCTAAACCGGCTCGTACACGCAACGCCACACCATTCCTCGGAGATGGGTGTCTTTATGAAAAATGCACAAGTTGCCTCCTCGCAGAGACGCGTATGTATGTTTGGGACAAAAGAGGAGTGCCGAATCTTGAAAGCGCGAACACCGGATAGGGAAAGAGTAGAGTAGCGGAAGTTTGCTCGGCCAGACACGAGAATAATACCCGCTTTGTGCTGTTTCGAAAAGGCTGGCTGAGGAACTCGACGACTGGATGAAGTTTTGTGCGGGAATCTCCGATGTAATCGGTCGAGTGTACGGAGAGAAGGTTTCGTGTAAACGCAGACGCGAAAGCCTTCAAATTTTTATTCAAGTAAAATTTTACCTCGTTCGGATCAAATAATTCGATGGTAAAGCAAATAAAATAAATTGTCGCTTGACGGGAGACTTAAGTTTAGACCATTTGTCAGCGATCTCGCAAGCCTCCGCGAAATTTATTACTCAGGAGAGCAGCTGCGAACATTTTACAAAAATATCAAAATATTCCTTAGCAGAATGCACGCATGAATATCCGAAAGAAATTGAAACCACGTGAAACCATAATTCTCGACTTACGAATCCTCATCCCATTTCCCCTTGGCGTAGTCAGTTCAGCCAGCGTAAAACGAGCCGCAGTTTTTCGGCGTTTTTCCACCGCGTTGCTTAGCTCGCGCTCGCGATATAACAATTTTTATATCGTTATTAAATTCTCAGATGGAACAGCGCGCAGTGTGTGCATGGCGTCACGCCGGGAAGAGGATTCCCGGGGAATGAAACGTCGAAAGTACTGTTTTCCCGTGCTTTTTTTGTCTGAAAGCTTTGTTTCTACGCGTTTCTCCGCGGAAAACCGCGCGGAGAAGTATGTCGTCCCTTGGCTGGGAAAACCGCGACCGAGGTCGGCCTCCTGCTTCGCGTTATGATCGCGCTGCTGCGTGCTTTACTCGCGGTGATATTTGAAAATTTTATTCCGCGTATCGCGAGTGTAAGAGCGGAACTTGAGATGATGCCGGTCTACTTAAAACTTACTATATTGCAGAGTAATCAAATAAAAATGGAATACCTCTAACAAGTAGGGTTTCACAGTCTCTGTTGATTATGATGCAAAGGAATATAAAATTTAGGACACACATTATTTATTTATTAACTGAAAATGATTGAACTGTGCATTTTGTTATTCTCCGACACAATGCTATGATGCAATTTAGAGTTGCTTAACTTATGCCACCTGTAAAATCTTTAACAGAAAATCTTGAAATGCATCTGACGTTGTTATGATATTTATGTTTGCATTAAGCGGGACAGTAGAATTTTTGGAAGGCTGCTAGTATACGAGGACGCGTTGCAGCAGAATCGTTTGTCACGTCAAAATTATCTAATTATTCTGCATCAGAGAAATAGAAGGAGAAAAGTACAGGCACAAATGCATCACGACGCGTGTTGCAGTTTACACCTGTCGTCATCGATGCAATCTACGAGGCTATAATTTCCAGGCCCGGTTAAAATGAAAATCGCTCGAGAAACATAGCAAAGAAAAAAGAACCGTAATAAAACGTGTTGCAAGCTCCTTCTATTTTCCAAATTATTTTCAATATCTTGCTGTACCACTTTAATACAAATCGAAACAGACCAACAGTTCCCTAGAAAGAATTGAAATTCAATCCTATTTGACAAACTAATTGAACAGCTGATTAAATTAACAGATTCAATAAAAAAAGAGGAGGTGCGTTGTTTTTCACGCCTTGTTTTAGAGTAATCGAAGGACAATTAGAATTTGATTAGAAGTTGATGAAAAACAATTGCGAACAGGTTGTTGCAGGCTGAACCGGCGGTGTAATTTGCGTTTCAATATGATGCATTGAATGATTTTATTTCTCGCGACCAATTGCGCGCGAAATCGTGCTCGTACGCGCGCGCTTAAAATTGTGCAATAATTTAATTACTGAATGTAATGAGATTTGTCGACGAACCGTGCGACACTGTATCGGCTGCTCGGAATCGGGAACACGATGATGAGGTGGGACGGAGTAATTTTCCGAGATACGTGAATAGTACGAAATCGTATCGCATTGTTCGCGTTCGCTTGTTAGATTTTCTTCATTTCTGACTTTGCTACGATCACTGTAGATCCAAGCTTAACCATGCACGGTTAAAAAAGTGTTGGACATTCCGGTACGAATTCAGTACACTCCACATTTTTTCATTATACAAGTATCAAAGTAATAATTGAGCCAATTAATTTCATATAACAAATTATTCGCAGTTAATAAAACTGTGTTTCATATTTTTTCTTATTGGGGATAAAGAAATTGTAATTCGCGGCGTGCTGTTTCCAATGTAAAATATTTATAGAAAGTAATTCCATTATTGAGAATTGCATAAATTGAAAATTATTATACATAATAACTGTTCTTTTAACATACTTCAAGGGAATAAATCAGTGTCCAAATTAGAATGAGCAGGGACAAACGCAAGGGAGTGCTGCGGATGTCGCGTTGAGTAACGCAACAAATAATTAGTATTAAATATCGTTCAACAGCACGACAATTGCCATTACCACGGTATTACATCGGGCTAACGGTTGCGCCGCAGTGTGCTTATTTCCGATCAAACCCCGCTGCGTATCGTATGTAACTCGAGTCGTAACTGAATAGTGATTAGAATAATTCATTGGATTATGGTTGCGCAGTTTCTGATTATATTCCGATCATGAATATCCGTATATCGCGAAGCCACCATGTTCACCAGTCCGTGTAGCTCGACGTTAAGAATTTATTTCTGCGCTGTTGAATTGATGATAGTATTCGATAAAAATTATATTAATTATATATATTATTAGTTTTAGATGAATTTTTAAAATTAGCATACATCATATTAGACTACGAACTAAAATTATTAACAACGATTCATTTTTGTCAAAAAGATCCTGAAGTGAACGTCACTCGTGGACGATACTGTACGTATGGCAATGATCTTTCGAGAGTTAGACAAAAGGTAAGAAAGAAGGAACGCTAAGAGGATTAGCGTTGCATTAGACGCGACTGGGCAATGCGCCAGCAGCGCTAATCGCGATGCATTCTTATGTCTCGACGTGCGATCGATTACACCCGAGAAATCGGGGCGATATTTTACAAGTCGTCAGCCGTTGCAATTAATTACATTCGCTTGAAGGTATGAGAATGCTGAGAATTAAATTAATTAAAAATCTAAGTCTTTCATAATCCGGAGAAAAGAAAAAACATTCAATCAGGCAATCGTCTATGTGATCAGGATCTAACGTTACAGAAAAAGTTGACCCGGATATCGCAGCGATGCAGGACAAACGTTTCCTAGTAGAGCCGCGCGACTTTAATGAACGTTTCTCGCGGATTCATTAACTGGACAATTTTATTTCCATCTGTAAAGCGATTGAACGTACAAATTCCCGTGTATCCCGGAGCGTTAACGGTGCACTTAAATTCCCAAAGGGCCATTTTAATTAGTGCCGTTCGATGTTCATTTAATTCCCGTATTTTTCTCGTCCGCGCGTATGGATTCTGGTCTAATTAACGGGTCGCTCTGATGCGCAGCAAACGAAGTAAAATTGCATATCGCTCGCAGTTATGCCGCATTGGAGCGTCGCCAAGGTACGCTTGTTACTTTTATCTGCCGTATCGTTCACTCAACTCGTATTACCTAAATTAAACGAACTCCGTTTCTCCGCTCCCTTACGCGTTCCTACTTTTACCTTTTCTGATCTACATTCTTTACTTGCTATTCGAAAGATTATAGAGAAAATAGAGTTATGGAACATTACTAAAATCTTAAGATTCGAAGATTGCAACCCAAGTCACCTGCGTCCGCCCATTCAGTCCGTTCGGAGGGTGTCGAAATCTCGGCGGGTCGCTGGGTATATCCAATAAAGTTGAAATTGCCGGGGGCAAACATGCGGAATCTACGCATTGATGTTTAATGCAAAATTCAAATTGTTCCGTCAGCCAGCGCTCAGCAGCCAGCCACTGCGTCAAGATACTCTTTCATCCTCTTTTCCGTCATTTCCCTCGATCCCCCGTTTCCCGTCCGGCGGGGGGTAACATATGACGCAATCTTGGCAGGTATTGTCAGGGTGCCCGACGACATCTTTAATGTATGAAATAGAAAGGGGGCCGAGACTAGCTGTGGCTGCCACCGGTAATTGTTACCGTGTCGACAACGCGCGTGTTTCTTGGCGCGAATGTGTGCGGAGGTGTTGAGGCACGCTCGTGTCCCTCCTCTTTGTCCCTATCACTGTGCGGCCACGTTTTGCATGTTCCCGGTTTTCCGTCGCTTTTTATTTCTCTCGTTCTTTCACCCGATTCCTCCGTACATTCTAGTAGTCTATGGTTTATTTTAGCGTTTTGTGTAAAAAAGCCACTCAAACATGTTATATAAATTGTATCGATCAAATGTATGGATCGTTCGTTATCACTTCAATGATTTCTTCTGAACCCATTCAGTACCAGTTATTGTCATTCTCAAGGATAATTTCCCTCCTTTCTAGAACTCTTAATTTCGAGTTGTTCATTGCAAGTTTCATTTCAATAGAAAAAAAATCTTCTCTCGTGATAAAGCTAAGGAGTTCTACTTCTTATTTCACGTAACATTTGCAAACGTCTACAAGTCGGCTTCCGTCGTCTTTCAGAAATGTCCTCCCCCTTCGTTCGACCAGGAAAATCTCTTTATAATTATTCTTCCCGGGGTCCGCGGTTCGGGATTCCCCACCGCTGTTTCCTATTTCGTTCCTCCAATTTATCTTTGGGATCTTGGTCCCGTATATCCCTCCCCGTCCCTTTTCTTGCCGCGCATCTCCGTATTTCATTCCATTCGTCTTCACCCTCTGCTCACACTATTCTCCATACACGTGTTCGCTCGCTTTCGAGCCAGGTATACGGAGGGGCGGGGGTTAAGAGTAAATGAGAGAGGAAGCTACGTTCCCACGTCGACACGTGGAATCCCATCGTAGAAAATTACGCGAATTTATACCACGCTCTACTATCTCACCGCCACGAAGCCGGTTCATCCCGGTCCCGAATTGGACTTTCCTTTGGGAACTTGATCGATAAAGAAGCCCGCTTCGTCACGTGTCAAAGGGTATCAGCGTATCGACGCAGTTTTTGCGTGAACCGTTTTTAGTAGCTGTGTTTTTATTAATTTACATTCATGAGTGGGGTAGAAGGCATTGTAAAAAGAACAACGGCCAGGGGTTGAGCGAAACAGCTCAGTTGAAGAAGATTTATTACAAGCCAAGCTGCCAAATCAGTAGTACAAACCACCATAAGTCAAACGCCCCCTTATTCCTTTTATCCATCGACTACTTGAAACGGGACGCTGCTGTTACAAACGTTTACAGAGTGTCGACGCTATTCTGTATTTCGGATTAGCGACGTTGGCCCGATTCCGCGCGATTTCCCTCAATTCCGTGAATGTCAAATACATGTGTCTACACGAGGGCTACAGGAATATTTTATAATACATTGTGTTGGACCGCGGCGACGTCGTCGCCGCCGCGAAAGCGCTGCATTGTTCCGCTCGCTTTCGAGATGAAATTTTGAGAAGCCGTGGCGTAGTGGAGGATTCCCGCCATGTATTTTTCTCGAGGTGTATCCTGTGCAGGGCGAATTAGGAGACGCTCCGTGCAACGTCGATACTCATAGCTCCCACGAGAGATCGCATAACATATTTTCCCTGTTTTCGAACGGTTTCTTGTAACGAAAGAACGAGCGAAAAATACATTTTTCATTCGGCGAAAAAAAAGGATGATTTAATTTTCCAGAATTTTTCCGCCGGACACCAAAAACAAATTCTTCTCTCTTGTCGAATCAATTATTCATGAAAATCATGCGAATGAAGAGTGAATTTGATAAAATTTCATCAAACCTTTGCCAATTTCTCGTCGGACAATTATTATCTCGTGCAATTGGCAGCGCGTACCGGTTGAATCATCCCCGGGCAAAAATTAACGTCGTCTATCGGGTTATTCCGCTATCTTATTTCTCCCAGAGACATGATCTAATTTCGCGGCACGGAACAAACCTTCATTCCGTGCGCTCTCCAAAGGAAAAAGCTGGAGTCGCACGTGAGCGCGCGGGCGCGCGCAGGGGATTAGAGGTCGTCTTGTACGGAGGCAAATTACATTAGCCCCTCGAGATTTTCCCGCGTATGTTTCTCGTGTACAGCTTACAGGCATCCCTGTGAAGGATGCGCTAAACGTATTGTCCGCCGTTTTCCCTCTCCTTCTTTCCGTCGGCAGATAGGACGAGAAACAAGAAATTGCGGTTGCGCGTATCGACATGGTTGCGGAACGAGGCTGAGCTGGGATTTTCATTTGAATTTAAATCGCAGGTTTTAATGAGATTCACGCGATTTGTGTTACCGAGGACAAGAGGGGAAGAAGCATCCTCCTCCTCGTCTCTACATGATCCGCGTTAATCGATCCGGAGTGCGATCTTGTTGCGATATTACTTTCACAAATTGTCCCGCGGATAAATTAATGAGAACATTGGGTGCTATGCATATGATGAAAAGTAACGACAACGGGTACGATAAAGGTTTTGCTTAAAATATATTTCAACAATGACCCAGGATTATAGACTGGCGTTGAATTCTCGTCTGCTGCCAGTGATCACGAAGTAGACTGCGTTTCATCGTGATCGTTGAATAATTTATACAACTCGCGACGCGAACGAAATCGGCCCATCATTTTAGTCGTATTCAATTCGGAATCCATTGTAAAGTAACCATTAATAATGTCTTCTAGGTCACGTTAACCATTTTGCCAGTCCCACCATTAATCAGAGTTATTTCCATTTATATCATAATTTCGCGGATGCCCGGCGACGGCCACGCCAGCCCAGGTAATCTGCATGTGAATATAACGAATTTGCACCTGCGTTTACGAAGTGTTTCGTTTATTCACCTTGTATATCCTCGCCGACCGGCCAAATTTATTTTAATCATGCTGCTCATGAGGTTAAGTTATCCAACTTTGCCAAATTAATTCACTTTTCATTCCGACGTACTCAGGGAAATTAAAATGCAAGGAAACAAAATTAGTCTTCCTACTATTACAAAAAACAAAACACGATCTTACACTCATTTTCCAACTTTCACTTTGAAATTAAAGATACTTCAATCATTTATTGTATCTCTTATATATTCATCAACTGTCTTATTTATTATATCATCCCCTTTCCGACGTGCATCCAAAGTACTAGCAAGTAAATCAACATACTTGTTTAGAACGTTCGCGTGACTTTGCTCAGTGAATCTGGACGTTTCTGAAATTCGCACGAACTTTGCTACGAGCTCGTAAAATGCGAAATGGGGTTGCATATGTAGTTTCAAAGTTACTAAACTTTGCACACCTTTTTTTTGTCGCACAGCTTCTCTCGAAGACAGGGAAAGCGTGACATTTTCTGTCAACTTGAATAGGTTTGCTCTGATTAATTATCAGCATAGCTTTCCCTTTGAGCCATATCATTATTTATATAGAAACGAACACATTGAATATTTTCAATGCTTCTGACAAGCGACGTACGCGTTTTCTCCTCGCATATATTTCTGCCCGCCCCCATGCATTTCATTCATCGACCAGTCGATTTGAACCGCGCATTCAATTACAAGCGTGTCGATTATCCAGCACGCGTTTGTATTCCGGTCGAACGCCGGCGCGACGCGACGCGTCGCGTCACCGTCCACACGTCGTTGCATATTACATCGCAGGAGGATCTCGAGCGAGCATTAAAGCGCATCGCCGCGGTAACGAACCTCGGTGCGGACGGTTCGCCGCGCTTTTGTTTTCCATCCGCAAACGCGACATTTCCACGGTGCTGTTCGTCGCGCGATAGCACAGAAATCCCGTGGGGACGCGACGAGACGATCGGTTGCCAGTCCTTCGGCTTCGCGGGAAACTTTGCCGTGCGTCTGAAATCATGACCAACCGCGAAACGAAAGTTGGACCATGTGTGCGAGATAAATCGACGAGACACATGCCGGGATCCGCAACTGACGTGCCGAGTTTCGTGCAAGTTTCCTCGAATAAAGCGAATCCACGGCATAGAGAGCCCGAGGATTGCCATGTGTATGTGCATTTATGGCTAGCGGATGGCTGATGGGGGGCCAGTTGCTCTTGTTCGACTCCGATTCGCCGTTGGTTTCATAGAGGCTGCAGCATTAAAGAGAGATACGTTGGGTAGGAGACACTGGAGATGAATCTCTCGGTGTTCTTGACATCGAATAGAGTTAAATAACACTTTTGCGAGGAAAAATTTCAAGGTTCTTTTTATGATTGTATTAGCTTTTTATTGTATAAATATTTACATATAGCTCAGAAACAATCGTTTACCTAAACAATGTTCGTAAATATTATTGCAAAGCTCTAAGATTACGAAGAATAGAGATTTTATTCAAAAATCTCTTCACAGAAGTTTTACTTAAAAATATATACATATATCTGTGGTGTGTCTGATAATTTTTGGTAATCTTCACACCTCGTGGCACGTATTGTTGTATCTCCAACAAAGAGGGAGCATAGTTACGTATTCTATTCCTGCGGAAGCACGTAGTATGAGCGTACGAGACCCCACTGCACGATTATAACGAAATGAAACTGCACCGCTGTCTGTGTCGCTGGAAATGAAAAGTACTTAAACTTTAGAGCGTCTCTTATCTAACCGCTACTGAAATCAGGAATCGACCCGACATTGATTGCACTCCCGTTGAATAGAGTGTAATAGGCTAATTACTTTAAAGTTCTATACCGTTCGAAGATCTTCAGAGTGAAAGAAAAAAGCGGAAGCCAAAAAATGGGTTGAAAAATGTTTTCGAATGTTATATCAGAGATCGTGATTTAATTATTCTCGGATAATACACTTCCCATGATTAATGTTTTACCATTAAACGAGGGAGACCCGATAATTGGCACGGATCCATTTTACAGAGAGTTCAAGTGTTCGCAAAACATTGAAGAGTGGAGAGTAAGGTCTTCGGTTCCTGCAGAGTGACAATTATCTGATTGAAATCCTGACCCGATGTCGGAGGAACGTCTTTCCCTGATCAAAGCCTAGCTGTACTTGTTCAGTGGGAGAAATTTTGCGAATCTTTGATTTAATTAATTCCTTCTTAAAACGGCGGAAAATTAACCGAGAAGCCGCCACTCCGAGTAGGTCTCCAAGAAAGCGTTGTGCAAACGAAGGAAATATTTCATCGAGGGTAACGAATAGTTTACCGTCCTCCTTGAATATATTATCGAGTCCGGTGGAAAGGAGCTCCTTCCGTCTTGGTCAATAATTGCTGTATAATTGAACCGGATTATTAACAGAAACGCGAAATCAAAGTGTACCCTTCCATTCAATCAGCGACCTGTCCCTTGAATTGCAGACATAAACTTTGTCGGTGTAATTCATTAGTCATTCGATGCTTCATCTTTAAAATTATTGCCACTTTAAGGGCAGAATTATTCTTCTATTGAATTGTACTGCCAATAGCGTCTTTCAGAATTCATTCGAAGCAGCTGCACATAATATTGATGTCCATTCAAGAAATTCCTGATTTTCGAATAAATATTCGGTGCGATTATTTTCAAGTCTAATTGCATCGCATTAAAAAAGGTCAAACGCAATTTTAGAAACGTAAGATCCTTCGAAAGGGTCCTTTGGCGTGTTTAACGGTTTACCGAGACGAGCCAAGCCAGCAAGAAATGCGGCGAGGTTTCGTTATTACGAGCTAAACGGCACGTCCAGGGCGAATCGTTAGGGTATGATCTATATTAACCGCGGTACAGGGATGAGAGGCGGAACGAGGCGCGACAAGAAGCGTGTGCAGAAAAGCAACACGCTAGTAATCTTCCATTTTATGGACCAAGACAGCACGTTGTCGGGGCCGTTGCCAAAGCTATTTCCAGGGTGGCCGCTGACTTCGCCTCGCCGTACTCTCGGATTTCTCCTCAGCTGTTCTCCGGGATCCGGGGTGCAGCACGCGCCCCGTAATACCGCGAGCCAAACGTTCGTTCTTATGGTTTTGTCGAATTAGCTTCAACCCGAATCGCGGCAATTGTCGCAGATAGAGTCGCAGCGAAACGGCTACTTGCTACGGGCAATTGCCGACTGCTGACGATTGCTGTACGTGAATACTAATTGGCCGGCGCGCCACTTATGATTCTTGATTACACTCTGATCCTTGATTATTGCGGTCATTCTGGGACGAAACGATACTCGTTTCTTTCGCCGTTCCTCTCGGACAATCCCGCGGGATCTTTCACCCTTGGGATTCGTCCTTAATGCAGGGTAAATTGAAAGCAGTCGCGGCCAGGAAGGTTATTGAATATTCATTAGGGGAAGGTGTAATCTGAAGAAACGAGTACATTTAATTAGTGTACTAAATCTGGCAATTACAATCATTTTTAAGGAAAGCCTTCCCGATTTATTTGTACCCCATACAACAAACCATATTCCATCTTTGCAATTGTAGGAAGAGCTTCGTTTCAATTGATCACAGTTCGCACCTTGCCCAGCTCCAGAAATAAACCAGCGTCGTGGTATAAGCGATCTCGTAAAGTCCGCGATGCGACCGGACACGGTCCACGGCTTTTCCGTGTTTCGTTTTTGAATTAGAACAAGGTCTTTGTCTATGAGTCATTCTATTTCGAATCGGGCGAACACGCGGTGCGACTATAATTTGAATCTGGATGTAATCCAATACGGTGCATATGTTCAAAATTATGGCGGAACCGTCAACGTGCTGTTAGTCCTTCTCACCTGTCTCTCCTATTCGTTATCCAACGAAGTATTGCTCAGCCTCATATGGTTGGATTTATGTTAAGTTAATCCGATCCCGATGTTGATGGATCGTAGACGTCATGCTTGATACAAATATAGGCAATGAATCACTTGCCTAGTGAATCAAATGATATAAGCGTGTTTTAATATGCTGGAATTTATGTGGTTTCATTGTTTTACGTTGCAATCGCACACTGTGCCAATTATTCCAACATCTAAAATAACAATGAATGGTTTACTTGACAATCAACAGATAAATCCTGTGCATCTATTAATCAACAAAACATTTCCACGACTCACAAGGAAGGCCAGCGCCTTTCGTGTCAGTAATTCGTCTGCAGGATCAAAGTAGCAAACGGTTAATTCATTCTTCGTCAACGAAACTCGGGGTATTTCGTTTCAGCAAAAATTCAGATCGCTTAGCTTTTGTCAATTATGCAAAACACGAGCGGGGCAGCAAGGTATATCTTTTGCCGGTGAAAAGCGAATCGTTTGAAATGATTCTCTTTCGTCGTCCGCCCGGGGGCTAAAAGATTTTCTCATTTGCCACGCGTGCACGACGCACGAAGCGCGGGGATTTCGTTAAGTATCGCGATTTCGAGGCTGTACATTCATTATTACAACGTTGCGTACAACGGGTTAGAGGCTCCGTACCGTTTCGTTGTTCAGCTCGCGGAACTACCTAGCTTTCCTCGTTCCTTTTTTCTCCTTCACTTTTCATTTTTCCCCCACTGAGCCAGTAATTAACTCAAAAATGCTAACACCGTGGAATACGGAGAATGTAATGGCACCGCGGAGCCGCTTCCTTTTTATTCATTTACCGCACCCCTATTATTCGCGCACTCGTATTTACGCGCGCGTCCGGGATGCAGCGTGGATAAAATTCTAGGCCGCTCGTTGCACCGGCTAATGTTAATAGGGCGCGAATTAATTGAATATTTTGTTTACTAACTGTACAAGCACTCGACGTTTTACTTGCAAAGAAGAGCGCATTTGTTTAGCCTTTGATGGATTACTGGTTATTAATTAAAAAAGAAAATCAGCAAGATAGTAGTGACAATAGTTTAATTAAACACTCGTCGTGTAGCTTTGCATTTGTTGCGTTCAACGATTTATTAGCCCTTTAACCGTTATTTCGAGACACAAAAGAAAAGAACACGAAGTTATGGTGCAGAATCAATCTTTGAAGGGAATTCTTGGACTTCTGAATCTAAAACGTTGAGATTCACTTTCCTATCAGTGAAGCTGCGGGTACCAAAATTTAGTGTACTTTTAAAACAATTGTTGCACTGCTGCAACACTGGGTGCAATCACAGGGTTAAATACTTCTCATGCATGTATTTATAGTTTTTATATTTTCAAGTTGCCGGTTCATTTGGCTGACTGGTCGATTTATCGAAACATTTTTCCAGAAGTGCTTCTACAATAATAATTGTAATTGAACGTGCGAAATTTAATAAGCAGTTGCAAGTAGATTAATCGCAGCTGATAATGGATCTGGCAGCGCTGGTGTATAATGGGTATTCGATAGGTCCAAAGTTTGGCGTATCAATCTGTCGTGACCACATATTCGACTAGGCTTACCTAATGACTCGTCTGCGTCTCGACCACCGATCAGGAAGCGTTTTCGCAATTGTCCAGTGCATCATTTATCAGTGAATGAAAAAGCTAACATTCTATGGTCCTGTAAATGGTGATTATAGAATAAAAGAATTAGTTGCCTAGCTATTATTGTTCCAATCGGACGTATTTAAGTTTAGCATAAAATAATTATTGGTCAGTGAACAGTACATGAATCCCCACTCCAGTTCCAAAACGATATTGGTCTTATCGTACAACTAGCCCCTTCCGTCCTCAGTCTACGTGTGACCTTTCTGCCCTGTGTACGCTCGTACAAGTGTCAAAGCTTATTCCATCCAAGGTTTCCGTGTACGTATAATATTGCTAAACACGTATTAATCTCGTTTAAATAAGAAACTCTAATTAAGGAACTCTCTCGCTGCGTCTCTCGTCTATTATTTGATAATCGAAACAATTGAATTCTCAGAAACGTGATACTATCATCCACCGGTTAACGACAACAATTGTGCCCCAAATATTAATCAGAAAATCCTCATTAAACCACGTCACAAGAAATTTAGCAAAACCTATACTTGCATCCCTAACTCTACCTCTCATTTATCGTGTTAATAAGAATCGCATTAGAAAATTTCATCCGCGAAATCTACATCCAGCCATACGAAAAGATTTCCACTCAATCTCGTGATTCCAAAAGACCATACGAATCCCTAGGCGTCGCGTCCTTGTCGCGAGGTCTCATTATCCCCCGGCTTGTCAACATGAAATTATAAACAGAAGCTCGCCGGACAAAAGGGTACTCCCAGCGGGCACGGGGATGG
The DNA here is from genome assembly GCA_023838395.1 of Holcopasites calliopsidis. Taxonomy (NCBI): domain Eukaryota; kingdom Metazoa; phylum Arthropoda; class Insecta; order Hymenoptera; family Apidae; genus Holcopasites; species Holcopasites calliopsidis. Next base: position 4,253,375 of record JALHAQ010000012.1, on the reverse strand, counting down.
CAAAGAAAACGAGAGGCGAGGAACCGGGTTAAGCTGAAGTTTTCGAACCACGCGTCACGGGCTGCGCAATAGAGCGTAGCTCTGTGTATTTTCCTCGTTCTTTCGCAGCCGTGGCTTCGTTAACCTTGCCAGGGAAATAGCGACGGGCAACAGGCGGTTTCGTTTGCTTCGTTAGGGCTGGTACGGATGAACGCGCGGAATAATTGAGAGCCTCGCGAGAGAGTCCAATTCGAATTCTTAATTACAATCGCGCGTCCCTGGCACATTCGTCTGTGTATACGTGTACGCATATGTGTTTCACGTCGAAAGGGAATGAAACCCGCTTTCGCGAGGGCTGGTCGCTGCCTCGTTCGAAGTTCGCGACACCTCCGAAGGATATTTATATAACCCAGTTCTCGAAACTGGTCCCCGCGCTGGTAAATAGCAGCAGCAGGCGCGCAGTCCTTTCATTCCCTGTTGTTCGAAAATATTTGCACGGGCAAATATGACCGGACGGTTTCCCATTAACCGGTGTACAGAGAATGGGGCTGGGATGACTCTTTTCTTTTTTCCTTTCAGAGGAAGCTTACGTCGCGTTGCGCTGGGAATTTTAAACTACCGCCTGGCTGCCACGTTCCGCTCGCTTGGAATTTAGACCTGGAGGATATACATGGTGAAAGTTCTGGTGAGCGATTATTAATCAATCATTTCTTATTGCCAGGTGTTATAATTCTTTATCAACGCTTACTGACTACTTATTACTTGAACACATCATTACATTACATTATTATTTTTTATTAAACTGTCGCATCAACTTCTAAGGTCATTGGCGACATGCCAACATATGCATGTCGCTAATGGTGTACCTTTGAAGGTTTATGTTACATTCATAAATACATATTGGATGAGCATCGTTTCTTGGATAATAGTGGATCGATTTTTAACTCTTTCGTTATTAGAGATTAAGCCATAGTATTTTTATTGGTACAACAGTATTAAATGTTACATTCGCAGTCTGTTAGCATTACAGTCTTTGAGTTATTTATATCAATTACAATTTAATTAACGAAACGAAGGGTTCTATTTATATTTGATTTATTACAGCATATTGAGTATTTAATTATAAAATCAATACAATAGTGGAACTATCATCATTTAAATTAACCTAATCAATTGTATCCATAATTAGATGAATATTTAAGCGAATTTTTATCTGAACACATATCATTACACATCGATTCTATCAAGTACAGAATTATTTGACAGAAAAATTTGACTCGCCTCGCGATTCATGCACGTTGAACTCAACGCAAACGGTATCCAAGTGTTTCCACACGATTCTCACCGTCCAGATCCATGCGAGAGAAGTACAAAGCGATTCGCAGCGGAGGCTTCCTGTTTACGTGCAAATTTCACGCGTGCATCTCTCTTATTCCGGCTGTTGCTCCGGAAAGTGCAGTCGCTTGCGGTTGAAACGCGTGCCACGGAAATGTTGATACACTTTTGCCAAGTATTCCCGTGCCTTCATATGCTCTCTCGTACCCGCGCGCACACGATATTCTCCCTTAATGTCACAGGGCTTCCACAATGCACCGAGTGCGCCGCGTTGCGCTCGTTCGAGAATTTCGCGATGCAGGCTCTCGAGTGTCCGTGTAACTGCGCGGCCAAACGATCCGTTTCGACGAACATTCTCGTTCGAAAATTACGGACGGGCTAAGCGCTTCCTCTTGGAAAGTTTCTATAGCTCGAAAGACGGTGCTCGAATATTCGTTTGGTCGATGATCACATATAATAATGGAGAAATTCGTGATCGGATGAAAAAGGGACATGAAATTCGAATGAATATTAAACGGGAAATAAATCGCTGTTCCACTGCTTGGTGGATCACGCTGCCGCTGAATACATTCTGGGATATTATGAATATTCATTAGAATATCAGCGGTGATAAAAATTAAGTCGCGCATGAGCCTGAAAAATTACTGCGCATAGATATGGATGGCGGCGTTAATTGTTTGGACGAAACGGAGTGGAAGGAACACGCGTACGAATGCGAAGTGCAGCGATCTTTTTCGAAATTTTATTGGAGTTCTTGCATTATTCTTGGCGGACGATGATAATGTTAGATTAATCAATAATTCTTTAGTCGTAGATTTAGCTCTTTGCCCCGTAAGTGATTAGAAGCGATTAAACCAAGAACCAATTCACCATACACAAAAATCAATAAGACTCCAAATCAATCTCTAAATTAATCACCATCGGTTTTCAATAAATTCGGCATCAGTTAATCCACCGATAATTTCCCACGATCGCGTCTCTATAGATTATTCCCCAGTATTTTAATCAACTTAGAATTTCGTGCTCGCGACTAATTCATCCCCCGAAGACGAATAAAAATACTATCGCGAATTCGCGCCTCATAGCGAAAGGTGTTGAAATAACCGATGGATGGTCGACGAAGGAAACGGAATTCTATCCCTGGAAAAATCCAGCATGTTCCCGGCGTGAATCGAGTTATCGTTAGTAGAAGGTAATGGCTATTCGTCAGGTAGCGGAATTGCTTCTCGAAATGGAGTGGTTGGTTATAACGTGCTATATCGACTGTAGTCTAGGCGCCATTTGAAAGTCAAATACTCGCGCTGAAGACGAAGGGGTTGGCGCGGCGCCGTTTCACTAGGGGCGAAAAGGAGAGAGGAAGAACCTCTCGCGAGAGATCTCGAGACATTTCATAGCATCGTGTGATATCTACTCGCTCCTACGTAGACCGCAGACTTCATCCGATTAACGGCGCCACGCCGGCTTCTGTGACGCGAGCATCTTGCCAAATTGCCTATGCCTGACTTAATTAAATTTGAATCGACCCCCCGATCGCTTCGATGGTTTGTATGATTCTTTCGATCGAACGGATTTCTGGCGTTTATTCGTGCGACCGTAGTTGCTTGCAGGCTTTTCTCTTCCTTTTTTCATACAGATCGAAGCGTTGGACTTTTATAGAAGTATTGGAAAATCAAATTAAAATTTAATTTGCACCGCGAAAAGTCATGGTAATCGTTAATTAACAGCTCGAACATTTCCACCAAACGGCTTAAGAAGATTCGCCACGTTTTCGCATCGAATCCCGTCCGTTTCTGAGCGATAAAGTTTCACCCCCCCCGACCGCGATTCGTTTCCACCCTTCGTATGCGACGAAAGTTCGATTACAATCCGGTCACAGCCGAAAAACAGCGAACTAATTCCATGAATCGATTGATGCTAATAGCTGGGGTAAGGGTGAAATCGTTCGACGGAGAAAGAAAGAGTATTAGAGAACGAAGAAAGGGAAGGGGTTGAAGAGGGTAGCTAGCCAACTCTTGGCCGTCTCCGCGTCGTCACTTTGTTTCCAGGTGGACGGCTCATGATGAAGGGTGCTCAGGTGGAAACACAACCTGTCTGCCAGCGGCCCTCTCGACTCCCACTTGAGCGGCGAGCGTGATTCGATTTAGCGCATTCCGATTGAAAGTTTTTTCTCCCCGGCCGGGCCGGGCTTTCGAGCATCCGGTGACAACTCGCCGCGAGTAATTTCCGTTTGATTAAGGAACGAATGGGGGGAGAAAGCCTGGTCGCGTTTGGACGTTTGGAATCCAATATTCGCGGTGGACGCGGCACGCGCGTGGATCGACCGAAAAAAATTCGCGCACGAACGGAACGGGACACCTTGATGTATCCTTTTCTCCTTCACTCGGCCCCGTTTTAATTAAATCAAATCTGCACTTAATTTCCACGGAGTTCGCTGGAAGACCGACCGCTCGGAAAAGATTTGTTCCATGAACGGCGGGAGAAGGGAAAGAACGCATGACCTTTGACTGGGTGAACGATGATTCCGATTCTGATTCTGAAATTTTTATTTCCAATAAAATAAATCGAATAGTCATGGAATTTAAAAGGCCCCGTTTTAATTAACTTTTACGTTACTAGATTTTTCTAGCAAAATTCTTATTTGCTCCTCATTTAGTGCAGAAACGAATCGAAAATCTAAGTTTTGCGCCCACCTCCCCCCACCCAGAAATATTATATTTCAATTTCGCGAGGTCGTTGATGGGAAATTTGAATAATTTTCTTGATTATACCGCAGCAGCGGTGCTCGTGTATAAGAGCTCGTCAACGATGAATAATGATAATCACTAGTTATCGGCAGATTTCATAGATAAATTGGCTCTGATGGACAGCTGTTGCCTGGTAATTGTATTTCGCTGCAGCTTGCAGCCGTTCTACCAGTGAGAATTTCTCGCATCCACGCACAGGCGTAATGCCGTAATGTTGGAAATTTTCCTACAAAATATTTTACAATGGAGCAAGCAATTTACTCAGACAAACATATTTCCAAACGCTATTAAACAATATTTAAATAGATATATCCTGTAATATACCACGTAAACTTTCTTTAATCACGATATGCGATCTATAATCGTTTTGAGTCAATACCTCTTAACTTTATTCCACCGCTTAGATCATTTACACCACTCAGATTTAATTACAATTCCCGCGAAACTTAGAATTTTATAATTCAGCCCATTACATTACGTTCGCATTTCTTTTTTCTGCATCCTTATTTTAGTTTCCCAGGCGTCTTGCGTTTCAGTTTTTCACCTAAAAACATATGACACATAAAATATTCTGTTTCCGGCTTCACGTACGTGCATAACCGTGAATTATAAATTATTCTGCTTTACTGCATTTTGGAAGGGCTTGACTTCATCCGAGTTTTTCATACGGTCGTGCAAAACTTTAACGAATCTATTTATGTTAATATATTCAAAATAATATGGAGCTTGGGGGAAAAAGAATTCATCCACCATCCCCCGAACAGCGATCTTGTAAAATCCCACTTCCGTTCACCTGCGGAAATACTTACCCTGCAAAAGCTATCCTGAAATAACGTTTTCCAACCTATATATCTACTTACCAAACGCTTGGATCGAATATAATGCATTTTCCCCGATGGTAAAGAGGCCCTTTGTGTCGTTGCTGGGGATCTTCATAAAGGATGCTCGTTGCGCTCGAGCCACCGTCCAAGTACAACAGTATTGTAGCCCGTGGAAAAAAGTTGGGACTTGCGATCTGTGAAATTTATCTTACGCCGCGTCGACTCCTTTAATACAACGTGTGTGTATCGTTGCTGGGTTAGAAGTTGATAGAAAAGTAGCGCTTTTCCGGCCGGTTTTACCGAACTGAAAGCGAATTGCCCTTCGGCACTTCGTTTCAACGGTAGAGTATAGGCTACCCATTTTATTTTTTCAACGGAAAGGCGTAGCGAGTCTCGGAATAGTGCTAAATAGAAAAAGAAAGTTAAACAAAGAAGTTTGAGGGATTTAATATAGTAGGTGTAAAGTTAAACTTTGTTCTGAAATATATTTTTCGTTGTGCTAGTCAGATTTTCGTGTTGCACGGACCGTCGACGTGGAGATCAAAAGCTTTCCAGCGTGTACGATTATGCGCATTAGGGGTAATTAATATTTGTCATGGCTTGGAACCTCTGTCATTAATTTCGCGAAATGTTGATCATTCCTATTGAACGGTTTTGCCATTTAACGAGTTCAATTCTGCTGGAATTAATCGCAAAGCGGTTTATTGTACACTCGGTGGGAAATAGCTCCGTTTCTGAGGTTTATCGAGTAACCTTTAATTAGTTGCTTGCAACATTTTTAATTCTACTTTTTGGGAATTGTATTAAAATTTAAGAAAATAATGAATCATTTACCATCGACAATAATTGCTGTGATTTGCTTTAATTTACTTTCACACCTAACAAGTGAAACTTTCATTTCTTGAAGAGAAGTTTCTCTACTACTGTCCAACATATTCCTCTTCCTGCTCCAAAGCAAAAACCTGGTTATATTTACGCAGAATATAGTACGTATTCCATGACCCATTACAATCTTTTTACCCTCGAAGAAAAATCTGTCATATAACCAGCAGCTCCCTTAGAAAGTTACCTCAGCCCGCACGGTTTATCCCCGTCCACGTTTCTCGTTTTTTCCCGCGAGTTGCTTCCCGAGGGATTGGGGAGTGTCTCGACCGATCGCACGAGGAAACAAACCTCTGGATTATTGTCAAGCTTTTAATTTAAACTAACCGCGATTGTCTTGGAAGAAGTCGGCATTAATGCAACGCGGACAAGCGAGAGGTGGCTGGTAATTACCAGGGAACGTTCTTAATTATGTAATGAGCTTTTATAACGCTGCCGCGTGCTGCGCTACGAAATTTCCCCCGTAATTAAAAAGTGCATACACAGATCCGACGGCCACGCTGCCGCAAGATTTCTAACGAGATTATTATGGTGGATTTTTCCTGCACGCGTGAGGCTTTAGTCGCACTGTGCGCGTCACTGCATTGTTGCGTTGCTAGAAAAAAGGGTGCTTTCTTCTCCTTTCCCTCGGGATTTTTTTTTTTTGAGAGCGGGATTCGTTGTGCAGAGGTTTTACGTTGGTAGGACTTTTCTAAACTTCGGGGTTTGAGCTGGAAAAAATTAAAGTTCGGACGTAGAATCTTCTTGTTCGAAGAGATTTGCAGAGAGTTCGTGCAATTATTGAAATTTGATTTAAATTTATTACATTGGCTAAGAAGGAAGTATTTCGATGTGATACAAAGTATTCGTGGATGTACACGAAGAGTCGCAATAGAGTTTCACCCTATCAGACACATTATTCGAGCATTTGTCTTGGCGTTGAAATAGAAAGGGGTGAAAGGAATGGATCATGGTGTAATGGCGAAGATATTAAGTTAACGTCGCGGTAAAACCACCCTGATGCACCAATTCCTGGTTGAAAGAGGAGTGAAAGGGAAGGGAGGGCTGTTGTTGGGGTAGGACCCGAGGGGTTGAAAGGCAGAGCAATACGGTATTAATTACACTTAAGCTCGTCCGTGATGTCATGCCTCATTCAAAATCTCTTCCCCTATTTACATATTTCTTTATGCAGTCTTTGCATTAAATGCAGGTTACTGAAAAATTCCGGATTTTTCCTGTTGGAGAAACTTCTTTGAAAAATATTGTAATAAAATTGGTATTGATTAATGATAAAACCGTTTATAACTGTTTTATCAAAATAGAATTACTTTCTCAAGTATCAAAATTCATTTATAAACTGTCATAATGATCTCAAATCCCCAGAATTTGGAAATATTAAAATTGACTGTCTAAAATTAACCACACATTTCTGAATTTCAATCTGGCCAATTCCCTTAATTCGCCTTGAATCTTGAATGTTCGAAATCGATCGTCCAAACAATCCCGCCATCGCGATTGCTCATTCATGCATATGTTTTTCTCGAGTCTGCACGATCCATCTGGAATTTCGGGAGAAATTAAAGTGGGGGATCGCGAATCAGAATATTCGGTAAGTTCAAATTTATTCATCGCCGGAATCGATTTGGAATCCACTCTCCTCGGGTTTTTGTTTCTTTATCGCTACTTCAATCCGTTCTTTTATTAAAAGCATATCCCAGGTCGTCGTCCTCTCGAATTTAAATGTTGGCAAGATTGCTGGAAACTTTAGCGACCGCTTTACGGTTCGATGTGATTGCCAAAAAGAGTTCTAAGTAATTAAAATCAAAAGCAAAAGATAGTTCGCGGGTGCAGGAACTCGCCTAATTAATCCAAGACAGAGTAAGCCAGAGCATCGATCAAAGTGCCAGAGAAAAATCTGTGCGTTTCTCAGCTGGCTGTGAATCAATCTCAGGCGGCGACGCGGGGTTCGATCGAGGCCAGCGTGATTTTTCATCGGCCATTACTTATCCCCGGGAACAATTACCAGCCGGGCTTGCTTTAACAGTCGTCCGGTATTCCGTGCGCGCGTGCAACGAGTTCGAGGTTTAATTCTTTTTTTTTCGGCGAAGCAATGCAACTGTGCAGCCGGCGTGTCTCCGCGTCGGATTCGACTGAATTATTAAAAGTACCCCAGGGGATTTCCAAGTAGCTCGGTCGCTCGGCTGGCGGCAAAAAGCTGAATGATTGCAATCACGTCGCGTCGTAAAGTGATCGCGAACGGTCTCTACGCTACGTTGAATCTCCGATTCGACCCTCCCGCGTGTTCGCCACCCTTAACTGGATCACCGAATCGCAGAGATTCGCTCTGTGGTCCGTCCTTGTGTTTGCGCAGAGCAAGTGGAGGAAGTGAAATATGGGCTATCACTTTTATTTCAATATAACAGTGCAGCGAGTATGCGCAACGTGTGTGCTGTACGATGTGATGTTCAAATAAACAGAACAAAGATCCAGTTTGTTGTAAATTATGTATTTCAAATAAAAGCGAAGCTCATGTTTAAGTGTGTGGTACCTAAACATGAGCTATCCTTGAAACAATCTGAAAGAAAAGTAAAAACTGCCGGACTGGAATATTTTAAAATGTGTCCCAAATGCGAAGAGTTAAATGCTGATCATTTATTTACAATAGTTGCAAACGTAGATATATGTCTTTCAACACCTGCACACGCATTGCTTCATCTTCTCTACGTATGTACGAGCAATTCTCCCTGGGTTCGTGAAAAATTAGACAGTGAGGGTCTCCGATACTTTTGTAAAATGCACGCTCTATAGGAGACACTTCTTCCGCCCTTTGTCCCTGCGATGTTACTCCATGCCTTGGCTCTGAATAAAATACGCGCGAATGATACTTCAGACGTGTATAATTTATCAGCCGCTGGTGAGATCCTCCGCGAATAGAGAAGGAAACTTTTGCTGGAGATCGGGTTTTGGATTTGAGAAAATGAATACTGCAGCTGCTTGCTGCCCTCTCATGTCTAAGGGGTGAACGCGTAATTTAAAACAAAAAAGGGAGTGACACCATTCTTTGGCTGATAGGGGCTGCTTTAAGAAGTTGTTCAAGGAACCAGCAATATTAAATTGTAGCAATATATTATATTTAGTGGCCTCTTGTTTTACAATTTATTAATTACAATTTTATGTTAATTATTCTGGACAAATTATCGGTGAATCAAAGACACGAATTAGGGCCCATTTATTCCTCTCTCGCTGAAGGAACACGTTAACTTTTCCCTGATGGTAACTCGCCAGGCGAGATGAAAAGTTTGTATTGTTTCACAACGCTTTAATTCGCTGCCGGATGTCCCGAACACGTCGCTCTTCGATCGAGCATTGAACATTGTTCCTACCGGTAGAGAGAAATTCTAATGTCGTCTCGATTTATCGCCGGCTCGTTACGAGTGGATGAAAAAGTTTTATAGCGATCACGTCAGCTCGTAAAACGATAGATCGGCATTACCCGACTAATCCGCTAATTCCAAAGATTTGCTCGCGGCGATGCCCGCTGAATTTCAACATACCGACTAACCCCCTTTTTTTGCCTCGAATTAAATTCACGAATCACTGGATCCCGCGTTTTCTTTTTCTTTCTTCTCACCATTCGCTCCTTGCATGTTCAACGGAATTCACGCTTTGCGGAGAGCTTTCATTCTTCTATTTAAATCGATTCAATTTTTGATAGAAGCAAATTTTATAATATAAATAGTAACTCTGACATAGTTTATGAATGATTGAAAATTGTAATTAAAAGTTAATGATTTTTCAGAGTCATAAATTTGCTTTTGTAATTATTTTTACAATTAATACACCTTTATCTCAGTATTCATAAGTTATACCCATTCGCTTTTCAAACTTCCTCCCTTATCTTTCCAAAAATATGTGTAGAAATTTCTCAACGAACCTCCCACGTTGTTCAACCACTAACACAAGTCTTATTTCCCCAACTGCGCCTTACTCTCTTTCCTTTTTTATCGCCGCGACATTTTCTGCCCAACGATATTAAACCGGAATCCCGCGGCGGAAGTAGATTATCAGAGTGCATGATAAACAAGGCTCCTCGATGGGGGCTGGGCGGAAAATTGCGAGTCACCATAAAGCAAGAATGTGATACACCGTGTAACGCTTTTGATCCGGCCCACTGAAACAGATTAAAGTCTTCTCCGTGTGAAAAGTTTCGTGGCGTGCGGAAAGGACATGCTCGTTGAAAGGACGAAGGAAAAAGTTTCTGACAACGTTTCTTCATGAGCTTTCTTAATTTAAACCGTAAAGTTTACCGGGGCTGCCTCGACGCTCCGCGCCGGGAAAATTGAACGTTGCATCCGATGCAATTAAATCCGCTGGTTACGCACGTACAACCAACGTTTCTCGAGAAATGGAATTACATTTATTTAAGAGTTACAGCGAGGGGAAAGCTGTAGCCGAACTTTCAGCCAATTTCAAGGTTGTTTCAGGGAAATTGGATTTATTATCAGAGAAAGTTCGCCCCGCTAATGACACTTTAAAGCTGATAATAAGGAAATTCCTACTGAGGATTCCCTTTAGAATGTTCAACAGCGTTGCCCTGGGGATGTTTAGTCTTATCGAGAAGGGGTTAACTCTCCGCGTTCATAATTTTGGTTGCTGCTTTCGTTTTAACTACCTTCGACTTTACTCGGTTTCACGTCGATATAACGTTTACAACTAAGAAATATTTGTGTCCGTAAAACGATTTCCAGGGAAATCCCACAAATTTTCTGCCAACAAACTTTCATTTATTTACTATTCAGTTTGCATGCAATATTTAGCTGAAGAAATTGAAGCGCAAACCGACGCGATACGATAAAAATCATACAGACGAAAGCTGCAGCTTATGAAGAGTTTAAAGGACAAGGTTTGTCGGTGCCGGGAAGGATAGTAGAAACGGGCCGTCTCGAAGAAGACCCTTCGACGATCTTTGCCTTTGAATAACTCAAGGGATGCAAGCACGCTCTCCCTGCTTCGCCCCTTTGGTTGGCTTTCATTCGCGAGCATCCACCCCCCGCCCCTAACGTTTTCCTTTGCCGCAGTTCACTTCCACCGTAAACATTTGCACAACTTTTACTCGGCTCGCACGCGCAGTTCATCCCACGCTGCAACCTGTTCATAGTTCAGCCGTGAAACAGTCGGTGCCATCGTTTACCATGCACTTACGATGAATTTACTCTCCGCTCCCTTCCCCCTTCGGTTTCAACGGAAAACGAGCCCTCCCCGCACACACACACACATACATACATACGCGATCCAGGACCCATTAATTTTACGCGATTAATGATAATCACCGGTTCGAATGACAGCCTGTGCTACACAATACGCGTGCAAATTGTGATTTACATTTCCTTCGTCTCTTGCGCCATGCGATAATGTTTGAGTGATATTCGACGCTTTTGCAACGCAATGCACGGAGCTAATTAGGGTAAATTGGAAGGGTCGAACAGAGAATAGGTTTGCTCAGTGACGAATGGCATCAGGTGTGCAATAATAAGAAAGCAATTTATCGATGAAAGGGTCACCACGTCTGCAGACAAGCCGCTTCTGAAAAGAAGCAACACGTTCATATTGTTCTCTCGTTCGCGGGGCGAGAAGAACACACGAGGCTGTCGCCTACCGTCTCGCACAATGCACACGGTAATTCGCTTATTGTTTCGCCGAGCGAGTCACTAATGAATCATACAAGTGTAATTCGACTGATCCAATTCTAGCGACTTGCCGTGATTCACACCGTGACACCGTCGTCCCCTCTGCCGTTAATTCTGATATTCCTCTGTCTGGTTTCCGCAAATCTACTTCTCCTTGACCTTTTTATCTTTGCATTAGCAGCGCGAATCTCTTTCCGTTCGCATTTTATTCATAACCGCGACTGCATCGCCGGCGCAGTATTTCCTAACAAGTAAACTTGACGATACATCCTCCGCCTCTCTCTTCCTCCCTGGATAAATTTCTTTTTTTCCCTCGTCCCCCTGATACCAGAGGGTTTATTCTCTCTGTTATTTTTAAATTAGAACGTTTCACCGGGCAAATGCGCAGGAACTGGGGCGACGCGAGGTCGGAACAACAATTTTATTCATGATGTCGCTTGGCGAGAAGTAATCGTCTCTTTTTGCATTTCACGTAAAACTTTTTGCGCTTTACGCATCGGCAACGGATTTTGATTCATATAAAAGTTCATTCGATCTCATCGAGTCCCTCTTTTTCACTGGTGTTTAGATATTGTGCAAAAGGGGAGGATTAATGAAATTTTGAGCTATTCTTATGCGACGGAAATCTGGAGACTTGTTGACCAAACTTTTATCGCAGTTTTATCGATTAACGAACGGAAATATAAAATGCGTTCTGGGCAATTTGGAATATTCAGCACGCACCGGAATTTCACCTTTCCCCTTTGAAACGCTTTAAAGACTCAAAAGTTACGGACTCGAGCGTTTGGATAAAGTCGAAACGAGTGCGGGGGCCGCGTAAACGGTCGATGCAAATCGAGTTTCGTATTCTCAAAAGCCTCGCCTCGGCTAAATCGTCGATATTTCTATTTCGTATACCGGCCACAATCCGGCAAGGCAGTGACTTCGAAATCGCGTATCGTACAATTGCAACCGAATTCCGTGTTTAAGAGGGGAGGCCTCGGATATACATACATATAGATTCGTAACGAGCGCATTCAAAGTGGCGCTGGATTACCGTTTTGCTCCCGGAGAAGGCAATTGTAGTAGCTCATTATACTTAGATACAATCGAGGCAAGGGAAACGTTCACTTCGGACGCGTGCAATTCCGAATATTGACCCTTTGTGCGCCGTTTAGTTCGTTAATGTATCTTGTTAATCGTTACAGTGTCTTGAGGATTATTATTTGCACTTAGAACATATTTTCTATTACTTTTGTTGCTCTTTCACAACTTCAGTGCAAGGCGAGATCGCCACTTGTCGTTTACATCGGAACACAGTCACTTATTGAGAGTCCACTGTACTTGCGGTGTTATCAATTAAATAATGTCAGTGACTTTTTAAACACTTCAGTATTCCGAATTACCAACTAGTATTCCAAATACGCCTCGGTTCCCCTGCTAAAATAACACTCGATGGTATCGAGTGAATTGTACAGGTAAATAAATGAATATCATCGTGTCCAACGACGGGGAAAATGTAGTACTTGAAGTCTGTCGCGTGGTAAATTAACGAGATTCCAAAACTCGCGGCGATAGTCCACGTGACGATACCTGAAATTATACAGCACCGCCAGCGATAGTAGACTCTTTGTTTTACTTCCTACATAAATTATGGATAATCTTCTTAGTTTCGTATCTCCCCGGAGGAATTTCCACTTCCGATGATCGCGCCGAAAGATTAAGTTTGAATTCGAGAATCTGCCGTCCCTTCTTAACTTCTTTCTCGCTTTCGCTGTGCTCATTTTCATGCTATTTCGGAAACGGATTCCGCTGACTATAATTCCATCGTTTCATATTCAACCTGAACGCAGCACCACAGAACTTTATTCGTCGCTCTTTCATTTGTACTGCTCGAAAAGCGAAGAAGCTGAGCGACCAGTTATTTTCCATCTAGCTGTGGCAATAATCTAATTGAATGCGCAAATTCGTAAATTTACTTTTATACAAACTAGCCAAATATTTTAACACATTGAGATTATTTATATACAGTAGATTATCAATAAGTGCTCGCCACACTTTGATCGCTTACAGCAGTGCCAGCCATTAGTATGCGACTTTATTTATTGAGAAATTGATGTTAAAAAAAAGCTTGCGACGCCACGAATTTAGTGTTCTCGGCAAATTAGCTCTTAGCTCAACATATTATTGTTAAGAAGATGAAATGAATATCTTTGTCAAATCTTTTACGATGGTGAAATAAGTTGCATGAAAAGTTTTACAACATATCATGATAACAAAAGAGATGCAACGTTGACGATGAGCATCGTTCAAAAGTCACGTGTTTTCGATACACCGAACGCTCATCTATTTATTTTATTCCCTTTTGCAATTTTTTTTTCGTTTACTCCTTTCTTTTATTGGCTCGCGATTTCACGGCAATTTTTTTTTTTTTTAACAAGCAGCTTTTCGCGATATCGTTCGCGTTGAGTGTAGCATTAAGTTTAACGTGGCCGAAAAATTGTAGCGTATCGAAAACGTTTGTGAAACGCATCGAGAGAGCGTTCGTCGCAAATCTCGTGGCCGCTGGAATCCAGGCAGCTTTTTAATGGAGCCAGAAGGGGTGGCATTTAAAAAATGCGCCCGGAATTTTAGCGTTGCTTTGTTGCGCCACATTCCCCGACGGTTGTTTTTTTTTTTATTTTTCGGGTGCTTAATTTCGCTTTGGCATAGTGGACGAGTTTCGGTGTCGTTTTTCTGTCAGTTTTGTAGGTGGAACAAATTCTGTCATTCATTGCTGAAAAAGAAAACTTTTGTATGAAATTCCTGTTATATTTTTGACTATTTTATAATAAAGACAGTTTTAGCCTACTTTCTTTTTATATTAGTCTTCGTTTTGATAGATTGATTGTATAAATTCTGTTTCAAGGCGATAGCCAAAGGGACAGGATATTTTTCCTTGCAAGTAGCCACGAAAACACTTACTATTTATGCTAATTAGAGAGGGGCGCAGTGGCAGACTAATTAGACGCTCATCCAATTTCGCTTGACTGAAACGTGTTCGCCAGTAATTACTCTGACATCAATCAAGCCAATATTAAGGGCTGGTTACATGTGACACGATATATTACATATCATTATGGGACGCAACGAACAATACACTTCAGCTTCATTATTGTTCTAGCCTACTAAATATCATGAACTTTCACTTGGGCATTGATTACGCTGCAAGCTTTCAAAAACCCTCGGCCTCCAGTCTTATAGATAATCCATTTCTTTTTTTTTTAAAGGAGGATCTTTTCCCCCAGTTTTAATTCCCGTAAAAAAATGCGATATCAACAAGTTTTACAATAGTGCAAAATGCAATTAGACATCCACAAGTTTTATTTAAAGTAACAATGATATTACTCCAAGCAAAAAGAAGTTGGAAAATTAGTACGAAAATCATTTCAAGGTTTGATTCGTTAATAATAAAGCGTCCACTATTAGATATTAAACGACTCCGAATGATAAATATAGATTCTTGTACGTGTGTATGTGATCTGAGTTAATATCAGAGTGGACGTCGAAATTGGCTCTGGAAACACAGAGGGTGGTTTTAATCAGCAAAGTGTCGCTCTATTGGTTCAAGATTATAAACATAAGATCATATTCTGCAAAAGTACAATTGAAGTACAATTAATTGATGTCTGACAAGTTTCCTAATCTTGATATTTATATTAAAAAAGCTTGACGAGTAGCTGTACTGCATTGCGACATTTTTCCTTTACCATTGTTAATGATTCGAGCAAGTGTATGGTTATAAAACCACGCAGCATTGAATTTCGGAAAATTCTGCGCGTTTACCTGCCTGCAGACATTTCTTGATGGGAAAATATTCATGGTTATTCATGAGGGTTTTATTCATATCCCTGTTTCGTTTCGCCCCGTTTAATAATGGCAACGTGCTGTTTGTGAGGGTGGATAATGTTGCATTACTGTTATGGCCTCACGAAAAATTAGGTTGTTGCTGAATACGTTAATTGTAAAATACTCTTAATAACAATCTATTGTTGGGATCGTGGAATGGTGCTGAATTTTGTGATTTGTGAATGGAGGTAGAAAGGAATTGCGCCTGTGCCGTATTAACGGTCCTCTGGAAATGATATCGAATTTATTTCTCAGTATATTTTAATACAATTAATTATAGTACAAATGACAATAACGATAGGAATAAAAACTTCTCTTTACCACATATTGGAATACAGTGAAGTAAAAAAATAGTTAAATATAATAATTAATGGGACAGTAACATAAAATAGAAAATATGTAAAATAAATATATAATAAATAAAGCAGGTTTCAATGGATTGAAAATATAACATTCAGTGATCGCAATAGAACAGAATTTACCCAGACCCGATCAATATCTCATCCGTGATCGATGTCGCGATGCAATTTAAACTCCGAAAAAAAATATTCCTCTGTACACAGAATCGCTCGAATGAACTGTGCAACACGTCACCCAATTAAGACGTGATCGTCCGCGAGATTAACCGATTGCATTGGATTGCAATCGGCGTCGCACGTTCGTGCAAGTTTTATCTGCAACGCGTCGCGTTTGGCATCAACCTGGCTAACGATCTCATTAGTTTCATGGCATACATTATACCGCGGAGAATGCGAGACGCGCGGATTCGCGTCCATCTCCATGCGTTTTTAGAATGCAACCGCAAACGCGTTAATTAATTCGTCGCGTTTTCACCGCGCGATACCGTCTTTGGATCGCTCGAAGGACGACCGCGGATCTCATTAAGTCTGCGACTTGTTACCTAGGAACACGATGCTTTCATCGATCCCTGATGAAACTGTTGCGAAACGTACGCTTTAACTGGTTCGAGGAGATACTGTGTTTTAATATCCCCACCGTTTCCATCGTCTAGTGGGGAATATGCTCATACCGCGCCGTGATGGTTTATGGATATCGGTGTTTTTACAGTCACGCCTGCTATTCCGGAGAGAATGATACAATTAGCGGCTGTAGGGAATTATTAAGGCTGACGGAGTTATCAATTAATTAATTGGAATTAAATTGAAGAATGTTTTATCAGTCTGTTTTATTTCATTCGATTTTATTTAAATTTCTTTTACAATAATACTGGCTTGTTAGCAAAGATCATTGTCAAACTGTTCGATTGACAAGACATGACATCTTTTACGTAGAGCACGAACAAAACTGCTCTATGACTTTTCTTTGCATCGTCACTCGAATCACGTTCGACGATACACCTGTATCCTGTAACATTCTTCTGTTCCAGGCGATGAAGATGAGCAAAGTGGGCAACCAGACCAATTCGCAGGACCCACAGGCGGTGAATTCCCGGGTTTTCGTCGGGAATCTAAACACGTTTCAGTGCAGCAAGACCGATGTGGAGCGAATGTTTCAGCGCTACGGCCGTCTGGCAGGTGAGTTTTTCTCCGCGAAATCGCATCAACGAAACCCTGGATCAGCCTCGCCTCCGACGTTTTAGAGATTCTTTCATGCGTGGCAGACGTCAGATCTTTGACAGCTAAGAATTGTACCGCCCAAAATTAATTACGCGAAACTGTGGTCAATTGTATTTCCCATATTTTCAGTTGGGCACTGTTATCTGAAATGGAAAAACAAGCATTAAGATAACATCTGAGCTTATTTTATGGGATCTGCCTGGGATTATTAGTTGCGCGAGGGCTGGTCTAAAAGCGCATGGGGGAGGTAGTTAGAAACTGGAGTCGAGAAGATTCAAAGATCGGCTCGGATAACAGGAAAAACTCGCCGCTGTTATCCGGTGTAAAAACGTGGGAGCTCGGTTTGGTCGGAGAAAAATAGCGAGTTGGAAAATAGGATTACTCTCGATACTCCCCGGCCTCGAGTAACCCAATTTGTGCTGTGATAGCTCCTTGACCTTCGATATCCCGATTGGATATCCGTCTGTAGTTTCACGGAGCCCGATGACTCCATTGCTTTCATTCGAGCACTAACTTCGTTCGGAAAATCTTCTTTATTGCTACCAAGTGAACTATAGGAGGAACGATGATAAATTGGAGATGGGAAAGTAACATCACTCGATAAATCGATTCGATTAAATTGTTGTATGCAGTAGTTTGAAGAAATATTTATCGTTATTATTGTTACGATTATTATCAATCCTTGTTGTATATTTATAAATTCTTCTTCAATTTCCCAGTAATTTTCTGGCTTGCTAAAAGCAACCCTTTCAATTAGGAGAAATAACCAGAATTATTATGCTTGTCAACTAGGGAGCTCGTTGTAACAATGCGTAGGATATTTGTTCCATTTATTGGATTCTTGTTTGAGGATAAAAATAATAACTGAGGATAAAGGCAAAGATTTAATACTTTGTGTCTGTTGAATACTTTGGTATTTTATTTAAGAAACAGTAATCGCAGTGAAAATCTTCTCTTTCCTTTTTTACAAAAGTAGAATTTTATATGTCTCGTTTGATGATGTTTCCATCGATTCCTCGTAAAGTTAAAAACCGTTCTTCCATTTCACGAGTTGTACCAGGATCTTATATCGCTAATAAAAGCGTCACACTTTTACAGTCGACGGCAAGCTCCCGTGAAGCTCTCGCTTCTACTAATACGAATTTCGAGTTCCTCAAAGTCTTGTTGCATACAGCTGTCACTTCTGCGAAATGCAATTCCTGTTTGCTGTTTCTGAAGTAAGGAAAATTAAACGCGTAGTTTCCTTTCGTAGAACGCGATGCACCTCGCGTTACGCGTGTAATGAAAACTTTCTGCATTTATGTAAATACAGAATGCGGTTCGATCTGTTCGAGGTACCATGAAACGGTTCACAAGAGTTTTGGTACATATCACGAATTTATGTAGAAGTCGCCTTCTAATGTATTTTATTATTCTTTACTAGTATATTAAATTCCGAGGCTACTTAAATTGATTAATTATGAAAATGAAATATATTAAAACTTCCGTGAGGATTGTTTTAACGTAAATCCAAAACGAAATCATAATGAATTGAAGCGGGTTTCCTGAAAATCTTCAGCACGCCGCGAAAGAAAATTTCAACCGCATTCGACAAAGTTCACCGTCGTCCGCCCTTAAGCGGATCCTCGATATTTTCGCGTTCCCAACGTCAGAAGCACGAGTCGTGGATAGTTGATGACCGTGGTCGAGTCTGAATGGACACCTCCAGCAGAAGTTGGAAATAAAATTAAGCGACGATCCGGTCAGCAGACAACACTCCCCAGTACAATTCTGAACGCTCACTTGACCCGCGCAATCTGCGCCCGTACAGCTGTCGCCCCGTGTTCTCGGTGAAAACGGCAGAGACCAGCGTGCTCGTCGTCGGTCTTATCCGGCGAATCGAAGGCCCCCTTTTAATTCCTTCGACGGCACTCATGCTCTCTCTGACTAAAGTTCCGCGCAGTCGCGTTTCTGGAAAGCGGCGCACTTATTGTCTAGCATGCTTTATCGAGGAAGCTGCTGAAAGTAAGCTGTTTATCGGCAGCTCCCAGACACCGTTGTCCTCCGTGGCGTCACTCTCCTCCCGGTACCTGGTTGGGATTCGAAGAGAGATGGCGAGAGTCCAGTGTCTCTGCCCGGTCCAATTTGGACAACGTCTCTGAGTACCCAGGTCCGACGGTTAATACCACCACACTCTGCTGCGTTAAATTGTTTCCAATTAGTTGTTCAAGCTCGCTGCTTGCTTAGAATTAATTGATAAGGCTCCTCTGTTGACTTTGCACGCTGTTGCTCTTCTCTGTCCCTTGAATTTGCCTAGGCTTAATGAAACGCTGTTGGCTGGCGGGCAAGAGAATAATTTAATAATGCGTTCTCGCATCTTTATTCTCCGATCCATTATTTGTTGTTCACTAGTATAGCGACAGTATATTATACAGCATCGATACTACTTGAAATTGAATCCAAATCAATTGCGTTCATCTGCCACTGCTATTCAATTTTCGAATTTTCATTGGCGACGTATCGCGGTCTCGCTGACCCAGTCGACTCGTGAAATCTGCACCGTGCAGCTGTCACTTTGGTCCAGCGTCGCCGTAACAAGACTCCTCGTCCTATCTGACTAACCGAACCTTTTCCAATTTCACGTCTCCGTTGACTGGGACTCCTTGTATTCCCGCAATAAGGGCACGAGACCTTTTCTTGTCGAAGCTCGGTCGTGCTTCGCACAAAACAGTCGTCCGGAGATTGCGAATTGTCGTTGCAGCGAGCACGAGCTGAAACTTTTATAGAACTTACTGGCCGAGACGCCGAGTCCGATACGGCAACACAGTTTTTGAACTTGCGCATACCCTTTTTGCGGAGCAAAAGGAAAATATTCATCGGGCGAACAGGCAAATAGTAAGATTCAAAGATTAATTATACATGTGTAAAATTTCATTTTTTAATTGCATCGTTCTTGTATCGCTGTATCGCAAACACAGGACACTATTTTTTAGTTCAAGAATTTCTAGCGATTTTCCGTACTTTATTTTTCCCCTTTCTATCATATATTTTTTTTATTATTTTGCATTGCCTACCACGTGGCACAGATGGATCATCGATTCCACGAGCGTGTCTGCGTAGCAAGTCGGCAGGTACGTTCATTTTAACGCAGGAGTCGTGTGTAATCTGTGCACCCGTAATAACTTTTGCGTGGTTAGCAGCTGACCAGGCATGGAATTCATTATGCCGAAACAAATATGGAAATCTCCATATATTCCTGCCGCTGTTATACATACATATATGGTGGCCGTTGCAGGCGGACTGGGCGCAGATATACGTTTCGTAAAGGAACCGTGTGTCCGCTAATGAAACGGAGACAGTGACGCTTTAAAAAAGCTTATCCGGTCACGGCAGTTGCTTTGGACAATGTTAACAATGTCAAAGACTGGAAATCTCGGGGTCTTTATTCTAGTCCCATCTTAGATGAGAAATTATCATTAGTTTTGGACATAGCGTATGCAAAGGGGATCATCTGAGTTAGAAATAATAAAAAGAATGATAGTTAAATTATGTTACAATAATAGTACCGAGTCCACAATGAAGTTTTGAAAGATACGTTAATTAATTGTTGTGGAAGATCAGCTGTGGAATATGAATTATTGCAATTTCCGCTTTGGTGGGACTTTCTTATTCTCTCAATTGTTCTGGACTGCTTTGAATATCAAATGCTTGAAGCAGTATTTCCCTTTCCCCATATATTGTAAGCATTAGAAACTTTTTTTTTTATCTGTTCATATTTTAATTTTGCTCAATCGCAACATTTTCCCCGCAACGAGCAAATTCAGCAAAGATCGGAAAACGGATGAAAGAATCTCTATTTCGCATTCCCCGTCCGATAATCCCCCTGTTTCCTTCATTTGGCATCCGGCAAGATGCGAACGCGCGGCAGCGACCAGACACCGCGCCTCATCAAAATTCATGGAAACAATTTTAATTAAAGATTCCCCCCCTGCCATTATCTTGGCATTTCCGTTTCATTCAATCCGCGTGACTCGAAGAAAGTGCCGCCTATTGGAACGTCACGATCGTTTGTGTTGTTTCAGGAATATCCATGCACAAAGGCTATGCATTCGTGCAATTCACAAACCCCTTTGATGCTCGAAGCGCCTGCCTCGGCGAAGACGGCCGCACCGTTCTTAGCCAGATACTCGGTAAGTAATTTCCCTCCAGCTGAAACATGGATAACTCGTCGTTCATTCATGTACACGTGTATAACCGTGGTGGAATTTAAACATTAATTCTGCCTCCCTCCCACCCCCTTGATCCACCGTTTATCAGTTTTCACCGGGTGGAATATCAATTAATTATTGGCCAAACGAGAGTTCGTCGGACTTGTGACGTTAAGCTCTCGCGCTTTAAAGCGGCAAACGGATTTTACGGTTCTTTGGCGTCCGTTGCTTGCCGAGTTTTCAATTTTAATGGCAGTTCGAGTTTATGTGTTAGAAGCCTTCGTAAGCCTGTAAGAAATTTTGCAACCATTGATACATTTCGGTTCCCTATTATTTCGAATTGTGTCGGTTAAAGTCAAAGATAAATCATTTCTTTTAATTTAGGTTTGGTAAAACATTCATTGAGGCATTTGATGCTCATGAATCGTTGATCCCAATTTTGTACACTTTTTCTTTCGACCGTATCGTAGATATTGATGAGGTACCGCTATTGGATAACCACGATTAAAAGACCGGCTTATAAATGTGGCAAATATTCCGCTTGCGGCTCGGCTTATTACCATCACATTAATTGAGAATCCTTCGATTAAATTGTTTAGTCGATAATATCATCAATTACTTCTTCTATTACTACGATTTCATACTGAACAGGGAAGAAACGCGAAGAGGGACAAAGTACTGAGTAACATAATAGAATAAACATGTTTACTGCGATAAACGATAAACAATTTTTGACGAAAAATGGTCGTTTTCTCGACGAAGTCTTGGTACAGTTCCTCGTAGGCAGAAACGAACCGATCCTTAAAAGCGAAGTATCATCGATTTCTAGCCATTAGTCTCGTGCTTGGCGAATCCGACTCGAGGCGCAGGGATGCGTTCGTTCGAGTGCATTTAAACTCGAGAAACCCCCCCGGAGGAAATCGGCTTTTCCTCCGGCATCGTCGCGAATTTACATGATTTTCACTCGATCGAAGGCTACAATTTTTTGGCGTCGGTGCAGACACCGGGACGAAATTGGAAATATCGTAACTCGAAGGGGACGATTTGATCCGGCAGAAATGACAAAGGCTGAATCGCGTTAAAAGCGACCTTTCCACCGTCGTGTTGCCATTTAAATCCAAACTTGTCCATCAAAAGGGTTAAATCGCTGCGGGATCGAATAAGAGTCAGTAAAATCTTGAAATCCACCGGCGTTAGCAAGCCTTTCGCTCTCTGAAAGCCGGCGTGCCCGAAAAGAAAGTGGCGGGCGCTCATTAATCACAGGTAGAAACTTCATAAGACGCTATTCAGATCGCTCGCGCCGGAGCGGGACCGTTTTGATAATCATCGCTCGAGACCAACCCTTTACCCTTTTAACCCTGCGAGCCGCAAGAGAGTATCCAGGCGCAGGATACAGGCGCAACGAAGGAATCAACGACGGAATCGTAGCAAGCTCTCTCGCCCCTCGCCCACCCCCGCCCCCGTAAGAAGCAGCCCTGTCTACGCCTTTCCTCGTTGCTCGGTTGGCCTCTCCCTCTCTCTCTCTCTCTCCCGCTCGATTCAGCAGAAATCTTTCTTTGGCTAATGCAAGAACTGTGTTCCCACTGTAGCTCGCAGCCGCCTACCTTCCGGCGGCCATATACCCTCTGTACATACACGCGGGTTATGGGGGTAAGGGTTGTAGGTAGACGGGCCTCGGATACCGTGGCAGACGTGCATTTACAAGTGCAACTCACCGCAGGGAGACCGAAGCAATTCTCCGCCCCCTCGATGTACACCTTCCTATGTGATTCCCACCGCTGCCGCACACATTTCCGTGCACATAAGGAAAGTTCAGCGGTGAGAAACTGCCGAATAAAACCCTGCGCCTCTTTCCGGCGACCGGTCGCTTCGACGTCTGCCGTTCGCCAGAAAAATCTAGGTTTCTTTTTTCTTTTTGGATGGAGGAGCTTTCTTGTATGTGGAGTCTGTGAACTTCGATATAAATGATTAAGGGAATTTTTATTGAGGTAGCTCGTGTAAAGCGGAATTATTAGTGCACACCGTGCTGACGTTGAAAAGTCATTTAATGTTTAAAGATTTTCATATTGAGCAAAATAGTGTGTTTCGGCATTTCAATTAGGGGTGGCTTCGAGCCTAATTTGTTTAATTCTCGAAACGTGAATCAATGATTTTATTTTGATTTTATTTTAAGTTCCATCCACTACTTAAAACTCTCATTTGCGCGGGTTGCGTTAATTTCGCAGCAAATTGAAACGCATTCATCCTCGCTCTCCCCGAATAGAAAAATGTGCTCCGACGTTAATTTCAATTATGCGCCCGTTGGGGTTGGCTTCGATTGAAAATCGAGGTAATCGAAAATCGTGGCCACGATGGTCGAATACGGAATCGGCAAAAAATTGGAAAGTATCGGCAATTATCAGCTGGGGGCTTATTCATGAGAAATCTGGGTCACTGGTAATACCACGAGCAGCTGGACATGGGGAAACGAAAAAACTGGCGCTGAGAGGAACAATGATTTATTACCATAATCTTGTTGTTAATTAATGTACTGATTTACGAGTGACACGATTCTTTAGGTTGGTACACCGCGAGCTCCAATAAAATGGTATTGTTTAATAAAAGTCAAGCAAAGAAATTCAATTAATCATTCAATAAGAAAATGCAAGTTTCAGAAAAATGATCATCAAAGGTAAAAAATTTCAAAATTGAACTACGCACTGCAATGTACGTTACGTAGACACTTTTCACTGCAGGTCTGAATTAAAAATTGCGCGGAGAATTTATGCGAATAATAAAACAGGCAACCCTTGCTAGAAATTTATGGAACTCAAAGCGGGAACGCGGAGAGGTTTGATGTATTTGTTTGGGTATACACGCAACGCTTAAAGTATTCATACATTCGCCGAACGTTTGATTCCGCAGAAAGCGCCACGCACACCTATTAATTAATAATTGAACAGCGCGTCATATGAATAATTCATAATTAAAAGTCATAATTCTCACATACGCTCGTCTGTGATACGTGAAAATGTATATGAGGTCGAATGTCGCACGAAAAGGATATTATTACGGGTATGAAAATATTTCCATTTAAACAGAACGAGGATTTATGAGTAAAATTCGAAATCCGTGTCTACAGAAGAATGTAAAAAGTAAATATAAATGTAAAAAAAACGATATTCTAAAAAAACTCGACCAAGAAAATTTTCTTGCACAATCACAAAACTGCATAGCTGTCATTTTCCAAATGGTTAATCAAAGTTAATCAAAGATACTAAAAAATCAGGGCTTCGTTATATAGTATAATGTTACGGTAATGAATAATAGGTAATAGATGACTATAATAAATATAGAATAATGATTTCGTTAAAGTTCATCTTTCAACGTTTTAATGATGAAAGCAGCAATTTGGTAATAAATTGGTTATTCTGTCGTGTTTGTTGTTAAGTAAGGATTGTTAGGTTTCCAATTATCAAATTCACGAGTAAAATTTGATCCAATTACTGATGCTTGGATTACATTGTTTCAAACGTGTAGCATAACTAAATTCAAAGCTGACATAACTTTGGCGAAACGAAACGTGCCTCCTCCACCGACAGATAGACGCGCGCTTGTTAACTGTTACGCGAATGATAGCTAGAGCGTTTCCCATTAAAAGTGGGGAAATGTTTCATTCTGGATCGTTGTAATCTCCCTGTAGAAATTGTTCGTACCGTAATGCATTCGCTGGTTCATATTCAACTTTGGGAGGGTTAGGGGGGTTATGATGTAACGTACAGTTTTGTATAGAACTGTTTCGTTTAATTGGATTAATTAAATTCGCCCGTAACGAGATCAGAGTGGACACGGACCGTGGCAAAAAGAGGAGGTCTACACGTGTTTCGAGAAACGTGCCGAGAGTCTAAATATTGTCAACGTCTAATTGTTAATCATTCCGTTCTGGAATTTGAACTAAAATCAAATCGATTGTTGATTTTGCTGTGTTCCAATTTCAACTCGTCTGATACTATTCGCAACTATATGCTCTGCCCCTAAACATATTCTTGATCCAGCTATCGGGGCAGATTATGTAGTCTCAAAAGGGATCCTCCTGTACAATGGACTGCGCTCTTTACCCTTAAATAGAATAAAGTGGTTGCGTATGGTTAAAAATCGTGGTCTCTCCTTTCCGAAGGCGCGAATCACTTTCTTCTCTTCACGGCAATAGGCGAACAATGCCAGCCACCTACGGTTATTCTATTTTACGATCGGTATTTTTATGCGAACGTGCCCGGCCAGATGCATTTAATCCGTCTGGAGTAGCGCTTCCAGGGCGGGGTAACTGGATAAAACTGCCGTGTGCCACGGGAGGGATGGTTGAATGGGGAGAAGATGGTCCAAGCACGGCAATCGCCCGGCGTTCCAGTTTTACGATCCCCTTCGACCCACCCTCTTTTTTTGGCATCGTACGCGTCTTCTTTACTTTCCATCCCTCTATCTTGGCGGTTCTTGAAGTGCTCGACGGTAAAACAACGGGGGTAGAAAGGTTATGCGGTATTTAGGTGTTGACGGGGAACCAAGTGTCCGTATTCATAGAGGAGCTTGCATGTTTTATTCTTGCTATTCGAGGAAGGTTGAATGCCTTTCCTTTCCGAAGAATTGTGGCTTTTTGATGGTAATGACGATGGGAATCGAATGGGATTGTAGTGATGGAAAAAATTGCATGGGTATAGATTGTAACGTCGCAGACTGACCTGTAGATTCTTCGAGCTATGTTCCCCTTTCCATTATTTCACTTCCAGCCTCTTGTTTCCAATTCTATTTCCTCGTTGCAGCTTTTTCCTCCGCTCCAACAGGAACGCGCCATTAAGCTCTTTAAATGCAGGCCGAAAGCTGGCAAACTCTTGAGGATATAATCCTGGCTATGCCAGCCTGCGATCCTTCTAACGATGAAATCCCACTCGTGTGATGTTACATAAAAAACTATCCTGCCTCAGTATCATTTAGGCCTTGAAGTTTCTGCAGTTACCTTCCACCCGATCGTTCTTTACGATGTTTTAAATTCGTTCACCGGTGCTCGTTGTAATAGGATCGATATGGTCCATTTTCTTCGAACTATGATTTTGAGGATCAATTGATATTTAATGCTGAATTTGTTGAAATAGATATTACGCGAATGATATAGGAATAACTGTTCCAAATTTCTGATGGTTAGTTTTATATTATTTGTACTTATTCACGCGGTTATGTAATTAACCAAAACTCGACTTTCTTCGACGCTGTATCCCCTACCCCTACCACAATTTCTAGTATTCGCTGGGTTTAAGCCAAAGGTCATTCCACCTTCGACTTCTCTGTAGAGTAGACGTGTATAAATATACGCGTTTAACAAAAGTTCTGGAAAATTACCATCCGGCACTAGCATTTTAATTTGTGGTAATCCGGCACCGGGCGAATGAAATATTAACATCCTTTTGTCAGTAATATGTAAGTTAAAACGTGTTAAGTGCTTAAAATTGTTAAAAATGATTACACGATTAAAATAACAAAGTGCGGACGTAATGAAATCTAAAGCCAAGAAATCGAAGGAATCAACAACAGTAAGTGTTGCTCCTTTACGTTAAACATTAATCGATCAAGCTATTAACAATGAACATTTTGTTGCTCGTTAGTGCAAAGCTTCATTGTTTTTGCATCAAACTCTAATACAACACTGCTTAATAATGTGCATCGCGATATTCCACTGTAGTGAGTA
Organism: Holcopasites calliopsidis; assembly: GCA_023838395.1. Lineage (NCBI taxonomy): Eukaryota > Metazoa > Arthropoda > Insecta > Hymenoptera > Apidae > Holcopasites > Holcopasites calliopsidis. The sequence goes on along the minus strand of JALHAQ010000012.1, from coordinate 4,226,601 downwards.
AACCTTATGTTGTTGCGCAGTAATATGGTCGATACAGCTAATAACAATATTGTCAGTACACACGTTTACCTGAAAACTATCTCATTGCCTTTGGAGAGGAAGGCTAATCGTGTTTACAAAGCCACGAGTTAATGTTTCTTGTATCTACATCGAATTTTTCGCTACACTTTCAAACTTGCTTTGCATTACTTTACAAAGCAGTAATTAATTATTTTCACCTGGGCCCAAGCATATAATTTTGTTTTTTGGCTTTACATCAGACAAACGAAATATTCGATAACGTTTTAATTTAAAAGATACATCAGTTCAAATTTTATTATCTAGTAAAGAAAAAAAAAATTAAGATGTCTTGCAGTATCCTTTAGCATTCCGCGTATATAATTTCCACTTTCTTGATTCCCTGGAGAATATCGCGAGGAGCGAAGCTGCTCGCGTAAATTCACGGTGAAATGTTGCTTCAGTACACTCCACTCTGCCATATTAGACTGTGTTCCCGAATTCGCGTGCACATCGGTAGATTTATGGCAACGTTAACTGTTAACAAACTTCTTTTATCTGTAACAAGTTTCATTGTAATTCTCATGGCGAATTTAATAATTGATTATTCTGCGACCGCGAACATTAAACTTCATATATTTTACTTGCGGTTTTAACTATTTAATTAAAGTCAAAAGTATTCGTATTATCACCAATCGTTTTCATTTTATTAAATACTTAAGAATTACCCCTTCAAGATTCTGCTTACAATTCGAAAAGAAACTAGAAATCAAATGTCGATCCTTTCAATGGGATGTCTTAAATAAGTCCCTCTCTCGAAATCCAGTTTCGGTTTTGAATAATCTTGTTTAGTTTTAATCTCCATGTAATTATCTTAATGTGTACCGACTGTGTTAATCAAGTAATAGCAGTAATAGAATTGTCGTGATTCGTTGGAGACACCTGGGACGCTTTCGCATCAAAAGTGATTAGAACATTCATTGAGCATGTTTATTGTTTCGAAGCATGCATTATAATAGAGTTGAATAAGACATAGGTGTTTCGATTATTCGCCATTATCGATGTCATTACGGAAATTGATCGTTAATACACTGAATTCCCTCCACTTTACGCCATAATTGATAAATCACGAATATAATCAGACGGAGGTCGCGTTTCCCCCAAATCGATTCATCTCTGGTTCGCAATCAATCACAATCGATCGCAATCAATCATTTTAGCGTGATTTTCTTTGTTCGAACAAGATTCGAACGTTTCGCGTTAGACTTCTCTCTCGTTCGCTGGATAGTAATCGCAAATGGAAAATAATTGCGCAAGTTAGGACATTGATTACTTCTTTAGCAATCAAAGTAGTATCGATTCGGCGATGTCAAGTGGAACGAAAAGTATGCGTTACAGCATCATTATTCTCGTATTTTCCACGGAATATGCGCACGATGGAAAACGCGAGGTAAAGCCATTGAAATTGCCAATTTATTTATTTTACAAACACTTCTGGTTGGCAAACGGCGCACACTTTATCGATGGAGCATCGTGGAAAACGTTGTACGTGCTTTTGCTACTGCAAGTGGTGCAAGCTGTTTGTTTCGTTGATTAAATTTCTCACCGATAGATTAATTATTTACCAATCTCTTGCGCGAGACGAATAATAATTACATAATTTTACTACTTGTACAAATCGTTTTTTTTTTATATACCAATCGCATCTTAAATTTTAAATCTCAATCGTGGAAAAGAGAGAATGTTCCCTACACGAAAAGCAAAGAAAACTAAGAAACTCCACCCAAGTTTCGTGCCAGACGGTACTACCAGTGCTCGCTATTTTCTCCCGTGCTTCGGAGGCATTTAAAAGTCAATCCACAATCAGTGCTTTACGGGGAAGATTAAGGTTCGCGTTCTGAAACGTCTTTGTGCAGCAGAACAGACCATTAAGCTTAAGCAAATGAAACGGTGTGCTTGTACGTTACCTCTCTTTCTGCTTTTTTAATCTTGTCACATCTGATGAACACCTCAAATCATCTTTCATTCAAGCAATTATCAATTAACTTCCTTGTTATCAGTGAATAGTTGATTAACTTTGCATAAGTGTAATACGTCCCTAAAAACTCTCTCTTAAATAAGCTGTTGCTTAAGCCCACGTAACACTACTTTTAATTGATAGAACGTGCGTATATACAGCTTGGAAATTGCAAAAAGTATTTGTACATTCGTTTCATAACAATTTCTGTGTGAGCAAGCAGTGTGTCGAGTGACCTATATTTATTCAGGGCTGAAAGGTTCCTATGCGAATGCGATGCAACGAAGTACAGGATATTTTAGAAAATCTTTCGTTTCGTTTACGGCGGAGAACGTCGGACGTCATGCTCCTGGAAAGAAGTGTAAGGGTAGCTGTTCGCGTGTCCTGTGTGACTCGGGCGAACCCCTCGCCACCGGAAAGAGAAAAAAGGAATGAGTAGAGTGTACCTGGTCCCTCTCTTTCTCTCTTCATGCCAGGCAGAAACTAATTTAAGTTGGAGAATCACTTTGGCTGTTTCGATTTATTCAGATACTCGACGTATTTCCCGCGAGAGGCCACCCGTTGCCTCTCCGTGTGCTGCACCCCTATTCACCTTCGATGCACGAGTCCCGACGCGCGCACACTCGGCCAGGTGAAAATTCGACGCTGTGAAACCCGCTTAAACCGAACCGACATGCATTCTCCGTGTATTACTCTTTCCATCCCTCTCGTTTCTCGGCTACCCATTATACTGGGCCAGCTACACCGTGCCTCCTCGCCCCTTTTCCTTCTTACATAGGTATACATATACCTGGGCACAGCATTCGTGCATTCCTATCGCACCATTGACGATTCGAAACTCGACTTCTGACTTGACTCGAAAGTGGATTTTGCTTTTATTTGATTTTTCATTGAAACGAGCGACAAAGAGGGAAATGAGGGTGACTCGTTGATACGTAGGAATATTTATATATTTCTTGGGATGCCTAGTGATTTTATACTTCAGTAGATTCTCTATAGGTGAGGGTAAACCGTCACTTATGTGTAAATCGGAACATTGTCACTTATCGCGAATCCACTGTTTTATCTCGCATCAGTTTCACCAATTTTTAAGCGTCGAGATACAGTACGATAGACGGGAACGTTACATCGCACGGCAATCGCACCGATTCAATCGCAGTAATAGATTTTTTATTGTCTGCAAATCGCTCTCGAAGCGTGAATTCGACGTGTCTCAGCGGGGAATGCAATTTTTAGCGAAGCGCATAATTATATAGGAGCTCCATGCAAAATGGAGATTCGATGAAACAACGAGCGGCGAATTCTTTCTATCAAGTTCTGCTCGTTCTCCACGGACGGAAAATAAAACTGGAAAGCTTTTCCATTAGGCAAGGATATTATGGACACGCGGACGGTGAAGGGTGTGAGGAATTCGATCGATTTTCCCTGGTTTACAGCACTTTAGTGATCGGAATTTTCTGCGAATTCGAGGGATCGTTTCTTTTGCATAAAGGAGAATACAAAACATTTCATTTTATAGAATATTTATCGATGTATATTAAAATAATACCCTCCTGTTAGTTCCGTATCTAATTTGGCATTTCTCTTCTTGCTTGATGAGAAATTAATGAATGATTGATAGTTTATAAAAATCGTTGGCAGTAGTTAACAGTCTAATAATTATATAATTATTCCGTTTGTCAATATCGAAAATTCTCCCGAACAATTGTTCAAAAACTGCCAAGCCATCGCATTAACAAATAATTAAAGATCGTTGTAAATGCATGAAAAGTACCATCGCAAATCCCTTTCGTCTATGAACCACCCCATTATCACGAAATTCCCAGCAGCAAAAGTCATGAAAGCGGAGAAATGACTTTCCAACCCCGACGATTAGCGCTTTTTCCAAAAATTGCCTGAACCCGAATCGAAAGTTGACGATGCTCGCGTTGCTGATAATTGCACCCGGACACAGAATCGAATCGGAGGGTGAATATGACGGTATCGATCGGCCGTTGATCAATGGACGAATTCCTGAATCGCCACCTGCGATGACGAAACACAACCGTGGTATCGGCTGCACGCCGCAGCGTAATACGTTATGCGTGTATGCATACACAGAGACGTATACGACATTTGGCTGGAATTGTTTGCCGTCGTGCGTTGCACATCCAGGTATGGCGACACGTGTAGGTGGTAAATGCTTTCGAGCATCGCGGCCATTATCGGGACTTCGGGAAGCGCGAAGGGTTGGAAGCCACCCTGTTTCCCTTGCTTTATGAAACGATTTAGCGACGCTCACGTGCCCGAGTGTAAGATTTACCACCGAACGTTCTCGCCTTTATTACCGCGCGCCGTTAATAACGTCGTGAATTCTTTATCCCGTCTGAAAATCGGCTTTCACGTTTTTCCACCGCGAGGCGCGCGAACGTGTAAGCGGCTTTAAGTGAAATCGTTGACAGAGCACGGCTTCGAGTATAGAATTAACAGTGCCGAGTTCCAACGGAGAAGGGAAAGATATTTATACCCGATCGGTTTGATGAAATAATCTACATTCATGGTTAAATAGAATATTTTCGGAGTGTCGAAAAGTAGGAGGAGATTTAAATGCTTAGCATCTTGGTTCTTCGCCTACACAATTTACAATTGTCACAACTCTCACAATTGTAATTATTATCTGCAATAATGGGGTGCGATTGCAAGCTTTTCATTTTTCGGAATCGAAAGCAGACATCGAACAGTGAATCTTTATAATAAAAAGCAATTCGTGTATGAAGGCTGATTACGGAATTGAGTTGCATAAAAATCGCTTTGAATCTCAGCTTTAGCAAAATGCAGCTTCTGTATCGCAGGCGTGTTTCAGCAAGAGTTAAATCGTTAACGGTGTGACTGTTGGTAATTAGTAACAAAAGCAATTACCCTTTGCCGCTTTTAATAAAATCTCAGAGATAATAGCCTGGTAATGAAGCATATCCCCTTTGTAATGGAAACACTGCACGGTTTCCATAATGAAGCATTTCATCCCTTATTAAGTAACCGATACTGCGTGATAAAGCATACATTCTACGGTGCATCTTCGATTTTATCATTTTTATTGTAATATAATCCGCGGAGAAATTCCCAGCAAGCTTAACTTTTGCATGGACCTTTGTCTGGTCGTTTTAAACGTTATAGAAAAAGTTCCAATTGATGTGAATGCTGTAAAAAAGTCTGCAAAGGATCAACGTAAAGAAAAATTAATTTTTCGTGAATATTTCGTTACATGTTAGTTCCACAACGAAAATAGGAGAAGCTATTTATACATTATCTTGCTGGGAATTATTCAGAAGAACTCTAACTTCCCTGGACCATCCGCATCAAAAGGTTTCTTACCTGAATGCGCCACATCTCCAATTAAAAATAAACGTCCCGGTACAGAAATTCCCACACGAGGCCTCTTTAACTCACTAGCTCCCCAGCAATTGAAGACAGAAAGACGTAAGAAGATGGGTCAAACAGGGGTTTATTAATCACCCAGTGGGAAAGTATTATCCGGTTCCTCAGAGTTCGCAAGACAATGGGGTTATTGTAGCCATCGACGACCCCTCGTCGTTATCGGGTCCCCATAGACCGGCAGTTAAAGACGAGACGTGGACACGATATTGGAACTTTACATGCGGAACAATGACTTGAACGTCGTGAATGCATCCCAGTGGTATGCACCCCTAAGCGCGTGTAGGATCGTTTCGTGTACAACAGCGCGGGAAAGAGGCTGCGGATGTTCCTTCCGTCATTGTCTCCTTAAAGGATCCAGCGTAAAGTCGGGGCAGGGCTCGTTAAGAATGAAATTCGCCGGCTTATCACCGACGGGAAAAGGGGAATTTAGCTAATTAACTGAGGAAAGGACAGGCCACCCGGGCTATTTCGGGGCATTTAACGAGGAAATGCATGGCTGTAATGACGTTTCTGAGAACACGTTTTTCGACCCGCTCCCTCCTCTTAGGGCTCCTTCGCTTGGCAGAACTTAGAAGGGTACCAGATGGAAAAGGGCGTGGATATTAATTCCCTAAACTTTCGGCAGTAATTTTAATGACTTGCTTTTGTTAATTTCTCGTTCCGATGTTAATCATATTTTTCACCAATTTTCCTTTTCTAAAATTCTATTTTGACATAATAACAAGTCGATAATTTCCTTAAATTTCTAATATTTCTTTGCTCTCTTAATTTCAACAATTTTATTACAACTGCGTTGAGCAGCTCAAGATCATGATTCCGCTAAAGCATGTAATACAGTGAATTCATCGGTTGTTAATCGGGGAAAGGGGAACGATCGTAGGCGAATTTTATTTTTCTTGCTCTTCGATAAAGCTGTAAAAACTTCGGATCAGCTCATTCAGATCTACTTTTCGAAAGGTCGGAGCATTACCTGCAGAAGTGCTATAAAACTTACATCGACAGTGTCGTTTATGAGAATTGGTCCTTTACTCCCTTTTTATACGCCGCCCTTCTTGCTTCATGAACAGATGTCTGCCAAACCGTTCTTGTTCATTTATTTAGTCCTCAGAAACGATTCGTTCTCTGTACATTCACTTTTAATTATGTACAGATGAAGCCCCGAAACTAAATTACATAATTTTCGGAGAGTTTGGAGATAATTGAATGTGCAATCGAATTCCATGGTGCAAAGTTTTCTTATTTATTACGCTTATAGTAATATTAATATATTCGATATTCCTCAATCGAATTCCTGGATAAAGAAACATCTTTTCCTCTTGCTTTGAATGCTACATTGAACGGGGTAAATTAAATAAAAATGAACGATATTGACAGACAATGCTGGAAACCTGGATATTTGCGAGTAGCATTGCTCTTTCATGGCTTTTCATTCAGAACGTATTCCTGTAACTTTGACCAGTACACAGATTGCCAGCGATCGATGCTTGGTTTTTTGTCAATTTGTTAATTTCGGAACAGTTTCTAAATAGAGGAGCCTTTCGGAATGAGATCGTAAGAGTTCAATCGATCTTTCTAGGTAATGCTTACTATCTTCGCTTGGCTTTAAATCATTCTTTGAATTGATAATGACGGTCTTAAAAATAGTTCAACAAATATATATTGAGTTAGCTTGAATTGTATTTTTTTTATCCGTTGAATACAGTTTGATTTAAGTGTGTCAGTTAGTGGCAGACAGAATATTAATACAATCGTTTCGTTTTACATTGATCTATTTTATAATGCTTTTATTGATACAAAAATAATGAAACGAGACATATATACAGTTTCGAAGATGGAACTTCGTGAATCCCTCCATCTGTTGGATTCGATCCACTTTTTCATATTTCAAACGTCGAAACGCGCACATGGAATGAAAGTGTATTGTATCTTGCGTGAGTTGCTCCACTTTAATATTTAAAATCTTCGCCATATTTCTTCCAGCGCAGACACTATTCATATTTTCCCCTCAGCACAGTTTTTCCCAGAAATCTGTTAAACAGAATCAAACAGTAGGCAAGCGCAGTCATTTCGAATTAACGTTATTAAGATGAAAAAAACGAAGTTTATCAAAGAATCATCCACACGCGCATAATTATGAGATCGAAAGAAACAGCGTCGACGGTCGGGAAACGAATTTTTTTTCTCTCCGGCTCGATAGAGCCGCGAGTCCTTTGATAAAAGTGCCCGCGCGTAAAAAAAAAAGTATGGATGATGCAGAAGTCGTCGGAATAAATTTGAAATTTCAGCTTGGAAAGACTGAAGGAACGTCAGCATGAACCAAACTCCCTCTCTCTTTCCGGTAGTTCATAAATCTCCGCGACTGTAATCTGGCAATCGAAGTTTTCTAATCATCCTCACGCAAGGCATTCCGACGTGGCTTATATCGGAACGATATTCGAGGTGTTGCAACTTGGCAGTCGCGTGAAATACGATTCCTCCGCTGCAGTCGTTGACTCGTACTACTTGCAGCCGCCGGCTTCTTGAAATTGGAGAATCCCGCGTTGTATTTTTACCTGTATTAGTGATTCGATTTTGCGTTCGATGAACAGGGGGTATTATTAGCCCTGCATTTGTACTGGAAGATTTTATTACGTTTTGAAAATTAGAGAATTGCAATTGAAATATGATATAACTGGCTGATACTAATTATCTGAAAATGTAATCCGAATCGGCGATGATTGCAAGGCTGAAAATGTAATAACATCCGATATCGATGAAGTATTAAATTAGCCCATGATTTATTAATCTCCTTCGATCGATTGGTCAATTAAAGAATGAGCAAGGTTTTCATGCCAGTGAAAGTTTTGTCACCGTTTGCAAAACGCTTGCTTCACATCTTTGCCAGGCTTTGCATCTTCAATTTTTCAACCACAAATCTGTCGCCCTCGATCACTGAAATACAGAGAAGAATACCGTAGCATGTTTTATTTCACGGCTGAGACGCGCAAAACGATTCGATGTCGGTTTCCACTCGCAGGTTAATGGATTCGATCTAGCATAAATCCCGGGAGATGATTCCCCGGTGATGAAAAACTGTGCTCGTTTGCACGCGCTACGAAGACACACATATTTCTATCGTTTCCGGCCAATTTAATCCCTTTACACAACGCCGAACGAAGATTAACCATCTCTTTTAAATGCATACGTTGTTTTGCATTCAGAGCGGCGCTGCCACGAATGAAACGTACAATTTCAAAATCACGAATCCGAATTGGCGTGGTAGGTTTCCCTTGCAATCGCGTGGCGATATTTAATATCTCGTTTCTCCGACGTTTAACAGTAAGAGCCTGATAATTTTGCAAGTGTTGCCGGTTCGATAACAGGACTGTGTCATTCGAGCGGGAGATAAACGTTTCGTATTACTGCAGCATTATCCGACATCATATTGATTTCATATTTTATTACACAGTTGCATTGAAGCTAAATTCTACAACTCTTTTAACCATGCAAAATTGATCTTTTGAGAAATAAGTCACTATATTATTGAAAAGAAATTTGATCTCCGGTATAAATAATTAAATGTGACAATGTTTCAAGAAGATCGAAGTTTCCCAGTAGATCGAACGTGCAGAACGGATGTACACGTCGCTTCCGCTCGGAATAGTACTCGGGGGTGGTTTCTCCGGTCAGAGGTCGGCGGGGTTAATATTTAAAAGTGCCACGCAATTTGGCAGGAGCGTGCCAGCGATTCCTGATTGTCCCGTCGAGATTTCGATAGGACGATCCTGAAGGAAAGGCAATGCGGGGCCGCGTGATTGGCTGATTGGTCTGGCCAATTTCTAAGTCCGGGCACGCCATACAACGCGACTCTAGCTCAACAACGAGAACGCTAGGCGATGCCTGACTGGAATTTTTTCCATGTAATTACATCTACGTACACTCGAGTCGCCCCCGTGACTCTTCCAGAACTCGCCCCCCCCCCTCTTTTCCATCCCCTCGGTAGCCGTGTCACTGCGGTGAACCTAAATCATCCACAGGAATGAGTGCACGATACACCGGGCTCGCATTCCCTCGTGTACCGGTTACTGCTTCTCGAACATTTTACTCGATTTTCCTGCCGAATCTGCCGATGGTCCCGTGTCCCGATTTATTTTACCTTCCTGCAATCCGATGCGTTTCTGCAATTTTTACCCAAATATAAAATTGTTGGAGTTTCTTGTATTTAACTAATTTTTTTTATTGCTTTAATGATGCTGATTCATGTTGAATTTGGGGATGAAGTGGGATATCTGGATATCTTCACTTTCGTTCCACATTTTTCCCATCCCAAAGTTTCCTGCTTGTTCACTCTTCTTTTGCTCTATACTCTATAGTATACATATATATTTCTAAAACTTTGCGAAACTTTCACAGTAAATCCGAATCTTTTTGCCCCGCTTTTCCGTGATTTTTTCCCTTTACTTTTCATACATTTTAGATGTTCTCCCTTACAAGATTTCCACTTACTCATGATTTCCAACCAACTTTAAGCCTGCTAACGAAAAAAATTGAAAGTTTCGATGTAGAGAGAAAAGGGCGAACTGCTTGTTTGAAGAGCATAGAAACGGCTTAGGCATTTACCTCTCAACCCCCCGATTTTCATGTTTGGTCCAGTAAATTTCCGCCACTTCCGCTCCTCGTTTGTACAAAGGAGTCTTCTTCGAAATGTTGAAATTTCGACCCAGTTTAGTCTTCGGATTAAGAAGTTCAGCGCGGATACGGGTCTCATGTAAATCTATCCGGTCGATTTCTATTCAAAATACATGTTGCTGTGCATTAAATGTGTACATTCCAAGAACTTCGATCGAGAAATTTCAAAGTGGATCGGCGATGAGAATTTTATGCTACATGACACTACTTTTCTCCATATTTCATCAACTATTCTATTTTAACAGCACTCTTCTTTCTTAAAAGACAGAATTATTAACTCTTTACTTTGGGATTCTGTTTCTTGGCTCTGTCCAGTGTGTCCACCATAGCGAATTTCAATTGAAGCTTCCTGCTTCATTAATGCTCATTAAGTCTCTCATGTTCTTCCAAGAATTCCTTCTAAATCGGCTTCGGAAGTAATAAAAATTCCCTCGAAACTTGCTTCTAAACCGAGTCCTTCTAAATTTACCAAACAACATTTAAATAGCACGAAAGTCGATAATGCGGTAACGTTTCGAAGAGTTTTTAAAACATCGTTGAACAAAATGGAACTAGTCTGTTCTTCCAACGGGTGCAGATTTGTTAAAGTTGGATTAGCCGACGTGGTACGCGTTGTTGCGCCATCGACTTCGTCGATTCGCCGAACTTTAAACAGCTTGTGTGTTGCTGCTCGAGGGAAATTGATTGGAATAATAACCTTTCGCTTCGCGAGCGGCCAACAGACGAAAAGTTTTCGAAAGCTTTGCACGTATACCGCCATACACGTTGCAGAACTTTGCTGTAACAAAGGCTCTGGACGCTTCTTCATTTCTGGCAATTTAATTCACTAGGAGAGGTCTTGTCCGGCAATGGGAAAGCAGCACAGTGTCCATTATTGTGCCTCTCGTTGGAAAAAGAATTCCTTGGCAGAAGAGTGGAAGGTTTAAGAAACATACAAAAATTGATGATTTCTGTCGATCTTTTTGTAAGGAAGAAAACGGAAAAGGAAGTAAATTGTTTATTTTTGGTTACTTAAGAAGTAACCTGTTTCCACTGCAAAAAAGGGTAATTGCATATTGCATTTTCAGCAATCCAATTGTAAAAAAGATTTTATCACTGTAAAATCATCATGAAGCTATTAAATTTTTCATCTTTATATTACATTAAAGAAAAGTCAGTTATCTATAGCTTGATTCCTAGTTTCAAATTAATTGGAATAAAATGTGCCTATAAGTAATCACCGTTGCACTGTGGCGTTTTGTGAAAAAGGAAATCATAGACTTCAGTTATTGACTGCAGTTGAAACGTTGGCGATAAACCAAGCAGATAACAAACGCGAATCGATGAATTATTCAGACGCCGCAAAGTGTTTATATTTTAAAATGACGCGACAACATTAATATTGCATAACGCGAGAGTAGCTTGACGCTTCGGAAAGTCGTTTCAGATTCCAAAGTTTCCGCGATGCGCAAATATCGCTCGTAGCTTACTAATCGGGACGATGCAGCAATTTATTTCGATATTCCTTTCGCTTCGATCTCTTCGTTAATTACGCAGCCATTTTCCAAGAGTTGTTCGCCAATTAATCCGGGGCTGCTTTAGAAATCCAGCCACGTTTCATTATTTACTGGAAACATTTCTCCACTCGAATTAAATGTTTCCAATTATTTCAGTCGCGCAATTGTATGGAACAAATTCATTGTTACATTCCTTGAATATATTACAACAAACGTTTGTTACATTTCTGGAGCATATTATAGGAAATCCTAATTGCAGAAACATTTTTACATTTCTTTTAGAAGAAAATCGTTTTCTATAAACCATTCAATTGATAAGGCGATTTGAGTAATATCGATAGACGAGCATATTCAGGTCTGCAGCGTAGTTTTTCCCTCTTTCACTTGAATTCCATTATTCAGTTTATTTACCCCAGCCCGTAACTTATAGCGATTTTATCTTTCGCCCCCATCCTGTGTCGAGGGGTTTATAGGTTCGCATCTCATCCCTCATATTGTCGTTCCCGATGTTTATTGCTTCCGTACGGCCCGGTTAAATCGCGTCCCGCTTTCTTTTATCGGGAGTCGCGCGAATATTTCCACCTTCACTTAAATAATAATAAAAATCTCCACTCGACCTCTGGCATACTTTTAATCATAAAAATAATCAAGCTTTCGTATATTTCAATTTTTTGTCCGGGTAATTTATTTCACGCCGAGATCCCGCGCATTCTCCCGATAATCTATCGGCTCCCATTCCCGGCCTTTCTTCGCCCGGCATCCAGTTCGATATTTCCACGATGTATCGAGGCAGGTGACCCGAGGGGGCGGCGAAGAATCACAGGCCCACGCACGTGCGTAAATTCACGTATCACGCGTGCACCGGCTGCCCTGGAATGCGAGAGTAGCTACAAATTGCAGCCATTACTCTCCCCGTGAGGCACCGACCGACCACCCCCCGTTCGCACCCCACGCGGAGGGTGCGAAGCTATTGTGTATGAAATGATTATGGCGGTGCGGTATGAGGTCGCGAGGCCGCGCACCAGCCGTTCGTCACTTAGATTGGCCTGTTGGCAGTTACAAAAGGCGGCGTGGCGGCCGCCGCTCGGTGAAACCACCACGCGCCCAAGCTTTGCCGCGTAGGCGCTTGTCCACTTGATAAGAGATCGCTCTGATCACGAGCCTCTGGAGGTTTCGCGATGATTGGAATTATTGGGCATTCAGAGCCATCGGTATGCATTTCTGAAGCGCAATAGATTTCGAAGAGACGGATGGCGGTATTGTAAATTAATTGCGGACGATTTACTGGCTGCAAAGATTGTGCAGTGGATAAGGATTGATCAAGGTCCAGAGAAAGTGGAAGCAATGTTCCGAAATTTTTAAGAATGTCGTCCAACTCCTATTACCTTGCTTCCTAATTTTCGCGAAAGTATTCATTTCGTTTGATCAAATTCGAGGCAGTAAAAAGAATAAGAGAGAACAATTCTGTCGCAAAAACAGTGAATATCCATCCAGCAAGGGGTTGGCTTTCATTAGTTTAAAAAAATGCAGAAATGCCTTAATTCTTTGACCCCCGGTTGACTTCTCGCTTAAAGGGAAACGAGGCGGGGGTCTCTATTGAAGGGGTGGAGAGGGACATCAAAGAGCCCAATCACGTGTTTTGTTCGGAAAATTTCCGGAGGTCGCGCGCAGCTGCTTATAACACTTGCCCCGTTAATTATACGCGAAACTAAAATACATTTCGCCGACACGGCGCAGTCAATGAGCCCCGGCCTCTCTGTGCTCAAGGGAAACGGCGCGGAGGCGCCCTACGCCACGGTCAAATTTACTCCCTTTCAACATTTTCTACGGCACGGCTGAATTAGCGAGGTAAACTTTGCCTGTAGCGCCGAAGTAGTCGTGCCTTTCCACGTTAGAGCGGTTAAGAGGGTAAGAACCACCCTTTAGCTGCAGCATTCAGACAACTACCACCACTTCCCAGCTTCAACCCTTGCTTTTCCCAGTTTTTTTCCCGACCCTTGTGCATTGATAAATTATTCTGATTCCCCGTCAATTTTCAAACCTCGTATTTTGTAATCCTACTTTAAACTAAACATAATACGGTATCTATCGTTTTCCCCACCATCGAAACAACTCTCTTTATCAATGATCCTTTCGTCCTTTCCCCTCGGGACTTCTTTGTTTAAGCCCGCAACATTTAGCAACACGGCGAAAGTGTAAGGGATGAAGGGAACGGGGAATCAGATACTTAATTTAACAGCTCGCCTCTATGCAAAACTCGTGGAAAGGCCGAGAGGAGTACAGACAGAGGGGTGGCAAGCTTGTTCATCCGCGCAGACAGATTGACCAACGAATCCAAGCAAGCACGATGCATATAAAAGGACTCTGTTCCGTTGAAACAGCTGGAAATGTAGCTATCGTTCAATACGGTACGTTTGAATGCGCCGCTTTCAGTCGGCTCCGCTGCAGCCAGCTCGGTTTCTCTTTCCCTCATCATCATTCTCCAATTGATCGCAAGACGATGCTTCAAGCGAGAAAGCTGGCAATTTGTAAAACAGCTGAATGGTGAATGAGTGAAGGTAGAAAGCGTATTTTGAAACGATCCTTGGTGTCACTTGTTAGCTTTCAATATTTGAATAAAGTGGGAAGCGATTAAGTGTAGGAACATCAATTTTTCATCATTTTAAGTCACTTAGTTTTTAATCATTTTAAAATGATTTAGATAAGAAACAAGTTAATCTATGGGTTTAATAATCGGTATTTAATCCATTGAATATTATACCTACAATTAACTTTTTCCTAGCCCGTTGTATCATTTCAAGTTTGTTTGAAATTATTTTATAAACCATTAGAAATTTATCTGCAGCACGGATTTGATTGAAATCACTTAGATTCCAAAGTAACATTTAGTTCTTCATACAAAGCCGGTTTGCTTGAACAGACCACAAAAGGTAAATATGGATATCCGAAGAAAAAAAATTGATTTGGACATTGGTATTTCCAAAATCCCGTTGGAAGTTTCCGCATCAGGCTATTCAAATTTCGCATGTTTGATTTTAATTACCGGTCTGGTTAAACGGCTGCCCCTGTCGCGGGTTCCTCCCTCTCGCGTTCGCAACTCGGGAAATCCATGTCGCTCGTCAGTTTACGCGATGATAGCCGGCCGAGTCATTCTCCAACTGTGCACGAAGACCACACACGGTGTTTACCGCAAACGTGCAAACGTCAAAAACGTCGTTTCCGCAACACCTACGACTTCCGGCCGGGCTTTCACATCCGTGCATGCCGTCGCTGATCTATGAGGTTGAACGTGACCACGTCGCTTGTAGGGCTTTTTCATTAATTTACAAAGCAGGCAATTGTTTGATATAATTTAGGAAACCGGAATTCTAGGAGTTAGAGACTTAATTAATATTGCAAGCTCTGGGAGATGTTAGAAATGAATCTACAGTTAAAGGAAAAAACTAATTGGAAAGATCCGAAGGTATCGCTCGCAAATAAAAAGGGAAGAAGTTCCTTGGCTTCTTCCGGCCGCGAGAAAGCAACAGCAGCTCGTTTCCACGGACAAGGGGCTTTTACATGTGTCCGGGCAGTAAACCCCAGCTTTTAACGTCCGGTTATCACGAACCAGGGCTTCCGTTCCGCGGCGCAAAATACAGACGCGCACAAACGAGTTTCGTGGAAAGGACGAAACGGAGCAACCTCTAACGATCGTTATAAATAATGAGGCGCAATTAAAGGGGAGCCGAAAGCTGGGCCAAAAGGGCTGGAAAGAGTGTAGAGGGAAACTATGATGGAAATACCTATCGTGTCGCTCGCTGATACATCGTTGTGCGTGTTTGACGAGCTGATCAGGGAAGGAAGGAAGCTCGGACCGGCTGGTACGAAACTTTGTTGAAACGTTTCGAACAGCCCGCCGGAGTTTCTGTGTGCTCGCGAAGAGAAACAGTGAAGCGATTCTATGAATTTCGTGAACGAGTAGCTCTATAATCGTGAAAAGGTCTCGACCGAGTAATATCGCTTTAATTGCGATATTTGCCCTGCATAAATACCGGTAATTAATCCTTACTACAGTAATATTTTATGTTAGGGGGACGAGAGGGAAATTCATGGTGGCTGGTCGAACGATTCTAACTTGTAAGATAAATATTCCTTTCTTCCGTTTGCATTCATGAGATTCCATATTTTACTTTATATTATATAAAATTATTTCGAGCATATTTTCTATTGTAAACTTTTGTCATTTCACGCGGAAACGCAGATTTTTAGCCGAGCATGATTGTATAAACGGATTTTTATCTCGCAAACTGTTGCACTTAAAGGGAAAGTCTCTTTTTTTCATTCGCATCGCAAAAGATGGACCTTGCCAACTACATTTTTTATTTTGTCATAGGTATCCTTTTTCGATACGAAAATGATCAATAAATCTTTACGTTGCAAAAATGAATTATCTCACGCTCATTCAATAACGTCACTTTAAAGGGAAAAAACTATCGCGACTTTTGCCCTTTTAATTTGCTTGAATTATGCCACTCTCTCGCGACACTGGCAACCCTCAAAGCAACGCATTAATGGCTTCCTCCGCTTCACTTTCATTTTTCCGCCCGGCCTTTGTGCCTGTAATGAGCATAAGCGGCTTATAACTCGGTCCGTTTGTCTTTATGAAAATGGGACGATTATCATTTAGCGTCGTTTGCCCCGCGTTATTTGCATTCACTAGCCTCCTCTCGGCCGATTTAAAAGCGGCATAAAAGCAACAGGTAATTTTGAAATTTTTATTTGATGCTCACTTTCTGCGTGGCATGGATTACAATCCACTCCTGATCTAATGAAGGAAATACTTAATAAATGTTAGGATATTAATTTCAATACAGAGAACGTCTTTCTTCTTTTTAAATTGCACCTCCTTTTCCTTTTAATTATAAAGCCCATGTGGCTCGGATTAAAATCCACTTTTAATCGAATGAACACTTAATAATCTTGAAAATATCAATTTCAATATAGAAAACTTCTTTTTGTAACATTCCATTTCCTTTTCTTTTTAATCACAAAGTTACCCGCTCTTAGCGAAATTTCCTCGATAAACATTTTAGTTAGAAAAGTCAGCGAAGAATTTTTACAACGAGAGTTCGCGTCCCGCGTTTAATGGGCGCTGGAAATTTTTCGCATATCTCCGGGGTGTAACTCGAGCGGAACTGAATCACCGTGTAACCGAGGCGACGACAAAGCTCAATTTCACCGAGAGCTATATCGCGCAACCCGCCGCAGTCTGATGGAAGCTGGATCAGTTTCCTCGTTAAATCTTGCATGTGCACCGTGTGTACAACCCCCTGCAACTTTGCCATCTCGTCACCCCTCGCGCCTTAACGTTTGTCGCATAATGCCCGCACTTCGTCCGCCCACTGTCTCGGCGTATACTTTTGAATTTTATGAAAGCATAACAACCTGGATCGTTTCCTCGCGAAACTATCGACCACTGGAACAGCGAACATTGTTAATGGAGTCGGTGCTCCTAAGGGTTTACCCTTGTTTCTGATAGCGGAAGCTTAAGTCGGTTGTTAAAAACTTGAGGGACTTTTTGAGTAAGTGCGAACCGATTAAGCGTGGTTCGATGTGGTTTAAAGTGGTTTGGAAAGTTGGCATATTAAATTTACATTTTTACACTTCAATAAAAATATTAGCAGTATATAATAATGTCTATGTAGCTCAAAAGTCACAGGATTGTTTCTAATCTTACTTAAAGTACTGAATACTGCAAGTAAATCCTTAATTGCATATCCATTCCACTCAAACACACTTCCAAAGTTGAGTTTCGAGTTCCTTTACGAATAGACCAATTTCGTGCATGAAATCACAATTCCCTGCTAGATTATTCCGGCAGCAGTATCACTCTTATCCGGAAAAGTTGACTCGTCACGTATATGCCGTACGCATGAAACGTCATTTTACACCAGCCTGCGCGGTGGCTGTATTAATTGGCAGCATTCCAATTACCGGATTATCTACTCGAAACAACCGCTGCACGGTTTGCGGTGCAATTTTATTCAGCCATATCGGCCGAAAGGCCGTCAGTTATTTTCACCCCGAATTCTCATTCTCGTCACGTAGCGGACAGCATGACGAACGCTGCGATTTGTTACATTATACCGTTCGTTTTATCGCTGCAAGTGAATGGCGGGGGAATCGTCGAGTGGAGAACGACAAAAAGCGCCGGGGAATAATATTTTTTGGAAAATGAGCAGAAAACGATCCGGTCTGGCGTTAACGGTCGGCCTGGGCGTTTGTTAAATAATAATTTTCACCGAATAATAGAATCCAAATATCTTTGCATATGTGCACGAACAGTTATCATTATTTTACGCAAGATATTTTTTAGTCGCATTTGTATAGAGCATGTTAATAGAAATCCTAGATTTGGGAGTTTTTAAATTTGGGCATTTGGTTATTGATAGGAGTTTATGATTTTACTTGATCGACAATTAAGGATATTAATAATTGCGGTTTACAATTGAAAAGTATATAAACTCTAACAAGCGTAGAAACCCAATACGTCTTTCATACAAGGATATACTTCTTAATAAAGTTGCGTGCTGATTTGTCAGCAACAAGTGCATTATGTTCATCTAATTAAGTTGATGTCTTAATGCCACTTGAACGTACAATTAGACCAGTGATAGAGGTCCTTTAATACTCACCATAAACCGTCAGCCGATCTTCCAGTTACATTGCGGCGTGCATTCATCACAGTTTAGAGCTTCGTGTACCACTCAAGTATTAATTAGGGAAATTCTAGTTAACGTATTAACACCAGGAGATGCGGCTTATGTACGCTGTATCGCATCAGACTCCGTTGCTCAGATGTTAAGCTCGTGCAAAATTAAGATTGCGTATAAATTACGTTCAAATTTTATTCATT
Organism: Holcopasites calliopsidis; assembly: GCA_023838395.1. NCBI lineage: Eukaryota > Metazoa > Arthropoda > Insecta > Hymenoptera > Apidae > Holcopasites > Holcopasites calliopsidis. Next base: position 4,208,114 of record JALHAQ010000012.1, on the reverse strand, counting down.
CTCAGATCTTAGATAACATTTTAATTATTAAAATTCTGAGATTCGGCATGATATGAATCTTGTATGAAACCCTGTCCGACGCATCCCTAAGCCACGGGACGCTCGTTGCCATTGCCTCTGACTGGATTTCGTTCGGCTGGGACGAACGTCAGCGACAATGGTCGTTTTATTTAGAAAGTTCGCAGGCAGAGAAACGGCTGATCATTATGCAGCTCGCGTTGTCATATTCCATTACAGTGGCTGCCGGTTACAGATGCAGCCGCGGTTAGTTCGAGGAACAATTCGCAACGCGATATAGGCGCGCGGCGTCACCCTTCAACCGTGCTTGCAGATGACATCGATACTCGACTTCCGCCTCCGCGCTTTGCCGTTTGTAGCCTTCGCGTTTCCCCTCGCGGTCGTCGCGAGCAAACTTTCTCCGTTTTCGACGACGACAGGGAAACGGATGAGGCGCGTAACGCGACTAACGAAACATACAACGATCCCTTCGAACCCAGTGTCTAGGGGGGTGAAGTTCGTAGGCGAGAGTCTACCGTGGAATTGATTCAAGTTTACCTGAATTCTAAATATTCAGTATTCTATTCTAAGTTCCTGTCCGTCAGAATCTTGATTTAACGTTAATAGCAAATTTTCCTATAATTTGCTCCAGCTTCTGTGTTCACGAACGAAGTTCAACAACCTGATATTTTTATCGCATTTTAATACGTACATACCTCCAAGGGATGGGGTTTCGGAGATAGAGAAGAGGGCTTCTGCTTGAAATAGTTTTATTCGATGAAGTGGCCATTCATACGATTGGAGCCGGGACGTCAGTCGGAATGGCATTTTTATGCATATCGCAGATTGCACCGGTCGGAAAAGTCAACCCGAAGCAAAATCTGGCATTCGCGAAGTGGGGAATGAGCTGGACATTTAACCGGGATTATGGCAGCTCGTTTGGTAAAACATTGGCGGAAGTTAAGCGCCTTCCTCGGTCGCCGTCGACGAGACGCTCTGTTTTAGGTAGGACCCGGGTCGCAGAGATAATTCTTATCACTGTGTCTGGCTGTTTTAACGCAGTTCAACGTTAAACAGGCTGGATTCTCTCCAGCTTGACAATCGTTGAAAATAGTAAGAATATATTTCCGCGCTGAGGAAATCGGAAGGGAATTTGTCTGCAATTTTTATTATTTATTTTGGAAGAATGTGGAAATCATTGATAGAGACGAGGAAAATTGGAGAAAGATTGAGAGTTGAAAACATGGGGAGGGTTGAAATATTGCTTGATACGTTAGAAAATTTCTACTCAGCGGCAGAAAATATATTTAATACAGAGCACATGATACATAAATAAATTCTTGGAGGATTTAATATAAATAAAGATTATTCCGAAAGTAACATACACCGCCAGAAAAATATGTCACAGTAGTATAATGATATTTATTACACCGCCTACTAATATTCACATTTCTATGCGGTCTGTGTCATCATCAATCGATTATTAACGTTATTCGCATCTACTAATCCCACACAAATTAACGAATATTCTAATGTAACCTATTATTTGCTTACTGCATTTACAATGTCCCGGCATTGTATGCACTTAACAAATATATGCATAAGCAAATACACGGTACCGTAGAGATTAATTTTCACCCACCGAGAAAGCAGAATTTATTCCATTGATACAACATTGTCAACTACTATTTAATGCACATGTGTAATTGCTATAAATTCACGAAATGTTAATTCCTCATCGTTCCTTCGTAAAGTTTGGTTGAGATCAAATCTTTTAACAGAAGAAGTGGCTCGCAAACAATTTTCGCAGATGCACAAGCAGCCGTCATAATCGAGATGACTTTAAGGGTTGATGGGTTTGTGTCCCCACTCTCCTGACTCTCCCTCTGTCCTCCCTGTTTGGTCAGATTACACAAAGGGTCGGTCCTGTGTCGTGTTTCAGTACCGACTACACGCCCACTGAAGTCAGCTGGCATAGTACCCTACCTAAGATTATGTTTGCACTTGCCGTCAGCAGACAATCATCATTTTCGATAATAGACAACCAACTGGGGCATGCAGGTGGTGTTGACCCTTTCCCTACAAAGATCCTTCATGAGCTAATAACAAAGAAAAGCATCGATGAATGAAAGTGTCTGATTGAAAATGTGTGAAATCTTATCTTAATTCATACATTTATTTATTCATCTGCGCAAGTTGAATTTTTTATAAGAAGTCTCATATATTTATACTACAAAGACAATTTCCCTGGCAGTCGTTATTAAAGGAAGATCCGGGTAAAGTAAATTTCATAATCATAAATAATAAATTCCATCGACGATGCGAATCGGTTCGCCCGAAACTAATTCATATAAGCAGCTTCTCCTTCACCATTCAAAGCGAAAGAAACGCGTCCAGGAATGAAATTCGCTGGTCTATTCAAAGGAACGCGAAGAATGGTGTCCCCTCCCCATCTCATTTTTTCCCGTGGAAAGAATAGATATTTCGCTGACACAACGGCTCAACCGTTTTGATCACTCGAACGCGCGCATCCATTATCCACCTTTTAGTGGTGTATCTAGAGCGATACCGGAACGCGCGCCGCAAAGGGATGAAATTAATAACTGTTTGCGGACACGTTAAGTCCCCTCGCAGCAGCAGCGACGGCGCTTTATTAATTTGCGCCGCCTATTACGCTGCGAGGCAGATTTCTATCGCGATGCAGGCGTTACGCGCACGACGATCGCTCCTCTTTTTTTTTTTCTTGCGACGAGCGATCGTGCCGCGCACGGTGTCCCAGCGGCTCAAGTGAATCGTGGCTGATGTCAGCATGCTAGATTTAAAGCTTTGACGAGAAGGATTAATCTTGGAAGATCTTTCTTGGGAGGAATATTCTCTCGCGTTTGCTTTGTACCTTCTCAATTTCTCTTGCTCATTCCGTACACGTGGGAAGCTTGATGCAATGGGATATTTAAATAAGTTTGCCTGAGGTATTTAAAGGTGTTTTAATTTAAGGAATATTAGTCTGATGATTATTTATCATTTTGTTGCAGATGTCAATATGGTGGCCGAACCGAAGCCGCATCAAACTGGCCGCAAGCGACAGAACGTGACCAAAACTGGCAACGACTGGTGAGACAATGCATTTATTTTTTAATGCATACAAAATGAATTATCTCCTCCACCTCCGCCCCGCCACCAAAATTAAAAAACTTAAGGTAAAAAGCGTCGCTCCAACCAATGAAAAATAACATTTCTCTCACTGCATTCTTGAAATCTCTAATGCCACGCGAGATTTGGCAAGCGTCCCAAGTCTGCAGATCGCATCTGGGGCCGAAAAGTTCGGTCGCGGGACGTGCATAAATCTTGCACGTAGATAGAGAAGTCGCGTTTCATTCAAAAGGACTACAGGTTGATCCTGTCGCCGGCTCGAACAGGGGATCGCCTTAAGAACAGCGCCAAACAGTGCTAAACTCGATCTAACTGGCTGCTCGCATCGCGAGCTTCCCGCCGGGGGACGTGCTGAAAGCGTGTTTTACGCGAGGTACGTGACCACGAAATTCGGCGGACCTCTTGGTCTTGGCGAGAAATTCGTGTACCAGAGATGAAACGGTGATAATCGTACGCTAATCTGGACTAGAGGGTCGTTGTTTGGCGTTTGGACTGATTAAACTCACTTAGTATGGTGAAATGTTTGCTCCTTTACGTAATTTTGTTAGTTCTGTTGGTATTCAGGTGGACATTGGGGTGAATTTGTTTTTTGCATTGGAGGTGGAGACATTTGTTTAACAATTTTTTTTACTGTGAAGGGTGGAAGGTGGAATAGAAAGCTCCAGGTGAATCTCAAAATTAGTAATACTTAAAATTATTCCAACAAATAAATCATTCTTATGAATCACGATTCAAATAGAAATCCATAAGTTCAATTTCGCTCGTAAAAGTGATAGACCACATAACAGTTTCTAATCTTTCCCTTAGAAAAAAAGAAAAGCTCACTGTTATTTCTCCATGCAATTATTCTAACAATCGAAAGGGATGAAAATATTCATTTCACAGTCGTTTACTATTTATCGACATAAAACGCGATGTAGCTCGCTCTAAGAGCATTGTCCCTGTGGAGGGCGAAATTCCGCAGGTTTCTGTGGCAAAACCGGGATGTTTCCTATCACGTCATCTGGTTTCACCATCCACCTAGCCAAAGAAAACCAGCCAACTCTGGCAACTAGTTAAAGTCTGCAAGCAAAGTGCATCGAGATACCGATTGTTTGGAGGGTGCACAGTGTTTCGGTAGCTGCTCGAGTGCGCACTGTTCTCCCTATCACGCGCGATAGTTGATAATATTAAATAATTTTAAAATCATCTGCTCTGTTTGTCGCGTCATGAAAAGTTCAGAGGCAAAGGCAAAAATTGATATCTTTAGAAATGTTAAATGTCCACTTGTTATTTCGATGCAGCAGATTATAAAAATGAGATAAACAACTCGTTTCTCCTTTTTGTATGAATAATAAAAATCATTTAAGAATTGCAAATTTTTCATAAATCACTTTTTGCAGCAATTCTTATGAAAGACGAGTTTGTTACAAATGGTTCATTGATAAAAGTCTCATTTATAAAAATTCCAAACTCATTCTTCCGTCTAAGAAATTTCACATCGTTGATAAAGTCACAGAGTTCTCAAACTATTCAACGTGATATTTAAACGAACGTGCCGTGTATCATTAAAATCTGTATGTTAAATAATTCAAGCTTATCAATTTCCAAACAAATTTTTATTCGAATCATGTTTTTCCAAATGCATAAAAAAAAACTCAAATGTGCATATCGCGGGACTGGGTTGTGCCAGTTGTTTCTATTGCATGAAAACGTTTAAACGCGAGTAAAACGCATCAACGAAATCCTATCCGAATCGAAATGTAGTCGAAAATGGTTTGGGATTATTTCAAATATCCATGCTCCGCGTTGCTGAGTTTTAGCAAATTTTTCAGGCGGAAGAAATTGTTACGAAATTGCTTTTACCGTTTGCTCCTTTCACGGGTATATTCGTATGCTGCTATAATTTAAAAAATCAGCCACTTTGACCGGCCACCTCTGATGTATTCGTCGAATTAAAGTTTCAAACTAATTTTCTCTGCTGCTTCGCATCTGCACCGGCTTTTCTACCCTTTCGAAATCGAGGGGCGGGTTTCTAAAACAAAAGTAGGACGCCACACGTTCATTCGTTTGCCCTTTCTCAAAGACACGTTAAAGCAGATTAGACTTTTGCATTATGATAATTGCCAACGGTAATTATTAATGATACAATTATGGCAGGCCAGAGAAATATTTTTTGCAACGTAGCCAGACAAAAATAATAGTTTTTAGGGAACATGTGAAAGGGGTGACAACGAAAGAAAAGGGGGAATAAATTGACGCGAGCACGATCGTGTTCACGAGCTCGCTCTTCTGCGGATGAAAATAATTGCTTGTACACGCAGCAGCTGTCCTCTCCATCACGCCCTACGCACCTATTGTCCGTCAGACGTTTTCACGAAACTGTCGGCTTTACAGCGTCACGTCATTTACCGTCGAGGTATCTTGAAGCAAGGCAAAGTTGTTGTCTGGCTTACATAGCCGCCTTTATTATACCGCGAAACAGTAAAATCACTGTCCTGGTCATCGTGTCCATCGCGTCTCACTAGGATGGAGGACTATTAAGTAAAAGAGTAGAGGAAGTACAGAATGTTTGTCTAAGATGAATAAAAGATTATAGCAAAGAATGGGAATGAATGAAAACTGCATAATATTATAAAGAAACTCATAGATTTTTATATTTCAAACTCTCAGTCGCAGTAGAAAACAAAAAGCATCTGAAAATTAGAAGCCTTTCTTTTTAATTTATTTTATTATGATTGCATCAACCCGTAGATCATTAACAACCACATAAATTTACAATAGTGCAGATCTAGTAAACGTAACAGTACGATACACGAAGGAAGATTACATTAAATCAATCAAGTTAACCTGTTTTAGAAATTTCAAAATTTCATTACACGAATTTACATTATTGTTATCTTTTTCTGAAGTTGTCGCTCAGTTCGTACATTTTCCTATCATATTGAATCTAGAAGTATTATTGTTTTAGCGTGGAAAATTTGAATGCTCACTCGATACAGAATACTTAATATGCATTTCAGTAAAAGAAAAAAAATAGTTGAAAACCAGATTACACTGGAATATTTGCTTTTCAGTATAAATTACAGTCCCGGTTGATACGATATGTGCGAACATTCTCCGCGGGAGAGGTAAAATGTTCCGTATGCCGCGGAATTAAAATGATTCCGCGAGCAGGCCGGAACATTTTCAACGAAGACCGTACTTGTTAATGCAGGAATAAGTAATTAGGCACGTACAAACTTAACTGGACTTTTAACAAGTTCGTTTTAATCATCCCTCTCGAAGCGAGTTTCTCAAGGATAACTTTCCACTCCTTTTCTGGTAATTAGCAATGACCCGGAGCAGCTGGGTTATGAAATAATGAAAAAACATAATGACAACTGCAGAGTTAACAAACTTGAGTAAATAACGAGGCAAATAAAAAAAGGGTAGGTCGGTCCAAATATTATTTAACTGCGAAAATAGCCATTCCAGCCACTCGGTTTTTCAACCCCATCCCCGGCAAAATCACCACCTTTGTTATAATCCGATAGGACCAAAATCCTGTTTCCAGGATACTCTCGAGACCAATCGAAAAATGTGATAACTGCATAGTTGTATACCGTTGGACATCACGGCTGGGTAGACAGTTTCCGCGAACGTGAAAACAGTGGCACAGGAGGGTGGCAAAGCTGGAAAACATATTTCGCGCCCGCTGATGCATTATCCGTGAGAGATGTCTGCAACAGATAGTGTCGCGAGAAAACGTCGATAGCCCTTTTCGCGAATGAAGTCTATTCCTGAGCGTTCTCTTCCGTTTCTCCACCGACTGCGATCTTCCTCTTTCCCTCACTCTCGCGCCCCTCTCTCGCTTTTGAGAAAGGGAGAATCTTTCGACGATTCTCACGTGTCTATTGAAACATTCCTTTCTGCGCTGAACGGTCGCCACTTTTTTTTGATGATCCCACCGCGATGTAATTTTCGTCGTTCAGCGACGAATGACGAGGGCGAAGAGCCTCCACCAAAGTGACTGTAATAGTTTCCGCGATGAACAATGTCTGGACTTCGAGACTTTCGAGGTAAATGCACGTTTTGCTGGCCGTCTCTTCCGTGCTGAAAGAAATTGCGAGGGAAGTACATTCGTGGAACGATTCTTTGCCTGGATGCTCCTCTTTCTGCTCGTTTTATCTTTCCCACGGTTGTCCCCCGGTATTCTCTTCCTTTTTTTGTTTCGCTGCATTGATTCCGGGAAATCATATCGTTGAACGAGGAGGATATCCGAGGACGATAGTGAAATTTGCCGAGCAAGCAGAGCCAGATGAACATTTCTGAAAGGGAGTAGCCCAATTCTTAAAGCTTCATTGATGAAGTTCGAAATGAAGCGGTTCTTTTGAATGGAATTGTAATTCGGTGGAATTGTAATTGAGAGAATTAATTACACCTACATCCTTATTTTTCTTTTTAATTCATGAATAATTGATTCGCGAATATTCATGAATAAACAAGTCAAAGTAACGGCAGGCGGAGGAAAGTGCTTACAAAGAGGAAGGCGAAGGCGATATCTCGAAGGTGTCACTTAACATCGTCGACGCCGCCAAAGTTCCCTTGTTCTTCGCCGTTTAATGTAGCCGTCAATCCATACCTGTTTTCGCAGGCGAATTTCCCATTTTCGTCACTGTTCCAACATTGGCGAGTCGATCCTCTGCCCCAGCCCCCAGATCGATCGTAATCGCCGATGTTTCATTCTCCTCGAACTAGTACACGCGGCAGGGGGATGCAAATGTTCGCCGCTGCGGACGGTCGAAATGAATTTGCATATGGAGCTATATTTTAATACAAGCGTGCGTGTTCACGGTAACAGCGCGCGGGACAGTTGAAAAATTATACTTGCAAACAGGCGGGGTAACATAATTAACGTCACTGGCACGCACTATTATCCGGCGACGTTCAGCCGCGACCTATGCGCGCAGCGCGGCGTTCGAAATTTCTCGGTCGCCCGCTGCTGGTCCCCGCGAGCGCGGGAGGCGTCACGACGCCGCAGGAATTCTAATTCGCGGCTGACAAATCGCGCGAGAAAGGTAAATCGGGACGTCGCTCTCTGATAGAGGCTTCGCCGATCGACTCGATTTTTCCACCACCGAACGACGAATTTTGATTCACTCGAGGCGACGTGCAGCGTGTGCACGTAGTACGGTCACGTCGCGGGAAAGTTTGTCCTGGATAGTTCGGGGGGTAATTTGTCGGCAGGTATAAGATCGGGGGGAATCTGTCGCGGAGAAGCAGTGTGTTTACACGACGCTTCCGATTGCCTCTGTCTCGTTAATGTAACGGCTGTTTAATGACGATAAAGCTGGACACTTTGCTGAAAAGCTTTGGCTTTGATTTAGAACATTGAGCAATCATTTTTTTATTTAGCTTGGTGTGCAAACAGGTTGAGAATTATTTGTAACTTTGATGCGACTTTATTGAATTTGAGTTCTATGGAATCTAGGCTTTTGTGTTTCCCTTGCGCTGCTTCAAATACCAACTAACATTTACTTAATTTTTATATTAGGATACAGAGAGTGTTCGACAACAGGTGGGCGAAACTTTACGGGGTGATGGTTCACGTGCCACTGAGCAACTTTTCTTTTTCTTCTTTTTGCAAAGTTTCTTGATTGATACTATTGTTTTTTGCTGAGTTATAGCACAAAACGTTTGCCAATTCAAAGACCACAGCTAGTTTCGAATTGGAGTGTATAAAATTTCTCACCTGAGATGACCTAGAGCGGGGAGGCGCATTAATATAGCTAATGGTATTTTGAAACTTAGTTTCCTCTCGTGGGGCAAAACTCGCTTAATTGGTCCACTTCCCTCTAAGCACGCATTAAAGCGGTAAGCACGTTTGTCGGCAATGCATGACAGCCTCGTACAACATTATTATCATATTCCAAATATACAAAGGTATGACAGAGCATAAAAAATTCCCATTTATTGCCATTTCGCAATACTTTTTCCATTCATTTGTATATTTCACTTGCACTGAATTCCATTGAGTTTAGTGTCGAACTTCGCCCTTTCTTTCTTCAACCGTTAGCAGAATTTTCAATGCGACAAACATTGAAGTATTCCAACTGTTGTATAAATTTCATTTCGTTTACTGCATAAAGGACAAATCATCTCAATTTCCTTCGTAAGTAATGAGTTTTGCGTGTAGCGATAAATCGATCATCCGAGACAAGCTTTTCTGTAAATTCTCCCTCCGGGGGTCGAGTGTGTTGCTCTTGTGAGCTCCCCTGTGCTGCGCAGTGGCAGAGACCTTCCAACCCCTTAGCGGTGAACATAAATATTAATAAGCAAGCGGTGAAATTCACGCTTATCGTGACACCGTGAAGATTTACATGAGATAACACGACTTTCCTTTCGCTGCACGGCCGTTTATGAGGCCCGTGCACGTGTATCTAGCGAGAAAACACGCCGGCATTTACATAGGACGTCGGATAAGGGGAGTCACGGAGATCGTTTTGCTGCCGCAACTTTTATCGCCGCTGATATCTCGCCGACCGTTATTGCATTCTTTTTTAGAATAAATAACGAGACACGCTGGATGACGAAGCAAGCGTTGCGTTGCGCAAAGTGGAACACTTTGAGCAATGATTTCTCCACCCCCTGTGAGATGTTGCAATAATATTTCTTTAAATCCCGCTACACGGCCACGATAATTTCTCTTACTTACCTCGTCCATTATTTTATATCAATCTTTTATTACGAAACCTTTGAACAATTTGCAAATATATAAAACACCTTGATGAACATATACGAACACCTTGTACATTTTAAAAGTGGACAGTTTAATGCAGATAATAGAAATAGAGAACATACATTTTTAAATAATCTTGGATCAGTTAAAATTGCATATATTTGTTTGATATAAATTTATCAGTTGATCCAATGGCAAATGTGAGTTCATTAGGAGCTACTGCATTATTGATTACGATGCTCTGCCGGGTATTGACGTAGGTCATTATTGATTTAGGAGCTCGCTACTTGAGGCTGTTGTAAAATGAGAATATGTAATTTATTTGGAAGGGCAGCGTTATTAGTAACGTAGCTTCTATATCATTGTATTATCGAATGCTGCGTTAATGTTGGTGATTACACGCGCGTGTTCCTTCCACGCTGTTCGCATCTGAATGCGTTGCTCGATAACGTTTGGCTTACCGCAAACCGCTGCATAACTCGGAAACCTCTCCACTATGTGTTAAACAACATTGATTAGTGACATCTGTAGAGTTAATATTCCGATAAATTTAATGTCCTCTTCCGCATAATTCCGAATGCTAATTGCATCGTTAAATAGTATTTTGTACTTGTTGTACTCGACTTTACATTCCATTGACCCTCTTTAGAGCTAATTGGAACCCAGATAATTTTATAAATTCGTATTTAGCTGCATTGGTCGAATAAATGTAGAACTGAATGTCTATTCATCTTCTTATGCAGTTTATGCACAAAATAATTCATCCACAAAGTACCAGTCATTGTCATTTCTGACATTTCCTCTCTGGATGGATATTTCAATTTACCATCCGTTTCTCACCAAATATTTTCACCCCGTACCAGTTTCTTCTACACTCAAACAGCATCGTGTCCTATCGATCGTTTCATTTTCACATTGCTCCCACGTGGATGGAAGAAAAAAAAACTGTTTCGAGTTCCCCCTCCTGTAATTCCTCAGCAGCAGCATCCCCAGTCGAGTTACTTCGCACCCCCAACAGTTTCTCCATTAACCTATCGGACATAGCTGGCCCGTAATTGCTCGCGACCGCACTTCGTTCATCAGGGTTAATTTCAAGTATGCGCTGGCCATCGGGATATGCAACGAAGATCGTTCCTGCGTCGCGTGTTCGATAAGCCTCGTCTGGCTGTGTGTGCTCGTTCCCTCCACCCTCTGCGGCATCGGTACACAGGCCGCGCGAGCACAAACAACGTCTCCCCTGCCGCGGCCGCGGTGAAACGTCGATGAGTGTATATTTGCAGATCAGTCGAGCGGCTGCCACTACGTTTCAGCATCGTTAGCATTCAATTACGCGATTATTCTGCCTCCTGGCCGATTCGTTTACTCTATTTCTTTTAGCGATACACACCCCCTGCTCGAGACAGGGATTCATGCATAATAGCGGAGGCACGAGTGCCTTGTAAGTCACCCTTCTCGATAGAAATTTCAGGAAAATAGATCGGGAGAATAATGCAATTAGACCTAAAAGTACTTTGACCCTGCTCATCCTACCCCGTCATGCTAAGTGTGTACGGATTGTAAAAGTTCGAAGGAAATCCCATGTGCCCTTCTCTTATTTTAGTATTTCAATAAATGGCATCGTTTCTCACCCTGGAATTAGTCTAGTCAGTCGCGGAACACAATTTCAATTTATTCGTATACAATCCGTACTTTCTATCTTTGCAATTTCTCGGCGACGGCTGCGGTGACGACAATTCGCTAGGTGCATATCGTTGTTTCCTGTAATTGCGACAGAAAAGTATACCGTTTTAAATGCAAATGTATGCAAGACAATCCGGAGATTGATTAAAGAAGCAAGAACTGGCGTGATATATTTCGTCTGAGAATAGCTCGCCTTAATTGGAGATCACGCGATATAGCGATGCAATTTATTTTAACCGGAACGCATAACGATTTTTTAATGATCATTTGTTGTAAAATATTCTTAAGTGTTGCTCCAATCATCATACGAGAAAAAGTATCATCTTTTCCCTTTACTTTTAAAAGTAAACCGATTTATTTATTTTCCATTATTTTTTTTTATCATTGCAGTATCTTATTAAAATATTCAGAGCAGGTGTCATGACATAGTTTGTAGAGGACATTAAGAGTATAGTTATTACTAGATCGACAAGAGTGTTTCGTTTTAAAAGCAGGATGTAGTTCGTTTGTTTCCTCGCGATGGTCAATATTGGCTGTCACGTGTTAGTTCCTCTAAATTCACATGGAATGTACCCTCGGGATTCCGATATGGAAACAACAGATTGATGATCACTCTGCAACAATTGTGATGGCCAGAGCGCCGGTATCGGGCAGGTGAAAACTTGTCAGAGAATTATAGGTGCACGCCGGTCAATGCCGATGCATTGTAAATACGTGATCGGAGTGCTAACGTCAGAGTTAATCAATGAAGCGATTTGTCAATGATAAATCGCTAACGAGATACAATGTCCGCTCAGGAACCAAATGAATTAACAGCATTAATCTTATTTTCATCAAACATTATCCCCTTCAACTAAATGATTAACTTCAAGATTAAAATTAGCCTTATAATAAGCCCTTTAAATAAATTTTGGATGACACAGTACAATGGCAGGTAATAACTGTGGTAGTTGAAAACTAAGTTAATATCGTACATAGTGTAATGAAAGTAAAGACAGATTTTTGTATAAATATCATTTATTCTGCACGGACAAATTTTCTTTCTTATGAACGCCTGTGAGATTTCCGGAAAATTGAATTTTTCGGCAGGGCAAAGGTATCGTAAATTATAAAGGGAATCGCACCTGGTCAGACCAGATCCGCATTTCCGATTGAATGATATCAAAATGTATTGGATGGTGAACTATCACCTTTACGACGCTTTTATTGAAATTCTTGAAGGCGATCTTGAAAAGAATTCCTTCCTCTGCCCGGTCGACTTCCATCTGGAAAGTCACGCCTGCGGAATGAGTTCAATGTAGGGGATTCCCTTATAACGTAATTTCGACGACCAGGATAGTATGTGCGTGAGGGAATGAGGAATCTTGAAAAGTGATCAACCCCGGGGGATATATTTTCTTTTCAAGATTATTTACGATTGCTATTTTAATCAAGAATCTTTCTGCTTGGCAAGACTCAATCAGAGCATTTCCTGAACTCCTGGAAATTGAATAAACAAAGTGGAAGTTTGTTGATTGAAGGTTTGATTAAAAACTATCAAGGAGAACGGTCTTTAGCGAACTCTGAAGATTAAAGATTTCTCGTAGACAATCGTTTCCGTGATTGGATTTGAGTTTATTTAATTATTAATGCAGGAATGGGAAACAAGCGAGTGAACCAATATTCACTAATCCATTCAACAAACGCAAATACATAATAAGAATGAAAGCAATAGGTCTGTACTCGCGAACAGCATAAAACCGTATATGGAAGAGGGCTGCCGCGACACACAAGCGGATCAACGGAATAGTATCGAATCAGGATGAGCTAGATGAAAGGTTGACTTCGTCGGATCTATCTCCTCGGTTAAAACCACCGAACAGACCGATGGCTGTTCTTTTTCGTAGCCCCATCCTGATCCAGGCCAGAGGTACAGTACGTACAACGAAATGGAGCCAATCGGGAATGACGATGGCTGGATTAGCCTAGGGGCACGTGCTGTGGACACCATTCTCCACTTCGCTTGAGTGCTCGAAAATCACGTTCACGTTGAACTCAGCCAGAAAACAGACTCCGACGATTCACGCATTCTGATTCAGCTCCCTCTGCTGCTCCCTGTGCGTTCCTCTTGAACGTCCCACTGGATTCCTGCTAAGTCCATGTATTAAGTAAGGTCCGGACGCGTTTTATGTGTTGCACAACAATTCTGTTAAAAGACTCGGCTTTAATTAAATATAACAGTATGTAGTACCGGTAATTTCATAGTTTCGAAATTCTGCTGAACCAAGCTTGCATGCCTTTCAGCTCATTATTTTTTTCTATTATTATTATTTGATCTATTTCTTTCTATGTTTGCCAAGACAATGCAAACGCGGATCCGCATTGAGTACCTTTGACTACGCTCTGAAAGCAAAAAGTGTAGGATTTCTTCGTTGTTACTGAATTGCATTTTCTTTTTTACCCAACATTTTCTGAACTCGGTATTATATGTTTCCCTGCAATTCCTTTGTTCGTTTCGTAGTGATATTAAGTTAATGAGACGAGTTTTCCGGGAGAAGCCAGATACCAGCTCCCCGAGGTGGTAAGGTATTACACACCGTGGAAATAAAAGTTTCAAGTATTTCGGGGCGTGGATATTTTACACACGATAATAGAATCTCGAATGAGATTAGGGTGAGTTGTTACGGGGCATTAACTATGAATGGCTTCGATCATCTGGGCACGTCCTTTTTAATTATCGTAAATTTTTCACGTGAAGGGACATCAGGAAGGAAATGTTTAAAGAGGCAAGTAAAAGAAAAAGGCGAGAGGAAGTTTTCTCAAAAGATTTTATTATAATCATTTTCCTATACGATACAAAGTAGCAACAATTTTTACAATTCCCCATTCATTATTGATGAGTTTCAAAGCAATTATGAAGCAGAACTTGTGTCACGCAACTTCGCTTAAAATCCGCGACTAAATATTTCATTCCATACATTTGCTGTATACATAATTCCGCGACGTACGATGGTTCGTGATGCGAGACTTTAATTTTATGAAAGCATTGTAAGGGTGCATTTTCTGTACGGAAGCAAGCTACCGCAAATCCCTCGTTCAGGTTTACTCCGCATTCTTCCTCTTCGCTGTAGTTCCTCCGTTTCTTTTTACTAAAATACCATTTACTTTACTCGATTCGGCTGCATTGTTCGATAATGCCATGATGGCGAGTCAAAGCTATCCGCTTAAGAAATTTCAATAGTTCAATCCTCCCTATGGAGCCTAAAAATTTGTACAATCTCTTCAAAATTTTTAAACTTGTAGTTTATAAATTCTGTTTTTTTTTTTTAAATATATCGCAACTATATTTAGCCTTCTCTTGCAACCAAATTGCTTTTTGTACATCATATTGCGCTGTCCATTATGAGTTTAGTGCCATCAATTTTTCCTTACGACAGAGTACCTATGTGTAATTGTTTATAATTTCTAAAAATCCACGCCTGAGGGTGGAATTGGATCAGCTTTATATTCTATTCTCAAACTATCCCTCTCTTCTCCATATTTTTGATTCTTCCTCCGTGAGAGTTCGTACTCGATGTTTCCCTTTTCCCATCGACTTGCTTCTTTTGCACGTTTGGTGCTTTTCCCGCGACCCTTTTGACCATTCAACGATAATGTTACGATAACGAGTCAATACTCGATCCGGGAAACCATGGCCACTCTCCTTCCTACGTGAGAAATCAAAGGTTCCTCTTTGTGCGATTTAAGGTAGAGCTAGTCTCGAATTTTCAACGAGATTTGCCACGGTTTCATACGAACAATATCCCAGGCCTTCGAGGAATATTTTTAGGAGACACCCTAGCATCGCGATTATATGATTATAATAATAATTGTGATTCGTTTGATGAAATTGAGACACGGAGATTACTTTAATAATCATGAATTTAACACTTTGACGACAATTTTACAAGATACATAACTAGAAAATAGACCCGGACTAATGATGGCTCTAATATTTAGAGCAATTTCGAGCTATCCAGGGAAATGAGATTCCGTTCGGAGGATTTAATTAACTTGCTACTTGCGCTCGCATTAACGAATTTAGAGAGCACTTAATCGCTATTAAATTTCCTGTCACGTCTTACTCGGCCTAAACATTGCTCGTATACATCGATAATATCGGTTATCCTGATACTTCAACAGCTGCTGCTGATATTGGATCATTATAAGGAGTAGCCTGGGCAATTGTTCATTGCCCATTACTATGTTGTAACGATAATTGCAACGTTGATAAAGCTACGCTATTCGAAAATAATTATATAATAAAATATAAGGACATTTTGTCGTAATTCAAGATGTTGAAATATTACGTGGAGAATAATTGATCAGTTTCGAAAAATATAAAATGATACTCACAATAATTGATGTATCAAATATTCTTCAATGATTTAGCGAAAATATATAAATTCGCTTTTCACATTGATTTCTATTCGCAACGAGTAATTTCGATCGATACCATTCGTTTACTTAAGCGTCCCGACACTGCTACAAATTTCGTTCCCCTGTCGAACGTCCTCGTTTAATTTCATCCGTCGAAATTAGTAGGGCATGAACGGACTGTTAACTTTTATTATGCATAGCACGCATCTGTCTCGTGGTAGATTCACGAGCCGATCGTTTGGCCCCATGTCAAAGGGCCAATATAGAGTCGTTAATACAGCATCACTGGCTGCGTTGAAATTGCTGCATGGTTTTTTTTTTATCATAAAACCTTATTTTATCGATGAAACTACCGAAATGAGGAGCACCTGTTTGAAAGAAAGAAATACTGGAAATATAAGTGAAATAAGCATTGCACGATATAAATTGGAAGGTGGTCAATAATTTTCACACGTTCTCGTGAGAGCAAGAATTAATTAAACAGTTCGAATGCAATTTAATCCTATTTGCAGGCTGCTTAGGCAAACAAAAAGTACTCAGGTGCGTTCGTTAATTAAGCTAACGTAAATCAAATGGACGGATTCGAGTCAGTAACATAGAATGATCTGGTGCATCTGCATTAATATATAAAATCAATGAATTTCGAATCGACTGAATGCATGGGCGACCATTAAATTATGTAGAATCAGTACAATAATTACATAGACAGTACATTAATTGAATCTCGTACAAGCAGACGTCAAAGAGTATTTTCAATCAAATATAAAATACTTTATATTTTTCATTAAAAAAATACACAGCAACGTTCTTTCAATAAACCCCAATTTTCCGTACACAGAATGATACACAAATTGTTCTAAACATAAAAGAGAAATGCAGTGCCGCATGGAATACTCAAAGAAAGAAAATGCATAAAAATTTGTGAAACTAAATACACTGTGTGCTCTCTTTCTGCGTATTTTTCACATTCAAGCAGCGCTAATGAAAAATTGCGGCGCGGGCTATATTTTTTCATGTAAAAAATTCTACAAACCAAAGGCGAAAAGTTTGAATAACAAAGAACACCGACACAATCGGGCCCATAATTACACCGTCATTTTTCGACACACGTTCTCACTTCAGCATGTTTCCTTTTTTTTTTCATTACCCCTTTGAACACATCTGTTACCAATTTTCACTCTGCCGCTAAATTCTGATCGCAGTCTGGCTGTTACTGAAACGTAACACTTTTGAATTGTTCGTTGAAAAATGATTCCTACAAATGCAAGAGGAATAATTAAAAAAATGTATGAACTAAAAATGTTTGAAGTGAACCAAGAAATAACTGTGTTTCATTGTTTCATATTTTGGATTCTCTGATCTCGCGAATTAATTCTAGTTTCATGCGCAACAAAAATAGAACATAAATTAAACGATTCTTATTGAAAGTTTTTGTACGTGGGAGTTTGATATCCAACAGAATTTATTAAAAATATATACCTGCTGCAACTTTTTTTCGTTTCCTCCATCGCGATATTTTCGCATGATTTTGTTAAGTAATAACCGAAGTTCAGATCTTTTGGCAAAACCCAGCATTTCGAATTACGCGCATCGGTAATCGTCAATCGATTTGCTATTCGTGTGCAATCGCTGTACACAGCCAGACCTGTCGTAGTTGCGCTTTCGACCAGAGAATATTATTCAGACATTCTAGGTCATGAATGCGCGATCGTTTCTCGGGTATTCTTTTTTTTTTCTCGCGCGCCCATTCAATCGAAATTCCTTTCTACCGATCCGCGGGAATAATGAACCTTTGAGCGAAAATACGTTAAAAGCAATCCAGAAATAAATTCTAATGACGAACATACTCGATAGATTTGATCCAGTAACATATTGATGAATGTAGCCAGAATTAATGGAAGGAATCCTCAATAATTATTATTTATTAAACTATGCTACGAATACCGTTTCGTATACTACCATTATTAGGTTATCATCAAAGTTGTTTTTATTCCGTTTTACTCTTGCATACTTGACTCCTGATAGTATTGATTCCACCCCCTTGATGTTATGCAAATGAACGGCAATATTGTATCGAACAGTCAATAGCGCATTCAATATTCCGGAAGAGGCTATTAGTTAACCAGAAATTTGCCTCTGTTCAAGCTGAAAGTCTTCCAAGATGTTTCTCCGTCTGCTTTACATTAATGTAAGGAGGCATAGAATTTCCTTGTAGGGAGAAGAGAGTATTACCAAACAGAACGGGCTTGCAGCAAAGTAAAGCAACCAAAGTAATTGGCAATTTTCTCTCGAGTCGATCCTTTCGTCGGTGTTTCATGGTCAACGTTTCCTCCCTTTCAGCGGCAGAAATCACCTATTTAAACAGTAACTAATGAACCGTTTATTGACCGAAACACTCTTCGGTCGATCGTTGTACAAACTCGATTATCGTCGCCCCCTTCCTTTGATTATTAACAACTTTATAAAGGAAGGCAACAACATTACACATATTCATGTTTTTATTTCTAAATTAAAAACATCTGAATTAATCGTTCGGAGCAAGTGAATTGATAAAGCAATAGAGAAGCAATAAAAATCTAGACGTTTGAAATTACAATACAAAGTTTCCCTTGCTTCACTGTTTTCACCGAAAGATATTGAGAATTTTTCTAATGATTCTCTCCTCCACTTTTGCAACAGGAATAGATAATTTTTTGTTTCTTTCCCACTTCAAGAATCAAAAGCCCATTTGCCTTTCCTCTCGTCCCCCTGTAAAGCATTTCTTCCACGACGCTTTACCTTTATCACCTGTACACATGTACAGGATTGTGTAATTCACTGTAATCCCAGCGTGTAATGTCCGATAACCTTAAGTATCGCAAAAGCTTTAAGGGAAACGAATGAAACGTGCAGCTTCACCGCGTCCTCCACGTAAATAGCCATAGAAGCAACAATTATCCAGGGCTCCGTGAAGGTACAAACGTTTCCCCTTTCCAAAGATTAAACATGAGATTCAATTCAACAAGAAAATGGCTTTGTAATTAATTTATCGAACATTTTGCAAAAAATACAGGATGTTTCTTTTATTATAACATAGATTTGTTATCACGTTACATGTTTCTTGGGAAAGAGGCATGAATGTTTCAGCATCGATTACCGTTAAAAATGCAGGTAATCGATTTAGCAACAGTATACCAGTTCCTCGAAAACCTTTTTGAACAATCAATATCTCTAACGACGCAGAAATAAACTCGTATCACTGCGGATCGGTTATTTGCGCCGTTCGACAGACGCCATCCCTCATTTTACCATTTCACTGAACTTGTCAGGAATTTAAGAACGTCAACGCGGTAAACATAACAGAAAACATTGTTCCTGAAGTTTGCAAATTACAAAATTGTCACGTTTTCATATAATGGGCTAAATAAACTTGACATGCGATGATACACTAATAGCATGATGTTCAATAAAATATTTAGGATACATGTTACTACTTGTAAAAATTTAATTACTTTGATTATCCAAAGTTTCTCTATACTGGCAAGAACAGAGGTTTTGGAAAATTCACAACATAAAATTGTATGAAAGGTATACAGTATTTTTAAATTATCAAATTGAAATTTTAAGTGCAAAAAGGGGGTAAATTTCGGGCAACCTAAGATTTGACTTGCAATGCTGGTCTAGTCACGATTCGATCACCGTTCAGTTGTCATTCACTACGCCGAAACGTGACTGGAACGTGAACATCACCGCATTTTAGCTGATTCAGGGAACATTAAATTGTGATTGAACTCTGACTCGGTAACCATTTTAATGGATTGTACAGATTAAATGTTTTTCATAGTGCAGCGGATGTTTTTGTAGAATTTGTATTTAAATTTCAATGGGGGAGGGGGGATTAAAAGTACGCATTAAACATAATAGTTATAACATTATAAAGATAATAATACAATGTAGTATGTAGCTTTCTACCTATTTTAGATCATCAAAAATTTATATAATTTTCAATATGATTTGATGCATCATCAATTGTCTGATTAAATCAGCCGAATTTTTGTTAGCCGTTGTTTCACAAACCCCTCGTTTTGATATCGCAAAATATGAATGTATATTCTTCCCATTGTTCACCAATGGTTGAACGATTTTTGAATTGGAAAAAGTGTTATGTTCCTCTTATTCGGGGGTTCCAAAATTGAGGTTGTGCTACCATCCTACGTAAATATCGATTTCAATGAATTATTTTCCTTCTGTTATTCGAGTCCAATAAAACAATTACCATTCAGCCCGCTAAAAATATGCTATAAAATTGTATGAATTCTTTTTCTGATCTTTATATCATTTCATAATTAACTGATACCTTAACTAATAGTTGTCTGTATTTCTGATTTCAGGGACTACTACTATGACAGGTGAGTGTGACTTCCGTGGTGATACTCAATTTTTCGAGAATCAAATCGCCTTCAAAGGTAACTTCACTGTTTTTAACTTTCCACATTCTTTTCTTTAAACGTACTGTTTAGGATTCGCGCAGGAACGGCTTTATTTTCGTATTATAATATAAAAAGACAGGAAGAATTTTTTGGAAAACAGTTTTTAACCACGACTCATGCGTGCAATTTTGAAAAGCGAGCTCATAATTTACCGTCGATGCTGGAATTATAACTACTGGACCGTAAATCACAATTATTATGTCGCGCCGTTTCCCGGACGTTTTACTTCTGCCTCGCGACCCACACGAGAAATATCAGCAACAATGCGCGGAGGTTTATTAAATTATTTTTACGTATCGTTTCTCGCCGATGCGTGAATGCATTTATTACCCTCTGGTGTCGATTGATATTGCTGAATCTATCATTTCGCGACGTTTCGAGAACAATTTCTAAGCGCAACAAACGTTAGCGATCATCTTCGTTAAAGAATAAAAGAAAAGTATTTTACGAACGTAAATCAATTTGTCGATTTTAGTTCTTGTTGAAAATAAGAACAAACGTGATTTTTGGACGTAAATTAATTCATCGATTTTGTTCGATCGCCTCTGAACGATAAGGAAAAAGAATTGTAAAATGTTAAAGTGTGCAATCGTTGGGATTGTTCATAAGCGTAAATTTTATAATATCGATGCGCATTCGTTGAATTCTCTTGAGACGACATTAAACAGAGTCTAACTCTATGTCGAAAGAGGAAAATCGCATTCGAATGAACGCGTGGGAAGATTCAGCCCCGGCAAAGTCTGCATCGTCGTCAAAGGAAGTTTTTGCTGTCCATTTAAAAGCCTTAGTGAAATTCTTAAAAGCACCTGAGGGCCATTACTTTCTAATACCGAAATACTGCGACTTTCCTACAAGTCGTGTGTGTGCCTGTGTGCTTCTTCCGTAGGTAAAAGGGATTTGCTCGATCCATGTAACGCCGAATAAAACATAATTTCTTAAGGCAGTTAATTCGGCCAAATGAAATATTAAGGACTCAAAATATTCTATTAATACTAGAATTTTTTAAAAATTGTTTTCTATTTTATCTTATCAATATCGTTGTCAGTACCTTTCTATATCCAAGACGCGAATTTTCTTCCCTTAAATGGCGTGAAACCGAGCGTGTTGGGAGGGTAGTTAGTCGCCAAAGCAAACGCCAGGCGACATGATACATTAAACACGTAATTACTCGTCGAGTGCACGCGATCAGTCATTTTTTTTTCTTTCACCCCCACTGGTAATTCTTCGATTAATTGCTCTCTCGGTCGCTCAAGAAGGGAACAAGGACCGGGCTGATTGAATGGAGAGGACTTAAAGAGGCGGGTCACATGCGATTATATCAGTGCAACGGTACACGTCAACGTTATTACGCTCACGTGACCGTGGCCGGTAATTATTAAAGCCTTAGATCGCGGTGCTTGACGGGTCCCCTCGGATATATTTCAGCTACAACAAGCGGGAAGTCAGCTGATACGGCATTTTTGCCCTATTTGTTCACACCCTCGTCTAATTCAGAACGTCTCGTATGGTGGAAATTACGGACGGAGAATGAAAGATAACGCCTGATAAATACCTGGCCTTATTGATCTTATCGTTTATATTTTTCATTGGCGAATTTTTCTATGTTGTGGCAATTGGACTTGCTAATCATATAAAAGGGTGCCTTTTTTGTTATCCTTTTATGGTGTATCGGAAATAGTTTTATTCAAAAATTTCAGGTTTCAATTTTATATATTGAAGAGCCTACATGGAAACTTTCCACAGTATTTCTCTAACGAATCAATTACAATCTCCATGAAGGTAAAAGATCAGTTTCTGACCCCTGCAATTCTGATAATGTTCAGCCAATAACGCAGCGTTCTTTCATCGAGGCCAGATAATAAAGAAAAGAGGGGTGCCTTTGGAGGAAATGTTGAAAAGCGCGCGTGACGTCCACAGGACTCAGCGCATCCACCCAGTCCCTTTTGCTTTAATTGTTGCGATTCAGAGACAGTTCGTGACCGGAGAAACCTTTTGCGGGTGCAAACGCGAGACACGCCGGGGCCGAATAAAAGTCATAAGCTCTGGCCGGGCAGCCGCATGGAACAGAATTATAACCATACCGGAGAAAGCATGCACGGTCCATGGCCTTTTCTTTCGGCCGAACACAACGATAAACCGGGTGACGTTGCTTTATTAATTCTTGCGGCGCGCGAGCGGATCCCGCCTCTCGTTCCTTCTTTTCAGAGCGCGCTGTTTTCCGTCGGACTTTATATTCCATCCTTGCCTCGCCCCTGCTTTAAATATGCAGCACGCGCCGCACAGAAAAACGCGTGCACTGTAACGCACACGATGCCTTCCGTGCGCCAGAGGGGACACGCGAGCATTGTTCGTCGAGTAAAAAGGAATTGATTGCTTTTGACATTTTTCCTTTTTTTTTTGTTTTCATATTTTTTCGAAGGAAGTTGCGTTTTGTTTGATCGTTTCACTCGTCTCTGTGTGTGTGTGTTTTTTTATATTTGATTTGATTTTTGCACTCGGTCGTTTTTTTTTTTGTATTGTGCTGTATACGCGGCCAATTTCCGCCCCGACTTTTTATCTTGCATCGACGGAGACAAATTTTTGGGGCCAAATGATCGGCCGGCAGAAGAAGTCGACTGGAATCGAAACGAATCGTACAGGAAATTCCCGTTCGATTAACTTAACCGCTTGCTCGACCGTCTGTTCTCGGTCGAGCTTTGATACTCCAGGAAATTGTGGTCAAGGAATCGTGTTTTCGAGGGTAGTTGCACGTTTAGTTGTTCTTCGTGGTAGATTGCTTTGAGAGATATCGGGCTTAGTGCGCGTCGCTGTTGTTCATTTGCGATTCCCCGCGATTGTTTATTTTAAGGGAACTTCACATCGCGCTTTGATAGAGTCGCATTCGCATGAAACTTCTAGCTTAGTCCCAAGTGAGCCATTAAAATGAATTACTTCCAAATGAGAGTAAACTTTGTCCTGAGAATAGCAGGAGATCCAGGTGCGCAAATTGTTGATAAAATGTACAAACTCTCAATTGTAACATCTTCAATATCCTTGCAATTAATAACCTGCTTGAGAAAATCTCTGTAGAGTGTAATATCAAATAATAATGTAACTCCGATCCACTAAAGCAAGAAAGAATGCATAGTTATAAAATGATTAGACTCGACAAGAAATTAGCGAACAATTTGTTCACCCGATTCCGAATCTCTAACTTAAACTTTAAAGCCGGGAATTAACCGAAACAATTCTTTGAAAATAAATTAAAGCACCTGGTGCTTTGAATTTCTCTTTGAATCTTTTTTAATGCACTTGTTAAACATTTAACAAGCTTAAAAAGTATAGTGCAATCTTAATCGCATATCTTTCAACGGCCAGCACGAGAGAAAGTTACATCGCATCGATTAAATCTGACGTTTCTGGCAGGTGACACTTCATTTGACGCAAGTCAGATGGACATCTGAAATCCGTGCACTTAATGTACGTCGATGGGGATCAAGCTTATAGGCCGGGGTTGCTGTTAGGGGTCAGGATGCATCGTGTCCAGTTAAGCCTCTCCTAGTCACAAAGCGATGTCTTGAGGGACGAATGTCCCTAATTAACCTGACACCCTTCGGCGTGTATGTGTGTGCGGGCGTGCACATACGGTGCAGCCAGTCGTTACACCGTTACATATACCTGTAGCCAATTCAATTTGTAATTAATCTTCCACGCGCCAGATGGAGAAAATTCACTGGAGAGCCATTTACTTAATTGGACGCCGTTAATACGCGATGGAGATCTTAGATGCACCCTTGCCCTCCTCCACCGCACCCCCCTGTCGCCGTTTCATGTTTCATAGTCCGATTTAACAACCTGACGTTCTGGCAAGATTCTCTCCGTGGAGAAATTAGACATTCGATGCTATCACGTATAAAGATATTATCCTAATATTCCGAAAATAAACGCTGATTTTCTCTTTAATTATTTGACACTTCCTTAAGGGTTGTTTAAATTTTTAGAACCCAGTAAAAGTATTACAATTATTGATACGAATGACGGGTTTTAAACTCCCTTGCAATTGCAACGCGCTTCCAGAAATTAAGTTTGCATGCGCCTAATGAGGTTCCTCCAAGTTCTGCTGCAATTCAGCTTTTTTTGGCTCTTGGGAAAATTAGTTTTCTTTCTTCTTCTGGAATACGTATGGAACGCGTATATACGCTGCCAGTAAAAAATGTAGGACTCTTAGGTACCTCGAGGAGTAGTACAATTTTCATAACAATTAACAATTGAGCACTGAACATGGATAAACTGTAACAGTCACTTAAACAAACTAGGACGAATTTGACCGCAACCACGGCAGATAAATTTCTAATTCACCCAGTTCTCAATATCGATCTTCCATTTCTTTCGTTCTCGATCCTCCGGATTTTTTTTCTTTTACCTTCGCAGCGATAACAAATCGGGGATCATATAATTAAATCACCGGCGATACCGTGCACCATGAAAAGCGAAATTGGGGACAATAAGCTTGCGATATAAATCTCCGCCTGGTGCTAGTACGAAATAGGGGTTAATCGTAGCTGTGAAACGATACCCTGAGGGATGAATATTCCTGATTAACTCGATATCCTTTCTTGCGTATACACCGGGGGTATTACGGCTACATTACGTCCAATTTGTAGTAAAATTGCCGGCCATACATGAAACGCTGTGAACAAAATTCCCTGCAAGATTTCATTAGCACGTTTACCATTATCGACGATGCTTACATTCATCTCGTCATTTATTTACAGTTCGTCCTGGGTACAGTTCGCTTCTGGATCTGATCGTCTAAGTGCCTGGCACTTCATGTGATAATAAATTTGTAAATATCGCAAAATGTACAGTGATCATCAGGTGCCTCGAGATTATTATATTTCAATATTTATGATTATGCATTTTCAATCTTATATTATGTAGAAGCATGAAGTACTATAATTTAGGTGAAAATTGGTTTTCTAATTATTTCTCCTTGGGCTTCAATTTATTCAGCCCTGCTATTCCCAATTAATCACAGCCGAGAATGTCCATAAATAAACGATTAACCCTTACTTAAGTGAACACTGTGTTGAACATTTACGCCTATAATTATTCCGCGTCAATAAAATGTCTACTATTTTGTCCACCGAGGATATTTTCAGCTCTTAGATACCGCTAAATTCGATTAAACCAATATTACTATTTAAAAGAACCACGGGGAATATTTATCAAATAGATCCGTAAATCCTCCTCTGTCATTCACGCGGAGGACAGGTGAAAAATCGAGTTAGTATCCAATTACGAAATCGGCCAGAACGTAATGTCGCCGGGTAACGTGAAATTCACAGAGGGCCTAGCATTAATTCGTGAAAACTTGGTTAAGCTTTTCCGTCCTCCCCGGTCGCGATACGTAATTAGAAAGGACGAACCACCCCTCCCGGTTCGCACGCCCCTTTCCAGCGGCTCCCGCCCCCGCGACACGGGGGATTGTCTTGCAGTAATTTGCATTGGTTTAACAGCCAGTTTCAAAGTACTTGCCGTGTTACGTTGCACGCCTGTCGTCTAATTTGTAGCGGCCAGCGTGCGTACACACGCGAGCCAGCCGGCAAAACGCTCGCCGCTCTTTAACGACTTCCCCGTTTCTTTCTTGCCTTGACTATTCGGCTAGTGATTTTCAACCCTGTTGTGTTTGAAATATTTCACGGCACTTTAAGTTCTTAACCGACTTATTTATTTATCGAATCTACGCTAATCTCGTCAAATATTTGGAACAGGAAATAGCTTATAAGTTGGACGGTCAAAGGTGCAGTTTCTGGATCGTGTAGAAGTAAATAGGTCACTGCAACTGCATTGGCTACTGAATAATGTTCAGATTTTGCAATATTCAAGTGCCAGTATAGTTTCCTTTGACGAACGAAACGCGATAAAATGAACAATGGAATATTTTTAGCTATCAGTGTCACATGGCAGAAACTTGTAGAAAATGCTGTCACCATCCCAAATTGGTGCAGGTCTCTTGTCAGACTCCTCTAAAAAAAGTTACATCTGTCCTGCTTTCGTTTAATTAATTGTACAAACTATTGCGAATAATTTTATTAACTGAATTGTCGATACTGGGAATTACACAAAAATGTATATATTGAGAAAAATGGGGCGAGGAAAACAGGGCAGATTCCAGGGCAGAAGTACAATAATGTGTTGGATTGAGGAGAGGAGAATTCGCACGGCACTGGCAATTTATCCTTTGATCTGAGGGAGCGTTAAGGGATTGAAATTCTTTCGCAGGGACACGTACTTTGATTTTCGTCGGCGCGAAACAAGGAAAATTCGAACGAGATGCTTAACATTACTTTCTTGTGTATTAGGTTAGCGCGTATTAAATATATTCGTATATGAAATAGCAGGGAATAGGAAGCACGTGGCAAAATCTCGTTTTCTAATTCTTGAAGCTTTCGAGTCGTTACTTTCCATGCAAAAGGTGTTGCGTTGTCGTGCAGCAGATTGGTCAATTTATTTTTCTTCTATTTGTTGAAAAACATCTCCGCGGTAATTGTACAGCAAGGCGGGAGAAAATGATGGTGAATGGTTTTGAGAAACGACATTGGCAAAAGTTATTGTTTTCGCCTAAATATCTCGCGTCGTATATTTCAACTCCCACTTCCACTTTTAATAAAAATTCTCGAGTACAGGCGGTAACAGAAATCCGTCCGGAAGACCTCTTAAGTAATCAAATAAGGAATCCCGATCCCGGGAACGAGATATAAGAATGAGAGAAAGAGTAGCGGCGAGATTTCACGATAATTCCTTCCATCGCTCCGCGGTGAAACTTCCTGAGCACTCTTTAATTGCTCGTAGAAATCCAAGGCAGGCCCAAAACTATCATACGCCGGTGAAAAGTTTCCTCGTGGAGGGAAATGAGATGGGAAAAAGGGGCATATAATAATGATCGTAGTGGAATCTTAGCAGATTCGCGAAAAATCCTCAATTAGCATACGTTCGCGTAAATGCACAAATATTCGTTAAAGCAGAATAATTAAATAATTGCGCGAGGTGGAATGCTTTTGTAATCTGGTAATGTAAATAGATCTATAAACGTGGAATGAAAATAATAGGGAAAGGAGAAAAAATAGAAAACACAATTAAAATAAAAGGAGAAGGTTAACTATCTGTGATTAATATTATTCATATTTTTATTTGATAACTTCTATAATTTCTGCCATAATAATTCCTACACTGCAACTATTCTTATGATACAAAGTTAGACACTGCGCTATAGTTATCCATATCGATCCAGTAATTTTATTAAGTCCAGTGTCAGGTAAATGTCGAAGGAATGGAATTTTTATGAGGATATCAGAAGATAATCTTTTCCAGTGGTCACAGGTTTCTCGTTCGACATTTTAAAACTGACGTATGTGGGTTACGATTGGAGTAGGGATCAACGTTATAACGTCATTATACTGTTAGCTTCTGACGCGAGCAGACAGTGATCTCTTTGAATGGATCATGTAATTCCACGGGGTAACAGGATTGTATGACCGTTTGCATTAACCGCAATCTGGAGACGCGACCTGGGAATATACCAAAAAATGTGGACAGTGGGATTTCTATGCTACAAGCAACTTCCTCGCATGTATAATTTCTTTGTAACGTAAATTTCCTACTTCTGGGGCTTTTTTAAAAACAGCTTTAATAAATTTGCTTAACACACTTGCAAGGAAAGAATCATGAATTTAAGTTTATATTTTCAGTACAAAAAGAACAAAATGACAGAATGTCCCAGCTTTGAGTTTCTAATAATATACTTCACGATTAAATCTACACTAATTCTCTTCTACTATTTTCTTGTAGATATCTTTGATTGAAGCAACACAGGGGGTAGAAATAGAAGGGGGAGTTTCAAACGAAAAATGGAAGCATTAGAGTGAACTGGACTGACAGGAGTAACGAATAGTCCTGCTACGAGTTAGAATTATGACATAGGGTTATGAGAAACACAATAATTGCGGGGAAACGCTGCTGAAAGCGCTGACAGCAATATTATTTATAAGGGGGTGCGTTCTCGACCGCTGGACAATCCAAGTGGCAATGCTTGTGATGGTAAAATATATATAGGCGGCAGGTTTTGTCACGTATGTGCACATATAGTCGTAGTGCGGAAATAAATTATATACCTATGGCCGCAACAAAACGATTTCACGCGCGTAATCGTGGAAAGAGGATCAGAGATAATTTTATCGCGTTTCGGTATTCCCTAATTCGTCGAACCTCGGTTTCTATTAGCCGATTACTCGTCAATGCATATTCGAGTTAGACAATATCCTGAAATGTTAATGAAACGAGGATATTTTATTAGATAATTTTGTAGTTTGTTACACAATAATAAAATACGTGAAAATAATTATGACAATATAATAATTATAGATTACAATAATAGAATGCACTTGCACATCTCCTTCATTCAAGTACGTACGTAGAGTACGAATGCTTCTCAAGCGTTTCCATTATTTATAACGCGCGCTAAAATCATTTCCCTGTCCTCGCTCAAGCCGGACACGTAGGTGTGTATAATATACAGATAGAACAACCCTGGATGGAAGTTGAATTTGTGGGATAAATACTTACCCGGGACCCTCTAATACCGGATTTCATTAAAATTCATTCAACCGAGCACAGGCTGTCACGCGTATAGATTAAGCGCCGCGAGTGGAACCACTAATAGGTTTATAATATTATGATAAAGGATGGCAGAAAATTGAAAAACTAAACACCAAAATTATTCATGTCTCATTCCCTCGCGCCTTTCAAATATATCTTTTAAAATTTAATTAAATCTCATTCGGTGTTTCGATTGAAAATCAATTTAACAAGAACCATAATAATTTGAATAAATAAATCGGCTCTTTTTAAGTAACCCATTTTTCATGATGGAACATTTTTATTTATAAAACCAACGCGAAACTGTCGAAAAGTATTACAGATATTTCGCAGAAACATGATGCAGTGAATTTCCCAACAATCTGCACTTCCATTGTATTAGTCATTTTACGAACGTATTTGCGTTTCTTTTTACAAACTCGTGACGAATCCTGTTCGAATCGCTCGAAATATAACTCACGAGGGGTTGATCGCGTTCTATTTGAGAAATTCTGACAATGACTCATTGTTGCCAGTGATATAACTCGAAACGTCGCAGCCAGGCCTCCCCGCTAATCCTGAAAGTATATATGAGGAAATATAGGAGGGTTGAAAGGGCCTTTTGCTTACATGGTTTGTGCAATGTTTCGTGTGATTCAAAGACAGGGAATAATCACCATTATTACTCGCGGATTTCATCTTCATTTACCTTTTTCCTTGACGAGGATCCTCTTCTTCGCACCCTATCAATTGACATTATTAATCGTGTCGTGTAGAATTAAATAAAGTCAGAATGCATCCTTCCAAGAATTAATTTACAAATTGAATAGATTGTCAAATGTTTTCCTTTTATTGTCAGACTAAATATTTTCTGAACACAGTTTGCAAAATTCACGATATTGCAACGCACACACTGTACTTTTTATCCCCTCGAAAATATCCGCATCTGTAAAGCATGAAAATAGATTACAAATAAGAAAAAATGAGAACAGAAAATAGCGAAAAGAAAAATTCGCCAGAAGGAAAGGACACAATCGCTCACTCCTGTTTGTACCCTCCATCCAAGACAGACTTCCGGCATCGTATTAATCCCGCGCCGAAGCCTTTCATGCCTGACAGAAAAATTTGGTTTATAGAGGGTCAGGGCGGCTTGCTTGCAATATCGCGAGCAAAATGTCACGAGCAGACCGAACGCGCGTCTAAAACTGCACGAACGAGGGGTAAAGGAAAAGAAAAGAAAACGCCTCGAACAAGGGAGAACGACGTGGCCCGTGATTTGTGGAAAACAAATAATTGTCACCGGTGCCAATCACAGACCTCGTTGGTCGAATCTTCTACGGAGGCCGCTGTCTCGGGGTTACTTCTTGATGAAAATCTGTCGATTTATTCCGTCGTCCCTTGTCGCCTTGCTGCCTTAGGTCCGGCCTTATATTTAAACGAATAGCGGTTTATTCTTTTTCCCTTTACCGTAGGGGTTGGATTTCTTACTCGTGTAAGGGTTGGATAGAACTTAAATTGAATCGTTCTTTTCATGAATCAAAGGTAGACGGCGAATAAATAAAAGAAATTTTTCAGTGATGAAGTAGTATACTGCCTTATAAGTCAGACATTTGATGTCCTTCTTTTTCTTTCATTTACGCATTCAATTCTAAATAAATTATTTGCTGTATCATAATTCTCCTAGACGGAAATCAATTTTTTAGCTTCGTGCTAATTTTCTGATTAGTTTAATCAATATAGTGAAACGCTTTGATTTGTCTACTGAGCTTTAATCTACTATTCACCCATTTCTCGACTTTCCGAAAAGGGTATATTTTCGCGAGCCGGCGGGCCGTGTCGAGACGAACCATCGAAAACTCGACTCATTAGTTAAAAGAGCCGTAGATTCACGCGTCTACTTTTAAGCGGAAAAGAAGGCGGCGAGTGAAGTTTCGCCGCCGGCGTATTTGTCTCCGGCTGTATTACCGCGCAGCCCGGCGAAGGATTCAAAGAAGACGCGCCGTAATCATCGAACTTCCGAAACTAACAGACGATCGTTACTCACAGGAGGAACGGGGACGGGACCGCGACGAGGGGTTGCTGTTGTTCCGCCCCCTTTCTTCTTATCTGTCGTCGGAGACATTAGGACGAAGGAAAGGGGTAAAAAAAAAAAAAAAAAAAAATAAGGAGCACTTCAAAAGGCGGCCGCCAGTTGACAAAGGACGACTTTCGAGGCCGCCAATAATTGGACGGTGGCTTGAGGAAGAAATTAAAATAGTCGAGACGACAGGAAGTGCCGGTGTAGATGACGCTGTACCCTCCCTCCTTGCACGACCGTCCTTAACGCAGCCCTTTCCGCTATAGCCGTGCCTCCTCCATCTCCGTCTCTGTTGCTCGCCAGTTTCGCGCTTATTATCCGAAAGTTCCAAAGTGAAACATAGCGAAACTCTGTCGGCGTGGAGAACTTTTAACAACGCCGCCAAGGCACGAATTCGTGGGTGTCTCTTGTGTCACGCCGTTGCCAGGGGGATGAAGCAAGATAGAGGAAGGGCACTGGACATGGGACCAGAGAAGATTTCGATGAGGAAAGATTGTCTTGGAATTAATACTTAAGGAGATATTCGCGGAAAACTGCTTCTGCTACGTTTACCCTTGATATATCGTTTAAACCGACGGGTTAAAGGTTTATGCAAAATTCCAGCTTGCTAGGAATTATCCTTCAAACAGAGGAAGGAGTAGAGGGTTTTATTTCACGGCAGACATCGCGGCACGAACAGACAGTGGAAATTCGTAGCCGGATAAATACGACGACGAGGGGTTGCGATTCCACTTGTTTCCACCCTGCTCCTCCCTCTCTCTCTCTCTCTTTCTCTTCCTCTCTATCTGCACTTTGTTCGACGCGCCTCTCGCGCAACCCTCCGTTTCCGGGCATAGCTTGTCGCGCGGCGACAATGTCGCATCGATTTTATCAAAAGTCTAAACACATCCGATAAAATGCAGTTAGGTGGACGTGCCGACGAACACCTTTTGAGTCATTATCAAAGCTGTCGGTGTGCGGACGCGCACCGAGTGTTGCTTCTCGCCGACCGGTCCGTGAGCTGCCTGGAAGTTGATGGAATTTCGGGCGAATTAGCCTGTCGCGAAGACAGCCTCGCCCACGGGCTTTTATTAGAAATTCGACGAAGTCCGTTCGCTCTCGAGGGTTTTAATCGAAATAACGCTAGAATCGGGCGCCCGTAGCTTTGCGCGCAGGCACGTTCCACCGTGCTGTTGCTGCTAAATGAGTTCATTTGATTAACTGTAGAATTTGGAGATTCTTTTCGCAACACAAGCAAATTTTGCGAAATAGAAATTTGGAAAGCTGCAAGGTTTTGCAATAAAATGTTCAGGATTCTTCTGTATAAAAGGCTAGAGGGGATGATTTTGTAAAAGGTGCAGAGGGTGGCATTACAAAAAAGGATTTGCATTAGTTATTTCCTTAATAGTATTCGTAATATTCATTTTACCGTCGTTAATGATGCGGATATTTTTAATTTCCTATCAGAAATTTTTCACAGTCCTCCGCGTTCCTTTTTCCCCTGTTAGTTTCCTATGCTTTAATGCCTGAGCACTGATATCTGGAAAACTTTTACTTTCTTCTTCCCCTCTGTAGAATTTACGCGGCCAGACTCCCCCGAGAAAGTTTCTAAATCTCCTGCACCTCCCTTTTCTGCAACTTTTATTCCCTAATACTCCTGTGGCGCCGTCGATTCCTACCGGCTCGCGTCTTACGGAATTTCCTCCCATTAGTCGCACGAATTCCCCAACATCTTTTCACCGTTCACCTGCAAATATTCTTCGAGCTTAAGTGTACTAATCGGTTATTAAATCTGATGCCTAGAAGCTTCACAAGCTTAATCTTTATTTATACATACAACAAGAAAGGTGTTATATACGTTTTCTTAAATTGCACGTAAATTGTTTTTGATGAAAAAGTTTATAAAGAGAAACTGTACGAGCGCCGAGTTCAAAGCCGTTCCTAAGCCATCATCTTTCGCCACCATCGACACTCCCCATTAAATATTCAAGGGGAAGGGTTGCGTGAAAAACAATTATCCACCCTTCCCCGTGGAGAGATCGTCGGTGATGCTCAGTGCCGAGTTTATTTTCAGTTACTACGCGTCGACCGCTTTTCCACCCCGTTTGGCACCCCCGTTGAAGAGACCCCGTTTGATGCCGCCAGCTCGATCGCAACATCCCAAACAGCAGAAGCAACAACCCGCTGCGAACACGGCCACCGTTCCGGATCTAAATCAACTGAAAGTGTACAGTAAGTGCATATGTTTAAAGTACATTAGAAAAACTACATAGAAAAGAAATACAAATGATCAGAAAGAGCTTGTGGATAGCTAGTAGAGCAAGTTCAGCATACTTTGAATAACAGTTTGTCTAAGATAAATCAAAAATTAGGGCAGAGAATTTATGTTTCCTTTTAATTAATTTATTTCATGTCGCATCCACCGCTAAATCGGGTTATTCGATTCTTCGCTCGTTCCAAGGAATAATATTCACAGTATTTTAATAAGACTGGTGTTGTCGAAATCGAATCGCGATTAAAGTCGCATGAAACTGGGACAGAAATCAGCGCGCAATTTCCGTGTTTCAGGTAACCCGGATATCCTGATCTGCGGCAACTGCAGGGAGATGTTTACAGACTTGGGCGAGTTACTCGAGCACAAGCGGAATTACTGCAAACTGCGGTTCACATGTAAATGTCACACGTTCAATGGAACAGCCCCAAGTAGGTACTCGAAAGGGAAAAAGTTCGCCGGTCGTGCGCGTTCACGTTTCTCTAGCCGTGGCGAGCGAGAATGTCTTTTAGGGCACGATCGAGTGGCCCTTTACCGGGACGGGGTCGTGCGTATACCACGGCCACGTTTCCGCCTTTAAGAAATTTTTCAATAAAGATTCGGCTTTCATTGGAATTCGAGGGCGCCAACCGGTATCGAAATACTGTTGTCCTCCTAGCTCGTCCCCGCTACCCCCTTTTGCCTCATCGTTATCCTTATCGCCGGTTCAATGGGGCAGGTGTAAAAATGAAATTCGAAACGAATCCCCCGGCGCTTCCACCTTTCCAGCCGCTCGATTCCCTTTCTATCGATTGTACTTTGGCATTTTATCGGTGAAACGCAGCTGCGTCGTTGCAAACGCCTTACTCTGGTCTAAAGATGGAGGAAACGAAAAAGGGGAATGCTGGGAAGATAAATTATCATTATTACTATGTGTTTATTGAAAGATTTTACCGAAAGATATTTGAATAATATTTATTTAAGCTTACCACGTTTTTGGTTGCGTTACTTTTGTTTTTGTTAAGACATATTGTTACATAAAATAGGGTATCTTTGTTATGGGAGTACTAAGAACATTGTCCAATGTTTAATTTTGAGAAGCAGTAGTTATTACACTTTACGTATCGCACACTTTTATATCCTTGTTTAAATTAATATCTGTTATTTGCCCGAAGGAGACTCTACGACGGCGCTGCTCTGCGTTCTCTGCAAGCTCTCCTTCCCGTCAGCGTGGGAACTGATGGTCCACGCTCAGGCGTCTCACATGATCAACATTTACGAGCTAGGAACACGACCTCAGAGTCCAAGATCCGCTCCCAGTCCTCCGCAGAGTCCCAGTCAGCATCAGAAGGAATCGTCGCCGTTGCCGCAAGACTTTCAGGTGTGTTGTAATTATATAATAATAAAGCCGGTCAAAATAATTGAGCCAGTCAGAAGCCAGACTGATCAAGTCCGTAAGCACAAAGTTAGAAAAAAAGGTGATGATGTTATGATCTGCTGCATGTTCAAATAATAGAATAGACAAATTTACGAAAAGTGGACTCAATCGATTTGTCTTTTGAGCGACTCAGCGATTGAGAACCGATAATTGTTGAAAATACAATAATTATTGATTGTGCCACAGTAAATTGCACATAATTGAACCGCATCCAACAGTGGAATTTGATCAGGACGATGAAAATTGAAACAAGTACTGTTAAAACCGTTAGACGATATTTTATAATTTGATAGAAAATCAAGTTTCCCCAAAGGAAAAGTAATTTCGTCCTGACAGATTTCCAGTTCGTTGTTTTTTTCCGGCTAGGAAACTTGAAGTAGCGAACGATGACTGCGCAATCTTATCAGAGCGAACAGGCTTCTCTGGTAAGGGCATGAAAGAAAAAATAAAATACGAAACCGCTTATTCTCGTGGCTTTAATTCTAAAGATATTTCGGTCCGTTTCTTTTAATCCTTGGCTTCACAAGTCGATCGAGAGTTTTGTTGAATTCACTTTGGAGTGCGCTCAAGTACAACGTTTGAGAGAATAGTGAATTGAAGTTTCTTCGGAAGGAATTCAATGATGGTCAGTGGAGTATACATTTAGGAAACTTTCGGTGGAATAATTTGTTTGCCCCGTAAATTTAATTAGTATGAAAGAAAGAAAATATCGATGAGAAAGATAGAATGTACCATTTATTAAAATTACTGAAATTGCTCGCCCACCAAATTGCCTGTTCAGTGAAATCAGAACTCAGATACGTCTAAGGGGAAGCAATAATAACAACTGCAGTCTCAATTTAAAGAACTCAAGCTTTCCGCTGCAACGAAACATGAGCGAGCCGTAGTATTGTCAGGGGGAGGTAAGCTGCCGGTGCTTAAGACAATGCTCTGAGCAGCAGAAACGAAATTTCAGCAAAAAGAACGAAGTGCTGTCGTCGTGGGGAACGACTTGGAAAAATATTACTTCATCATATTTTTCTCTGTCGATATGTCAACTCCAGAATAGAGACCCCCGGTATATACGGATCGAGCGATCGGTACTTTTGTTTCGGCTTGCAGGGAATTGCGAGGCCTTCCTTTGCCATCGTGACTCCTGTTAATTGTATCGAAGACTTTCTTCCTCTCTCTGGGTAAAAATTCATTTCTTTTCAAAATCGTTCCTTCAGCTCAATATGCATATGCTTTTATTCGAAGAGAACGTATTGGAATTGAGCTGAGCACTTTTGTATAAATAGGTTCTTTATGAATAATTAAGAATACACTTGGAAGTAAATAATGTTCAAACATAAGAGTCTTTACACTAGTAATTGGAAGACTTTTGAAGTCACATTTGTCTGACTCGATTGCCCTCGCTAATTGTTCAACATCCCTGTGACGTGACACAGTCTCCTGCTTAAGAATCGCAGCAAGTGATGCAATTAATGTTAATTAGAAGAGGACAGTATCAAAGACGTCGGAATAAATTGCGGAATGTATATTGTCTGCTGAGTTCTCGTATTCATTATTCAAATATAATTATTGAATATTGTAATACAACGGAATCGCAATGTTACTTTAATATAGACAACGACTACAGTGTAATATTAATAGTACGTGCACGTAGAGTATTAACGGATACAGTATCCGCCAGGTATGGAAGAGATTATATGTATAGAGAGAAAGGAGTAAGTAGTATAGGTCGGCTTTGGTCAGCCATCCGGGTAAAAATGAATAGAACGCCTTCCTGGTACGATACGCCGAGTCCCATCCGACGTTTCGCTATCTGCATAGAAAAGAAAAACGAGAAAGCCAGGTCGCGGCAGTAAATCGATCGCACATTTCCGATTCTTAGGATATTTTTAAATATTACATACCCTTTGCACATTTTCTCCTCTCTCGTTTATTCTCTGATATTACTCCCAAAGATAATATTTAAACACTTGAAGGTTTTCCAAACCCTGCGAGTAAATGTTCCGGCGATATTATTGCACAACGGTTTGCGAACGCAAGTAATATTTCTCTGTGAATTTCTTGCCTTTTTATTGTATTTTTGAAGTGATAAATTTATGATTTCCAGTTAGATACTTTTATTACTTAAATTGTAGATCGAGGTTTCTAATGAATATTTCATTGAATTCTCCAATCTCTCTACATCAATTTTGCGAGCGGGCCAAATCGCTGGATAAATAAAATATCGCTGTATCTCGATACGTATTTAAGTGGACTCGTTCTGTCCTGGCAATGATAGGAAACCAAGGCATCCGATTGCATGGAACGCGCGGAGGAAGAGGATTTAGATGGACACGAATTGTTGCCGTCACCTGACAGTGGCAAGTCAACGGACAACGAGGCGGCTCTGTCACCGATTAAAATCCGATCTGACGTAAACGGACTGGACCATGAAGAATGCGACGAATTAATTCACGTCGAGAACACTACACAAGCTTGTATCATGCACGCCCTGAGCATTGTAAGTCTCGTTCAATATTTATTCATTATTTTACCCTCCACGCTTTGTTCATATTACTGCACTGGAATAGGAATGATTTCCATTGTTTATACAATGATTAATATTGATGAAATTATCGTATTACATTTCTCATATTTTATTTAGAATGAAATTAAACGCTTGTATTACGACATTGGTGGAAATTGAAATGAAAATTTAATTATAGTATTTTATTATTGGAAGCAATATACATATATTTCACATACGTAGCACAAATTTCAAATGAAAAATATATAATTTCTCCTGCGTAAAAATTAAAAACCTTTCCGATTCCATATCTCCAATTAAATTTCAATTGAACTCAATTAAACACATTCATTAAACGTGAAAACTACGAGGCGTATGTAATTTTGCTTAAATAAAAGTGGTAATAACAAATGTAACAGTGGTTACACCTGATAACAATCGTTCTCCGGCAAGTACCATCGCGCTGTCGTCGTAAAAGCATTGATAAGCGCGTAACAACAGCGACGGAGCATTCCTCCTCCCTCCCCAAATAAATCACACCGTGGCGAGTAGTTGTCGGGTGCCTCGATGCCATTTCGGTTTCGCGTTTCGCCGAGAACAATCATTGGCAAATGGTCTCGTGAAATCGTCGTATCCACGGCGTAATCACCGCACGTAAACGGGTTATAGCTTTCACGAGTGAGTTCGAAGATTTCCGCGCTGTACTTACACGAACGTCGTAATACACGCTTGGAAAAATTCATTGCGATTTCCGCGGCTTCGAATTCCACCCACGATTCTCTATTCAATATACTCCTCCGTCGTTTTAAATCCTCTTGGATCGACTTCTATTTACCATAATTTCTCACCACTCAACGCAGCCCTTTTAATCTGCCCTTAATAGCCGCATATGCGTCCACCTTGTACGTTGCAGGACTCGTCCTTGGAACTGAACTCCGACACGAACTCGAGGGGAAGTTCCGGCCCAGTCATGGCGTTGACTAATGGATCCCTGTCCGCAAAGGAATAAGTCGAGAAAGAATTAGTCATCGGGACACGGTCTCCCCTGTCTGAAGGGATCCTTGTACCAACGCCACCCAACGAGACATATCGATCTCCTTTAAGGATAACACAACCCGTCTGTATATAGCTTAAATGCCTAACAAATAATTCAGGGTCGTCTCATGCCAGATCTGGGACCTATTTTGGCGAATTTAGTATCGATGGACCTCGAGCCGCTCCGAGGATTCGATGAACGCCAAAGATTTAAAGCGTTTCGCCCCCCCCCCCCCAGCTCACGTCCAATCCTGCATCGATTAATCCTTCCATCTTTTTTTTTTCCAAATCCTTTGTCTGTAAAGCTTTACAGAATCTTCCAGCCATTCATGGTAGTTATTACTTTTGCTAGGATTAATTAATTAGGAACCACATACCTACGCGAAACACTTTAAATCGTACGAACCCGCAAACTGGCTCGCGACTCCTCGGACATCTTTCGATTGCATTGGTATGTAAATTCGGCCGAATGTCGAAGCTGATTTAGCGTCGAGCTGACCGCCACATATATGTATGTATAATTAAGAAACGTTTTCGATCCCATTGGTAGAGAAGAAGAATGACGATGGTAAGGAAAATTGGAAACGGAGAACGAAAAAGTGGTAATTAAAAAATAATGCTACATAATTTCCACGGTGGAGAGAATTCATCTTCGTGAATTGATTTTGTAGAACAGGATACACGAGGTGTTTCAGTTTTAAACGATTAAAATTCCGCAGTATATTCTATGAGTGGGAGCAAGAGATAAATTTTATATAAATACGGGTCTGCAAGGTTAATGTACTTTACATTGCATTGACTGCTACCTTTTTTTTTTATCAAACATTTGCAGACCAATTTTTATATAACATTCTCTTCCCGTTTCTACTCATAGAACATACATACTGGTCATGTTTGATCCTTTAGAATAGAAACACTCTCCTGTAGAAACAAAAATTACACAGGAGAGAAGGAAAGTGCGAGTTTACCAATCGCGAGGAGGAAGATACCTACTGTTAGCATATCATACGTTGTATTTTTCGATGGGAACGCGTGCGAGTGCGATTTCTTTTTCTCCGGCGAAGTGTAAGCAGGGAGGCAAGTGTCGTCCAATTTAGCGTAATCGATTAGAAACACAGGGGATGTATGTACTACGTTTACTGATAAAACCTGGCTCCGCCGTGGCTAACACGGCGTGTACAGGAGATAATCGTGTGGTTAAAACTTTGGAACGGGTGTTACACGCGAACACATGTTCGATATATCGTGCTTGTGCTTGCAACAGGCGCAGTTTTTGTTTCTTTTCAGAATACATAGATTCGTTTATGTAATATACAAATAGAAATGTTATTTATAATATTATTTATTATACAGTCCAGTGGCTGAAGTTTAATAGTTAACGTTACTTATCTTCAAAAGCTTTAAAGTTTCTCCTTAGAAAATATTTTCTAAGTTTCTCAAGCAGACGAATTGTAGCGGAGAATTGTTCCGGTGCAGTTCGGGTCTGCCTGCAGCTTCGGTTATTCGCTTTCATTGCACGTATACATGTAGCTACTACCAAAGAAAATGAGTCAAACATTTTTTCACTGCAATAGAACGCAGCACTGTTCGCTGGCAAAGTCACAGCGATTCATTCTGCGTTCAGATCAGCGAAAGAATCGATGAATGCTGTGCATAGTGGGATGGAATTAATCTTATTAGATATGAATATCGTTGAACGTCGTGAAACGCTATCATCCATAAATATCCAACTTATTCAGGGCGTAACGAAGTGAACGGGAGAAATATGTTCGTTCATGGTCCGCTCGGCAACGCTCGGTGTTCAATCACGAGGGGAATATCTAGGGCTGCGAGTATCCGTGCATCAGAGTGCGCAGATTTCTATTTTACATGATACATACGTGTGTTTAGGAGATCTGTGTGAAGGAAGTGTGAGGGATTCTAGTTTGGAACGATGCATTCACTTGGACAGAGGAATAGGCGTATGGATGAATTAGGATATGATCGATCCATAGAGTGTACCTTGAAACAACGGGCTGTAAAAAGAAAGTGATTCACGATTCTGGTAAATGAATGAAGAATTTGAAATGAGAGAAATATTGGCGATCGTGCGATTGGAGATCTTCCGTGGTTCCAAGGTACGAATGCTTGGCCTGTAAGGATCGAACCGTTTCCCTACATTTATATTTTATAAGAATACTATGCAGCAAGTTCGCTAAGAATATTTATTAATCGTATACATATACATATATACATATACAAGTATATAATTTTACGTAATCCATCACGTGTATCTATAATTGTAATACTGTAATATGATTATTACGATAGAGATGAAATATGAAATAGCTGAATGGAATATGAATATCTGACCTACACGGGAATCGATATAGTACACCGTATCAATAACAGAAGGGTACTAATGAATTATTGATACGACGTAGATGCATCGATTTATATGTATTTATACCATTTCGACGGATAATTGTTATTATGATTATTATTCCTATTATTTAATGGTACATACGTATATTCGTATATATTTTTAATATGCAGCGGTCACATGTAATCTGCTTCGGAATGCTGTTTGCATCGGACGAGATGTGTGGTGAATAATGAAATTATTAATCTCGCCCCAGCGTATAATTGCGCAGACATAATCGAGAGGAGAGCTACGGATATGTTCAGCAGCCCTAGAACGGTCGCGATCTAATCGATGGTCTCTTTAAATTGATAGCCAGATCTTCAATCTTGCTGCACTTATTGGATTTTCAAGATTTCTTGTGTCAATCTGATTAGTTCAAATAGAAAATCCTTTGCATGTAAAATGCCAAAGCACAACGATTCTAGTCAAACCAAAATACGTGGTTCTTTGTTCCAAGCACTATTAAAAATTCTGCTACTTCCTTATCGTGAACTATTTATTATAAAACCACTCCTGATTGATCGATGATTAATAATAACGAAGAAAGCAATGCTTTTGAAAGGAGATTGTGGTAACGAAGATACTTGGAATTTCTCATCCACTTCGATAATTCAGCTTGTTTTCTCGACTTCCACTAATTCTCCAATTGACCATAATTTCGTTTTACAATAAAGAGACCAAATAAACTGTGGTTCTAAATCATATCGTATTGCAAATATTCTACGTTAAAGAGGCAACCGATAAGAAGACGAAGTGAATTCTTATTTGACCAGGAAATGCGTCCCCTTAGCGATGCGTAGACTAAGCTTACCCTTAATCATTTACTAAAGAGTGGTCTATATAGTTTGTCCGTATCCACCGACTATATCTGTAAAAATAAAAATAACGACTACAAAGGGAAAATAATGATCGCCGTGATCTGATTTAGAAAAATCAAGGAACGAGGAAACAGATCCCTCGGTATCCTCGAAAAAGGAATCGATTCTCTTCCTGAAAGAAAGAAGGACACGTTTATCTATGTTAAGTTACGACTCTAGATCTTAGAAACAAAAGTTATTTGTTCATAGTCCTATATATATTATATATACGAGCAATGTTTTATGGATCATTATTATCTGAATAAAATACGTTAAGTCTTTTAATGGGCTCAGTGATTGATTGACACCTCCTAAGCTTCGTAAAGAAAAGCCCCAAATCGTTCATGTTACGTTTTTATTACCGAAGATACAACATCCCCGTTGCATATGATTCTGCTTGAACTTTAAGTTGACCTTCATCATCCCAACTATTCGTTCCCATTTCCCTCGGTTTATTTTATTTTTAAAGCTTCGCGAATGAAGTGGCTGACTTTTCATCTCCCATCGAGTCGCTTCCGACCGATCCCTGCACAAAGGTGCCTGAATGAAAGAGTTAGAACGCCGCGTGCACCTCGCCAAAACATGTTCCCACATTTCCACGGAATAATGGCCCGTTTAAAGCAGTCGCGGAAGCAGCGAGAACTGCTGTCGAGTGGATGATAATCAGCGTTTTCTCGCATCGCCAAAGGCATGCCAGCGGCCTTTGTCACCGTCGACGGTGAACGATTCGAGGGAATGCTTCCGGACCCGGCGAACGCAACGCGAGGGGGTAGTGGCTCGTTATACAAAAATTTTCCGACCCAGTGCCCTCAGCTCGGCGAAATGAGCTCTCGTCTGTGCTCGAGTTGACGGGTAATGAGTCTGTTGTTCCTCCAATTAGACCGAACAGAAGGCACCACCGGAGAGCAGGAATAAGCGAAAAGGAGCTTGGCCACGATACTCTGCTTCTTGCTGTCCCTACGTGCTAAGTGCTCCACTCCAACCCGACCAAATCCTTCAGTCTCCCTCTTCAATTTCTCCCTTAGCCGGGCACACGCGCATATACGCCCGCTTTGGCGCAGTGCTGGCCAGTTAAAAAAGAAAAAAAAGAAATGAGGGGAAGACTAAAAGTCGCGGTGCGAAGGGGTTGCACGCGACACCGAAGGGATGCGCGAGTAAAAGGTGTTGTACCTCAAGTT
This sequence comes from Holcopasites calliopsidis, assembly GCA_023838395.1. Classification (NCBI taxonomy): domain Eukaryota; kingdom Metazoa; phylum Arthropoda; class Insecta; order Hymenoptera; family Apidae; genus Holcopasites; species Holcopasites calliopsidis. The sequence goes on along the minus strand of JALHAQ010000012.1, from coordinate 4,165,388 downwards.
AGTCTAACATTAACCCTTTGCGCTCCTTTGTCGAGTGTGACTCGACATTTAATATAATTAGCAAAAGAAATTGTTTGAAATAAGTACCGGTCAAGGGACTGTCCTTTGAAGTAAATTTCGAATAAAACACTTAAAATACTAGGGAGTTAATATTAATTTTGATAGTAACTTCTACAAGTAGAAGCGGGAGGTTTTATTTAAAAGGAAAAATACTCTGTGAACTTGGTACAAAATAGAATTTATTATTGAGCCACATGAATTTTATTCCACTCGATACATTTGTTCATTTTTAGAATTCTCCATAATAGAAATCCGAATGCATTTTTCAGCGTTTACGAGGTGTATTTCGATGTGACGTATTGGTGAATCACTTTGATAGCTTCGAATGTCTCGACACCGACAGCTTTGATCTCTGATGGGGGTAAGATGAATCCATAATTACCACCAGGTAATTCGTAAGTGTATGATAAGCTGACGTCTGCTTTGGCCATGGCCCAATCGTCGCTACCACCTGCAGCAGGATCTAGAAATTCGGAGGGGAGAAAAGTGTAGGATTATAAAATTGAACGTCAAATAATATCAAACAGTAGAGGTGTTTGTTAAATATTAAAGGGACTCACAGAGATGATTGGCTGAGGTTCCATAAGTGTATTTAGTCTTACGAGATTTGGCGATTGCTTTTGCACAGTTGATGGCTAAATCGCGCTGAAGAGGCAAAAATAAAAAAGAAAGGAATACATTATGTATTGTAAAAATTTTGCCATTATTAGAAGCGTACTGTTTTTAAAATAAAAATTTCTTACCAGTTCTGGTTCGTTGGAAGGCACATTAGAAGTGAAGCCCCAAGGATATAAAATGTACTGGAAGAACGATACCTCGAGTTATTCATTATGCGATATTATAATTTGGAGACAATCTGGCGATTTAATAATTAAATAGATCAATAAAATTGAACGATTAACTACATCAGAATTAATATTAAAACTTTTCGAATTAGCGCAGAACGTGCACGACTCAAAGCTAAATTAATGCTCCTCAATGTTTCTTTCTCCCAAAAAAAAAAAAAATTATGCAATTACCTGACCGTAGGAGTGGAAGGAAATGTAAGCTTTAATCTGTCCCTTCCGAGCCAAAATAAAATCTCTCATGTGCTGAGTTTCCGGTTCGGAGAATGGTTTGGGACCGGCGTACGTCTCGCTGCAGGGATTGCCAGACGCACCAATTGCTGCAACCAAAAGAATCTAATTAATGAAAAGTAGTAAAAACGATTCTAACTTCTTCCGAAATAATTCTGTCGCTCCTACAATCGGTAGGAGTACTAAGAAATTGTGGCGGACAAAAGATGGTGAATGTTGCGAGCGGGCCAGCAGGCCGGAAGTAATCTAATGAACATTTTTAAAGCACACGTCGAGCTGCCTCGCGAGAAGTTTAATACGAGAAAGTGCTGCGACGAATTTTCTGTAGCAGGCAACTTTTAAATGGCACGACGAATTAGAGGCGTTTCAATTTAGACACTCGCCCATCGGACGTGGCCACTGCTCGTCGCAAGCCGCAAATTTATTTCGTTGGGATACAGCTGATTAGAAAAATTCGAGCCGAAGCAGCGCTCGGAAAGAATTTATAATCTTAAAGATCCTTGGATTAACGAGACAGACGTGCTTGAATGTAGTCGGCTCCTAAATATTCTGAAACGAATATATTATAAAGGCCAATGTTATTGCAAAAACTAAATACACTTTCCAATAAATTAGAACAATTCCTGCAATAAAAATTCGCGATTGAAGAAAGCTCGAATCGCCCCTAAAGCACAATTTAACATATTATCATATCGTTCACGAACGAGACGGGAACGCTTCTACTAATTTCAACACGAGGCTTTGAAACCACATTCGATGGTTAATGAACGAAACGAGACATTGTTAGCGCGACAGGAAAATTCGCACGGAGAAGTGTCTTGCGGAATAACTCATGGACTCACCTCGAGAGTCAGCGTGTCAGATGAGGAGAGGGCTGGAGGCGTAACAACCGTGCGGTAACGAGCAACTTTTTATCACGCTCAATCATAACTTCAATGAAAAGGCCGCGCAATTGCTGTCTGAAGAGAACAGTTGGGGAGAAAGTATATGGTCAAGTTGCACTTTCCGCGGTGCAGGGCAGAAAGGAATAACGTGTTAACTGCTAACAACCCTTGTACTTCCCTCCCAAGTAAAACTGTATAGAGTGCTGTCGCACGGTTTCAAAGAAAAAATAATCAAATACATTTGTCGGAATCGTGATCGAAATTGCAGGCGAACGAATTCGATGTAAGAATATTATTCTCCAATGGTACATTTATTCCGGTAAACATTGTCACATCCCTTATCATTATTTCTGCGCAATCGGTCGCTTGCAGAATACCATCGATGCCGATGATAGATCGTCTGCAATCTCATCGATTTCATTTCGTTATCTCGCCGAAATATTAATCTCTCTTCTCGATAGATATTGCCCCTCGGTAAATACACGCGCGATCACCGGAGAGGTTTTTAATTAAACGATTCTTGTAAGTAAGTAATCATCGGTCTTGTCGAGTATGAGTTTCGAGATCGATGTCCTGCCACTGATATTACCTATACGATTCCATTATGTACATACATACTGTAAATAGTGGTAAGTACTTACTCATCCACTCGATGTCGTAATTTCGGTTTCCGTCGACACCGCGGCAACTGGAGCCAGTACTGGACCTCGTCTTTCTCCATAGTCGATTCTGTAACACGCGAAATAACACTCAAGAAGATACAATATATTGCAAACATAACAAAAATACTTTGTCAGAAACTTTTTGAACACTTTCGTTGGAATCATAAATGCGATATTTATCTTCTTGATAAATGAATGATTACCGATGACTTTGCATGCGTGTACTCGTAACCGTCGGGGTTCAAGACGGGCAGGAAGTACCAGTCGACCTTCGTCAACATGGATCTATTCTTCGAGAGCATTACATCTATTATGTAAAGAGCTGTGACCGGGGCGATCCATTCCCTTGCATGTATTCCGGCATCGATGAAAATGGCTGGTTTATTCTTGCCGCCGGTCGACAGTTTTAGAACTTTCATCGCACGCCCTTCGTGGGTATTACCTATGCTAATTAACGAGGCCACGTCGCCGTACGTTCTCGTTACGTAGTTCAGGTACTCGTTCACCTGCGAACAGTTTTGTACAACGTTCGAAATTATTTAGCGGTTTAAAGAGCCGTAAATTCTCATAGATGCAGTTCCTAATTAGAATAATGATACAAGTAGGTATAAATATTGCAATGACTGGTATTTTTTCATTCTGCACTGCGAGCCCTTAAGTATTTATTCACAGAACCGCAAAGCTTGTGACGATAGTGAACTTTCTCTTTGAACGAAGAGAAGGAACTTTATTTTTATCTTAGCAATCTCTTATTAATTTCTATGCGTTTTACTTGCTTCATTGTAATTAGGGTAGTAAGTGAATGACAATCTCCCGGAGGCGTAATCTTGAACCCTTTCTTGCAACCTGCGCTCGACTTCCTGCGTGATGTACTCTTCGTTTACTATTTCCTGAACATCCTCGATCATGACTGTGTAATTCATACGGTTTTCGTCGAGAAGTTCTTTAAAGTATCCGACTTCGTTAGCAGTCACTAAAACGTCCACGAAATTGTCGGTGCTTCTCACGAAATCGAATCCGGGAGCCCCCACGAAATTCTTCAGGAACAGAAATTGTTCGGGGCTCTCGTAAGAAATTGAGAGACCCTGCATCCTTAAAATAGAAATTTGGTAAATTGTGTGCAAACATGTTAACAATCTTAAAGCTTGATTTAATCAAGTGCAGCTGAATTTTGTTTAAGTAAGTTTATGGAGAAAGAGTTCTGTTAAACGAAGAAATAGAAATTAAGATACAAAAGTGGAATGAGAGGATAAAATGATAAATGATAATGAAAAACACAAATGACTATAACGTCTAAACGTACCCCTGCAAGGGAGGCAGAGTCTCCTCTTCGCCCTCGGCTAAAACAGCCGCCACAAAAATCGCCGAGACAAAAAAGAAGACACGCATGCTGGCTACACTCGATTAAAACCGATGGATCGTCCCACGAATTTTATATAGCAATATCATATCTACTCGAACCACTACCCGGCTTTTATTTACGTGAAGTCGTACTCGTGGTACATATATCATGTTTAAATTCAGTGCATGGAAACATAAAATTTCCGTCCAAAGTAGGAGGAATCGAGATAAAGTCGTTGCTGCAAAAAAAAAAGGTCATTCTTATCGTTGTAGATAACTTTAGAATGAGAGTTTCCTTATTGAATCGATGATCGGTGGATTAAAGTTACTTGTCTTTGATTTGAAGCACGTGATAACGCTTACACGTGTTTGTCTTTGATAGAGATTCCGTGTTGATAACGTTTAGAATCTTGTTTCCACTTAATTTGATGTACAATGTATGTGTGCGATCGTGAAAATAGATTCTTGAAGAATTTGATTTTCTTGTGGGAAAATTGATTGCGACATTATTCATTTCCCTTCTGCCTTGAAGCAGACTGAAGAATAGTTTCTAAAGCAACATTAATTGCTTCAGACGTTTGAGTCTCGTCCATTGATAGAATTTCGATTATTAATCCTATAAATTTATTTTTATGATTGATATTATAAATTCTGCGGCGGAGTAGAGAAGGATTTAAAAGAAAAACGCATCGAAAGTGTTGTATAAAACTATATTTAATATCTGAACTTTGCTTTCGTACAAAAATAAATAGACATTCTTTACAGATATATTTTAAGTTTGATAAACATGTAACAAAATATTAATACTCTTATGTTATACTGCTATATTACATTTATGTTGCTCGCCCTAATCGTCGCTGAAGAGATCATCATCATCATAGCCATAGTTACCGTAATTGGAAACAGAATTACGATTGAAGTTTTTCGCATAAGTGTAAAGTTCGTCCCAACACCCATACATATCGTTGGCACTTATTCTTTGCTTAGGGATGTTCGTGTAAACCTACGTTTATTAAAACAGTATAAACGAATTACATATTATAGATAAATATTAGAATTCAGCGATTGCTAAGGAAAAGCAGTGATATACCTTCTTAAACATCTTACGGCCTGGAGACTTTCGGAGAGACAATGTAGTTTGTCCATCCTCCGAATCGTCAGCAGTTGGCTGAAACTTTTATCAATGTAAAGCATTCGGAAAGATGTTCGATTAATAAAAATTTGAAATTCAAGGAGTTACCATCTCCCTACTGGCGCAATCCGACGCTAGCGATTCTGCCAGATTTTTTTGGCACATCTCTGTATTACTACATTCTAAAAAATCGTCATCGGAATCATGTTCACTAGCCCAGCTAGTTCTTTTCTCTCCTGTTTTCCAATTCTCTTTCGTCTTTTGTGCCTCCACTGCACTGCTTTCAGTAGCATCCTCTGCAGTGACATTAATTTTTGTCGATAGAACTGTCGTGTCTGTTTTCGATGGTACGTTTTGTACATTGGAATCTTCATCGGAATCATTTATATTTGAGCGCATGTCTTTTGAAAGGAACTCTTCGTTGTTGTTCAATGGGGTCCCTTTATTAACCACCATTGATCCCTTTAACATTTCTATCTCTTGTATCTCTGCTGTACCCTGCTGCATACGGAGACCCGTTGTATCTCGTTTAGATGAGTCTACGTCCCGTTTCCCCTCGTTCGGGAACGACTCATTATGCGTTTCAGGAATATAAACATTATTTTGCGTACTAGCTGCCATTTGACTTTCTTCAGAGTCTTGCGTTTTTAAAGTATCATTCGTCTCTGGGATTATTTGTAGTTTACTTAATTTCGGCTGTGGCTGTGATTCATTATTAGAGTCCATCTGCGAGCTGCCTTGAGCAGAAAAGTCATCGCGCGTTTCTGGAATAATTGCGTGACGCTTCTGAGAGTGGCTTAGAGACAACTTTAATGGAACGTCGGAGACTACTTTCGGTAGTGCTCTTACATCGCCCTGGTCTTGCGTGTCGGCAACTAACACTTTCCCCGTAGCAAGGTCTGAGGGCGTTCTTTTTAAGAGTTTCGCGAAGTTGTACGTCGGATTGCAATGCTTTTCGGTGGAACAGTACCATATCGCGAGCGGAATTTCGCTCTCTGTTATCATTTTACGTTTACATTTGTGCAATGCTCTATCTGTGGAGAAGAGCGCAAGTTAACGAAACGTGAAATGTATATCAACAAATTGGAATCCAAAATGAACGATATAAACTTCCTTACATATATTGCGATACTCGTGTAGAAATTTTGGAAATGTTTTTAACTTTGTAATGTCAGGATGTTGCAATACGACAACATTTGGTTTGCAAATTTCACTGATGGATATTAGTTCCTTCTTGTAGAAGAATGATTTTCCACCTGAAACATACTTTTCATTTAGTATTTTATATTCTACCCATAATTAAATCGTATTATTCTCCGATCGCATTTACCTGCCAAACGGACTATGCTTCCATAAGTTTTGAACTGTTCGTCTTCGAAAGAAACAAATAACAAATTTCGAAACAACGTTTTCCTCTTCTCATTCGGAAAAAGCATGCAGCTTTGACCATTCAGTAAGGATTCGTTAACCGAAGGGGCGAAATCTTCTATACGCGGTAAGTCAGCGTTACTCTTCATGGCTTTTGCAAACGCTTTCCAGTAATCCACAGTTACTATCGGCACTGAAGAAGCCATAGCACAAGTGATCTGTTTCGCATGAATATAGATTAAAAGTTAAACAGTTACATGTTCCATAAACTTTTATGAGTACGGAATCGAATTTTTAAAAACCTTTTGAGTTAACGATACTCTGTTTACTGTCAAATGGGTACAATTGTTTGTCCATTGGCAAGACACTACCCCGTCAATCTCATTCATTAGAACTTCTAGTTTTAACATATCCTCGTTCGTTAAAGTAGACGGCACTACTATTATGGGTTCATATATCACCCTAAAAGAAGAGTTTTCTTAACGAATGAAACCTCAATATTTCATTTCGTTACAGGTAAAGTATAAGGGAGAAGCATTACGTGTATATATGATCTTGCAAACCAAATTGTATCATATCTTGGTGTTTCAAATGGACTTGCTTTTCGGTTACTTCCATACGTACCTCTCCCTTAAGGACGTACGTACCGTATTTTGAATCTAAATCTTTCAAATGACACGTTGATGTTTTCTTGTTCTCCTAACGTAAGAGTAAAGGAATGCTTTACTATAATTATGCGTACAGTAGCAGTTCGACGAATATATACATATTTCACAAAATACCTTTACTTGTACAGTCTCCTCTGGTTCAATAGAAATCGAAGCATGTCTCCTGCTAATAGATTCATCATCGTCCAAAATAATGTTACATTTTTTCCTACCAATAACTATTATTTCGTCTGGCTGTAAATAATATCGCCTTCCTAAAATGAAAAGTAACCGCGTCAAATAAAGAACTTGTACACGATTTGATAGTTCAAGCGGGAACAGAATATACCTGAGGAATGCAGTAAATACCACATTTTGTTGCTTTAATTGTGCCTCGCGCTTATTTATCATTAACAATTACTTTCTTTACGAGTAGTTTGAATGCGCAAAAATTAGACGTACAAGAGCAGCATCAATGCTAAACAGCGATAGTAGTGGAGAACTATCGATGGTAACTACTATCGAAAACTATCGATAGTTCATTTTCACCAATTGCGAGTTATGTCTCATGCCTGACACTTTAGTTGTACTATTTCTGGTTGATATATACTACTTAAATTATACATGCCGTTATTCGTGCTTCGTGAACGAAGTTCTCTTATTCTTTATTAGAGAATATTAAGTATTAAATATTTAATTAATTTAATAGAACATTCTGTTCTATATTATGAAATAAAATATCAGACATCTAAATTGAGCGTAGTAAATTTTGACATAGAAAGAATTCACGTCTATTTTATTATACAATATTAATTAACAATTGTTTGTTGCAGGTTCACTCAGGGAATTGCTCCTTTGAGCAGCGTTTCCAGCACCCACAACAGCGCTTCTAGCGTTTCTCCCAGCAGCGCGTCTGGTTCCTTCAACTACCTACTTATGAACGATAGCTTTGGCTACTTGTTGTATTAAATTATACTTATATTAATTATATTTACATTCGTTTTAGAAATTCATATAAGTGTTAATTGTAAGATGTATTATAAATGAATTTATAAGAATAGTCAATAAGTAATAGTTTTTAAGTTTAAATGTTATCACTTTTGTATGCTATGCTATTATTCTTACTGTAATTTTCATTATAAGACAGCAAATAGGGAGGGTAAACGAAACGGAAGAGAAAAGCTCTTTCCGTCTGCTTTTTAGCTAATATTAGTTTATAGTTATGCGAGGCGCGCATTTTTCATTTGATTTTCTGGGCTGATATTATTTAGTTTATGCTCTAACAGTACGGAATTGTGGCCAGTGTGCGCCTCCCGAGGAATCGCAGGCGAAGTCAGAGAGAAAAGGCTCGCGTCGCTAATTTTCTCGAAGCGCCGCCAGGAAAGAATAATTTTCTTTCTAATTATTAACTTTGAACAAAAATACAGGAAAACTGAATGCGAAATTTATTCGAAACAATATGTCAGAAGATAGCGAGGAGTGTACTTTTCAATTTGCCGTTTGTCCCATTCCGATATCTCAATTAGTTTCCGAGATATAGGCATTTAAAGTTAAGGCATTTAAATGTCGCGACGTGACCTACATTTTTTCCTAGAATCGGAAAGAATTCGCAGAATCGCGTCTGGCCACTGTCTACGTCTTTTCCTGGAATCGGACGGAATCCGCTGACTCGGCGTGTCTGCGTTTTTTGCTTCGACACCTGCGTGGGAAACTCGTGCGGTAGGTCAGTGACACGTGCGGGGGATACTCAGTGAGGTAGGTCAGTTACGCAAAACATTAGAAATTACCCCTTTCTTTGCACGGCGATATCTCAGGAACCGGAAGTCGTATCGAGTTCAACCAAAAACCATTTTAAAGGGGAAGAAAGCGCGCTTCTAATGAGATAGGAGCGGATAAAAAATAGTTCATATCTTCTGAGTTACAGCGGTTCAAAGTTCGGGTAATTTCAATACCTAAGAACCAAGACTTTCTCTGCTGAAATTATTAATTGCCGATACTATTTGGTGCAATATACGCAGCGATTCTTTTCATCTAACGCTTAGAGAAACAAAACTGATTTCGGCACACCAACTTTGCGTCTACATGCTGCTCGCGGGTTGCATAAAAGTCAATTTCTACACAATCGTGCTGTGTGTGGATTCAGGCGACTCTGGCTATAATTCTGTACCATTATAACATAACATGAAGCTACGCGATTTCTGTCGAATTTGAAGCCATTTTGCTTCTACCACTTATTTAATTATAAGATGTATTATACATTAATTTATAAGAACAGTCAATAAGTAATAGTTTTTAAGTTTAAATGTTATCATTTTTGTATGCTATGCTATAATCGTTATTGTAATTGTTATTATTATTTAATTACAAGATGTATTGTACATTAATTTATAAGAATAGTCAGTAAGTAATAATTTTAAGTTTAAATATTATCACTTTTGTAATTTGTATATTATTGCAATTTTTTCAATAAATCTTCATGAAAGGAATACAACTCGTTTCTTTTTTTAAACTTCTGACCACTCCTGAAAAGCCTACTCCGCTTCCTTACTGATCACAAATAATTTAAGTTAGAGATAAGTGCTGGAAAATGATGTGAAATTGTGGAATCCCCGATAGTATGGAAATTCCCGGAATTTCCTGGAAAATGACGTCAAATTCCAAGAATTAATGAAATGGAATATTCAGCGATTTCGAGCAAGAAGAAGTCTGTAAAATTATGTTTCCTGCTACAAATTGGCGATTTCGAGTAAAGGGGATTCCCTAAAAGCATGCTCTGAGAAATTCTTGGAAATGACGTCACATTCCTGGAATTTGTGAAATGAAAGACCTCCTCGCATATCATGTTCTCCTAATACAAAATCGTGAATTTCGAGCAAAGGGGATTCCGTAAAAGCAGGTTCTGAGAAATTCTTGGAAATGACGTCACGTTCCAAGAATCGGTGAAATGAAAGACCTCCTCGCATATCATGTTCTCCTAATACAAAATCGTGAATTTCGAGCAAAGGGGATTCCGTAAAAGCAGGTTCTGAGAAATTCTTGGAAATGACGTCACATTCCAGGAATTGGTGAAATCGAAGACCTCCTCGCATATCATGTTCTCCTAATACAAATTGGCGATTTCCAGCAAAGGGACTGACCGAAATTCACGATTTTGTAACAGGAGAATATGATATGCGAGGAGGTCTTTCATTTCACCAATTCCTGGAACGTGACGTCATTTCCAAGAATTTCTCAGAACCTGCTTCTTCGGGATCCCTTTTGCTCGAAATTCACGATTTTGTATTAGGAGAACATGATATGCGAGGAGGTCTTTCATTTCACAAATTCCAGGAATGTGACGTCATTTCCAAGAATTTCCCAGAACTTGCTTTTACGGAAACCCAAGTGCTCGAAATCGCCAATTTGTAACAGGAGAACATGATATGCGAGGAGGTATCCGGAGTTCATGATTGATGACGTCACAACCAAAACATTTCCAGGAGCTGCTTTTACAAAATCTCGTGCTCGAAATCGCCAATTTGTATCAGAACGATGCGAGGAAGAATTTATCGAAACATAATTTCACAGAATTGTTCTTAGTCGAAATCGGCAAATATTCTACTTCAGAAATTCTTGTGATTTGATGTCATTTTCCATCATTTATCTCTAACTTAAATTATTAAAGGAGGCGGGTGTTAAAAAACTGAACTCAATTGCATTCGTTTTATAAAGATTTATTGAAAAATTGCAATAATGTACAAATTACAACAATGATAATACTTCAAATTAAAAACTATTACTTATTAGCTATTCTTATAAGTTAATTTACAGTACATCTTAGAATTAAATAATAATGAAAATTAAAATAATAATAACAGCATAATATACAAAAAAGATAACATTTAAACTGAAAAACTATTACTTATTAACTATTCTTATAAATAAATGTACAATAGATCTTATAATTAAATAATAATGAAAATTACAGTAACAATTATAGCATAGCATACAAAAATTACAACATTTAAACTTAAAAACTATTACTTATTGATTATTCTTATAAATAAATGTACAATAGATCTTATAATTAAATAATAATGAAAGTTAAAATAATAAGAATAGCATAATATACAAAAAAGATAACATTTAAACTTAAAAACTATTACTTATTAACTATTCTTATAAATAAATGTACAATAGACCTTATAATTAAATAATAATGAAAATTACAGTAATAATAATAGCATAGCACAGAAAAGTGATAACATTTAAACTGAAAAACTATTACTTATTGACTATTCTTATAAATTCATTTATAATACATCTTACAATTAACACTTATATGAATTTCTAAAGCGAATGTAAATATAATTAATATGAGCATAATTGAATACGACAAATAGCCAAAACTATCGTTCGTAAGTAGGTAGTTGAAGGAACCAGAAGCGCTGCTGGGAAGCTGGAAACGTTGCTCAAAGGAACATCCCCCTGTGCAGACCTGCAACAAACAATTTATTAGTTTATTGCCAACTGGGTGAAAGTATCGGTAGCGTCCACTATCTCTAATCAGTATCTGACTCCAAACAGGGAATAACTTCTATGTTATTATAGTAAAATAGACTTGTATTCTCCCTGCGTCTGAATTTGCTATATTTAATTATTTTATTTCATAATATAGAATAGCATATTCTATGAAATTAATTGAATATCTAATATTTAATATTCCCTAATGAGTAATAAGAGTGATTGGGTAGAAAAATTGAAAAACTTGTAGCTCTGGTTACAATTATTTATTTTCATTGCCGTCTTCGGCAACAATACATGTGATACTTGATATACATATAATGATTCAGTAATGTTCATTAAACACGAAGTACGAAACCTATCTACGCTAAATTCGTCTACGATCGATACCTTTCGCAATAACATCGTCGATACAAATGAAACGTTTGATAATAAATTATCGTAGGTAGGTAAGCGTTTTATATCATTTCTTTTCCTCAATTTCAACATTCACTCCTCTCATTCATCCCGCCCTTCGAGCATCGAACACCTCGCGCGCAATCGTTCGAAGCTCAAAACCTAATCTACCACGTACAAAACGAAATTGTTATTTCCATAATAAAAAAAAAAACAGGAGAAAAGGCTTCGCAAGTAGAAATTTTGTCGTCGCTGCTGTTTAATTCGACCGCTCTCGTTTATTATGATAAATTATAAACCTTTCAGCTGGGAAATGCATCGGTGGAAGGACCGTAAACACGAATTTATCAAACGAATTGCCACACTTGTCTGGCTCAAAGCTTTGTCATCTCTGAACTGTGCTTCTCACCAAGCAATCATTGCAAAGGATGAAACGAATACGATCTATATCACGAATATTACCTCGCATTGTCCGCTATTTATTTTTCGGTGATAATCACAGCCCCACGTTTAATAATAATCGAACGAAGGAACGGCGAAGAAGTTAGCGATGGAACCTACACGACAGTTGAAGATATTAAATAGATTTCTGATCTGGGTCGATTAGATTGATTACGTTATCCCCCAGACTTCGACAGACCCGTCCTTCTCAAGTTACACGTCTGATTGGATTAATCCAGTCTTAAACGTAAGTTCGTCTTTCTCTTCGAAATAGAAGATTTGATAGATTCTGTCGAGTGATGGAGTGAAACAATGATTGATCCACTTCGATTTGCTATTTCATTCACTTATACGAGTGCACTCATCGTGGATTGTCCTGCAAATGCATGCAGCGCACATGTTACTTTTTCACTAACGAATTAAAAAACAAAAAGACAAAGATATGCAAGCTTTGAAAATAAAAGAGGAAAATCTTTCACTTTTGGAGAATTGATACAGCGAATGAAAAATTAGAAAAGTGTGTAAAGTCTTCAAACAATATCATATGAATATATTAATTCGCAATGGGTTCGAAGTGGACACTCATTTATTAAATAAGAAAGAGATTAGTAACTCTTCTTTTTAGTTGCGTTGGAGATAGAGACAACACTATTACGATTACAATTCGTGCACATTTACAGTTGCTTCCCCAATTGACCGTCTAGTGGATATTGAAAATTCGTCAGTCCCGGGAAAAGCGAAGTTAACAGCTACAATATACATATTGAATACTGCATTAATCATATTCGAAATCTATTTTTGCAAACCGTATTTCATTGCGAAACACGCGAGCCTAGAATCGCTGAAAATGCAGTCGTATTCTTTATTTGGCATCGTTCAGTCGCAATAATAAAATGTAGAAAAATCTATATTTTATTTCCTCGCGCTGAGATCACGCACCGTATATAGTTCTTTTTTTAGTATTATATCTTCGGATAAAATCGACGAGAGACCAAACTTGCGAGTCGCGTTTCCGAGGATGTGATGTACTTTTTAATTATCGATTGAGAATCAAATCCGTCGAGATACATTGAGGAGAGATATAGACCTATAAGCTACCGAACGAACTCTATTCAATGATCTAACGATACTCTTTTTCTTGTCTGTTCGACACATTAAATCGCTATAAGCTCATATACATAGAAAATATACCTGAAGAATTTTCGACCGACTTTAGCAAACCTGTTAGAAAGTTTAATGGTATCACGATTGTTTTTTTTTTTAGTGGAAGCTGTTCTACTAAGCGATCGGAAAACTGAAAAAATTGCTAAAGTTAGTGTTTATGGCGCGGTATAATAACTTTATGCTTTATAAAAACAATGGAAAAGTTGTTTCTTTAAGACTTTAAGATATTTTATATGAAGTACGTTCTTATTAAACTCTTATCAATAGATTAATATTAGTGTAATAATAAATTCACTTGTTTCTATGATTTGTTTAAAATGTATAATCCTATTAAGCACCGTTTGGTATTTTATTAATTATGTTACAGGACATTCTTTCAATGATTATTTTAATAATACACACATAGATAAGATTCTAATTAAAATACGTTCTACAGCTATATGATACTTAAATATGTAACACAATGGAATAATATAAATTGTTTCAAAGCGCAGCTCATAGTTTTTGTTTCAATCGTAACAATTTACCGTACCATAAACACTGACCTCGCATCATTTACTACATCATTTATTCATTAAAACTCGTCCTTCTATTCAACCAGAAAAATATCAACGTTCTCAGGAGAATTGGGCATCGCCTAACAATCGAAACATCTTTCAATCGAGCCGAGAGACGTTAAAAAATATACGCGATCCATTATCGAGTGCACGGTTTTATCAGGATAATGCGTTCGCCAGCAGACGTGAAAGTAATTACCCGAAATTATTGTCATCGGTATTTGGCTAGAATTCTTTCAACTAACGTAGGGCAAAAAGATCAGCAGAAGAACGATGATGCATGAACGATAACGGTATCTATACGAATCGCTATAGATCATTAAAAATTGATAAGACTACGATTGTAGATTTTATTGGTTGCATCTAGACGCGATTTCCCCGCGAATCTGTTTTCATTTTTGACAGGTATTCAAACATCCACAAGAATATATTGTAATATCGTGATAATAAAAATTGTGTGGACTTTAAGTATAATTAATGAAAGAAAATGGACAAAATTAGCATACTGTTTATACTCGGATGCATTGTATGCTGTTAAGTTTGTACGATTCAAAGATCGAATAAAAAGGAGACTTTTCTTAAATTCTCTGCAAGTGGAGTAATAATAGATAAAGTACCAATTTTTGTTCGCTAATGTTTCAACCGAGTAATAGAATTTCTTAGTCTTGAATATTCAAAGTACTATGAATCGTATTTTTTTTTGCAGATGCTTCTTACTTTATAGTTAATGCCATTTACAGTACTTCCTCTAGATTTTTCTTGCTTCAAATTAAAACCCGGGGACAATCGAATATCGATCACTGGCAATGTTACACCACAGGCACGAAATAGTCCAACTAACAGCAGTCGTCGTTATTCAGTAGGTACATGTATAATGTTATATGTATATCATATTATATTATATGTATATTATATTAATATTACAATTTGCACTATGTTACTTCGTTCGTTACCGCTAATGTCGGCTTCCCTTTGGTTGTTCAGAGCACAAGAGACGCGTGATTTCGAGTAAAAATGCGTTACATTATTAAGAAGAAGATAGGCACAATCGATGACAACGATGAGCTCCTGGAAAATGTATCCGCGCGCGTTGCTTCGATCAACGTGCGACAGTCATTTGTATTTCTTTTTTCGTATCGTCAATAAAATTGCACTTTAATCAAAACGAACATTTTCTTTCTATTCCACTAACTCCTTATTTTTTCTTTTTAACTAAAAGCATAAACGAAAATGAATCAGTGAAACTTCATTAATCTGATACTTTACGTATGCAGAGAGCCTAAACATTGCCTATGAGACTTTTTCCCTTCAGACAGGTGTCTATGAGCTACTTACTTGAATTGAGGTAGAGTTACAAATGCTAAATTCGAGACGACATGAGTATACAAGGAGACTATGAAACGTTTTCGTGACTCTATAGACATGGAAAAGAAAAGGATCCATCGTTTTCTGGAATCGAATGCCAAGCTTCCGGGATGTGAAACGTCACGACCGTGGATCAGCGTATTATTAATATACCTAACGATATTACCGATACACGTTACACTTATCAAACTGACTCTATACAACGACTAGAATCCCGATGGACTATGTATACTATCACCACTTGTTTACAATGAGAACTCCACCCAGGTCAGGAAACGACGTGGTCGATCCACGACTTGGCGAAACGAAAGCACTGCAGAAGATGGATAATGTGTTGTCACTTCGATCTCAAGAGAAAAATTCAAATCCAGATTTTGTAAAGTCAGGAAGAAAAATGGAATATTTCAGCGTTTTCTGACATCAAATATACAATGTTCTGAATCCTGTCTCTTAATAAATGCATTCAGCTATGAAGAAAAAACAGAAGTGTGATGTGTCAACTGATTTTCGACAAAAATAATTGCCCTGAACAATTTAAGATGACCCCTTTAATTTAAGAAGGAACCCTTCCACTCCAAACATATCTGGCAATGAAATTTCGTGAGTAACTGATTATTAAACGACATCTACGACCCGCTAATTCGATCCGACAATGAGATGAAAAGTGAACGCGCACTTCGAAAAATTCACTCGCTCCCCCTTAGAAAATATTTGTGCCGTTTTATACAAAAGAAAAACTTAAGCTTACCCCGTTCTGCTTTTTTTAAACCGACGATACTCTCTACGTATATGTATGTATACTCTAAACGACCGCGGGTTAAAGTATGATACAGAGTTTGTACAAACGTCCACGTACGCATACAAATACGTGTGTTACAACTAAAATTACAACAACGCCAAAGGTTATTTCCCGCGCGGATACGCGTGTACGTTATTGCGGAACGCGGAGCCGCGTAATTACACTCTAGGAACATCCCGAGGATCCATAAGGATCTCTTCGATCGGAGGCTTGCATTAATCTATCGATCGCTTTCGAACCGGACCGATCCCAAACGCGTTACGCATCGATCATAATATACGGACCGATTCTTCTTTCATTGTTCGACAAAGAAAAGTCTGTTACTTGAATTATTTGATGTTAGCGTTGCTACGGTTTATATTTAAATGAACAATCCGACTTTGCGTCGTCGACGAAAGAACGATCCGTGTCCACCACAGATTTCTGTGGATACTGCCGGTGCGGTACAACATTCTTTGTGCCAACTCTGTATAATACATACTGAATCGATCTTCTATATTATTTATATACTTGTAAGTACGAGAAATGCATGACTGGTCGACGTTTAGCTCGTGCGAACTTATGCCGCTATGTACATACAAACGATTCTCGCCGTGTCGAGTTTTATGCCACACTTAAAATAACTCGGAGACTTTTCGCTTTTCAAGAGCCGCGGTTTTTTAAGCGTTTCCGGACACAGCTTCGTCCTGGTCGATCGAGGAGGAAGCTCGTCCCGCGTCGAAGCTCCGTGATTAGAAATTTGCCGAGGATCACGGATAATATCCATGACTTTTGTTCCTCTGTGCACGAAGAACACTTTAGACAAACTACGAGAGATTGTAGAAAAGAGCGTGTAGCATTTTGCATTAATTAAATACGCAGCAAGATGGATTATTTAATCCTTAAACACATTTCATTAAAATGTACGTTTGTTAAAGAACGATTTTATCGCTTCCGTTTTGTAACTTCATAAACATAATTATAGAGATATCTCTAATTTAATTATGGAGAAGTTTTAGTGATTTAGTATTAACTTCATTGAACGCCTTGAGAGTCGAAAGTAGTACGAAATGCGTTAACTGATCATTTATGCAAAGAGTAACAAGTGTTCTTCGTGCACGAACGCAACAGATGTTAAATTGTACAATCCTGAGAAGTTTCTCCGCAGATTCGCCCAGATCGGGCTTCGTTTCTCCATCAAGACAATCAACTACATCATCAGTGGTTTCAAAGACCGTTATTACAATTACAATCGAAAATTCTTTGTGGCACTTTGAAGGAAGCTTTGTTTCAACAACGTCGTGCCTCTGTCGCTACTCGATTCGGCGAAACCTTCCGATTCAATTAGAAACGCGAGTTCTAAGGATAGAAAAATCGACGCAGCAATTATTCAAAGCTTCATCGAATCGAGCAACTTGAATCGTTCAATTACATTTAACAGAGAGTTCGAGCCACGAGATTTCGGATAGTGAGCCGTGGAGTCTTTGCCACAAAGTACGTCCCTGACCGCCCTGCTGCCGCCCCCAGGTCACCCTCAACGACCATCTCCTGCCCCATCGTTTGACCTATGCTCTTGGTGGTTCCATCAGTCGAAAAGTAATATTGCAGCCACGTGGCATTCTTACGTCAGCGTGCAGAAAGCGATAGCTTGGACGTGAAACGAACAGTCTTAAACGTATTCGCAGTATTTTTTTCTAAGGAAACCATGAAATCTGACTGCTGAAGATATTTATAATGTGCTTGCGGGAAGTTGAAAGCTATGTTCTTGAGGAGAAATCGAATTCTTTCTTTGTTTTGATGTCGATAGAAAATAAAAAAAAAACAGAATACTATTTTAGAAAATAAATGACACAAAATCTTCTTCGATATAAATAACAGAAACTTGAATGCGAAAGATCACGAATGCGTCGACAGATGTAATTTTGTTCAATCAAAATTATAATTCTAATCCACTTGTTCAGACGATTCAACAACTTCCCACTGCAACCAGAGTTTCTCAGATTCCACGTTTCCTGTGCATAGCTGTCGCGTACGTGGTTAAAAGCAAGTCAAAATTCTTTTTATTCAAATGCGTGTTAGTTCGCCGGATACTAATTAAGCGAGACGTTATCCATTTGCTGGGCTATGCAAGACGCGAATTTTAAGAAGCGTGATGGCCCACAGCACGCTGCGTTAACGATAAAACGTATTGCAATAAAGAAAGTGCTGTATGTACTTTAAAGGATTCTTTAAAAATCGAAGTTGGCGAGACAATGTTAAGTGGAAGTTTGTCTCTGAACAGTGAAAGGCATATTTCAATCGAATTATTGTCGTTGCACCAACTTTTCCTTACATGGAAGAACGATCTTTCACTCTATCATGGAATTATTCAGAAATTTCTGAAAGAAGAGACTATGAAGCAACGATTGATTATACAGGATCGCAACTCGTTAACGATAAAACGTGCTGCGTTCAAGTTTCGTCTTGCTGCTTTTATTCCATAAAATTGTTACTTCCTTCATTATCGAAGCAGAGGCAAATTATATGCCAAAGTATCGCACGGTGCTGCGGGTGAAAGGACTCGCTGCCTCGATAAAATGCCTTCAAGCAGCGTAAAGCGACTCTAGCTTAATTATTCCAAGCTGTTTCCGTTCGCATCAAATGTCGATTTTCTTCTGACGCGGCTGCATTATCTTTCCGATTTCATCGTGCGATATAAAAGCATTATCTGCTGTGCTTATTTCGCAATCAATCATCCTCAGGCACTTTGCTTGTTGTTCGACATACATTGCACGATGAAATTGAAAAGGGCAGAAAGGAGATGCACAGAGAAATGGTTCGCTTCGAGTAACTTTGACGTCGGAGTCGATTGCTTAACAAAGCAAAGTTGGGAATTAAACGAACGCGTCGGGTTTATTAATCTTCGAATGGGGAATGCTCGTTCAAATTGAAAATGTGAACTTTGGAAGAAGAATTAATTTGGGCAGAGAAAAATTGCTTTGCATGATGATAAGCCTGGTGTTGTTCTTATCCATTGATTGGTGTTTTTTTTTTTATTACAATGTGACGCGTGCGTTTGGTGCAGAAGCGTAAATTTACCATCAACATCCTTGGCTCCTGTCACGTTTTTGACAGGCGCGCAAAGCGATTTGAATAATCGCCTTTCCGAAAAACGATTTCCACTCCGAGCCGGAAAAGCTCATTAATGTTGAGCAACGCTTAGAAACGTGTACCGTGGCTAATCGCTGGAACAGCAGCTTGTGCTCGAAGCAAGCACGTTTGAGAAACGTACACGTCGCTTTAATCGAATGATCCCTTTGAAGAGCAAGCGAAGATCACCAGATCCGGCGTGCTTGTAAGGAATTACGCGGTCAGCTTAACATCTAAGTACTTCTTATTTAATCAGGATACCAATCGATTGGCCCTGTAGCACCGGTATAGAATAGTTCTTTATTTTATCGATGAAACGTTTCAGCAAAGTTTCACTTGTCTCGCATGGAAGGACATTGGATTGAACGTCCAGTTTGGGTTAATATTTTTTGTGCTCTACGAGGAGATCGTGGTTTAGAGCAAATTGCGTTTCGGAAATTGTGGTTACTTTCAGAGGTATCTTCTCTCGAAGGGATTTCTCGTATTGCTCCGCGATATCGACAGACATTTGTCAAATTAAATAAAAGAAGAATTTGGTGTAAAGGAAAATATTTCTATTATTGTTTAACCCCTTAAGTACTGTACAATATTTCTATGGCTGTATTTAAAAAACAACCCCTTTAAATGGAAACAATAATCCTTTTTCATACCTTCAGGAAGATCTACTGCAAATTTTATTAATACTGTTCTGCAGCCTTTTAACTCGGAAAGCTTGAAAAAGCCTCGAAAAGTTCAACGGCAGCAAAACTGCAAAACCTCACACTTTCCTTCATCTCAGTCGCACTTAAAGGGTTAACAGTTTCTCTTCTCCATACAATTAAGTGCTATAAATATCCAATCATCCTCGCCGTAAAACAAACTACTCGCTAAATAAGTAAAAGATAAAACCAATGTTTATAAATGAACAACATTTAATCCTCTTTCTTTTCATACTTCTACCAAAAGTATTTAAATACCATGTGAACGATTTCTTCCCGCGAAATCCCCTCGAGGAACTTGGATATTTTGTATTCAACGCGCCCCCATGGACCTCTCGAGAGGACCACGGGTGGCAGACGTGTACGTTTCGCTGGGGCAGGCGAGGGTTCTTCCTAGAAAAGTAGAAAGGAGACCCGGGTGCGGCGAGCGTCCCCCTTGGCCCGTCGGGCCATCCCAAACTGTCAGACGGACGGGTCGCTGCCGGGGGCGGAGCCCGTCTTGCTGCCGTCGACACCAGCACCACCACCGTCGCCGTCGGCGCCTGCACCCTCTCCGCCCCTGTACGGCGAGCCGCCGGCCCCG
Source organism: Holcopasites calliopsidis (assembly GCA_023838395.1). Lineage (NCBI taxonomy): Eukaryota > Metazoa > Arthropoda > Insecta > Hymenoptera > Apidae > Holcopasites > Holcopasites calliopsidis. The sequence goes on along the minus strand of JALHAQ010000012.1, from coordinate 4,144,604 downwards.
CGCGCCGACAGACCTCGGAAATCCAGGTTGTACTGAAAAAGAGACCCGAAGAAATGGATTATTAGGTGTACATAGTTTTTATCCTCCTTCGATTCCTCCTGAACAGAGGATGGGGGTGAATTAGGGTGGTCCCGGCTGATACGTCGGACGAGAAATGTTTTGAGAAATTAGTCACTTCTTCCAGTTATGATAAATGGTAATCATTAGTTGAATTTTGCAAGTTTTGAAGTGTGAGAGGTTGTGATACTTTCGAGGTGTTAACTTTGTGCTAAAAATACTAATCTCTGTATAGCTTAAAAGATAATGCTATACTGTTTCTTAAATATTATGTAGGACTGTCAGGTAAAAGCAATCAAACAATTTTAAACTTCTATCTTGATACGGTAATGTTCACCAAAGATAGCATGTTAAAATTATTAAATCTTTTAGCTACGATAATTAACGAATTATTCACATTTTATTAATACAATTTATAATCTTCGTAAAGTATAATTCTTGCTTTTCAATATCGCTTTTGTCTCATATCGCTAGCGTTTCTCGTTTCCAAGATATCGTCATGTCGAGAGAAGTGTCAATGTACGAATAATGGCTGACCTGTTTCACTTGCAGACTCACTCGCGTCTATTTACTATTCACTGACTTATTCCAATTGCGTTAATTATTTTATTTATAATTCAACTACAAAATATTTCCCTCCGACGTATCTATACTTTGATGAACGATTATTCGAATTGTTTCATTCCTAATTAGTCACTCTTTAGTATATTAAAAGGTAAGCGTTATTTATTGCAGCTTCGACGCGTGCATCAGATCTTATATCAATTTGAAAAATAAATAAATAAAATACTTTGTTACGAAACAGTGCAGTTTGCCCATTCCTGTAAAAACAGTTGAAAATTGTTAAACTATTAGATAAACTATTGTGAAAAAAATTAATTAGCAATTCCTCTTCGCACCCTGGGTTATGTTGAATGTTACCTTGTTAACCGGAGCAAAGCTGTTCATATTGAACTGCAAAAATGCCTGAAAAGATACAGTAAGAAGAAAAAAGACCCAAGCCAACTTATTATTATTAGAGCAGTACAGGGAAGACTACGCGAAAAATATGAAAAAGAAGCCTCGATTGAAATGAATAAGATTCGTCTCTCGTTCGCCAATGATTCAACGCGATCAAACTCGGTACAGAAAGGTATTTACAATTCTTTTTGCCTAATCCCCGTTATGACAAAATTTCATATAAACTGATGGCAAATAATTCCACAGGAATCGCGAGCAGTATATTTTGATCTTTATATTTCCGTGTAAAATATAATCCTTCGGTTCTACAGGATTGATTTTAATGCTAAAATACAAATGTCGATAAACGAAATAGTATTTATACGCAAAAGGGTTGTACGTAAAAGAATCACCAGCGCCCGAGCGAAGGAACGAACACGAAATGAACAGCACGAAAAGCCATAATTTAATTAACTAAAAAGGAAACAGGTGGAAACTAAAGTCGAACCTGTGCAACAGAAAGAACAGCGCATCGGCGAGGGCGCGTGCCAGCGCGCTAGAACACATGCGACCTTCGCGGTGCAACGAAAGTCTGTGTTATCTCGGCAGAGTGGCGTGTCTTAGGTGCTGCAGCTGTGCCTGGTGCAGCTGCAGCTGCAGCAATTGTAGATTCTGCAGGCAATACGGTGCCTGTGGTCCGCAACCGGAAGTGGTGGTTGGTGTCGAGTAAGGGAGGACCGAGGGATGAACGAAGGACGCGGAATTACGTGAACTGCTGTTGGTGGACGTGGTGCTAGGTAGGCTGTTGTAATTGAAGGGTGGCAAGTTTAGACTGGGACCTCTTATAATGCTGTGCAACTGGGCCGAGGTCAAAGGATGGGGTTGAACGTAGGGACTGGTGGATGGTAGCAATTGGGGACTGATCGGGTACAAGCAATCCTCTTCGGACAGGCCAGGCACCGTCGTTGGACTGAGCTCCACGTACTGCGGCATCGTGATATTGTGCTATTCGATGGTGTACACATGGAAGGATATGTTTTAACCCTTTAGGAACTGTGCTTTGTGTGAAGACCTGCGGTGGCTAGGCTGTGCGAATACTTGCGTACGTCTTTGCAAGTGTTTCATTGATTGCCATTAACCCTTTCGTGATGGTTGGGTTGAAGGAAAAACATGATTCCAATGGCAAGTGCTCCGGGTAATTGTGCAAGAAAAGATTGTGCCAGTCATGAAAGGTTTGCCGGTCAAGGGAATTCGTTTTCAACTTTATATTTCATTCATTAAAGTGAATGTTAAAAATATTGAACACAAATATTCGCACAGGAATAACCACTCCACGATTCAAGAATATTAAATACAGCTACACGTTTGTGGAAACATGGAAACACATCTTCTTCTAACACGAAACTAACTACAATCAAAATTACCGTTCAGTCCTTCCTCTGATATTAAATCAGCAAATTCTTTAACAAAAAACACATACCCTAGTAGCTTAATATGAAATTGAATGCCATTAAAACTGGCTGATCAAAACGTGAAAAAACAGCAAGGACTGAACGCTCCTTCTCGAGCGGCAACAAGGAAATAAAAGTGAAAAATACTAAACAAAAGACAAAACTGTTGAATAAAATAGTAATTCATTCAGAGTTGGATTATTACCTTTGTGGCGCAGACGAAGCACGTGGTGACCACTTTCGAAATCACGTTCATCAGATTCTTCGTCTCCTGTATCACGTTATCTACTTTGGTGAACGTGGCGGCTTTTCCTACGGTCGGATTCTTCACGGTGAATTGCAGCTGCTGAACATAGGTTGGTACACGGTCCAGATTCTCCAAGAGATCTTTCTTGTGCGGGCCCCCTGGTACCTGTACCCATGCAACATCGTATACAAACTTATATTTCAATCCTGGTCGCAAGGCAAACGTGCCCGTGAATCGTCTTCAACGATCGTGGCAAATACTTTCATGTAGTTTGGAAGAATTTCTAACTTAAAGTCACTTGTGATTAAGATTGACCATGATAAAAAAAGGCTTCCTCAATTAATTTATAAACCTTGCTTTATATAATGGAAATTCTGTAACTGTTTGAAGAATCCACGTATGCCAAAGTTCCTTTTATGTTAAAAATTAGAGCAACTTCTGAATAAGACCTTTTTTTCAATTGCAATTTAAATATAATGAGTATTCTTCTCACTTTTATTTCATAACTATTGAAATGTAGTATTCAGCAACAAATATATGTATCTCTTTTGTTTCTAAAAAGATCGTTGTAGACCACTGGCCAAGTTTGCCCTGCGATATCTTTGTTACTTGTACGTGGCATAATTCGAATAACTCTTTAAAGCAATGAGTCTATTCTTTATTAATCGACTAGTAATAAATATTTTTAAAATACGAATATCATGGATACGTAGACGAATTGCATCTAGTAAGTTAACAAAAGTATCTTCTATCCGTCCTAATAGAACACAATGCAAAAGTTCGAACGGAAGGTGTTACTTGTTAGAGAAGAAATATTAGAGAGTGACTGTGTGAATGACAGTGAAATAGTACAGACCTTGTTGTTTTTGTTAGCTTCCCGATTTACATAAACCATACTTTACATGTTAACTAATATCAACGTTTCTTATATCGCGGCAGCTAAGATGAACGAAAGAAAAACAATTCCTAAGAGTAATAAAAATAAGGAAAACCATTTTCTAAACTTTCAATTGCGATACTAACTCACCACAGATATATAATTGAATTTTTTTAAATCGAAGCTATTCAATATTATTAATTATAACTGTGAAAAGTGATAAGACTAAAGATACTTCTTGCGCTAGACAAATTTAGAAATATTTCACTTTCAGTGCGTACTAAGAAATGATGAACAATTCTGTACTTCGATAAAGTATTGTTCAGTAATGTTTCAGCTTAGCTGCCATGGGAGAACAAGATTTCGAAAAATGCAATCGGAAGCTGACAAAAACTGAGACATAATAGTCATGCCCCAGATAGTGGAAGGAGGGGGACCACAATGCACATAGACGTCGTCCACAGACGGAAGCATTCCCGTAGCATCTAAAACACACCTTACTAATCGTACACAAAAAAAGTTGTAAATGTACGTATACAAAATAGATTTACCAACCAAAAGAATGATCATAGTTGGTTGAATGCTGTGAACGATTCAATATGGTTTGCCTGACTTTTAATTAAAACGATAGCCACGTTTCTGCGTGGCTTTTGTGACCAATGCTCTATATATTTAAATATTTTTTAAGAGTAAACGCGTAATGCACTGTTTTTTTAATGCCAGGATTCGAATATTAAAGTCAAAGAAAACTCGAATCAAATTTTGCTCAGAAGAAACTTGATACAAAAAGGATATTTCCGATATGCATCGGTAAAATAAACATTTATAAATAAATTATTTTCGTGTCAACGGATCGATTATTTATTTTCTTAGACGACAAAGGTCTTTAATGCTCATTTTAATCGATCGTTTGCTCATCGAAACTTCTAATGCCAATGGTTTTGTGCCATTATAATGTAACATCGTTTTTGTTATCGCAATGTGCTTTCTCTTGCGGCGAAGATGGGAAAGAAAGAATGAAGTATACAATAATTACACTACGTCATTCAAAAGGGGACGATCGTTCAGGATGGTTCATACCAGGGGGTGACGATCTTGCATAGCACAGTTACGTTGCGCATATGTAACAATAAAAAGGAAAAAGAAGGGCGTGTAACGATGGTAAATTGAAACGGCAACACTCAAGAGAACAGCAACTGGTTAAAAGTGAGTTCGCAGAAAAAACGCAGCGATAGAATGCAATAAGAGAACGATCTGTATGTACAAGGCGAACGGTGATCTCTATTAGCCCAACAAGGGTCTAAAGTAAAGAGAGAAAGAGTTACCTGGATGGAGGCATTCAAAGAGCGAGGGTCAAAAAAGGGGTTTCATAATACAAGAATATATATTACAAGGTTGGCGTTCTTTTTTTTTTTGCTGTCGATTTCTTTCGCAAAAAAAGAGTATATAGAGAGATATCAAAATGGTTTCGGGTAACTATTTTAATATATACATATATGTATATATGTATATATATATGTATATTTGGCCTAGCTAGGAGGGTCGAAAGGGCGGCAAACGTGTTAATTCGAACATGTCTAATGCTAATAACTCGCGCCTGAACTACCTCGAACTTCAAACGCCAGAGTAATATATCTCATTCAAGAGATAAGAGTAGTAAACTTGGCATTTTAGGTTTCATCCACTAAACGCTTGTGTTCGACCCGTAGCGCAGGCGTAGCGATTACGTAAAGAACGAAACTCAATCAGCGAAATCGAATGAAAAGTATCTCCAATATAGCAAGGATCAAAAAACTCGGAGTCAAGTCCAGTTAAGAATCCGTAATAATAAACAATGGTAAGAAGAGTAATGATGTTATAAAACAAGGGCGATGTACGCGTATACGTGTACGTACATATTATGTACATGTCAGGTACGTATACACGTATATACATAGCATCTCAACGTCAGTCCAATTAAAAAAATATGTGTAATTACTTTGGCGCTCAAACTCTACCCTGCCTCAGTAACTGATTGCGTACCTGATAGCTGAATTGTCTCACAACCTTGTACAATCTGTTCGCCTCCTCGGCGAAATACTCAGCTTGGGTGAACAGATCTTGGGTCGTTTTCAGCGCACCTTCGCCCCTGGTGAACTGGTACATCGAGAACGCCATCGAGGACATGTTCTTCGCGCGTTTCACGATGTCGTTGTTCTCCTCCAGGGCGCTTCCGCTCTCTTGCCATTTCTCTGTCTCCGCGTCCATCTCGGATGTGATCAGCTTCATCTCGAGACCGGCCTTGGCGATCTTCGCCTGCTCCTCGCTGTCCAATTTCACCGGTTTCAACGGCTTGCTCGTTGTACCGTGTTTCTGGAACAGTGAAACATTTGCTTCGTCAGAGCGGTGGAAGCTACATTTGCAGAACAAGCTGATTAATGTTAATTGAGGTCATTGATCAGTTGGGTAACAATAATTGAAGAATCTGGTGCGTTGTGGTACTGGATATATGTATATAGTGAACAGAAATGTCGATTTAAAGCAAATGAATGTAGAACATCGTAGAGTTTGATTATTTCACTCTCAATATAGTCCTAGTGCTGTTATCTTTGAAATGGAATGCGTTAACTTACTCCTGGCCGTGGCAGGGACATGTAGACCTGCTTCTCCGGTCGATTTTGGTTTAATTCCAGCACATCCTTCGCCACCGTGGTCACGTCAGTCATGAGCCACTGCCACATGTCGGCGAACACTATAATGCGCGGGAAATGTGTTACTCTATTTATAAATGAGATAACGTGTAATTATATTCAAGTAAAAATATATATACAAAGTAAATGCAAGTATAAGTGGTACACAAATTATTTAATTTGGTGGCAAGGGAGAAGATTGATAAGTTAAACGATAATTTACCTTCTAGATTTTCCTTAGCGATTTTACTGGTCGGATGTCTCGCTAAAGTGTACGCCGCAGTCACCACTTGGGGCCCGTATATTCTCAAGTTGATCTCCGTAAACTTGGCCGAAACTTGCAACGATTCCGAGAGCGCAACGTGTCTCAGCATTTTGCACACCTGCGAATGTATTAAGAAGAACACGAATTAATTACCCACAATGGTTGCACAGAATGATCAAAAACTGTTTTCAGAAGGAAATTAGTGTTTTAGAATTGTTTAAATCTGTATTGTTCACAAAATTTGTAAGCGCTACTTAAATTTCTGCTGACTGATTCCATGCTAAAGGAGGAAATATTTTCTTCAGACGGAAACGATTTTATATCTCTTCTATATTTCAGTTAAAAGAATTAATTTTATGTTAGGCCAGATTACTTACTTCTAGAATATGTTCAATGTACTCGCGGAATTTCTCGTTGCTCTCTTGCAGAAGATATCTGTCGTTGGCCAAAGCGACGTTCCTGATCGTCGACACGAGTTCCTGGCCCGCTTTGGTTACCTGTCCAAGATCGGCCGCCTGTTCCATCGTGGTCGTGCACAGCTGTTGGCGAAGATCTCGGGTGGTGCGCAGCATCCCCAAGACAGCTTGTTCCATTTCGGAACTTGGAGAACCTCCACCACCTTCGTAGTTCTGACACGAGATAATGATAACTGTTCCACGATTCAATTATTTATCCAATTATAAAAAGTGGTCGTAATTAAAATTAGATTGTCCTCAGTTTTACTTGCACAAAAAAACACATCTCATTTAAAAAATACGGTAAGCAAGTTCTATCTTTAGCGATGCGGATGAAAACAGAGATTTTCTCTGTGAGTGTAATAGTTTACACGCATACATGTCATTTAGTATTTCTTTAAATCGTTATAAAATGAGAAAAGCTTCTCTTTAAATAAATTTGTGTTAACGAAGATTTAAATTCAGAAGAATTATTCTTACCATACTGTTGCCGATTCGAAGTAGCGTGTTAAGCTCCAGTTGTGCCCGATCGCAGAGTAAAAGGATGTTCTCCCTGTGCTCGTGGCTCGTGTACGCACTGTCAGTGAAGTCCTGCGTTCTCTCGATCACAGTGTCCAATGCAGCCGTGAGCGTCTCTCGACATCCAGGCCCTAGGAGAGTCATCCTCGTGGTCTCCACGAGTCTCTCAAAGTGTTTCAACGCTGAGAAAGCTGTGCTGCTGTCCCAATCCTCCTGCTGTGGACTCTGAAATTAATTAAACAAATAATAAATTAATTAAACGAAATATAATCCCATTCTCTTTAATATTTAATTACTGTCGGATAGAAAATTTTCTTGCGAATTTTAATAAACGTGGGCTGCTAAATAAAATAACTTTTTCTTTAGAAATACAATATACTCTCAATGGAACAAATAAAAAAAATCTCTGACTGTACACTAGTGTGCTAAAAATATTCCTCCTTAAAGATTAACAATTGGCAAGACGGCGACGGTGTTAATTTTGAGACCTGCATTCTAATTATTAACAACGTCCACAGTGTTCGTACATTGTTCGCGTTCGTTCGTTACAACATTCCTTTTAGAGTGGAAAAAAACACTTCAAGCTTAATTATGCATATAATAAACGCTGCGTTTATACAGGAGCATGACCCAGTATGCATCCAGCTATCGTGCGAAGCTTTAACGGCACGTCGTAACTAAATATATACTCTTGCCCTAAGGTCAGCATAGACACTCATAGTTTGAACCGGTTGCAGTTCATCGAGTATACATAGAGTGTATTCGACTATAAACCACTCTTATGGCCGGCGATTAACTGCACGTTTTTGCAGATAGCAATTACTCGCACGAGATCCTTGAACGTGACCGAGCACCTCGGCCAGCATTTCCCTACAACGCTTCCCGGATTATCATCGGTCAATCTGCGCCTTATAAATTTTTCACTGGCACTCCAGACTTTGATCAACCTTGCACTAAAACGTCCTTCGTTGATACAATGCATCTTCTTTAGCAGAAAATCAAATATAATATATTAAACGTTGAACGAAGGGAAATTGTAATAAATTTGACAAAGATGCGATTGTTGTATGAACAAACAAATAGTGCCTTTAATGTTTCTAAATAACTTCAATTAATACGTGTACTTCGTTTAAAATTATTTCTATTGGTTTCCTCTGTTAATTGTAGATGTAAAACAGTAAAACGTAATGTAACATTATTTTTAGAAATTCAACGAAAAAGAATTAGAATAAACTTGACAAAGATGTAATTGCTGAATGAATAAATAAATAGTACTTCGAAATGTTTATAAGTAATTCATAAGTGTGCTCCATTTAAAATTAATTGCACTGATTAACTTTATTTCATTTAATCTTGACCTCTGTCCCTTAATTATTTTATTCATTAAATTGAAGAAGTATAACAAATGTATTATGCTTTATGGAATCGCGGAGAGATAATAAGAATCACGTTTATTTGATTCATAGCACGATAATATTTTAAACGAAGCAGTATTTGATTGAAACAAATGTCCATTGTTTAATTCGCAGATACAATGGGGTGAAGATTTGGCCAGTCTCCCGGTTTCTATCTGGCAGGAAATTTAAACGCTGCCGGCGCATTAATGCACCGGCTGCAATTTGGCACGTGCCGAAGAATGCACCGCAACGTTTATGACATCCATTTCGGCGTCGCTCGCTATGCAACGCTCTTATCCGTGGTACGATATCAATTCGCATTGCTGTCAATACAAAGCGTCCATTCCGTGCCGAGATGTTTCTTAAATTTCGAAAATGCCTCAGATACTCGTACACGAACGTGTACATACGTATATCTATTTCGATGTTAATGGACGACGTTTATATAAACACTGAATTATGTATGAGATTATACAGTAGCATGGGAATACTTGCAAAAAGAAAACGTTTTAATAGTAGTGAAGCACAGAAGGTTGTCAGTAATGATTATTTCTGTTGTAATTAATTTATCTATTAGTTTTTTAAAAATAACAATTAATTGGGTTGATATGTACATAATAATTTTGATTAGAATGCCTCTGATATTTGGTATTTGTATAAAATTGGAATAAAAATGGTCGAAAGGTTGGTAGTTGCCGTTTTAAGCCTATCGTGTCGAGGGAACGTGTTATGCCTGACCATGCGTTGATCTCTACTACTTGCTTCGAGCAGCAGGCAATACCAGCCAAACTGTATTTGCTTTCTCTCCTTCAATTTTATAAATAACTAATATCCAATCCTTTGATAATCTCTCACCATCTGTCAACTTAAAATTAACATTGCATCCTTTAATAATAACTTTCTGTGTTTCAATAAATTTAAGTTTAAAAAGGCCAATTTTTCCAACCTCGCACAACTTCTTAAATTCTCGTTTTACAATCGATGATAAATTTTAATACGTTCGGCGAGCACAAGAATTATTACATTGTTTTCGTGGAGCATCTTCCAAGACAGCGAAGGTCACCAAAATCTTACTGCACCGCGGGCTATGGGCTAAACATGAGTCAGAATTTGGCGAACGAAAGCTGTTTGGACTTACTCCAGCTTTCCAAATGTATTTCATTGCAAACGCTACATCTCTGTGTCGTCGCGTGTCGTTCTGCGAAACGTATATGTATGTTTGTGGGTGATAATATTCATCATCCTGCGGCGCCGAAATGTCATGAATATTCACTTCCGACGCTAAAAACTTCCGTCTAGACCGCCATTCGTACGTATTATCATTTCTCGTAGTCTCTACAGTTTCATTAGAATATGCAGCAAAACTCAATCTCAAGATTCGTCATTGAATTTCGAAGGTGAACATGAATTTTTCAGCTTTAAGATTCTTTACATTCCAAACGAATACACTATACATCATTGTATTAAACATTAATTTTATGCAATCAACTATCGCATATAATTAGCCAACTTCCATTGTCTTTTTTTTTTGTAAATTTTTCTTTCAAACAAATTGATAGCATTCGTTGTTGCAATTTTACATACCTGGGAGTTCGAGTAAGACTGGGATTCGCTGCAGTCGAGTACCCCGTCTTTGACCACGTAGTGTATCAAATCCATGGCTCGTCTCATCTGACAGAAAACGGTGTCTCTGTTCTCTCTAGCGGATGGACACTCCGGATGCCTCAAGCAGGTTTTGCTGGACGTGAGCAGCATCATAGTACTCCTCTCCAGAACTTGGCGAGCCGCAGCCATCTGTGCCCTACGTCTCTCGTCTTTCAAATCATTCTGCAATTTCGCAATTTTATTCAATTACTCAATGGATCGATAATTGTCATGATATTGTAATGAAGCGTGACCATTCGCTGATCTCATCTATTTGTGGCAAATAGCGAAAAGATAATTAACAAGCAAATTTTTGGAATCGCTTTCCTAGTTTTGCGAATATGTAATCATTGGTCAATCTTCCACCAATTTGAAATTAATATTGATAACATTGAATAATAATAATTTGACGGATTCGCAATATTGAAGACTCGTTCTACAGAATCGTAAAATTTATTTTTCTTTGAAAGAAGCATTGTATAATCGTCACAATTTCTACAGAAAATATTCTTACTTGGCGATCACCGGTCAAGTGTGCCAATTCCACCATTTCCGCCCCGAATTGACTGAAAGCCTTCACGAACTCGGTGAAGTTCGAGACGCTTTCGAGGCGACCCAGGCTACGAGCGACCTTCTTCTTCGCGAGAAGAAGCTGTTTCACCACGACGATGTCAGCCAGGAGGAGAACCTTGGTTACAGAACCGAGGAGGCATCTTGCAGCTCTGACGACGGAGCCTCGGTCTGCCAAGCTGTCCTCCGTCGCGCATTCGCATAACTTTTCGATTGCCGAGCCTGGAACAAAAAAATTATACATTTTCGCATAACAAATATACCTGTATAAAATCTATCTTTCAATTTTCGGAGTACTTGGATTAATTGAAATATTAATCTTTTTATTTAAACACCGGCTACTTTAATTTCCTCAAGCTGGATCGTAATGTAATTAAAATATTTACAACAAAATGTTCGACGAAAGCGGGTCAAATGTCAAACTTGCGAGAGTCACGCTTGCATATCCTTCGTATTATACGCGGAATGTCCCATGCAAATCGATCTCTCCAGCACGCAGACATCATCGTGCCACGAGACAATCGGATTTCCTTTCATCCCGCGGAATGAATATTTATCATCTTATGAAACGCGTTCAACGCGTGACGAGGAGTACCGATTGCATTTGCTGTGCCCGCTCTTCGCCCGACAGACAAGCCAGAACGACAGCTCCGTAATTAAGAACTTGAATTTCACCTACCGACCCGTGCATTTCTCAATCTATCATATTCACGATCTCAGAAAATCTGATTTTACTCCAGAATGAATTTTATTTTATACATTAATCGTCGCAGAATATTGTTCGAAATAGAAATATTAGTTTCTAAAGACTGTGCTTTTTTTTTTAATGAATAAAGTTAGTAAAGTTTGACGTGGACGTCGAAGCTCAGCGCTGGTTGCATTGCTTGTCCGCGAGTGTTCATGCCCAGTCAATGCCAGCGAATAAAGTTGCCAGAGATATCTTGGTTCCATTGAAACAAACAGGAAGACATCCCACATGACACATGAAACTTTTATGACATATAAAATTTCTAATAGAATCCACAGATAGTGTTTTGCATGACAGATTTGCCATTTTATTTTTTTACTACGCTGAATACCGTATTATTGCTATTTCAAAGTATTTTCCATCTTTACACGAACATTGATAATATAACAGAAATTTTGCACGCGCTATAAATTTTAATAATATAAAAATCCGTGTCAGCACAGTTTTGCTCGAGCAGAGATTCGTATCTCGATTTTCACAAAATCTAGTGGATCGATTAATAGATGTGTAAAAAGATCAATGGGATTAATAACGACGAGAATGTTTAACGAAGCGTTAGCAGATAGCGTTTTTTTATTCGATTATTCAGCCGAACCCGACGGATAAGAAGTAAATGAAGTAGAAAGGGAGATAGGATGTTCGATTTATCTGGATCATCTTATCAGTGTTCCTTTGCTTCTGCCATTTACGATAATTTTAGAATGAATTTTCTAAAGCTCTAACGCTGGCCTTTAAAAGTTTTCAAACAAGCATTCAATAGAATTACAAATAATCCCAATACTAGTTAATAATTCTATATTAACAAATATAATCTGACAAGCAATTACAAAGGGAAATCAATTTCACAGATGACAGCTTTGCAATCGACACATTGCCACGTTCAAAATATCCCAAAACGAAAATATCGTAAGGTATAATGAAAAATATTAACGAATAATTCAATTAACAGGAACAAATCAATAATGCCTCACATTTCTCATTACTCTCTGCCCCCCTCGTTCCATATTCATCGATTCTCGTTTAGTGGGACGTATGCACACGCTGTTCAAATATTATTCGATAAATTCGCCGATTCTACTCGCAGTCTGATAGTAACCTAGATGACTTCGGGTAACGTAATCAGTTCAGCTGCCTTGATAACGAAACCTTACGATGCTTTATGCAGATCGAGTATCAAGTACGCGATGCAATCCCCCTTGACCCAATTGAACAATCGCACAAGTGTATTGCTCTGTCCTGATTTGATATCGTCTGAACTGTTTTTCTCCGTCTGTATGTCTCGCTAATGAGCGTATCCGTTTGTCGAAAGTGAAAGCTCACGTGTTACTAAAGTGCCTGTATATGCGAGCACCGTTTTTATCAATATTAATTTCACGTCTGTTTTCATTAAAAATTAGGATGAAACTTAATCAAGAAATTGAATGCAATTTTTATATTGAAATTTTCTGAATAGTAATTAAAGTAATTACTATGATTAAAGATACTCTAAAATATTCTAATTTAAAGTGTTTTATTCCAAAATATTCTGATGCCAAATATTTGTTAAATGTTCTAAAACATTTTCAGTTTTATTCTACGGGAATATTGGGTGGCATTTATCGAACACAGAGACATGTATAGTTATTTGTAATGTATCCGCGTAAATAGAGATACGTTGAAAGTGCTCGCCCTCGTCATTTCCCCGACGAAAAGCTTTCAATATTGACAAGGGAGCAGGAAAATGTTCCCGCGCGCCGGAATATTTCAAACGAAAAGGTTTGCGCAAATGTACCTCTAAAGCCAGCTACTATTTCCCTCGATATCGACGTTTGTACCTCGACAGGATCGCAAGATTAATCGAGGGGAATGGAGATCAAGAGGAACAACCCTCCAGTGGTTAATTAATACGTTATCGAAAGGGAAAATTGCGGTGAAGTGGTGTGCGAACGGAAGCAATTCAAACATTTCCTCCTTTTCATAAATGATGGGCGCAGAAATGGAATTGCAACGAAATCCTGGAAACCGTTTTGTACTTAATCCTGAATAAAAATACAACCGTTCGTATTTGACCAATTCAACCCCATTTGCCAAATTCGACACTGTCCTTTATAAATCCAAGTAATTGTAAATTATTCGTCGTTATTGCAGCGGCAAATAAACAGAGGAGTTGGTTCGGCCGCCAGTTTCTCATGTAAATTCGAGAGCAGGGGATTACAGATATCGCGGAAGCGTAATATAGGCGCATTGCGTATAACCCAGTTCACCGATTGGTAGTTTGTTACCCTTGATCCCTTGCCATGACAATGGTCATAGGTAAATCGAATAAAATACAAGCTCCACTTCTAGAGATCGTCAGCAATAAAGTGTCATATGTCAATTATTAAACTACGACATTGATTGACATCTAAATTAAATAAAAATTGAACTGCTACGTTTCTCAATGAAATTATAAAAAAAATAATTATTAAGTTATATTTGGAAAGATCTCGATTCTGAATACATCGTTGGATACCCCATTTCCAGTTAAAAATGTTCTACTGTTTTCCAATTTATCAGTCTCGTAATACATTTTCAGTTGTGCTATAATGAATACTAATAAATTTAATAACTGAATACGAAGAATAAATCCTCCCGACCGACGCAATAATTAAAGGCGCCTGTAAAATAAATTGCTCGACGCGAATTATTATTGTGCACGAGTTCATTTGAAAATATTCTGCCACGTGAAATGTTCCACATGGTGTTAACAAATATTCTTTCAAGCTTACGTCCCCTGACGCATCCCCTTGTTCAGTCGTAGATCCATTATAAATATGTATGTATGTGCCTGGAATATCAGCACGGAGCAATGCCGATATTCTGGATCGATTGAAATACGCTAACATCCCTTCCGGCTGTCTGATTAATCCTCCGGGAATATGCGTCACATGCGTCGCAATGTGAGATGCACTACCAATCGAACACACAGCGAACACGTGGCGTCGATATTAAATGATCCAGATTCCCCAAGATTCATCTTGCATTCGAAATGAATTGAATGTGTAAAGACGTGCAATTGCAGTTGCAGCCATTTCATTTTCCATTCGCCACCATTATGCGATATTCTTTTTGATATAGATAAACTTTTCAGGAGATTTATTAATAAAATTCTACGAGGTAATAGTTCTTCAATCTGAATTTATCGAATCATTAAAGTGAAAGCATTTATAAAATAAAGGCACAGAAACACGGAAAAAGAAGTCATTAAAAATGAACTTCCCAGGAGATTTATTCTAAAATTGTCCGAAGTAATAAATTTTCAATCTGAACTTATCGAATCGTGAAATAAAAGGTATAAATCCGATGCAGTCTAAGCGCAATGCTTATCTATCCGAAGTATACTTAAGTGTCGCGGCTCATTAAAATTTTCTCTGATCAATGAGAATCAAATATTTCAAGTTGTAATCGATGAGGAGAGTAATTTCTATTGAACCATTTCTCACACAAATAAGATTTCATTTTTGTTTTAACTAATAAACACAAATTAAAATCCTATGCAACCTGAGCTTCGATTGAAGTTCAATTGAAGCTTGGATCGAAGTTCACTTTGGATAAAAATTAAAAACAAAAATTGTCAAAGGATTGACTGCCAAAACAATGCACTCGGCCTGGTTCTCTTCGCTCGGGGGGTTGATAAATGTTTTGCACGTTGACTTGACCCGATCTTAAAGGGTATTTGGGATAAAAATAGCAGAGTGCCGTCTATCGTAAGGGTACACAGACTGGGGAAGAAGTTACCGTTCGCCGTTGATCGATGCGGTTATTAGTGGACGACGACACACGGCAGCTGTTTTCTTTAGGCGAAAGGTAAAATTGGAACTTCCAAATATGTACATTACATACGTGTCATACTTTTCGACACTTGTCAGTTGTTCTTCGAATATTATTCTTCAAACAAAAAGAAAAACGAGGTGCAAATACATTCTTAAAAATTGGTAAAATTGTTTCAAAACTGTTTGCTGGCATTTTGCTCGATTCAAAATGCAAAACACATAGACAAACAATTCATCAAATCAATTCATACAAAATAAACGATACATCGTCAAAAGCCAAGACTTTTGTGTTTCAATCGATAAATTCTATCACAGTGCGCCCTGCTCATCCTTGATCCCTCGAAGCACCCTTGTGGCAATATAGTTTAAGGAAAGCTGCCGAGATCGGAGAGGAACTGAAAGATTCGGATGGTTAACTCCGAATCCGGTATTCCACGAACGATATCAAAAGCGAATCGATCAAAGGTTCCGAAGGCAAAGGCGGTCTCCGGTTCCTTTGTCTCCTAACGAGACTAGGAAGGATTACAAGATAGCTGCTTTATCACGAAACTTATGCACACTGTTCCACGACGATATATCGCTTGGCATCCCGCCACTTTCTCGAGCCGTGTTGCTCGCTCTGCCTTACTTGCACTCCACTCTTCCCGGCCCGTCTTTGTCCGCAAAAGCACTTCGAGCCCGCGAAACATTTGAAACGGCTCTGTTCCATGGGCAAAAACTACAAGTGGAGGTCAAACCGTCTTGATGCACGTTTGCACGCCCATCTCCCGCTTACCCGGATAGCGTAATTCAATTCCAAACCGGTTCAAAGTGGAATGCTTAATATAGACACTTGGTCGTCTTTATCTTGATATAATCACATTTACCCGTTCATAGAATATCATTATCGATTACCGGGAATATTGTATCGATTATCGGCTTTTCGTAGACGGTTCACTTATTTAAATTCCCCATCCAGAAATGTGTTCAAACTTTTCCATTCCTCTTTACCTCCATGCACTTTATCAATTTAACTATCACCCTCCACCTCTCAACCTCTGACCTCGTACTACATTTCCCCGCGTTACTCGTTTCTTGATATCATCTGCTCATTGTGTGCTTGATAGATACACAGGATTAATAGTCAGCAAGCACCGCATGCAAACATTTGTCTATTAAAGTTTCAAAAGGTGGTCGTAAATTGTGTACAAACTTAAGTTCCCATTCTCTGTCAGCCCTTAGCCCGTGCAAGAACGATAAAAATCCATGAAGAATTTTCGTCTGCTCGAGATAAATATTGAAATCAATGCAAATGTTTGAATTAAGATTGCATAATATTTGAGATTAAGAAACACTTGAACAGTATAGCCTGAATTCAAGATTCTCATTTAGAAATCCTCATTATTTACAGTCGATCTCAAAAGTATTTGGCCATATTAGGTATTTAAAGAATTTTACATAAGATGATACATTCATGAAAAGGAAAATAAATATTAATCCATTTTTAACACCGACGAGAAGTATATCTTAATATGATTCATTCTTGAAATATATTAATATATTAATATTAAGCTCTTCAATTTGTATGAAGCGTGGCCTGATACTTTTTTAACCAATTGCATGTAATTCTCATGCATCAATAGACCGATTGTTTGTAATCCTCGTCACGAAAACACTTTACCCAAAATAATTCAATTCCATTATTATGCAATACGCAGTAGAAGGACCAAGGGGTGTTGGAATACGAAATTACGTACAATTCCTGTTCAACAGAATTGCATAATCAGCTTGCAACGACTATGCAGAGCAAAAGAAACAAAAGCACCCTGGCTTTAAGTCTTCAATTTATCGACGATTATTTCGTTCCGCTTCCAATTTCATTTATCTAGGGCACGGGGAATTCGGTTAGCTCCGTATAAAAGTTATTCTTCTGACTGTCCTAGCTCGTGATATCGTCCGTAAATACAGTTCGCGCGTGTAAGGGGTGGCCAGCGTGACTCCGTTCAGATTTATCGCGAAATTTCGCGACTGTGTACCGTAAATTACCGCCCGCCACGGACGCAATCATTCTTGCGGATGGGATCGCCGCAATTTCCTGCGGATCCAGATTCGCCCTCATTCGTATTGGAGCCCCAATTAACGATTAATCGTGACCTAATTGCAATTGCGATTTTTATTACACGTTGTTTGTGAATTTTACAAAAAATCGCTGATTGCAGTGGGAATTTTTGCGCGTAAGTGAGACTCTGGCGAACATTTTATTTTCAGTCAGGAGAAACTGCATAGGGTGTATTGATACCAACTCCTACACAACTGTCAAGAGAGCAAAGCACGAGCGATGGCAGGCTCAAGTAAAACTTGTTCGAGGTACAATGAGGCACGTTTCTCTCGCCATCAGCAAGAGCATGAATGGCCACCGAGAGATACACTTGCAGCTTTTAGAAGCGACAACTCGTGCCAAACGTCTTTATACCTTCTGGCAGCTTTAGAATCTTTCAATGGTTTTTTTTCCTATTTGCCTAACTACTTTCCATGATGATTTTCTGAACTATCTGCTGCCAGCAACAGGCATACGGTTTTAGAACTCTGGATGCTGAGCTATGAATGCTCAATTCTGAGTTCTGAATCCTTGATCCTGAATTCCGACTTCTGGCTTCGAAATTCCAATCATAAAGTAAAATCTTCCAGCGTCCGTATATACTTATAAATCGGCAATAGAAATAATTGCTCCTGTTCCGTACTGTGCTTTTAGTGACACACATTTATCATGTACGACAGAGGCTCAGTCAATGTTGGTGCATTAAGGATAGCCAGAAGAGAATAGGGGTACTCGAAGGCCCTTTTCGCTCCTGTAACTCTGGACAATAGTAATTAACAGCGAAACAATGACGCACCAGCATCTCTCGCCCTCTTGCACGCCTGGTACATGTCCTCCCTGATCTCCGGATTTCCATCTGCGATAGTTTCGCCAACAGTGACGAACCTCTCGACCGCCAGGTTCACGGCCTGCCCGACTCTGGCTACGGCACGGAGACTTCTGTCCGAACATAGCGGCCGTTCCCTGTGCGACACTAATGTGGAGATCTGAAATGAAACAAGACAGAAATTGCAAAATTAATACAATAAAATGGCCTCCGGAATATTGCATGATATCTGAGAATATTTCAAAACGCGTTTAGGACTTTGTTTTAATATAAAAAAAAAGACAATTCAATTTTAACAAGCGACAGGTGATCGTTGAAAGTCTTACACTTCAGAGTCTCATATAATGAAAGGTTTAAGTTCAACGAGGCTGCGCTAAAGAGAATAAAATTAGGATGTACGTTTGCCTGGCAGAGTTCCAGCTTATCAATTTTCACCTCCAGTGAAACAGCAATTTAAAAAGCAACTAGTCATGCAGATTAACTCTGGTAAATTGATCGAAACTGCCCAGGTATAACATATAGCTGGATACATATATCACCCACGAATCGGCAATATATTTCACAAAAACGAATGGGATTTGCAATTGATTTCGCAACGCTTAGGATTTATTCATCGTTTCATCGTAATCCGCCCGATGGTTTGCAAGACTGATCGTGGCAATGCGACGAGTAAATTGTTAACGTCAATTGTTAATTTGCTCAATAAAACAAAACAAAAGGAAAGATGGAATATTTATTTGATCGTACATTTAACGAAACACAATATTTGTTCGTGGAATAGTGTTTTCTAACGCAAAGCGTGATTTTTACTTATTGCCAGGCTACTGTTCATAGAGATTTTGATCAGTATTGTCACATGCATTGGAACTTTAATAAATAATGTTAATAAATTTAGCAATGCTAAGTTTAATTTTGATCCTTTCTATTTAAAATATAGAATCCACTACATTAATAATTACTGTGCCAGTCAACATTCTGAGTTCTTAACGTTGAGCTGTGTACTCTGAGCTCTGAATGCTTAGTTTTGAATTCAGTGTTCTGATTTCTGAGTTTTAAATGCAGAATTTTCCATTCCGAGTTCTTAATTCTGTCAAAGAAAACAATGCACTCCAGTTTAAAATTCCTTATTAACCAAGATTCACCCCAGCTCTAATTAAAGTTGCGCCACGCCGTCAGCTCGAAAAATAAGCTGGCCTACGAAACGCGGGCGAAGCTTCACGCCGTTCGTAACAGAAAGGCTCCACACGGCGCACAGATTGTTTTGTCTGTCGGCTAACGACCAGACAGATCTCCATTCTCTTCCTCCGTATCCGTACGTAAACGCGGACGTGTATTCAAGAAAGCCGAGAGAAGGGTAACCCCGTTAGACTGGCCTGTAGCCGCGGGCTGAGCGAGGGGCCGCGTCTATATACCACATTTTCTACACAATTAGACAATGCATTTAGCCGACGTCCCTTTTAAACGATTCCGCGGGGCTCGCAGCGGGGAGAACAGTTGGACGAACGCGAAGGAAAAACGCTGTGGGGTTGAGGCAGTTTCCGGGCTGGAGAGATGCATCGAGCGGATCGAACGGGCAAGGGAAAGAGAAGCGCTGGTAACGAACAAAAAGCAGCCAGGTTGAATGGCAGGGGAGAAGGATTACGTGGGAAAAGGATAAAGGAATATTGTGTTTCGAGGAATAAAACGCGAAGAACCGGGCCGCTAACGAACAGTCGTCAAAGATAAGAATTCCGTGGGGCGGTAGTGAATAAGGAAGAGTCAAACGAACGTACAGAGGGATGGCTGAAGGATGGAAAAGAATGGACCAGGCAAAGACCGTGCCATTTGCATGCTACATGCAACGGGCTAAAGGAGAGACCTGTGTGAAAGAAATGGAAGAGAAATTGACAGGGAGAAAAGGGACGGGACATCGGGAAAGGACCCGGGGGTATTGTTTCGCGACGTGAACGAGTACAATCGAATGAACACTCACGCATGTAGACAGGAAACGGATGGCACCGACGCGATCTGCATGCGTTTCATAGTTTGCGAACCTCTATGTTCAAACCATTGTCAAATGTCGCCTGTAGAGACAGACCCTACTAGCAAGCGACCATCCCGAACTTCTACATTTAATAGAAAAATATGAATGACTCCTCCTGATGCAGCGCGGGAAGGTGAACGCAGGAGAGAATTTCACAGGAATTTAATATATCAAATTTCTGCGTACCCTCGTATCGAAAAATGCTGTCGATAAATTTTTGTTCGTGCGCAGAATACCAAACGCCGGCCCGATAAGTTTTAATCTCTCCCGCGAATTCTGACAACGCGATGAAAACTTTGCACCATAAGTTCACGCGGTCCAGAAGGAGCACGTAAATTCATTGGTTCAATATAAGGCGGCCACAAATCTTGTGACAGAGTAGACAGAAGAAATTCCTCGCATAAGTTCAGCCCTGCTTGCGGTTGGGAAGTTATTTACGCGACATTATACGAGCCGTATGCAGCTTATTTACCTCAACCAGAATTCTGGCACACCGTCAGCTAATTAATCTGGTGCGAGTGGACAAATTTAATGCACGTGTCGCGTGATATATTAACCAAAAACTCGATTGTCGATGTTTTACATTATGTTCGCAATAATGAATTATTGTATTTGTGCTGTTCATTTGCCAAACCGATTAGCACAATCGTGTATAAGTTAATAATTGCACAGAACACCTTTGAAGCATCCGCCCATAGCGGCACGAATTAGATTCGAACACCCGAAACTCGAAATGCACAAATTATGCGAGGCTCGAGATCACAAGTCGAGCTTTAATCACTTTCAAGACTCCTCTCTCGGTTCACTTCTCTATCCAACAAGGCAAGTTTAGGAATTAACTAACTTTTCTCAGCTCATGCGTGCCTCTTACTAAAAGTTCCCTATCGTAATCCCAGGTCTCCTCTATGCCAATTAATTTTCTCCTCGCCTTTGACGCGTTACAGTATGCCGCAACCCTTTGCACGAACTTTTTCGTGAACGTTTACGTTTTTCCATACTTTCTTTTTCCAGCCGAGAAAACCTCGCAGCTTGTACAAGCACGGTACATAATTAGTACACGTGTTAATTAATGCGTACGGCGTGCAACACTCCCGTTTATGTAAATCCAGTACTTTTGCATAATGAGCGATAAAAACGGCGTGCTAGTGGCTAATTGGTGTTGCTGAAGAAATTTATGAGCTTCCAGGAAATTTTGAAGTGTACAAATAAAATGGGAAAAAGTTCGGATATTACTTATGCAATCTATAGAATATAGATTGTATTTATATGAAAGATTATGAAAGACTAATCGAAGTATGTACCTAATACATAATGGGATTTCGAGGAGAAGGAAGTTGCCAGGCTATCGAGAGAGAACGATGCCACCCGCGGAGGCCGTGTAGGACTGCTTTAATTTGTCGTTGGAAAGACGGACCATGTCGTGATGGTTAGTTGAAAAAGGTCGTGAATATTCAATTCGGTGCTAATTAGAGGTGTAGAGTCTATCAAAGTGAAAGGGCTACGTGTACGCAAACCATCTGACGTATGTCATTTAGTCGTTTAAATATATTTCGTTTGTTTCATTTATTATTAACGGCAACCTGCAGGCCCAAATACTTTTTTAAATATGTGTCTTGTCCCGTTGAACGAGCTGTAGAATTTTTTTGAATGGTCTGTTGCATATTAAAACAGACAGAGAGGAACATTCAGAATCAAACATTTTAAGTTTAATCAATTGGGAATATGGGCTTACTTATATGTGTCACGTTTCACATTCACGAGAAGAATAAATAGAGCGTGCAACAGTCAAGTATAAATATCGTAATTAAAATGTAAATTATAAACTCACATTAATTATGCTAATTGGAGGATACCAGATTTACATTTTATAACAAGGAAAGCACGCAGTGCATTTTATGCCTTCTATTTCTACTCGCCTACTCAAAATCACCGTTTATTTAATAGTAATGAGTGGCAGAATATGTGTAGTAATTATGAGTCTTACGATGTCTGTACTATTTAGTGAAAAAAAAAACACCTGGGTTTGATATATCATATCATATTTCTTCAAAAAAACTGTACACTTAATTTTTCTCACTATGATAATGCTGAGTTTGAACTAAAAATTAATGTTTTCTTATGCGAGACACGACACTAGATCGATTTTTGCAATAAATGATCAATTAGAATGTACAGGAGAGTAGTTGTTTGCATTCAAATCAATACAAGTTAATGCGCAAAGGGATGATTCGTTTGAAAGTGTGATTTGTAATTTCCATTAGCAGTACTCGATGGTTTTAGCACGAGTGAAGAAAAATATATTCACAAGTTGAATCACAGGGATCGAGCCTCGTTAGGGTGAACGGCCATCGGGGTGTACATGATCCAACCTTCGTCATTTCCTCTTGATTTTTACCACCGGTACCCTTCCTCCTATCCTTCGACATGCCGTGCGATTACTCACGGTGTCGCGGGGGACACCCCTACGGTTTCTACTCTTATAAAAGATGCATGAGCTGTGCTTTTACACCGTTCACGCCGTCCGTCACAGATCTTCCTCATTTCGCTATTTTCTGTAACGGTAAAGACGAATGTTCTTCTGGTATAGGTTTCACCGTTCTCTTCTGTCGGTTTGTTGCTTGGGCATTATTTATCTTGCAGAACAAGACAGCCAATGGGGATTATTAAAGTCTGAATACCCTGCTGGAAGTTTTGCTCCCTTGTTTGCGAAAGGAAAGCCTGTCTACAAAGGGAATCTTATCTGGAATGCAGATGTTGTTCTATTCTTGCAAGTCAAAGCTACTTTGCTCCTACCTTACTTTTTATATTTGCCATTGTTATCGTTTTAATAATTGCGTCCTTTCTTTTTATTTTGCCGGACGAGGTGGATTCGCTCTTTCATAAAAAAAAATGTAACATTCTTTCATTATAATACTATACTAAAAATTAGTTCAATTGAGTTGTTCCAGAGTTTTTTTTTTAGTTTAAAAGTATCTTCCTTGTTAAGACTTCGAAGATCTCGGTCCATTTTGTAGTTCGGACAAGGAATTTCACAGATCTTTCCACTTTATTTCAAATTCCGGCTACGTTCCGACATCTCGTAAGTAAAACGTTGAAATGGGCAACGTGATGGTATTCCGGTTCCATCTGAGGGAAAACTGGAAGACCAAGTAACAACGCTTTTTCAGCAAATTTTAATCACGGAAGGGTTTAACCCAATTCTAGCCGACTGAGAGAACGATACGACGAAAAGCTAGAGACATTTGCGGGGTTGTAAATGAAGATTCAGGAAACGGCGGATAATTAAGGATTAAGAAGCTAATTTGTAAATAACGGAGGATCGTTGCGAAAATTCTTATTGAGTTGGGTTTAAACACCGGTTGTTTTCGATCGGAATAGGAAAATTCAGGGAAATTAAGAAGAAGTCAGAAAAAGAAAATTCGGGGAAATTAAGGAGAACTCAGCAAAATTAATGAAATACAAGGATACAGTGGAAAATTAAAGGAAATTCAGGAGAACACAGGAATTTCCAGCAATTTCTGACCATCGAGAGCGTACTTTAATTAAAATAAAATGTTTGACCAGATTCTTCGCAAAAGAGTCCGGTAAAATGCATCACCTGAAATTGCATCGTATGATTCCTCCACAGCTACGAAAGATTTTAATTACAAAATCCGACGATCCCAATAAAACTAAAAAAAAATTCAACTTTAATTTCAGTCTTTGCAATTACTGCATACAATTTTGCTTTTGCTTCGAAACAATGAACCAGCAGAACATCGGACAATGGCCTGTCTCATGTCTCTACGTATAAAGAATAAAAAAGCGTTTTCGCTTCCGGCTACTAAACTAGCAGTCGTGTTTTAAACATTTACTTTTATGAAGGCCACAAAAATCGCATCGTCGCTCGTGCGGTATAGAAAATTACTGCCGGTGTATGATCATGTAAAAGAAATTGCGACAGTGAATCTGCATAGAAACGAACTTTGGTGGAGGCTACTTTTGACGAACGGTGGTTGAGGAGGCAGGGGTTGAACGCCCCTCAATTTTAATCTCATCACGTCTGTCGTTCTTTAGTTAACTTCAGGGGTGTGCTTTCACACCGATCAAAATGGCATTTTGAGATTATTTTCCATCGAGCCATTTTCAATTGCCCTACCACTGGAAGGAAACGAGCGGGACCGTGATGGGACACTCGATGCAATCCGTTCAAACGCTCGAATGGGAAAACATCCCGCCAGTTTCACATGGGTGCATGCTGGATGACCAGGAATGGGCCAGCATCCCCTTTGCAAGCATCGCCATGAAATGTGAAAGTTGGGGAACTATAGATGTCTATCTTCAAGGAGGGAGAAGGAAACCGGAAAACAAAGATTAGTTTCGAAACTTTGGTCCTTTTCTACTTAACTGGACAGCCGATTAATTTTGTCTTCATAGAATCAGGCTTCCGAGAGAAATCCTGCTTTATTGCCATCGCCCCTTATTAGTCTTCTCTAATGCATTTGCTGGATCGATTACAAAAAATGTTGGCCCTGCTCCATTTTTTTTTTAAATAAAAGCTATGTTCAATTTATTCGCACGTTGGATATTAATTTTGCAGCTAAATTAACACGCATCGTATTAAATTCTGTTTAAACCACGTGCCGAAATTATCGACGGTAAATAGAATATATCTGTTTATCGGAGTGCAATGAAGGAATCGAATTGATAGAACTAAAATACAGCGACTGTAGTTAATAAGGCTGATAACAGGCGCTGATAACCGCGAGTACATTTCAATCGGCGAAGAATCGCGTGTACCGATAGAAAACATTAAGACAATTAAAATTGCTCGTGATAAATTCACGTACGCTGGTTCGCGTGTAGCAGATAAACTGATATGAACTGTTGCGGGACGAATAAATGGCAATATCTACGCATATACTTCATCGGAATAAAATCGGCTAATGTATCAGAATTAATGTTGCCTAGCTTTGCGTGCCCGTTGCCTTCGTGCAACATTTATACATAACTGTTCCTGCGATGCGATAACTCTGCTACTAATTGCGAATTCTCCACGCTGATTACGGTCTCGCGGAAATTGTGTCTCTATTATTATTAATAACCGCTTGCACCGAATCTACCTATAAATATTGTTCTCAGTTGTGTATTTTTATGACTATATGACTAGTTTTATAATCCTTTCCAGCGTGAGAGATTAATTTAGCCGCGGATAATACACCTCCGCGTTAATATACCGAAAATCCTCGGGAGCTAGATTATCTGATAATTAAAATTCCGTCGAAATTCAGGCTACCCTAGGCTATCCGTTACTATCACGCGCATGTTCTTGCCTAGCGAAAACCGTCTTGTCACTGGGATGACAATTTTGCATCGTGCACCAATATTCGTGATACCGCTGTGTAAACAGAGATACAGCGTGCAGGGTTAACGTAATCCGTTTATCCGTGATTGGATTCCAAGTGATTCCATAGATATGCCACGGAAGACGATTCGCCGTCGCTATAATGACCCGTACTGACTGAAATCGATGCTTCCGACGATTCGATGAAATCGTACTGCAACGATATGATCATTAATATTTGACAGTTAACACAGGAAAATTGCGGTTACGCGAATCGCGATGGACTAATGAAGAATTCTAGGAATATTTGGAATTGATGAATCGATAATCAATTACTTCATCCATTCATGCGTTTTACATCGAGGAATTATTGCTACAAGAGCCATCCCACGCGAAATCGATCACTTTTGTTGGCATACACCTGGAAAATAAACATGTTCATTCTATTATATCACTCATTTCAACTTGCAATTTGAAGCTTCTAATTTTCCTCGATATCTGAACTACCTCTGACTGGAACTAATAAATGAGATTCAATGGTTGCCTTGTACGATATTCGCTTCACCGGGATGACTTTGTCGCACATGCTCGTCGACCTCCTCTTAAGGAGAAAAGACACAGAATGGCGGAGAAAGGGCGGTTTCCTTCGCTGGGGATTCTACCCCAAAATTGAGGGGATTCGAGGGCTGGTTCATGGAATCTGTGACCTCGGGACTGTTCTTAGTCTCGCGTTTAATCAAAGCTTCTATACTATCCGCGTCGTGTGATGCGTGTAATTGTAAATGAAATTAGAGTAATTAACCTACGTAATTGTGCTTAGATTTTCTCAACGAGCCCCTAATCCTTGATTAAGGACAGAAATTCCCTTTCACAGAAGCTGCATTGTCTAATTAATAAACTAGCTACCTCGCCGAGGGTACAATTTCAATGTGATTACTCAATTAGTTCCTTTGCAATTGAACTCTCTGTGCACGTGGATAATTAAGAGGCACTGCGTTTATTTAATTGGTACAGGTACTGGTACAGGTATTTATTTGAGGAAAGTAAAGAACGATAACGAAATATCAAATAAATGAGAACGTAATAATATTAACTGATAAATCCAAACAATTTTCAACAACTTTCTACAATTGAAATAACTACACTCGTAATAACCATCAAATCGAAAATTTCTACTTCCAGAGGACGGAATGAAGCGAGGTAGGATTCTGAACGAGGGAAAAATGTCTGCCCATCATCGGAGCTGGATATTAAGCGCGAAAATTGAGCGGAAATTATGACAGAACTGTCGACAGATCTGATTCTCATCTCGGAGTGGACGTTTTGTCGCGGATAAGTGAAAAATCGAAGAATATTCCCATCGATCCATTTTCCCCGATTTAAGCGAGAGTTTTCCAACGATTTCGCTTGTACATTTCAATTTCGAACTCTTAGACCGTCACAGCGATTAAAAGACATCCTCGAGGCGTTTCGTTTAGCGAAAAAACGGGGCCGCGGTTTTGGACTTATTTCTCGAGCTGTCCCTCAACCTCCCCTTTTAGCTCGTTCATTTCTTTCTACCTTTCTAATTGAATGTATGGGCGCTGACAAAATGATGGATTGGGTGCATTATATCCGCTATGATATAATACTTGCGATTTTTTTAGATTTTTAAATGTTGTATATCCAACAAAGTTATACACGATTCAACAATACGACGAAAACTGAGTTACAATAATTGTATCAGAGATTAATATACACATCCGTTTCCTTTTTTATGAAATTCTTATTGTTCCTGCGCTCATAGTCTCTGTTTCATCAAAGTTGCAATAAGTATTATAAAAGAATCAACCAAATCATCTTTTCCATTGCACCATGCAGCAATCGTTATGGGACTTGATAATCCACTTTGCTCGTGACCTAGATACATATTACATCGAGCATTCAGCAAGAATTTTTGCAGGGAACATATTCATCTATTGGCCCTCTGGCCAAAACCAATTTATTATTAATCGCTCTAATTTTAGACTAATCATCGCTTTTCATACATCAATCAATGCTGTCCTTATTGGATTTCTCATAGATGAGAAAATAACGTTTTCTGGTGTAAAAAGATCAAATGGGATTTATTATTATTAAACGTACCTGACGATCAGGCATCATGTCACAGTCGTACATGCTTCTGTCACGTCGATAGAATGCGGCAGGCATGTAGGCGAATTACGGGTACGACAGACGTTGAACGAAAATCTTCGACCCCTCTTGTCTTCAACTAGTTAAGTATCTACGTTTATATCTCTATATTTACTAAGAACTCCGTTTCTTATTGTGCCTGTTGAGATTTGTCTGGTTGCTTCCTCGTCAATCTCTCTTCTCAATCTTCTCTTACTCTCGGTATGATCAAAATATACTATGAATTGTCAACATCATTAAGATATGTGTGCTTCTCATATATATATATATTTTTTTTCTATAGTATATAAATATTTAATCTTCTCTCTCGGTGCGGCTGATGTCGATCATTAACAAGTGTGCTCTCTGTTACTATTATTATTAATCTCTTCGGTGTCACTGGTAAGCCCAGCAACAACAAGCCCGGCTTCGAAACGAAAGAAGAAAAATAGACGTTTGTATTATCTGCAGGAAGATCACTGTTTCAGGCTGCTGCCACAAGGCTCAGAACTTGTCTCCGGCGAAGAGCACTCGCTTTGAACGTCTACCTTCAGGGGTGCACGACCCGCGGTCACGCATCAGACTGCTAAGTTCCCACCGCTAATTTCCGTCGCGTGCCAACCGCTCGGCGGACTCGCGGGATGAAGCCTGGCTAGCGCGAACCGGTTAGCAGATAGCAGGAGGACGCTGCTCAAGTTCTTACAACGATAGAGCATGGAACGATGACGTTGCCCGCGACGATATCACGAGGAATTTCATCCCGAAGTCTTGCATCCTCAGCTGGCCAATAAATATCGTTCAAGATCGTGCTCTTGATTCCTCTTCCTCTTCCCAGACACAGTGGTCTCGCGGCCCTATTCTGCACGACACTTGAAACTCTACTTATTGGATCCCAGACAACAGTCCAGCATGGAAGATCGCGGCCAATTGGTATTCCGGCGGACCCTTTCTGCGAGAAGGGGACGTGATTCGACTCCCTTCTCAGGGATGATCCCCCTCTCCTCTTCTGTGCGAGTCCTGGAAGGCGACTGGGCGAACGTTTCCGGTCGCCTTAGGATGTAAAGTTGGACTTGGTGCGCTTCCTTCTGCGATTATGCCGCGTGCTGGGGATAGTTCTGGCGACGGTGATGAACGATGATAGAAACGAAGTCGACGATGACCACTCGTTGTGCGGCTCGCTGTCTCGCGTACGCGTGTACACAGTGTGAGTAGACATGTGGGTGCCTGTGCGCGGGGGTGTACGCGTACGTCTATCTATCCTTGCGTCGTGTATGTTCCCCTCGGTACGAGCTCGTCTTTATCATACATACAGACGCGACGTGTGCCTGTGTAGACTCATACGCGAGGACTCGTGTGTCGATGTTTTGTATGGGTGTGTGTGTGTGGTGTGTGCGCGAGGACGACAGAGCGCGTGTCGCTTCGAGAAACAGGTACCGGCCTGTCGAGTGCCTAGGGGAAGACTGGACTGGAAAGCGACACGGCGGCAGCAGGACCACGGGAAAGAGGGTAGTTCTCCCTCTTCCGTTCCCTCACTCGATCTTTCTCCGCCCTCCGTGCGCCCTCATTGTTTCTCTCTCCGTCACCCAGCGGGTTTCTCCTTCTTTCTCACCCTTGGTCTCTGCGTGAAACGTCGGAGCACAGGCGCGCTGACTCTCTCTCCACCGACCGACAATCAATACAACCCGGCAGGCCCGTACTTTCGGCCGCGAATTCGTCATTTTCACAGTTCCTTCGTTCTTTCGGTTTCCGTCCATATGTCTGCCTCATCTCGCTCACGTTCCTCCGGAACACGGCGAGCCTCCTGCATTCTCCAGTCTACATTTTTCGACCGTTCAAACGTCTTCCTATCGTGGCTGTGTACCACGGTCTAGGGAATTCTTGGTCATTCTTTCCTGCTGACTCGAGCGAAAAAGCGCGGGAGTTTCTTGGGAACGCAGACAGGAGGGCTGCATCGCGCTGCTTTCGAATCCTTTGTTGCCCCGTTCACACAATGGTCCCCCTCTTTGATTTTTCTCGATATCGATCTTTCGCCTCGTTATTTCCCTCGGCTCAGAAGCGCCTTTTCGACCGAAACGGAATTTCAACGCCGATCTGACCCACTTTGCCTTCCTTCCGTTCGAACTGATTGATAGGCGTTGTTCGTCTTACAAGAATCATTTCTTCCTTTATTTCTTCACCAAACATTCAAAAAATTCATGGCGATAAACAACATATTCAAGAGACCGGAGACAGCGCGAGACCGCAGTAAATCGTGGAAATTTGTCTATTAAAAATTTAGAAACTGCAGTTCGATATTGTGTTTCCCATTTAATGTAATGTTTTGATAAAATTTAACTATTAATGTAGAACAACTCCTGGTATGATAAAACCAGAACGAGCTACATTATGATAATCACGGAACAGGGTATTTCAGGTATACGTATCTCCTTGCGAGGATGAACTGAAATCCTAGAAGCCAAGGGTCGTGGACGAGATTTCGGAGGAACGAAATACGACAAGAATATGACGCGAAACAGTGGAAAAGAGTGCTGGAGTTAAAAAAAAGAAGGCGATAATACTTCAGAAAACAATTTATGCATCATAATCAATCTGATAATAATTTTAGTAATCTCTGACGCTCTAAATGTGCTCCATTTTGTATTTAAAAAACGAATGTAAAGGATGGCTAATGGTTGAAAAAGCAGAAAACCGTGATACACATCATTATATAAATCAAGGAGCTTGATTAGAAGTTCTAGATTAATGCAGGAAGTATTTTCTTCACTGTCAGTAGTATAGAATCATGTATGGTCAGACATGGGGTCTTACTTTCGCTACAGACTGTTCTACATAATTTCTACAACTTTTAATATTCTATACATTCGTATATTTCTCAGCATCTGTACCAGATAAAAAATGAAGTCCACACAATTGGGCGAGTGGAAAGAAGTTCCAAGAAGTTGCGAACGAGAGGGAGTAAATGGACGCCGAGCATCGAGACGAGGCAAACAGCGTGAGTTTCTGAGAAAGAGAAGACCGAGAAGACGTGACTGTTGTATATAATTGCGTATCCTTATACTTCAGAGGATTTTTCCAGCCTCGAAGCACATAAAAAATAAGGAGAAATTCTGGAAGAACGGTCCATTGTTATTATAGGCCTATTGCTTTAATTCACCGTGAAGAATCATTTTTCTATCTCTCGAGAAGGAAGGAAATCGGATTTCTGCGATGATAAGAAACTTTGAATCCCTGTCCAGCATTTAATTTACATGATTAAGTAAAATCAAGTTGTTTTAACAGTCGTCCATTGTTATTGTAAGCCTCTCGGTCTTTAATTCACCGTAAGGAAGAATGTTCCTGTCTCTCGAGACCGAAGGAAATTAGATTTCTGCGGTGATAAAAAATTTGGGATTCCTGTCCAGTATTTAATTTACAAGATTAAGTAAAATCAAGTTGTATTAATAATCTTCTATCTTGCACCAGATGAGATTGAAGTAATAACTCAAGGTAAATGGGCGAACGTTCGTGCTCCTTACGAACAATAAAGCCCAGGGTGAACCCTAGTTGATTATCTCTCTGGTAGGAAGCAGGAAATCGGTTTTTGTTTGACAGGGAGCGTGTAATGTATCTGGATCGGGTAGATATGTAATATACTGCATCGTATGTACGAAAGATTGAAGGAGTAAATATCTTCGACCATTGAAAACGTCTTTCCACGGATATCTATGTTCCATACCCTTCTATATACCTGATGCGACACGCGAGAGAAAACGTGAAATTCCACGCGAGTGACTTCCATTCGATAGAAAAAAAAAGCGCAAAATATTCTGGCATACTGAACTCAATATTGTTTTATAATTCTATATCACATAAACGAAACGAATCCATCAGCTTCGTTCATCAGCTTCGAAAAGGTAATTGTCGATACGACAAAAACGATAAAAGTTGTCTTTCAGTTTAGTGTGATTACTGTAATCGTTCCCAAAAATTAAATTAACTGATTTCTAATCCCTACTTTATCCATTATCCGCAACTGACAATGAGATTTCGATAACGAACCACACTAAAAGAAAAATCGCACAAAGAACTTCGAGTCAGATTAATCAAAAACTTATTTCTCCCCATCGCTTGAAGTTTTATAGTTCATACATGCAACGTTATCACAGATAATGCTCGATTAATATTCTGCAGTAGTAAAAAATTACTCCTCCCATTCCTGCTTTTATTTTCCCTCGCGCAAACAGTTAACTCTAAACCCGCTACACCTCTCCTTTTTCATGAACTTCTTCTTCCAAACGCGTCAGATACAGTCGGTGTTTTATGCGCCATTAAAAGAATAACTTTCAATGAATTACGAGCGCGACTTCGAGTCGGCCGTAAATGAAAACACTAATGCACAAGAATGTTCGATTTAATCCATTGCGGAAGAAGCATTTTTGCCACACCACTGGTGCCTCGCATTTGCAACATTAGTTAAATTGTATGAAAAAGGGCATTCTGTCGTCTGAAAGCGCTTCAAATCAATTTTTTAATTGAAATTTTCCTTGGAGCGAAAATGAACGTCGAATTGTACGATAATCTAAAGCCAATGGCGTTCGAAAACGACTAGACGCTTAATGGGATTTTACCCCTGCTTTGAATTCATTTCGCACTCCAAACGGGGAGAGGCGGTTCTAAAACCACAGTAAGGAAAATATTAAAATAGTAAGGATAGGAATCCTCCTGGCCGTTTTGATTATTACAATTCTGTCAAAAGCTAAGTTCAAAGAAACGTAACTCTTGAACGTTTCATTTAATAAACTTTCCTTATTTCTCAGAAAATATAATCAATGTTTAAAGAAAATCTAGGAGCGAAGAAAATCTTGTTCTTCGAAAAACAGCGAAAATATGCCAAAGAAAATGTGGATCATTTTATAAAAAAGAAAAACGTTCGGCTATTAAATGTTGACGAGCACAGTATTTAATGAAAAATATCTTCTGCTTCGCAGGACTCTGAAATATCGAAGATTCCAATGCACATGGATCGCTGCCACACATAGCGAGAACAAAAGGAGGAAGTAATGTTTCAAAATTTCTACTCTTACAACCGTGGAGCTCGGAGGATATTTGCTGGCTCACAAAGAAGTGCATCGCAACTTCCTCGGACGGATCTAGCGACAGAGGATCTCAGAGTCGGCTATGTTTGGTAAAATACAAAGTATTTTAGCGCACAGTGAACTGCAAAATCGAAATCATGCAGCTGAAGAGAGTTTTAAGGAAAATAATTGGAACAGAAATATTCGAAAATCCGGCGGCATTGATTCTCATAGAGTTTCTCTAATCAAACAAAACAATCGACAACGCTTTCTACTGATCTATGTGAACGTAACAAATGGGCCAACTATTGTTATATTACACTTGGTCGCTTCTAATCACATTGATCTATGGTAATAAATATTGCTGAAGCTCCGAAAGAAATATTTAGGATCGTTTCCTTTCTCTCCCTTTCTCTTTCTTTTTTCTCTAATCACACAGAACAACATCATTCGTGTACATCGCTAATATAATCTAGACAACTCTAATAGTGTTACATCACATGTAAGGTAGCGATTACGTATCGGCGGGACATTGTCCGTTAAAGACTTACCATGGACGAACCCATTATACCTACGAACTCAATTGTTTCTTCTGTCGAAGGCGAGAGCCTAGAACATATATCGTACAATCCGTTCAGTGAAAAATTCTCATCTTCAACAACCGCGCGCTCAGTTCTCGTTGATTCTACTTTCTAGCGTAAAAAAAGAAGCGTCACTATCTTTCCATTTCGACGTCAGAGCTTTTCTTTTTATAATCGCAGAGATTTCTCGACATCCTCGATAAAACAACAGCATAGATACATCGTTGCACAGTTTTGCACAGGCGTAAAACGACATTTCCAAGTATTGCTACTACGGCAAAGTGTACTTCAAATGCTTTACCCGATATGGTACCTAACGGAGTTGAACCACCCCCATCGAAATGAAAGGGCATAGAACTTAAGGTGAGGGAATTTCATTAAGAAAGTATTCGTCGCCTTGCTAAAGATTCTTATAATTCAGCCTGTTCGCAGGGGATGGATACATTCTTGCGCCTGTCCCCTCGCCGCGATAAAGTGCTATTAAAATATTCCGCTGGAAATGAAATTCAAGGAGGGAAAGGTAAAGGTGTTTTCTTTCTCAATACTCGAGAGCTTTCCGCATGGAAAAAAAATGATAGGGGTCAAGGTTACGGAAAATTCGGTCAGAAATGTTTGGGCAGCTACAGTTCAAAAAATCGACATTAAGGTACTGTGTAAGAAATCTACATTAGGGTATGTTAAAAAATCTATATATAGGTGAATTTTATAATTTGCATTTTCCCTGAATTTTACGCTCTCCAGGAAATGACAAACAGAGAATATGGAGCATCGTTCGAAGCTTACAAACGCCATCGATATGATGCTCGTACGAGTAAACTGGGGATATGAAAGCTACTAGACAGAGAAAAATCTCGTGTTTTCTCCTTATACGCGACCCACTTCGCGAATCGATCAAATCCAATATTTTTCTTCAGATTTACCGTCAACGAACGTAAACTACTATTTTCTTCACTTTTGAGCCCACTGTATTACTGTGCAACATAAATCGAATTTTTTCCCCATTGGATTTCTTCCATTTTATCAATACCCTTTTGTCTTTTACTTTACTTTTGTTCCAGCATTTGCTCGTCGCACTAACACTATCATATAAAAAAAAGGGAAGTCGTTCCTTTCCGGAGAAAAGGTAAAGAATACCTCTGCACTTTTGGATTACTTATGGAAACTGGAGAATCTAGAATAAGACTGTTTTCTTACTTCTATTTCCACTGTATAATACTTTTAGAGACGCCAACAATCCATTTCATTAAGGATGACAAACTTTTACTTTGGTTCCGTTCATAAAATGTTCAATCTATGATATCTTGCTTAACGTACGATGAACAATCTTTTAATCGAAGGGGGTCATCGTCGTCGAACATCAAAGTTTATACAGAAAATTTTGTACCCTGTTTGTAATATCTAACTTTGCGAAAAGATAACTTAAAGGCTTTTTCAAAATAATTATACTAAAGTATTTGGCCCTGAAAATCGTGAAACTCTGTTGTTCCACTTGCTATGGAATTTACGGAATTTCGAATGCAGAGGTAAGTTCTTATCTAGACACATTCGGGCCACTTCGTGTAAGTTATATACTTTTAGTATAACCTTGGGAGCAAGTGATGCATAATTTATAATGCAAATACCAGCCACATTAATTTTCCATAAATTAGATAAAGTATATTCGAATATTTCAATATTCACCCTCATCGTACGAACGTGAGCACTCATGAAAAATATGCATCCTGTTTTACTGTGCAAAGTTTAACTTTTCCCGAGACAGTAAATGAATATAAAATCAGGAATAAGTATAAACTGCGGTAGAAGAGAGAAGATTCATCGGTTTCATTGATGCGTCGTGGTGTATGCCAACATTGTACAATTAAAATAACAAGATGCAAACAGCTTGAGTATTTCCCAGTTTGCCAGGAAACTTCCCAACAGCTTCGATCACTCTTTTCACCCTGATGCTTTCTTTATTGACTGTTCTACTTTACTCGCCCGTAGCTCGTATATACGTTTAGAAAACAAAGATACGACGGAACATTTTTACCCCCGCAAATAAATATTACCTATCCAATACTTGAATGGAAAACCAATAATCCTCGTGCACTTTTTAACAACTTCTTTCCACGGTCGATTCACTTCATAGCAATTACAGTTCATTAATAAACAAACGTAAAAGATCTACCCCTTCAATTCTACTTTTGCATAACTGTGCCATATTTTCTCAGTCTATGAATATATCACTAAACCATTCACACGCCTGCAGCTCGATACTTCTTCGTAGCACACAACCCTTTAATAAAACCCGTTCTGCAATCGACACATTGAAATCTTGATCAATATTAGTTTGTTCGGTGGCTCCCGGCATGTTTGCTCAGCATGCAAACGAAGAATATCTTCGCTGAATGCAACACACATATTGCCCCCGAGCTATTTGCTCATGCGTGTTTGCTCGAAACTCCAATAAGGTGAATTAAATGTACGATGTAATAGTAGTGTGATAAAGTACGTGTAATTACTTCCAATGCTATTGAGGTACAACAAAATACACTGCAACAAAAATCCCAAACTAATCGTCAAAAACTAATTTTCTGATACGTTAAATAATTCAGTTTCCATTCAAAGAGCATCGTTCGTGACACAATGATGTATCTATCTCGGGATCTACCGTCTCCTTTGAGACGTGCAACGTGTTACCGAAAATTAATTTCTACGATCCAAGATATATGGATCACTAACAAGAACGTAAACTCCTCTCGGAGTGTTCTTGATGAAGTAACATGCAATTTAATATCACTGGCCCGTGTAATAAATTTTGCCTTTATGTAATTTGACAGAAGTGATGTGCTCGTAGATGAACCACTTAAGACAATCATTTTTGTCTTTAGACGAAAGTAAGTGCGGTGCATCTTATGCGCACGTTCGTGTAGAATTTATATTTTGATCAAAATCGTGATAAAAATGGAGAATATAGAATCTGAATGAACGATTAAAATAGATAATACGAAGTGGAGTCCCTAACAAGTTTCGTATGCATGCATCTCATTTTTATTGTCGCCTGTTTAAACCCTTCAAGTATTTAACACTTGGTATTCTATTTACTATTTTTCTGATTTGGAATTTTATAGGACAATGAAAGTAATGATTATTACAGAGGTGTGCAGAATGAAGTGAAATAATAACTATTTTGCTGTATTTATTTTCTCTGTAAATATGAATGTACTTAATTGCAGGTTTTAAGCTTCCCGGCATAATATAAACAGAATTGTTGAGTCGAACAAGTATACTTCTAACGAGAATATCGATTGTTCACAGCGGGCGAGGGACTATACTCAAATGAAGAGATACCCCGATGATTGCGACCTCAAAATTATACCCAATTTGGATCACGAACACTTCCCTTTCCAAGCATCCTTTGATCTATCGCTATCATAAATATCATATACCATAACTTTGCCAATAAAAAATGCTACTAACAATACAAATACAATAATATAAGTCTATTGTTTCACTATTACCAACAAATCTTAATACGTATCGACCATTTATCACTCCACTTAAAATTGATCTTAATACCTCAGAGACTCGCAGCAGTCTAAAAAAATTGACCAAGAAGAAAAACCAAAGCGCTTTCATTAAACCCGTTTAATTACGCTTATGTATCGTCCGAAAGTTTCCAAGCGTATCTGAGTTGCATAGTGACTTCGCGAGGTGTCTTAAAGCCGCCTACTCCTAGAGCTCGTAAATTACAGTTCACCGAGCACACTTGTCAGGAAAAGTTCCGTCTTTCAGTGGCTTCAGCCAACATCTGAGCGATCGAAAATGCGAGAGGTAATTTTCCAGCGGGAAATTCACCGACAAAATCACCACCTAGGATCCATGGTACTTGGTAACACGTACGATAAAATTGCTTCCCTTTTTGAAGAACCTAATCTCATGTTCACGGAGACGCGAACAAGCCAACGCATTAACTTTAACACGTATGCTTCCTTAAAAATGCTTTCAAATGAAACAGAAATCAAGCTGGTATCTCGATGTGCTACGTAAATGGAACATCAATTTGCACCAATTCTGTTCAAAAAGAGCTAGAGTAAGATTTCTGTGTGTGAAGTTTTCGAACGTGATGGAAGGTTTGATAGAAGAGTTTAAGATGCAAAAATGCTCTGCTTTCCAGCTATTTCTAAACTTTTTTCGAGATCTTGCAATCAACCGCAGGAAAATTTCTTGAAAGATTGGAGAAGCATCTTCCAAGATATTTCATAGAATTTCGTTTCCATTTATTTGCCACGGTTTCCCGTGTGCAACCGAGTACGGACACTGCGGAAATCTGTGGCCATAGACCCTGATCGTAACGTGTCAGTAACGGGTCAGTCTGGGGTTAGGTCGAAGATCGGGGTTAATTGAAGTGTTGAAGTGTGCCACTCGAGGAATTCTCGGTACATATCGGTGGTTCACGATTGCAACACCGCCCTGCCTCCGATTTTTCCGTTGAGTATTATATTTTACTTATTCCAGGAGTAAAGATTTTGACCAGCACAGTTACGATACTTTTTTCAAAACGGAGAATGTACAGGGAAAACGCGTTAAAATTGTTTAAATCAGGCAACGATATTAGAAACTCGATTAAGGAGCTAGCTAAACATTACTCTTGTGGAAAAAATTCTGGCTTACATAAAAGCTGGCAAATACAGACTGAAAGTGATATTTTAAAGGAAAATGATGCATGAGAAGCAGCTTCTTTTTAGGGACGGGTTTATAGGAACATTTTAAATCCATGACTGCTTCAGCGCAGCTACCCACAGGAAGTGAAAACTATTTTTAGGAAAAATCAGCGAATGTCGAACGAGCGTTCAATAGGTATAGTAAATGGAGCAACAACTTCTAAATGTCGAAATGTAATAAATACAAAGGGATAATAAAAGGAGGAACAACAAAATAAAATACGGACTTGTAAAGTAGAAAAAATTCTGTATTTAAGATAACTTGAAAAGTACGTGCTGTAGAACGACCTCTAATATTAATTTAACTTAACTAATGCCATTTAACATGATTCAAAGCGCAGCCTTATCCTTCTGAATAAGCGACCAAGCAGAACGTTCCGTAAGAAACGAGTCTTTAAAGCTACCTCTAGAAACGGAACTGCAATCGTATTTTCCGTTAAAAAAAATTATCTGCCCGACCTATAATGTTCTTCAGCTGTGTTAAACATGAGTTAAAGAAAAAATGAAACTAGAAAGTACTCGAAGTAATGGGTTTGCCAATCTTAGATGCAAAATTAAAGGAGAATATTAAAATGTTTGAAGGCTAAGAAATTAGTGGCTGCAATTTGCGAAAGATTTGCTTCAAGAGGTTTAACATTAATAGAAATTGTGCAAGTCTACTTGAAAGCTAAGGCCCATCAGCAAAAATGTTAACTATAAAACACGGAAGTATAAAATAAACGAAACGGATGGTGTTCTGAAGAAGCGATCGTGGTTTACCAACAAATCGACTAGAAGATGACGATCGATAGAGCATTGAGCGCAACCCGACCACCACCTTAAATTCTGGAGGAATGAAAGTCCTGTGCGAAAACTGTAGGTCGAAGGTCTCTGCCAGGACGGAGAAAGATAGGAAAAGAAAAAGGAAGAAGTAAACGATGGAAGGTAGAAGAGAGGCAGAAGGTGGCTAGACGAAGCTCTAACAAGTGGCTGCAGTTCGTAACGATCGCCTTCTGTGTCATGCACCAGACACTCGTGCGCCTTCTCTATCTTACAATAAGAGGTTTAACCAATACACGCCGATTCCGCATTTCTTTGCCGCCGTACGTGTGCACTAATATTGTGCAATATTGTATTATAACTTGAAACGAAGATCGTTCACAGCTAATAGATATTTCTTACACTTTTGATTCGCAACAATTTTCATTGCAACATATTGCTAAAGGGTGATCAATTAATTGGACTAATTCACCACCCCATTAAGTGAATGTAAAATCTATTTTTCTTAATGATGACACGAAATCCAGGGAAGAATGGTATAAAAATCTAGGTCAGTGATTACGAAATTAAGTGGGTCCTGGGATATATGCAGAGATCCTACTCGTACCTATTCCTTTGCTTTACCACCTTTGCTAACAATGTCTTTTGTGCACTGAGCATAGTGTTTGACGATTATTTCGTAGGTAAAGAAGCGAAGATTTTGGGTAAGAGATACAAAAGGGTCGCCTTTCTGTTAAGGGTGGTTTCTGTTAAAGGCAGATTTCCTTTGAAGAATGTTCAAAGAAGAAAGTGGATGGTACTTAATTCCATCGAGGGTGCACTAATCCTTCGACCCAACTTTCGATACAGTATCTTCACAAATGATAAATAAAGACTGTCATTTTATCTTATTATTCCTCGGTAATATGGTGGTCAGTATTATACATATTTGTACACATAACAAATCATACAAAATCGAAGCTCAATCGTACAGTTTTCCAAGTAAAGTTAGTTTAAATAATTGATCGAATATAATACAAATTTATCTATTACATACGCTGTATTCACTGAACTTTATACAAGTCTTCTTTCCTTTGCACAAATAATATCGAATAAGTTATGATAACTTGCTAGTTGCGTTACGAACTCATTAATTTATCAATCACCGAAATAACTACACGTAACCTTAACATTTTATTTCAATAAACCGTTCAGCCATTAGAGCCGCCTAAAAAATCTCCGCGTTCTTACTCCTTTTCCAAAATTAGCCACGAAGTCTAAAAAAAAATAAGGCACTACGTAACACCTGCACGCCATTTCAGAAATCACCCAACGGAAGTTTCTTACGAGGCAAAGTACGCGGCCAAACATACTCTGTGCTATTTTTATTACCTTTATTTACTTCGTTACAATCTTCCACATTGTCGCTCCGTACATAAAATGAAGTATTTTCCCGAGAAGGAAATAGAATGAACAGAAGGAGGGAGAGAGGAGGAATATGTACCAAAATATCTGTTGGTACATGGACCACGAGCGCGTGCTAGTTACATTGCTCGATGATACGAAGCACATGCCCGGCGCGAGAATTGTCAAATGCCCCAATGTTCCTGTATCAAGAGGGCTAAAACCGCCACTTTGGCTAAGATCAAATCGATATCGAAGGAATGGTTAATGCTGCCCGTTCTTTGACTTAACACTTAATCCCCCGCGTTCACACTCCTGTATATCTATCCTGTTCCGAGGCGCGTGTTTGTCTCTGTCGCACGCTTATGGCTTACTCGCTCCCCTAACCTCTTCTCTTTCTGTCATGTGTATACGAGAGCGCTTCTCTCGCTTCCCTGCGAATGCATGCACCGTACGTAAACCGTATACACGTGTGTTACATACACATTGACCGTATAAACACAGGCACGCGTATTCTATAGGCGAGACATGAGTTTCCGGGCGACAGAACTTAACGCGTAAAGCCGGGGTAAGACCTTAACCTATCGCGGCCAGAGGCCAACGCTTGTAAGCGGCTCAAACGAATGCCAAGTGATTACAGCAAACAAACGTTCTTTTTCTCCGTTTCTCAATAAGATGTCTTACCTGTTTGACTAGTGGGTGTAGTGTCTGTTCTATGCTACGGGTCTTTATCTCTAGGGTGGCTGGGTCTACGGGGTCGGGTGTCGCCATGATTCGAACACAACTCCGAGCTCCGTAGACTCGAACCGAGCCTAGAGGGTTCGTTGCACCCCCTCCCGCTTCACGGGCGTCGTTGCAACCCTCTTGCACGCTCCTATCTTTCCACTAGATACCCCCCTATGAGAATCGCTGGCCAATTGTCGCCTTCCTAGCCACCGATTCGAGCGACGTCCTTCCCTTACGGTGGCACACGTTAAACTACTGGCCACGAAACTCTGTAAGGCGACTTCGAGGCGCACACTGCCGCGCCATCTAACAGGGCGTCGATCAAGCGAATTTGACGGTGGATACATTTCATTCCTTGTTTCTGCATTTTAATTAAGTAGAAACTGTGCGATGCTTTTCGCGAAATTGCAAGAAAAGATAAATGCAGAGTATTTGAAATGTTATAGGAATGGAATTTGTGAAATAACTTCAATATCAGGGGGAAGGTATGTGAATTAAAATTTGTTCCCGTTTGCGCGCCATTAAAACGAATACAAAAACGGAGCGCGGAATCAAATTTTAAAAAATCATTTCATTTAATTTATAAAGAATTTTGGACAAATAATGAACAGCTTTTTTCCTTCGCGTTATTTCCTACATTAGATTTTTAGTTGTTTTCATATTTATTCTTCCTTTCCACTTGTTCATTGCATTAGAAAATATACCGACATAAATTTTTGCAAATTATAAATATGTGCATTCCCAATTTATTAATCCCACAACTTCATTTACCCAGTCAAATCCAATTATTATAATTATAGTTTCTAGAACTTTATCATATTGGTTTGAAATAAATAAATAAGTGAAATGTATATATTTAATCGATTATTGTTTGCTTCTATGAGAATTTCATTTACAAGCTGTATATTCGAAATACGTAATAGTATTGTATTTTAATAAAGTCTCACAGTAGCGACTAAATAATGAGAATTCGTAAACGCTTAACGAAATGTATTGCTGATAAACAACATTATCCATAAATTATATGTTTAACAATACTTGTAATACTAAAATATAAATGTCGCAATAAAATATCGTCTGAATATTGTGAACGAGATTTTATACCGCTATCGAACACATATCTAGATCTTTTGTAAAGCTATACATGACTAGTTCTAAATAAACAATTGTATGTAATATGTATATAAATAACATTAACGTTATTGAAACTTATTTTATCAGAGAGCAGCAATTGATAGATATTAAATATTAAATTCTTGAGAATGGAATGTAACAGAAGATAATATCGTATAAAACAATTCAGGAT
The DNA here is from genome assembly GCA_023838395.1 of Holcopasites calliopsidis. NCBI lineage: Eukaryota > Metazoa > Arthropoda > Insecta > Hymenoptera > Apidae > Holcopasites > Holcopasites calliopsidis. The sequence continues at coordinate 4,102,063 of JALHAQ010000012.1, read as the reverse complement.
ATGCAAAATTGAACTGTTATTTTTCATTGGGATGTAATAAATATTGTAACATACTAGAATGAACTTTTCTGTGTTTCATTATGTACCTATATGTAATTTTCTAACGTACCAGTGCTAATGAAATAAGAGCTGTTTCCATTTTTAAATTGTTTAGAAAAGGATTTAAATGTTTTGGAAATAAGTACCCACAGAATGAGAATAGAACATACACATTTTGCACTAATTTTTATCAAATACCATGGCTTACTAATCTTTGACGGTTTTTCAACGTTTGGTGATCATACTGGCAGAGTAATTGTAAGAATTGTAGGTAATTGTAAACTGGTAGCAATTATATAAGATTGTGTCGTAATATCTAAGGATCAATGCCTTTTTACTTCGGAAAGTCTTAAACCTTTTTCAAAAACGATCTATCATTTCTGTGCTGGGATATCCTTAATCGAAGACTCCTTTTCTATGAAACTTAAACACGCGATTAGTACTTGTTCTGCTATCTCTGCCCGCCTTAAAACACCAGTAGACTATCTCTGAGAAGTTTTGAATGTTTGAACGTCCCATTAGCGTTACTTGTTCGTGTTAACAAGCTTATTTTGATTCGGCGCCAGTGGGGCTCTTCTTTTCACATGCTTCTCGGGGACTTTATCCTTTGATGCTGAAACCCCGTTGCAAGCTAGGCCGCCCTTCCTCTTTCTAAGAGATTCCGTGGGAAGATATTCAGCCGGTCTCAATAGCTGCCTGAAGTTATACGGACCATTGATGTCCTCTGGGTCATAATCTACCTTGAAGATCTCTTGTCGCTTTTGAACGGCAGCGGGCCTCAAGACTTGTCTAAGATCTGTTGGAATCACGAATGAATCTTTCCCTAATTCCTTCTTGACACCTAATCGACCATTAATTGCATTCTGGCAATTAACTTGATCGATTCCGTTCTTAATGCCCACGCCGATCCTCCGAAGCTTTTCCAGATTATTCTCCTTTGTAGGATGTATCTCCTTCGCCCGCTCGATTAGATTATTTTTGAAACCATTAATCAATCTGGTTGGTTTGATTAAATCGTCCTTCATCGCCATTTTATTAATGAACAAACCGTTTTGACAACCGCCAATGATACTTCTATATCCGTTGCCACATGGTAAATGCCCATTCGCTTTGACCGCATCGGTGGCCGACGAATGTTCGTTAACAGCGTTCGAACGGCCATTAATTATTGCAGTTTCGTGGCCGTTCGCGGCACCGTGACGATTATTCGGAGGTGCCGGCCCATTAACGAACGCCGGGTGTCCGTTTGTAAAATTACCACCCCCGTTAAACGCGTGGCCATTTATGAAATGTCCGTTGACCGATCGTTGCTGGCCAGCGAAAGGTTGCTGTTTCACTCCGCTGTGTCTGTCGGTTCGTTTGCCTCGTAGGCCATTTGGATGGTTGATATTCGAAGAGACGATTGCAGGTTGCTTACGGTGCGGATGGCTTTCAGTGGACCGCAAGACGTCTCTAGGCACGCGATTAGTCGTTGTACTGAAATGGAAATCATTTAATCAATAAAGAATCGATTGAAATGTTCAGATTTCGATGTGGACGTCAGAGCTAGCGATTGATAAATGGCAATCTGATAATTAAGATGATTGGAGTTTCAGAAATTGAGGTGATGTAATTTGAATGAAAAAAAGCTTTATTCAGTCTGCATCGGCGAAGTATTTTTGGCCCAGATATTTCGTTGTTCGTACACCTTTGTTCACGAGTCTGTTTTTATATTAATTGGAGCCTATGGAAATGAAAAGAAAGAATCATTTTCCCTCGCATCTGTATCAAATCCAAATAAAAAAATTCTAAATGAAATGGAATAAATGGGTGTGATACGTTCTACAGATGACATAAGTGTATAATTTTACCTGGAAGTTTGCCATGATACCTCTGGCAATGTACAGAAACACAACGAAGGATTAGTAGAACTCAATTACTGTATTGCGACAATTAATGCAACAGAACCAAGGCATTGCAAGGGGAATGAACAAAGAAGAAAAAATAAACGCAACAATAATTGTCCAGGGTAGTGTGTTCGCAATTTAATTAGACAATTGAAGATCGTCACGCAATCAACGATGGTTTAATTAGGAAAATTTACCCCACTCTGGGTGCGCTCCCTTGTTGCTGATTCTCGTCCGGATTTCTCAAAGCTTTGTGCCATATATCCGAGAGATGTTGCTCTGCGGCTATCGCAAAGTCGCCCTGAGCTTCCAAACGTTCTCTCCTCTCGACGTTCACTTCCAGAACTTGGCCCATGCGACTCCTAAAATTAGAAACGATGCAGTGTGTATACAAAACATTTGGCAGCGATCTCTGGCCACTACGTTACATATTGATTATATTGGACACAATTTTACATTTATGGTTCCTTCCTACGATTATTTCAAAGGTTAAATTAGAAACAAAAAAAAAGTTAGGATAAAAGAATCTTCAGGCCACAATAGTGATAATTACAAGGTTTGAAATTCCAAGGAAACTTCAACAGCACTACGAACAAGGACTTGTACAAATATTACGTCTTTCCTGTTTCACTAAAATTGTGGTGAAAGCTTTTTGATAGCTAAGAAAGTACCTCGACAACGGATGGAGGTCATTTTCTAGCTGTATCAACGGCAAGTCCCAGCCAACTTCGTCTCCTTCTAAGTCCGAACCACTTCCGATGCGAGGGCCAAAAGCATTGGAAAATTGAGCATTCGAATTTTCCATTCGTTCAGAGAAATCAGCAATGGATAACGGACAATGATAAATCGTCCTATTTACCTGCTCATCTCGTCCTTCAGGTCACGATAGTACTTGATAGTCTCCTCGCCCTCCACTTGATTGCCACTTCGGTATTGCATGATAGGCTGCACCATGCTGAATCCTTCGGGTCGAACGTAATCAGGTGGGGCGTCTTCTATGTCATCGAGCCGTACTCCTGGTTTGTTCCGGCGCAAATTCTTGTGCACCTCCTGGTTCTTCATGTGAACCTTCGATCCCGTTGCAATAAGTGAAATATTAGAAATGTCACTTGGAAGAAGTTTCATTGTGATCTCTTTTGCTTACGTTTTGAGAGAAATGTATGAGATCAGCCTGCCTTAGTTTAGGATGCACAGTGTCTTTCACCGGCGGTTTCTTCATCTTTACTATCTCTTCCTTCTTGTACCATCGCTGAATTATCAATGCTGCGTCCTCGCTCTTTAAACCCTCGCGCATTAACGCCTTTTGCGCCTCCAATTTGTCGTCGTAGTTGTTGAGGATTCTCTTGAAACGTTCTTCCAGTTCTGGCCCGAAGCGCTTACGAATTGTGTATCCTCTGAAGTCTGTAAATGTAACAAACATTGCTTGAAATTAATGTAAAGCTGTTAAAAATTGCATAGTCCAAGCAATCTTACGGCTTTGAATAACCACTGCAGCATCATCTTCGTTTAATTCGTCACCTGTAGCCCGCTCCTCACTTTCCTCTGTTTGTTCAACAGCCTCGGGCTTCTCTTCCTGCTCTTCTATGTAAGTTATTAAAAATAACTGTATTCCTTAGTTTATGAAAGAGTTTTGAATAATTGTATTTAATGAAAGGAATAATATCGAATAAAAGTGTCATGTTACCTTGCGCTTTCTGTAGAACCTTTGCATCTTCCTCCTCCTGTTTCCTCTTCATCTCGTTCAGCATATGCTTCCGTGACAACCATCCGCGGATGTGACGTTGCAGCGTCACGACGGATACAGCGAATTGCCACTTCTGCTTCTTGAACTTGATCCTAGCAAGCCATCGTCGAACACAGGCTTGGACCATGATGATCTTCTTCAGCTGCTCCTCGTACATCTTTGATAAAAATTCCACGTGGTAGTATTTGAGGAACACCTTCGTTCTACCCAGGGCCCAGCCATCCATCTTTAAACGAATGAGGAGGAGACGACAGTTTTCACGATTCGCTACCACTCGCTCATCGTAGCCGAATGCCAGGAAACAGTATCTGCAATCGCGAATGCATCGTTTAAACGTTTAACATTGCTCAAATAAACGTAGCAACTTTCTCATGATCTTTTTATAGTTTTATTTGTAGAATTTTAAGAGCACACCTTTTCAGGAATTCGTTGAACGGTATCCTGTGGGAGAAACCATTCTGCCTGATCCTTATTGTTTCCAAGACGCCTGTGTATCTCAGTTGTTTCACTACTTTCTCTTTGTCGAAGAATCGCGGACTCTTGGAATCGTTTGGTTTTATGCAACGCACAAATTGCGGCGATCCGGACACCATCTTTTGCAGTAGATCCATGAGGGAGTAGCGGAAGTAGGTCGCCACCGTTTGCTGGGCTCTGGATTGCGATGCCAGTCCTCGGCTGGAGTAACGTTCCTGAAACAATTTGAAGGCTGTTCGCAATTCCGAATCTGTGGGTTACATAAAATGCAAAAATAGCACGTTGTTCGTTAATAGCGTTGGCTCCTATTCTATCGCTAGAATATGATAGAAAGTTATTATAGAGTACCTTGGTGTTCTGATTGGACTCCGACAGCTTCCTGGAATCCGTCTCATGCACAGCTGAGTACAAGTTACCAGTCTTGGTGATTGGGCATTGGAATAGGAAGCGGACCATGTCGTATTGAGATTGCCTGACTAACTGAATCACTTCAGGGGGCAGGAAATTTCTATTCTTCTCCAAGAATCCTTCAGCTTGGTAGACCACGCGCCCAGCAAAATGATGAACAGCGAAGCAAACCGCGTCAGACTTTGGTCGCACGTAGAATTTCGATTTGATGTTATTATGGAACTTCTCTGTAATACACATGGCAATAATTGCAAAGGCAAAATTGAATTTATCACCAATGAACTATTTGATAATATCAATCTTCTACCGATTAGAGATTTATTCGTGGCTCTAGGAAACCGACTCTCTTCGTCCAGCAAAGCCAACAATCCCATGGGTTTGCTGAGTAGCATATCCAAAACTGGTCTGTTGTCCGAGAATTCGACCAAATCCACAGGTATCCCTTCCGCCATGTATTCCTGTTGCTCCCACGTGAAGATGTGCTGATTAAAGTAGTATTGTATCTGTTCATTAGCAATATTGATGCAGAGTTGCTCGAACGAGTTTCTTGGGAAATTTTCGAAACCGAAAATATCGAGCAGACCGATGGCCAATGGTTCGTAGTTTGGCGAACGATTGAAGCATAGCAGACAGTTGATCTGATTGACCATCCAGTCGAACAGTCGACCGTACAACCCTTTCGCCATCGCGTCTCTGGCTGCACACGCCTCGGCCACTGTATTGTTCCGCGTAATTGTCTCTCCTCTGGTCATAACCGAGTTGGATGTCAACGCTTCCAACAGTTCGCCCTCTTCGACACCGAGCAATTGCGAGACTGGATACGGAAAACAGTTAAAAAGAAAAAGAACAGTTCAGTCGAAGGGAAGAAATGTATTGTTTTAATAAGGGACGGTTACCTCTGTTCAGAGGTGCTGTATCGATCACGCGGCTCTTGTTATCGGTGTTGTCCTCGCTGGCCACTTCACCGAACTCGATATCACCGAGATGAAGTATGGTGGCCAGGACGCGATAGACTATATCCACTTCGCTGTCTTGGAACCCGAGCAGTTTGAATCCGGCCTTCAATTGCTGAAACTTGTCGATATGCGTTTGAGACGTTTGACTGTGATCGGTCAAGTATCGATGATGCTTGCGAAGATCCGTATCAAGGTAGAATTCCGACAGGCGATCGTCTGCCTCTAGACCGTCGTACATGTAATAAAATATGTGGAAATTACGCTCGCCCCTAGAGAGAAATTAAATTCAAGATTAAAACACATGTTTTATTCACTTCGAGTAAAGGAAGCGGTCTAAATATGTACTAGCGCTTTTCTTTGGATACCTCCCCCTGACGAACTTCACCCTTTAGCCGATGTTTAGACCCCAGCCCATATTTGAACCATCTCCTCTACCAATTATAGAGACTGCTGCGAATACCTACTCTGCTTGAGCCACGACTCGAGACTGCTCTAACAAGTAAACGTATATCCTGGCACCAGTGACTTTGCCACCTTTGGTCATAGTCAGGTCCAAGTATTTTCCAAATCTCGACGAGTTCGCATTGATCCCAGTGGTCGCGTTACCGAAGGCTTCCATTATCGGATTTATCTGAAGAATTCTCTCCTCCAGGTTACGATTGGGGGCTTTGCTAAGGTAGACCAGCTGTTTCAACAGCAAATTCGCGCTCTCCGTTTTCCCTGCGCCAGACTCCCCGCTGATCACTATCGCCTGGTTTTGTCGCTGATGCAGCAGCGCTTGGTACGCGGCATCAGCGACTGCGAAAATGTGAGGCGGATTATCCGATCTTGCCTGGCCTTTGTACCGTTTTTGTTCCTGCGTAAATAGAGGCTTTGCTAATGAAACCGTAAATTTCTAAGTACAATTAAATATCTCAGGAGTCCCACTACTTACGATTCCTGTGTACAATCCCAAATTGGTAAAGGGATTAACAGCAACCAGTATATCTCCGATATAAGTGTATATTTGAGCTTGTTCATATCTGTGCTGCAATTGCTCGACAATAGCATCCTCTGATAGCATGTCCAAGGCAGCCAGATCGTCCATGTACATCTTCTCCGGCCTGGCCTTTCGATCAGTCTTCAGTTTTCCATGCTTAGTCGTCACCTCCGGTTGCCTATGAACCCTACCCTCGGTCCTTTGCCTACAGATCTCGTCTTTAAGCTCGTTTCTGATCTCCTCTATATTGGGTTCAACGTTCGCCAATAGGGGATGCTCCTTTAATTCACTCGCAAAGGGTCTATGCTCGAGGTCCTTAACCAGGCATTCGGTAATAAAGTCCACGAGCTCAGGCGTGTGGATATCCGGGTTCTTCAAGGACGGTGGTGGATTTCTTGGGATCTGGAATAGCGCTCTCATGGGGTGCAGTTCGGATAGAGGTGGGTCGCCTTCTGCCAGCTCGATCGCTGTGATCCCAACTGACCAAATGTCGCAGCGAGAGTCGTAAGAGGAGTCCAGTTGTTGCTCGCAAGCTATCACCTGTTTATTCGAAGTCAAATTCATCCCTTTTTTGTTACATTGACGGGGGATATTCGAGAGTACCTCTGGTGCCATCCAATACGGCGTGCCAACCGATGTGTTCTTCCTGGCAAGCGTCTCCGCGAGATGCGAGGAGACTCCGAAGTCCACCAGCTTAACCCTTGCGTCCTCGGTAAGCAAGATGTTGTGTCCCTTGACGTCACGGTGCATGCAGTGATTGCTGTGCAAATAAATTAACGCCTCCACCGTTTCCCTGAGGATGTAAGCTATTTGATCGTCCGTCAGGCGTCTGCCTTTCCTCTTGAGCCCTTGCACAAGATCGGTCACTGACCCCCCAGTGCACAACTGCAACAAGTATGATTGATTCGTTACCTCCTCTCCTTGGGAGAAGAGAGCGGGACACGGGACAATCCGTGCAACTATGTATCCGTTACGCTTTCATGTTTACTATACCAGACGAAAATTAGCCACTGTACCTCCATGACGAACCATAATTGGTCCTCTTCCTGGGCGGGCTTAGCTCTCTTCAGGAACAAGCCATGAAAGAAAGGAATATTCGGATGCATGCTCAGATCGCGTAGCACCAGATACTCTTCCTCGATCTCCTCGATATTGTCCGCGACATTCTCCAGGATTTTAATCGCTACTTTGTTACCAGTTTCGTTGCAACGCGCACTGTAGACCTCCCCGTAGGTTCCCTCGCCGATCAATTCCTCCAAGGCGAAACGATCAGCAGGATCCGGTATCACATCGAAGTTTACGTGCTGGCTGAGACCGCGGTAAGCCATGTTGGTCCCTCCACCAGTCATCTCTGAAATTGCAACAAGTAGAATATTTATGAAAGGTAAGAGAAAAATAGGATTTGTGCAATTAAGAGTTTCCGTGGTTGTCAGTAATGTTAATTATCAAAACGTGGCGATTACCCGTTTAGCTCGCTGAGCAACTGTGCTGCAACGCAGCGTTTGCAGTGCAGAGCAAATTGGGAATGATGGTAATGATAATTTACACGCTGCGTTTATTGGTAATTTCATAGGAGATAAACTAGAATCGTAGAGAACTAATTGCTAGATCTGGTCTTATAGAAAGTTGCGGTGAATCGCTGGAAGAAAAGTTGTCTCTCATATCCGACAAGTATGGGGCAACGAAACACGTCTTGTAGCTAACAAGACTTTTTATTCCGTGGATAAAGTTGTATTGAGAGCAGTACGATACTATGAAATTATCAAAAATGAAATTTTGCCATTTCTAATAGTTCAAGAACAGACATTGGAAAATGACTTCATAAGTTTTTTAATACTATTATACAATCAATACTTGGGCGTCTCAGTTAAGCCAATTGTGTAACATCACGTTACTCATAATCAAATTTACATATTACCAACTTATTCCTACGAGATGACTTGGCGCAAGAAAGTACTATATACAAACTTGCATTAAAAAATAAATTAACATGAAATTCAAGTAGTTTGTGATAGGAGACCAATTATTATCATTACATAATCCTTTTCGTTTGACAGGATAAAAAACCTTTCACCACTTCCGGCGCAAAAAAAAGCTTTCCCCCTCGCTCACTGTTTAAGAACAATTATTATTAGCCACTAATTTGTTGAAATTTTTAATTCGTATACTTTGATCCAAAGCACTGCACTTTCTAAACGATTCGCTGATAGTTTTAAGTACTCGAATGCTTTACTGACCGATTATATCACCCATTTCGGTAACGTTTCTTCACGCTCGACGCTTTTAAAACGCTCGCAGTGTCATTTAAATGAATATTGGGGAACACTGTTCTCTTCACCAGGTGCGGGATACAACTGGGTCGTTCGTCTTCTAACTAGATACGCGTTAACCCCTTAATAGAATTAGGAATGGTAAGACCGGCGCACTTGTGCCCGGTCCGAGAAATAGGTCTCCTAAGAAGACTATGACATATGTTACATTGTCATTTTGATTCTTGATCTTAATGCCATAAAAGCTGTGCATTAAAGCTTATCAATTAGCCTGATTCATATAAACGATTTAACTAGACACAACTAAATTGTCATGATCAGTTATTTGATACAAATAGTTTACACGGTATTGATATTAATTGATGCATGTCTAATTTAATGTTGTAATTTAATTTTGTTGGAATGAATCGGAGGAGAAGAGGGATTGGCTTAAGAATATGTAATTATAAATTGTATATAACATTCGATAAACGGTTGTTCTATTAACGAACTGTTTTTCTGCTGGTGTCACGTATTAAAGATATGATAATAGGTGACCTACACCATTGGGTGAAGCCGCCTAAGGTTCGAAGCCACTCGTGGTTTCGAATGACATTTTGTAACACTAAATTAAACAGGACATTTATGGATCTGCGAGCAGCAGCTGTCCATAATTGACAATACGTGATCCGATGGAAAATAAATCACAATGATTGGACCTCTCGTCAACATTAATTAAATTCAATTTTAAAATTAGTTCAAACTGAAGACAAACAAATTCCGCTCTGGAAACTATTCTTTATTAAAAACAGTAAGCAATTTGGTGTCTTCGACCTAGAATACAATAATCCTGCAAAATTTCACAGCTCAACATCTTCTTTTACTACGAATATTTTCTTCCAGCTCGATTCGAAAGCAGTGTCGATCCCCTGCTCGCTAGTTATTGCCCCCGTTTATGATTTCTTTTCTCTAATAAAACGAACGATTGTTCTTTGGATTTCACGGCCCAACAGGCTCGGATCGGGGTATCAATCGTTTCGACAATAACCGAGCAGAGTCGTGCGAGCAGTCACGTGGTCATGCTGGGTATTAGAGCGAAGAAACCTGACGTGAAATCGGCTTAAAGGCACAAACTGTAATGTCTCTTGAAGCTGCGTCATGATGTCCGACTGCCTTGGACAATACTTGACTGCGCCTAATGCGGTGCATAAGCCGACCGAGTCACGAACACCGTGGCTTCCCGGTTACAATCGTGTCATTGGCTACGAAAATTTCACTACTAACTGTTATCGGTTTCAATTATGTCTTGCGTCAGAATTTTCTTCCTGCTTGTACGTTCCTCGTCAAACATTTTCATTCAATTCATTCGTTTTGGCACAAGGTGTAATTGTTAACACAGAGTGTATTAAATCAAACTTGAAAGGAAAGAAAATTGAAGCAGCGGTGCAAAAAACGTTTTAAGATAAGCTTCTTAAGATACGAACTTGATATCATTTTTACACTATTATATCAAAAACTGAATGATTTGGAACAGAAGAATTTGTTGTTACTTAAAGCAAGAAGTGAAGTCATTAGAATCCTCTCAAACACTCCCGGGACTATCACATCGTAAATTACTCTTACAGCAGTCATAAAACGATCTGACATTTTTATTCCTAATTCGCAGAGGCAGCTTGTTACGTTGCATCCCTCCAACTCGCTACATCCATGCTATAAAGGACTGTCAAATCGCTGAAGTATGATAGCTGCAATTTATGATAAGCAATTATTACAAAGATGCACGACCGGAGAAATCTCCTATTTTTCTGTCACACAGCTCATAATGTGACTCGACATGATTCTTCTAACAAACTGGATAAAGCGAAAGGTCAGAGGCTTTTTCAGTCGCACACGCACGCGGTTTCACTGTTTTAATCCTTTCAGCGTGACGGAGTAACGGCACAGTGCGTGCCGTCAATGGTCATAATACTGCAGCGTAATGCTGGAAACAGTTACCGTTGTGAGCAATGCACTTTGAACTGGATAACTGTGCCAATTGCCGCCAGTTAATTGTTTTCCACAACTATTCTAATTGAACGAAGTTGTTGGAGCTTGTCGTGCAACGAATTCATTACGATCCAACGTTAGTTCAATCGAAACTATTCCATAATTCTTTTATCGCAACGCGCGTTTTAAACAATTTACTTTTCTGCACGATTTGGAACAGCTTTTCAACAACGCGTTTGAAGATTGTAGATTATTTATCCTTTTTTCATCGCTAAAGATATTTTTTTACAATTGGATGTTTTATCAAATCAATCCTGTTAGAAGTAAAAACGATCAATCAAGATGCATCTCGCCGTATCTTACATGGATTTATTAAAATGTAAACGTTTCTCGAAATCGTCGCACTCTGTGAGTGCGGTTCAATCAGCCTACCATAACGGGGTAACGGTACAGTGTGTACAACTGACAGACTTTATTTTTACAATACTATCCATTTGTCAAGCTTGGCATAATAATATGCAACAAAATGCACCAGAAGAAATATTTCGTTAAAGAAAAAATACTAGACCAGAACGTAAAATAAAAAAAACGTTCATTACGTAAAATAAGGATAGATAACATGGTGAGTAAAAGGTTTTAAAAAAAAAATAGCTCATACGTTTGATACTGCTCTCAATGTTAATGTTATCAATATGATAATAATTACCCGAAGTGTATTTTAATTTGTTCAAATCTTGATGTCTTCAAAATCGTATCAAGCTATACCCTCGAAACATTCGTTTTGCCAATCACCTTGTTAATAATCAATTAAAGAGAATAGTCATATATGTATAGTCTATCACTGTGCATCACAAATCAATTGCAAAAGCTGCATGCAGCAGTTTTACAGACGAATCCGCAAACCAAAGCGCGAGCAACTTTTCCACCCCTTTTATGCGGCTTGATATTTTCTGTCATTCATCTGGAGGTAAAATCGGATCGCGTTTCCTCGAAATCGATACTCCGCGCTTGCCAGTGCAGAACGGAGCGACGATATTAATTCCGGTGGACGCGGAATACGCGTATCCGTGATTCTATACACGCCTGTGAATATCAAAATTATCGGTCTGCTTCGCGATCGTTCCACCGTGACAGTCATCATCGAACGACACGACTTCTCTTTTCCACCGATTATTTCTTTTTCTTCTGCGGCCGTTTCGATTTTGCTATGCGGGAACATTATTAACACGTATTTCCGTGAAAATTTACAATTACCAGCAGTGGGACGATGACGATGTAAACGCAGCAAAAGTTATAATAGTATAAATTGACATACAGTGCTAACTTAAGCTTGTATTTTGCTTTTCTTTTTTTTTTTTAACTTCCACGAGTCGTATTTGAAATCGAGTGTGTCATGCTGGTAGGAAGCTGAATAGAACCTGTGTTTTAAAGAGCAGTGTGGCTTGTGGCTTGTGGTTGAACGAAATCATTTTTACTGGGAAACAGTTCGTGTTAGATAGAGTGTAAAGATTCCTGACAAGTAACAAGGTTTATTGTAGTGTAAAATGATTGGATTATTTTTAATTAGACATGGTGGCATTATTTTGGAGTTCATGAGAAGTTCATAAAAAATAAGAAATGCTCCATTTGTTTTTCATCAAAATAGGACTATTACACTTAGAGAAATACACTTTCTTCGACATTTGTCTGCTGTATAATTCATTGACTTTTCATAATCACTGTCAGTAAATGACTCAATTAATTTAATGACGATTAACAATAATCATTTCTTGGGATTTCAGATATGGTGGATAAGAAATCTGTAAATATCTGCACATATGCAATAACAATTCATTCTGATCTAAAATTTGCTAATTCATTGATCAATTCAATTTGTTAGAAATTACTTCATTAAACAAATCTATAACGTCATTCAATGATTCTTGGAAAATGTAACTCGTTGATTGTTTTAGCAGATGCATCCTATTTTTCTGCTTCGTTTCAGTGCCACCTGTGACTCCGTAAAAGTGTGCTAATTCTAGAATAATGCGAAGCCCTACTTTCCAACCTTTGACCACTGCTTTCATACTCGTTACGCTCCAACGTGGCCATTGTATTTTCCTTTTTAATCAGCCGTAAGAGAGCGTGAATCCTAGTGAAAATATCAATTGAAAAGTATTCAATTTACCGAATCGTGACCTAAATTGTTCTCATTCATGTCCAATGGATTTTATTCTCGAGATAAATGTTATTTGCCCACAATAAACGTTTCCTCGTGAAGAAAAGTTCTTTTAATTATATATTTAATTAATAACACAGCTAATATCGTTAGAAAAGGGGAACTTTGCAGTTTGCTGGCACTGCGCTTAATGATCAGCGTCTTTTATACAGGAAGTTAGGTACATACGTGCTTCCCGCGGTAATCTTCCGGTCGGAAATCGCGCTTCACGAATTCACATAACACGTTTCCCACTGACAAACCGTTCGTGATGTAAAACGCAAGAATTCTCACGAGACGGGACAAGGAATACTTCCTATTTAAAGAAGTTGTACAATATAATTGTTACACTGAATAACAGATTTGAACTTCAATGATACTGCTTTCCCTTTGAACAGTCACACGGCACTGTTTATTAATTCCCTTTTTACCTGGCCCGCATAGAAACTATTCCAGCAACTAAAAATTTCAGTAAAACGTGGGAATTCTTCTAGCATTCTGTACTAAATTCATGTGGAACGAAATTACTTGTTTCTTGACACGTGTTGATATTAGAAAAAGTAGTACAAGTACTTCTTAACACATTGACGGTACACTGTACCCGCGATAACTGATCTCTAGACGTTATCAGATCCACGGTACGATCCACGGTACACCGGTCTTCAAATGTTATAGGAGTAGAAATGTGACATGGATATACGATAGTCTGCATCGAATTACCTGATCGCAGTAGCGCGTTCTAATCTTTTATTTCTTCGGCTGTAAGGTGGAAACCTATCCTTGTAATATTATAAACTGTATATACAATTGATATTACGATTTGTCATTTTTTATTAATTACTTATTCGTGTATTGTTAATTTAACTAAATTCTATCCTTTTTTAAATCGTCCGATCCTCTGTATAGAAATGTTTGAGATGCCTCGAGATAGAAATCTATATGTACACATGTCATGCCTGTACCTTTCTTCTACACTGAATAACAATTTACCTGAAACCGAAAAGGGTATTCCATTCGCAAAAAGTTCTCGCAAACACCGCGCTACGGAATTATCCCCAGAGTTTTTCAGTCATAATAATAATCGGACAGCCTAGAATACCGGGCAACAGCGATTCAACGAGCTATTCCTCGGTCGGAGAGACTTCTTTCAAGGAGGTGAATGCAAAGCAGACGAGCACGGTTTCTTTTAACGATCGAAATTTCCAAACGAACCACGAAGCATCGCTCTATTACGCGCGGCCAACGCGCTGGCGAAATTCAATTACAATGACGACGAAGTTCAACGACTGCCGAAAATATACGGTACAAAACAAAATAACTTTTTTGCAATTGGACCAAACGACTTGATCTTCTGCATAAAGATAGGACTAGCGATGAAATTTTCAGAATGCTTAATATACACATATATATGTATATCTTTCTTGGAACTATAAAAGACATTCAATTTCCATCATAAGCTCAGATAAAAAAGTTTAAAAAGGTGACTTTCACTATTTGTTACACAACTTCGAAAATCTCAATTATTTCGGAGCGATGAAAACAAGATACGGTCCAAAAGCTGCAGTCATTCGGTCCAACTACAAAAGAGTTATTCCGCTTTGAGGAGTGTTGGAATATTTTCGGGACTCGCTGCACATATGCATGAACAAACTCTAGAATGAAACTTGCCACGAAGCAAATTGCGTAACACATAGGTGCTTCCTACATAACTAGCTGTGCCAAGATAATTACGGTTTTTTTAAGTAACTGAAAAGCCGATGAGTGGAATCGGGATGCCTTTGTATGGAAATGAAACACCCACGCATATTTACGTGCGCAGGTAGACTAATGGAAGGAAGTACTCACGGATGCCGGAGACAATAGATTCTGAACCTATTCCTGATCCACCTGATCTCATTCGCTTCTCTAGTTCAGTTACCTTTCGTAGATCATTTGATCCATCAAGGTTTATAACAAGATTCGAGGTTTAACTATAATTTGCCGCACGTCTACGCTGTAATGAACAGTTGTCTTTCCTCCAAGAACGTGGACAAGTACTTTACATGGAAATAGTCGTGTCATGGTAGATGGAATGAAAATAATAATAGAAGAAATATGACAGATGTTTTAAACATTAAGAAAATCCCGTGCGCTTATGCCAAGAGAAAACTTTTTATCGATATCTTCTTGGAATTCTTTATTGGTAAAAAGAAGTGACCAATCGCCAGTGCAGTCTTGGTATATGGCGAATAAAATGCAAGTTGTTCCATGACAAAGTGTTTCTTTTTATAGTAAGCCAGAGATAACTATGAACTTTTGTTGCTATAAAGTTTAGGGCAATATTGTTATTATAATTCTATACATCCTGTTTTCATACATAGGTAAAAATATTCACCAGTATACTATTAATTATCTAAAAACCATGGGACTTCATCGATCAATTCAATCTGCTATGAATTCCTTAATTAAACAAATCTATAACACGATTCAATGACTCTTGGTAATTATTTTAAAGAATAATTGAAAGGACATTAATATTAACAGATTTTATACTGTGTGGTACAGGTTCTTAAATGATTTTTAAATTGAAACTTGTTAGTACCTTCGACTTGCCAGTAGTGTGACACGTAAAGACGTAAAGATTGCTGTTTGCAATGTGTGCAACAATTACATCAAGACCAAGGAAAGTACCGTGTAAGATATAATTAACAGCGGAAGAAAGTCAAACGGTATTTGAAGAGAGGACGATTCTAACAAGTTTTACAGATCATTAACTTTAATTGTTGACTTGATAAACTGTCACTGATAAAGATAATTATATTTGCTCGTATTATTCATACGAGAATAATCATTTCCCTCATATTTCAGTATTTTATTGTCCGTATTTCGTATTATTAAAAAGAAAGAAATTCACTGTAATAATTTCGAATTCACAGACCTTGGTCGCAAAAGAAATTGTGTGTATACACAGAGTTCTTCTCTGGACAATAAACTTTTCTACACGCGTAATAAATGCTAAACACAATCGTGCTCCTTTCTTATTGGCACAATTCTACGGTCAACGTTCATGCAAATTGCACGGTCAAGGTAGAATAATTTCCTATGTGTATCGCATCTGAATTTCACTTTTCCACTATAAATTTTTGTGCGGGGAAAGTGCGTTTAATTGTACGCAATATTTTAGCGATATTGTCCGCTTTCTAGTTGAAAAGCATGTTTAGAAAGAAATTTGTAGTTATAAATGATATTGCATTTTATCCTTCGCCTTAATCGAATCAAGATCAATACCGCCTTTCCAATACTGTTATCTGCATTTCTTTAATGAAATATTATATCGTAATAGAAAAATATGCCATAACCGTTCGTCACCCGTGGCAAATCGTCTTGATTCTTGGCAAATCTGTTACACTTCAGTACACCCAATGAGTAAAAGTCTCGTGCTTTTCCCTCACGATATCGTATTATCTATTTTTCAACACGCGAAGAAATTGTATGCACATTCTATTAACAATTATCCTTACTTTGTTCATGTTAACGTTAATTTTGTTAGCGTTTCTACTGAATGCTAATGTTTTATTTTCCTATCAAAGTATAGTATAATTCTTATTTTACGTGGTTCACTAGTTTGTACATTTTTCAGTACAAGTAATGCGCGTATCCCTCGAAATATGACGATTTGTGCTATGATTCATATTATAAACCATTTTATCTCTTCCGCGATTGTACATTAAATTCGATGGGTTGATCCGTTTCCGTCGAAAATGATAACGAGTGAAATGACGGAAATCGTACGGAGTCGTACCTCTGCGTACCGGTGAACACACGAAAAAAAAAAAGAAAGAGCAATGATTGCCAGAATCGGTGAAAGTATGCGGACACTGGTCACGATCGTGTGAACCGAAATCGCTCAATGATTTGAGCCACTGAACATTTCGCTTTCTATTATTTAATCGGCTCGGTCTGTAGCAAAAATCATAATAGACGCTACTGATAACATCAAAAAAACTAAAACCTGTTTGTCTGACGAATATAATGGATAGTGTTGTATCAAAGCTATAAATCCGGTAATTTTTGGTCGTTTATAATGTTTAAACAAAAATGCTCTAACAATGTAATACATGTATCTTGTAATGTCTATCTCTAACGATGTAATACAAGCCACCTTTTTCATTTTAATTTCGTGGAAATAAATCGACGGAGCGTTCAACATTATTTTCAGTCAGATAAAATTGTACAAACTGCAAACGAAATGAAACTGAATTTCAGGAGAACGTGCTTTCTTCCTTGTCTGTCACTTCTCTAAATGAGAGACTGTAATTAAACACAATTAGAAGGAAGAAATCGTCTCGCGAAAGAAACTCTGCTGCGAAAGTGACTTTTGTTACGAAACAGTGTGAACATTTGATTTTTAAATGCGATTAGTGGAAATTATCGTAAACAGATCTATATAATAATTCCAGAGCAGTATTAATGTTTTTAGCTGTTCGTCTTTTGTACTCGCTCGTTCAAGTTCATCATCGTGCAGCGGTTCACGTGCAATTTCCACGTCACGTTTTGTGAATCACGCGAAAATCTAATTTAAATGTCGGCGTCGGTCGCGGAGGAAGTGGAAACGAGCTTCCTGAATGCAACGGAGCGCACGAAGAAAAAAGAAAAATTAACGTAATAGGATGTAACGTTGCGGTTGTTGCACTGGATTTATCATTTTTCACTTGTGTTGTCAGATGGCAAGAAGAATTGGAAAACCTTTTACACAGAAGTTAAATGAGAAAGCAGACATTTCTACATTAATTAATCACACAGGAATTTGTCGTGCTGATAAAATAAACAGCAGAAATAAGTAAAGCGAAATGAGTATATGATTGTGATGAATGCTAATTACACTCTAAAGGATAATTATGAATTATTTTCGAAAGAATGAAATATAATCGATATCCAAGCAACAATAACACCATTACTCCAATTTTTATTCGGATAATCTGGAGTGAAAGTACTGTGGGAAAAGAAAGGTACCGATATGTATATGTACTTTTAACACCTGTTGAAATTATTCCACGTATCTACAAGCTTCTTACATTCTCTTAGGTAACAATTTCATTTCCAACTAATAAGCATATCTCGCACGCTTATTTTATAGAGTAATTTTCACGTAATCTGTGACGAGCAGTCACATTCTTGTAGACAGATGGTATCTAATGGACATCGTTTTGCGTGAATGACCATTCACTTCTCTCATATTCCTGTTTGCACTCGAAACACCATTCGTTTCATATGAAATTTTCCTGTCACTGTATATCGTCGTGGCAATCATTTAAATCTCTCAGTACTTGCTAATTACTTCTCTCGAAGTATTCTAATCTTCGCATTGTTCTCTTACCTTGCGCAAGCTTTCATTGCCAGTACAGCGGATAACGATTTGCACTTCTTTACATCATTACCGCTTATTAACATATCTCCCCCATTGTGCACTGTGTAATGGGCAAATTATTAGATTTGGAATTTGCTCACGTGCGTGTACTTAACGGTATTTCCGCGCACATTGATATGTTAATAGCAGTCTTAAAAAATGTGTAATGATATCACGTGTGTAAAAAGTTTATCAGATACTAAAACCGCAGACTCTAGATGTAAACATGCTGGATCCCAATTTTTATATTCCACAATCTTCTTATCAGGACTCAGAAAGGAAATTCTGTTTTGCCAATTGATCACCGCAATTCGCCTGCTTAAATAGGGACTTGATTGCACCTTGTACTACGCAAAATTTTCCTGAACATTATCAAAGTTTCCTATTTTCGATCTTGATTAATTATTCAGATTCTTTTCATTTTTACCAGAAACAAAACTCCAATTGAATATTGCAATAACTAAACTCTGAATAACGAATGCATTCTTTGCAATGA
Organism: Holcopasites calliopsidis; assembly: GCA_023838395.1. Taxonomy (NCBI): domain Eukaryota; kingdom Metazoa; phylum Arthropoda; class Insecta; order Hymenoptera; family Apidae; genus Holcopasites; species Holcopasites calliopsidis. The sequence continues at coordinate 4,083,263 of JALHAQ010000012.1, read as the reverse complement.
ACGAGTGTGCGTTGAAAAAGCTTCTCTGCGCATTTTAGGCCGATATACAACTGGTTCCATTGGTTTTTGCCATTTCTGTAACCTTCGTGGGTATTGAGAGCACCTTATACAGCAACTTGCTTGGCCTTTCTACCTTTCTCTGAATATTTGCGATAAGTACTTTTTACACGTTTGCGCAGGTAGTAAAGATCGTATTTGACCTTTACACCATCACACGAGTTCAAGGTCCAGTCCTTCCCTTTGACAATATATTTAATATTTTGCTGAACTAATCAATGTTCGATAACATGGTATTATCTTAATCGTTTTCAAGTAGTCGTTGAGGCCATTAAATGAAATTGATTGGCTACATTGTTTTTACGCCTCGTGTTTTTTCTTTGACAATATATTTAATATCTATGTTGAATTAATAAATGCTCGATAACATGATATAATCTTAATCCTTTTCAAATACTTGTTGAACGGATTAAATTGAAATCACTGGCTACATCCTTTTTATATTATTTCCCAAAAGTTTGCAAGTATACTATTGAATGATTTATTGAAGAAGAATGTAATATTCCAGTGTGAATAATTTTTTTTCTATCAAGAATGAACCATCTCGACTATTAATTTTGCCATTATCCATTATCAAAAGCATAAAATGCTTCATTGTGCGCATGCTAATTACACTACAATTTTTTACACTATTTTGGTATTTTCATATTTCACGCTTCACGCTACGAGCAGGCTTGCGGTTCGTTTTTAATTGAGGCAATCGCGAATGAATTGAAGGATGAACCGTACTTCACAGCGTGCAAAGCGTTCTTGTAATGTGCAATCGTCATGCTACAGCATTTGGACGAAATGCAGAAACCGAATGATAACGTAACCGTAAATTACAGCCGAGTAAACGGATGAATTCCGAAACGCTTTTGACGGTTTGCTGCATCGCGAGGTGATTTAATTGTTACGTAGTCGCTTGAAATGTAAAGTGTGCATCAAGTGTGTGCACGATGGATCGAGGCCTGTGCGTAATGCAATTGCAATGTGGACAGGGTATAGTAGAATAGAACTTGTGTTTCTTTAAACAAATCACGTGCGCTGGGTTAGGAGACCATCGTGATAATTGCAATAACGATTAAATTGTTTATGAAGCTCATAAACTTATATTCAGTTCAATATTACTCTATGCGTGCATTTTGCGAATATTTTAGCAAAGTAACAGGATTTCCCACCTTCTGACTACTACTTCAATTTTGCATTTTATAATTCACGGAGGAAAATTCTTTTATTCCTTGAAACTCGATCGATAAGGTCTCCTAACAGTAAAATTCAGTAACCCGACGAAAGAAAATTCATTTTCCAAGCTAATTTACTACAAATAATTAATATCCTTTGGGAGTAATCATCCATTTTACCCTCTACAGTACAATATTCGTAAATGATTGAGAATTTGGCAATGCTACTGACCTGGATAAGTCAGAGAAGTTCAACTTGGCCGAAGACAAGGCTTCTGGAAGCTCAAGAAGAAGACTCACGCGAGCATGACGGAATTCGAAACCAGTCGCGTCTCGATTGCAGAAAAACGAGCAGTCTTAAGTCCCCTTTGGAGGTAAGTTCACAGCACTTGGCCACTGCGTGACTGTCGAACCGGTACTGTGCAAGCCGAGACGATACAGAAAGGATATCGCGAACGAGTTGAAGAGCAGGGCACGCGAGAACCGACTCTGCCTTCGGCTGGTGCCCGTGGAACAGGGCAACCACGTTGGTAGCCCCCCTCTTTCGTCATCCTTTCTTCCTTGCCTCTCTAAATGCTCCGTTACTCTTTCCGCTTTTTATGTCTTTCGCCTTATTAGTTCGCCCAGGCGAATGATATCACATTTATTTCGACTGATATCGGGTACGATTGATATAAATTGATGGCTATTTGCAAGGCAAGATTGAAATTAATGGTTCACTGTCCCTTCATTGAAGGTGTTGAAGAATGAAATAAAATAAGCGGTTTATCACTTGTCCATAGGAATTAAAATCGCGGCGCTTCGTTTTGGTTGCAAGTATATATGTTTAGAATAGTGTAATAATACAATAACATATGTGAAGAAAAGTATAAGGTAATTATAGGTTTGTTCATATATTTTTATGCATTCTTAAATTACGTTTTGTCAAGGAAAATTTTAAAATTATCTGAAGTCGTTATACTTTTACTTTAATACTTTTCATATAAAGTTATTTATGTTTGTTTAAGGGTTGAATCGAATAGAGCAACTGAAATAAAATTGTGAATTTTTGTACAGACGGATTATGTCATTTTTGTTGAAGCTACCAAACGTACAGGAAGCGTTATTATTATATTATACAAAAGCATATTGAGTAGAAAATAGTGTGAAGGAAATTGGGGCTATTTGTATGAACGTGAATAGAGGATATGTATGTATAAATAGATGCTTATCGACAGTGGGGGAAATCAGTGAACACCTATTATATGATTTATCCAATTATCCTAATTTTTTGGACCCCAGTCCGTGGGACGTGTAACGTTAACTCTGCTGGACATAGAGTGAAACGTGGTCAAAAAATACAAATGTATTTTTAAGCGACGATGGAGGAAATTAAACTAAATATAGAAGAGAATATTGAGTAATAAAATTGTAAAGCGAAGATTGTAAAAATTCTACGGAATTTTAATTAAAAATTCTGTTTGCAGAATAGAGAATATATGCCAAATGTATGATTTTCTGTACATTCTGGGAGAAGAGTGTAGAACCATAAAAAATATAGAACGTGGAAATTATTTACCTAATTTATTGTTGTACTCAAATCTATGCAATTTGCCTGATTTTCACAGGACCGTCATTGATAAACTCGTTGATATTCTATTTAATTTGCTTCATAAATAAAGTCATCGCAGCTGCATCGTTCGCACAAAAATCTTTCAATTACATTTATCATAAATTTTATATCAATCAAATTAAATTAAGTCGAATTCCCTTAGTACCAAAGTATTTAGTGTTACTCTCTCACTTGGCTGCTCCGTTACCTCAGATTCCCAGTGTTTTCTGTATGATAAAGTTGTCAATCCACTTCGAGCATCATGCATCGAACACGTAAGCAAAGGTATTTTGATGGGACGTATGTATATTCGGCTGCCACTTATTAAAATGTATTCCAACATTTTTCTAGCCTTGTATTCGGTACGATGTTTCGTTGAGACGATTAAATTTACACAACTACCGCTGGATCAGAGTGCTTGAATGGATTACGTGTTTCACACAGATCTTTCTACCGTTACCCTTACCGCGGATGTATTTTCCTCTATTTCTCTGGCGCATTTTTTCATAACTGTACAAATCGGTTCCATCTGAAGTACGTTTCAAACAGAATGATTTATCGGGGAAGCTCCATGGGGCTGGAGCATTCATGCGAATTTTCTCGCTGGCAAATTATTAGGCTATGACTATGGCACATTAAACCGATATTCTTAAGATCGCTTAATAGATAAATGTAGATCGCTGACATTATCCATTATACAACCGCTTCAAGGTATGTAATTATATTATTTTGCTTTATAACTTGTTAGATCCTTATTGCCACATTTCCGTATTACACATTCTTGAAATACTTTATGGATGTAAAGAAAAGTAAGAATAACTATTTATTATTTTTAGTTATTTATTCTTTCATTTATTATTTATTTATTTTATTTCTTATTATTCCGTTTTTCGAGCTCTGCGAAATTCGGGTTGTACTTTTTGCAAGGATAATAGAAAATTGTGGTCGTGAACGTGTTGGCAAATAATTCGTATTTGGCATAGCTAGCTAATATCTGTACAAATTCGCGGTCGTAAACAAGGGCAAGGTGAACGATCGGGGCGCGCGTCATTCATACTTCGGCCGTAGTACCGTGCGAACGTTTTACAACACGCATGCATTCTTCCAATGGACGACTGGACGTAAATTCTTCGGCTTCGCTCTATCACCGTGTACGTTCTTTTACTTATTTCGTTCTAATTAACTAATACGCGATTAATTAGCAATCGTTTTAGCATCGTGCGAGTTGATTAAATAGCTTCGCGAGATTATTTTAATCGCGGGTAATCGCGCCACTTCTTTCGGTAGCACCGATTAGGTTAGATTCGGTCGGAGCTAGTCAAATCAATGCGAGGGTAATTCTCTCAGTTTTATTATATTCTATTAGTAAAGCATTTCGATTTGGCAACAATTAAAGAACGCGTACGTTCTATTAGAAACATTCGATTAGACAAAAAGACAGTCGTCACTATTAATCCAAGGCATCGAAAGAGGATGTAGAGGGGGGGAGGGGGCGCTTTTGCGAAATCCGAATCGCGATCAGTGCCATTTTCAATTGGCTTGTCGTAACGTGCGAACGTGTCTTGACAAATGGCGCATAATGGACTCTTCCGGTGGGACGCTACCAATTTTCCGGCTTCATTTTATCATCGTTTACGTACGTTTATTTGTTTCAATTCAGTAGTACGCGATCAATTAGCACTTGCTTTAACATCGTGGATATAGATTAAATAGTTTTGCGACAATTAAAGAATACGTGTGGTTATTTAGAATACTAAATGGGTTTCGTCCACGGCCGTGGCTAAATGGTTTCGCCCGCGACTGTCGCTAAAATTTTTACGCGTTCGGCCGTCGCTAAATCCCTTTTAGAATATTTTATCAGAAGTTAACTATTAGTTCACGACATCGGTACAGGGCGCGAGGAGAGTTCTTTTCGAAATTGAAATACAAACAGCGCCAAGGCCAAGGTAAAGGAGAGGGGCGCGGTGCCACTAACACTTGAGTCGTAGTAGCGTACGAACGTGTCAGCAACCGGTGTGTACCGGCGCGACGACGCCTATCCATTTTTCGGCTTCACTTTATCATCACGTACGCTCGTTTACTTCTTTTAATTAACTAATACGGGATTAATTAGCATTCGGTTTAGCATTTTGGAAGTAGATTGAATAGTTATTCGAGATTCTTTTGTCGGTGGCTTGCATATACGATCGCGGGCGAACGCGTCTCTTCTTTTGGTAGCGACGACCAGGTTAGGTTCGATACGAAGTTAATTAACAAATCATCGCAACTTTTTGGAATTACTTGAATAATTCTTTCGGTTTTATTGTCCTCTATCGATCGAGCATTCGAGTTTCGCAAAAGTTAAAGAATACGTGCATTGTAATAGAAGCCTTATTCGATTAACAAGCCGACGGCCTTGCGAATGCTAATACATATTTACTTCGTTAACTGTAGCGCGATTTCTTGAAGTTGTTTTTCTTTTGTTACAGGTCTGGTACAGAAGGAATCGAAATTGAGGTGCAGATTAAGTGGGAAGGAACATATAACAATCCAGCTGCATAGGGTAACAGAGACAGTACTATGCTGGTGAATTTGGTATCAAATTAATTAATTAACATATTTGCTCATGTGTATAATCTTGTTGTTTATAGATGTTTTTTTTTTATAATTGGACTTTGATAATGAGTGATACATTACTGAAATATATTTCACGAATGACGATGTGTAAATTCAACAGTACAAACGAGTGAATGAATATCTCAAAGCTTTTAACGAAAAAAGGTTGAAATATTCATATACCACTGTATTTCGGTTGATTTTGCTTCGTAGCTTCGTTATTGTTTTCCTGTTATGTTATTGTCTCTATGCTCGGTCGCAAGTACGGTCAAGTCATATTTTCGCCGCAGGATTCGCCGCGAGCCGCGTAGTTGTAACCTTGACACATGGTAGCTTCCGAGTTTTTATTACTACACTACCAGTATTACGAGAATTTGTACTAACGCGACATAGTTTATTGATAGGCACACGAATGTGTTTGAAACTTTCACAACGAACATTCACGGTACAGTCTTCATAAATGTATCGCATTACCTCCAGTCTTGAATATAGGAATATGAAATTACAGGGTTTTAAAAGATTCATAAATACTCAGGAGTATTTGAATCTAGATGATAACATTATTTCTGCATTGATAGAAAACATATCAGTATTTCCTCAACAGACGATGAGAAGGAGAAATAAGATGCAAATCTCTGTCGATTTATTTGTTCCCCCCAGCCCCCCCTTTCTAGCATCACCTACTCCAGTGATCAGGACGATCATCGGGCAATGCTGCATCAGTCAACGATGTAAGTATCTTTATAGTTTATTAATCCTTTCTTTTTTTTAATAATCTTTTGTTTCCATCATCTAGAATTAATTGTAAGAACAAATGGGTAACCAAATTCGTTCCTTTTATGTTTCAGCGGGTTCGGTTCGTCGGTATTTGGACAATTTTGGCGTTCGCCGATCGCCCGCGATGCGATCGGTAGAGTCAGTGTTTGATCCGTTCAAGTTTTTTCTTGTATCGAGTCAGTGAGTTCGCCGATGTTAAATATTAAGCGGTCGCGGAAGTACTGTTTTTTTTTATCGTTTCGGTATTAGAGTCATGTGTCCTGCTCCTGTGATCGGGCGATCATCGGGCATGCTGCGTCAGACAGCAACGTAAGTATCATCATAGTTTCTTCACCTTTTTTTTTAATAATCTTGCATTTTCATTATCCAGAACTAATTGTACGAACAAATCAGTAACCAATTTCGCTCTTCTTATTTTCCAGTGGCTTCCAGTTCCTCCATGGTTCTGGTGGTTGGCAACTTTTGGTGATCGCGCGCAATGCGATCGGTAGAGTCAGTGTTTGATCCGTTCGAGTTCTTTTGCATTGCTTCAAGAGCGCAGCCGCTCTCAGTAAAGTTAGATTTAGTAATGGTACGCGATATTAGAGTCAGTGAGCGCATCGATTACAAGTGTTAGATTTCGTAATGATACGCGATATTAGAGTCAGTGAGTGCGTCGACTACAAGCTGTGATCAGGACGATCATCGGGCAATGCGGCACCATCCCACAACGTAAGTATCTTCATAGTTTATTAATACTTTTTTTTTTATGGTCTTGAACTTGTATTATCTGGCTTCAATTGCAATCGCGAGTTACAAATCAGGTTCCTTTGAATATGTTACAGCAGCCTCCCTGATGACTTCCCACAGCATCCCTGGTGGCTTCCCGGAGCATCCCCGATGACTTCCCACGGCATCCCTGGTGGCTTCCCGGAGCATTCTTGATGACATCCTGCAGTATCAACGCATGGGTAGAGTGAGTACCCCAAAATTGGGCATTTTAAGTTCCTCCGGTCACTCAATCATGCCGCAGGACGAAAGGTCCGAAACGGCACGGGTGACTGGTTGTATTTACGTAGAATTTTTGCCAAGCACAGTGACCGTGGGTATATGCAAATATACTCATGAGTAGTAACATTTCATTGTTTTATACTAGATGAGGCTAGGTCTTCTTGTACTACGCGATTTTTCATATTTTAGTAATATTAAATTCGGGATTTAGTATAAAAGAATATTTATTCCTGATAATTAACAGGAATTCCTTTCAATTGAAAAGTATCTTTACCAAATATATTTTCACCATTCGAGTATTTGCTCGAATAAGTATGAAATAATTAGTTAAATGCATAGTGACGTTGAATACCAAATGAAATGACATGAATATTGAAGTTAGTTTTTAGTGCTGAAGTCGGATACCCTCCGACTTCGTTCATAATTGTAACTATTGCACAATGATAACATCTACGCATATTATTATTGCTGTGGTAGCGACAATGAGTATATCTTCTCTTCGACTTTTGCCGCGTATCAATTTCTTCTCTGCGTATCGGAATTATCGAATAACTGAGTTTATTCGATATCCATACCAGAATCTTTAGCGTATAAAGACATCGGTTTCTCGTTTTTCCTTGCGACGCATATATCGAACAAAATGTACAAGAAGACAATTCGTGACGGGTAGTTTTCGAAGTCAAGGCAGCAATCTTAACACCAAACTGGCGTTTTAGAGGAAATGCCTTGATGACGGGAACGCCCGAGGATGTTTTAATTAACTTGTTCAATTTTTTCGAGTCATTCTCTTGTTCAGAATTCTTGCATAATAAATTAACGTAGAGTTACTTGAATATCCTTTTACAATAGAGTCATTGATTTGCTTTTTCAATAAATTAGAGTCATTCAGTTAACTTTCTGATAAAGTAGAATCTTTAAATTTTCATCTCAAATAAAGTAAAGTCATATCAATCAGATGGTTAGCCCGTTAGAAAATGTATATGTATTAATCACTTTTTTAGATGAGGATTTTCAGGTTTAACCCCTTCCGTGTTCACTGCCTCGATCCCTTTCACGTGCCCAGGTGCTACTTGATTGGGAAAAAGGCGGTGGGCATGATGACCCTAATTTTTAAGCTAATCATGTGTTTTTGGCGGCTGGCAATGCATTGGTGTATCGTGCACGACGTACATTCCACATTGTGTGTGTGCTTAGGCTGTGGATTTGCGTCGTTTCGTTTGAAATAGTAATTAGTAGCTTCAGTGTTCAATTCAATCACGAATGTAGCGCATTCGTATTCTTTGAGCATCCAATTGTTGCACAAACTGTGCTATTCCTTACAAATATCTCTCCATTCCTTAGAAATAAATTGCCACTCATTATAAATATATTGCCGATACAGCGGTTAGTTTATTAACTTTTTAAAACGTCGATCTGCCTTTTATCGCGAGAACGCAAGGATCCCAGGCATTGCCAGTCGATTTCAGTGAAATGGTACGTACCTTAGAGTGTGTTTGATGTATGCTCGCGCTCGGGTGTCGGAGGCGTCCCGGGACGTCCTCCCTAGTGTAGGCCCATGCACCCGGGCGTTTGTGTGAGAACCGTGGAGCGTATGCTTTTTCTGGTGTGTGTGCTTTGCCATTTTTAAATATAGGGTGAGGTAGGATAGGTAACTTACCGTCTGGTGTGTGTGTTAAATATAAGTAGGTAGGGCCGGGCAGGTTGACACATTCTCTGATCGGGTAGGCCCACTTTTTCGCGTGTTCAACCTGTTTCAGGAAATCTGAGATTGAAAAGTCAAGTGCTTAGCTGGGCGCGAGCGAAGAATGCGTTCGCCTCTGGCTTTGCTCGTTGACTTTTCGAACTCCACCCGCGGTCGCGGTCGCGTATTAGGCCCCGAAACGAACTCGCATTCAGGCTCGAGACTGCTCGTGCGCACGAAGAACGATTCTTGAATTTAATCGTTAATTTTGCCATTTTCTGCAATGGCATCTTTTACGATTATACTCGGTCGTGATTCGTCCACGAGTGTTCCATCTAGATCCGCGTTTTCACATTTTTATTTCACCTTTGTATGTTTTTCCTTGGTTTCCGAATAGAGTCTCGAGCTTAGACTAAGTTTCAGCGGGCATCGCGCCCGAAGAGAAGAAGAGGCCAAAGGCCGAAGAGGCCCGGCAAACTGCCACTCAAGAGGGCAACTACTAATGGCTCTGCATTCTCAAAAAGAATGGAGAGTCATTCTCTGTTACTACTTTGTCACTGTGCTTGATTTAGCTGCATGTAGTAGAATTTTCAGCTTGGCCCGTTGCGGCCCAACGACCCCTGGGCAAACATCGCGTTTTTATTAGAATCGCGCAAAGTTTGAGAACGGGTTGAATTAGAGTCGCGAGAGATGAAACTCGGATTTTTAATTAGAGTCGCGAGATATTTGATTTTCGCGTATTCTTAGAGTTGCGGACAAGTTCGCGGATTTTTAGGTAGAGTTGCGATTGCTTTGATTCTTCGGTTTTGCAGTAGAGTTGCGAAACATATGAATGTCGCGTTTTTGTTAGGTAGAGTTGCGCATAAATCTCTTGACGGTTTTTCTTAGAGTTGCGATGAAATAGAAATCGCGTTTGATTTAGCGTTGCGTCTCAAATATCGCGTTTGTTTTTGCACTTTTGTTCTTCTCAGATTGTACTTTTGTATTAGTTTCTGGTTGTTGCGGCAACTGCATTTGCCTATTTTTCATCATATCTAATTTCTCCAGATAATACAATAATAGCTTCCAGTTAAAGTAGATTTATTTTGTTAGAGTCGGTCTTAAATGTTAGTGTTGCGAAGAAAATTGCATCGCGAGTTCCAGTTAGCGTTGCGTTTAACAAAGATCGCGTTTTTAATTAGAGTTGCGAACACAAATGCCCAATTGCTCCTATTTGGGAGCACACATCTGAGCCACGTGGACAGTGGCACATCATCGGCAGCCAAGGACCACGGCTGCAACCAACCCCCCAGCCCCCCTTAGAGTTGCGTTTTACTAAATAATTGGTGCATAGAGTGTAGAGTCAGTATTTTATTAGTGTTGCGTCGAATCGCGAATTTGCTAATATTTCATTTTTTCTGCATTAGAGTTTAATCTGTTGAATTAGAATTTCCTTTTGGTATTGATATTTGAAGCACCACTCGCGTTCAATTAGTGTTGCGAAAGATAATTTTCCACTCACGGTTTGAACGAGTGGATTTGTCGGTAGCCCTTCTGGCTATCTGTTCCTTTTTGTTTTAATCAGAGTTGCGAACCCAATTCCCCAATTGCTCCTATCTAGGAGCGTGTTCCTGAGTCACCTGGATGGTGGCATGTTCCTGAGCCACCTTGAGGGTGGCACATCATCGACAGCCAAGGACCACGGCTGCACCCCCTTCCCCTCCCCCCTGAGAGTTGCGTTTTACTAAGTAATTGGTGCATAGAGTATAGAGTCAGTATTTTATTAGTGTTGCGTCGAATCGCGAATTTGCTAATATTTCATTTTTCTTTTTTATTAAAGTTTCCTTTTGGTATTGATATTTGAAGCACCACTCGCGTTTAATTAGTGTTGCGAAAGATAATTTTCCACTCACGGTTTGAACGAGTGGATTTGCTGGTAGCCCTTCCGGCTACCTGTTCTTAATCATTGTCGTTTTCTTTCAGCATCTTTTTCTGTCTCGATCGTCTGTTGTCGGAAATACTGATCAAAACTTGAATATAGATGATAGAGTTATAATTAAAGTTTGTAGAATTGCCAAAGGTTTATCATCTTTTGATTGTATAATATATCCATTTTACATATTCAGTTCATAGACACAGCACTAGTGACTGTTCGCTGACAGAGTTTTGTTCTTAGATTTTTGCTTCAGTCGTTGCACTTTTATTTTCACTTTTTTTTAGTAGAGTAAATTGTTACAATTTTTCGAATCTGCTTGTGCAGAAATCAAAATTCGCCCGCAATATCCGTTCATGTTAATCTGAATCCTTGCAAGAAAGATGTTCTTGGCTGTAGTTGGGACTGGCCATGGTGATAGTTAAAGTTTTGTATCTCGCGTTCGCATTTATCTGATTACTGACAAATGAACTCTGATGAAACTTTCATTTCATCGCGTTTTGTCTTGATTTTCCTATGCTAAGATGGAGCTCAGATACGTTTTATAGTTAATATGCGTACCAGATACAGTAGCTTCAATTTTGATAAAATATTTTTACGTATATTTCATCAAAATTGAATCCACTGTAGCTTCAACTTTGACAAAAATATTGGTAAAGTTAATTCCAATAAAGGTAGCGAAAAATAATACGTATCGCCTTGGCCAAAGTCCAATTACTGATTTGTCATATTTCTTTTATTTTTCTCTTAATAAAGTGAATTATTAATATAACGGCGTACAATGATTGTTCTATTTCTAATATGTTCTTCTTTCAGCTGCAGTTTTGTTTTATTTTTTTTCGAGGGGTTTGGGGAAACTACTAATCTAGTGTATGAGATTGTTACAGATTCACAGATAATTCCGATTATTCTAAATAAAATATCAAATATCTTAGACAAACATGAGTACGTCGATGGCCCGAAAGAATAATATAACAGCATAGCCATCAAGGTATTTGATGATATTTGGCCCGAAAGGATAATATAATAGCATAGGTAAAGTTAATTCCAATAAAGGTAGCGGAAAATAATACGTATCGCCTTGGCCAAAGTCCAATTACTGATTTGTCATATTTCTTTTATTTTTCTCTTATTAAAGTGAATTATTAATATAACGGCGTACAATGATTGTTCTATTTCTAATATATTCTTCTTTCAGCTGCAGTTTTGTTTTATTTTTTTTCGAGGGATTTGGGGAAACTACTAATCTAGTGTATGAGATTGTTACAGATTCACAGATAATTCCGATTATTCTAAATAAAATATTAAATATCTTAGACAAACATGAGTACGTCGATGGCCCGAAAGAATAATATAACAGCATAGCCATCAAGGTATTTGATGATATTTGGCCCGAAAGGATAATATAATAGCATAGCCATCAAGGTATTTGGTGATATTTAATTACTAAATGAGAAATGGCAAGTATGGAACAAAATCTGTTTCATCGATCCAATGTCCGAGATGTTAAAACTTATTTTTTATGAAATGTTATTAACCATTTGGAGTTAGTATCTGTTTCAGAAACTTCAAGATAATCAGTTTATGGACACTCAGAGAAGAGGATTCACGGTAATTACGCATAGAAAGTACACCCCCTTCTCCCCCCCCCCGCCCCAACCCCTGTTTCTTATTTTATTAAGTAGATCATTTAGGTAGACCCAACTATAAATCGAACAAATGTTTAGCTCATTATATAGGTAGGATGTATATGAACAAAATCGATCGATTTTTGCATAGGCAAGCTTTACACGAAACGAAACCATTAGATCTTTAGCTAGGCAGGATTTTTTAGATATTTTACATAGGTAGGATTTCGCAATTCATTTCGTGCGAATTTAAGTCTGTTTCAGGAAACGACAAGACAACGCTGGACCAACAAAAGAATAATCAGGTACACATATTTATATTGGGGAAAGTATCTGTTAGATTTTGGATAGGTAGGATGTTATTAATATTAGATGTAAGTCTTAAGTTGAGTAAATTAGGTAGGATATTCCTAATCTTACGTTACCTTTCTAGGGAGGACTTTATTAGTACTTATAAGTTAAATCAATTAAATATAAGGTAGTAAATTTTTAGTTAAGTAAGACGCGCGTTTTTAGTCTAAGATATTATTTTGTAAGACAGCGGCAGTGTTCGCCACTGCAGTGCCCAAGTAGGCACGCTAGTGTTAAGATTAGTTAAGCATATGTATAGTAATTAAGCGCACGTTTGTTTAGCTATTAAGTAGATTTACGCTACGGGACACTCGTGATGTAATGTACAGCCAGACATCATCGTTCACTTTTTTTTATGCAAACGCAGTGTAATTCTCCATTTACAAGGAGATAGAAGGGTTAGTTTGCTAGACATCATGTTTTCGTCGTTTTGAAAAAAATCGGAATTTTCATAGTTATAAAATAATGAAAATGGCTCTCACTATTTTCTTTGTAACTTTGAAAATCCGAAAACTTTGGAAATCCATTTTTCTCCTTGTAAAAACCCAAGTCGTTTATAATGGCGCAGGCGTACTGTAGTGCGATGGTGTCCCATGTAAAGTTAAGTTAATTTTTAAGTTAAGGGGTTTTAATTCCTTCATTCCTCTTGCAACTTTTCGATTTTCCTTTGATTTGGAATTTTTCTAGGGACTCCTCTTGCTGTCTGACTTGCGCGACACGTAATTAATGAACGTTCTGCAAACATACAACAAAAGGAGCAGGGTTTTTTTTTTGTTAATTATAGTAGAATTAGTTCTTTCGAAGACGAAGGGTGGGACGTGAATTAAACATGGGTAGGGTGGGTCTCCATCGCAGCAACCTCCACGTGGTGAGACCTGGGCAATCAATTATTCGCTCTATAATTATTATTCGAGTCTTTATACTATTCGATGCAGTGGACAAGATGAGCATAATTATTATATATCGAATAATTGAGCTGATTGGCTGCGCGTTACATGTATCCGACATGTAACGAATGAAAGGGAACATTGTTTAGTCTATAATGGAGTTCTGTAGCAGTGTAATCAGTTTTACAAGTCGTTAATTAGTATTACAATAAGAAAACAGCAAATTTTTCTGGCAAGCGACTTCCATTAGGCTAGGCAGTCTTTAGTAGTATCTCGTCGGTGGTATGAGCTATACAGTCTGTTTTATATTGTGTTGGTAACGTTGTGAATGACACGGAAATGGGCAGTGGGTTTGATAGAAATGCCCCCGTACCTTTCGATACCTACGCTGTCTTGCATCAGAAAGGAAATTATCTGTAGTGTGGTCTTCGTACCACCTGCCAAGAAGAAAGAAACCTAGAACTTAGAAAGTCGGAACACTGCCAAAATTTATTTAAATATTTAGACGTACAGTGAAAATTCATTCAAAGAATATTCTGCACATTGTTCAATTCTTTTTAATGAGCATTAAGCATGTGCGAATCATCAAAAGATAAAGTCAATCAAATGTTCTGTTCCTTAGAAGAGATGGCGAAGTACCGATCGAGCAGTTCTAGATGACGCTCGTAGGTACTATCTAATATGCTTGCTATTTCAATATTCGAATATCAAACAGTTAGTTTCTATTTTACTTCAACAGCTTACAGATAGCTGAATATACAACGAAGTATTATAGATTATGTTGAATAAATTAGCGAGCATTGGATGGCCACCCTTTCGCGATAAGACTATCAAACTTTTTATCAGCTTCCCAAATATTGAATGAGTCCATACCTGTAATACAAAAATCCATATTTATCAATGGATGCGATAAAATTAACATTGAATTACACTCAACCGTTAAGTGGTTGCTTTCCTAAAACTATTTCCCCAAACCTTGTGATAGCACCTACATACTTTCCATCTATCAATTATACGTAAGGCTCAGAATTCAATCAGTGTAAGTCCATTAGCATCAAAACCAAGATAAATAAGGTTTTTACAAATCAGTTGGAAGAAGATAACAATGCTAGTAAAAGTGATAACATTTAAATGTAACTGCAAGTGAGGCAAAAGAAAATCGTCATGGTTTATCAAACGTTTTTAAGGGTAGTTGGGCTTATATTGAATGTCTCCTGAACTCTATATGTATAAATTTCGAACCACCGCTTTATGACATTTGCACAAAACTTCCGTTGAAAATCATTCCTTCATTCTGCACTGTAGAAAAATTAGTGGGACAAGGCTTATCGAGTTCCTTGATCGTACCCATATTTCAAGCAGCCTGGCAATTTTTATATAGATTCAAAGAATTATTGTATCTCAGCTACTCGGGGTGAGATACCCTTCTACGATTGATATGGATGAGATCGGCCGACTTTTGATATACGCTCGATTTGAAATGGAAAATCATGACCAGATTGGATTCGCACGTGAGCTGAAATAAAGTTACATCGGCAGGTTCGAGCCCTCCCCCGCAATATCTGTCCGCCCTGCGTATCGATACAATCCTAGCATAATACGTGTGCCAGAATTTATATCTACCTCGTTACCGGAAACGCCATATTCAACGTGCGTAAAATTAATAATCGTTCGCTGGATCGGCACAGAAATTTTTCCCGTGTAGCCTGTTTGTCAAAAGTGAATTATTAGCCGTAAATTGAAATCAATTTTTTATTGATCGGCGACGCGTGTAATACGAAATGCAACAAACAGAGATAACGTCGAGAAAGGGCTCGAGTGCCATCGCGGGAAGAACTTTATTTCCCCAGGTACGAGCGCCGAAGATTCCACTTCTCGGCCAGGCCGTTTCATCGACATTGCGTCGAACTAATTTCAAAGTTGCTGCGCCGCCAAACCGGTGGGGGGTGGGGCATAAAATTAAGAAAATCTATACGCGAGGCCGAAAGTTCCCGACGAAAAGTGGCCCGGCTCCGACAATGAATATGAAAACGTAGTTCTAGAAGAAAAGCGCAGGGGTAGCTCGCTGTGGGAAACGGGGGGTGGCAAGGGAAAGAGAAAAGAAGGCGAGCTAGCCAGTAGTCCCTGGCAGCAACTTAAATTGACTCGATAAAAGTTCGCGGAATAAAGCGGCCCTGGGCTTCGCCACTATATCAGAAACATCTGCCAAACGTTATTACAACTTTGAATAAAGAACGGCGCCGGGACGGGGGAGGAAAGGGAGGGGGTGCTAACCGGTCGGAGAAAGAGAGGAAACTTCCTTTTCTCAGCGACGGCCAGCGGAATCTCTCTGCCTCATCCTCGCCGCGGCGAGGAAACTTTTTTCGCTTCTCCTCGACCGTGAGAACTTCGACGATAAATCAAGCCGTTATTTTAATTTTTCCTAGGGGGCTGTATTAGCCGCGGCACGCCATCCGTTCGCTGGTGTCGCCATTCCTTTTCATTTCCACGACATTCCTCCGACTACTATTCTTGCTGGACCTCTCGTCCTTGGACAGCGCACACCGATACCTTGTACCTCGATTTATAATGCAATCCCTTCTATCCACCATGCTTTTTCAATGTACCCGCCGATCTTTCCTTCGATCGACCGTTTATGCGACGTGAAATCGCGGGACGAACGAGAATTTTACCGCGGATGAGGCGAACCCGGGTGGGTAAAAAGGAGAGAAGAAACGCGGCACGCTCGTATCTGCGCGAGGATCTTTTGTGGTGGCTTCTGGTCTTCGAAGCATCGACGCTACTCCTCCTGATATCTTTTGATCGGCTACCATCCTTTCAACTGGATAGACTTCTGACGCGTCCCCTCCTCAGCTCTCTGCCTCCTCCTTTCACGTTCCTCCGTCACGTCTTCGCGGTTTTGTTCCGCAAACAAGCCGACGATTGTTGCGGTCGGGATTGTCTGGTTCGTCCTGGTGGCACGCTATTTCGCGATCACTGTGATAAATCCATTATCGACGCTTTTCGATCGGGGAACATCTAGATCTATTCGCGTGATTATTAGGAATTGATCCTGGATGGAAATTGAACCATCTTTGGGCTAGCTACTGAATGTATTTGGGAAATTGCGAATGGAAAGTGATTTTTCTGATTTGGTAATTGTTTGGTAATCGGTATTCGCTTGGTACTTGGTATTTGGTATTGATATTATGTTATCGATCTTCCTGTTCAAAACTAGCTTACAATTTAGCTGTGACCTTTTGGCAGCCACTGTATCTGCCAACTCTGTTGAACGCAATTGATATTACTGTGGCTGAAACTGGCAGAAGCTCGATCTACGGTAGAAAGCAATCGAACTCGAGACTATACTCCAGTCCGAATCGATTGGAATTAATCGAATCGACGGTGAAGGAAGTGCACGGGGTTAGCCAAGATTTCTGACGGTTTAATTCCGTGCGCCGCGTCGGAGTTACCATCGTCGCCTGTGGCTGCCATGAAATCTCTCCATTCCCGGCTCCGGATTCGCTTCGATTCCATTTGGATAGCGTTCGGACGCGGAACAGGGCTGCGGCGGGGCACGGTTCGATCCTCCGAAGTCGGGGATTCCACGGCGGCCATTAGTAACCGAATTAATTAGGCAAATCGGTAGCCACGATGCAGTTACAATTAATCTGCAACGCGATCCCGCGTGCAGCTATTCCGGAGGCAGTATGTTCTCTGCGGTGGGTAATTGTGCGGTTCCGGTAGCATCGACCGTTTCTGCTGGCTCGATAACAAAATAGCTGAACTTCCGGTCGCCGTTGTTTTTTGTTAATTATGGTCGACTGGATAATTGAGATACGTTTCCGAAATCCGCTTACTACTCCACTACTTTATCCAGCTTCTCCTTTTCTGCTCTTCCTCTGGCTGATGGAGGCGCGAGCCTGTTGGGTAGTTTGTCGAAAGCTTCTTTCTTTTTACCTTGGTAGCGAAGGGTTAGAGCGGAGATGCTATTTTTCTATTTGATGTTTATTAAGTTAGTCTTTCAAATGTTCGTAAGCGGAATACAATATCAGGTGGACCGAGTTGCATAGGATTCTATTAAATATTATAGAAACAGAAATATAATACAAATATTCTTAATGAACAAATCAATTTAAGCAGTCAAAGCAGTAAAGCATTTTGCTGTCTAATTTATAGTGGTTTCCTATATTGCATTCGTAATGGGAAATACATTATCGCATAGAGTTGCACATTTTTCTCGTTGTCAGTTCATTGTGGATATAACAAAAAAATGTCATAATGATTAGGAGCCATAAAATGAAACAATTGAACATCCAATAAAGCTTTTATTTCAAAGCCCATTGGAACAGAGACAAGAAAGTGCAAGGAAATTGTCGTTTTCCTATATAAAGCAAAACAACCGTTAACAGTTACAAGCGCAACGCAGGCAACATTAAGCGAATATTTATCTCGCGTTTCTATGGACGAGGTTTCCGTCGTCGTTATTTCATCGTTATATCCCTGTTATTTCCGGCACATGGTTAAGCGAGAATTATTACGAGCGTTCCCGGTATCGGACAGCCACGATCCAGACTCGCAACATCATCCTTCTTTTTCCCCATAAACCACCAAAATTAACTTATGGACTGGAATTATAGGCACTTTCCGGATAACGTATGTATCTGCGGTCGTACAGAAGAGAACGTCGTAGAATGGAATCGTACTATAATCGTAAAATAATAATTTCGCACGCAGTCTAAGAATTATCTTGCCAAAGAAAAAAAGAAAATATTTAAATGCTCTGAATCGTCCTATTCAATCGACTTCTCGCATAGATTTAAAAATTCCAAAGTGAAAGATTACTGCTGTTTAATAATTGTTAGAAAAGCTCCGTTTAGAGAAATGAAGTTGGAACGGTTTTAAACACTTTCGAGTCGATGTGATTAGAGGCGATCGTAAAACGGATCGAGCGATTAATTATCGGACAGGCAAGAGGCTCCGGTCCATAATCCGGCCGAGTTTAAATGTCGACCGGGGGTTCCCGAATCGTGTCCGGGTGTGATTTGTGGCGGATGCTTAGAGGACGAAATTGCACCGCAGGACCGAGCAGGATCGGTTCTACGTCAGGGTGATTAGACGTTATTGATGCCCGAACGGTACTGCAGCTTCGTGGCAACGGGCATTTGAATCATTCGGCGCGGCCACGAGCCTCGAATTCCCGTTAAATCCCTGTTCTTTCTGTTAACATAGTTGTTAACATTCTCGTTGATTCGTTATTGAGTGTAAAACTCTGTTAGGAAATTCACTGAAACTATTTTATCATTGGATATATTTAAGTACTGGGACAAGCAGATATTTTCCACTTTATTTAATATCATTATTGGGAATTTTATCGTTAGTTTAAGTTTGACACGGATAGAAACTCTTTGATTAAAATGAATTCAAATTTAATTAAGATCGTGTTATTATTGAAATTGTCCGTACTAAGTAAATTAATGGAGGAAAGCAATAAATATTAATACAAACGTGAAAAATGTAATAAACAGTTTCCAAACTCACAATTTGCAACAAAAAGCATCGAGGAGCTCGCGCGCACAACGCGGGCACAATAAACGTGATTAGATAGTGTGCACATAAAACGGGCAATTAATTAAGATAAACGAGAGGAAAGTTGAACGCAGGGGACTTGTAATTAATAACGACATTAATCTGCTTGTGCAATCTCGCCGCGAGATCGATCCTCGATCTTTAATCTCTTTCCCCGAATTGTTAATTGGTGTCGATGGAAAAAAAAGGATGTGAGATAGGCGCAAGAAGACGTGGAGAAGGTCCGAGACTGTCTTAATTACCGCCTCCTCGTCGCGTCTGATTCGTTTCAGATAACTGTAATTACAAGTTGGTTCATGAAAAAGCTCGCCGCTATGGATTCGCGGCTTTGTCGTTCTTCTTGTCGCAAACGATTTAAATGGGGAATGTGCCTTTAGTATTCTTGCCATCCATCTGTTACACCGTGTATTAAGGATTTCGATTACGTTTATCTCGCTTTTCTCACCCCTTTAGAGTTACATCGTTGTTTTCTGATCGACCGACCGAGAACGATAAGGGAAACATATTTATTTCGAGGTAAACCGAGGCGAATAGCGGAGACGTGATGCGGAAACGATATCTGGATGCGCGCGAAAATAACAGAGGCATACAGTCCTTGCAGAAAGTCCTCGATCCGTCGCAAGCTTAACTCACGATCAATCCCTCAGCAAAACTTTTCTGTTCTTTATTTTCTATCGGAAGCAAAAGCATTCGAAGGCAGAAGTCCCTCAGCATTGAGTCCTTAATTGATTTCCAATTGTATTTTACGAATAATCTTTGCGCAAACCGTAAAGTGGAGCTGACGAATATTTCACTGCCTCGATATTGATTACATTATGTTCCAAACAATTTCGGTCTCTGTACTTTTGGTGAAGTAGAAAGGGAGCTGCGTATTATTTAAAATGAAATTAGAAAAGCGCAGTTTAATATTATTATCAAGATTACAACGATAGATATTGGAGGGTTTCGAGATAGTAGACAGCAGCGGTTGATAGGATATTGCGATTTTGTGATAGAGTGTACAGAATTTTTCATTTCCCTTGTAGGTAAAGTTTTATATTCCAAGGAGGCAGTCGCGGTGCCGTTCATCTTTCTGATCTCCAATCGAGCCGTCGCTTAGCGGAGCGTGAAACGCATTTGCTCGAATCGCGGTACCCTTAACCACGCAAGCTCTTACACACAGACACACATCGTGGAGATCCCTCTTTGGATCTGCTAAAGTAAAACTTCTGTGGAATAGCCACTGTTCAGCCATTTCCCAAAGAAACATTCGCGAAACACTCTTTTCCATACTCCGCACGAATCATGTAAAATATTTGGGGGATCTTGGCTGCAGGGTCCAACCATCCTCACCTGCATTTATGCGAGAACTGTTATGCTTTGCATTCGATTTATAGCTCTTTAAAGAGTTGTACAAAGAACTTTGATCCTGTCATTTTACTATTTACAATAATTCCCATAGTCCACATGAGTCATCACAGTGTCCCAAGCTTGCTTAAGCTTAAAACATGACATAGTATACTCGGCGGAACTCTGGCAAGCATTCAGTCAAACGGATACATCCCCTAAACATTATAGCCCAAGCACAAATTCCAATCTCCATTGCTGCTCCTTACTTTTCAGAGTACAGAGTAATTGATTCTACTCTATTTAAGAATATCTCGAAAGCAGATGCTTTTAGTTTTAACCCGAGCCATCATTTAGTCAAAAATTCCGCTTTGAAGCCGAGAAATTTGTATTTGTCTGAAACGCTGATGTTGGCGATTATTTCCATTGTCTCGCTGCTAGATGGTTATAGCGTCCCGTGGCATCAAACTACAGGGCCGTCTCTAAACTATCAAAAAATGACACCCCAAGCTCGTTTCATCCAAATCCCTGCTTCGACAAACTTAGGAGGTTCTGGACCAACCAAAAGTTATAATCTTTAGAGTCTCTCATCCGTACTTAAGGATCCCGGGCGGATCGTCCGTCGTGACATATTTTTATTCGCCCGGGCTGGATCGGGATGAAACTGGCGAAGAGATGCATATAGAACTGTAGCATGAGCGGAATTGAGCGGCGGATAATTGTTTCGAACAATCCCGGGCGACGCTTTTCGTCGGTTTCCATGGCGACTTGCGCCAGGCGAACGTTTGCTCGCTTCGGTTGGCAATCGAAGCCCACCGACAGTGGGGACTTTACCCCTCTCTCTCTCCAGGGATTCCCCTTTTCTGATGGGGCGGCGGAGAACACGGAGGCGTAGGCGGGGCAAAAGTTGAACGAAGAAGTCGCGTTCGTTGGAAACGCCTCTTCCGCCCGCATATACAGAGTTCTCCTCTTGTCGGTGCACACGAAGCCTCCGCGAAACCGTTTCGTTTTTATTATCGCTCTTAAAACAGTGGAGCCACGACGTCGGCGTGCGGGGCACATCGATCCACATTAGCTCCTAATTTCACGTTATTACCCCCGCTCGAGTGGGGCTGAGCGCGCGACCCGCCGCCTGGTCCCTGGGACTCTTGACTTTTCAGTTTTACCATCTTCCGCCTTGGGCACCTCTTCCTCCATCAAATTAACTAATAGTCTCAACTCCTTTGAGCCCCGGTGCATCACAGTTTTGTTCTAGGACTTGGGGCTTCACCTACTTTTGGGACACCCCGTGTGTTAGATTAGTCCATAATTCGTGCAATGTTGCTGTTGAGTCCGTTGGTTTGTCTTTTGTTTTTTACTCGTCTGAAGATGTGGGCTTCATGATGCAATTAAATGCCGGGGCCCTGTTTGATAAGATCAGGTCATTCCTCAAAATAATATTATCAATAATATCAGCGATGCGTTATGCTGATCTCGAGTCAATCTATTCTTATTCATTCTCGGGAAATTTTCCATAGCATAGCAATAGTCTTGGCCATTTCTTCTCCGTTTCAACTGTCACTTTCCACCCGATGATTTCTTCAATCCACCGTAATTTATTTACGATGACTCTACACGTATCGCTGATCACTTGTGGCCGTTTTTGTCAGCTCGTTCAATCGACGATTCCATTTCCGCCTCTTTCATCGCTTCAGTCAAAGGAAAACACGTGATTAGATTAATGCATCGACGCCCAGTCCACCCTTGATTATAGCAAGGGCAAATAAAAAATTGGAATCGGGCCGGAAGGGATGATTCTCTGGTGTGATCAAGTCATTAACGATCTTCTCACGATTTCTTTTTACAGCGGTGTAGTTATTTATTATGTTTTACTATATCTATCTACTATATTTATTTTCATCGGCCGATGTCTTCGTGTTATCAATGATACCACCCTCCATGGCAGCTCTGATAGGATGAAACATTCAGAGACTCGATTAGCACGCGCATGTGCCAGTAGGCATATATCGACATTTATTGCCTAGCACGGTGGTCGATAATAGGACACATGATACCGGGTTATCAGTTCACGCCGAAAACTGCGAAATATATCTCTGCAATTGGACGAATGAAAATTGGAATGTATGGCGTAAATACTTTTTTTTTAGATCAACCCCTTTATTAGGTGCATATCTTGTTGGGTAAACAGCAACCCATTGTTAAAAATATATATATAAAATATAGACATTCCCTGGAATAATGTATCACTGTTACAATATTTTATATCAATTATTCTTTGATTAACTAAACACAGTACTGAGCATTTAGATGTGCAAGTTTTTCAGTTTAATAAAATCTGTAGTGTGGGGCAGGTACTGTAGCCAAGGGGTTAATTATGGGCAATTACTGAAGGTTGACAGAAAATCTCGCAGATTACATTGATATTTCCCCGCACGTTTCCACTGATATATTCGCCCTCGTACGAACCGCACGGCATTCGTAGCTCGCGAAACAGAACAAATGGCAGAGGGTAATTAATTTACGTGGACAAAACGAGTAACACGTTCGGCGCATGCAATCGACGCGCGAAGGAACCGTTTCTCACGCGATATCCCGTGATATTCGTACGAAACGTGTGCAACGCGGACTGCTCTTAATATTCCTCCTCCGGTTTCTCCGGCTGTCGTGTCTCTTCGTAGGTGTCTCGGCCCTGCCCACGTAGCAAACGTGTTCTCGATTTTCTTTGATTTATTGAAACTAAACTAAATATACCACATTCGCGGAAAACATTTATCACGCGACAGAATTCTCCGCGACAGAATAATCGGCCGAGCTCTCGCGCTTACGCGTTCCCGCAATCGGAGAAGGGACGGGAAAATACGTGAAAGAAGAACCGGGAAAGTTGTTCGAACGGAATCGTTCAGGTGTGTAACGATGAGGATGCAATTAAAACGTTGCGCCAACTGCGCGCGTGTGTCAAACTTGACTTCGCCGCGAAAAGTGGGACGTGTTTCTCTCGTGTTCCTCTCGTGTTCCTCGCGGAGAAACAGCTGTCTCTATTCCACGGCGAATCCCTTGGCAGCAGGAAAATTAGGTACGGATTCCTCTAGCCTCGATCGGAGATGCCCGTCACGAATTAGCATTTATATCACTGCCGGTACCGTGCAACGAGCTGGAAATGGAATATCCAGAACGCCATAGACAGAGACACTCGCCCAATCTTCTCGCGCTGCGAATTAATACATACCTACGTGTTTTCTCCAAACTGGAATCGATCGACTTCTAACAGCTATGTAATTATACCGAGCTTAATTGACGCGCTTTTTCAATCGCCCTCTGATATATGAATAACGTGAACTTAATTTACCAGGAAGGAATAGAGAAAAAAGTAATGTTTGCTAACGTGGAGAATGTTTAGTTAAGCCTGGATGTGGAAATCCATTTCCTTTCAAGCTTTTGAAGAACTTTCTTCTTAAATGTTATGAGACCAAATGGTTGAATGATTGGGCAAGATTTCTGCTACGTAATTTCGTAACATATTTCACATAAATTTCAAGGCAATGCAATAGAACTAAATTCTTAAAATACAATATCAGAAAGCTCCAACAAAATTCCAATATCTGAATTGTCCCCCGATGCTTACATATGATCAATACCATAGCTACTTGAATTCTCCCAATCTCTTACAGATGTCGAGTAACTCGTAGGACAGTCTATTCGTCTTCCGGGCCTACCCAGAGCACGAGAGCGAAAGCTTCGTCGTTAAGAGTGATCGATTCCGTGTCACCAATAAACGCGTATCATCCCCATGAGGGTACCCGCGAATCGAAAAACACGTCGTGTCGCAACAGCATTTCTCCCGTTGCGAGAGACAGACGGCGCGCAAGAAAAATGAATCGCTAATTACGTATCAGAATGCTCATTACATAAAATCGCTAAGAATTTGCGTAACATGATTAATTGCCTGTCTAATTAGCGAGTCAAGGACCTCAGCCACTTTCCTTTAACACTCGTCTCCGTTCTCCGCGATTTACGGTATCGAGATCTAAAATTTCATTCAACTGCTTTCATATATTGTACCATTTCGATAATTTTTCAAAGACCGCGCCTGATAATTGCCAAAAATTCACCGGCTTTCCTCAGGGTGTGACGACTCGCGAATCACCGTTAGTATTATTATTATTTTCCATCGTCGCCGTTTTGGATGTTTATCATGGACCGGGGTGCGAGAAGGAACAAAGCCAGGAATACAATGAGTTCGCAGCCCTGGGCGACGAAACGTCCCCGTGGTGGCTCGTCAAAGCCGGGGACACGTCAGCAGTACATTGAACACGAGTCCCCTTTCTGGGTCCTATGGGACGAGCAGGGATAGATCGATGGAAACGATAAGGAGAACGTTTTTGATCGGCCGCCACGTCGCGTTAAGAGATGATCACGATGATCGGACACGTTAATTAAGGGACTCCCCTAACCACAGCTTGGCGATAGAAACTTTGTTCAGTGTGATTTGTATATTTAGCGATCTCGAGGTTCGTAGTTTTGGTGGTTGCTGGGTTGTTTGTCGAACGATCAGGGAGGAATAGTGGAAACGTGGGTAGAATCGATGGAATCAAGTTCGATCGTGGAATCAACTTTCACTGGGGCGATGGAATTATCGATTGGCGATTGTAGATAAGCTTATCGCGCATCCGAGAGTCTCTTCGGAAAGATTAATACGTATGTGGTTTTCGGAGTTCGATAACTTTTATAGTTCCGATTTGTTTATGAAATATTGGATAGATAATTTGGAGATGCATTTACATTTGACCAGATTCAAATTATTTGAGAATTTCTTTTTTTCTGTTCTCGATAAGTGATGCCCTTTTAACTGTCTTACACCGACCATGCGTGAAAGAAATATCCCTTCCAAAGATTCATTAATTTCAAAACACATTCCATGCCCTTTATACAGAGCGATGTTTTACTCGCCCAAATGTATAGTGATCAATCTTCGATTGTTATCTGATTCGAAAGAGTCCAAGCACTATTATCATTATCATCATCAACTTCACATCATAACTTTTAAATAGACATTAGTGAAATATGTTTCTTCTTTTTATCACAAATGGAAGTAACTTAGAGCACAAAGAGGAACGTCAATTTTTCTTGTTACACACTGGCATCTTATTGAATTGTTTAATAATGTGTTGTATAACATGCAGATGAGGAATACAATTGTCAGAAGTTATACAATACAAGCGGATCAGAAGATAGATGGGTGCAATTGCATAGAATGCACAGATTCATTTTTCATTTATAAACACACAAATTTTCCTCTTCTATTATTTATTACATTACACCAAACAGAACATTTTATTCTTCTACTTCACGATTTAAGCTAAAATAGATTACTTTACCATCTACTGTAACGCACAGTATTTTACCCAGCCTTGTTCATGACTCTATTCGAGAACAGAAAGATCGCAAAGTTAATACTTTCAGCGTTCGCTTCTCGTTTCCTTTTTTCCTCCTTGCTCCGTCTTGAGGAGGACTTCCTCCTATCCCGACGCGGCGTCCGCTTTTCATTATCACCCAGCACGGGATCACGCGTTCTCCCCATGAGTGAGACATAACCACCCGAGAACGGGCCGGGCACCTAACAAGACGTACAAAATAAATTGAGAGACGCGAGATTAATGGAACGCCCGTAGGCGGCGGCGAGCTCGAAAGGAACGCGGCTAAAAAACCCCTTCAAACGGAGAGAGATCGAACGCTGCGTGGCGTGCAGAATCGAAAAGAGCGCGGAGAATCTTGTTGTGGAATTATACTCGCGTTGGCTTGTATACCGCCACGACTGGTTAGCCTAATTTACTCGTTTTTAATTAGTCACCCGTTTATCGTGCTGTTTTTCTTCGCCGCTCTCACATTTTTTGAAACTTTCTTCATTCCTCTTTTTCGAGACCTCGATCGTAATAAGGGTCGCGGGCTCTTTGCAGCATGTTATCGAAAATTTGCTCCAGGGGGAGAAGTTAATTTATTTTAGTTTAATGAGTATCAACGATGTCTATCTTGTGTTGAGGCAGTTAAAGGAGCAGTCTTTGATGCTTGAAGTTTCATGAATAAGTAAACTGTTGTAGTTAAGAAAAATGTAGAAGTTACTTGAGAACATCTTGCGCCATGTAGTTTGCAAAAAGACAATTGAAACTTGATCGGTCGATGTAGCTATTTAATTAGTCCTCGATTATCTTCCCTGATTATCTGAGATGGTGATCTTTGTCCTCGATCAGAATGTCCTCATTGAATTGCTCCTTCTAGATCGTTGTCACTCCTTTTCATTTTTCACTCCCAAGCGACAGAAATCATTGAATATTAATTGCCTTCCCCAAGCAATAATTAAATTTAAAAATTTACTTACGTGTGGATCAGAAATCCTCACGTATCGAGAAT
Organism: Holcopasites calliopsidis; assembly: GCA_023838395.1. Classification (NCBI taxonomy): domain Eukaryota; kingdom Metazoa; phylum Arthropoda; class Insecta; order Hymenoptera; family Apidae; genus Holcopasites; species Holcopasites calliopsidis. Next base: position 4,056,332 of record JALHAQ010000012.1, on the reverse strand, counting down.
CTACTGTACTAACACGTAGAATTAAAATTGAAACACTTTTTCCAAATCCTTCCATCATCCCTCAACGATTGGATCATTTTTCTACAGCCCCTACAGCCTTAAAAATTTCACTAATGACTTCAACAACCCCATCTCCAATCACCCCTTTCGAACCACAACATAATCCCGCAGAGATCATTCATATTCATCGGCAATTGTTTCACAGCGTCGCGTTTTCGAAAACGCAATTCCGCTCTTCAGCGATCCCCTTTCCACCTCTGAAAAGTCAAATGGAAAAAAAATACAAAAATACCAGGCGGAAACTCAATCTACTGCCTTGCTCGTACCTCGTTAAAAAATCATCACCGAATTAAATCGAGTTGCCTCTCGACCATGTAAACAACCACCCTTCGCGTGTATAGATTCCGGGAGGAGACTCTGGTCGCAGGGGGAGAGAACTCGACTTTCGGGACAGCGGCAGCCCGACCCTCGATAATAGATGGCACCCCTGGGTACCGCAAATGAACCACGAAATGCTGCCGGTGCCCAGGACCAACCTGTCATAGATCCTGCCGAGACGCTGCCACCATCTGTCCGTTCGATGCAACGATGCACTTGCAGAGATAACGCGGAATTCGAGGCCAACGGGCGACGCGAGCGTCGCGGACGTGTTTAATGTCCTTTCGGTAGATCATTTATGATGGACGAGGCGATGAAGGGTGAATCGTTCGGGGTTCGAACGATTAGGAACTGGCCAAATGGTAGACCCGTCGACAAAGGGCGATGTTCTGTCCTATTTCTTTTGCCAGAGAATTCGGTTTGCGTTTAATAGATGACTTCTGGTCCTTCGGGTAGGCAGCCTCATCTGCTACCTGGGAAAGACTCTTGGGGAAAAGATTAGTCCACTTGTTACACGATTTCATAGTATTGCTGGTGTAAGAGTTTACTTACTCTTAGATAGAGTACTTTTCTTTAAATTACTTTATTTAATACAGCATCCACCTTTAAGAACTGCAAGAATAGATCACTTCTGAAAAAAATAGAGAATCTGAGAACACTTCTTCGATAAATATCCCTACATCAAATAAAGCATTCAATCTGACACATCGTCGTAAACCGTAAAATTTTTAAATTTCACGATTTCCAATGCTTGAAACTCTGCCCAGCTGGACCATATCCTTTGGATGAAATTTAGCGATCGCCACTCGTAAAATCTTTTCATTGCAAGCTGTATCTGGAATAGTGCAGCGCTGCGTTTGTACAATGAAGGGTGATTCTGCGTAAGGGATTGCCGATCGTATTTAGAAGCCAAATGGCGGTGGTGCGAGCTGGTCCGCCCGGATAATGGAGCGTGAAATTTGAGAATTTTCATTACTGCTGAACCGCAGTACGCGGTCCTTTCGCCTGGATAGGCGCGGAATGGAATTTCGAATCTTGTCATAATAACCCAGCGAGGAGTGGTTTTAATGTCACGTTCAAACACGCGGTTGCTTGCCGTGTTCAATCGGTCATTTAACGATGCCGCATTATTGGTTTTGAACGCTGCTAATGTGCTTGAAGAATTCTGATGTTCAATTACTGCGGCCAATCCACTGGAAGCGTCTGTCGTAAGGGCAATTAAGTTGTTGTAATGATGATTTCTAACGATATCTTTAGAAAATTGATATTCATCTTCGTAAATTTATGGCTGCTACGAATGCGATCGCAGTTACAAATGGGAAAGCCTAATTGTTCTCATTTATTAAGGTCTAGCTTTTGGAAAAACTATCCAAACTTATCTATAAGTGTTATTTTAATATCAGATATTAAATATCCACAACACGTCTACCGACACAAGCCTGTTCAGGTTGAGGGTAACTTATCCCCAGTTACGTGTAGATCGGGAATCCTTGCTTATCGAGAATCTACTGTGACTAACACGCAGAATCAAAATTGAAACACTGTTTTTCTCAAGCTCTTCCATCAATCCTCAAAGACTAAACCATTTTTCTACCCTCCACTGCTTATCCATCCTTTGCAATACTTACAATTAAAACTGCAATTCCCAAGAATTGTCCACACTCTATTTGAATCGGAAGGTAATGGTTTGCAATTACACTCGCGTTCCAATTAAGTCCGCCCATAATTTCTCGCTGCGTCCCTCTCTTTGTTTAAACAACCGATTCATCAGGAGCCGCGGGCGGGCCACGAAATTTGTCGCTTTTAAAAATAATTGCGTCCACCAGTCCTGGCGAAGGGGGCGGGGGTGGAGGCGAAGTCGTTCTCGTCGCCATTATGTCACGTCCGCATAATTAACGTTCCTTCCTCGCAATTTTCTGCACGCCCGATTACACTGCCCTGGCGGCCGGCTAATTACAATTTTCGCCGGGTAATTTAAATTATTTCAACGTTAACGTCTAAACGGCGGCCCGGCCGGGGCCATTGAAAAAGCAGCCCGGTGGACCGTGTGCTGGCCAAAAATCCGCATCGTAAATCCTCCGACGCGCTGCCAATCAACTTGATGGAGAATCGCTGTTTTTTTCGTTTATTCGTTGCCACGAAACAGTACATTGTTAGCCAGAGCGCGACTACCCCTGGCGGAAAGGGTGAGAGGAGTTGGACCGGGCGCAACACCTTCCCCCCTCTTCCGTCGTTAGCTAGCGTTAAATTAGAACTGTCATGGCGACGGGGCGAAGTGGAACAGGGTTGTGCACGAGTAAGGAAGGGGGGAACTCTGTGCTTTCGAATATTTAAAGCTACCCTCGAAAACGTTCAAGTGGCTCGTTTCGATGGAACTTTCCTCGTTAAAGGGTTTTTCCCGGCCCTTTTTACGCTCTTGTCTCGCAAGGTGCTCCAACTCGATGAACCTTACAGAGGCGGCGAGCAACCCCAACTTTCTCCCTGAAACATTCATTCACTCACGCATGATCGTAGTTTTAATGACCTACTACTTTCCACGAATACTGTTTTCGGTAGTTACACAGTGTTTTACTCGTAAGAGTCTGATGCTTTTTCTTCAGTTCCTTTAGAAAGGTTCACGTGCTGTCTTTATGCACATAAAATCGTTTATATCACGATCACATTAATAATATTAGTAAACAATCAAATTGTCAATCACATATCCAGTTATTTCAATCTTCCCAGGAAATAGCATTGCACACGCGCCACGCTAATATCAATTTCCTTACTCAGAAGGCTACGAAGAATTTTATTTCCCAAGAAAGGGTGGTTCCAAGGGTCCATCCAGGTCGGTACGCGAACGACACCCGGATTTTCGAAAATTCCGATAAAATATTGACGCGTCATCGATACCAGGGACATGCACATACACGGGGCGCGCAGATACCGGTCGCTGATGCATTTTCGTCATAAATAACAAACGCAGCGGCGAATAAATAAACGGCTGTGCGTGATCACCGTAACTCACAATTATGGCGGGCCGGTTTTCACGGTGCCGATATGCAACCGTGCACAATACACCGCGCCCCTCGCCCGTCACTTTTAATTTCGCGGCCGGCCCGTTTGACACGTTTTGATTTGCGATTTATGACCGCGTTCGATATATCCCCCGGGAGACCATCCTCCACCCCCGCCAATGATTTGTGCCTGTTCCTCCGTACCTGTTATTTTTTTTTTTGTGAGTTATACATACTTTTATCACTATCTGCAGCCGATGGGGCTGCGTAGGAGAAATGCATGGAATAAATGGCGAGGTAATTCGTAAGGTTTTAAGGGCAACATGTGCAACCTAGCATGTTTTATGTTTCCCGATAAATTTAAAAAAACTTAAAAGGAATTCTGCTATAAAGATTTTCAACAGATTTAAAAAAATACGATCTAGAAAGCTTTATTTATAGTACAAAATCGATTATGCAATTCGCGCGTTTCCGTTTAGAACTCCCATCAATAAACGAATTTGAAACATCGGTAAACAGGCAGAGTTTCGCCGTACACTTAACTTGATTAATCCCAGGATGACAGACACCGCGGAGGCAGGTCTTGCGCAAAGTAGAGACGTCGAAGTGCCGAAGGGGCCGAGCGGAGGACGATAGGGGTAAACGCCAGAGGGGGGTAGAAAGTGTCGCAGGCGCACAGGTGCCACCAGGGTGCCGTTACTTTGCCGTGCAGAGCGGCGGAAAATTGTTTACTGGATTGTTTAAACGAAATTTACTAAAGCTTACTGATTTTATATCACGGCAACGCAGCCCCGGGGAGCCACAACCGGATTATACATTAACGAAGTTGCCTGCGGAATGGGGGTTGCGAGAGGGCTGGGCGAACTCTTGGCTAGTTGGAAATTAGCTTTCCACTATAATCGTCCTGTTATAAAGTCGCTGTTAACCGCCGGATGTAAAGAGTAAACGTGGAAAAAAAGAGGGATGAGACTGCTGTGGTTGTAACGCGTTGAAATATGTTTAATAAATCCAGGGAACAATTTTGGGGGTAGTTTTTTTTATCAGACTATTAATTGGGAATCGAACAAGAATGTTCGGATTTTCAAACGATAGTTTGACAATGAATAAAATGATGAGAAATTAATAATGAATAAAACAAGAAAGAAATAGCGCAATATGGGAACACGTCTGGATTAATTTTATGCATTTTACACTTGACGCTTTACAAAAACTGTTTTTTGATAAAAGCGTACAAAATTTAATTTACATTTCAACACTTTCCTGAATTCCTCCGCTCTTTCAAAATTCTCCCCGGAGACCTGCATTCGGTTAAGATTTGAAATGCAGCTGACCAAGGTGTCGAGCCAACACTCGAATCCATGGAAGCTGCAACGACACTGGCCCTTCCAGAGAAAGAGAGAGACATCTAAGGGGCCCAATGCCGACGAGCAGGAAGCCAGGGGAATATTTATGGGGGTTCCATATGCCGTGGCGCGAATCGCCACCGAAAACGGACCGATCGACCCATCTGGCCGAAGTGGTGATCGTAATGTCCCGTCGGTTATCACCTATAATTTGAGGTAATATATTACCTGGTAATTCGTTGCTCATTGGTGTAAGATGCAATTACGAGCGTAACAGGCGCGTCCCTCGCGAACACGTTTCACGTTCGCCACATGTTTCGTGGATCATCGTTCGCCGCGCCTTCGATCCGCAATTTTTTGATCCCGATCTAGCCTTGCCTAAATCATTTAACCACGCCACCTTGCTCTCCGAATAACTTAATCCGCCAGCTGAACGTTTAGCATCCTTTTGTTCCGCGCCTTATCGAATTGCAAATATAGTGATTTCAGCTTTTGTTATAAAATTACTCTGACGGTATTTTCGAAATTGATGTCTTTTTTAAGAATGGGTTTAAAATGATGCTTGGTAAAAAAATTGTTGTGACGAGATTCTATGATATACTGGGCAATTTTTATCCAAACATTTATTATTATCGTCAGTACTAATCGCAAATTTCGTGAGTGCTAAAATTCATGGAGAAACCGTTGAGCAATATTTCTTTCCTGTTTCTTGAGAAACTTGAAAGGAGGCAATTAGCTTCGGGGTTAAATACTTACCCCTTTGGCCGGCGCGGCGTCGGTTCACGCCGAGATAGATTAGACTCGTAATAAAGTGCTGGGGGTGTAGTCACGTCGGAAACGGTCCACGAGGGAGCCACTAAGGCACCGCTCGTTGGAAACTGGTCTGAAACAGATTTAAACTCGTTTCCTCGAGGCTCTCGCAAAAGTTCCTCGCGTTTTAATTAGCCGGCCGCGCACCCCCGGCGCAATCCGCGCGCTGAGCGTTCGAGGAAATTTTAAATAATCCACCCTCATCTCCGATGTCTCCCGCTCAACTCCAGCGGCTGTCAAAGAGGAAATGAAATAATGGAGCCTCTCACTTTCCATTATCGAACTTGATCAAACTCTTGGCGAAGTGCTCCTTTTTGTCGATGCTTTTTGTTAAATTAAAAACCTTCGTCAAATACTATTCTATTAATCTTTTCGATTATCAATTAACTACCATTTTTTGTTCGGTACATGTTCACCTCCCCTCCGTTCACAGAACTCAATAATTCGTTTAAACTCCTCACATTCGCTAGACATTCATTATTCAACCATCTGAATCGCAAATCCTTAGAAAGGGAATAATTGAAGGAATCAGTGTCCAGTTAGAAATCACAGTCACGCGTACCGTGGTCGCGCAGCATTGCCCGCGCAAAGCAGGGTCGAAGTAGGAAAGCAAAAGAAGAAATTCGTTCAGTCAGCAGGATGGAGGTAATTCGTGAGGAGAAATTACTTAACTCTCGGATGATACATAAATTAAGTCAGAATCGTAAAGGGGTCCGTGGCACAGTCGCAGCCAGTTAGCGTGAGGGTGCCCCAGGGGGCAGTACACCCCCTACCACCGTCGTTCGCTGCTCTTTCTCTGTCTCTCTCTTTCTCTCTCTGTCTGTAGCCCACAACCCTTTTACGATGCTACGCCACTGCCTAATAGAATTACCCTCGGAGCTGAAGTTAGTCGGGCTGGATTGAAATTGCCATCGCATTTTTAAAATCTCGTTAATTAAGGCACACCGGCGACGAGTTCCTTTGCTACTCTCGTACGGATTAATACCAGCGCCGTTTCCTTCTTTCCTTCGCCGTCCCTTTACACGAGGCGGATCGTTTTATTTTCGCACGGCCGTGATTAACACGGCGCGGGTAATTGTATTATCCCGTTCGTGTCGCGAATTTTTAGATTGCTACGATACTGAGGAATACTACGCCGCTGGGAAGTGGAAGGTAGTTTTAGAGCCTATGAAACTGGTTCATAACTTGGAGATTTATAATACGTTCATATTAATTTAATATTTTCCTATGAGAAAATGTTAGCGTATAGATAGGCTTTGTCCGTTTGAATATTAATTAATTCCTGACATTACTCTGCGCGGAATTTGGAATGTAGAATTAAAATGGTTTATTTAAATCGAATGTCAAAAATGAGAGTCTTACAAATTTATTAGGATGTAAATGATCTATTTATTTATTTATTGAATACATTTTGACGGGCACAGTTTAAATATTCGTCCCACCAAACTAAAAACGGCAGTAATCTCAAGAAAGGGCCGCTCACACTCTGCCCCTCCATAAAAAGACCACCCCTTCCACAGTCTCACCCATGTCACCCCGAAATCTCGTTACAAAATTCAAGCTCGGCTACGTCATTCCCATCAACGATCGCGTTCTCTGTTGTGCCCGCGAAATTACCACGATTTCACGCGTTTCACGTGTACCCGTCCGTCCTCCCCCTTGGACAAGCGAGACAGACACAGGGGGATGGTCAGAGTCCAACAAAAACTCTGGTCTGAGGAGGGCCAGCAGTCCATTAAACCTTAAGTCCCGTGTGAAGCGATGCGTCATTGAGATACATGAGGATCTTCGTAATAATAATTCGCCCGGCTCGAGTTCAACCCCCCCAGGATGGGGTTGGCGGTAACTTTGGGGCGGTCATGGTCTATATCTATCGCGGATTACGAAATATGTTCCCTAATCCGCGAACGCACGCCCACCATGTCTCTCTGCGCTAGCTTGGCGCGGCGTCTCCCATGGGAATCGGGATTATTGTCCGCGATAAGCTAATTTTTTCTCTTCTTGCCTGTCGCACCGTGGCGCGGCTCCTGGGGCCTCGGGGAAAATTGGAAAACGACGCCGCGCACCGTCGTGGCGCGGTAATAACGATGGTAATGAGACGCGGGGTGGAACGATGGAAAGATAGGCTGAAGCCTGAAGAATCGTATGCCAGCGTTGCTGGGTAAGCTCGGATCGTAATCGCTCTTTGCTTGGCGATTTATTGAATTGCATGGATAAACTGGAAACGACGGCGCGGAAGAGTTCAGGTTGTTTCAGGGGACAAGGGAAATAGTTTAGAATGATTTTTCATGGTTGGCGCAAACGTAGATGCATGAAAGCATGTACATGTGCAAAAGGACCGAGCTTGATAAATGTTCAAGTCTGGTGGTAGGAAACGATAGTGGGGATGACTTATCCTCACTTACGTGTAGATCGGAAATCCTCACTTATCAACAATTTATTGTACTAGATTATTAAAGGGTTATTATAGGTACTAGGTTATTATATTAGGAAAACTTTCTCTTTAAGAAAAACATTTTGTGGCAGCTCAATTCCCGTCCAGCGAAGGAAAAATCGTGACGATCGTTGAGCTGGCCTAACTCCTTATTTATTCCCGTCTAAAATCTCATTCCGGCTGAAATATTCGCTCTATACCCAGCGGTACGTGCATTCGCCGTATGATTTTTCATTAAAGTGTCTCTCGTAGCTGAGATATGGCCGGCACATTGAATGTACCTACTCCCATGAGCGAGACGCAGATAGGTATATGGGAAATTCGCGGGATAGAGCGTGAGCAAGGGTGAGAAATATAGCGGAAGCATAGAGGGTGAGACGGGGGAAACGAAAGGATGAGAGAGAGAGGCGTGTATCCGTGTTTTGCACAATATTGTACCGGTGATCTACGGCCAGGCTCGTGTTCCCACGAGTGCGATAAAGATGCTGGCATGCAAAGTTATGCAGCAGCAAGAGAAATTGCTGAATTGCCCTCCGCTTTTCTTGCAAAATTCGCTTCATCATTGCTGGCATTTCTATTTTGATTTTTGGCTTTTGGTACTTGATGGTCATTTGATTGTAACTTTTTTACACTTGCATTATTTTGAGTCCAAATGAAATTGCTCCTTAATCAATCTAAAGCTTATGATTATTATAAATAATGTAACTTTGTTCCATCGCGTGAATTTCATTTATGTCTTTTTTTTTTAATGACAAAAGCTTTTCTCTATCACTTCCTACCATTTTCCCTACTATTTTGAAGAATGCAATACAGACATTTGCATCAGTCAACCAACGTTCCATTCTAGGCCAAAATATTCATCGGTCTCTCGTGTCATTAAGTATTTTCGCTCGTAATGCTCTCACGTGAGAAATCGAGAGCCTATATAGCTAACAATAAGCGAGTATCTACTTCTCGCCACAGTAACCAGAGGATCCTCGCCTCGTGTCGGGTCGTCCTGATCAAACACATTAGTCTTGACTTCCGGTTGAGCGTGCCAGTCAAAGTGGGCCAGCTCGATGACAGCCCATTGTCACGGCGTGCACCTCGCGAGGATGGTCGTTTGTGGAGGAAATGGGAAAGTCGAGTGGCTCTCTCGACCCTCTATTGTGAAACAGAATTGGCCCTACCTTTTCATATTTCCTGCATTTAAAAAGGACCATCGCTGTAGAGTGACAATTATCCACGATGCGGGGTGGCAAAATGTACACAGGAAATATGTATAGAGCGGGATATAGCTTTGAGGAATGCATGATTTTCTTATTTCCCATGAGTTATCGAGTTATAATAATTTATATGAGTCGATGAACGCGTAATTATTATTTTCAATTAGAAATAATGTATAGTTGCCTTTTTCTCAAGTGGTTAGTAATTTCCCAGTAGCTTCCATTATCCTTTGGTGCCAGCGAAATGAAAAAATTGCAAAATTTCGTTTATTATTAAAATTATGAAGGAAAATAGAGATTACTGTCCAAAGTCTTGGTCCTATATTTTCCAATTCTGCTGTGTCTCTTCTTGACTTCGATTTTTCACAAATCTAAACTCTATGTAATAAAGTGTCTCGAACAAAAAGCAGCCTTATGAAATTACAAAGTATCATCGAGTCATGTCCGCATATTGTGTCTACCCGAGACGTTAGATAAATCGAACATCGAAATTCCCATTCTCGCACATTCTCACGCGTGCGTAGAGGGGCGGGGGGAGGCAGAAGACAGGGGCCCTGCAAGTCCATTGATTCGCGTATCATCGTAATTTCACGGCGCGTTACCTACGCGAAATAACTCGGGGGACCGTGGCCTCGTCGACGTCCTATCTGGCTTCGGCTTTAAACAAGCCACGAAATTGGTTTACTTTTGAGCTGGAAGCCACCCCCGTCGTCGTCTGGCCGGGGCGAGTTTTCTCCGTAACCGAAGAAGGGCGACAAAGCGAGGTAACGGAGGAGGGAACCCATCGGCTTCCGTCAGCGAATTAGCCTTTTAAATTGCTTCGTCTACGCCCATAAACCAACCCCCAACCTGCTTTTTGTAAATCGCGGACACGGAACTAAATATGGTGTAGCGGCTTCCTTTTCGTCGAGGACCGCTTGATTGCTGGGAATTATAAAGTTCGATACGAAGGTGATTGATTTGGTAAATTATTAAGACAGAGGGGGTGAGCTTGTTGGAATTAAATATATAGACACTGGTTCTATAATTAAAATGTAAGTTTGTAATGAAAATTTATTGCTTATGACTTACGACAAAATTACAAATGTTCACTCTTTAAGAGGGGCCTAGGTAAATAGTGAAACAAAAAGTATAAATCCATAGCTAATTCATAAAATAGAATATGCAGAATTCCCTACAAATTCTTTTCTACTCTCTTGAATTCTGATGACACTACTAATACCATTAATAAATATCTACCCCTGCATTTTAATACACGACACTCCCCATCCTCCCCTAAATATAAAATTCAATGCAGCCCTTTGCAAAGAATAAGTAACCAAAAGTTCTCTGTCGAATTCAAAAATGCCAAACGCTGCTCCTTACACCCTCTGAAAAGGATCTTCAGCGAGGTCAGCGGAACCATCGGAAAGCGCTTCGATCAGGCTACTCGTAAAGTAGATTCCAGGACGATCCCACGACCCCCATCCCTCTGTCGCTTGGTGTCCAGCAATTGCGACGGACGTAGAGAAGCGAGTCCCAAACATATTTTCGCCAGGTTAGCAAATTCTCTGGCTTTTGGTGTGCGGTATCGGTGGTTGACCGCGGGGTTCGCCACCCCCTCTGGTCAAGCCTCTCCCAGGGGGATGTTATCCTTGCGGTCTTGGCAGGGCTTCGAGCCGCAAGTAAACGCATTCTGAACGGTCGAAAGAGATGGAAAAGCGGGGAAAATAGTTGTGGAGCAAACGGAGATAGCATCGGACTGGACGGTGGAATACTGGAGCAAGACGGACACGGCGTGGTAAAAAGATTAGGAGGGTGGTGGCGGTATCGAGGTGGAAAGTCCTCGTGGAGAATCAAGCCTGAAAATCCTAGTAATACGTGTATCTACATAACCGTGGGGTCGGGGATTCGTTGTGTAGCCCGCGGCCGAATTCCCATGGGTGCCATAACCGGGGCGTCTCCACCCTCCTGACACCGGGACCACGAAAATAACGGGTCCCCTTTCCTGTTATCGCGTACGAGCCACCCCGGACCATATGGACAAGTGCATACGCGTTAAAGACAAACCAACCCTCCCCCTTGAGCCGAAGCCGGTTGCTTTTTAAACGATTTTATACGGTCCACTGTTTGGTGCCGCTGTACCCCTGATCTCGTTAAGCCCTCTGTGAAACTCTTCTTCTCTGAATCATGGGAAACACGATTGTGTTGTTTAGCACATCGACGCGGGAAATTGTTTTGAACAATTTCTTCTTTCATTCTTCGTATCACTTTCTTCCCTTGATCTTTTCCACTGCTCCCTAATGAATTTATGAGATGATATTCAAACTTGATTTCGACCTCTAATCAAAAAGCACTGTACACGAGTGCAAAATAAATATTTGCCAAGAGGAATGTCTATTGGAACGAAGGTACAAGTGTCGAGAAGCGAAGAAGGAAACAAAGAAAAGGAGAGGGACTATTGCTTCTGATTTCCGGTAGCAGGGTGAGGAGACAGGAAAGCGATACCGCGCATACGTATTCCCCGAGGGGCGCGATGGTTATTTTTATTTATGAGGAAACCACCATGAAAAGGGAGCCAACGGCGGGCGACAAACCCCGTGGCAATCTGTTGGGATTTCCACAAGTTGAATTCGCTTGGTCGACATTCCTGGGGCGTGTCAAAACTTAACGATAATCGTGTTTCCTTTTCGCCTCCTTTGGTCATTGGGAGAAATGGAATCCCTGTAACGACAGTGACCATTCGATTTGCAAGTTCTATTGCTTCATTAATATTCATCGTTTCATACCATTTGATAGGTCTTGTTATAATATGTGTGATACCTGAAAGTTGGCCACGCTGGGAAATTATTATTGATGAATTATAATAATTGTTCTACTTTTATAAATACTTGTTCAATCATCATTTTATTTTTCCCTATCGAAATGGTTTCTTGACGGTAGTACATATATTTGGAAGTACCGCCCGTTTCTTGTAGTAAAGTGATCGATAAGGAGATCATATTTTGTGTTTCTTATCTCTGTGTCCCTCGCGTGAAAAAGGGGGATGCGACAAGTATTCCTTACAGAGTAATCTCTGAAGAATACTCTGTAACCCTTATAGTCTATCCTTGTAAGAGATAACGAGCTAATTAATTTCCCTGCTAATTGCAGTGGGACACGATCTTGTCAGCGTTAATTGGTGATCCTCATTAGGATTCTTCAAATCTGTGGTATCTTAATGTTTCTTCGAGTTTGAGTTTACTGCTTTCAGTAATTACAATGTAATTCCCAAAGGGTAACTTATAAGATTCATAAAAATATTTATACCAATCAATGTACATTGATCGACGAAAACCACTGAGTTGACTTGTTCGTTAATGCTTGCGATTAAAGAAATTCATTATCAAAAATCGCCAACGAATTCATTCGATTCATGGAATTAGTTGTTGATTTCAAATTATAAGTATATTAATCACTGACCATCAATCGCCCATAATTAACCGTTTACAATAACCTATTAATTTTCAATGAAACCGCAATTAAAATTCTGTTTAGTCCTTTGCTCCTAAAGGTTGCAGTGCAATAGTTACCCGAAGCAAACAAACTCCTGTCTTCGAGAGAATCGACTCGTTGCGAAGGAGGATTCACGTTTTCACTGATCCTATCGCGTATGAAATATTCGCGGAAATCCCGGCGAGATTTCTCGCGCGTCTCGTCGGGATCGCGTGCCCGTAATTGGCTTCTCGCCAGCTTCTCTCCTCGTGCTTGGAAACTGGTAACGAGGCGGAACTCTTTCCGCGGGACGAAGAAATCGTTCTCTCGTGTCGACGTCTCATAGACGATATATGTAATGTCGAATCAGTCGTAGCTCGCTCCATTTGCGATTCGGTGCACGCTATTATGCACCGCTATTCTCCGCCCGAATCGATATAATATCACGGAAACAGGGAAATGTTCGCTACAGCATCAAACGTCGATATCCTGGAATTGCTGCCTATTTTCCTGATCCCTACATCATCTTGCGAGAGGGGACCATAAGGAGCTGGATCACTCGATTCAGTATAATGTCATAGTCTATAGTATATCGAATCGACGCCCAAAGTGGCCGTGATCCGCGTGTAATTCGTCGTATCATCGGGGGGTCGGCTATGGTGCGGTTGTGTTTCGGGGTTACCGTCGCTCTGGTGGCAGGGCTTGAACGTCGCCATCTATCCTTCTATTTGTTAGCGGGCTTAGCAAATCACCCCCCAACGAGCTTAACGCCGCCACGAACGAGGGTGCTAAGCCGTGCCTTTTGCACGTCTCTCAAGCGCGTCTCTTCACCGCGTTTCCTTCGCAATATCGACGCTAATTTCGACTCGAGCCTCTGCTCTCGACGCACCGGTGACTTCGATTAGTGTTGGAATTATCCGGTCTATTCCAACTGCAAATTGCTTGGAGCCTTGACGAATATTGTTACTACCTGTGAGGGAAGGTATTTAGAAAATTATTGATACATAAATTATTGGGATTCGGTGGCGACAGGATTGATAAGATAAGCTGCTTTCGAGTAATTACAAAAAAATCATTATCTGCACTGGCAATTCAATAAGTATCCTTACAATTAACAATGATTTGTATTGATCAGAGATAATTATAACAAAACTTATGGATCCATTTTTAGAGATCTTTGCGTTATGTATTCTTCATAAAACATTAGTAGATAAATCCATAAATATAGGAAGGAACAATCTCGCAGCCAGCATTCATATTAATAATACCCGGGGTCGTCAAGGAGGCAGGCCATAAACCCGGCGAAAGTCACTTCTGGCCCCGGCGCAGGCTGCGATCCAGTAAATCAGGCCGTAAAAAAAACCACGAAATTTCACGGTGCGGGAACCTCTTGGATTGGGGGCAGCGCGGCGGTGGCGCGAGGCCGCCAATTTAAAGTTACAAATTCGTCCATAAAAGGAGAGCGCGTCGGTCCGAAGACCGTTGGGTCGCGCGTATCGCTTAGAAAAAGAAAAAGAAACGACGGGGAAATGGACAAGGGCGCGAGACAGAGAAAAAGAGATCGGGGGGCAAGGTTCATAAAGGACACGCTTCGAAAAAAAGAATTACTTAAAAAGGGAGGTTTGGTGGTTTCCCTATAAGGGGGAGAAGGAAGGAGAGAGAATTTCCACCCTCGCTCTCGACAATCGAGCCCGTATTTTCCGATTAGAGGGTGGCATTCACTTTATAAGCCATACCATAACACTTGTCCGCCCGGCTGTTATGAGCCCTTACAGGCCCCGTGGTACAGGGGGTTGGCGCGCAACGCGCGTTCTCCTCTCCGTCGTGTTGCCGACGCCGCGCACTGCCGCGACGCTGCTCCAGGGGGACAGATTTACAGCCACCTTGGGTACTGATTTACTCGAGGCTACTTACGAGAGGTGGCTGCTGTCCGAATGGACCGTGCTGCAACCCCCGAGATACGCGAGGCGACTGCTGATGCAGGGCGGCTTGTGCTACGCCACATGTTCTCCTGGCACTGATTTTTAATGTACAGGCTTATAAATATTTTAGAAATAGATTCCGATTCCGGGTGAAAGGAAATCAAATTCATTGTGCGTTAAATTCTTGAATTTGTCGGATCTAGTTTATTCTAAAGACGTGTTTGTATTTTTCAAGTTTTGTCGTTAGTGGAGATCATTATGTAGAATAAAATTGATCTAAAACAATTCAATTAAAACATAGGCAATAATAAATCTACATCAGTTGGGGTCACTTTATTTTAATAATTTTCGTTAATGGGATGCTGCGAAAAGAATATGCGATTCTTGAAAAAGAAAGACCTATATCTTTCCTTCCATCGAATCGCAAATAATTATTGGTCTTCTTACATTATATCGAGGCCCGCTGTTTCATCGTTACACGAACCCATCAGTTGCTGCTTTAATATGTAATGCTGCCAGCTTGGGAAAATGCAAATTACAGTGAAACGTGAATGCGATTATAACTGCATCTTTCATTCCGTATGATTATGTCAAACTGATGGTTACGTGCGTTTTGCATATGCTTAAACATACCCTCCGCCGTCGCTGTAACGTAATTTACGTAGCGGTTTCTTGGATCCTCTGAACGGTGGCTGTGCGAGTATTTTTCGGAGAACAAATATTTCAGTGATTGTTAAATGTTTCGTGAAATATTTGCCTGGGCATGAAATAGAAATCATGAAAATTTCTTTGCTTTCGCTATAATGATTAAAACTGGAAATTTAACTTGTTCTTCAATTAGTGTTTTGCATAGTTGTTTGGTAAATTATACATATATAATGGTCTCATAAATTCTGACAGCTAGAATGATCTTCTTAATAATTTGTCCCATCTACTATTATATGAAACTCTTTAATTATCGCCCCTTAATTATACTCTTCAGCCTTAATTGCTAGTACGATGTCCATAATAATTTTTCCAAATCTCCACTAAAGCACGTATTCGAGAGAATGCTTCCATTTTGAAGAACATATTCCAATCCCTCTGCTGGATCGCATAAATCACTTTGAACCTGTTCCCAAGTCTTCTAATATCTGCCCGGCCTCATTCTACGAATACCGCGCGACTTTTCTACCGTAACTCGACAAAGGGGCCCCCCTTTGGAGAACATTTGGTGAAGGTATGGGGTTGATCGGTGTAAATACGATCGACTCTTTCGATGTTAAGGGAGATTCACAGTTTCACGGCGAGTGGAGGAGTGTCGCGGGTGTGTGGAGTGGATAGGCGAGAAGAAAAGTGGTGACCAGTGGTGGAATGAAAGGATGCTCGGTAACAAATGGTCGTCTCCTCGAGGGGTGCCTTGCTCCGACTCGTCTAACAAGGTGTCGGACGCCCCGGGACGCTCGGCTTTCATCTCGACCGACCGGGAATCGACTTTATCTTCATCTCGATGCCAACACTTCACGCGGTGAATCCCCGAGTGAATCACGCGGCACACTCGAATTGATATTACCTCTGGACCCCGCGTTTCTTTGTCGTCAGGTGTCTCTATCTCGCGGCTAAATTGTCCCCCGACATAATCGACTGTCCTTACACGCGGCCCGACCATTATTCCCCGCTTGATTTATTTCACCGGCGGATTAACGGTAATGGTGTTACGCTGCTTTCCCTCGTCATGCAAATGCACCATTGTCATTTGCCCCCGCGTCGTTTCTATCCAAAGCATTCGGTCGTTTAGAATAATCGACTCGGCGAGTTCTACCTGCCACGATTTTAATATCCTGCAGAGTAATTTGTGATTAATTCGGTGGGAGAACGATTGCTGTACTTTCTAAGTACTCGGTGGTAATTAGAATAGGCACTTCCTTGCTTCTTTCACTTTGAGCCAGGTTCGAAGAGTGAAAGGAAGACGTGCTACGTTTGATTGCTGTTTGCGGTAATTACTACCCTTGGGTGCTTAAGTAACAGCCAGCTGATCGTTTTTGTAATTAGATTACGATTGGAAAAAATTGAAACTAAATGTTTTCAACTTGTAAATTACTTTTGAACCAAACTAAACTAAACTTCCTTACTTTTTAATTTGATCATATTTTCTATATGAAAGCACCTATGAAACTTGTATAATTAAAAAAATCCCATAATTATCCTTAGTATACTACTAGAATTATACAATTTTATTATCGATCAGCCCACTAAACGCAGACAATCACCCTCTTTCAACCACAAACTTCCCTCATCCACGCACTACATACGTACAGAATATTGTCGGCGTAGCGCGAATGGTCATCCACAGCCGCGAAAGGGCTTAAATAGCACAATAAAATTCGCAGAGGCAGACCGTAATAGCGAAGGAACGAGTGCAAGAAGGAAAGGGTAAAAGCACGCTTTCTTGCCGCCGTTTATTTTAATTTCGTGTGTACGCCGGCCCTTCCTTTGTTCTGTCCGACTGTGCCGCTTTTATTTCTCCTCTTCCTCATAGTTTTCCTTTTCCTCCTTTTTCTCCGGGTTCAGCACACCCGTTGGATAGTCCCTCCCACTGGCAGATGGTATTTTAAGACTTAAATCGCGCGCGTCGTTGTTCAACGCACAATTATTCATCGTTAATTTGCTTCAGTTTGAGTTAATTGCACATTAATTGCTGGCCAAAGTGATTTTTTTTTCAATTTTCAATTAGATCTGCTGATTGGCCTTTTTGCATTGAATGTGAATATTGGGTGTCTTGGTAAATGAAAATTTTAAAATACAATCCCGAATTTGATCTTACTTTCCTGTCGCACAAAATAATTGCTAATACTAGAACTACCAGAGAGAATTAAAATGACTCACTTGTGATGTTTAAAATTTTCTTTATTTGTCTGTTCATTTTAATGAAATTAGTAAACAAGATTTTTATGTACCTTTATGTATTTGATATCTTGAAACATATTGTTCTTTGCATTATGCATTGCCAGTTCTAGTGTTAATTACAACTTTTTGCGCAGGAAACCTTTCCAAAATCCAGTCATTTCCCACACTTCAACCATTTAATTCAACCCCTGTAAAAAGTTTTATCCCTAAAAGAACCAAGCCAGCGATTTAGTATGCCTTCAACCCCTGCCTAACTTCTCTGCGTCTCTTATTATCAACCCCTAAACCCAACGACATTCTTTTCCCCTCGTTCATCATTCTCGGTCACGTTCAATCAATCAAAATCCTCATCCAAAAATCTCCGCATTGAATCTGTATGATTTCTGTGGAATTTAACCATCGCGGATCCGTGTAATTGCTAGTGCACAGCCGTCGGAGCGTCCGTACGTAATTAAAGAGCGTTGCCGCGGAATCTTTCCACGTCAAAAGAACGATATTTATACGGTGCTTGCAGCATCCGTGAAAAGCCGCGGGTGCAGTGTGGGCCTCGCAGTCGACCGCGCCATGAGAAATGCGACTCGGGTCGAACAGACTTCGCGGAGAGGGATGCTGCAGGATCATAGGGATGAAAGGAGGATGGCGATGAGATGGAGAAGGAAGTTTTCAGGTGGGGGGAACAAGCAGCACGTTGCCGGGGCATAAAAGCTACCGTAGTGGTGCCGGGACGTATAACGTTTAACATTTAAGCCTTTAGAAGGTTGTAAGCTCGGCTCCCTGTAATTATCGCCGAGGCGCGGCGCCTTGAGGTCTTCATTATTGCCTCTCGCGTCCTTGTTATTTCTCTGTACCGAGTCTGTACACGCGCTCGCGCCATCGGTTCGAGCGTGTGCGCGTGAGAGGAGGTTGGACGAAAACGTTTCGTCTGGCCACGTCGTAAAACTGCAAATGGAGAGAACGTACAATGAGTGTCTCTTGTAATCTTGGGGGTGATGCTGTAGGGTTTCCGGGGGAGAGTAGCAGCCAGAGCAGGTGCTGCAGGGAAAGTGAGGCGTGCATAGGCGTAGCCTATTCGCACCTGAGTTTGTTGGGAAATCTTTCATTTGCTAGATTGACTGGTCTACGGGGATGCTCTTATGTTTTGTATCAGGCAAAATATCAATCTCGAGACAGTAGGAAATTATTTTATATCCATCCTTCGATAATCATTATATTTAATACGAACATGATCAAATTAAATCATGCAAGTATTATTGTATTATTATTGTGGGATAGTCGAGCTTTTATCGTTAATGACACTCCGTATCACATTCTATGAGGGAACCGACAAAACTGACGAGAGACGAAAAGATGCTCCTTCAAAGTGAAATTCACGATCAGTTCGAAACCGGACGAGGAGCATCGTGACAAGTTTCGGTGCCGGCTCGCAGGCTCCGGAGGAGCGGAACGAAGTGGACGTAAGGTAGAACGATGGTCTGCGGTTTCCCCGCGAAATTTATGATGATTAAACGCCCGGCCCGGTCCAGGCCGGAGGAAGCGCGACGACTTCATTCGGCCGCGTCGCCGTTGCGGCCTCCGCAGACAAATTGGATTACGATTTTACGCTTGCTCGCGATGACGTGAAAGACCGCAACGATTATTGAGACACGACGCTGACGCCGTGGCTGATGAAACAAGCGTCTGGGGATGCGCAGCTACTCCCCAGTTGCACTATAAGAGACGAACCAGCTCGCCTTGATCGCGGGTTGCTTTACCATCGTGCGAAATCTGTGCGTGCTTCTGCAAAACGAGACTGTTCATTGGAAATTACATGCGTTCGGACGCGCGACGGAAGTTGCTAGAATAACAGGGACGCGAGGGTTGCAATGGGATGGGATTTTTAATGAATACAGGATTTATGGGGATGAAGGATTGCCTGCTGTGCGACGAAGCCATCTGTATGAGCTATTTTTATTCCGAGCAGTTTCTTGACGAAGCTATTAATAAAACGCTTCTGCCTGCACGCTTGTATCCCTTGAATCTATTTAGCAAAGTCGAGACTGTCTCGAATAATTACTATGTAGCGATTTGGATAAATGTTCTATGGGCACAGAGTGCGTGTGTCGAGAAATAGATCTCTTTTCCAACTGTGTTTATTTTATTTCACTTGATGTTCTTATTTATTACTTTACTCGCGCTGTTGTTTTATAATAGCCGCCAAAGGTAGTTTGGTTTATAAATTAACATCAGCGATAATAGAAAGGAAATTGTTACTTGGTGGCGTTGGATTCGATGACGTTCCATCAATTTGAAATGGAACGCCCGGGATAAATTGAAGAAGATACGGGAATGAATAGAGCGGGCGATTTCTTCGGCCGATAATGATAGCTCTGGGAAACCGAAAATTAGTCGAGGCGAAGGGACAGGTCGAGAATGGCGAGAGGAGAGCCGAGAGAGGGTGGGTTCTAGTTAGCCGCTACTATCAGTTACACTATTATCTCCAGTTGCCTCTATGGGGGAAAGCCACAATTGTGTTTGCTACGTCTATTTCTTCCAGGGTGCTTCACCACCATCTTCAAGAAAAAAATAACAGAATCGACTTGTTTTAATGAAGTAGAATCGTAATTTGATCACGCCCCATCTGTAACACAATTGTTTTCTTGGGGTGAACGGGAATTTAAAGAAACGAATCTTAAACATTGAGATTTTGTTACGAATGTCCTGTAATCTTTGTAATGAACGCTGGTTAAAAATAGTTTATTTTAATAGGGTCAAGTATTTTTATTCTTTCTGAATATCTGATTCAATCATTTTAAACTATTTCCGCGGTTGACTACTTGCATTACATGTCAACCCTCCAGCCGCCTACGACTTCCCTTTCAGGAAAAACCACAGAAAAACCACCTGAAACAATTATTTTAAAAGACCTGTACCAATAGTACAAACAATCTCAGAATCCCCGGGAACTAATTACCCTGCGGTTGAAGGGGTGAGGCATAATCGAACAAGGTCATCTAACGGAATCGTTTCCCCAAAATTACCACCAGCGAAACGGCGTCTTTGACGATACCACCCTGGCTGTGCCCGAAATTACGAGATTTCTTACGGAGGACGAAAATCTCATTAGTAATTTACCACGGATAGCTCGGCGGTAATTAACGTATTTGCTGGTCCCACAGCCAAGCCGGGACAGATTCAGATATCTTTCGAACGCGATCAGTACACCCGTTATAGGCGTACCTATGCCCAGAGAAGGGATGAAGGTAATTAATTGCCATGGCAACGCGAAGCGGAGGCATCGAACGCCACCCCCGCGCACTTTAACTGAAATATGGCGGCCCGTACGAATTCCTACCGCCTGCAACTGGAACATGATTTTCCAGCATAGCAAACCGCGGCCGTGTGTCGTTCCACGGACCGGTGCACCCCGTGGACATTCGCCCCTAAATGTTCCATAGACGAGTCGCCTTTGGCGATCGTTAGATATCGGAACTTCGTCGTGGACAAACATTTTTAGAGGGTGGCAGTCTCGAATGGGGTAAGGATGCTTTATCAAGCAAACAGAGAAATATTTCTATTCTTGTGAATTAAGATTGGGGAGTAAATGGATAATTTTATTGACATTTTTGTATTTTTTTTCATTTTTGCATTTTGTATTGGTTCTTTTTCGTACCTTCTCTCCTTTCATTGTTTGTTTATTTTTCTAAATAAAATTAATTCAGCCACTTTTAATACGGAGTGCCATTTGCAAATTTTCCATTTGCTATTAGCCATTTGCCAAGGCTAAGGTAGTGCTATAAATAATTGCAAAATACTCCAAATTACACTCCGTTCCTCATCACATTCCTTCGCTCTTCAAATACAATCTACTTTTTGCATTATCAGCGGAAAGCATGCACTTAGATAATGCTAATAGCCGTTCGTCGACTTGGCCCCGCCTCTACATGCCCCCTCAAGAATGCAGTCATTAAATAAATAATGCTCATCTGTCGCTGGAATCAAACAGCTGATTAATAGACACTCCGGCAAACTCGGCAAAAAGAAAGACGCGCGAGAATGAGAAAAAGAAGTGTCTTCGTCGCCATAAAACACACTCGAGGGAATAAACCAACAATAATTAATGAGCGTAATTTATAGAAGTATAATTAGAAGAATGATTTATAGAAACTCTAATTTGCTACGGCCGCTGGACGGTCATTTGTACCGCAGGAAACGTGTAGAGCCGGTTCGAATGTTTAAAAAATGACCGAGGCAAAAAAAAAATAATATTAGATGTTCCACTTATTTCACGTGTTTGTAGGCATGCCTTAAGCTCACAACGGGTTAACGGCTCTATCATCCGCTTCTTACTAATTATTCGGACATTTCTGTCTACCTGTCGGTCGTATTTTTACTTCTATAGATTATTATTATTATTATTATTATTGGAAGCGTCGAGAAAGCACGACGAAGCAGGCGTTCAAATATCGCCAACAGAGGGAATCATCACGCCGTGGATACTTATTAACTTTGTACATTGTGCGCTGCATGACGTGTAATCGAGAGCCATTCAAGTTTGACTGTCGCCAAGAAAAAAAAGATCGGAATTATCGGAACCGGGCGAGTTGATTGCAGTACTATCGATGAATTTGATGGCCAATTGCACGGGGATAGGGTAAATGTATGATGTGCATTAATTATGGGGAAATAAAGTACTTACTGA
The DNA here is from genome assembly GCA_023838395.1 of Holcopasites calliopsidis. Lineage (NCBI taxonomy): Eukaryota > Metazoa > Arthropoda > Insecta > Hymenoptera > Apidae > Holcopasites > Holcopasites calliopsidis. Next base: position 4,034,227 of record JALHAQ010000012.1, on the reverse strand, counting down.
GTTGCTTCATCAACTCCTAGCTGTTTGAAGTTGCTAATAGTCTGCTCTGCTCTGTATTAATTATTAAAGGTGTTATTCAATGTTCGACTTTCTTAAAATGAGCAATTTTATTAAAGAATTCAACAATTGGTATGTTGTTCTTAAACTGCTTATAAAGTGCAGTGATCTAAATTTTAATTAATTTCATTGTTCCTGCAATTAAAATCTTTTATTTGTGTCTTATTGAAATGCATTTAAATAAATAATACAGAAATACAGTCGGTAGCCGCACAAACGTGTTTAGGTATCGACGTAATTAATAAACTGGTGGTTTGTCATTAGTTAACAGAATATAGAATGGAATTGCTAGGAGTAAGTTTCAGAGTTCAGTTCAGGCTTCGTGCGAATTAATGCTCGTATTCTTTTCGTGGTTGTTGTTAATAACACGTACGTCATACAGTACGGTTAATTACAAGGATTCCTTTGGTGGCACGCCTAAGAGAAAATTGTTTCATTTGATCGCGATGGGTTTGTTAATCACTTGTTGTGAATAATACTTAATAAATATTTAATAAAATAGTGACATATTTCTAAAAACAGTGTAACAGATATTTTGGCAAGAAGTCACTGAAAATTTAATAATAATGTCAAATCTAATTTGATCAATATTTAAACCCATCCATAGTCGTCACAATTCAAATTAAAATAAGGGTGCAAATTATTTCGTAAATAGAAAATCTAGTTCTATTGATATCATGATGCAACTCTAGTATAAGTTACTATAAAATCGCATCCGAGTATAATTATTTAGAATCTTACCAAGCGCTTATTGAGACTCGGGAGTAGAATGTGTGTACGTTAATGCACCATTGATAATGCAAACCACTCGCGGTTGATTCGCGATTAAATTTCAACGGCACCGCGCGAAAGAATATCATCCTGTTCATCCTTTATCCTCGTGCACGTGTTTCACAGTGTTCGTTGTGCTGTAAATGTGACAAGCAGCGAGCAGGTAGCAAGAACGAGCAGTAAAAGTCTTACTTTATTCCGAGCTCGCTGTGGCAGTAAAGATAATTCCTGAAGCTGATTGGATCATTACTTATCTGCAGTTAGAAGTTACTCGCGCGGAATCGTGTTGCGGCTAAAAGGAAACGCACGCCTAAATAGATAGGAATCTTCACTGATACAAAGTGGACGGAATCCTCTGGTTTATGTTATCGTAATTGTACTGTAGTGTTAGGTAATGGAATTGTGTTTGTCAAAGTGTGTTAACACCGACCTATGTAGGTGCCATGTATTAGAAATGGTCCAAAATGATGAGAAGACATTTATGCAGGTGTGGAATATATTTTGTGGATGTAAAATACATTTATAATTGCGGAGTAGATACGAAGCCAAGTAAGTTTTATCTGAAACATCTTTTTCTTATCATCAAAGCTAATGACTTTGATACGTACAAATTACAAAAGTAGTGATCCAACTTAAATGCTATTGTTTATAATCTGTGCTCATGAAATAAATAGTTTCTCCCTGCGGGTAGTAATCTATGACTATCGAAACCTATAACTGTCTATAGTTTTCGATAGTGATGACCGTCAATCATTATCAATAGTATCATCGATAATCTTCCAGCACTAGCTGCCTCACTAGTCGCCTCAACATCGTCCAGCCGTAAATTCCGCGTCCATTCACGTCCGACCGAATGATTTCTCGAAAGTTTTCCGCGTCGAAAGGCAACGAAAGGGGTATTGCCGCGTCGTATCAATCTAAATTACAAATTCCATCGAACAATAGGCGGAGGAAACAGAGGGCGAGAGTGCGTTTAATACTCCTCCTCGCTCGGAGGGTGATCGCGCGCTGCCCGAGCATTGGAACGTATTAACTTAATTTATTTGTCCTTTATTTGGCTGTCAGGCACGCCGCCAGACGTCCGACAGTGGCGTAGACACCAATACCGAATGCATTCTTAGGAGTGGTCCAGCATTGTGCACCCACGTCTCGCGAATATATTGCGATCCGAATGACCTCCGCGCCCGAATTACCATTCGATCATCTCTCGCACGGATGGCGAATTGAATTAATTACCATTCGTATGATAGAAAGCTTCACGCTTTGGTCCAGGCAACGAGAAACAGTTCTTTCTTTTCGTTTTTAGAACATCTTTGGGGTTTTTGGAATAGTTTAGAATAGTAGGCTTGGAGAATTGTAGAATAAGAATATTGTTTGATATATTTAGAAATAGAATTATTAAGACTTCTTCTTTTAATTAACCTAATACTATCACTTTGGAAATGACTCAAGGTAACTTGATAGAAGTGCCTCGTGTAAATAGCTAATACTAAAGGAATTTTTAGGAACTGTGAAGAAAATATTAAACTAATTTGTTAAAAACTCGCAGGATACTTTACCTTACAATTACACCAAACACAAAAACTTTAGTTATTAGGGTAGTCGTAAAATAAAGTATCCTGCGAGTCGTGAAGGAATTAGTTTAACATTTGCCTCACAACAAATTGCTAAAAATTCTTTTCTTTTTGTCTGTTTACACCAGGCTCCTCCCTTAAATAGATATCCTTCCTTTTCGCAATAAACTCCTAGTGAATCATTCTTCGTCATCCCGACAAGAAGCATCTGGCTGTCCGATCTTTGGAACGTTATTACCGATCAAGATACTCTATTACGCGATCCCGTAATCTCTGCTAATCAGAGGTAACGAAAAACTACGCGGTATCTCGCAAGGGTGATAAACGATCGGCTGGCCTAATTTCTCGGTTACTCTTGATGTTCTGGTAGGAGGGAATGGATGAATAAGCGAAAACCCCAAGCAATTCCGCCGCCATAAAAGTCAAGTTCATTCCGGGGCGATAATGCTTGTAATCCAAATATAATTCTTGCCGGAGGGGTGAAATCCGTCGAGTTAGCTCTCTCCCCGCAAGGGAGAGTTGAAATTATCCCTTGCGTGGATGTATATGTACACGTTGTCCAACCATTTCCCTGTTTGCCGGTTGGTTCTCGCGCACCCCAAAATCACGGACCACCCCTTGGCGCTACGACCGCAAACACCCTTGGAAAGTTAACGCGACGTCGAAGCTCTTGTGCTTATTGTTGCCGCGAGGATCACTTTATCCCGGACTTAACGAAATTCCGTGTAAACTTTGCTTGTCTACAAATTGTTTAGATCGTCGTGGGAACGGCAGGGTTTTACGCCCCATGGTATTTTAATAGAGTTTTATTCCATTGAATGATAAGGCAAAAGGAAAGAAGATTGAGGCTGATATGATTAATTGATTAATTAGCCTCTATAGAGTCTCCTTACGAATTTGCATAAAATTAACCTACTTAACGTCTCATTAATCATTTTGAAATTTATGCTTCTGATATCACTTCCAATGTCGTCTTCAGCATTTAACTTGGACGACCATTTATCTAGAATCTGCTGTGATATCGTTAATGCAATTTGCATTTATTAATCCTCAGGTAATTTGTATTCTATTTTCTTCGACGGAAGAGGTATGAAAGAATTGGCGAGGTATACTTCTATTAAATTTTGGGTTTCTATAAATTTCGATAGCGGAGTAAAACTAACTCTTCTTTATAGCATAGTAGAGTATCCACAAATAAGGTGCAAATAACTTCGAACACATAAAAAATGTTTTGATTGTATAATCAACAATTAATTGGAAAAGTGAACATTGCAAACCGTTTATTAATCCACTTTAACTCTTAGTATAATAAACTTACAAACTCCAGTACGAACTAAACCGGTGCAAAGGAGTTGTTTACATCTTATAAACAAATTCTACCATTCATATTACACAATAATTTGACTCGTCTTCACCTGGTGCTTACCTCTCTTCATCTCATCCTCCACACTATACACCATACGCCATCTCGATCGATCAAAGAAATAGCCGCAACGCTTCACCCAACGACAGAAATGGGGGTCCATTTGAACTTCGCAGCCTGTCCTTCATCGCCGGACACGTGACTTCGTCAACGTTTTGACAGCGTTTAGCAAGCCGGTCCATTCGGTCTGTTCGGGATCTTCGTGGCCCTTTTAAAAGGGATGATAGATGCTCGGCACGCGACCGTCACGCCCACCATCCTACACCCTGGTTAAGAAAACTCCGGGGCTCCACGGCCTGTGGATATTTAGGACAGTTTATCCATCGAGGAGCCTCGCCTGTTAACACCGACGATCCGCTGATATCAAACAATTCATATATCTCCTGGTTGACGTCCTGAAATAATAGGGAAATGAATTCTCGAGAAAGATGGAAATCGCTTGATCGGGCCGAAGGGGGCCAGCTGGGATCATCAGTCATCTACCTAGAAGAACAACCAGACGCGTCGCCAAATGGATTCACCGATGGACCCCTGGTGTTTTTTTTTTTTAATCGAACTTTGGCGCTTGGGTCTTGGAAGATTGTTAGCGGACTCCCTGAAAATGATTAGATGGTGGATCATTATGATTCAGACGTTTCTGCAGCGAATGATAAGAAGCAATGAGAAAGAGTTCCTATTTAAAAATTGGGCTGGGTTAAAGTAAGCCATGGATGCTTACTGACTTTGCTTTCCTCAGCAATTCAAAAGTAATCAATTTTTTTTTTTAAGAACAGGGAACGGACAGGTGATTTGTCACTTTCCTATTGCAATGAAAAAATATAATTACACTTATGCTAGAGGACTCCTCGTTTTCTACGTTTATTATTCACTCTGTCGCTTTATCTGGAATACATGCAATTCCCTTGGCAGAACAAACGCGGCCTCGCGAACAACGTTCCATTCCTACCGAACAAATTGCACTCCCACGCGAGCGGACAAAGGCTCGGTCGCTGCGTTACAAGCTCATTCAAGAATCGTGGCGGCAAGATACGGCCTGGACATCCATTAGCGGTTGAACGGTGGCTCGTAGAAGAGGAAACTCGTGCAGGTCCCAGCAATCCCAGAGCTAATAAATTCGCGAGGCTTTGCGCTGGACGTCCCAACCAATATTCTCAGGGAAATTCGCGCACCGTTTCAATTTGTTTCTAATCCGGACAGTTTATTCGTCGCAGAAGCTATTTTCTGGGAAAACTGGCGTGATGTTACCTGCGCTTAGTAATTCCACAGCAACCAATAATTGTCTGAAAAAATTGAATTAGACCAAACATCCGGTATAATAAACGTCTACCAATAATTAAAAATACTTATAGTGCTTAAAAGGAAATCAGAAAATTGTACGCGTTCGCAAATGCTCCCCGTCGATTGACCGAAATGTCAGGGTAAAGCAAAGGAGACGAGGAGACAGAGGGGTAGTTCGGAACTAATAAATTCGCGAGATTCTGCAGCGCTCGGGGCGGAAGTTTTTTAATCGCAACGCATGAACCGTCGTGTGCCCGAGGCATTCGACCGTGAGACACTGCACTCTTGGGATAACCCCTGCACCAGTCCGGGAGCAGTTGTCATTTTAAATCACTGCCACAGTGCCGAACAACCCTGATTTCGAGCCTGTGCAACCTGGATGAAACCCTTGGCCAAGCCGTGGAATCGACGAAATTAAATTCTCCTTTGGTTCGTCTTGTGTGAAGGGAAAGATTTGTTTTGCAAATCTGTAACTTTTTAAATCAAAGGTTCCCTGAATTTGGATATCGCAAACGTGTTCATGTTTGTTCATTTAAAAAAGATGCAATTCAGTTTGCTTTGAAAAGCCGTTTACTCGGGCAAGAAAAAAGGACTGCATAATTTTGCAAGGGATAATCGCGGAATATTCCAACCGTGGGAAACTTCAAAGAAGCTAAGCTATCTTAGTTCACTGTCTATCCACCCTTAAAAATATGCAGACCGACCATGAAGCGTCCCATCATAAACTACCCTTGTAAATCTGGAATTTCTACCAGGGTAAAATCCACCCTTTTTCAACTCAGCCACCATCAGCTTCCCGCGTCTCCAGCATTGACTTTGAAAGTGCAATCCCAAGCAAAAGACTATCGAAACGTACTGTACTGTACGCGGCGCAAGTTTCTTCCGGCCAACAGCTGCTGTAATTAACTATTCGCCAGCCACGACTACCAAGCTTAATACAATAATAAGGCGAAGGTAGCCGGTGCGAATGAATCACTGGCGGAGGGTTGTACAGCTCCCACGTGCGTTGTATTTACGTGGCGCGAATGCGCGTCGGGGACGAGCGCTAATTACGAGGATGAACGAGCCGCGAATGGATGTCGTTCATCTTACTGAAAACGCAGCTTCCTCTTCCGGGCCGGTGCTCCAACCCCACTGCCACCCCGTCGACTTAAGCCCAATTTGCATCTGTCGCCCGACTCGCGGTTGCAATTAGATCGGAATTATCACCGACCGTTTGTCCTCGGATAATTGCAGTTAATCGTGATGGTGCCTCGCTGGGATGCCCAGCCTACGGTACACCGTACCAAGTTTCTTTTACAATTTAGAAATAGAAATATTGTGAGAGGAAATATAATTAAATGGCAAAAGGAGCTCCTCGTACTTGACGAAGAGTTACACCCACCTCCTCCTCTTTCCCCCTTAGTCCTGAACGAAGAAAAAGATCCAGTGAGTGGAAGAGAGGGAGAGAAACCAAATAAAGAAACCAAACTCATATTGATGAGACAGCCAAATGCAACGACAAAACTTTTTTTAATGAAACTTTCACTTATAACGCATTTGTGAGACTTTTCTGAGTGAAATAAAACTAAACACGGTTCTCATTTTAATCAGACAAGGCTCACAAATGCGTTGGTAAAAGTTTCATTCAAAGAAAAATACAAAAGTACTTCTACAGGGTAAATGACGGTCCCAGGGTCCCGATTTACCGTCACTCATCGAAAATCTACTCGATAGTGCACAATAGACACATTTAATTGATCATCTAACGTCGAAGAGTCTCGGTGCTGAGTGAAGTGACAATCTATGAAGCTACTGAATGAAGTGGACCAGACGATGACCCATCGAACGCGGCGAGGAATCAATGGACTTGATAAGCGATTTACGAACGTTATTTCCGTTCTATCAACGCTCCGTTCAGAGAGATCGGCCGAGCCCGGAAACGTATCTGCCAGCCAATTAACAGATTCGTTATTATCACGCGGCATAATTAATATCGCATACGGAGCGGAACGAGGGGTGAACGGTTGGTGGTACCAAGAGGAAAAGAGACGGAGCTACGCAGCTGGCTTGGCAGAGCTTAAGACGCGCCGCTATCAAAGGAAGTGAGGTCGACCTCGAAGATGGTTAACGATGGACCAAGCGTGGGACAGGCCTCAGCTTTCCACAATCATGGGTCAGGAAGAAGAAACAACAGTTTTCGTGTGCCAAGAAAAGGTTAATCTCTGTTCAGTTTGGAGTTACATCGCTGCAAATGGTACTTTCATTGAATCATATGAAATAATGTTGGACTGACAGGAGAAGAAAACTGAGAAGTCAGTTGCATGACATTCAAAATCAACCACACGATCGCTACAACTGCAGCGCACAGTCATCCCTAACTCCATCCCCAGCCACGATATTCCTGCCCCATCCCTCTGTTTCGATAAATCGATCCGGATTGCAAATTCCAGCAAGATAACGTATACACTAATATATACGTATCCACGTACGATCCCATCTAATTCCGATAATTGCTCCGCCGCTATCGGGTCAGCTACAAGATCTTTTGTACCGCGTACCTGCGATAGGAAGGTCGAAAATCGGCAGAGAGAGCGGTAGGGAAAAGCGTGAGCCAGATGCGTCGCACGAGGCGTGTCGAATTCCCCCATGGGCCAAGGGTTGCTCCTGCTGCATTCCCATATTAACATAGAGATACGGTGGCACGGGGTACCGCGCGCGCTACCGTTCTTACTTTTAGGATGCTCTAATGGAGACTCGCACGCGGCGCCACGTGGCTACGGGTTAAGCAAACTATCGATTATGGGATTTCACGGTAAGCACCGATAGGATTACACCGACGATGGACGATAAAGCCACTGGATTTGTTGCTCTTTTCAAGAGAGAAACGATCTCGGTGCGACGGTCTATCTGATCGGTGCACTGCCGCCTCCGCGATCCCACAGGCCTGCTCCCTGGCGCGATGCACGCAGAACCCGATCGTCGAAAATCCTGCCTCTTGCCTCTGTTTGTTATAAATATTTCTCGGTATACCTACCTCTAAAATTCTCTTTACTATACAATAAAACACTTTAGAAATCCGTATAATGACAATATACGATCTGATTAAAGTCTCATTTTATTATCTCCCGCGAATATAAATGTATAAAGCCGCAATCTTTAATAATTCCACGCAAATCGAATTTGCGCAAAGCTTTCTCATGACCAATTCTTCCATCCAGTTGCGGCAGGATTCCAAATATACCTTTGATTACCCGTGGCTGATAGGGGACACACGTTCCTTTCGGAGCAATTTTCACGGCGATTAGAATTAGAGCGATTCCTTGTACCCGTGGCGGCCGGTTCCCATGACGTAGAAACGAGGTGCATTTAATCGTGTGTGCCGACGATTCGGTACGGTTGGCTCGCAAGATGGCTAAATGATTTGGGAACCTCCCACTGCAGCTTGCGTTTTCTCATAACGTTAGCAACGTTTGTATTTGGGACAAAGGAGAATCAGAACTAGTTCTATTTAAGGCATTGTGTACTCTCCTTCTGTTAAGCTATTTCTAAAACATTTGTTTGAAAAACGAGAAGACTTTCAGTCAGAAACCGAATTAACAAAATCAATGGCTAAGAAACGCAATCACGAAATCAATTAATTAGTAAATTAAAAAAAAAACGAGAGGTCGTTGGTTTGCCACTGAATAATGAAGGAAGTAAATATCCACAGACGCAGAAATAGCGTTAGCAGGAAGTATCGAAACGGAGGAAAGAAAAGGGGTCGAGAGATACGAGGAAGATTGTACCGATTCGTTCTCGCGAGGCGAGAGTATGTCGGGCGTGAATATCGAAGGCAGAGTGTTGCGAGGAGGAGGTAGAGAAGGAAGAATAGAAACGGGAGAAGAAAAGGTGGAGAGCGGGCGACCTCAGCAGGAGATAAGGCCTTTGAATATAGCCGCAAGGTCAGCGTGGAACTGACCCCAGCATCCTGCCCGACTGAATTCGAGTTTAATGAATAACTATTGAATCCCGCCTCTATCGCTGCCAGTAAGAGCAAAACTGGCGCCATGGTTGCTGAGAACTAAAACTGGCTGGGAGAAGTCGCGTCCGTTCGTGGATGATGACTTTAAATAATCGAGAGGATGGATTAAAATGTTCAGACATTGTCTTTCGATTGTTGCGCTTCTAATTAATGAAAATTGTTAAGCAGTCCTATGACTGCTTGTAATATGATAGGTGGAGGGTAAGGATTGATAGGGGGGGGGGGGGGGCGAAACTTGAAAAATTATTATCTTATCGCGCCAAAATGAAAACTGTACGGATCAAATGGATTCCACGGTGCGCGCACCACCCCTCATCCGGCAGGTGCGTTACGAGGCGTCGTCGACCCGTGGAAAATGGCGGAGTTGCGCTGCAACTTGGCCAGGTCCTGGTTGTATGCAATAAGAAGTAAGAACGAGCAATCCTAAGAAACTGAAAAGATAAAAGGGGTGGGAACAGAGGAGCACAGTGGACAGTGTAATCTCGATGACACCGATGTTCCACGGCCCCAGAGGGAGAGGGACTTAAGTATACATTTTATCCGTAACGTGTTCGCCATTACCCTACGACGGCGAGGCCACGGGCTAAGTTAACGGCTCGTGAGGATCGAGAACGGCCTCGTAATGCGATGTGTGTGCAGCATAAGTGGCCATCAGCCAACATAAACAATCGCCATGATAAGTATACGGTGGGACTATAGTCCTAGTCCTCTCCCTCTTGCCTTGCCCGCTCCGTGCCCGGTTCCCTCCTCGTCCCACGGGCCCGGGGATCGTGGAATCGTGTACGGGGTCCTCGCGGGATACCTGCTACGGGGCCCCATTGGAGACCCGGTGCAACGTAATGGAGCCATTATCGCTGGATAACTTCATCATCGGCCATTGGCGTAGGCCGTGAACGTCCTCCGTCTCCCTTTCTCCTCTCGCGCAAGCTGAACGTTCACGATCGACCGATACAAAACGATAGACGGGGACGGGCCGTCTTATCGATGATGGGAAATTGTGCTTCGTCGTCGTTCCTTTGGCATCGCGGACCGATATTATGGCACATATTGAAAATTCTACATAATTTAATGTGCTTGGTTCTTGGAACAGCGCCGTTCGTAATCCGCCCTGATCGCGGCCCAGCGAAACTATTCGTTCATTTTCGAACTGCGTAAAAACCGATCCCGATGATCTGAAGATAGGTGACACAAACTGCTTCCCGGGACCGTGGAGCGGTCTGGGAGCGCATGGTTAATAATGTGCTTTCGATGCTTCGATGAGCAGGATTTGCGAGCATCCTACATATTCCGCCAACGATATTACGCCCTGAAAACCATAGATATCTAAGGGCACGTGGAGGAGCAGAGCCTCAGGTGATGGGAATCAAAGAAAAGGAAAAGAAAGGGAGCAGGAAATTGCTAATTCCAACGATGCCAAAGAAAGTTTCATAACCGTAACAGGGCGAGTCGTGTCACGAGCGTAATGCGAAAGAAAATTGCAGTGGTAGTAGAAAATTGGGCTCGCTGTTCCCTAGCCCAATGGAATTTAGCGTTTCCGGCAAAGGTACGGATTTGTATTTTACCTAGTGAGCCATCACGATGGGCCGCTAGCACACACGCGTGCTCTCATCGTGTATATGTGCACGCAGAAGGGAGATATTGATATAAACAGGGGGCAGGGCCCGAGTGGAGCGTGCTTTGTAATCAAGCCCCCATTACCATCGAAGGTGGTCAATCTTCTCCTCTCGTGGACGTTGTCCGGAACGACGTTGTTCCAGGCGATACGACTTTTAGCGCGGTCTTGCACGTCTTTTTGCACCCCCAGAGTCCGCGTGTAGGCACAAGACGCACTGACATGGGCCGCGTCTCGGACACCACCTGCCGTTCCACTTGTGCAAAGTGTCAAATTATGCTAATCGTGCGGACCGGTTGATAGATTTCGAAAATTTGTCGCTGTTACAGGACAACGTCCGTCCTCGTGTTAGATTAAAACATGCTCGGCTGTTTTATAATAATGGGATAATTATCGTTAGCCCGACGGGCTTGTAATTTTCGTGGAATCATGTAGAAGGGTGGGAGGAAACGGTTCTTGGGACGAATTGAAACATCCCTTGCTGCCACGTGGTCTACTGACATGATAATAGTCTTCCATGTTGTTGAATCGATGGGAATTTTCTGTTGAATACAGTACAAGTTCGATCAGTGAACAGAAGGGGTCTCGATTTCCGTTCGCTTATCGAATATTCACTGTGGTCTGTAATTGATTAATTAGCAGGCATTTTAAAAGATTCAAGGCTGAGTTGTTCTTAGTTTCCATACAAAGTTACTTCGAAAATTTTGCCACCCCTATTTCAAGCTCCATTTCATTTCCAAAGCTGCCAGCTCGAATCTCCTTGTTCACAGGAGAGAAGAGATACTCGAGGCGTTTCCGATGGCGGCTGTTCGAAATACAATCCAATCCGCGGCGGATTTCCCGCAGCAAAACCGTTTCCAATCGACCAGCCGGTATTTTCGTCCGGAACCACCCCATCGGGCCTCGGTCTTGAGACTTTTTTTTTCGAGGGTGATCGTGAGAGGAGACGGTGCTGGTGGTGCAGAAACGATGATTTCGGGGCGGAAAACACAGAGTCAGCAGGCCATTCGCAGTGAACACGAGACTGGTGAAATAAAATGTATCGGCTATCTTGCTCGCTGGATTCGTATTGGCTCGGCGGACGTTCCGCAAACCCCTGAAGCCAAGCGAATTCTGAAACGATTCCGCTGTACCCTGACATTCAATATCCCCTTTGTCGTTTAGCGGATCTTCTTTCGCTGTTCGAATTGCGTTTGGCCTGATCAGTGGCGAATTTTCTCAGACAATTGATTATTCGAAGTGCAAAATCTTGAGTTGCTAATTGTTTAACAATTACTGTCTGTTGTTGTAGATATAAATACAACAAAAATAAGTATTCCTATGAAAGCTAAAGGTACAATAGACTCCCTTCACAAATCCAAAGAATTCCATCACTGGATTAGTTTCAGATAGGTCCTATCATCCCTAAGATCCCCATTAAAAAGAATTCAATCATTCGCTCCTAGAAAGCATCGCGAGAAACGAATCCGTAGCAAGGATGTCGCGCCCGGGCGAGACGTAAGATGCCCAGCGTTCCACTTCCAGGGGCAATCGGAGAGCAGATTGTCCAATCAGAAGCAGCTGACCAAGAAGTGGTCCTAGGGAGCCAAACGGCCGCTTCGAAATCTGTCGAGGGACAAAACATTCCCTGCAACGCGCCGCGGTCAGAACGTATAATAAGAGTGTGATTAGCATTATTTACGGCCGGTTAACTATTAAACCATAAATCAACCGGGAGACTACATTATCCTGCTCCGTTGGTGTGTTGGTGCGTGTCCAGTCGCTTCGCTCTTTAGAAGAAAACGGTACCGTACCGAGGTGTGCGGACTCGTTGATCGTATTCGAACGATAAGGGACGCGGATTCGTGAGTCGGCGAATGGATAGAGAAGAGGGAAGGTCGGGGGGAAAGAGGCGGCGCGGGAGGGCAAGGAAAGCTCGACGGAGGAGCAAGGGTGAGGGTTAGCCATCTTCTTGGTGATTTAGGAGGACGCGCTGTGCCTTCCTTCCTTTATCAGCCTCTCCTTCAACTATCTTGTCTTCGACGGATCTCTCGCGCGAGTTTCGAGCGGATTACCCGAAATCGGCTCGGCAACCCTCGCAGAGGCGCGCTTCGATCCGAGTTCACTTCCAGTGAGTGTATTTTTCTATCCTATCGCGCTGATTAGGTATCATGCAGTTTCACTCCTTGTCCTTCATTTCTGCTTTATTTAGATCTGGCTGTGCTTTTTTACGGAATTAATAATAATACAGTAGACTGTCGATAAACGAGGGTAAGCTTTCCTCTTCAACCCTTATGTCCTGTAAGACTGTAACAGTGGGCGGAGCTTTGACGCTCCAAGTACTTGTCAAGTTCGCTCCTTCTACACGATAACTGAGGTTCTTGGAGACACGCGTCTTACTCACTTATCGAGAAACTACCGTAGCAGGTACGTCTGCACACTGTACGCATATTTCGATCTACTGACAACTATTAATCATCAACAATCATTAATCAATCATGACCTTTCACAATTCTAATTTTTCCCACTTCACGTTTTAAAAAGAATCTATCATACGCATTACTGTCCACAGTAAATGCATATTTGCAAAAAAACAATAAATTCCAATTTCATTTTTACTTTATCAGAAAAGTTTAAGTAAATCCATAATAAATCACTGTATGCTCGAATGATCCTCCTAAAATTTCCCGAAATTGCCCACTCTAGTTCGTGGCCAGTTTTCGAAATAAATTGGAAAATAGGAGGACGGTGTAAAATTTAGGAATATTTTGAAAACCGAGCTGGTCCGTATTATTCAATGAAAAATAAAATCATTTGTCGCGCGATGCTTTTACCCAGCCGCAATATGATTGTTAGTTATCGTGTCCACATATTCGTGTTAAGCTTGATCATTTTTATCGACACTGTGTGCAATTTAATTGGAACATACTGACAGGAGGAGATCCGTGCGCAGTATGTTTTAATGTTTCATGATAAACACAAGTAAATGACTAATTAATTTAATTACAACGCTGCTCGTTATAGCGGGGAAATTCAGTGTTTAATTAGCGTTCGTGTCGCGATGTAATTTCGCTGTTAAATAACCCCCTCCCCCCTTTGGAAGTCATTCTACAATTTTTATTGCATGAATGACACAATTAGAGTATGCAAGAAAGATATATTATCCTATTTTACATATATGGAACTAGAAACTAAAGTGTCAAAGTGTCCATTAACTAAAGTGTTAATTTTTTATATTCATTATAATGACTATGCAAGTAACGTGAAATCTCAAGTAGAAAAATAATGATTGCTTTGCCTAAAAAAATTTGTTTTATGTAACGAAGTATTAGTAATACTTCTTCCAAAAGAAATTGGCTTATCAATAGTGTAATATGCATATCCCTGGACATCATGAGTTCAGTAGTTTTAAATAAATATTAAACTTCCAAGGGGCCCCATAACAATGCATACACAGAGCTGTTGGGTACTGTAACGATTCCAAACACGAAATCACGTGTGTACATCGAATTTTCATGGCCTGCTACGCAGATCGTTGTGATCCAAGCAAGAAGCTGCTCGCGCAGTCATCGTAGATCCCCCTAAATAAATTCCCATAAAGCAGAAACCGGTGGCTTGGTCACGTTGGCCTGCTCTTGCCACATGCAGCGGTACCGGCAAGGTCTGCTTCCGTATTCGAGACACGAGATCCTGCCAGTGGTACGTCATTCGCCCTGTCGCTAATCAGAACTAACCGCCTACGCGTGACTCGAATCCCCCATCGACTCAAACGAACCGAGAGGAAAGCTGGAGAAGCGCGAGGACACTGCAGGGGTAGACCAAGGTGGGAAAAAAAAAATTGGCTGAGAGGAGGAAGACATAGACACATTGTTTCCCAGCGGCGGCCATCTTTGCATCTCCCTTTTACCAGCAACCCCGTTTTTGCGCTTCTGTTATGGCTGTTTCCTCGCGAACTCCTAAGCCTGCTCTGCTCTCGTTCCTCCACACCCTTCTGCATACCTTACTATAGGTACGTGTGTTTCTTCTCCGAGCACCCGATTGTGCTAGGCAATTAGACTTGCAAACAGACCGGGAATTCAACGGGATCTTCTGTATTCGTGGAGAGGGATGATTTTCGTTGGGGGGGCTCGCCTGAGAAAATATTTGGGGAGTGGCAAAGTTGGTTTTTCGAGAAGTAATGCATTTTACTTTATCGGGGGATGGTGTTGCAATTTTATTGATTGTCGTACAGCATTCTTCATTTTGTGAATGGAAAGGTTTTCCTCTATCTTGTCTTTCCCTGTTTTTGGAAAATTGTTGATATATTTAATTATCTCAACTGATTCGCATTTCATTTTTATTCAACACTATCTTTCCCACTGTGTTATTTCCATATAAAATATTCTTCGCGAAATCGCGAGATCGCGCTAAAAATATAATTTAAACGAAAGTAAAATAATCGTTGACCGTACGCATATAATCCAAAATAAATCCCATCTTATCTTCGGTAAAGCGATTCATTGGCGGTCGAGCAATTCAACTGACGGAAATTGATACCTCTATCAGCGGGCAGAAGTTTTCCGAATCGGCGTTCGTTCATGAGGTATTACGTAACCGTGATAACGCTTTATAATGGCCCTCGCGATCAATGGATCAGCGAGCGACGCTTGAATTGAAATTTCTCAATGCAAGTATGGTCGCGACCCCGTGGCCAGTTCAGATCTGACGTTTGACGTCTTTATCGCGTCCTGATTGTGAAAAAGAACGAGAAGAAAAAAAGAAGGACAGATTAGATGGAACGCCGCACTCTACTGGGGTTAAGAATAGGGTTTGAAACGCGTTCATTAAATCGCGACACGTCATCGTGACGATACATTGTCCTCGTTCAATTTCCGCTCTGCCTCGTGACGTTTCTACTTGACACGTTCTTCACTTTACCCCTCTTTCCTTCTCTCCTTCAGAAGAAAATCTTCTCGGGATACAGACTGTGGGAATGGAAAGTTTGTTGAAAATACTTCAATGTTTCATTTACCCTACAATAGATCTTCCTAAGTATTATCCTTTCAAGTCTATACAATTGTTACTGATGTAAAATATTTATCTTATTCAAGACATTACAGAAATCTGACAATCGCAGATTTCTCAAATCTCCTTACACTTTCCTCAATCTTTTATCTACTTTGAAATTGTTTTATTGGCCAATCTATTTTACACAACTTGTTTTCTGTATCAGAATATGATATTTGTACATTGGTGCTGCTCTTAACCAATACGCGTTGGCGCAGACTGATGGAAATGGCTGCACGATCCGATAAAGTCTCGATGCAATTAGTCCAATGTTTACACAGTTTAACGTTTCCCTCGTATCTTCGGTTCTCCTCCTACACGGCTCAATTAACTTACGGCGTACTTAATTAGTCTTCCTGGCTCTTGGCACGCGGGCAACGAACCAGCGAGGCACTCTCCGATCGCCGCCACCCGGTCAAATCTTCTTCTCGGCTTTCTTATCTGCGAAATAATTATCTACCAGGGCTGGCGTAGAATTTTTATCCAGCAACCGAATTAATCGTAACCGCAGGAACGACGCGTCCCGTCGCGACGCTCGTGTCGGGGTAATTTGTAAGTGCGCGAGGGGTTCTGAAATTTGGCAGGATCTCGCGACGATCCAGCTGAGCCAAGCACGCCCCGGGGGAAGAAGTTATTCATAAGATTATTTCCCATTTTCGTCATGACGCTGCTGTATCGTTATTTAAGTTTCATATTAATAGCACGGCCCGGTGCCTTTGGCGGGCTTCTTTGATGGACGAGCGGCGCGTGTCCTGCTTTCCTCCAACGGATTCACCTAAACGTGAGATATCGTGCTCGATCAATTTTTCATAAACCATCGTGGAGAACCGCTCCTTCGTTTCCAAGAACTTTCACGCCAGGGAAATTCCTGCTGTCGTCACTAACGTTTTTCTTTATCGCAAACGCGAAGGTAGGTTCGTTTTTTATTGGCAAGTCAATTGATGGCATTAATCGTGATCTGTGGCAAGATATTCGGACGTCATGATTTTTTAATAAAAGATTGTTCAATTGTATAACAATCTTTGCTGTACTTTGGGTGATCTGGATCCTCGCCGCATCACGATAATAAAGTTCTAATCTCCATCCACCATGTCCACGGTCGGGCTATCAAATACAATCACCGAACGCGCGGCATCTTTTTCCTTTTCCCCTGGCAAAGCCCGCGGTGAACAGCCCTCCTGCCCGCACACCACCCACTCAGGGTCGATTCGTTCTCGCTTGCTCGAATTGAATCCGGCTGCCGCGGTGGTGGCGAATCAGTTCCTGGAGGGAAGATGAAGGAGCAGAGAACGTTGTCCTGGCAACGAACAGAGGGTTTCTCGACGTGGTTGCCCGGGCAACCTCTAACCAGCGATCCCTAAATATGCGCCAGCGGGCCAGAAGCGGCGCGAAAGAGGGTGAGAAGAAGACGCGAGACGTAAGAAAGGAGCAGAGAGAGAGAGGGAGAGAGAATCCTCCGCGCCGCTGGTTGGCAGCATCCTGGTGGGTTGGTAACTGTTACCGCGGAAGGTGAGGAGACCCAGTTAATTACTAAAGCGTTTTAATCGTCGGCAAAGTTCCGACGGCGCTCGAGAGAGTTTGGGCCAAAAGGGCTTTGCAGATTGTGGCGGCTGTGTAAATTAGGAACTCGCCAGTTTCCGCCGCCAGTAAGACCGTATAGTACTTTAGTCGTGTCTAGGAACAAATTTTTCGGCAAGGAATTCTTGATGAATGGTGCGCGATGCAAGTATCTCGAAATTGCCTCAACAAAGAAAAGGGTTGTCGCTGATTCGAAATGGAGATGCCGTAGAATCTGTGAAATATATCGAAAGAGGGGTGGAAAAATATCAATTTCATTGAAACAGTGGCAGGACCCAAGTGCTCTCGAGTAGCGTCGTAAACCAGAGGCCCCCGGAAAAAGACGGAACAATTATATCCAAAGAGAGAAGGTGAAATGTCAAAAGGCAGATCATTGGGCATGTCTCGATTTACGTTACGCTGCCCCCGAGATTCTTCCAAATCGATGAGAACAAAGTGGGCACCCGGCTAGGTCGGCGTTTGGGGTTAAATAACTTTGCTTAACAAGGTGCTGCCGTCGCAGTAAAAAGATTACGTAAGCGGTAATGGCCGCCGGCTCCTCCTAAATTCGAGAAGGAAGAGTTCCAGCCACGAAGTGCATCGAGTGGAGAAGCAGAGTGACGGAGAGAGTGAGAGGGACAGACAGAGGGGAATGGCGAAAAAGGCGGAGAGGGAGCAACGACGCGACGCCCGCTGGCGGGGGTTAATTTTAATTTCCTAATTTTTCCCACCCCGAGGCGCAGGTAATTTCCTCCCCAGAAGAGAATAGATGTAATTACTTAACGCCTCCGAGCACTGAGCTCCTCTTATTAAAAGAGGATCGTGCCCCCGAGGGCTGGAGGGGTGGAAGACGCGCCTCTGGTGGGGGTGCGAGCGGAGTGGTGGAAGCACAACAATCGTTGGAGAACGATCGCGAAGAAAGGGAAACGTTGTCGGGATAGTTCTCTCGAAGACGAACTATCGTACTCCACTCTCCAATGTCTCCGATCATCTTCAACGGTTCTGCATTCGTGAATTTCTTGCGGCGTACAACACCCCCCGATAACCAGCAAATACGTTGAAGGAAAAAGCGGAGCGGAAGGATGTTCTCTTCGTGGTGAAGATGTTTTGATTTTGAAAAACACCCTTCCCCGGTGCTGAATTGGAGGCTAAGGTCGACGCAGCTGGCAGGGGTAGTTTCCCGAGCACTGTGGGGTAGGGAGGAGCCATCTTGCGGCTGCTCTCAGGGCACCCACCAATTGATTCATCCCCTCCGCATCTCCCATCACTGGAAGGAAGGGGCGTCGATTCAATTCCAGGGCAAAAAAAAGCGTCCACGAGGCGGGATTCCCCTCGTAATCCATCCGTCCTCATTGGCCAGGAATAGAGTGGCACCCGTGTATCCGCCGCCAGTCCGACCAATCCAAAGCCTCTGGGTGGCGGCCGAAACCAGTTTTGGAACCGCGGACAGAGGGGAGCCGTTGACTTCATACTCCAGGCAGATAGTGCTGTGCCGTTGGCTCGTGCCGTAGTGGTCCCAACACTAACAGGTCCTTGCCAGCAAGGAATCCCTGGAATCCGTTCCGTTGCGCCGCCAAATTCACCCCACGGACCTGCCGAACCGCTAATCTCGTCAGCTGATCAGTGTTTTCGTTGCCGTCGATTGCGTAACCCGCCGCCCAGGTGCAACGACGCTGTGACAGTCTCAGCTGCCACAGAAAGTGTAAAAGCCTCGGTCAGTGACTTGTGAAAATCCTTCGAACGATTCCTTGGTGACTTTGTCGATTTGGTGTAGGAACTGCAAAGGTTGACGTAGAGCTGCAATTCGGGTCCGTAGTGTAGGCTGGAAAGGGGACATGGATGGACCTATGGAAGACTGATATGATGAAAATGCTTTGTTGTGACTTAAGTGATAATTTCCAGAGACTGTACTCGTGCGAGGATTAATGGACTATTAAGGCTGATCTGTGTTTTACTGAGTCCAATGGTTTTGATAGAAACCGTGCAGGTTCTACAATCTCAAAGAGAGTTATTTCCATCTTCCTTGTTTCAAGAAACAACAAACAGAAGACTGAGATATTCCATTGGAGACACGGGGAACAGTGGATTCTAAATTATCAGTGATAAGACTTCTTAAAGAATAAGAAAGAAGGTTTCAGTTGGTTGGAACCTCGATCCAAGTCTTCCGACGGCTGTCGACCTGTCACGGGCACCTGTATGCAGGTAGCATTCGCATTCAGCTCCGTTTACTGAAGAAACAACAAACTTCAACGGACATGGTTGATCACACCACAAATGTTCCATGAATCACATGAATCATTTCATCTAAATACGCAGCATCTTAAGATGCAAGCAAAGATCTGGCAAGTTCGAGGACGGGATCTTGTCAGCCCAACGCTTCACACGTGCCCCACGTTCTAAATCAGTTGGCCGAACAATCCGAACCGACCGAACCGATAGTAATCCTCGATGCATCTGACTAAAGCATCGTAGTCCAAGGATTTGCATCAAAGTCGCGGAACCTAAATGCAAAGGAAGTGAAATCTCTCCGGCGGAGAGACAGCAGGTCGTCAAGTTGGTCCCAAACATGGTCCTGGAACCAGGGGGTGGTCTGTCCTTCCCACTGCCTCCTGGTAGCGGCACGGCTGGTTCCGGTGGTTCGCTCCTGACACCGGCTAGACTGTTCCAAAGGGCGACGCCCGTGTTTCCGTTTCATCTGGCAGGATGGCCGCCGCATCATCCGGTCCTCGGACAGGTTCAAAGCCAGGTTCAACAGACGATGCAGGCTCAGCATCAGGCAGCGGCGGTCGCCGCCAGATTCCTCAGTCATCATCATCCTCATCATCCGCATCCGGCGCTGGGGAACCACCCCTTGGTGCCGGCGATAACTAGCCACCATCCGACCGCCCATCATCTTCATCACGGCACCGATCACGCCGACGAAGACGACGAGAAGAAAGGTAAAGGACCTTTTTTCAATGATACACTTTACGGACGAGTTAGGCGATTTTTAGGGATGGATAGAATAAGTTCTTTGCGATGCTCGTTTTGATTCGAAGATCGTGATATATCGTCGGATTGCAAAATGAGTTTTTTTTTTAAATCTGATTTGACAAGGCAGTTTTTAATCTGTTTTCGTGTTTCCTTTCTACGATGACCTGCATTGTTATCGCACGGTTTGCAACAATTTCACTGCAAGTGAAACAGCAAAGTCAGATCGCAATTTTATCACCTGATTTACAATGAAGTTGCCTGCCATTTATATTAATAAGGTGCAAACTAGATTCTGCCAGTCGTTGCCATAAAAAATAAACTGAATAGGTTTTATCCGGAACAAACTTGCAACTATATCTAATGCATCAGTGAATATTTGTTTCCGTGATAATTATTTCAGTAGGATAACCTTATGTTCTCATTACGATAACGGGAATCGTATACTTGTATAAATGTTTCATTAATTATTAACACCTATGTGTTAACAAGTAGAGTCGTAGTTTCAAAGTTTTAATTACAATACTTCTCTAAATGAACACGAAACGGCTTCACACGTTGCAGCATGGTAATGTTTCTCCCAGTGGCATTATCATAATCTATAGAAATCTAATCAATTCTGGGTACAGAAGAAAGTAATCACCATGCAATTGCATATTTCAATTACGAAATTATCTCAGAATGTTCTAAGTTAATCTTCAATTACACAATTACAACCTACACCTCCTGCAGAATTACTTGCAACTAGATTTATCATCACAACTTTCACCCCCAACGGAAAAATCGTTTTATCAGAATTTGTCTAAGAATTCCCAGCAGCAAAGTGGTCCTATTTGAGTCTCTTTTACGTGTATCGTTGAATCGTGTTCTTCCTGGTCGATCCAGCTTCTGGTTCGACCGTATTTCGATGGCTCGCAGGAAAAATGGTCTACAGGGAATGTCGTTACACGGTCAATCATAAGATCGTTCCTGACGAGCCCCTGGGATCGCTTACAGGGTTAGCCCCCGATCCGCAACGCCCTTTTTCCACCCTTGCTTTGAGCTCGGCCGCCTGAAATCACGTTTCGTGTTGTACCAGATCGAGGGTGGAAATCTGTTTTTTACGTGATCCCATTCATGTCCCTAACGCTTCTTTATGTCTCGAAGGGAGCGCCACTTAACTCCATCTCTCTCCTCCACCTTTTTACACCCCCTCTCCCCCGACTTTTTCTACCTGTTTCGTGGAAACTCGCGCGATCTTGACCCGTGTCCCACCTAGCCCGTGACTGCGGCTTTATTTATTACCCGTTGATGACTTGCCATCGGAGAAAATGACGCTTGAATTATCCAAGATTTACGAGTGCTAGACTCATTGAGCTGTTTGTTTTCTGAGGGTAATTTTGTAATACTTAGAGACTATGAGATCCTCCGAGGTGTTTCCTCCAATGGCTTTCTAATCCCTTTTTTTATTTCGACACGATAGCCACCGATCACGAAGGATTTAAATTATGGTTTCTATAAATATTGTAATACCCTCCGTAATCCCCCTAATCATCGGTTTATTAGCGCGCCTTTCTAATATATTATAATTAATACCTCTGCTGTAGTCATTTCATAACATCGAAGTTCTTCTACAAAAGAAACATTTTCCAAAATTACCAAAATTGCCTTGCGCTCATCTGGATTCTCTGTCAAAGTACAATGTACTGTTATAAAAAATGTCAAAACTCACGAAATTTAACGAAAACAGCAGTGGAGCAGCTTTCAAAAAAGTTTCACCATAAGTTCGTGGCGAAGTAAGCATTTGAAATTCGCTTCCACCGTGAACGATCCGAAAATGAACAGACTTGCTGAGCCCGCGTTTTTTTCTTTTCTTGTCTCTCTAATTTCGCTAATGGGCCAACGAACATAAACAAGCGCACGTAACGCGAACTGCATGTGCGCAACCTAACTAATGAGTTTCGCGAGTGCTGAACGTAACGCTGTTTAAGATAAACGCATCACGTCTGACAGCCGTGAAAGATGTGTTCTTCGCGAAGAGTCTTGCCTTCTTTCCCTGAGCCAACCTGTATTACCTTCGATTGTCTCGACGAGCCTCGTTTCCGAGAAATTTATTGGTCACTTGCAAGCAATCCTAAATAACGTTTAGAAATCACCAATAAGCACCTCATAATTTGCTGTAGATGCTTCTGTTAAGTGATGTGCAAAATATTTGGAAGCTTTTATTTATAAAGTTACATTTAACATTCAAGAAGATAGATGATGTATCTTCTAATGGAAAATACAAAGAAAACTGGGTATTTTAATCAATCTTTTATACTCCATTTGGAATAAGAAAGTATTGTAATTGACAACAATCTAGAATTTTGAAGAAATCCTACTTCGGTCAAGGGTTAATTGAACGAGGAAGTAATTGGAGTTTGTTCCTTAATAATCGGTCATAGTTTTATTGTTAGTAACGCAGATTTATTGCTCTTGCTTTATTCCATTCTGTGAGTAAAGTATCTGCAATATTGTGTTCGATCTACTATGGGCAATTAAGTGCAAAGTACTGACTTTATGGCGAGTAATTACTATGGACTGATTATAGTACACGTTCTGGTGGTATTGAGTTATTTTCGTAGCAAGTATGATTTCGGGAAATTGATCCATCCTTGTGAAACTGTAAACTGTAGGTAATTGATGATTGGTTTTCTTCTTCTTAGCCACTGCTCGCTTTTAATTTCGAAAATGCTTCCATATTTATTATTATCCACATCTCAGTTCTGAGAACATTTTACAGTTGTTATGCGAATAATTTATTAAAAATATCGACACGTACATGAAATTAGATTTCTTGTACTTACTTTTGGAATGATTATTATTGCTCTGCTGACATTACAGTCAGAAATTTGCTATTTGGCAGTTCCTAGTCCATCGCAATATTAGATTTATATTTCAAACGTCGATTCCAAACTTAACAAATTCATATTTACAAAGATTTCTTCTTCTATTTAATTCTCCTGATTGAGCTACAGATCTCATCCCGATCAATTGTTCCCTTTTCTCTTCTTGTGACACACAAGAAAGTATAAATTTACAATCACAGTTGGTAGATAATAGATTTGTATTCAGCACTCAATATTGTTTTCTGTATCCAAATGCAGTAGCTCGATCTAATGACAGATCTAATATATCACTGTGAATACTAATTCCAATTCAGCAACTCGCCCCTTTCGGATCACGCCTAATCTATTTAGAACGTGTCATTTAATCGTCGTTATTCAACAGGCCGCGAAGTAGAACGTGCGGAAAATTGCGCAAATTGTTTCCAGCCTCTCTGTTTGCTTATCCTCGCGACAGGCCGCCATGCGTAACGCGTATCCGGTATAATTTTCATTTAATCTGTATCACGTTAAATTCGTTCGTTAATCGAACCATCGATGCCCGCACAAAAATCGATACGTAACTATTTCAACCACATTCGCAAATCAATATTTTCGTTTTTCATTCTTAACAAGAACGACTCCTCGATGAAGTTGTTCAATTGAAACGAACGCGGCAAATAAACGGGATAATAAAACTTGAAAAAAGAAACAAATCTGGTTTCCGAATATTTCCTTCATTACAATCCTTCGAATGCGTAAAGTTTAATGAAGCGGTCGGCAGCGTTTATCTGAATCGACCGATGGAATCCAATAACTTCCTCTTTATTAGCGACGCCCAGAGCGGCGGCTAATTACACCACATACATTAGAGCAAATTAACGCTTGTGAGAGCGTCGATGCATTGATCAGTGGCAGCAGCTAATTAATATTCCGTCGAGGAATAAAATCCAGATACACAGTGGTGAGAAAGCGCTCGGTACGCGGACGCAAACTGTGCGAGAACCAACGGAGGAGAATAATTCGTCGCTTCGATCTTCGTATCACGTTTATTCGTCAAATAATCCCCCTGTAAAAATCAGAAACAGCTTCCGTGTTTTTTTATTGCTCGATGTCATCCACGTTTGCTTGAAACACTCAAGTTTCGTTACTTCGTACGCTGTTTCGGCTGTTTCCTTATTAATTATCCTGCATTCGGTTTTAATTTATAATATAATATTTTAGGATTATCGCTGAAACTTGTGCGATTTGTATTCTTATTCATTTGTAACCCTTTGAACGTAACGTTCATGCTTTTAAATGTACAAAACATTGTGTACATTCCTCAGTTCCATATCCTACATATAGTAGATAAATATATCCTATCATTTCGTGAAATAAAATAATGGTATAGTCTTATAAAACAAGAATTTTGTAGAAAATCTCGTTGAAATTTTTTGGCGATTCGATTCTAAGATCAGCGCAGCGAGGAATCGTTGGCCTTTTGCCGTCGCTGCACGCCTATCCGACTTTTGCCGTTCATGCCGCCTTCTAAATCGCGGTGATTCGTCTTGATCGCGCGATCCACATGTATATTCGTGGAAATTGCGCGATCCACTCGGTGCAGATTACGTGGAAACGCGTGAATAATGACCGGTTCGCGACGTATGAACGATGTCTGGTTTATGATGATAACGTCCTCTTCGACGATGAAAGCGAACACTCGGTTATTTCGATTTGGAGCAATTTTCGGATCGATGATTGTGGTATTTTTTTCATTGATGCTGGTGTTAAAGCTGCTCGATTTCTTGCAAAAGCTTTGAGTCCTTTATTCTCGATTGTTCTTTGAATTTTTTATTCGTTTTTCATTTTTCATCTCACAGTTTTCTGCTCATCTTTGAGATTTGTCGAATATATTCTTTGTTAACATTTATTATAGAAATTTCTTATTAATTCTTGAACTTTGCATTTACCATTTCTTTACTTTACTTTTTTCCCAAATCCTCGTAATTAGTGGTCAGTGTCCCTAATATCGATTGCAATAAAAATTGTTGAGAGATTTCGTATTACAAGTGGATGAAGTTGCAGCTTGAATTGTCTGCAAGTTTATTTATAGACAATTCAAACAAATAGTCTGTGGGATTTTAAAGTAACAGGATTCGTGATTGAGTTGCGATATTAGTTTAGAATGATACACGTTCGCGATGATAGATCTCTTGATCAAAGATTGAGACGTAGCGCAAACCAACATGTTAATAACGTGATTTATTCGAGCTACCGTAAGCGATCTCAAGCAGGGATCGTTAATCCCAAGTCTCTTTTCCCTCCGCGGCTTCCATCGATTCATCTTATCCATCGCTTTCATCCAACTCGACAAATCAGCGGTTTTTGTGTCAACCCAGCCTAACGCTTGTTCATTCGGTCTAATCGTAAAATAATGACAGGATGTTCCGCGATAACGTGGCCGCGTCTAAAAGAAGCCGAAGTCATTTGGTCAGCTCGATACAAGAACCGTCGTTCTATCCAGATAGATATTAGATTCCTAAATTGGTTAAGTTAGAAAAAGTTAAATCAATGTGGCTCGCTCGAGGGTCGAACTGATTTACTTTACTGTCTATCTATGGTATCAGATAAAAGCGACGTTAAAGGTATGCTGAAGAAAGCGAGCTAAATACATTGCACATTGGCAGCATAAGTGCATTAACAAATGGAGGAAAATCTTGGTTCAGATTTCGTCGTATAGCCGAGCTTCGTTAAGCTTCTTTTTTGGTACAGAGATATTTATCGTACATCTGCGTAGACGAATGTCATAGGATCAAGAAATCTGCCAAGATCTCGGACACGAAACGGTGATCGTGGAAAAGCGGTAATAGTCTTCTGTCTGGCGACGGGAGAAGCTAGATAGCAACGCGCGCCCTCCCGCCCTTGGGGGTGGGTCGGGGTGTCGAGGGGTCAGCGTCGTGCACAAAAGGGGCAAACAGAACGAGACGGCTCCGGGGGTAATAACTTAATTTAAACTAAACTACAGTTTAATAATTCTCGGCCAGGTCGGCCGTGGAGGATGCAGCGGGCAACCAGCAATTTCAGAGCCGTCGTTAACTGCCGGTCGTTAGTCCCTTTTCAAAACTTCTCTCCTTCTCTCGGCCCTTTCTCTGCCTCTCTTCTCGTCTCCCGTCTAGCTACGGATCCCTTCTCGTGTTCGCCTCGTATCGGCAACACCAGCCAATAATGGTGTTACTACACCACTACTAAAACAGCGTGGTTCGGTCACGAGCTAATTTTTGAGCGCGGCTTGCGTGCCGCGCCGTGAATCTCGCCACGGGCCCCAGAAACGCGCTGCCCGCGACCCGACAAATTGAATCGTCCTCGGCCCTTTCGTTCCTGCGGATTCCACGGGTTCCCGTCGGCCGGGAACGTGTAAACTTCCAGGCCAGAATCCAGAGGGAACGAGTCGGCTCGGTTCGTGCACGCGACCGCCCCTTTTCCAACCATTCCTCCGCGATCCTTCGTGATCCGTGATCCACCGATCGCTCCATGACGCGTGTGTGGAAATTTAAAGATCCTGGGAACCGATGGATGCTTCTGGGAACGAAATGTTTTTGGCGTAAATGGGTCCGGGGGGTTAAGGACGTTCATTGGACAGCAGTTGCTCAGATACAATCGGGGGATGCAAGAAAGAGTTACAGAAGTATACATTTCGTTGTAGAATTGTTTCATTTCCACCTTTTTCTTTTTAATGAAAGTAGAAATTGAATTTTAAACGCGAATTTTCCTCGGATCAGTTTAGTGAAGCTGAATGCTTTGGCTAAATTCTTTTTAGTTCATTATAAATTAGGAATCTGCAGTGTAGAACGCAAAAGCAAATTTTCTAATTACTTTCAATCATATTTACCCAGTCGATGTTTAATTGCATCAGGTAACGTAACTCCATCTTGCTTCAATCGCTCTCCGACGTCGATAGAATTTTAATTGCTTCTTCCATTCCGAAGACCTTCCTCGCCAGTACGGATTCAATTATTTTTCACGAAGCATAGATTATTTCATACTTAATCGTCGAAATAATGAATAATATTGGCGATTAGGCTTCCTGATGTCTTAAGAAGACTTAAGTAATTGTGCCTTTTTTTTTTCAATTTCCAGACAGATGTAGGTCCG
Source organism: Holcopasites calliopsidis (assembly GCA_023838395.1). Classification (NCBI taxonomy): domain Eukaryota; kingdom Metazoa; phylum Arthropoda; class Insecta; order Hymenoptera; family Apidae; genus Holcopasites; species Holcopasites calliopsidis. The sequence goes on along the minus strand of JALHAQ010000012.1, from coordinate 4,006,980 downwards.
AAACGTTGCAAAACTTGTTTATATGTCGATATCGATTTGTTTGGCATTATTAACATGCCTTAATTTGCATGTTTTCGTTCTCGTTTGCTCGGCTATCTTAGAAGATATTTATTACATTGTATTTAATGTCAGCACTCCTCGGCCAATGTCTGCATTATAAAATCACGTGCCCGATCGGTTTCTAATGAAAAACATCAGTATACGAAATTAGCACAGAGTGGATATTATGCTGTCAGGATTCGCCAGAGCATTGTATCTTTGCAAGCAGATAAGATAAAAACTTATGATGCCGGATGTTGTTCTTGAACTGAAATCGCGAGATTCATCGACTGTCTTCTTTTTCAACGATATCAACCCTCTTGCGCAAGCTTCTATCAAATGGGCTGTTTAATTTAATTAGTTACTGAATCCACCTTTGCTCTTACTTCAATCAATGATACCGTGTAGAAGAAAATTCAGAAGCTGGCAAGATTAAACTAATTTCCTTCGATCGCTTAATTTTTAATTTTAAACATAAATTTCTTAACTGCATTGATACATTTATTAAAGGACGCGATTTTTCTTTCAATCTACTCGCACCCCCTTTGCAATCAAACAAAATCAAATGTCCAAAAACTCCAAGCTGAATAGTTAAAGAATAATCGTCTAGAAAGTTATTTGATCACATTTCGCCCGGTTTCATGCATCGAGCCAATGAAGGAGATGTCGATTAACTAGCCAGAACCACGGAAAGGAGTAACGAATAGAGTAGGCGGGTGGTTCGCCGAAGAAACAGTGGGAAAGATGCGGCTGACAGACTATAAATACGCCGCGTATTTATATGGCCCGCTAATTGTCTCTGACGATAAGAATCTCCCTTTTATTACTTTCTGACTGGCCTTTGTAACTTTACTAAGGCTGAACCCCCATGTTCCTTCGCAACTCCTTCGCGAAATAAAGCCTTGAAGAACGATATTCCAAGTACTTATGAAATACTCAAAATACGTAGTAAATACTTGAACTGCTTGAAACACTTAATACTTATTCTTGGCTGTATATCGAACCGGTTCACGGAAAATATCTCCATAGACACGCGGATCCCTCGATAATTGAAATGGATATTCTACTGGTCATTAGAGCGATTCGGTTCGCGGTCCAGGCGTCGAGTATTGTTTTTAATGAAAGCGGGGATGAAAAACACGCCGATGATTCCGCGAACGAAACATGCGATTCTACGGCGGCGCTCGATTACGATGGCTAACGGGAAGAGATCAATTTCCTTGGGGAAATTGACGGTTGCTTTTCGCTGCGCGAGGCTGCAATGATGGAAGCCCCCCTCTTTGATTTATTCCGCGGACGCTGGAAACCTTTTACTGAATATGATTTTTGATTGTACGGTGTTCGGGAAAAATATTTCTGTCGGTTAGAAATGTGGAAAGATGTATACATTACATTATGGTGTGTATTTCATTTAGGTGCATTTGAATCATGAGTGTTAGGTTAAATTAAATATCACTATTAGTATTGTATTATTATTTTTGTATTTCAAAAATTTTAATTCGTGGACTTATAGAAGCAATTCAATTTTTGAGAATTTGTCTGCACTAAAAAGAAACAAATGTCTACCATTTAAAACTGAATTCTTAATTCTACAAAATTCTACAGAAGCTAAAACAGCAATTATTGCAATTCCTAATTTCTCTAATTTTCCACCCTAAGTACTCGCGGTCTAACTCATCCTTAAGCTCCATACATTTCCCCGGGCAACAGAGTCCCTAATTACCAGCCCCCTCAATCTCTGACAGTCGCGCCGACGCGAACGTTTCCATAAATCTAAATTAAATGTAAAACACTCGGTTCGCTTTAGCAGCGTTAACGATCGCTCCTCCGCGAAACTCTGCGCTGCCACGTTGATAAAGATATCAAGCATCCACGCCGTCGCATTTGGAATGATTTTCCTCGCGTGAAACGCAACTCTGAGAAAGTCTACGGTCGCTCGAAGGAGCCCTTTTACAGGCAGAAACGTTTCTTGATCGTAATTGTGCTGCGACGTTTAAATTGCGGCACAGTGGCAAAATCGTAGTACGGCGGCATGATTGCGCCTCGCCTCGCATGCAACTTAATAGCACGAAATTTATGACGGATCTCCTCTATATAGATCCTTCGCCTTTACTCGACTTGGATCGTACGACGTGAATTACTATCGCCACGGCATTTCACGTTTACAATAAATTGAATTCGAGCATTTTATAATTCGCTGAACAGTGATCCCGATTTTTATGATCAGTTGGCTGAACTACATGAGAGTAGAACTTTGGTATTCTCTGATTCGCTTCATTCGCGATCTTATAGTTGAAAGCGCCCAAGTTTATTTCACAATAAAGAGGTAGTAGAAGTGTTGCAAGGCAAGGGAATAAATGTTGGCTTGATGAGAAATGGTTGAGGTTAATCTGCAGTCAAATATATATCTCTTAAAATGGAAAAACTGAACAAAGGTGTCAGGGATTGAAGATTGATCTGATGGATCATTAGCAAGTACCAATTATTCTCAGCAAATTGCTGGGCACTAAATTCCTTGTATCTTTGTCATTTTCTGCACTCACGACGTCCTTTCTTTATCCATCGTTGAAATCACTGACATGAAGATTCTAACTCTTGTTAAATTCTCACCAAAAGTTTCTTTAGCCTACAGCAAATTTGTCGACAATTATATTAGCCTTTTGCACGAAAAGAATATGCATTTTTCTGCTCAATGCTTTTTTTATTAGTAATTAGTTATCACTTGTGAATAGAATAATTAACATCATTCGAAACAAAATATACTTCTTCACTATCGTCTATATGAATTTTCTTCCTCATTTTTAAATCCAATTTGGATATCAGTAAACCTCTAATGGTGTTGCATGCAAGATTTAATAGTGGCGTTATTTATCACGGTATCGGCGAGCGGATGTGAATCACCGATCATTTATGAAGGCGCGTCTAAATCGTGCAGCACAAGTAGGCGAAACGTTTTACTACCCCCGTGGCTCTCTACGTGCAATTAATTATCATCCTTCGATTTCCCGGGATTTATCGAGACCGATGCCGCGCTATCGGTGCGCCCGCGGGGAAACAATGTTTCCATGGTAATTAAATTAAAATGCTCGCAACGATTAGATTGAGGCGGAACAGAAGCGTGGTAGTGTATGAAGTGGTGAACGTGATTGAAGAAACAGTAAGTCTATTGTTAAGAATCGTATCGGCAATAAGGAACATTATGAGGAAAAATAAATTACTTGGAAATATGATAGTAAGGCTTCCTTGTAAGTTTTAATAAGTTCGATTTTGGAGGATTCTGTAGAGAAATTGCAATTGAAGTGGGATTTAAAATCCATCTGCGATTAATCCAACTTAAAATGTCTCAGAAAATTGCTAAAGGAAATGAATTAAAAAATGTGATATTAAAGATCCATGAATTTAATAATTAGATTAATAATTATTGCCTACATAAAATTTCAGAAAATCTCAATCGAAAACACGTGGCCAAAATCAATTTGAAGTACCACCGTAACTTTCATAAATAATTTCCATTCGTTTCCCATAAATAATTCTATCATAATTAATTAATCGAAAAGCAGATAAAATAACCGCGCCTTTATCATGTGAATAATTGCGAGACTTAGTAAGCAACCCTTCCTCTCAGTCTCCTCATTGAATTACTCGTTCACGTATTCCCTCTCCTTTTACGAAAAAATAATTAAATTACTCATCGACTGTAACAATCACGTTCATAATTGCTGAAACCGAATCTCATCAATCTATCCATCAACTGACTATTATTCCAAAAAGTCAGCACAACCCGTAAAACCTCTGGCAGTGATTTATAAGCGCGTATTAAAGTAATTAGCCTGGAAAGTAGGCAAAATCCTTCTGAATCTTAATAAGACGCGGCTACCGAGATACGATAGCGGTTTGGTTTATTCTGCGGATTAATTTCGGACGGTCCCTGAGTGCCTAATAGATTGTACTGCGAGCTGCTAAAAATGTTAATCCCAACGACAGCCGGGCGCGTAAAAAGGAAACCATGAATTTATTACACTGCCTGAATTAATCAGAAATAAGAAAAAAAATTACTTATTATACGATTCAGTTATTTCTTACGAGGCGTATAGACAGCTGGTGATAGATTCGACCACGATCGACACTTTAAAACAATCGTCGACGACGTGGTGGCAGAGATCGCACGCGAGAACGGTGATACGACTATTGCCAGGTAAATGACACGCCATGGGGTAACAACCCATGGTTAGTAATTAGGGTAGCGAGAGGGGTGGCTAACAATAGCGCTGGCACGCGAGTTCATATTTTTCTTCAGCGCTTTTCGCGATCACTCGCAAACGAGCATAAGCGCGGGAGGGGGGCAGGATTGCTCGATGATAAGCTTCGTCTATCGAATTATTAATTATAAAAATTAAGAAAAAACTTTAAAGCATACTATATATTTCGATCCCCCCGATTTTATTTAAATAAGTTTGCTTACCCGACTTATCCTTGTTCTTATAAATATCGTAATTCGAAAAGGGTTTGTTGACCGGCGATGAAGTTATACGCCCGTTATAAGCATACACACGATTTGTATGTAAATCAGTAGCAGGTTTTTTACACTGTGTCTGTTTCCTTTTTAGAAATTTTTCAGAAACGTAGAACACGTCGTAAAGACTGTTTTGCTAATTAAAACATCCTGGAATTAATTCGGTATAAATCAAGCGGTATCCTTGGACCGATCGTTTGTAACCTGGCCATTATCGCGTTATAGAGGAATCGGCTGGCTAATTAAAATAAGCTCGAATTAATCCCGAGTTATGTTCAACGGCGTCTTTATGCTATTCCTACCTGCCTTGCCGCTGATATAGTATATTGTCTGATATTCGCCAAGCAACCTGTGCGTAGCCATGTGAATATATTCCCGTTCATCGATGTCTATTCCTTTCACTTTCCCACTTTTTCCGCATCGTTATTTCAGCTCGATAAATATTTAATTGAAACGCGGTGTTCCGTAATGCTTAGACACAACTTTTTCTCGAATCGAAATACATTTTATTACATGCAGCCAACTTAAACTTATTCTTCGGTAGGAAATTATTGATCTCCTAATTAGACAATCATGACCATGTAATATATATTTAAGTATTGCACCACTAACAGGATTGCAATGCCATTTTCCAAAATACCAATTTACGTTTCAATGCTTTATCAATAAGGAAAACTGAAAAATGAGAAATATCAAACAGAGCGCGAAAGAAAAGCGCCCCCCGGGTGAGCAACGATTTCAATATTATCCAAAGATCGAGATCGCGATCCGGATAAAGTTAACATGCGCATCGGGCTACTTATCGTGATCCCGTGAGCAAACGCGATGCTTCTTAATTTGTTTACATGACGGCCTGCTACTATCATTATGCGAAATACAAATACGGTTTATTAAGCATCGTCAAAGGGTTAAGGACCTCGGCCACTGTGCTAAATTTTCGTAATGCAAAATCTCAATTAAGGACCAAAATTTAAAAAATTGAAAAATTTGAGGAAAAAGGTTCTTCATGATCAACGTCGATTTCGCGGTACATTTTAAACGATCCAAAGACGCGGTGTCACCTGTAGAAACTTTAATAGTATCATACTTTCTCTGCCAATATTCGATCATTAATTGTTGTATTACTGTTCATCCGACACGATGCCATCTTTAATTTCAAAAACTATAAATTATCTTCTGCTCCAATGCCTATTCTATTAAACATCGATCGCCAGGTAAATATACTGGAAGCTTCCGCTCGGATGATCTTTGATCATTCGTCCACGAGCCGGTGTTTCCCGTATCTGCATTTGATCAGCCGGGGCAATTTAATTGGCGTTAACCGTTACACATTGCATTACCAGTGTGAGTCTTCGGGGGTATTTTAATTAACAGCGAAATTTCTCCGGCGAAATTCCAACCGAACCGTTCTTTATTGATTTATTGCGATCGGTGCACATCGGTCCGCCAGCTCTTTTACTCCTCTTTCCTTCTATTTACATTTTCCTACTCTACTTTTGTACATCGATTTTTTCCTGCGCGCCGATCTTCCCGATCGTTGCTCAATTTTTGTAAATTATGGCCCACCGATGTTCTGTTCCAGGCATCTCGCTACGTAATTACGTATCGATAAGCGTATGTAGGTATTTCGTGGCGACCGGCGCGGAATAAACCGCCGGTTTAATTGAAACGCTCCGGCGACGCATCGTAATTTTCTAAGAGTATGGAAATTTCTTGCCGTCGGATTGTTGCGCGATAATTGTTGCCGATTACCCAGGGGCGAGGGGGAGGGGGGCGGTAATCGATACATGCCTTCTTCGTAATCGACGAATTATTGCGTAAATTGAGGAAGTCCGATCGGCCGCATTGTTTTGTTCCCGTCGAAAAATGCCGCTCGATCGCGATTCGAGAAGTTGAAAAATTATATACCTTCGTTCCGGCCAACTTTTAATTAAAGATATCGATCTTCGCTTCCTCCTCGTTAGATCGATTCGCTCAATTTCCTCAACCGAGCCCTGCCAGTTTATTAAACTGCTATAAATTGAGTCTATGTAAAGTTTGTTGCAAATAAATCAGATGAGGTATCGCGCCTCAGTGTTTTAATAATTATAGTAATAATTAACCGGTGGGAATTTTTGAGTGCACGATAATAATGGTTCACCATTACAATTTCGATCATTCACGTCACATTTGTCGGGCACTCAAAAATAAACGTCAGAGTATTAAAACTGTTTCTGGAATTTTCTTTTTTTTTATACCTGGCAGACAATTTTTTCATTGAACACCGCAAGGTGTGTACCAGTGCGAGGAGAAAAGGGAAAGGAAAAAGAAGCGCGGCGCGATAATTCTATTTCCATTAGATTACGCGGCCCTGTAATTAAAATGATCTCGCGAGCGGTGCAATCTGCATGGAGATCTCGAAAAGCCCATCGATCATGCTAATTATGATTCTCGAATTAGCACTTGCTACTTTCCAGTTAAGTGCAAACGGTTCGTAGAATTTTAGTAGAACTGTTGCAACTTTTTGCAAATTGAAAAATTCCATAGACAGAGAAAAAATTTGTTGTCTATTGAACGATTCAACTTTTATCTGGATTGACGTAATACAACACTCCAATACCTTCCTATAATCGAGCATCGATCACAGTCTATTACTTCATGCAATTATTTTGTAACATATTTTATAATCATGCAGGGTGTTTGCCAAAATGTTGGTTAAGGCTTCGTTTTTTAATTATTAGCGAAAAACACTGACCAATCAGAGCGTGGGCTCTTAAAAAAAAGGATGGTTTAAGCAACATTTTGGCAAAGGAAAAAGTTGTTCATAATCGCCTCAGCAATCGCCTCCTAAATTATTTAGCGAAACGCTCTGTAAAACATCTAATCCCTTTCGAATTTCACTTTCCTTCTCTACAAAAAAAAAACTAATCCACTTCCTCCTCTACTATCAATGCTATATGCCACCCTGTTATCGATATCTCAAAAGAAGGGTCTCGGTCAGTCCTTTATCAAGCTGGCTTTTTGTTTGCCAGTCTCCTGGAAGAGCGGCTTCCTCTTCCCATGCATAACCCTGCGAGCGACTACCCCCGGAGGGTTCCCCCGGCTCCTTAACGCGGGCTATACGCGGCCAGGGATTGCACGCGAAGGTATTAATATATAATTAACCGGCCTGCTTGTAGATCGTATCTGAAAACCTCCTTATCGGCCAGCAGGCCGCCGATACCGAGGCTACCCGTATTATGCGAAGACCCTTTACGTGGCTTCGTACCTCGTCCGACGAGCTGCTGCCGGCCTTTATTTTTTTCTTCTTACTCTTCCGAGCCCACCTCTCTTCCTTTCGTGTCTTTTCGCGTAGCCCGTCGCTTTTTCTTTTATTTCTCGTGCTAGTCCTTTTGCTGTCCGGCCCCGACGGCGCACGGATGCGAGTTCCTGCTTCGAAAATCGCGGAAAATTGCTGCCGCGATGCTCCCTTCGTTGCTGACAGCCCCGTGAATGATGAATTTGATTATTATTTTGTTGAGAAACATTCTGAGAATTATTTTATTGTCCGCTTAGCTTTTTTTTCTTACTATTTCTTTTTACTAATTCTGCATTCGACTCATCCTCTTATTCGCTTTTCACTCAGTTCAACGTTTTATTCATTTTTCATTCAACTCATCTTTTTATTCATTTTCCATTCAACTCATCTTTTTATTCATTTTCCATTCAATTCACCTTTATTTATTCATTTTTCATACACTTCATCTTTTTATTCATCTGGCTTCTCGAAGGCGTGGCGGATGATATATCACCGACGCGCACCAGCCTGCTCTAATTAAGTCAGCGGATTAGTGGTCTACATTGTGTTTTATGCAGTGTATACTAATCACTAGACGGGCGATGTTTTTCGAGGAAATTTCCTCGGCTGGATGGCTGCTTTCAAGTCTTTCGTATCGTAAATCTTTCGTTCGCCAGGTGTGCGTTGGCTAATGTACACCCGTGTTATTAACTATTTCCTCCATTTCTTTTTTCTGCAACCTTCACATATTGCTCGCCAACTAGTTACGGTGCTAGCTGGAATAAGTGTGAAGGAAAATTTATGTTTCAAGCACCTTAAACATTGCTACATTGTAACAGAAGCAATTTATCTTGCTACCCTTAAAGCGTCGTGGCAGCTTCTGCTTTGCGAAAAAAAGTTACGTTTAATGTTGCAATAAGTAGCAATTTTTGTTGAGGATCGATTGAATTAGTAGCAATTTCTATGAAGTATCAATTGGAACTATTTCCATTTTACTATTCCACTATTTGTAAGGTAATTATCTACCATTAAATAACAGTAACCCGCATCTTATTCACGATATTTACCTGTTAATATCGAAAGCAGCCATTACGTTAGCTTAAATTGGGCCGACTGCCGTTTCACTCGAGACAACTGGTCCGCACCTGTCGAATAGTTTCGTTCCTCGAGAGAGGCTACCGTCCCCATCGGCGTGTCCCTTTTTAATTAGCTTCCTTTAATACGCGAAACGTGACCGACGTCTTACAAGGTGTTACCTGCCGCAATATGTCTCGCGTTTGGATTAGCTGTGGCTCGATTATTGATAAGATATATCCCAATCAACGATCGAACGCTTTAAATCACACGGTTCACCTTACAGAAACGTCTGAGTTTCTTGGCAATAAATCTTCCCCCCAGCGATTGACCTGGATCAAAGTGTCTGGTGCTGTTTAATTGATATAAATTTCGGAGAGAAGAAAACAGCTGTTTGCTGCGGGTACATAGCTAAGTATATTATTCTGTCGTTTCTTGTTAAAATGTTGTAATGAAGATTTGATGGAAGTTCTCTGTTGAATGTGCACAATCATCCGTGAAAAATGCTGCTCTCTCACCAAAAGAATTACATTTCAATCGTATCAGTTCTTGGATAATTACCAATTAATATTACGTATACGTAATATCTATGTAGATGGATTTGATTCTCTCGTCGCTCTCGATATTTAATTCAAGATCGTCCGAGCTACGGTACGGACAGTCCAGCAGGGAAAAGGACGGGGGGGAAGGCTTGGAAGGGTTGCTGTGAGGGTTGGAGGGACTGAAAGGGGGGCAGTGTAACCGGGCGTCAGGAGGATTGATGGCGTCTAGATGCAAATGCAGTCAGTCTGGCACGCAAGCAACGTATCCACCTACCGACGCCTTATGCCAGTTAACGCCTTACAGCTTAATAATCTTGTTCGTTGTCCTTCTCCCCTTCGTTTTACCTTTTCTGTTCTCCGCTTTTCTTCTCTTTTCTTTCTGCTCTGGCCACCTCCCTCTCCCCCTCCTTCCTCTTCCATTTACTTCATTTTCTGCCCTTCGTATATTTTATTATATCTCCTAGGATGGTGTCAAGGGTTTACCCTAATCAAAATTTTCCTGATAAAATTGCAGGGAGATGGTTTTCCTTATTTTTCCCTTTTACACAATTAATTTTCATTTGATATCTTAACACTTCCATGATACCACACGTTCCAGCTTCCTTTTTATCTCACAACGATACAAACTTATAAATTTCCATTTTCATCCTCTCCCATCCATCCATTTCTTCTTTCCCCATCCATACTCATTGCCTACTGCCTTCTAACATCATCTCCTTCAGTCTCCCGGCTTCCTGCCCCTTTTTTCTTTTTTTTTCTAAAACTCGTTCCGTCTTCCCTTTCCTATGCAACACTTTAGCACACTCTCTCGCCGATTAAATTGCTTTATTAACCCTCTTTTCTCAAAGTACGCCCCGCCGGTGGGCCCGCCGAGAAATACTCACCACGGTCCCGGTTATCCAATCGCGCTGGAAGGTGGAGAAATGATCTAATGTGCAAGGATCCCTCAGTTCGTTAAACACCGTGTTAATTAAGTTTATATTAATGTATCGGTAGATCCGAGATATTGCAACCCGTCTGTATCTTTCATACGCCTGTAAGATCAACGTTCGAGGAAATTAATTGTCGACACGACCTGTTTTGCTCGACGAGCCGTTTCCGATTAAGACGTTCCTCGCGAAACGATCAGCAGCAAGCGATCCTTTGCCATTACAGTGTTCTAGTTTCGTTTTGTTACACACGCTCCTCTTTCTTCTCTTGCTTTTGTTAATTCAGTTTGATTAATGTAGATTTCAAATTGATTATGCTTAGTGTAAGTAGAATATCTCGAGGATTAATTATTATTAAAAGGGACGTTTTTGCTTGCCTGTAATAGTTGCATTATGGCGACGATTGGGTATCCCATAAATTTTAATATTAGCAAAACAGAAATCGGACAAATTATATTAATAAAGTCTCGGAGGATGCTTCCATAAATTACTTTAGCGCAAACAGTAATTTCTGTCAAAAGTCAATGCAAGATTTAAACCAGTTAATTATCGGTAGTTTGTTTTATTGGATATTTAATAATACATGTCAGGAAAAATATAGTTAAAAAACAAGAAAGGGTTTCCCAATAAAATTACACGTATCCCGGAAAATTTGGGATTATTAATGACTCAACTAGGCGCTCTATAATTTTCCCACGTTTGTCGGTCTGAATTTTCAAAAAATAGTTTCACTTCCGATCCGAAGAAGCACCAATTCCTTCCATCGTAATTAAAACGAAACAAAGCCGGTGCCGAGCTACACTGCTCCCTTCACCCTTATGATTAACTCCACCCTAAAAACTGTCTCGTAAACGGTTTCGAAAATACCAAGAGCCAGTCAAACATAGTCACCGATGTCTTAATACGGTTCAGCCTGCTAAAGTAGCACGAAGGAATTTCCCCGAGCCTATAATTTCTCTTTGTAAATCAGACGGCGGCTAGTTTAAAAGGCGCCCCGCTCACCTGAATGTCCGCGCGCATGGCCACCGTGGAAATTCACGTTTGCATCCCCTTTCTGGACGGAAAGTGGCGGTCTCACGGGTGCCAGAATGTCGTTCCTAACGCTAATGACGTCGTTGACTCTCACTTAACAAGGGACTACCCTCTAAATGGGTGGTTGCGTCCTGCAGCCAACCGGTCCGCTCTGCTCGCCAACTCGGTGATTACGAAACTCGAATTCACTTCTAAATTACATCCATCGTAAATGCTGTTAAAGTACGTGCAACCGGCTGCCTTGTGGACCCGCGATGCAACTTCGCCGCTAATTTTCCTCAGGCTCGCTCTTTCTTATCGCTACGTTCGCCCCTTTAAATGTTATTTAGAGATTGTCTTTTTATTATTGTATTATTACAAAAATTCCTTTTTCCTTTTCCCCCGCAATTGGAATTCAAACTAACGGTCTTTCTTATTAACTTATTCTTTATTATCAAAGTCAATTTTTTTAATTCATAAAAAAATGACTTCGCCTCTTTATCTTTTCTCTAACACTAAAAGAGAACCACAAGAAAAGGAACAATTTCATTTCCCCTTTGCATATGTATCTCCATCGAAGAGAGACGTTGCACGATGCGTCGCTGTGAGCCGAGTTCGATTAAAATTTTTAATTAAGAATCGTCACGTCCCGCGCGGATGAGACTTTATTAAGAGACCATACAATGTATACAAGGTTGGAAAATGGGAGCCGGCCTATTAAGTTTAATGTCATTATAAAGGTGTCAAGGCACGGCGGAGTCGTAAAACGAAGCCTTTTGCAAAAATATTCCTCCATGCTCTCTCTCCGCTTTATTCGGCCTCCGCTTAATTACGCTTTAATTGCTGGCCACGTCACAGCTAACAGACAGCCGATCGCTTTCTTTTATTAAACAGAGAGGCGCGACCAAGACCGCGCAGGTAACATTTTTATTCCCGGCATAAAATCTCAATTTTCTGATCACCCTCGTGCTTCTTAAAAGATTCTGCGTCTGTCTGTCTGTTTCTGCGTTCGAGTGACGTGACTTTTACGATCATATTCGTGAGATATATCGTGCGGCAGCGAATAACCAGTACAACTAAAGTAAAAGCGTTTCCTTATATCCTGAAGCTTTCATTTGTATTGCTTTCAGTAATTTTATAGTGGCGCCGAGTGTAGAGAAATTTTAGGTTTTCTGTTTCAATTTGAACAATCTCTTTTCTTTAATTCTGTTCATATCTGGCACGAGAGATGCTTTCACTAAATAACTTCTTCGAGTTTCGAGACGGCGCCGGTAATCGACGGTCACGCGTAAACAGATAATAGCAGACGGATGGGAGGCGAATGAAATTCGATGGTCGCGACCCTGTTTAACAATTGAACGAAATTAATCACGCCATTCATCCGGACTTCGTGAACACGGGCAATTTGCCTTTTATATCCGTGGAATTAATGCTTTCGTTTAATGCTTTTAAACGACAGCCCACACGCATAGACACGTTTGTACCGCTGTTATTATGGTTAATGCGTCTGTTGGAAAGTATGGTAATCATTGTAATTTCCTCGCGAGTTAAGTGTTTCCAGCGCATCTTCACCAACGAAACGAAACACTTTTATTTGTTCGATTTGGGTTGAAAGTGGGAAAGCTTGCAATAGCGGTTACCGGTGTTCTCTTCAAATTAGACAATGGGGAATAAGCAATGGACTTTTACGACAATTTAGATTACAGATTTCTGCTTCAGTATTTCAAGTGTCAATTCAAGGGCGTCTAAATTTATTTAGGAACATTATGGCCAAGAAGGAAACTAATAATGAAAATATCGATTCAGTCCGATTATTATAAAATAATTCTCCGCGATTATCATTACTTAAACGACCCTCCATTCGATTCAATTCAAGGCGTCCATCCCGTCACACGCAAATTGTCTCATTTATTAAAAAAAAAAGAAAAATTATACGAAATTCGAGGCAAGACAGAAAAGTGATCGCTGGACACCGACTCTTTACGATGGCACGACGATTCCTCAGGCTGCCACCGTGTGCAGCTGGATCGGCCGCTTATTACGGGGTATAGATTATCAATAATGAGCGCCGCGATCGATATCCATCTTTGTCTCTGTCGCTCGGAACAAGTAAGACGAAGCAGGTAACCTGCGGATAAATAGCGACTAATTACGCTGATTAATGCGCGATCGCTTGATTTTTCCCTCTTTGCCTCTCGTCAAACGGCGACGCGACCGAACCGCGAACATTATCGTCGATTGGTATATCTTGATTGGACAAGGAGTACCGAAAAGGATCGGGCGAATCGCGATGAACCGAGCCGCGATAAATTGCGCTACGTTTCGGATGATGGCTATTTATATTCCAGTCACGTTTTGCCAGGAGTTTAATAAAAAAAAAAAAAAACGGCTTTTAATCTTCGACGATCGCGAGAGAAATGATTATTGTTCCGATCGAGGATGTTCCAGGCGTGGCTGCGATCCATTGTTTCACTCCTTCCATTGCTCTTTGCCGATGATGATCCCTTCAAGGCCTTCGATTGTCCTCTTGTTGCCGCGTTACGACATTTATCTGGGAACTTCGAACGGGACTGAATGGTCCGAATTAAGTTGGCTCTCTTCAATTGGAGGATAGATAATTAAAGGTAACGAAACTGTTTAAAAACTTATTCACGTGGATTTCGCCGGATTGCCAAATTCGGCAGTGTAAATAGATGAGAAAATGAGTGCATCGACATGTGCGAACGGTGCTTTCGATTGTCACAACAACAACAAAAAATATGTCAGCCGAAAAACCTAGAATTATGTTTGAGAATTGTCACAGAAAAGTTTGTGCGTCGAACCATTGAATGAAAATGAAACCAGCAGAAGTCGGCTGTCGAGAATGGAGACGAACATCCGTTCAATTACATATACACACGTGGACATAAGTATTTTCTTGTATACGACGCTAAAATGGCAGCGTGTTTTTAGACAAATCGAGGGATTACCATTTACGGAAGCGACGACTACGGTAAAGGCTGATCATTGTGTCCGAAGGTGTCATGCCTCTGCCATGGAATTAAGCGAATCATTATCGTCATGTCAGGTTCATTATGCGCCGGCTGTATTATCAACTGTGCTTCTTCCTCGACGGACGGAGGAAAGCGTAATTCAGCTGAAAATAAATTGAAGGGCGATCGCGCGACGCCGGACGTGAAAATTGTTTAACCCGTTCCCTCATCAATTATTAACGCCGCTACCTGTGTCGTCTATCAACTTTGATAGTCGTTTCCCATAATACTACCGTGCTACGGACGTGAATGACGAAAAAAGTTCCTTGTGTCAGGTTCATTTTCTAATGTACTTCTTCCTCGGAAACAAGGAGTCAGGGGAACTTTGGGTCCTCGATTCGATGGCGGGCAATTAATTTGGGCTAAATAACAATGACACGTGCTAAACAAAAAGAAAGGGAATATGATGTTATAAAATGCGATATGAAATGCAAAGGCATACTCAATAAAATCAAAATACAAAAGCATGATCGTCCCCATAAAAATATAAGTCTTTCATTTTAGAAAAGAAAGTCTCTTATCAAAGTACCCACGAAAAATTCTATCTAGAGCAATATATTCATGCTTCCCCTCCGCATAATTTTCGGAAATGTCTCATCTCTATTTCATTTCCCGATGCAGATAACAGTCACCTTATTGCACAGTCAATCATAATTGGCGATCTTATTTCAATTCCGTCGCTCGGCATTAGCATACGTATCGGCGCGCGTTCCATGGGAGAAGTCTGCCAAAGCAATCGTGGATCCGCAGATTCTTGCGACAGATACGGTCGGGGGTAAACGAGAGTCCTCGTAAAATCACTGCGATCCATGTTTATTCAATATGCTTGGATTCTGTTTTCCCGATTGGCCAGGACGATATGGCGGCTCGAACAATTTCGCGACGATAAGCTTTCGATCTCCATGTATGCTATCTTCCCCTTAAAAGAAAACCGAAGACTGCAATTACCACTCTTATAGTTTTTGGGAATTCTAGGAGATTCCGTGTGATAGATAAATAGTATAATAAATAAATTCCCGGCTGCTTTTAGAGAAAAATTATTATTTCTTCTCTGAATATTATATTTGGCTGCATTATTAAATTTTCTCCAAGTAGAATTTATTGGAGCAAAAGTACAGTTATTCTGTGACAATGAAACTACAATTTCCATGATCTTATAACTTGATTTGATCGATAATTAAATTTCTCGAATGTCCACCTCGCCACAGAACTTTCGTGCGACATATTTTTTATCTTTCCATTTGATCATTTCACCGTTTAATATTTCTAGTACGACTATGAACAAAGTTTTATTAAGATTGCCCATAATTATCGAATAATCTCCTCCAGCCAAATGTTTCATCGGATTCAGGATTTTAATTCTCGAATAGAGCGATAACAAGCGATTAAGCAGCTGAAATTTTTTCAACAACAAAAGGAAAAAAGTGTGTAACGGGATGACGTTAATAATTTCAGGCTGCGACGGTGAATCGGACGAAGGTGGAAGCAAAAGGCGGCGGAGCAGGACCAACTTTAATAGCTGGCAACTGGAGGAATTGGAACGGGCATTTCTCTCCAGTCATTATCCCGATGTCTTTATGCGAGAAGCTCTGGCTCTGAGACTCGAGCTGAAAGAGAGCCGCGTTGCCGTGAGTACATTTCGCCCCGCATTCTTACAAACTCAACACCCGAAATCTCTTGGGGATTATCGCTTGCGAGAGAAACGAGTCCGAGGGAACGACTTTGGGGAAAATCGTCGGAGGGCTAAACGAATGATATTATTAAATATATTATATTGGGGAATTTACGACATTTCTGGCTGCCCGCAAAAAATCGGAATTGAAAAACAAAATGATTTAAAAACGGGGTTGTTTATCAAACTGGTAGGAAATTATTGTCAAGTAAAATATGTAATTTAAGATAGAATTTCTTAATCGGATACGGGGAAATATCGAATTCTTTTCCACTTTACGGTTGGTCGTATTTTAACTTTTACAATTCCTTTAATCAGACCTATATTCATAAAATTGCTATTTCCAATTTTGCAATCCCTCGATCCAATCTTTCAAATCCCCAAAATTCTCAATAAATCATGTTTCAATTTCTCCTACGATCTTTATATTTTTCATATTTCTATCTTCATTTATTTGATCTTACATTCGCATCTCCAAGATCACAACAACTTCTTCCGTGTTCTTTCGAGAACGATTACGAAGCGATCGAGTTTATTAATCGTCGAATAGGAATTATCTATTCACGATTTCAACCCCAAAGGGGATGTAGCTCGAGGGGGGGGGGGGGGGGAAATGCACTTTTATTGCGGCCTGATTTCACGTTTCGTGTAGCATTATCCGACGTCCCAGATCGGCTGTTCCGATAGGGAGGAATTTATAGCGAGTTCGCCGTCATTTTTCGAGGGTTGATGCCCGACAGACGACGGGGGTGGCGGTTTGATCTCGGTGCCTCGCCGGCCCTTGGGCTACTCTCCCGGGGGTAGTTAGTCCATCTGCTCGATTCTGAGTGCGGTTACCTTAGGAAAGGCCGAGTCGTGACCCGGTCGAATGTGTTTCGAAGGGTAGTAAATCGGGGAGGACCTATCTGGTTTCGACTCGTCGACTGTCCTCTATTTGAATAATGAACTGAGCTTTATGCGGACATTTCATTCTTTCTCACCTATCTTCCAAAGGCCAGAATTCATAGAGATTCTTAGAAAACTGTCCAATCTTCAATGTTCGATAAAAGGCACCTTGCAAATAATTTCATTAAGTATATCTGTCTTTATTCTTCATCGTTCTGAAGTCGGTGAAATATCTTCAAAAATGTATCTCTAATTCTCAAGTGTAATTATGACTAAAAACACTTCCATAATTTTTCTCAAATGAAAAAATATTCCAAGATAAGAAGGCTTGTGGGAAACTCGCCACGGTTCCATCGAGATAACTTTCAACCGCAAAGGGTTAAAACTTAAGACTCCCCGAGTTTCTTTATCTTTCTTAAGTGATGCATCGAGGCGCGTGCATAGTGAAACATTCCATGCGTAGGGATAATTTGTCAGTCGCAGGAAATCGATTTCGCTGGAAAACGTTTTTTCAACTTTATCATTGGAACGGTTCTCCTTCTTTCCTCTCTTTAACACGTCCCATGATATAAAATAAAAGTGAACGATACCGTTTCTTAATTTATTCTTCCGGAAGCCCGATGCACTCTGATAAGCCGGCTGCGCCACGCGAATCCCTTCCCGTGAAACATGTGCAATCGCTCGCGTTTCAACAGTTTCCATGACTGCCAGCCATTCGTTAAACGGTCACCGATGCTTCGCTGCTAATTGCCAGGCTATATTTTTGAAAATTATCCACGGTGTTTCCTCGGACTTTCCCTTAATTAAATTATTCTCGTGTCAGTGTTTCTATTTTAATTGCAATTAATTTTGTGATGACTGAGAGGAAAACTTAGATGGAGAATAATACTAATAGTTGTTCAACTTTATTTGTCTGTCTCTGGAAGAAATCATTTTTATTTTGATAATGCGAGAAGCATTTGCGATATCTTGCGGTTCCTGTTGAAATTTAACGTCATAGCATACGGTAGTTTTCAATGGGACGGACAAAGGGTGGACCCTCGATTTCACGGTCCATCGTACCCAAAGCCAACCCCCTTTATCTACCCCGATTGATAAGATATTTATATTGATGCCCTCGGACTCGCCTTTCGCGCCATGTGTTGGTGCAATTGTCCATTGCAACTTAAGAATAATCAATTAAATCAGTACGTCTGAAATTATGCAAACAATGAGCAACAATAGATATTGCAAATTGTCACTTTATCCGATTAAATATAAATGAAGCTTCGATTAAGAAAGTTAATATTTTGTGTAGGTATATAATAGTTAAGGAACACTTCTTGCTGTCCATTAATTTCTTCATTTTACAAAATCTGTTTTTTTTTTCGCAAAGCATGCCTACATTTGCGATCATAGAAAACGCGGAGAAAGGAACGCTAGACACGCGAAACCAGGCATTGAAATCACCGATGCTGCTCGACGCGGCGCTAAAGCCACGCGATTCCCCGTCCAATCGTTTCATCTGCCGTCGAGTCCCGAGCTCTTTGTGAGGCCGAAAACCGATCGACCTTGGCGACAGGATCGATCCTGAGATAACCCATGCTGGTGGTGACACGATGTCACGGTGCAGCCGGTGCGTCTTCTCGAAGGGACAGCTCCCAGATTAGATACTCGATCCCCGATGCTAGATAACCTCCGGGCGGGTGCTAGTCGAGGCGTTTAAAAAATATTGTCACGACGGAGATAAACCGATGACACGGTGCGGCACGGGCAACTGGAAGCCGAACAGCGGCTGGGACGCATGTCGTTTTACACGTGGGTGTCGGCTTTCCAAGAGGGTGTGTGTGTGTGTTTTTTTAATGCGATCGGTATCTACTCGGTTGCCACCGATTCATTAGCCCCGCGCGAACACGAGTCGTTTCTGATTCTTCTAGTGGTTGATGGGAGGGGGCTGGGCTTGTCTTGCGGATCATTATTGAACGGTGGGTTTGTTTGGTAATTACTGTATACAATTATTCTGAAAATTTTTGTGATACCGGAGGCAGTAATTAATAATTCACTTTTCAAACAGTAAATAACGTTTTAATAAAAATACAGTAGTGTCCATTTAGCAGAGACGTTTATATAAAGGGTATTCCATTTTTACTGTCATTCAGAAGACGATATTGCTGTGATTGAACGGACTCGATTGTTTGTTAAGATGAAAATCTTCGGGGACAGTTTTAGATGATACCTACACATAAACGCTTTTCAAAGCGGTTCCTCTTATCCGTACAATCGTTTTATGGCCACTTTCCTTCGGAACGACGTGCCCGTACACTTGCGACTAAATGAAAAAAAAAAAGTATGTTACACGTTTAGCCAAAGCGCATGGCGATCAGCCGAACAGCTTGTTAGCGCTTATCAGTCCGCGATAACTTCTAACGAATAATGTTAATGATGACGGAGTAACGTTTCCCCCTCCTTGCACACCCCGGTGGACAACTTGATGCGGTCCAGCTGTAAACTCTTTCCCTCTCGATAATCTTCAGAATAAAGTAGGGTGTTCGACGTTCGAAATTTATTCGAGTCAGTTAGAAATTCTGGTGGACATAAAAATCGGGGGAAATTATCGTCTCATTTGTATGCGTGTAGCATGTATCGTGTCATATCTAAATTTATCACCAAGTTTCGGTGGACGTTCACAGAAAAATATATTCAACACGCGGACAATGCTTTATCTGGGGTTACGCGGTGCCGAATAAAATTGAATGATGTCCTCCATCTCGGCTGTTGGACGCTGTTTATTATTTCCGGCGATGACATGTATATTAATCAACGATGAACTTGTCACTGTGACTTATACTGCAATCTTGTGATTTTATCCAGTGTCTGCGTGGTCCGTTCAATTGCGGTGACTCGATTTGTATATAAAGTTGGATTAAAGCCAACTGCGATATTTTAATGTCCTGGAACTCACAGTTAATTATTTTGCAAATCGCGGCATTCGCCGAATCACGAATAACGATAATAATAGGTGTACTATACGTACTTTAAATACTTAGTAAACTTCAAACGAGAATGCTTAATATTTAATATTTAGCATAATTCCAGATTTTACTGTTCCCCTAATTTTTAATATTTACGTAATTAATATCGATGCAATCCGTTACCGCTTCATCAATTCTAACAAACGCTTCGGGATTTTGTGAATTTCTCTGAAAAATGTAGAGCTGAACGCGGGCCGATGCGGTCTCATTAGTAATTCCATTTCTTTTCCATTCGAATCGAAGGAAAGGAATGAAGGAAACGAAAAGGGCGAATAATGTCCTAGGATGGTGTGAAAGGGGTTGACGGGGGTGTATTGATCAGTGGTTCGCGTGAGAACAGCGCCGCGCACCGGGCCGCAGCCACAACTAATGTCTTCATCCTTTTCAACCACCTCTTCAACCCCTTTCACCTCTTTTCCGTGCTTCTTTCACCCTCGGACGTGTTGCGAAATTCAAGCCGGTTCTAACTCGTGTTTTACGCAGCGAACTTTCACGCGAGCAGAGGGTTGAGACTCTCCATGAATCAAGACGCTATAGGGGGTAGTCGATTCTTCTGCACGGGTCACCCTTCTTCGTGTAATTTTGATATCTCAGTGTTATGACCGCTTTACTCTTGGCCGCGATTTTAATTACTCGAGATAAAGCGGATAAGGCAGCGATAATGTAAAAAAATGGCTTTCCTCTTTGATTCTGCACTGGTAGAATTTATATTGTGAGGAAAAGTGGAGGTGTGTGGCAATCAAACAAATTTTCTTTAAGAAGAATTGAATAAAAATTAGGGATTTATTTCTTAAGTTAATTTTTTTTTAAAGCGTTAGCAAAAGAATGGTGAATTATTGTACTTTGCTAAAAGGAACAAGAAAGATACGTTTTGTTTTCCAGCGATTGCTGATGAAATTTTTAATTGAGAAGTTCGGTACGTTTGGTTCCAGGTATGGTTTCAGAACAGAAGGGCAAAATGGAGGAAGAAGGAGCACACAAAGAAAGGTCCAGGAAGGCCGGCGCACAACGCTCATCCTCAGAGCTGTAGCGGGGAGCCCATTCCGCCTGAAGAATTGAGAAGGAAGGAAAGGGAAAGGCGGCAGAAGAAGCTGCTGAAAGCTCTCGAACGGCAGCAAAGAAAATTAGCAGCAAAGGTATTGCCAGCAGAGATATTGCTAATTACAATTACCGGTTTGAAATTAATATTACAAGTATTTAGAAAGACTCGTACTATTTTTCCAAGTTTAAGAGATGCGAGACTTAAGAATAATTGAAATGATTGGAGGCATATGAATGATTAATTTTTCAGATCTCTATATGCATGTGTTCCCTAAATTGCACATTGCTTTTTAACATTTTGGTCACCAACATATGTTTCTTACCTTCTTAAATACAATAATATTCTTCCCAAATAATTAAGACAAAATAAAGCTCGTCATTGTTGAAGTACCATCTCCGCTTCAGATCACATGTAGAATCAAACTTAAAAAAAGACAACATTGAGATCGATTTCCATAATTTTAATAATCCCCTCGATCGATTACTAATTATTCCTCGACAGCAGCCCGATCGCCCAGTATTCTAAAACATAGAACCCCAGTGCAGTAGAGTGTATTCTCCTTCCAGGGCATCACCGTCGATCTTTCAACTCTGCGGGCCGAGTGGGAGTCCCGTAGTGCCGCGGCATCCGGCGGAAACTCCTTGAGTTCCTTCAGCCACCTGAGCAACAACGAGAGCAGCAGCGTGTCCGGGTCCGGGAACGACGCGAACGAGGAGATCGACGTGGTCGGGGGTCTGGATTCCTGCAGCGAGAGCGGCAGCGAAAGGGTTGACTCCGCGGCCGATGGCTCCGTCGACGGGGAATGCTTCCCCAGGCTAGCGAACAGCAGCGGCGAGCAAACCGATCCTCGAAGATCACTGAACCAAGCCCCAGGAAACGTTCAGAGTCCGACGAACTCCAGCCTAAGCCTCGACCACTTGAACCATCAGCAAGGGATCCATCATTGGGGTTTCAGTCTCCTGGAACGAAGAAGGGAACTAGCGAACATGACCGGTGCGGGCGGACCACGTCAGACGACGAACAACCCTAATAACTCAGGGAGGACACCGATCAGGCCGCCGAGTAACGAAGAAGAGGTCCAAAGCAGTAGCATAGATCTGTCCGTTAAAGGGAGGGAAGAAAGGAAGAGGCTCAACCCTTTCTCCATCGACAGTCTCCTGGGGAACAACAGGACCAGCACTCCTGGCATCCACAACGAATACAGATCCTCCACGCCCACGTTGTCCAACGGGAGGGAGTCCTGCAGTCCAACGTCGCCCATCTCTGTGCCCACATCGCCGTCAACCACGTAGTGAGCCAAGAGCCTGGGACTTTTTTAACGATTGTTCGAGTGTTAGACAACGAAACGATGGGCCACTCTCGATCACTTGATCGATCACAATAGGGGAGGTGAGGATGGGATGGTCTTTGGGTTAGGAGTCTTTGTTAATTGAGGTGGAAGGATAGTCCCTTGGCATTTGAACGTGAATTTGTTGTTGATTTGTGGTTGGAAGAGTTTTCTTTTGTCTCTTTAATGAAGAGCGTTGGTTCCAGTCAGGAGTTGATGGTTTTTAGCCAGGTTTTACTGGAGGACTGTTTAGGGTGAGTGGACTCGAATAGCCGAAGACGGGGACGACGAATTTTCTGACTGAACGCTTGTATCAGTTCCGACATACATATCTGCATCGAGTGCGTGAGCGGCGTGTCGAGTCTGCCCGGAGCGTTCTGAGTGACACTTTCCTCTTTGTCCCGCGTGTTCGAGGGTAGATATCGCGAGGAGTATGTGCAATAAAACGAGGATGCTCTCCTTCTATCTCGCTGTAGAACAGTTTGGTTCCTCAGGTGAGACGGGAATTCCAATATCGCGTGCGTGTGTAGAGAGATTCATATGTGTGAGAGAGGATGACAGACTGCGCGTGTATTTAATGTAAATAGGTCGAAAGTACGAACGATTATCGTTTTATTTAATTGATCGTAGCCGATACCCCAGTGTTCGTCGAGTCGCGGATATTATTTAAAGCAATAGACAAATTTCGCCTGGCACCCCGTGTATATACATAGAGATTTAAAAGGAAGTACTAGGCAGCGTATGCTAAAGACGCGGTACAAAAACTGAATTACGGGATAGTATCTCCTCCTTCGTGCGTCGCGCGAGCGCGTGTGCATTTTTGTGAAAGATATCCGGGGATCGATAAAGGGGATGAAGAAGGATTCGAGGGAGCGAGGGGACGTTATGAGATGCCATAGAATCCGGGATGCGAGACAGTATCTACCGTATATTCATTTCAAATATATTAATTTATTCTCAACACTACATGGTGTCCAATCATGAATCTGCTCCATAGCCTTGATCCTCCGTCTCCACATATTCTTTTCTACAGCTGCATCGATCGGTGGAAAAGGCAAGTGAAAATTATTATTACTTTCCTTATTCATTTCGAGTAGGAATGACGGACACAATATCATCTACGATTGATTAAAGTCTCATACATAATAGTACTTCTATTTTTCTTCTGCAATTTTGCTAGTACGATTTTATATATAATTTTACGATTCACCTGGTGGCACTTTTTGTCTCGAAAGTTTGGAGTGCAAACACCAAGATTTTTATTCGATTTAGTATTCAAGCGTTGCTCTAAGCCGTCGTTGTTCATATTAGACATTGCTTTTATTGTTCTTTCGTTTCTCTATTCATCAAATCCATGATCGAGTTAAAGAGACAATTTAGGTTCAGATAATATTTAACAGAGCTTTTGTCGAGTTGTCGATTGGATGTAGTTATTCTGTTTGCTTCTTGCTACTTGCTTATTTATTCATTGCGTTCGTATCCGTCGAATATGATATGACATCACCATATCATATGATCGTATCATCAAAAACGTACATCTCATATTATAAAAATCACAACTTTCCGAAATTTGTGAAAATGCAAACTAGCCCCGATACGACAATGATTAAATTATTGATCTATCAATAAATATGCAAATCGTACAGTTTTCACGGTCTGCAAGAAGAAAGACTGAAATGCGAAATAGCAGAAAACTGTGAAAGTTAAATAGAAAGTTTCCATCGGTATAAATCATAGCGGATCGTCTTGTTAACTTCTATACCATTGTCTTTGCATTACCATAGAAAGTAGACCATGCATGATGGCAGCCTTTTTTTTTATTCTCAACAATTCTATAGTCACTTCTCTAACCATTTTTAAAGCAATCTATAAACTGCGATGTATCGCGCGAAAGATCTGATTTATACGTGTGCGCGTAATAAAAGCGAGCAGGCTAGAAGAGATAAATTCATAGCGGGTATAAATTCGCGAAATAGGAAAACTGATGGGAGCATAGGTGTCGTCATAAAACAAATACCGTGCTCGCGAATAAATTCGCGTATGAATATGCATGGAAGATGATACATCACCGTTCCGTCGTCGTATATCAAATTTACATACAAAGCGCGATCTGTTAATTCTATACATATATATATATCTGACACTTTACCCCGGATTACTCTCTAGTAATTTTCATTCCACTCCACCTTTCTCTCATTTTTACGCTTTCGCTTTTCGTTTTAATTTTCACCCTGCATTTTCCTTGATTTTTGGCACCATGCTCGGATCAAATGTAGAAAAAAAGAACGCGATCCCCGTTGCAATTATTATTCACGAGAAAGGAGTTATTTATTTAATGCCGCTTTCGGGTACCGGCAGAATTTTTTAGTAAATATTTCTGAGTTTATAAAATTCCTCTGGGAGATTGCTCGAGTATTTTTCTTGGTTTTTACGTTCCATACTATCATTTCAATTTCTGTTCTTGTTTTTATCATGCCTTTTATATTTCATTCGATAGGGCATTGCTTTCATTCACATCTGACTTTGTATCGTTACTGTACAACATTCTTCACGTCCATTTATCCACTTATTACTTTACACCGAAGAAGTACGGGAATAGTAAATAAACGAATGCGCATACCGCTAGCCTTTTCATCAAAACTAACAGTATTGAGCATCGCGACGCAAAGAATTCCAACGTTTCCGTTAGACCTCCGTTACATATTCCTTCTTCCAATTCTGGAGAAGTCTTCTTCTCGAAAAATTGTCACAGATCAACAGCAGACTCGTCTCAGCGAGTAAATTATTCACAGTCCTCTATCACAGTTCACTAAATCAATGATAATCCCCTAAAAAAGAAACTGATTCCCTCCTTCGCTCTCGTTCCATTATCTTCCCTTCGTACCCCCTTTGCCCATTGTGCGGTACTGATGAAACGAACTTACCCTCGGCGTCCCTGTCTTCCGATGACGATAATAATATCATTTTAATTCACGAAACCCCGGCAAACAAAGCCGATAGGCGGCGAGCGCGAAACAATTAACGAAACGATTGTTGGAGCGGAGAAGTTGATTGAGCGAGGTCTTCTCTCTCGTGATCGTGCAACTTTTCGTGCCGCGGTCGAGTCATGGAATAATTAGCGGACAATTATGAGCCAGTGAATACGAGTTGAATTGTTGATTGTGTCCTGAAACGATTATGATGTTCGTTTCATGTATTGGCTACGCGGGGGTGGTAATTAATCGAGGTTCATTAGAAGGATAAATAATATGGAAAGGAAGGTTTCGCTTATTTTATTGTTATTGAGAAACAAGCATGATGGTTGGATACGTAAATTAAAAGAAAAAATTACCGTTGGTAACTTGAAGCTTTAATTTCAATAGATTGAAATTTCATTCAATCGAAGAACTAACTATCCTGGAAATTGAAAGAATCGTTTTCGTATTCCAGTACACGCATGCAATTTAACATCTCACAAAGCATCATTCCTGAAACACATTTTTCTTTTTGCTTCGTCCCGCAGTAAACCGTGAAATTCTAAGGAAAGGAAAATAAAACGAGTGCCTTGAACGCAATTCAGGGCTGGTTTCGCGGAAACCGTGGACACTTGTTGAAGGCAGGAGTCGTTCTTCGTTAAAATTGCAGTCGAAAGAGCGGCGTAATAATAATGATATGGTCTTGACTCACGCGCTGTCGTCGTCGTCGTATGGCGAACAATGACTGGCGCATAAATCGTAGAAGAAGACACATACGCGATTGCGCGTGCTGTTATTATCGTTCATGAACAATTCTGTGCATAAAAGCGCGCGCAGCGCAAACGATTTCTTCCCTGAACGCTTGCTGCTTCGAGAATTAATACGAACTCATTAATTTTGCGGCTGCAAGAGCCAAGTCGTGAGGGAGTAGAAGTATGGAAGGCGAAGTTGTAAAAATTGTGAAGGAATTAATTAATTTTCGATGCGCCGTATTGATTGCGTTTTCAGAGCAAGAGTAGATTTTTATTTTTGAGGGGCTGGTAATCTTGGAGTTATTCTTCGTTTATTTGTTCTTTTGAGATTCGAAGAATATTTGTTGAACATTGTTAAACTGATTAGATTTTAATTTTCATTTATATCGTTTTTATTGACAGTAGAATATGTCACTTATTGAAGTTTGTGTTTCTGTTAGAAAAATGTGGATCGTTTATTCAGTTCGGAATACGTTTAATAAAAGAGGAAGGCTGGTTGAAAGGGTAACACTCGTTGATTAAGCGATGCACACGTTTTTTTATTGCCTTTCTCGCACAAGTATTCAGCAATTCAAGGTTCCTCGAGTGCGCGTAATTCCACGTCGCGTTTCAGTGAAGTTCAGCCGGCACCTAACTCAAAACCGGCAATTTCAACGTTTAATGGGACGTTGGAGCGCGATTTCTTAATTAACTGAACGCAGGACCTTTCAGTTAACGTTTAAAAAAAGGGAAGAGACTTCCTCAGCGTTGAACAGATAACCCTTCTCGGTAATTACTTAAAACTATCATAAATATGGATGCGCTAATTGTCGTTGGATCGTGGACGAATGCGAAACAATTGCAAGCAATTGCACTGAATAAGTAAATTGATCACTGTGGTAACTAATTAATGGTTAATCGTATCGTAATCAACTCCCTTTCGTTTCCTACTTTCTGCTATAAAGTACAGTCACATAAAGCCCCCTTGGACTTTCGGTCATAACTCTGCGACTAGTGAACCGATTCAACTGAGCTTTATTTCAACATTTCGTCCAAGCACTAGGGAATATTTATGTAAAATTTCATCTTAATGCGCTGTCCCAATTTTGTACGGTGGCCAACTTGCGAAGAAACTTAAAACTTATTCTTCTTCCTCTTCTAAGACATTTGCTTCTTCAAGATAAAATGTTTTACTTTGTTCAAGTTTCTCTGCAAGCGTATCTATCTTTTTGTTACGTGCTTTATTTTACACGATTGCGAACATAATTAACCCCTTTTCTCTTCACTATAATTTCCCCTGAAAATGTGATCCCCTGAAAGGGTTAAAAGCAGGGTGATTAGTGACTGTCTAAAGACGTGATCGGTGCGATAGCTGTTGATATCGATACGGTTTGCGGCATTGAAATAACGGCGAGGCGATCCGATCGACAATGAAGGCGTCTTTCCAAACCGATAGAAGATCCCATAAATCGTCGGATTATTAATACCTGGCAGTCCCGGTGCGTGAATCCGGCAGGTGGTTGGCTGGCCTCTAATCGCGATCCGGGAATAATTTACACTCGTACCGCTCTCGGAAGCCATCGGAATCTTTAACGACCATCGTCTCGTTTTTGCACGCTTTCCTTACCTGAGATGAGAATACGCCAATAACACTCTCAGCATCAGTACCCCGATGCAATCTATGATATTTAATTACCTTCAGTCGATATGGAACCATACACTGGATTAGGAGAAACGTAACAATAATTAGCTGACAGGAATTGTTTGTCATTGGATCTTTGAAGTTCGTTGAAGCGATGGAGGATCGTAGCTTCCAACTCCCACGGTCTTCCGCGAGCCAATCAACCAATGAAACGTTAATTTACACCTCCTACCAGTAAGACAAAAGCAAAATGGAAATTTAAAAAAACCAATAGCGATAAGAAACCGGCAGAAAGAGACAGCTCGACTAATTCTCGGTTAGCTTGAAGTATAGAAACCGATCGATCTCGGTGGCGCAAAGCTTTGCAATGTCCAACTGCTTGGACTCCGTCAGACGTTGGTATCCCGGTTAGATTAATGAGCCAGATTAGTCACAATCAACAAGCACTTCCGCCTGCGCGAGCTGGACCATTGCAAACACGGCGATACGTCTCTCGCCGTTCAAAGCATCGGGAGGCCGATTAAACATCGCTTACTCGGACGGAGAACCGATAATCTGATTGTCTCCGCTCGAAACAGCGACGTTATAATTCAATCTCGGCGACAGTTTAATCCTCGATCGTCTGTCTGATCTCTGAAGATCTACATTGGAATTAATCGATCCTTAAAAATCAACCCCAAAAAGAAAACAATGCATTCAGGGCTCTAAAAGTAGAGGCTTCGTGCTTTAAAATGAATCTAGGTGGTCTGCTATAAGATTTTTTTTAACGAAGTTATGGTGGTTGAAATATCGACAATTTTTCGCCGAAACGTTGGTTTAGTGATTCTTCAGTTTTGCACGCCAGTGTATGAAACATTGTTGATTAAACTTGAAATCGAGTAAATATCGAATATCCATATTCGCGAATACTCGTATAGAAATACCAAGTACGTGAAATCAGTGTTAAATAAAAAGAAATAAAAAGGGTCGACCACACCGAATCTCTTTGCAGAGCCCAAGGATTCCTCCTCTCTCATTATCTGGCTAGGTATCCGCAAGCGAAAAAGGTAGAAGAAGGGTGAGAGCCACGAAGGAACGTTCGCGGACAAGGTGTAAGTCGATCGAGTTCGATCCAATAGATCAGGCGGCAGATTCCTTGCCAGTTATTACCAGAGGTCGAAGGTCAATCGCTCGCATAAACCATTTAGCCTCGATCGACTATCGATACCGATATTTCCCAGAGGTATTGGCTATCTACTCGCTCGATCTTCGTCCGACAAGGCCCAGCTTTCTTTTTCCTACCCTATATCACGTCCTTAGTCCATTCTGTTTCTCTCTAACGTTTGCTCTGGCACTGCCCCACCCACGCTTTGGCACAGATTAAATGCTTGGGACTGGCCCTTTTTCCTTTTCTCTTCAACGATCTTCTTGGACCATGTTTTGGATCGGGTTGGACAGGTTGTTGGTGTTATAGGAATAAGGGTAGTTGTAATAACTATAGCGTAAATTAGTTTACAGAAATCGTTCTTGTGGGATAATATCGCCGCGGAAAATTTAGATAAAGTAATCGAAGATAATAAAGTAGATTGGACATTCATTTCAGTAATGTTTGACACCCTCAATTTTCGAAATATTGCTGTAAATCGATTCATGGGTCAGACTCATCATCGTTCTCCACTTTCGCATCATTCTTCAACATCGTTCTCCGCTTAGCCACAAAAAAATGCACAAGTCTAACATATTCAAACGGTTAATAAATTCCACAGAAGACAACGATCACCATCATCAAAACTATATCGCTCTCCGGCTCGCAAAAACGACCACCTGCTTATTATTGCTAGAACAGAATCTCCACGGACCTCGTCCCAGACCTAACACCCAAAACATACTACCCTCCCTTCCATATACACACACGAGCCCGATCGAGAATCGATTTGGCAGAAAAGTGAATTCAAACGAGCCGCCTCTGGGGTCCCGATCTCCTCGCTAACCCACACCCCGCGCTTTCGCCCACACACCCCCACAAACCTTCGCATACCAAGAGAGTCCTTCGTCCTCGAGCGTCTCCGATCCGCTGGCACTGGTATCTGGCATCTTGGCCGAAAGTTTCCTAATAAAATTTCTTCCCGCCGGTTAAGCCCGCTGCCAAAAGCGTCTATTAATTTTTTATCTCGCATCTTCGCCTCCGCTGGGGCCCGGACTCCTCTCTGGCCTCCACGGTTTTCAATACGGTGACGCTGGCCATAAAACGTCTCCTTGGCTCGGGATCGCGACGGGTTCCCCCAATTATGCATGTAGACACACGTACATACGTGCATAAATCGATAAACTCGAGCGACTATCTTTAAAGGAAGCGTGCTCAGTGAAACCGCGTATTAAGTCGTTGCTGCAGCGGCGCGAGATAATTTCTTCTTCTCTTTCACCCCTCCTCTGCTATTTCCACGAAGCCTGGCTTACCGAGGATCGTGTTGCTGCCTTGAGGTTGCGGCCAACTTGGTCCGACACCTGCTAATTTTTAACTGCCCCGCTTTCGGGGAATGGCTACTGGTCGATGCATCACGTTAATGGTTCCGAACTGAACGGACGCGCTTCCGCTGATGAGAGTACTGCGGATTGCTAATAATCCGTGGCGAGGTGTAAACTTTGGCCGAAGTTTCGTGGAAATTTCGATTCGGTGCGAGACACCGGAGGCTGTGAAGGTAGTGATTTTATGCAGAGAAATTGGTACTTGTAGAGTTCTGTTGGGGGGACATTTTGTTTGTGAACAATTTTGGTGGTTGCGTCCTTTTTCTGTAGATTGCAATTTAAGTTATAGGTATGAAAACACTAATTACTAATAATTTTAAAATGAAACAAATTAAAGATCGTGGAACACTGTAAATATATGCGAGGAAGCGTTGTTGAATTTCCAATTGTTGCTTTTAGTTCGTGTACAAAGTATTAAATAATCGAATGCGCAAATAAATACAGTTCGAGTAATATTTAATATTGAGAATCGCAAAGCGGATGCGCGCGAAACCGGCCTGATTGCATCCAAATATCTGGTTTACCCACACAGGTCACCGACATCGGTCGACGAATTAATTTTTCTGCGAAAACCAATACTCGTTTGCTGGATCGACGATACGGATCTGGTGCTGATAGTCACGAACATCTCGTTTCGGATACGACGGCGGCTAATTTATTTTTCGTGCTAATACTAATAAGAAACTGATAATTATTCTTCTATTCCAAATAGGGCTCCAAATAGTAATTGTTGTGATTCAATTACAAGTATTCGACATTCTATTCAACCACTGTTCACTATTCTGCAATCTACTCAATAGTCCCAAAGTGATCATAATAAGCGGATTCCACTGTACTTAAAAGAGATCATTCGAGGGTTGGGAGAACCAACTCGCAATCTGGCTCCGATTCTCCCTCCCTCTCCCTCTATCACTCTCTCTCTCTCTCTCTCTCTCTCTCTCTCTCTCTCTCTCTCTCGCGGTTCTTAAACAATCGGTTCTGTTCGCGGCAATATCGCCGATAAGTATCTCAAGACGGCTCTCTTGGAGCCACGAGCTACGATCTACGTAGCGGTACGTGGTACTTTGATGGCGGCCAGCCAGAAGTAAATCTAAGGTTTACGAGGCAGTACCGCCTCTTACTAGCACCTCCTCGAGCACTTCCCAAAGTTCCACGGGGTTGCGCCGCGAGTACGAGAAATAAAGAGAGCTCTCCCCAGTACGGCCGCTCATAATTCTCATAATAAATCGCCTCGAACAACTGACGCGGCCGCCGCTCCATATACACAAAAGGAATCACCGGCGGAGGATCGCATCGAGGCGAAACGTACTCGAGCCGGTCATAGATCGCCGCTGATCGCGAAACAATCGTTGCTGAGGAACGTTTGCAATAGCTCGCGTTCTAGTCGCTTCGAGTCGTGCGGCGGTCCAGCCCCGACTGCGCTTCATTAATTTCTGTGATTACAGGCACGATAGTTGGCTGGCTCGGAAGTGGTTCGAATTTGCTTTTCTTTCGAAGATTCGATCAATTGATTGTCTCGCTGAGTTCTGTGATTATTGTTTTGCGGTTCATCGAATGTGAAACGGCCCATTCGCTTTATGCTGCACTAGCGTTGGAATCTTTTGCTCCAGCAGCGCTCCTTACCTCTAATCTTAACGAAAAGTCACTTTTCTCAAAGCTGCTGTATCTGTCCAAATAATCCAAAATGTAAAACGGTGCGCTTCCACTTTCCCGCGAAAGAATTTAATCAGTCCATTCTTCCTCCCACATTCTCCACGCATCGTGAGTTAAATTGCTAGCGTTAAAGGGAAAGCCTCCTCGAGTCGTGATCCCAATGTAGGTCGCGAACGTTTCCTTCAAAATTATAGACCAATACTTCTGCTCCATACACATTGTAACACCCTCCCCGACGATCTTGCTAAACTCAGGCCAGCGGCTCACAAATCTGTACAGATGCACCGTGCATACAGAGTGTATGGGTTAAAATACGACGAAGATCAAGAGTGGCAATGTTGCGTGCAGAGCATCGTTAATAAGACGCGGGCAGCCCGACGTGCACGGTCGACTTGCAAACGCAGTTTCGTCACTCTTCCTTTCAATCTTACTTTACTTCATAGAATCGCCCGATTTCCGTCCACAAGTAATCGCACACCCTGTATACTGGTGAAGCGTGGTCATAGGCCTCGATAATATAGTTATTACCGACATGGGTCCCCGCGGGCCAGAAGAAAGCGACGAACCCCGCATTAAAAACCAATTTTTGGTCCCGAAAAAAGCTGCGCCGTTGCTCGTAATAACAGGCCTGGTAATCTATAGTAGGTTTTCTGTCCCGGCTCGAAGTCCCGACCTGCTAGGTCCACCCTTTCTACCCTCCCTGCCCCATCCTCCCTCGGTTTGCAACGCAGTCCCCGTTTCTCTCGGATCTTCCTTCGTCCCGGAGATGCTTGGCTCGGGATAATCGAACAAATTGGTGTTCCAGCCTCCGCTAGGACGACTTTTTTTCAATTAAAAAGGCCCTGGATGCGTCCAACAGCTGTCGACTTTGTTCCGCCGCGTGTATACCTAGCTCGCCAGGGAAATTGGGCCTTGTTGGAATTATCTCGTGCAAGGGTTGAAGGATTCGCGAATGTGGGAAGGCTTCTGTTGATCGAGGAGCAATTTTTTTTTCTGGGAGTCTGGATCGCGTTCTTAATCGGTTGCGAGGGGTGGACTATTTGATTTTATCGAGGCTTACCATTAGAAATATGGAATTATATCATGTTTTGCCTAATTCTTTCGATGCAAATTATCCCATCTATTTCACTGCTTGAAAATCGTTCCGGGGCTACCGAAAGGAGCGGCCCGGTTCGCAAATAAAACTCGTGGATCTGCTTGCGTCATTTCGGTGGCGGAACAGGACGACGCGGTCGATCGGCCACCAGTAAATTTCTATTAACGGTGCAGCGTTCGAAACAATTGGCCATTAAATCGAACGGTCCCGCGGCAGATAATAACTGGCAATAATCGGGCCGTGGCCACCGGTTTAGCTTGGACGATGCTGCTGGGACCCCTTGACTCCGCTCTGCTCGCCATAGCGAAACACAAGCCGAGCATCGGTAATGAGAGGCCAATTAGAACACCCCGCCAATGGAATTATCCCTCGACGCTTCGAAATTCAAACTGGCTGCCGTGTGCGGGGTTCCTCTTAATGTCTTCGAAACACGCGAAACGAGTAGAGCTGGAAGGCCAGGGGAGACATTTCCTTCAGAGTTTCTTCATTGTACTACAGAAAGAAAATTCCCTAATATTGTTAAAAGGAACGATTGTTTTAGTATCTCGACAAATTTTTGGGGAAGCAGGCCTATCTTCGAAATTTTCAACACAGCATTTGAGAGCTTTCTTATTTGCTCATTGAATGTTGAAGTTTTTCTTTAATAATAAATAGCGCGTGTTGAAGAAATGAGTAAATAATAGGTTTTGATCATGAAAATAATTGTCAAGTAGATAGTCTTTGAATTTTGCGGGCAATTTTCAGTTTCCGCGGATTCTGTTAATAATAAAGGAGGGAGCGAAATTGGTAAAGCAGGTGCGTTGATGTCTGAAATTAGACGATTGTTTCATGTAAATTATTTGGAATTTTAATACAATTCACTTGATGACCATTTTCGAATAAGAGACAATAGTTGGACTAATTAAACTCCTCGATTTCTTCGTTAGACCTACATTAGAATTGTATCTTTTATACAATTAATGCATACATGACAATCAGAGATTCAACGTCATCACTAATTAAAGATGCAGAACAAATTTATAATGTAAACGTTAAATTATAAAGTTGAGTGGCTTTTTATAAATCTTGTTGTTTCTTGGTCGATGGCGATGGCATGCGATCCGTGTAAGAGGAAATTTACATCGATCGACGATCGGCAATTTTCGATGCCATTAAAGCACAGTTAAGTCATTCCAGGCATTAATTGATCAAATTGTCTGGCGCTTCTTGAAAAATGAGATTTCGTTGACACTTGGCCTCGGGCGTGGTGCATGATAATAATTTGCGCGTTTAATACATTTAATTTACGTAATAACGATCGCGGAATATAAATGAGAAGGAGATTGGAAAGAAATAATAATATTAAAATTGTTAAGCAGCCCGAGTCACAAGAGTGCAAAAAATGTTTCCAACAATTTCTTGTTTATGCAAATAAGCTTGAGGGTAAATAATTTTATTATGTTTGGCATTTGAGAATTCTTTGTGGGATAACATTTGTAAATATGATGAAAAAAAATTCCTTGCTTCAGGATCGATATTAAAAATATTCAATGTCCTAATTTCGTCACTTCAGTAGTTTTCTTCAAAATAAGTTAGACAGGCACCTATATTTTTTTCTAAACTACTAGCTTCAATTTATGCCTGGTCACTGTATAGACATTTGTCTTGTTTCCTTTTTCTACCATTTATTGACGGAGTTTTGTAGGCGTGCCTGTCATAGAGCTATTGTTCCATTTTGAATTCTCAAGAAGAGGATGTGATAATCTATAGAATACGGATAATAACTTTTTATAAAAAGTCATTTCGTACAATGAGAACCAGGAACTTGGGATGATTAAGAAAACTTTATTGTTAAAACAACTTTGTCCTATTTAAGTTTTTTTGATGTGGTTAACATTTTTCTTTTTAAATTTTTGGCAATTTAATTCACTGAAGCATCGCACTTCAATTAATTTCACACACTTCGGTATCACACTCTAATTAATAATCAAAGCAACTAGTAATCAATTGCTTCTATAATTACTGTTTAATGTCGACATTTTAATGAGTCTCGCAATTTGGTACTTTCATTAATTGAAAATGTAACTCCTAATTTAATATGAAATTAATTGGGAAGGTAATTACAAAGCCTGCATCCATTGAGCACATAAACTCCACGAAATAGGAACTTTGTCATCTAACAAAGACGTTCCATGTAATTTATTATTTTCCTAATAAATAAAACGACGTTTTCCTCTAAAATAGTTTTGCAAATATCGCAGCTAAATTATAATTTAATAACAGAAGGAATAATGTCCGGTTAATTACGTAGGTTTTATCAACAAACACGATTTTATTCGTTGGCACAGTCACTCCACATTTGCTTCATTGTTTAGTCATTCGAAAAATTGAATGTTATGCATCGAAACTACCGTGTCATGCTCCTAGCTTAGTCAAGCAGAAGGAAAAGGTTCACGGCATTCATCTTTCATCCTACGCCTCACACTTAATCCTTATTGAAAGGAAACCACAAAGCAAGCACCGTTTTCTTTATAAAGAACTCTATCTCCCAAAAGTTAATCGTTTCTTTATCGTCAGAAGTAAATCAATTTGTACTATCTTTTTTTTATTATCAATAATAATTGGGCACAAGTCATACTCTTTGATATTTTGTTAAAATTTTAGCGAGGGCGATGATTCAGATTGGTTCGATTTGGAACTAATTTTGTAATAGAGAGAATTAAATCTCTACGATATTTTTTTAATTAAAAGATTAATTTCAGTTTCCCTCGCGAAAATGATTAGGAAACGATGATTTTGCTACTTTTTTTCTGTGACCAGTGCTTATTCACAGTTTTTCTTCCTGTTCGGTTGATTAATTTGCCCGGGAGGAAATAAAGCGACAGCCAGCTGCTACCACAATCGTTCCATTGATTAATGGCGTAATGAAATCTTGTCTAACCTTTTAATGGAATCAGTAGTCGTGCCAATACGTGGTCAGAAAACGTAATAGCACAGCTGCAGCCACGCAACGCACACGTATTATGCATAAATAGACAAGACTCTGCTCACCGAGTTACAAAACGTCATTAAAGTGCTTGTCATGGTTGGTTTTAAAGAAGCGATTAAAAGACGTGGATAATTTAGAGGGAAAAGCCAGAAATCATTGATAGTTGATGGTGTATGGAATTTGTGTCACATTTAATAAATGATGAATATAATTAGTTGATCAGTTAGATATGAAATTGTAAGTTAAATTCGTTGCCACCTTCTGTGAGGACTTGGACATTTTGGAGAATGTTATTGAATTGCGCAGAATTCTAAAAACAACAATTATATATATTTTATGATATTTGGTTTCTCTATTTGACTATTTCTAGAACTAAAAGAAAATCCGCGATTTACAAGAAAAGATAGTTCGATGAAAAATACATCACACTCTAATTTTCTTTATCAATGTCTGGCCCAAAATTAGAAAACCAACCATTTAACCCTTGAAAGGGTTAACCCAGCCCCCCTCAATATTTCTCACCCAATCTAGGGTAACATTCGGAACGGCTAGCGGTCAGTGTTGGCCAAGACAAATGATAAGGGCGAGTTCGATCGAATTTATCAAAGAAATAATAAAGAGGAGTATCCCTGGTGTTTGGCCATTCCAGACGAGCACACGGAAAAGGTGTGAACTGTTTAAGCCAAGGTGTCGGCTCGTCAGCAGTCAGGAAGGTGTTGGGCCACGATCATTTATTATCCCGAGATTGAATTTCTCCTCGGCTCGACCAGCGCCTTAGTTTAATTAAAATATCGTTATGGGTAGGCGTGGATTCGTGCCGCCGTACAACGTTTCGCCTCGTCTGTTTCTCTTTTCGAAAGCCGCTGGCGGTTAAACGAGCAACAAAACGAAGAACGGGGGAAGATGAAAAAGCGTGGGCTTCCGTTAAAAATTATTGCGAAAAAATTGATCTTGTATTTTCGCAGGAAAAAAGAAATCTTGATTTTGGGTAGTAAAATTAGCAGATTAAATCTGGTCAACGTTCGACTTTGGAGAGTAACGTAATAAAAGCGTTTAGGGAATAATTGCGGAATCATTTTATTATATAAAATACTTATTATTAAAATTATAGATTTATTATTATTATTACATTTTCGAGATGGAAATCATTTTTCGAAATATTTAAGCATACAGTCTATACAGTTTAAATATTGAAACAGATGAAAATTGATAAAACATTAAGAGTAATATAGTAATGATAACTTGTTGTCCTAAGATTAAATACTATTTCATAAATTTCTATTTCGACTTTGTAAAGAAGCAGATTCCTTAAAAGAAAAAGAAATATCAGCAAATTGATTCGCTTTCCTACGCACGACAATGCTCTACTTATTTTCACTAAGGCTATTGGTCCGCGCCGATAACTGGAATAATAATGTACTTCCCTTTATGGTACTCGATTACTTTTTGTCTGATCCGAATTGAGAGGATTTTCCAAGGATACACAGATTCATATAGTAGGTGGTCGATTTCGTGGAACGCCGCGTACGATTCGTGTCGTGATCGTTCCCAGAAGGATTCGTAATTAAACGAGATCGCATTCCGATACACGCCGGGCCGTTTCTCTTGTTGCACATACAATCAGCGTAAGCAATCGTCCGCATGCGAAGTCGGACAGAGAGAATATCTGTGCGTCTGTCTGGAGAAAAATATTGTTATAAGGCGAGCATCTCTCGTAAATATTGTACCGCTATGTGCACCTTGGCCGGTTCAAGGGGCTGCTTCAACCCTTAAATTTAAGACACGCCGCGTGTAAAGACGCGTACACGCCTCTTTTATATTTTATAATGAGGAGGGGGGAGGAATCAAATAAATTGTTGAAACTCTGCCTGCATTTAGAGATTTCTGTAAATTGTTACTTCGGAGAAATTAATTACTCTATACTAACGATACAATTTATTTTATGTTAATGGCATTTAGTACAATTAGGGCGAGAAGGGAAAAAATTAGGGTGCAAATGCGATAAATTTATCGACAGAAAAAGGGAGACCCATATTTTTCCACTTCATATTCCTGTCATTTCATTAAAGAGAAATCTGTCATTATTCAACGATTCTTATCTAAAAATTACACCATCGATGGCACCAAAATCAACCCCTGTCCTCAACCGACCAACTTCTCAAACCTTCAATAATTCAATGATCACAGTGTCAAAAATCCAAGGTTGTCGAAAGATCTATGTAGATCATCGTCCACTTCCCAACCAGATTCCTATGAGAAGAAGGAAGCAGGCCTCGATCAGATCGGCGCGTTGGTCGAAAGTATTTCGCGCCTACCAAGGGGCCAGCTCGTCCCGACCTTAATTAAAAATTAATCGGCGCAAATTAATTTAAATGCAAAAAGTGGGCCCCCTTCGCGGCCGAGGCCCGAGGGGGTGGAGCAGCCCTGGCTCGAGGGGCGGAGCCACTGAGTTAGACGATCGTTACGGTGCACGGCCGGACGATAATCGAAAAGCTCGAGCGATCCGAAACAAAAGAGTTGAGATCACTGGGGCCCCATGGATGCCCCTCGGGTGGGGAGTGAAACACGGGCCCCGTGTGCGTCGGGGCACAGCCTCCTCCAGAACTGGTTCAGCACGGATCGTTAATACCTCGTTATCGCTTGGGTCAGGGATCGAGGTGTACCGATCACTTTTCGATCTCGAAGACCGATAATGCCGATCGACTTGCCGCGAAAACACGGTGTCGATTATCTGTCAACCGATCGTTTAACGAAACTGCAAAATTTCCGTAGTGGTAGCTTCGTAGATACGTCTTGATCAGGGAACAAGATGAAGATATTATTTTGTGCTTGTGTGTTAATTTCTTGGGAGCTGGGTCCAATTGTTTCTTGCTCTGAGGATGGAGGTATGCGTTAGGGAGTGATTCATAATGCAATTGTCTCTTTTCTTTAGATTTCATTATTACATTTTATAGCCATTATAATTTTAAACACTAAACACAAATGATCTGCGTTCTGAAACAGCTCTTAATTCCGTTTGAGAAATTATTCTTCTACTCCTTCGACCACTTCTTCCATTCTTCCAAGAGCTGAATTATATTTCGAAACTCCTTATACGATTTAATAAAAGACGGCTGATTAATATCACGATCTAAATTAGGCAGTATCAATTTCGTCGGAGAAATGACTGACTTACACTACTTAGATCATTTCTCCACTCTCTTCCCTTACTGTGAGGGTGGTCCAAACACACCTTGACACTTACGTCTCCTGAAAGGAAGTCGTACTATCAGTCCTCTCAGACAAAACGAAGCTAAGAAAATAAGGGAGACAGAAGCTTCAATTCCACAGCATCAATGTAGTCTCAAAAATGAAGAAGAAACCAGAGTATTCTCTTCGCTGGATCTTCCTTTTTCAACTCTGCCAAGAAACGTGTGTGTTATGTGTATTTACGTGTACTTACCATGGATCCAGCGTATTTGCGATCAAGTGTAAAGAATCGCCGCGACTACGTGCTACCGTTGCACGCAATTTATCACGCGGTTATTAAACATCGCACGCATCTTGAACCCCGGCGGATTCGTCTCGAGGAGAAAATCCAAGTTGAACAAGACAACTCTAAGCGGTCGGAATTAACTTAATCACACGCCTTCCGGAACGGCGGGTAATCGGCTGGATCGAAAACGAGAACAACTTCATCTCGAGTAAATACAAGTTCCTCCTCTCTCTCTCTTTCCCTCTCTGTCCATCCAGTTTTCACTCTATTTAGATATTGAATCTTAATTCGTTCTGGAAACGACGGGAATCGAGCGTGGATCGACGCGAGCAAGATCTGGCCGGATTAAATTCCACGGAGATAACGAGATCCTAATTACGAAGACGACTTCCGACAGACCGTACTTTGAACACGTTCCCCGCGCCGCCGCCTCTTGTAATTTCCGTCCGATGATTTTACGACGGTACGTTTATCACGGAGTCATCAGAGCTAACGCGACGACCGATAGCCCAGGCTGGTTCTCGCTGCCCTCGGCCGAGCCACAGTAATCATCTTCGGCAGGGAGAACTTAGAAGCATCTTCTTGCCGCAATCGTAAATCTCTGTTTCGCGATTTAAGTCTGTGATAAGGAAAGAGAGAAGTGTAGGCATACGTTGTTATTAATTCGACCGAAGTGTCGTGGTATTGCGACGAGCGGATCCTCGGGTTTATAGAGAATCGCTACCAGATGTTAGACTAGGGGGCTAGAGATTTGGCCAGTTTTTATGTTTTAATGAAGAGTGAAAAATGAATCAGCGAATGCCTGGAAAAATCCAGTTCAACGGACTAAGATCCCAAATAAAATAGCCCGCTTCAATCTTTAACCACCGGTCTCGGAGAACGAACCACAACGTCGCAAAACACCACAGCGATTCCTATCAGAACCACGAAGGACAATCCTGCTTGGAACACCCGAGAAGGATCTACCTTAGCCACGGATAACCCTAATTACAATTCGAAAATCCTGGGCCTCCTTGAAAAGCATCAATTACACCACCAAAAGTAGCTTCCTCGCCTAGACCCAACCAGTTCGACGGTTCCATCACATAAATTCACTTCTAAATCAATCTGCGGGTCTATTAAAATACAAGCATCGAGACAGAGGGATCCCGGAGGATTCGTGAGGCACGAAGAGGAGAAACACAGGTCCCTCGCGAAAGGGGACACAGGGGGGCGTGGTTCCCCGAGATGATTTAACGTTCGGGGTCCGTGTCTCTATTCGGCTGGACCGCAAAGAAAGACGCCACGGCAACAACATAGAGGAAGCTGCTAAACAACACTACCCGCGCGTTTTCGGGGCGGCAGCTTTACAGCCGTTTAGTGTTTTACGGCCGTTTTATGAACGCCGCATCGCGCGCTCCCCGACTTTTTCTCCTCGGCGAAGAAGGGAACAGTGGAGCAACGTTCTGGTCGACTTTCAGACAGCGCGGGGCCGATACGCGGGGCGCATACGCGTCCGCTAACAGTCCTTTATTGCTTCGCTTCGAAATTCCTTCTATGCCAAGAGGGAAACACTGTTATCCAGGATTACTTCTGTTTCACGGATAATAACATGGCGTTGAAACACGGGGAAAGCAAATGGAAATTTGATATAGTGGTGTCTGAACAGAATTTCTTGACTGCTGGCGTTAATTCATGAGCTATTAGGTTTAATCGATTTTATGATAGCTGAGATTTCAGATGTGGGATCGGGATTTATTTCTTCTAATAACTGCTTCGATAGTTTCCAATTTTCCTTCGTTTCAGTGGGCAGGATAAATGATATAGGATTCATTCTTGTCTAATTATGAAACGGGGCAGAGTGGTGTATAGGTCTCATGTTCGCTCCTATATTCTTAGAATTCTTTATTCTCAATTACGAATCCGAAGATTTATCTGCAATTCCGTTCTTCGGTAAATCGGATAACGGGTTAGTTTTACTAGAATCACAGCTGGCCCGTTTCCCGTTCCCAGCAACTAATTACTCGAATAACACGCTTCATCCCAAAAATGAAAGGGGTGCCCTGCTCTGTGCACTGCCAACAATTAATTACAGAAAGGACTATAGAGAGGCTGTTTTTCTCTATGCATCACCGCTTCGTACCCCAGCAATGAATTATCTAAAACAGCCGGACGAGGGCCCGTAGAAAATCGGCGATGAACAGCGGAGTATCTTGAATTTCGCGGCGCGCGCGCGCGCGAGTCCATTGCTTTCCAAGCTCGGAGCAAGGAATTTAGAGACTAGTTTGCGGCCGGACAACCAATCATCCGGACAAGGGCGAGAGGAAGGCGAAGCAGGCCAGGAACGTAATCTTACGTATCAATTAGCTTCACGGTCCGATGGGGCTTACCCCCCGCGGGCCTTTGACCGTGCGCCGCTCCGTGTTCGAGGTGTGAGAACCGAGACACGGAGCGTATATACAATCGTTTTACAACGTCTTCATCCTCCGCTCTGTGCTTCTTCCCTCTTTCCCTCGCCGCCTCTCTTCTTGGCAGGGGGGAACGCATCTGGACAGGTAAAGGAGGAGAGCCCCTGGGTTCGCGTTGCATCGGGAACCAACGGCCGATGATACTTGACAAGTCATTCGGAGCTGTGGGTGGAAGTTTTGGTAGCTAATGGCCTGGTGTAATTTAACGCGTTGATTGGAATTCACTCGCGTTTGCTCCAAAGATCCTTCGCCCTGGCTGCTATTAGCGTTTCCAGCGGTCGAGGCGCTGGACGTGTTGTTAACGAGGATCGTCATTGATACGTCTAGCCATTGATGGGATTGCGGAGGGCTGATTAGAAAGACGTGGGTCTAATTGTATTTTTAATAATAATCGTGCAGGGAATCTTTTATTATTCGCCACAGAATCTTTACCTGTCGAATTGATTTAAAAAGAATTACACAGCGCAGCAAAAATTGTTTTCCAACGAGGAGAGGGGCGAGGGTGAACATTGTTATTTCGATTTTTATGGTTGACGTTTTCGACCGGTGGCTGGCGACGCTGTTTCCGGGAGCGTTAACAAGTCCCGATCGTTTTCTCCAGGTCGAAAGGATGAGAGCTTTAATGTAGCCGTCCGCGCGCAGTGCCAGGTGTTGGCCACATAATGTATTACTTAACTCCCACCAAAAAGGACCCGCGTGCAGCCACGGGGGGGCCTAATCCATCCAGCTGAATCGCCCGCCAGCTCGTATTCTTCTTCTCGTACCCCTTAAAAAAAGAACTGCCCAAAAAGGAAAACGAACTGGCTGATTCTGAAATACTTTCGTGGTCCACCAAATTAAATTCCAAACGTTATTGAGCAACTTTATGTATTTTATGAAATTTGTGGAATGTTTTAAGGTGAGGAAAGAAGGTTTAAATGTGAGAGGGGATTTAAAAACTTAAATTCCTCAGCACGACTTTTGAATAACATCGAACAAGAATTTCTGTTATTCTTCTATATAATCCTTCCCTGCTTCTTTAATTATAATCATCATTTAATGACAATCGGGAAGAATATATATATTATACTGCTGCAGAATTGTTTGTTATACAACTACTGTGTTCTCAAGTAAATTTGCATCTTTTGAAATTACCCCATAAATTGTTAAACTTAACTTTCACCCCTTACACTTCTGTCGAATTTAATTCCGCACGTATTTCATTTATGAAAAATGTCTATCCCCAAGTTTCAATAGCAAATGACAGCTTCTACTTTTCTCCTACGCATGAAGCGTAATTGTATGTATAAATGAGTATTCTGCCAAATACCTACCGCATCGAAAGATCTGAAAAAGCCGAAAACTATTACTCTCAGCTATTAGCATGTATATTTAAAAATTAATGAAACCTTCAATACAGTCAATTATATTTCCCTGGAATGATAGACGATTGAAAAAGGCCCGTTAGTCACAGATTTTCCCCCTGTAGAATATCTCAATGCCTAAGGATACCCAGTAATAACGGTCGATTTAAGCACCGACGCAGAGTGCGATACAAAGGAATCTGGAGCAAACCCACAGTGGAATTTGCATCTCGAGAATCGAACGCTTAAAGTAACTACACCCTTTAGATTGCCTCGCGTTTGCCGAAGCAAACTGGGGAGTCGTTTCATCGAACCCGGTAATTTCTGAGACCTGGAAGACTTAGAACTCGATCGAACACCTGTAACCGTATATTATTTCACACCCGCAACCATGTGGGCTACTTTTTCGAGATGCAACGTTCAATTTTCCATTGCAATAGTGTTGAATAAGAAACTATTGTGCCTGTTCCAATGAAACGTTTCACTTTGTTGCTATTAATGGCAGTCCAAGATTTCCTGTCGAAACGTTTCTTTGGATTTTCGATATAAGTCCTTGCATTTTGCATCCCCTGTCGCTCATTAATAATTAACAGCCAGAATCTCCAGTTGTCCCTGCAACCCATATCTAACACTTGTCGGTCTAATAATCAATGGTAATCAGTAATATCAATGACAGCGAAACTCAAACAACTACAAGCCCGAAACGTCAGTTTAAAAAAGCCTATCCTTGCGTACCCAATGGTGGAATCCACATATGGAATTCGCCTGATGGGCCCAGAAGGCTCGCAAATTCAGATGGAGCACGTTCGCACCTCCGGCTGATTAGTCCAGGCATAATTTTCTGTGTCCGAGTTGGGCCCAGTCCGACAGGGCCGTAGGTCATCCGACGCGGACCCCACGGGCCCTCGCCTCTCGTTCCACCACGGGACTCTTGTCTACCATAGTAGGGGAACGGCCTGCCATAGTGGGGAAGAGGGTGGAACGGTGGGGACCAGGTGGAAGGGGGAAATAGTGGCGTAGAAGGTGTCGGGCA
The DNA here is from genome assembly GCA_023838395.1 of Holcopasites calliopsidis. Classification (NCBI taxonomy): domain Eukaryota; kingdom Metazoa; phylum Arthropoda; class Insecta; order Hymenoptera; family Apidae; genus Holcopasites; species Holcopasites calliopsidis. The sequence goes on along the minus strand of JALHAQ010000012.1, from coordinate 3,962,800 downwards.
ATACTTTCCAAGTCGCCCGTCGCCGCTTGACGTCTTAATGCACGTCGAGAATAATCTCACCGCCAATTTATTATACTCTTTCTCATTTCTCCCCAGCTCTCCCCGCCGCTGCGCTGGACGTGCCACCCCTTCACGATCGGCCTCACCTACCGGACAGTTCCTTTTGTACCCTCGGCCGAGAAGGAGCGCGGCTCGCCTCCTCCTTCTTTCGCTAATCGAAAAGGCTCGTCCTCCACTCGTTTGCCCTTTCTCGTCCAGAGGCGTACGGTCTCTTCTTCTTCTTCGTCGTTCCATGTGCTCGTTCCTCTCGGTTCCCCTCAGCCAGTACGGCCAGCCTCGCACCTAATAGAATACGTAATTTGAATTTTTGAATTACGCCGCGGCGGGCTTGCTGCGCAGGCCTGAGCCGCCAGATAAATTTATTAAGTTTACGGTGGACTCTGGGGAATCGGGACTGAATGGTGGGGGGATCAATTGTTTGGATTTTGCAAAAGTTTGGCTATTTTTTATGATAAGATTGAGCAGGGTTCAATTATTGTTGCTTCTGCTTATGCAGCATATCTAAAAAGCAATACTGCATTTCGAATATTACTCATGAAAATCTATTTTATATCTTTCGAGTGTTAGCAATTTTTGTTTGCTTTTCACTAAGTTTAATTATAGTCCAGGATCAATGTCTTATAGAAAATTAAATTTCCTTGCTCCTCGAATATCGACAGCGATCTACAGCTGCGAAACTTATTAGGACTTCCTTATTCTCTAACAAGGGAAAGCGTTTCATTTAATTTCATGGAAAAAAAAATTCACGATATCATGATGAATTATCGCTTCCTAAAAAGCTGACCCAGCCGTAGGAAGTAAGTCGGTCCAATTTCGCTTCACCTGGTTCCTCTAATGAATACCCCACGAAAGAAAGAAAAAGAGGGTGTTCGAAGGCCGTTGATCTTGGGATGACGAAAAAGCTCGTAAATCACGAGCTTGTGTAATAATTTAATAACGGACTCGTACAGGTACGGGAGAGCGACACCTTATTTAGCCGACGGTTAGGCTACGCGCGCGGCTGTCCTCTTACGTTCATAAATAATCATTCCCAGATTAAAGAGAACCGGCGCTCTTGGAATCCGTGTATTAGCCGCCCTAAGTATCCGGAAATTTGGCTTCGGCGTTTAAACTCGATGAAGAAACGCGTTATGTGGCGATGAAGCTTCGTATACGCTGTATCTCAAGATGTTAGAATCTGTTTTCAATAGAAATTAACATGGATGGAAATGAATTTACGAGCATTAGAATGTAAAATTCGCGTTAAGTAATAGCGATATCTACGTATGCGACTTTCTCTCGGGATCAATCATACCTTGTCGTTGGCAAACTTAACGAAATAACGTATGAGCAAAAATAACAATAGTCCTCGTTACTCCACGTTTCTCTTTTTCCCACAAACTTGTTATACATTTCTGCATGGTACTCATAACTTCTATCGCAGAAGAAATGAATTGCTCGAACGAGATCCCCTTAAACTGAAAAATACCACACCTGGATAGGGATGCAACGTGCCAGCCATCATTGATTCCCTCTAAAAACCAGCGAAACCATTATCGGCGGATCTCGTTTAAAAGGAGCAGCTTTCAACGAGCGACCACTAAATGCCCCCACTTCTTGCCCCTCATCACCTGGCGTAAACGTTCTTCCGAAGCAAAAGACACCAAAGCTCCGGGCCGCAATCACCAGAGAACCAATCGACGCGGCGTCTTACCAGTGTCGCAACAAAATGGACATCTTTTCGGCGCGGAGGTACCTACCCCCTTCGGCGAAAACACTGGCAGTCATTGGCAGCGGTTGTTTCATTGCAAGACAAGGCTGTAAACGAACAGGGGCCAACGGCTGAGATGAAGTAATGGGATGCAGAGGATGGAGAAAGAGAGAAATGAAAATGAAACGGGGGACCGGACAGAAGAAACGAAGAAGAGGATAGCGCGTGGCAGAAGAAACGATTAAGAAGATGGCGCAGGGCAGAAGGAACGAAGGAAAAGGATGGCGCATGACGAAAGAAACGTAAACGAAGGTGGCGTAAAATAGAAGAAACGACGAAGAAGAAACGAAAAGGGAGATTGTACGGAGCAGTAGAAACGAAGAAGGCTATGACACGTAACAGAAGAAACGAGGAGGAAGAGGCTGCGCAGAGCAAGAGTAAGGAAGAACTGGAGGTGGCAGAAGAGAAGGATGAAGAGAAGGGGGCCGCGGCAGCTGTTGGCCAAATTAAGTGATCATCTCGTCATCATCAGTAAAAGCCGCCACGAAGAAGGGGGAACGAGGTTCGCTCGGAGTTCCACGTTGATGCCACGTTGCCGCCGCATTGCCGCTGAAGCGATATAGCCCCGTAAAATTAGCATCGGCCGATCGTAAAGGATGCCTCGAAGAGAAGAAAGATAACACGTATGTGTGCACCAGCCACGGATTGGACGTTGCCAGCGGGAGCAAGAGAAAGGTAGCCTGAGAACACCGCGAATGGACACTTTGTGGAAGGGAGAAATGGCATCGAGAAGAAGGGATCCTCGGTGAAGAAGATGAGTCCTCGCAGATGCCCTCTGCTTCAAGAGGCTGCGTCCGCGAGGGCTCGGGCGGAAGATGTTCCTGGACGACGACGGATTTAATAAGCGCGACCGATAATCGGTGTATTTACGAGCGGGCCCAGGAGTCCCGAAATTAAATTATTGTCACAATAAAGATGGCGACCGGTCGGCCTGCCACTTTGCGGGGAACCAGACTCCGTTCCAGTGTGAAGAGATCCGGCCCCTAGTAGATTATACATGCAAGGAATATAAATTTGGATATGTAGTTGGACGAAAAGATTGTTTTTGGGTAGGCCAAGTTGTTAGTGGTGCCAGGAAAAATTGCGGGTTATTAAAAACAATTGCCTAGAGCTTCCACGATAAAAGTGTACAATGCATACTATTTTGTAGAAACTTCAAAGAACAAAAGCAACATGCGTTCAATCATTCTTATTAGAAAGAACATCCTTTGGTACAAATTTATAGACCGTCGTCAAAATTGAAGTTCAACTGTTGAGTAGTAGCCGATACTTTTTGAATTCCATATTCCAATTCAATCATTGTGCTATCGATCATTTCGAATGATTAGTTTTCGCGCCAGCCTGGAGCATGACTATTGAACCATGACCAGTTTCTGGATATTTATACACCTATCGTCAGCCCATTAATTATTGCGGCTGAGCACAGACCATCACCAAAGTTGTATTCTAACACAGCTTGCAATAAATATCCCCCATGATAGATGGGAATTCACTGAAGCGAACAGCAATTAGTTGACACTAAGTAATGTCCTGCGTTGCTTCGAAGCATGCTTTGAACAGCGAATACACTTTACTATCTCTGTATTTAACAAAAATTATTATTGATAAATGATTAAGAACTTCAGCATCTTTTATAAACGAACAAAATAGTTTTTCGTTTTAAAAAAAGACACTCTTTAATAGTTACAATTTATAATTTAAATAACAAAAAAATACATTTTTTCACCCACTGCAAAGTATACAAGGTGTTCAAAGCATAATAGACAGCAAAAGTTTATCCGCGGTCGATTTTCACGCGCATAAAATCCGTGAAACACGGAAACAACTATGAACGCAGGCCGGTTTTCGCGTTTCCACGCGGTTCAAAGCGGCAGAGTGCCATTTATCCGTTCGATCCGTAACGTTCGAAGTGCCGCGATTCCATTTGCAACGTATGCACAACCCGATCCGTCTATCGGGATAAACCGTACAATTTGCCTGTCGTTTAAAAGGCTTCTTTTCGCCCCGTGGACCATTCCCGCGTTCCCCCGTCTCCTCCCTTCTTTTTTTTTCTATACCCCGTTTATCCCGCCGTAAATCCCGCTATTACGATCCCACGTCGCTTTCCGCGAGATTCCGACCGAGGATTGTGTTCCATCCGAGGATGAAGAAATCAAGCGTTAGGAGGCCTCGCCTCCTCCACTGGATTACCGTCATAAATATCGTTTATATCTCGTAAAAGAACCGACGAAAGGCCAGCGACAAACCGAACCGAATCCGATTCCTATTATCCGCTGAAACGATTGATAGTCGTGTTTACCATAAGTCGCGGTACAAAGTGAAAGCAACGTTCAAGCGCTCTTGGATGCTCGCTCGCGGCTTATCGAGGGAAATTAAAGCGCCCTTCTTAGGTACTTTTCACCTGTACACGTGGAAAGGAGTGTTCTAGAATTTTTCATCTGATGAATTAGACTTTGGTTTGGTTAACTCTGGTTTTTGGTTAAAGGAGAGGTATTTATATTTCAATAGAAATTATCTTCAGCGATATTGATTTACTCGCAAAGTGTCTCCAATGGTAACGAAAACTCAGACGAATCGTCCGGCCGTTCATCTATTCCCAAGGAAAGAAAAAAAAATCAGCATATGCAAATAAACTTAGCGAAACCCCGAAAGTAAAATCCACGAATCTCCGAAGTTCCTCTGACAATCCTCTCGAATTATCTTATCCATCTCAGTCAACGAGATTTCTCAACGCGAGAGCCGTGGAATTTCAGGACTTAAGGGACGTTACCCAGCCCCCGTGGACCAAGTCGTAAATCCACGTAATTCGATTTGGTGTTCCTTCGATTCCAAGGAAACGCGTCCGGCGCTCGCGGATTTACTCCTTGCGGCAGGATCGGGAGAGCGTGATAAACTTGTCGACAGTGTAACTCTCTAGGAGGGTTGAGAGCGAGACCAGGGGTCAGGCTGGATCTGAACGCAAGGGTGAGGAAAAAATAAGGTTCTTCCCTTGGTGTAAAAGATTGCCCGACGGACGAGAGAATGGCGTGAAAACGTCTCCATTTGCGGGACAAAGAGTCGGACTTTTTTCGGAGTCCATCTTCCGTAGTTTATCCTCGGCGGTCCTTCGTCCCCCCTTGATTTTCAACCCCTCTCCTTGTGTATATAGAGTTCACGGTGTTGTTGAACCTGTAATGAATGCATCGATCAATATGCTGAATGTTTCAATGGATGCAATTTTACTAAATTCAATGTTTTGCTAAATTATTCATTCTTTTGATTGACACCAGGTAACTGGGATTAATAACAATCTTATTCAGCAAATAATCTACTTGTTTCCACTTTCGTTACTGTTCAAAGTTTAATCATAGACCAAGTAAAATATTTTAATTGACACGAATTAAAAGAAGAAAAGGGAAGGGTTGAAAAATGGCGAGGACGATCGATCTACGATAGATCAAGGTCGATTTAGGGGAGTAGCGAAAGCGCGTGTTCGGAGCTCATGTATGGGGAACAAGTTGGAGAGATTGGCGGTGGCTGCTGTTGCCATGGAAACAGGACCGTCTAAATCCGCGAAGCACCCTTCCGTCGTCACGGATGGCGGGGGGATGGCGGCACACGGGGGTGACAACGGGGACGCTAAGCCAGGAGATTTGCAGGGACCACGCCGGTTGGTCGGTTCATTGTTTCAACGCCGGCTTCTGTCGGGAAACGTATCACCGAGAGAGCCGATCCTCCCCCTCCAAGAAAAAAGTCGTGAAACTTGGGCAGAGACGAACGAGCGGCGGCCACGTTGAATATAAATCGCGCGTCGCCTTCGCTTCTGCTCCCGCGGAAACCACTTTCAGCCGAGAAAAATGCCGTTGAATTAAATCGGCCGCTATTAATTTAATGGCCACTTCATTAGAAGCCCGCGATAGGAGTATCGGTTTCTCGCCGGGCTCCATGTTCTTTTTCCATTCCCTTCTTCTTCCTCGTTTTACTTTCGGCCGGTCTCTTTTTTCTTCGCTCGTCTGAAACGTTCACTTTGTGGCGTGCTGCACATGCTCGTCCGCCGAGAAGTGGCGAGGGAATCGATTAGCAGGATCCTTCCTCGCTACGGGATTAGCCTTGCTGATAATTAATGCGCCGATTATTGATTGTGATTTATGCCTGCACGCCAGCTTTCAATGTTGCCTGATGCTGCCCGTCGCTGAATTAATTCTCTTCACGCCGTGTTTTATTACGGCCGTCCTAATCGTTTTCTAAACATTCGGTAACAATCCAATCATTTTTTTTATAGAACACACATAATACAAAAGATTTGGCGATTCGTCCTCGATGAATCAGGGGATGGAAATTGCACGGCTCTGAATACATTATAGAGAATACGAAACTGAACCAAGCAATCAATACAAAAAGGAAGGCACATAATCCCCGGTGGAAAAAGAACGCGAAGCAAGGAGCAGTTTATTCCGGAACACGGTTCTTAATGATTGCGAATCGTCGCGAGAGAGGGTGGCTTGGTAAACGATTTAGCGATAAGGGGTAGCGGCGGAATACTGTAGTGAAAACAAAACGAGGGAAGACGGTAAAAATGGCTCATAGATAGAAACCAAGCCCCGCGGCTTGGTCGAGAGCATTTCGTTGGAGATTGGACCAAATGAAATTACCCCTGGAAAACTGCTACCTATTTTACGTTGCTCTACCGCCAGGAATAAAAGCTTCGTACTGCAGCCTTTTAATGCTTGCGGCTCTCCTGATAAAGGCAAGCTTTGTATTATTTATGAGCGCTTTGATGTAATTGCGCCAGGATTACGATTGCCCTTGTCCTGCGAGCATTCAGTAATAGACGGATTGATTTAGGATTTTTTAGTCTTCGTTAATTAACAGTGCATTAAATGATAAATAAATGCACTTAACTGTTATTAAACAGCGTGCCGAATTAGTTCAAAGAAAATTGGTTTACTTAGACGGGAGGCCTAAAGGTTTGAATATTTCATAATTGCCAATAAAACTGTAGCAAAGAAAATTCCATTTGTCATCTCAAACATCATCCCATAAAAAGCAACTCGAATCTCCCCTGCATTTCGCATGCCTCCACAGTTTACACCCCTTGGCCAATCCTCAACCGAGGGCAAAGGGGTGTACTCTTATCTAATCGAGGGCTGAGGAACATTGGTGGGGATGTATTAGCGGGCAGTATTAATTTATGTTCAGCCCAAGGCAGCGGCGATACCGATGTTGGCTCGCAACAAACACGGGCCACCCTCCGTCGCGGAATTAACCCCCGAGATCGTCGCCGGTGCTTTCGAGGGATAATTTCATTTGGCAGCCACTGCTGGCTAACGCGGACCACGGTCAATTCTACCCGCGGGCTGCCTGCCGTCCGATTGTCCCTCGTCTCCACCCCCGCCACTTCCACCCCCTTCTATCTTGCGGCTAATTTTTTTGCCAAGGCACAAAATCTCCTGTGCTTCCTATTGGACTGTAGGATACATTTGGAAAACGGGTTTACACGGGATTCGTGAATAGCAGAGAGGATATTCTGTTTTTCGATAAAGCGCGAGGGGATGAGGGAATCGCGGGCTAGCTTAATTGGGGACGGAACGGTTGCGAGCGCTGTCTGGTCTTCGAGGGTTGTTTTTTCTTCGTAATTGAGAGAGGGAATTTTCTTTTGATAGTGCGTTTTAATTCAGTCAGAATATTTTTATTGATCTTTCAATATTACATTGCATATTTTTATATTATTCTTAATATCATTATTATTTTATATTATGCCGTATATTTTCACACTACTAGTTCTTTAAATTTTTTGTTTTTCTGTCGGAATACTCATAATAATTGCAGTCTCGCGTTTAATACCTTCGTTGTACAAACTAACGAAATATTCCGGCGGATTCTCAAGTAAAGCTTCGTTGCACCGTAGAAATCCGTAGTCGTAGACTTTTCACGCCAACGTACACTCTTATCATTTTAATTTCCGACGGCGCAGAAGTTGAAAGAGGAAAGCAGATATCTCAGCGCCCTGGGGAACCTCCGGTTCGCGCAGGGGGGCGAGCTGGAAGGGAGGGAACACGGGGTACATTCATCACGAGTTATTAAACAAGCCAACAAAAGGCTTGGGTGACTGGAGGCCGCATGGAAAAAAAGCTGGAAGATAGAATCGGCTAACCAGTACACGCTCCGCGATGATAGATGACCGCGAGGATTAAGGCATTCTCGCCGCTCGCTTCCTTCCTCCGGGATTTCTTACGACTGCGAGAGCGAAGAACAGGGATGATAAGAGCGCCACAGGGCACGGAGATAATGCGTCGAAAAATTAGTGGAAAATAATTTGGCACGTCGCGTTAGCGTGCTCTTGATTAACATGATAAACTTCATTTTGTAAAAAGAAAAAGAAATTAGTGTGGTCTATATAGTGGTGCAATATTAATTATCATATTTAGTTGATAAAATATTCCAAACAACTTGAGATTGAACAATTTATGTTGTTCTATGCTGAAAGAAATGTATTTGAATTATTTATTCGTCTTGGAGGCGGTATGAAGCGGTGTAAATTGCAAATAATGATATCTAGAAATTAATAGGGCGGATCGTGGTCGGATTGCCGGAAGCTAATAGTTTCCTTTTTTATTGAAGCTAAAATTACCCGGCTGTTACTAATAATTAAATCCGGTTGGCAGTACACAGTGGTAATTAAATTTACCAGTGCTGATTACTAGATCTACTAATTATTACGTCTGGATTTAATCAATTCTAAACAATCAATTAACTCTTCACCCAAATTCTTACTGCTCATCTCATTGACTCAAGCAATAAAAATCTTTAAGACAAAACATTGTCCTTTGAAATAGCTTTTCTTTCAATTATTATATGCAGACATATTAAATCTAGAATTTACGTTTTACCATTATAAATGGTCACATTTGCCAACTTCGTTATTAATTAACTATGACGATAGCGATTCATTCTCCGTCTACTAATATAATTTACTCGTATTATTATTTAGATTACGTTCATGAGTTTCATAATTTTTCTTGAAAGTCACTTCTTAAGTGCATAAATTAAAACAGATATTTCTCACATTCCGAGTGATAAAATACAACAATCTTCAAAGCAGAAACATTGCGATCCTTCGTACACTTCCCTAATCAGGGGCATTGTGTACGAATTCCATTGTCCGTGCCCCACGTGAAATCACTATTTAGCTCGCTGATGGTTAACACGATTCCAGGCGACACGTTGAAGAGGAGGGATTCGTGTCGGGCAAAGTTGGCCGGGAACGTGGCCCGCTGACAGACCATCATCTCGCCACCAACCATTCTCCCCACTGTCTGTTTTACACTGGGAAACCACCCCTCGAATCCCAACCCTTTCTACGCTGTACGTATATATCTCGCACTCCTCTGAAACACCAGAGTCGCTGTTCCACCCCTCTCGTACCTGTAACATCAATTAAAATTCCCGCGGTCGATGAGCCGCCGTTCCGTGCGATCGTCCGCCGTTTTTAATTGGATTAGAGCGAGACGGCTACACACGCAGCATCGTCAGAGGGGGTGGGTGGGTCGAGCGTGTCGAGGGTGAAAGGAGAAGGGGTGGTATATTCGGTCGTGCCAAGCGACGGGGAATGGTTCAGGTAAATGACAGAGACAATCTCGCGCTACCCGCTCCTCGATATTACGGAATATTCATACGGGGCGGGAGTATCGATTCATGTGGTTTGAAAGGAAAGCCTCGAGGAAATCAGGGGATGAAGAGTGAACATTTTTAATTAATCTTTGTTTTGCTGAAACAAGTTCAAATAATTTTCCACTAATGTCTCGTCGAATCTTCTCTTCCATCGCTGTTAATAATTCATCCCTGGCCAGCTGTAAGCATTTAAACGAAAAGTAGGGTAAGAATGGGGGCCTTGGTTACACGACTGCTAATAACAAGCCGCGTGTTCGCCTCGCGCAAAACGTTTGCAATAGAATGGCCAACGAGAAAGTGACTTTAAAACGACGACTTCAGCATCGGTCACGCAGGCCTCAATTTTGTCTAGCGGTCATAAATTACTCAATTGCCGTCCACTTTCTTCCGAAGAAACGTGGCCGACCTCGCAAGACGGTAAATCACATTTGTCGGGCATAAAACTATAGAAATAGGCTAAATCCATTAATTAAGAGCCGGGGCTTCAGATACTGCAAAATAATACGAATCTAGAACACGTAGCATAAAGAGTCTAATAATCTAATAATCAAGATTTTTGTGGGGCAAATTATTACTTCAACTGAGGTCTGATAGAAGACCTTATCAAAATTAATACCATCCATGTTTCTATGAAAATAATATTCATCTTTTTAGAAAATATTAATTACGCGAAAATAAACTTTAAACTTTTAATGCGACTGCGTTTCTTGAAACAACTCTTTTGGAAAAGGTGATCTATTTTGGCAGTTTTCTGTTCTTCGTTTTGCTTGATCTTGACTGACGGAATAAATCATTGGAAGAGCGTGCAAAGTGCTGGGGGGAGGCTCGCGCATCGTATCTGCATTCGTTCCATGCGGCGTTAATTATGTATTCAATAAATTTTAAACGCATCGAAATGAATGCAAATAGCAGATGAATATTAAACGGCGTTGGCTAATTGGTCGAGCAATTATGCGGTGTTAATTAAACATTAGGAGCGAGATCTCCGGGTATAAGCATGCGCTTGCCATCTGTCGACTACGACAATACTTCTCTGAAACGCGTCTCTCCGAGCAGAGCCATCTCGAGGGGGGTGTCTGTGAGCTCGAAGGGTAGTTTCCAGGTAAACGTTTAAATTCCTGCTCTATCGTTGGACAGTTATCGTTTTTGTGCGGGCAAATTATTGTATTAAGGTAATGTTAAACTAGAGTTTAATTATTTAGTAGGATCTAGTAGTTCGCTTCTTCTACACGATAACTGAGAATCTTGTAGTCCCGATTTTTACTCAACGAGAAACTACTGAATTTGCTACTGATACAACTGGAACTCATAATATCTAAATCTGGTTTGACTTAAAAAGGACACAAAGTCAGAATTCGTAAGATTTTCTTAATTGCATTCAAGGGTGGGTAAGGAGACAACATTTTTAAAAAAGAAACATTTTATTACATTTACCTACGATCTGTATAAGTTAATATACGCAAGTCGCGAAGTTTACATACACAACAACGTACGGTTCGGTTGAAGAGTGTTTGCGAGTTCTTTGAGATGTTAAAATATTCTCAACCCTTGCGAAACACCCCGCGGGAAATAGGAAGGGAGCTCAAGTCGCGATTTTCAATGTCGGTCAAGTTAAAAAACGCCTTCGTTCTTGATATGTCCTGGATTGGCGAACGCAATGAAAGACTCTGCCGTAGTTGAATGACGCTCAAGGGAAATGATTTACAAATTATGTATAACAATTGGGTATCGATACATATCTAATCGTTTGATAACATTAAGAAAGTGTTTGTACATCGATCCATTTATTTAACTGGACATATAATAATATTATTGTGCTTGAAGTCCATGATCCGTTTCTATGGTAAAAGTCTTCTCCACGATTCGTCAAACGGCTGATCGAATTTTCGCTGGTAACTCGTGGCATTCCCTCTTTCCCGAAAATGGTCAGACGAGTTTACGCCTGGTTGAGTATTCGTGAGTATATAACACGTCTTACAGTATACAGACTACATTAATATTCTTTTCTCGACTTATATCGGCTTCATCCGATCGGTTACGCAGCTTGAAAACGCTATTACGTGATTAGTCGAGGATAAGTTCAACGCCGAGCAGCAAGTTTCCGTATCTGTCGATCCACGCTCCATGTAAAACATGTATAATATATATATATATATCATATATTAATTTATCAAAACGTAGAAAAGGAAAATGTTGAGATTGAATAGAATTGATTATATCTACAATGAGTACAATCAAGTTTATTTCTTTGTGAGGAGAAACGAAGTAAGCTTTGCCTTTTTTGGATACGCGGTTTTCCCATTTATTCGCTATCGGCATTTAAATAAATTATCTCTTATAGTGGCAGGGTGATCAGGTTTCACATGCAAGAGGTATAAATTCTCTGGTAAAATCGGGCCTATATCTTAATTGTTTCAAGTTACCTGTGCCACTTAACTCTACATGTAGCATACGCACGCTACCATGTATCCTGGTATGTCTTATTTTATATATTAACATATCAATTCTCATAATAAATATGACATGTGGTTTGGCTAGTTACGAAACGTTAAAAAAATTCGTTCCGGATGCTTCTCTCGTATAGAAAGATGCAATTTTCTCGTTAATAACTTATATACAAGTCTATTTTTTTCATATAATAATTTTGCAATGTCCGTTTCCTATTCACAGTAAATTCCTCGACTTCCGATTCGCTCGGTTAACCTTCAATCGGTATATTATCCACAATGGATAATATTCTCTCTGGATAACACTTCCTTCGATATCTACTATATTAGCAATAGATACGCTTGTGACTCTAATTTATCTGTCAGTGATAAAGATACTTCAAACTGCTTAAAATGCATTCCTCCAACGATTGAGGTTGCAACGCCACTTAATTTTCTTAATCCATTCTAGATTACAGTGGCGTTTCTTCCTCTTGCAGTTACCTGGGCGTTGGAGGAGGAGGTGGAGGTCATACTGCGCTACCTGGGTAGAAGCCTGCCTTACTGGCCAAACCAGGGCCACGTTTCCTTTTTTCACATTCCATGGTACTAAAGGTGTTTTGCGCAATCTGTGATTTCCTCTTCGGATTCTGTAGGGTCATACTCCTCTGGCTGGAGTTCGAACTGGAACTTGTCCCCGGTTCAGACACCCTTAGGATCCCAGAGTGTATCGTGCCGAAATTCTGGTAGATATATTGCGACTGAATTGCGGAGACGGAAGTGTTCTGATTCTTCAAGGTAATTGGCACTGTTTGCCCAGCTAAACTGTTCAAACGTGTGTCGTAGCCGTAAGGGGTGTCTAATAACGATTCGCTTTTTTCTCCGTACCCACTGAGTCTGGAATCGAGAAGACCTTCCTTTTCGGTAAAGCCGCTCAGTCTCGAGTCAACCACGTTCTGCTCCGTAGTTCTCGGAGAGAATTCGGTATATCGTGGCTCCTGGCCAACAGTGTGTTCTTTGTTTTCACTGAACGCGATCATATTCTGTCGAGAATCGGATAGAATCCTGGAATCTATCAGACCTTCTTTATCCACGAATCCACTTAACCGTGAGTCAATGACACTGGCTTCTGACTTATCCCCGTAGGCATATCTGGAATCTGTATTCTTCCCGTCGGGATACGCCGGTAGAACGTGCGACAAGTCCGCCTTATCGACATAGCTGATTGCTTGGGGGTTCGAAGCGCAAATATCCGGGGCTGACTTGCACAGGAGGGATGCTCCTTCCTCGGCAACTCTATGGGATACTGGAAACATGACAAATTTGTTTTAAATAACCGGGCAATTGGAAAGATAGAAATAAGAAAATAGAGACGCGGCTAAAATTACTTTTGGAAGGCTGACCGAAACTTTGCGCCTGTGCCGGGCCAGGTGATTTCTGATGGGCTCTAACCAGGTACTCCGAACTCAGACCTCTTTGTTCCCGTAATTTCCGCTCTGCGCCAGGTACCATGACCCTTACCTAAAATAACAATTGTCAGCAATTCAAAGGGTTTCCCCTAGACGCGTAATCTATGCGTTTAATAGACCCTATCTTTACCATTTCCTCCACGGTTGAAAACCGAGCCATGTAGCCGGACATAGTTAAAACGGCAGCCACCTCGGCCAAAATCAGGGCCAGTCCGGACAGCTGTAGACACCAGCCGTAGTGATACTGCGGCAGACCATTGTCATCGGTTTGCATGCTCGAAGTAGAAGGCAAACTGTATTTTCCCGGCAGTTCCAACGACGCGTCGGATAAGGCGGACGCTAGGACTATCAGACCACCGCCTAACGAGAGTCCTGGAACACAAATGAAATTATTACTTGGCTTACTTCCTAATGTCTCCGATATTTATGGTCCTCCGACGGAGCCGATAGGGCAGCCGTGATTTATCGTACAAACTGGGCTACCACAGCAAAAATTGCCCCGAGATAAACTGGACCGTGGTGGACTTTCTTCGTTAATAAATCTTCGGACCATGCCAGCCATTGAATCGGTCGTTTAAAGGAATTTCAAACTACTTTGGGGCTGTTACTATTTCATCAGGTGTGTCTCAATTTTTGTTCTTTGCGCGGAAAGGAAGGGCCAAGGAAGAGCTTTATTACACGAGATAAAGGGGAGCCACAGAGGATTAAGACAGGTGAAAGGCTGCGGAACGAGTTTTGTTCGTAAGCCAACTTCTGAGGCTTCAATCTTCCTTTTATTATAGCACGATCGCCAGTATCTCTTTAAGCCGGGCCAGCGCGCGACGGCGCTATTGCATTCTCGTAGATACGCGAGCTTACAGTGGTAATGCCAGACGAATGGTACCATTAAAATTGATCGTTCCATAAAGCTTGTCGCGTTTTCTGCCTGCTTAACTGCACCCTTTCGCTGAGTTAACGACTACTTAGTGGTAATTGAGGCCCAACCGTACCTTCACCGTTCTTTTGTCAAGGAATTAAAAAACGGGGGTAGCGAAACGTGAGCTATCGATTCCTAAATAGAATGATAGCATGAACATCATTTTCAAACGTTCTCCCTCATTTTTACAAAGAGCTTTGCTTCATCGATGACGCTTTACTTCTTCTTCCCTTTCTATTTTCCTTCGCCACAGAAGACGGCGTGCAATCTCGTGTCAATCCGCGGTGGCCTAACTGCGTTCACCCTTTATGTACCGTGTCGCATAAAAATTTGCATACACGCGAAAAACGAGCGAGGCTCGGTACCCTTTGCTCCGTCGTCGATTCAATTCCGGTCGCACCAGCCGCCGACGACGGGACGTTGTCATGACGGGCTAAGCCGCCCCGTTATTGCATTCTTAACGACAGATAGTCAGCTCGCGTCACGGCGACCTGGATTATCGCTGAAAAGTCGAGTCGCTTTTTAACTCCATTTTTAAAAAGACCTCATCTCCTTGTCTCGCAATTCTTTTACGGAGATTTGGCTCATCGTCAGTTAAATCATCTCATAAATAATTTTACCGTTTCGTCATTCTCTGGTCGAGTACTTAGAAGAATTTTTGTCAGGCTTTTACTTTCGCAGAAATTACATGGAAAAGTAAGTTGAAAATGCAGGATAACATTCTTCCTCCGGGTAATAATAATATTCTACATATAATATAATTCAAGAGATTATAATGACATAGATATAGATAATTGGTAATTTCGCGTACAAACGAAACGCTTTTTGTCATTCTTGCATTTTTTTTTCTTCCCATTTCTATAAACTATCGATGCACGACGATAAGCAATAGATTGCAGGCTCGTTTGGCGTTGGAGAACAATTTCTGTATGTAATTGATTGCTACTTCCGCTTGTTAAATTATAGCCTGGCATAAAAAGCATGCATATTTCATCACAGTGTCTCCGGTGAACGTTGCAAATGTGCCTGGCGAATTTAAATTTCAATTAACGCTGCCATACGTTTTACAATCGGACGTACGTCGTTACGAAGGGGGTGGGCGAAGTTTATGCTTCGTTTCGATTCGCGGCACGTTTCCGCGATCTCCGTGCATGGACATGCCGAACACGTGCCTTTCCATAAAAATAAAATCGTGCTTGAAAATAAAAAGTTGCAGTTCGAACTGGTTAATCGCGCCAACTATCCATCGATTTAAATTCAGATCTATAATTAATTTCAAACATTCAGTTAAATAGTGTTTGTTTACTGCTTATTAACATCATTGATTAGTAACATCAAAAAGCAGTACAGTAAAAGGATATTCTAAAATTGTACACAAATAAATTATTACGTCAATTAGATTACACCGAATCAATTTTATCCTTGTTTAATTTCTTCTTTTAAAAAGAAAGTTTGGTAAACAATTTTGACATCCTTCAGTAGTTCTAAAATAGTAATATTCGTTTATAGAATAATATCTTCGTCTCAGTTTCACTGTTTCTTTCATTTTTGGAAAATTCGAAACAAGATTTGATCTTTGCAATAAAATTAGAGTAGACCGAGGCTTTCAGGGAAATTCGAACGCAACGAAGTCTTCCCTTCTGGGCCATTGTTTCACACACGCGTTTCAAAAAGCTGCCTCGACATCGGCGAATCGAATTTCTATACCCGAAGAGAGGCTTAATTAGCACACACGGCTTGTCAGCCCCGCGTTTCCTCATTCACCGATTTCATTCGCAAGTATTCCAGGCCAAATGCTGTTTATCAATTAGCCCTAGTTAGCTGGCGCGACCTGATTTCACGCGTCTTCAGAAAGCAAGCCCCGACGGACGTGAAATAATTACGCGGGGAAAGAACGTGAAACGGGTTGGAGCTTCGTTAAAGAGCGTGAAAAGATTCTTTGTTGAACTTCGGAGGGAACGCGCGTATGCAGTTTCAATGTTAAGCAATTGTTCTTGCATTTTCATAGTCTTACAAGTGTTAAAAATTGGACTGTTAATTGAAATAAGTACAATCCTTGCGGACGAAAAGCTTTTGGAGTTTTCGCAAGAAACATTTATTAAGGATTATGGATAATCTTTCATTCAGAGACGAATTTTTTGCTTGTCGTTTTTGAAGTAAGAGCACAAGTTTGCAACGTCTGTGAAAGAATTGACGCTGATATATTTTGCAAGCTCATCACGTTTCGAGCAGCAACTGCACAACTTTGACACTCAATAAACGTCACTGAAAGCGTAGGTTACGACGAATCGACAGCTATGTCTGTTCTCGTTTATTATCTATTACTTCTCCTGTCGCAGTGTTGCAAAAGTGTTGCAATATGATTTTGCATAACAATGCGTCTATTATTCCATACAGGAATAAGTTGGGTATCTCTTTTCCAATTCTGAATTCATCATGCAATGACGTACATACGTGCAGATATCGTTTAATATTGTAGATATAATAACATTTTACCTCGTGGCTTGTCGAAGTAATTTGATACCATACTACTGGCAATATTTATTCCATAATTTACTATTACTTTTACTTCAATCATTATCAGGATTATTGTATTATGTTATTGCATGACTCTTGGATTAAATATTCATTGCACCCATTTATCGTCTGGCAAAAATGGAAAATTGATCGTTTTGTAAATCAAAGTGAAAATCGTGCATTATACGTAAATTTTTTAATAAGGTAATGAAAATATTACCACTAGTATATTATTATATTGAAATTCGCTAACTTATTTATATACCGTGGTTAACATTGTGCGGTACAATAGCTGACCAGCAAAATATAAGTGAAATATTGAATTAACACGGTGGTCCAGTGAAACCAAACTATAGAGGGTCAGCCACAGTGGTATCAGACTGCACGAGTCAGCCATAAGAATTCCGAAACCCAGCAATGGGTTAGGTCTTGGTTAGATACGAGCACAGCATATAAGCCCTTATTCCCTATCTATGGGTTTGTAGATAGCAGATAGAGGATATTAACTGTTAAATATATTTACCAGGTGCTTTCCATGGAAACTTTTCTAAAGATAAGAAGGAAAATAAAGGATTGCTTTAGATATTTCCTGAAAAAGCGAGAATAATCTTCTACGAAATATAAAAATGTCTCTGCTATTATTCCTTTTCCGGAGAAATTAAGAATTAATATTTAAGAATTAATATATAATTAATTAAGAATTAATTAATTAAGAATTAATGTATAATGTGTAATAAATAAAATAAAAAATCACAAGTTGCAAATAATCGAAAGTCACGTTAGATCCACCCCCTCACATTCTAATCCCTGTCGAACAGTATCCCGAGGAGTATGTCGAAAACGACGAAGCTTGATCCATCCGGGTTTAAGACTCACTCGGCGAACAATTTTGCGGATTAGGGCAATCGCGTGTTTCTCGGACGCCGGTGAATATTTCGGCCAACCGTGCACCCTGTCGAGTATTCTAGCACCGTTTCGGTGCATAAATTTCGAGCGTGCCTGCGATGCTTCATGCTGGCAGGATTAAATAACTTGACCCGCTCGCAACATATCACACCCGTGCGCCATCTCGCCAGCCCCCCTTTTGTCCTTTCCCTTATTCTTTTAGCACACTTCATCTCGTCTGTTTTTATAATTAAAAACAGGTATGCATATTAATTTCCAATTGAGGAACATTACATTCCGTTTTACCACTTTCAACAAAACACATTAGATCCTGTTCTGTTTCTTCGTTCATGGACCGTCCTAAACACCCATTACGCATCGTTTACCTACACCAACGAGTCATAAGAACCCCAAAGCCCATCCACTTCGCACTTTCCTTTCACTGACCAACCCTCTCTCGATGCGAGAGGGTCTCCGAAGTCTCGCGTCGCATTCCTTCGAGATGCGGGGAGAGCCCAAAATGGGTTTCCCCAGTTGCGGCGGTGGCGGTGGCCAATGCTCCCCTTGGACGACGTCGACGTCGTGGAAATTGGATCGGTCACTCGATCTCGCGGTCGGTATTCTCGAAATTCGAGCGTGCTTGCTTGCCCACGCAACTCCGCCCCCGTTTCGCCCCCGTATTAATATTAAATTCCGGTTGCTCCTACCGCAGCCACGGCTAGATGGCCTTCTACAGTATGGCCGTCTCTGGATTCCTGGATGCGCCAGTTTCTCAGACAAGTATTACACGGGCGAATGCTTTGCACTCCCGCTGCGACGTATGATGGACTGTGGTTAATTCTCGAGAATTACCCGACGCGGCAATGAATCCTGCTTTCCTCTGGACAGTTGCCGATTCGCGGCGGACAAGCATGGTAGGATTTACTTTAACGAATCTTATAAAAAGGTTCGAGGGAAGTCATGAACATTTAGATGCGTCGTTCGGTCGAGTAATCGACGTCGCTCTTCCCTCCTCTTGAATCTTTTCATAATCCGAAGTGGGACTGGCAATGTCGTATATCCGAAGCGGCGTCAATCGTTGTAGACGAAAGAAATCGATCGGCGGGACGGCGAAGCTCGCGGTTAGAAGGCAACACGATTCATCCGACACCTCGAGCGTGTCCCAATTTATCGGAGGTTCGCAGGAATTAATTCGAGATATGATCGCGGTATCGACGGGTGGATTTGTATGACGGTCGGATGGCCAGTGCATCGCCACGCTCGCCGGCTGCAATTTGTATTCAGGCGATGGTAACGCTGACGGTAGTAATGGTAACGGAGCTCCGCGGCTGCTCAAAAGGTGTCCCAGATAACGTTCCACCCCCGCCAGACGGTCGTTTCACCGCGACGATTCTCGCAATCTCGGAACGCATCGAAGCTTTTTATTTCCCTTACAGCCTCGCGATCCAATAAGGGATCTCTCTGTTCACGTGGCTGGATATCATTGAAACCGCTTGTCCCAACAGAAAATCCTTAGTAGACGCGAAACGGGGTAAAAGTGTAGGAGAAAGTACGGAATCGTTTTCAGGATAACATTATATTATATTTTCGGGCAATTATCAGCGTGATAGGTTTTCATTTAATCGAACGAGAGATATAAGGTGTTGTCTGGTTATTCGAGAAGTTTCATTTGCCGAATTATGGGGAGGATCGTTTCGACGGATGTTGAAATTATAATATTTCTGTTCATTGCAGTGGATTTCATTTCCGCGGAAGTTTATTAAATGATTCTCGATGGAAGTGAACATTTGTACGGGGTCGAAATAATAGTATTGCGTTGCAGTAACAATGGGAGCACGGTTTTAAAGAATTGTGTTACCCTAAGAGGCATATGGTTTGGAAAAAGAAGGAAGCTCTTGGATAATACAATTTAATAAACGATCAGAGTACTTCCAAGCATTTTCCCAAATTTTCCTATCATAGTATCCTATTTTGCTTGTTTATCACGGATTAGCAGCTGACTAGAGGAAAAAGTGACGGAAGCGTAATAGAAGAAAGGTTCACCTAACGACGTCGTTATTATTACGTCAAATGTACTTCTTCCTTCTCCTCGACGGCACACTTGACGTTACACCTCATGACTCGCAAGAACAGTCGTTGAAGGGGAAGACCTAGATTCTTACAAAAAGGGTTGAGGGAATTCATGAACATTTAGACGCTTGATTTCGACGTCCCATCGACATCACTGCTCCCTCCTTTTTCAATCGTTTAGTAATCTAAAGTAGGAGTAAGAATATCAAATGATAGTGCTCATAAAAAGTACTTGCGAATATATTTTTCCTTACTATCAACTCATTGATGTCAGAGCTACGAAGACGTAAGCTTGAATAGAAACATTAGCACGGAACGTATAAAGTGCAGATTGATTTAAACATCATGCTTAAATCATTGAAACATTCAAGTGATTCACAAGTGATCGAGTCAAGCGACTCAAATGACTCAAACATTATTAAATATTCTTTCATAATCTTTAATTACATAGAATTAATTTTATGTAATAGCGTTTCCCCATGTATTGGAGGTGTGCATGAAACTGCACCACGCTTGCAAATTTCACCTCTTCATTGAAAATTTGCAAATGCAACATGCAGTTTAGTTAGTAATAACTATGCGTACAATATTCATCGTATGCGAAGTACTCGATTGTCATTGGGATTCATGAAATGATCCGTGTTCATTGGAATCCCATTGACGCAAGCATGTCGCAACAGAATTCTCCCTTGCCAATTCGGGATGATAGTTTCGCATCATTGAGTGGCAACCTTCGTTCCCGTGCCCTCATTAATTCGCGCAGCATTGTTCGACTGTGAAGCTGCGCTCGTTCCGCGACGCGTGTTAATCATGACGAATGCACGTTTCACTCGAGAACGCGAAACGCAGCGTTCGATCTGAATCTGTCATCGACCCTTAAACGATGTCGCTCGCTCCTTTCACCAATCGTACGTGTAATGAAATTCCTCCATCGATCCTTGCAAAAACGAGCATAATATAAATTCAATAATTTATAATTGAAATGCAACAGTCACTCCGTCATTCCTATAACGATATCTTTTGTATAAATCAACGAGGAAGCCGAAAGCGACACATTGACACGATTCGCATTAATTTCGCCGTTTGAAATTGGAAAACCGAATCGGCTGATTAAAGTTTAAAGTGGAATTCGAACGGAAATCTCCGCGGAATCGTTGGCTGGATCACAACCGAGGCGGGTGGGGAAATAGTCGAGACGTCTGGAATCGCTGGTGGGTTTCCGGTTACCAGTAGTAGCCAGAGAAGCGGAACTGGGAGAATTGTTTCTGATCCAGTTAAGAGTGCATGCCTGATTTATGAAAATTACACCGGGGCCGATTGTAGCGAAGTTTTCGAATTAATATGTAACCGCGCTAATGAAGTGCAAATTTAATGTGCCTGCGGGACAAACATCTACACGCTCGCTAATTAATGCTAATAATTAATGCCGAGGAATTATCGCGCGAATTCGCTCCGCGCGAAACGAAATTCACACCCTCCGGCGAAGTTTGGAAATTGTGGAAACTGTGATGGAACCGCGTGCTCCTCTCGCTGTTGCTTCGTCAGGATTTATCGCGAATATTTATTTGATTTTAGTGAAAGTTTTAGAAACAATAGACTAATGTCATTCAACAAATGTTGTTCTAACTTATAATATTTAGCCAGAGTTTCTACTGTTTGCCCAAGTAGGTTCGATGTGATCATTTACTTAACAGAAAAACGCCGGAATGTCTCTTTTTGTTTAGATCAAATTATTGATTATCTTACTCAGGAAGAGCAGTCTCTTTTTTTTTATACACAAAATCGTCGAGTACGCTTAACCATCGATATCCATCGATCGATTAAAACGCGCTGGACTCCATTCTCCTCGACTTTCGGATCCATCAACGGAGTGCATTTCGAAATAAATCACGCTCGAGTATGTAGCAAATGTTTGCAAAAGCCGGATGAAAAAAACACAGCTTCCAAAAGCGAGTGGCTGGCTTAAACAGAAAGCAAGATAACTAGAAACAAAAACGGAGTAGAACCTTCCCAGCAAACTGGACCATTATTAATCGAACCAAAAATGCGGAAACTTTTTCGAACTACACGCGTATAATGAATCATCCTATCCACTTCTGCCGTTTCATACGCGATGCGACCGACGCACCGATCGAAGGCAACCGATGTGCCGGCTTTTTCGGGGACGACACAATGAAGCTTGTCAAACGGGTGAGCTGCAAGCTTTTATTTCGACCGCGTCAATATTTGAGGAAGGTTTCGATATTTCATTACACGCCCGTCCACGCTCTATTTTCTCCCCTCTGTTATTCCGTAAATCAAATATCCGCCGATGGTGTACACGCGAGAAATCTGTCCACGCGATTCGCTGTCCTTTTATAACGCGCGTTTCCGCGTACAAATTACCGCTCTCTTTATTTCATTCTCACCGATGACATTGTGCAAATTCTGGGGAACTATGCTCACCGAAATGGTGTATGTCGAGTGTTTCCCAGTGTGGATATTGGTAGATTGCGTTGAAGGGGGTGTTTGTTAACTTTTATGAGTCCTGTCCCAGCTAAAACTTTTATTTGTCCATTCTCATCAGAATTTACAACATCTAAACTATTTTACATATCTCGCATATTACATTTACATATCTTAGTATCTTTAGTACATATCTTTTAAATAGAACACATTGAGAAGTTCAAGAAGTCTTTCCGGCCATTATTTATAGAACTACTTATTGTGGATAGATCCGGTGGGGATGAGGGATGGGAGTGGTAAAATAATTTGTAGCGGAAACGTGCGGCTGCAAATTAACCAAACATCTACGGCGGTTTAATGAACGTCGGGATTTAATGAACGCAATTGGTCGTTTGGGCCCCGTCGGATGTGCTCCTCCAGCAATTTCGCTCGCGTCTCCATGACACGATTACTTCCATAATCACGAGCGCAGCCGGTATTGCGTCCGCGCGCAGAATTTTAATTGAAACCCCTCTCTCGATCGTTTTGTATAATTTCCAAAAATTCTGCCTCCATAGATCGTTGCGTATGATCGCCTCGTCGACACTCATTATGGCCCGCCCATCCCCAGAGATATTTCGGTTATTTCAATTTTCCACGTCCCCCAATTTAATAACTATTGCCGCTGTCATCTTTCGGGATACCTGCGATTCCAGCTGACGATGAAATGAAATTTTTCGTTGACGAGGCATTGTTTTCGAATTTTTTTTCAGCATTCGTGCGATGGCCGGAATTTTTCAAGCTTATTTTATTCATTATATTTTATTGTTATTTTACAGAGTAGTCAGTGTAGATGGAGGAACTTTTGCTGAAAGAATTTGCGATATTTCATCGACGGACTTTTGTATAATTTCTTTTGCAAAACTGTTTAGCAGATTTCTGAAAACACTCTTGTCAGTAATTACTTTTAATTACTTTATCAGTAGTAGGTAGGGCTGCTAAGCATTGTCTTGCGAATTTATTAAAATTAATAGCCGAATGGATTAGTAAGAAATCCAAGTTTAAAAATCCCGTTTACATAATTTATACTTGGATCACGAATAAATCAAAGAAAGTATGAAATAGCCTTCATTGTAGCCGTGATACCAGTCCAAAATTCGCTGAACGCGCGTCTAAGTTTCCAAAGGGGGCAATCCCCGAAGCCCATTCCCGTCGAATAAAACTCGAAACGAGAGTCAAAGAGTTTTCCGAATGATTACACGACCGTTAGAAACTTTGCTTACTGGCGAAAGTAACGATATAAGGGGTTCGAAGGAAGGAACGGTTTCTTAGGAAACAGCGCGGAAAGAGTCCAGTCAAGTCCATCGTTGAGTCTCGAGGAAACTCGGGACAAAGGGGTGAAACAGAAAAAGAATGGGCTGAAAAAAGATGCTGAAAAAGGTACTATTATAATTTACATTAAATAACAATTAGTGAGAATAATTCCAGAGGATTTTGGCTAAAAATTAAAACGTTTGACATGTACTGAAATATTTCGAAGCAGATTTTACTCGATTGCCATATTTTCACAAAACGTTATACATCGTTAAGCGAGGCGATGCTTCAATTTTATTTGCACGAAGGCGAAGTTAATTGACTAACACGAAACTCAATTTTCAAATAATTCAACTGTTTTAAATATCCCAAATAATGTCATACCGGAGAGTTTACCTTTGGAAAAATTTATTTAAAACCGTATCAATATATTTTACGTGCACTTCAAGAATTTTTAATTGAAAGGGTAGAACGAAATTGCAGGGGAAGTATTTTTTTATTGCTTGCTGGTATTCATTACCAGAGATAACGAGGAATGTTATTTAATACAGAAGGCAGGTTACGGGCATAAGTAATCAGAAGTTGACGCAACAAAATTCTGGATTTCCTCTTGGCAGTAATTTAACCTCATAATTCTCAATCTTCTTATTTCACTTTGCGGAAAGTTTCTGTGAAAGTTTCTCGATTTGTCCAGGGACGGTGCGACGTCGTATAAATTACCGAAGGCGGACGAATAGATTATTTAGTGTACTTTGTGGGATTCGAGCAATAGCAAAAAGCGCGTGATCAGACAGTACTATTTTATATCTATGAACAATTGTTTTCGATCTTCTAATTAGTCATTTTTAAATGAAACTTGTTTCATTCTTGGCAACCATACCTTTTACTAATTCAATTGCAAATGAAATGAAATTATCATAAAACCATAATATCACGTGGCAATTTTAAGTAGAATCGTTTCATTTTCTGAATCAACTTACGATTGAATTGAAGATGAACGAGTACAAAGTTTCGCTTCGCAGCGAGAAAAATGAATATTAATTCGATAGGCGGGGCCATAGGTCGATATTTTGTGATTTAAAGTTGAACAACACGCGGGTTCGATGGAGGATAAAGGGTGCTAGGGAAACAATATATTCGGGCAACTACGGAATATACTGTGAGATACAGATATCTTGCAGCTAGCTCGTCTGATATTCAATACCACCCTCGACACACCGAGTATTACTCGTAAATTTTTACATCTCTTGTCAGACATTTATGGAGCTCGCGTGGCGCACTGAATCTTTTTCGCTTGGGGTTCAAGACACACCCCGGAGACTTTGCAATTCGGTACTGTACTCTTCTAAGGCGTAGAGAACAATAAATTATATTATTTATAGTACAATGCCGAGCAGCAAAATGATATTTGTGCTTCGGCACTCGAAAAGCGAGGTGATTAATAACTAATCAAGATTCATTTAAAATGTACAATTAATTTAAACACGCAAAACTTTAAAGTTCTAATCTCATTTAACTGGTAGTATAGTATTTAATTGTCTACATCGAGAACAACGATGAAATCGCATGCGGCTTGAAAAAGGAGGAGCTTGGAAAGTGAAATGATGATTATTCGAGGCAGAATGAAACGCGACGGCTAGGAACAAAAGGATTTACAACGTAACTGGAGGGGACAAGTTGTTCAAGTTGACAGAAACGGTGACGTCGTCGGTCTCGTTATTAGTTACTGCCGCTCGGGCAGCTCTTTTCGAAAGCGCGTCTCGGCACGTAGGAGTTGTGATTAACTCAGGAACTTTCGGTCTAATAACCTGCGACACAGGACTCACGATTTACGACCGCGGTTGCGGTTTCGCGGTGACGCTTCCTAGAAAACTAATTCCTTTCGGCATAAATTCCATTGCGTTTCATTTGCAAGTTTCCTGGGCAGAATCTTGGGCGGGAAATTTCGATAACTTCTCGACGTAATCACGTCGATCCGTTCGTCGCGAAAAATCATCCTCGTTAACTTGATTTGACTCCGTCCGTTGCTCTTTGATGTTACACACGTCTGCGATTGACGTCTGCTTCTTGAAATAGAGATAGGATTTCTGCTGCTCTTAAGGAGTTTTATTTAGTAACGTTGTTAGTTAGACAGAAATATTACAGAAGTAAACAGAATATAATAATTGGTATAATAATAATGATATCAATAGGAAGCAATGAAATGGGATAAAATAAAAGAGACTATACTCATCGGAAATGTTCAATTTATTGTAGTTTGATAATCATTTTAGAAACATTCATAGTAATAGAAAAGAATGAAAGTATCCACGAAACAAGTTAATTTTTGTCTAGCGTTTTATTCTTGGTTCTGGCTCCGAACATTGTGTGTACAAGTTCGACCAAGCGGAACGCTGTCTAGCTCGGTTCCTTTTCCGGCGTATCATCTTCCGCGGGGAAAAAAGACGTCACTGGACGATCACATCTGCCGGACGTGGAAAATGGAACGCGTTCTGCTTCGCGAAGGCGACATCCCCTGGGATCTTTTTCACCAGCGCGTGAAAGTCTTGTCGGACGGTGCATGGGCAAGGGTTTCTTGGGGCAGATGTGATCGAGCGGCGTGTCGATAAATCTAAAACGACGTTTTGTGCGAGAAGAGAAAGCTACCTTGAATTACCACTGGCAGGAACAAGTTGTAGCTTTAATTAAATTCCAGCACTGGAAACTATTTAAATAACAATTAAGTAATGATACGATGAAATAACTAAATAATAAGGTAACGAAATAATGGAATAACGAAATAATAAGGTAATGAAATAATGATTCATCCAAATTCTCGCACGCTGAATTAGATAGAAGCGTTCCAGAAGAAAATTGCTAATAATTTCCTGTGGAACGCTGATGTAGGGCGAACGCAATTACACAAAATTGCAGAGAGTGTGCGGTGCACTAAATAAATTCGGAAACAAAGCTTTTCCGGAATTAAGGAAGTTTTAGTAATCCAGTTCGAACGATAGGGAAGACTAGTGCGGAGAGATTTGTATGCTAAACAGCGTTTCTAGGACCGGCATCGATTACGCCCAGGCAGAGAGAGAATTTTCCCTTTTCCAGGGGTTTTCCTGTGGGCACAGCTTTATGAAAACGAGCGCAGACAGCTGAAAAAGCGTCGCTCGGTTTCTTTTGGCAGTTTGTCAAGAGCTGCCTTTTGGGGTGGTACCTCTAAAAAGTCATCGTTTAATATGTACGTCTTTATGAATCATTCGCGAGTAATGGTTGGGTGGAAGAATGAGTTGGAATACGTTTATTCCGTAATGAAAAAGTGGAACGGATGGGCTGGGGAAATGTCACTTGAATGGGGAAATGAATTATCCGCGTAACTTGTATTATTACTTTCTATTTTCAATGTTAAAATGGACAAAGTCAACCAGTTCACATATTTTTCATACTTTGAATAAATTAGCCTTCCTACAAGTATTTCCTAATAACTCCCAATACTATATGCAACAAAAGACAAAGAGGCCAACTTGGCTGACTAATAAAATATTGTTAAGCAACCGACTGGACTTTAATATTCCTATTTCATCGTTCATTGAACCGGTGATTTATTGTCGAGCGATTAGAATATTTGATTAGTGAATTAAAAGGACGAGAGAAAAAGGGTAATGGGACTTTTCGTAATCTCTGTACTTTAATCCTTAGTTAATTAAAGGGAATAAAATATGAGCCCGAGGGAAGTTGCATTATGAGAGCGATATTAATTTCTACAGCCTCGCCTGATTTTCCATTTAGGTACCTTTGATGTAATATGGAAATTAATTATCGCCTGGATTTTGACATTTGTAATCAGTCTTGGTACATCAAGGATAGAAGCAGTGTAGACTACTTTTTAAGTGAACATTTCCCTTTGAAATGATTCTTCGAATAATATTAATATTTTATTAATTAACAAAATACAAAGTGAAAACACTATTATTCGATGTTATAAAATTACAGAAAGTGACCAACACAATATACCTGGTCACTGTAATTGTGCCACTAATTAATTAAACGTAGACACCATTTACGAAACTTACAAAATTAAAGAAATATTTACCCAAAGAAACTTCCACCTTCATCCAGCCATTAAAAGCCGACTTAATTATGCTGATTAAAGAGCTCCACCCATTTTACTACCGACCAAATATAATCTACACCCCCTGAAGAGGGGATGGAGAGAGATTTTCTCATCGACCCCACAAAAAAAGAAAGAAATAATACAAACAAATTTCCATGGCGTTGAAAAACATACGCAAGCTCACCGATTAATGGAAGCTTTTAATGGGGTGGCTGTTCAGGTAGCGTAGCCACCCCTCGTGGCGAGGGCGGATGGTTTGCGTGGTCGACCATCAGTTCAAGTTTGGAAAGTTCATCGTTGTAGAGCGGCGACAAAACCGCGGGTGGCTTTTATTAAAATGTTGAATCCAGACGTTCGCTTTCCCTCTCCGTTCTCGTTTGCCACGTTCCCTAACTCGCGTTCCGCCTCTTTTCGCAGCGGGGAGAAATCAATTTGGCTCCTCTAGACGAGATATTACCACCTCACCCTTTCACCCTCTCGCACCCCTCTGCGACTCACGGATGCTCGTTTTCCTATATCCATCCTTTTACTTTTGTACAATTATATTATAGTATCCTGCCCTTATTCCAGCATTCTGATGTCGTCAAAATAAAGACAAATTATCCTTTACAAATAAAAGTTTTACTGCGTTCAAAGGACAACACATTGGTGGCAACAAATTTTCGTAAAGGTTACTTTTCCACAGAAAAGAAATGTTCACTCTCTCCACGTTTCTTTGAAATTTCGACTTTTCCATCGGATTTCTGGTCATTCTTCATTCTGAATTAATAATGTTCACCCCGAGCTTCGCCCATTCGATTCTCCTGCATTGTCGAGGAACACGGTGCACATCGATGTGTTCATTGCACTATCCAAGAAGGAAACACGGATGGGGGCAGCTGGAGCCGCAAAAAGAGCGGAAATAGATGCCGGCAAATGGAAAGATATCGTGCTCGACGGCGGCTGCCGTGTGCTCGAGAATCGAACTCGAAGTGGTAATCCAGCGCGATCCTCGGGCGGCCACGCTTTTGCTAAGGGATCATGCTCTTTCCTTCAACCCCCTTCCGCGCCCCTTTCCCGCGAGATGTATTCGTAAATTGACTTCCATTCTTCCGGGTTTTACAGTTCACGCCGTATTGCGAACCGCTATGCCGCGAAGGAGAGCGCGAACAACCAAACAAGACATCCTCTTTTCATGCACTAGGGGTGAAGAGTCGTGGGAAATAGAAAGGCAGTGGAAGATCGCAGTTTCCATTTCACGATTTTATTTTTCTGTCGAGACGGTTGTAATTGAAATGTAGTTCATTTTAGAGCATAATTCTGAGGGAACGGACTTGCATTTTTCTTGGGAAAATTCTCCTTGCACCTGGGGGGGTAGTTAAATTGTTTTTGCGTTAAAGATTCCTATAGAAGGAAGTATTATTTCTAATTTTCATCTCATTGTTTAATTTTATTATGATTTCTGGCTTGGTTTTTATTTTTCTTTATAATAGCAGGCAATGCGGTTAATGTAACATTCTATTTACACAAGGAAAATAGAAATTTCTCTTCTGCGTCACTTGAAAATAAGCCAATAATTCAAGCTCCACGTGAAAAATGGCAAACGATACAACTAAAACAATGATTTTCACCGAATCACGACGAGTTCAAATTACTTTGCCATCCGCCTCCGTCAGCTGCGAACTCCCCGTGCGACCCTTAACAGGGGTCGTTCGAGTAAAGGCGTAATTTCCGGCGCGGAACGCGGAACAACAAACAGAAGCAACAAGCCGGAACCGTACGCCATGATTTACAACACTTGTCGCGGAATAATAATTCAAATTCGTCCTGTAGAAAGCATCCCCCTCACTAGAAGCGTGTACCCTCGACACGCGAAAGACTCGCGAGCGTCGTTGCATAGTTGAACATTCTTTCCAGAACGAAAGGAGCACAAAGGAAGGGAGAAATCTGAATGTGGATAAGGGATGGTTCGAGCGCGATGAAATTCTCCGACGAATTTCCCTGCGTACGGATTTCTTTTTCTTTGTCCCGCGTTAGATTCTTCTTGCTTCCGGTTCTTCCTTCGGGCGTTGCAGTCCAGTGACTTTGGGTGGAGGCTTTTTTGAAAAGCTGCCAAACGTACGCGAAACGGAGCGCGTCTTGTGACAGAGATGTGGGTGTTGAAAGGGATTGAGAGATGTTTTTAATTGTTCGAAAGAAAAGGGTTGGTTGGCGTAGCAGAGGGAAAGGATGAAGTTTCTTTTTATTTTTGGAAGTAAGATTATTTTTTGACGAGGAATCGAAGGGTTGCAGCTGGTTTCTAATAGTTACATATTATAATATATCTAATAATGTAGGGTGGCTTCTAATAATGTAATATTATTTCAATAATTCGGGACAAGAAATTGAATGTTCCAGGCCTTAGTCTACCTCGTCAACTACAATAAATACATTATAAACTACAATAAATATAACTAACAGTTTCAAAGAAGCTATCCTTATCGTCCATTTAAACTCTCCCAAAACAACAGGGTAAAAACTTCCCCGAGAGATCCCCATTGAGAAACACAGGCAGTCTTAATCCCCCAGGACAGGATTCCACCCAAACTGGGACACATTTTAAGGTTTCTCTTAAAAATTCCACAATCTTGGTCTCCGCGAGGACCACAGAGGACTAAGAAAACGCGTGGATGGCCGAGGGAGAGACGTGAAATGAAAGGGGGTGTCGCCTATCGTGGCCGCCGCGCCACGGGGGTAGAAGGTTTGAAATCGCTAAAAGGAATGCGCAGTCGAGCGAAAGAGGCCTCGAGGGGGCGGTAAAGGGGAGATAAAATAATGCGGGAAGAGGTTTAAAAAGCTCCGATCGTAACGACTGAAAGAACTCCAAGGGTTTCTTGTTTTTCTTTTTTCTTTGGTCGTTTGCTTCGACTCGGCCATCGATCGTCGAAAAAAGGGGGGATATGCGACGTTTCGCGGAACGGCGGAGTGAAAGGGGTGACTATTTTGTTTCTTTCCACGATTTACATGCGACGCTCGAAAATCGTCGCTGATTTCGCCCGATGCATTATGCATGACGAAAGTTTTGTCTTCCCGTTAGCTGGCTGGCTTCTGCGCCGGATATTCTGTTGCTGAGACTTTGTTCAGGATGGAATGCCTGGTACCGCGTGAAACGTTGTCCGGGACACGTGTTTTCAGTTCATTTGGATGGGTAGTTTTATTGAAAGCATTGGAATAAAATTCTTCTTCAGATATCTTTATATTGCAACAGGAGCAGACTAATTTATGGTACGTAAATGTTATTCGAAATGCATTGACCACTAATATTCTATTGGTAGACCTATTTTTCATTCCTGCTAATTCCAATTAATCTTGCAATTAGTTGTACCATAAATATCCATGCCTTAGTCCTCTTAAACATCATTTTGCCGAAATTTAACTTACAAAAGTTTTCGCAACACGGCAAATACCGTTTCCCGCAAACAAAACTGTTCACAACTGAGAAACTCTGCCCGCAAACAATTTCCACGGCTAATCGTCTCATGTATCGTGATTGTCAATTGTTTATCGGTCACAAGAAAGGAGGAGCACTCTCGCGGCTATTGAGTCACTAGTATCGACCGCTCGAACTCTTAAGTAGGGTTTGAAGGCGTTCTCAAGAGGCTGGTCTTTGGTTTATTAAGGCCGCCTTGGATCTCCAAGAGGTCGGAGCTCGCTTATTACCTTGGCCACCGCTTCTCCAGGATGCGTGAAACCGCGACACCGTTCTCGTGCCTTAATTGAAACATTGCCTGAACCGAGGACAAAGATCCCTTTTCGTATTTCAAGACGGGAATTGATTACTCGTTGATTCCACATGTGTTGTTTGCTCACAGTAATAATTAGATTGCGACTAAATGCTATTAATGGAATGCTTCCGTGAAATCATATGTAATTTTCATTTTCCATTAAACTACATCGCCTACAAGTTCGCAATTATTGCTGAACCACGAAATTTCGAATGCTGTGGCTTTCAATAAATTATTCTGCAACATTCTGTGTTAACTGCAAAACTAGCATCGAACATACATTTATTGATTACCTTCTACAGCATTGCACGAGTCATTGATAAACATTTATCACACAATCACCAAAATTAATAAAACACTCAGAAACAAATAGCTTAATTACACGTTCACTGAAACACGTTGCATTTGCTTGAAAAACAATTTTAAATAATCAATAAATCCATTAATACGAATTTCTGAAATACTCATCATTTCACAAAATAAGAAAATCTTACAATATTAAAGAAACCAGTTTTAATCGTAAGTATAATCAATTTGAATGTCTTCATCGTCGAACGAATGGTCCACCAAGTCCGCGTAAAACTAAATTAACAAAAATTCTTATCAGCGCGTTGGCCACCCTCTGCAATTTTATCACGCCTCCCCCTCTTGCCACGGTGGCCACAATCGAATCTTTTCCAATGGCCCCGATTAATCTCGTCGCCACGAGAGCGAGCGAACCGTGGAATTGCAGTCTGGAATTGTTTTTTTCAACTGCACCCACGGTGTCATTAAATCGTGTCCAGCTTTTCCCGGGGTCGCGAGAGGGAAGCAACGAAAAAGCAGCGTGAATTTCTGGCGGAACGAGGGGAGAACTCGTCAGAGGGTTTAGCGCTCGGAACGTTGAACGTAAAGAAAGGCCGTCTCGTTAAGGTGACTGTTTCAACCCTTGAAAATTCTGCCAACGGAACAGCCGGACGTGGAGGAGGGTCTGCACGTCGACGAGAGGAGAAAGACCACGCGAGATTCGACGAGCTGGTTCTCGCGGGAAAACGTGAGTAATATTAAGCTTTAATTTATTTATTAACATTAAAGCTTTATTTGATATGTCTTTAGACATTCGACACTGTATCCTCTCGAAATTCAGG
Source organism: Holcopasites calliopsidis (assembly GCA_023838395.1). Lineage (NCBI taxonomy): Eukaryota > Metazoa > Arthropoda > Insecta > Hymenoptera > Apidae > Holcopasites > Holcopasites calliopsidis. Next base: position 3,930,356 of record JALHAQ010000012.1, on the reverse strand, counting down.
AAAAGTAGTTTGAGGACCCTAATGCTGTGTGATTTTTAATTTCTGAAACAGTGTATTATCATAAATTAATTGTTATTCAATTCCTATCAATCATTTGGTGCTCACTTACTCATCTTCCTAAACGAGCAATTAAATACTCTGTTTTAGACATTCAAGATCACGCACAGGTTTATATATAATAAACTAATTAATGAAATACTGTATATTGGTAAGCAACTTTACAAACGTCGAGAATTACATCTCCTTTAGTTAATCTCGCGAGAGTCATTAGAAATTCGTTTGCGCTTCTCGTTTTCAGCAGCTCATAATTTTCAACGCGATTTCCCGCTGTTTTCGCTGCGTGCCCGTTTCTTGGTACATTAACCCCGCCCGCCAGAGATGCGCGTTAATTTTTACGAACTCCCCGAATAATGATATTCGCGCGAGAATTTTGCGCGGCCCGTGCAATTAGCGAGCCGCCGAGTTTTCGCTAATTTCGCTGCACCTCGGCAATTCGAAGAAAGAAGCGCGTCGTTCCGATGCTTGGAAAACGCTGAATTATCGCTATTTGCTGAATTCCTCTCATCTTTAGCTTATTCGAAAGAAACCTACGCACAAATTGCGTTAATAGAAATCTCTGATTTACCGCCACTTATCGGGAATCATATTTTCATCGACCAAATAGAAGACAGACGCGAACATTGCGAAGGGAGTCGACGTTTGTCGATTTCCGCCAACATTCTCGCGAGATTTATTGTTTAACAACGATCACGAGTGTGGTATCTGCTTTCACTGAGAATTCACGGCTTTCCCATTCGGCCTGCGTCCAAACCTATAATTTCTCGCGTCCACTGACCAAGCATTTTCAGTCGAACATCGGCATCCATGGTCGACGAACCGTTCTCGGACGCTGCCGGATCACTTAACCGACTGTTCCGTTTCGCTCGCCGGCAATCTGCTTCCGATTATCGTCGGAGTTCCTCCTATCTATCATTGCATTCGATTTCCCGTTCGCACCCTTTTCCTCTCGAAACTTCGTTTCATTCGCTTCGGTTGATCGAGCTTCGTCGAACGAGTTATGCTTAATTGGTCGAAATAATCAGTGATAAGTTGCTTTAATCGTCAGGCGGAAGGGATCAATGCTCCGAGTTGATGCGGGTAAAGTTTGGAGAAGTTTTAAAGCTGTTCATTTGTATAATTGTGTTAATGTTGGATTTGATGAACGATTAAATCATTCAATGATAATCAACTGAATTAATAAGACAAATTTTATCACGTATGGTGTTGTCATTAATATTATTAATTCACCGTGCAATTTTCTGTATTTAGGACAGTTTAAATAACAGAGGATAGAATAAGTATTGGACTAATTAAATGAGAGACACAGAGTTACAGAAATCAATATTTTTATAAATGTACGAGTAATTACAATTAATTAAACGCAGCATATTTACAATTCAATAAATCATTGCAAATGTATATGGGTTTGCAAAATAAATAGGATCCAACAAGTGTCAGTACAACATTCCCCGGCCCAAAAAATCTATTTAACAATTCAGAGACACCGTAAAAGCCTCTTTACGCATTTCACACAGAAGTGTTGAATTTTCTATCTGCCAGACGCTCGCACTCGTTTCCGCAATTGTTTCAAGCGCGTTCATACCGACGCAACGTGGTCGCAGAAGTTGGTGGCCGGCCAGAAATACGTCTCAGCTACCCCCGACAGAAACGAAACAATTACAACTATGCCCCAACAATTTATAATTCCCCCGCGCCGGTCCTCTTTCGCCACGGAGGCGCAGTTAAACGTTATTACTTGACTCGTTGCAGATAATTTCCCTCGTTTGTTCGCTGGGGCGTTTAGCGTTTTGCCAGCGGGCTGCTTGACGAATTTGCGCCACCCAGCAGAACGCGGCCAGGGGATGAATATAATTCGCCTTTAAATCCTGGCAAACGAGATCCAGCTGAAGGAGTCGCGTACAGGAGATTCGCTTGTTGCTGGTTTGATTACTTGGATGGGGAGGGTGGAGGTGGTAGAATTTGGAGATCGTTATGCCTGGTTGATAGGAGAACTGTCCAAAAAAGAAACAAACAAACAATTTAAAGAGATTGTAAAATATTTAATAATTTGAAATTTGATGATTTTTATTAATTGCGCCATGCGATTTTGTGCGGACAGTCTAATTTTTGTTACATGTTGCAAACTTCGTAAGTAGTTTGTGCTAAGGCAATAATATTGCAAGTTTCTTTTTAAGAAGTAATCTCGACTGAGTGGATTATCATTCAATTCGATTATTCAGTCTGTGTAACACTATCAATTTGAGAATAAATTTGCATTTTAAATCCGCTACATCTCAATCTTTCTTTTTATTCACAGGTGCTGTCCATCGTTCATCGATCACTCTCGTCAGATCTGTCCCCCCCGTCATCGAATCCTCTATTTAAGAACTGAACGTTCACAATTTGGGGAAACAGCCTGCAGCAGAAGCGCGACGGTCAAGATCGGCATGAACTCGTCGCTGGTCGATACGTTGCAGCAATTGCATCGAGGCACGTTACAAAGTGGCTGCTAATTAAATCCTCACGATTGTTCTTCGTGATTCGTTCAGCCACTGGGGCTGATTATGACCATGCGACCGCAAGTTTCCCCTTCACCGTTACGTTCCCTTCTGCCTATATATCTGCGCAAAAGGAGAATAGTTGTCCGAAGAGATTAACGTTTGCTACTTGGAAAATCGAACAGAGCGAAATAGGGCGATAAACTCGTCGTTTCGAAGATGTATTATAAATGAACTTATAAGAATAGTCAATAAGTAATAGCTTTTAGTTTCTAAAACACTTTTGTAGCATATTTAAATCTATGCTATTATCATTACTGTAATTTCCATTGTTAATTAATCACAAGATGTATTGTCAATTCATTTATAAGAATAATTTGTAAGTAATAGTCTTTAGTTTCTAAAACATTTTTATACCATATTTTAGTCTATGCAATAGGTACTATTGTAATTTTCATTATTATTTAATTGTAAGATGTATTGTACATTAATTTATAAGAATAATTTGTAAGTAATAGCTTTCAGTTTCTAAAACATTTTTGTAATATACTTAAGTCTGTGCTATAATTATTATTGTAATTCTTATTATTTAATTAAGATGTAGTGTAAATTAATTTATAAGAATAATCTATAAGTAATAACTTTTAAGTTTAAATATTATAATTTTTGTATTTTGTACAATATTACAATTTTTCAATAAATCTTCATAAAAGGAATGCAACTGGTTTCTTTTTTTAAGAATCTGTCCACTCCTGAAAAGCCTACCCCGCTTCTTCCTTACTGCTCACAAATAATCTAAGTTAGAGATAAGTGCTGGAAAATGATGCCAAATTGTGGAATCCCCGACAGTATGGAAATTCCCGGAATTTCTTGGAAAATGACGTCAAACTCCAAGAATTAACGAAATGGAATATTCAGCGATTACGAGCACGAAGAATTCTGTAAAATTATGTTTCCTGCTACAAATTGGCGATTTCGAGCAAAGGGGATTCCGTAAAAGCATGCTCTGAGAAATTCTTGGAAATGACGTCACGTTCCAGGAATCGGTGAAATGAAAGACCTCCTCGCATATCATGTTCTCCTAATACAAAATCGTGAATTTCGAGCAAAGGGGATTCCGTACAAGTAGGTTCTGAGAAATTCTTGGAAATGACGTCACGTTCCAGGAATTGGTGAAATCGAAGACCTCCTTGCATATCATGTTCTCCTAATACAAATTGGCGATTTTCAGCAAAGGGACTGGCCGAAATTCACGATTTTGTATCAGGAGAATATGATATGCGAGGAGGTCTTTCATTTCACCAATTCCTGGAACGTGACGTCATTTCCAAGAATTTCTCGGAACCTGCTTGTACGGAATCCCCTTTGCTCGAAATTCACGATTTTGTATTAGGAGAACATGATATGCGAGGAGGTCTTTCATTTCACCGATTCCTGGAACGTGACGTCATTTCCAAGAATTTCTCAGAACCTGCTTTTACGGAATCCCCTTTGCTCGAAATTCACGATTTTGTATCAGGAGAACATGATATGCGAGGAGGTCTTTCATTTCACCAATTCCAGGAATGTGACGTCATTTTCCAAGAATTTCTCAGAACATGCTTTTAGGGAATCCCCTTTGCTCGAAATCGCCAATTTGTATTATGAGAACACGATATGCGAGGAAATCTTTCGTTTCACCAATTCGAGGAATGTGACGTCATTTCCAAGAATTTCCCAGAACATGATTTTGCGGAATCGCTTGTTAGTAGCAACGTGGCAAAACGTGATTTTTTGAAAGTATAACCCGAATTCTTGACCCAACAAAGTTGCGAGGCGAAAATGTTGGGTACGCAGTACTTTAGGATAGGACAGGCATTAAAAAGATTAAAACAGTCGAATTTCCTTTTCTGAAGATTTATTGAACGATTTTAATAATGTACAAATTACAGAAATGATCAAATTTGAACTTAAATGCTATTCTTATAAATTAATTAATGATATATCTTATAACTAAGACGTATAAATGTGTATTTTAAGAAAAGTTCCACAAAGGAATAATATAAACAATAAAGTAGAACTAAATAAATAGCAAGGTTTCCAAATTTCTAAGTTGGATAGTGATTTAAGTAGCGAGTATCAGACTAGATGAGTATTTTATCGAATCGCAGGCCAACTCCTCACACTTATCACGGATTAGTAACGTGTGTAGATATGTGGGAGGGGAGAACAAGAAAAAGAGGGATGATAAGAATAATGGGATACGGACCAAGGAAATGGGAAGGATAGAAAAGTTAGTAAGAGTAGAGGGATTATTAAAGTTAGCCCAGGTTGGAAAGTTTGAGAGGAGTGTAGGAGTGGAAAGGAGTGCAGGAATTGATACGAGAAGAAAAATGAAGTAGATAGGACGGGGTGTATGTGTGGGGATTGGAAAGTACAAATAAATAAAGCTATAGAAGAGGAGAGAAGGAAAGTTAAGAAAAATTGTGGAGATACAAATAAATATAAAATGTTTCAATGTAAGGAAAGATTGGGAAGATAAAAATAAGTGTCTCTTACTGCTAGACTAACATTAACGATTCGTTTGTCGCAAATAAAGTTCGAAGAAATGAAAAAGCAGGGCTTACTGTCCAAGTAAAAATTAAGTAATAAACCGTGGACGATCTAAGAACTAAGTGACACTCGAAAAGATATGAATCACAATCCCAGGTGGTGAAACAGGAGCATCGATCAAGGGGAGAATCCGGGAGGATTCCAAAGAAATTCCTGATCCAGATTCCAAGAGTTGCGGAAGAGGATCGTAGAAAGGCGAGATCGAGGTCCAGTAGTAAAGCTCGATATAAATCAGACCGATCCCTCGCTCTCGAGCTTCAGCCGCGTTCTCCACTTCTCTACCACCAGCTATCTCTCGTGTCCATCTTTTTCTTCCCTCGGCGGTGTGGCCGAGCTGTTCCTCGACACGTAATTACGAGCCGTCGACCAGGAACTTCCGGCTTCCGTCGCTTTTAACCTGGCTGCGATTACCCGACGATCCACAGAGAAGGGAACGCACGAAATGAAAACGAAATCTTCGACTATGGACCAATGTATCCGCGTTACTTGCCCGAGGCATTGTTTCGAACAATCTAAACTTGGAGGAGTTCCTCTGTAAGGAAACCGAAAAACATATTTATCATTCATAAATCCATAATTCTGAATTTAAGTGTTTGAGAATTTATTACTTTACCCTTTCGAATCTTTTAGTGTCATCATTTTCATCATTTTTAGAATAGAACTTACCCATTTTGCTTCGGCGAACATAAAGCCTTGCTTAAAGCCGACGTGCTGCAATTTTGTATTTCCCAAATATTAGAAACAAAATGATACGAGCACTTGATTTACAGCTTACGAATTGGAAGTCGAACTCCTATTCGAAACGAGTCGAGAATCAATGAACTGTTCGCTAATTACAGCCAGATAGACCATCGTGGAATTATTTGATCGGAAGTCGAAGGCAGAAGGACGTCGCGCGCTTTATCCTTCCGGCCGAGCGGCGATTCCATTCGAACGACTTTTAATCGAGCCACTCCATCCGCGGATCATCCGTCGCACGTTCGGAAGTGTCAGGCTTTCTCGGGAGATCCTTTTGTTCCATTTTTATTGCTCCCACTTTCATCCAGTCGATTTTGTTTCAATTGGAAAATTGCTTGACAGATATTAATTGACAATTTTTATTGCTACAGCATATGTAGTGTCTGTAATTATATTTCTGACCGATTACAAATTGATTACAGATGAAGAAAATTAAAGTTCTCATTGTATAATGCGTTTGTTGCATTAACTTTAATTTATGCTTTCGTGTGATGTGTAAATTGATATGTAAATAAGCAATGAGGGAAATTAAATTTCAGTTTGATTAAATCAAGGGAGTAATAAAGATAAAGTAAATGGAAATCGATAAAACAGTGACATGAGAAAAGTAATACAAAACAGAAGAAAAAGGAATAGAAAATGGAAAAGGAAATAATAGTTATATTAAGAAATACAAAACTATATGAACTTTCTGCAATTGCGTGATCACTTGTCCATTAAAATTTCAAACAAAATTTTTAATAAATCTACCTTCATTCCAGCAATCTCGTTTATCCCTTTACAAATTCCAAATCGCATTCTCCCAATGAATACAAAATCCAAAAGATCCTCAGGAACAAAAGTCTATTCCCAGTGGAAGTACACCATTGATTGTTACCATAATCCGACCTAAAATTCGTTTCAACATAAAAAAAAAACTGGACTTCTAGACTTGATTTTCCAGAGCTGCTCCGGTACACGAGAATCCTCAACTTCGTTACATTCACCACGAAACGAAGCTCCTACCAGTTCCATACTGTTCCATATCCTCTGCCATAGAATGATACAGCTCGTGTTTCCGGACTTCTCATTCGATGCACGTAGACAGAACTCAGCAGCAGTTTTGGCGTGTAGGAAAAACGTTGCACTGCGATGTGCGGACTGTCTAGTCCGTCTGGCTTTCGTTCCGTACAAATTCAATCGCGTTAAATGTTCACTATTTTCTTCTATTAATGGAATTATAAGCTGCAAGCCTTTGTGCAATTTTATTATGAAGTTATATTTACATTTCATTATTCGCGATTATTTCTGTCGATTCGATTAGTTCTTTACTTAAATAGCGTATCTTTCTGGAAGTAGTCAGTTTTAATTCCTGAAACCTAATCTCAAGGAAAGGTGAAACATATTCTTGTCTGATATTCTATAAGATTTTCAGCAAAGCAGCCGAGTAATGTCGTTCCAATGACAGAGAAGAAGCAGAATCCTCTCTCGCCCAACGGTGTATTTTATTTAATCTTCCCCGCAAGAAGCCTCGAATATTAAGCGGGCCACCACGACGAGTACAAACTTTCCCCAAAGGGGCAACGACGCGAAACATTCGTATACACGTGATTCGGAGATGATCTACGATCTGTTCACACGTGAACCCAGCGCCAGGTGAGTTCGAGGAACCAAGTTTCGCCTATGTTGCCTCTTCATCGGGGGGATGAAAGTGCGGTGGATACATCGCGGGTGGTTCTGGGATCGTAGAATAAAGAGCGCCAGGGAGGAAAGAGAGAGCTGGTGACTCGATACGTGAGCTGCGTGCAAAATGCTCGTCAGCTTTCGAAAATCGTCCCCATTTTTCCACCCCTTTATCGCATCCCCCTTAGCCGGCGTCGTTGAAAGCGTCCACCGTGTTAATCACCGCGTTCCCTGCCAGACCTGTCTCCCATGGACGATTTTTTGCCGGATCATCGCTGATTAGAAGCGACCGCCGCTACCGCCGACCACTTTTTACGAGACTTTATGGCGCCCGGACCGGCTGACATTTCTCTTTATAAAGCCCGGATCGTGTTAAGTGTGAAATGTACTTCTCGGGTCCAGCAGATTGCGCGGAGCTTTTGATGATTATACGTATACTTAGAATTAAATTATACTTTTTCTTTTACGATTAAATGCGTCTGGTTTTTTAAATATTTTTCCCATAAGTAACGCAGCCCTTTTAGTTGATAATCAGTTCACTAAAACTGATTGAATTAGTTTAATTGGTACAGTGTCCCTTCGATATTATATCATTTATTAGACACAAATTTTGTTCTACTCTGCACTTTGCTACAGTACGAGATTAAGAAAACAGTAATCGTGCACATTAGAATCATCGATATTGCCATTTCGAAATGTTTAAAGGCACTGTAAAACATTAAACTTCATCGGTATCTAAATCAATAAATATCTAATCAATTTAACTACGAGTATATAATCTACGAAGTACGTTTTTATGAAATTGGAATTCGACAGCGATGCTTACCACTGAGGAGGAATAATCCACAGGCAACCAGAGTTCTATGATCCGAGTAGCAATGACCGATTAAAGCTGAGACTGTGGCGGCAAGAAGCAGAATCACAGCGGCTACTTGGAACGGTGCTGATATTCTGAAACGAATTCGTACCATACTTCGATTAGTTACGAACAACATAAAAGCCGCTCGGAATGACATGATATTAAAATTAAATAATAACTTTGACAGCAGCGATTAGATCTGAACGTCGAAAGCATTCACCATCGAGTTATTGGTATCAGTAATAATTTATTACGAAGCAAAGGTTCGGTATCTGCGATATTTTCATCCACATTTTATATTTCCCGAACTCAATTTCCTTTGCCAACGAACGAAATATTTTACTGAAACAACGCCGATATTTATTACTCTCGAACAGTAGACGTTCAGTTTCCCAGTCAATTTTATGAGGCGCTGGGAGCTCATAAAATCGCTGTATGCTTCCTGCGAAGTCGATATTAATTTCACAGGGGGAATCGTCCGATGGAATTTTTGCTCGAGAGCCTAGTTATTTAATTGAACTTAATTGATCACGACTTCGCGTAAAATAATACAATGTAAAGCTTGATATAAAATTTGGCGATTAGTAAATCAGTTACTTTCATTTCATAGAAATATTATATTGATGTCATAAATATTCGTTACTTGATAATACAAGACTCACTGCTGGCCTTTATAAATATTGAAAAGTGAATTTATTTAAATCTAAATGTGCGTGCACTATTAACATTCGATGTAATCCAACGATGAATGAATGAATAAAGTATCACAAGATTATAATCCAACATTCCCACGTCGGATAAAATGGCGAAAGCGTAATGATTCCTATCGTTCATGAACGAAATCAGCGGTTTCGAGTAAAGCCTCCTCCGGCAACACGAGAAGCTCTCCGAAAGTCAATATTTAACTAATGCGACTGATCGGTGTTGGAAAAATACGCCGTACGATTGTATAAATGCGATCCGATTAAGCGAGGAACGTCGACGTTAAAAAACTGCGATCGCATTTGCATTATTGAACGATCAATCGGACCGTGCACCAGACATTTTTATTCACTGCCAATTCCATTGTCTGTTTATAGAGTGGGAACGAACGGCTGGGATAAAGCGAAGCAGAAAATGGCGATACACCCCCTTTTTGTTTTCTCAACTTCGATCTCTTAATTGGCCCTCTCCTGCATACTCGATTTCGATCTTTATATTCCGCGCACATTGCAGGCAGCTGAGTGTTACTTCCGCCCGATTTCATAACAAGATGCGTTCGATAATCGGGCTGCTCCATCCCGGGATTCAATTATTATCACCCGCTGATATCGTTTTTATCTATTTTTAGGAAAATTCTTTTGTACAATTGCTCAGAAATATCGCGGTGGAATATTGTAAGTAAATATTGCTCCTCTTGTGTACTCGAAATGATTAAAATTGAATAAAAAGCATTCAAATTAATTAAAATACTATTATAAACAGATATATTGATGGATTAGTAATGATTCGAACGCATAAGAAGCTCAGAAAATCCTCTTTTTATATATTATTCTCGATAAAAATAAAAATCCAAGATTTTTGTGCTATTTCACCTGTCTCACTCGACCGAAAATTTCCCCGAACAAACTCCTCATCGCGGAGTCGCGGATGGCTAACCCCGTTTCCAAAAAAAAAAAAAACAGTTTTCCGCGTCTGAACTTTCCTCTCGCTGTTCTCCCGTTAAAACGCTCCACCAAAGATCGCCAGCGGCTAACTTTCGTAATAGCAAACGGCGGAAGAAGCTCGCCAACAGAATTTCACACCTCGTAACTTTTCGCCTGACTCTTCTCCCAGTGAAGAAAAAAAAAATAAAACACACAACTTCGGAGAGAAGGGTAACAGAGGTGGAAAATTTCGTTTGGAAAAAAAAGGCGAGGAAAATATTGAACGCGATTTTACGTGTAACGTACGTAAATTTGTCGCCGGGAAAAATCTACTGACAGGTCTCCGGCGGACAGAGAATTTTCCACGCTAAACATTCGATCGTTGCGTGAAGGGTGTTTTGGGCAAAATGGTGCAGAACGACACACAGGAGGGGAATTTCGATACCGTGGATGTAATACACGTATTCGTAGCTGTCGGGGCAAATGGAGCGTGCTGGGTAACGGCGCGTCTACCTCTAAGGGCCGCTACTTGCTTCGACTGCCACCCAATCAACCACCCCTCAGACGCTCGAGTTTTGAGCCCGCGATCGTTTCACACGGACCACGCCGATCATGATTCCGTGATTCCTGGAGACTTTTAACGGTGTGCCCTGAGATACTTTCATAGTTGCTCGAGCGAATAGAAGTTCGGAAATTTTTCATATTTCCGGTGTTTGAAGGCAGTGACTATTTTGTTATTTAGTTCAGCTACTTTAGAGACATTGCAGATGGACATAAATTTATTGATGTAGCCGGGCTTTCAAACTTTCTAAATTCCCTCAAAGTAGCTCATTTGTGTATACTAGTAGAATAACCCGGAATTAGTCGGAGCGGCACTAATCGTTGACTCATTCTACTGAAAGGATTGTTGAATGTCTCCTTCAACTTACGTGTAGTATTACTCTTTGTAATGTAATTTCTTCCTCATCTACGCTTTACTTATTTGCCTTATGAATTGCTAAAAATGTTCTACTGACCATTCCAAAAAATATTTAAATAATCCTTTATTTATTCGAACTTCCATACGTTCGGTGTTACCTTTGTATAATGTAACTTCTTCCTCGTCTACATTTCACTAATCAATGTGTACCAATAGCCTAAACATCTTTTCTTTGTGCATCCCAAAAAATATTCAGCAATCTTTCACCTACTGGTCTTATCAAAATAGGGTTATGCAATTCACTGAAACGTCCACCTTGTCAAGTATAAAAAAGAAAAACGTCGAGTGTTCCCCGTCGCGTAAAGTCAATGGAACGTGGATCATCGTTCAGGCCGTTAAACTCAAAATCGGTCTTTCAATCCGTGGAGCGTGTCGTTGGAAATGTCTGGCGTGAAACTAAAATGTAAACGGGGGACAGGTAATGGAGCGTTCTTTTAAGCTCTCGTACACGTGCATACATATTTCCATCCGCATGAAAATCACCCCCCTGAACACACACACACACACGTGCTCGTACGGTGAAGCAATCGTGTGTTTCGCGCCCTATAAGCGCAACGCTGGTGACTATATGTATATCGCATATTCGGTTGTCAGACGAAACGGAGTTTCGTCGACGGCCAGTTGCAAAACCATGTCTGACAGAATTTGTTGGTAAATTGCGAAAAAAGACTTGGGAATAGCGATGCGGTTGCAAACGAGCCGGTTGAAGTTCCAGCTAATTAGTGGGGGGTTGTAGATGAAAGTACGAAAGCCCAATGCATAAAAATTTGCGGAATCATAGGAGGAATCGAAACGTGGAATTAGTATTATTATCTAGAATTACGTATATGATTTGGATTTCTTGTTTCGCTGTTAGACAGAAAATTAATAGTATCAAAGTATCCTGCGTACAAATTAAAATACTCTTCTTCATAAGAATATTGTACCAATACAAAGTACAGAGCATGGCGGACGCTTCCTCGAAGGGACAACTTTCCAATATTCCACGTCGTAATTAAATTCCCGTTCCCAATTGTGTTTGCGATTCGAGAAATCGCGTCTGGCAAAACGCGAGCGGGAATAATGTCCACGTCAACGTACGGAGCCTTTTATCGTTGGTCTCTCTACCGCGGCCGTCGAGCGAGAAAAACAATGCGAAATTCATTAAAACTTCGCAATGACATTCTATAAAATTACCTCCGGTCGCGAATTATCATTCGACGTCATCCGCATCGTGCATCATCGGCCAATTTGTTGGCCAACTAATTACCGTCCAGTTTCAGTGTCGAGATGTATTTTAATCGTGACAGGTGTTCATTAAATGCGAAGAGGAAGAGAGGTATGCCGACAGGTAATGGTATTATAAAAGTACTATAAACAAGAGCTGCGATATTCGATCCACGTACAGTGTTACATTCGAGTGGACTTATCAACGATACGAGATTAATTGCAGATCAGAGAATATCGTAGTTTTTCCTCCAAAGGATACTGAAGATTTTGAGCTGAAAAGGTTTGTGTTGTGCCACGAAACTGACTTCCTTTTACCAATTGAACTTAAAGAACCTATTATGATTAATACCGAATTGTATTCTGCAGTCTTTGCACAGTATTTTGGCGTTTTGGTCGATTTTCTGTTGCACGTTGAGGTGCAGATACTTAATGTTTAATAAATTACCTTATTCGAGGAAAAACCGGGGCATAAGCATTTTAGATATCATTTCACATAACTCTCGTTGCTAATTTTGAGATCATAGAAACAGATGTTTTGTCATTGTATCATATTTTCGTTGCTTTTTAATAAGTACTGGTTTCTGGCGGTGTCCAAATTTATTTCTTGCTGGCAGTCAAAGTACATTAGGTACCCGCAAGAAATAATAAAATGTCATCGCGTTTTTCTTTATTATTATCAGGGCGGTTATTTCAACGTCCGCTTTGGTTTCTTAGAGGCCAAACGTTTTCCAAGTAAAAATGATCCAAGGGAAGCAACGGTGCGGTCAGTGTCCAGGGACACCGGACCCGGTCCCGTTAATAACGCCCCGTTGTCACAGTAAATAACAATAAAACTCTATTAATGCGGTGGTACGACTGGTTACCCTGTCTGGCAGTCGGCCAGAAACATACCGCCACGGCTATTCACCCCATAGCGGGGGCGGCCTAGGATCCAGCTGCTGTTGTTGCAGCCAGCTCTTGCATACCTCACTGGTCGTATGTAATGCAGCACGGTTATGCAGTATTACACACTGGAATGGTCCTTCTCTCCTGGGAATTGCCACGGAGCAAGATGCACTAGCTGCTCGTGAAATTGTACGAATCGATCCCACGGTATTTGGATTAAAGGCACACCTTTCTTCTCTTTTTTCGGAGATTCTTTGATAGGCGAGTTTCATAGGGGTGGTTTTGCAGATGAACATTTTCGCATGGCTATCAATGGCCCAATAATTAATGCTTTATGTAAAGAAAAGAACAAAGTTCTATTCATCGAACGATCTTCACAAATTACAATTGAACGAATCAAGTCTCTCTTCCTTAATTTATTAATTAATTATCGATAGTTCTCCACCACTGCAGAGCAGACCAGCGCACGAAGGTCGACGAAGGGATGGCGAGGGAAGAAGGAAGGAAGGACTCGCGGCAGAGTAATCCGTCCTGAGGACAGGACCAAGCTCGAGCAAGCGTTTGTTTCTCTCGATTGCTATCGAATCGAGGTGGAAACGGAATTTGTCGTCAGTTGCCGCCCACCGAAGAAGAAACTTCTCCCTTCTGGTCCCTCCCGTTCAAACTGCAGCGAAAATGTCTCGGCGCGAAAGCAGGGAAAATGGGAGGGGATCGTCTGACATGTCGCGGAAGACGCTGCTTCTCTTTTCGCCCCTAAGAAATCGCGTAAAACATCCCCCTGTAACGGTGGCCGCGATAAATGCGAGGCGAAGCAGAAGAAACGGACGAAATCGCGCCAAGAGAAAGTCGAATGCGGATTTATTTTATGGAAGAAGCATCGTGGCGATGATTTGTCTTGGATCGCTCCTTAAATGCGAGCACTTGGTATCGAATCAATTTTATTTCGTGACTAATTGTTTGATACGATGTCACCAACCTGAGGATTCACAAATATTTGTCAGATGCATTGAACTGCTAGAAGATATCATATTATATTCCTTTGTTGGCATTGCTTTTAAGATAATCGTTGAACTACTGTCGAAGCGACAACGAATTAATTACTTTTTCCCTATCGTTAAATCTAATCAAATTTCTGTCATTATCACTTGTGTACTTTGCGAACATTTGCAAACGGAGAAAGAAAACTAAATACGTATACAGTGGACTATAATGGATAATTGCTTCTGAAACAGAATCCACAATTCAAATATTTTAGGATTTACGGCGAAGGAAAATACAAGGAAAAATGTACGTCTTCCTTGCTTAATAAGATCGTAAATTGTATAAAGTTCTATCCCCTGTTACGTAGTATCAGCTCGTTAAAAGTTTCCTTCTACTACCTAGAACGCAAAAAGAGGGTAAAAGCATCCTTTGCATTGTCTTGAAATTGCTTTTTTTTTCATCCGATAGAAAACGATGTCAAAGTGCGTTTGTCCAGGGAAACGAAAAGTCTTTCTCTCATTGTAAAAGGATAAACGTTGGAGAACGGGGACAGTCACCAAAAGCAGTGCTCTGAAATATTGTTGGTAAGAAAATGGGAGCATGCTTAAGCGTAACGCGTTCTTAGAAAAAAGCAGCGGCTTTTAAGCAGCTTGAAATTGAAGCTCTTGTGTTATTTCCTGCCCTTTTTCAGCTGCGCAAGTGCGCGAATAGGGTTTAATAAAAATTTCCAGAAGATAGGAAAGTACAGAGACGATTAAAACAGACGAAACAACTGCTGATTCTAGACTTAAAGCATAGCCTCCGCTCATTTTTTCGGTGCAACATTTGTCAGACATTACTCTGCGTTCAAAGTAGAATTTGAGCTGAGCTCTCCATTTAATATCCAACATATCTCAGCTGGTAAAGAGTAATGACCGGTCACTACGCATCGCGTAGCCGTTAGAAGATTCGCCTTCAAAAACTGCTGGAGTGCGAGAAGGAGTATCGGCGCGAAGATCAATGGCCCAATCCAGTCCGAGCTACGAAGGTGTTTGCATTTTAAAACCGTGCAATCATGTTGCTGCAACCGAGCTACACACCGAGGCAGAGGGAAAGCTAGCGGAAAGAAGCTGCAGGAACAAGACGGAGGGTAATTGATACAGCTTTGGCCATGAGATTAAATCGAGCGTAACGCGTGGCCGGGGCCGTTGAGTTTCCTTGGCGAATAAAAGGTCCTCCAGATTAATTTCCCGTTACTCCCTGGCGCCGGAATTTCTTTCTCGACAGAAGGCAAGCCAAGATGAAAGAAACGGCAGGAAACAGTTCCTGGCTGTCGTTTGACGAAGATACGACAGAAATTGCGATCCCCTTGGACAGAGAGGGCCTCTGTTGGAAACATTCGCTTGAACGGTGTACGAGATATTTATGACAACTTTTATTCGAGAATGACGCTTCATGACACTTAATAACACTTAATTGTACCTTAATAGTACTCGAGGACGCTAAATGATACTGCTATCGGTGAAGAGCGCGCAAATTTGTAATGTTCGAGTAAGGACATTATATTAGACACACCTAATTCGCCAAAGGACAAGTCTCGCGACACGCTAGAAAACGATTTGCAGCGGAACGCTCGTGGAACGTCGACGCGAGGGGGTAGTTTTCCGAGCTCTCTGTCAGGCTTCGAAATATACCCTCATCATCGCGCACCACTTCGACCGCGGCTTTATTTCACGGTGCGCTGCACCCGCGCGGCTTTTTCTCGGCGAGCGCATTAATGGCCGGGGGTGGTGCACGTTACACCGGGCCACGTAAAGTACTCGTCCGAGCGCCGTTTGGAAGTGTTTATCGCCGGATTAGCAATTCTATTGCCGGCATCCCGTTCGCGTACGTATGTACGCGCGGGGAAAGAAACTGGCTTAATGGAAAAGCTTGTCTTTCGACTTGCCCAAGACGGTGGTGCTCCGACATTGCGCAAGCGATCCCATTCAACCACCTATTTTGCCTGCTCTCCTTTCTATTCCCTCGTTTCTGGGGGAATATCCCGATCGTTTGGAGAACGAGTTTTTGTATATTCCACGGTGACCCTCTTCCGTCTGGAACCATTGCGAGACTTTTCATTAAAAATAGTTCCGAGATTGTGGTTGTTGAATATTTATTTCTTACAATCTATGTTCGACTGATCTGTTGCCCCCGGTTTTTGTGATTGACAAAATTAGATTGTGATTATTAAGCTTCCGTCTTAGCGATTGCTTCAAAGTTAATGAGTGTTATCACACTGGGTGGGTGGTAGGGAAGTTTACTCAATTCAGTCTAGTTTTAATGAAGTTACACTTGGACAGTTGATGCTAATTCGAGGGACTCACTTGAGGAATCAGTTATGGTAACGACAGAGGGATATGGCATTTGACATTCAGAAGATTCAATTCAAATGGGAAATCTTGATTGGAAAGCCTGGACGACAGAAAAGGGATTTTCCCAAATCACTACGACGATTCTCTAAAATTCTCAGCAACTAAATCATTGATAAATTTCTAAAAAAGGAGATTATCAAGAGATCCGGAGAGTCTTTATTCATTGCACCGTAAAACCCTTTCGAAGCCGCATGAACTCAACGCTTGCAGAATCGGTGTCGAGCAACAGCCCAAGGATAAGCTCGCCCCCTCATCCACCTATAATCTAAATTTCCATAAAATTCAGTGCTTGTCGTTGCCAAGATCCGAGTCCGCGTTGTCGGCCGGAGCGATGCGTTTTATTACTACTAAACAAGCCGCGCTAGGCAGTACATTACCAGCGGACGGGTCTGATATATTACTAGGCGAGTCCTGCCAAGCCGGTGGGCCAATATCCATACCGAGGTCCCATCGGCGGCCAGCTCGTTCCTTGTCTACCGACGAGTTGCCTTTCCTTGCAGGCCAAAACTATTAATTTCGGTTTCTCCGCCGCCCTGCCCGGCGACTAATTCAATTTGCGGCTTCGTTACTATGGACCACTGGATTCTATCCGGCCTGCTATTGTTCCGATGCAATTCTTGATTATCAGTAAAGATACACTCGTTGACGAAAAATGTTGATCTTGCGTATGATAGTTTTTAATTTATTTGATCTATGACGAACTTTTTCAAGTCTGGCTGCTAGCAGTGAAAATAAAATCTACAAGAACGTTTTAACAATCCTTGCAGTAAAATTGTAATATTTTTTTTTTTAGCGACTGCAATGATCTTTCATTATTAAGATTACATTGAAGTTCATAGCTGGTGCTTGGAATAAATGAACAAACACAATTCGAATTGTGCTGAGAATAAAAATTATGCTTCGGATACCTCGCACACAATCTTCCCAAAATCTGCATAAAACCGGATAAAGCGTGATAACGCTGAGCACGAATTTCCATGAATTTCGTAATTGGGGATCTTGGGGAGTTTTATTGAGAAAACGTCCTTTCATCCATTTACATTCTCAATTATTCCGCGATGCGGAATTCTCGAGTGCGCGGCATCTTAATTACCGGCAAGTGGGCGCCGTATAACTTAAACGCTTCAAAATTAGACTCCCTTCTCGGGTTTGAACCGCGATGCAATTTTTTTTTCGGTTGCCTCGGTTCTCAGCCGATTCTAACCCTTAGCCGCGGACCCGCAACAGAGCTCTCTGCCCCAAGGAAAAAGCGGGCTTAAACGTCCACGGAAAGCTGTGAACGCTTTCGTTCCGCGCAAGCTCTACGAATTTAAGGAAAAGGTTCCTTAAATTGCTTCAGAATCCAGCTGGGTAAAGTGTTTGCGATGGAGGCCAAAGTGCCAATTAGTGTCAGCAGGTAAAAAACGATATCAGTGGTGTATCCTTTTCTAATCTGTATTTCGAGATGACTAAATAAACGTTTTCACGATTCATATTTTATTTATTCGGGATAGAAATCAATGCAGGAGAATATAATAGTGAACGTAGACTAACCGCTTGATTTTTAAAAGAATTTTATGAAGAGAGCTTTCAAATACATTTTTAAGACAAAGCAATCACGAAAAAGAATTTAGGAAAATGAAAATAATAAAGTAGGAAGTGGAATTTCTTCAAATAAATTAGAATCGATGTTACACCTCCATTCTCTCGACAATATCGATTTAATTGGATCCGCAGGCAATCATCGAGAATTCTAGCCAAGCTTGTTTCCTCTGCCAACAAGGCATCGCGTAATGCACATTCCTCGATTTAGCAGATATCAATTAATAACGCTATCTTAACTCTCCAGATGTTCAATCGAATATATTTAGCATAAGGCAACCACGAGCGGAATGCTGGAGTAATGCAACGGATGCAAGTACGGGTTTCAATCCAGCTACGGACAAATTGAATTCTATTTACTTAAAATCAGGAGTTCTTGATTAATTGCGAGTACAATCAATCCTTTTCCGCTGCAAACTATTTTGCACTAATTACTCTCGCCGAGGCAGTTTATCCGACTCGATTCCGGGGGAAATAATCGTGGGGAACTTTTATGCAATCCCGGCGTGATAAACGTGATTCATTTTTCTCTCGAATAAATTGCACGTAATATCACGCGCGTAGGCTGATAAACGCGTAGCAAGTTGTTGCGTGCGTTGGACGCTTAAATTCTGACAGAAATTAAACAGCAGGCTGAATTTTCATTCAGTCGCGTTTACAACTTGTTTTAAACATTGTTTTTAAAAAGACGAGACAGACGAAGGATAATATTTCAACTAAAACCGCGAAGCGGTGGAATAATTGAAAAGCAACATTGTTATGCTAAGTTAAATATCACGACAAATTTTCCTGTCAGCTTTACATTTCAAACTCGGAAAGCGGTATTAAAAGAAGGGAATCTTCGCTTTTCTACAGCCCCTTGCCTCGTCCCAGGAATGCAGTAGGTTGCCGCGCGCGCTGTGCGTATTGCATTTTCCAAATATCATGGAATTTTTATGGACGGACGAGCCCGTGACGCGTAAAGCGGAATACACGATACGCCCCGGCGAAGGTTCACCGGGCAACTTACATCTTCCGCAATTGCTCAAACCCGCTTGCTATTCAGGCTTGTTCGTAATCTGAGCACCGCTATGCATTTCCATTGGCTACTTGCTGCGAGGCGTTCATCTTCCTGTGGGAGGGCTGCTGAAAATGCATAGAGCCCTGCACGAGCTTTATTTTCGATTAAACACGGCGTTACTTCAGGATGCAGCTAGCTCTACGTGCACGCGCGGTGTCGATATTACGTTCTCGACACGGTACAAAGTGCATTTTATCGTGCGCCGGATGAGCTTTTTAAAAAATCGCGAAAAAAGCGGAGTGCTGTGCTTTCGTTTTGGGTAATTCGAACGTAGAGAGGGATAATCGCAAGAAACGAGTGACGGGAGGAAAGGATTTAAAAATTTAAGATACTCTTTTGAAGAGCAGAATAAAGATGTTACATATTAACTTTACTTTGAAATGATACTTTCAGTACTTTCATCATTGTCTTCGATGTACTTGATGCCTTTGCTTATTTAGCAAACATTTTCTTTTTTACTCAATACAGCTCATTTATCATGCACTTCATGGGAAAGTCGGAGAAATAATCAGTGAACGAAAGAAGGGTTTTCAATTATGATAAATTGCAGAAACACTGGACGAAACTCAACATTCTGTTCGCGTAAGAAGTACAAGTCGATTACGCTATGTAAAGTGTATGAAGAAAGTAAGACGATTACGCTCCGCCGGTTCTGCGGAAGGTTTTGATATTCTCGACGACGGGTTCGATGTCGCCAGCATTGCCATTCGAATGGAAACGAGCGACAGAGAGATTTTCGAACATCAAAGATCCACCCTAACGAGGCTCGTTCGTTTCATTAGAGGAAAAGCAGAAACGCATTCGCAAAGGGCAACTATAATTTCCTCGTTAATAGACCAGACAGAGGAATATCATTACCCTGCTCATAACGTGATTAGGGAAACAGAATTTCATCCGGCGTAATTGAGGAAATTCTTAAAAGCTGCTGAGCGAATTTAATCTGCCCGGGCAAGTCGAGTGGTTCGAATATGAATTAGAAGAATTAAAAATGTTTTTGGAGTTCGTGGTTCAAGCGCCAACAAGAGATCAACGTTATTGTTGCTCTGTGAAGAATTGTACTATTTATTCCTTATGTGATGTTGGTGTTAAAATCAATAAAAAAGACTATAAAATAATTTTTGGTCGAGTTAAAAATATAAGAAGACCCTTAGTCCACTCCTTTATTGAACTTAATTGACTCGGTGTATCGACATTCGAGTTTCCTATGACTTCTGTTCCTTTTTAAAACATCCCTTGAATATCCCATGAACTTTCATTTTCCGTTTCCAATTCTATCTGCCGACAGACGATAAAATCTGACGTCTCCATCTAGAAGCCTTGTCAACGTCGTGTAGTATTCGAAGAAAAAGATAGGGTTACAGGGATCAAATTTGATATTCCATCTTCCTCTTTTCCTATTATCCTGAAACGTTTCCCCTCTTATTTCACTTTCCTTTACCGCCCCGAGATAGAGTCCGTGAAATATTGCATTTGTACATTTGTACGAAAACAAGAAGGCGAAAGCGGTCCATATCCATTGCGACCACAGGCGAACTTATATTTGTTCAAAGTAGAAACGTTCGAAATGGAAAGTTAATGAATTATTTCCCTGGCTACTAATTTCTCTGTATCACTTTTTTTCTCATTTCTCCAAACAGATATTGATCTCCAACTATTGTTTACCAGCACCTGCTGAATGCTTGCCAACACGAAGGGGTAACTACCACCCCATTGTCAGCTGACGAGCCCAGGAATCAACGAGCGAACGAAAGTCTGGAAAAGTATACGTCCTGATAAACCCCTTCAGCCAGTGTTTCAGGTAAGCCATTCATCTACACGCTAAAAGACGACGGGTGTCTATACACCTGCGTCGTTCGAGGGGTGGTTCATCGTTTGTCCCGTTCCAAGGCATCCCTCGCAACGCCTACAGCCATCTTTCCATGCCCCGAGGCCATTGTTGGCCAGCCTTCATTGTCTCCGCGGCGTTATCGTTCCGTTCGCTGGAAAGCTCGAAAGCGTGTCTCTGACCTAGTCGCGCGCGGACGACGCGCCGCACGCCAACACGCGCGTCCACCCCCTTTCTACCCGGTTCATTCAGCCATTGAAATGAATGGGGAACGAAAGGTGCCACATTGCCGTTGGCCGAGAATAACGGAGATTGGACGGGAGACGACGTAGCCCCCAGTTCCAATGGGCCGTCGATTGAAAAAAAAAGGCCGCCGAATAGAGTTCCGCTAATGGAGCCAGCACCCAATGGAAAGTGACGAGAGTAATTCGTCGCACGTGATTATCCGACCACCTGGGGACCAGGCAGATTCGATGCATTTAAAGGACTCGTTTGACTTTTTTTTTTGTAGAGAATTTTGATTTATTACGGTCGTTTGGGTTAATGATGGTTCAATACTTCACACAGCATTTTATCGTTAAATAGACTGTCCATGGTTTTGTGGAGCGATTAAACTTTTGCTGGATACCGGCATATGTTCAATATAAAATTGTATACTTTTGGTGAAAGTAATTTTTGAAGTAATTTTACTGTCATCAGAAAAATTTATGTCTGCAGAAAGTTTTACAGTAATTACGGCGAGAGTTTTCAATTAAGGCTAAAACACCTGTTACAAGGAAGTTTCGCATTGCAATCGTATAAAGTTGGATAAGAAAAATTTAAGATTGAATGCAATTAAAATTTCAAATGCTCTGGTGATTCATTTGTTTCAAAATAACGATCAGCTTTCGTCGCGTTTTGCAAGCTTTTTTTGCCTGTCAGATATTTTAATTGACAATTCTCCGTGAACATGCTCCCAGCAGAGTTCTAAACGACTTCATTTATCGTATCACCGTGATTTTTACAATTTTCACAATGTTCCCTCGTTTACTGTATCGATTTCCAACGACACCTTCCTCCGACAGCCCCGGTTCACTCGTACATAATTCGTTCGTTTGAAAATCATTCCAAGCCACACCAAATTGTTCCTATCGGCAAACATTTGCGCTACCATAATCAATTTTCCTCTCGGTATCGCGTGACAATTTGAGTCGCGTGTGTCCACGCATTCGTTGCACTGTAAACAATTTAACCACGACTCCGGCGGCTCCATTGAAATTTTCACCGCCTCTGTCACGGATGCGCGGCAATGTATTGCAACGAGTGCCGATTGTTTAAAGTACGCCCGAGGGGAGAAAAGACTGAACGTATCTCGACTTTCGTTGAATCGCTTGTGAGCAGCGAGTGGTTGCACACTTCAGTTAACACGGGTGAAAATCATTAAAGAAGGAATATTAATTTTTAGGTTTACAATATGCTATAGCTTCAAATGACTTTGATTTTATTTATCCTTTTGTCTGAACTTTAATTTTGGAGATATCTTTGACGATTTTGGTGCTTGATATTTTCTATGAATTAGTCGCGAAGATATCGATGCCATCGCGAAGTAATTCTAGAAAACTAATGTTTAAATTGCGAACAAATGTTTAAGCAAACCGGAGTACGAAGAATTATACATTTAATTGCAGTTCTGGTTCATACATAGTTCGGTGAAATTTCAAACATCGAATCGCTATGCATGCAGAGATTGGTCAGCCTCAAAGCCAACGAAACAAAGTGAATTTTCATTGAGGTAAACCGTTATGGCGAGACCATTATCGAACTTGGGGTAACGCAATGTGGAATATCAGGCCCACTTACACGAAAAAGTATGTCGAAAAGGTGAATCAAACAATAAATCCTGCTATTCATAAATTTCGTAATAATATGTGGATTAATTTAATTACTAAACATATCAATGGTTAATTATAAAACATTGCCCTGCTTTTTGGAATCACCAATTTATCCGAAACGATGTTACAGTAAAAAAAAAAGAGAAAGTCCTTTTTTCCACTATTCTTCGAGCATTTCGCTTAATGGACCGATTTTTTTTTTGCCAGCGAATTTATAGCTCGCGGATAATCCGATGGCGACCAATTGCGGGGATATTTTGTCAGCGATTAGATGGCGATTCGGGGCGGTAAATTTTTCCCAGGGACGCGGCGGCGCCGATTAAAATGGAAATTCCAACCGGTAGCATTTGCATAAATAACGGACACGCGTTGAATGAAACTGAGAGCCGTTCCGCGGAATTTATGTTTTTAATTGTTTTTTTTTATCGACGATCGCCGCCGTTCCGGAGCGTAACTTTCCCTTGGAAATACCCTACGATTGTATTCTATTCATTTTTCGCCGATTGTAAATCACAGTTTAATTGCAGCAAACAGTCGAAAGTAAAATAAACCACCCCTCATTTCCAAAGCATTCCATCTGTTTCTTTATTCTGCACGTTTAGACACTTGAATCTTTCGCCGGATTCTTTATTTCAAAATTAATGAATTTTAAAGTAAAGGGTGCAGCGAAAGATTGAGGTGTCTAAACGTGTAGAACAATTAAGTTACTATTCATTGAATTATTTAATGTATAGATGATACTTTTTGCACTTCTGCTGACAATTCCGTCTTATTACAATTTTATCATCAATTTCCTCGAAAATATGCATCGGCAATCTAATAATTCGGCGCCAGAAATAATTATAAAATAATGAACCGTTAATTGCAACCAGCCGCAGTTTAACAATTTTATCCGCATTCTAAGAAACCTGTGCCAATTAAAAATAGCAATACTCGAACGCATCGAATTCCACGGTCATCGTTAGCGGATAATCCAATCCGTTCCGTCCTTAATTAAAATAGTGGACGGCCAAATAGGGGGAAGGGACGATGACCAAAATTCGCAGTGGTTGAAAATCGAACTCCGATGGTAGGTGGTGGTTCGCAACCGAGAGGGTGGTAGACTCGCGGCTAATTCGAGTTCGTCCTTTAATTATGGTTCTGCGGGCCGCAGGCGCATCGGCAGGCCCCAACCTAATTAGATCAAACGCTCACGACAATTTCATTTGCTCGTGATTCGCCAATTAACGTGGTACGCGCGATCGTTCTCTGTGCTCGCGTACCGTGGCCACCCATCCTCGGCTTCCGGTCACCTTCGCGGACCCTTTTCCTTTGAGGAGAGCCAGGGAACGTTCGTCTCGATTTTCTTGGTCATTTCCAGCGACGTTCCGCTTGGAAAATTCAGAGGTTGGGGGCTACGGACGACGTAAAGTGCCACGCGAAGCTTCTTGACGTCATTAGAGAAGATTTGGAGGGTTTGGAAAGGAGGTATGGTCTTGGTAACAATAAAAATTGATGTACGACATTTCTGGAGGTGTTTAAAACGAGTAGTTTTTGCATTAAAGACTTTATTCCAGTTATTTCATTTATAATTTATGTATGGATACAAATTATTGAAAGGAAAGTGTTTGATTACAATAGATTCATATTATCAACATTTTCCCGTCAGAAATAAATTACTAGAACCTTATGATCACCTGTGCACTCCGATTCCTCCCGGCGCTTAATCTTCGAATGAAAAGAAAATTGACAGAATCGCAAAAAGCTCTCACATTCCCAGTTACATTTCTTCCCGCAGCTCTTCGCGATGGCTCGGATCACCAGCAAATCGAAGAAAAACATTAGAGAAGCCAGAGTACATAGCAATATGTGTGCACGATTGAAATGAAACGAAGACAATAGCCAGGTGAGCGTGGGACCATTGTCAACTGAATTCGTCCATTTTCTACCCGCAGCTGCAGTTTGTTTTTTTTTTATTTTTCGTGAAACGCACTTTCCCGTGGCGAAATTGAACCATAATCGGAACTGTGATCCGACGAGCTGGCAAAACAAACAGCAGGCCGAACGAAAAACTCGGTATAGCTGGAGCTTCCATTGCGAGCGTTGTAGCTTCTCCTGGATTCGGTTTCCATTAGCTGTAAACCGCATTGTTCCGTGCCTGGATGCTCCCGTTAAATGTAATAGAAACTTAATGGCGGCCGCAGGTATTAAAGTGTGATCACGCGAATTGTATGTGGCAATTTAAATCGATGCACTAATTTAGTACGTCCCGGTCGTTTGATTATCGTCAATGCGGCATTCAATTTAGAAGCATTGGCTCGATTGGACGAATAAGAAGTATGCTGATAGCATTCAACAGTGCAATGAAATATCGATCTCGAAGGAAAGCAGAAATATATATTTGATCAGAAACTGTTATTGAAATAATAAGACAATTTAAGCATTGATCGACTTGTTTATATTTTGTAAACTAGAAAAGAAGAGCTTTCGATGTTAATTCGAACATCGCGGTTTCGCTCATTTTACGAATATAAAGGAGTCGCACGAAGTTGTAGTACGTTCAAGAAGAAGATTAAGTAACGTGTAACAAATAGCTGCGTGAAAGTTCATTTTCAATTATAGTTTGACGTTACATAGCGGCGTCGCGGAGTTTCACTTTACGGACTGCGAGTGCGTGGATGGATTTAAGTTTTCCAGAAACTTTGCTCCGCAGCCTTTCTCGATAATTATTTTCAGACAGAGCCAGTCTACAATATGAAAGTTCGGTCACAAACTTCTCCTAATGATTATGTTCGACTTATAGTCCAGTTTACATTACAAAGAGCGAGCTTTCAATTCCTTTTAAACCACCCTTCGTTTCCAAAACATGTCATCTTTCGCTGAATCCTTTATTTCGAAATTGATTAACTTAAATCAGTTAAGTAGAGATCAGTTGAGTACAGAATTCAATCAACTTTGAATTAATTTTGAAATAAAGGATGAAGTGAATGATTGAAGTGTCTAAAAGTATAGAACAATTAAGGCATTATTTATTGAATTATTAATTTTGTAATGCCATAACGATGGACAATAACCGCAGCAGAACATAGCAATGTATTGGTTAAAAGGTTGTTATCGCATGTAATTGATCATTAATTCACAATAAATTTGATACCATTTAGGAAAGAATTACAATTGAATTCTGCATCTCAAATTTTGGGCTAACAAGATAACTGTGGTCCATTGATTTGAGCGCACTAAATCGTGGAATCATTTGACTTCCGATAACTAGTGATTGCATTAAATTTACAAAACGATTATTTTGGGTATTTTTCTCGTTTCTGCTGACAATTCCGTCTTATTAGCGCAGTCAATTGTTGGCCGCGTATATCATGGAGAATCGTAAGTACATGGCATGCTATGATCAGATCCATGCTGGTCGGATATCATATAACTATACGTCTGTGGTATTTAGCTATCGGGGGTTCGTGGTAAATGAGATAGAAAGTTAGACGAGCCCGGGGAAGTTAGGATATCGTCTAGGAATTCAAGTTCAAAGGGTTCCACCACGATTATTGCCCTGGAGAAGCAGGGGTGAATCAATTTTAGACATCCAATCTCATTGCTCCGCCTTATGGTTACAGCAAACACTTTGGTAACAAATAATTCAGAGCCCGAACATTGTAGGAACACAAGATATCGGTATAATAGGAGAATAATAAGAAAAGGGTTACAATTACGTTTTAGCAGCCCCACAAAAGCTCATTGTTTGAATACATTAAGAAAGTTATGCTGCAATAACTTCATTGCAATCAGCAATTATTTGAAAGTCGTATCAATTTCAGGTTGTCCAAATTTCGAGAATCTTAAACATTCTATGCCATTGTATTTAAGTCGACGAAAGACTAGCTTCCTGTGGCGAGCTGTTAAAGTATTAATTATTATTATGGTACCTCCTCGCATACTTTCGTAGCTCCATAATCATTTAACGTCGCATTAAAATCCATAGGGACCAATTTTCTGTGGCTAGAAACTTTGGAAACACCTCGCCGCTTCATATGACTTTAAATACTTGAACGCATTAGATAATAGATAATTCTTGAAACTGCGTCGCGAATGTGAACACCCGCTACTCCGACAAGTTTGCTTGTGAGTTAATGAACGAACGTGTTAACTATGAAACGTTAATTCAACGACATGGAAAAGGTAGAAAAGCACTGGGCTACCATTCTTGAATTATTTATCAACCGAACAAGTAGCCACCGATAAAATAAAATACGAAAACAGTAAATCGTATACTGCGAACGCGTGATCTGTCCTCTTCCCTCTAACTTCTGCATAGCTTTCGCAGAAAATACGCCGCAAAATCCACAAACCCTGTCGGCCGTTTTACATACATAACAAATTTACCGCAGCTGTAACAGACTGCGCCGCACTAAAAAAAAAAGGCTCCAATAAAACTTCCCTCGCAGTGTTAATGCAGTAAAAGCGCGGCTACCGAGCCGCTATCATCTTCCAAATGCAAAGGCAAACGCGATAAATCTAAAACTGAAGCAGAAATAAAAGTTTCATTCGAATGATCGAAAAACTTTGAAAATCGACAGCCAACCAGCAGGGGCAATACAAATTTTTACAGGTAGAACAATGTCATATGTGTATGAAAAGTTAAAAAATGCCTGCGAAAGGAGACTTGAATGGAGCAAGAGAGATGCAGCCCAGAAAATATTTCGATCCCTTATGATCATCCTCTTAAATAGGATTTGAGGAAAATATTACTGGGAGAGTTGAAATTTTTTAAATTGGGGATGGGGAGTAAAGCTAGGTGATAAAATTTCTTAGATATCGTTTTTAACATTATCTTTAGAGACTCATGAAACCTAAGTAACATTTTGTGAACAAAAATTTCGATTTTCGAAAAGTTCAGAGATGCCTCAACCCTTTATCTTGAAAATAAATTATGTTCCTGTGATTCTAATGTCGCATTTTGGAATCGCGGGATCCACCCTCCGTATACAATTGAAATTTGATATTCGCTTTTTGCCACGAGAATTCCAGCAAAATGGTAATTTTTCAGGGTTAATCTTCCCTAGCATTGATGAGAAGGCTATTTCTCAGTTTCCCTCGAAAGTTGGACGTTCAAGAGCCTTATCTACATAATATTCCAAATCGGGAGTGCAGCTCTCTCTCTTTCTCTCTCTCTCTCTCTCTCGACTTAGCGTGGCAACTTCCTGCCGATGATGGCATTGTTATAAATCATGTAAAAGTAAGGAAATCGTGGTGGTGAAGGCGACAGGGTTGCTTTTGGTAGGCTTGCGCCAAGGGCTTGCAAGGGACAAGAGACGGGGCCATGTTAAATCGTGTATCACTAACGTTGGATAAATGTAGTGTAAGCAAAACACAAGGGAAGCGAACGTCAAGTTGACTCGATGGCAAAATTACTTGCTTCTAGGCGGAGATCATCATTAATCTTGATCAAGCGATAGTTCGCGCTGGACGTTGTGCGCGTGCATCGTCGCGACGTTGACAGAGAACTTTGTTCATAAATCTAAGTCCTGCACTCCATCAGATATTGTTATTCGCTGCTTTTGTTCGCCCCCCCTGAAGGGAAGATCTTAAGAGACACTTCATTGTCGCGGGGATTAAGATTGAAGAAATTGGAAACGCTCTCGGATTTTCTGTGCAACGAAAGGAAATTCGGTAGCACTTGGTTAGAGAACAGAAACACTTTCGATAGGTGTCCTGTTAGAAACCCGAATTACAACGAGCATAAATTAAAATTGGAAACGCGTAAAAATGCTGCACTTTTAATAAAGTAGAATTATGCGTAAACGGTAAATGTATGTAAATAATTATTTTATGTTTCTCTTATTCTCACCTCCTCCTCCAAAAATAGTATACTTTTGATATAACAATTTAATATTAATGTAACAACATTCTTTATGTCGGCATTTGATCGATATAAAGAATGATATACTTTCATTGCAGCTTTCGACATGAATGATATTATACTGTAAATCGATAAATTTTCCCGTGAAGCTATTACAGGTGGAAAGCCTTCGACAGTCCACAATTGTCGGCTACAATTTGAACCTCGCCCCGTGCTGCATCGTAGGTAGCTTTCTCTGTCCAGTAGCTGGATAAACTTTATCAAAGCCACTATGCAACTTTGACGGTCTGATTTGAATGTAAACTCCGATAGAAATGTCACCCAAGTTCTGAACTGCTCTAAACGTTCTACAGCTTTCGAGGGTTAATCATTGAATGAAAGGATATCATCGATTGATCGTTTCATGGAGCGATAAAATAATATTGTGAATTATTCTTCAATTTTCTTCTATGTTCGATGTACAAGGTGTTAATCGAGCACAAATTTTTGGAGAGAATTCTTGGAACTGTTTGAAGTTGCTTAGAATTTCATGTAATAAAAGCTTTCGTGGCTGCAAACTTCCAAGTATAAAGATAATATAACTTGTTTCTACTAACATTTTCGTTGATGCTACTGTAAAGCCATTAATTCTTCTAGAAATATCTTCTATTTTATATCTATAAAGTTTCTTTGATGATTTAGACAGTTGATTATTAGTTATTATTACCAATTTCCAATAGCTGCGCACGGTACTCGAGTTTTTTTTTTAACAAAAACTTTTCTGCAACGCGATTACTTCGTAAACCAATTCCACACTTCCGTTCGTTAATGCGCCGGCAATTGAGTAATAACTTTTCGAGTAAGTAGGCTCCTACACGGCGCCAATGAAAACAAAGAGCCTCGGGAAACCTTCGCGTATAATTAAGGGAAACGACCACGGGGAATAAGGCCTCTTTATAGTAGACTGTATCAATTAATTAGGTTACACAACGTCCAACTTTTTCCAGGTTAATGCCGTTATCGTTTGCTACCTGATCATTGAATCGAATCCAATTGTTGCTAGGGAATCTCTGTCCCACTTTCCTGCCTCTACTGAAGTAGCTTATCGTTCGAATAATCACTATTTATAATTGCATGTGCAGCAAGAGTTTAACGATTTTTGCATCATACACATAGCATCGCCAATTAAATAACATGAACTCCGAATAAATTCAATTAAAGCGATAATAACCAATTCTTACTTTTCCACGCATATTCCAATTAATATTTCCCCAAAAATTGGCTTCGTATCGTGGACCATTCATCACCGAATTCATCCAATACTAAATCGTGATCAATAGCACGTAGACCAAATTACACAGAGAAAGAAAAATAGGCGGATGCGGAACGGTCTGGACAATTTTCGTTCATTACAGGACATCAGCGAGACGACTCCACGCGGGGCCCTCTCCGCCCGATAACTGAATTATCGCTGTTCCACCGGACGATACACGAATGGGGCGGTTGCGCGTATCCAGTCCGTAACACGTCATATGGTGGATCCCTTTGTATCAGCCCATTCAGGGGTACATAGGCAATACCAGCGTCGCGACGCGTACATTCTGCGCGTACAACGATCCTGCTTGCGAGCAATTCGTGGTGCCTCGCTGTGCGGGTGTGCGACAGAATGTGAGCCCTAACGACGCGCGAAACGCCGCGGAACAAACCGTGTCCTGCGTCTGGCAGCTCGCCTCTCCCCCTCGCGCATTTCACCATCCTTTTGTCCCGTTTCCTTTCCTGGCATGGGAAACACGCTCGTGTCCGTGATACGCACTTACACTGGTTTCCTCGCGTTTGCAGCCGTTTTCGAGGAAAATCACTATCGATGGTTTCGAACAGCCGTGGAACGGCCCAGAACTCTATTTTTTTTTTTCGCTGGGATTGGGTTAGAAGCCAGGACGGGGACCTTTCAGAACATTCCAATAGACCGGTCGAAGACACGACTGGTTTAATTTGCTTCTACGGCTTCGCTGAATTCGTTGACTTTTATTTCGAGGGTTTGGAGTTGCTCGGCATTGGTCGTTCGATAAATTGCCCGGTTCTTGAAAATTTTATACCGGAAGCCGCGACACGAACGAATTACGGGTTGGCCGCAAAGGAGCGGGACAACGGAGAACATTCTCCCTGATCTAATTTCGAAGGAAGCCACTTAATTTAAATGTCTGCTTTACCGTGCAGCCCGCCCTCCACGCCCCCCTCCCGCCTTTATCGTTCCTTCGGGGACGGAATTAATTGCTTCTTAAGGAACTGGAATTATGTTTTCAGGAGCCACACCTTGCTCTCCCGTTGGAATTTCTTGCCTCCATCCGTTTCTTTCCCTCAGCTGCACACGCTCGGAAACACTGCTGTTCCGTGTTTCGCGTAAAACAAACGCTCTGGTGCAAGTCTTCTCATTGAAACACCGTTTCAATGAGAAATAATTAGTCGTAGACAGCATCGCGTCGAATAATAACGGCGCATCGACTTGCACGAGAAATAAAAAGGAAACGACATCGGTTTGCACAGTAATTTGTACTTTGGAGGAGAAATCGATTCTCTAGAAGTCTATGAAGAAACTTTGTTTTATATTTTTCGATTAAGAAGATCGCTTCCATCCCATATAATCCTTAATTAAATTCCTCGTCCTTGTTACATAAAAAATATCAAGGTAATCCACCAGTTGTGCGTTCCGCAGTCGCCGAGGCAAGAAACGCGATACAGAAGGGGAGAAGTCGGTGCGGAATTTTTTCGAAGCTGCAGCGTATTCTCGGCTGAAAGGGCGAGAGCTATTCGAAAAGTGCGACCGGAAACGGGAGTTTCGCATGGGAATTGCAAATGCAATCCCTGGAATAAAAATTGGCTGTCATCTGACGTGAAACGAAAAAGGGAAAAAGTGATGGGATCATGGGCGGCGCGATCGACGAAGGCGAGGGAAACAGTGGAAGGCAGATAGAGAGAGAGAGAGAGAGAGAGGAAAAAAAATACACGTAACGGTTAGATGAATCGGTCGGAAATCGATTTCGGCTAGCGTGACGCTTCGACTGGATTGCAAATACGAAATTGCATATGTGTATCGCGTGAACGAGGTTTATCGGATTCCTCCGCGACCGGCGCGACGTTTCATTCCTTCCGTAATTCACGCGCGCGAATCGCTTGAATGAGAATCCGTGTGAATTTATTCGAACAAACGTAGCCGCGATTTTATATTTCTCTAAGAGAAAATATAATGAAAATAAAGCAAAAGAATTTGTTTGGAAAGAATACATTGAAAGAATTCATCGTAGAGTCGATAGAAAATTATTCTTAATATTATACTGATTCGGATACTCTGGCCAGGCTGATTTTTAATAAAATTTTAAGGATAAATAGTCCTAAGAAAATATTGCTGCCGTTTCCTCGAATGTCTGATATATATTAAGTTATACTACTTACGCGGCGAGTTGTGGAAAACCGGTTTAATAAAATGAATTTGGCGATTCACGAACTCGTAACTATCGCAAGAAGACGTTGTTACAGATACCGGGGAACCCTTTATTTACCCCGATGGCTTCTAGCATCCCCCATACGCGGTTGCGTTGCTCGGTTTCCGCGCAAAACAAATGCAGAGGAAATGGACCGTAGAAACAGAACGACGGCCCGCAGGATTCGAAGCTAGGCGCAATCCAGCGCGACTGATAAAAAGTTCTCGCGGAACGGGGGTATGCAGGCACGCTTACGTGGCGGCGATTTTCATGTGCGAGACACACATGGGGCGGTTTTTTCCCCTACAGCCCCCATCGATGAATCTTTCGAGTTTTCTTGAAAAGCGATAAGGCGCTGACTGCGCCAGCGAAAATGAGCACCTTGGTACGAGCGGAGGCTTGGTCCCGATAAATTACGAGGAAATCTTATCTTCCGGCACACGGAGGATGCTGCGGCCTAGGCGACTTGTAAAATAGATGAACAGCGAGATATCTCGGCCAATAAACTTTGCCGCGCCTCGCAGGATAGGGGGAACCGCAGTGAAATTTTAAAAGAAGCCGTTTGGTGGACATTTTGGGGGTTGGAGGAAAATAAGAATATTATACGATCCTTGGAAGATGATTTTTCAATATGACTTAATTAGAAAGGGACCAGAATCTTTCGAAACATGCCTATAGAACTGCTTGGAGTTGGATGAAATTGTTTGGCATTGCTTCATGTCAAACGTGATTCAAATAGTTCTCTTGAACGTCTGATTTATATCGAGTTATACTACTTGCGCGACGACTTTTAGAAATAACGGTTTAATAAAACGAATTTTACGTACCATGAACGTATCAGCACACTGACAAATTATCTCTAGAAATCCTGCACATCCAGATTCAACGTGAAAAAGCTTTGTTTTTAATTTCTGTAACGTTTTGAGTACAAACAATTTATTGTCGAGGAGTCGCGCGATTTAACTAATAGAAAAATTGCTTTTAATAGGGTGACTTAATTAATCATTACCATTACTTCTGTACACGTAGATGTTGAATTATAATTTTTATTAATCTTGCTGGTTGAAAAGCGGAATTTCAAGTTCCATTAACGTTCGCGTGAATTGCATTCAACTTAGCGTGCCCGGAATGAAATTTTCACACGCGAGAAATACGAAAATGCAGGAGAAACTTGTATCATACGCTACTCAATCATTTTTCTTCGGCGAGTGCGCCGAGGTTAAACGCTCTTGACTGTTTGCATTTTAATATCCCAGACGAGGGTATGCATCGCTTTGGTGCAACAGGTGACACGATTCGAAATTGTCAACATTTCGTCCGACGATAAAATCGGATCGTAGCTTACGCGTTGTGTCCGCCTCCTAGGAAGATTTCACACGGTTTCTGAGATCGCTAGCTCGCAGTCGGACATGCATTTCAACGCTGACATTGTGACGTATTGTATTTGCATATCGTTTACGGTCCAATCATTTTACTAAACATCAAAACGAAAAGACACGTCGTACTATCTTCCACAAAGTAGTTGTTGTATGGATAATTAGAATAATTAAAACAATAATTAAAACATTCGGCATTAAGCGATCTACAAGTATTCTTATTGTTAGAACAAATAAGATTTATCTGAATGTTTTGTGAGAGCATTACAGGAACATAAGCATTACGGAGACTGTGGGGAGGAGAAAAAGTTTTAAGGGCCGTGGAGCTCTCGACAGAGCGTAGGATAAATACTTGAGAAAGCGTCCGCAGCGAAAGAAACAACGGACCGTTTTGTGAAACATTCGAAACGCGGCATCCACTTCGTGTATCCACTCATCTGTACATACACGTGGCTCGCGTAAAAGAGTGGCTAAAATGGAATGGGGAAAAAATAAGGGTAGTGGTTGTGGTGGAGATCGGTGAAAGGGTAAACGAGACTGACTGTGAAATATGTGCCTTCGCCGTTACGAAGACGTGCACTCCCGCGAGGAGCACAGCTTTAGTTCTTCGACGATTTGTAATTGTGTCACAGGCGTTTAAAGCAGGGCTGCGTTTTAATTGGACCACAAATGGGCGAAGAATTTCTGTAAATTCTCCTCGCCGATAGCTTTCGTTTAATTTCAATCTCCAATTTTGAAAAATAACTTTGTTTTATCATTTAAATAACGGAGTTCTGAGAAGCTCTAGGTAACATTTAATTTGCTGTTTCTTAAACGCACGAGTTCCACGTGGAGATTTGCAAGTACCTTTAAAACCCTCTTTCTTCATTGGCCACATAGCATTTTCGCCGGGTTTTCGGTAAATTAAATATTTTCCCCCGACTGCCGATGTAACTTGCAGTCCTTTCCAGTCTACGTGAAAGGATTTTCGGTGGAAGCTGGCCCGCGATGAATTATTGACGGGTCTGCGGTCGACTTCGTCTCGTTGGGAAAGAAATTTATAGCTCACCGCCTGCCCTTAGTGGGGCTTGTAATAACAAGCGGAGCTACGATCGAATATTCTTGCGCAAAGTGTCACCGCCAGTGGAAAAATATCACGAATCCCCAATAACGAATCGCAGCTGGTCAATTATGAGAAGGGAGAAATCTTTGACGAACGGAAAACGTTTGGAATAAGCGTGTCGATTAGAAACGGAAATAAATGCATCGATGTGGAAATCTTTCTTTCGTCAAAATGTTCCCTCCTTCGATATTTTACTTTTATCGATACAACTCTATCGAATAGAAATCCCCTTTAAATAAAAGGATGATTAGGAGATTAAATAAACCAGTATCTAATTGGTATTGTTTGGACTTGAGTGGAATTGCGTGGACCACGAACCAGTATACAATCATTTCCTCTCACATTTCCCTCGAAGGGATAAATTCAAGAAGAAATATCACGCTCGACAATAAAGGTATCCCCGATTTGGTTGAGTCAGTAATATCCGGCGATCAGTCGAGCCAGAAATTCTCAGGTTTTACAAAAGAAAAAAAGAAGAATTGCGGTCCGCACGTAAGAAGGGCAGAATGCTTTATTCCAGGCTTTCCAGACGGCACAATGGTCGCAAGTGTGATTTCATTCGAGGGGTGAAATAACGGCCGGCGCGATTTCCAATCTTTGTAGCCGAAAATCGTGCTTGATCCGCCGTGTGGGAAAAGAAATGCGAACTCATAGAATCTCGAAAACTTCTCGATTTCTAGCCACGAATGGGACGAAGAAGAGAAAACCAAAGGGGTGGCTGCCCGGATTACAGGCGAAATACGTCGAAACGAAATCTTTTCATCCCTTAATGCCGAATTTCTTTGCCTGCCGCGTGGCGTGTCGTTTCGCCCGGACACGTCAAAGGGTGTAGGGGTGGAGAATCTGCGGACTATTGGACGAATGCAAAGTTTTTAGGGCTGAAGAAATTCGAGGCACTCTACTTAATAAATATAAAGACACCCTTCGGAGAGTAAAAATAATTAATTATTCGAGGATTGTAAAGAAGAGCAAATTTATTCTGTTCAGCCCCTGTGTATTAATAAATTCATTCAACAATCCCACCGACAAATTCGTTGAACAACCGTTTTTAAGCAATTGATTCTGATCTTAAAAAGTGTATCCACCGAGCGCGAAACTAATAAACCACCCTGGTGAGGATAAAGACGGGGTGGCGGTTTAGCTGCGCGGCGAAGAAGTCGGGAAGTGAGGACGATGAAGTAACGGCGTGAGCGAAGAAAGAGAGGAGATAGCGCGGTGCAGAAATGCAGCAGAGAAATAGATTATAGCCGGCGGGTGCGAGAGGAACTCTGTTATTCCTCGAGGAAAAGAGATTACAAGATGTATCTTCGCAGGGGCTTGCCGACACTTTATGGGTTTGTAACAGTTACGATGATCAACTCCTTAATGCAACGTAATAATACTGATCAGGATAAGCCTTTGCTGATCACTTTACAGATGAATGAAATCGAAGCAGAAATCCTTCTCCCTTGCATATTTTGGTTAATGAAGAATGTAGCGTAGTACTGCTTGTATGAGACTCCACAGTTTATCGAATAATAATTACAAACCTGAGGACAATTTTAGTCACGAGGGGATGATACTTTTAATGATTACTATTAATATTTTACTAGAACATATTTTTAAATAGCTTCAGATCAACAGTTAATAGTTTAAATTCTTTATGCAGACAAAATTTTAACATTTTGGCGAATACTATGGTACTTTGCCAATATTTAATTCTTTCCACGCTTTGGTGATTATAATAAATTTATCCTACAGCTAACTGCGCAGGGAAAAGAAACGAAATACTTGTTTTGTGGACACCAGTATGTAAAATATTTGAAAAGTTTTAATGCCCATGCTCATAAATTCCCAGGTAATAACCAGATTAGCGCAACTTTCTTGATTAGTGGCCCAATATATTCTGCTCTTAACAAGGTTGAAGTATAAAAATGTGGCATGGGATTTGGAATACTTCTCGAAATATACAACCCCTACAAATTTAAATGTACTCACAAGGGAAAAGAAATTATTGCTCAGTTAGTACATCTGGAGTTAACTAAACTTTCCCCAATGATTAATTAAAATTCTCCCCAAATAATAAAGTGTGCCACAAAATGCATTCAGACTATGAATACCAACGTCATCCAAGAAGAAATATCATTTCCTTCGATTCTTACAAAAACTGGACTTCGTTAACTCAATAAATATTCCCAATTTTATGTTCATCAATAATGTTCCATTTAAGCTAAATGTTTCAGGTGGATTCTACTTTTCCTAGCACCAAACAACGAAACGGAACAATGCCCTAGGGAATGAAAAAAGTGTTGCCTTTTCTGATAATGATTTACAATGTACAATATGCTAAACTTTGTTCTGCGAGCTTTGTAACGCATTCGGCTCGACGTTATCGAAATTGGAGATGTTGGTTTTACCCGCCGCACTTTTCCACGAATTTTTTCACGATCCCCTGTATTTTTTAGCTACACCTAAAGTAAATATCCAGGGAAAATACTGGCGGATTTGATGGAAGCAAGAGCAACAGGGAACGATCAGCCAGTCGCGTAAATAAAAAAGTCAGAGCTCGCGGGCTATCTATTTTTCTTTACGCGTGCATCATGCGATTTAATATTTCAGTTCCCCTCGTAGCTCATGTTTGTCCGTATTACCCTTTACGTGTATGAATGTATCGTGACTCTAGCAGCGACAGAGCTCGCCAAATTAATAATAAAAGGGAATCAAACAACATGCGAGCACACGTCTGACAATAAGTAATGAAAAGTTCTTGATTTCGTAATTTGAAATGGCTCATTCCATACCGAAACCGCAGCTCCCACTACGTCTCCATAAAAAGCCAGCAACCCTCCAATCAATTTCACTCACTCCAGCCGCCAATCCCGAAGAGTACCAAAAGAAACGTTTCATCCACCCAGCTATACGTTCACCAAAAAAAAAAGCAGCCGAATGGACCCAGCTACTATCTTCCACCCCCGGCGCGTAAACCATGAACCCCCCGCATCAAATCCATTCAGTGTCGCGAACAAAAGGCGGAGCTAAGTTGGCTGCCGATTCCGCTGCCAACGTGGAGTGACTTTTAATAACTGACTGCTACGACGACTCGGTTAAAGCTTCCTTAAAAGAGGCTGAAACAGGCTAAGAAGATGAGGAAGGGACGCAGAAAGACTAGAGGGGCTGTTGCCAAAACGCGTGCCGCGGAGGGTTGGTTGTTGGCAAGAAAATGGAAATACGGGGTCGACGAGAGAGACGCAGGGGTGGATTTCTTTATTCTTGCTTAGTGTTTTGCTTTGGGATTACGGAATGAAGTATTCGCGTTTATCCGCGGTTCTGTAGACCGAGGGGTGAGGGGTATCTAGGAACAGGGGTGATAAAAAAATCACTTTCCCTATTTGTTTTATAACTTCGAAAAATATCAATCTTTTCCGAACGACGAAAACGAGATGTCTAGTAAACTAGTCTTTCTATCTTTTTTGCGAAAGCTCAAGTCGTTTGGTCCAATTACAAAAAAAAAGGGTTGTTCTGCTTTGCACAGTGTCTGAATATCTTTGGGAGTCACCGTAGCATCCCCCTAAATATAATAATAAAAACCATCGCACTTTATTGTATAATAATTTTTGTAATATTAATCAAAACACTGATAAGTGTTTCTTCGAATCAACTTTTGTTATATCGAATTAATGAAGAGTTAGTGGATAAAATTTTGATTAAAATGGAATTGTAGTTGTAAGATTCTGTTCTTTGCAATCGTCGACCAACGACTTCAAATAAATTAGTGGCCATCTTCCATGTCTCATTATTATTTAATTAAATGTTGAATTAACTACGTGTCTTATCATTTTCTCACGGTGTATGAAATTAACCCAATTAAAGGAGCTGGAAGAGGAGAAAAATCGTAGCGCTAATACTGTATAAAACGCTATATAAATTTCGAATTCAGCTCTGTACTCTCGAATTAAAGGCTCCTCCGTTCTTCCAATTTGCATGTTCTCTTTTAATTTGCATTTAATTAAATCTATTTAATATTTCTATAACATGGTGTCCTTTCGCAGGGCGTAATTGCCGCTCGATACAAAGCCTTTACGCTTGAGAAACTCGTGCGTGGCCCTTTAATTATTCCGCCAAATTAAATACTGCCTAATGATTCGAATATATAGTTCATACTTTGATAACAGTTTTCAATTTCAGAAAATTGCGCGATATTGAATCCGGGATAATTGTTTCCCAATGAGTTTCATCCAGCAGAGGATCTTCCCCTCGCAAGATTATAAATTCCTATCATGCGCGATTAAAAAAAACATCCTTTCCTATCGGGAAGGGTGTGTACATATATATAAACCGGTGGCGGACAAAGGGTTGATCGAATGCCGATAAAAACGCATCGGCGATGTAAAGAGGTTTATAATAGACTTGTAAATAATAAAGTAATAATAGGTGGGCAGGACAGGTCGGTCAACCCTTACCGTATCTTCGACACGACGATAGGGGTGAATTCCAGTTGGAGGAATCCTAATTCCTGCGACCTGACATCCTCCAGGCTACTGTACCTCACGTAAGTACAGGGTGGTGTAGAAATATCTGAAACAGAAAGTTTCCATTCTATGAAATACCCGTCCCATTAAAAATAATCGTGCATTCCAATGATTAAAGCCAGAATCAATGATAATACGAAAATCGAAGACCGATTATCTTAGAATTTAAAATATGGAACACTTGAGCAACATAATTCCTTATTAAATAATCAAGAATTCAGACCTTCGCATCATCTGTCACTATTTCCAGCAACTTCCAAGAAGATTACCAAGAAATTTTTCTTTTCTTCACGACATTATGTATTGCACAAAAATTCAGAGAACTGTGCAAATACTTTCCAGGAAACTTTATTCAATTCTATTCAACAGGTTCTTGTTTGTACTTTAAAGAATACACGTATCGTTTACTCGAAACCGTCGTTTAAGCGTTATTTTCTATTTTTTTAATTAATTGATTCTGATTATTTTACTCCGATATGCAGGAACGCCCCAGTACAACTCCCGCGTCTACTAATTTCACATTTGAATCATGTTCCAGGGCACGAAATCGATCATGAGCGTTTTGGACTTCTGCCTGCGCTGGCGGGCTTTGTTCGCACGCGGAGTCGCGTGAAAGGCTGAAAGGGTGGCGCGCTGGAATAACGAGCCGACGGCGTTAACGTCGAAAAATCAATAGGCCCGCGTGCATTCCTCATAAATAAATATGAATATCCCCGCGGCCATGCACCGACGAGTATCGGGCGTAAATTTATTATAACGACGGCCGCTGCGTCGATTCTGGATCCTCCGTTAAATAGGCATCAAGCCGATCAATTCGAATTCGCGGGGTGAATCGATGGCGGGTGAATCGTTCGTATTTCCGTTTCGCGGTTCGCGCGTCGAACGCTTTCGAGGAAAGCGAATTACTCATTTACTTATATTTATATTTGAATTGCTTATTCATATTCGAGTACACAATGCAATAGCTTAGAATTTTACAAAATTAATAATAACAACGTTTTGTTCTACAAACCCGAACCTTATTACCGTTACAAATCTTATACCAATTACTCATTTTCCCCATTAACCTAATAACTCTGAAATCTGAAAAGTCAGAGTAATTCCGGGTCAGCGTCACCTGCATTTAATTCGGCTGCGACCGCCGCAGCGCGATTTAGTTTGTAATTAATAGAACGCGTCAGCGGTTCGCGAAATGTTTGCCGCCTTTCTCCCGCGTGTTTTTACACAGAAACGTACCTTGCGGATCTTTCAGTTAATGAATGAACTTGGTTGAAAGGCGGGCAAATTTTTGTCGAAGCATCTTGATTCGCTCCGGTCGACCTTTCCATTCCTCTCCCTATCAGCGTGCAGAGCGACGTGGATCCACATTTCTCGGTCTGGCGTTTGAACATTTCGCCGGAACAAGATGTCGAGTGCACGGTCGATTTTTGAGAAGCCGCGCTGAAACGCGGGCAGGCGCCGAAGTCAAATAAGACACGAGTCGCGTCGAGTGTGAAACATTAACGAGGAGTAAATACGCGGGTACGTAAAGAGGCTGGCGCATGTAGATTAATGGATAAACAGATAGATGCACGCGCAAACACGCGAGCGGATGCGGAAACGCTGAATCAACAGAGAAAGGAAAGAGATCCGCTGAATTCCCGCGGAATTTTCAGTGAAATTTTAATAAACGATATAAATACTAAATTCAGCGTTCTTTGAAACCCATCGGTGTCATTAACTTCGAAATATTGTACGTTCTCTGACGCGTTTAAAAGATTCAAATTGCCTGGATGCTGGGTAATATATTTTTCGTTATCGTTTATGCAGCGTTCGTTGATAGAATCTTTCATTGGGCTGCATCATTTTCGGGATATCAATTTCGATGGATGTTTAAACGTTCGAGAATCACAATGATTGAAAACAGAATGGAAATACCTTTGTTTCTTCTATTTTAAATGATATTGAAAAATTCTGCCTTACTTCCGATTATGCTAACCTAGTTCCACTTCTTTTAATTATCCAAAAACAGTTTTGGCTCGTTTAGTACTTTGTCAAACATTAAGTGTCTGCACTATCTGACATTTTTCATCATTCGCGAGCTGCCCTAGACTCCCACCTCTCTTCCCGCCTCATTAACTGCGAATCAGCAGAACATAATACGTCCCTGAAAAAAAAAAAAGCGCCCAGGAGAGATAAAGCGACGGGGTTGAGACGAGGGATGCTGGGGAAGAAAAAGGGTGGAACAAGCGTGAGACAGGAAGAAGCTGAAGAAAAAAAGAAGGACTGGCGGGACGGGAGAGAAAATTTCGGGATACGGAGTTAGCAGGTGGGGACGTGGAAGAGGTAATAGCCTGTGAAGGAGCCGGGGACGGGGAGGAGATTGTAAAATCGATGAGGTTCTTTCGTGCCTGGCGCCAGTCAGGTTCATCGAGAGCCTGACGTTCCCGTTTTTTTGGAGGGGTGGGAGGATGCGACAAAAATCGAGAAATCAACCCTTACGTTGGCACTTGAGACCTTTACTAGGAGGTTCCTCGATATCTATTACTAAATTAAAGAGCTGTTACTAGTAGAACTAAACAAATGTTAATCATGCGCAGCTAGGTTTCCTTCGGGGCGAAAATTTCAGTCCGAATTCATCACCGTTCGATTAAACCAATGTGCCAGCTCAGCGGAAGCGACAATTTCTGATCGCTTCTAATGGGGTGTCTTTTCGAAGATAAATACTTCTTATTGGTACACTTGATACATGGTAAAAGGCCAAAAATTTGATTTGTGTCCCTCAACTACCTTCTACTCGACGCGCTCTGCGTCGTCCCGCGAATTTGTCCGTTTCTTCGCCGGCTCAACTTATAATGCGACAAATTAGCCATTCGCTTACCTCCCCGAGTCCTTCGTGCAAGCCGACGGGGTTGGAAAAGCTATTCCGCGCTTTAAAGCGAGCTGTCTGCAGTAAGTATAAACTCCGGGGCTCAAAGGTGCTCGAGGCGCCTTCGAAACTCGTCGACTAGAAGCTGCACCCTCCCTCCCGTTTCACCCTGTGCGCGCCAACAATCGTGGCCCCCCCCCGACCAATTCTGCATCGAGATTCGGAAGTTTGCGTTTCGTCCCGGCGCGCCGCACTTGTTTTACCGCCCTGGCTCGCGTGTGAAAGATCGGTGGAGAAATTTTTTGAAGAGCGCTGAACGGTTTGGGATAATGGTGAAGAAAATTATCGGTAGTTCCTAACCCTTTGTAGTCTCCGTGAACATTTTAGCTTCGCATCATCATGAATCACGTTGATAATTAATTGGACGCGTTGCACCTGTGAGACTCGGCATACGCGTTGGACGGAATTTCGTCGCGAACATTTCGACCGTGTTACCGCGTTACACGTGCGTTACAGTCCTACATGCGGCTGTACCT
Organism: Holcopasites calliopsidis; assembly: GCA_023838395.1. Lineage (NCBI taxonomy): Eukaryota > Metazoa > Arthropoda > Insecta > Hymenoptera > Apidae > Holcopasites > Holcopasites calliopsidis. Next base: position 3,887,886 of record JALHAQ010000012.1, on the reverse strand, counting down.
AGGCGCAGGTAGATTTTCATGAAGCTTCTGAAAATCCAAATTAACTAGTCCGGCGACAGGTGCGTCGTCAGGCGTAATTTAAATAGTGGACCGGCTTGTTCCATGAAATAGCTCGTGATCCTGTGAAGCTTGGTACATGGACTCTTTAAGCTACATATCTCTTAGCAGCAAGCTCTTCGAGCCAAACACTGTAGCTGTAAATAGGTCATGAAAGGGATGGACTAAACGAGTGCACCCTTGCTTCGCAATTTGAGATAACATAGTCACAGAAATAGCTCAGTGGTCCGTGTGAGATAAAACCCAATGTAGCCAGTGTGGGAGAATTTACTGTATGTACTTATCATGAGAAAGGCCTACGGTCCTTTCAAGACCGATGTTTAAAAAGAGACACACTAAGGAAGATATATACCCGAACGATCCTATTGGGGACTGTCTAGCTAGCGCACAGTAGCCGGGCCAATTTTTGTGAGTGCACCTTGAAATAATCATAGCTTCTGGAGCTAAGCGTAGTTCCTGGTACATACGGAGAAACGCCGCTACATGCATTTACACCAGAGCACAAGGGGCTTATCCGAAGGAGGGGAAACACGTATATTCGTCCCTGTGTGTCAGACCGCTGGCACCGATCGCCGCGACGATACGACCGTCTAAGATGTCTGTAAACACGCGAGTATCTGGCAGATGCTGGTCGTGCGCTTGCTATATAATATTCATGCAGAGATATTGCATCTTGAGCGGTGCCATTAGAGCGAGGCGTCAGGCATCGTGGCCTCGTGGCGGTTTGTTGTTCTCGCGGCGCCCTGCACGCTATTCAACCATTCCCAGCGGTCTTTCCTCTTCAACCCGTCGTCATCAGAGCTTCCCCCAACCTTCGGTCTCCGCCGGAACCACAAAGCCGTCGCTGAAATTAAACTTATTGCTCCTAGCTGGAGGCATGTCCTTCTTTCGAGTGGACCGTTTTATTGAAAACATTGTCTTCCTCAATATGGCTCTTGTAGTCCTAGATGTCCAGCACGAGAGAATTCATTTCTTTGGACTGGAATAGTTGAGGCATCTTTGTAATTCGGTTGGTCCTACATTTAGGTGCATCATCGCCGAGCCATCCGATTTGGCACAATCTTCTTATCCAATAATTGCGAATGATCTTCAACTCTTCATTAAGGTATAAATATTGCATAGGATAATTACTATTATCCTGCTGAAACTTTCCGCTTGATCCTCCCAGATAAGGATCACGCTAATGGACTTATTGTTACCCTTATTATCACGAATCCGAGCGAGCTGAAAGTGGCTTTAATCTGGCCTGGTAGCGACACGATGCCGAAGCAATTGCTCAACGTTTCATTAAAGTCCCACCGCCATTAGTGCACTACGTGTCAGCATTAATGCTCCGCGTGAGAAAATGCTAACCGCGAGCTAACGACGAAAAATGGTTCGTTATTTTTCGTCGGGAAGAAAGCCTGGCAGGGATCACAAGCGTGTCACCGCGCGGTGCTCTTCAGGGGCCATCGGAGTAGGATGTTAAGTATTCATCGGGCGTTTTCGCGTCTTCATGCCTTCTCGTCACTCCGCACGACGTGTCCTCGGAAGACTGGGATCTCTGGAGCCAGCCCGCACCCCTACGACCGATGCCATTATCGGCCGCACCCAACCCTCGATTCCGCTACTCGCCCTTCGACTTAATGCCTCGTCCGAATTTACTGGCCGCGTCAGAAATGACGCGGCGAGTGTTCGAAAGTATTAATTTCAGATACTTTGTTACACGAACAAAAATTTTCGTATGGAGAGAAAAGTTTTAATCAAATTTCTGTAGCTGTAATACGAAATACAAAACGATGTATTAACTGTGAATCACACCGTCCGGGAATATAATAACAAACTCCGCGGTAGTTTAACTGGAAATAATTTCCCTTAAAACTACAAATTGTTGACAAATTCATTCACGTCACAGTTAACTTTTAATTCGTTAAATCGCATCACCGTCGTCATTTCTTTCCTCCTACTTTCGCGAACGAGTGTCGCGACAAATAATTACGTTCCGCTTAATTGTCGGATCCTCTTAAATTGTCGGCGTCCATTTAGCGTCCGGCAGGCACGGCGGATGCTAACAGACGCGGACATGCTAAGAGCTTCCGTTCTGGCGCCCACTCTTTCGTGCTTTATAGGATTCCGTGGCTTTTTACGGCAGCTTGCAGGTGTACGGGAAGGAAGTAAGGACGGTAGCTGGGACAGTGGAAAGCTTCCACAACGAAATGGATTGCGGGAACGGAATCGCGAGTCTGCCAAGTAGCTGAAGAAGCCTCGTCTGTCAAGTCCAAATGCTACTCCGCTTTCTCGAGGGGCCGACGCTTGGCGACACGACGTCTTTCGGAATTCGCCAGGACTTCGAATGGAAGCTTTCTCCGGAAAGAAAAAACTGCTACGAATTGCTCATACCTTCGTATATTAAAGTGCTGGAAGGATTTTAATATTCGAGGGACGAAAACCTCGCACCTTCTGCTCTGTATTGAGTCCAAGATTATCGTAATAGGACTTTCCGTTTCTTTTTGTTATATTTATGAACGAAAAGTGTCGAACATTATTTTTCCACTGAAAAAAATATCATTTCCCGGACAAAATAAGAATTGAATAAAATGTAAAACAATCCTACGCGTATTAATATTAATCCACTTAAGTAATTATTTGACAAAGACTCGATTGAAATCCAAAAACTACCCTGGGAAATCCTCTTACACAGAATCGAACAGAGGGTAATTGTTCTTCTAAATTATAAAACACATTCTAACGAGCAACGACAGCTCGTGATTCCGGATTTTCTCGAAGCGGCGTCTGATAAAAATAATTGTCGACGCAGCGAGAGGACGTTCACCGAGTTCAGTGATTCTCTTTTCCCGCAGCCAGCAAGATGCGCGGCTAAAACAAAGAGCTGGGAATGACGTTGTTTACGAGGCTTGATTGTTTTAAAAAGAAACGAAGGTCGAGCATCGCTGGCAGCGGTCCCGCGAGTGCAACGAAGAAGGACGAAAGAAAGAGGGTTGCCTGGAGAGGCCGCATAAAGAGGGTTGAACTGCAATGAGCAGAAGGATAAAGGGGAGGATCGAGAAGAGCGAGGATTTCTCTGGCCTCATCGACTTGAAGATACGGCTGGCAACTGCGGAAACGGGGCAAGACGAGGGAGAGACGGGGGAAGAAAGTTAAGAAGACTCGGAGCGCTCGATTGTTTTATTCGGCTGGATTAAAAAGCACAGTCGGGGGGAGCTGATTGTTTGTAATTCTAATGAAAAAAGTGAGAGATAAGGGAATCGTTGGTCGAGCATCGCACCTGATCCACACTCGCGTTTATCCGAAAGATAGGCGGATTTAAAATTTAAAGACGATCTAGTCTTCACAAAGGCTTGAGTTCTTTAACAATTCTTTTCTTTTTCTTTTACTAATTAATAGTAAAGAAAAATTAGATCGTTTCGTATCGCAGGATATTTCCTTGAATCCAAATATTATAAAAAAGGAGTAGTTTCTGTCCAATACGGCATGGACGACAACGCCCCTCGAGACATTTATTACAGCAATGAAGCATCGTTCTGAATTATTATGCACAGGCCTGCATTCTTATGCGACGCTTAATCGCTCCTGTTCAACACCCCCAGCGCTATTAATCCTTTGCGATGGTCGTTAAGACGCGTACTCCCGACATCGTAGAAATGATTCTCACGAGATGAAATTGAATCGCGAGCCCTCGGCGCATTTAATTGAAAGACGCAATTAATTATATGTATACTTTTTTACATGACCTTTACTCTTAGACATTTTCCGATTCATCCAACTTCCGAGGGGTGGTTCTATTAATTTTTGTTAAGTGTCTATGCTTATTTAACATCTCAATGACCATGACATGGAATTGGGGAAGCAAGTTACAATTAAGCGCTCCTTTTGAACCGCAGAATGGACGCAAACAATTTCAGGAAACGGCAAACTGCGACCCGCATGCAGCTGTAAACTCGCAGTACATTTAACACGAGAGTGTCCTCCTAAATCTCCGTTTCCTTCGCGTTAAATCCGGCAACGATCTCGTAGCGATAACGGCATTAAAATCGGGACTGCGCGGAAGGTTTCAGCAAGGCGTAAAATTTCCAGTAATTTCCCCTGGACAGTGAATAATAAATTCAGGGAGTCGTCCGCGCGTCGAGCAATACCGGAGAACCGTACAGCCGCGCGCCGCGCTAATACATCGTCGTTTTTTGATAAAAAAAAAGCATCGCGTTTCTACTTGTATCTGCGACGGCATACCGTTCCGTAATCAGCCTGCCATCGAACGATCAGTCATTATTCGCTGTGCCACCGGACTCACTTTCCGCTCGCCATTAAAGACAGAAATTTCAGCGAACCTGAAACGAACCTATTTCTTCTTTTCCTTTTTCACCGACGCATTTTCGAAACGAGAGTTATTATTTATTGTTGTCGACGGATTCGACGCGACGATCGACCCAGCGCCGGGGAGAGCATTAATTAAACCTTGTTAACTGGTCAATCGATGCAGTAACTCGAAATTACCGGTGTACCCGAATCGCGTGCTCGTTTATTCGACGACTATTTTAATTGGCAGTTTTCACGAAATACTTTTCGTCTCTCCAGTTTTACCTTGGATCGAGTAGTTCTTTCGTACGTTGCATTAGTTTATTATCCTACAGAACTTTGTTGCTAGGGATGTATGGGTTATTTTAAGGTGTTATCGTTGGGAATCGTTCTAGTAAAGTATATGGAGAAAAGGGGGGCAGTAGCTTTGTGTCAATACCCTCGTTACTTTGCAGTATTAATATATCGATATCACTTATAATTACCGTGAACCAATAATTATAGGTAGATATAATTAAGCCTCCATTGAACCGGGTGCAACTATCCATCCTTTCATGCCGCGATCTACTCCGCTTATAGCTCTGTCTTGTTCACAATATATTCGCTGCGAAATATACCGTGTAACAATAAATTACAATAGTTTAGCTCAGTTGTAGTAGAACAGTGGAAATAGTAATCGGGATGAAACTTAAATCCTTTGACGTTTTTAATGTGCACTAAAATTATACCATTAATGCTTGCCATTATTGCAACTGCGACATTTTCCGAAATGAAATGTTGCAACAGTTCGTCCACTTTAGAACTGTCCACATCGCTCTAATTCGAATCGTCCATCCACGAGTCAGCGATGCGAAATTTCTAATATACGCGCGGCAAAGTTAAAACATTAAACCAAAGTGCAGAATTAACGGTCGAAAACGCGACATGATGAGTTTCACTGTGGTGTTTAAATTAAAGCACCGACACACAGTCCACCCCGTCTCGCCGCGTCAAAGCCAAGTAGCCAGGATTAAATAACAAATTCGCCGATACACAGAGCATCCCAGAGGCCACGTCTGTAAAAAAAAAAAAAATAGTGTCGACCACCCCCAGTTTGCGCGATTCGCCTGTGCACGCGATTCGTCCGCGAAACGACGCGGAAAACGTAGCGCGCGTCGTGCCCGAAATTGCCGCACTCTTCCGAATCTATCCTTGACACACGGATGACCCGGTTCGGGCAAGTCAATAACTCAATAACCGGACGGACCTGGCAAACAAGTAGTGGATCGATGTGTTTGTTCGTCATCCGCGTGATTGATGATGACCAACGTGGACCGAACGAGACATCGAATCTGCCGGGTCGCGAGCGACAGAGCGATAAATTCCTGCCTTTCCCTTCTGAAAACTTCTGACGTGTCGATCCTGCCATGGATCACGCCTCTGCGATCCTTTGGAGTTACAGAAAAAGAAAGTGTATCCTCCCTTAAGCTTGCCAAGCTTAGGTGCTTCCAATGGAGAGCAAGATGCGGAGCATTTGGATTGGATTCTATTTGGAATACTTAGAACTGTACTTCTGCGTGTCCGCATTTCGGCATACCCGCAGTTCCACAGCTTCATATTTACGCAATCCCACGTCCCCGGAAGCTCTGCAACTTTGCCATTCCGCGTTTCTTTATTTAGGATCCTCTCCTCCCCAAAATTAACACTTCCAAGCCCTTAACGCTTACGAATGAATAATCCCATGCTTCAACAAGGGTTGCCCGGGAATCGGGTTAAGCACCGACGGGCATCGCAATTATCTCCTAATCGAAGTGGAACTGTCGTCAAGCTATAAATCCCTCGCGGAACGCTCGCTGACACGTGCATCGGGTTTGATCATCAGGGGACAGTTAAGGATGATATCCAATCAAAGACTACGCGCGTCCGGGGGCAAACTATGTGCGACAGATTGTACCAGGAAGCATCTTTCGCCACGCTCGTAAAAGTTGCCTCTTACGGTGGCAGCGAGTTTCGCCGCACGTCAATGGCTGAAATATTGCTGAGCGGACGGAACCCGAAGGGAATCTTCTGGATTCAGCGATCGAGGGAGATTCTTCGTTGGCTGCGGGGTATTTCCAGCCGACACTTCTGAGACGCGTTCGGTTAATCCGACGCTGACACTGATTCGCTTCGGATTAAGTCTTCTCTGGGCGGTGTCTGCCCTCGAGCTATCGTTTTCGCGTCAGCTTACGCAACGCCGATCGCTATGGCACCTCGCTTATTTCAGCGAGCTAATTTGCCAGCAGTTTGGATTGTCTGCACACCGTACTAAAGAAATTAAATACAATGCAGAAGCAGCTTTGCGAAAAAATTCATCGCCCAATTATTTCCCTCGTGGATTCTAGTTCCTCCTCCAGAAATACTCAATGAAAAAGTAAGTAATAACACTGGCCCTTCCTACGATATCGGTTTTGTCATCCTAACAGACGTCTGTTTTACAAAGGCGAGAATCGCGAAAGAAAAGGCGATTAAAGTAAAACACGCGAATAGCGGGGAAATCAGGGAGTTGTACAAGGATTGTACGAAGCGACGAGTCGTGAGGGCAACCAACCGGAAGAGCTGGATGAGCGCCAAAGATCGAACAAGAGTGTCTCGAGCTGGATTGTTGATGCGCCTCTTGGTATTCGACAAAAGGATTACACGCAAGCGATTTATTCCAAAAAAGAAGGATGAAAATGATGTTTGCAATTTATGCCCTCCACGGCCAGCCGTGGATGCGCGCAGATGGTCGTTCGATCGCGCAACAGAATCTCACGGATTTGCCAGATTTTATGCAGATTTGGCAGATAAATTGAACGCTGACCGATTGCGTTCGATTGTTCGTGCATGTTCTACGCAGCGTATAATCCCTCCTCCCTTGCCTGGGAATATTTTGTTGCTGCGACTATTATGGAATATTGCATAGGTGTTTCATGATGTGTAAATAAAAGGAATCCAGTTTGTTTTTTCATTAATATCGCTAGGGTATTGCTGCTGCTTTTACTTATGTCGGACGTTCCTTTGAAAATATTATAAAAAGGAGCTTGGTATTCCAATGAAAATGGTTTCCCAGCAAACGTTTGCTCAATCGATCGATCATCCGTTGCACGGTGAAGCGCATTACAACGTTTTGTCATACGGTTTCGACTGAATCGACAGATCCGTAGAGTCCTTGATGGATATCTCCATTAAGCCGTCATACGAAAAAGGAAAATGCATAAAACTGCGCGGGCTTCTTTGATGTTTCCTGCGATGTAGCAGGCGTACATTAATCTTGCATTACTAGTGACGCTTTGAAGCTGAGAGGGTATCGCATATTTTAAAACACAAAGAGAATACCCCGGTCGTCTTCCTCGCTTTCACAGGATTAACATTTTTATGGCATTAACATTTTAACGGGTTATTCGGTGGAGATTCGTCCTGTTAATTCATGTGACCGGGAGGGAGGCACGGGATATCAAGCTATCTGGTTGGAAAGTAGAACTTTTTCGACACACGAAACAACCTGATTTGATTGAAAAATAAAATTATGCTGGTAGCGAAATGTTATTGGTCGAAACACAGAACGCAGGATATGCTTATTATATTAAAAATACAACCAGCTGATTTCTTATCTTCTTACGATTAAACTGAAGCACAATAATTTTAATTTTTCACACCACTGCGTTACTCAATTTCGAATACACTTATCTGATATTCTGCAATGGCAGTATCACGATTCCGTTCTTCTTTTACGTCACCCTTATTTTTTTTACTCCTTCCTTCATTAAAAAGAAATACTCAATTCCCGCGCACTCCAATACACATAATTCCCTGCAGCCAATTGAATATTAAAACCCAAACGTCTCGAGCTCGCTAATTTCTCGTTAATTACCAAACGCAATCCAAACGGTAATCCCCTAACGGATCACAGATCAGCGGAGTGAATCCTGAACCAACGCGTCTTACGATCCAGTACATATCACAAATCAGCGTGGAGGCGAGGGTGAATCTACGCCGGCGGGGGTAGCTTTCAGCGCTGGTCTAAACCGGCGGAAACGGAAGGAGACAGCGACGACGCGGATAATGATCAGAAGGTTCATTAAGAGTAGATCGATGGATAGGCAAGCAGACATTAGCCAGCAGGCACGGGGTATTGCGCTGAGAACACACCGGCCCTGCTACCCCGGCCATCATCGATTTCCGGATTTACCGACGGTAACGACTCAAAGCCTCACCCTCCGCCGTTGCTTGCCGAGGGTTGCTCATACATTCTTGCGCGGAACAGTGGCGGCTGATACTTCGTCGAAGGACATGGCTCGAATACCGCCACTGAGACGTGTACCGTACACTGTGTCCGACTTAAATGAGTACAATTAAATTACTTGGAAAATAAAGAAGGTACGGAAAAATGGATGAAACGAAAGTTGCAGCACACCGGGAGACGCATACATGACTAACGCTAATACCGGTCAAACGTTAATTTTGTGCTCTCATATCTCGTAATTGAATTCAGCAAAATAGACGTGTAAGTGGAGTTTTGAAAATAGTTTTACACGTCAGCTACAAGAATATATAATTAAAAAGATATTGGATCCCAATCTTCATCTAAATAATTTTTTCACATCTCTTGTATACAATATTAGCTGTTCTGGTTTAAACTGAATACACTGTACGATGATCAAAGGACGTTTCGAGAAGTGGAGGACATGTGCACATTACGAGTAAGCCGATTCTAACTGCGCTTCCTCGATGACGCATTGTGCATGGCATTTATGAAACAATAGGCGGAAAAGGTAATTGGCTACGCCGAGAGGATGAATAACGAAGTTGCAAAACGTCCGTTAATTAATAAACAGGACTTAGAGCGGACTTAGTGTTTTGCTGGGTATTTAAATGGAAATGAGGTAACAACCCTTGTAAAGTGGCTGTGTCAGTTTAGTTATTAGATTCAAAAGTGATTGATTTTCTTGGAGGATCGTTATGCGATATTAATTTTATAGTCTTTAGTTATTGAATTAGGATCACTTATGAATTTCCGACGTCTTTCATGTTTTCAGTAAAAGTGAAGGACCTGAACTAAATTTATGTAATTACAAACTCTATGATGGCCTTTGGAATTCATTGCTTACGTTTAATAAAAATTTGAACAATTTTCTTTTTAAATATGTAAGTTCCAAAAGTCTCATTCAATTTTCAACCGGAGAAATAATTAAATATGAAAGATTCTTGTATGATGCATGGACAAGGGAAGATGAAAACGGTCCCCCTGAAAAGTACTCAGATTACGCAAAAGCGTATCGCATGTTTTACACTGATATTATCGCGATAGTAAAAAGTTCTTTAATCGCCGCCGGAAAATACGGATAGCAATCGTCAAAGACGCGACAGGCAAAAATATTTCCTTCCCCGCTTCCTGTGTCCATTATTTCGAGACAGTAGCTATCCATTAGTCTGAAAATGGATTTCATAAAATGCTTTTATGCCATCAGCTCGCAGGGTGATATTAACAAAATTTGCGTCTGGGCACGAGCTGGGTAATGGGAAATTCAACTCTAACTAAAACTTTCATCGAGCTTTCTAAAATATTAAAGAATATCGAATTAAGAAGCTGCCGCTTGATTAGTTCAAACCAACAACTTTGGGTCAAGCTCTTATCGAATAAGTGTATTATTTCACAAAACTTGTCAGCAAAATTTATTTCCAAAACGGAACATTTGTTCATAGTGTTTAATGTGAAATATTTATCGATGGTGTTAAATTGTTTACATGTATCAAAGATGCAACTGCAAATCAGAGGACTGTTTATGGCAGGAGTAAAGCCCTTTCACAGAGGGCTCTAGCCCTGATGAGACTTGTCGTGGACGAAAGACAGGATCCTTGCCAATATCCCGGTGTTTACATCAAACCGAACCATCCCTTATGCTAATGCAGCTCCTCGACGATTCATAGACTACACTGATCGAAACCAGGAGACTATCTTAATAATCCCGGTCTGATGGGAGTACTCTCGCTAAACCAGTCCTTAACTTCTTATTAAACCAATATTAAACTACTTGATATAATTATCTAATACAACCTTTCGAAGTTGTAATGTATACTTCTAATTTCTATCGTGATTAATATTAAAATTAAATTAATTCTAGTGAACCAGCAATGCTTGCTCCACTAAAAATTGCTAATTTTTCCCTATAATGTTGCATGAATATTTTCTTGGATAATTTCCAATAACTACATACAAAGATTATAACTCAAGGTAGCTCGGTCAAGGGAGATTTTACGCCTGGAGATAAAATCGGATGGTGGTTGCAGGAGGAGGTAAATCACGGAGCAGTTAATCCGGCTAGGCGTTCTGTGTTAATGCTAATAATTTCAGCATTTGACTCGGAAATCTCGCTTACTGTAATCTCTGTATTAGCTGCCTATATTTTACCCCTTTCGGTTCCCGCCCCACCTACTGCCCATTCTGGATTACAGGCGTCGGTGGGTCTTATTTGAATTTTCCTACGGTAGCTATCAATATCATGTTAAAATGATTTAATTCAATTTTCAAGTAATAAGAATGCTGGACAAATATATTCCTACAGTTAAAAACTTTCTGATATGACTGGCCCGTAATTTTATTTGAAACAAAAATCCCATTGAAGAAGCCAAAGGTTCGCAAAATTCATCCTTGACTTTACTTTATTAATTTCACATGTGTAAAAACAGCTAATGTGATAATGTTGACTGTCTCTATATTGTAAAACAGATTTCAATTTTCCGTGTAACCTACACTTCGCGCAGAACAAACTACTCCAGGACCACCGTAAAAAGCGGAAATATTTCTAATCGCGAGGAAATGCCTGGCTACAGGGACCTCGTATTCGCCGACCTGTAAAGTTCGATAAGGCCTAGCGAATGATAAAGTCCACCTTAAGGACAGCGCAAGCAGAAGGTAGTTTATAGTCTTGAACTTAAATCGCGCCACCTGCGCCTCAGAAGAAAGTTTGTTCCATCGAAAACTTCTTACTTAATTTTCTATAAAAAAAATTGTAAGTTGACGAAAAAACTGCAATCCCTTTTTTTCTGAATATTCTTCCCAAGTGCACATTATTATTTATCGTTTATATCGCTACAACGATGAGCGAATCGAATATTTTATTTTCTACTCTTGATACAAAACTGCACGAAATTGCAGCATGCCTTTAACTGCGAAGAAACACCACCAATTCATCCGCGCCCTTTGATCAAAATCGCGTGCGAAATAATTTCATGCGCCTCCAACTTCGTGGCGCAATTCCAGCATCGATATCTCTTCGGGGGGAAAAAAACGTTGTCAGAGCAGAGTGTGGAAAAATTTCACCGCAATTTCAGGCGCGTGCTCGGTTTCGAACGAAAGCCCGGGGGCGATTAATAACTTCCAACAGCAACAAACGGCGTCGCGGCGGCAGAAAAATAAATCGATTAAAGGAAACAAAGAAAAAAGAGAAAGGAGAGACGTGCCTCTGGGTCAGCGGAAGTTCCGTATGTTTTATGGTCGATAACCAGTTTACCTCGGCGCAGCTGTTGGTCGCGTTGCATTTATCACGGGAATTCGGAACTTTTCGCTAACTTTTGGCGCTCTACGAGTTCCGCGCTCTCGCTGGGGTAGCTACGCGCTATGAAACGCGGCTGGTTTGTTGCTGCGAAATCAATATCACCCGCCTATCCCTTCCTGATTCCCTCTTTCTCTCTATCGCATTCCCTGTTATTCAGCCCGTTCCGTGCCTTCTCACGGACGTCTTCGGCCACTTCTTTCCGACGGAGGCTCTTATGAAAATAGCGGGGTCGCGCGATGCAATTAATGCTTAACGAGACTGCGACGTGGGAAACGGAAGTGCCTCTGAAATTGACGGAATAAGGGATGAAAAGTGCCTTCGTTCACTCGCCTATCCTTTCTCCGCTTATTTTTTAAATCTTTACATGTGGAATATGTTGTGGTGCAAATTATTTAACGCGAAATTAATTCCTTTATTGTTGTAGCGGAATAATATTAATCGTCGTTTATTTTCTTTTGTCGTAATACAGCGTGAAATATTTGGTATGCGAGTACGAAAGGAAGTTGTGCATGTTGATGCTGTTGCGAACAGCTGTCTGGCAGTGTACTTAAATTAATTACAAGCACGTCGTGATTTAATTTAATGACACTTCTTTCTTGATTGAAATGTCTCATCAACCAGCAGCTGAGACCCGTGAGACACACACCTGAGACTACTGCGAAGAGACATACCCATACACTTTGTTTTGACCCCCCCCCCCTCCTAGACAATTTAATTTAGCTTAGGAATGTGTCAATAAATTCCTGAATAATTATGGAACTGCTACGAGTCACGAAAAATTAATTTCCTAATTTATACTAATATTTTTAATCATTTAGCAATTCATTTCCGTTTGCTTTATTAATGGTAAGTGTACACACGAAAGTATAATTTGCATATTCTGAACAGAATTTCTTGCGTTCGTTTACTAAGTACACATTCCCTTAATATTTCATTATTCGCTCAAGAAACCGTTTCACTACAGCCCCGGAATACTTAATAGCTTCATTTCCTATCTACCTGTCCGATCGCAAACGTGACTCCTGCATTCATCAGGGTAAAAACTCGGCGAAAGGAAAGTATCGCGAATGTGTATCCGCGTGCACAGAGGTTTTGGCGTTTAAACGCCTGCGTGCTACGCGACCAATTTATTTCTTCAATTCATTTCCCTTTTTTCATCCACTCAGCCCTTTTGTACTCCTCGCCAATACCAATTTGTTCAACTTCCATTATCCCGCCAGGAGGAAGTATTCTCGCATTTCATTTTCGTTCCTCTGGTTCGTTCAAAAATGGAAACATGCTTCAAGCTATTTCATTGCGACTTCGTTAAATCAATAAAAGTGGCATAGAAATACTGGCAATTAAATGCCAAAAGAATAAGACAAAGTAACAGCATTTCAAAACTTCGCATTCGGAAGTGCAAGGAAAATGTTCCAATCTCCATTGAAAGTTTCACAGACTCTCGCCGCGGGAGGAAAAATCCTGTGGTTCCTTCGATAAAGAATCCAACATACGACACTTCCAAAGATATTCCGAAATGCAACACCCAGTGTTCCTAAATACGAGCCTCCTGTCAATATCTCGGCGGGATCCAGAGAAATTCCAGAACTCTGCAGCCGGGAGTGCAGTTTGCGGAAAGAACGGGGGGGGTCAAGCATTCGTGAAATCGAGCAACCGTCCAGAAAAAGACGTCGATCTCGTCTGTAAACTTCACCAAGTAAGCCGAATCCGCAAACAAGTCCGGCAACTGTCGCGGAATATGGGTCCGAAAGTTTGCAAGTCTTCGCGGACAACGGGGGAAGAAAAAAAAAAGTGAAACCAACCATCGGTCCGTCGTTGACCAGGAAACTGCATTAGATTGAAGCTCGACTGGCTGCTATCAGTTTCTTAGAAAGTTTCGGACGAGAATTCTCATGGATGAGGAAAACGACTTTATTTGCAGCCGCAGGGTCAATTCGACGTGGTTGCTCGTCGTCCCCCATCGTTTCGTTTCTATTTTCTCAGGCTCTGTGCTTCGCTTGTTTCCTACCCTTCGCATTGGCCGACCGCGCGATTGGATTTCACGAGCAAAACGAATTACTAATAAACCGTCAACGATAAAGTCTATCGGCCACTGGTTACTGGATATACGCAGTCGCGGAGATAAATTCGCTGCACGGGGAAAGGAAATCGTATTTTCCCATGCACGTGGAATTTGTCTTTTTTTTTTTACTATACAATGCACTTCGGGGAGGAAGGGGGCCGATCATTCAAACTGGATTACTGTACCTTCTATTCTTTATAAAGAAGATTCTCTTCATAAAAGAATTCACTGAACAGATTTCAATAAACTTTTTGATTGATCATACACTAATAAATGAAAAAAAGTATATGGTTACGACAGGATATACTATTGCCATTTTGCAACGGTTTTTAAAAATTTTATTTAGTCATTCAATCGTTTTAATCGTTTAATCAATAATTAAAGCCAAACGCAAAATAGGAAATGAATCTTTTGAATCTAAGATTGATTTCTATTTTATGTTATGTCCACAATTGTAGAAAGAAAGCGCGAAGAGTGAGAAAAACGTGCGTGCAGTTGCATGGAATTGACGAGAGCGCGAGCGAATTGAAAATATGGTCCGTTTTTCGGTAGCCACAGAGGGCTTTTTATGAGCCCATCGCGTTGCTCTTTTTCCTTGGCCCAGTCGCCCGGCGATGTTTTTCCATTTCAGTGTTGGCCGGTTTTGGCAGCGAGTTCGTTAACCCGTTTACCGAAATCCCTCGGACTGAGGGACAGACGATCGGCATATTTTAAATGGAACTGGGAATGACAGCGGAATTAACGTCGGCCGGTGGAAACTTTCGCGGAAAAACTGCCGCGGGAGAGGCTTGCTTTCACGCAATTAATATCTAGAGTGACTGGTCTAACCAATGATAAATGTAGAGCTGAATACTTGTCGTCAAAATGTTTCTTTATGAAATTAAATTGACGCAGATAAGATAGTGGCTGAAACTTTCTGCAAAAATTTATTTAATGATGCAAGAGCTGCAGGAATTGTTTTCCATGTTACTATAAGATGTACAACAATGCAAACCTTCTAATCAGCAGAGTTTCTAAATCGTGGAAACGCGAGAATGTGCAATTAGTATCATTTCACGAAGGCAACAGCTTTCGGCGATTCCCGACGATCGATCACGGATGCAAAGAGATGCAGAGCGATCTGCAAAACAAATTCTGCAGCTGGCAAAAGGTTCATTGTCAGTCACGCAGCGGGTCTCGAGTCTACTTATTCAGTCAGGGATCACTTAACCCACTTCTTCGTTCGACATTACCTCTTAACCCCGTGGCCGGCATCACGTTCTTCAAGGAAGCTCACAGAAGCACAAGGAGGGAGACGCATTGAATTGCAGAATCACGGGACACTTGCCACCGGCGAAATTTCAAATTCTCAATGGGTTATTGCCCGATCTATTAAAATGTGCGGATGGTCGTCGTTAATCAGTTGTCGTCCCCGCTTTATTGAAACGACTTTCAATCATTTCAGCTGCACTTACAGTGCAATGTATACCTTAAAAACTCAAGGATTCGAGGATGCAAGTACTCAAGGATTCAAGAATTTATTTAACCAAAAACTGCTGACAGTGACGATGCCCTGATAACTTTAGAAAGTAAGGAAAACATGTTTTCAAAGAGCACTACTGTAGTACAAATGTGTGCATGAATAAAATTACGTTTTTCTAGTAACGGTTTTTTAAATCTCGTATTTGCAAATTGACGTAAAAATAAATTGCAGAATAAATTCCCAGGGGCTAAGGTATTCGACTTGGCCTCATATCAAAGTGACTAGTCTCGGCTAACTTTTAAGGCACGATATCCTGGCGTCCACTGACGCATTCGAAATTAGATTTCCATTTATTGCCATCGCGACTTCAAAGTATCTCTTGACTTACTCAAAGATCCACCTAGCCGCCTTACACAAAAAGAAAACCGAGGACTACCTGATCGGAATCTACATCGATCCCACGAGAGATTTTCTCGTTTCCTATACTCCCCTAGCGCCTTAGCCTTCACTATTTGCTGAACTCCTCTACGGCCGCGTAGAGAGAGAGAAAGTAAAATCGAGCCGTTTGAATATCGATAGGAAAGAAAGCGTGACGGATAAATTGGAATAGGATAGCAGCCGGATCTTGGTACGAGCACGCATCGAAATGCAATTGCAAATGCAAATATGTATATGCACTTCTTAGATCTTTCCTCGATTTCTCGTTAGTTGTTTAAACGAAATATTCAAGTACACACACGTACGGAATAAAAGTTATTACTTGCCGATGTGGGACGGACTTAGGATGGACTAAGAATATTTTCAAGTTTTGAACCTTGCGATGGAAGGGTTAATATTTGATTTTTTAGATAAAATTATTATATATTCACAGTGGCCGCACAATTTGTGATTTATTCAATTTGAATCTTTGAATTTGTGACTTCATCTGTGTTCTTGAGGTCATCTGACTTAAATGTTCCCTTATACAATCGCAGACAACATACCTAATTTCAGAAATAATTTACCACAAATCGGTACAACGAATCCTTTAATCATTGAAGCTCGAGCAGATGGAAGGAATTCGTCTTTGTCAGACACTTGCAACGAAATGCGTGGCGCGATTAATTTAAATCGAACTGTTTGAAACACGCTACGAAAGCGTGTCGCGAGGCGGTCCGCTACAGCAGCCAGCTAACTTAACGAGCATAATACGTGTCAAAGTTCTCTCAAAGCGGTCGCACCTGCAGCACGGTGTTCTGGTATATGGGGGTGCTGGATTAGAGCATGCTCGAACTCCGGCTTCAACTTGCCTCGAACTTACTGGTAAAACGCGTGATCCAAAGACGGTTGTAAGCTACGCGAAGAAACCAAACTATTCCCAGCGCAAGATCATTCATTAAAAGTGGGAAACATGCGCGGAAACTACGCAACCACTTCACGTCTCGCATAAATGAATATTTGTGCTCGATGACGTCTCATATTACTCTTTAAATAATAATAGGTTCTAAACTATAGAAGTTGTATTGAAGCTAATACGATTTTTGTTACGGTTGGATAATAAAGACTATCATCTTCCACTTATTGAACGTTCAGTATTATTAGCAAAGGATATGAAATTAATTTATTCCTATCCAAGGTAAAGGTTCAAGCAGACTATTTATTATACTACTTGCTATATTTCTAGGTCCTCTAACGGAATCTTCAAGAAAAGAATCAATGCTTGAAACAACAAGCCAAGGACATTTCTCTAGGCAGGCGGTATCTGCAGTCAATTTTTCAAATTGGAGGAAAGGCAACGGTCCCGCATAAAAGCCCAACAGGAGCTTTTCAGAGAATAAAATCTAGAGTGCTGCTATAGGAGAGGCCGAACATGAAACTGCTGAATATAAAGTTCCATAAAATTTCTGGTTAGTAGTTGATGGAGGAGTGCCATGAATTCTAACATATACGTAAAGCCGGCCAGGAAACGATAAACAACGTTCGATTGTCCGCTTGTCGTTTATAATGAAAGATACATCGTTCTTCCTGGCCCGGACACGATTAGACACTTCATAGTAATCAACAGACGTTACTAACTTACCGAATTAACTTTGAAAAACGAAACTCACGGGTCACACAGTTTTAATGAAGCACTACACCGATCGAAATTAATCACAATTTCACATGATCCTCTCAAATCGAAAGCATTAAAAGGAGGATTAAAAGCGAAGCGAAATGGGAAAGAAAAGCGAAAACGGGCAAAAGAGAAACGCATTTGTTTAACATTTGTAATGTCCTAATGGCTCGCTTCACCGGGCTTCTCAGCAATGCGTCGCGAAGAAAGCGTTCGACCACAGATCGGATACAAGCTTCGGCATTTTCTAGCATCGCCGGTTAATCCCAGACTTACAGATAAGTCTCGCAGGCCCGTTGCCGTTCGATTTATCGTGCCACAATACGTCGCCGTAGTTGGTAGGTTCGTGAGCGCTTGCATTTCTATAGGGGAACGAGAAGATCGATTGCCGAGGCGGACCGGTGAGATTTGTTGGTATGATTCAACCGACGGGGCTCGTCTTATGCTAGAGACGCACGAGATTTCGTGGATAACATGCTATGATTATGAAGCTTCTCGGTCGTGTTAATAGATTACGGTATCTCTGTGCTATTGATGCTACCCTGCAACGCGCTAGTCACAGTATTCTTTTAGGTGTGTCGAAAAGCTTCCAAGTAAAGGTAACAATAATAAATAATCTACGAAAGGGAAGATAATTCTTCTCCCATTCAGACATTCCACAACAAGCCGCATTCTTGTCCGGGAACTTGGAGAAAGCATCGATGCTCGCAACTGAGCCGCCCATGTAACTTTTAAACTGTCGTTACGAAAGAACGGCGAGCTGTCTCCGTCCCGTACATTCCCGGTTCCCGTTTCGCACACTTGCAAGCGCGAGTGGCGTGTAAAAGTTAACGACGAAATTGCTGAGAACGTTGGAATAAAAGAAATTCCGAAAACGTCATTCACAACTGCGCCGCAGCAGGAAACAAGCGCGGAGAAATCGATGTAAAAAATCAAATATTAACTTCCACATGAATCAATTGCGGGGGTCGAAATGAAGTTGCGGGACAGAGTCATTTAAAACGCTCTCACGTATTTTCACTTCTTCTAATTTACACGAGAAAGTTGATATATAAAGGCATGGAAATAATAGTTTATTTTTACTTTACTGTGGTGTTTGGCTTTCATGAAGCCTTGTTCTGTTTGGAGCGTCGTATGTTCATTTTAGGGATGTTCAGAAACGAGAGAGAGCTGCGTATCCAGCATCGTTACTAGAGGATTCCGAAGAGCTTCGATAGCGCTACAATTCGCGATGAAACCGCCCCTTTGCAGTCATGTATTTCACCCCCTGGCAAGTTAATCGTTGCCTCCTTTCGTTCTCCTTTTTTCTCATTCTTTTAACAAAGACAATGCGTCCGTGAATCAATGAAAGTACAGCTTGTACAGGTTCAAAGTGTACTTGCGTCGACTACAATTTCCACTATTTTTATGGCATTTCAATCTTGTCGAAAAATCAATTACTTCTCCTGCTGGGAAAATGAAGCTTCGCTTGTAACATCATCGACGCTTTCCATTTTCATTGAATAACAATTAAGACAGCTTCGAACTTTTGAAGCTTAAGTAATTTACTGCAAAGTTCTTGCGGTAAGATTATTCCAATGCTAGTGTCAAAAGCAACAGGTGTAACAAGATTTTCAATGGTCAGACGACTCTCCAAATACTTTCAATATTGGGAGGGAAGTAATCTAAACTGAAAGCCGTGCATATTCATTTGCAACGCTGGCCACAATCAGCAGACGAACGAAGCTCGCTGAACCAGTATCGTCTGACCATAGACGGAGTCTTACTACTAGCCACCGACGTCGTAGCGCGTCATCCGTGCTCAACTGTGACGTATAGCTATTCAGCAAAGGGTTAACCAGAGTTCTGTTTGCTTCTACTGTCTGCAGTACTCCGGGCAGCTTTTACTCTGTGTACTCCCTTGATTCCGCGCTGGACATGGCCGACCCTCGAACCACCGTCCGCATACAAACTTTCGGAATATGTAATGCGGATTCAACGCGATTTTTCACGCGGAGGAGAGAAAAACGAATCTGAGAACAGTGCACGCGAAACGAGGCTGTACGGAGAAAATGGAGAAGTTTGCGTGCTGAACGTTCCCCGGTCAGAAAGGAAATGTGTATCCAGCTTCTTCCACGTCGGGAGATTCGTTACTTTCATCGGCCCTGGAATTTTGAAACTTTCCCGGGGCTTTTCATGAAAGTGTCAACGAAAGATACAAAAGAAATTCAATGAAGAAAGAATGTTTAGAATTGAATGCTGCATATGTGATTTAGATTGTTGCCTGTGCAGCACATTTGCAAAGGTTCATGTTAATGAATTAGTATTAGAAGATAAACTGTAGTTTTTAAGTATTTAGTAGTATCTGGTGAGTATTCCAAGTTTTTCGTATTTATTACAGCGCTACGAAATTATTGAAGGAGACAGAAATTCAACGATGAGAAAGTGTTGCAAATTCAAAGCCCAAAATTATATATGATTTATGTAAATTATTTTCTGTGGGGCACAAACAATCTTTGCAAGTGCTTGCTAATATTTTTTAACTTTGATTCTATACATTCTGCCTTCTGTCTGATTTCTTTCTGACTCCTTGAACTGTTCTAATTTTCTGCATTTACTATAACACCATATAACGCCTCGAAAAATTAAGATTCAAGACGTATATTCAAGCTTTACCGTCCAATTTCAAAGATCAACAGTTCTTCGACACCCCCCTGCAGTAATTGAAACACTGATTCGTCTTTTTTTACCTCGACACGGGATTACACCAAAGAAATCCATTCCCATCCATCCATTTGCTTGCCACTACTTCGTCTCCCCGTCACGCAACGCGTTGAACTCTCGCAGGCACACGCTCGTAAAGCTGAATTCGCCAGGAGCCAGGGATAAAAAGCGGCGCACGAAGAGACGAGAAGTTAAGGGGGGGAAAGAAGAACGAGAGTGCAACAGTCGTTTTGGTACGGGGCGTGAGGCGAAAGTTTTCCCCGTTACTCTCCTAACCGCAGAAGAATCGGTTAGATGCCTATGGTAAAGAGGGGATCGATGAAAGAAGCTCTCCGCGGGACGCAAAAAGGGCGGCAAGAAGGAAATTTTCCTCTTAGACTCGCGGTGAGTACCGATCCATGTCGGCGGCATTAGGGCGGGCTTCGAATTGTCAGTCCTCCCATCCGCTGGAACTGTTCCAGGGCTGGAAGCTGACGAAGCAAAGCGCACGAATGTTAATATTCGTTTTGGGGGAACATCCGGATGATGTGCAAAATACTTCCCGCAAATATTAGACATTTGTTTTATCCGCCCCGGAATATTTCTCTGCTGGTCCACCGGCGAAGCTGGTTAAATTCCGCTTCGAATAACTCGCGATATTCCATCCTGCACACTTTGTCTCCACGCAGCAAATTTTATTTCCTCCTGTAAATGGTTTTCTTTCTTTTTACTTTTGCAGACAGTTTTAGAGCGGAATCCCGGGATTCGACGGAGAGCTAATTACGACACACGAAAATTCCTGACACGCGGGTGTTGCACAGCCTAAAGATTCTTAAACACGGGCTCTGGGGGCTTAATTAAACGCTAGCGCTGTTATGCGCAATTAGTACATGAATTTCCGCCGCGGAACGAGTGTCGCGTACAATTAAACAGCGATTTAAATGCGCGGCAAGGAATTCCAACCGTGCAATCCACATTCTACTTCGTCCTCATTCTATTTTTGCGAAGCAGGATGACAACTATTGGGATGTAGATGAATTTGAGCTCCGATTGGAATTCAATCGAAGAATTGCTGATTTATCAAGTAATCACTAAACAGAATCTATGCTACAGCAAAAATTGGCAAAGAAAGATAACATTTGCCACTTGAATCTTACATAGTTGCTGTCAAATTAATTCAGGACCACCTTCGTCCGGGAAGATTCTATGCGATCGATCACGATGAAAACCTTACCAACTCGTTCAATCCGATATTTACCAATTTTCCTCCACCCCTCGCTCTCTAGGGAAAATCGACCCCTCGCCAAAGATCGCTCGGCAGACCAAATAACGAAGCGCAAAAAACAATAGTGTCTCGAACCTGCGATCTAACTTGAATGAAATTCAATTGCATCGAAAATCCGAGGCGCGGGCGGACGCGGGCTTCCATCTAGCTGCGAATCAATCGACGATGCTTTTCCGACGAGCACTCTGGCTCCCCTGCGTAAGCCGTTCGCGTCCCGGCTTAATTGCAGCGAAACATAAATTCTTGGCGCGGCTGGATGGAGGGCGGCTTCTGTTGCGGTGTTTCGCGTCCAAAGCCATATTAACTCGGCCAACTACGCTCGGTCGCTGCTGGCTAAACGAGCATAGGAGTCGCGTGCACGGTTTGCTAATAGGCAGAATCGGGACGGGCCATTGTTATCGCCGGCAAGAAAAAAAGCTCGTCCTCGTTGCGATTAAAAGGCCCGCTAAGTGGATTAAGAGCTGCCATCCCGATGGAATGGCGAACGAAAAGGACCCCGCGTGTACATGCACAATGTTCAACTATAATCGTGACTTCGCACCGCCAAATTTGGTTTCAATTAAGGACAGTAGTTCGGTGGAGTATCCCCGGATTACAGTATTGATAATAAAGTTTGTAATGATATTAATCGTAAAGTTCGATTGAATATGTTTGGAGTTGATTAGACGCAGTTCGTGAATTTCGGGATTGCCAATTTTCCAGAATGTATTTGGTCGATTCAGAAACGTTCCAAGGCAATT
The DNA here is from genome assembly GCA_023838395.1 of Holcopasites calliopsidis. Lineage (NCBI taxonomy): Eukaryota > Metazoa > Arthropoda > Insecta > Hymenoptera > Apidae > Holcopasites > Holcopasites calliopsidis. Next base: position 3,865,657 of record JALHAQ010000012.1, on the reverse strand, counting down.
TCAACGCAGATTAATATTATAAGATCATAATAAATTTTTGTGTGTAAATTTTCTGAAAGTTTTATTGCCCCTTTGCCGGCCGCAGTCAAGTAATGTTTTATCAGTTAATGACATATGTATACGGATAACCGCAGTGTGAAGCGCTTTCGCATTAAAAGTTTTTCTACGAGGAATTTCCACGTTGCATCGTTGCCCTCGTCAAAGAGTAAATGCCGTTATTAAACTGTTTCCATTATGCTCGAAAGATGCTTTTCCGTAAGAAACATCTGCCTGCCCCGCCACGCGGCACGACGAATAAAAATGTAAGTGGCATGGAGTTTAAAAGCAGTTTCATGGAACTGAACACCCTTATTACATACAAAGTGATTTTAGATGAACAGCGACAAGACTGATGGCGATTCTTCTCGGTGAAATTTAACGAAAGTTGCCGACTCGAAATCTTCCCGTAACAAGATTCACCGATTTCGTTGGAATTGTAAAATAATTTCGTCGCGCAAATTCGTTTATTTAAAATATACACATTTTTTTTTGTTTCCAATTTGTACATTATTAAACGTACAATTTCCACCGAAGAAAAAATTGTGTTTAATTTATTTAAAACTTACGAAATATTTCTGAACTATTTCTGAAAAACTGTCCAATCTAGAGCTGAATTAATATTTCTCTCGTTAAAGTATCACGAGTTACGATATACCTTCCTCTTTGAAACTTAAAATTACGCCGATCGTTTAAGAATTTCAGAGTGGGACAAAGGTTCAATTAATTCGGTCATAATTCTTCGAAACTGGGATCCAAGGTCCTTAATATTCGCATCGTTAATTACATCGAGCTGCAGCCGCGAAGATTTGCCTTCATTAACATTTCGTGAGATTTTAATTTAATGAAACGCCATTAATCTTAGCTGCAATCTAAACATTTCTTTTTCCTTGCAACTTGTTAAACAAATGATCTTCTTCCAATTCCTTCCGTTTCAACTGAATACGAGGAGTTACTCGTTCTCCAGGACCATCAGCCCTATCTACGTCTACCGAGACGGAAACGAACGTGTATCACCTGTTTTCCGTTTTCCCAGAAACGGGAAATGTCTTCGGCGGCGACGACGCAGTCAAGGCACACTCCTGCCGCGTATCTCGGCCGGAGGTCGATTCGAAGCCTCGTCCACCGCTCTTGAATGAGGTTAACTAACCGGAAGTGACGCGTAGATAGTCGCGTTGAATGCGACGCGAATCAAATCGAGAAAGAGCACGATGCTGTCTCGCCCCTGCCGTGCCATCTCTTCGATCGCACGTGGCCGAGCGGAAATGATGCGGCGCCGGCTTTAATCGGTTGCGAGACGCTTCTCAACCATGGCCGGACCACCTTTCGCCTGTCAGTCCAGTGACATTGACCCTTTTAACCGCGGACCGTTTGCTCCGGTGCTCGCAAATTCAGGAAATAGCCTGGGAACTTCGGAAATGTAATTCGATCATTTTTACTTCTATTCGGATATTTTATTGGCATCACCCCCATCGGCGATTCCTCTGGACAAGGTCCAAAGGCTCGTCATCCCTAACAAGAAAATCGCCAGGGAACATTGTTCGTACGACTTCATGTAAATTCAGAGGAAAAATGGAGCCCTGCCAAAGCAAAGTGAAAAGCGAACTTGTACGACGAAGGAAAAGATACGGAGAGCATTGTGAATAATGGTCTTCTAAGCCGGCTGGCTATATAACGCAGTGCTTTCACTTACTGGGGCTACGAGTTTCAGTTGAGCACTAATAAAGTAGGTGTGTTAGCAAAAGCTGAAGGAATCCTCAATTATGTAATAATATTGGAAGTATTTTCATTTTTTTTTTAACCAGACGACTTAAAAAATCTCAGAAGATTTATCCATCGAATGATCGTTTTCATATGCAATCAGGTTATCCCCCAAATAGTACACTGAATCAATCATTGTCCGCAGATAGCGTTCGCTAAAGTTCTTTCCAACAAAACTTACTATTATCTATTACGATTACGTTAAAACACCTCAACTTCAATCAAACTTTCCCCAGCGACTTTTTCCTCAGCGAGTGATCAACCTTCGCAACTCCCACCGTTCCAATCCAATAATATCCATCCGCAGATTTCCTCGCCTTCGCGCGATCTTCCTAATTGTGGCGGGAAGTGCTGCGGGATCGATCGGCAGGAGTCGACTTAACGACAGACGTTGCCAGTGACAGATCACGCAGATGACCGTCGAACCGACAAGAAACTCTAGAAAATCAATTCGCCCGACTTCCGGCTTGAAACGTGAAAAATTATCACAGCCACGAAGAAATGGACACCGGAGTTGGATTATAAAAGATAGAAGGAACACGAGAAATTGATCGCCGTTGCGCCGGTTGGCGGCTGAGCTGAGCAAAAGTTTCCCAGCCGTGCATCATTTTAATTGGCTTAATGCCGACAAGTTGCAGCTACACGCGGAACGATGGTCAGGAGAGCCTGGATCGTCTAACTTTCACCCTTTCCCTGGTTTTCCACCCGCCCCTGTTATGACCGTCGAGGGCGACTGCGGGTCTGCGCTGACCCCGCGCGTTCCTCGCAGTTCCACTCCCAAGCACCCCATGGGAAAGGGGTATCACCTGCAAGTTTTCACGACGCCAATGCACATATGTACGTACGTACGTACATGCGTACGCGCCGCATCGCCCCCGGGCAATTTTTACCTCGACGGTCGTGGCTTGTCAACGGTAGCCTTACATGCGATGAGAACGATCTCGTTTCGCTCGTGTAAACACCCTCTTGCTTGCTTCGTCGCTGCTTTCAGGGCGAGAAGTAGAAACATCGGGAAAGGGTGGGCGAATGCAGATAGACGGCATAAAAGAAAAAAAAAACACCACGAGGTAGATTGTACACGAGTTCCTCAAAATGCTGCGTAACCCATTGAACACATTTCTTAATAGGCGGAGAGTTATTTTAGAAGTTCTTATTGACTCGCTCTGTACTTTGCAAGGACCGGGTAGTATAAATCAACGGCGAGTTTAATAAAAGAAGTAGCCTCGTAGATTCGTCAGCCACCCCAAGCGCAAATCCTTCCAAGGTCCTCCCCATCCTCGTAATCAGTCACACGTTTCGCTAAAGCCTAATGAACATCTGTGGGACGCTTTTCCAGCGGATATAATACGGCAAGCGATAGGTGTATCGCGCGTGTGCGTGCGAACGTGTGGTAGTCGTCGCGCACGGACAGGACACGGGGCCGCGAGTAAATTACATGGTCCCTTTGATCTCCGCACCCCACAAACTTGCTCAGACGACTTGGCCCAGACCGAAGCTTCTGATACCTTTTTCTATCCTCGCCCTTCCTGCCCGGAGTCTAGACTTTTGCGCGTCAAAGAGCAGCCGAACCTTCCCTTTTTTCCACGGTACGCGGCGATCCATTACAGGGGTGGCCAGAGGGTGGCTTTATATCGATAGGCGTATTGCCTATATTTTCTTGGCGAATAACTAGTCCTGGCAGTTCAATGAAATTGTTTAATACCAAACGATTTTTACGCGTTATTGAACGTAAAGTAAATCGATATACGTGAACGAGTGTACGTGGGTCGCTGTTAAAGCAATAACTTTGGCCAAGAGAAATTCTTTCTCGCCGAGAGATATAAATCCCCGAAATATATTACGCCTCGTCTAACATTTCCCCTCGCTACTCTTTTATTATTAACCCGGCATCTTATGAATTCTTCAGACAAGCTTCCATTCAATAAAAACGGCTTGGAATTCCAGCAAATGAAATTATTGCAAATGAAACGAAAACGTAAATGAATTTTGTCAAAATAATGGAAAGAAAATGGGCCCAAAAATGATCGAAGATAATGATTTGAATTTTTCTACAAAAATTAGAATTAAATACAAGAATTCTCCACAATTTTATCGCAAAGTATACAAACTATTGGAATACGTCTAGACAATATGCATATTAGAATTTCCATGGTTTCATTGTTTGTCGTTTGCACAGTAATGCTAATTGTAATGGCATGTGACGATTCTGAGAAATTAATTATGCATACAGGCAATCAGTGTTCCTATTGCTCTGGGTGTTGTCACACTCGGAAATATCAAAAAGGCACATTGCTTGATTAATTCAAACGTATCGGTGGCTAATTACATTATTATGGATATGAGATTGAAATGTAGTTGAAAGTATTGCATATTATAAAACACGAATCAACGTAGCTCTATATTCGAGAATAAACTAAAAATAAACTTCAGCTCCACAGATTTGTGGACTCCACAAAATTTCAATTTCCTGCATAAAAACCTCTGCACCGTTTCGATATCATTGCTCCGAAATCCCTTAAAATCTGAATAGATTATCGTTATCACGACGTCGTCCCTGCGCAGGGACTTCTATGGGAGAATCGCGGTTGACGAGCGCCTCATTATGGCGCTAACGAAGCCAGGAAATTAATTTATCGGGCGAGTGGAATCTCGGATTGCGTTGTTTAATAGCCACTGCGCGAGGGAAACTAGCAAGCCGGAAGCTTGCCGCGACCGGAAGGTTGAAACTTGATTACCGGTTTTAGTAACGATATCGCGGCTGATAACGAACCCCCTTTATCGCTTTCCAGTTGAACGCATCCGCGGATCGATGAAAAAAGTAATTTTATTTGAATGACACCAGCTATCCGATCGAAATCTCTGCGACGAGAAAAACGGGAAGATTTAGCGACTTTCCAAGCGATTGTATTTCACTGTGAGTGAAATCACAAGTGGATAACATTTAATGGTTATCGATTTAGTGACTATTGTGCTGTCAATTATCTTGGATGTTTCGTGAACTTAAGTGCAAGTAGAAAATTGAATCTTTTGCGACACAGAAATTTGCAAAGATATAGATGTACTACTGTTCTACAATTGTTCAACTATAATAGAAAAATATAATAATTTTAAAACGTGGGACCAGTGGTTATCGATACATTCATAATTATTTTAATAATGTTCTTTAAATTGTAACTATCCAAATTTAACCCAGAAAAAAATGAAACACGTACTTTTCAATTCTCACACAGAAATAAGTGTAAAATGAATATACGTAACAGTGCCATTTTATTTTATGCTAAATTTCGTCTATCTCATTCCAGTTGACGTGGCTCACGAATCGCGATAGCTTATCAACGTAAAGCGACATTGCACTATTCAAAAGTTATCACGCGAATTCGTATCACACATCAGAAAAATTCACACGCGTGACAGTAAATATTCTATAAAAAGTTATCCTTTTACATTCATTATTCATTCCATTCTATCTATCGTCAATGTAATGAAATATAAATTAAGTCACACTGGGAAAATACAACTTCCTTAATTTTCCAACGGTTCTATCCCGTGTAAGTTCCAATCAATCGCAGGGGCGCAATAAAATCGATGAAGCGTTTAAAAAATATTATCCCTCTCGAACGTGATGTAACAGTGTCATAATTTTCGAGCAGCCACTCCGACTGTTATCGCCTTCTAAATTTACAAGTATCGCCGCGTTTCCGTGGAATAAAAGTTGATAATCCGCGTAACGGGGTATCGAGATTTCTGAAACGATTCGGCCAGAACCATAAAAAGGGGGGGAACGATCTCTTCCGCGCGACCCCCTCGAAACAAATAACTGTCGAGGGTGCCGATTGGCGACTGTCGAACGGTCAGAGCGCAATAAACGCTCGGAAACTTTGGCATTCGATAGCTTCGTATCCGCGAAACGATTCGCATCGAGAAGAAACGCGTCTGCGTGTGTGTGTGTGTGTGACCGTTCGTTTGCACGTATGCGTGCAACCCCCTCGGTACTGTTCGCGCGTAGAACGAGGGTAACTTGGAAAATCGGCTGATAAAGATTAAGCTCCGATACACGAGTTGATTGGCAATTACAACGTCGAAGCCCAAGTCCCCTAAATACCTTTTTATCCGATCTAATTACATAGCTCGCATTTTGAGCTTGGGTCTTCTGTTGAAGACTAGACGACGAAAGAATGGAATAAATGTACTTCTCATTACTAGTTGTATCTTTTATTTGTCATTATGGTATTCAACTATGCGCGTTTGATTGCAGAAAAAATATTAAAATAATCCTGTTAAAGTACAGGATGAGTCAACAAGAAGTGCTATCTAAATTGTTGGATAAAATTGAATTGCATTTCGTAATTATATCGAAAATTATTTGCAAGCTTAGAAAGCTACAATTATTATTTGTCTTACAAATGATATGCAAGCTTCCTGTTCTAAGATTGCCTGGTTTGCAACATTCGTAAATTGCGGCTCCGTTTATATTTTAAGAGGAAAATGATTGTTTACTCGATAAGTCGTGCCAGATTGAAAAGCTGCTATTATTCGCTGGCATGTACCATGGATTTTCCTACCATCTCCCTCTCTCTCTCTCTCTCGTGGTTATTTACTATACTCTTTCTCCGACAAATCCTGCATTTCTATGCAGCCAGATGTAGATGCACCTTTTCTACCCCTACATGCATTTATTGCGAGCTTTTTCATATTTTATTCATTACACGTATATAGATATGTATGTACGTTCGTAGATTTCCAAGATATTCGATACGTTCCTATTTGAAATATCAGCCACATTCGACCTATGCAAGTACTTCTGTATGTTTAATAGTTATTTTATTTACGCTACTGCTTTTTCTCTATCTTTTAATTTAACCTAATTTTCGCACGCTTTGCGAATTTTCTCTTACGCCAGGGTACCAAGGGAACATGGTAAAATTGATAAGAGGAAAATTCAGGAAGCCTACCATCCCCGGTAATGCCGTCGCGGTAAAAGCTATGCGCGAAATTCTCAAGCGAATAAAAATAGGCGTCGGGGATCGGGGTGGCGAGTCGAAAAAAAGCTTCCCGTTGCCAAGAGCTTGTCGATTCCAGAATCCATGGTACTGAAAACCACACCAAACATCTGCTATATACGTGCCACGGTCCCACCAGGTAGTCGATCCTAGTTTCTTCCTGCTTACCCGCACCCTTACCGTCGTCCCATACCACCCCGTTCTGCCCTCGACCTCGACATTCCTTCCCTTTTTACCGGCCGTCTGCGACAATGCCGCAAGAAATCCCGGAGATTTTCTTGGATTTCTCGAGACCACGAACACGGAAATGTTCCTGGAACCTTGGCCACGTCAATCGAGAAGCACCGAGCGTGTTAAGCTCAATGTAGAGTTACCCTATTGACTATCGCCCCAATTGAATTTCCCAATTCCATTGTTCGATATCGTGTCGTTTACATATAATTTTGGGCTTGTTTTCGGGTAAATCGAAGGAAGATATTGCCCCCAAATGACTGTCCGGGATTTCGTTGCAGATATACAGTGCGTTCGGTTTAAACGAGGACTGGGCAGAATACGTTGAAAAATATGAGATGTTGTATAATTTTTATTTGTCCACTTGTTCTTATCTTTTTTATGTCCCCTCAGCGTGGTTTCAAACAACTTCCATCTGTCACGACGGTCCAACGGTCCCGCCTTGTATAATTTCATTATTCGCGGGAGGATTAATTAATAAAATAGTAACTGTTGTTCGTTAGCGATAAAGATAATTGCGCCGGGAGCAACATGAAGGTTTATTATAGGAGAGTGAACAAGTAACGCTGTTCCTTCTCAGGTGCATACCAGTGACGAAACGTTACACACTGATGCACCTCTGGAAACAATATTTAATGAAACTGAAGAAAGCTTTTAAGAAACGTCGGAGAAAGCTTTCAGCCGTATTGCGAACAGGAGTTGCTTTAATTTATCTTGCTAGGGCGTAATCGCATAAACGAAGAACACAATCAATGCGCGCCGTGCAATTCCGTAAATTGCAGCATCCCCCTTTCCTTTAATTAACGCTGTTCCCATTGATCATCCGGCTGGGAAAATTCTAAATAGAAAACGCGAATTATTGTTTCCCTGGATCCCCTACCATTTCGGTGGAATTAATTAAGCAAAACGAGAAAATAATATTGCAAACTTCGCAAAAGAAAGAGAAGAGACAATCGATACATTCTTTTCTCTAAAATACACAACGGCGCACAAATTGTTGTGCTTCGAATGCGAGTTGATAATTGAATAATCTTACACCGGTTGCAATCACGTAATCGCGTGACAGCAAGATTGCGCTCGCAGCGGCCACGATCAACATCAAATTTCATTGGGCGGCATTTAACGGAGGCTTACCGGCAGGATTATTCAAATTTCCGTTTGTCCAAGGGAGTAACTATCGCCGAGAGCTTCGCCGCAAACTCGAGTGCAAATAAAAGAAAAGCTCGTAGAAGCGATAGGACGAAAGGAACAAAACGCGACGGAGTTTGATTAAATTGCTTCGGTGGATCGCGTAGGCGAGAAAGGGGTGGAGGATTTCGGAACGGAGGGAGCGATATACAGGATGCAGAGAAAACGAGAAACAGAAGGGAAAGAAAGCCGAAGCGGAGGACAGAGGGAAAAAACAGTGAAGTTGCAACAAAAGAGGGGCATTTTACTCGATTTAAGAAATTTTTTTTCTAAAATACGCTATTGAAAGAAACTGCTAATTCAGTATCCTTTGTGCACTACATGAAAATTAGTACATTATTAGTAAGTTATAAATTACTGTATAATTCTCTAAGTTGAACTATTTTCCCATTATTTTGAATTAACTTTAAACCGCATTCTTAATCATTTACTCTAATTCTCTAAATTATTAATAATTCGTCTTCAACAATTTCGGTAAGCACTTTAAATTAAAATTCGTTATCGGATATTTCGAAGTTCCACAGAGCACGTACGGTAATCTCCTTCAAACACTGGCCATAGATGAACAAACAAATTACTAAATTATTAACCTAGGTTATCCAATAGCAAATCACCTAATCGATCAATCACTTTACCTTCAATCAAACGTTAATTACCTGATTTACGATAGCTTGGTAAAAGTTCGTAATAACTAATAACCATGAAGGGAAAGTAAGTACTATCTACACCGTGTGTATTCAACGAACCATTTCTATTATCGATCCCCGACAATAAAATAAATTTTACCGTCCGAATCACGATGAAAATAGAAACTATCGGCGTTAACATTTAGTACGCAACGATAGCCAATTGATTTCCAATAAGTGTCTTAATTGCCCCCGTGATAACTAGCAGACTATACCAAACGAACTACAAACTAATTTAGCAAACATAATATGCGCTATACGTCTACGAGATTCATTACCTAAGGCTGCAATTTTACGGTAATTAATGTCTATTTTACCACCTGCTGCTTCTCCGAATGTTTCAATTATCCCAATACGACTCTGTACTTGTAACTGTTACAATTAATTTAAATACACTTTTTTCCTTAATTGTATTTCACACAGAAAGATTTTTCTACAGAAAAAAGGAAACTTCTACATGAGATTACATCCAGTGAAAAAAAAGCATACTCAAAAGTAAAGAGCAAGTTTTACGCCAAGCTTTACCTTTATCTCAATCTACAAATTGCCAACGACATGGAATTATATCCAGAGAGATTATTAAAGAGGAGTTCAGCATATGCCTTTGAAATGCACTTTAGTCGTTTACTTTCAACCTTCTCATCGCAAGTTTCTTATCCGCGACATCTATTTCTCTCCTTTTTATTACTTTCTTCACTTGGCAACGATGACGCTTTCCGCAACAGTTTTACTACACGTCGAGTAGAAGCCCCGTTTCGGGCGGGCGCGTTTCCCGAGAGAAAGCGGACAGAGGCGCGTTCCGCGAGCGGAATTTTAAGTGAGTAGATTCAGGAAATTAGGAAGATTTGATCAGCCGGCGCTGGAATTACAAATAACCTTATTATCGTAGCGAAGGTATATATACCGCGTAGGAAGGACCGCGCGATTTATATTACCGAATTTCCCTTTTACGAAGAGAAAAAAGGGGGGAGAGAGGATATTAGGTGATTTAAGTTGAGTTAGATCGAGTAGCTCGGAACACCGTCGCTTATCGAGAGTCGACTGTTATTTGGAAACGTTTGTTTCTCATAGAAGAAACAAGTCCGGGTTCGAAGCTAATATTTGTTAAGGGTCAAATGAAAAGAGCAAGGAAAGACGCTTCCCTTTGTCCCAGTAAAGAAACGCACGGGGTAACCCTTTCAGAATTCTTCGTAATTAAATTCGTAGCTGAAGAAGTTAATTAAATTATGTATTCTCGGCACTGACATGGCTGCAAATACTGAAAGTAATTGCCTCTCGCAAGCTAGACTTTATTTGAATTGTTAGACCGAGCAAGGGTAAAGTTATTCCTCCTCGTAACATTCTTTTAACTACTCGTGACGATGTATGAACAATTGCATTCGCGCCTGGCCACAGTTGATTCATTGCGTGTAAAATATCCCTAAGTAATTTCCATCCTTTCTTTCTTTTCTAAATAAAGAAATACTTATGCCTACACGTGCTTTTTGAAGCCATCGGATATTTCATGAGCCGAGGGTGCAGAGGGACCCGCGCTTTAATTTAGAAATTCACGGTCAAGGAGCTATTGGCGAACGCGCTGATCGTATATCGAGGCTGTATAGCGCAGCAGCACGGACGGAGCTCGTTACGTTTCTGGCGATTAATCGCCCTTCGTAAAACTGTGGGACGACAACGATTTGTCTTCATTCGAGGGGCGACTTATCAGGCTGCCTGCTTCATGATGCTCGCCGGAAAGAGGGAGTTGGCGATAAAGGCAGAAGAAATTGGCGGGAACGAAGAGAAAGGATAAGGGGGTGAAATGGAGGGAGGGGTGAATTCGTGACGACACGAAAGGAACGAGCGCCTTCCAAACCCATTCATCAATTGTTTTATAATATCTCGGCGTCGTTTATCAATCCTTTTTACCCCCGTATGGGTCCTGAAGGATTTTTGTTGGTAGTCGTTCAAGGAACGAGTCCTGAAACAGCTGGGGAAACCGTGTAGACTTTGGGGGCTGATCGTTAACCGTCCACGTAGAAAATTGCTCGGTGCTCTCCCTTTTTTGAACTTTTGTTCTGGGTTTCATGGGCAATTACACTGCGATGGGAAATTCGAGGCGTTTTGCACGTTCAATAACCGAGTAATCGATTGAAATGTATAATTGTGGTAATGGGAGAATCGCCTTGAGGAAGGAACAAGTTGGAACGATTAAATAATTGACAGGATGATAGAATTATTGTAAAGATAAATTTTACAAAAGGTGGAATTTATATAAAAATGGGAAAAAATAATTTGAAGATAAAAGTACAAAAGTGAAAATCAATTAGTAAAAATACCGGGCAATTAATATATAATGATGAAACATTGTTACCCTAATAAGATTGCTCGCGTTTTCATTTTACGTTATTTATATCCGTGTCAATGTTTTATCGCAAGTTAAAGCAGTATAAAAGAATCTTTAAATAATCTACTTGATGAAATAAAATTGCCAAGCTTATATTGCTCGAATTATTACCCGCGGAATACTTGCTTGTGACATGGTTTGATTAGTTTAAAGACTACCGTTCCGTTAGTTGACACGAAATTGCGGTAATCGGTCAATTAGCGTGATTTAACCATTTACAGATCTGCCAATCAGCACACCCTTGTAGGTAATTGAGATCAATACGCGAAATAGAATAGAGCTTAACATTACAGTAAACGCGTAGCGCCCATGATTAATATCGACGACAATACAATGCTCCTGTCAAAGTGCACGTTTCGGCGTGTTACTGAATATTCAAAAATTTATAAAACCACAGCTGAGCGAGGACACTGAAAACTTGCCATATTAATATGCGATCAAATCAGACAAGAATATTTGGTTCGCTGTATACTCAAAAACGATCGTCTACACGCAATTACGTTGCTCCAGTTTCCACGAGGAGTGATCAGTAGCAAAGGTCGCCGTATGGTCTGCCCAAGAAATGGCAATGTCTCGCGCTGGTAATCCAGCCAGCTGGCGGTTTCGAACCGATCCCGAGAGCATTTTATTTAATATCGTCCATTAGTCGAAGGGCCAGTGACCCATTGGAAATCAACGAGACTTTCGTGCTGAATTTCTCTAATGCGTCCCCTTTCACGAGATCCTTGAAAGGATTCACCGCAAGCTGAAACGAAAGCGGAGCGATGATGTAGATAATAAGGGCTCGTTACCCCCCTCGAAGATTCTGTGGAGAACCGAGTTCACTCTCCGCCCAGCCAAATTCGAGCAACTTTTTCCAGCTCGATTGCGCTCGCTTCCGCGCGCTCTGCGAAATCAGCTTTTTAAAATGCCGGCAATTTCCATTTTTAACGAACCGCGATAGAGTAGCCGGGCGCAACGTCTGATTTATCTTGCTCGCTCTAAAATCGGCTCTGATCGCGTGAAGGGAAATTAATCGAAAATAATGAATTTATGATTGTTGGACTTGGAAATTCCATGGAATTGTATTCAATTTGTGGAAAATCTATCGTCATATGTAGACAAACGCTCGGGACATTTCGAAAAGCATACGATTTAAAAAAACAAATGAAAGCTTCCAGTCTGGTGAAAACGATTCCGAGTCAAAATGTGTATCGAATCAAATGGTAATTACGATCGATGAAAAGCATACAATTTCAGGCACGAGATAATAAAACAAACTGATTGCACTTGAGGCACATGAGCATGAACAAGTTGATCAAATCAAAGAAGATTCCTTCCAATTGTTCTTTACTCTACAACACCCAATCGCGCTGTTAATTACTGTCTATTTAAATCTGCCTAAAAAAGGGGGAAACAAGCGGGCGAGTTAAACTCTTCCAGTCCCAGCGCGTTTAATACAAGCGCACGTACATATGTACGCCTTTGCCGATATCCTGGTGGTAGCAAAGGTATCCTGCGCCACGCGATGAGGGCAAGAAAAAGGGAGGCAAAGGACATGGGCCAAGGGAACGAAGCAGAGGAAGAAATAAAAGTCGAAAGCCTCGACCTGGCGAGCGAGACGAGACAGCAGGGGAAATAAAAAGAAATTGTCATCGTCCGGGTGGTTGCAACCACCGCCCTTGTAAGCAACCCCCCCTGTCCGCACCTCGAGCCTTCCTCAGCCCCGCTTTACAGCCACTGTCATTTGTTTTTACGTTCGTTCCACGCCGTTCCTGAAAATCCTTCGCCTGTCGCAAATGCCATTCCACCCCTCTTCCCGGTTCCGCGAGATTTCGTTTCGTGGAAGAATGGCGAAACAGCCCCGCGCGAATTCTTCGCCAGTGTAACCAGTAAACGCGGTGGCAATCTCTCGGCGAAGCACTCTTCCTCCTCTCGCGGAATAAGAAGGGCGTGCAAAGCTGACAGAAAATTTCGAAGTCTCTAGATAAAGGTGTTCTCCGGCTCTGTTGGAGAGCTGCCGCGAGAGGGGCACACAGTTTCAGAGGAGGCGGCAGAAGTTTCCCCGATGTTTTCTATATTTGCCGCTGCCGAACTTACGGGAAAAGTTTTCGGATGAAATTCTGTTCAACTGCAAGATCAACCGAGGATCCCGGGCCTGGATTAACTCGGCTGGATATTTACTTTGTGAAAACGCCTGTCAGACATCCCCGGCGCGACAACTTCCTGGGTGAACGCGTTTGTTGTGTTATTTACGTAACGAAATTGAATCGAGAAAGATATTCATTTCAATCGCACACTATCGAGGAGGAGGGTCGACAATCGCTGAAGGATTTCGTGAAGCTCGCGTATGATTTCCAAGCTTCGAAAGAAGCCTCTTTTTCTAGGACTCGGCGAAGTTTCAAAAGCGGAAAATAAAGGAAAAAGTCGCGGCTTATTCCGGAGGGGAGAGCAGCGAAGGTACAAGAGGACGAAGACAGTATCGTGTATTAATTCTGTCAGACTATTTAATTAGCAGGGCCTAAGTGCAAAAGATAAAGGTTTAATGAATACAGATAGCCTTGTAATCCCAACAGCTTCCCTCCTCCTTCTTATCTCATTCTTTGTTCCGCGAAGGAACAATAAAACGAAGTGAGACTTTGCGTCGAAAATGAAACCGTTGCTCTGCCAACCAGCGAATTTATTCTACCTTTCCTTTTCTTCCTTCTTAGCTAACGAAATATGATACGAAAATGTGACGCGAGATAATCTGTGGGCAGCGTGAAGATTATTATACTTTGGGCTTTTCATACTTTGTACATCTCCGTGGCGTTTTTTTTTGTTAACTATGCCTTGCAGTAAAATTTAAACCCTTTACTTTCTACGATAATCTCATGAAATGTTCTTCCAGTCATCGTAACTATTATTCTACAAATGCAAAACCGTAAAACGCTATTTTTTTTTACGACTTCAAAATTTACTTTTCATAACAAAAGAGCCCATATTCTTTTTACAGTGTAAAAAGATGTAATTAAACTTTCACACTTGCCAATTATTTTCCACAAAGTTGATCCCCTAAACAAATGCAACAATAAATGGTTATTTAGCATTGTATTATATAAAACAATGAACACTGTCTCAATTTACTCACGGACTGTCAGGTTCGCAGGCTTCGCGATCTTCGGGCAGACCCTGAAGAGGCCCAGCTTGAAGTGCACGCTCACAGCATTGGCGAAATTTCGCGGTAGATAAGGGAGATTCAGCTTTTCCTCCGTGTGAAGCCAAGCGGGGCCCAAAAGTGCTGTACTAAGGGCGGCAAGGGCTGCTATCCCGCAAACCACACCGCACCTGGTGAGCGTGACACCACCAGGCCCACTCGAGCAGCACATCTTGGTCTTTGAAATTGCAGCTTCTCTTCAGGAAGACATTGCGTGCAGTACCCAGGAAATCATCTCACTGATCTTAATAATCCTTTTCGCTCTTTTCCACTGGGAACCCTCCGCGAACTACGACACATTATTCTACGATTTCTTTTTTTTCGTCCAAAAGTCTTATGATACGCTGTTTCTTTCTTTTTTAAGATTCACTAGATTACACGAAACTCGACGTATCCATCATCACGATTTCTTGTACCCGGCAAGATGTCTTTGAGGAGATTCTCCATTGCACCTATTGGGTGCTCTGGAAAAGATAAGAAGGAAAAAGCAGTGTAATAGTTTATTGAAAATCACTGGATTTAAGAATTATTCAATCGATTCATTTATGACATTCATCAAGTACTTAAAAGATCGAAAGACAAAGGAAAACCCGTTTATCAATATCTTCTCATTCAATCTTGACAAAAGATACACTTAACATTATTAAGAAACAAATGCTACATAAAAATCTTCTCCATTAAGGAAGCAAAACAAAGAATTATTTGTTTTGCTTCCTTATATTTGGAGGAAGACAAATATTTGAGGAACCACAAGAATTATTTTGGAAAAGGGGTAGCAAATAATCTGATAGCAGAGATCCTGATAGTAAACAATTTTCTTGTCGGGATATTGAGGAATGATTTGTGGTGGACAGTTGATTTACTATATCCACTAATTAGTAGAAAATAGGTTTCGTTTACTCTATCGTTGACTTTCGATTTTCACTGCGAGTGTAAATTGTGGAACGTCTCAAACTCGTGGCGATTTGTCGACCGATCAGCGACACTGTCACCCTCGTTCGTCGAAAGCGAATAATCCGACATAGATAAGCAAGTTATCGAGGTGCCATCGAGCTTGACTTTATCACTCTCCCCTCGGGGATTCTCGTGTCCGTCGCGTGCCATCTCGCTTGAATTCGCAATGAGCGTTCACGCGATTCTGTGCAGCAGTGATTCCCACATTGCAACGAAAGTTCGAAGCTCGTTGTCGAAGAAGTGATTGATTGGCAAAAGCACAAATGCCTCGACGAAGCTTATCGATTACTAATTGTTAAGTAAATTTGAAACTTGTTGCAAATCTAATTCATACTTTTGCAAATCAAGCTTTCATACTCTACCCCAAGATTATTCTCCCTCAATTATTGTAATGAAAAGTAGTAAACGAGTCGATCAAACGTACTTCAAATAACAAATTAAGAATTACATAAATGATGAGAGCATGAACTTTTCAGCAATCGAACGTTTATTAATTCTGCACTGAATTGCACTGCATTTCAAAGCTGATTGCTATTGCAAAGCTGATCGATGTTATATTCTTGATGGGGTATCGTTCACCGTTTCGAAATCTACTGTGCGTGGGAGCAAAGAACCATGGTAGAGCGAGTTGTTTACCGGATGAGAAACGTCACTGGGCGCTAGTTTTATCGATGCTACTGTCGGATGCGCCAACGCGAACGGAATTCGTCGACTGCGAAGCAGATCAGGCCGACAACGGTTCTGTCGGAATGAAAAGCCACCGCGTGAAATTTGTTTTAAACGGCCAGCAGTGCTAACGATCGCGGCCGACCACTTTATGACTGACATATGCAAGCCGGACTCCATTCCATTCTTATATTCTAACGAAAACACCATCCAATTACAACATTCGTTTAATCATCGCATATAAGGGTAGATATAATAATTTATCTCGTGCTCTTTCTTCTTTATTTTATAATTATGTTTCTTCATGAGAAACATATTTTCTACATTTTTTTAATCCTTGATCTTCCCTTATTAAATTTTATTCATTTTAAAACTGTTATATTGAAGTCTTTTAGAACTATTTATACCAATAATTGACTGCATAATCTGTCCCCCATGAAACCGTATAAAAGCCGTGGGGAATTCACATGGGACAACCTGTATAATACTTAACAATAACTATCCACACCTATATAAACTTTCTCCAGACACGCCATTCGTAGATCCGTAAGTATAAATCGTCTCCATGAAGCTGTTTTCATTTCTCGAGGGTTTCATATGGAGCGGACGATACTTCTGGATCCTAAACTGCAGCGTTCAATGCGCGAAGCTCGTATTTTTCGCACTCGGTGTAATTTTACGATACAATGAAACCGCAACTTGTCTCCGCGCTCGCTGACCGGCCGCGTGACCGCTTTCGCGTCGGAAAATAAAAGCTTTTTTCGGAACGGCGATTTCGAGACACAATAAAACCGGAATTTACTCCCGCGAGAATATTTCCGTCTTCGCCGATGCGACCCCTCTTTGGCTTCCTGTCGCCGCGCGACTTTCAGTTGAGAAGTTTACAACGGTTGCTTGTTTGTAAGCAGCTAGGTGTTACGCGGCGTTCATTGAAATTTGGATTTTCGGAGATTTTGAAGAGCTGCGCTTTGAATAGCGACTCAGCAACTTTTCGATCGCGTTAAGCCCACCCTTGCCCCTTTTCCTCGGGGTTCGCGGAATCCCTGGAGAATTCGCGGAAGCTTTATTAGCAAGAGGCACACAGCCGATTTATCGAGGACATTTTAATGAGACTCCTCTTAGAGGACAATTTTTTATTCCTTTAACTGGGTCAGCGGTTGAAAAGAGACCGGGGCTGCGACAATGAAAGATCCGCTTTTCTAGAGAAACGCGAGCAGTCAAGGAAGTAGGTATTAGCGATTCGGAGTAATAAAGGCTTAGACAGTAACGATATCCTATCGATCGAGGGAAAAGAGTAGTAGAGGAGAAATTATTGTGCCGTGGGACAATGGGGCCTCGCTAAAATTGTCATGCGCTCATTTCCCTGTCGGCGCGATTGTTATTTTTATCGAGGTAGAAAGACGAACGCTCACGGTGGAATATAAAAATAATCGTATGATAATGAGAGCAGTCTTACGGGGTTTGACGATCGCGATCTGTGTCAGAAGAAAGCAAAGAGTCGGCGTATTTTTAGAATGTTGTATTATAAAGTATTAAATATTTACTGATCGAAGCATGTATTCGTATTATAAAATATTGCGATGCGCAAAATTACGTGGATAAATGTTCAATTGAATGTTGTGCTAATTGAATCCTAACGGAGCCATATACAGACGTCTGCTATCATTCATTACAAATAGTTATTTCTCCCCGATACTCGGAAGGAACGCAGTTAATTATACTTCATTCAATTTCACATCACGCAATTACTCCCGCAATATTGCGGAGAACCGTTACAAATCCAATTATTAGATCGAACCAGATATCACACTCCTCGAATAACAATTCTCTTATTGCTCCCTATTATTCGGTCCTTCCGTGCTCGTACACGCGGGTACAAAAGAAGGAACTAACGTTTTCTCCGAGGCCAGACAGAACTGCTCGCGATGTTAAACGCAATGGCTGGAACGGTATCCCACCGCCGCATCGGTGGTAGCACCTTTTTCAAGCAAACCGCGATAACGGCAATCGGAATTAATTTCACCGAGAACGAGCAAACGTTTTTAATGGCCTTCCACAAAACTAGAGACCCATTAATGGTTTCTACCTATCGCTTCCGTTGGAACGCAACTTTGCGGCGAAGGATCTCGCGGTTATCAATCCTCTAGAAAGCGCTCCGCGCTCTTTTCAAAGCTCCCAGCCCGCTTTCGTGTATCTACCTAATACTCGGTTTCCATTAAACTCCATTCTGGCCAGTGGATTTAACCCAGTTCTTGCGGGCGAAAGAATTGCATTTTGATAGAGCGGTGTTTAATGAAAAATTGGAACAGCGAACTGCAGTATTTCGAATAGCGAATTAATGTTTTCGAAATAGTATATAAATGTGGTATCTCTTTTGATGTTTCTCGTATTTTTCGATATATCTGCCCCGGGAGATTAAAATGGGACACAGTTGCACGTTTTGCTCGCCCTCCGAGAAGAAATAAATTATCACAGAAATGTTGGTAAAAAGAAGCAATTAAATCCCCGTTATATTCCACGACTCTTTCATCCCCCCTTCAGTCGAAACTGGCGGCCGACGAGGGGGAAATCTTTGGTTTAAAAGCGCGCACGAGAGTTTTTCCGCGTCCGGGATGAAGAGCGTTCGAAGAAGGGAACATCAAAGAACGTTGGAACACAACCGGGTAGGTATTCGCTGAGAAACCACCGTGGAATTTTTCAACTTTTCTCATCGGGCCGTCGAACCTGTCGCGACTCCACGCGCCTGGAGAAGTTTCTCAACAGAAAAGCGATCGGAAAAAGAAGAAACGGGGTGAGAATGAAAGTCGAACGACCGCGCGCGCAGCCGGTACTCGCGAAAGGTGAACGTTGGAAGAGGGATCCGAGAGCTTGGTGCTGATCCTTCCAGGCGTGAATCGTGGTTGGTTCGAACTTTTAATTACCTGGTACTTAAGAAATGGTCTACGAAGGGGGAAAGGAAAAAAGAACGATGAAAGAGGGGTGGTGGAAAAAAGACGGATGAAATGGCTTGCAGAACGGTGCGAGCCTAGGAACGCGTTCGCGTTTGCGGAACCCGACTTAAGCAACCGTTCGAAACTGCCTTCTAACAAGTACGGAGTCTTTCAAGTATCCTTTTCGACTAACCAGCACTGCAGAGCAATCTGGAACGCGCCTCTCGTCGGTTTATTAAATTAGACCATTAAAACAATGTCCTAGTAATTAAAAAAACAAACTAATAAACTTCAGCAAAGGAAATAATTTTACAATTGCAGTTAATTTTGCTTTGAAGAGAATAGTAATTTTGCAAAACAAACAAAAATTTACGTGATTTATTGATTAGTTTTACTTTTACTCTGGATTTTCGATTACATACGAAAATACAAATTGAATTTATTGCAATTTTGATATCTTCCTTGATGATATTAATGATTCCAATTTCAAAACAAGGTCCTCGTGTATTTAATTAAAACGGGAAATCCTTTTTTTGTCGTTACTTGGAAATATTGCAAACAATTTGGGATGTGATACAACGTTACATCTGATTTTACCAGAACCGCAGCACGAAGCTCTCGAGAGTAATGGAATGGCAATTTATTCCTAGACAAATTCAATAAGAGCTGGTAATCAATCATGGGGTAATACTCATCGCGGAACCGTTTGTATCGTTTTATCATTAAAAATGATCTATTGCGTCGCGTAATACGCTTTGGAATTCGAGATTAATCTTCGCGAAGGAAAGCAAGAAGTAGCCGACCAAAAAGATGTCCCCAACTTCTTATATTGAATCAATAAATACTGGATTGTCCATTCGAAGAAAGATATTATTATTTCGTTCGCGTACAGAGAGACGACTTTTTTTTTACTACTATAAGGAGAAATATTATAATTTCACGTGTATGTAACATGCACATATGTTATGAAATATTATTAATGACAGGGATATCTAATATAATTTAAAAATGAGACACATTTCCTACGTTAGAGTTTGATTTTGTTTCAGCCCTTACAATTTTCATTTTCATGTAATTTAATTGTATGCGATACAGCTAAATGATGAAGATCAATATAAAAATGTAATTTCCAACAATAGATGCATCGAACGCTAAAATTCGCGATCAACAAACAGATGCTAAGCTGACGCTTGACTTTTCCTCCTTTCCTTGCATGCGTCTCCGCTCTATTTCCCAATGGGCGAGCGTCGCTATATTTAATTGAAAAACATATAATTCGTAATTTCCCCCGGGAGGCGATCGTATATCTTGATCGTTAAGCTTCGTGACAAGAAAGCCATGAAACAATTCCAGAATAGCTACTCACTTACTCGTTTTTCAGATCCTTTAAATTCCACGATTCGCCCAGATTCCAGCTTAAATAAATTAACTTTCACCCGGACTTCTCCTTTCTGTTTACTTATTCCTTTTAAACGGTCGATCTTCGAGGAACGTTTACTTAGGATCGTTCGATTAAAATCTTTAACTGTTATCCGGCTATTCGTTAATTAAACCACTTGCGGGATTTAAGAAAGATTCGAAAGTTGCAATTTGCTGCAATTGCTTATTTATGGGTATTAATCAATTGAAAGTATTGCAATGGAAATTGTGACTCCTTTGCAAAATTACACATTTTGAGGTTTTATCGGATACTTTTGTTGGGAATGCAATAATCGTGTCCCAGATTTACTTGCTTTTATCGAAATGTACTATGATAAATAACACAATGGAAGCGAACTGCTTTGTTTCGACAATTCGATGAAATACTAAAAGAGTTTTGAAAACGACTTGTTTTTTTTTCAGCTTTCCCTTTGTTAGGCTCGAATGTTTCCAACGTTTTTTTAAATACCATGATAATAAAAGCATTCATCAGCAGCTTGAAACAAAATATAAAAATAATAACCATGAAGTAAATGAAACAAGCGTTACATTTATCAAATGTGTGCTTAAAGCAGATAAAAGAGAAATTTGTACAATTAACTACATGGCATTTATAATACTTCGTTTGATTATAGAAAATATATGTTTCAAGTGCTCTTAATACTTCAACGAATATAACTTTCAATTGGCCAGCGTACAG
This sequence comes from Holcopasites calliopsidis, assembly GCA_023838395.1. Lineage (NCBI taxonomy): Eukaryota > Metazoa > Arthropoda > Insecta > Hymenoptera > Apidae > Holcopasites > Holcopasites calliopsidis. Next base: position 3,844,528 of record JALHAQ010000012.1, on the reverse strand, counting down.
CGACGTCCACCGCGCTAAAATTAACGTCCGCTGTTGTTTAATTAAATTTTCACGGAAGGTTTTCGTGTTTCCAGATTATCAATTATTCTAGCGCTATCAGTTATCCTGTTCACGGGTATAGGGACAGGACCGCGGTAAACAGTAACATGTGTGATTCACTTGCTGGGAATAAAAGATGTTAAACAATTTGCTGGGAAAATGTGGCGTGCCTCGGTGCTCGCTAACGCACAAGGGGATATCGACTCGTTTATTTCTCTACCCTGTGCATCATCCGGACAAAGATAATAACTCACTGACCGCGAATGACAATTTATATACTTGCAGCATTTTTCTTTTTTCGATCGTCGAAATTTTGTTGGCGCACAATATCGTAGTAATAATTAAATACCCTTCGATAATTTTAGTTTCTTCTCTTACGCCGCTTTTTGGGGGATTTTCGATTTCTTCTGATTTGGACAAATTGATTGGTAATTAGTAATTACCAAAATTGTTACTGATTTGTTACCGATATATTTTGTGCAAATATAGTCTCAATAATTGCTATCGTTAGAATGTATAGATTCCAGAGATTTTTAATAAATCTTGCTGCATAATGAAAAAATTATACACGTGTTGTAATAATTAATACTCCGCCAATTACTGCTAGGGTTAGATTATCTTGATACCCTTAAAGATCTATCTATCATAAAATAATTAAGCACCCAGCAAGTTCGTGGAATGATTAAGTTCGCAGGAAAGCTTGCCAAGGGTTCTTAATTACAGAACCATTAATTTACTTATCTTCCAGTTGGTAAAAACCAGTAGCTGGGAAAGTAAAGCAAACCGATTCTCCATTACCTTATTAACTTTTTAATTAATATGAACTGCAAGGATGGAACTCTTGTCACTGGGATAATTTGAAAGTTGAGAACACAGCTTTCTTCGAAATTCGTTTTCTATGCCAAGGATATTACCCTGAGCAATTTAGAATGGGGTGACGCGCGAGATCAATGTAAATACAATAGGCTACTAAGTAACTACGTTACTCCACAGCACTGCAGTTTTTTTTTTTCAAGAGTTTACGCTCGTTTCTGAGAATTGAACCGCGTATTTGCGAAGGGTACGCGAAGTAAAAACTATAGAAACTATCCACAGAAGGAACGAAGCAGACTCAAATATTGCATCAGCATGAATCGCGATATCAGAATTAACATAATAACGTTTTATCTTCCGTTATTTTTCTTAGTATAACGAATGTTCCTTATCCCGTTGATCGTTCGTTTAGTTTTGAGTTTAGGAAACCGATAAGGAATTATTCTACTTTAACCTAAAACAAGTCGGCAGTCCTAATTCCTCGAACATTCAATCGCAACTTCCACGAATCATTCCTTCTAATATATTCAATTCTTAAAACGACATACGTATGGGCATACCTGTGCTTTGAATAAATCATCGAACTCCAAGAGCGCAACAATGGGATGAGAAGCCGCACGGATTCAATCACTATCCATCACAAATATCTGCGTGCAGCGTCCAAAAATCATGCAGGAAGTTGCGAACGAGTCGTGGTCGGCCGGCAGCACGTTTGGTCACTGAACTTTCACGAGAATATGTAACTCACAGCTGTGGCAGACGATCGCGGTGGTTGGAGAGACGCGTCGAACTGTTCGTACCCTGCGACGGCCGATGGCGAACTGCCCGTCGTAACGCGCGCGCCACCGTCTGAAACGTGCCCAGCGATTCTATCCGAGTGGTGCAGGGTTCGGCGAACTTACACGAGCTTTTTCTAGCATGCTTCTCCACGGTTTAAACGAGTGTAAAATCGTAACGAGAATTCTTTCCCCGATTTACGTGGATGAAAAGCGAGAATGGCCTTGCAATTATTGTAGAATATCATTTATGATCATTCCAAATGAATCAATGGGAGAAGAGGCTTGTACATAGACATGGAAGACTAATGTTTTGAATCAACAGGAATTTAAAGGTATGCGAGGATTTGATAAAATAGAATATGTTGCGACGAAGATTACTAACAATTTCTGCAGTATCAAAAAGCGAATAAATGGTGTTCAAAAGCATTAATCATTCTTTTCTTAGAATATATTAAATCACTCTTCGATTGTCGAGAGCAAAATTATTAAATACTTTCTCCGTAATTAATAAATTATATCACAAGCATTACTGTATAAGGTTTTTATCGACTTTGAGTCACGTTCTGCTCATCGCATTTTCGTGCACACTGAATCCGGTATTCCTCGCAAAAATGTAATTATCCACCGTTCGCAAGCAGCGGAGAAAATTCGCGATATAAAGGTTGGCTCTCTGCGTCTATCGCCGCAGGCTGTTTCTTTTGTGTACATTTATTTATTCGCTGCCCCAAGATATTACGCAGTTTCGTACAGGATATGTATTATTATCAGGTAATTAAACCATAATCCCCTATCCTCGCGTTTAATTAAATTAAATAATATTTGAAACCGTAGAACGGAATATCGAGTTGGATAATTTTACATCGATTTCGCGAATATATTCATAGCATATTCTATACACAGTTCGGAGCAGTTTCCCGCGAATTATCACTTTGTGCCTGCATTATATTTCACTCTATGGGTGTTCAATAAACTTTAGCAAGAAAGGGAATAATGACAGAATTTACGCGGAGACCTATGAGCTGAAGCAATTCACTTTGTATACCACTGTACGGATGCAGTCTGCTGCACGAACTCGTATACGCACGCCTCTCTCCGAAACGCTGTATATAATTGTGTTATAATAGCTATCGCAGGTGTTGGCTCGTTAAATTGTTAATACATTGCTGCGGGAGACTCGCAGAAATTCCACCGATTAATGCAACACCGTAGTTACGGCATTACTTTCCGCTGCCACTCTCATTTTCATGAGCTCCGCGAGCAATTTCGAGTACAAAAGGCTTTTCAAATGACCACCACTTGTAAAATGTTAAATTGGCACATGTAAGAAATTGTCAAATTATAAGAGAATCAGCAAAGAGTTTAATAATTCGATTAATTATTATAATTAGCGTGCCAATCCATATAATAGAAAATGTCGGCACTAATGAACGTTTGAATTAATGTTTTCGTTCTACCTGAAATTCTGGGGATAATAATTGGAAATCTGAACCGCGGTCAGTATTATCACAGCTGCGGCAACCTCAGATATGAGCGTCTAACGCTAATTAATTGCCGGGAGACGCGGAGAATAATTAATCGTTGGAAAATAACTAGTCCCGACATATGATAAAACTGGTAAGATTAATATTGTCGTACATTTACTTAAAAAAGAATGCTCAGCGTTACTAAAACTTGTTTATAGTTCCACTTGAACAAATCGACAATGAGTTGCCTCGAATCAGTGCTTTGTATTAATAACATTCATGCACGTGCTAAAATGCACGTATTAACAGATAATACTATAAATATTTCTTTGCTAGATATTTTATGTAATAGAGAATACTTGTAGTCCCTAGAAGCGTACAATATAAAACATTCGATAAGATGACTACACAAACTTCTCGCACGTTTGATAACCTTCTCGATATTCCAGACATTGCCGTGGAAATTCTAGAAACGATCCACGTAGCGGAAAAACGACGGCCATGGGTGCCAAGCTAACATCAGGTATGGAAACACCCTCCAGACAGTGAAACTGAAAACTGATCGATCGACTCCCACGAAAGAACATGCATATGTTCGTATTGTAGCCATCGTTATCCTTTTATACAAAGACTCGTTAATGAAAAGCATAAGACAATAAATGCTATCAGTGATTCATTGGGGTAACAAATGATAGAAATATAGAAAGAATAAATAGAAGTACCCATACTTGCGGCGTAAATGTCAAATTGATTCGAAATCATAGCAGTGTCACATTAATATTTCTCAGCTAATGATAGGGAACAGTAGTTCGCCAATCTTTGCGATACCGTCTTGAAGATAAGTCCAAGGACAATACTTTGAACATATATTCTGAATAAAAGCAAGTAACGTTTATCGTCGATCTATTATTTTGTTAATCAAGAATTGAACTGAGTAACAATCTGATTTTTGGTTCAATCAAAATGAATTACCGAACGTTCAGCGTGAAAGGATACAACGGTTCTCGTTCCAGCTCTGACACGAAGGGAAGAGGTTTTCGTAGGGAAGGACACGATATACCCTGAGGTCATATGCTGGGGTCGAAAGCTACGACAGATACGGATGTGTCGCTGCGCAGGTGAAGATATACGCGTCAGAGGCAGCCACGTTGGGATCAAGGAAACCGCTAAACTCTGCGGCCGATAACAGATCGCCGCTGCGACTCCTGCCATGTCCAGTAGCTAGATTGCCTGTTAATTAAGTAATTGAGGACAATTGGCATTCAGGATGAACGTACACTTTATTTAACTGTTATATAACGGCCCGTGCTTCGTTTATATTTAATCGCATTACTTCACGCCGTTTCGCGGAATAGCCCCCGTGAAATATTTAACGATACATTAATATTTGATCCGACGTCTAGCGCTAGTAAATTTGCGGTGGTTATTCACAATTCCGGGAAATCGATGGGTAAAGGTAAATGAATGCTCTGCGCGCAGGATCATCGTATTAGCTCATTAGCCCTTTGCAATTTGTGCGCCAGTTTTGATTTGACTTGATTCGATCTGATTTCGGTTCACCCTAATTCGATGCAGTTACTGGCGCGGCCGATATAACGATTCGCGGTCGCCTACAATTTGCCTGGGCTTCCGAGATCTTTCGAATTTTCACTGCGATTTACGGCCGATCTAATTCTGATCAAATGACGAAACCGTAAAGGAATCGAACATCGAAATCGTCCTGCAATCGCAATTTGCCTGCGCCCGCGAGTCCGGGTTTATTGGAGTCAATTTGAATTCTGAAAGCTCTCTTAATCAATCCATCGTTTGAATTCTATAAGCCGAATCGAATAGATGGAAAATTATACACAATGTAGCTGCAATATCCACGAACTGCTTTAATGTTCCAAGGAATTTGATGGATTTATGCTATTGGACAGGATCGATGTTGCCGTGCACGTACCTCTGCGATCCTATACCCTACTCGCATCATGCACTCAGACGTTCCCATTATGCGCAAAAATTCCATCGATATCTGTACGATCGTTTTCCTGGCGAAAGGGAACATCTTTAGAAAGGCATTGGGTTGTAAGTATAAAATACCTGGGATCGATACGCGGCCGAAGGAGCGCATTAAATTCAACACCAGCCGCGAAACAGTTCAACAGCTCCATCAATTTCTGAAAGGCGTATAACCCCGAAGGGGGGAAAGAAGAATCCTTCCCTCGGACAACCATAAATCATAAGATGAAGATACGCTCTCATCGAAACACAATCGGATTTAGCGTATCGCTCTCGGTAAATTCTACTTGCGGTTCAGGCGAAACAGATGTCTGTCAAGGAAGACTGTGGCAACAACCACTTGGTGCTCAATAGTCAGACCGACGGCGAACGACGTGTTAAGTGGTCAAAGACGAACGTGTGGGCGCGGAAAATCAGGTCCCATTGTGTGCTCCTTGTAAACTTCGCGCTTCATACCAAATTGAATCGAACCCACGACGTGCGCGCGAGGAGTTGCAGCGGAGTGCGGCAAGCGAGGGAGGAGGCTCGAGAGCTGTTTCTAGCCCATCAATCATGGTATTTACGAGCGCGGGCTAACCTGTGCGCGCTGGCCAGCACAATGCTGAAAGCCCGTCGAAAGGAAAGCCCGGAGTTTACCGAGAGAGAGGGTGAGAGAGAGAGAGAGAGAGCATGCCTTGCCCTTTTCCTAAAGAGCAAGGAGTACCGTATCCTTACATAGAGGAGCAGCGACCAGAAGAATCTATCATTATTTTAACTCTTATCATGTTTCATTTCAGGAGGAATCTTCTACTAATTTGTATTTTATCAGAATCTGCGATAGGGCAGCAAAATCCCATGGTCCACGTACATAGGTGCTTTTTTGGTGCAGGACGGAAGCGTGACCAAACTATGCAGGGCCTAATTAGACATGGACTGTTGCGTTACCGGTGCATCAGTTGCAAAACCGTGCAGCGGATAGCCTGCAGGTGTGCATCCGGCTAATTGAGTGAGAGCACGCTGTGTCGCGACTGTGGTCCGACTATTAATCTGTCCTTTCGAAATAATCGCAATCATATAAAAGTGTTGCTTTTACCTACGTTTCTCGCGAGGCTAGCATAAATTCTGTCGAAGTGCGTGAATCTTCTTCCCGACTTACCCCTTCGCGATTCCAGCCGTTCCTTTTCAAACCGGGGCCGGAATAAAATCTGCCGCTGAAGAAGATCAAAGGTCAGCGCTCGAGGAGAGTGCACCCGTAGGGCGATGGCGTGGTGCCCGTCGCGGGCGCGGAATTCCGCGCGAAAAGCGCGGAGACACTTCGAAACAGGGGACTTTTATTCAAAGAGCGTCGTCGAACGTGAGATGAAATTAGTTCGGAGCGTCGGATGAAAATAAACCCGGGCCCCATCTTTCGCTGCGTCGCGAGAAAAGGAAGGAACGAGAGAAAGGGTGCTTTCACGCTCCTTTCATTCTTCTCCCGTTGCACCCAGCGCGTCCCGTCCATTTGATTTCACCCCGTGGCCCGGGAATGGGACAGCCAAGGATCAAGCAGGAGGACGCGAAAGGAGAAAAGCTCGGAGGGGGTTCAACAATGGGGGCGCGGATATAGCGAAGAAATTGCACGTAACGCGGAAATTCGTTTACACGTCGTCTGTGCCTGCGCCGCCCCCACCTCCCCGCCTACGGTAATGTGTACACCGATGCCCGGCATTCCATTCTACTCCAGCGGCCGCGGATTCTGAAACTTTATTTCCTAAGTACTCGAGATGATACATTTTTATGAGCGAACACGAAGGATCGACGCGGCAATGTATACCGTTCGCTCGCTATTACGTTGTCGCGAGGAAATTGCTCGGAAGAAACGGATGGACCTTTGCTTTCAAGGGGGGACTGGAAGGAGGACTCTTGTTTCGACATTCTCAGAAGCAAGTCCCTGGAAATGGGAAAGAATGCGAAAAGAAATGGCAATGCTGAAGTAATTTCGATGTTTAATATAAAATTCAGGGAAGAAGAATCATTTCGAACATTATCGTCGAATACAGATCGCTCGACTTTCCTAAGACTATTCGATGAGCGCCGAAATTGACGTTGGAAGGGCAATTTCGAAAATTACTCGTCGCGCTGCACGGGCAGACACGAAAGGGACTTGAATTGCCCCTTCCACGCCTTTGGAGGGCTGAATTACCAACCCCTCGCATCCTGTGAGTGACGTTATCGCGGTGCATTTGGTGCATTTGATGCATCCGGTAGGTTCGTGCCTAGGCGTCTGTCTGTCCGAGGCAGACAAGTCGCTGCATTCGATATTCCATACTGCGGAACGCTTCTGCTTACCAACAGGTACAACCTGTTTAGCTGTTATTTGCATTTGCCTTTGCCGTAAATGGCAAACAATGCGTCCTCGTAAATGAGCCCGATCTCTTCAATTTACAAACAGAAAATTACCTGCTCATAAAAGCAAATCCGAATTCGAATCCTTCATTCCCAAATGAAATGATCAATCTCATTATTATCGTAACACATTTGCGAATCGAAGCTTCGTCGGATTTCGATTTGAAACCCGAAGCATCAAAATTTTGTTACTACTTCGCATAATAAAAGTTTTGTTTTCGTCTTTGTGTCAGTATTCGATGAGGCCTTGCGACGCCCTCACCGGCCAGCCTAATTAGTTCCGCCACTTAACGCAACACCTCCGTCCCCGCCAACAAAGTTCACCGGTCAATCGAAAGTTCCCCCAAAGTTCGGCGGAGACTTGGCCCAAGTAAATACACCGTATACACTACTGACGGAACACCGACGGTCTCGTCGAAGACGTAGCCCAGCGCTTGTCTTGTACTTGTGCACACTCCGCAGATAGAGCCTTGTACTGTGGGCTCCTCCGGAATTCAACGACTAATTCCCCACAGTCGTGTCCCGCGGAGTAGAAACGTGAGACACGGAGGCACGGTATCGCGGGGGTCGTGTGTCGTAATGGCGATAACCTTTATGGCTCCTGAACCAGAGATACCAGCTACTATGTCGCTGGATAGCTACGTCTCAGAACTGTGGCCACGACTATAGTCGCTGTGGATGCTACGTGATTCCATACCCGTTCCTACCATTCCGCGACACGACCAGATACCGTCGATGCTCGCCAGCATCGACGTTTTCAACAGTTGTTTCGATCATTTGCCCTCGTTAACCGTGTCTATGTGGTCTGTAAACTAGGGTGTGAAGCGGAAGGCTTCTTATCGCGATGACGCTTTTCAGGGAAAAAGTATTGACCGGGTGGCTATTGTTTGAAAAATGTTCGGGTGGACAAATTATTTGAAAGCCAATGCAGATTACCATTTGTGTACTAACTTATTGCTGAACCTAATCATCGTGATATTTAATGCTAAAACGCTGATGAATAAAGCCATGAGAATTGATCAACTAAAACATGCAATAATATATGAGTTTCAACAAAAATCGGAGCAGCCGAGATCTTGCATCGAATCTTTCGAATAATATTTCCCTTTCTGCAACGCCCGTTTATAAGAAATTATCAAAATACTATCCACTATGATAACAAAAAAAAACTCACGCGAAATCCTGTATCTTGTTATTGTCAGCACGTTCTCACCGAAATCGAGCATATTGCTCGGGGAAGTTGCGACGAGCGAAAGAAGGTTCAAGCGGAGCAGAAATAATACAAGAAGGTCAAAGTACCGGCGACGACGGAAGGGGGGCGCTGGCAGCGCAGATCGAGCAAAAGGGGCTGTAAAAGCAGTAATTCGCGTGTGGTCCATAAAAATGTTTATCGTCGTCAATAAAAAGGCTCTCTGGTCTTGGCGGGCTCCGAATCCCTACCCGCGTCGTGTTCGACGCTTAAACCTAACAGAGTGAGGCCAACGGGAAAGCAGGGCAAGTTCTAATCTTGACGACCAGCCGATAAACAGCCGCTGCCAGTTCCCCCATTGTTTTCGTTTCGAAACGAATTTTTGGTTAGGAAGTTCCGTCGCGCCTTCGTGAAATTTCAGCGAAATCGTTTCTGAATGCATGCATCCCGCGTTCGGGTTTACGAAGCGGAAATATTCGAGGAACTGTGTGTGACTGCATCTGTATGAAATGGTGACGAACGTTTCTGCGTAGTCGAAAGTTACGTGAGTATATTTTTATTTAACATACGTACTTTACTGTGAAGTCAGTTAGTTAAATCAGTTAAGTCAATCAAGTCTGTTCTGACGGAATGTAGAGTTGTACCGCTTAAGACAGTTAAGGCAGTTCTGACTATTAATTAGTTTCAAGATAATTTAACATATTCCAGAGGATTTAGAATAAATAAAAGAAAAATAGATCCTCAGTTTCCGACAAATGCCACAATTACTATGATAGAACTGTGAACAGCGATAGGTAAGCGGCGACAATGCAACAGTATTACCTGTTCCAGTGATAAGAAAGAACAATTAAATTTGCAAGACAGTATTGTGTTTGCACAATACTCTGTCCGCGACAAGACATTCAGAATTTCTGGTATAAACTTTTATGGAGCCGTTGAAAGTCTCGTCTGGAGGTACAGATTGCGAGGCTGCAGGATACAGTTACAGCCTGTTGTCTTGAAAAGACATCTCGAATCCAGGCAACCAGATGCATGAGAATATTTCTCAATGTTGATGCTCCCTGCTCCCTTTAATACGGCAGCTTTATCGTCAACCAATATTTTATTGCCGTTTCATCAGGGAGATCGTCAAAATCTCTTGCCGGGTTTACCGGGGTGGCTGGCACGTGAGCGGGAAGCGGAATAGGTGGTTGATATATGGACAAGTTGATACAAAGGATTTATCCGCCTTAGCGAGAGCAAACGTTGACGAGAAAATAGATTTCAGTTTATTACGGTCAATTTCGGTGCAGGTCTCGCGGAATTCATTCTGGTCTGAGAACGGGAGAAGTTTCGCTTGGGAAAATTCGTCGAACTTCCAAAAAAAAAAAGAAAACAGTAGTTCGTCGTAATAGGCATCCTTTGTTCCGTGCAACTTGCTAAGTGGATAGTCCAATAGCCAAATGTTCCGGTTAGTTTCCAGTTTGTAGCTTGTATCGAAACTCCCTGCCGTTATTAAATTTCTAGTACACAGAATTATTCCAATAATTCGTGAAGTTTTATCGAAGCCAAAATTTCGAGCGCTTAGGGAACTTTGTTGCCGGAACTCCAGCTTGTAATTTCGTTGCACGCGATCAACTATTTTCTATATCAACGAACCACCGAAAACACTTGTTGGAAATCAATATAAACTATAAATATTAATATTCTTCATTTGATATGATTTCATTATTTTATTGTGCATTTTTGAATTAATGCAATTATTATTAGGAAAGGTATTTCATTCTTGACGCGAATAGAGTCTTCGTTAATCGGGCATCGTTCCGCAAAGGCGAATAGGCAGAACAGTATTGCGGAGCTTATTTAACGCAACGCCAAGCACTTTCCGTAATTACGTCACGATTTGCAGCACGGCTAGCCGGGCCCGTCATTAATATAATATCGCTGCATTAATTCTATGATTACTGGGAACCGGCCACTCAACTCATGCACATCTCATTATCATACATAGTTTCGGCGATGAACGCGCGCATTTAAGTAACAGCCGATACCCATTAGACGACTGAACGATATTACAATAACCGGGGGGAACGTGTCATTTAATAGTAACTAGCGTTCGCGGATAGTGCATCGACGCCGATGCAACGTCCGGAGGCATCGAAACACCACTTGGCCAAAGGTAATATTTAATTCGTGAATTGGAAGCTGCTCGGATTTGAAGGAATTCGTAAACATTGTGCGATTATTTATTTGTCCTTCGTGCTATTTCATTTTTTACTCCCGCAAATAAAGTGGAAGTGAAATCTCTCTTTTTTTCTTATGAATTGCCGTTTTTAATAAATATCAGGGAAAAACTTTGCAAGAGAGTATATTCTCTCACCCTTCGTAAGACTTGAAATTGTTTCACGTGCCAAGGAGTTCCAAGTAGAAGCGAATTTCTATCGGAAGATGCGATAAGCCTGGTAACTTTTATCCCAGAGCACCCCCAGCGTCCCTGCGCCTAGACGCAACCCCCCCGTATCCGCGAGACTCGCTTTTTAACATAATTTCACGTTTCATTGTCTCCTGGAGTTTCGAGTTCCTGCAGGGCACCCGTGAGGAGTCCTGAATTTTAATACGTTCGTATAGTGGCTGCATCTTCTCTCTTTTTTTTTTTTACCGAGGCTGAGGAAATTTGCGTACAAATGCGAGTACAATCTCCGTGCACGAAGAAAAGAAATATCGTTGCAGAATTGTTCCTCCGTCGGTGCTATGGCCTTACTATGATTCTGACGAATCTCATGAGTTTAAAGTCTTCCTCCGATTTTGTTTTGCGCAATTAGGATGATAAATACTTGATACTTGATAGAGCTCCATTCACCAAAGTTTATTAATAATATCAGTTAACATGTTCTTATTTCTCATTTTTAATAATCTCTGGAAAATCAATTTAATATTCAAGCTTCGTATTTTTGTAAAAATGAAGTACTTGTAGACCTCCAGGAGTACATTTCTATTGGCTTTCACTTAGATCGTGCTTCTTTAAAGTTCCTATGCTTCGAGAGGACGAACACAGAAAGCTATTACTAGTTTAAACGCAGTGTACAGTACCCTTGCCGCCGTACAATAATACAAGTTCAAGGGGTTCGTTCTGTTATTCGTAGTTTAACTCAAACAGCATCCAGAAGCACGGTATGTTCGATATAATTTCATATTTCATTGTCTCCTGGGTCCCTGCCCTCCGCGAGAAGTTTGTATGGAGTCCTGAATTTTAATACACCCGCGCGGAAAGTTTCCGTCGTCTTTCCTCACTCGGGTCTTACGAGTTTCAAGCGAGCGCTATTTCCTTGTGATAAAGTGAATTTCGGCTAACGTCGTTTCACCGAACAATAAATTAAATGCCTTTCATCGAAAGCGGATTATTCGACCGCAGACACGTTGTCTGGCACAATTATTGTATCATGCGAAAATTAAAGTTTCCGTATAATTAATTTATAATAATTTAGAATGAATTACGTTGCATCCATGCTGAGAGAATTTTTGAATACTCATTTCGCGATAGTGTAAATTTGGAGAATCTACAAAGCCCTGGACGAGGGGGTGAGAAAGCAGCGGACGTCTCATTATTCGTAGAGCTTGACTTCCCATAAGTCTCGTTGCCCGGTTTGCGGCACGTTCCACCCACAAACAACCCTTGTTGCCTGCAGGACAGAAACTATGCAACATTATCCGCGTATATCGATCACGATCCCTGTAATGACTAATTCCCAAGATAGTTAATTGGTCACATATTAATCCATTACTTGTCAAACTTTTTAAAGTAATTCTTTTTTTCTTTACTGAAAACACGTCGATGTACTTACACGTGTCATTATTATATTCTTTATTCAAATAAACCATCCGCAACAAATAAAAGTATCTGTGCCATTTCCATTTCTCGCCTCTCACGGCAATGGCAAAGAAAAAGCGTCGCGATCAATCTGTCCGTGCCCTAGTGTCGAGCAACAAAATCAATTCGACCCTCTTAGCAGCCACCCTTATATCTAAATCCCTCCGAGAATGAAAAGTGGCGGCTTATAACAGATATCGTGATCGCGCAGGACGACATCGTTTCTCTCCCGATTCATTGGCGATCGTTCCTTCTAAATCGTAGAACGAAAGCACCACGGCGAGATGGGCACACGGTCTCCCTTCGCACGTCCGGGCGACGACCAGGGACGAGTGGCCCCGTGAATGAGGGTTGGAGAACAAACGACCACATTTTCCTGAAGGCCGGCACAGGAAAGCGAAACCGGTAAAGGGCTTTTATCGCCCCGGGACGACTGCTCGTGTGTAAATACGCGTTCCTCTTGTTTTCGGTTGGACCCTCATCAAATTTCCTGTCGCTGGAAAGTGGCCGCTTTTTAACCCTCTGGGAACATTGAGCTTTGCCGGTCATATCGATGCCCGAAGGGCTGCCCCCGTTGAACTTATTCATTCCTCGTGGTAATTGATTTAATTCATTTTTCTGGTAACCCGAGGAAGCATGATTTTACACGAAAGGGAGTTACAATGAAAAATCGCTTCAAAACTTTGGAAAGGGTCGAAGACGCACACTATCAGATAAAAGTTATACATCACTACAAGGATAATTTCTGAGGAGAGAAGTTGAAAGTTTACAAAGTTTTCGGAGCTAAAATTTATCGAACCGAAGTTAATCGGAATTAGTTTTTACTTTAATATTAGCTTCTAATTAAACATTAATTGCATGACTTTTAATGTCTGCATAACTAAATATTTGAATACTTCTAAATATCAATTCTGGCCATTAAGTAACAACGAATTATTTTCTTTCAAATACCATTTGTTCTATACATCGAGTTAAAATATTTAAACACACTTGCAATGCTTCCACGCGCATTTTTCACTGTGGCCCGACTAAACGTAAAGCTGTACCCGCTTGCATGCCTCAGAAATCAATGAACAGCATTTTCTGCGCCGACTATTCGCCATTCTCGCAATGTACGTTGAGTAACCGCGAACTGGCATCGATGCAGGAGACTCTATTCTCGTTCACAATGACACGAATCGCGCACAAAAGGTCGCTGAGAGGAAGTAAACGCTCCGCTGCTCTTCTTCGCTTTTATTCCACGAGGCTGGCTTTTCCGAATCGCACGATGCGTGCGGCAAGCACGCAATTATTGTCTTGCCAAACAATGGCCTAACTAGAATGATAAAAAAGAAGCGTGGACATCTATCAAGCGAATCAAATCGAAATAGCCGGGAATGAAATTTCACGCAGCGAAGGCGTTTCGATTTGCGAGTGGACGAGAGACCTCTTGCCAGGTTTAAGGATTCGGAGAGAGGACGAATCGATCGCCCGTAGAGTTTCCAGGATGGAGGACACCCTGAGGATCTCCGAGGCTGGCATCCAGCAGTGTAACGGCGCTTAACAATGAAATATCATTGTCCGAAACGGACTTGGTAACCCCTGCGTCGGAGATGGAACTCAATGGATGTTAAACCCGTATTCGCGAACGATAGTTTAATGTCCCTCGAGGAGCTAGAACTATGTTGCATCGGTAGGTGACAGCACGATTTTGACAATCGTTCAAGGGCGGATAATTAATCGTTGTTTGGCCCGGCTGCCGAGAGAAATTAATGAATGCCGAGAACTTGTTTCGCTGGGAGTAAAGGAATTCGGGCGCCGATCAAAGTTTCGAATGGAATGCTAAATCCACTGGAACGGCTCTGTTCGTGGAAGGACAAGTGTAATCATGGCGAGTACGGTACTTAATGGATAAATTGCGTGGAAACATAATTATGCGAAGGTTGGTAACTCATCGGTGAATATTAGTAGAATTTCGTACATTTGAATACGATAAAGGGTTGTCGATGTTAAGAAAGCATGTGCCTGCTTGATTATTTAAAATAAAAGGGCAAACATACAGAACAGTAATGAGGGCTTGAATAAAAATTGTGGCGATGTAACGGAACAACCTATTTTACCATAAATAGGTGCTTCAATAATATGGCTTTAATGATTTTCAAACGAATTTCAATATCGCCGAGTAATTCAAATGTCGCGAGACCGACGGTGCAGTATGGATTGCACCAGGCATCGCGTGGATCGATAACGCCATATTCCATCAAGATTCGAAAGGAATTCGCCGATGCTATCGAGGCTGAGTCGAACGCCGGTGCTCCTTCGCAATTGCAGCGGCGGTCGAAGCGCTCCCAAGGGAGTCCTAACGCAGTATATTTATAGAAACGTACATCGGGTCCATACGTATGCTGGCGCGCGAACGTGCATGCACTTGGACAGCACCGAACCGATGATACATCCAGACGCATAATCCATAAAGACGTCCGAATTGCGCTGTGGTGTCCGTGTAAGATGATACAAACTTCGCTAGACTTCTCTTTATATCATAGTTGTTTCTGCTCCCATTAATCCACGAGACAAATATCAAGGATGAGAGTGTATGGTCTGATTAAATTAGGTGCAGAGAAAGACGCTGTATCGTAATGATTAGGATATTGCTGGGAGTAAGGCTTACGAAGAATAATATTTGGAAAACGAAGAAAAATTGTTGCACGTAGAGTTGGACGAAGGAAGGTAAATGAAGGAGAGATGGGAGAGATAAATTATAGTACGGTGCACTCGTGTATGCAGATGAATGTGTATATATGATAAGGGGGGGTGGATGTAGAGTGTAATAAAGTTGCGAGACATAGGTAAATGTGTACTGTAAAGGGAATGTAAAGTAGAAAACAGCCTGTAACTATGGTTAACTGTCTTGTGATGCTTCTATTGCACGTCATTGAGACGGAAAATGTATTGAAGTATCGTAATAACTCAATTTATAATTAATAATAACTTCTACAATATTTTCTGCAATTTATAAATTATATATTTATGTGTACTTTTCTATTTGTATTTATTAAGATACCATATTTAAATATTATAAAACGAGAAATCTCTAGAGAACGTGACACACAGCCTACGTGTACGCCTTGCACGGCTACTTGCATAATTCACCAGACAACACGTAAAAGATATCAACCTTGGGTCTCTGCTTGGGTGGAAACCGGGGTTACTCGGGAATCCGGAGTATTTTTATGGGGTTTCTTTCCCAGACAACTTGGGAGGAATACACGGGGGATGTATACCTCGCGATGGTCAAAAGGGAAAAGGGTGTTCCAATGTTTTTCAGGGTTGTCTTTAACGAGACTGCTCTATCACGATCTATTACTTTTTTCAAAGATTGATCAATGCCTACTCTATCCTCGGGATAAAATTCGAAAGCGTGGAATCAAGGAAAGTTCCGATATTACGTATTGGCGTTTTCAACTATTGGAAAACATTTACAAAATTGACAAAAGTAATAGCTAAACGCGTCTGCGAAAGATCCTCGCAATTTTTACTAAGCTTTCCGCTATTCAGCACCGTAGATAACAAGCCGGAAGCTACACTGTTCCTCGTACCACTGTCTGGGGCTACCAGAAAATGTTCCGCATTCAACAAGATTTATTCAAATGGACCGGGGTACGGTCGATGGGACAGGTGAAAGCGTGAATATGAAAACCAAGGGGAAGAGAAAGGAAACGCGTTTAAATAAGGATAGACAGCTTCCCTTATGGATATCCTTGGACACCATTGTGCTGGTCAGCTTTGACCACTGAAGACGGTTTTCATATTATTTTCTCGCGTCCCTGCTTTTTCCACGGCTTTACCCTCGCGTCGGAGAACTTTCTGAAGTCATCTTCACGTCTGCTCGAATCTGCGCCGAATTGAATTTTATGCGAAAAGTTTCCTCGCGGAAAAGGAACACTTTATTCCAGGGTGAAATCAGAGGAGAGAAAATCATACTTAATGCTGGCGATGTATAGATTGCTCGTTCGCACTTTTTCCTTTTGTTCAAACGCGTTCAAATTTCACTGACTAATTTCCGCTAGTTTGAGTTTTATGGTATCAATGCGCAATATACAGGATGAGTCAATAAGAACTATCTAAAATGACTCGTTCCTTATCAGTGTTCAATGGAACATTAAGGCCTGCACGATATATTATTTTAAAAATATTGACACCGCGATAGATGCATTAATATACGAAATTGCAACAATTTCGAAGAAATGGAACACTACAGATAATGTCTAAAATGGTTTACAAATTATTTCTATCAGAAACGCAAAGAAGTCTAACGCAGCTTAATAGATCCATAGTAAAATTCATGTACCGTATCATCCGTTTGTAAAGTACTATAAAAAAACTTCTAAGGAACTGCGGAGTAATATCTTTACAAGTGTCGAAATCTCTATAAGGCTAGCCCCGGGCGGCCGGAATGGTTCTCCGATATCTGATGTCAAGCGAGTCGTGGTCGTATGTCAGGGTAAATTCATCCCCGGGGATTCTTCCGTCCCCACAACGGAGCAATTTTCGCGAGACTATTCTTTGGCCACTGGTGAATTCGAGGACGATATGTCGCCGTAAAAAAGGATAGAATGCCAGAAGGAGAAACCGATTCAAGGGAGAAGTTCTCCTATTGTGGTTCAACCCCTTAAGGCTCCAGCCTCTGTCTCACCGTGGAGTGTCGGAAGTGTAAAACGTGCATGCACGTTTCACACGAGTGTGCTGGTCGGTAAAATTCGCCGCAGATAAATGTTAAATATTGCCATTTAAATATAGAATAATAGAAATTTCACGATGCAGTTTAGCTCCCTTTTTTCGCAGTTGTCGTTTTAATTTCGACTCGCGACCAAATAATTCAGAACAAAGGAAAGCCTTCCTGGTATTGTTCCCGGTGTAATTGGAGGGAAGCTAGTATTTCTACATGAAAATGTCACTTGCGAAGCGAATTAGCACGCGAAACAGTTTCACGGATTCACCAATTTAACCGTGAAAAGGTTGAACGTGTAGGTTCGCGGCGCAAAACGTTATGCACGGCCCTGGGTGCATTGTTGACGTGTAATATCTTCCTTCCTAGGTCGTTCGTACTCGCCCAAGGGACTCGTGCATCCTGCAGGATAATAAATAATTTAGTCCGGGAAATGTTGCAAGTTATTACGGCCCGGGCCGGCTACGTATCCATTTAGTTGGCTGACAGAAAAAAAGCTCGTATCACAGCAGATTTAAGACTGGACAAAGACAATTTTAGTTTCCCGATTCTTTTTTTAGAGTTACGAAGAATGTGGAAACTCTGTTACGCTAATTTCATTTCTGCGATTTTCGAGCCTATGTGAAGTGCGTTTATGGGTTTATAGATACAGATTTGCTAGTTTATATTTCCATTAAGAGGCAGATGTATCCTTTTGTGATTATTATTAAAGTATATATTTTTATTGGCAAGCTACAAAGAGCACTTCGCTAAAAGACAAGGCGAGAATGTACACTATGTCGAACATTAATTACTACTCATTATCATAGAAGTCTGGCAAAATTAATCAGTAAAGGAACAATCCCAAACAGCTTGTTCATTGCTTTCCAAAATGCGGTTCCATTACATTCGATAGTCCAATCGATTTACAAACTACTCGCTTAAGCCATCATTTATTAAGTGTGACAAAATTAGACTTTTCTTAATTATGTTCCAAAACATAACGTTCAATTTATTTGTGAAGCTCCTTTAGATGTGTACAGAATAGTCCTCTATGGACATTCTATAGGAGTCCTATAGTGAATAGCTTGCGGATCAATAAGTCCTTCCACCGATAAGTTACTTGCAGGAATCACCAAGGATCAATAAGTTTTCCCACCGATAAGTTACTTACAGGAATCAGCAAGGATCAATAAGTTTTCCCACCGATAAGTTACTTGCAGTTGCACTGCAATATGATAAGGGTGATTCTCTTGCCTTTTCGGTTCCAACCATGATACCGATTAATGGAATTTACCAGTGGCTACACCGATAAGCCATGCCTAATAATGGTAAGGGTGGTTTTGCCATCACATTTTAGTTTCCCTATACTATATGGACCAAAGGATTTTGTCGTAAAATTATTGAAGAAAGGCTTCACATAAAATCGACATGCAAAGCCATGAAGTCTAGTCTTGACATTTTCTAATCTTCCTTCTTGTTATCCATAAAACCACGAACGTCGATATCAAAATAGTCTTTCTTTCAAATCAAGCGTTATCTCTACTTAGATCATATTTTAATACCATTTCACTCATTTACCCTCATTATCAAGAAACGTCAGTACGCTAAATCTTAATTATCAAATAAATAAGCAGTACAAAAATTGGGACAATAAGTTGAGAAAATAAGGAAAAACAAAAGCATGGAAGGAAGTTAGCTCTCCTTATATCCTGCTTAGCTTTCGAAACCCTTGATGAATATTTATGCTCGAGTGGCTCCGAACCAGTTCACCGCCCACACCTTATCCCGAATTTCACCCCCTTGTTTTCCTGTCGATAGACCACGCACGCACGTCGGTCCGTAACACAGATAGCATTGTAATGTCCTGTTTTGAGTAACAACCGGCTGCTGGGGAATCCGAACGCTTCCAGAATAAGCCTGGATTCCGATGCAGCGTAATTCCTACTTCGCTGTCTTTTTCATTCCTCTTTCCTCCTATTCGCGTTCCTTATCCTTTTGTACCTGTGCCAGTGTACATTCGCATATCTCCCTTTGGCTGTTGCCCGTCCGCCCCAGCGGTCGGAACATGGGGCACATATCTTAGAGAATCACGTTCTACAATCGCCAGTGCGCTTGAAATTTTTAAGGAACTTATCTGTGTCGATAAAAGATGAAAGCAGCGATCCCGATGCTTCCTCACGTTTATCCTCATGCGATGATTTCTGTTTACGACGACGCAGGGAGTTTTCCTCTGGAATCTTATGCTTTTTAAAGGATACGGAATGAGGAATAGTATTTGTTTCATTAACAAAGAAATAGTTTATCAAATATTCGGGATTATCGGGACTATCGTTCATCGGTTAATATTATTATGATATTATAGTATATTCATTTGTGGGAATAAAAAGGGGCCAAAGTAATCAGACGAGCGGTAATTTTAATTGGGATTACTTGTAGTAGCGGAGCTAAATATCAAAAGTCAGCACTATCGATAGTTCCCCACCATTGCTTAGTTGTAATGCGCATTTAATGTTTAAGGTTGCAATAAGCCTCCAATTTATTTCATTCGACAAAATATCATCGCAGGCAGCATCATTTGTCCCAAATCAACGGCGAGACACGCGCGTGCCGTTGCATACCAGATTCGCAAGCAATCCAGTGCGATTCAGAACAAACGCAAATAATGCAAACACATTTCGTCTCTCCATTACTCTTCGATAGGAAAAAGTACGACCGAGCGATCGCGGCAATACGGCCCCCTCCCCCAATTTACAATTAATCAATCTGCGGCGGCTAAACAACCCTCGGTGCGTGACTTCAAAGACTGCTGACATCGTCCACGATAAATCATCGTTCGGTTACCCCGGCCTGGCCGGGCGGAACATTTTACGATCGGACAGATGCCGAAATATCGCGGTGGCATAATAACAGGCTCGCGTTTATTTGCCGCCGTCGAATAAACACACCCCCTCGTGGCTATAGATCCGCTATCGTTTTCGCCCTTGCTTCGCTTAATTGTCGACATTACATTTATTCTGGTGGAAATATATATATATATATATACGTACATATATATAAATTACGCTGTTCGATATCGGTTTGTCGCGATTCGAGATACACATATGCGTGTACAGTGCTGGGCAAAAGCCCTGGGCCAACTATAGAAAGAACAATGTTTCGTTATTCCATTTTGTTGACGTTTTCTTCTGTAATATTTAATACATAAACTAGCAATCGTCTGGAAAAATATTATGATTTATTTTATACACACTGGGCGAGTCAATAAGGACTGCTATCTTAAATAACTCATTATCTATTGTGTAAAAAATGCATTTAATGGATTTTGCAACATTGTAAGGGACGCATCGGATGGACACAGATTTGTTTTCATATCTTATCTTTCTCTAAATATCGAAGTCACCTTTTGCACAGTACTGTATCCGCCAGTGGCGCATACGTTTCCGCGGCGTGAACCCACGTGGTCATTAACTACCCACGATTGCTCATCTAAACGCCGTCGGTTACACCGTTGTTCAATGACACTTATATTAACCGAAGCACGTTTATAATGTTGTACACGGGACTCGTGTTGCATTTCACGCGCGCCATGTGCGTCTGATTCATTAGCACCGCCGTTTGAATTACGACGCCGGTGGCTTGGCCTCGTTTCCTAAAATTTTCATTCGGGTTAATTGGTCCGATGGCTTAGCCTATTTCAAACTTTTTGGATCGCATTTTTAAGGATGTGTTAATGCGAACTGTAAATTGCATCAAAATTAGTTTGGCGATCGAATCATGATATTTGTGGAAGATTCTTTAGGGGTATTTACCAGGTTTCTAGTTTCAGATAGCGAATTGGAAATCAGAAGACTCAATTTCTTCTAATCTTCGAATCTACTAATTTACCTCGTTTTCACTAAATCTGCTAATTAGTATCGAGAGATTACTAAAATTAGTAATCTGCTAATTTATTACAAAACGAACGATCCTCTCATCAAACGAAAAACGACAAAATATGTAAATATTAGATCATCATAAAACTAATGATTAGGGAAAACGAATCATTGCAATCCAAGGATACGCGAGGTTCTCGACACTTGTGGTCCGCGTATTGTCGCTCGTCAGTGCATCGAGTCCCAGGCACATCTACCCGGGGAACACAGTTTCTCACTTAGGTGTCGAAAATTAATCGGTCTATCCACAAGTGTATCACGGTCTTCAATTAATTTTCCCGCGCCATCGGCGTCGATTGCTACAAAGACCGCGCAACGGTTAGGAACGAAGTGTATGCATCTGACAGGACGTCGGCTAATCAGTTTCCTCGAATCGCGCCTTTAGTCTGCCACGCCACTCACCTGTCCCTTCCGCGACCCTGCGCGTTTCACGCGTGAACGGGCTTCCATCCCTTTTCCTGGGGGCAAGAGGGTAAGCAGCGGCACGCGAAACGCCCTGGGTAATAATAATCTCAGTTTAGGCACTTTGATTTTCCCGGGCTTGTCGGAAATCTCTCTCGGATTTGTTGTTAAATAGTTTCATCTACCGTTATAACTTGTCAAGTATTTGATCGTTAAAAATTATTCGACTCTCCGCAATCGTTATGCTAGTAGGACGCGCGACAGGGGTGTGTTAGATTCATGAGTGTGAGGTATTGAAAGAAATTCATTTGTTTATTCACTCAGTGACTCAACTTAAAAATATTCTTTCTATCAAAGCAATTTTCCTATTGTACAGAGTGCTCGGCAACAGGTGGGAGAAATTTGAATTCCGAGCAACTTTCTCCTTTGCCAAAACGTTGGTTAAGGCTTTGTTCTTGAATTATTAAGGAAAAACGCTGACCAATCAGAACGCGGTATGTTTCGATCAATTTTGTTCGAAGAATTTCTGGGGATTGAACTGTCTTAATAAAGTTCACTCCTTGCTAAGAATGGAACAGGATTAATATAGGGACGCTATTTTGTTCTTTGTTTCCTGCAACAGTTCGCAGTCCACCCCTTTCTTCTTACATAAGAATGACCAAGTGCAACCTAAGCACAAAGTGAAAATTGAAAAGCACGGAGCATTCGAGAGGTTCCACCGATCAAGGAGAAGGTAGCGATTGTCCAGGTAGTAACAATTGATTAAACATGCTCCCGATTCCGGCGAGTTCGCCACTCCCCTAGCCGATCGAATTTCCTGTTCGACGCCGAAATTGAAAATAGCTCTGGCGGTAGTGTTCACCTCTGGCACGTTAGTACAATCGTGTCTCAGCGGATCTGGTTAGCTGGAATCGAATGGTCCGGATAGTCCGATCGGCGCAGGAATTCGGGGGGAGCGAGTTCGAATGCACATTCGAAACTCAATACCTTTAATGAAAGGGTCAGATATCATCGAGGACGATGCTTGGGTAAGGAAGTATTCGCAAAAAGCATTTGTCCATGGATCGAATTAATCGAAGTAACGAAGAGGGGTTTAATAAATCATTATTTAACAAAACCCTTTTATGCGAATGGTATTTTGGGTAAATTTTCTTTCATTTGGATAAACGCTAAGTTCTCAGCGCCGAACCTCCCATTAACTCGATAATTTCTCCGCACGAAGGGACGGAGATCTTGGCGCGGAATGGAAAACAGCGGAGGAAATCGCGTAGACAAAAATTTTAATTAAATACGAGGAAAACGCAGATGCGAAAATTTCTCTCGTTTCGCGGTGGCCCCGCTGGAATTTCATTATACCTCCTCCCCTGACTGCGAATTTATATCGCTGTGCTATGAAATATAGCTTCTGTACAAGAATAGGACTGTACGACGCTGAAATGCTTCGCACGCATTTATCCCAATGCGAGGCATTTTAGTGTTTCACATTTTAATGAGAACGCTTGAAATATAAATTCTTCTTGCTTCTGCCTCGCCTTATTTTCTTCATCCCTCAAAGTACAGTACGATCATGATCAGACAAATGCATAATATATTCCTCATTCTATCTGAAGAAAAAATAAATAGATAAATAATTAATCATTAACTAACTGAATCAAAGGCATCGATATTAAAATGAATATTTCACCGCATTAGTCGAACGTTCGCAGATTACTCGCGGGGCCCCACTCGCGATGGTACGGAAGAGAATCGCCTCACGAGTGGCAATCGTCGATAAAACGGAATTACCCGCGTTAATAATCGAGGCGAGCTCGCGCGTTTACTCGCGGGACACCCGCTTGTCCAGCGACCCGTGCGCGCACGTGAATTATACATATAACCACGTGTATTAACCCTTTAGCCCCTCGGCGAACTTCTCGGTGACAATTTCGATTTGTCCAA
Organism: Holcopasites calliopsidis; assembly: GCA_023838395.1. Lineage (NCBI taxonomy): Eukaryota > Metazoa > Arthropoda > Insecta > Hymenoptera > Apidae > Holcopasites > Holcopasites calliopsidis. The sequence goes on along the minus strand of JALHAQ010000012.1, from coordinate 3,821,071 downwards.
CTTAATTGCGTGGCTAGTGATTTAAGGGGGGGGGGGGTCTCGTGATAATTAATACGATGATTAAAATTATCTAAATGGAGGATCGCTCAGTAGAGTCTATAATGTATTTCGTCGTTTTTATTTACTTATTGTTAGTGTAATTCTAACTTGGACAATCGTCTTCAGTATAATGTTAAACAAAAAGAAAAGTAATTGCTTTCACGAATGCGTACTACGTATTCATTTCTATACTCTAGTTGAGAGATTGACATTTATAGGACTGTTTCATTGCCGAATTCCTAAATTGTTGATCGTACGTACTGTGTCTTTTCGTATTTCTATTGGTAATCGCAGAACTTTCATTTCTTGGTAGTTGATAGTTGATACTTGACACTTTCCGGAGCATTGCGGCCCGTGATAAGCGTTAACGAGGACCGCGTGAAATTTTGATTTCCAATATGACAGCGGAACCGGTAGCGGGGAACGCGTGACCGCGAATCCCGCGATATCTGCCGCCGCGCTTCGCGAGATATTTATCAACGTCGCTTGACAGGGAAAATAATGAAGCCGCCGCGGCGAAATCTGGTCAAATCTGTCCGCTTTTTTCTGGCCAACGGAGAAGTGGCAATTTTTCCCGCTCTCCCGATGCGTCTGCATAGTTAAACGGGCTGCGTATCGACGCGTGCACAATTCACTTCTCCTCTACGTGCGTCCATTACGCGACGTTACACGCCGTGAATGCTGAGCGCATAAATTTCCGCAGACCGAAAGGGGTTTGAGGATAATTCGCCATGGGCAGCTATGCATTGCTTTTGATTGTTTTGAATGGTCGCTGCTTTTTCGAGCACCCGTCGTTCGTTCGGCCAAATGATGTTCCCCTGTTTTTTTGGAAATTAGTTCGGAACGACTGCTGGTGAAATGCTCTCCCCATTTACCGCGTGCTTTTTTTTTTCGCTGCGTTAATATACTGCCTGGAATTTTAACATGTTGTTTTAGAGTGGAACTTTCCATCGTGTACCCCTTTGGAGAAATATTAATCGATGTTCTCGTATTGTTAGTACTTCTTAATTGCTAGTAATGATGAAGTTTGTATAAATTTTGGCAGCATGATAAAATAATAATCACTACGTCCATGACTCTTTACTTCGTGTGATATTAATATTCTATACGAAACATAGTAAACGCAACGCTTTTCAGCGCCAGGTGGGAAGTACTGTCCAACTTTGACCGGAAGTCATTATCGGTTCGCTTACTTAGCCCGGTCGTAAACTTGTCTAAAACGTAAAACTAGTTTCCTCCATTGACCAGTACAATATTCCACGCGAACAAGCATAAACAATTCCATCAAAATACATTTTCCGACAGGAAAGTTTCGATCGCGCTGTTTTTCTGTTAAAAAAGAAAAAATCGCAAACTCTGGTTGGCAAATTGATTTAATAAACAATTTCCATCTCAAAGTAATCCGGGCAAAATTCATCGCCAGGCGAAATCAAACTGTCGAAAGCATGAATTTCATTTTACAGACCGCTGCGAGAGTTAACACTCCTTTTATTAAATGTAAAGCAACTTTCGCGAAGCCAATTTAACGCCGCCCACGCACGAAAGTTGTGTTCGTTGCGTTCTGTTTCATTTAAAGGAAGTTCACCGCTTTTACACCAACACCGGCCGACTAATTCGTGTACATTTGGAATTTGCGATACGCGCACCGTTCGCGTCAGCTTCAATCGCGTAAAAACAATTTCGTTTCGGTAGATCGAAGGGGAACTGGCTCGGTACAAAGGTAAAGAGTTACGAAGGGTGCACCCGGATTAAATAAAATGAACGAAACCTGTAAATCTGCTGACAATTCCGCCTGTAATAGAATCGTGTTCGTTAAAAAATATATTGAGAACACTTTAAATAGAAAAGTACGCAAAATTTGTGGTTTTGTGTCACATTTAAAATATTTAATAGCGTGAAAAGGTCAGGAAACTTCAAGAGGTTTATCGCACTCGTATTTACGAGAGAACGCTGAGGAGGACACGTTTTATGGTATAATATAATATTTGGAAGCAATATCGTTAGCCGTGTCGCGTCGCGTCCATATCACAAACGATGGGGCGTCATAAAATGCCGAAACGTGATCTTCGTCGGGATTGAATGTAAAAACCGTGTACGATCTTTTACACCAAGTTTTACTACCACACCCGAGCCCTGCGCACTTTCATGTTTTCTGTATCACAAGCGGAAACTCTGATAAGCTTTCTTGCTCGCGAGCCCTGAGCAACTATCGCCCGCTGTGTTTGCTCGAACGTGCCCTATCTCGCGGTGCCACGCGAACATTTCGCAAAGTCCGCTCGCGGGGAAAAACTGAAGGCCATAGTTTCTGACGCCTGTGTGGACCCCGGGTTAGACCAATAAAATACCGCTGGGGTAGGTACTTTTTACGAGAGCTGGAAAGCAGCATATGCGACGATCAACGAGAGTTTCCTTTAGCTTCGCTCCTGCGAATCGTTTACTATCTGTCCCCGTTTCAAGGCTGCTGCGATAAATCCCGATAATGAATATATTATTACACAGGGTTCGCGAGGGGATCTACGTACATTGACTCGCGAAATTTACCACACGGTAGCATGGTTTACTAGTTTTTTTTAAACTACAGCTTTCTTAGAACAGTTGACGCTCGAACAAAGTCGCGTAGGCTCTTTGTTTACACCTCCCCTTGACGCTGAATACGCAGTAAGTCGATCTGGTCCTTCGGAGCTAGCTAGTAGTGTCCGAACTGTTGCCTGCTACACTTGGTCGATCTTTTAGTAAGTTTGAAAAACCGCTCTTAACAAAACGGCACATGATGGTACGCTTAAAATTTGCCAAACGCTACGTGAACTTCTCTTTACAAGACCGGGAAAGCGTGATTTTCGTCGATAGTTCCCGCGAACCCTTGGCTGCATTTCCCCGAAGCTGGCCACGAAAAATCGGCAAACTAATTAAACAGCGAGTAATAATGATAGGGGGTAGGCCTCGCGGATTGCAAAGACCATGTCGGTCCGGAACACATCCGTCCCTGCCCAATAAAAGGGAACGCGAATGATAATTAACCGCTTTGCAAATACGGGGTCCGGCTTTGGAAAGCGTTCCATAAGCTAAAAACCCGGATACAGAATTCGGCGGTTCAAAGTAAAGCAAACAGCGACCACGCGGCCGCTCGGTAAGGGAATTTACCGCTCGCGTAATGAACGGTGCACGGAGAGAGAGAGAGAGAGAGAGAGAGAGAGAGAGAGAGAGAGAGAGGGAGAGAGGGAGATGAATGCTGTGTGGATATGTCGACTACGAATCTGCGTCGATTAATACGACGGGGCCAATCACCGATTTTCACTGGCCCGTCAACAGCCATGATTTCGCTGTTCCGTCCATCGTTTCGTCTTCCTTTCCAGTTACTGTACCATCGTTCCGTCAAAGTGGATCGAACGCGGAGAGAGGCGTAGTTGTCGCTTACACCGCGCTCGCAATACTATGCCCGCCGGCGATATTTAATAGAGAGACTTTCGTTTTAAAGCGAGGTAAAACCATTGTAAATTAATTGTGTTCATCGCCCACGTTTGTTACGGTCGGGTAATTGATTCCAGCTCGAACCGATTCGCCCGAACGGGGTGAGACGTAAAACGGGGAAAGAAACGTGTTTTTGAAAAAAGAGAAATGATATTTGATATCAAGAGATTTTGAAATTCCATTTGCCGCTTGCTTCGTTGTATTTCACGAATGTTTTTCGCAGTTGTTGGGCAAAGCAATTTAAGAGATGGGTGATGAAATTTTCAACAATCAGCAAAAGTGATTGGAATCGTGGAAAAAGTGCAGTTTCGAATTCTCGAAACTTTCTCGGGTTTCGACGTTGCGACAAACTCATGTCTACTCGACGCTCAATTTGGAAAGTATCAATTCAATTTGACAGTATGTATCTCGAGAAAAGCTTTCACGGTGGTTGAATAAAATAGGTTGGGGGCGGGGGTGCGATTTTACGTATTTGCCGATTCCTTCGGGCGAAAGCGAAACGAACGTGTCCCACGTGTTTAATCATCTGCCCCGTTATTGTCTCCCTCTTTTCGACGTCAGCGTCTGTGGAGTGAATCGTTACAACTCCCGCGAGATGAGGAAAAGGGAATTAGGCTACTTTTACAGTCAGATTTGCCGACCGATTGATGGGGTGCGTGGGATGCCAGTGAATAGCTCGTGAAACAAAGACTCTCTCTTAACCCTTAACCCTTTGCCACTGTCATGCATTGTTCGGAGCTCGGTGACGCATAATCGATGGTTTATCCACGCAAATGGGTTAATTAATATTAAGGATCTCATTAAAGTATCAGAATCGTGAAACTCTGTTGGTCATCATCTTTGTTATCTTTTTATTGTCTTTGTAAAAGTGAGTTATGTCTGGCAGTCTTAACTTGTGCAATATCGCAAGGATCAAGCACTTACCTGTTGTTTCAGCTGCAAGATTTACTGCCTGTAGAGGATAAGCTGCGCCTTCCTTCTTGCGTGATTGGAAAACAGGATCTTGTTATAATTTCGTACGATAAGGTGTTTGACACGGTGGTTAAAAGTACAAACCAGCGATAAAAGAAAAGTAGGAACAATACTTAACGAATACTCAATGATACTCAATGAAATAAGACATTCTTATCGAATTCAAATCATCGATAGGCACACTGAAATATCGCTGAAAGATTTTAAAAGCTGGGATATATTTGTAAACCTATAAAGTTATAAATTCATAAAGTTCTTTATCGGAGAAAACACAAAACACAGAAAATGGAATAGCAATTAAACACACTATTCTTACCATTAGTTTCAAAATACTATACAGAATATCTGGTTGTGTTCGGGTAAATAATTGTACACGAGTTTTGCACAAAAAACGTTAATATAATAACAATAATATATATATAACGTATATGCATGTATATATGGTTCTTATCAACAATTTCATCATCTTGCTTTCTCTAATCTACCCAAAAATGTCGTCGGATGTGACGAGTCGGAAATTCGTCTCGCTCTTCGGAAAACTCGATCGATTTCTTTACATTCCCCTAACCATCCGGCACGCCCACCGGTGTATACGCTTATTTATAATATAATATATTAACATCCTGTCTTCTGGACTCGTTTCTCGTTCTCGCATTGCTTATCTAACGCACTTACAAAAGAAGTTGCCCTAAACCACTTTTTTCCCCTTACTTACATTTATATTATCTTCGGAGGCTACAATATAATTTACATCGGGGATGCCCAAATCGGAAGCGGAATCGTTTGTCCCGTTTCAGTGAAGTCGTGAGAAATTCTACAAACTTTCTTACAATTTTCTATAGAACTTTGGAATGTTCCACGATACATATTTAAATGTATATGGGCGTTGCTTAAGTACATTTCCCTCGAGTGATTACTTTGAGAAACGAATGATAATGGAAAGGGTGCGAAACATTTAGAAGAAACGGGCCGCGTGTTCCGATTCGAAGATCCCTTCTCTTTTCGTGCACTTTACTTCGTCCACGTCGCAGTGTATAACAATATGTGTCCAAGTGGAAGAACAATAATAATATATCTGAGGAGATGTGATTCACTATTTACAATTATTACGTGATCGTTTACGATAAGGGCACCTAGGAATGACCGTGGAACTCGTTATCAGTTAGGTGTTCCCCAATTGCTGGAATGTAGGCAGATCTAAAACGCTTTTACGTGGTCATCCGTGTTTTACGACTATTTTATTTCGTCGATGAGCTAGAACACTTTTTCTATCTCTTAAAAACCCTTCGAGAATAGAGAAACGCTGAACGTCTCTGGCAGTGTAAGCAATTGGTTGCGCAGTTATACCTCGATATAGAGACAGGGTGTGGATTTTTTTTTAACCCTTGCAGTTCACGACAAATCCTTCGCGTTGCATGTATATAATGCGGCAGTTCGATGGCTTTTTAGATAGCTAGAAGGTATCGCACAGCCTGTTCTGTTTTTTGGCAATGTGTAATAGATTATCATGGACGTAATCGCATAATTATTAGTGCAAGTTTCAACTTGCCAATTGGAAACCAAGCATACGTATACACGATTAATTGTCACATGAAGCATTAGGAGAAACTTTCAAAATATAAAAACCTGATCACTTACAAGATAATAGAAAAATATTCTCTCAAATTGCAGTGAACTTAATGTAAACGAAGGACACCCATAACACGTTTCTACAGCTATCAAATTTGTTCACAAATCCTTCAACTTAGGGATTTATACATGAATCTGATTATCCAAATCTGATGCAATTAATAATGATCGAAGTGATGAATAGTTGCAGCAGCTTTGGCAATACAGATTCCAATGTATGTAAATGAAAATTGAATAAGCAAACACAATGATAGGATGAGCAGTGCACGTTTGCTCACAGTATTAACAATGGTGCAGAAAATACTAAAAAAAATAAAGAAAGGGGAGGATACGTCACGGAAGAAAAGTTACGAACTCTAAAGTATCGTTTCTCCCGGGAGACAACACATGATCTTACGAAACGCAACGGCGGAAGAAAAAAGGAGCCCAGGGATGTTTTACCCTTTCGTCGAGGTTTATTTTCACGGCCCAACGAGCCGAAGAAACTACACCGGTGTTCAAGGGAAGAAGCTCCGCGACGCGGAGACACGCAACACGCGCTCGATGTACGTACAAGGCGAGGAGTGCGAAAAGGAGAGGGGAAGAAATGAGAATTGAAACTTTACGAGCCTTAACCCGCGAGCACGAACGTAAAGCGGCTTTACGGCGTCTAGAATGAAAGTTTCATTCCGTGTGACGGCGCGACAGAGTCGTCGTCGATGGAGAAGAAACGACATCGCGATTAACTTACCGGGAAATGGACTACCGTTACCGGCGCGAATGTATCGCGGTGGCTCGATAGAAATAACGAAAGGGTTGTATATGCGAATTCGAATGTCGTATGGTTCTCGATAAGGGCGATCGAAATCGTGAAAAGAAAGGGAGTGAAGGGTTCGATGGAATTGTCTATTCGAGGAGGTTTAATTTATTAAGCAGAAAGAATGAATGCAATTTGAAAGATTTTATAAAGCATGTAATAAGTGGACAGACATTAGTTAAAAGTTGGATATCTGGCAAATAAAACGTCTTCGCATCCCCATTTGTATCGGGGATGAAGAAGATTATTGATTTTAAATACACGATTAAAATAATGTTCGTTTACTATAGAAGAAAGTTACAAAAATTATTCTTTGTATAGGTAAAGGTAGAAAGTTAGAAAGACGAGAGATTTTTACAATGATCTTACCTGGTGAAAGTTCCAGTGGTCCATGAATCGGAGGACTATTCTTCAATCCTCTATGAAGCATAAAAAGTACTCAAACCTCTTCAAACTTTATATACATATAAAACTTATCGTTGTTGATAATGGTCCCTAATTACTTCTACGTCAGTCTGCTATCAAGTTACTCGATGAATTGACAAATCGAATCACGTTTCAAATCTCGCGTTCAATATATATGTATAAAAGCATATCTATGTTTGAAGATTTTTTTAGAAAAAGCTGACAATGAAGTTCGCTTTCGTTCGAAGCAACGCGGGATCCTCGTCCGCGCTTTCGGAAAGAATAGTCATAGAGGATTAAAGTCGGACGTGTTCGTTGGACGGACATCCACCGCCGTGAAAAAGAGATCACTGAGGCTGTCGCTTCAGAAGCTTTTTTTTTCGTTAGGAGAGGAACTGTTGTCTCTCGAACAGAGAGGCATCGTCGTCTTTGTCGGTACATCTAACATCACGCGGGAGGAAAGTAATCTAGATGAAGAGCTTATCTCATGATAACGCCGGCGCCGAGCGATCGTTCGTCTTCGTTTTGCGTAGCTTTACCGTTGCGAATATGTTCGTCCTGGAAGAATGGAATGGTCAAAGAAATTTTCATGAGTCGCCAGTTTCGAAGCCGAGGAAGGAGCTTCGATCGTTAATTAAACACTATCGAAGTAGCAGAAAATAAACTGTTCTTCGCTTCCCGTCATTGATATTACTTAAACCATTAAACAAGCGTGAATGTTGAATAAATTTTAACGAAACCTGTAAACCAGCGCGATAAAGTTGCGTCACGGTATCATAGAGAGAAACAAAGGGCAGCGTCCATCGATTCTGCAAACATTGACACGATAGTTCATGCGAAGCGTAAACGCAAATAAAACAACAAAAATTCCAGCCTGTATTGCACGGATACGGCACAATTTTCAGCATTGAAATTTCATCAGGAGGCAGCAGGGGGGGGGGGGCAAAGTGCAATAAAAAAAGAACGAGTTCCCCCACAAATGGATCCTTCGTGATACGGAAATATGAAACGAAATATAAAACAAATACTCTTCACGAGAAATTGATCAGAGTGACAAACATTCCAACGCATTTTTATATACATTATCAGCTTTCATTTGGCTTTCCATAGCAAGCACATTGTGAAACGTGAAACGTGTCAGGTATCGTTCATGACACGTCGAACTGAAACGCGAGAACGGAATTCGATTTTTAATAACAACTGGATGCAATATTTAAATTGAATAGTCGTACGTTCAATTATTTGAACTACAATTGGATGTATTAATTTACTCTGGTAATAAGTGAGTGCGATGACATAAAATTGCAGACTGCAATCTGCACGTTAATGGTTTGGAACTATTTATGAGCTTGTCAATCATGAACAGTAATGATTCATTACAAAATCACAAGTTTGTGCAATTGCTTCGCGTGTATTGTAGATTTCTTTAATCTCATGTTTCATTCAATTATTAACAGCTGCAGCGCAAGGAAATTCTGCAGCATTTCGTATAGCAGTTTCAGATTTATTACTAGCAGTTTAGTACTACTACTAGGATAACTAGCGGTTTAATGCTACTAGCAGTGTTGATAGTAGTTCAGTACTGCCAGTAGTATAACTAGCGCTTGAGTCAGACCAGTAGCACTATGATGCTACGGTGTATCTTTAATGCTATTAAATTGAACTCTTCATCAATTAAACATGACAATTACACAATTATTGCGCTAGTCGCACTATTCTCCGACGACGTGTCCAACAAGAGTTACGATTGAAACATCATCCATAACGTTGTTTTTTCCGTCGCAGTAACAGGCTGTCGGTGAACACGAGCCAAAGGTTCTGGTCGCTATCCGATTTACTCTATACGCTCGCTTAACGTCAACACATAAATTCGATTACAAACAAGCGTCGACGAAAGCGCAAACGTTGCCAAACGTTATCTATGCTTGCAAACAGAACGGGCTTAAATAATTGAAGAAGCAATGGGAATAGCGCTACGTGGAAGTCTTGCCAACGGTCATTCGTGGGTTACGAACTGATTGGTTGCACGAAAGGGGGTGAATGATGATATAATGAAATTGGAGTGTAGTAAACTTAAACAACGAGTAAAATTATAAAACGAATTGCACCTTAATTATAATATCTCGTTGCCTTCCGATGAATGCAACGTTAGATCGGTTCCACCGCTCCCTTCAGATCTCCGTTCAATAAAATAACGTTAATAAAAGCTTTGAAATACAATAAACTCTTCGGCAAGGGGCTCGAGAGAGCCCGAAGACTGACACGGATTCGAACAAAGACTGGAGTTTAATAGATTTACTGCTGTTTCTGTTTCTTCTTCTTGTTCACGGAGGCGTCGACTCCCCAAAGATCGTACCACGGTCCGCAAGTGTTTTTATCCCTTTCCCGATCCGAGTCCCTGCGGAGCTTGGTTCTAGGTAGAAGAGTCTTCTCCGCCACCGTTTGGTCTTTCACCACGATGCAACTGTACGTGGACTCTTCGTCCGACGCTTCCGTCTCGGTGTAGTTCTGGGTCAAACCGTCCTCGTCATCCTGGTACTTCTTTCGTCTCTCGTTCCGCTTCGCCTCGTTGTTCTCTTTCAACTCAGCCACGATCATATTGCGTTTAGCTTCCAGACTACGTTTGCGTTCCTTCTCGATGATGGCCTTCCTGGAAACGTTGCCCATGAAGTAGGACCTCTCCTCATGATGCATTCGATACTCGGATCTCTCGACGGCCTTCGGTCGTTCAGCCGGCGTCGGAAAGTCCTCGAAATAATCGGACTTCTCGGGCACGTGGATCCTTTCGGCCGGCTTTGGTTCATCCTGACGCGAGTCGTTGGTAATAGTCACGTCGCTGTCCCTCTTCTCCAAACTGTGCCTCGAATTACCACTGCCTTCGGAACTCTGCTTCTTAGTCTCGTCGGAGTGCACGCCGTCTTCCTTCGCCTCTTTCTTAATCATCTTGGGAATGTCGACCAGGGACCTGTGCTGCCACAGAGCCATGCCTTCCAGCACGTCGGAGTCTCTTCTGAACCGCCAGAAGGACTTTGTCCTCTTCACAAGCTTCGGGCTCTTCGAATCCACGTCGAAGCCTCTGCCCGTCTGTATCATGTGACCGACCGCGGTCGCCTGTCTGGGAAGCATCGGCTTCCTGTTCTCATCCTTCAGCGTGTTGTTGTTCGTGTCGTTCTTCTCCATACTCCGCGGCCCGTTCCTCGGGAGCTTTTGCAGATTGCTCCGTTCAAGATCCTGATAGCCGTGCCTCTCGATCACCTTCGTTCTCTCCAGCTTCGTCTCGAAATTCGATTCGTAGCCGCGGTCCTTCTCCACCGACACCTGTTCCCGGACGAACTTCGTTTCACCGTAGATCGCTTCCTCTTTGCCGGAGTATCTGCGCTCTCGGTAGAAGCTGCGGACTTCCGTCGGTCTCTCGGGCGCCTCCTCGGAAGGAGGTCGCGGTCTCTCGAAGCGGCGACCCGACGCGCGCTCGATGTTTCTGTTTCTGTCCGGGTTCTTCTCGAAGGTCCGTTCCCTTTCGTAGGTGGAGGTCTTTTGGACGGTCGCCGAAGACTTTTCCATGTACCGCTCCCTGTCGCGATCGAACCTCTGGGGACCGCGATTTCTATCGGCGTCGTTGTACCTCTCGTACGGCGGCGGCGGTTGCTTCTCCTCTCTGCGCTCCAAACTCCTATAGTCGTTCCTTCGCTCCATAAATTTCGGCGGGCTGTGCTCCCTCGCGTACTTCTGCGCAGTCTGCTCCAGTTTCTGCGCGATGTGCTCCACTTTCCTGCCGGTCTCCGGTATGGTGATAGTGCTCTCGTCGTCGGTACCCGACGAGGAGGACGTTGTCTTCTCGTTCTCGTACTTGGACTCCTCCTGAGCGGTCGGCTGATAACCCCGTCGGGAATTGTGTTCTTGACCCTCCGCTCTATCACCATAATATTTCTTGCCCTCGTACTTTTGATAGTCGATCCTGGTGCTATAGGTATCTTCCTCTTCCTCCGCTTCGAGCTCGTCTTCTTCCGTCTCCGCCTGTTCCTTGTTTCTCTTGGACTCCCTACGATCCTGTTCAACTTGCTCGTTGTTCCTCCTATTGGACTTTCTCGACTGATCCTCGTTGCTCTTGCCATTGTGATTGGAGTTGCATCGACCACGATTATCCTGCTCGTTCTTCTGCTGTCTCTCCTGCTTCTTTTTCACGGATTTCCTTGCCGGCCCGTTCTCGAGCGTGCCGCGATCAGAGAAGTCCCGCCCCCCGTTCTTTCGCTCCTGACTGTCGTAATGCCGATTCGAGTATCTCGCCTCGCCGTTCTCGTCGCCCTGACTCGCGTTAGACTCTGCCCAGATGTCCATCGCGGTTCGATAGAGATGCCAGCTCTTCTCGTCCCTCGGTATCGTCTTCCACGAATCGTTCTCCCAGTCCTTGCCGCTGGACTTGTCGTCCTTCTGGTGCTGCTTCGCGGCGTCGGTTACCCTATCGGCGCGTGGCTTTCTTCGGCGTCTGCGTGTTCGTTCGGGCTCGGGATGAGTAAACAAAAGAGCGAAGAGAAAGAAAGAGGAGGAAGAGAGAGAGAGAGAGAGAGTGATAGATAAAAAGAAAGAAAAGCGTATATGGGAGAAGATAGAACCAAGTGCCAACGATTACGCGCGGGGAGGATTAGTTGTGCGACTGTGTCGAGCTAACGCGGTCGCGGACTCTTACGATATGCTAGGAGGGGAATTATTTGTCGTCTGGCATCACAGGAGTCCCGCTGAATGATCCACCACCACGCCGATATTTTATTTCCATCGACCACGATAACGCATGCGGAATCTACAAATCAGGAGAGAAAACAACAGTCGTGACACTGAGGACAAGCCTACTGGTTCGGTGTCCCCGGATGTTGGCTTTAACTTCCGGCACCGTTGCGCGAATTCTTTGAAGTGCCAAGTGAACCTCAAACTATTACCTGTTCCTTTGAACCAATATTTATACGAAACGAGTGACGAAAGAATTAGGAATTCAGACGTAAAGCGTCCAACAGAGATTAATAACAGTAAACTGTATCAAACTAAAATAATTTAATAAGAATAATAATGGATCACGAAAGTAGAGTGAGCGCAAAGGATCGATCTATTGTACAAGCATGGGATGCATAAAACTAGAAAAATCCATCAACATATCTGCATGCATACAATACACTTTCCTATCTACTTTCCACGTAATTAAATAAAAAGAATATTCAACAGGCAGGAGTAGAGTTAGATTTCGGATAAACGTTTTAAAGTTCTATTTTCCGTGAAACAACACTGAGAACCAAAATGACAAAATTACTCGGAGCAGGAATAAAATACAAAGCTCGAAGTTTACGAAATCCAGGCGGAAGCGTTTCTACAGGTTTGCGGCCGATCATTAACTACCCCCGACGACGAGATTCAATTAGAGCTGCCAAAGTATCCTCGATGAAATTTCGCGACGATCGCTTACCTCATAGCTTCGTCGTCGCTGTAGTCGATATCGGGTTGGGCCGGTGGCTCGTTCGAGAAACCACTGTCGTTGCTGCTGTGGAGGGACGTCACTTGCGGGGGTGGAACCGGAGGCGCAGGTGGATGTATCCTACGGCCACCAGCCAAAACGGTGGGCAAAGTGCCCGACGGACGGATCTAAGAGAGCGAAGACTTTATAAAGCTCTGTGTTTCATATTTTTCGGGACAGAAGGAACATTTGTTCCTCCACATAAATTTCGGGATTACTAGCTCTGGCATTGGGAATTCAATTCGACTGCCTCGCTCGTAAACTTCCGAGTACCGCAATCCGGAAATACTTAAGTGGGTCGTTGCTGCCATCGGGAAATTTGCGATTCACGGCGTTTTATTGTGATCGGAAGAGGTGAATTGGATGGGGCGCGTTTAAGATTAAATATTGCTGCCGCTACTTTCGTTTCTGCGAAATGCGTGATATTCGTATTTCATTACAAGTCTGGCACAGCGATTGCGTAGTCGTCCTCACCGGTTTACTTTGACGAGCAGTTGGCGTGGCCAAGTTGTGAGCACTGTTGCTATTCGACACGTTAGTGGGAGTACCGCTGTTATTGCTGTTACTGTTGTTGACGCTGTTGTTCCCTATCCCATGGAATCCACTCGACAATTCGTCGACGATCGGTGTCACCGGCGGCCGAGAGGGTGGTGGCTTACAGGGTGGAAGTGCCTGCGACTCCGATGCGCGACCATTGTTTGTTCCGTGGCTCGGTGAACTTCAAATATCAATCGTACATTTCATTTAAGTGGCGACACTAATTACTTTGGGATTTGTCGAAAACGTTGAGAGGGAGAACAGCATTTTTGTTTTTCACAAAATACTCTATACACTTTTTACCCTTTGGGATGATTTAGTGAGTTCTTTTAAATAGTAGTTCCTATTGATCAGATTCTATTCTGTCAAACTGACAGAAACTTTCATAAAACAGACACGAACTTTCATTGTAATACAATATAAATCTTTAACTCCATACTTTTTCAAATATCCAATCACTGTTCATAAATTAATGCTCCATCTTTTTTTTCGAAATGAAAGAGGAAAGTGCCTATATATTATTTCCTTTAGGAGAACCATTTAATAGATTCAGAACAAAATTGATATTTTTATGTCGTCGACACTGCGACGGAGCAGTGGACGATAAATCATATTTAAAAGCCTGCGGCGTAAAATTTCTATGGGCACACCGTAAATCAATGGTTTGTAATAATGGGACTTGGGAGAGTAGATGCGACAATAGCAGCGAGACGAGTACGTTTAATGGGAATAGCTGCGTAGTAGATATCAGATATTGCCCGTTATCGTTCTAGATTAGCGTAATTGCATACGCGAGCCGTGCGATTGTTAGCAACGAGCATCGTAATAAGATCTATCCCGATACCGGTTTCGGTACCATAGACTTTCCTGCTTCTGTTAACTTACCCCAGACCGTCGTCGACTACGATTTCTGTGTACGCCAGCGGGAACCATCCGGAGCTCTGTGTGCGCAGATTCTCCCCGAATTGCCAGCCCTTCTGACGGTCTCCTAATGAGGCAGTTTCGTGAAATATTGATTGTCCGATAGAATTCGGATTTTAATTTAAAAAGTTTGGATTTCACTAATACGATTACGAGAGCTGATCTAGCTTCCCGTACGATGAAACAGCTACGCGCGGATGTTCAGACATCCAACACTCACCCATCAGCGAGATGAGATCACCCTCGAGGAAGCTGAGCTGATTTTCGCCGGAGCTCAAATAGGCAAAGAGAGCCCTTGCGAGGGGCGCGTCCCCCCAGCTTCCAGAACTCATTCCAGTGGCACTGCCGCCACCGCCCGCGCTGCCGCTGTTACGCGATGCAGGAGGCGCCATGGACCTCGGCCTCGGCGGGGTTTCCGGAACCTCTGCGGGAATAGCAGGAGAAGAACGATTAATCCGGCTCATTTCTGTCCCGAAACTTGCACGCGGCGTTGAGGGTATTTGAATGCCGAACGCTTTCGAGCGAAAGCATTTCTCTGAATACGCGTTTCGGACCTCCGCGTTCAGATATCCGTGACTGGCCATTAGTGGTGCACGGGCAAACGAGTCGGGAATATGAATTAATCTTATTCATTCAATAATTTTATCTTCAGCGTGCGTTCATCTTATTTTCATTGGCTCGTTCTTTAGGAAGAGAATGTACTTGAATCGCTTCCTTTGAAGCTACCAAATTTTCCTTCGTTTCACGAACAATACGGATCTTGATTAACAGAATCCGTTCGTCGAATGATAATGGGGAACGTCGCGAAATTCTCGTGCCGCGCGCGGCGAGCGACAAGTGGAATTCGATATTCGATGCAGCGAGCTCCCTCGACTCTCTCCAACTGTTTTGCGAGCACTTCTCCACCCGGTCATGTTGCACTCGTTTGTTACGTGTTCAACCCCGATGTCGGCTCGTTCGAAGCGTACTCGGCCGTTCGCTTTGACTACGATTTAAAAAAAAAAAAAAAAGATAGGCTGCCGTGTCGTGTTTTCGCTTTCTCCGCAATCCGGTAAAACCGGATGAAGGGTGTGATTCATCGTGGAAAAATACGTCGAAAATACGGATTGAAACTTTCGTCGTACGACGCCTCGCTTTTGAGAGAATCAAGTTCGAATACTCGAGCGGCCGCAATTTTCTCGAAAATGAAGCGGCGAATAGAAAAGCTTGTATTCTTTAATTTCGGCTCACTTTCACACGAGGAATCGCACCCTCTCTCCGGTCTTACCCGTTTCTTTTTACTCCCTTTCGGATTCTACCACGATTTTGGAAGCACCCTGTTGAATGATCGCACAGCTGTCCCATGTCTGTCGAGAAATTCCTACCTGGATCTAGAGATAGTGTCGAAGCGTGTAGATTGGCCTCCGACCTTGCTCTGGACAGAGCTGATGAAAGATGCGACGGCGCACCTTGATAAGTGGTGCTCGGCGCGTTTCCGGAAGGTGGCCCAGGTCGAAGTTCCAGGCAGGAGCTGTCCATGCTTCTGGTCTTTCGCAATTGCGAGCTCATGGTAAGCTCGGAACCGCCGTTCTCCTCGTCCTCCGGCCAAAATGAAACTTGCTGCACGGGGCAAGCGAAAAACGTTGATACAGTAAAATAGACTAAACGATTGAGAAGATTGTTTCCTTGAAAGGAACGTCGGTTCTGGTTTTCGTTAAATAAGTAGTACGCGCGATGTTCTGCAGCTCGGAAAGAGATGTTCGAATTTATCACTCACCCGGAGCCTAGAGGCGAACATGTCCTCCACGGACTGGGGCAAGTACTCCCTGGTAGCAGCCACCTCGCGCCACTTATCAACCGAGGGATGAAGAGCAGTCAACGCGACCTCGTGAAAACTCGCATAATGCTTCGCCAAGGAGCACTGTCGCTCGAGGACAAAGCCGTACCTTCGTCGTTCCTGCGTCATCGCCTTTGAAAAGAAGAAGACCAGTCTTGATACTCCCACCCCTTTCTTCATTATCCTCCCTATCCCTTACACCTAATTCTCTCATCCATGCACACATTCGTCATCGTTCCCTTCGATTTAAGATAAACAGCGATAGAGGAACTCTAAGAATGCCGAATAAGCGAGTGCCCCATTTCCTCTACCTATCGCGAGAAGCTTGTTCATCGCACACTACTTACATTCTTCAAACTCTGCTCACAAAAGGCGTCCAGCTTGGACTTCTCCTCCTCGAGAATCTGCATATTCTTCAGCTCTTTGTCCATGGCTAGGCCACTCTTGCTCGCGCCCCTCGACTTTTTCCTCTGCTTCTTCATCGTCGCGGCCGCCTTGCTGTAAGTTTCGGACCTGGTCTTGTGCTGCTGCAGAAACTTCTTCTGCTCGCTCTGTGAGAATAGAGAGGTATCGTTCCATTATTCAGAAGTCCATCGGGCGTCTATATCGTGTACCGAACGTTGGGACGGGGATCATCCTCTTCCTGGACTCACCTGGACGACCTTGGTGTCTTTCTCCAGATTCGTCTCGAGGGGGACCAGTAGGTCGACGTAGAACGCCTTCAGCTGAAAGCAAGCAAACGACCGAGCTACTGCGAGAGTTCAAGACTGCGGAAAATTTTAATGCACGGAAGCGCGGCGGGTGAATTCGAAACGAGCTTAGGTAATGAGGGACTTTTAACGTTTCCCGTCCTGGAGAGTAGAAGAGCCACTGACTCTTTCCTTCGTAATGTTGCCGACAAGTTTACGAGCCGTTGTCTGAGTCGTTCCTAAGCTACCGTCCGGGCTGCACGCTCTTAACCACTTGAAACGTGAATGCTTCCTGGCGATTAATGATGTTTCACGTATAATTTACCATAGCAAACGATACACGATTTTTATCCAAAATGGAACACCTGGGAACAGTGCCAAATGAATTTCTATTATTTAATTGCAATTTAAAATAGCAGTCGTCCATAAGAGAAAGTTAATTCTTGAAAAAAAAAAGAAAAGTTTCATCCTGTTTGCACTTGTTTTAAAAAGAGAACAAGAAAATGCGATGCATGTGATAAAGTGAGTGAAAAAAAAGACGGAGAAATACCAAAGCTCGAGAGTTATTGCACGCGACGCTGCTTTTACAGTGCACAAAAGTCAGGGCATACAAATTACGGTTTTTTTTTTCACGAGTCTCCTGATTTTCGAGTCGAATGCGGCTCTTCTTGAAACGACACGACACACGCGTGTATATACATATCCGCGTCCAGCTTTATTTAAGCGTTTGACAGTTTTACGTTCGGCTTTCTCGTTCGCCGTGTACTGCACGGTTATTTATTTGTCAGAGAACTTTTTCTCTCCTGCCCCACGATGGTTTTCACGATCCAAAGCAGAGCTAATTCGTCGGAAACAGGCTATCCGAACGAAACGCGCGAAATCTCGCTCCCGTAAACGCGTTTCGATTCACAAAGTCTCGGATTTAATTAAGCAGTTCGTGTACCTGCACGCGGTGACTGTGAATGAAAGCTGTACAATTTTGATGCGCAGTGCGTACGAAACATTATAGAGTCGACTTTACGATCCGTTTCCGGGGTTCGCACATCGAGATACTTATTTCATTGTTCTATTCGCTATTTTTTTTTTACTGTAGAGAAGCTGGGGAGAGAGAAGGAAGGGTCCAGCATTGTGTCTTTTCACTCTGAGTTGACGAACAAAACTTCTTTGTTAATTGAAGCATTCTTTGCTAACGTTTATGAAGAACTGAGAGATACGCTAAAGGAAAAAGCAGCTTGTACATTGCATACAATCAATTTCATTTCGTACAATCCTCCCCCTTCTAAATTGAGTATCTTTCTAGTTTGCTTGATTCATAAATTGATTGCTTTCTAATTTTCGCCGGAAAGAGGAACCTGCAAACGCCTTGCTCTAAAATCTTCCAGGAGTCCAGCCTCAACAAGTCGGACGTGAAAATACAGTAGAAAAAGTCAGCGAGGTCGCGGACGTTCCTCCGCTGAGGCAAGCATCCCTGCCTCTTTCTCATTCCCTGATCCTCACCCTCGGTGTGCAAATTTGAACGGCTGAAAACTCGCGTCGACGCCCCCCTAGCAGCGCTAGGACCATTCTCAACCCTTTCTCTACGTCCGCTGAACCGGACGGTTCGCTTTCATCGAGCCGATTCCTGGCCACTTCCGGCTGCATGCTGTGTGCGCCAATGGAACGTCTAACGTCGCGGGGGATGCGAGTTTTACATCCCCGTTTCAATATTCATTAGAGGGATCCGAGGAAATTTTAACCCACGTTTTTGCTTCATTTTTTTCACTTCATTTTCGGCTTCAATGGATGAAGTAGTGCTGAAATGTTAGGAGGCTCGTTCGATTCTTGGCTTGCAGTAAGAAGAGTAGATCGAAATAGACAGATTGAACTATGTGGCCAGAGATTCATTAAAAAGAAGGACTTTGACAAAGTTCTTTAACGAAAGAGATTTCATTGTGATACAATTTCATTGAATCGCATTGAAGCGTTGATTAGGGCTAGATTGGTTGTTCAATTTAATCTTCGATTTATTCATTATTCAATAAATTGAACAGCAGAATGAGAATTCTTTTCGCCTTGCTTCACGTGTGCTACTGCTTTAATTGGTTTTAAAAATCTAGCACGGCACACATATATTGTATGAATTGAAGCAGCCAACCCTTTGCGATGAAAGATTTCATCTTCCGCTGTATTCACATGAGTATAGCATTCAGCACGGTATTCTATAGAACAGAAGATCCCTCGTGGTGTTCATTACAGCCTTCACAAATTATTGTAAGTCTGTGAAATTAGTAGAGACTGACACAGTGCAGAGTTGCATTTTGTTCCTATAACTTTTTGGGTCGATTTCATTGAAAAATGTTGCATGGAAGGGTAAAAGTAGAAATACAATTTTTCATGGAGAATTCGAATGAAATGCGTAGCGTAGAAAATGGAATATGCATTGATAATTAAAATTGATGGCATTTACTAATCTATCGTGATATCTATCCGCCCTCCAAAGACGCATCCATAAAAATATATTTCAAATTCGATATATTCCTCTCCAATCTATTTTACGTTATTTTCGTCTAAAGAAGTTCCCAAGAGCGACGTCTCGTCAACACTTTCGATTGAATTGCTTCGAAGCGTTCCGACGATTCGCGACGAAAAAGAAGGAAAGGGAAAGCAGGGCTTGCCGATGGCTTCTCTCCAAAGAAGAGAAGGAGCCGAACAAAAAGCTCGCCATATCATACCTTTTTCTTGGCAAAAAAAGAAAGAAACTGGAAACCCGTTAATGTATTGACGCAGCCTTTTCGCTGATTCATATCTACGAGGTTTTCTCTCCGTCGAAAGAAAACGTTTAACGAGGCCATGAAAATTCATAGCCGTCGCTTCCCATCCGCTCAAGAGGATATCCTGCAACATCAATCACAGAAGCGACTCGACAAAGGTGCGATGTTTATAACGAAGTTTCGCCTTGAAAACTTTTACTTCCGCAAAGTCGCGTAGAAACTTTTCGACACTCCAGACATCGACTCTCTGTCGACTCTGCGAAACCTTTTACAGCCGCGATCATTAAATTGGTAACTTGTTGCTGAAAGGGTAGCTGGCCTTTTCGCTTCGCATTTTAATTATCCGAAGATTCTTGTGAATTGAAATGGCAGTGTCGTTAGAAGTATGAATTGCTCTTCAAAGTAGACAAGGTATATATTGCTCTTTTCCAAATAACTCTATGACAATTAGAGTGAAGAATTGTTAAGAATTTCTTAATTAATGATTATTTCTTAATTAATGATTAAAGAAATATTTCAACGAATATGCAAATCTTTCAGTCCCCAAAGAACGCATTTCGAATATCCCAACGAGCTGGTCAAATTCCAAGCAAGAAATGGTTCAATGGAGAAATTTGCAGAGGGTCGCATTGAATGATCATCATTGAACAGCACGGAAGACCCTCCGAGTCGTGACCTTTCACCCCGGCCCATTTGATTCTCCACTGATCTGCGCGAAAGGGTCCATCGGCCCTTCCTCTTTTTGCGCTCGTTCCAACGGTGTGCAATAGCATCAAAAGGTTCAAAAGGTAATGCAAACTGCTCGAATTTGAGCCAGACCACTCGAAGGATTCGTCTTCGCTTCCTCCCTCTTCCGCGAAACCCTTTCCCTCGGCCCTTCGGCAATCCACTTAAAAACGTAAAGCTCTTCGGCGAATGTTTTGTTTCTCGTGATCCGGCTTCTGGGCTTGGTAGCTTGAAAGGTTTCGAGCGCGATGAATGGAGAATCCGCGGGCAGCATAATTAATCCTGAAATACTTCTAAACTCTCCATTTCACTTATTTGAACATTTCGAGACCATCGAGTGTGCGTGGAATTAAACATTTGTTTTCTCTCTCAAGAATGTTGTCTAGTGGCTCGTGAAAAGCTTCAGGTCAGATTAGGCAGGTCTAAATTCTCCATTTCTCTTCGATTTTCCAAATCCGTTGAGCTGGCATGGAGTTAAATATTTTTCTTCCCGTTTCTAAATATTTATTTGTATTTCTTCACCATCTTTAAACTTTTGCAACTGTATCGGGCAAATGTCTAGTACCTTAAAAAGCTTCCGTTCGACCTGGATGAAAGTTCTCATCGCCAGGTGAGTTATCCCGAGGGAGGACTCCCGGGTCGACCTGACAGTAACTACATATCGAGTTGGCTATCCGTCGTTTTTCTTCTTTTTTCCACACGCTGCTTCAGCGGCGATCGCAGCTACGAATTACCCGTCACGGGAACCATATCTCAAAAGTTTCTCTCTCGCCGAGCTCCCTGGAGAAACAAACGGAGCCATTCGATCCGGCGGTATCCGATCAGTCGATGACACGCGCTCTTTTCTAACAATGAAAGCGTACGGAACGAGGAGAGCGTGTTACACGGAATTTTGATCAATCCTTCTCCCCCTTAAGATGAAACGGCTATGTGAAACAACGGGTGGAATTAATGTGAATTAATAAATTATTGAATTAGTAAATTATTGTTGAGTTATCTTCAATCTTTAGTTATTCATGGTTGCAACACAGAAGTACTCTGAATTATGATTTTTTTTTTTACGAAAGGCAACGCCACGTATTTTAATTATCAATGAGAATAATAAAAATGCAAATGAAGTTTTTTAAAGCTGAAACTCAATTTGGTTTTTCGCGATTTCTTCTTCATCCCTTTCATTATGCCCTGTTGGAAAGCAGTGAACAAATTTTACTGCGGATTTCATTAAAGTTTCTTATCAGTACAGAGCACACGCCTAATTGCATTAAAAATTCATTTGCTTTGATACGCATACCTCGATATTAAACGTTCTCCTTTCACAAAGTATTCCATAAAACAATTATGATTGAAATTCAAACGTGGATTATGCAAGGATTACATTCTTCCATTACACAGTACCTAATTAAATAACCAAAGAGTACCTTTCATTGGGAGATATTTTAAACTTCATCACTTTCCAAATATCATGATACGAGTGAAAAATCATCCTAGAGAAACTATGCAAGGATTAAATGTCCAAGAATTAAAATGCATGGAAAAGTCTATCCTAGTAATAGCCAGAATAATCTAATTATCTTAATTTAACATCTTGATTTACCTCCCTATTATTGTCATCATGTTTTGAAGGGATCATATTTCGATATTATTTCTTTTTACACTGATCGACACGTGACAGGACCAACTTTGCTTTGTTTCTAATGTAACCATGTATTTTTAATACATACGTTGACTCAGCTCGCCAGTTTTTTTTTTAAACAAGTGTTAGAGCAACATGATCGTAAACTGATAGGTTTAAAAGATATTTCGACTTTAATGTGGAACTTCAAGATGTCCATATTTAATGTTTCACCCTGCACATTCTTAGCGGATGCTGGAAGATCGAGAGGCAATTTGATTCGCCCCCTGTTCTCCGCGATTCGCTGTTCTCATTTCATCGATCGTCTTACATCGTAGTCGATTTTGAGCCACGAAGAAAAATGCGATAATGCCTCTGACGCTTTCCAGGTATTACCCTTCCAAATTGAATTAGCCCCTTCGGCCAAGGGGAAGGAATCGGCGTCGTTTATCTTGTTAGCCTGGCCGCATCGACGCGTGATATTGATGACAAGAAAAATTGCGCGCGTCGAAGATTTACGGGAAAGAAAACGGTACTTTTTAGAAAATCGATGATCCTCCGAGGCGACCTCATTATTTGGTACATCGAGTAGAGTTCTATTGTTCTAACGGCTTTCAAACAGATAAATTGTAGCCTTGCACGCGTGTAATGTGCAGTTGCCGGGGAAGGCATTCGTGAATATTGCAATGCCAGTAAACGGAACAAGGCATGCTACCGTTAATGCAATTTTTATTCGTGTTTGCTTCGACAAATTGAACTGGCCGCTATCCTCTGATATCGAATTCTCTGTAGGAAAAATTTAGTGAAAAAAGGAAAAGAATTTGTTACACTGTACAAATTTATTAGAAGAGATTTATAATCATCTGGCAGTTGAAGGTTTTACTAACTTTATGATTCTATTCATATTATTAATCATAATTCCATAAACAGTGAATAAGAATTGTGCAATTATTTGACGAATAAAACAATGAACAGATAACTCGAGAAAAAATCAACACTGATCCTCAAAGTAAATTCTTCTAGTACTTTGCTTTCTTCTATCCAGCACAATTCCATGAATGTCCTGGTTGAGATAACTCTCGTCGGGGGCGGCTCTAATCTCGTTACTTTAAACGCTGCCCGCGCCGTTCAACTTTAAACCCATAACACTGATTCAACGGCCGGACCAAATTGTGTTCCTCCACTGTATATTTCCGCGCGATTAGGCTTGGCAAGGGTGAGCATCGAGAGAGGTGCGATGCCGGGGCTTGGGATGGCGCGAGAGGACAACCTTACGAATGTTGCCAGACCGAGACTGAGGTCTGACGTAATCTCCGGGAATGGAAGCTCGAAGGGGCGAAGAAAGCATGGGAATAGCAGGATGGAGGGACGCGTTGGCTTGAGACAACGACCTTTCGTGCGTGAACGGCTTCCGATATGCGTTTCCTGCAACACCGGGTGTAGAAATGGTCCCGAGATCGAGGGCCCGTTGGGAATTCAAAGAAAGGGGCTGGAGCCAGACGAATGTATGCACTAAACGTGGGGTGAAAAGTGTTAAATGCGAGGGAAAGCTGGCGTGAAATGTATGCGAGTGGAGAAACGATGGACAGAGCCTGCTCTGCAAGAATTATTAGTTATTTCTGTCTACGATGGCAGGGGTAATGTTATTAACCTGTGCTAGAAATTCTGTAACAACTATTTCTGTCACGAAACTAATAGCTATCGAGATATTCGCGATGAACTGTTTTCATACGGGGGATTATTCGTCTGTCATTCGATATCAGCCGATTTCGAGTATGCTACCTTCCAAAGGCCATAAAACGAAGAAACGAAGAATCACTCCGATACCGCTAAGCGGAAGCAATTATTTCCGGGCCGTCGGTATCGGAAGTTATCGACTACGGTGTCCTCGTAAGATACAATTAATTCCGTCGAATCGGGGAACGTCGATCGTGCGGTTTCGAACGTCTACGAACGACCGTAGAAGCAAAGTGGTATAAGTCGAGCCGTCCCGTTGCTCGCGATTCCGCGAAATCTCTCGCGCAATAACAGCTTCCCGTTATTGCCGGAAACATTGTTCTTCCAGAGACTCGCAGCGAACTGGGAGCAGCGACGGATCAAAGGGGCTCAATTTTCGAGACTTTAACGTTCGCCGAAGAACGATTCCACTGGCTGCTGGATCGTTCATAATGGCCGGGGATCATTGTCGTGTATATAATTCTCTATACAGGAGAACGGGATCAGGCGACGGCGAATATATTTCGCGCGGAAAACGGGGCGGGCCAACGGGATTTTAAATGCCGCGCGCTGGTGAACAGTTTTGAGAGGGCGACTGTATTTATAGGCGATTATCATTTAAATGAACGTAGAATGGTATTTTGGATGTTTCGGCTTTGTGAATTGAACAGGGAAACAAAATTGCAGAGAAAACAGGATAAATGACTTGCTGTGGGACTTTATTTTCATTCTCAGAAATGCAACAAAAATAGGTGTTCGAAATTGAAGATTCGCCGCTTCTGTTTGAAGCTCCTCAGCAGACGGATGGCGTATCCGAAACTGAGAAGCTCGTATCACTACCCGGGCAGAGTGAAATCGTAATAACATATCATTACAACCGGAACGAATTTTCACCCTCAAAAGAGATGTCTGCAGGTGTGTAATCTCACCCCGGAGGCAGGCTGGGTACGCGGCAGGATCAAAGAGATTTCCATGTGCTCCGGGAACGCGCGGATCGAAAAAGACACGACGAAGACGACGCGCGAACGGAACGCGTCGGGGCGACGAGGAAAGGTGGCGACGAAACGAGATAACGGTAGAACAAAGTTGATTAGAGGGAACAGGAGAGACAGTGGGGAGGAGGGTTAAACGATCAAAACCTCTCTTTTAACTTTCCAATTAATATTCCGCCCAGGGTTTTGGAACTTGCCCCCGTCGCGAATCCGCTCGC
Source organism: Holcopasites calliopsidis (assembly GCA_023838395.1). Classification (NCBI taxonomy): domain Eukaryota; kingdom Metazoa; phylum Arthropoda; class Insecta; order Hymenoptera; family Apidae; genus Holcopasites; species Holcopasites calliopsidis. The sequence goes on along the minus strand of JALHAQ010000012.1, from coordinate 3,796,288 downwards.
GCCCGTGGATTTCGCTTTCTCGCCGCTGCCCCGGCCCTCCCCCACGCATAAATCTCCTGTACTTTTAATTGCGCCAGCCGTGGCCGTTTATTTAAATAATTCGAACGCGAAACAGGCCACGGCCTAACCAGACACGATCCATCCCTCGCCTCGATATCCTCCTTTTGGGATCCTGCTGTACCACACCTCTAAGCTCGTTACGAATACCTACACCCTTGCGGACCGTTCTTATGAAGTATTCAGGTTTGATTTTCGCGGGGATTGCTGCGGAGCAGTCGATGCAATTTATCAGGGGGAGGAGAAATTTACTCGGGGCTTGCGAAGATACTCTGTTACATGCACGGGAAGATTTGTTGGGTCGGTGGGAAACGAACGGCCGATCGGGAAGAAGGAAGAAATCGACAGTTTGCTTTGGCAAGAGTCAGTAATTAAATTGGAATGATTTAAAGGCACGAATAATGTTCAAGTATGCAATAATTAAAAGATTTGGTTAATAGAGGAATTTCAGTAAAATTCTTCATCGAAACGATAGATCAGAATGATAATAATGTCTCTAATAGGAATAGGTTTACATTTACTAATTTGACGACTGAAAAATTAATCAAATACGATATCGCCTGAGAGGCCCATGTTAAAATAAACTTCTCCTACGAAAGCAACGCGCGGACAGTATCGATCTCGACCCTACCCCTTCGAAATTAAACAGACCCAATAACATCGTAGAATTCAACGAGATCTGTGCACCAGCAACGTTACTCCGGAAACTTTTATCAGCGTCCCGTGCTCCGGCAGGCAACTTTGCCAAATAAAGGCCACTAGGACCTAGGCCCGGTCGCCGCGGGAAATGCCAAAGTACTCACGATATTCATTTCCTGTTCCTGGATCTCCTTGTAGACTTCGACGATCCTCATCAGCGCGAAACCTGCAACACAAAGGGAATTTCGATTGTTTTCAAAATCTGCCAAGTCCCGCCGCACCGTACAGAACCGTGAGAAGCTTTCGCGTCGGGTTGCGGTTTAAACTTTCGGCGCTGAATTATTCAGGCGCGGCTGGTGTCGCCGATACTTTAATCCACGCGGCTAAAGGGGGGTCGAGCGAGGCTCGCGGTGCGGCCTGGCTGAAAGAAGGGTGGCGAGAAACCGAGGCGACCGCGAGAGTTCGTAGGAACGCGTACCGGCGGGGTTGCGGCTGATTTTCGAGTGACTTTGCCTGGAAAGCCCTCGAAAGCTCCGGGTGGCGGGCGGCGAAAAACGATAGAGGGAAACGAAACCGCGATCGTCACGACGATTCGGTGAGTCGCGCAGCGTCGATCGAGACTTCCGCTCGATCGGAACCACGAGCAAAGTTTTCCACCTGCTCTTTATTCGTTCTTTAGTCGTTTTATCTTTGTTTCCCGTTGGTGAGATAGCAATTGATCTCCGTTGGACGCTGGTGAAATAAAAAATCCTAGAGTATTCTCAAGTTTGATCGACTAATTAAAGTTTTAATTAGTATCTGTAATAAAACTGCAGAGATTTCCTGTCTAGTTGTGGACCGGTTTTTGGTCCGTGAAAGGCTTCCTCATGCGGGAACTTATTGTAATCGAGGAAAAGTTGGGAAAAAACACGGAGCAAATATTTAATGAAGATCTTGTTCTCTATTGAAGTTTAAGCAGACCAATAATGAATATTCATTATTTGATAAAAAGCATTCGCGTCTTGTCCGTGTCACTCGTAAGTGCCTTATGACTACAAGTCGACGTTGAGTATGATAAAAGAAATGATGGGGCGATAAATCGTCTGTGAATGTGTCATAAAGGTACAGCGGAAAGGATTACGAAGATCAAAATCTTGTCGAGGACTTGTCTCGTCAGCCCCCTTCAATTTCAGAGTTAATATATGTGGATCGAGGGTAACGTGGCGGGACTTCCCGACATATGGGATTTCCTTTCCCCGGCATATTTAACCCCGCGCGACTCTCAAAGGGCTTCCTCCATGTGACTACCGTCCTCGTTTAACTTTCCTGCTCCCTCTCAAGCGAAGGGTTTCTCGCAAATAATTATTGACGGACGTATTAATTCCTTTATACGCATTCCACAATATACACGCTTCAGAATTATTCTATTTCATCTTACAAAAAATGTGATCATACCCAGAATAATTTACAGACCATCTGTTCCTCTATTCTATTCAAATAATGCTCGCCCATGAGGAAAATTGAGAACAACTATTATATCAATTTATAAGACAGATGTTGCTAATTGCAAATGAAATTCATTAATCAATACCCGGAGAGGCGAATCGACGGCCCGAGTTGCCACAGCCAGCAAGTGACAGGGAACTGCGGTAGTTCCAAGATCCCAGGCACAAGTTGCAAAGCCGCAACACCTTCACGCTTCCGTATCAACGTGCACGTTGACTCGGCAACAGCTACTTTACCATTTCTGGTTTCGTCTGACCCCAGTGAATTACGCGCCGCGAATTAACTCTCAGCCTGCAAAACCGCGGCCAGGGTGAAGCCGGGGAATGGGGACGAAGTTATGGTAATATGGTGGGTCGGAGGTGAGAGGAAGAGTTAAGCTCCCCGTCCTGCACGAAGGTGTATAAAAATCGGTGGCGGCGGGGGTTGAAATAAAAAGGAGCAACAGGGATAGGTAAGTTACTATCGGTAAGAAACGTGAGGGGTGCGCAGGGATAAAGGGAAGCCAAGTTATCTGTACGTTCTAGAATCGTATCTCAGCTGTACAGTACCCTAATCCTTTACCGTATATGTAAAGCTTCGCATGTTGTCCCGTTTACATGTACACCCGCAGGTGCATGTTTGGCCATACAACTTTGCAAGACGAACGGCAAAGCTCGCGGAATGCATGTGTACCGCGTGGTTGGCCGACATGCTGCAGAGTCCTTTGAAACGAGACTTTTAATATTTATGCTTTGAAACTCCTGGGGATTGTAATAGAATATAAAAAAGGATAAGTATAAAATATGCTAAACTACTGTCTTTACACGGAGAAATAAAAATGCATGAAATGAGTTATTACTATTTATTAAATAGAAATCGTATAATTATAACAATCAAACACAAAGCACACTTCCAATATACAAATCAGTAAAGATGCACAAAATAAAATGAATTATTACATGAAACAAAAGAAAGACAAGCGAACGTAATTGACACAATGCATCAGGACAGATTCCAGTCGATCCAACGTTCAATTAGACCCCACAAGCCGAAAAGTCGGGGCATCCCAGTAGGGTTAATTCGCGTCACTGCCCTCGACAGGAAACGAGTGTCCCTCACGAACGCGATACGGATGCGTTTCCAGAAGGGGTTGGCCACCAGGCCTGCGTGTATATAGGTGTCAGTAATTTTGGCATCGGAGGGGATGGAGGATGTAACGCGGCGTAACGATGCTTACGGGGCTTTGGCTCCCGATGTGCGGCTTCAGTATAGGGTTGGCTTTAATACCGGGCGCAGAGGGTTTAACGCTCAACGCAAACAGCCCAAATGCAGCGGATCTATGACGGTCGACCAGGCGGAGACGACCGTGCTTGCGAAAAGCTCCCGGCGGCGACGCATCCGATCCCTGGATGCCATCAAAGTACAAAGAAGAATCGCGATGCTCCAGGGACACTTGTTGGGAAATGCGACACGGTATAGCCGCTCGAGACACGGTTCATTGGATTAGCTGCACTTGTTAGTCAATGTATCGATGCGTTCTGGCTGTGTCGCGCATTGGCAATGGTACAACCCTGGCGCGCATGGAGAACACTGTAAAAGCTGCAAACTGCAATTTTGCTGTTGAACCTCTGGAAACTGGTCAAAGTTGTACATGGGGTAAATTTTGAAAGCGATAATGCCGGTGTCCAGTCTCCTTCCTCAAGTCCCATGGAAAACACTCACATGGGTCCCCTTTTCCAACTATTTGCTCCGCCAGCGGGATAATTCATATCGATATAATTAAAACGCACCAGACAGGAATCATGGGGACGCTTTTGCGAGAAGCGTTTGAAAACGAAAATTTTACTCCCGGGAAAGGGAGCCATACATTTTAACTCTCGACTACGTGGCTTGAACGCTTAATTACTCCAGCTGAATTTTTCCGAATTCAAACAGGGTGCGACGACCCGTCTGAAAAATTCGCCGCGCCCTCGACCCTTCTTCCGCCCCTCGGCTTTTCCGAACGACACCGCTCCGAAAGCCTTTGTACAAAACCCGAGAGAGATAAATATGAAGGAACGGCGAGCGAAGCAGTTTCAAGGTTTCCCTCCACTCTGGCCAAGCGCATTCGGCGAGCCAAGATCGTAAACATATTCATTCAGGGGCCAGCATTTAAGCCCCCATGACCGTTCACCGTAACTTATGAAACGTCCACGCGAAACATCGCGTTGCACGTGACTTGGCGTTCGGTAACAAAAAAAAAAGGAAAGAAACGAGAGGACTTTAAGACGTCGTAAATGGCGAAACGTGCCAGCCTATAAAAAAAAAAAAAAAGGAAGGACCGCGGCTGAATATTTGATGTCCCAAGTGCGGCCGTGTCGAGCTTGGACAGGTCTGAGAATCTCTTCGATTCGAACTTCCGTCACGAAGCGTCCTCTTCGAAAGTTTACTGGACGCCAAGCTTTCCACTTTCCGCGGTCCTAGCTCTCTTATCTTTCAAGGCAGGGCCTTCCTGTGTGTACTCTTCGGACGTAAAAATATTTATGGCGCGATGCATGATTTACGAATGATCAAAGACCGAGAGTGCCAATCTTGGAGAAACGCGGCGACGTAATAAATTGTAAGAGGGTGGCTTATGAAACATTTGCGGTCGGAAATTCGGATTCGATGTCCTCTGAAATTTAACCCCGGTTGTGGAGCTTTTCCTTCGCGGCTATGGGCTGCAGGGAGGAAGGAATCAGAAACAGATTCTACTTGTATTGGTCCAATATCGTTACTTGCAACCGCCCTGGGCTTTGTACTCTTTTGTTCTCTCCAAAGCGTTCTCTCCATTCGAGTCTCTACACCGAATGACATTTTGTTGCAAATTGAACGATTCTATCTTGTCACTGGAACACTATCCTGTAGCGCATTTGAAATTTTCTATCTTTGGACAGTCGCATAAACCGTCTTCGAAAATTTCTTCGTACGCAAGGATACTGGCTATTGTCATAGGTCTATTAAAATATATAAACTTGTGCAGTTTCTATTGGAGTACAAGTATGCTTTCAATATAATTTCAGAAATCCTAAACTGACTACTCATACTTACCTCGCAAAGGCAATATTCAGCGTTCGCGTCTGCGCGACGCAAGGACCATTTAAGGCATCATTAATCTTAAGAGGAGGCTCTCCGGTATCCTCTTAGTATCTTCCAATTTAATTAATATAATCCAGCGTAAATTAGACGCCGGATGACTGAAACGGAATTGGCCGCTGCATAATTGTGCAGCGTACCAGAGATTTTCTACAGAAGTCGCTACGTACAAGATTCCGCTGCTTCAGGCGACATTCAATTTCTCCAACACCATCCGCTTGCAGCAAAAAGGAAAAAGCTACTTCAGCAACGTTCCAGCGGCTCGCGGTCGTTCGATGGAGCGATCAATCGGAAAAAAGTGTCTCTCGAAGTGCAAATCAAACAGTTTTTCCCTCGATAAGGTAATTCCGTTCCCCCTTCCCTTTGATGTGGTCCTCGGTGCTGCTAATTAAGATCGAATTCGTAAGAGGGGGCTCAAGCGAAAACTGAAGACGAAGACAAACAAAATTACTCCCGACTGTCTGATGATTGCCGGAGATGGGAGCAAGTAAAATACGGGGACGGGATGCCGGGGCCCGCTCTAGAAGCACGTAAACACGAAACGTCTCGGGAACACTTAATTAACGAATCAAGCAGAATGTGTGCCTTCGACGCAGCGACGCGGCTGCAAAGTGGCGATAGTTTTAATTGACTCTGAGGAAGATGGAAGGTACTCGAGGTTCAGAAGTCGAGACACCGATACTGGGGAGAGCAAAGTAAGGGAATTCTAGGCTCGAGGGAAGAACGTCTTAAAGAGTGCCGTTTCATTAGTTTCTGCGCAAGTCCTTCATGGTCATCAGGTCGGATCCGAAGTACGTTTTCAAATTGCAAGCAACGAGCGACGAGGGTAGCCGCAACAGCGTATTGCTGTAACATTGAATTAGGAAATCGCTGTCCCAATACGCATTTACCGAAGTTCGCAAGCCAATTACGAAATTGCTTAACGATCCTTATCTCGCTTCGGGGGACAATCGATCCAGCCGCGGTGCTGTAAGAAACAAAGGCAAATCCGTTTATCGAACATCGGCCAGCATCAATCATGCTGGGCTGACCAAGGAGCGACGTCCGACCAATCCTGAAGCTACTTGATTCCCGCTCAAATCACCGTGACATCCCGCGCTTCGTCCCTCGATTAGAAAGGGATAGGGTGTGCAACCCTTCCCCGCATACACGGGGGAGGAGGAGGAACGACCGGTGCTCGGCTACCGCGGACCCAAAAGTTTCCACCCTCCAGGAGGATAGTTTTCCGCACCGGTGCGCACGATCCACGCAGAACCGGCACATCCCCTGGACGCGAAGCGGCTCCCTATCGGAAAGCAGATCGCGAAAAGAGAGCGAACGATAATGGTCGTCGGCCAGCTTGGAGGGATGAAACAACAATCTCGGTGCGAGTCATTCCCGTTCGGCTAACCGGAGGCCCAGCGGAAGGGGCAAGGAAAACAGTTTCCGCCCGGCTCGGCCATCTCGAACTAATTAACGTGGGACACCGGCGGCGAGTAGCACGTGATCGAATAAATGCCGCGCCGCGAAAACTGAGGGATTAGCCCGTTGAATAGAGCAAGCTTCCCCCGATCGTCTGCTGGGGAAACTACCCCTTGGATCGAAACGGCCCGATGATGTAATCTTGGTAATGGCACCGGCTGATAGCAGAGTTATTGCCTAGATTCTGCGTGTTTTCTTCATGCTCGAAATTATTGTACGACGACTTCGGAGATGGAACACGATTCCGCATTTGCTGGTAAAATCGGTGGTTAGTTGACTTGATTCTGCGGTCCGTAATATAAACTTATTGCTGCTCTCGCAGGTCTTTTTTTAATACATGCGCACTGCTTGGTACAAATTAACCGATGACGGGGATATTCAATAATTCCAGTCGACTTACAATTTTGTCTTATTGATCTTCTTTACTAACTGCGTTTCCGTTCAAACTCATTTTCCCGCTGAACAAAGTTGCTACAGCAGTTCCGCCGAAAATTCTTGTTAAATTTAATTACATATTCGCCGGCAAATAGTGCTAGGTGGATACGAAAGAGCAAGGCAAATGTTTCTACCCACCCTAGAGTGTTGTATGCAAAATCCCACAGTGACACCCCCTGCAATCACTCCGGTAACCATTAAGGCTCCCAGAAAACTATCCCATCCGCACGCCGCGTCGCGTCCGAGTTGGCCTGTCCCCCGGCTGGTGAAGCATTTCATTACGTTGAATTGCATTTCCTGCCGTTGCGCTGCAGCGAAGGAGAACGAGCGGCGCGGAAATGGGGGGCCGGGGGCGAGAGGTGTCTATCGAGCAGCAGGAACGCAAGCGGAAGAGGAAGATCTCGACTCGCGCGAATAAATAGTAACACGAGTGAGTGTTCCGTCGTTGCTCTCGTATCAACGCATTTGAAATGGAAATGCACCCTAAGGCTCCCGTCGACGAAGACGACGGCGCGCCTCTCTATCTCGGCGGCAACGGCAGCCCGAAGATTCCAGCACAGACTCTCGCGCCACCCTTTTGTTTCATAACTCGCTACGACACGCCTCGATGGCGTCATCTTGGGTTTCACGTTTCCCTTCCTTCCTCGCTACCTACCCCTTTCTCTGCTCTCGTCGCGGGAACGCACGTACACGTCCTCACGGTTCCCCTTTGTCACGGAAACTCCCGGCGACGGGGAGCGACTCTCTTCGGGACGCCAAAAGTATCGCATTACCTTCGCCAACGTGTCAGGGAATACGAAAATGGAAAAGAAAAGCGGCGGGGAAACGTGTTCGTGAAGGAGGAACGGAGGGAATAAGACAGGTGTTTTGATAGGTTTCCGTTACAACGAATAATTGACCGGAAGGGCCATTAGGGGATTCGATAGCTCATCGAGTGTCCACTGGAGTGGGTTTGCTCGAGGAGGGTTGCTTGGATCGCGTCTCGAGTACCACTCGAAGCTGCGCTTCGAATCGAAGGGGGTGAGAAGGTTTAGTTGTCGTCTTGCAACAATTACGACACTATCCATCCTATTATCTACTGACAACGCTTGAAGCATTTTGTTGAGTCCCGTTAGAGCAAGCTGCACGTTTCTCGCGTGTATCATTTAGTAAGGAAATAGTGGAAGGTAACGATGAAATTAAATGATGCATTTATGCAACTTCTTGAGGACACAACGATTGCCACATCAATTGTTTCATCAAACAACAATCGATGCAAAGACAGTATCAAATTCGTGTTCGTTGATAAACTGTCACATCAATTCTGTTGACACACTGGTATATCAACAAAAAAGTTGCACAAATGCATTTCTGTTGACAGATTGGCAAATCAATTTCGCTGATCCACATCGTCAAAAAATGTGCATGAATGCATTTTCGCTGCATTATTTGCACAATTGTATTTCCAGCTAACAATAAGTTTCCCTGTAGTCAACTGAAAAGTAATTTCGTGCAACACAGTTCCTCCGAGCACTTTATCTCGTTATCGAATCTACAAGAAGGTGGTTTTGATTCAAAGCGGCCGCATTTCTCCACTTTACAGCGGCGCGAAGATACGATTCCATGGATAAACTAGGCATCGAGAGAGCTACCCTCCCCTAATTGGCGAAAGCCTTCGAGCGAAGATGTTTCCGAGATAAAACAACCTGACGATTACACCTTGAATCGAGCCACGTTCCATTCCCTTTCGAGCTGCTCCTTGATAAGCTCGCCTCGCGGCAGATAAGACTGTAAGCTGCCGCTTTCGTGTAAAATTGAAATTTTCCCTCTCCGTATCGTTCCGTGGAATTCCAAACAGGATAAACAAGATTACACTAACAAAGCCTCTGTTATTCCGCCCTTTCAGAGATCAGTTCACTGTAAACGTATACATTTCCATGTAAATTGACGTGCACGGTGATTAACGCGACCCTATTCAACAGAAGCAAAACGTTAAATACAACAACAGCGTTATTTTCCCTTTAAAAAAATAAAATCGGGAGAGCAGAAGACTGTTGTCCCAAAGTCCCAGCGGCATCGTTCACGATGCAGGTCACATTATAGGCTCGTATTTCAAGCGCAAATTTTCGACCGCCGATTAAATGAGCGGAACAGCGAGAGATTACGGCTCATCACGCTTTCGTCCAACCTCTCCCGCGTACGCAAAGGCTAAAAGGACTCGCCGAGCCACGATTTTTCTTCGCGGGCGCCACGATCCTCGGGTAGATCCCGTCGAAATTCGAGCACGCGAAAGATTTCGGTATTCCGTGGAAGTAATGGCTCATATAAGAACCGAGGCGGGTGGCTCCATCATCCCCTTGGAAGGCGGAAGGTAGATTCGCCGGATAAACGGGAGATAGAGCTGTCAGGAAGAGGGATGTGGCACGCGCGTGCCGCCTCCCTCGTGTATTTCGTTATTCAACGCCGTGTAACGAGTTCGCCGGTGCTCCTTGCGTCCGTGGATCCGTTCGTCGCGGAACTAGCCGCGGTGTGGGGTTGCGTTTCGCGACGCGTGTTTGCGCCGCTTGCGCGTGTCGATGCATATGTTGTTTCCAACTCGCATTCTTTTCTTTAATGCAAATGGACGTCCGTATTTCGACGCCCGACCGGCGGAAAAATACGAGACCGGTGAACGGAGGGGCCGCGGAGGGTAGCCGGAGCTGGAACACGGGGCGCACGCGGTACGTTTGTTTAATTTAAAAACACACCGACTCGTATCGCGCTTCCGTGCAATTCGCAGATCTGATTTCTCGAGCGTCGTTAAATGAATCGATCGTTTGTCGTCGAACGAAATTTTGTTACAAACAGGTGCGGGAAAGTGATCGCGCGATGCTGCAAACGTGTTGTCATCGTTATTATTTGCGTTTCATTTAGTAACGATACGACGAAGATTTTTATATTGGCTGTACACCAGTCGCTCAAAACTTGATCGGTGTTAAACGCACCGGCACGATGTCGCGAACAGAGGCGAGCGAATCCCGTTCGCAGTAGCCGGATATTATACAGAGGAACGACCATTTCGGGCACGCAAAAAGGTAGAAGACGAAATAGAATAAAGTGTAAGCGTGCTTTTCCCGCGGGAGAGCGATTCTACTTTAGATTAAATTCCGAAGCGACCCTCCGCCGCCCCTCGCGCGCAGCATCGTCCTGGCCACCTCTGGCCCCTATCTCGTTTCGGAAAGCAAGGTTTTCTCGCCTCCCCGGATGATTTTCCGCTGCGGGAAAAACGTTTCTGCCCGGGGAGCAGACGGTTTAGCTGCAATTATTGGTCCGCGCGCGCCCAGACCATTTGTTTTTCGGCTGGTCAAGACTTTTCTGCGATAACATTCCATCTGGGATAGGCATTAGCGAAATCCTCCGGGGCTGCTATTTAGTAGATTGGTATCGAGGAATTTATCAACGTCACTTGGTGCTTCTTTCTGCTCAAGCAATTGTTATCGAATTTTTCTTTCGTTGCGCAAGAGACTGGGGTTAATTATAAATTTGTAGTGAAACAAATTAAACTGTTCATATAAAATATATTACAAACGACACCCCTGATATGTTAATTATAAATTGTTATTATGAATGGCAGCTGTTATACTTTATTTCGTTTCGTGTCATTATGTAAATCGACCATTTGGGTCTTGCAAAAAGTACAAGAGTATTTTTCCACGTATTCAAACGTTACGAGTTTTATATCACGGAATTATCCAGTAGGATAAAACACGCCCGGATTGATTATAAAACAATGCAGACTGTTTGAATAAGTCTTGTTAGTATCCAGGCGACATTGAACAGCTTGCACGCGTCAATTGCAATAATATGTTAAACTGCGCGCATAACATGAATATCGAGTATGAATTAATCCTGATTTTTTATTTACGCTTCAATGCAGGCAACGTTGCCCGGGATCGTGATTAATCATAAATAAATCTACTCCGTTCGGCGATACGACTCATTATCAGATACCATTAAACAATTATTCCAAACGCATTTGTCGCTTCTGCATGAGGAAAACACGGAAAAGAATCTGCCATTGCGAGAACGAAGCCAAATGACGTCTCGAAATAATTAACTTCTCTGTGCCCACTGTAGCAAGACCCGATTCCGAGGCAAATTAATTCCCAACCCTCATTATATTCGGCCGCATCCACGGAAAGCGCCAAGAACAAAGGCGGCGAACGCACGGGAAGACGACGCGCTTCGTTCGAAAGAGGGACGAACAACGCCGTCGGAAGTGCGTTCACAGTGTCCCGACTCGCGCATAATTAATCCAGAATAATTTCTTTCTTTCCCTTTTCCATCGCGCGCTCCTTTGATCCCGCCACGCTGGGTGGACCTGTCATTGCGGTTCGTTCGAGGGAGTGTTGCCCGGGACAACGCCATGGACGTCTAGGGAGTCGCGAGCGTATTTCATCCGTTGTCGCGGTTGCGTAAAGATCCCGCTCGAGTTTCACGTCCACGCGTGTGCGTGCACGCGCTCCGGACAATGCTGGGACGTTTATCGCGGCCGCATAAATCCCGCGGGTCGAAAGCTACTCGTCTCCACGGTCTCTTATTTCCATCCTCCGCCGGATTCTGCGCCATTGGAGCCCGCCCGGCGATTTTTATCGTTGCACAGTTCGCGGAGAATGTTGATACTTTCGGGAACAAAAAGCGTCTGGAGATGTTGGTAACTCGTACGGAAGGAGGAGTTTCGTACGGTCTCCTTGGTCCTCTTTGAAACCACCGTAGAAGAGTTTGCAGTCTATACGAAAGTGCTTGATCATTCTTCCCTTTGGAGGGATTTAATTCTCATTCCACCCCACCTTCTTGTTTTAATTCTCATTTGTTCATCGATTGTCGAAAAACGTGTCGAATAATATTTCACTGTTCAACATCCGATTCAAAGGAAGCACTGTACCATCAATAATCGACAATTTCATACGTGCCAACCTAATTACGAATCAGTATTAAGCCTCGTGTACATACGCGCAAGCTAGGCATTATTATGTATCTCTAAATTAGTTGGCAGAACCACTTCGGTATCAATCAGCACGGTTCAGGTGCAGGGGTAACACAATTTCCGAGACAGCGAGCCCGCGCCTGCTACGATTTTATAATGAAATAAACCGAACGCAACAATATCGGGACTGCCGTGTCCCACGAGCGTCATACCCCTCACACTCCCTCCGAATAATTGGGATATACAGTTTTCCGTTATAACTCGATCGCGTCGGCGCGCGGACAAATGTCGTGTGCAATAATTCCGAATCAATTACGCTTCCGGCCGAACGGTTCCGCCGCGCCCAGCTTATAGTGAACGACGTGTCCGTGAGCGTTTGTCCGCAACCGTATCGAACACTGCACGGCAAACATTCAACTTTACTTCTTATTCAATAGCAGTGCGATCGCTTCAAAATGCAACTCATCAAGGAAAGCCGTGCGGAAGCTTCGTTTCTGTAAATGTTCTTCGCTGTAGCTTTTTAACTATGCGGAATCGGAGAAAGAGTTTCAAGCGAATGTTATTAAGTTCGATGACGCTCATTTAAATAACAAGAAATTTACCCCAAGTTCTTGTACCCCAAGGGGCATATGCTCTGGCTAAATTGCAGGAATCCCATGCAAATTTGCAACGGCGCTCGTCAAATTTCAATGATTCACTTCATCAGAAGCCTCATAACTATGCGCTGTTTGTAACACGGCTATATTCTATTAGCCTCGCCATTAAACGCTTGCTAATCTACGTCTCGTGCCTCCCTGCGGTCCCGCGGTTTCCACGCGAGCACCTAATTTGAAATAACGGAGGTATGCGCGGCACGTGGAAGAAGAGAGTATGACAAAAGCGGAAACGGAGCAATAAACCATTTCCACTCGAAATAATTAAATAACTTCGTATCGATGAAAGTTGATTTTATTCTCGAGACTGTTTCTATAACGAATCCTCGTTTCTGCTTTGCACTCAAACAAAACCGATGTTTATCAATTTCGAGACATGTTTCATTCGAGACGGATCATTTGTTCCCTATCCCGGTAACGAATGTGCAAAACGCGGTAAATTCACCGCGCTGTCGCTACGAATTCGCATCGGATACGCTATTCGAGGCGATCCTTTGATCAAACGGTACAAAAATCCTATTATTACGGGCTGATACGGACGCGTGAACCGCCGCCGATGAATATAACAAATACATCGCAACGAATTTTTGCGACATTCCGTCAAAGGGACCGCGATGGGCGCCGCGCGGGGAATTTACAACGTGAATGAGAGCCGAGGGGATTACGATGCACGACCGCACACCGATTCGGCGAGTCCTTGCTCATCAATTGCAACAAGATAATCCATTGTCGACGGCGAAGTTAGAAATCGAAACAGCGGTATTCCAACGGCGGTGTAAAGCCGATTGTGAAATGGAAATATGAAATGACTGAGTAATTCATTTCCAATTAGAGGATACTCAATTTGGAGAATCATCGATCCCTTCCTCGACGTTAATCTTATTACCATTTTATATTCGATAATTATTCCGAAACTTTTAATCCACCCGTCATGAAATTTCTTACGAGGATCAAACATCGTGCTGTTGAGTGCAAATATTTATTATGCGCGTCCAGCGATACGTGTGCACACAAGATATCCGAAATTTTGGCGGTGCTTCGCCGCGAAGACAAACACCGGAATCTGTCAAGCTGACTCAGCAGGGAAACCACCTCGCGGCTTCTCCATTCGTTCGCAACGCTCGCGAGAGGCAAATTACTCGAGGATAGCAATTAATAAAGCTCGTAATAGCGTCCACCGGTGGTATCGTTCTACACAGTATTCTCCGGCCCATTAATCACCTTAACGAGTGCTTTTGTTCACGCCACACTGACGTACCCCCGTGGCTTTTCTTAATTTTCATCGCCTCCCTCAAAGGCGGAAGTAAAAAGGGGTTGCTTGTTACACTTTGTTCTTGCAGCTGTTTTACACTCTAGTAACCAAAGTCTGGCTTACCTTTCTGATCGAAAGGAAACTGATTTCCGTTTAATCACGAATTAACAACATTTCTAATCGAGTTTATTAAAATTTTCCACATTCTGATGTGGTGTTAGCTTTATTAATCAATCGGTTTAGTCGATCGCAGTCAATTTAATTAGCCGATATGTGTAGAAAATTATATATGTCAATTTTCTTTTAATGCAACAAGGAATGTCAACTTTATAGTAATTTTAATTTCATCCAAGTGTTTCATCGAATCACAAATGTCCCCTATAATGCACCGGAACATTTGTTTTACTGTCGTTTCCATCTCTTCGAAACGAGAATTGTTGTCAAATTAATTTAGTCATTTATTTGATAAATTGTTGCGGTGCATGAGGGGTGGTCTTTTTTTCAAAGTCGCACATGAACAAACACAGAAGTGCCAAATCGAGGCTTTAAATAACGTTCACGGTAGTGGAATAGGCTAGTCATTTACGCGGATTAAAAGCGGCCGTGAGTGGAGCGTCCAGCACCCCGAGGGATATACGGGGGGTGGGATGGTATATTTGGGAGCTTTGGCCGCAATCCGGTCACACGCCTGACCAACTCCTACGCCCTCGCCTACCGTGAACGCGTTGTTCACAGAAAACTAGAGTATCACGACGTACCGATTGTTCGGTCCTTTTTCAATACCGTGATTACCTTTCGGGTGCGAGTCAAACAATGGCGTTCGACGACAGCGAAAGATGGGGGATACTTTCCGTTGTGGTATTCGAACAGCTTAAAGTAACGATTAGGACTACAAAGATAGAATTACAGAAATGTTGGATGGCTCAGCTGTTGAAAGTTGCAAAGAATTTGATAACGTGTCGAAACGAAACAAGTTGCATACAAGTTGCAACAACTACTCAGCAATCGCTAAACAGCACGCAATTCGCAACAACTCTTGCTATCTTAAAGAAGGGAGAACAAAAGCTTCAGCTTTGGAGCACGTGAGCCCACTAGACCTGGTCCATAGTCTGCACTCCGGTGGTGTCCAAATCACAGAGGCAGCCGATTCGGTATTCACGCCGTGGGTCCCAGTAACAGGGACAAGGAGGACTGCTTGGGGATGAACGAACTAAGTAACGAAGGAACGAACCTGCTCCTCATCCCATTCAGCGGTCGCCCCATTCTGGCAGCCTTATCTGCCAAGGCAGTGGCCCATTATACGTGCAATGCCGGCCAGACGCAATTAACGGGGACCTCGGCCCTACCACCAGATAGCATTCTCGCCGGTGTTCCACGGAAGGATCTCGCCGGAGGAACGTGCCAGAGGCAAGGACGCGGCCGATATCCTTTACGCTCTTGTCCCACGTTCCTCCCGCCCCTATCGCGCGAGAGCTGCTCTCTGTTCCTGACGTGTGAAGCGAATCGTCTGGCCGAACGTGTGGCTACGGGGCTGCAACGACGTCGTTACTCCCGACTGGCCAAGGACCGACCACTGTAAATTTCTTGATTAGTTTGTCCACGCTTTGCATCGGGCCGCGTTGTTTATTTTGTTTAGCGACAATGGACCAGCTGCTTGGGATAAGATCTCTCGGCAGGGTCGGGTCTGCGTTGAGTAGATCGATGAACAGGATCGAATCGACAAGGGAGCAGCGCAGGGTAGATTTGTTTGATAAAATGCAGGGTGAAAAGGTATACAGTGGCGTTTTACATGAAAGATTGAAATCCCAGTTTATAGTATGAACTGCTTCCTTGCAAGTTGCGAAGCGTGGTTTTTTGAAGCTGCGGAGTTAGTGGTGCCAGTTTTCGCGTCATTTAAATGGAATCTAGGCCTCGTTGAGATTTTTTAAATTAATGTAGCACTTTCGTGAATGTACTTTTGCCGACTAGCAAATTCATTAAGGACATGAAACGAAGACTGGCTTTGACGTTTAGCTTCGCCTCTAGCGAAGAACGAATGGGCTCTTTAGCTGAACTATTTTATCTGTGCAGATATGCGTGTGTATAGTTTCCTACAAATTTGCAATGAGGCAATTGCAGTCGCCTGCAACCTATGAAAGGTTCCACAGTAAAAGGATTGATTTCTTAGTAGTAACATAATCCGTCACATATTCACAAAGTATAATACTCGCACCGCGGCTCCGATAATTAAATCATCCGCCGCAAAACTATTCCTTATCAAAGACCAATCACGACAGCGTCATCCGTTTTCTTTTTTTCTTTGGTGGAGCTCCAATTCGTAAACATGGCATATCATTCGCGTCGCGTGTCCCTATTGACTATCAAATAGGAAGAACGGAATTGGCGGGCCAACAACGGTGAATCCCGGCGCAGCATGCAACTGCACATCGATCTCGCGGTGCCCGAGAGTCAATATCCAGCCGATGCGGTCGGGCATCCTGGCGCGAGCGCGTTCGACAAACATTGCCGTGTCCGCAGCAGCCTACAGGCTACAGTCAGCGATCCTTTCATCGGCTCAGATCACCGCTACAATTGAGACGACGGCGTATAATGCGGGGTTTGCAACATCAAAGTGTTGAATACGAGTTAATTGCGGCGTGACTATTCAGCGCCGCGTGAAAGCTGAGCAGTATCACTGGAGAATGCAACCGATGTTCTCCTCCGCGTCCATACCAATCCCCGGAGGGGAATTTTATTTTCCCGTATTAGTTCTCCAGCGCTAGTGATAAAGGATGCGAAGCGTGCTGCTCTTATCTATTGATCAGGGATAATGATCTGTATCATATAAAAGCTTTGATTTTGGATTTTCGGATCCTCCGTTTCGGACACTTTGATGAGATGGATGAGTCAGAGTTTTTTTCACGAATGTACTTCTTAAACTAAACTTGTATCGTTGCGTTTCGTAAACTAAATTTCTTCCCTTGTGATTCGTCAATTAAATTTGTTTCGTTAAATTGAAATTAATTTTAGCATCAGTGACTGTCCATTTTGTCGGACGTCCTTTTCGACGGGCTCGAGGAATATTCCCTGTGGATGTTATTTCTGTTCAATGGACTGGCAACTATTTAATCCCTAATGAATTTAACCGGAATCGCCGGTTGCACGCGCGAACCGAGGGCTCTGCAACCTGCGTGCAACAGACAAATTGGATTCCACGTCCGCCTAAGCAATGTGGCGAACGAAGCAAGAGAATTAACGCCACGGTTTCCCATAACATACAACCGGAGTCTTTTCGTTTAAGCTTGGCATTCTCTGATCCATCTGTAAGCATTCGTTCGTTCCTGCATAGGGGTTGGTATTTATCAAACTACACTCCTCCAAAAGATTCCCCCTGCCCTGACCAAAAGATCTACACCGGTACCGATGAAAGTAACTTTCACTTGATATACCGCAAATCTATTCCGATCGTGGCATAAAAGTTTGTCTTGCAAAACATTTGAGCAAAATGCATACAAACTATAACGTTTTCGTTGGTTCAAAATTACCTTTTTTTCTCTGGAAAACGTTTCAGGAAAGTGCTCATGTGTTTTAGAAAAAGCACAAAAGTTATAATGTTGTTTGGTTAAACTTCAATTTGGTTCGAGGGACTCCTTTACCGTGCTTATTTGGCCCGGGCCCTTTCCAACCCTCCTGACGACTTTTAATACAATAATCCACGTGGTCTTGGTCCCGCGGCATGGAAATTAAAATTCCAACGAGTCGCCCTTGCCAGCGGCCGCGTAAATGCGCTTTAATAATAATGAAAACGAATGGGGGTTAACGCGCGGCCGCTTTACCATGAAACGAGGCGACGCGCCGCGGTTCGGATCGCGTCAGCTAGGACCCAGCTACCGGGGGTGGTAAAGGGTTTGCGGAAGGATTGTCGCGGGTGCACGTGGCCCACCGAAATCCAGCCGCGTCACACCCGTCGCGTCTGTCCACGTACGTACAAACGCAGCCGAGGTAATACGCATAATTGCATAAAATTACGCGGGCCAAATTATCGGGCGGCGCTTTAAACGAGCACCGATTACCTCGCGGCCTTCCTCACCTCGCGCGCACCTTCCTGCGAATAATTTCCCCCTGTATGTCCATCGCTCACGTGGACCTGTCTTGTTTGCCGAGCACGTATCTCTCTTAACGAATTATTCCTCGTTACTGCGTCGAATTGTTCGTGTAGCAGATTTCTTTTTTCGTAAGTGCGGGAGGATTCTATTTGGGATTGCGAATCATAGAGTTACGTTCTTTACCGTCATAATGGAATTTGGAAAATATTTTTAAACATGTGTGCATTGAATGAATATTGCCGATTTATTAAAATGGCTAGGCCAGATATTAACCTGCGCGTAATTTAAACACCGCGGTGGGCCGGCAGATTTTTAGCGAAATATCAGAAGCTCGTTAAGCGCATCGCGACGAGCGAATTTACAATAATTTGCTATTAATGAAATTACTCAGCGTGCGCCGATTGTTTGTCCCCTTGTTACGCTGCGATCCACGTCGGACTAATTGTAGAGAAAAGCAAGCAAGCGAGACCGGCGTGAACTTTCAAATTACCGTCGACCGTTCGTCAACGAAATAACGAATAAATATCGTCGACAAATTAATTGGGGAAAACCGATTGTAAAATGAACCGTTCATCATTTGAAAAAAAAAGCGTGAAGTTACTGACGTGAAATTAACAAAGAAAAATAATTGAAAAACATTCTGCACACCCTCGAAATTGATTATAGCAATTTGCTCGAAGTGTTTTAATTCGTTTAATTAAGTATATTTCGCGTTTAACAATTCTAATTCACACCAAGTATTTTGATTTAATTTAAATGAACAGAGTGTCTCAGCTAAATGGGATCAGCTAAACTTTTTAGGACAGAGCTGCATGAACTCCTTTCTTCATTCATTTTCATCCATTTCTCCGATTCTCACGCTGACAGCTGAGACGCCCCGTACAATATTTCATAATTTGATCATTACTTTCACCTACTTTTCGCGCATTCTGTCAAGATCAACGTGCCGTTAGAAATCAACAGTTTGCTGTCTGACAAAATTTCCTCCGACTTCGGAATTAGTATTCCACCCCCGACTACGGTCTTGCAACACTCTCGAAGGGTTGCAAGCCGAAATTCGACGAAAGGAAATTCGCTTCTGGTGGAAAAGGGTCGGGAAACTCGATCGATTTTAAGGAAGAGAGAGAAATGAGGGGGCGGGGGAGGGAAAGTCGCGATATTGCCAATTTCGCTATCACGCTTTCATTTCGGCACCACCCTGCGCTAACATCGTGAGCATCGAATTTTCGCTTCGCGGTGAGGGGGGGAGCGAGAGGGAAGAGAAAACGAATTTTCTTCGCTATCGTCGCCTCTGCTTTCTATATACGTGCTGGCAAATGTGTTATATTATGGTAATCGCGCGTAAAGCGTTTTGCTGGATTTGTTGCCCGCGTGAATTATTGAAAAATCCTGACTTGTTTGGCAAAGGGATTTTCCTGCCGTCTAAGAAAACGACGATAGCTTCCAGAACAGATATATAAAATACATGCTGTAAAAGTTGACGGATGAATTTTACAAATAATATTCTAGAAAAGGAAGAAAAAGTGAGTTATCATCAGTTAATAAAAAATCACTGAACAATTGAATCATTCGTTTGAAGCTTAGGATCTTCCTTAGAAAACAAATAAAATAGAATCACGCAAGCTTAAAATAATTAAACGTTTTACATCGCCCAATTATTTTGAATACAATAAGGATTGTATAGATTGAACGTTTATATGTTCGTTTAAAGGGGTGACCTAGTAATTGCTTAACACACTTGATTCCATTATGATAAAATTGCGGCGCACAATGAGGCATCGCGACCTCAGTTGGACGGGGTAGCAGGCTGCACGCGAATAATGCAGAGGAACAACAAATGTTTGCGCAACAAATAATTCGACGCGTGGCGAATATAATTATGTAAAATTTGGACGAATGCGGTAAACAGTGTATTTTGGAAGTAAATGAGCAAACTACGGTGTGGTGAATAAATGCAAATGCATAATTGGTAGCATAAACACGCGAGCGAATGTTTGGAAACTGCAGATTCGCTTGTGCAAACTTTTAACATTATAATATACATAAGTGGGATGCTGCCAGTTATTTGCAGTGCGACAATTCATTGTTCGTAATATGTTTAATAAAATAGTAAATATTAATTAATTTCTAAGTGTAATTAATCAATTCCCGTGTGTCTATATATAATATGCAGCTTATTCTTGCGTAAAAATGTTAAAGCTGTCTAATATTTGCAACAAAGAATAATACAGCTTGGCGACACGTGATAATCAAGTGTATGTGCAAAAATCCGGTCAAACAGAGGACGGTCGATCACACGATTTCTCAATCAATCTGTCGAACACGACTTTTCAATTTCCTCGACGCAGGGAGCATTAAGGGCCACCCATGGAGCTTGACTGAAACCTCTGAGGGGGGGCCACCGACAGGAAATTCGAGCGCCGATTCCGGATTAGAATTAGAATGGATTATCACATAAAACGATGGATGCTGACTTGGATCCCGCGTCGTTGAACCTGACTGATGAAAATTCACGTAATAATACGGTGCACTGATGGAACTTAGTGACCCAGCAAAGTAAACGTTAATACGTCAACGCAGGCTAATCTCAATGGAAATTGTTTAAAAGAAACAAAAATTAATCCAACCATAAAATTCGAATATTCGAGTCACAATAATTGTATTTTCTTTATTATCCGAAGCTTGACCATGATTTGTCCTTAATATTTCCGTTTTCGCTCCATTCCTCGCGACAAGCGCAATCGATAAATAGAAAAGAATAAAGTAAAAGAGAAAGAGGATCGGTGATATTAGATTTTTATTCAACAATTGCCACGGAATGTTGTTGCACTAAATATTTTCATGACATAATGGAGCGAGATAATTATGGCATATTATAAGTAGAGGAAAATACCAATTACATTATAATGTCGCGCACTCCCGTACATGTAACTCTCGATAAGCGACGATAAGGTCGCTGCGTGATTAAAATGCGCCTAGCTCAGGAATTCGCGGCTGAACGAGCAACGTCAGCCAAATTATTGATTCAAGTGATCGATATAGACTACATGCTAGAACGAAGTGTCGAGTAGCAGAGTTCGACGTCTCTCGAAATCAAACTCTACCATGGTAACACTGTTTGCCTTCTGTATTTGTGTTATAAACTTTTTCGGGCAATAGGAAAATACACAGTTTTTTAATCATATTCAATTTTCAATGCTCAATCTTCAATCTTCAATTTTCAATTTCTCCACTTTTTACTGAAACTTCAATTTATTTTTCGAGGCTTAAAAATATATGGGAAACGTTTGCTATTAGAATTAATTGGAAGAATATACAAGATAAATTATTTGCACTTGGAAAGTACATACTTCAAAGAAGTACAGTGTTTCTAAAAAAACATGGTTAGATAAATATTCTACTTACTAACTTAATCGATTAAGTTACTATAATGCATCATTTACAATGTTAATTCTGCATCGATCTGGAATCGATATTGCGGGCCCCAAAATTCAACTTCATTTCTTATTATCCTAATAGCGATTATAAATTACTCTACTCATTACACATGTCTTATCCAACGATTCTCTCACTGAAGCCGAATATCTTTGCACACTGCATACTCGCCGAAGCAACGTAACGGCACCAGAACTATGCTCTGTAACAGGAATACGACAAACAGCAATCTGACATTTCCCCATTGCTATTCAAATAATTAAAAGTTAAATTTAGTTTCAACGATTTCTGGGCACAAGGCGGTCGTGTGTACAAATTGAACGAGTTCGTCTCTGTACCGGCGTGTGTCGTTTCGCAGTTTGACAAAAGTCCGTTGATTTAAACTTGAGTCGTCTCGTTGAGCAAGTTTGAAAGCTTCGTTGCAGCGGGCCAAAAGGAAGCCCCTACCCCATTCAGTGAACGCTTCTCGACGGTAAACTGTCGATGCAACGTGAAACGTTCTCTTTCAGATCGTTCAGGGCAGCTGCAGAAGCTCGCCTCCTCGCCTTCGCGCAATTAATTCTCTAAAGCAATCGATGGAGCTTCCATTACCGATAGATAATCCAGTGTTCCTCGGTTTTGCTTGAAATAAACTACTTGGAACATTAACAGTTTTGTCAATAATCTGTTTAAATTTGACCCTCGTCTTTTTTTCTATCATTAAAACTGAGCGAATTATTTAGATGAGCTGTTTCAAACGCCCCACCTTATACATCGTCAATATTTATTTCAATACGTTTCGTTGTCGAGAACGGAAGAGGTTCAAGGAGTATGAAAGAATGAGGCGAAAAAAAATAGGTTAAATTGCGAGAATTGATTGAACTCGTTCACTTATTCAATTACTCTGAAATGCACGTTTTGAAAGTACATCTAGTACTTTTCCCACAATCGACTATCAAAAAAAAAAAAAAAAAAAGAACGCTCGCGGAAGCAATAATGCTTGTTGCTATCGCTCGTTTCGCTTGCGCTCTCGAGTGTTTTACAATGTTACGAAAGTTTGTTGAATTCGATCGGTACAAGTGCAGCTGAGAGCCCGCTGGTTGCCAATTTCGATGGCTGCTTTAGAACAATAGAGCTGCAAAAGTGGAGCGCGCAGTAGGAAAGGCAGCGACGAGGAAGCCGATGAAACTTTCCGTACAATAATCGGAGGATCGGAACGAAAACCGGCGCGGAGAAATAATTATTATTTCCCGCGGACTCGAGAGCGGGACCGTCTCGCGAAATTCCCGTTTGGCATCGAGATGACAGACCCGGTAACTGGAATCCGACCTGGCCAGGGATAAGGCGAACGGAACGTCATTTCATTCATCATTGGGGAATTTAATAAAACCTTGGAACGGGAGCGAAGCGCGCAGCGTGTCCTGGGACGAAGTTAAGCGCGCGTCTAATGAACATTTACTTCTGTACAATGGGGAAGAACATTTAGTCAACATCGGCCGGCGCGGAAAGTTCCGCAGGCGTGTCTTTAACGAGTGCAAATTGGCGTGCAGCTGGAAAACTGCCAAACGGACAAACGGGGGTAAATAAGATATTCCGGTCCGCCGCCCATCGATTGTTGGAGGAAATTCCGTGAGCGTGGCCCTCGGAGCGCGGTGCTTCCTTCGTAAAATTGGAACGAGGCCTAGCCGAACGATAAATTATCCGCTTTATTCATATGGTAGTAACCGGTCGGAGACAAATAATAACACGGTAACCCTATTTCGAGGCGGCGCGCACAGTGGACCGAGTTTAAATTGGAAGGCGCCCGGGGCCATCTCGTATGCAGTTAACGGGGGGTTATATCCAGGGCTCGGACATTCAAGCCGGCCACCGATTGCACGGTTAAACGGGGATGATG
The DNA here is from genome assembly GCA_023838395.1 of Holcopasites calliopsidis. NCBI lineage: Eukaryota > Metazoa > Arthropoda > Insecta > Hymenoptera > Apidae > Holcopasites > Holcopasites calliopsidis. Next base: position 3,772,872 of record JALHAQ010000012.1, on the reverse strand, counting down.
CAGTGTAGGCATGTTCGAGAACTCGTTTCGTATTATCGTCCAAAATGTAATAGCGTCGCGTCTGCGGAAATCGCGTTTGTAATTACTCCACGCCTTTTTTATATGAGGGTGTTCTTAGAAACGCGGCGCAACCCCGATAGGGGGTGATTCTTCGTGCAAAAATAAGTCGAAAGCGAAGAGTAGCATTTTCTTAAAAGGCTATCTGGTCGAGGCAAAAGATCGCAGAGAGAGAGAGAGCGCAACATAAATGTGAATTAAAATCGTTATTGTTCCCCGATTTGCACCATCCTACAATCATTATATTCAAGGGAACACCATTCTCCCTATATTGCAGCGGCGCAAAGTCGATTGTCGCGGGTGAAATACCAAGCGAAGCACCAGCCAATTCCTTCCGAATCGAACGGGATTTTCCGCTTGAAAAACAAATCAAACTTTGGTCGCAGTTGGGCAGCTTCCTAAGACCGCGGCGTCTTCCTCTCGCGTTCCTTTCTTATAAGCTCGGCCACGAGGGTTATCGACCCGGGCTTAATACGTACACTTATCACGCTGCAATGATCCTGTTAGCAACTTTTTTCTTCCCGTCCTCCGCCGACCCTCTGTCAGAAGGGTTGTGCAAGGGAGACAAGAGGAGAGAGAGGGTAAACGGGTGAACCTTTATTGGCTTTGGAAGCCGCTAGAGTGCCCGTTCAACGTACCTCGCGCCGGCAAACCAAACTTTGTCCAAAGCGGATGAGAAAAGAACGCGAGTCGCCGTTCCGCGAGAGGGTGGATCCTTTTGAAATAAACTCGGTCGCCGCCGGTCGAGTGTTAATTTATTTGCGTTACGCGAAGAGGAAAGGGTTCCGTCGTCTGTGCACTTCGAGGGCTTCTGTTTAATGTTATGATTACGATTTTTTTGATTGACCGTATGCATACAGCGCGTGCACTTTAACTGGACTCGCTGGAATATCTCGGAAGGGAATGAAGATATGAAAAAAAAACGTTCTTGCATAAGTTGTTTGGTATTGAGGCGCGCATTACGTGATATAATTAATTATTTTGTAGTTTTACTGGTGGGAGAGGTAATTAAAACCAAGTAGATTCTTTTTTTTTTAATGATATCATTTCATGCAGCAGAATGGTCATGAATCAGAATAGTGTTAACTGTTACAGTTGCTCCGACTATTTTGGACCCGATTTGTAACGATTCTGTGGCATAAAGTGATATCATGTTGCGCGTCATTGTATTCGTTTCTACGATCGCTATCATATCACGAACAAATAAACGAAACAAATGAATAAATGAAACAGTCGTAATTGAAATAATGATCGCGAAACGCAGATCTGATAATTAAGAGTCGCATCGAAACGAAGGAAAATTCGGGAAAGGCTCGATTGGCGGGCAGGAATAAAACTGCGATCCAAAGTTCACCGAATCCAACAGAAGCGTTCGAACGAATAACGATCGGGGCAAACAAATGTTCCGTCGACGGCCGCGTCGCGATTTATTCGCGCGTCTAATGATGCGTGGCACCCGCTAATTAATTAACCACCGCAACGCATCTCTGTCGTTTGACAACCGACCCCATGTACGTCGATAATTACGCAACGAATTTTAATGAATTCAGCGTAAGTGCGACGGGCGACGGAATACGTGGAACAGTTCGTCCCGTGCCTCTTGTTTCCCCGTTCTTCCCATTCCCCGGGGAACGCACGGCGAGAAACAACGGGAAGTTTTACCGTGCTCCGTGCGCGACGATAATAAGAAGATTGCGAAACTCACCGACATCCTTGGAGCCACCCCATGTTCCCAGTTGCGCCTGGCGTGCTAATCGAGACAATGCGTCCACGTAGACGCGGGATGCGGCTGCGGCTCCTGGAAAGTAATGAAACGCAGGGCAAATGTAACGGCAGGTGCATCACGTTTTTCTACATATCTTACTTACGCTTCTCTCTCGAGATAATTTACCGCCCCTCCGTTTTCGCTTTAATTAAAGGGGATCGTGTACAGGGATATACTGGGTCTTAATAATACGGATATTTTTCATTTATTCACGCGGAAATTCGTGGACTTTAATTTCTGCTGGGAATCGCGTGCTTTCTTCCCTTTCTCCATTAATTATATTTTCATTTATGCTTCTTGTAGAAATGAGTCACCCTTGAAAAGCACAGGTTTCAATTTAATCTCGTAATTATACTTACAAGTCTACGAAGTTCTACTTGCATTAATGTATATACATGCATAATATATATGCATAAATTCATTGATGCTTAAACCATTATCCATCGTTGTTTATTTAACGAAGAGAATATCGGACAAAGTGAAGAACATAATTAAAAGTCTACAGGAAGCCCCTGTTAACTTTTCCCGCACGACACACGCCAGTCGCCCTTTCAGCCTTCAACGAAACGCTAAGGGAGAGGCTGGTAGCTCGCGTGGGGTCTCGCCGCCGGGGTTGGCGAATAAAAACGCCGTTAGAAGTGCACCGGTTATCAATAAAGAACGATCATTTCCCACGAAAGCTCCCCGTTAAAACCTATGGGGCAGAAAAATTGGGACCGGCCCCCGGGAAGATCTTGGAACGGGGGTGTGAGTAGCGGAGGTTGGAAATCGGCCGTTGCGCACCCCCTGTTTTCTCCGTCAGAGAATCCCTCATAAATACCGGGTTCGTATGGCTCGTAACTGGCTGTCGCGGTGCGGAAAAAAGGAAGGCAAAGCCTGGACAAGCACGGCAAGGACAGAGCCGTGCCGTGTCTGGGAAAGAACGAACCTGTGCAAAAGTGTGTAGGGGTTGTTTTATGACGGGAGTGGACCGGACCGTTTTCCTTCGTTCCGTCCTCTCCGGATCGGGCCGTGTTCTTTCGGGATGACAGTGGACGATTCGGATTTAATTGTAACGACCCGAAGATTTCGAGCGAAGAGGAGTCCTCGAAATTGGAGAACTGTGTTCCAACTGGAGATGGCAAATTCGAGATACTCCTCCGTATCGAGTCGAAGAATCTTTGAAACAGCAGTTCTGGAAATGTAGAAATTTTGTTCTACGTTTTATAGTCGCATAGGGAAATCCCACAAAAATATAGTAAAATATTCTCACAAATATTTCTTCACTTCTTTTATAAATGTTTTACTTATTAGTAGACGTTTATGTTACCATCTCAACAGCTGCTCTGTAGTTAAAACAATGCCCAGGATTCTATTGCGAATAATTTGAGGGTTCCATCGCGAATAGTTTGGTCTAGAATTATTTCGAGGTACAGGGGCGGATCATCCCCTATTCTCTTTTGTTTCCTTATTCGTGAAACTGTTTGCTCAAGAACGCTTCGCTGAGGGGGGTGAATGACGAAAAAAGTAGAGGAGAGATTGTTCCGGACTGCCCATTACGTTCTCCTTGAAGAAAATCGCTTGGCTTTCCCATTCAACCCTGTCGAGACAAAAGCTGGGCATTAGACGGGCAACTGGGCCGAATACCAATGCGTTGAGCAATCGGAAAGTGCCGGTACCAAGTTGCACTGTTTACTTTAATCCTCTCTGCTCTTCTTTAAACTTTAATTAATTGCTGACGAGGAATCAATTTCCATTGAAGCAGTTTCTCGATGAGTGACGGAAAGTCATGCCCCCCTTTTTCTTTAGGAAGATTTATAAAAATTAGCTCCTATGGCAATCGATTGCTGATTAAAAGGATAATCGTACTTTGACGATATTATAATTTAAACTACCACAGTTCATGCATCATTAACCTACTTTGATCGAAAAAATCGCAGAAACATTTCGTGCACAGTACATTTCGCGTAAATAATTTTTTCCACGAAAGCGGGTGAAACTAATTAGCTTTCCTTGAGTAATTGCACGCTCGCGTGCACGCAGGATGGATATTTTAACGACCTTGGACCTCGTAACCCCCATCGCAGGGTCAAGTTCCATTCTGTTTCCTGGGTACTTGTCCGAAACACTTTGCTTAACGGGGTAAACTACCCTTACCAGTTACGGCGTTAATTGTTATTCTCGCTCGTCCTACGTAATTAAGTATCGTTGTTTCCCAGGCAAAGGCCTCGCTCGACGCCGTGTGTGTAACACGAAAGCTACCCTGGCACGCACGCCGTTTCCGCGCGGGAGCAATTTTGAATAATATTTCATCGGTATGAAATTAATTATCGATTACTTTCTTCCACCGCCTTTCCACCAGGGGGTATATTCGTTTCGGGCGTGTTTCTTTGATACTCGAAGCAAAGTAAATCGTGCAGTTTTAAAAGCGCGGAAAGATTATACAGTTTGCTCTCACCAGTTGCGACAAATATTAATATTTACTTTGAAGAACCGTTCTCTCGAATTTTTGCTTTAAACCTGTTCGGAAAAAGTCTCGGTAGTCGTGCAAATCGGTTCTGCCAGAAGTTTTTCGTTGTTTTTTGTTTCTAGAAGCAAAACAGTGGAAGAAATCGATCAAAGTGATATAAAATTATAATAAAGCGCTTGAAAGAGGTGTGCATATCGGCGGGGCAAATTCGCCGGCAATTTGCCGTCGCGAAATGGATCTGCGCGTGGAGGGATCGTTTAAGCGAAAATCATTCAGAAACCGAGTCGAAAAAAGCTCGAGATCCCGAGAGCGGGTAACGGCCTGGGGAAAGGGAATTCTCAGCGAGGCGCACGGGTCGACCTCCGCGCGGAAATGAAGCGGGAGACGCATGTAATCAAGCGGATGTCGACGCGGAATTTCGAAGAGGGCACCCTCCTGCACGATACCCTGCGAACGTTCGAATATAACGCGAGGGAGCAGATTTTCAGAGTATTAGCAACCCCTCCGGTAACCACCGACAGCTACACGCGTCTTTTATGACGGAGCGTGGCTCCTGACCTTCCTGGTGGAGGCAGTCGCGTGAATACTTGAGAAGGGACGAGGGGGGTGGCGGTGTTCTATACCATCTTCTTTCACTTTCTCCTCTCCGTTCTTCCCTATCAGACGCCGCGAATCATTTTTTTTTTCACGATTGTTCCGGTGAGAAACCACGGCTGTCTGCTCTGCGTTAATTAGATTCTACGGCTGTTGATTAATCGATGATTAAGGATATCAATTTACTTTCTTCAACTTTCTTTCCTTAATTCATCATTGATATTTAATTCAGAGCTTCGAAATTCTACAGCATTCCTGTTATTATGTTTCTGCGATTAATTAAAAGGTCGTCAGCAATTTCTCGCAAGACTTTGATCTATTTCACTTTACGTAATGTCCGATGTGAATGATCTGCCATACTCTTCCTGCATGTAGTGAAAGGTGTTGCAAGGTGGAATTTGGTAAGGTGTATGACGCGTTAATTTAATTTTATGAAGCGGTTCTGGGTGACAGCGCGGAAAATTCAATTCCAGACGGACGTAAAATCTGATTCTGATTCGATTACCGTTCTCTTCCGGTGTAGACTGATAATTGGAGATTAATCTTCGCGACGAATAAAATTCATTTCAACGAGAGCAAACACCAAAGTTTCGCACCGAACTTGATCCTGTCCCCCTCGAAAAGATCGATCGGAATATTTACAGAGAAACATTGGGCAAATTGTTTGCTTAAGTCGAGAATTTCTTCAATCGATAATGAAGTGATTGAAGAAAAATTTTGCAATTCATAACACACAACGAATGCCCCCACAAAATTAGTAAAAATTCCAAGAGAGAAACAAGCATTTATTTACGTTTCATTGACGCCAAAATGTATTAAATTAAATTTCGATCGCTAATATAATAACGAGAACAATAATTGCAACATCCAACTGCAGAAGCTACTCAAGTGTTTGTGATTCCATGATTCTCGCGTGCAATAACAAATGAAAAGGGATGAAGCCGCGCCTCAGTGTCGGTGAGCAACAACGCCCCAGCTTAATTACAGATACAAACCTTGAAGGGTTCAAAGAACACGTCGGGCAATCGAAACGTTTCCCGATAGGGCCGCCGCATTAAATCCTCCGCTCGATGCCGGGCTAATTAAGCACAGTCCCGCGGCGAGTAATGCGTTCGTCCCTGACGCCGGGCGAATTAACTCGAATTCTCGATGGCTTAACAAAAACCCTCCACCCCTGTTCTCGTCGTTCTCCGTCGCGTCTCCGCCCGCGGTACACCGAGTAACGAGACGTGCGTCTGAAAAACGTCGCTCCGTTACCATAAAGATGGAATAATGGGCGACGAAGGGCGGTGTAAACAGAACCGTGGAAGAAGGGTTTGAAAGGATGCGACTGAACCGGATCCGTCGTCAACTAATTCGTTTGAAAAAACCGGAGGCGACGGAGCCCAGTCAATTAGCGCTTTCCGCTCGCTACTCTGTCGGGAGACACAGGAGTCACCTGTCCTCTCCAGGATTCGGGAGAGGAACGCTGCCGCGGAAATACAGCCCTCTCCGTTCCATGTATTTAAACACGATCATGGCTATGGTGATTATGCGCTACGATCCCGTATAATTAATGAATAAAAAGGCAGGGATGCTCGTGTTCGACTATGTAACGAAAGGATTGATTGCACAAAATAAAATAAGAGGAAAATCAGGAAACATAGAATTGCTATTAGGGATCCGTTCGCAAGTTATCAATAATTAAATAGACTACTGCATAAAATAACATACAAGTGAACCATGATGCATATCGTTCCACACTGTATCGCTGAAGATCCGCGTGCAGAGTCGCGGTACTGCGGGCGTTAATTCGATACAAAGCGCGAAACGCGGTGCAGGACACTGAACGGCGGTCGCGCGAACACCTTTCACAAGCGTCCCAATTCAGAGAGGCGGGCTGCTCGTTCGTCTATTAACAGCCTAGCGCGGGATCGCTCTAAAGCGCGGCAACTGAAAGACTTAAAGTAGAACCGGGAGGCGCGAAGGGGTCTCGCAGTTGCCGAGAACTGCCTGCGGGGGCTTTTCTCTCTGGCGAAGCCGGGCGACGAGCGTTCATCGGCGAGAAACGAAGGAGAGAACGAAGAAGAGCGTTGAGCATCGACGAAGACTCTCGGGGGTCAGGATGAACGAGACGGAGGCAATTTTCTCTTTTTTCTACAAATTAAATTTCTCGCACCGACGAGAGATGAAACAATAAATAAAAGACACCCCGTTGAACCCCCTATCCGGCGAGCCCTCCAACGCGGAGTTTGAGGCTGAAGCGTGGAAGAAGGCCGGAGCGGGCTGGAATCGCGTTCAAGAGTACCATAATTTACGCTCCACTCGTTTCCTCCTCGTGTATACCTAACGTGTACGAATGAAGCATAAATTCAGCCGCGCCTTGCCCCTTTTCTGTCTCGTTTCATCGCTCTCGCCGGCCTTCTCGCTGAGCAGGAAACTTAACGTTTAGCGGCGCGAAGTACCGTGTACACGGAAGAGGCGAAAGAGAAGCGAAGCGAGCGCGCTGGGTGGAAGGGTTAAGTCGGGGGTGCGGAGTAACGAAATGAAAGGCAGCAGCTACCCTTGGGCCGTTCTGCTATTTTTACCATCATTTCCGTTGTGAATTGCGCACTGGATACTCTACGAGCCTCTGGCGAGCTTAATTCATTCTTATTTATTGCACCCTGTTTTCTCAACGAGGTAAATACTTGAGAACTTTATTTGAGAAATATTTTTGCGACTTCGTGCTGTCAGGCACGTGGGCGGAATAGCTTTTTCGCAATTTTTCTGGCGCGCTTTAGGACACCTTGTTCATCGGCTGGAAGTAAACGAAACGCGGAGCATGGGGGAGTTAAAGAGCAGAAAAAATGTGGCATTAAGTTCGCCACAGGGTGGTGATAAACATCGTGCTTTGAATAAGGGGTTAAAATAAAGGGGTTTCCCAGCTACCGAAACGAATCAATAGTTCCCTATTTTTGTGCCATGAGCGTAGTGAATTTTTAATAATAAAATTGCCATTTAAGTGTTCGCATAGTTTCCTTGTCATCTTACAAGAATTTACATGTCTTTATTCATGTGGAAATGAGGGTCAGAAGAGGCAGGAAATATCGCCGCCACTATGAATACAGATTACCCCCTTTCGTTTCACTAAACTCGCTTATTAAAGTTGCACTGTAAAATTGCAAAGTTACATTTTCCAAATAAAAAATCTCGCCGAAGAAGGAAATTATCAGTGAAATAAAATCCACGATAAAATCCATTCTGCCGGTCTTCCGTCAACGAAAATAATCCTGATAGATCGAAGAGCATCGAGTAAAAGGAACAAAGAAAGAAAGAAAGGAGCAACGATGGGATGTGCAAAATGGAGCAAAGAAAACGGGGTTGGGAATAGAAGGAACAACGCCGCTCTCGGTCACACCGGGATTTCGTGAGCTTCCGCAACGCGGAGGCCGGGTATTAACCTGGATAACAATAAACGTTAAGGCACGCTAGAGGAACCGGTAGTAGGGTTTCCGGTACACTCGCAGCAATGGAATAATCCACAGACGTGCGCCAAAGCGGGCCAGTCTAACGTGAAAATGGCTTGGGATGCAACTGTTTCGAATTTTCTGTTTCTTTGGCCGCAAAGAGATAGATCACGTGCTTTTTTTTTCTTGAAATATAGACAGGGATATCGATTGTGTGAAGCAATTATTGGTACAACAGATACGATTTGAGGTAATAGAATTATTTTCCAATCTGTTGATTTCGAAGACATTCTAGAATTTCAAAACACCGATTGTTGGTAATAAAATTGTTTTATGACGTTTAAACTCTATTGAATACAATGAAAACTATTTTGATTACTTAATACTTTCTCCACATGATTTCGGACTTGGCCCTTTTTCATTAAAACTGTTTGCCAAATTACTTCTAAATCCCGACTCTAACAATTTTCATTGAACAATACCTTGGACGAAAGGACGAACGAGATTCCCTTCATTTCGGAAATGATCAGTTTCTCGCAACCCCCGTGCGAAAGCCACCAGGAACGTTCGATATCCCCAATCTCATAAAGGATCCGCGGAACCGTACCGTCGATCGGATTCCCAAAATCAGCGAGAGCCGTGGTGGACGAGCGTCAATGAAGTTCTCGACCTCCAGGAATGCGTAAGCATCTGGTCCCGAATATTGCGGTCGATCTTGAGCGAGCGAGATAAAGAGATACAGCGGAGAAGGGTGGCTGTGGCGTAGGGAGCAGGAGATCTAGAGTGGTGCCCCTGAAATGATCCAACTGGGTAGAAATGCTGAGCAACCCCGAAATTGCCCACCTCCTTGTTTGCGGCCGCCCTGCCGAAGGGTGGGTGTCTAGCGAAGCAGGCAAGAGAGAGAAAGGGGAGGGAGAGTTGACCCCGAGTTGCGTCGACGAACTAAAGGCATCAGGAATTGGAATCGTTGCGAACGCGAGCGATCCCAGCCTTGAGAGACCTGTATATGGGTCCATGAACAGTGTCTTCTAGCTGTCTCCAAGTTGCTCCCCAAAAGCCAACCAATCATCCTTCGTCTTCGTTCGTCCGCCCTCAACTATCGGCAAACTTTCACCCCTCGTGGAATGGACGTGTCCCGGACTGATGGATCAACCTCCAATCGCGGCCGACCATCTTCCGGGAGACGTTTCGATGTTGACCTGGGGAATCCGTGGCAGCGGGCACGACTACCGCCCGTGGCCGGTGTGCGCAAAATTTTATGCGGATCGCAGCAATCGCCCTGGCCTATGCATTTTCGATTTGAATATCGATGTTTCGGCCGAGTTTGGGATCAGGGGATCTGTTAAACCTGCGAGTACCCTGGATAACGGTTGGTTTAGTGGAGGCGGGTCAATTACGGATTTTTACGGAATTATTTATGTTTGCAATTTTCGAATAATGGGCCAGGCTAAAACATTGTGGGATAGTCTAGTTGGTTTTTATTTCTTGCGAAAGTAATGGGATAATATAATATTATCTACTGAAAGGTAAATAGTACATAAAACCTGTACAGCCAGAAATTCAAAGGCGAACGAAAGAAAGATAGAGAATTATAATTGGATCATTCTTACCACTTTGGTCGTACTAATCACAAATTCGAGAATGCTGAAATTAATCAAACTCCACTTCCACACTACGAACAAGGCGTTCAGATCTTTCACAGCAAACTACAATAACATTTAATACAGCATAAATAAATTTTAGGAGAGCGAAACGCTTTATCGCCGAAGGCAATTAATTACATTGATCTTTCGACAATCAGGGGTCCAATATCTTTTGATTAAGAGTTGATTTTAATTGAGCTTACAAAGATTCCAATATACGGGGAACGATGCAATAGTTGCGTGAACGATGCTGTCGCTCCTGCGACATCTTATGTACGTATGTAATACCGTAGGTCCACTTTAGTATTCTCCACTGTCCAAGCCAATTTATCACTGCCACCCGTTCTTCCCCATCGACGGATCAATTTGTTGCGACGTATTTATACGTCTACGGTAACGGTTATCTATCAGGGAATCGCAGGTCCGCTTGATTAACTTCCATCTTCCGCAATCACGATTTTCACACTTATTGGACACTGGCGTTTCGTGTCGAGCAGAATTTAGAATTACAGATTATTCTATGTACATAGTTCTAAAGTATTATTTATGATATTCTTAGAGGTAGTCCGAACAAAATTATTTTTATTCAGTAATAGCATCCACCTTTCTGTGCATCCTTGGCAATTATCGGAAATTCTCTCGAATTGCTTAATTCGTACACTAACTGGGAAAATAATATTCGCTCTAGGCAGATTTCCAGGAATTTATAAGTGCAACTCCTTTTACCCAGGGAAATGCGTAGCGATTTAAACAGTTATTAAAAGATCAGTTGCAGCGAACAAATGCCAATCTTATGACGCACATCTGAAACGATCCGATTATAAAAGCAAAGAGAAACCTATCTATCTATACCGGCAACAAAGTTTGCGCTCCCCCAGATATCCGAAGCATACAGCAACAGCGCTGTAATTTCACGGTTGAACGCTTAGCTGCGGTATAGAAAGCCACGAAAACCAAGGAAAGGCTACAATTGAAAACGTTGACGTGTTCGGTGGCCGCGTAACGAGCGGCGTACCTCAAGCACGAAACTTTCGCGGAAATAAACGGCAACGGATTTTTTTTTTACACCTTTTGCACGCGGTTTCGCCCCGCTTGATCCGCCGACGCTCGTTTTTCCGATTCTCGATTTCGTCGCGGCACGACGGTCGAAATTCCCAGACAAAATCGCGGGCACGCGATTCTAAAACGCGAACAGGAACTCGAGTTCAATGCATTGCGCCCCATTATTTGGCCCCAAACTGATTTTCCTTGTTGTTCTTGAAATTTTAAAATGATTAGGATGTCACATTTTTGTTTTTTAACAAAGAGAATATAATCGGAGAGTTTCAGAGTATTCTTTACTCTCCCATAGAGCACCTGATCCGAGCCAGACTCATTAAACTCTACTTTCCGTTGCAGCTAAATCATCGAGCCTCGATTCGACTGTCATAAATCATTCCGGCTAGCTGGAGGATTAACGACGCTTTAAACCTGCTCCAGCCACTTGGATTTCTATTTCGACGCGGGGCATACAAGTGACGCGCGGCAAAGGCGATACTGTTTCCCGTGTAATACACTCGATATTCGTATCCCATAAATCACCGCGGTCCCATGGAACAACGCAGGCAAGGGGGATCCGTCGAAGTTCGGATAAAAAAATCCATTCTTCACGATTCAATACAAGCCTCTGTATACGGGGGTTCTTGAGGTACGTCCGCCAGCAGCAGACTGGTGGCAACAGCTGCCGGGGGCGAGTTTCACTGCCGTCGTGTGATCCGGAATCGTAAATTTCGTCTATGAAACGCGTGCACGAAATGCGTGCAGCCGGAGAGGCGATGGGTGGTATCCATTGCGCGTTGCGGAGAAGAAGCGCAAGCGGAGGACACCCTCGCAGCGACGCAACGTACAGCATTCCCTCGAAACCTGTGTGTGACGGAACGGCACCGCGACGCGGCACGGGTGCCGCCGCGGTAACGCTATAAATGTTGCTTCGCGTGGAAATAGAATAAACGACGGGAAGAGGACCGTAAAACGCGCGAGCACGCGAAACCGCCGCGGCGCGAGACAAAGCAGAAGAAACGAACAAAGGTGGTGGTTTGTTCTATTAACCGGAAGTAGCGGAGGAGGAAGGAACGGATTTGTGTGGGGAGAAGTTCACACCTCACCGCGAGCACCGGCGAAACGGAGAAACTTAGTTTTCCACTTGGCTGCTTTCAACGTGAACGCCAGACCAAAGTTCTTGCGGTTTTTGAGGGAACTCTAATAATAATTTAAAAAAGGAAAGAAATAGCTGAGTATAGTTGTGGAAGTTCGGGGAAACTGGGCCCGAAATATCTTGGAATATAAATCAGAGAGAATTTGTTGCACGTCGCTGGATAATGAGGGAAATGAGGAATTATTGAAAGCGAACGATGCGATACTTTTTTCCATTAGGAAATCAAAGCTACGTTCATTTTCGCGTTATTATTCGTTTCTGATATTAGCGTGCCGGGAATAATGATCTTCGTTCATTCGGAGTTTTTGATAATCGCTTCTCTCTGGATTATTTAAACGAATTCTCATTACCGATGCCAGTTTCCCTAACGCGCTTCGGATGTTCTGTAGTATCTAAACCTTTCTTCCTAGCGAAAAGGCTTCCGCTCGGAGCAAGAACAGGAAGAACGCTGTGTGTGAATAAGACAGCAAACAGGGAGGGTAAACGAAACGGAAGAGAAAAGCTCTTTCCGTCTGCTTTTTAGCTAATATTAGTTTATAGTTATGCGAGGCGCGCATTTTTCATTTGATTTTCTGGGCTGATATTATTTAGTTTATGCTCTAACAGTACGGAATTGTGGCCAGTGTGCGCCTCCCGAGGAATCGCAGGCGAAGTCAGAGAGAAAAGGCTCGCGTCGCTAATTTTCTCGAAGCGCCGCCAGGAAAGAATAATTTTCTTTCTAATTATTAACTTTGAACAAAAATACAGGAAAACTGAATGCGAAATTTATTCGAAACAATATGTCAGAAGATAGCGAGGAGTGTACTTTTCAATTTGCCGTTTGTCCCATTCCGATATCTCAATTAGTTTCCGAGATATAGGCATTTAAAGTTAAGGCATTTAAATGTCGCGACGTGACCTACATTTTTTCCTAGAATCGGAAAGAATTCGCAGAATCGCGTCTGGCCACTGTCTACGTCTTTTCCTGGAATCGGACGGAATCCGCTGACTCGGCGTGTCTGCGTTTTTTGCTTCGACACCTGCGTGGGAAACTCGTGCGGTAGGTCAGTGACACGTGCGGGGGATACTCAGTGAGGTAGGTCAGTTACGCAAAACATTAGAAATTACCCCTTTCTTTGCACGGCGATATCTCAGGAACCGGAAGTCGTATCGAGTTCAACCAAAAACCATTTTAAAGGGGAAGAAAGCGCGCTTCTAATGAGATAGGAGCGGATAAAAAATAGTTCATATCTTCTGAGTTACAGCGGTTCAAAGTTCGGGTAATTTCAATACCTAAGAACCAAGACTTTCTCTGCTGAAATTATTAATTGCCGATACTATTTGGTGCAATATACGCAGCGATTCTTTTCATCTAACGAGTAGAGAAACAAAACTGATTTCGGCACACCAACTTTGCGTGTACATGCTGCTCGCGGGTTGCATAAAAGTCAATTTATACACAATCGTGCTGTGTGTGGATTCAGGCGGCTCTGGCTATAATTCTGTACCATTATAACATAACATGAAGCTACGCGATTTCTGTCGAATTTGATGCCATTTTGCTTCTACCACTTATTTAATTATAAGATGTATTATACATTAATTTATAAGAACAGTCAATAAGTAATAGTTTCTAAGTTTAAATGTTATCATTTTTGTATGCTGTGCTACTATTATTATTGTAATTTTCATTATTATTTAATTCTAAGATGTATTATAGATTAATTTATAAGAACAATCAATAAGTAATAGTTTTTAAGTTTAAACATTATCATTTTTGTATGCTGTGCTACTATTATTATTGTAATTTTCATTATTATTTAATTCTAAGATGTATTATAGATTAATTTATAAGAACAATCAATAAGTAATAGTTTTTAAGTTTAAATATTATCATTTTTGTATGCTGTGCTACTATTATTATTGTAATTTTCATTATTATTTAACTCTAAGATGTATTATAGATTAATTTATAAGAACAATCAATGAGTAATAGTTTTTAAGCTCAAATGTTATCATTTTTGTATGCTGTGCTACTATTATTATTGTAATTTTCATTATTACTTAATTCTAAGATGTATTATAGATTAATTTATAAGAACAATCAATGAGTAATAGTTTTTAAGTTTAAATGTTATCATTTTTCTATGCTGTGCTACTATTATTATTGTAATTTTCATTATTATTTAATTCTAAGATGTATTATAGATTAATTTATAAGAACAATCAATGAGTAATAGTTTTTAAGTTTAAATTTTATCATTTTTGTATCCTGTGCTCCTATTATTATTGTAATTTTCATTACTATTTAATTATAAGGTGTATTGTACATTAATTTATAAGAATAATTAATAAGTAATAGTCTTTAAGTTTAAGTATTATCATTTTTGTAATTTGTACATTATTGAAATTTTTCAATAAATCTGTATAAAGAGAATGCAACTGGCTTCATTATTTTAACACCCGCCCACTTCTAATAATTTAAGTTAGAGATAAGTGCTGGGAAAATGACATCAAATTCCAAGAACTAATGAAATAGAATATATTTCGACTAAGAACAAATTGGCGATTTCGAGCAAAGGGGATTCCCTAAAAGCATGTTCTGAGAAATTCTTGGAAATGACGTCACATTCCTAGAATTAGTGAAATGAAAGATCTCCTCGCATATCGCGTTCTCATAATACAAATTGGCGATTTCGAGCTGAGGGAATTCCCTAAAAGCATGTTCTGAGAAATTCTTGGAAATGACGTCGGTTTCCTGGAATTGGTGAAATGAAAGACCTCCTCGCATATCATGTTCTCCTAATACAAAATCGTGAATTTCGAACAAAGGGGATTCCGTCCAAGCAGGTTCCGAGAAATTCTTGGAAATGACGTCACGTTCCAGGAATTGGTAAAATGAAAGACCTCCTCGCATATCATATTCTCCTGATACAAAATCGTGAATTTCGGGCAGTCCCTTTGCTCGAAATTCACGATTTTGTATCAGGAGAATATGATATGCGAGGAGGTCTTTCATTTCACCAATTCCTGGAACGTGACGTCATTTCCAAGAATTTCTCGGAACCTGCTTGTACGGAATCCCCTTTGCTCGAAATTCACGATTTTGTATTAGGAGAACATGATATGCGAGGAGGTCTTTCATTTCACCGATTCCTGGAACGTGACGTCATTTCCAAGAATTTCTCAGAACCTGCTTTTACGGAATCCCCTTTGCTCGAAATTCACGATTTTGTATCAGGAGAACATGATATGCGAGGAGGTCTTTCATTTCACCAATTCCAGGAATGTGACGTCATTTTCCAAGAATTTCTCAGAACATGCTTTTAGGGAATCCCCTTTGCTCGAAATCGCCAATTTGTAGCAGGAAACATAATTTTACTGAATTCTTCTTGCTCGAAATCGCTGAATATTCCATTTCATTAATTCTTGGAATTTGACGTCATTTTCTAAGATATTCCGGGAACTTCAATACTATCGGGGATTCCACAATTTGACATCACTTTCCAGCACTTATCTCTAACTTAAATTATTTGCGAGCAGTAAGGAAGCGGAGTAGTAGGTTTTTCAGGAGTGGTCAGAAGTTTAAAAAAAGAAACGAGTTGTATTCCTTTTATGAAGATTTATTGAAAAAATTGCAATAATATACAAATTACAAAAGTGATAATATTTAAATATAAATTTAAACTATATTTTAACTATAACTAATAAATTATTCGTAAAAACTAATTTATAATATGTCTGATAATTAAATAATAATGGAAATTACAATAGTAACTATTGCATAGACTAAAATATGGTATATAAATATTTAAGAAACTAAAAGCTATTACTTAGAAATTATTCTTATAAATGAATTGACAATACATCTTATGATTAAATAATAATGAAAATTACAATAATAACTATAGCATAGACTAACATATACTATTAAAATGTTGTAGAAACTAAAAACTATTGCTTACAAATTATTCTTACAAATTAATTTACAACACGTCTTATAATTAACTGATAATGAAATGTACAATAGTAACTACTGCATAGACTAAAATATGATATAAGAACATTTTACAAACTAAGTACTGTTACAAATTATTCTTATAAATGAATTGACAATATATCTTATAATTAAATAACAATGAAAACAAAATAGCAGCTATAGCATAGACTAAAATATACTATTAAAATGTTTTAGAAACTGAAAGCTATTACTTACAAATTATTCTTATAAATCAATTTACAATACGTCCTACAATTAAATAATAATGAAAATTACAATAATGATAGTAGCATAGACTTACATAAGCTACAGAAATGTTTGAGAAACTAAAAGCGATTATTTATTGACTATTCTTATAAATTCATTTACTATACATGTGATATTCGTGACGACCCGAATGCAGAAGCGTTTAGACAGAAGGATGGCAGGAATTAAGAGGTGTCGCCCAATTGACATCCTCCGCGATAGCTCCTGTCATTTATTCTTCTTCAGTAAAACAACGTCTACCCTTTGTCGCGTCGTGATTGTCTCTTGTGATTACGGTTTCGGGGGTTGTTTGCATTTAGGAAGCCATCAACGCTTAATCGCATTCCTTCTCGCCTCGGGAGATTGGAACTTTCGGGCAAAGCCACCCTCCCAGTAACTTGCCGCATTTACATCGCATCCACGTACAAACTAAATAGGCTCTCCTATGGAAAAAGACTCGCCTCCTGCCGCCCTGCGAACACTGCACAGGGCGGCGGGGAGTGAGCTTCGAGTGTTACAACGACGATTGATTGTTAAATAAACCACTCTACAAAAAAAAAAAAAATTAACTGAAGAATCGTCGCATAATAGAAAGTTCCAACAGAGTACAAAAGTTTCTCATAGCACCGTGTAATTCGGGAATAGAATAGCGAAGAATCAAGTTCAAGGTTTTAATGGGAAAAATTCCGTCGTTCTCGGCTAATTCGTTAATCAGCGGGATGCAAAGTTGATCAAGGAATTTTTTTTTTTTTAACGAGAACCGGACGTTAATTGAAATGTGTCTGGGCCCGAGCGTAACCGCGCTCGAAACTTCCCGTGGAAGAAGAGAAAATTCGATAAACCACAATGGCAAAACTCGTCAAGGGACCATTTTCGTTCCGCGCCGCGTAACTTCCTTTAAAGCCTCCCGTGTACTCTCGGCATCAACCACCGGGGCGGGGATGGGTCCATAAAAGGAGAAAGGGGCGAGGCGGCGCGAAAAACTTTGGCCGTGCTAAAGCGAGCCCTCCGCCCCGCATAATTAAGACCAATTAATATTCGGCCCTCGTGCTTTCCGCCCCCATCGACACTTCCGGTAGTCGCATTCCGATGGAGAACGTTACTTGTACCCGTCGTCGATGCAGCAATGACACGGAATAGGGCATGAATAAATTGCGCTAAATACGCTGGCGCCAGCATTCATTCGAGTGCAGAACTTTCACAATGAGGAGGCAATCGAGAGAGAGAGAGAGAGAGAGAGAAACAGTAAAAGGATAAATTAACAAGTGGTGTAGCTTTTGTTAGCTTGACAAATGTATTTCCCAGGCAATCAAAGGACCTGTCTCTCCCGAAGGAACTGACGTTTTTATTGTATTTAAACAATCACTTACATGTTTCACTGCCTCATGAATTTTGCAGTTTGGTTTTTCAAATTATGTACCGTGTAAAGTATGTTTTATTTCATTGAAACCTTTCCTCAAACATTTCTGTGAAACGCATATAAATCTTCATTTATTATTATCATTTTACCAATTGTTACGAAGTTATTTCATCGGTCTGGATATATTACAACAATCGGCATGCTGTCGCCACGGAGTACTAACATTGATACCGGCAACGAGATTGATTTGATCAAAATGCACGCGTAAGTAGTGTTTCGAAAATGCCTTAATATCAGCTAGCAAGAATATGTAACAAAAGCTACAAGATCCGATTTAAAAAATAGAATATTGCGTTTATAGGGTATTTCGGGGTGATCCCAAGATCAAACAAATACCGGCATAATAAGAAAATTATGATATAATGCACCCTCTGATATGCTACAACTTTTGTCTAAATCATTTTTCCCTATCTCTTTTAATTTCCAAGATATTTAGCTGCTCTCCCTTAAACTGGGCACACTGTGTACGTAGATATCGTAGTTTTCCGCCCTCGACGGCTTTCTAGAGGTAACCTGCTCGCCCTCCCGCGCGGACACGTGCCGACAGACGAACATTTTCTCCCCGTTATTTGCGCATCTACTCATCGGACCCCCGAGAGCTTAACAATACCGCAATTGTGGAGTCCGCAGTAATGTCGTTACACTCGCATTTGCTTGCGAACAGACTGTGTCACGTAGTTCCGATGAATCATCATCCCCTTTCTTTCCTCCTTTCTATCAGTCTTGTAACGAGGTCGGGATGCGCCTCGCTAATGGCTCGTCCATTCAACTTGTTTATTGCTTTATTCCTCGTGCAATCTGTTGCGATTTATCTTCGATTGGACGATGCAAAAGCGGAGGGCGGTGAATAGAAATCAATTAGACATTCAGATTGCTGGCATCAAATGGTTAAGTCGAAATTGCAACTCGAACTGTAATTTAAATTTGAATACAGTCACGTTATGCCGATTTGCGGATTGCATTATAAATGAAATATAATAATGAGGATAACAAATGAAGTGACAGATAATAAAAACAGCTTGCTTGTAGAATTCATTTCGAATATCATTTAATAATTTATTTATACCTATTGCAAGACGACTGAGAGATAGAGAACGGGGAGGAAAAAGAAGAAAGGGAGAGATAAAATACACAGAGGTAGAACGAGAGAGTAAAGAAAAATAAGAATAAGAAAATAAAGAGAGAGAGAGAGACACAGGGGAAGGAGAAGAAGCAGAAAACAGAAGAGAGAGGGAGACGTCAGAATCTCCAGGACAGCCTGTTTCCGAAAGGGGTGACACAGGGGTGGGTTAGGTAAAAAGTGTCACGAAAGGGTGAAAGAGAAACGAAACGTAAACTTTATTCCGGACAATGCCGGCTGTCGGTGTACTATTGTATTATTTTCACTCACTCGTCCATCAGCCTTCGCTCTGTTAGCCCTCGGCAACCCTCGCTAGCTGCGACAGCAGACGCTTTTAATTTCGTTATTCCTCCGCCGCCGCGCAGAAACCTTCGGCTCTTTTTCACGAACCCGCAATTTCTTCCCTTTGCGACCCATTATTCAGTGTTACTTGAGTGGTACTTGAATATTACTTGAGTACAACTGTGGAGTACCATTTCAAATAAATATTAACACAGAAATCAGTGAAATAATACTGCATATAAAAAAAGCTCACCTGTTTTCAACTTCCCGAATAATTATTACATTTCCAGCTGGAAGTCAATAATATCCGCGCTAATTTTCGATAACAATAGGGCCGTATCAGTGTCACGAAATAATACACCGACTAAAATAGCTCTCTCTATATCGAGGGAGAACTGTCGGGTAGAATGAAAAGCTGGAAGTTCTTTCATCGGTACTAGGGGAGGGGTTGCACTTCTCGATATCATCTTTCTTCTATTCTCGCGATGAAAAAGGCTACTACGCGAAGTGTTCATCAACCGAAAATAATTGAATCTTTGCTACTTATTGGTTACCACCGTGAAACCTTTTGTGGCGAGAGCCACACCCCCTGTTTCCACCCCCGTGCATTCGGCTCTGTCAAACCGGAGGGCAAACACTCGAAACGAGTAGAACGGATAAGCATCGAGTGTTGCCGCATGAGGGCGGCGGAAAGGGCACCTTCACTGTTAAACGAACCAAAATTATTCTTTTAACGAAAACGATGAAAGGGATTCTCCAAAGAGAGGCTTTGCACGAATCGGTGGTATATCGGATTCCATGTGCAACGCTCGGTGCCTATTGTCTGTGAGGGAAAGAAAAGGGATGGAAGTAAAAGGCTTTACACGTAGTGGACGGTAGAATAAAATTGTCGAAATGGAAAGTAAGGGAGAGGGGGAAAGGGAGAATGGATGATGGTATTAAACATTTTCTTTACCCGCACGACCGAGAAGCTGGAATTATTCAGGCTCTTTAACTCTCTTCAGAACCGCGCATAATAGAATCTATACATAATGGCGCGTCTCGGTATCCCTTTGGACGAATCTTGAATCTTTTAAAGCGGCTGATTGCTTTCACGTTTCACCCTCGCGCGTTCCGCGACTCGGAATAAATACTTCGTCGAAAGCGTTACAGCCGACACTTGCCTCTTCTTTTTGCCCTGTCGCGATGGAAAGGGAAAGGGTGTCGCGTGGAAATCGGGTGGAGAAATTCAGACCTTCGATGGATTCGAAATGGGATAAAAGTGTTCTTAGGAAATCCTCCCCTTACTGCCGCGACCCTCGCCCAGCTTTTATACAGTTTATGCTCTTTAGCGCATCTTCGGGGAATTATCATTTCCTTTTCCAAATGCGCTGAACGTGTAAAATTATTTCAGGGGAAAGAATAATCGAATGATTGTGTATTTTTAAATTACATATGAATGAGGTGATCGCGGCAACTTCTTTTTTCGATGCTTGGATCATTAAATTACGACCGCTTTAAACAGAGCAATCTTTTCATTTCTTTGAAGGAAATAGTGCGCAACAGGTTGATGTATTGTGTGCCTTTCATTACAGTATGAAAACTAATATTTGACACGTACTGTTCTTGCAGCCTCGTTACGAATAAACATACAACATAGTAGTTAAACTGTTTGTAAGATTTTGCAAAATATATTTTAATTAAATCACAAGATTCCGTCCGATTTATTTATTTTCCGTGAAACCTCACTCATCCGTATAAAATAATCATTGACCCAACGCTGCGCTTCCTTTAAATGAAAATTTCTAATTAAAACCCGATCGAATAATCTTCCTTCGAGTCTGAAAGAGTTCTTAATGCCAGTTGCGAACGGGTTCGAAGAGAGCTCGAATATCCCTTCAATTTATCGTCTTGTTATAGTTTTAAGAGACTGCGTAGCATACCAATTAGATCGAAGAATTCAGGACACGTGCTTCTGCTTTGAAAGTCCGGTAAAAGTGAATCGTGAACGAGTGTGAAGACTTCACAGATGGAAACTTTCAATGATCTTTATCCCAGCCAGTTTGATTCCCATTAAAATCAACAGAACTTTCAACACGTTGCGCACAACTTACGATTAATACAAATACAATACATCTAATACAGCTGATACTGAGCGGTAAATGATGTTTGATATCCTCACTTTGATTCGCATCACATTTTAAAACGAAATATTAACACATGAAATCGCAACTGGATTGTTTATCGTTCCGCTCTGGTAACACCATGCCGGTTTAAGAGAAAATGATGAGGCAGCATATTGTAACAATTCCATCGGGCAAAAGTGGGCCACGTGCTCGCGTTGCAATAACAGATAGGAGAGCCTCCGCGATTTGCAGGGAATCAGCGGCGTTCAACCGCGAAGCGCGGAAGTATTGGAAGCAGAAATGATGACGACCGAAACGAGGTACGCGTCTCGTGATAAGTGATTACCAGCGCAAATCGTTTCCATCCTCCTTCGATTCATTCCCTCGCTCAGCCCTGCCGGCGAAAGGATTCTCCGGTGGAGTAAAACTCTCCGAAACACTTATCCCATTCTCCGTCCACGGAAATCCCTTATTACATTCCTGTACGGCGAACAAATGAGATTTACCATAAGCAGAGAAGTTCGTAGATAAATCTCGCCTCCGTTCTCCCCGAAGTGCGAAAGGCAGAGGGGCTAACAGGGGGGGGGACCAAGAATAAAGAAAGAACAGATAACAGCGATGAGGGGAAGGGATGGGGAAAAAGTGGACGGAAGAAAAGCGGTTCGAGGCAGCCGTAGAATGTAATTTGAAAAGTTTTCTCGTTAAATTGCGCAAAACGCGCACGGTACGCGGTCACGGGACGCCGAGCGTCCCCGCGAACTAGGGGGGTCGAAGTGGCGTCGCGACGGGGACAATGACGGGCGCGCAGCGCAGCGACTGATTTTAATTATGGAATCCGCGCAGGTAAAACGCTCAATTTTCCCATCGTTCCGACAGCCTTTGGCCCTCTTTTTGATTTCACCTGGATCTGCAATTTCAATTGAACCCACTCTCGCCGATCCCGCTTGCAACCCCTACGCTTGTCGCGTGCAGCCACTCGTTTCCCCCATTCCCGATCGATTCCCACTCGACTCCAGGAAAATATCGGCGAACGTCGAATCACGGATGCGGCCGGTGCTCGTTGAATAATAAACGGACGGTTCGTGTCTTGCCAAATTTTTAGCATTTTGTATGCTGCAATGTTGGGCGGGGAAAGGGGTAACTTATTTTTTCCTAAAGAATCACCCCTTTCTAGGTTTATCGCGTGATGTTCCAGGTTCTCTATTACTCGATGCATTCAACGGTACCAATGCATTTTCGCTTGTCCATGTGGCGATCCAAGAAAACGTATGCGACGCATAGGAAACTCGCCTGGGAAATTTCGACTCAGAAGAGCGCGATGAAACTCGTGCAAGGAGGACACGGGCCGTGTTGCGCGAGGGTAAACAGCAAAGAACGGTTGAAAGAAGGAAAAGGAACGTACGGTAGAATGAGAAGAACAGAGAGAGATCGGTTTCTTGTTTTACGGACCGTAGTAATTACGGCTTCAGCGTTTCCCGGTGTTAACAGTTGTATCTGGCCCTGACATCCACCTGACCCCTTCGCGTTCCACCCTCCTTGCGGCTGGTCTCGCAGCCGACGCAATTTTCCGATCCGGTTATAACGCTTGCCAGCCTGGTCCTTGCTGCCTGTTGTCTCCCCTTTTTCTCTACCCTTGTCTTCCACTATTTTGCCAGACAAATATACAGCTTGTCCTGCGAGGGGTGCGCGAGAACTTAACGGCCCGCGTTGGGGGTGATTCTAAACAGAAGTGGCCTGTAGCGTGTCTATATAGGCGTGATAATTAAGGAGTCAAAATTAATGAGAGTCGCCAATTTTTCAACGCCGTCTTATTTTGGATATTCTTAATTTTCGCGAGGAGGATGGAGACTTCTTTGCTTAAGGAACTTTGGGCATGGTAATTCTACAGCACCAATTTTCAAGATACCAAATGATGTACTATTAATATTTTCTATGAATAAAATTGTCTTGACTGTCAGAAAACACGATTCTCCCATTATTCATTTACCCATCATACATTATTGCAGGGATATAATTTAATAACTCTGAACTTTCGTCATTAATGTGTTACACAATTTTATATTTGCATACTGTATTAAAAGCCATATCAATGAATACATTATTCATACATATTAATAAAGTAATATCTTCGAAATAAAAATGCATATACGTGACTCAACCTTTGATTAATATGACGATATCTACTTAAGTAGGAGAAAAATGGCAAATGACATTACCATTTTCTACTCGAGAAGCCTGCAACCTCAATTTTCATTTCCGATAATGTCACCATTACTCGGACACCGACCATTTCGGCGAATAATAAATTGATGCTCCATCTCGCTAAAAGAAAATGAACGTAACGTATGTATATGGAGATATTACGATAGGGTTGGCGAATGTATTTCCCAATTTCCTTCCACACACGTGGCTGCGTTGAATATTCAACGACGAAAGCCAGCCTGTGCATTCGCGTCGGGCGTTTTGCAAGGGTGTTTCACCCCTTCGCGGAAAAAGTCTTTCACGCTTTCGATGCGAAGGTGCTAAGGGTCGTACGAGTGCGTCGTTAGAACGTTAATTGCCATTCGACGTGCACACCGCTAGTATTGTGCGACGGTGTTTCGGATTTTTAACATCGCCCTTTCTCGTTACTGCAACGGCGCTGTAAGTGAGAAATAGGGTGCAGTTTGGGTGTTTCCGCGGAAACTCGCCATGTCATTTGGTCGCGTGCAATGCAACGATGGTTGAAACGGAAATTTCGTTGAATTTCTTTGATTAATTTCCGCGGGTCAGTAGAGCTTTAATCGAGCGTCAAATAATTAATTAACCCCGGGAAATTTGTATCTAGGAGAAGCTTCTCAATATCACGATCCCTCCGCAGTTAGAAAACTATTGAGACATTCCCCAATCTCGAAGCAGCACAAATAAAAAGGAAACATTTCACCGCGTGGCGATCGTTCGAAGAATTTAATTAACTCGTTAAAGGAATTCTGCACGCGTAGCACATAGGATCCGAATCGGCGCGTGACTGCAGGCGGAAAAATGTCGCGATAAGTGGCGTGTCGCCGTCGCGAATTGACTAGCTAGCAGGATCATAGGATGATCCGAGTCGGGGGACGGGGGCGGTTCGAGGAGGAATAACAGGAGGGCCCTCAAAGTAGCTCAACGACTCGTTAGAAATTGTCGTCAACTCCTCCGCCTTGGATTCTACAGAAACGCAACGTAATGGCGCGGGGGAGAGAGAGAGAGAGAGAGAGATCGCCGAGGGGGTGGGTTCGCTTTTATCGGCAACTTCCTTCCGACCGGCGGCGGAAGAGGGAACGGAACGAATTAATTCCGTAAGGACGAAAACTCGGGGACAAAGACAAGACGCGGGATTCAAAGGGCGCAATTGGATTCGAGAGTCCGATGTGAGCAACGAACGCTCGAACAGGGGTTATCTCTTTGCTCCTGCGCTGATACAGTGGCGAACTTCTTCCCTCTACCTCGCCCTTTTTTTTTTTTACTTCGTCCAGGCGGCTGATGAAAGTTCGCCAGAGGAGCTGGGAAGGTGACTAATATTGGGCTCGGCCGTATGAAATTGCCGATCATGGATGGAGAAGCGTTTCATTTGCTCAGTTCCGAAGAGAGTTAAATGATAATTAAAAGATACTACATCAGAAGGGCGAGAATTCGTATCCTTACTAAATCTGATCAGTGTTGCTTATAAAATACAATCTGTCCGTCGTTGCACACCTTCAAACATTCAAGCAATACTACCGGAAAATATTTGCATACGACAGTTTGCCAAATTTCGCATACGAATCTTAAGTAAACTGTAAATTGGCAAGACTCTGCAAATCGTATTTGCACACATTACGTAAGTCAGTGATTCCTATTAGTAGGAAACAGCCCGAAGGTCTGAAGGCTTTTCTTGCGCAGTTTAAACAACAGTAAAGCAAACAATTTGTCAATCCTTTCTTGCCAGTCTGCAAGGAACGGTGCCTGCGCGGAACACTTTCCGCAAAATGCTCTCTAATTACTGCGCTCCCTTGAAATATCACCGATCGCAAGAACTACCTAATGATTTTCTCGACTTCAGTCCGGTGGAAAAAAGGAGGGAATCGAATTCACTGTGAACGAGCAAAAAAGCATCACGCTTCGAAGAACTTAATTGAATCTGAAAGACATCGACCTACTGCAATATCCTTCTCGAATTTACACGCTGACGATAATTTGTCGTCTTCCTAATGTCAAGCGTTCGGGGAATTTTGGATACACTGCTGTCCAGAAGCTTGGGATCACTGGCTTTTCGATTATTTGTTTTTTTTATTCAATTGTATCTATTCAATCATATTTTGTTAAATTGTATTATTACATGGTATTTCATTAAATCGAATGTTTCTCTGTCTCTAAAGGAATTTCATTGATGCAAGGTGCGGATGACATACATCCGCACACTTCGGAAAAAGGGAAATTCCGTGGCGGAATGTTTGCAGAGGCATGACGACTGCAACGAGAATTTATTAGGCATGTTTGCGGAGTAAACACGCGAGGAGAGAAAGCGTTTAAGGGAGATATTTACGAGCTTGCTAAGAAAGATAGAAAGTGTCGCAGATGATTCTACAATTCAGAGATACGAGGCCCTCGCACTTCATTGTTATGGACACCCCTTTTGAAAATATTATGCCAGCAGGAATGTAGATTTAAAAGGTGCAATCTGAGAAGCGGTAAGTATTTAAATAAAAAGTAACACAGTACAGTTACTGTAAAGATACGCGAAGCCTGTTAATTTCTACAGAAGATGGACAATCCGAATGTTTCTTCAAATGCCCAACAATTTGTTCGAATTATTTAATGGAACCAACGATTTGTTTAAAAATACACATCATATAAAGCATTGATTAAATCATTTTTACATCATACTGATCTGTTGTAAATCATTCAGTGATACGTGTAGCAGAAATACGTTTCATGGCTTAACAAAGATTTGGTAATCTCCTGTACTGAGATCACCATAAATTTACAGGAATAAATACGTCGATATTTCTGGCTAACGTCAGCTGAATCTTGAATCGCGATCCAGCTTTTCTGCTCTTTCCCTCTGTGCACCCTTCCGCATGCCTTTCTGCTCTTTCTTTGCATACTCCACGTTCTACCGTTTCCGCTCTGCATTACAGTCTGAAATACTGTTCCTTCCTTTTTTAAAATAATTTCTCCCGTTTTGTTTGACCACCTTTAAACAACCCTCACTTTAAACAGACAATATTGATAAGACTAAAAAGTATATAAAGCTTGCATTAATTATAAGAGTAAAAATTCGTCTGTTCTTTTTCAACAATTCCTCCTTCAGTTAGTTGGTATCGTTTGCTCTTACAATATCTTACCCATACATTACTTCATTCCGTCTTTCCTACCCACCATCGATTCTAATTTTCTACCCCACTTCTCCATTTACCCCTCCACCCTTGCAGCATGGTTCAATGGTGTATCCCATCTTTCCTCCCCCTTTCACCAGCTTCTATCATTTTGCATCGCTTCGCCTAGACTAATTGTCCTCGATTTGTCCCTCATTACAGCCCATTTTTCTCGCTCCCTACGCACCTCTATTCTCGTATGACAATGCCTGCCCATTATCCTTGCTTTTTTCTTGGCTGCCAAGCGTCAATCGAGCTTCGTCGATTTATCCTAGAATCGTATTTCTCTGCCTGCCTTTTTTTTCACTATTTCTCATCTACCTTTCTCAAGCTTCTCCGATTCCACCCCCGTCTGTATTCAAATTCCTCCTCCCTTTCCTTTCCCCTTCGTTCTTCAACTATTTCTTCTCACGCGGCGTCTGCGTCTCTCTTTGCTACTTTCCATACCCACACCCCGTTCCTGTTCCATCCTTCCTTCTTCCCTTTCTCTCTCTCTCTCTCTCTCTCCCCGCGAACTCCACCCCGACCAATCCACCCCCATTCCCTAGACCAGGGTGCAAGCTTCACCTCGAGGGGCGCGCGTGATTCCACGTGTGCGAGCTTTCACCGTGACAAAGCCAGATTTAAGCTCCGCTTACTACGAGTCAGGGCTTTCCAGCTGGCTCGAACTCTCGTCGAGTGTAGCGACGGGGTCGCTGCGTAACGATTTTCCTCCACCTCCTCCCGCCCCTGGCGTTTTGTTATCAGCCATAATAGACTGCGTTCCGCGGGGGGGCGAAGCGCGCCGAGATTTAGACGGACGCTCGGGATGTCCTCGTCGAATGAGGGAAAAAAAAGAAGGGAAACGCGGGAAAGGGAGGAACACGTTCGGGCGCGATGGGTCGCCCTTTGTGTCGCGTAATGCGCCCGAGCCCTGTATCGCCAGCTTGCCAAATATTGCCCGCTGCTCCCACTCGCCCACCCCCTCTGCAGAAAACGCAAAGTTCGCCGGTATCGCTTCACGCCGCTCTTTCAGAGAATTAGGCTGAGACGGATTCGTTTCTAACGCGTGGAAAATCTTTGTAACCCCTGTCAGATTGGGGGAAGATTTAACTTGTAAGCCAAGTCAGTGGTACTTTTAACCCTTTGAACCTGCATATGTGCGTCCTGCATACGTTGATTGAATCCGTACGTCCTATACAGGATGTTTCGTTTTCTTCTTTATTCCGCAGCGCGTACAGGGAATGCACGGCAATCGTTAATCGCGATTGATACTTCCAGGATGACGTTAATGGTACAGGGGAAAAAGAAAGCGCAGGAAATTATATGCTCGATCGTTGCACATAATCGGTGCAGGCCGAGTGAAAAATGCGACACCGTCATCAAGCTCAATTAACGGGGAGGTATATAAGCAGCAAAGTGCTAATCTTGCACGCCAATAATTTTCGGTCCCGTTATGTTTCTGTACGTATCTTCCAATTACACCTGCATCAGAAATTAATCTGATTTCGAATAATACGAGAGCCCGGCTTACACGATGCATGGCATACATTTTTCTCCTTGTCTGCCACCTAGAAGCTGGCTTCCTTTCAGGGTCAGTGGGTTAATTCCCGAAAACGATCCGTCTTTTCGGTCGCAAAGGGAAAGTAACGAGGAAATACCGGATGTTCTAATTAAATATATTCAATCCTGAATCGTCCCAATGCAAATAAAATTCTCATCAGTTACTTAGACATTCTTTAAACTGTAATCATCTATCCTTCACAGGTATTAATACAAAAATAAAATTCTATTGGATTCATTAAACGAATTATATTAACGAATATTACTGCCAGCACTAATTGTAATTAGCTCGGAGTGGCATGCAGGTAATCAAGCAAACGACTTGAAAAGCGAATAAAACAAATTCTATAAGCGTAATTGAATGAACCATTAGGGGAACCCTGTTTGCGAACCCCATCGAAAAGAACGAACATCGATTCTAATAGAAAGGGACAAAAAAGGAGCAATCGATCGCAGATTGGAAAGGTCGAAAGGAAAAAAAGTACGCACGATGACAGAAATACGGGGGTTGCAAGGGGCAAAGAATGAAACAGAAGGTTGACACCCCTCTAGTGTGCAATTCTGACGAGCTGGCAATTCGATCCTGAAACAGGACCCAGGAGACAGCATGAAGCTCGCCTGCATGCTCGTTCGCTCTTCCTTTCTTCCTTTCAACCATGCCTTTTTCCCCCCTTTCGCGACGCTTCACGGGATCATCCGTCCGTCGCTATTTGTCTCGCCAACTTTCCCATCTTCTTTTTTTCGGCTTCGCCCCGTCTTGGCCACCCTTAAAGATTCAATTTAATTCACTTACCATGAAGAGCTTTCAAATACGCCTTCCCGGCATTGATCAGCTGCCTTGCCCCCGGGTTGAACTTGTCCAAGATGTTCTGCAAGCAGAAAGGTGATGTTGCTTCATTGACGCTTTATCGAATATTCGATTAAAATCTTCGAGGAAGTTGATCTCGGAACTTTTAATTGATACTCGGCAATGTATTAAGGTGGAATAGATGGGTGGATCAAATATTCTTTGTATCTTGATTGAACGTCCTATAGGTCTGCCCCAGATCCAAACGGTTAAAATAATGACGGTGCCCCATTTTCGTATCACGTCGATACCAAAATATCATCATTGAATATTAAAATTCTGAGAAACCTTCAACACTTGTATCTCCCAGTCGTCCCTATCACTTGAACAAAACTCGAGGCGAGGCAAACGGAGCTGAAAAGTAAACCGAAACAATGTCAGCAGAAACTTGGCGGTTAGTTGATAGCGAGCGGATGGTCGAATAAACATGGATTCTCCGGAGGGACACCGGAGAACGAATGACGGGATTCGGGTGGCTCGGTTGCGTACTATCAAAAGATCGTATACGAACGCCTCCGGCATTCCAGCTTTGAGAAACGACGAGCCTTCCTGCATCTATCTCTCCCTGCAACCGTCCTCCCCCGCTCCTCTCTTTCCTCCCAGGAGCGCCTTTCACTCGACGCCGCGCGACGCTGCTTTTAGCTGCTTACGATCCTCCGGGAGACTCAAAGTGCACGGTATCTGGATTCTATACGGCAACGAGAGCGCTGTTTCGTCGTGGAACGAGCGCGCCGGAGTAACACCGCCAAAAACACTAAAATTCCGGCGACACGGGTTAATAAAAGCGTGCAGAAATTGCCACGGTGTCGAAGACTCTGTCGGCAACCTTTCACTTGGGGAACGGAAATGATCGGTCTGCGGCGAATGTTAATAGCCGGAGCTCTCGTTTTCCGGGGTCTGTGAGTAATGATCCGTGGACCGGAAACGCGAAACGATCTTGGAGAGGAGGAAGTAACGCGAATCCGTGGAATTTCGGTGCTTCGTGGAAAGGGAAATACGGAGCAACGATAGACTAGTGACTAGAGCTAGTAGTACATGCTTTCACGAAGGTCTAGATACGCTACCTGAATTTTTCACTTTAGAATATACAAGAATACGAGTATGTATAAAAGAATACGAGAATCGGGAAGTTGGGAGATTGGTAAATAAGTAAATTGGTAAATTGGGAAGTTGAGAAATTGAGGAATTAAAGAAAGTGATAAGGAAAGACGCGTAGATAAATGGTAGACGAGGGACCAGTGAATATTGAAACAGGTATCAGACTCCAAATAGTAATATGTACATCGCACAAGCAAGGGCGGAACAGTAAAACTGACAATTACCATAAAGACAAGCAGTAGAGAAATGGTACTCGGACGTAGAAACTTGAAACCAGATCTCGGAAGCGGAGTAGTTCCGACGAAGTTCGAAGAACAACACGTATGCGAATCGCTCACGGGATAGTAGCTGAGCTAACCCAGCCGCCAGATGATAGCGCGTATCCTCCGGCGGTATAACGATTCGCGTTGGGCCATGGGACAGGAAATGTCTTTGCTTATCGCCATTATGTAATTTGACTGGAAACGTGGTAACGCGAACAGCGGAGTGGTCAAAGGGTCAACTGCTCTCGCATGACCGGGTCCCGCTGGTGCCGACGCGCTGACTCGAATCCGAAATTCCGGTTCCGTCGATGATCGCAGAGGAAATGCGCACTGTACGCTGTATTACGCCGCCGCGATCCATTGAGGATTACGCTTCTTAGACTGATATGGAATTTGCCGAGTAAAAGCCACTAGCGGGTAATTAGTACTAGTAGTAGGGTATCAGTAGAGATTGATGAATTCGTAAATTGGGAAATCAGAAAATTGAGAGATTAGTAACCTGGTAAATTAGTAAAATGGTAGATTTGTGAATTGGTAAGCTGGGAATTTAATAAGTTGGGGGATTACTAAGTTGGTAAATTGAGAAAAGAGAAATTGGGAAGTTGGGAGATTGGATGATTGAGAGATCGGTAACTTGGTAAATTGATAAATTGGGAAGCTGGGAGATTGGGAAATTGGGAGATTGAGAAATTGTAAAATTAAGGAAAGAAGCATAGTCCTCCTTTGGTAAATAGTGTAATATTTTTGCCTGGCCCTATCATGAAGAGACAATCGTGGCAGTTTGAAACCAGATTGCACACGACTTTAGGCTACACTAGTCGCTGGAACACCGGTCGCCATGCGAGTGAGCAAATTGACCCGCAATCCTTTCACAGAACCGGTTCCTTCGGAAAGCATATCATCCTTGACCTCGCGAGCACGGAAAAAATATGTCCAAGTACCGTACGCCAATGTTAACCACCGTGTCGTTTGCCAGCGCTAATTTATGACGCTGTTTTCTTCGGTGGACTTTTTTCGTCGAAAAAAAAAAGTATATTGATGCTTACGACGCTTAGAAATTGGACACTTAGCTTATCTGTTCGAACATTTAGAAGGATACGGGGAGTAAATTTCACGGACGTTCAACGTGTGCAAATTTTTCGGGCGTTCCAGGCGGAGATATTTTATTCTTATTTAGGAATCCTATTTCGAATTTTGTCGTAAAGCGAAGAACTTTAGAGCTAATAAAGAAGACGTGACCGGTGCTTTGAACGAAATCCCGAATACAGAATGAATTTTTTTTCCCTGGAATTCCAAAGTGTTCCTTGTAATAAAATGGCAAATAATTAAATTTGTTTTTCTTGGAATAGAAATCGCGCACGACAGAATTTTCTTCTTTATTTTGCATTCATCGAAGGCATATCTAGAGAATGTGAAATTTGTTATCTCTCTATGTTCGCTTCGAAAAGAAAGAAATGTGCGCACGGAAATTTATTGTTATAACGAACAATAATGTAAGGCAGGAGAAAAGTTATTTTATACCGCACTGCATCACGCTTCCAGGAAAAAGCGCGGCAGATACGTAACGGCGCAATATCTCACCGACTAGTCGGTACGCCGAGATATTTTTTAGCGGGGCAAGCATTAGATAAAATTTCGGAATAATAAAGGGTCAACATATTGCATGGTCCATTCGTGCCACGTTCAGAAAAATGAATCCACTTCATCCTATTCCTCGGCAAAAAAGGAGATCTAGTACTCCTTGACTATTCTTCAAACATAAATTTTCAAAATCTACCACAAAACATTGTCTTTTTTTTTGCAAAATATCAAAGTTATAAGCACAAATGAAACTTTTCCTGGACGATTCTCGAAGACTTCTACAGCATGTTTGCAAGAACGTTTCAATTAAATGTGATTTCCGATTAAAAGCAATTCGACACGAAGATTTACACAATTTCGAATGCTCTAAAAATGTACATCGACCTCGACTAAAATTGTTTGCCACGCTTTCTCGTATTCGAATAACAGATGAGTCGGTACGAATGGAGCAGAAACGCGGACGAATGGTATACTTCAGTGTCAAGCTATACCGTTACAAGTAGAATTGTTATACACTCGGCACAGTGGTTGGTGCTCATTGGAAACTTTTTGCTCGCAACTAAAAGCGCCTTTCTGCTTCCCGCGATTCTTGCTTGACCCGCCCTTTTCGATTCGCAATAAACAGATCACGTACAGCTCCGTGAAACTGCGCTCGGAGAAGACAAAGGGACACTTTATAAAATTGCACCGCGCATAAGAGAGGCATCCGTGTCGATGGTATTGGAACGTTGAGGCAAGAAGTCTAGAGAATAGGACCGAATAAAAATCTAATGGGCGACGCAACGCCGAGTTCTTTGCCCCTTTGCCAATGTCTAGCATCTGTCACGAATAACTAGTCTCTCCTCATGAATATTTTAAAGTATTATAGGGTCGTCTAATCAGGGGACTCGTAGAGCTCGATCACTGTTAGAACTTTGATGATGATCCGAAATAATTAGTGGAACCGTTGGGTCTCATTAGCATATTAAAGTACGTGTCATCGTTCGAGAGTCGGGTTCGATAAATATTACTTACGTCACCTGCATTCCTTTCTCGTAGATTCAGTAATATGTATTAATTAAGGATTCTATTTTAGAACAGTTTATTAGTTGCACAGTTTCTAGTTGACTTTTAATTATATCTTTTTTGCTGTAACTCTTCTCACGTTGTCGATTAACAGCTTCGTTAGCAAACAGAGACACGAACGGCAATAATAATTTGTGTATCAAAATGCAAACGTAGCATTAACAAGATTGGTTATCGTAGACACCCGATCATTAATATAGAAATCTGATTAAGGAATCGAAGCATAGGGAACTGAGTTACCAGTTTAATTTTTAATTCCTCCGGCAGCCACGATACTATCAGCGTCACCGTCAAAAAGTGTAGCAACGGAAGATCGCGACGATCCGCCGCCGACAATACCTAATTACTATAATTAGTAGTCATCGGCGCTCCGGCGCAATATTCATCCCGCGACCAACGCTGTCCCCGGTCGCGGGGAGTTCCGCGTGCGCGCTTAAAAATTCCACGTCCGTTCAAGGATGCCGGGGGAGGGTTGCAGGACGAGAAACAAGGTCAACACCGGGCGCAGGTTAAATTTAACCCGGTACCGATTCCGTTATAGTCCACATAACTGGCCGCGCCGGCTAACCGGCGCTCGGCAAGAAAATGGAAGCAACACGAGCAGCAAGAAGGTTTCTCTTATTGGCAACCAGTTGGTCCCCTGCGCGGATAAAAAGCAGCCGGCTATATAGCGCGAGCGGGAACAAGCCGAGGAGTCCAGCACGTAGGAGAGAAGGTAAGGGGGGCGACGGGACGGTGGCGAAGAGAGAAAACGAACCAGGCTGCGGAAGGCGGAGATGAAGAAGAAGCCAATGAATGTCGGCTAACGGTACGCGTTGCATGAATTTCGTGTGCGACCGTGCATCGGTGTGCACTCTTGCACGTACGAACGGCGCTCGACACGTGTTAAGGCGAATTCAGGGAGCGGGGGACGAAAGACACCTGAAACGTGCCAGGCATTTTTGTGCTCGCGCGTTTCCCATTCTTTCCGCGATTGCCTCCCGTTATGGCGAAGCATTCTTTTTTTCTTTAGAAGAAGAAAATAGGAGAAGGAAGAGCTCCTCTGACGAAGAAGAATAGGAAAGAAGAGAGTTCCTCCTCGCAGGAAGAAGTATCTTCCTGTCTCCAGTGACTTGTCAAAGAAGCAACCGATCAGCCGGAACGACAGTTTCGAAACTTCGTAACGTTCGGATGATCGTTCAATGACTTCACGGAATCGGAGAGTGCCTTGACACGATAAAACCGTTGCGCGTGTTTCTTACCGAAGAAACGGAATTTCTGTGGAAGGAGAAGATTTGACGTACACCGATGGGATTTCTTACGATATTTATTATAATCACTTGGAGAAAGTTGGAAGATCTGGGGAATGCCTGTTTCTAATCCCGAATAAATTGTTTTAGTTTAACACAGTTACGATGATTTTTATTGATATAAAAGCCACCTCTTAACGCGTTTACTGATTAATTAAAAAGAATCCAACTCCTGCTCCATACTACCAATTATAAAAGATATCCGAAACTATACCGCTTCTACTCCGACACTCATCGTTAAACAAATTATCCCAGTAATTCTGTTTCAATTAAACTTGCATAATAAGCGTTTTCATTATTATCAACTTACTTTCCTTTTCAACCGCGTATCCGTCGATTTCTCCATATTTGCACGACCTTTTTCGAACTCCGCCTTTTCCCTCGACATTTTTCAGCTTCAAAGGGAGGAGAACAGGGCTGAACCGACCCCGAGCATACACGAATCGGTGATACACTCGACTGTCCTCCTCTCACAGCGTGCTACATCCCTTCTCTCTCTCTCTCTCTCTTTCTACCCCTCTCCATCCCTCCCCTTGACTCTTCGATTCTCTGTTTGTCTATCCGCGGATTCATCCGCCAGCTATCTGGGAACGCCATCGACTGATCTGAATTTCAGATACCGCCGAGCCCGATGCCCGCGGTAAGTAACGTTCGTGCTCCGAGCGCGTATGATCTGTCAGCGCGCGGCTTGTAACGAATGTAATTTTTCGAGTGCGCCCGCTCGCTCGCCGGGTACAATAATAGCGATGATAGATGCGAGTTGTCCGAATACCTTTGTGGCTCCGCGTTTCTCAATAACACTGGGGATGAGTTATGACCCGTTAAAAGGACTCCCCAGAATTAACTCCTCCTGGTGATCGACAGGACCGAGGATTTAATTCCGCAACGCCGAAGGATTGACACGGTGTACATCTCGTCGTGCAGTAACATAAATTAGAACTAAACATATTCGTAAATTGAATTCGTTTCGATAAATCGGCAGAGAAATCTTCCTCCCCTCGTCACCTTTCTTCGTTGTCGAAAAATTGAAACGAATCTCCCGGAAACGCATCGCTATACTCCATCGCCCAAATCCGATCGGACAAGCCATTTGCAAGAATAAAATCCGGACAGGTGGGGATTAGAGCCGAAACGAATGCGTTTCAATTACGTTCTAAATCAAGGCTCCGCGGAGGAATCTGTCGAGCCTCGAATCCACAATGCTCGCGATTCGCCTCAACGTCGAATAAATTCATTCTTCCTTCACCGTAAACTCCGCTTCGGAAGGGACGTTTCGCTCGTCCCGATACAGCTCGCAATCGCAAACGGGGCAGAAAGGGTTCGCGGACGTACATTTGCCCGCTGAGCTACGCCAGATCGTTGCCGTTTGAACGGGGAAGATCTAGCACGGACTATTTTTACCATTTTATTACGGAAGATTGGTGTTTGTATTTAAAAATAAAATTGGAAGATAAAGGGGTCCCCGAACATCTAATATTTATTCATTTTTATCTTCATTATTTTATTATTGAAGGTGAAAAATAGATGGTCGAATAAAAGGGTAAAATTATTTTAAAGAAGATTGTATTTCCACTTTCAAAAATTGCTGAAATTAGTTTGTGAATTGTTTCATTGATGTTTGAACTTCTCCCTTATTGGCAGTGGTGGAAATTATTTCATCATATGTATCACGAAAATATTATTTTGTAACAATTTGTTCCTCTTGTTTAAATGGTGACAATACATATCAAACACCTCAGGTTTTTTTTTCAATTTAATAAAAAGAACCACTGTCTAGTCCATGAATAAAAAGGATAATTACATTATCACAAAGTATACAATTTAAGAACAATTACCGCGAACTTTGTTTAATCTTATTTTTAGTGCAGAGGAAAGCTGCGTAGAAATACAATATCGTTCTCGATATCCATTATCAGATTGATAATTGCGGATCAAACGAACGGCAGGCTAATTAAATTAATTCGCCATGAGAAAATCGCCACGCGAAACTCGGTCAAGTGCGAATTATCTTCTGGACGATCGATCGGAATAATGAAAGTTAACGAAGGAGGAAGCTTAAAAAGCGCGACCGCCTGTGTATGCAGCTTCAATTTCTCCGTCTTCCTTCTCGCCGTCATTCTCTCCCAGCCGAGTAACGAAGTTTCACGTTACAACGATTCTACGCTGTGCGAAACGGCGCGAAGGCTCCCTCGGCCGAGGAAGAAGACCGAGGGAAAGGTAGAAACGAAAGGAAAAATCTTACGAGCCGCCGTTCGCTTACAGCCTCTCCGACGTGAAGCGAACAAAAAAGGGAATCCACGCTACTGTGCGTCCATAAATATCAGGGGTAAGAAACGGGCGAGAAATATTCCGCGAGAGTGTGATTCCTATTTGCGCTCCAGATAAGATTGGAGAAAAAGGAAAAATGCTGGGTAAAAGATGTACGACTGTTGTGAATCGTCCGAACGTTAATTATGTTCACTTATTTCAACAAGGTTGCACAAAGAAGAATACAGCTTCTCTACTTGAATCTATCGTGGCCGATTAGGTTTAATCATCTTCCCTGCTCTAAGTAGTATTATTCCTAATTAAGCAGACCTGCATCAATGCGCAAAGTTGGCGAAACTCTTCGCGTTAAGATCGGAACGCTGGCAAAAGTTTAAACGACAAAATAATTCGCTCGTCCAGGATCTTGCCCCCGCGCCAGCAATAAAGTATAATTATCGTTAATTGACGGACGATGAACGATTCTAGACAGATGAAGGAGGGAGCGTAATAAAACGGAGATTAACACTTCGTTCAAGATAAATCACAGGCTGCAGAGAGAATCCTCCGCATTCTTGCTTCGCTAATCCATCTTCCATGTCCATTTCGATTATTTTACTTAATTTCACCGGACCAGGGAAGCCATTAGTCAGGACACGCAAACAAGATGTTATTATTGGATCAAGCGATTCGCAGGTGAACCTGCTAATTTAGTTTTTGTTTAGGGTGCAAGAGAAAATATGCAGGATACAGTATTTTTGTAGTATTTTAGTATATAATTATGTCTTCCTATCTTTTCTTCTAATGAAAGAATTATAAGGATTACAGAAACAAAATTATAAAGAGGTTAATTAAATTCTAATTTCTATATTTTCAAGGGTTTCCATTTCCACCTCTCGAAATGAATTCACAAGCCTAACAATGATTTTTCCTTCAAGAGCAATGCAAGATTAATCGGAACAATTGAAATTACCATTTCGGAGGATATCAAACAGCTGCCGGGGGATTGTGGCGACGAATTAATTCAGTATCGCCTATAGATTGAACGCTCCCATTGCGGAAATGATTCCTCAAAGGTCCCATAAATTTCTAGTTGGTTTCGAATCAATTACGTGTTAGCGTTTAACCCACTTCAATGGAGTTCCCCGTAGTCATGCACATACCTCCGTTTAAGTATTGAACGGAGTTTAACTGACGGCCCCTGGCCAATCATTTCCACGAGGACCCTCGCAGTTAAACTTTGCTTAACACCAAGACTTCACGGCTAAACTCCGTTTAAATGCCCGGAGTCTAAGCTGCAAGACTTGGTGTTCCTTAGGGGAGCACAATCGTATACTCACCCTGTTTAGATCTTGGCGCATCTGCCCGGAATACACGCGAAACTAAATAGACTTCCGCCGGTCTACGAAATTCATTGTTGCAACCACTGTTTAATATTTCATGGAAATATACTTCGACAAGCTCACGCAAATTTTTGTTTTATGTTTCATTTATTTATATATTAATCGTAGTATCGTAGACCCCTTGCATAATTGATATTTCTTATTGTCATTTCAATTGTTCATTCGCATTCGCTAATCGCTAATGATTATTTCTCTTTTTTCTGACAGAGCAGCAGAATATGTGTAAATATCGATTAAAACATTTGATGGCACACATGTATGTATGTAGCTTCCCCAATTTTTAAAATAACAATTATTTTCATCATTTGAATTTTGTCATTTCGCAAAATGTGAAAATGTGTTTGCCTTTTTTTTCTACAGAATAATTGACACGTTTAATCATTGTTGACGCTTTTAACCACTGTTGCGTGCCAGATTATCGTTTTCGAATAGCTGTTCAGAGGAGGAAAGGCATGCACCGACGAAGGAAATCGATTATGTAGAGAAAAAGGAGGCACGGTGCTCTTCTGTGTACTCGAACGGAACGATCAGCGCAGCAGGGGGGAAAGGAAGGAAGGAGCTGATATACCGTTAAGAAGGAAAGGCGTTGCCCGAGTTAAACTGGTCGAATTTTTGGAAGAACGGGCCCGCGCTGGTCAAACTCATTAAACCATGAGCAGTAACAAGAAAGTGATAACAATATGTGGCAATAATAATTATTCCTTATACAGTCTGTACTAATATGCGGATACACGGTATTCATTTCTCCGCAGTGTAAGATTTGTTTAGTAATCGGATGCAATGGAAAATGTTTATAGCTCGCATGAAACGAAACCAGCTTTTTCTATTTCCGTCGAAACGAAAGCTAACTATGAATGTTTCGTTTCGCATATGTATATTCATTAGCAAGTCCATTAGCGTTTCCAGCTCTGTACCATAAATACTAATAAAGTATTTATCATACACCGTTGTCTAAGTGGAATTTAAAAAACTGCATACTTCCGGTTTGCGTAATTATTATTCAGCGGCGACTGTCGGTGAATAATTACTAAATCACGAGCGCCTGGGGCAAAGCACTTTAAGTGCAAAGAGAATACAAATGTGGAGGGGTCATATTAAAAACGAAGAAAAATTTTATTTTATATAAAAACTTATTTATGGACGATCGCTTTGGACTGGCGAATTATAATTTCGTTCTTTGATTTTCTTCCTTGAAAATATGACTTTGATTCTCGGTATGGAAACAAAGAATTAACGAATCCGGATTTAATTTCCCACTGCTAGGTGAATCGAATAAATGAATTTAAAACAGGTTCGATTACACGGGCGAGCATGAAATTTCTAGCTGAATAACTCGTACGCTGCGCGCGAAGCTTAATTAGACAATAGCGTCGGAGCGACAAATTCGATATTAATTAGCGACGAAGCCAGAAACGATGAATCTCGATTTTAATATCCCACATTCGACTGTCAGCTGTTTACTGTTTTCTACCTGTTATCATTCAAATTCGATAACTAAAGGAAGCTTTCCCTCGTCAAATAAATCTATTATTAGATTGCAGAAGTATCATCCGCGTATTGCTTTACATTTGCCATCATTAAAATTCTCCAACCAAAGAAAGGAACAAGAAGCTTCTACTCATCAAATTAGTCTGCAAATAAATCCATTACTAGGTGACTGAAGACTCTCCGAAATTACCGCATACGACTATGCACTTTCTTTTAAGGAATGCAACAAACGAAAATGCAAAGAGCTTCCAAGGGAGGGCGAAGTGCACGTTGAAATGGTCGAAAGCCAACCGTTGGTCCATCCCTCCAGTGCAAAGTAATTAGGCGGTCGGGAAACGAAGGGGCCAGAGAGGCTCGGCTGCCTCGGCTTCCGACGATCGCTTCTCCAATTTACACGACATGAATAATGTACGTTTCCACGTATGTAAGCCGTGGCGTAATATTTATTCCTTGATCCTCGCACACGTGCTCTAACCGATTGTGCCCCGCTTGACGGTTAGGTAACAAACGAACGCTGCTGACACTTCTAACGGATTAGAGCCGGTTGCCGGACCCGCGGATCCCTCCAACTTTTTCATTAAATTCAGTTAGCATCAAGAAGCTGCTGCTCCAATTTCTATTTGAACCGCGCGACGAACCGCATATTTATGAAGTTTACTCAACTCTCGGGACACTGGAACGCCATGGAACTTGGACGCGACTTTTGGTCGAAGGAGATAATCTTTATCCGGGAATATTGTAACGCTGCTTAATGAGGGGTGACTGATCGAAATTGGGGATGAAGAGCGAAATAAGTTTCTAATTCATTCCAATTTGTAGAGAACGAAATTAACAGGATTTCTCGTTACTGTCTCTTCTTTATTTTATTTTATCTATTTTATTCCTATGACATTCCTTCCTTATTTCTGTTACTTCTATCTCCTTTTCATTTGCCCGTTCTATTCCCCAGACTGTAAAACAGTCCATCTTCAATCATTTGCATTCATAAAATCTGACTCGCTTAATAAAAACGGAGTACAAACAAAAACGAGTGCATTCTATAAAATATTTCACATGAGCTCAAGTTTCTTTGGCCATCTGAAAAAGAAACAAAGGGAACCATACGAGATATAATATTAATACAGTTTATATCCGTGTCCCTCCGGCTCTTTCACCCCTGTTTCGCCCCTCGCTTTGGCCAAGATATTGAAAGCTACGGAAAGAGGATGTACGCGTTTACACAAGAGCAAAACGCGAACTACGAAAAAGCGAAGTGCAAATAAAAGAAATCTTGCCGTAGTCTCAAATCCTCGGAAGGAAGAGGGGGCGGATTGTTATTTCTACGTGTCTATCTGTTGCATCCCTCTCGTTCACATCTCTCCCTTACCGTGTTCTACAAAGGCGAGCGAAAGAGCTCGGAAAACACCATATGTCTGGACCAGATGAACTTTTTTTTTCTTTCTTTTCACTGTATATCTTCTTTCCTACCCTTTTATTCAAAGGAAGTCCGCAATATACGGTCCTTGATCTCTAACTTTGATGAAACGGGATGTCATTATAACTTTGCCAGGCAAAAGAAATTCATCCTTTTTACGCTGGCTCTATCTTTAAGGGGTACTTCACTTTTTTTCCTTTTTGTTTAGATTGTAACGCGAATGAGGGATGATTATGGTAGATTTTAGAAGGGTCGCAGAGTTTCGATGATTTTTCCTTTTAAGAAGCAGACGTGGAAAATGATGTTGGTTGAAAATTAATTTAGCTAAATGAATGATTGATTGATTTCGATTTATGCCTATTTAAAAGCAACGCGTCTTCTCGATGCGCATTGCTTGAAATTAATTGTCTGTGGATTAAAAAATAATTCATTCGTCGAACGTACGGTGTTTTAGGTGTTTTACAATCGTTGAGTGTTTAAGCGTTAATATTTGCGTTGTTAATTGTATTATTATCAACGTTAACATTACTAGTTTTTAAAAGAACATGGTTCGCACGCAAAATTAAATATTTCAGATCCCCGCCTTTTACTGGGCCACTCAATATTAAACTGGCGAATCGCCAAAATATCAGATAAAGCTGTACATACATATGTATGTACATATGTTCTCCATCCGTGTGTGCACGTGCGAAACTTTATGGTTATTACCATTCGTAGCAACAAATACTTTTACAGTGCACTGGCCACAAATATTTCTGCCAAGTTTGTTGTGCATACAAATGCCTAGCATTAATTATATTTCTTCTATTGTAGTTTTTAGTAACGACGTCTAGTATCGAATAAATAACGATGTATTAAAGTAGAGAAATATTCGCACAAGCTTTAATGCTGTGGAAGAAATGAATAATCGAAACAGGGTTCCTTTATTTTCTGTCACTCGTGCGTGCCACACTTCCTTAGCTTTCAGCTTACCAAGGCTGATGACGTTGGGAAGTTCGTTAACAGGATGGCAACGTGGTAATTAATATTGCAAACGAATGAGGGATTGTCGAAGGGGTTAGTAGAGCCCCTTAATATTTTGTCAGCGCTAGATTTACATAAGCGAAGAATCGCTTGGTGCGAAAGGCTCCTTTTATCTATCTAAATTAATCAAGGCCCTTCAAGTTTGATTGTTTAATTAACCTAGCTCATAGAAAAAGTTTTAATCAAACCGTTTTTCATTATGACAAAATTACACGCCACTTGGAAACAGGAAAGTTTTAAAATATAATTAATTCTGGAGTTTGTAAAATATCCTTTACAATACAATTTCAATTCTTTATAACATAAATTCTTTTAATTAGTCCGTGCATGATCTAAATTTTGAATAATTTAAAATAACACTTCCACACGGTCCCTTGAAAATCTTGCCCGAAAAATAAATAACGAGAGTGCAAGACCATTTATTTTTCCTACTGCCAAGGAACTGCCGAGTTCCACGGTTTTCATACCACAAGAAAAGCCACATGCTCAAGCACGCGAAGTTTTATAACTAGAGAAAAATATTGTCCACATTCCTCGTAGTTTTCCCTCGATTTAATGACAGTCCACAGAAATTAGTGGCAGCAGCGAAACAGCTTCGGAGGAAATGTTATTACAGTGAAAGGGAGAAAACTGTAAGTGAGACGAATTATAGAAATCTTTACTGCGTGAATGAAAAATGCATTTGCCACGTGGCCTTCGCATAATAACATTTCCACACAGAGCAGCGTAATATGTGGCTATTTGAAATCCTTGAGGTACATTGCGGTGTGGGACTGTGGTTCTTACAAAACTCTGCTCCATTCCTACATAACAAACTCATTCTTTTCTGTTTTTTTAAATTTATATTCGTGGAACGTAAATGCTCAATATTCAAAAATTGCGCATTGTTTGTTTCTTCAAATACTTGGGATCACCAAAGAACGACTCTTCAAAATGTAATTAATTCCAAAGACAATTGAAGGAGATTAATAAACGCAATTCTTCCTAAATGTATTAACTCATTGCATGTTCTCGTTGATAAAATTCTCAATTGCACCACTCACAAAGCCTCGCGATGAACAGGATTAATAAACGTCCGATTTAAAACACCGCGAGTCCGATGCGGCGCACAAAGTTCCGCACTCGAATTCGCTCGCTGACCGCGCAAATTTCGCTCCAGCATTGCGCTAATTATTACAAACTTCTGTCCGTATGGAAGAGTGGTTGGCTAATTAGCCTCGATGAACGTCAAAACGAGCACGAAATCGTGCGGCGCGATCCCGCGCGAACTCGCGCCCTTTCTCCACCCTTCGTTTTTACTTTCGTTTACGCTGCCTGCGCGAGGGACCGAAGAAAACAAAGGGGTTCGAATCGAGATGGCGAAATTATCAGCGGTGCATGAAGGAAGGAAAAGCCGGCGAGGGTGCGCTGTCGAGTAAAAGAAATTTGGCACGGAAGCGTTCGAAAATTTATGCGCAAGAATCTGCTTGGGGCTTTCGAACGACACGTTAAATTAACTTTCAGACAGCATTTCGAATCAGCCGTTCAGACGAAATTCTGAGTCAGCTTTAGAACAACAGCGTGAAAAAAAACGTAGGCACTTTGATGACGAGGAACCAGTGAATTCCACGGACGGTAACTTTTTCCCAGTTATTCGACCGGACAATATCGGCAGCAATTTGAACCGGGAAGCGAATATCGTTTTCGATTCGCGTGTGTTCATTCAAATTTCAAGCGCAGCACGCCGTGTGGAATTCGAAAGAGGTATCCCTCCGCCAGCCGTTTTAACGCGGCTCAGTTCTCGAATATTACACAGTTTTTTTTCCACGCGGAAGAGTTCACAGCTTTTAATCGCCGCGCGACGGACAAATTCGCCGATCCCTTTTCACCGATTGCTCGGTCGTGTGACAGAAAAGAAGGATTTTTCTTTTTTGGAGTATCATTGACACGACGAAAACGCGGGGCAGTGCGCGATGCGATTTCTCGCGAGTTTCATCGACCCTCGCTCGATCTCTATCGCACCCGTTACTTTAAGCGCAGCGGAATCTTCGAAAGAGCCCCGGGGGACAAAGCGAATAGCCGGTGTCTATCATGTTTGCCAATCGGTCAGTCGTGATCCGGGGATAGTCAGACAGATTGCTAACAGTGGACCGGTGGAATGCTCCGGCTGAATTACGCAACCGACTAAGTGCCCTGGAGCAACTAGACTTTACTATCGCTCGAGAAAGGGATATACGTATACCCTTCTCTTTCCACTCTGCCCGCGGTCCCTCTATGCTACGCTGTTTCGCTTGTCCCGTGTACACGACACAGTTACTTCTCTGCCCTCCACTTCCCGTTCACTCCTGCCACGACAGCGGTTTGTGCAATCACAGTCGCCGGGCAAGCAACAATACCTCCGACGCATACTGATACGGTTTACCAAATGTTTAAATCTGACGCTCGTATCGGATACCTCCCGGTAAGATGAAAGGTCAAGTTGAATATGCAAATTGGACGAACCCTTTGCGGTCCGGGTCGCTTTCGCCGCTCCAATTCTAACCCGGCTCGCACTTATTCAAACCGCTTTCGCTTTTCTGTCAACGGGTTGAATCGCTGTTTCATTAAACCCGGTATCTATTTCACGCGCGTATTCACTGTCACTGCTTTCAATCTCATTACGCGGAGGCCAGCGCGACGTAGAACCGGACGCATTGAAATGCGACGCCGGGATAGACCAGAGATTGGACCGCAAAGGACAAAATTATATTA
Source organism: Holcopasites calliopsidis (assembly GCA_023838395.1). Lineage (NCBI taxonomy): Eukaryota > Metazoa > Arthropoda > Insecta > Hymenoptera > Apidae > Holcopasites > Holcopasites calliopsidis. The sequence continues at coordinate 3,728,228 of JALHAQ010000012.1, read as the reverse complement.
TGCAAAGGAATTGATAGAATAACACGTAGGAGTCTTAATGTTGTTTCAGTAACAACCATCTTTTCTTTTTAATTAAATCTAATGAGAAATTTCATTTGGAATCAACTATTCGTGAAATTCTACAGTTTAGAAAGCGACCAGCGACCTAGGATCTGTGTACTAATCCTTGTTCCGTAATTCTAGGAGTAACAAATGATGCACCGGTAACTGCACATAGGCACCTTGGAACGTCGATCTACTGCAGTTTTGCTTAGCAGTTTCTGCCTCAAGGTTTTATCAATGCGAAAGGCGAAATTGTTTAACAACTATTCGATGCACCCTTAATCGAAGGCTCATTTAATTATCCGCGTTAGCCTTTCTCTGAAACTATAACTACACGGAGTGGAACTTTGGATCAGCTTACAAACGGAACATTAAATCATCATTCGGACAACAATTTAAGTCAGCATTCGGATAACGCTTTGATACAGCTTTCAGGCAACACGTCGAGTCAGCTTTCCGGATATTAACAGTTTGGTTGCAAAGCGCTTTATAAAATGGCCATACCGCTACACATCCCCTAGTTTCTCCGGCGATTTTATTCAACCTTCACCTTTATCTCTCGACTTAGTATCGCGCTGGGCACAATGGTACAATAGCGTGATAATATCTCGAGTAAAAGTCGGGCATTGTTCGAACGATTACGCTCGCCCGCGTAATCCTTAATTACATTCGCCCGTAGCGGGACCACGATCTATACGATCCATTGGATTCACGGTGTAATCTGGCCCGACTACGATATCGTCCTAAGATCTGTCACGCTGCGGATATTCGCGGTTCCGTGCCACCGTGGAACCGATTAAATATTTATTCAATCATTTCTACCGCTGAACAATTTAATTATTCGCAGTCTAAATTCGCAGATCTAAATCTCGGACGTATTCGAAACGTCCATTTCCCGCGGACGTCCATAAGAATGTTCTAACGCTATCTAGGGACGGTAATTAATTACACTTTTCTTTCGAGTTCACGATCCGCGCCGAAGATTCCATTGAAGCAAAACGAAATGACGAAACAAATACGTAGCAATGAATACGACTCTCGATGCATATGCAGAATCGCTAGCAATCGTCTGCAACTTAACGTAATTGGAAAACGGCGCGAGTATCGACGCGCTTAATTGGACGCCGCAGTCCTTTCGCGTCCGCTTTACGGCTGGTCGTTTATAAAAGAAGAGCTTGGGCACGGGATCGATGGGATCTAGGCGAACCGGTTTTCACGTCGTTTCATCTCTGATCGTATCTCGCGCGTATCGGGTAGCTTCGAAATTTCTTCGAGTCTACACGCGCGTCAAACTTTCGAGGAATTGTCCATGGTAAATCCTATACACGCTGTATTACTGTGTACACGAGAGGAAACTGTGCGGCGCGGGTATAAATCTTACTCCGCGCCTGGCAGCCCTCCGCCAGGTACATCGATCTATTTGAATTCTGACCTATCGGGTTTGATATATTCCTGCTGTTCTGAATACGGGCCGAATGGCGTCTTGGACGCGCTGAAATTATTCGTTGCTGAACGCGATACAATGTGCAATAAGGTTTGGAGACAAACAGTAGGGTAATTAGTTACAAAAAGGTACACCCCACCGATTTCGATGACCGTGAAATATTTTGTCCAGGACAGAGCGTCGTGAACAAGTTTTCCTAATACATGTAGCCCTTTTTTTAAATAGCTACGGAATTTAGATTAAATTAGAGAACTCTGGGAGATTAAATTTACTTCAGTTGTCTGTATTCGAATAAATAGTGGGTGGTAATGTTAGTTTCATCGAAGTTGCTGCTCCAGAAACCTGTTTATCAACTATATCTAGAATGCTCGGAACACCTTCGACCTTTTCTTAGGAGTTACAGCCGCAATTGCGCAACCTTAATCGATAGCCATGGTCCGGAAAACTATGGTTACCTGTTCCACTTGCAATGACGTAGTACGGTTTCAGTGAAAGTATCTCAGAACGCTTTTCAATCCAGGAGATAATGCATACGAGTGCAGCTGATTGTAAAGGGCCACGCGAAGTGTCTAGTGAGTTTTTTACAGAATAATATAATGCATGAGTAGAAACGAAAATAAATTGTAATTCGTTTTTCATGTCGACGAGAGGACTGGCTTCATACGATTATGAAATCTTATTTGTAAAAGTATTACGTGCGTTTTATTTTAAATTACTTCATTTTAATATCATTTTATTTTTCTTCTATCTTTTGTTTCCTTTCTAAAAGTAGCATTCTGTGAACGATACTAAGATGGCAGAGTACGATTTACTTTCGTTTTCATCAATATACTATTTTGCACGAAGCTTGCTAAATGCTTAAATAAATGAATAAACTTCCCCAATTTGTACAAATTGGCGAGATACCATTCTGATCACCTACTTTCAGCAAAGTGTATCCTCTCTAATTTCTCGCCTCGAAGTAATCTGAATTAACATCGCACGTATCGCATACAATTTGAACAACTTATCGCCTCCAAGGCAGTGCTGTGAGACCAGCGAATCCCTAGGCGAATGCAAATCATTGGAGTGCATCGTTGCATCTTTACAGAGGTGGTTACGCACACGCGTGCGACCGCTCGGGTGTGTAACGAATGTAAATGGTATGCGGTGTCGTGTTTTCCGGAACACATTCCTACGTATTCTTCGACGGCAAATGGAGAACTTTCCACGCCGCTTCCAGGAGATCGCTGATCGCGGACGAAACCTGTTGGGCGACTGACCTACCTGAGGAGAACACCTACGACCTTCTCGCGAGACGCGGCGGTGTGCATATTCGATAATTGCACAACCCCATTGGAGCGACGTGTCCCACAAGCAGACGATGTGGGCGAACGAACTAATCCATTCTATTTCTAGCGAGACATGAAAAGTGCATCGTAGTCGAAAATTGGAGAATCCTCAGTTCAGCTTTTAATAAAAGTCAATGTCATCAACATGTTTAAATCCATTTCGTTTCAGAATCGCCTCGCCTCTTCAAATTTCTCTCACCTATCGCCGAACGCTCTGTACATCAGGGATGCCTTAGTTTCGTAAGTAGAATTATGTCGGTATCGAGGATAGTTGCCTTTTATCCTTTGAAAAAGAAAAGCAGCAGCAATTTTAACGAATTCCTGCTTCATACGATTGCCATTTCGTTGGAAAATTTTTTCACTCCGCATCATTCTAGTGCTATACACTTAATTACCTAACAAATACGAGTTAGTCCAAAAGTCATCGCTGAACAAACTTGTGTTAAACTTTTCAATGAGTTCGAGTGAAGTAAAACCAGGCTGAAGCAACTAGATAGGGCAGGAAGCGGATCGCGTTTCCATTAGTTCTCCGGAAACACGTATGTACGTACGGTACGTGTTCGCCGAATGGAAAATCGCGTGGAATTGTCGTGCTCTCGGAGGAGCTCGCGAAGCGAAAGATCACGGCGAGAAAGTCGCTTTCGCCTCGGCTTTTCAAGAGATCGGCCGCCGCTTCTCGCGGGCATTAAAACGGGCTACACCGTGAGTGCAGGGCCGTAATGAAAGTGGGAGACAAATGTTGGGATAGACATTAAACTTCCTCCACTATCTCTGACCGATCGACTCTCTAATCCGGTCACGTGCACGGTGTCCTACGAATTTCGAATTTGCTTTCATCGATGGGGGACGGGAATCCCAGATTTTGCGAGCTAGATGATATCGCCGATTGGATTTCTAATTTCCTACCTGACGACCACGGAATTGGAACGGAAATCGAAGCTGCATGTAAAGTGATATCAACGATGAAAGAAAATTAAGGGACCGCGAAATCCCGGCCGAGAAGTCGCCGACATTTGCATTGTTATAAAATCGTAAAAAAAAAAATCGTACGGCAATCCACCTGGGCTCGTTTTAAAGCGCGAAGCCTCTACTTTAACAGCGTCGAACCTGATTTATTCGCGCGTGGTCTTTCGCTGCAAAACAAAGCGAGAAACTAAAGCTGATCTTTTCGTTCACAAATTCGACAAATTGGAACAATTGTAGAGAGTTTGGGAAACTCTTTCTGGGATTCGTATTTGAATAACTTTATGGAGGGAAGTCTCCGCTTTAAAATGAGCGCTGGAACATTAATGTACGATTTCGTTTCACCGTTTCATCGCATTTTAAACGAAAAGTGAGCCGCCAGCATTTTTCGCTTTGTGCCGCAACGAAAACCGATCAGCGAAAATATTCAGTTGAAGCTGGTCAAAGTAGGGAATTCGCGCTTTGGAATGAGCCCAGGTAGATTGTTGTACGATTTTTGTTTACCAAGCTACAGTTATTCGAATATCGACAAATTTTTCGAAAAATTGGATCGCTGAAACGGTCTATATTTGATAAAAACTTAGGAGTAATGATGAGCGATTGATGTGATTGATAGTGGGACGTATCAAATAATCTCGCTGGACGCCTCAGAAGTGAAAATATTTAAACTGATGGAGAAAACACCTGCTTTTAAAAGTTTGACAAAACGTCATCGATCGCTGATCAATTCTGCAACCCTGTCATCAACCAGGCAACGTTTGACCCATCAATCTCCCAGATCTCGTTCCTCCTCGATCGTAAATCAGCTCGTTCGGGTCTAAAGTATCGAGGGAAGAGGAGAGATTGGCCACCGAGCGCGGCCCCGTTCGTATCTCGAGGTACTCGAGCTCACGACCACGTTCCTTATTATTCCCCATTAAGGCTGGATGTTCTCTTGCCCTCAAAAGCGTTCCACCGAGCGGCGGCATTTAAAAGCGGTCTACGGTAGAAAATTTCACGGGATTCAGGGCCGGGGGCCCGTGATAAGACCTAACCAGCTCCTTTTCCTTAGCACTCGTAAAAGAAAGGAAAAAAAGATTTCGGAACGAACGAATGGCCGCAGAGAGGAGGCAACGTTTCCCTCGAGTGGAAAAACGATCTCCCTCTCTGGTTCTTTTTATCCACGAATTTATACGTAACATTTATTACTCGTTAATGTTGAATTATACGTCGATTTGTCCTGTATCACTTGCACCATTAACGTCGCGGATTTTATCTCCGCGGTCCATCCCTTTTGTTCCACCCCCCGCCGTTATTCCGCTGTTTCCTTTTATCGCCGGTCCGTCGGTTTTTCGGCGGAACGGGCTCGTTCGGAATGATGCACAAGCCGGCCGGCGGAAAATTCGGAAGCGTCCAGGAAAGTTTCGATAAACAAGCCGCGGCGCTATCGATGGTATTCATTCGGGGAGCGAGGATCCGGCAACTTTTACCAGTGTTGCGAAACGGGAAACTCGACGGAACAAGCAACAACGAGCCACGGCGTGTACGTCTCCAATGTGTTTTATTGGTATCCGCCGGCCGCGATAAGCGTATCGGAAGAAAGTTTGCCTCGTTTGCAGTTTCAACGGCGCAGGATGCTTTCGAGAAGTTACAGCGACGATAATGCAATAGGAACTTCACGAAGACTAGTTGAAATGTATTCGCAGTGGGTCAAAAAACTTTCCGTACACCCTCTAAAACGGATCAACTTTTTTTTTATAATTTAACTAAACGAATTCAGATTTTTTTTGCAGAAACTTCACTATTTCCTTTGTAATTTCGAGAATATATACATCTACCTTTTTGCAAAAGCTCAAGTCGTCTGTAAATATGTGTCAGTGGTTTACAGAGAGGCAATTTATTTAGCTTGTTGCGTTTCCCTTGTTCAACGCTGGTTGCGTAAAATTTTTCCAAAGGATAGAAAGTGCGCAACTAATGTTCGTACATATCCAGCGTAGACACATAAAATTTGCTTTCACGCTGAAATATTTTTATGAGCGGCGCGGATTCATTTGCGGAAAGTTTTCATTATTAGCCGAACCATTAAAGTGTTTTATTAACATTGCAGAAAGGCAGAAATTCTTAACTTTTGCCTGGAATATGCGAATCAAAGTGAAAAAGTAACAACAGTGCTTTGCTCTGATACTTTATTGCAATATTAAGGTTACTTTTGAACTCCGCCTCGTCCTTTTCAATGTACAGTGACACAATTTTAAAATAAGCAAGAATCGTCAATAATAAAGATTGTTTAAATTAAGAATAAAACATGAAACTCCGCAGAAATTTTATTGAGAAATGAAAAATCGTTCGAAACCACGAAAATAGTTCAAACGGAGAGCGCGGAGAATGTTATTTGTGGTTTGTTGAACCTTTTGAAAACCCTTTGGTTCGTTTCCAGGAAATGCGAGAAAGATTCTACGGAAGTGAAACGAACGAATCGAACATTTTTCAAGGAACTTTTCCTTCGCAAAAAAAAAAAGAACCGCGTCCATATTGGGGTTTCCGGTGAGATCGAACTGGTTCGCGGAAAGCTCGCGAAAGGGCGAGCTAAAAAATACGATCGATATCAGAGAATAAGTTTCAGAAAGCCTGCTGCAAAAAGGAACCGAGGAAAGTTTTTCAACGCCGCGGCGGAAACAAGGTCCCTAATGCTTCGGTTCCCCTCGGGCAGTTCGTATCAGTTCCAGATATGACTCATGAACAGATTTCTTATCCAAGGAAATTGCATTATTTGTTACACTGTGAGTAACAACTGTGATTCTTCTTATCTGCGATTTGGTGGAACATCGCTGTTAAATAATTCCTTGCTTACTTTAAAAGGGACCGCGAGCTTCCTTTTAAGGTGATATCGGAAATACTTCTTTCGTGGCTGATTCGAGACCGAATTTATTTAAGAGACTTTGCGAAATTATCTAAGATAAGAATTTATCAAAATGAATTCTCTTTCATTACTTTCGATTTTATTGCATTCATTTTTTGTCTGACAGAAATTGAAGATCGGTGGTTTTATCAGTGATAATTCTATGAAAACTGCATTCTATATTGTTCGGTGAAGCAGTTAATGTTTCCACCGATTTTTAAACAATTTATATGAATAGCATCGAAGTGTTTAAAGTGGGAATAGAATTGGTCGGGAGAAGTTGAACAAATTCCATGATAAATTTTCTCCACGACCGACGGAAATAATTTTTGTATGCTCTACACTTGGATAGGAGCAATGAGCAAATTGCAGATCCATTATTCCACCCATCTACCGTATAAACAAAAGCTCGGCGTAGAACGATCGCGGCCTATTGGGAAGTGAATAACTCTGTAAAGAGATTTTATTGTTTCCAGAAGACTCGATTCTGAGGGAACAAGAAAAGTGCGAAATGAAGGGAACAAGAGATCGAATTGTACCCTTGAGAACTGATTATATAACTTTTTTTCACTCGACAGCTCGTGATCGGAATATTAGTTTTAATCTATTCATCGAAAGCATTTTAGCAAAAGGAATTCGAGGAAATATCTGTTTACCTTCAAGTAAAAAATGAATCAAAGATGATTCGAGTGTAACATTTCATTTACAACATTTACCGAACAGTAGTTAGTGCGTTTTGATTATCGTGAATACTTAATCCCGATGTAGAAGAGCCTGGACTAATGATATACACCGGCAATTAAGCATTTCCTACTCATCCTTCTTTTTTCTAAACCTAAATAGACTGCGGACTTTTGTGGTAAATTTAAAGATGCAAAATTGCACAAAATGCATTCAGCATGAATAAATATGCAAGATATCCAAATTATAGTGCTTTTATAATTGCTGGTAGGTGAAATGAATCCCTACCAACGTTCCGCATTTTTTCCTATATTATCAAAAATATGAATTTGCATAAAAGTCCGCGGTCTAATCGTAAATTTCACGGTTCCCGCACGACAATAGATATAAGCTCGTTGGAATAACGCGACCGCAGAAACATTCTGCTCCCACTGATGTACACGCGACGCTTGTGTCTGAGTTTCCAACATTTATGATACTTATGCACTCGCAACGAACCAGATGTTTCGTGCTTGTCGCGGCTATTAATTGTCAAAGTAGCCTCCTCTGCGAGCAACGTGTCCACGTGGAGAGGACACTTGCAACTGACATCGCCGGGGGTTTCGCAGTGCAGCTCGAAAGGGATGCAGTGGCAAACAGGTAAAGAAAAGAAATTAAAGGGTCTCCCTAGTGTGGCGGCCGGGCAAAAGGCGCCTTTCGGAATTATTCTAGAAGAAACGATTAAATCGCATTGCTTGAGACCTTTTTACCTGTACTGGTACGTATTTAGAGAGCGCTTACACATTTTTGTTCATTGAAGATGGTGTTAATTGAATGCTTGCAAATGGGAGCAACAAATTCCACGCACGACGCAACGTTTTGTTTTTTTCGAATTATTTTCTCCAGCGATTACGTCGATCGAAATCGCAATTCGTCGCAGAGTTACGCGATCGATTGTACGCAGTTACGTTCGCAGAAGTTGGCCAGTGGCCAATTATAAATTTGCCCTTATGCAAAGGGTCTGCCTGCACGCCGTCCTCCCTCATGCAAATCTCCTCGCGGAATGCCGAGCCTGCGTCGCCGCCGGAGAAATTGTTGTTCGCCGTTGGCACGAGGGGGGGAGAAAAATCGTGGGACAATCAGCGTTGCGGGGCTTGGCCGCCCCGGAACTTATTGAATGTACGCAGGGTTGTTTCGCTACCTCGTGCAAATATTTTAAGGGATGGCTGCTGAGACGATTCTGAGCAACTGTTTCCTTTACCAAAAATGATGGTCAAAGCTTAGCTTTACTAATTATTTACGAAAAACCCTGACCAAGTATGTATCAGGCAGATCCGTATCGATCGGACAATTTGAATCCCGATTTTACTATTCCTTTCTTGCCGTCCCGGTTGCGATTTTTCCCCCGATCCGTTCGTTGAACGAAACGCGCGGATTCTCCGGAAAATTTTCGTACAGGAGTCCTCGCGGCGAGCAAATAAAGGGAACCAGATGCTGTGCAAGTGTGCAAATACGAAAGATATAAAATTTAGTTTGCGTCGCGCTTCGTCTACCGTTAGATCGAAACGGAAAGATTGAAATATTTGAAAATAAGGACAAAGAGATGCTTCGGCGAAAGGCTGCAGACTGATACGAAATTTTTCCCAGCGAATAATGTTTGGAATGACTATTTGCATATTCCGGTTGACGTATTCGATTTACCCTGTTCTGCATTGCGAAAGCAAAGGGGCGGAGGGGGCGGCACGGAGTCCAACAGGAGCAGGGAATATTTTTACAGGTCAGCGAACGCGTGAATTTTTCTTTCGCGGAGATACAGTTGGAAAGGAACGGTACACGCGCGATTTGTCACGAGCCGCCCCGGACAAACGGGGGCGGGGGTGGATGCTTCCTTCGGCATTAAAATGGCAAGATAAATTTTACGACACGTCATTGCGCGCGTTGTTTGGCAAATAAAAAGCAAACACCGCTCGATTCTCGTAACTCGAATCGCTTTATGGCCTCGCACACGCGAGCTTCGCTTCTCGGAAGCTGAACGCTGGAGGCGTTATCGACGTCGTCGTGGAAAAATCTCGCGGCGATTCTTGACGGAGCGCCAATGGAACAGACATTATGTATCTTGTTTTAATCCGTCGATTTTACGTTTCGGAGAAGGAGAATTTGCCCACTATCGTAATCCGGGAATCACAATTTGATTTTGTGAACTTGAATGTAGAAATGAAAGAGGAGAGGGTGAACCAAGCTTTTGCAGTTTTGATAAAGAAGGGTTTAATCGATTTGAAGTAAAAGAAAAACATAATAACAATTGATGCTTAAGGATTGGATGCACATTGAAATTGCAGAAAACCGCAGCTGAGTTTTCCAAATAGATTGCAACAATTGCCTCTACGAAAAGAACAGAAATTTCTGAAGAATTATAATTGAACATAATCGAGTCTGTCTATCGTAAGGCAGCTCCATAATGAAGACGCGATATTAAATGAACGTCATTGTCCACCGCTGGACATTTTACATTTTCATCTCCATATAACGCGTGTTAGCTTGCACAAGATTTATACCATTTGCGTTATTGTTATATTGTTGAAGCCATTATTCAATGAACGCTGCTTTGCCAGAGCGTGAATAAATTCTCCGGCAGCTGCCTACATTTGTTTCACCCGGGCTGCGAATTATAATTTCAATTTAATAATTCGGTTATGAAACGTTTATAGACGTTAAACGACGCGATTGCACGATGCATAAACAATCGAATTATACTCATTTATTTCGTCGCTTGAAAAATTTTGCCGCGAAGTTCGTCGCTCAGAGCAATTTTTAATAAATTCCAATAATTCTAAGAATGCCAGGAATCTTAGATTTTAATTAGAAAACAAAACAAATGTTAATCCTTGCCCTGATTAATTTTAACTAAATGGATCTTTAGTAAAACATTAAATACTTTGAAACCTTTAGAACTAGAAAAGTGTTCCCATGCTTTCGTAAAGTAGCGTAGAATACCATAGAAAAAGAATCAAGTGGAAATGCAAGGAAAATGAAAAAAGGAAACTCATCTCATTTGCACGACATCCTCCACACCCTTCATTATTACATCCATCTCATTAACGTTGTAGATCGTAGGCTATCGAAACTGTAAGAAGCGTCTCAGTGTCTACTCCTTTCGAAAACACGAGCCTCATTAACGTGGCCTCGCTAAGTAACACCGCCGAGCCTTGGTCCATGGGTGCGGAAACGGATAACGAAAAATTTGTTCGCGATATTAACTATGGACCGAAAAGCTTTTCTCTAAGCTTGCTTGCCTCCCGGCGCGAGGCCGGTATTTTATCGAAATTGCATCCAGATTTCATTACTAACTATTCCCCAGCTGGGTATTCGCACACGCCTATCGCCACTGGTATCAAGATTTTACTGTACGAGACTCGTTTTTCCAGTAAATCGAGTTGTTACATTTTAGTTTTTTTTTTGCCAGGCAGTGCATCGAAATTGTTGTAAATATTAAAAGAATTGTCACACTGGTGAAGAATAATATTTAATGTTCTAAGCTTTGTGAAAAATAATTGACTAAATTGAAATCAGCTACTTTTGCAATGGGTGCAAATGTTTAATTTATATCTCTGCTCGTCTGAACGTTGTCCAAAAACAAATGAAGGGTCTTAGACAGCGTGGTCCTTTCCATTCCCATCTTTTTTACAACGTAACAACATTTATTTAAAAGGAAACACCTTCGTGACATTTATTAGCCTTGCTATAAAATGCCGCCCTATTTTCATTTTTAAAAAAGTGATTAATTCGCTTCTTCTAGGAACCATTCATTCCGTCCATGCACCGTAATCGAATTTCAGGCTTTCCTAAAAGATTCATGACTCGACGATAAAGTGAAAGGACAAACACCGCGTGAAATCACCTAAACGTTTCTTATCACTGTCGGGACGCGGGAGAGACAGTTAAATCCGAGAGCAGCTTTATTAAAGAGGGAAAAGAATGATCCCTCGATACGAAAGCCTTCCCTGTAGCATTGCAACCCTCGGCTTTTATTGCAGCCGGAAAATTTCCGCTCCCCCCTCGCTTCGCGTCCATATTGCGCGCTATGGTAATGAATTTTCCTCCGCGACAGATTCCGCCGTCGGAAGAACCGAAAGTAGAAGGAAGAAAAAGAAAAGAGGCGATCAGGAGGACGTTGACGAGAGGAAACCGTAGTCGAGACAGGACTTCCCGTCGCGTCGACGTCGGCGGGGAATATTAAAAATGAATCCGTGAAACGGCGGGGACGTTACGGGCGACAAGTGGTCACGATGAACGGCCTAATGAATATGCACAATGAGACCAGACCCTCGTTAGGAGGACACGCGTTGCGCTTACTGGGCCAACTAAACGGTGTTAGCCGTGGCTTACCAGCCACGGCCTCCTCGCTTCTTTTTTCCTAAAGATTATTAACGATGCTGTAGCTGGCCGTCCTGCGAACCTTTGCACCGAAACTTGGCTAATCACTGCTGGGCTTTTTAATTGAAAGAGGAACAGTCTGGTGTGCGTGTGTGCTAATGAATGATGTGCTTCTTGGGCGGGGGGAGACGTAGTCTTTGTAGGGTGATAAAGTGCTGGCGGAGTGACAAGGGATTTTTACATCACAGTTTGCTCGCAAAAGGGCTAAAATAAGAAGATCGGGGGGTGTGTGTAATTTTGCTTCATTAGTGATAGCAGGAATTATGATGACGATAGTAGTCGGGGGGCAATTTTGTTGCGCTGTAGGGGGGACACAAGACCGCGACTTCGCGGATAAAGATAAAATGGAAAACAATTTGGAAGTTATCTACCCTCATCCTTAAATAAAGGACTACGACTAATAAGTCTCGCGAAGCACCGGGGGCGCGACGCAGCGTGCATCGGAATCGCGGCGATAAGAGACGAAATAAGCGCTACCAGTTCTCTCCTCGGGCGCGAATAAATTTCCACGCGAACCGCCCGCGATAAATCCCGTCCGGAGTAAATCACACGAGAGATTTCAGAAAGAAAAGAAGACGGGCAGGGGTGCAGCACCCGGCCACTCGCCTCGTCTACGATCTCGATCGCCCGGAGACGGTGGCCGTTGGAAAGTAACGAGGTAACTACAGGTTAACGCGCAGTTATCGCGCGACGAGGTTTATGGGGTCCCGTCGCCGACAAGCGAGCCCCATGGCGCGAGTATATCACGGCCCGTGCAGTTATGTTTCAACGAGGGTATATTCCGGTGGCTGGCCATACGGGAACCGTGGCGGGGCTGGGATGTGTCGGTGGATATTAATTGGCTTCCGATCCGCATCGAGACCACCATCGAGACACACCCCTCGATACGGGGTGCCAGCGAAGCGTCGCTACCCCATACCTGGCTAAGCGACACTGCGAGTTTGGCTTATTGCGGCCAAATATATGTCGGGGAGATGTAATGATCCTATTTGCCCGAGTGAGATATGCCCTTTATCGACCGGCTGAGATAAATAATCTTCCTCGAGGATTGAACGAACGCAACTCTGTTACTTTCCCCGTGATCGCAGGGGTATCCGGATGTTAATTAACAAAAGCCATTTGTCAGAACCGCGGAACGACGTTCCAGCCGGGCCGCGTGAATCATATCCAAGCAAGTCGACGCACGGTCGGGTCGTAAGTACACCTGTAAATTTCACCTCTCGCGCAATGCGTGCACAAGAAGGGGTTGTGTACCTGCTCCGACGATGGTAGGTCGCAGCCGGGTGGATCGATACGCGACAGCCGGCATATCGGGAACACGCGATCTATAGCGATCCCTGCGTGTCGATGGGCAGTGTTACACACTCGCGCAAAGTCCAACACCACTACAGCCACAGCATAATTATTTGCATCGCGTAATGTCGCCCCTCGATACCAAACAACTTGCGTAAGAACATCTCTCTTCTATCCTCATTCCGAATCGAGTTGAAACGGTCACACCGGTGCAGGCTTGCACGTGAAATCGATATCCGCAAAAATGACAGGATTATCCGAGGATTACGAGTCGCTGCAGCATCGCGACCGCACCGGGATCGCCGATCACGGGCCGTGCAGCAGTTTAATTTCAACACGTCGAAACCCCCGGGAAACCGATTTGTATCCTTTATTATTTCCCGCTCACCGATCCGGCGTTAGGGATCGATCGCGGGGGAGCTGGTGCGAAACGGGAGAGACCAGTGCTCGTCTCGGCCACCCCGTTAAGCTGTTCGCTGGTAATTACGTTAATAACTTCAACGGCCGCAGAATTTATGGACGCCGTGGGATGGAGCCTCTCTCCCTTCTCTCTGGAGAAAGTGGCAACGAGGGGGGAGGGGGCTGGTGTTACTAATTCCAGAGCGCGACGCTCTCTTAACGAAGCCACTCGCGGTAATATTAATTCGTTCGGTCATATTTAATTGGACGGTCCACGAATCCTTCCAATTTGTCACGACGTTGTTATGGTTGGTTCTTTTTCTATTAACGATCTGCCAATTCGTTTGGGGCGAAAATAAAACCGTTCGACCGGCTCGCTGGAGCCTGCAATTGTTGCTTCCGGCCCAGGGACTCTTTCACCCCCTGCAACACCCTTTCGAATACTCGCGACTGACTACTCTCTGCGAAACTCCGCTGAGAAACCTCGTTGAGGAGCAGGATAATTATTACGGAATTTATTCAGAAACGCGGGGAGAGCCTTCCGACGACGAGGCGACTTTGTGTTATGCTCTAAACAGACAAACCGGAAATGGTTATTATGTTAGCGGATATAAGGAGTTCCATAGAAATCTCGTCTCTCACGAAGACCAGGCACCGAACGATCCCAATGACGTTTCACTGTCCACGCCTTTTTCGACTCGACTAGTGCTCCCCTTTGTGTCTCTCAACTTGTTATATACCCCTGCACAGATTATATTACACAATTTGATTGTGACTTTATCCCGAGGAGGAAAGCAAGCGACTCGTTCTTTTCTGGGAAGGTCGTCTATTTGAACAAGACTTTATGAAGTTGTCATATTAAATGCGCTTAAATGGGAACCGGATTTGTGCTCAAAGTTCAAAGCTAGAAGCTTGCAGTTCTTCGTCGATCACAAAGGATAGACGAAATTTGTGAAAAGAAAAACGAAAGACAGATGAAAAGTTAAAATGTCTAATGAACGTAGGTCCCAAAACCAATTCTTCCTTTGTAAAATCAATTGTCGGAAAATAGGAAAATAGATTTTACAACGAAAGGATTGATTTTAGACATTTTTTACTTCTCTTGGCGAGCACTATAAGCTACTCAAGTTATGGACTCTTACTTTTCAACACACTGTACTCTCTACAGGGCAGTCCAGCTTGGAGCACTCGAGCTCCAAATTAAGCTTCCTATGAATAACGTTGCGTCCACTGATGTCATAAAAAGTACCGCAAGGCACGAATACGACGTTGGGCCTCCAACGTTTAAAGGCGTGTAAGTCGTAATAAGCCGAGGTCTATCACGAATTTCGTATCTTCCAAGGAAGTGGCCGTCGTTAGTAACGGAGCCCGCGCGTCTACGGGGATAATAGGCGAAGCTGAATTCCGCGGCGCGAGGGGGATGAAGGGGTTTGGGCGTTGCAGTTTAAAGGAAAGCTTGACTGCCGAACGACTAATAAGATTACCTTCCGCCTAATCATTCTCGCTCCCCCGAGCTCCATCCAACGCTCACGACTCTCCCAACCCCCCTTTTTACCGCCCACCCCGCGTCGCGCTTGTATTCGCGACGGATAATTTTCCAAGGCGACACCTAATTATCGGGGAATTCTGCGGTGAACGTGTTCTACGGGATTCCGCGTGAACGCACGCTCGCGAGCCAGACAGACGGGATAAGTGGAGGGATCAACGGATGGATTAGCCGCGCTGCTTGCGCTGCGAACAACTTTTGCACAATCCAGCTGATCGCGCTTTTCCCTGCGATGCAGGGCTCGTTGTAGGGGGTGAGAAACTCCGCCGGTTATGGTTGACGAATGGAGGAGAGGTCCAACACGCGTTACCTCGAACACCAATTTTGTCCGGAATTGATTTTCTAAATTGAGACTAATGGAATTTCGTTTTCGGTGAACTATCGATTTTTGGAAACATTATCTCGTTTATCATATCTTACGCAGTCGCACTAGCAATAAGTTGCGTGGCACGATCATGGCTCTAAATAGTTAAGCATCAATCTTATGTCAAACTACTTTGGCTGGAAATTTTTGTTTTTAACTCTTGCAGTGGAGTTACACACTTTGGTCTGTGAACAGTTCATGCTAAGTGCAGCCAAAATCATGGGGCAAGACCGAAGGGGAGAAGGGCGAGTCCTCGTATGAAAATAAGTTGAAGATAAAGAATACAATATTTTCACACGACGCTTCGTTTTCGAGAAGATCGAGTTTGAATATTTTTGATGTACTCGAGCAGCCAAAAGCTGGTGCAACTGAACGCAGGCTGCGATTCCTCGTACAAAAGTAAGCCGAGAATTCCGCTTATTCGCTATCAATTGAAGTGTTAATCGGGGACGCTGCCGCTTAATTGCACGATCAATTCAGCGCGATCCTATTCGGCCGACAACTTTTATCGTGTACAACAGAAACTTTCCCGGTTTTTTTTTCTCTGGGGCCAGTTTCTACCGCGCGTTCCGGCGAAGAGAAACGAACGATCGGAACAAAAGGCGATCTTCTCTTGAGAGATCGATACCCGATTGGACCGCTTACCTTGTAGATCTCGTCTACGAGTCTGGTGAGTTCTTCGGTTTCCATGATACGTCCCTTCAACGTCTGAAAGCTGCACTCTGACCGCCTTCACGAGATGCTCATATTTTGTTCACTCTCGCGATCCCGATCGTTCGAGATCGAAAACCGATTAATATCCTCCTAATTCGTCCCTCCTCTTCAGCCGGATCTGGAAGCCGACAAGAATGAATTCGGTTAATATGTATCCGTGTGTTGTCTTTTAATTGACCGCGGTTATTCCGGGGTAAAAAATTGCTGTCTCTTGCTTGTCTTAGTATCATTATATAATTGCCGTTCGTATAATTTATTTTCGGAGGCGCAGGTAATTGTGTGCAGTACGACAATTTTGACGAAGTACGCAATAAAGAGAAATAACGAATTCTCTCTGCGATTACGTCACGCCACTACAGGGACAAACAACATTCTTATGCAGACACTTGTCTGGAACTCGAATAACCCTACACAATTTACGGATTATGGAGATCCTTAGAAATCGGTAAATTACTAAATGAAGAGGCAACGGCGACTCGAGGGACGGTGTCGCGTATTCAAATGGCTATGAAGGAGGCTTAACAAACTCGAGACGGTTGGCAAGCGCGTAAATGTATCATGCTGATACAGCGCTGAGCGAATTCAACTGCTGTTCGTCGGAGACGGGGGTAAGTTGGCCCGCACGGCCAACGAAGTCGCGCGAATTATCTCTGGAAACGGTGGAGCTGCGGGACAGGTGTAACAATTCGCAAGTGACCCGGCGAATTTGGAATAACAATTCACAAAATCTTGAGCGACGCGTTCAATGGCGCTTTCATGTTAATTCCGGCCGGGTTAAAATTCTCGTCGCGCCATACGAAGGACTACCACCGTAGTCCTTCTATCTCGTTATGCGTGCTTAATGAGAACGAGTGCCGAGAGCACTTCTCCTTCTTCTCTCTCGGCTGAACTGCACAGCGCAGTTCATTCTATTCTCGAGAAAAACGAAATAAAAAGCAACGTTTTTGCGAGACGATGCCGCATGTAAATGAATCTTCTAATTTAATATTGTCATAATATCAGATATTCTTGAGTTAATTAATTCCTTTTACGCTGAGTTAATAAATTTGTTCATGGATCGTCAAGTTTTCGATGAAGGGTCGTCGATAATTGAATTATTAGAATCTGAGCTCATTTTAAAGCGCGAAGCCTCTACCATCCTCTTGCGTTCGAAGCGTCGAACGGCGTAAAGACTTTTCCATTCGAGAAAGCACGCATCGAAGGAAATGTGCGGCGCGTGCACTGCTCGATTCGTGAACAAGTTCTCGCCTAGGCTAGCTGGCTAGCGTTTCCCAGGGTACTTTCATTCCGCAAGGACACCCGGTACGCACGTTGCCGCGACCGGAGAGCAGGGTTGGAAAAAGCGGCGCAACTTGGCCGTTTTGTTTCACGTGTGCCGCGTGCGGCTTAAGGTGTCACGGATCGACGATCGAGAGTCCATTCGCTCGGTTTTCAACTCGGTTCGAGAGCAGCTCCGCACCGAGAAATCGTGAAAGCACGGCGACGATCGTGCGCGCTGGAAACCAAGATTTAATGATGCCTTTACATTTTTTTTTAATACTCCTCCTAGATAGATCGGCATCACGTGGACACGTAGAAACGATGGGGATGATCTCGCCGCAGCGGGATTATCCTCTTTCGATTTAATCCGCGGAAGTGCTGCCTTGGAAAAAATTAACCGCTGTCGCGACAATAGCTGACGGAGAAGCAAGGAACGATTCATTTTTCGTGTCGGCCCGACCGGGGATGCGATGCCAGTCAAGTGTGAACCGATTAGTTAAAAAGCTTGGGAACGCGAGGGAAATGTATTCCACCTTCATTCTTCGTGGCTTAGTTATTTTTTTTTTTATAAATATCACCAATGCATTTAACTCCGTTCTCTTTTTTTTAAATACAATTCAATAGCTCGAATGAAAGCTCGTTTCTGTTACGATGGACGAGGAGTAGAGTTGTTGAAATAAATATTACACTGTTTGGGGAAAGCTTGCTTGGAAGAATAATACAGAACATCCTATTTGTAAAATCGTTTCGATTACGCTGAAAGCGAAACAGAAAAAAAGGCAGTCGATCGTGCTGTTTCAAAATATCGCTATCGCACGAATCGAAGGGAGGAAAATGAATTTTCCAGCGACTTTGGAAACGTGTCGATACTCTCTAAAAGCTTTCAGGTGAATTAAATTCTACCGAAACGTTTACGATCGAATGTTTCCCTTTAATCTCTCTAATCACATGTGCCACGTTTGTTCCCCGCGTGCCGCAAACTTTCGGAATATCATTCGATACACTCGTCGGCCTGATGTTTTTCTCGTGTACCGGCCGCCAAACGAGCTTGAAACATCTCATTCCGCCGGAAGTTTGAAAAGGAAATCGGTTCCTGGGCGAGAGTTTAGGGTGTTAATGGAGAAAGACGTTTGTCGAAATTTTATTAATATTAAGAGATGAAATTGCACGGATTCGCTACTCGGGCATTGTATCGCCGTACTTTTATAGTCGCGCTTCGAGCTATAAATTCCCAGACATTGTGCGCATTTAAATGCAGATGCGAGCGGAACGGAAATGGAAGATACGAAACAGGATCCAAGGAATTGAAAAACTTTCGAAGCGGAGGAAAAGTTTGTTTATCGATTAGCCAGGATGAAGCGAAGTCACGTGCAGCGTTGAAGAG
This sequence comes from Holcopasites calliopsidis, assembly GCA_023838395.1. NCBI lineage: Eukaryota > Metazoa > Arthropoda > Insecta > Hymenoptera > Apidae > Holcopasites > Holcopasites calliopsidis. The sequence continues at coordinate 3,709,516 of JALHAQ010000012.1, read as the reverse complement.
GAGATAGAAAAAGCTAAAACTCCTTCGCAGAATCTGTTAAAAAGTCCTCGACTTCCAGCGAAATCGATTATACAAAAATATTACAATGTTCGTACTAGAAAAATAAAAGATTGAACGCTCTTTGTAACGCTTCTCTGCCTTTCTTCATTACGAGATTCCGCATTATTACAGCATGAAAAAAACGCATGAGATAACGCATGTGCGCGTATTTATTAGAGCGGTCGATAACCCGTGTCTTCTGAAATCAACGGTGCCCGCCTCTCACTTTTCCAGAAGCGACCCCGCCTTCCCCTGCTGGGATAAATTTCTCTTCCCGCCGTTTCATAATGTTAAATAACCGATATCTTTCTCCGGCACGGTGCCTACGCTAGCGCAGCGGCGAACGCGAGAGGAAAGCGCGTTCGAGGGGAACACGCTTCTCGTCCGATCAGATTCTCTGTCTACCTGGGCTGCTGCGAACAGCTGGCACAAAGGTGTGCAACGGTAATTACTAGACTGCGGACTTTCGTTCACAAAATTGCACGGAATGCGTTCAATACGAATGAATATACAAAAGTATCCGCAATTATGTAGCGTTTTCTATCATTCCTGGTGAAACGAGATCCTACCAACGTTCTGCTTTCGTTACAATATCATCAGAAATATGAATCTGCATAGAAACTGCGGATTCTTTCGCTGCCTCGTTCTCATCGAATTGTCTCGTAATTATAACATCATCATGCTTTCCGTCATGTATGTCGCTGATCAAGAGACTACTGTATGACGATTAGCTAAATTAAAATGAAAAATGCACGACACTAATTCGCGGATTTCCTTTCCACGATTCGAACTGCCCGGCGTTCGCGAATTTTACAATTCGGCCGCGTCGAGTGAAAGGGATTATACAACAACCCCGGCGATTACTATGCGCAATCGCTGCAGCGCGCGCTTAAAGACAATGCAACGCAGGATCTCCGTCGCGCCGCGGAATCGCAACGACAGCGACTGCCGCGTCCGTATCCTTTGCATTCCGGTGGCTTGTAATTTCTGCGGCATTTGCAGAATGCAAACCTGTTGGTCGAGCGGGGCTGCACTTGCGTCGATCCACGTACCACGCGCGTACCCCCCTCGTGCCCGAACGAATAAAACATGCGCGTACATTGTAAGGAACATATATTGCAAAGCTGGGAAAAAGTTTACAATTCCGTCGGACGGACAGCGGAACAAAAAAGTGGGCGACGGATGCGAATTCCATGAGGCGCGGAACATTTTTTGTTCGACAAACAAAATTAGACAAATTCGCGAAAAATTCACGCCGATGCGTGGGAACTGTTCGCATGAATTTTTCTACAAATCCCGGACGTGTAACACGGCCGACCCAGCGCTCGTTGGCGAAACTGTTTTCCGCTGATCGAGGGCCGCGAATATAAACTGTGAAAGCGGGCCGCGGCGCGCGTCGAAATACAAAATAACGAAGCAGCGCAAGGAACACGCCTTGCATTTTATTCCTCTGCTTTCCTTTCGGGAATGAATTAATTACACCGAAGCGAGCTCGATGAAAATGCTCCGCGGAAACTCGGCGGCGACTTTGAAGCGAAACAGGAACGCGAGAAACCGGCCGCGCCGTGAATGAAACATTCCGAAAGAATTGCGACGAAGTTTCGGCGCGTCTGGAAGAGAAACACATTGGACTGGATGAGAGACGGCTGGAAGAATATTTGGAAGTTTGTAGGTTTAGACTTGAGAATGGACCAAATGAGGAATTCGATTTTTTCGAAGTGTCACACTAGGGAAACCCTTTAAGAAATATTAATACCCCGATCGGGCCGTATCGAAACGCGACTGGAGGATCGTCCAATAAATTTCCGAGGGAAAAGCGGTATCGGTAGCGCGCGAGGAGCCGGCCGATACTTTCCGAGAGAGAAACTCGATAAAACACTTCTTTTCCGTGAGAAAGGTATAGATTCCGGAATTCAGGACAGATTCCTGTTCCGGAGCTGCCGCGCCATCCGGTTTCTTTCGCCTAGAAAGCGATATAGGAGGCTGGGAAAATGTAAAAGAAGAAAAAAAAATGATATGCCGAGAGATGGCACGATGACTTTTTGTCGATGAGGGAAAGAATGAATAGGAATTTGTGACTAGGAAAAATGTGGAAGGTGCGCCGCCGCTTGGGGAATTATCAGGATTTGTTCGTGAGGTCGCATTCAAATCGGCCCGGCGCCGATGGAATGCCGTCCAGCCTCTTCTGTCGTAACAGTTATAAAACGGTCCTGATATATCCTGCAGGCAAGTAACGCGCGCTTACGTATGCACGTATACGCGTTGCGCACCTGCAACGGCCCCTGCGTGGGCGTTTCGTTCGGACCCTCAATGGGTTCCCTACACTTCGGCGATATCGATCGATCGGTGATTAAGCTGTGTTCGAAATTTCAACAGGGATGCAAGTTTTGTGCCGTTCGTGGAAAGAACTTTTACGCAGCCCCCGCAACGATTCACACGGTATATGGAATTAATTGCCGAACTGATCAATCTAATTTATCGCAACCAATTTTTATTCTTGGCGAAACAAGTGATTAAAAGCTACTGCTTATAGTATTTTCATAAATTGTTTAATTTGTTTGCGGAGAAACTTTTATAATATGGATCTTGCAAAGATTCATTTGACACGTGCAATTAATTATTAAGTTGATCAGTTTCATTTCTAGTAATGAATTTTATTTACACACTTTTTGAGTTTACTTAATTTTACCCTCGATGAAAGAAACGATTAAAGGGTGCTCTTTATAATATTTTCTGTTTTTACAGTAGGTTTCACTTTTGCAAAAATTATTCCATTACTTTTGCATAACAATCGTAACAATTTACTAATTGAATAACTTAAGATCCGCAATTTCTTAGATATAGATAATCGACCTCCAAGTAAAAATTCATCAACAACAATTTTAAGCAATCCCAAATGGATAGCTCATTATAAAATACTAAAAGTTAAAGAAGAAAAGGATATTCAACACCAATTTTCTCCTCCGTCTGCATAATTACAGGAAAAAAAGAGCAAGCTTTTCTTCCGTAATAAATTACCGACAATGAATGCACAGCGACGTCGGTGTAGAAAGAGAAGGGAGCAACAATGCGAGACAAAAGTTGGTGACATGCGGCACAAAGGAATGTTGTCGGCCACAATCAATGCCTTGTCTCTGCGCCCTCGAAGGAGGATCGATAACGTGGTTTCATTTAAAGGGTACATTATCATTCGCTCTGCGGAGCACAAGAGCACCGCGGCATATTCTTTCAACGGGGAGCAGAGATCAGAAGAAATGAGAGGGAAAGCGGGAAATCGGTGGAAAATCGCGTCGCGAAGCGGATAAAGTAAACGACAACGGAGAGTTACGATTAAAATAATAAAGTTACGCTCCTCTTGGTAACCGCTCATCGTCCATTGCGTTTGCTTCAGTTTCAGATAAAAAGAAGATATATAAAAAGGACGACCGTTGTATCATGATGTCGCAAAGAGAAGATAAATAATGTAATATAATAATAATATGTCATATCTTTCGCGAATGTGTCTTTACAATTCCTCCGGTCCGTAATATAACATTTCAAATGCACCTTGAAATGCTTTTTTAATTTCTCAACGACCCAGACGATTTTATGCTGCCCAACATTCGATTCAGTAACACAGTCGTATATTTGTAATATAATTTGTAATATTCATAATAAAATCAAAATTTCAATCGTTATTACCCTATCTGCTCGAAATATAATATTTGTCTATCGCTTGCGCGAAATTAAAATACAGAATAAATTGAAAACTTTTTCTTCAAACACTGCATGTACATGATTAATGTTCAGAGTGTTATTTATACGAGTTCCTTTTTTACCAAATTCACGGAACAATTATAGTTATAATTATGAAAGAGAAGCTTCCGTACAAACCAGCGACGGCTGCTTTCCTTGGCTCTAAGCTTTTTTGTTTTCCAGCGACTGCAGTACACTTTGCACCAGCCACGAGCTGTATTCGCGTGTACCTTTCTCCGGCATTGTGCCGTAGTGAAACGAAGGAACTAACAGCAAGTGGCAGTGGCGCTGCAAAGTTCCGCGAAAGCTTTTAATTAAGATTACATATTATCTCAGCCCCCGGTTGCAAGTATGTATACGTAATGCAGGGTGCAAACAGGTATTTCAATTACACCACCGAAGAGATCAGTGGAAATGGAAGTAGCTCGAGTTAATTTCAAATGATATACACAATTGACTATGACATTAATTACATTACCATTATTAAGTATTTGCATTCATTATTTTAATCGTGAATAATTGTTCGCGTTATTTGCATTTAACATTGTACGACGAGTCACTTCCATATTTCTGTTTGAAAATTATTTTCAATTATTCGGTGTGAAGTTTGATCGAATCGAAATTCCTAATCCGACTTTGAAAATTTTTCACCGGCTCACTGCCAACCGGTATGAAATTTTTGTTCATCCCGTGAGCAGATTTTCCAACAAACTCTGGGAAATATATATATATATTGTAGGCAAAAACGATTATTTTACCGTGAACATATCTGCAAACGCAATTTGATTTATGCTCCCGTACACGTATGAAATAAATTCGCAAGTGACCCGTGCTGGAGTGCGATACGGCTGGTGAATATCGGCTTAAGGGGGAACACATTTTCGATTAATGCTCTTTTGAGTCCTTCCGCGGTTCGTTTTTTCTTTGTGCCTGCGCAAGCTAGTTTTTGCCCCGTTGAAACTAATCAGTCGTTAAAACGAAAGGAGTTGCGGGTCAAAGCAAGGGATCGAATGAAACCGCTTGCATTTCGTTTTGGAGCAATCCGGAGAAGTGAGATTAATTGCAAAACTGGATAATTTGGAAAAATGAAATTGATTCAGTTAATAGAATGAGAAAATTAGAAAAACCCATCGTTCGCTACGGTCTTTAGCAAAGATTCAAAAATGGGGAATCAGCAGGTGACTGAATATGGTTTAATAACTATCATGCGAATCGCCACTAAACAAAAAAGAAATAAGGAAATCATCGATCAATTTCTTTTCCTTTCCAATTAGGAGGAAAACAGCGACTCTGTGGAAAAAGGGAATTACGATAGCGGAGCGATAAAACAGGCCCGCGATGAGGATGAATATTCCCTCTGATTAAGGAAGGAAATTACGATCGCTAGAGGATAAAATGGACCGGGAGATGAGAACGAATGCGACTCGAGAGGAAATTGTTCTACAGTTATTTGAAACGCGGTATTATCATTCGGTGTGAAAAGTACTGACAGCTATTCCATTCATAAAAAGCTACCTTCCTGTATTATCAATCAAACGGATAAGACACTCGATAAGAAAATAATCCTCTTTCTGTTCTTTAAAGAAATACATATTCTTGTGAAATATTATTGGGCCATCCTACAAGACGTGTCCCTCCTTATTATACACGGTGTTTTATAATAAACGAAGCCACCAAGTATGTTCTGCAGCCGCAGAAATGCAACAAATATTAAAAATATTAAAAGGTTGACGTAGAACAAATTTTCTGTCCGCTTATTAATTTAGAAAACGCGCACTCGAATTATTTCGAGACAGAATGTGAATGTCATGTAACGATTAAAAGCGGTATTCAAAAGGATAAGTGTGTATTATTATTTTACACTAAAAGTTGCAGTAAAAAAAATGATAAGACCTGTGGGAGAACCTAATCTAATATATTGAAGCGAGGACGCATTCAAACAAAGTAGCAAAAGTGTTTAATAATACGTTCCAGGGAAAATCTCGAATGCAGTATGCACAAATTTCCAGTTCACACTGTACAACCCTTGCTGCCGCATAATCTTATCCGAGATCTACATAAATTTCCCGACTTTAGTAGAGTTAAGTACGCAAATTACTTTTTTTCTCGAACAAGAGTCTGAATGTACTTTTCTCCGCCCTCTTCTTCCCTTCTCTCTTTTTTTTTTCCTTTTTGAGGCATTAACTGTGGAGTGCAAACAGCATACTAATTAAGAAGACAAGGGAAGAAGCAGGCTCGATTATCGTCCCTTGATCGGTCATTGCAACAAAAACGACTGCTTTCCTATCGCATCATCTCGTCGATTCTTTTTCCTTTTGCTAATTGAAACTTTCCTAATTGTCCACGGTACTGTGCACGAGTACCAGAGCTTTGTACACCAATCCTCCGGATTGAATTTGTCTCTGCAGTAAAGAAAAAAGGGAGATTCTCTTCCGAACGACAGAAATTTTGTTTGGAGTAATTTTTCGTAAAATTAAGCCAATGGTTTATTTGGGTAATAAGAAAAGAAAACATAACAAGGAAGGCCTTCGAGAATACGCTTCTAAATGGGAGAAGAAATCTGAGGTGGGCCGGGACCGAATCCTACGTTGTTAACATTGCCATGTCTTACAGCCTGCGATACCACATTCTTTCGGAAATACATTGGATACACTTTCGAAGCTGGGCTTTGAATCTCCAATATTACAATCGACGGTCAGCTTACTTAAATTAGACATTAGCTTATTTACAAGGAACTGCGATCAATTAATCTTTGGCTTATAGAGAAACAACTGAACGATGATAATAGTAATTATGATTAATTTTCTATTGACAGGGCAGAAAATTTGATTTATATAAGAAAAGTGTATATGATATTATAATAATATTTCTAATAACAGCTTGGAGCATCGAAGCACAATTGATTAGCTACTAATTATTCAGCATTCATGATTGATCTCAGCTCCACTTTATCACTTATAATCGATCCATCCACTCCTGTTCTTTCCTACCTTTATCTCTTATCGAATTAATATCTGTTTTAATTCTCCCCGTAAACGATTTATTTCGTTTCCCGTTGTACAACGGGCCTCGGGAAGTTACGAAACACGCTCGTTTCTGAACGTCGCGTTGTGACTGGAGAGAAATTGAGTTTCGACTTCTGCGCTCCCCGATAAGAGGCTCACCCCCGTTCGATTAGCCGGAAACACACGGGAAGTTCACGTCGAAATCCACTCGGTTGTTTCGTTTTATCATCCGGTATCAATCATTCTCTGGGAACTTAGTAACGTCTCGTCTGTTTTCTCCCGGGACACGGGGAGAAGACGAGAGGCAAACGTTTACTTTGGGGAATACGAGAAGGGTGGTCCTCCGACCGCTAGCTTTTCCAACTTTTGCACCTATGAAACACGCGTGATTCGCCAACTCGGTGCTTGACCTGTATGCTCCTCGTTAAGATCGTAATTCATCGTTTACGTTCAGATAAAGTGGAGTATAGAGGGAGAATGTTTAATTACGATAGAATAATATAAATGAAGACTTGGGGAAGGTGGATCGATAAAATTCTAATGGATTTGGAAGAATAAAATCAATTACTGGGATATGCAAACATTTTGGAAAGCAGTGAGATAATTTGATTGGATTTTTATGAAAACGGGGCAGAAGTAGATATTGTATACTGATAAGTTTCTAACAGATATAGAGAAAAGCTATAAATCAGCATCCTGGCAGAAAGCTCTGCTCCATTTTTTAGCCCAGAACCGCGTCACATAGCAGAAAATTATTGGAGCGAGGAGAAAACTAACTGACCGAACGCATATCGAACGCTACCAAACGTCAGCTCCAAAACAGAATTTACGCCCCAGCAAAATGACAAATAATTCACAGTCCCTGCAGGACCGGCGCGAAAAATCAACCCCGTGTTTAAACCGTAATACGTGACACGGTATGCAGGATATGTGAACGCATCTCTTTTCGAAAACACGCAATAATTAGTAACATCCTCTTACTTTTGTATTCACAGAGAGATCAAACTTTTTTGTTGAACGCATGTATTTTGTAAATTTTGATGCGCGAAATTATTCTAATCGATAAAGATTCACTCACTTGAACAAGTATGTTATTATAAATGGCAAATGCATAATTTAACATAATACTAATAAATGAAATACACCCAAATCAATTAAGGTTGCATTTTCCTATTTATAAAAAAAAATGCAGCACCATATGCTTCATCGTTATCTGTCTTACTATCAATATGACAATTATCAGAAACCTTTAATCCGGGTTAAGCCCGATCAACGGCGAAACCTCTTCGCAGAATACTTTAATCTTCTGTCCGCTCTAATCACATGCAAAAACACATTTCGCAATAGCGTCTCCTTCTTAATACCGCGTGTCAGTCGTAATCCAATTGCTTGATCCGAGCAACGATAAACTCATGTATCATCCATTAACCCGAAGATACGTACTCACCTCAGCTGATGGGCCGAGCCGGGTGAACGATCACCAATAATGCAGAGCACGTTTTCCTTTTCCTCGAACCTTTGTCTTTTAAACCAGCGAGAATTGCGCGAATGGGAATGAAACGGAGCGAATTTGAAACGACCGACGCACGGGATTACGAAGGCGCGAGACGATGCTTCTCACGATCGAACCGGTGGAGGACTGGAGCGGATGCAACACGTACGGTACGAAGCGCGCGAAGCGACTGAGCCTCTTTCCAGCGGCGGGGTCGCCGCAGACCAGTCGACGTCTACCGAATCGGTCGCAGGGTACCGCTCGTGCGAGATCGTAAGGATTCAGCTTGTTCCACGTTGAAAACTGCGCTTCTTTACGCGCCCGCGGGATAATCGTGCCAGCTACTTTAACCGGTCAACATTGTTCCACATATGAAATTATGAAAGTAGTGGTATATTTGGTATTTGAGGTATTTGGGTGTATTTGGAGTATTTGGAGTATTTAGAATTTAGTACAGCTACAAAGTTCGTGATTTACCTGCTGATTCGACGAACTGTTTCTTTAATGAGTGGTGTAATTTCAATGCAATTTCATTGGCCACGAGATAAGAGACCGATGCAGGCATCCATAGAAAATCAATCGTTTTAATGTAGAAACCTTTAATCAAATTCGATCAAAGCACGTAATTTAACTCTAATGTGAAATTTGTATTGATATCAATTTAGGTATCCAGCTCTAATCCTTCGATCATCCACTGTATGCATTACGAATATTGAACGTTTCAAGATTGATAACAGTTTGCACTCGAGATTAACTAATTTTTCTGCTGATCTGGGAAAAAATTCCTCGAATACCGTTCTCCCGGGAGTGTTAATTTGGCGTGTGGAGCTGCGACGCTCGGACATGTGGGAAAAAATGTCTGGTACTAAAGTTTTCAATTTTCTCGCCCGGGCCATCGGAATACCTTTGCAAATTGTGTTTCATGCCGCGGTCGGGTATTTGGAACCATCGATCCAAAAAATCATTGACGCTCGCAGCGCAAAGATTCCTCGCCCGAATGCCTACGGGTTGGAGTTGAAAAATAAAAATTTGTCACGGCGCGAGAATTATGATCGAAGTTTTATGACTCCTTCGGCAATTATCCGACCGGCACTCATTGGCTGCGAATGTCCTCAAGTTTATGGGGTCATGTGGAAAGGAGGGCTCGACGGAATTCATCGGCTCGCATCGGAATGTGGTAAAGGCCGGAATGAAGGTCGGAGAAGTTTCTCAACCGGTCGTCACAATCTTCAGCTGGCCATATTTTTACTCTTAACGGAGGTACTTAAGTATGGGTAAAATTCGGATTTCATTTGAAAGCTATCGACGAATTTGAATAAAATCGTGTTAGGAATATGGTAGATCGAGGAATTTGAATTTCTTCATTTTTATCTTTCACTAACAAAATCGTGTTAATGCATTAGAAAAATATGCGAATAGTGCTTACGTTGGCAATCAATAACTGTCAAATACTTTTATCATTTCAATATACCATTTTATCATTTCAATATACCTAGACTACAATGAAATGTTACTTAATTTGCCTGACAAACAAAAGTAGAATATAAGTGCCTGCTAATGGCATATTATTAAAGTTATTTATATTAAATTGGCGACAACTATGAGCAACAGTTTTCCTTTTGTTAAAAGCTGTTTAGAAAAGGTTCATCCCAGTCGATTTGTTATGCAAAGGAGCGACAACATTGCATCGTAGGGAGCACCCGAATTGGTATCTCCCTCGCGATTCAGCGTGAAAACACTTGCCCGAACAGAACGAACTGTCAAGCGGAGCGCGTACGTTCCCTAATTACACGCGCGGGACGCGTGCGTACACCGTTTCGAGCAAGTCTCGGTACATCGGTTCGTTGCGCATCGGAACGGGCGCGTACAATTTACCTACGCGGCCGTTTACCGTGTCCGGGTGCGTTTGTACGCGTTAATCGAGACGTATTTTAATTCTTCAATCGTCCTCGCGTCGACGCTTGCCAACGTGTCCGAAAACGGGTTTTCCAGTGAAAATACCAATTCCAGAAAAATACGGTTCGTTCGCAATTGTTTACCATCGGCCGACATGCATTAAATAATGTTACGGTCATTGTTTAGATACTTCGGTGATGGAAATCGCCAACAGCATTCCAAGTACGCTGCAACTTCTCTGTGCATTTGCAATTTGTCACGCGAGAGGCTGGACTCTCGCAATTACGTTCTCCAATGCGAAAAAGTCCTGTTGATGAGGTGGAGGCGCGTGCAGAGCGATTTCAGGGCGCACTGAGATCGTCGCGAGTAGCGTCTAGTCGCAATTTACGGAGCCGTTTGTCGCCTTTCAACGAGTTAACACTGCAGGCGAACGGCGCGAGCTCCTCGCTCTGATTAGGCTTGCTTATGCTTCATTAAATTCAGCAATGACTGCTCGAAAGCGCGAATCACGTTCGTCTAAACATGGCTCAGGGAGCCCGCGGAGTTTTCCCCAATTTTCACCAATTCTCGAATTAGTCAAGATAGGATGATTCTCTCTGTTGTAAGTGTATCGATATTCGAATATGTCTCCTAAATTATAATAGAGCAGCGGCTTTGCAAATTTCCACGAGCAAGATTGCATTCGAATGGGAGCTTTAACTCGCGTCGGATATTTCAGGCGAAGTTGGAGTGTCCACATAGTTGTTAATCAAACAAGCTGTAATTGACACCAGCAATTTGCAGCATCTTGAGAAGCACGCGAAGCTTCTCGCCGTCGCACCGAAAGCTATAATATGGCCCCGGGCGTCAATTTAAGTCGTCGTAACTTCGTCATCGTTAGTGCGGTTATTACCGCGCGTTAGGCCAGACACGTATGAGGGTGTCGCCGAGGCAGGCCAGTCGTTTAACAATTTCCCGTTAAAACGCGAAACTTACAATTTTTCATGAACCATGGAATTAATGTATGTTTGTTACAATTCTATTGACGCATTACTATCATTGTTAACGAAAGGGTGATTCGGATGTTTCATTCCACGGCGCAGATGTATTAAGTATTAACTATATTGCAGGGGATATGTTGAAATACACTACAGGGAAGAGTAGCTTCAAGTGGGACTGTAATTTAATGAAGAATAAGGAAAACATGAGGAACGCGTATAAAGCGTTAATAAAATACGTAATTAAAGAACGAAGTTTATCTCGTTTGAATTCCCTCGTTCGGGAGAACAGCTTCATTGCGGGGAAACAAAATAACAGAGAGGAATATTTCATTTGTAATGCTGCATAATTCATAGCAGAACACGAACTACCCCGCAAGATTTGGCACGGTATCTGTTCCGTTTCCATTTTCGACGGTTCGGTTGGCGGATTCACGGAAACATGTTACACAGAGATAGGGTGAATTGCGAAGGGCGGTGGAGAGAGGTCCGGCTCTTGTTAGGAGGTGTTATATGTATCTCCGCAGCCGAGCCGTGCTACCTGCGATTCATCGTGGCAGTGCAACTGCGAGAAACACGACGGCACTTAAGAACCCGAACATCCGCGAACTAACTTAAGCAATAAGACACATCGCTTAAGTTCGCGTCCGTGCAATACTTCGCGCTCGAACTTTCAGAGCCGGCCGACACGCGGTCTTAATATTTTGCGCTACCGTAAAGACTCAATTTCTCGGGGGAGTCTTATTGCACCTTCGCTGCTTCAACAGCTTGATAAATGGATCCCATCAAGCCTCGAGAAAGCACCGTTTACTTGGCAAGATGCTGCGGCATTTTATTAAGTCTTTACGATTCAGATGAACAATAATATAATACGGTGAATACAAGAAATATAATGATACACTGAATCGTGGAAAATTTATGTCAGAGTGGAATGCATAGATTTAGGCTTGTGCCCAATTGAACATTATTCGTCTCAATTTTTGTTCTTATTAAATTCTTATTAAATTCTTATTTAGGTCAATCCTATTATTGTAACTAAAATTTTACATGTAACACGTTAATATCTTCAATTGCAACAGGCAAGGCAACAAAGTTCTCGATGGAGAATAATTTTAATTTATGCGAGCGTTATTATTTCCTATTTAATGTTAAAATCATTATGAGGGTGCGATCTCTAATTGTCCTTATGGTTGTATATTTATAATTACTGATTCAACTTTAAATCGATTTCTTCGCTCGAACATTTAATTCCAATAAAATGATCACATTCAATCACAACAACCTTCCCCGAATACGAAAAAGAAAATAGTCGTGCCAATGGAACGGGGGAAATGTCATGGAAGCAGAGATGCGTAGGATTCGTGGAAAACTCCGGGAGATGTTGAATCGATCTAACATGTCGTCGGAGAACAATCCAAGTAGGACGTATATACACGTTTACATAACTGTCTCCTCAGCGAGAGGAGATAGGCTTTCATACGACCGGAGGAAACCGAGAACGAAAGAAAAAAGGAAACAGTGTCTAGGTGGTCGGATCGAAAGCTTTTTCGCGTTGATGCACACATCTACTTTTGCGAGCGGGGCGAGCAGCGTTAAAAGCACGCGATTAAAACTTTTCGATCAGAACCGTCTCGTAAATTATTTAGAAATGTTGTAACATCCTTGAGGAATAATTAAATAGCACGAACCCTTCAGAGTTTTTAATGTAAACGAGACGAAAGCTTGCGAGGGTTTTTTTTCGTTGGAAAACTTTAATAACATCGTCTGGACTTTTTTCAGCAACATTTGCTTTTTTATTCGATATTATTTGGCTTGTGTCATTTAGCTGGCTCGTCGTCTACTAAATAATAGTTTCAAAAATATCGCTGTTTGATCCAAATTAGTTCAGTAGTTTCTCAGATATTTCCGGGACCGTCTTTGGAAACATCGTCTCCAGAAAAACGCATTTAAGGTTTCAATTATCTATACCGCTGGAACCAGATGAAAATTCTAAATGAACTACTTTTCTTTAGCGACCCACGATATATCGTCGATGCCTGAACCCTGAAATTCTCCTTACTTTTGAAGGTGAATCTCATCAAAGGAGTATAATCCCTTCCCGCTAAAGAATTGTGTCATAAAATTTGCAACGTTCAAACGCTTCTCACGAGTCGTCGCATTTTCTGTCGTATCCAGCAGGAATGTAACTCGAATAAAACATTAAGACGCATGAGAAACGTCTTGGCCCGATTAGCATACGCTTTAAAATCCTCACGGAAAGCACGTGTTATTAATACGTTATTTTGCATAATGCATGATGGAGTAGAGAGGCTCCTCTTCTTTCCTGGCTCGCCAGCGATATCTAGCTCGTTCGTCCTTGTCGTGCTGGCGAGTCGTGAACGGAATTCGGAGGTCCTCTCAGCCATCGCTCGCGGTGCCGTTTAGAAGGTGGAACGCCGCGCTGGAGAACGTGCTTGTGCAACAGTCATAGAATTAGAAGGACAACCGGATTCCTCCAGTCACTCACCGACGATCGTGCCTTTGTTTTATTGCTTCATAGATGCGTGATTATTAATTAAACTTGCAGCTGCTTTTCCATTTTATAATACCTTTTTTCTTTCATGCCGTTGCACCCCTTTGGACGCCCTTTTCTAAAATTCACTCGCGATCGATAAACTGGAAAGAACCGGTGACTCGGGATGAGATTACGTTTTGCAAATTCATTTCGGATCGACCGAATTCAATTTGCAATTTATTCAGGCCCGATGAATTCTAATTCGAAATGAAAACGCAATTTATGATGAGCGAAAGAGACTGGTCAGGTTTAATTAGCGAAGGGACTGGTTTAAGTTGTTCTCGATCAATTAGATATTGATAAACTCTCGTTTGAAATCGCCAGTGAGAGCAATTGCGCGTTTAAATTGTAATGTGCGAAGAGAAATGTATACAGCGAGCTTCGTGTTATCGTAGCATGTGTAAAGCTGCTGTAACGAGCTTTTGTTTGCCGTGCAGAATTTCGGTATTAACTGAAAACGGGGCGGACGCGGGGAAATTACGTCGTTTACACGGCAAACCGTGGGGAAACTTCCGAAGAGAATAAACGCGGATGTTAAAACACGAAAGGGGTAATAGCGACATTTTGTGTCTAATAGCCGAATTCAGGTGTCCCCGATGCGCGTTTAAACGAATATACACGTTTCGAATGTGGACGCGTATAAGACTGGCAATGGAGAAACTTTGCGCGGGCGTCTTTATTGAATTTTACAGAGGCATTGCGAATAGTTTGTTTCACGATGAAACGTTAAATCGTTCTCCTTAAATTTATTTCAGAAAATCAAACGTTTCAATCGACTTGTCTCATATAAATGAATTTAGAAGAATAGTTAATGAGCAATAGCGTTTAATTTCTAAATCATTTTTATAGCATATTTAGATCTATAGCATTATTATAATGATTATTATTGAAATTTTCATTACTATTCAATTGTAAGATGTATTCAGTAATAATAATAATAATAACAATGGTATAGATTTAAATATGTTACAAAAATGTTTTAGAAACTAAAATGAAACTAGTACTTATTAACTATTCTTATAAATTCATTTATAATGCATCTTAAAGTTAACACTTGTACAAATGTTTAATGCAAATATAAATACAGTTTAATAGAACTCAATTTCAGTGTCATTTAAGTAGTGTATGTCAACCATAAGTGGTACAAGTAATCGGTCGGACATCAGGCATAACTAAAGTCGTATGGGTCGAGGTATGGCTTAACATGGCTTTCTTAATTAGGCTAATTGTTGCAAAAGTTTCTCGGAATCACCCTAGCAAACACTCCTAAAAATCTTTCCTACCTGTTGTCGAGCACCCTGCACATAGGTCAGCGGACTGTGAACTTGTTAAGGTCCACTTATACCGATATAAGGTCCGGCTTTTATCCGATATTATCCGCCACCCTACTTGCTTCTCAGCACACAGATATCCGCGAGGTAATGGGGAAAGTTCGCGGAATATCTGGCACGTATCGGGTCTTGCTCTGCGCTACCGCTGCTGCTTGAGAAGCTGCTATCCCTTTCGCTCAAGGGAAGGAGCCTCGTGCATAGACAGGGCAACAGAAACACAGCCAGAGGATGAGTTTCACGTTTTCTTTATTGTTATTAAATTAATATGTTGTTCAAGGATCGATACACGTACACATATGTGCACAGGCGTGTAAATGACGCGCGCGCTCGCGCCCCAATGTGTGTGCGTTTACGCACGCGTGCACATATCGTATACGTCTATACATAATATATACGCACGTATGTATGTATCGTATATAACAGCGACAATTACAATGCATCGTTTAATGATCAGTAATAATAATCGTAATCGAAAACCTTACCGACTTCCTAGACGAAAACGAAAATACCCTTGGCGAAGTGTAATCATAATAATGAATCGTTTAATTAGCACAGTCGTTAATTTACTCAGTAACCCTTAAGTCCATCGCTTTAAATGTTTATAATATATATATATATCACTCGTTATAGATACAGGGATACAGAAAAATAATACCGCGCGGCTGTGGTGGAATCTTCTTAAAGTATTTATGTATATTTATATATATATTTATATATTTATATTTATGTATATATATAAAAGGGGATCGAGGACTGTCATTAGAATAAATTTTTGCTCTCGCACGGATTCGCTCTGTCTCCGTTTGTCAAGTTTTCCAACCACGATCCAGGGATCTATCGTGCACGGATCGTCCGGATTACATTCGAATTCTCATCTCGAGAAACGTCGAATTTCCATACGCTCGAGATTTTGCAATTCTTGGCGAATAGTTTTCCTTTTCGCTTTTGTTGTCGCTTGAACACTTTTTGGGGAAACGGTATCATTGCTCTGGCTTTTCGATCCCTCGTTCGCTCAAGAATCGTCGATATTATACATCACTCCCCGGCCGAGAAAAGAAGCGATAATTCTATTCGCGAAACGCGCAAAACTTCCGGAGACGATATCCACTGTATGCGCGTCACAGGTGTGTAATAATAATCCCAAAACCAGACCGCAATGATAATTGTGCACGCGCAAGTTGCTTAATATTCAAATTAGAAAGTAACTAAATCAAAAGCAATATAGAAACGACGATCGCATTAAAGGAATCATTAAGACGCCTTTAATCATTTACAACACGGATTAGCAATCTGCAACTGACGGTTTTCTTTTAGCGCAACAGCTGCTTCGTTAATAAAGGATCGATAAAAAAAAGAACGACGGTAACAATTATGTAATCACACACGAACCCGATTCGATCGAGCCGATCGTCTTTCGAAAGGAAAGCTATCAAATATCCGCAACGATCGATGCACGGAGAGTTCCGGACCGTCGTCAGCTAACGCTGCAATCTCGCAGGGAAATTGTTTAAACGATAATTAGGATAAATCGTGGCGTTACTTAACGTGACCCTACCAGCCGAGCTCTCGTCTACTACGCGATTCAGCCAGATCGGGATTATCAATTTTACACGATCTGCCGCTATTTAGGTCCTTGGTCCATTTTCGACGCATACGTTTTATTTACAAGACATTATTACTCGTTTTCTTTATTTCTCTTTGGTGCTTGCGTTGCCACATTACTCTCTTTCTCTCTCTCTCTCACTCTCTCTCTCTCTCTCTCTTTCTCTCTCTTGTTCCTTTACTTTGTATACACAATAATTATCCTCTTCGTGACGGATCGAGAGCGAATCGTCGAGAGGACCTTCGTGCTGCATATAAATCGTTCTCACACGTCGACAGGTAGATGAAGAAACTCATTCCTGTATCTTTTTGTTCGTCCCACATTATTTACTTATTTTCTCGTTTCTCAGTGGAAGAGACTATGTAGTCGAAGTTGAACAGATGAGTGCACGCCAAACGAATTATGTACAATCTCTACCTCGGATGATTCTTCTCGGATCGAAAGTTGCCAAGCACTTTTTAACGATGCCTGCCTTCCGGAGAGAGGGAAATCGTTTTGGAATTTCTGCGGGGAACGAGGGCCTTGATTCGACTATCTTCTAGTTTCCTACTTGAACGTGGCAAAGGCGTTCTATGCGATGGATTTTGTATCGGGGGACATTGGGGACAGAAGACGTGGATGACATTAATATTAGATAAATAGTGTATCTATGTACATTGTAAATAAAAAGAAAATATTCTTGCAATCATTAAAGTTTGCACGGCAATCGTGTGTACAATTTAATTCGGAAGCTTTCGTTAAAAGTTTTCGATGATACTGATAGACTATTAGTTTTACTTCAGCAACTATCATTGGAAAGATATATATTTTAACAAATAATTATTAATATGAGCTATTCTTACTAATTTAGCAGCTATAGTACATAAAATTGGCATTGATATTAAAACTCTAATCCAGTTACTTTCACAGTTAAAGGAAAAATAATTTGTTTTAAAGCAATGTCAAATAATGTATGTTAATATGAAACTTTTATTCTGTTTTATTGTATATATTTAAATTCGAGGTAATGCCATGTACATTATAATGCAAGGTTTGATGGGGTTGATCTGATTTTCCACAATTAAGTGGCTGAACGAACGAAATTAAGCTGTTGTAAATTGAATTACCCAATGAGATCGTAAAATGTTCGAGTTGTATCTTAATCAGTCTTTGCCCTAATTCTAGGCCCGCGTAACCCTTTTCATTGTCCCTCCGAAGGGCTGGCGGTCGTGACACAGTCGACATTAAACGTCCCCGCGGCGAAAGACGATATTCCACCTTGCCGTGATCGGTATGGATATATCGAAAGTATTTTCCGCACTTTTCGTTTCACTCGTTATCATTCATTCCACTCGGCAATGATTTCTCTGTTTCATTTTCATTCGCTCCTTTTTCTTACGGCATGATATTACCTGTATAGGACACATTTATACAATAATAACAATATGTTACTCGTCGACAATCACCGCCACCGTCCACCTCGGTCCTTAATTCGTACTTCTTTTTATGTTTACATATTATATTTATATATACTCATATTTATATATTTATATTATTTATATAATCCGAAAAGTTCAGTGTATGTGTCGATACTGTGTGTGTGTGTTTGTTTCTTTGAACGTTCAAAGGTTCTGGACACCCTTCTGGCACTTTCCTTCTTTTTACTACTTTCACCCCCCAAACGTTGAACGTTCTAATATCAATCTTCCGTTTCTGCTTCTTCTTTCACGCCTCTTGCTCGATCGTTTATCACAAAGTCTTCTCGAACGCGTCGTTGAATGCATTTTCAATTCGCACCCATCTTATCGGCAGAATAGAAAATGGTTAAACTGTGAACTCTTTTTCTCATCGTACATCACGCGTTTAGGCGTCGTTGATGCGTTTATAGACAATTATTGTTGGCTTCTTTAATGCACTCGCAATCGATGCAAATTATAATACAATTATCGTGTGCGTGGTCGTGTAAGTGTCCCTAATGTTTCGCTCTCGTACAAATTCTTCCCATTTTATTTGCAACCGCGATTGAAGACGTCTCCTCCGTAAGAAAAAAATCTACGCCACGAACGTATCAAGCACCATAAATTAATTGCCTAATTAAAGGTAGATCGATTTAGACGTAAATAATAGTCATGCTCCATTGGACTATTTATTACTTAATACTTTTACACTTAAAACACTCTTCATCGAAGAAATTTTTCTTCAGAAAAAAAGTATTCCTTTTTAAAAGGAATTTCTCTTTTTAGAAATATAAATTGAATAAAATAAAGGAACTCGATAACGAGGGAATACTTTATACAGGAATGTATCGATTCGAAATGTCACTCGCCTCAAAGGAATCGAGGTTCGTATTAAAAACAATTGCCTTAGGAAAGATACTTCCCTAAAATAATAAGCGTTTCTTTTTAAAATCAAATTCTACGAACGAGGCATTCGTTTAAAGAGGAAATTTTGATTGAGATATTGCACATAGAGGAACATTTGTATAAGAATATTGCACATGCAAAAGGCAATTTAGCAAAATGAAAGACACTCGAGAAAAGTACTTCATTTAAAGAAAAGTATTTTAAAGCGCTTCAAATGCTTTCACGAAGCACTGCAACAGAGGGAATATCTGACTAACACAATATCTAACTCACAACCTCTGATTAAGTATGCATGTGTATCAGTCGACATTTGTCCAAGTACCAATATTCCAGAAGATGCTTAATCTAACGGAATATAATTGAACAATAAATTACACACGCCGAGAATTTATTATATCGACCAACGTCACTTGCTAACGATATCGAATGTTACTCCAACAGAACCGATGTAAGGAGCAATTTTTACGAAAGAGAAAACAACTGCCCTCTCGCTAATTCCTTCTTGAATCATTTTACAATGTCGATTCAACCGAATAGAAACACGTGGATTCGCATCGATCGTTTGTTAAAAATGTGCAAACATAAATGCTTGCATAATATGTATAATATAAAGGAAAGTTGTGCGTAGCCCAATTGGGCAAACGTTAAAAAAATAATTGATAAGGGAGCATGTAAATGAGAGTATAATTCGATACTTAATGAAAGTCTGTCGAACTGATTTTTCCTTATTCGTCGAGCATGGTTTTCGATTGTCGCAATTGTCGCGTTTGCCATTGTTTACAATTGCAGAAGAATATCAAATTAAAATGTCCTTAGTCATTTTAATTTAATTTTTTTTTAATACAGATACTTCAAGCCAAATGTTAAATCCCTTTCATTTTCTTCTAGCGAGGAGATTTTCCGATAGAAGTGAAAAGGAAGCGTTTCGCTATAAATTTTGAAGCTCGAAGCGATTTAATAGCAATATATATGTACGCGGAGAAGAATGTATAAAAATCGTGTATAGATCATGAAGAGGAAGAATAGAATCGATATATGCATTTAATATGACCCTTTAAAGATTTCCTCCTTTCTTGAAAAAAGAATACACTTGATTGTGCTGCTAGAATTTAATATAATATTCGAGCACGATATATTAGCGTATGCTTTCGTGGCACATTCAACATGTACGAAGATGGAAAACCATGCCTAGAAATTTTTTACGAGATCCGGAAAGGAACGATAATAATTCTTAATTAATATGGTGCATTCGTTTCGTTCCTAGAAATTAGTCGAAGTAATGTTACAATGGAGAGAAAATTACGCTTCCGTCTGTATTTATGCTTTGAAGTACTGACGTTACCTGTATATTATTCTAAAAAATTGTCGGCGAAACGACGAATAATCTAAAATACAAATCTGCCACTAATTCGTCCTTATTACGATAATAAAAGAAATAACTTAGATTACTGATAATTATCAAATATTTTGCTTCATGGGAAAAGGATGGTGCACGATGTGTATCAAAAATAAAAGGTATGCTGTGCGTATGTTAATTACAACAGGTATCTGAAATTAATATTCAATGCTACAGGAAAGCAAAGAATCATTTCTGTACTGTGTAAATAAAAAATTCTAATGCCGCTGACTTTTCACAAGAATCTTTTAATAAAAAGTCAAATCTAGCACAAAAACATCTTCTCTAGCTGTGATAATCTGCATCAGTAATACATCTTCTTTTACAGATACCGTTTATCGAAAAAAGCAGTCTTCGAACCGGTCCGTCTTTTGCAACTTGGAATCATTTGCATTATTTTAAATTTGACGAAATATTTTGTTGATATTTCCGTGCACAGTAATAACTTCAGGCACGTAGATCCAACCTTTCAAAGCACAAATACAAAGTGAAAAGAGCAATTTCTCACCACGACATGTTTCTACGATTCCTATGAACCTACGAACGACGTTGCAGGACAATATATAATGAATGCACGAACGCTCGACGCGAAATTAAAAATGCTTTTTACTTATCCATCACTTTCACGTCTTCGCGACGGTACCTCCACGGCTGTGGCACATCACGTTCGCTATTGCTATTTCTCCGTGTGACACGCGCTCAGCTATCATCGGGACGCAGCCAAACGGATTCATTCTCACCCCTGGCGTTCAGAAAACCTGTCTTTTCACACTTTCATACTCGTTATAATAAAATACACAATCACGTATGCCACAGGACTGCCCTGTTCCATTTCTTCCTTTTTATGTAATTATTTACAAGATGGAAATTGTTTAAGTGTTCTCTGATAAATATCGCACCCTCGTCACTTTCTCCCGCTCTCGCACGCCGTTATAAAAAATTGATTCGTTTATTCATTTTCTTGTCCCTTCCACACGGATGTCCCTTAAATCGTAAGCACTGTCCCGCCGAAGACACGATCTAGCACCCTTCGTCTTTTCCCGATTGTAGTCTTTCATCCAACACCCCCTTTGGGGGGTCAAAAGTTCATCCGATTCACGGTAATCCCTTCTCTCCCCGTGGATGTCACACTTATTGCCCGTGGCGAATTAAGGAAAAAAAAAATAGTCTCGAATACGATCGCGTGGCCCATCACAGATAGATCCGTCATCGGAGGTGTCACTTGTCCACGGCAGATTTGTCCACCTCCTCGTCCCTCCGCTTCCTCTGAAATGAAAACTTCTCGAGGTCTTGCACTGCACGTATGTATATGTAACAAGTGTCTATGTACACGTGTGTCCTCCGTTTCTCTTCTTTCTTCGTTAGCGAGACCTTCGGCGAGGGTGAAGAGTATCGCATTCACGGCGAAGTCAAAGTTCATCCGCGACTCCGCTGTCCCTTTTGACAGTCCAGAAGCAAGAGACGGGTCACGTTTCCGTTAAAGGCGCGTTTGCTAAGTATTTACATCTTCCATTGAAGAACACGGGGTGAACTATGACCTAGAGACCAGCGATCGTAGTCCCGGCATAGAGTCTTTTCTTTTTTTACTTTAAGGCAGTGTCGTTCGTCGTGGGACGAACACGAGTCTCTTCAGACTCGACGGACCTACAATTATCGGAGATCCTATCGAAGGGATGGGGACTCGTGCGTTTCGCGTTGAACGTTTCGTCTGATCCGAGTCTCTCTCTCTCTCTTTTCTCCCTCTCTCTCTCTCTGTCTTCAATCATGAAGAGTCTTGACTCTGCACCGATTGGGATGCCACAGCAGAGCCAAAACGACGAAACTCCTCCAGGGATTAGTGTCATCCTGGACTGGGTGAAAGG
Organism: Holcopasites calliopsidis; assembly: GCA_023838395.1. Lineage (NCBI taxonomy): Eukaryota > Metazoa > Arthropoda > Insecta > Hymenoptera > Apidae > Holcopasites > Holcopasites calliopsidis. The sequence continues at coordinate 3,687,284 of JALHAQ010000012.1, read as the reverse complement.
ATGGTTCGAAATCGACTTCGAAACACGGCCCCGTGTGTCATACGGGCTCCTCCCGCTTGAAGTTGATGTTCTGCGAGGCGCAGAAGTCCCGCGTGAACGGGATACAGTTGAACAGCTTGCACACTTCGCACTCGTACACCGGCACGTTGTAGAACAGAGCCAGGAGCAGCGTGAACAGGACCACGATCAGGATCAGGCAGACCCAGATCAGCCAGATCTTCCGCCGGCGATCGTAGTGGCCGAACGAGATGAACGGCATCAGCGCGTACGCCGCGAGGAAGCCGAAGATGAAGCCGAACAGGTGGGCGTAGTTGTCGACCCAGGGAAGCACCCCGAGGATCAGTAAACCGAAGAGGACCAGGATCAGCTTCGACAGGGCTCGGCGAGGGTGTTTCAACATGGGCCAACAGTGGAGCACCTCGACGATCAGCGTGGCGAGGAGGGCGAAGTGCGCCCCCGCTGGACCCACCTGGAATCGAGATCGCGTTTAGCTGGAATTGGGATTGCAATGGAATTGAAGTTACGTTACAGACTGCGCGCGTTCCTCGGGCTTGTAGTCCTCTTTTGGTCTCTTGCGTCAACTTAACACATTCCTCGCGCCAAGCAAGCGATCAGCAATTGAATTTCCAATTGTAATTTGGGATTGCAATTAGAATCGTAGCGGAATTGGAAACCGAATAAACTTATCGGATAAACTGATATTCAAGCAACGTGATTCCCGAAGAAATCTCGGACGTTAGCCCACGCGGGTCTCCTTTGTAGCGATTCAGCATTGAAGAGAAATCGAAACGCACCTCTGCTCTGTACGGGACAAAAATTGCACTGGCCAGATTTCCAGCCAGGGCTCCGGTGAAGTAAATCAAGGCGATCCGCAGCGAGCCGGTCAGCTTCTCCAAGTCCCTCATCAAGAAGTATTGCACCATTAGCGTGATGGAGAGGTGAACAACTCTGCGAATGAAACGACGTTCCGATTGTTTCGATAAATATTTTCCAACGCAGGATATAATCTGTACGCTTTAATAAATCCGTTAAGAGGTAACACGTACCCAGCGTGTAGGAAGGTCGTGGTGAAGAGTCTGTAGAATTGATCCGGCCACTCGGGATGAAGAAACGGTATCATACCGCAAACGTCGTGCAGACACTCCACTTGAGAGCAGAGGGACGCCTCCTCGTGGAAGTAGCCGTGCACGAAGTCGCAGTACTCCTTTGTCGTTATTCGACACATCCCGTGGATGCCGATGCAACAGGGATGCCCGATCACCTCGCACACCATGTGCTCTGCCATCTTATCCTTGTATCGGCTTACTGGGAAGTTCACGTTGCCCCGTTGGCTCCCGTTTCTACTGTTGAGCAAGGCGAAACGGTTTCCTCGATATTATTCAGGAAGAAGGTCGAGAGAACTTATACAGTCGCTGTCCTAAGGTTTTCTCGCATAAGATCTTGGGCTATGGATTACCAAGGAAGCAGGGATATCCAATAGAGTAGGATAATATCGGAAAAATAGTCCAACGTGAAATGAAATCGAATTAATTAAGAAGAAAAATCTCAGATGCAATAAGGATTTTTTAGACACATCGAAGGTGCGTATCATTTTTTGCTAGAGGGTCTAATTTGTGTTTAAGTAGGTTTGAAGGGTTTTCCACTGCACGAGCACATAAGGATACCCTTAGTTCTTTATTAAGGGACGGGAAATGGCACGGGGAAGATTATTCAAATTTTGGATAACGAATTTACCTGAATCGCTGATTGAACGAATTGGTTTTTCTACAGATAGGCCACTTGGTGATATCGTCTGGCCACTCGTACGGTGCTATACTTGCTGGAGCGTCGCAGAACTTTGGATCGAGTCCGCAAACGGAACCACTGATCCGTCCTCCTGGTCCACTATCCCCGGGTCCCCATTTTTTCCACGTTGATATCGTGTTCTGTATTTCAGAAGAACGCTTATTGAATTATCGACGAGATCAATTTGACACCGTAATATATCAACGATGGGAAACAATCAAATTGGTATACATATTAAACAGAATATTTACAGTCCATGCAAAATTAATGTTCGGAATATGATGCACAAATCAATCTACTAACAATATTTACGATACACAGGAATATGTACGAAATAAATATCTACATTGCTACATTAAACAGCAATATGTAATGTTTCATTTCACTGACATTTACCGCGGCAGTCGATCTCAATCCCCGGACCAGTTGGTTCAGAAAAAGAAAGACAAGGTTACATTATAAAACCAGAACAAGATTATATGTACAAGTACGAGAACGGTGTGTTATTATTTTATTCGATCCCCGGGATCGAAGATCTTGAAGAGCTACTCACAGAGCAGTCTGCTTTGCTGGACTGCACGCAGCCGGAATCGTCGTTTCTGATACAGCAGGCGGTGTCCCGTTCCCTTTCCCGCCAGACGTCGATCTCCTTCAGGATTTTAATATCGCGACGCATACACGGCGCAAACTTTGCGCCCAGGTGAATCAAGTCCGCCGCCCTTGGGCCAAACCAGAAATTCGCTGGTTCCTGGTAGTCCACTTGTTGCAACGACAGACTTGTCACGAGGACCTGCGGTGACGGAAGTTAAGTAGAGGAACATCCAATTACTGACGGAGAGTGTCTTGTAATTTATTCTAATGGCGTTGTTTAAATTGCAATTTTTAGTATTAGAAATTATAAATGTATGTATATAATAGATTATAACAGATTAAATACATTAAGCATGTATAATACATTTGTACTGAGAACGAGGTATGTAAAGAATAAATAGTGGTGAAAAATATTGATATCTGTGCATCTCAGAAATTTGCATTTCTAGTACAAATACTTTCGAGCTCATTTTAAACATTCATCTACAATTTTGTACTTGAATTATTATCGGTTATAATTGAACAGCCTGATACTAATTAAAATAGTATGATCCGTTTGATTACGTTAAACTTACCAATCCTGATCTGTGGCTAAGGTCCATACCAACCGGCCCGAAACCGTAACACGCCAACGAAATGATTAAAATAAGAACTTGCACCGTGGTGATCCAGTAAGTAAAATAAGGACGATGGTCTTCGAAATCGTCCAGCTGCTTTCTGACGTCCGGCTTCTGAGACACGCTTTTTCGAAACGATCTCCTGCGACCATGCAATAATAATTTATTTACGCACTGACACACTGCAGTTTTCAGTACAAGCAATATCATCTATGAACTCTATCAATGTTTTTTATCAACCGCCTATTAGAAAATAATTCCTAGCGTTACAAAAATAAAGCGAATAGAAATTAAAATTCCGTTTGAATTCCTGTCGCTCTGCTGCCAGAGCTATGACAAATCGTCATTGCACGGGAATGTTTACGAGTCACGGAAAAGATATCAATCAATAAAAATATTCGTATGGAAATTTATTTACTGGCCGGGCCGAAATCAATTTCTTCATCGATGTGGAACAACGGGTCGTATCATCAATACACAATGACTGGCCGTTTTTTTTTTTTTATAAACGTGCACGCGGAATGCTATAAACTGATAGCGAATGCGTGATTTTCCAATTCTTTTTTTTTTAAGCAGAACGATGTATGGTTGGATAATGCTAATACGACACGTATGATATATACTGAATAAATATGTCATCGGAATTTGATAGCAAAATATTATACTAGGGTTGTTGTAAATTAGTGTTGGAGTTATTTTTACAATGGGTATGTCGATTTAATTTTACATTATTCCATTTACATATGGCAAACTCTTTTAGATCATAGTCGAAATGTCTTCTAAACGAATCAGTTTTCGAACGCGTCACCTCGATACTTTTCCATGGGAAATGGCGAGCCGAGTCGATCCGCGTAATTAAAAATATATGATTCCGTTTAAGAAAAGAGGTTGATCTTAAACAGTCCTCTATGCGTCTGCTTGCGAAAATACTAATTGCATCAGTGAATATCCCCTCGTTACTATTTCACTTTTGTCCAAAGCATTTTTCCATTTTATTGCAAATAAGGGAGACGGAGTATAATGTATTTTCCATTTACGTCTATCTGACGGATATTCGGAGACTCACCCCAAGTATCTACCCACGATTCCCATGCCGTACTGCCGCCTATTGCTGTTGTCGAATATCCGGTCGATGGTGCTCGGAGAAATTCTCGTGGCACCGGTCAAATCCCTCCTAAGAGTCACCCCCTCGTCCGGCTGCACCACTCTAGCACCCTCGGCCAACGGAGTATCGTACCTCGACCTGCTCCAACTCGTTTTTCTGTAATCTCTTTCTCGTTGTAGATCATGACACTTTGACCTCGATGTTGGATCCCCCGTCACCCCTATCCTCCAATATTCCGCGAGAACATTGCTCCCCGATCCAACATCGAGTTCCCACGTATAGAACAGCGATTGAACCGATCTTTCTCATAATCGAAAAGTGTGAAATTTGTAGGTATTGAAAGAGTTGGAAGACTTTAAATTCCTTCGGCGTATCGTATTATGTCAATTTAATTTAGCCGGGCATTTAGAATTTATTTAGCTCTATTATAGTTTCTGGAAACTGCAATAATATTGATAATACATTTCCCTCCATTTTTAATATTATATATCTGAAAGTTTACACCATTCGTTGGTAGTAAAAGCTGTCGCAGTCAGGGTCTTTGCGATTTCATCCGAATAATGAAATACTTCATCGAATACGTATAATTCGAGTAAAAGTCGTAGGACGAAGCATAACAAATTTGGACTGAATTACTTCGGAAGGGAATGGAAAGGGAGGCTCTCACCGTGAAATATAATGGTCCCTCGACATGTGACGAGGTCTTCTGACCTGTCCGTCAGTAGCCGTCGTTTCATCTTTCTGTAAGGCAAACCTGGAAGAAATAAAACAACTGTCAATTTCTACGAACTCCTATTTACTATTAATAAAAGAAAGAAAAACACATAAAACCTCGAATTACTATCGACATAACTATAATATATAATACATTCTTTAATTATAACACATTTTACAAGGAACATATTTGAAGCTTTATTCTCATTCTCTCGTGGAACGATTAAAAGGAAAGGGTCAAGGCACAACGGCTTCGAGTCTCACCTGACCAATTCCTCGGACGCGTCTCTATCGGCCGCGGAATCGAGCAGATCTGCCACTTTAGCACTGTCCTCTTCGTCCTTCAAGCCACCGACGCCCTGATCGATCTGAGACTGCGACGGTTGCGAGGGTGCTGGGGGCGGCGGAGGCCTCTCGAAGAAGGACTCTTCCTCGCCCTGACCGGTTTCCGGTGACGCTGCCGCCTCTGACCTCGACGAGTAGGCAATTACACTCGGCGGAAAGCTTCGCGACTCCGGCCTGCCTTCCGATCTCTCCCTGGGACGCTGCCTTGTCAGAGACTGCAACGCAACGATCGTTATTTAATAAATCCACCTTCTTAGATTCTTTAACCAATGTTCGCGAGCCGAACGTTCGCATTCATTCATTTTTCTTGTGCCTTTAATTGGAACGAATCGACGCTTCAAAGAATATTTGATTTTTCTCGTATGGATTCATTGAAACCAATTAATGTCCGAAAGAATATTGTACATGCTGTATGCACTTTTGTGTTCCTTTTGGAACAGGCCAGGAAATGTGTATTTCTGTTATCGTATGGGGGATGAAATATGAAGGGTTGAGTTTGTTTTGACCCTTGCTAGGAAAACGTAATTCTTCAATGCGGTGATCGTCGTAAATAGGATAATAAATTAGAGGGTAATTGCTGTCGACGAACCTTCCGCTGCTGCAGCAGCAATTTCTTTCGATAGCCTAATAATAGTAAATCAAAAAGTTTCCTCTATGTAAGTCGTCCATTATCGGACCTCAATTTTTCTGTAACAAATTTCCAATATCTTGACGATTATGATACATCACCAGTGACAATTTATATATATTTTTCTTAGTGTTGAAAGGTATTTTTTGAGAAAGTTACTGTTATGCTATTGCATATTGGAATTATTCCAGAAACCGTAAAACTTATCGCTGTCCATTTAGTTTTTCTACTCCAGCCTCTATAGCATTATGTAGATCCGCGTTTAATTACGTGATCGCGGAACTACGAACGCGATTCTAGCGATGTGCTCATTAAAGCGTGTCGCGTGGAACAGCGGTGATCGATATTAATGACGAATCAATGGTGTAATCCAATATCATCAGTTCGCCAGGCCGGGCCTCTAGTTATTAAGGTCCGGGAATTAATATGAATTATCGTCGTTCGAGTGGCGTTATTCCAATTAAAATCCAGCCTGTCTGCGATCATGAAAAATGAAATCCTACGCGGCGAAACGCGCTTGCCATAACAGACACATTCCTTTCGGGTTTCTTTATTTTGTGCTTTATATTTACAAAGGGGGTGCGGGTGGAATTTATGTAGCGCGGGATAAACAAGGGAACCAGTGGAATCTGGTCGATCGAAAAAGCTGTGAAATCGAACGAAATTTAATTTCGTGCCCGACACGCCGGAATTAACATTCCCCATGTTTATTGCACCGTATCGAGCCCATCCGATGGGATTTTATATTGTCGCGATCCGAACTGTCCCCGGCTCGTTAATTGCCCTATCGCTCGGCCCTTGCCCGCAATTAAGCAATGCCGTATATCCAGGGGACGCGCACCCCCCTGTGCACGGAAAAGCCGGTCTTCGTTTATTAGTCTAGATTCGTTGGCTGAAATAAACATCGGGCTGCCTCGTCCATTCCCTTACTTTCCCATATTTTAAGAGATTCGAGGGGAAAGATTGTATTATTGGAGACGGATTGAATATGCATTCGTCCGCGATGCGAAAGACTGACTGGTCTAAAGATATAACTATTATTATTGAATGTAATTAGAGAAAGAAAAGAGAGATATAATTTCGCTGCATCGATTACATTCTTGCTAAAAGGATCGTCGTGCTATAAATCACGTGAATGAAAATCGTTCCCCAACGAGCGTGCTTTTTTTTTTTTTAGAAATCGACAAACGTTTTTAAGTGGCGGTAATACAGCATATAGCTAATTATTCATCCCGGAGTTTAATTGCACTATTGATCGTCCGACCGTGTTTGCTTTCAATTATACGATACTGCTTCGGCAAGCGTTCGCAGACCGTGGCAGCCGGGTCTATTGTTAAACTTTGTTTAATCTACGTGTTCAGCGTGTCTATATCAGAAAACGCTTGTTTTCTAATTACGTTGCTCAGCAAAAATTTGGCAACATTTGGTAGTCGAATTTGTATTGCAATTATCCGGATGCTTAACGAACCGTGAAATTAAATGAAAATTGAAATTTCGTTTAAAATTAAATGGTTAATTTACTAAATTTTTCAGTGCAAAGCTTTACCAAGAATGCAAAAAGTTCTCCGCGAAATCAATGCTCTTGCATTAAAACAGCAAACCGAAGTGAAACGAAGTGGCATTTAGGAAAACAAACAAGCGCGCAGGGTAAGAGGTGGCGAGAAGGGATGCTTTTTGGGAAGTTTGGAATAAAGTTTGCTCTGCGCTCGTTCTAGCACACCCAACGGAGCATTAGATTTATTTCTTGGGCCGGCGTCTTTCACAACCGCCGCGGGAATAAATCTGCAGTATTCGGGCAATGGGGAATCGTCCGAAAAATTAGCCAGCCCTACGTACATATGACTGCGCCACGAGGGATTCATGACGGGACTCTGCTTTCGCAATAGCATTGTCCATTTCCTTGGAGACTCGGAGGCTCTGTGTTCAACAATTTGATTCCTCAAAAAGTATCTCTCGAGCCGAACGGATGCCTAAAATTAGTAATTTGTTCGAGCCTTTTTCCCCTGATTGCTTTGGACATGCCGAAAGGTATCCGCCAATAAGATTGCAACGGACCGTTCGTGTTCCGCTTTCCGACGCGACGCTGTAATTTCGGCAATTTAAATGCATGTGCACGCTACTAGACTCGACAGACACAAGCGATATCTCCGACTCGCGGGAGCAGGATACGCGTTACGCGCGTGGCACCGGGGATCAACGGCGGGTATCGTAATGAATTGTGTCGATTCGATCCCGACACGCCGGCAGCGCATCGTTTCCCGCTTCTGTCTGAATATTTATACGTTCATTATTGCACGCGCGTTTTGCAGCGACGCCGATGCACGCGTGCAATGGGGGAGAATCGAACTGTCCAACGGGTTTCGATCGGGATCACCTCCCTTTTGTTACCACCGCAGACTGAACCGCGAGTATGATTCAGCGGACAATAAGCTGTTGACCCTTTCGCTGTGGGAGGAGGCAGCGAAAAGCAGGAACTTTTGAATTTCCGACCTCTCGATTTTCCGATCTTCTCTGATTTGCTCGATATTTCCGACCGTCTGAATTTGATATAATACAAATTGTACTGACTTATTCGTGTTGGGCATTCCAATCTTGCGCAGCACCGTAACGGATGGGTTAATTGAAGGAACCATTAGGGTCAGGGGTTAATTAAAGGCTAATTAAGGAAATCATTGTGCCGTTTATATCCCCAGCGAACAGCGTACAATGCTTTTCCAATACTTAAACCAAGCGATCTCGGCCGTTGCATATTTGAGCACAGCGTACCTACATATTACACAGCTTCCGCCGTATCCTTGCGGGAAACTCAAATATTGGCGAGGACACAATAGCCAGGGGACTTGGCCGTCTTCGTGGAAAACAGGGAGAAACGCGTTGAGCACACGAGCCCGTTTCCACCCCCCCCCCCCCGTGTTCCCACTGCTACCGTTGTTCGCCGGAAGTTTGGTCTACTAAAGTTATACAGAGGCTACCGTCGACCGTATTTCAAAACTTACCACTTAGCTCTCGCCTACTACTGACTGAGACAAGCCGGACAACGACCGGTGGTCCCGCCGCGTTTCGTTTGCCGTTCAGCCCGAGGAAAGTGTGCCGTTTTGCATGTATATACACGAGGCCCCGTTGCAATGTTTCACGCGCGACCCAGAAAAAAGCGCAACGCGCCAACAGCGTGGGTATATGCATATTGCGCTGTCTCGAGAATCCTCGCGGATTCACCTTTTTCCCAGCGAAGCTCTTACCTCGAATTTACCGATTCTTTTGCTATCAAGCTTTCGTCTGGAAAAATGGTAAACTACGTGCGCTGCTACTAATTGTGGCTCTCAATATTTTATATTTTCTGATGTTTCATTTACAATGATGTCTATTACAATCCCACTCACGCGTTCTCGCTCAGCGCTGAACACTTAACAATATTTTCATTCGACGAGGAACAATAGTTACAAATATCTTCGTTCGCGAAACTCCGTTTCCTCCCACCACAAAACTTGGTAGACTACGAAATTAAAACACCGGCCACGAAATCCCGGCGTTTATTGCGCCGCGAGCTCCAGTCCTTTTTCCCTTTTTGCGAACCGTTTGCATTAGGCTCGCAGCGTGCAAACATTATGAGCGCGGAGATGCGGCAGGAACAAAGGGCAGGTAATAAAGAGCGACGTGGAGGCTGGTCGAGATCGAAGGGAACAGACGGAACGCCGGGGGTGTACAATGAGGCCATTCGAATACAGGGGAACAATAGGTGAATCCTGTCGGGAATCAATTTCCTCGCCAGTCGTCGAAATTACAACCGCGAATCTACATTTATTTAGCTCCCTCCAGCGCGCCGGGGCTCCGGCAAACAATGTCCTCGTAATTATGCAAGATCTCCGCCCGCGTCGCCGTCATTTTACCGCGCGATTTCAACCGCCCCGTTCGCAGTAGTGCAGCACGAAAAATAAGCCTGCCTTCATCGACACTTTTCAGCGCGTTCATCTCTCTATCGCGCCAGTTCGTTCTTCCCGTCCGTTTTTTAATCAAAGGCGCTCGTCGCGAACGCGGCAAAGAGAATCGTTCGGAAACGTGCCTTTTCTTTGATTTATTTACGACTGATGCATGTAACTTTTATCTTGAAACGTTTTTTTTTTCATAAGGATAATAATGGTGAAGTAAATCGAGAGGTCAATGTTTAATGACTCATCCTGTATACAGGGTGTTCGGCTGCATGTGGGCGCAAAAATGAAAGGGATGATTCTATGGGCCAAAGACGAAAAAGTAGAACAAATTTTTGTTCCGGAACATTTTCGAGAAAATTGAGTTTGAAAATCCGTCGAGCGCGTGTGTACTAACGAAGCCACCACCAGCCGGTGTAATCGGAAATTATGGGAAAACCTGAAAGAAGATGATTATGTCCAAATGCGTGAAAAATAAAGAGTAATATTTTTTCATATCGCGCTCCATTTGGAAGAGAATCGAGCCTCTTTTCTGCCGCAATTTCGCATCGTACCAGGTTGTTGGCTCTCGAGTACACCTGCGACCGGCGAATTTTCAAACTCATTTTTTACTTGAAAACGAAACCACAAACGCGTCTCGTTTTCGGGTTTCAAAATACAATTTCACGTTTCCGCCTTTATCCACGAAGCTTCATCGAGTTCCCAAGTAAAAGTGAAGTCTCTTTGAGCGCGAAAAGTTCCGGGTCCGTTCGTTTGTTTCTCTCGCCCCGTCGATCGGGGGCTCGTTTCTGTGACTCTCCGTTAGATGTACCGAAGGGGAAGAAAAAAGCAGGAGGCCGCTCCCGACGAAGGGAAGTGTCGAAGAGGGTTCGCATGCCATCGTTGTCGCCAGTTGAAATCTAGTTTCTTTGCCCGCTCGTTCTTGGCAAACTTCTCTGTCCCGCCCCCGTACACGGAGAAGCTTGCATGCACAGCTTGACGCAAAGCGACACAAGTGCTACTACACTTCCCTGCAAGTCGGACGCGAGATCCGTCCTGCCGGACACGCAGAGTTCAAAGAGAAGACGGGAAGAGAGCTGTCCCTGCACTTTAGAAACGCGACTTCGCTGTGTTGTTTCGGTAAACGTTAGAGGTGCTGGTGAATAGTTTGATCGAGTAATTAAAAGGATACGAATGTCGACAAATATATATTGAATGCAATGAAAGTGAGGTCAAAGAGCGACGGAAAATTATTTATAATACTATTATAATATACGATTTGCACCTAATTTTCTTTATACAAAATTTCTTAAACTCCAATTTTTTGAAAGATTAATCGTAATTATTGTATTTCCAACGATACTGTTTTACTCCATTTCAATTCATCTTAACAACCTTCCAAAGATCTCCCATTCTCATCGTTTCCATTAATTCCGTCAGGCGAAACACTTTCATTTATTCGGCTTAACTGAAACACGTCTATTCATATCTCCTGCGGGAAGCAGCCCGAATGCTATTCGAAGCAAAGTCAAAAAAACTAATTACGCGGGAAGATGCGAGATAAGTTCGAGGCAGTTTCGGACGATGAAAATTCACGAGAGCTTCCGCCGGGAACTGATGGAAAACGAGATTGTTTTACTCAATAGAAACTTGTTGTATACTTTCAGCCAAGTCCCTGATAAAAGCCCGGCGATTTTACTTGAAGGAAATTCCTGCCTAGAGTAAATATCACTCGCAAACAAAGAACTCGTTGCTCCGCGATATTCGATTCCTTAATTGCGATTGCGCGTTAATAATTTAACAGATACTCTGTTGAATAAAGAACTTTTTCGCAACGAAATTTTGTCCGCCCTGTCAATCTGCATGTCAAAGTAAATAATAATAATAATTATAAGACTCGTCACATGTGATTACCTACTTGAATCAATGAATCTTGCCCTGAGTCTTGTTTGCCTACGATATTTCGCGAGATTGCTAATGAGAGTAGACAGAGGATCGGCAATTAACGTATCTTCGAAATTAGTAACTCACGGATACAAGTTCGCCAGATATCAAAAGCCAGTTCGACGCGCGACGATGCCCGGAAACCGGAAGGGGTTACCGCCAGCTCGTTAACTAAATGATCGCGCAAACTTCCGTCGGGACGTACGACTTAACTCCGAGGGAAAGTTAGCTCCGTTTCGCGGGCGAATGCAGTGCGTTCGGTTGACGGTAACGGAACGCTGATTAACGGGTTACTCGTTTACCTTGATTTCCACTGGTAATAACGGGGAAATGGAACACGCGAGCGGTTTGATACGTCGTTTCCTCTGACCGGAAACGAGGATCCTTCCGATGTCTGAACAGGATCCCTTTTTGATTATCGTATAAGGCATCCGATTATTTTTATTAGTATTCTCGCTATTAAAGCGAATAAAGTGCGTGGTCACTAATTACGTATCTATAATTGTATAACGATGATAATGATAAAATAAACAAATTTTAATTTTGAGAAAAAGAGAATCATTTCTTAGCCTTTTAGTTAAATAACCTAACTTTGATCTTAATTTGAAACTTGACAGGAATTTTTAGTAACAACTTCGAGCGAATTAAATGTTTCAGATTCACAGTTTTCATGAAGGAATAAGAGATGACAAATTCTTTGGAATCGTATCATCGATGGTGTCCAACTTTTATTGTTGCTACTTTTTTTTATCTGTAGCTAAGATATATTTGAATGTAAAACAATAAGAATCTTACCTCGACAACGTAATGGAGACCGGAAAGCGTCATCCTCGCCACGGAATCTTTTCGTCTGACCGGTTGCTGCCATCTCCTCAATGTAACACCCTGCGCAAAGCGTCCCTCGTTTTATTCCCGAATGTAACGCACCCCGATACAGAGAATCCCCGCGCAAAAGTATTTTTTTAACAAGGGAACACCGCGATAAAGGGTCGAGAAGAAAAAAGAGCGTGTTCATTAAAATTCTGCGAGCGAATAAAGCGAGGCCCCACTTCTAATTAAGGAAATTAAATGTAACTAAACGAACTCGCTAATGAAAAATCAACGTGTCAAAGGGAAAGTGTCTCTCGTTCACGATCAATGTTTCGTCGGGTATCAAACGAGAATCGGCGACGCCTTGAATATCGATTTAGGCAACGAAAATGATCGACATTGTCACATATTGATTACATTTGTATTTTATAGATCGATAGTACTAAATATTAACTAATATTAATGGTATTCAAAGGGTAATTACTACGTACATTCTATTCAAATGAGTATTTCATGTGCGTCTATTTATGTACCCGAGTACAATAGAATTTAGAAATAATTTTGACAAGCCGTGGCCTGAACTCTTAGTTTTCAATGCAGTTTTTGCAATTATCGTTCCATTACTTCTTATTTCGGGGAATGAAAGACGATAATCTGGAGGAGGAATTTTATGGGAACGCTCGACTTGTAAAAAAGTTGAATTTGCTTCACGAAACCTGCATCGATTCGAAAGTTAAATAAACAAATGAATATAGAAACGGCCGAACGGCATCGTTATTAATTACGAAGGGATCGGTGTTTGCGATAACCGAACTCTGGGCGAGGAATGCCCGCGGAAAGTTGCCGGATGTTCGGCCCACGGTAAACGCGAGAACTTAATAACCAGGGAACTTACTTCTGGCACCTCCGTGGTATCTGGCACGTCCCTTGTAATATCAGGATCCGGAGGCCTGTGTTCCGGAACGAGGGCACCGTATTTCCTCGACGCCATCCTCCGCCTTCGGTCCAGCCATCTCTGTCTCTCCACGGCCTCGGATTCCTCGTCCACGCCGAAGAATTGCGCCGTCTCGCGTCTGATGTAGCTGAAACAGAAAGTGAAGCAACGTTCTTACCTCCGCGTTCTTTATCCTTTACCTGAACGCGTTATCATGTGAGAAAACTATGAACGACAAAGGTTGTAGACTGTCATGGGACGCATATAACGCCTACATTTGTTTAACATTTCAACGTTTCATGTCTCGACTTTCATTCATGGAAACTGAGTATTGCAAGTAGTGCTTGGAAGGCGTTTAAAACATCGAAACCTGTCTTATTGTCAATATTTATTCTTTTACGAGTAAGAGTAGAAAGAAAGGATTGGAAAGGGTGTCTGACACGAATCGCGGAGGGCCAATCTAATATTCCCAACGTATGTAGATGATAACGGACCTCCTGATGGCCTCGGTGCGACTCATAGTCCTCCTCAGCCTGGGTTTCTGCGTGCCAGGCGTGCTGGAAGAGCTGGCCAGCTGAACGACAGGTCTAGGACCGGTGGGTGCAGACACGCTCCTGGTGATGCTGGGCGCTGTTGCTGTGCCAGCAACGGTCCCACTGCTGGCCAACGGCGCCGTGGTCGTGCTTGTGTTCGCTGTGACCGTTGCTGGATCCGGCGGCGTTGGGCCCACGCCTCCCACTGGGTACAAACCGATACTTTGCCCGTTTTCCCCATCGGGAGCGTTCGCGGACACCGCGGACGTTCCGGTCGTCGCTGACCCCGGCGACGGTTGCCTGAAAAATATGCATTGAAACGCTCTTAGTCGAAGTTAATACAGAATCGAGAAAATAAAGATTAGCGACACTTAAGCGGTCCAACAAAGTCGTCGCCGTTGGCGACAACGTTTAAAGCCGAAGCTATTTCGCTGTTCAGCGAACTGGAGAATAATTTGAATCGTTGAGCGAGCGCGAATGTAAGCATGTCACGAATCGAAATAAAGTCGAATGATTCTACTGTGAACGTGAAATGAACTCCGACCATCAGCGGATACATCGTACTTCATCCCTTTCAGCAACGATCGCGTGGAAACGATTAAAGACACCCGGCGAGGGAACGCCGCGAGAGTACTAAAGAGGCTCTCTTTCTGTCGTCAGATCGGAAATCGCGGTCGCGATGAAACATTTCCTCGCTCGAGTGTGCACGGGCTTATGAGCCCGGCGACGTAATCCCGCCGCGGCAAAGCGGAAGAGAGGAACTGCGAGCCCTGCCCGCGCTAAGGAGAGTAGCCGAAAGTGTGTGCAGGATCCCCGTTAGAAGCCGAGCAAACTTTTCAATTTTATCCGCCTCTCATCTATTCATGACTCGCCGGTTTCGTGTCCCGGCATTCTTTCGCCAGATTCGCCGGACACCGGCTGCCTGGAAGCTCGAGACTACAATCGGCCACGCTTCCGTTTGCCCGCGGAAGCCCACCGAAAGTTATTCCCGTCGAGGGTGGATTTTGTGAAACGGGTCGGTTCGAATAGATAACAATCGACGGGGCTGGATGCAAAAATCGGGCATGCTGCCGGTTTCTGTCGATATTAGCTTCCGTACAAATTGATAAGAAATCGCAGCGGAACTCGAGGAACAGATTGCATGCTTAGACTTCCGGCGGACGTGTAACTAGCGAAATCACGCTCCTTCGATTTCGTTCGTTAACACGT
This sequence comes from Holcopasites calliopsidis, assembly GCA_023838395.1. Lineage (NCBI taxonomy): Eukaryota > Metazoa > Arthropoda > Insecta > Hymenoptera > Apidae > Holcopasites > Holcopasites calliopsidis. The sequence continues at coordinate 3,672,164 of JALHAQ010000012.1, read as the reverse complement.
TCAATATTTGTTCACACTTTATAGAGACTACTGTGTGACTTCTGTCTTTATCGCGCGTGTGCCTATGTACTTTACGCCCCGTGCGCGCAGTTTAAACTTGTTAACAAACATTGAAAGCTTTACAACGCAATTACGCGGGGTTACCGTGTGCACAGAGGCCTACGAATTATTTAATACATTTCAAACACCCTCCCCCTTCGTGTTTGACGAGCAACTTTGTTAAATGCCAGAAAAACATTTTCTGTCATACCGATCTGACGAGTCACACTTTAAATAAAAAGCATTTGATATAAAACGATACATATAGGATTTGAAGAAACAGGGTAATAAAACATTATTTGGGAATTATTTATTAAGTAATTTAACGTGCAACAGCTGTAGTTTCGGGAAGTTTATTGCATAGTTGACGTGAATCTTTCATGGAGGAAGTATTAGAATAGCAGACTCGTTCGTTAGAGTTTCATTAAAAAAACCATGATGTTTAATTAGCAGAGTGGCGGATTGCATAAAATTGACCCTTTAACATGCAGCAGCATGAGGGATGCATGCAGTCGAGACTCAAGATAAACTGCTGGAAAGCACGAGGAGGAAAAAGGGAAAAGGAAACGAGAGGAAAACTGGCACCTGCCGCCTCGAAAAGCCGGAGAAATTGGCCTTAATGAGCAATTAAGTATAATACAAAATAAATAAACAGTAAACAGACTGCAACATCATTATTCGCACTTTAACAATTTCGCGTTACGGTAAGAAGCAAGAATATACAACGAAATCGATCATCTGTAATCCGCAACGATAATTTTCCGTACGCGTTACGAATTCATGTCTGAAAGTAAATAATTGGGAAATTGATATAACAATCTTTATCCCGAAACGAGCTGCATATTCATGAACGAATCAGCGGCGTTTCAGAAATAATATTGCTGGCGAATTCACACGCGACAAGGATGAGTTTCACGTTCAACGATGGAAAAAAAAAAAAGAAGAGAACAGGACGATGGATGGCGGTGGCATAATTGTGTCTCGTGACAATAAAACTCTAATATCCGGGCATGGGAACGAGGTGTACGCGATGCACGGCTCCGCTTTTCCCTCGGCCAGAATGTGGGATGTAGCGCGAACGCGGAGCAGAAAGCAGAGGGAAATTGACGGTTGGTCGTCGAGCTTCCCGGCAAATTCCCCACTTTCTGTCGCTGAAAAACTCGCTACACCGTTCCCTTGCATTTTAAGCTTTTTTCCCCCCATTGGCGTCGCTGATTCTCCTTTTCGCTGAAAAGTATCGCATGCATGAAGTTCTCTATCGAATAGCGGAGGAGTATCGAACACCGTGCCTCGTTGCTTGGAAATGTATAATTATAAATATTACGTGGCGTTTTGGAATGGGAAAATTATGTTTGCTGGCAGGTATAATATAGATATAATATTTTCGAGTACCTGACTATCTCTTTGGATAATCAATCCGCTACAAATATGTGTGTACTAAAGAATCTTCGAATTTGATTTTCTCGAAAACGTAGCCTCGAATAAGAAGAATGTTACTCCCTCTTTTCTACTTATTTTTACACGTAGAATCATCTCTACCTGATTGGACTATCCGTCTGGCCGCACTGTGTATTTTCGATGAAATTAGCCAAACTAATTTCTGTTATTTTTATTAGCACTTCCTATTGAATAAACTGCGCAATAAATTTTCCCAAAGTTTGTTAATATCTTCATTTGCTTAATTATTCCATCTGCCTGTACTGCTTATTACGATTTCATTTCAACATAATTTTCAATCAGATTAAATAATCAACTGCCATGCTGGACGATCCAATTGTGAGTAATCAACTAGCGCCGCTCAGTTATGAATACCGGCGTACGTTAAATCGCAACAAATTATTATGATCAAACGAGAATTCCAAGCGGCCGATCAATCGATGAATCAGTTAGATATTCAATAAAGTCCACTAATAATGGAAAATCTGTCTTTCGGTTGGATTTTCCTCTTGGTTTAAATATCAATGCACAAAGTAAAAGTATTAGTACGCGGAAATGAACATCGAAAGGCTTGTGCCTCTCTTCCGCGCAGCTGAAACATAAATTATCCTCTTCAGACGTGATTTAATCGAGTTACGATCAATTCCCGACTTTAATTAATCATTCGTTAATAAAAAGATGGGGGAGTCGAGTTTGTGGAAAAGCAACGAATCATCGTCCAATAATATTTCATTGCTTCTTCATTGGGCAACTTTAATATTGAACATCGAAGAACTAAGTAATTGATTATATTAATCAACATCATAAGCAAGCAATATTTTGTACCAAAGTTATTCAAAGCATTTTTCATTCAGCAAATTTGAGACGAAAAACTAAACCAGCGAAAGCTTCGACTGTATTTCGCCTCAAACAAGATGAAAGAGTCAGAATAGGCGGAAAATTTTCGCTCGTATCAAATACGTATAATTATAGAGACTGCTTAATTTGCAAAAAAAAAGAAGAGCCTCCAGTTTCACAGTACTGGAATCTCGTTGCATGCACATACTGCTTCACGATACGAGCTATTCCTGACGAATTTTATATTAAAACACCGACCACGCAATTCTCCTTTCAATTTACATACATATTGACGTAGATATTCATATTTCCAGAATTTTCTATGAGACCGTTATAACTTTTTGTATCTCCTGCATTCTTTTTCTTGTATCTTCGAAAATTGTAGAAGCTCTGGTCGTAGCATTAATTTTGCTGAAATTTTGTCTATTTAGCCAATTATCCAACGTGCGAGTTTAAAGTTAATTTAATTAAAGCAAAAATTGATTGAAAAGCAAATTTCTTGTTGATTCGTCGAGCAGGGCGTTATGAATATTTAATTCCCGACAACTGCGTTATACAAATGTGAGATTCTATCTTGGTATCAATATCGATAATCGCGCGCAACGTACACGTCCCGTCTCGTATTGTGCATATAATTACGCCTCCGCATGATATTAGCCTCGATTAGGCTTCCATTATAAGTAAACCGGGCGGATCAATGGTACACAAATTATCTTGCGTTAATTGCAGAGGCGTAAAGGCGGAACAGCAAAATCACTGCGACAATTTAGAGGTTTAAAAAGATGGGTGCAGTTATTATTGTTTTACGAAATTAGAAATCATATTTAATTCTAAATTCTACGTGGTAAATGAAAAACTATTAAGAGAATTATAAACTACAAACGAACTGGACAAATAAATGAAGTTAAATTATATGAAAGTATTTCATATCCCCGTGAAGAAAATAATGAAAACTGTTTTCCATCGTTGAGGATTTAAACGGACACTTGGCCGACTCGCAATTTCTTACCCTCGATAAAAGTTCGCCAAGTCTCGTGCTAACACAAGACGGGGGGGGAAAAGCGCGAGCGCGAATTGACGGGAAAAACTATGGCAACTTTGATATTTTTGCCCGGTGGTCTCCGTCGAGGCCGTTGTTTTATTGGCCGGAGTTTTACTTAACCCCAGCGTTTCTTCGCTCATCCGATGGCTTTTTTTTGGGTGGACACCGCCGCGCGCCGGCTGTACACATCGTTCGTACAAGCAAGATTTTTCACCTGTTCACGTGACGGGAACGAATGAAGGTAGGAAAGTTGTGTCGGCCGCGGCTATTAAGTTTCTTGTTTGTTAAGCTCTGCTCGTTACGGCGATAACACCCGGGGAGGGGGATGATTTATAGATCGGCTAATGTCAGGGGTTCAGCTTTTATTGGCACGTGTGTACAGAGTGTCCCATTCAAGTGAGAACAGCTAGATATCTTGGAAGATATAGAAGGCGCGAAAAAATGATTCAGACGAAAGTCGTAGGGTATAAAGCTACTTTGGGGGGGGGGGACGTATAATACATACGTGTAAACATACTTCCTACACCCTTCCCAATATTTGTAATCGCACCACCTATGCGAAGGCCCCCTTCTCCCTGCCGCTTTCCCGCAATCATCCCAAGAGCCCCATGGGGCTTGGATCAAAGGGTGCAAAGTAGCGTCATCCTAGCGCCGCGATTTAATTACGACACGAGGCGCGAGAGATCGTCTGATACTGACTTTCGGAAGAGGCAAAAGCAGAGTAATTCGTTAGGCGAAGCCGGACTGGAAATTTCCACGAGCAACCCTCTCGCCTCCCTCTCGGCTCGTCCCTCGCGCGGCGTGTGTCAATCGCGAGCGGGCGGCAGTTAAAAAATAAATAGGAAGAAAAAAAAGCGACAAGTGGGTCAAGTTGCCGCGCAGGCCTCGCGCAAAGTGCAGTCATTGTTACACGAAGGAGCGGCCAAAGCTCACGAAATAAGTGTCTTTAGAATTTCTGCCAGCCGGAACCGTGGGGGGGAAAAAAAAATCGTAACTGGAACGCCGACGACGACGAGGAGAGGGTCGACGAGAGGAGGGACGACATTCGGGGGAATTACGCGCCGCGCTTTTCTTTCATTTTCGAGGGCGCGATCATTAGAGCCAATTAGGAAGGCTGGTGGCTGGCGCAAGATTGGAAAATGGATTTCGCGACGAAAGGGTTGACTTTAGGACGTATGTTGATTACAAATTCTTTTTTTTTTTACTCCGCTTGGTAAGCGTTAGAAAGCTCCTCGAGTTATGGACCTCTATTTTTGTACGCCAAAATGTCGTTCGATGCTTTGTTTTTGAATTATTCACGAAAAGCTAATAATTCCAAAGCAAAGCCTCAAACGATATTTTGCCGAAGGAGAAAGTTCTTCAGCGTCGCATCAGGAATCTTTCATGTATCCGGCTCTTCTACGAGTTACAGCCCAATAAATCATCGAAATTCGCAGAATATCATAGCATCCTTACGTCTAATAGCGGACCATGCTGTTAGGGCTTGTTGTTTCGTGGCGTTAGAACGAAAATGGGAAACACCGCGTTCGACCCTTCCCAGTGGCTGAGAATCGGGTTACGATAGGGTGTGGCGTTGCAGGGCGCGAGGGCATTATTACCCCACTTTCGCGGCGAGCATTTGCTCGTGAAACCGTCATTTTTCAACGAATGACCCTTGAAAGCAACCCTTCAGCCGGTTATCGGAGGGGGATGAGTGGTGAATTTCGTGCGCAGTCGAGCAGCCACTCTCGAAAATTCTTCTAATTATTGTGACCACTTTTTCGCGAAGCCACTGGCGATGTTTAGACGACGCACACTCTCGTGCCGTAATTATTAATTTCGCGCTTATCATTTCACCCGTCAGTTTCCGTTGAGCGAAAGCTGTCTGCTCGCGGAATGCTGCATGACTTTTTAATAAACTGAAAGCGTGTCGATATATACACGTACGTAATTTCCACCTGAGAACAATTTAGCCCGTTTTGTACCGCTATGTTCTATTAAGTGGATCGTCGTTTATTAAAATGAGGGCTCAGAAACCAATCACTGCGAGTCCATTAAGTTGGAACCGAAACGAAGATAAATAAGGTTTTTACCAGAATCGTTTTTATAATGAAGGTATTATAAAAATGTAACTTTAATAAAGCGCGAAGTGCTTGCTTCAGCACAAGCATCTAAAAACGAGGAGGAGTACTTTAAAAAAAAAAAAAGGAAATCCAATTGTCGCAATCTGGCACACGGTGTTCCAACATGATCGGGGAAATTGACAAACCGTCGTGCGACCAACGGGAAAGGAGATAGCAAGCAGATTAAACGCGATAACATTGTCAAAGTGTCCGACGACGAGGAACTCACGGTTAAGCTCAATATGTTCCGACGATGAAGCTCGCTTCCCGAAAATATCGGATAGCAGATAAAGTGTTGCAGAGAGAACAAAGGATACGATACCGTGGAGAGGCTATCGGATACGATACGATATTGCTGATGTCTTGCGAAATAGAAAATACGACCAGAAGCGAATTCTATCTCGCTTTCATCTCCCACTTCGATTCCTTTATCCCTCGTATCGCTCAATTTTCACTTGTTTAGCGGATCTTCTTTATTCGAACGTTGGGCGCACGACGGAGAATTCATAGAGGCTCTATTCGATTCCATTCAAATCCGGTGATTTCATTTTAGAAGGAAAGACAAATTGGCGACTCGACCAATACGTGAAACAGAAAGGCACGGAATGAAATTAATGAAAATTCTTCTAAATGGATATCTATATTGTTCGACACGGGGAACTCTTCCAGCATCGTTTTAGAATCATCAAATAGAGCATTTACCAAACTAAACATTTCGTCCTACTAAACTTATTCATGACACGAATTTACTAATTTCTTTTACCTTGCCTCTAATTAATAAAATACACATTCTACATAAAGACGAATATACATTCGTCCATCAACAGCATAAATAAATACACTCATACCTGTGTATTTGCAAACTCAATTACTCCCAAAAATGAAACTTTATTTAGAAAAAAAATGTTATTTTCCATTCTCAAATTATTTTTCAATAAAATTCATGCTATGCACCACGACGCTACGTTTTGCAGAATATTCCGTGTATTCTTAGCAATAATTTCATGAAGCAGTTATAGAAGACAGAATTAATGAAATACGACAGGCTGTATGTTCCGTACTTCTAACCGGTAATGGTAATTAATGGTGCAGCTGACAGCTTTACAAATATGAAGAAATATGTATGAAGCTGCATCGCTTCGTTAACCCCGAAAACATTTCGATTCACCGGGAGGAAACAGTCGGAGTGTTTTCCAGCACATAAATTGTTTCCCTGCTAACTTAGTTCTGCGCTATCTATTAACTGTAACATCGAAACGTCGAAAAGCGGACACTTCCTGGAAGAGTGTTATAATGAAATGTAATTTTTATCTAATCCATGAACGCAAGTATGATTCATTTGTATAAGAAAAAAAAGTCGAGAGGATTGTTTAATTCGTGAGTTTCCTCCGCGCTTTTTTTTCTTAAATAACGAGGGACAGCTCGATGGTTCAACGAACAAAAAAATAATTAAAAACGATACAAGGGTGCTACGAATCTCGCCAGAGCTTTCTTCATTAACTCGATCATTAATATTCACGGTGGCAGGGTTCATTAATAATCCATCGCATAATGTGCGGTTAAACAAAAATCGAAATCTTTTTCTACGTGGCCACTTCGAGGTCCACAAATATATTTCAGCCAATGAAGAAAGAAAGATCAAAAGGTAGCTCAATGATGACGGAATATGAAAATTCGAAGTCGAATGAAATTTCTTGACATTCCGCGCGAACCAGAGAAGAAACCTTCGAACGACTTACGTCCGTCTCGTGAAACTATACTAAAAAATTAAACGCTCCCTTCGCGTGCGATGGAAATAACATTTTTCTTACCCCGGCCACAAAATGTAATTCTAAAGTGGGCGACGATTTTAGAGGATCGTTCGTCACAGTACCGACCTTAGGTTCAGATGAAATCAGCCGAGCACGATTTTTGCAACGACCAGAGCAGGGCTCGTTGAGTGGAAACGACAACGCGTAGGGGAGGGTGGAACTCGCGGACGCGAAAGAAATGCAATTCCGGATGAATTACGGCCGCCGCTTTGTCACCGGCCCTAGGACGGCGGGGGAGGGGGCAAGAAAGCAACATAATGCATTGGACTGGCTCGAAAATTGAAACTGAAAATTAACGACCCCGCAGCGTACCGCGGACAAAGTTCTCCACCTCCCCCTAGGTCTAATCTCATTTAATCCACCACCTTGGATGAGGGGTAAAAGAAAAAAAAAGAAACATTGAACGAGTAGGAAATCCTGCTGAATCAGGAAAACTTCTGCGACAAGAATTAGTGGGACTGGCAGTGTCGGAAGAAAAGGGCGATGTCAAAGTATTGCTTTTGGAAGAAGTAATTCGTTTAAGGAAAACCGAGAAAAGAGTAGAACCGACCGTGCCAACAGGACGCGTCACTGGCTCGCTTGCTTCAAGTCGGGTTTACAGGAGCCCTTCTACAGCTCCCTGGGATGTTAATGGAGAAAATCGCAAAACAGATTTCGTTTACAGTTCTCAGTATGAAAAATTAATTCTTCCGGGAAACAAAAAAAAAGAATGTACTGTAATAGGGCAAGGCTTCCAGAGTAACGTGAAAAAAGATGAGCTCAATCGATTCGGTATGGAATGACCCTCTTGAATTGTTTGAATTTTAAGGCTAAGATCAGGTCACTATGCTGTAAGTCGTTGATATTCCTTTTGGTGGTAAGCAATATGTGCGAGAATAACATGGGATAGTGCAGAAATAAATAGGAGTAAGGAGAAGATCACTTTGAATTCGTTTCCTTCGCAACTTGTTCCCATCGACTAAACACAGTAGACACCGAAGAATTCACCGTGAATGCGGCCGGTCGATATCTAAGGATCCTCCCTTGGGATTCGCGGACGGCGCACGTTGCGACTACTAAAACTCCGCGTGCAAGTATCAAGAGGAATTCCGGATGCGCCAGGCCGGGCACGTCAAACGGCATTAGAGATTTCCGTCACGCGTGACTCCTCTCCCTGCGCCGCGATCCGTCTTTATCATCGGACCGACGGAGAGTCAACGGGGATAGACTTCTCGCAGCAGCCGAACCGACAAGGATTCGACACGCTCGCCTACGGACGCGATACGTGTGTCGTGATTCGATTCATCCCTTTCGCCGCCCTCTTTTCCTCGTATTTCCCGTGCCGTCGTCGGTGAACTGTCCGAGGCACGAATCTCCCCGGTGAAAATTTCACAAACCAGCTACGACACGTCTCCTGTTTTATATTTCAAACGGTGACGGGGGAGGATGCCGGCCGGAGAATTTAATACTCTACGTTTGGTTAAGTCGCTTGAATTTCGGCGTATCTGTGGTTAGCAACGAGTGTGGTAGAATTGAAGCTGGATTTAATTGCAGCGAACACCATCCTTCGATAGGATATAATTGTTCACAGTACCATGCATTTAAATAAATTGGCGCGGGTTATAATTTTTCGCGCGCCAATAGAGGATAGAGCGATCTCGAGATTAATTTCAGTTTGATCAAGAACACGCACGTACACGGCGGTGTGAAGGTTGAAAGCTTATCAGGGAGATAGACAATTGCCTGTTACCTCTATCTCTGTACGCTACGCCCAATAGATCTCCGGGAAGCGTGTTTACACCAATGCCACTCTGATAAAGTGGCAGCAGATGGAAGAGATCACGCAGAACGGGGCTTAGTGGTTCATAAATCATTGACGATATCATTCGAGAAAGTGGACCGGACCATAAGATACCGTCAAGGCGGCGGAAGCTCCATTCTGTCGCGTTAGTTCATTTCCGGCGCGATATTAATCGGGATTTGCGCCGTTCGCTGAAATTTCGATTCGCCTGATAGATATACTGCACGTCATCCCACGCTTCCGATGAAAATATCACCACATTTCGAGTGACTAACTCTACCTAGAATATTGTAGGGAATCGATTTTACGAACGTTTCGGAATCAGCCTGAATCTTCATCGTCGAAACTTCGGTAGGAAAATTATTCGAACGGTGGAGTATCGCTTTGTCGAGCCATTCAGAGATACACTGAGTGATTCGGAATCATTCAGAGCGATTCGGAGCAGTTTAGAACAGTTCAGAACCAGCACAATTTCCGTTCAACAAAAGTTCCAGCTATTCCTCTTTCCTTTGGCTGGCTAAAATTCTCAATCCGAACGATAAAAACGTTCATACGAGAAACCAGTTTTTACGACTATCGAATAGCTGAATCGAAAGAAACCCATTATCCCCGCGGTGATCAATTAACGATTTGACAACGTTCCTCCAGATACCGTCGAGTGGAGACAGGCTTGCCTCGAGGAGGACGTTAAACTGCTGTCTCCGAGGGCCAGGGTAGCGGCAGCTCGTTCCTCGTTGCAACAACGTCGAAGGGCGATTGAAGGGAGAGGATCGTCGAGGTCTCGCGCGACGCGAACGACGCCGGGGCGATTGACCTGCCTGACCTGACCCAGAGTTTGCCTCGGTCGTATAGTCAGCCGAGATCGGGCAGAATCGCCGCGCTACGCGCACGTTCGCGCCGACCCCCGAACGGTGCAAGTGGAGTCGCTCGATATTTACGCGGACGCGCCAGTAGTGCATGCCCTACTGTCAACCGACGGAGTGCTGTCCCTTGCAGGGATTGCTCTACGCTGCGAGCGAACGATTCGCAAAAGTCGCACGTTTCGAGATCCGGGAATCGAGGATCTTCGGAAGTCTCGCAAATTGTGAAGTCTGGAGGATTTGGAAATGAGAACGTCTGGAAATGTCGGCGTAAAGAAATTTACCGGACACTTGTATACGAATTAGAAGATAAAGTATTTCGGAGAGCAATGCATTTAGAAATATGGACGTTTCGAGTTTAGAACATTCAAAAGTGAGAAGCATCGAGATTTACACGAATGATATTAAACGAACTGGATTTTGTCCCTGCACGTTTAAGGAATTCGGCAGTTTCGAATTTTGTCCACTTCCGATCATTTCGGAATGAAAGAAATGAGTTGAGGGTAAAATGTAATTAAAGACCGTTTGCCTTCTTGGATGACGAGAGGTAAATGTTGCATATTATGAATAATATAATACGGCGTGTCATAGCGTTTGTTAAGGATCGAGTAAGATCGATGGAAGGCTGTTTGCAGAGCACTAATAGCAGCAATTATTCAAGAGAATGTAAATCACGTTTCATTGAATTAACGAAGGTTTAATTCTACTTTATTGATGTACTAGCCGGGTGAAACGTGCATTAAATATTCCGCCCGGAAGGCCAGACTTATTGCTTGGCCTTTGTTCCGTGGTTTCTCAATTTTCATTAAGAATAACGCTTCGCCGTCTGGCATTTTACATAAGCGTGTAAATAATTGATTGCCCACGCTAATAAGCGGAAGCCGAGCTCAGATTCCGCTAGAGCTAACGTCAGTCGCACAATTACGGGGGTAAACATTCTATACCCTGTCGTTGTCACTCAGCTCGCGTTTCGCCTTCCCGAACGCTAAAAAAACGCTAGTCTTCCAGTTTAGTTTTCGCGAGGTTCGGCAAACGGCCCGCGCGGTTACGAGGGAAGTTTCAGCATTTCCACTTCGGTCATAATAAGTAGTGCGCATTAGCGAAAAGAGAAATGCTGAGTGTTAGCCTGGCTCCGGAGGACCGAACGCGGAGGAAAGACTTCGCTTTACCATGAGAAATTTCGGGAGGAACGGCGAGTATCGATCGTGGATTTTGTTAAAGAGTCCGGGGGAGAGGGAGCAGGGGTCAGGATCTCGCTCGTATCGGTGTGGGATTTACGAATAGAGATCCAAACTCTGCGCCAGCCATTCTAAAAGGGGGGGCACTTTGAGTTTGCGAAAGTTTTCCAAGCTATCTCCGACCGTTTGATTCTTAAACAACGAGCTCACAGTGGCGCGCCGACGAAAGTGTTTTCGTAATTAAATTTAGACGGTACGGTAGAATGGGAAGCGCAGCTTCGAGTCGCCGCGACAGAACGGTTTAGCCCTTCCGAATTGATGACGCTGTTCCGCGGAGTGTTTGCAGCCAAGAAGTAATACATTTCCATGCACAAACTTGGAATCGATACGAGTACATATTACGCATCCATTGCATGAAACGAAGCACGTTGCAAGTTTGAGACACAATTCTTTCGAGCCATACTGAAGCCGTATTCGACGCGAGTCCGGGCTGGAAGGAGTCCGAAGAAATACGCACGGTACCAACGACCGCGCGCAGCTATGGAAAGACATTAAGAAGACATTAAGCCGGACTTCTAATTTAGCTGGCGCGCGACTGGTGGAACAAAGCGGTCGGGAAAGTTGCCCCGACTCCCGATGAATAGCCCCGGTGAATCCGCGATATTTTATCCGAAAAATATGCGCATACTTGCTGTGAAATACGCGTGCTCCGTGCGGGCCCTGCCCCTCCTGAAACAAGCAGGGGAAGAAAGAAAAAGAAGGATTAAAGATGATGATACGCCGAGCGTCCCTTATCCACGAAGGGGCAGGATTATTCCTTTCCTCGAGGGATCGAATGAAACGGCAGAGAGACAGGCGCTCGGCAGCGAGTTTCAGCGGAACGAAGAGAGAGGACTCGAAAACTCATTTGGCGATTTTCGCCGCGACTTTTGCAACGAGGTGGGACGCATCGGGCGTCGCTAATAAACTGTCAATTGAAAGCAGCAGCTTACACAGGGGAAAGTTTCGTTTTCGTTATTAACGGAATTGTTTAATGCTTTTAATTACGAGCAGGCAACCTTTTGCAGCGAGGCTTTTAAACTTTCTCCATTTATGCTCTACACTTTGTCGTTCATTTAAATGTCTATTACACTAATTAAGCACGAAAAGTCTATTTAAATTGACCAGCAGATCTGGCAATATTAATAACTTGCTTCATTCTTATTTTATTTATGCCCTGTTCATATTTATTTCACTGTAGCCTGCCCTGTTTATTTTCTTTATTTATTCCCTTAACACGACGGCAATTGAACGCCTTTCTGGAGCCAAGATTTATTTGCAACGAATATTGAGCTGCACCGTTATATTACTAAATGAAGTAAGAAGCGAAATAGAAAGTGGATCAAATTATTCAGAATCATTGAGCGTAATTTTTGCATGATTCATTTACCGTTAGTAGCCTCTCTCGTTAATATTGGATTTCACCGTAGAAAGTGGCGAAACAAAAAATGGCAAACCCTGCATGTCGAACCGAACCCTCGTGTTTCGTTGTACTTGATTCAATTGATCCGCCCCGGCCTTTGTATTTACCGTGCAATAAAATTGCCACGGCCGAGCACTTGGCGGAAATCGAATCCGATTAAAGTTACGTGGCTGTTCAAAGATTACGTATGTAATGCTTGCTTTTTGCAATTAAATCATTGAACTCCGATATTCAGAAGTAACTGCAGCTCCGTTTTCCGCAGCTTCGTGATTAATTTAATTCTGTCCGGCATCGTTTCGTTCACGTACGTTTATTAGCCAAAAAAGAAAACGGTTAAAAATAGTTGATAACTGGTTAAATCCCTACGAGCTTAATGCAAGCGATCAGCGTGAGTGCACGCGCGCGTTTAAACCGGCCTGATTAAGCAGACCCTCGGAAACGCATAATTTGACCGTACACAGTGTAATGCATTCTTGGTGCTCCATTATCTGATCTAGCCGTCAAACCTAAACCGTATATGCTCTATTGTTATGGGGATGAACGTGTGCTTCCTCTCCAGGGAGACCTACGATCGCTTCAGAACTTCACCAAGTCCAATGGACCGCAGTAACTTCAACGATCCCCCGAAATGATGCTCGTGTACGGAATATACCCCTTCGGCAAAGTACCATTTTCATGGGGCACATCCATGTAAGAGGAAACTTTCACTTTTAAGATAAATTTTTATATGTCTTCGTAAAGATAGCTCTCCGTGATAATAGGCGCGACCCCTGCAGGTGTATGCTCGGATACAGAAGTAGGGGGAAAGTTTGGTGAATGTAAAGAAAAAATGTTGGCCATAGTAGATAATAAGCATTCATCACTAATAACCATGCGTATGCAACTTATACGACATTTGAACTTTTTATTCAAGAGACAATTGTAAAATCCTAGATGGTTAATATTGTATCCGATTGCTTCTTCGATGGAAAGACCGCGGAGGAATATACTTATTATTGGACGGCGGATGTTTATGCATTTATGGGAAATTTTAAAGTGCAAAATTGCGCAGAATGCACTCAATACGAATAAATACCCCAAATATCCAAACTATAGCGCGTTTTGTAGTATCTGGTAGGTGAATTAATTTCCTACTAAAGTTACTACATTATCAAAAACATGAATTTGCATAAAAACATATAAAGTAACTAACTGCAGTCTACTCATTATAATGCGAGATATTCAGTTTTGCAGTACACAAAAATTGTAAAAGACGACTCTCTAAATATTAACGATATTCTAATTCATATTTTCTATTCCCCTGCGACATACGTAGACGCAAATTGAATGAATTGTTAAACCGAGCGCAAATAATCTATTACCCGGTTCACGCCTGGTGCTATTTATTTAAGGTCGTGTTTAAACGCAAGAACGTAACACATGCAGAGGCGTGTGCACTCGGTTTGAAAGCTTGAGTACGCGGTGCACGATAGATTTGCAGTTGGCTGTTGAGGCAAGCCTACAGGGAAATTCAACACGTGGCCTGTCCCGTGCTTGGCCGGTGCAAACATTCAATTACCGATGCTTACGAAAGGTGTATACCGATGTAACACCGATCCGAAGTTGCAACGGAACCAACACGGGGCAACCTTGATTATGTTCCCAGTGGAAATAATTGTAATTAAACTTTTCTCAAAATAACAAAATAAACTTCAATCGTTAAACTGCCTCCTTGTTTTTCTTTCCGTTCGACGCAGACGAAATACTTTTATCTGAAATTATCGGAAAAGGAATTTGTATACTTGGAAGAATTCCCCGACTTTAGAAAGACAAAGCTGTGCCTATAATAAATATAAATTCTAATTAACAACACCCTTCCGCATTTTGCATGCGTTTCAGCGGGAACCCGAACGCTTCCCAAACTCCCATAACAAATTAAGGAGAACCAAACGTGTAGCTGCACGCGTGCCGGCAATAGAAATAAATGGAAAGTAGCAGGTAGAACGAGGGAAACCAATTTCCTTCGGAGCTGCAGTAGGGTGAAGCGAGCCGGCGCTCGTATCTTAACGAAACAAATCAATGTCGACGCGCCCTCACTTAAACTCGTTTCGAATTTGACTGACAATGGGAGACGCGCGCCAAGAAACCCGGAAAACGCGCGAACGTTTTCCTCGACGTGAAAATTCAGAAAATTGCATGGCAACAGTCGTTCTTCACCCACGACTTCAATCGTTCGCGTTTCCAGCTACTTTCTTCCCTTCTTCCTTTTATTTTTTTTTAATTGCATTGTTCCTGTATCCATGAAAACTAAATAACCTTGCGCCCTCGCTCCTTTTTCTTCCCCTCTTCCATCTCCATGGAGACGGAAGTCGGCGAACCCGGCGATTAAATTCTATCGTGCAAAGTGAGCGGTTGTTTCGAGACCCTGTAATTGAAATCTCCAAATTGAAATACCGGTTAAATGAAGGGAATTCGGACAGGAGAGAATTAAATCCCTCGCTCAATTTTGCCAGACGTTTCATTTTGTGTTTTCTACATTTATTTCCAGCTGCTTCATTAGTCAATCTTCTGTTTAAACGCACTACTCTGGACTGCTTTTTAAATGTAGCACTGCGAAAGGAACTTTCATCATGCTGGATTGGGCGCATTGTACTTTAAATGGGGTAACAAATTATCATTTCTATTTGTGAATTATTTCAATGAATCATTCGAGCGAAGTAACTGCACCTCAAAAGAATCGTTTCATAACATTTAATTTCAATTAAACGTGAAATAATTAATTTAATAAAATATTTTATTTGAATAGAATTTCACTCGAATCGAAACGAGATTGCCATGTAGAGAGGCAGTACCATATTCGTCTTTTTCTTTTCAGAAAAAAGCAGATGACTACGCTTTCAAACATAACGCTTTCACACGGTTCACCTCAATTGCAAAATAAAATTTGCCGCAAATCTCAACGGTATAAAAGACAGCTGCGCGGATTCGAACGGTGCCAAACTCTGGCGAGAATTCTTGGAAGAATATCATTCGCATTGATTGGAAATGCGCAAAACGTGAAAAGTATTTGGCAAATAGCCGGGTGATATGTAAGTCGCTGTCAAGAGAAAATCCTTTTGGCCAGAGGGTTCGCCTTGCCAATATTTGTTTTCCGAAGACAATGTGCAGGGTGAGTCAATGAGAGCTGCTATCCAAGATAACTCGTTACCTGTTAGTTGTATGAAAAATATGTTCAACGGATGATGCAGCATTTTAAGGGACGCATCGGACACGGATACAATTACATTTACTGATCTCATTCTCGTTCTAGATATCGAGGTCGCCTTGAGTTTCTTTCTTTCTTTTCAAAGTCAGTATATATTCGTTTGCGTAAACGTTTTCCATGGACATAGATGAAATTCTTGGTTTCCCCGTATCGGAAGGAGAACGACGCTTCCGGAGCGTGCAAGCACGAGAAGCACGACGCCTCGATGGCAGTAGGCTAATTACTAAATACCATCGTCCAAAGCTATGCGGGCCATTCGTGGAATCTTGGGATAGGGCCGCAGTCTCGCCACCGAAACCATATTCTCGTGAGATTGTGGCTTGGATTAGAGATTAGAACCGATCGATTCGCAATCTCCCTCTCTTGCACTCCGCTCCGCCGAGTATTATTTGGCTATCGGCGATCAGCTGGGGTTAGACGTTATTGGCTATATTCGAATCGTTTCGCGCACACGCGACTCGCAATAAGTATCATTTCGAATGGTCGGATCAATAAACGGCGATTTGAAACCTCGAGACACCGTGATGGCTTTCGAAGATCAATTCTTCCGCACCCTTTCGATAGCGAGTAGAAAATTGATTTTTCGCACGGCCGAAGCTGGGCTATTCAAATATTGGAACTTGACCGTTCTTGCAATTGAACGTATTGGAGCTTGACAAGTTTTATAATTGAAGTTTCCAGCTTAACGATTTGATTGACCACTCACTTTTTATATTTTCGATTACATGTCCAAACTTCCTATTACATTACGCTTACAAAAGTGAGTTTGCAATTTCAATAAAAAGAAAATAGAACACCCAGGACGATTCCTCTCAAATAAAATAATCCTGTTTTCTAATCTAGTTCATTATCCCGCGTAATACTAACAGGTTGTCCGAGAATAAAGACGAAGATAAGAGAAAGATACGAGGAGAATGGAAAACGGGCAAGGAATGAGTCTTCGATTCGCAGTTTAGAAGGTGGAATCACGTTCGCAGATTTATCGCGGCCCGGAAACGCGGTGAAATCGTCGACAGATGAGATTCAATCTAGCAGAGAGGAGCCGAGCGACGTTTGTTCGGAATATCTAGAAAAGTTGATCCGACGCAACTCGGAATTTAAGCCAGCTTATTTCCCCTATTTTCCGATGCAGAAATCGAGTCCTCCCCTCTGCCCAACGGTCCCGTCAGACGCGCATACGAATTTAACAGGAAAACAAAATCGCGAAATTGCTTCTGTAAAGGAAAAGGGAATAACCTACCCGAAACCGGGTTAATTTCTCAGTGGGGCCAAAAAATCAAGCGGGGGGATAGATATATTCGCTTTGACGGTATTTCTCAAGAGCAGCGCGTAAAGCGGAATGAAATTGAAAAATTCATCGCTGGGACGATGATCGGAACGCGCGGCAGTAAAATGGAACGTAAAAATCGCAACGTATCCCGACGCCGCGCTCGCTACGGACACCGTAGATTAAAAAATTTACCGGCCATCTCTGATTCAGCTCGCTTCTTCTCGTTCGCGGATCACGTCTCTACCGAGCGTTGCTACCGAGCGCCATAGAGTTCGTCGAAAGAACAAGATGCAACGGGAAAGTTTCATAAAAAAATAGTGCATACTAGAAACGCGCAGCAGTGAGAGGAGATGCTGAGGGAATTCTGAGTATTACTTCGACACTTGACTGCGCGCGAGCCATGTCTAAACAGATAAAATTATTTATGGGGAGCATTCTGCATGGCTGCATACTGAAGCCATTTTGGCAAGAAAATAAATGTTAAAATTGTTCCACTCAACTGTATTACCCTTTGAAAATGAACGAAAAAGGAAGAAGCGCGGATACTATATTCCAACTTCATTATTGCATAAACATTTCCGTTTCAAATTTGTTTCCATCTTGTTATTAACGGTCGCCGATATGTAATACCGATGCTTCCACGCAACAGCATCTTAAAACTTTAATTACGCAGCAAGATCCTTTACATTTTTAACACAAACATTAGATTATCGTTTTTAATATAAAACTTTCAAATATTAATCTCGATGAATTTTAATATCAGTATCGCTTTAATAAGCCACTTTGATCCGTTCGCGACTCACCGAAGTAAGCACACCTCTCAACTCGTTTACCCTTTCTGCTCGTAGTTTCTCTCTGTCGGTCGTGTCAATTGCGAATGACGCAAGCAAAGGGTTGAAGGGAAACGATGAAGCGAAGTAAAAGGCGGGGAGAAGTGATCTTTCTGAAGGCGTTGATCACGGTCGAGCGAAGAAGACGGGAAATAATTTCACGGTACGTTTCATCCGCGAATTATCGTGATATTGATATCTCCCTGTTGACGTGCATCGCAGAAAATTATGATCTCATCCTCTTCAGATCTTCCATGGTAGGGTTTAAAATAAACACTCGTCCCTGCGCGGTTCGATAATTTGATCAGCAGCTATCTTGAAATTCAGCCCCGCGAGCGTCGCTGCATAAGCAACTCGTGCGCCGCGTTACAGATACACCTTTTGAGAAACTTCAATGGGCTCCACAAAGCTGGGTAAATGACTAGAACGTTAATATTCATTACGTCATCGTGGCGATCCAATTAGCGTGAAACGCCAAGTCCCCGGCCAACGCCGGAAGCCGAAAATTAACCGAGTTACCCGTGGTTCAGCCCCTTTGCCTAATAGTTCACGAAGCCACCCCCGTGTTTGTACGTACGCGTACTTGAAATAATACGAGACGGTCCGGTACAAATGTATGTCCTTCGTGCCCGCTCAAATATGCATTAAACTGTTTCACTTCGATTGTCTAAAATTTGCCACTTTAGGAGCAACGTAAAATTACATTTTACGGGAGCGTTAAACAAGAACGCTATGGGTCTAGAAGTTCGACTGAATTCTCCTCAAATTTATTGTAGAGCCGGCAGAAATGCGTATCATTCCTATCATAGTTCAACTATAAGAAGCTCGGAGTTGCTCTGAGGAAGAGAATTTTCGTGATTCCAAATGGAACGGTCGATGAATTAGCGGAGTACCAAATCTACCGTACGTAACTCTCGATTTTACAGAAGGAAATAATTCTACACAATTACAAATTGCATATATTGAAACGTGGCAAGTTTCAGAATTTAAAGTAATGAAACCTGAAAGTTGTTATAGCTGAAAGTATTGAAACTTGGTAATTTGTATTATATAATTGGAGACATTAAAATTTGAGAATGTTTATAATTGGAAACATTGGAAGTTGACAATTTTTCAATTACGCGATCAATCGATTAATTGATTTCTTTAAAATTCCTCACTCCCGAGCTCCTGAATAATAACTAAACAGATGATTTTTACCGAACAAACAGCAGCGAGAATTAAAAGTACGGGAATTTTGCTTCCGTAGACGAAACTTAATTAGCTCACGTCTACCTCGTTTCACCAAGATTTCTTTTTCCCGACGAGAGTTAATGGAAAAGCGTTGCGTCGCAGCGGTAAACAATTTCGCAAATGACGCATGCACCCAGCGACATCGAGGAGGCGCAATTTGCTCGGATAGGAGAGAGCGCGCGTCGTCCTCTGAATAACGCGTGCGTAAATAACGTAAGAACGCCCGTCCGCGACTAAACGAAGGCAAGAAGATTTAATCAAGCTCGCGCGCAGCAGAAGCGAAACGATATCAAATTGTCGCGCGAATGAAGGAAACGAAGAAACTATCGAGAGACTAAAAATTCTCCGGGGAAAGCCAGAAACAGTCCCTCCTGTGCTCAAATTACCAAAACCGTGACAAATGTATCGCACACAGCCAAAAAAAAAAAAACAAATTTGGTTAAAAAGCTGCGAAAGGCAGAAACACGAAAATTCACCTTCCCTAATTACGTAACAGGGTCCGCTGGAAAATGTTTTCGTTGCGCATCCGTTAGGAGGAACTTTTTTAAAACTAAAAAGCAGAACGCTGAAGGGATGTAAAAATCCTGGAAGATCATTATGACGATGCTGGGAAACATTGGCAATGTTCGCCGACGTTTCTATGTCCTCGAAAAATATTTTAATATAGCGGGAAAGAGAGGACGAGGGGAGAGAGAAGGAGAGAGTAACGGATTGCGAGTAAAAGCTCGCTGCGCGAACGAAAAATTTCCCAGCTAGATTTACGATTGCCAGATGAAGTCTATCTTGAGCGGCGTATCTCCGCGGGAAAAGCAAAAGTGCTTTCTGCGTTGGTGATGCACGATATGGTAAGTAAAATGTACAGGTGGCGAGCAAGGGAGAAAGGGACACGCCGACCGGTGTGTACCTACTATATCCGTGTATATCGTAAATGTGCCCCTCTAAAAGCGTGCTGTCTGGTTATTACCAACCGCGACCACTTCCGGTTATAAGCTACGACAACGTAGCTTGGTTTTTCCAGAACATTGCGCCGTGCAATTTCTTGTTCGTGTGAAAAGAAGCTTCGACGTGTCCGGAGGTAAATGGAAATTGAAAGAGTATCGATTCCTGGTCGAACGATGAGCGAATTATTGTTCGTCACGCTATTCCCCCTCATAGGATACTTCTATATCTTCGAGCAGCGAAAGGGAGCGGATGAAAGCTCGTACAGTGAGCCGGAATTATCTTTGATTATAGGTTTACGAGGAATCGCGTTTGTGAGGGATAGCGGAATAGTTGCAGTGGTTGTAATCGGGTTCGTTTAGTAGATTCTAAAGGTTCTTGGAACGAGAACATTTCTTCTACTTTGTTAAAATGATGGTAATAGAAATGCCTATGATGGAAGGTAAACGAGAAAACGGGTATCCTATACTCAAAGGTATTACCAATCGGATATTTGTGGAAATGGAAATATCACAAATGAAAAAGACTTTTATTTGAAATGTCTACAGTGGAGAATTCCGATGGCCGTATTAAAAATTGAAAGCACAGAAGCCTGTCAATCTTTCTAACTTGAAGTACTCACAAACTTGACAATTTTTGTAACTATAAATCTCCAGGCACGGCTTTGAAAAACAAAATACAATGCCTACTTTCTCCTTCGACCGGAGCAACCATACTCTCGAGAACTCCATCGAGGGCTACTCAGAAAGAGGAAGGTACACAGGGCACGCAAAGGGGATACCATAGTCATAAATATTATCCACCCTTGCGTCTTCTCGCATGAATCAAACGTTTTCCGTGAAGGAATTGCGAGAACTGCGTTAAGGTAAGTAATACAATTCGCTCGAGGGAGAATTAATGTACACCTACGATCGACTCGATGATATTTCCGGGGTCGCGAGTCTCTATCGAGGACATGACAAACCGAGAAATAATTACCAGGGCATTTTTCGAACGAGCGTGTCCCCGGCGGAATGGCTTCGCGAGGAGCTCGTTTCATTTGACACTTTTGAGAAACGGCCTCCGCGCTACTCCTTTTTATCTATTTCTTCGCCCGCCTATACTACTTTCCCGCACACGCCTGACCGAGCATTTGCTCGCACTACTGACGCCGCGCCGCGCCATGGTGCGGTTAAATATTCCCTCGGAAATGGACGTTCGCCCCGCGATCCCATGTGCATCCGTTCCATTTACTTTTCTCCTCTTTCAGGCAGGCCAGGTGGGGGGCATTAGTTTCGGCCATAAATCGGGAATAGTCATTTTCGTGCCGAGCTATATATTCTTATCGAGAGTAATGAATAATGTCATTATAGATTAACATCCCGGCGCTAGTTACTTCTGATGGAAGAATCGAATTTCTTCAATTGAGAAGAATTGGAGCTCGAGAAATTTTGTAACGCGAACTACTGAGACAGTTGATAGCTTTTATAATCGAAAGTATCGAACCTTGCCAGTTTTTATCGTTGAAAGTACTGTATCTTTCTAACTGGAAGCATTGGACCCTAATGACAAATTTTCCCAAGCTTAACGAACTCGTCCCAGGACGGGTTGAGACAAGAGATCAAGCGACAGCTCGCTTCGGTCGAGAAAGACTTACAACTAGTCGCCAAGGAGGAGGCTCTCTGAGGGCGTCGCCGAAATCTGGTAAGCAATTTCTATAACGCAAAGCCGTTCCGCGGGGGTTCTTGCGGCGTGGCCGGATGGAGAGGAGTCGAGCGAGGCAGACGGCTCTTAAAGATTCATCGTTCCTGCCATATTTAAGCTCGATCCAAGGCGGAGAAGACCCTCGAGACAGCCTTAGCGGGCGGAACCGTCTTAGCGAATCCCTCTTTGGGGCCCCATAGGACTCTGGCATAAAGCTCTCCCTTTGTCCGCGCGTCGTTGGAGTTCTGAACTTCATAATTCACGCTCAACCACCCCCCCTTTCCGCTACCCGTCATCGCCGGATTCCGGGCTACCTTCGCGATATAGACCTTCTGCCCCAGGCCTGAAAGAGTTTGAATGAACGCGCGGAGGCGGGCCTCTCGCGCCTCCCGGCATAAAAGTAAGTACGGTTTCAGCCGCGATGAGCTGGCCTAACCGCGTTTTCCGTCCTTTGGAAGGGCTCCGCGGAGACGCGCTTCTCTTCATCGAGCATCGTTGTCAAGGAGATAGGGGAGTACCAGCATAACTGGAAGTTACAATAACCGCCGATGTTTAGTTCTGACGATAGGAAAAAATGCTTGAAACGTCGGCGCACGAAGAAAGCGTGCTAATTAATTAGCGATCGTTCCCTCGAAAGTTCCACTAATTTCGTCAGCAGAATTTCGCCAATTTACATACAATGATCGCGCGAGCAGCGAGCGTGTTTAAGTAAATTCCAAGATAAGATACGGGCGCATTAAAGCACAAGAAGATTGCACTTGGAATGGCATCATTACATGCTTCAGCGTGCTTTAAACACGGGTACAGCTTAACAACACACTAGCTCTGTAGAAAGAAACTCGCTACCGGATGAAAATTGAAAATTATATATCCCGTGCTATTTCGCCAGGAATACTTGACATTCTTGGTATTCCATGTTAACTTTGACATAGTTCATCGAAATTGTTGCTGCAATTCGAGCATACCTCTAGCAACTGGAGTTATTCCGTTAGGTTGGAAGATAACTAAAATTAAAAGAAATTCCTCGCGTTTATTAGGGAGAGAGATTCGTGTATTTCTAATGTCTGGTTTCTATCAATCGTTTTCGGGGACTTAAATGATAATCGAATAAATGAATAACGAGTGAACTGAGGTCTGTAACGCGTATGACATTTCCTTTCGTTTAGAGTAACCTTTTAAGCGTACCGATAGTTATTTCGCGTGAAGGGGTTAAACCGAAACGGTCAGTCGCATTTGAACCGCCGATCGATTGATTCGTCCCGATCGTGCCACGGCCGCGCATGTAATTCTCCTTCTAAAATAAACAAACGTTCGCGATGCAACGGCGCGAAATTTCCGGTGTCAGAAACACCGGCCGATGACGTTCATCCCGGAAGAAAATGGACCCTAGAACCGGATTCCCGCGACAGAGTCCGGCCAGCCGTTTCGGCACGGAAGGAACAACCACCAAGTCGGGAGAGGATCGATGGTATCGACAGCCTGTCCTCGACCATCTACCCGGCACAATCCCGACCGGACGTTCGCTCTGAAACGCCGATACCCACTGATCCGGACTTGAATCGAATCGAAGCTGATCAATCTACAAATGCATGTACATACATTGTACAATACATATATCTGTGATTCAATAATTTCAATATTCTTGTTATCCGACCCTCACGATTACGAGTGTTTCAGTATTCGACACGGTGCAAGCGATCGAATCTTCTATCTTGCCGACCTTTCAACAGGATAATACATTCGAATTATTCGAACAATATTCATTTTGAATCTGAAAACTAACGGATAAGAAAATATGTCGACCGTTCCATTTATTATTTTCCCGATACCCCAAGAACAATCGACAGCGGGCTAGAAATTTCAGCGGCGTGTTCGAACATACTCCGAGAATGATCGTCAAAGTTTTATCATCGGGATAGGTCGCGGTGCATTTCGACGGTTCGGCGAATGCAGCCGACAGACACATAAAACTTCGGAATTTGTGGTTCGCTCGTAGGGGCGAGAGACGAGCAAGCCCGGAAGAAGGGAGGGAAAACTCGACGGAAAACAACCCCTTTGGTGCAGTGTAAAAGCAACCACGCCGATCCATTAAGGCCTAGGAAAGATAGGGCAAGGCACAAAAGATTGCTTGTAAGGGAGGATTAACCTTCTCCCAGGAGGATCTTTACACTCTTCCCTCAGATGATCAATGTTCGACTAACAAAGTGTTGAAATTTAACGCTCTGACAATGTTAGAATGTTAGTTGAATAACGAAAGCATATTTTTAAAAAATTCTACAAATTGCAAATATAAATATGCTCTATACAACACCACTGTATTTCGTGTTGCGCATAGATATTGTAATTTGGACATTTTCACGGTGCTAGTCAAGAAATTTCACGACACAGCACGAAATTCATGCTTGTCAAATTCAGCAGAGATTCCCAGAAGGAAATGCCAGACGTGTTTTACAATAACGCACGCCTAGAATGTTACAACGAACACCAATACTGGATATATCAGGAGATTCAGTTGTCAAGCATTTCTATCAGTAACATTTCTCCGCATTCCTCTACGATTTCGTTCAAAGCCAATTCTCCAAACGACTCCTTCCTTCTCGCAATACTTCGAGAAAAATTTGCGCCCTTAGGAATCGCATAAAAAAAAACATTTCATCCAGAGGAAAAAACAATTTGAGTATCCTTAAGAAAAAAAAAAGGAAAGAACAAACTTATTCGACTCTTGTTCGAGAAAGGAGTTAATCGAGCATAAAATCGAGTACTTTTTGGTGTTAAAAACGTTCGGCGTGATTTGAAAATTGAAAGTTTCGAGATCAGTGAAACTACGGAGGGAAAGATTTTCACGGCCGTTTGTATTTCCCCTCAAAGGGCGTGAGGGCATTAATTTTCGCGCGGCCACCGTTAATGAGTGGCATGTATTAATTAGTTTCCTTCATAGATCGTTCCATTCCCCCAGCGGGGGAGACGAGGGGGGATGCGTCGCTAATTAATTCACGGGGAAAATTCCAGGTGTACTCGCGATGCAAAGATCACGCCGACTGGCCTAATTGATCGGATCGTTCAATTAAGGGGCACCCGCCGAGCAAACAAGAATCGGGCGGTCCTTTAAACGCTCCTGCTAATTCACCGGAATTTGTGAAAAAAAAAAGATGGTAAAGTCGTGGAAAATGCAACCATTAACTATCGCGTCCCGGCGCTTGGACGATTCCATCGAATCTTCGATTGAGAAAATATCAGTGCGTAGATATGCCTTAGACAGACCAGATTTTCTAATTAATTGGTAAATGAATAACCCTTAGTACTTGTACAAACTTTTAGACTACCAAGTCTTTCGATTATTATACTAATATTATCTTACTTATTTTTATTTTGCTTCATTGATTTATCTCATCTTATCGGCGTTGAATTCGTTGTTGAATAATTCAGTATCGAGCTCAGTGTTGCGTTCAGTGTTATATTAAATTATGTTAAATTCACTGTTGAACACCAATGTTGCATTTAGTGTCAAGTTCAGCGTTGAGCTCAGTAATGAATTCAGCGTTGAATTCAGAGAGGATTACTTTCTTTAATATTAAAAAAACTTGCAACCCTATTTCGAAGGTACGAACGAGCACGGTTGAATGAGAAATCTTGCAGAAGCAGTTTCACCAGGCGCAGTATATTCTTTCCATTTTCCACGGTATAACGAATCTAAACCTAGCGCGTTTGTTCGCTCAACTGCGGAATCGTTTGTCGCGATCCTCCGTGCAACTCTGCTCGTTCGATTTACCCCTTCGATTCGCCCCTGTAACTACGCGCGGGAGAATATATCATCAGTCGACCGACTGCTGGCTGCCCATCCTTCCAGACGATTCATCGGAATGGAGTTCGAAGGGTAGAAAAGTGCGGGCACGAACGAATCAAAAAGAAAAAAGAGAGGAAAGTAAAAGGAAGGGAAAAAGTGGTTGGAACAGCACGAAAAGAACATCCTTAGAGGAGATTCTGCTGATCGGTGTAGCTTGCAAGTGGAGTACCGAGATTTTCGCGGGAACAGAGAGTAATGGTCTGTAATACCCGTTCGTCTGTCTGCACATTATCGACTTCGGAATTGGGATCATACATTTCTCCGTTGCGTCGATAGGAACGATGCACCTTTCGAGCAACACGACAGTGATTCACGCGTGACGAAATCAGTGTCCTTTATATTGATTTACTTTGTTTTCTTTTCTAATTTACTTGACTGTTTAAATTCATCGTTTTATTCGATATTTTTCGTACACAATTAGTTGTATCACGCCCTCATGATACAATTGTGTACGCCATTTAATTGTATTCCTAATTCCTTGCAGTTAAAAACGCACTTATAATGATCTTCGCAGTAAAAATTGTGCAATTCTCATCACAATAATGTAGTTCCGTTTGAGAAAACATTCACTTTCGAATCTCAAACAGAAATATCTTTTAAAAAACAACGCACGATCCAACAATGTTTCCCTTCGACATTTGTCCCATAAAAGAAAAACAAGAGAGATATTCAACAATATTCTGGATCGTCAGTCTCGCAATAAAAAAGTTTATTTCCGATTCTACGCGTGTGAAAACAATATCAGTGTGGAATTATGCGCGCCTTAAAAAGCAAATGGAAGAAATCAGTTGTAAACTTCGATCGATCAAATTGTTGTCATTCCAGCAAGCACGTCGTCAATATTTTGGTGCATATCTGAAAACGCTCTGGGAATATTCCGGGTCTACCGTAAGGGAGAGGTAGCATCATGAAGGTGCCCCGAAAATTTGGGAGAAAATGTAAAAAAATAGAAACGGCGAATCACTGCGGGTGCAATGCCTTCGTTCCTCACGGTTAAAGAAACGATCATCGGCGAAAGCATTTGATGGGTAAAAATCGTAATAAAATCTCGTCCCTAGACCTAAGGGATGGAGGGCGGCATGTTTGAGAAAAAAGCATCATTTTTACGAGTCCATCGGGCGTTCTCATTCGACGGTCTCGAGGGAAGGCAAGAAAGCGTAACGATGTTCGACACCCTCGTTCTATTATGCTCGTAAAAGACGAGCAAACGATGGCCCCGTTGCAGATCACGGCGCTAAGAGAAAAAGCGTATAAAGCTTAGGAGAAGCGTCCTCGAGTCGACGAAGATCGGAATAATAAGGGTTCATAGGGTCCGCGGGAAATGTAAGTGTTGAATAGTTCTAAAACAGCTTGCAGCTTTATGGATTCCCGAGAATTTTAATACACAGGTTTGTAGTTCTAATAATCATTCGTGAGTTGATAGCCCGGGGGCTGGGCAGCTTGTAAAATCTCCGCGTAAAATTACGAATGATAATACGTACGTCGAAGTTAGACGAAGCGTTTTAAAGTGGACGTTCGATGGATGGTTTTGGGAAATTTTGGAAATGTATCGTTTAGAAATATCGATGAATGCAGAGATTGTAGAATAGTTGAGAAGGAAGTAAATAATTGCAAAGCTAAATTAGGCATGCGATAATCACGGAGAATTGCGAATCAAATATGGTATTTCCTGCTAAAATAAATTGTCTCAAAGTGCTCTATGAATATAGTCCTTTGATTATCGTTCTCGTGATCGCTAATAAAGGAACATTTAACTTTCCCTCGTACGCTCGTGGATGCTGGCGATGCGTGCATGCACTGGCTGGTTCCGATTTGACACAGTTTGCCAGCCGACATCCACCGCTCTACTATTTCGTAATCGAACGCGGCGGGTCAAGGGGCGAAAGCGCGAACCGCGAAAGTTCGAGGCTCGGCTGAAAACTGTCCGTGTTATCCCGTCGATGAAATTTTAATCCAATTAGAGCTCATCGTGTCGCGTCGTTCTCTGCTCTCGAGTTATCGCCTTACCGCTTTCGGCTCGGTCCTCTCTACCCTCCCGCCGTCACTCGCGCCGTTCTTTAAAGGTAAAAATCAATAAGCGCTGACTAGGGAAACGAGCGCTGAAGATGGCCCAAAGATAATGACGCATCGCCGCATGAATAATAGCGTCGGTGATTCTTGTAGCCGGATCGCCCTGCCAAATTTGTGAGGCAAAATTGCTGGGTAGAGACTAATCGATAGTCGAAGGACGGTTCTTTCACAGTCGCCTTGGAACTGGGAAAAGAGAGTAAGGACCGTCCCTAATTTATTTGGACTTCATCGAGACTTTGGGGTGGAAGGAGAAAATGGGGCCATGAATTTTCAATGAGGAAGTTCAAGTAAATGTTTTAGGGCTTCGATAACGGGAGAGATAGATATTTTCAGAAATACGTGACGTCTAAAATTGATTACCAACACATATTTGCGTTTCCAATATCTCTGCCTCTATCGGTATTCTGAGAGCCCTGCAGTCGGAAAGGCCCCGAACGAGCCGGTTGCCGGAAGGGTTTGCGGTAAATAATTCGGTCGCGAAACAATGCAGCGTATCGATCGAACCGCAATCACGAAACTCTTCGACGGACGTGCGACGACGCATTAGGTGCAGTTTCGTCTCCCCGTTTCGCTCGGAGACAAACTTGGACGATTCTCGAGAGAAGGCGGACTGCTCGAGAAATTAGCAAAAAAAGCAGGGGAAAAAAGGAAATGTAAGCCGGGTTGAGTCTAGCGGCAAATGGGCAATTTCTAAAATGCTGGATTGCACTCCGCAATCCTTCTCTCGCTTTCCCTTCGTCTCTATCCGTCCTTCCCTAGCCCGTGAATCCTTTGAGATGCAGCGGAGGGAAGTCAAGGAAGCCTATGAAAAGGTTGCTATCCCCTTTTTCGTTTTAATACTTCAGCGGCCAATTCTCCCCGAAGAATGTTTCCAACGTCTATGGAATCCGTGGATAGCAGGGCTTATGGTAGCCTTTCTGGCAGCCGGCGCAACGACAGGAAGGAGAAAAGTGACTGAGAAACTGGGGAGAACGGATGCAGGTATGCAAGGAGCCGGGCAGCACACGTCGACGTTGCATTATCGATTTACTGCACCCCGTCACCCACACCCCCGACACTTCCTACGCGATAAAATGCTCCTCTCTTGGCCGATGCACATACGTACGTTTCCCTACGCAGGGGGAATTCGAAAGCGGGATGGGTCCGAGGTGATCGTGAACCATCATAGAGAAGAAAATTCAAAACGAAATGGGAACGGATAATAAAACAGCACTTTATGTATTTGTTACTACTTGTGTTAATCGCACAGCTGCTTAAGAAGATTAAACGATGGTATATTTCAACTGTAGGCTTCCGAATTGGAACTACATGTCTTTCGATTTTGATAACAGTCCAGATGAACCGTAGCGAAAGAATTTAGGAATCTCCAGACTTAAGAACTATGGGATTTCGTCTCTCCCTGATTCGGTCTCTTTCTCCGCATTAGAGAAGCAGCAGAACGCGACTTAGCTCGATTCAGCAGCGCGCAGACCGCGCTATCAACGACTCCAAAACAGAATTATTCAAGAAAAGTTCCCCGCTACGCAAGATTGCAGTCGCGTGGAGCCCGAGCTGCGTTTTATACATATTTATCAAGCTAATTACACAGTACGCCGCGGAGACGAGATCCGCATTACGACGCATAAAAGATGCACGCGGGGGCTGAAAGAGGATTTACATTATACCTCGTTAATTTCCATCGTAAAAACGGACCGCGAGTATTTATGGGAGACCAGAGAAAAAAAGGGCCGACCCCGTCTGTGATGACGACAGCAAAAAGGAAAGCAGAAAAGCTAGGGAGAACGTATTCAACAGTTGAAGAAGCGTTTCCTTCGCTTTAAGGAGAATCTAACGATAAAGGGATATTACAAGGGTTGCTGCGAGGAACCTTGAAATTATTCGACGCACACGAGAACAGAGTTTTCCGTCGGTTTTCTTTTTTATTCGACGCTGCGGGACGGAGAACAATGGGAGAACGGAGGCAAAGGAGTTCTCGATACACCGTCAGATATGAAATATTCATGGAACTGTGCCAGAGAGAGTCACCCCTTTCGTTAGAGTGAATCGCGCGGAAGGGGTGGCGAAGAACGTGGCTCGCTGCGTTCACCCGTAGACAATCCTGTTTTCGAGGAGAATGCAAATTGCGGCTTGATGTCGATGCGTCCCGCCTCGAAATCGAATTTCAGATAAATTCTTGAAAGCCAGAGACTCCCGACGCGATTTTCACAATCAGTCACGAAAACAAGCTGCATGGGAAGAAAATCGTCGCGATGAAACGTGCTGTTTCCTGAAATTTCGCGACCGTTGTTCAACTCGGTTGTAATCGTTGCGATTCACGTATTCGAAGGGCTTGGCCGCTTCTGGATAACGTTTAATCATATGTTTCTTGGATATTTTAGAATAGAAAAAAAAGGGAAAGGAAGTAAACTATTCCAGGAAAATAAATTGTTAGAACTTGTTGAATAAAGAACAAAACTGCCACGTTGAAAATTTAGAAATACAACACACAGCAATATTCAAAGAAATATTGTACATCGATTTCCTCATTCCCCATGGAAAATCCCAGAAATTCCACAGCTTTATCCATCAAGGCGCAAAGCGGGAGAAATTACAGTCGCGCCGGGGAGGAAAAATTTGTCCGCATAGCGCAGGGTGGTCCCGTGTTAATTAATTATTGTCACCGCGGCGGTGTCCCATCGTTACGCGTTGAAAAATGCGGTTCGCACGGATAAACGAGCTAAACCCCATAAAGCGGTGGTGCAGAGCGGCGAGATAAATGACGAGATTGGCCACGGTGACCCGTGGCGAATAAATGCGAACCGGGGCGAGACAATGAACGTGTCTGGCGGTAATCTCGGAGGAAATGAGTCTGGGATTTCTTGACGGACGAAAAAAATCCGGCTGTTTTGTTACGATACTGCGGGGATCGGCTGGACGCGTGTAATTACACCCGCATCGCGATCGAAACGGAAAGGGAAAAGCCTCTGCACCCTAAATACCCGTTCGACTATTTAGGCTGACGAGATCGAAATAAAAATATTACCATCACTATTATAACTTAATCTTCGTCCATCGCAATACGCTTTTAAAATCCTTAAACGAAAGTGAAAATCTTCCCCCGTAATTCGCTTCTACGCCTGTTCTTCAATATGTCCAACAGCTCCGAATCCGAGTTGTAAATCGTCGCGCAGCTCAAGTATTATAATAAAGGAGTTGGCGGAATCGATAGCGATAAAGGTCCAAGTTCTACACGGCGGGTTACGGGAAAGTATCGCGTACACGCGGGTCGGCAAAGCGCCGCCGGGACATTATGCAGTCAACAGCAAAGTTACCAACTCCGTTCGCGGAGGCGGTTCGAAGACATTTCCGGTCGCTTTATTCAAATCGGAAGAATAAATAACGAAGAGGCGACCGCGCCAATACGCCGGCATCGATCGTCCACTTCGAAACTTTCCTCGTTAAGGAGTCATGAAGCCGAGAGAGCTGGGGACCGAATGAATATGCCACGCGCATCCTTGCGGCTGCCATAGTTTCCACTGAATGGCGTTTCTAATAGATACATACATGTATATACGCCAATGTCATTCGCAATATGTACAGTGAAAGAGATATTTAAGGTTCGTGTATACTAAGTAACATAATTAACAACTGACATAATTTCATAGGATTCTCGGTGAACGTCTGCGAAATCGGGAGGGACAGGAAGGGCGACGGTGAGAGCGAATGTATGTACATGTTAAGAGTAAATCAAACGCACGTGACTCGCAACGGCGTTAACCGCTCTCACGACCGGAAATGGGATCAACACCTGCATGTATCACCGTTGTCGACGGCCTGCATCGCCGTCAGATGTACCGGACGATCCGCGAATGCAACGGTGCCTTGTTCCGTAGGACAGTTGCTCTGTACGTTGTGTAAGCCCCGGGAGAGCCGACCGAATGGATTTGTCAAGCTTTTAGAGCCCGAGTATTATTGATTGACAAGATTCATTCGCGTCCAGCGTTCTGACTAATGCGTCTATTAATGATAGATGCGCGGACGTCAGCTTCAATTATTCGCTTGCAATACAGACCCATAACTGCCCAACACTCAGGCACCGAAATATTTGTGGTATCTCGAAGTTCTTAGATAAAATATTATACTTTGGACAAATGTTTCTTAACGCGTAGAGAATAATGTTTGTCAAATTTTTCTGTACACGGAAATATCACATTTCTTTAGAAGAATCTCTTTCCAAGATCATCGCAATGCCAAACGATTGCCCTGGCGAAGTAATCGCGTGTACCAAAACTATTCCATTATCCTCCTTAAAATTAAAAACAGCTACATTCCAAAACAACGTGATACCGTATAAATACAAAATTGTACGGCGCATATTTTCTCCGGAAACGCAATGTTCCCAGCAGTTCCCCAATATAGAACGCCGTTATAAACTTGCACAACGATTACCATTTACTCCCTGTTTCTTTTACTCACATTTCGCTGGCGGAGCAAGCAAGAAGGATCTAGGAACGCATCACGGAGCGCAGTAAAGGTAATTGCAGAGGAGAACTCGCCCCATGGAATACTCGTTGCAATTTCACTTCCACCTCACTCGCGCGCGCACGAGTCACACTTCTTGGAATCCGAGATACAATTTTTTCATTTAATTTTTATTTCCCTTGGGCCGAGCGTCGGGCCAGGCGACGCCGAGGTGTAAATTTACGTATGAGTCACGATTATCTCGTACGCGAACGGATACGCTTTAAACTTACATGGGCACTATATCTTTTTTATCGTCTTATCTTCTGATACAAGCGAGATCTGATACATTGCGAGATAGAGAGGCAACAGTTTGCAAAAAAACATTTGTACCTCAAACTCTGGTTCGGTATGTCGTACAAATACTGCGAGTACCGGCATAATAATAATTATTATGTAAATAAATGGTGACTTTTACTAACGTATTTGCGAGATTCATGTGACAAAAATACGCCCAAACACGAGAGAATGATAAACGTCGGAACCTTGAACCTTTCGCTCCCTCTACACGATAAATGACGGTCCCGATGCCCCTATTCACCATTACTTATCGAGAGTGTACTGTACAGTAAATGAGAAATGGCAAACGGGACAAAGTTATCTATCAATAGTTTACAGGATCACTACGAAAACGTTCCTGTGGTCAAATGTTTATATTTGAAAAGCGTATACGCCGTTCTTGACTCGAGTGGTGGCCTTGCCCGGTTGACGCTTTAAGACTCACGGCGTTCACTTTGTTTTCTCGTTTAATTTGCTACTATTAATAGAACCGACGCGTGCACACCAAACGCACCATGTTCATTGCACTTTACCACTTCGACTCCATTCGGTATTCAATTCAATTGCGCACTGTGTTCGCGCGAGGAATTGGAAGAATTTCACCCGCGATCAAGAAGCTGTGCGTCACTCACCGTGGCTTGTAGTGAACTGCTCGAAACGAACGCGCCGTAGAGAAACG
Organism: Holcopasites calliopsidis; assembly: GCA_023838395.1. Lineage (NCBI taxonomy): Eukaryota > Metazoa > Arthropoda > Insecta > Hymenoptera > Apidae > Holcopasites > Holcopasites calliopsidis. The sequence continues at coordinate 3,639,045 of JALHAQ010000012.1, read as the reverse complement.
CACGTGTTCCTGGCGACATGCTGTTCATTGATAGCAGCTGTAGATTTCGAATTTCAATTGTTCGCAATAACAATAGGACGGCAATGACGAAGTAATGAAAATAATTAAAAATCGCAGTGAAATGTAACTATGCAATTTTCACGGGCTAACGCTGAGCAAATTTATTCCATTTATTGCCTGGTCTTTAGTTTCGCTTGCTATAACTTGGTATCTCATTTGAATATGATAAACAGCTTCATTAATCGTTGGAATAAATAGAATTTCTTTCCTATTTTACTATTCGCAGAGGGAGAACGCGTTTTTAAATAAATCTTCCAAAGAAGAGAAGCATGCTATTGCGTGTTACACTCTCTACAGTACGGGCACCGACTACACGAGAGAAGCAAGAAACGCGAGAAGGGGGAGAATCGAGGACGGTGGCAGTCATCACGATTGCCAGTGCAATGGGGACAGCCTGTAGCTATGTTCTGCGGTAGGAAAGGAGAAAAGAGATGAATGTTAACGAAAGAAGGAACGTGAGTGAACCTTGGGCAATCGGTTTCCAGGTGAAAGGCTTCAAAACACGCGCGAGAATCTGTGACCTCTGCCTGAGAACGGTCCGCTTCAGCGGAGAGAATATTCTTTCCCAATGTTTCAACTCGAATTCAATACAGGAAAATAGAACGAAAGATAGATAGAAGTAATGCGGAGATAATAAAAAATAAGAAGGCGTTTATATATGTCGGCCGGGTGCAATTCAAATACGCTTGACGTGTATGTACGTCTCCTGGATTCGAATTATTAACGAATTACAATACCTGTATTTCCCTAATACAAATTACGCTTCTGCTAATCATCATCGATCGCTCGCAACGCCACGTAAATTGCCATAATACAAAAATCCTTGGTGTCTCGTGTGACAGAGGCAAAAATTCTCAACGACGCGTCATTGGATGTCGATCGGGATGCATTATTGTGCCCATCAAGCACAGGCATGATAAACACGTATGATCGTGCAGTCGTTTCGCGGACAATATTACTGTTCAAACGGAGGCTGTCGTTGTTATCGGACGGCCGATCTGCACGTTATGGGTAGCAACAGTGAACTCGAGCAATCCATACGGGCGCATTTAGGACGCACCGTCCGCACGCACCACTTATTTATACTGAATGCAAATTGATATGTGTACACCGTGCATCAGAGACGTATTCTCCAGCGAATGCACCGCTCGATCGGCCGCTCAAAATCCTGGACAATTATATATTCTCCGAAGGGTTTCTCCGCGTCAACGAAATGAAATAAATTCGCTGGAACGACAATCGTGTAAAAGGTGTTCTAAGTTTTATTGGAAAGACTAGACGCGGAATGGTTTTGCAGGAAAAATATCTGGGATATTCTTGCGATGAAGATATCTGAAGACCTTGATCCTTCGGGCGGATTAACTCGTGCAGGAATCTGCATAACTACTAACGACACGCTTCCGTCTCTATTGCTGGCAGGATGCTATCGGCGTCTAAAGGTTAAACTATTTCTCGTACCGGGCCCCAATACCCTTTCGAACGACGCGCAATTACACTTCTGAACATTTGAGCGAACCCTATTCCGGTTTATACGATTCTGAGTAAAGTCGACAAGATTCAAGTAAGGAGCGATTGTGAACGGCTAATGATGAAGGAGTATTTAGAAATTTATTATGAAGAAATTTTTGTTGTTATGAATGAAGGAAACTATCAGCTGTTGACAGTTTACCTGCATACGTTGTAAATCAAAAAATGAGGAGACCAAACAAGGACGCATAGAAATACGAATAAGAGAATCGGCTAGTGAAATAAATGCTTTAGGATAACAGGAGAATATTCAGATGAAAAATATGTATAAAACATTGAATTTCTCCACATTTTTCTTCCGAACAATTTTACGATCCTTAATCCAGATAACGGTTTCAAGATTATACGAGGAACGTAAATGGAGGATTATCCCGCTAATCGATCGCGGGATCAATTAAAAGGAGTAATTTTTTCTCGGTCGTTAAGCCGAGGAGTTAGCCGCAAGTATGTTAAACCGTCGGCGAAGAGCAATTTCAATTCATTCCTGTCGTGCTCTCGGGCCGCAGGAAGGAATTATTTTGTCCGGGGGATCAATAACTAATTAAAAGTTTCGCCTCTTCCGCGCTACACCCGGCTCGATCAGCGACAAACTAACAAGGGATGACGGTCTCCTTTATCCAGCCTTAGCTGGCTGCAAGGAGCGCATTAGTATTCATTATACGAGCAAATGGCACGTTCAAAACGGCTCAGGGACAGCCGAATCCCTGAAACTATTCCCCCCTCATCGTTAGTCGATGAGCAATGAATAGAAAAATCGTCATATCTTGAATATTAATTGGAAATTTGATTCCATCTAAAATTATTCCGGATAAACTGAAGGTTTGAGTAGATCGTATAAGAAATTTTCGTATTTAGTTTATAACTGGAAATTGGAGAATCTGAACCTTTACATTATTTAACTAATTATTACCAATTACCTACTAATTGTATAAATAGATCTACAAATGACCTCTATTTCAACAATTACCAAATTCCTAACTTCTAAATAAATTTTGATTTCCTAAGATGAAAGTATCGAGCTTCCCCCCCCCCCCTAATTTATTGATATCGTAACACCCAGATATTCCAGAAGAACTTCTGCGCTTTTTTTTCTCGCAAAGAGCAAAAGCTCCTTACAGGATACAGAAGCGATTGAATGAGAAATTTATGCGACACGATCGTAAATTGTTCGACGCGCAATAAATATCTGGTCGCATTCTGAGTTCGGCAATGTCACAAACACGACCCAGCCCGATGTCTTGCGATTTATGGAGTAGTAGAGCCAACCCCCCTGGTCACTGTTTACGCCCCCAGAAACCACCCGCTTTAGTTTATGCAGTGGCCACAGGGAAACCGAGCCAGCTGCTACAACGCGGCGATGCGATGGCTTGATGTTGCTTGCAATTTCTGACGTCATACGATACCCTAATGACTTTGCTATTGAGATAATTAAACGGACCCAGAATAAAATTCATTGTTACGGTAGATTCTCGATGAGTGACGGTAAAAATCGGGACCCCGGGACCGTCACCTACCATACAGACGTACCTTTGTACTTTTCTTAAACGCAATTTTTATCAACGCATTGTGACCCTTTCCCTTTCGAATAAACGAAAGCGAAAATTTGTTAAAAAGAATTGAATACAAGCAATTCAGAAGATGACAATTTTTCTGTAGCAGAGTATTGAAATAGGGACACTTATCTCACAATTGAAGTATTTCCGTTCTCCAAAATTTAATGAGAACTTCCTTGATCCTTTCGAAATGAGAATCACAGCGTTCGGACAAGCAAGTTCTCACGCCTAAGATGTCTCATTTATATTCCCTGATTTCCGGCTCAATGTCGAGGATAGCAGTTGAAGCCACTGCAGTCTGTTCCTGAAGTCCTTTGAGAAGGACGTTAGGAAGGATCCACTCGATAATCGGAAGTAATTAAACTCCCTGTCCGGATCGCTATCCAGAACGCATAATTAGGGCCTTGGAATTCGAGCGACAATTAACTCGACTGACTCGTTGGAAGAGGGAAGTCTATGGAGAGCCATGAGAAAAGGAAAGGAAAAAGAGAAATGACTTTTATTAGGAAGAATAATTATCAATTATTCTGTATCCTATAAAATGATTGAAGGGTTCGATGCGAAAACAACGTGGCTTCGTTTAGAACAAGGGAAACTAAAAAAAAGACTAAACAAAGCTGTTTAAAATATTAAAAGAAACAAAACCTCGATTTCGATAGAAATTTCAGCCCCCTTCAATTTCTTCAAATTCGAATCTCCCCCTCCCTTGGCCATTCGATTATTATTTTCCACACGAATCGCGAGTCCAGCCTATCCCGACGAAAATGAATAAGTCACAAGACGCAGTCATAAAAGCCAAATGAGAGTGGCCGATAAACGGCTATTTTCCTGGCCATCGGTGGGGAACAGTTTGGCAGATGTCCACGGCTGGAACTCGACTGGGGAAAGTGGCAATATTCCCGGCGACCAATCAAAGTAACTCATCATTAACTACACCTGCGGCTTCGTGTTATCCAATTTCGTTAATCGAGTTCCATCTCGCGCAGGAAGAAAGAAAGATTCTCTTTGCCGAAGGACGCGGTTTGCGGCGGGCGGTCGGAGGACGCAATTTTAATAACGCTTGGATGCGCGCAGAGAGGGTGGAAAGGGGTGGAAAGAGGACGGCCATTTAATAACCATAATCGTCCTGTTTTCAAATCATAGCCACTTACAGAGGCGTCGCACACCGACGGCAATTTTCGTGCGAGGTGCAGGAATAAAAGGCTTAATTGAAAGCGAAGGGATCCCGTGCCCTTTGCTTGGGGCATGGGGCGGAAACACGAGCAACGGTAGGTCAGGTTGCAATCTCGTGTGACGGGGCCGGTTAAAGTCGCGAACACGACATAATTACCCAAGTTGCCAGCAGCGCATGGATCGCTCTTGCTTGCGGAAGACAATGTCAGCCCTCTGTTGTGTGCTACCCCTACGACTTCCGCCTCCTTTCAACCGAGCGCACGTTCGCCAAGCTTCTCCTCCGTCTGCTAAACTATCCCCGTTTCGGCAGTCTCTTACAATCATGCGGATTAATTCGGGATTTACTAAAAGGGGAAGAAGCTGAAGACTATCCAGCATGTACAGGGTGCTTCAAAGGTAAAAGGTACAAAGTGTGGCGATACAGGCAGGTGGAACTACACTGGTGAAAGCGACGAGAGTATCCGAGAGAGATTAATCAGGGAATTAGTTGACTAGAGATTACAATAGTGTAACATCCATGAAACACAATTTAGTTTCTCCGTTAATAGAAAAAAGAACATGTGTTACTCAATATTTCTCGAACGGCTAATCTCAATAGAAATGTCCGCAAATATTTCTCTGTCCCATTGAATATATCTTGTCGAAGGAAATAGTTCGCTACCTCCGTACCCCTGAAATATTCCCCACGTGCACTACATGCGCGGTCGGACGATGTTGTCGAACAGTCTCGCAAAACTCGAAGGTTCCTGCGCGTGGTTCCCGCAAATCGATGCGAAAACGTTCCAGCTTCGGTATGTGTATTTCGAGTGTTTGCGCTCGCGTGGTCCGTGCGGGCGCTTTGAACGCGCCGGGGCAACGAGGTGTTTAATTAAACAGAGCCACGTTTGCCGTGCTTGTTGTATCTCGAACCGATCGAACGGTCTTCTTTCGTTGCCTCGTGGAAAATTGATTCGCTCCGCACGGCGATCGTGTGGCTTCGTTCGAAATACGATATTGGGTTTCGCGTAATACGCCGTTTAATCGGAACTCGATTACTTATGAGAAGAAAGTTTGAAAAAAAAGATCTTGGACATCGTTAATTGATTCGAGCAATCAAAACTCCTAAGCACGCTAATTAATTTAACGCTGTCGACTCGATAAGGTGCTCTCCGAGGTATTGGCAAACATGTACAAAAGGAAAAGAAATAGAATAATAAGCGTGGCATGGGAACAGTGATAAAATTAAATCGCATTTACACTCGGAGCGACTGCGAACAAAGCGTGCAAGTGTTTGATCCGGGATTCGAGTGCTCGAGCGACTCAATAATGCTCGAATGAAAAAAGTTTCGGGCCCGGAAAGTTTGCGGGACGTCGCTCGTCGAGAATTATACCTCCAGCGTTCTTTTTTTCTCGCACCCGAAGCAACGCTCGCTGTAATTCCGCCAATTTTCATTCACCTTTATTATCGTCCGCGCAGCCTGCGAGAACCTGCCACCCGTTCGCGATAACTGAAACGACGCGCCGTTACGAGGATTCGTCCCGAAAGAGCGAAGATGATAGAAGTTTCGCGATAAGCACGGCTCCACGCGTAACTTCAAACACGTATCGTTGCAGCTACCAGCATGCATTACGCGGCGGGTAATCCCAACTCTGCTAATTTCGAAAATACCTCCATCGTTCTGATCTGCCTCGTTAATTCCGTTGTATCGCGGCCACGGGTCGTACTTGGAACGTGTCGGTCTCGCGCGTTGTTAACAGCCGGAGGCGAACTTGCCTCGAAACTAGGCTGAAGCGAACGAAAATTCTCATGCATGAAGGATGAAACGCAACGACCAAGTGCCTCGGAGTTTGTTCAGGTTCAGGCCCTTTGCTTCGATCGATCGCTAATGCATGTTTGGTAAAATGTTGACGAGGGAACATTTAAAGGGGCTTTAAAACCGGGTTACTCGATTAGTTTCGATGATAGACGAAGAATGCTTCGGGCCAAGCTTGCTTGGTTCCGAGGGGCACATGATGCGGCGTGACTAATTTTTGTACAAGCGACAGCACAGAGGAAATATAAAGGACAAAACTGTTTTGTTGTTCCGTCGTTCTTCCTTTTAAATATACACGAAAGCAGAAAGGGGCGCACGAGGATTCTTTCACGGAGAAGCTCGCAGACTTTCCTCTACTTCCATCGAGAGCACCCCGTCGGAGGGGTGGAGATGCGTCGCAATCGGCTTGACCGGCACAAAGCTTTCGGCAAAATCGCCGAGAGCGGGAGAACTTGCGAGGGTAAAGCCGATATCCTAAAGCAAACTGAACACTCAGCGGAACGAGCCAGCCGCCGATGTAATCTCTCCCCCCCGTTCAGACAGAAAGGAATCGCCCTTCGCCGACCATTGTACCCTCGATTTTCGGTACACTGCCAGGGATCCCGTGTGCGTCCCTCTATTTTCTGACGCGACAATTCGCTGACGTTTTCCAACTCTAATTAAACACCGCCAATTTAGCAGAACGTCGCCGCCTAACGAAGCCGGACTGAAGTAATATCCTGTACTTTAACCCCTTTCAACGCCCCTAGTAGAACAGACTCTTCCTTTAGGCAGAGTTAAAAATTGCTAGAGTCATGACGTATGATGTGTAACACGTTAAAAGAGAAAGTCATAACTATGATCTAAGAACACGTTTAACAAAATTCGCTACATATTTTAAAAGTAAGAAGTGCATTCTTTTGCGACCTTTTGGAAACTACAGGTAAAAAGATTTGAGTCTTCCGTAATAACATAAGAACGAGGAATTGTGTAGATGAACAGATTATAAAAATAGGTTCCTAATATGAGTCTCAGTCGAAACGTTCCTGAAACTTATTTTTCCTGTCTTTCGTTCACACACCGGTCATTCGAAATCAATTTCTGCAGCACCGCTTTGCATCTTTCATGCAGCACTACAGTAATTCCAGTTTCAGCGACATTGTTCGGTACTAGATGAGGGCTCATATTAGGCGACTTTACTCTAAAAGTGAATCAATTAACTTCGATGAAAATGTTGCTTTTCTTAAAAGCCTGTACTAATTCGCCTTACAACAGCACGCTTCATCGTTCCCCCAATTACTTTGAGTCATTTAGCCGGGAAAAGGTACTGTGCTCTGTACCAGCAGAAAAGTAGCTCGAAACTGGTCCTCTGTTGTTTTTTTTTTCTGGGTTGAAGCTGTTTCGCTGTTAAAAGGCGGGCATTCACGATCGAGGACAATACGTGTACGTACGTATATCGAACAAAATTTCTAAGATTTCTGCGGCGCGGAAGAGAGGGGGCAAGGGTAATGTTCGGATAGCAACGCATCGCATTGACTTTGAAAAGTAAAGCAGGGATGCTGCGGGGACAGAGATGCACGGAACCGATGAAGATGAAAAAATAAAGTGGGCCACGATACTCCATTAACCTGATTACTGCCACGAAAGTAACGACCCTTTCTGCGCTCGCGGCTTCCGCGCGACTGCTAAATGTGGACACGGCCTACATTCCAGTTCATTTTTTAGATAACGTTTTAAACAGTGATCGTCGACCGAGAAACAAAGTATTATCAACCCTGCGTATTTTCTGTCACGAGCTATTTAAATACATCAATAATTGAGAACGGGGATCAGGATAATCCTGATCAGCGTTAATGATCAATAACTCTTTCACACTAAATGATGCTGAACCGTGCAAAACCAACAATTAGAAAATGCACATTTTTCTGCGCAACAAATTTGCCTACGTATGATTGGGAATCGAGTCTCCCCATTTTTTTAGGAAATTCTGTAAATTGCCCGATAATTGCGCTGTCTATAAAATTCGCAAATTAGTAGCACGGTGTAATCGACGGGCGAATGAAGTAGCTGGCCAAAAATGAAACTCCCATCGAAGGCTCGGTATGTTTCAATTTAAAGTTTCACCCGAAATTTAATCAATTCGATCCCGGGCTGCAATATGGTGCCAAGCAGGCCACGTTAACGATCAAACATTTATCGTACGGTCAGTATAGCAATATTGAGGCCACTATAAATTCACACACAACGTACTTGGCCGTTCGGACGAAAGTTAAACCGTGTGTTACCGAACGTAATCTCGCCGCGAAGTTTAATATCGAGGGGGACCGGAAATTGAGCCGCGGCACACCAACGCGACGTCTCGCTACGTGCTTACGAGATCTACCGCATGGAAATGGAGACCCTATTTTTGTTAGTTACAAATAACGTTCGTCTGGCGATTCGAGATCTTTTAGTCTAATTCGTGAACTCTATTGTTAAAGAGCATGATTACGGTGGACGAGTATATTATCCGACTCTCTGTGTTCCTTAATCCTGGACTACACAGGGCTCAACCCTTGGCGCGGGCAATCCCTTTCATCCGCACGTTGACTTCCGTTTATACTGCAATTAATTTTTTTTTCATTTGTGAGCTTCCCCTGGTTGCTGGGATTAACGTATTAGGGTGTTGTGTATGAAACAGTTGATTTCGTAAATGCGCAAAGCTCCTGATTAATTCGTTAAGGTGGAGTCACCCTATGCGACACACGTAGGGTATATTATCCTGTTGTAGCGGTAATTATTATTAAAAGTGTAGACGATAACTAAAACGGTAAGACTCAGAGGTTCCTCAAAGCCTGAGCGATCTGCTGACTGAATAACAAAGTACGATTCCCTGTATTAAGATTCTCTCCTAATACCTCCAGAAGATTTATCCCTCCAAATATAAAAAGCAACTGGTACCTCCGGAGTCACTCATCTCATTCGATGAATAAAGGACTTAAAAGTAGCAAGAACTCACCAGGAAGGCTGCGTGGATATCGAAGGCAGTGCTCCAGGTGGAAGGGATCTCCTGATCGCCTGGCAACACGATCTTCCGTTCCCGGGCAGGTCGTTGCAACAGGCCGGTGGATTTGTACACACGTGTCGGGCGACGACACCGGCGGTCGCGGTCGGATACTCGACCGCAGAGGCACGCACCTTGGGCCGCAGCAACGGGGACAGCGAAAAGCCGTCCCTCTGATTAGACGCGGGGCTGCTGGAGCTGCTGGAGCCAGGGCTGCCGCCCAAACGGCCTGGTGACGCGTAGGCAAAGCCGCGGAGCCGGAAGTGCGACTGATGGTACGGATAAGCGGCCGGCGGTGGTAGCCGATAATGATGATGGAATCCCAGGTCTCGTCTCATGTAGGGATCGGCGGGATCGTTGGTGGGCACGTAACGATCCGTCGGCGTGTGTGCGGAGGGCGGAACGTACCTGTCGACATATCTGTCGGGGTAGAGGACCTCCGGGGGCGGTTGAGGCACGTATCGTTCGACAGGCGTGTGCGCGGTTGGCGGGACGTAGCTTCCGGTCGCGCTGGTCGAGCCATAAGTTCGATCGGTCGAGGTGGCGGCCGCCGAGCTCCCGCAGGAGGAGATCGGCGTTACGCGACCGGTGTATCGATCCTTCGGTTTCGGGAGGGACAGGTACTTGTCCGCCGCGCGGACCGGAGAGTACCGGTCAGCAGCAGAGTGAAAACGATCGGGAGCAGCGGAGGATGGTGTGAATCGATCGTTGCTGTTAACAGGATTCGAGAACCGGTCGTAGCGATCTTGGCTAAGCCTGTCGAACTGATCGCTGGGATTCGCAACGTTGTACCGGTCGTTGCTGTAGCTCTGCACCGACTTGGACACCTGGAGATACTTGTCCACGCTGCTTTTTGCCGTACCCTGATAGCCGGTGCTTGACGCGCAACCGGAGGATCCGCCGGTGGACCTGAGGCTGGTGTTGACCGATTCTGGTGTGGGCGAGATGGAGGTGAAGCAATCGTTGGGCAAAGAGGATTGGGTGGCGGTCGTGCTCGTGTAGGCGGGGTGATATCGAGCGACCGTGTCGGTCGAGGATGAAGACGAGGAGGATGTCGCGGAGAGCAGCCGTTCCGTCGACGATCCCGAGACGGCGTACCTGGACGCTTCGCTATTGGCAAGTCTTCCGTCGTGTCCCGGCGACGAGCTGGCGAGATAGCGATCGACGGCCACGCAGTATCTATCGTTAGCCCTCGACTGGCCGCAGCGTTGCATGGCGAGATCGTTGAAACGATCACCGGTGCTGACGTATCTGCTCTGCGCGTTTCCAGCCTCCTGGAAGCTGGAGTATCGGTTAAAATCGGTGGGCGCTGGCGATCCGTTCGATCTGTCCGTGTACTTCTGGCAAACGGTTTCAACGCCTCTGTCCGCGTACAGGCGTCTCTGTTCGTTGCTACTGGACGATACTTGAAGAGACCTCTCCGTCGTCGAGTATCGCTGATGAGGAGTCTCTGGATTGGGCGAGCCCGAGAGGAATCTTTCGGCACTCGACGATATCGCCGAGTACCGATCGTGGTGAACCGCTGATGCCGGTTCCGGCCTGTGGTATCGTTCGTGTGCGGGCGAGCTGTCCAGATATCTGTCTGTCGACTTGCTTGCGAATCTCTCTGGCACCGGGGCGTGTATGGGCGACGAAGAGAGCAACCGATCCGTGGAAACGGCACCGTATCTGGAGCCGGCGGTGTCCTTAGCAGACGAGTACACGCTGCCTCTGTCGCCTTGTAGACCGGCTTGTAAGCTCCCCAACACCGGTGACGAGCCGGACAACAAGCGATCGCTGGCACCAGCGTATCGTTGCTGATCCTTGGGGTCGACGACGTGCATGGAGCTCGACGATGGTTGATTGGCCAGTAGTCGTTCCGCCGATGAGAATCGTTCCTTGGCTGGCATCGGGGAGGCTGGTGCCGTGCCCCCGCCGTATCTGGTGCTTGGAGAACCTGGGGGCAGAATCCTATCAGCAGCAGGATAACCAGCCAGACTCTGGGTCGAGGCATACTTCTCGCTTGGGCTGGGCGACAGGGGCGGCGGTGGCACGAAACGGTCGTTCGCGGGCGCCGGGGACGGCGGGGATGGAAACGTCTCGGACGAGAACGGGCTCGTGGCGCATCCTGACACCAAGATGTTGGCGTTCGCGTATTCGTTCCCGGTCGACACCAGCTCGCTGACAGGGTGATGGAAGCGCAGCTCGTTGCTGCTGGCCGGCTGAAAGCGTTCACCAGGGGCCAAGGACAGCCTCTGTTCACCGTGCAGTGCGGCCAGCTCGTTGAACCGTGGAAAACGCTCGGCCAGCACGTTCTGGGGCAATGTTTGCCCAGACGAGCCTGGTGGTCGCCCTTGAGTGAACTGGTGGTGCGTTTGCAGAGAGGACTGGCCGAACCTCTCCTGGTTCTGATAATGGCCGAATCGCTCGCAACCGGACTGTATCGAACGCGTTTCCGCGCAGGACTTGGGGAAATCGTCGATCGACGGCTTGTCCGTGGACTTGTCGTGCCGCTCGATGGCCGACATTCGTTCGCGAACTCCATAATCGACGTGCTCGTTCGCCGCTTGACTAGACTGCTCGGATTGATAGCGATCTTGGCTGCCGGCGCACGACACGTTCGTTCGTAGATCCGTTTGCTGCTGCTTGTAACATTCCGCAGCGTTCGCGGAACCGATCTGGGAGCCGCCACTTCCGGAACTCCCGGCGTTCGATCCTGGAACCGGAGACGACGTGCGCCCGTACTGTGCGATCGGATGCTGGTGCAATAGGAGACGTTCTCTTCGGCCATAGTCGTCGTCTGTCGGCATCCTGGTGGCCCGGGGCCCGCTGTCAGGACATCTGAAAGCGACATTTGCAACATTAACGATAATTTATTACAGCACACCGACGAGGCACTATTAAACACTGCCAGCCCCCGTACCAGGTAAATCGCCGTGCCAGGAAATGGCCATGGTGGGCCTGGGCTTCGTTCGGTAAACGCGTCTAGCGATGTTTGCGAATGCATTGTACAGAGTAATGTAACAGTTTTCGCAAGGATAATAGAAAGCCGTGGTCGTTAACGTGTACAAGTAATTCGTATTAGACATAGCTACCTAATATCTGTAGAAATTCGCGATCGTAAGCAAGGGGCAAGGTGAACGATCGGGGCGCGCGTCATGCATACTTCGCCTGTCGCACTGCACGAACGTGTCGTAACACGCACGCATTCTTCTCATGAACGACGGGACGCAAAGTATCTATTCTTCGGCTTCACTCTATCACCGTGTACGTTCGTTTACTTGTTTTGTTTTTAATTAACTAATACGCGATGAATTAGCAATCGTCTTAGCATCGTGCGGCTTGATTAAATAGCTTTGCGAGATTATTTGAATCGAGAGTGATCGCGCGATTTCGTTCGATAACACTGATCAGGTTAGAGTCGCGATCAGTACCATTTCCAATCGAGATGTCGCGAGCGTGCGAACGTGTCTTGGCAAATGGCGCATAATGGACTCTTCCGGCGGGACGCTACCGATTCTCCGGCTTCACTTTATCAGCGTGTACGTACGTTTACTCCTTTCAATCAATTAATTAGCAATTGTTTCAACATCGTGAGAATAGATTAAATAGTTTTGCGACAATTAACGAATGCGTGCATTCTATTAATAATTCGCCGGCTGTCTCCAAATGGTTTCGTCCACGACCATGGCTAATAGTTTCCCGCGCGATCGTCGCGAAATGGTTTCGCCCGCGCCCGTTGCTCAAATTTTTACGCGATCGGCCGTCGCTAAATCTCTTTTAAAACACTAACCTAGCAAAACAGTTGTAATTATTCTATTAGAAGTTACTATTAGTCGAGGACACCGGTACTGGCCGCGGGGAAAGTTTTTGTCGAATTTGAATTACGCACCACTGCCAAAGCCATGGTATAGGTGGGGGGCATGACGCAATTAGCCCTTGGGTCGTCGTAACGTACAGACGTGTCAGCAAGCGGTGCGTACCGACGCAATTCTTCGGCTTCACTTTATCACCACGTACGCTCGTTTACTTATTTTAATTAGCTAATAAGGGATTAATTAGTATTCGTTTTAGCATTTTGAAAGTAGATTGAATAGTTGTTCGAGATTCTTTTGTCAATGGCTTGCATGTACGATCGAGGGCGAACGCGTCCATTCTTTCGATAGCGACGACCATGTTAGGTTCGATACGTAGTTAATTAACAAATCATCGCAACTTTTTGGAATTACTTGAACAATTCTTTCAGTCTTACTGTCCTCTATCGATCGAGCATTTGGGCTTCACAAAAGTTAGAGAATGTGCGCATTCTGTTACAAACCTGTTGCAACAATTTACCCTGCATTGCTTCGGTTTCTTGTCCGCCATTACTATGACGCGTTTCCTTGAAATTGTTTTTCTTTTGATACAGGTCCGGTACAGGATGATTGATATCAAGCGAGATACTTATAATAATACAGCAGCATGTAACTGCGCATCATAATAATAGAGTGGACAATTGGTAACATGCAATGTATTACAAGAAAGGTTAACGTATTTACTTATGTACATAATTTTGTCGTTTACAAATGTATTGTTTCCTTTTAATTGGACTTTGGTAATAAGTGATACATTACTGATACATATTTTACGAATAGCAATGTAGAAATTGAACAATACAATCCAGTGAGTGGATATTTCAACGTTTTTAACGAAAAAAAGTTGAAACATTCATGTACCACTGGACTTCGGTAGATTTTGCTTCGTAACTTCGTTATTGTTTTCCTCGGCACTGTTATTATCTTTATGCTCGGTCGCAAGTACGGTCAAGTCGTATTTTCGACGCAGGATTTTAGCTGCGTGCCGCGTAGTTGTAACCTTGACACATGATAGCTTCCGAGTTTTTATTATTACACAAGCAGTATTACGAGAATTTGTACTAACGCGACATAGTTCATTGATAGGGACACGAATATGTTTGAAACTTTGACAACAAACATTCACGGTACAGTTTTCATAAATCTATTGCATTACCTACAGTCTTCATTATAGGAATATGGAATTACCGCTTATTAAGAGATTCATAAATACTCAGAAGTATTTGAATCTAGATAATAACATTATTTCTGCATTGATAGAAAACATATCAGTATTTCCTCAACAGACGACGAGAAGGAGAAATAAGATGCAAATCTTTGTCGATTTATTCGTTCGCCCCCAGCCCCCCCCTTTCTAGCATCACCTACTCCAGTGATCAGGACGATCATCGGGCAATGCCGCACCAGTCAATGATGTAAGTACCTTCATAGTTTATTAATCCTTTCTTTTTTTTAATAATCTTTTGTTTTCATCATCTAGAATTAATTGTAAGAACAAATGAGTAACCAAATTCGTTCCTTTTATGTTTCAGCGGGTTCGGTTCGTCGGTATTTGGACAATTTTGGCGATCGCCGATCGCCCGCGATGCGATCGGTAGAGTCAGTGTTTGATCCGTTCAAGTTTTTTCTTGTATCGAGTCAGTGAGTTCGCCGATGTTAAATATTAAGCGGTCGCGAAAGTACTCTGTTTTTTTTATCGTTTCGGTATTAGAATCATGTGTCCTGCTCCTGTGATCGGGCGATCATCGGGCATGCTGCGTCAGACAGCAACGTAAGTATCATCATAGTTTCTTCACCTTCTTTTTTTAATAATCTTGCATCTTCATTATCCAGAACTAATTGTACGAACAAATCAGTAACCAATTTCGCTCTTTTTATTTTCCAGTGGCTTCCAGTTCCTCCATGGTTCTGGTGGTTGGCAACTTTTGGTGATCGCGCGCAATGCGATCGGTAGAGTCAGTGTTTGATCCGTTCATGTTCTTTTGCATTGCTTTAAGAGCGCAACCGCTCTGATTTTAGTTAGATTTAGTAATGATACGCGATATTAGAGTCAGTGAGCGCATCGATTACAAGTATTAGATTTAGTAATGATACGCGATATTAGAGTCAGTGAATGCGTCGACTACAAGCTGTGATCAGGACGATCATCGGGCAATGCGGCACCATCCCACAACGTAAGTATCTTCATAGTTTATTAATACTTTTTTTTTATGGTCTTGAACTTGTATTATCTGGCTTCAATTGCAATCGCGAGTTACAAATCAGATTCCTTTTAATATGTTACAGCAGCCTCCCTGATGACTTCCCACAGCATCCCTGGTGGCTTCCCGGAGCATCCCCGATGACTTCCCACGGCATCCCTGGTGGCTTCCCGGAGCATTCTTGATGACATCCTGCAGTATCAACGCATGGGTAGAGTGAGTACCCCAAAATTGGGCATTTTAAGTTCCTCCGGTCACTCAATCATGCCGCAGGACGAAAGGTCCGAAACGGCACGGGTGACTGGTTGTATTTACGTAGAATTTTTGCCAAGCACAGTGACCGTGGGTATATGCAAATATACTCATGAGTAGTAACATTTCATTGTTTTATACTAGATGAGGCTAGGTCTTCTTGTACTACGCGATTTTTCATATTTTAGTAATATTAAATTCGGGATTTAGTATAAAAGAATATTTATTCCTGATAATTAACAGGAATTCCTTTCAATTGAAAAGTATCTTTACCAAATATATTTTCACCATTCGAGTATTTGCTCGAATAAGTATGAAATAATTAGTTAAATGCATAGTGACGTTGAATACCAAATGAAATGACATGAATATTGAAGTTAGTTTTTAGTGCTGAAGTCGGATACCCTCCGACTTCGTTCATAATTGTAACTATTGCACAATGATAACATCTACGCATATTATTATTGCTGTGGTAGCGACAATGAGTATATCTTCTCTTCGACTTTTGCCGCGTATCAATTTCTTCTCTGCGTATCGGAATTATCGAATAACTGAGTTTATTCGATATCCATACCAGAATCTTTAGCGTATAAAGACATCGGTTTCTCGTTTTTCCTTGCGACGCATATATCGAACAAAATGTACAAGAAGACAATTCGTGACGGGTAGTTTTCGAAGTCAAGGCAGCAATCTTAACACCAAACTGGCGTTTTAGAGGAAATGCCTTGATGACGGGAACGCCCGAGGATGTTTTAATTAACTTGTTCAATTTTTTCGAGTCATTCTCTTGTTCAGAATTCTTGCATAATAAATTAACGTAGAGTTACTTGAATATCCTTTTACAATAGAGTCATTGATTTGCTTTTTCAATAAATTAGAGTCATTCAGTTAACTTTCTGATAAAGTAGAATCTTTAAATTTTCATCTCAAATAAAGTAAAGTCATATCAATCAGATGGTTAGCCCGTTAGAAAATGTATATGTATTAATCACTTTTTTAGATGAGGATTTTCAGGTTTAACCCCTTCCGTGTTCACTGCCTCGATCCCTTTCACGTGCCCAGGTGCTACTTGATTGGGAAAAAGGCGGTGGGCATGATGACCCTAATTTTTAAGCTAATCATGTGTTTTTGGCGGCTGGCAATGCATTGGTGTATCGTGCACGACGTACATTCCGCACTGTGTGTGTGGTTAGGCTGTGGATTTGCGTCGTTTCGTTTGAAATAGTAATTAGTAGCTTCACTGTTCAATTCAATCACGAATGTACCGCATTCGTATTCTTTGAACATCCACTTGTTGCACAAACTGTGCCATTCCTTACAAATATCTGTCCAGTCCTTAGAAATAAATTGCCACACATTATAAATATATTGCCGATACCTCGGGTAGTTTATTAACTTTTGAAAACGTCGATCTGCCTTTTATCGCGAGAACGCAAAGATCCCAGGCATTGCCAGTCGATTTCAGTGAAATGGTACGTACCTTAGAGTGTGTTTGATGTATGCTCGCGCTCGGGTGTCGGAGGCGTCCCGGGACGTCCTCCCTAGTGTAGGCCCTTGCACCCGGGCGTTTGTGTGAGAACCGTGGAGCGTATGCTTTTTTTTGGTGTGTGTGCTTTGCCATTTTTAAATATAGGGTGAGGTAGGATAGGTAACTTACCGTCTGGTGTGTGTGTTAAATATAAGTAGGTAGGGCCGGGCAGGTTGACACATTCTCTGATCGGGTAGGCCCACTTTTTCGCGTGTTCAACCTGTTTCAGGAAATCTGAGATTGAAAAGTCAAGTCTTAGCTGGGCGCGAGCGAAGAATGCGTTCGCCTCTGGCTTTGCACATTGACTTTTCGAACTCCACCCGCGGTCGCGGTCGCGTATTAGGCCCCGAAACGAATTCGCATTCAGGCTCGAGACTGCTCGTGCGCACGAAGAACGATTCTTGAATTTAATCGTTAATTTTGCTATTTTCTGCAATGGCATTTTTTACGATTATACTCGGTCGTGATTCGTCCACGGGTGTTCCCATCTAGATCCGCGTTTTCACATTTTTATTTCACCTTTGTATGTTTTTCCTTGGTTTCCGAATAGAGTCTCGAGCTTAGACTAAGTTTCAGCGGGCATCGCGCCCGAAGAAAAGAAGAGGCCACGGGCCGAAGAGGCCCGGCAAACTGCCACTCAAGAGGGCAACTACTAATGGCTCTGCATTCTCAAAGAGAATGGAGAGTCATTCTCTGTTACTACTTTGTCACTGTGCTTGATTTAGCTGCATGTAGTAGTATTTTCAGCTTGGCCCGTTGCGGCCCAACGACCCCTGGGCAAAAATCGCGTTTTTATTAGAGTCGCGCAAAATTTGAGAACGGCTTGAATTAGAGTCGCGAGAGATGAATCTCGGATTTTTAATTAGTGTCGCGAGATATTTGATTTTCGCGTATTCTTAGAGTTGCGGCTAAGTTCGCGGATTCTTAGGTAGAGTTGCGATTGCTTCGATTCTTCGGTTTTGCAGTAGAGTTGCGAAACATATGAATATCGCGTTTTTGTTAGGTAGAGTTGCGCATAAATCTCTTGACGGTTTTTCTTAGAGTTGCGATGAAATAAAAAATCGCGTTTGATTTAGCGTTGCGTCTCAAATATCGCGTTTGTTTTTGCACTTTTGTTCTTCTCAGATTGTACTTTTGTATTAGTTTCTAGTTGTTGCGGCAACTGCATTTGCCTATTTTTCATCATATCTAATTTCTCCAGATAATAGAATAATAGCTTCCAGTTAAAGTTGAATTATTTTGTTAGAGTCGGTCTTAAATGTTAGTGTTGCGAAGAAAATTGCATCGCGAGTTCCAGTTAGCGTTGCGTTTAACAAAGATCGCGTTTTTAATTAGAGTTGCGAACACAAATGCCCGATTGCTCCTATTTGGGAGCACACATCTGAGCCACGTAGACAGTGGCACATCATCGGCAGCCAAGGACCACGGCTGCAACCAACCCCCCAGCCCCCCTTAGAGTTGCGTTTTACTAAATAATTGGTGCATAGAGTGTAGAGTCAGTATTTTATTAGTGTTGCGTCGAATCGCGAATTTGCTAATATTTCATTTTTTCTGCATTAGAGTTTAATCTGTTGAATTAGAATTTCCTTTTGGTATTGATATTTGAAGCACCACTCGCGTTCAATTAGTGTTGCGAAAGATAATTTTCCACTCACGGTTTGAACGAGTGGATTTGTCGGTAGCCCTTCTGGCTATCTGTTCCTTTTTGTTTTAATCAGAGTTGCGAACCCAATTCCCCAATTGCTCCTATCTAGGAGCGTGTTCCTGAGTCACCTGGATGGTGGCATGTTCCTGAGCCACCTTGAGGGTGGCACATCATCGACAGCCAAGGACCACGGCTGCACCCCCTTCCCCTCCCCCCTGAGAGTTGCGTTTTACTAAGTAATTGGTGCATAGAGTATAGAGTCAGTATTTTATTAGTGTTGCGTCGAATCGCGAATTTGCTAATATTTCATTTTTCTTTTTTATTAAAGTTTCCTTTTGGTATTGATATTTGAAGCACCACTCGCGTTTAATTAGTGTTGCGAAAGATAATTTTCCACTCACGGTTTGAACGAGTGGATTTGCTGGTAGCCCTTCCGGCTACCTGTTCTTAATCATTGTCGTTTTCTTTCAGCATCTTTTTCTGTCTCGATCGTCTGTTGTCGGAAATACTGATCAAAACTTGAATATAGATGATAGAGTTATAATTAAAGTTTGTAGAATTGCCAAAGGTTTATCATCTTTTGATTGTATAATATATCCATTTTACATATTCAGTTCATAGACACAGCACTAGTGACTGTTCGCTGACAGAGTTTTGTTCTTAGATTTTTGCTTCAGTCGTTGCACTTTTATTTTCACTTTTTTTTAGTAGAGTAAATTGTTACAATTTTTCGAATCTGCTTGTGCAGAAATCAAAATTCGCCCGCAATATCCGTTCATGTTAATCTGAATCCTTGCAAGAAAGATGTTCTTGGCTGTAGTTGGGACTGGCCATGGTGATAGTTAAAGTTTTGTATCTCGCGTTCGCATTTATCTGATTACTGACAAATGAACTCTGATGAAACTTTCATTTCATCGCGTTTTGTCTTGATTTTCCTATGCTAAGATGGAGCTCAGATACGTTTTATAGTTAATATGCGTACCAGATACAGTAGCTTCAATTTTGATAAAATATTTTTACGTATATTTCATCAAAATTGAATCCACTGTAGCTTCAACTTTGACAAAAATATTGGTAAAGTTAATTCCAATAAAGGTAGCGAAAAATAATACGTATCGCCTTGGCCAAAGTCCAATTACTGATTTGTCATATTTCTTTTATTTTTCTCTTAATAAAGTGAATTATTAATATAACGGCGTACAATGATTGTTCTATTTCTAATATGTTCTTCTTTCAGCTGCAGTTTTGTTTTATTTTTTTTCGAGGGGTTTGGGGAAACTACTAATCTAGTGTATGAGATTGTTACAGATTCACAGATAATTCCGATTATTCTAAATAAAATATCAAATATCTTAGACAAACATGAGTACGTCGATGGCCCGAAAGAATAATATAACAGCATAGCCATCAAGGTATTTGATGATATTTGGCCCGAAAGGATAATATAATAGCATAGCCATCAAGGTATTTGGTGATATTTAATTACTAAATGAGAAATGGCAAGTATGGAACAAAATCTGTTTCATCGATCCAATGTCCGAGATGTTAAAACTTATTTTTTATGAAATGTTATTAACCATTTGGAGTTAGTATCTGTTTCAGAAACTTCAAGATAATCAGTTTATGGACACTCAGAGAAGAGGATTCACGGTAATTACGCATAGAAAGTACACCCCCTTCTCCCCCCCCCCGCCCCAACCCCTGTTTCTTATTTTATTAAGTAGATCATTTAGGTAGACCCAACTATAAATCGAACAAATGTTTAGCTCATTATATAGGTAGGATGTATATGAACAAAATCGATCGATTTTTGCATAGGCAAGCTTTACACGAAACGAAACCATTAGATCTTTAGCTAGGCAGGATTTTTTAGATATTTTACATAGGTAGGATTTCGCAATTCATTTCGTGCGAATTTAAGTCTGTTTCAGGAAACGACAAGACAACGCTGGACCAACAAAAGAATAATCAGGTACACATATTTATATTGGGGAAAGTATCTGTTAGATTTTGGATAGGTAGGATGTTATTAATATTAGATGTAAGTCTTAAGTTGAGTAAATTAGGTAGGATATTCCTAATCTTACGTTACCTTTCTAGGGAGGACTTTATTAGTACTTATAAGTTAAATCAATTAAATATAAGGTAGTAAATTTTTAGTTAAGTAAGACGCGCGTTTTTAGTCTAAGATATTATTTTGTAAGACAGCGGCAGTGTTCGCCACTGCAGTGCCCAAGTAGGCACGCTAGTGTTAAGATTAGTTAAGCATATGTATAGTAATTAAGCGCACGTTTGTTTAGCTATTAAGTAGATTTACGCTACGGGACACTCGTGATGTAATGTACAGCCAGACATCATCGTTCACTTTTTTTTATGCAAACGCAGTGTAATTCTCCATTTACAAGGAGATAGAAGGGTTAGTTTGCTAGACATCATGTTTTCGTCGTTTTGAAAAAAATCGGAATTTTCATAGTTATAAAATAATGAAAATGGCTCTCACTATTTTCTTTGTAACTTTGAAAATCCGAAAACTTTGGAAATCCATTTTTCTCCTTGTAAAAACCCAAGTCGTTTATAATGGCGCAGGCGTACTGTAGTGCGATGGTGTCCCATGTAAAGTTAAGTTAATTTTTAAGTTAAGGGGTTTTAATTCCTTCATTCCTCTTGCAACTTTTCGATTTTCCTTTGATTTGGAATTTTTCTAGGGACTCCTCTTGCTGTCTGACTTGCGCGACACGTAATTAATGAACGTTCTGCAAACATACAACAAAAGGAGCAGGGTTTTTTTTTTGTTAATTATAGTAGAATTAGTTCTTTCGAAGACGAAGGGTGGGACGTGAATTAAACATGGGTAGGGTGGGTCTCCATCGCAGCAACCTCCACGTGGTGAGACCTGGGCAATCAATTATTCGCTCTATAATTATTATTCGAGTCTTTATACTATTTGATGAAGTGGACAAGATGAGCATAATTATTATATATCGAATAATTGAGCTGATTGGCTGCGCGTTACATGTATCCGACATGTAACGAATGAAAGGGAACATTGTTTAGTCTATAATGGAATTCTGTAGCAGTGTAATCACTTTTACAAGTCGTTAATTAGTATGGCAATAAGAAAACAGCGAATTTTTCTGCCACGTGACTCCCATAAGGCTGGCAAGTCTTTAGTAGAATCTCGTCGGTGATTACAGTAAAAGTTTCACTCCATTGGTAAGCAGGATCTCCAATATACAATGACTAATCCCTGTCTTACTTATGTGATGAGTGTTGCGAAATAACTGCATCACTTAATTGTTAGGTTGTTTTCGAATATTTCCGTAACAGTTGTTGATAAATATTCCACTGCAGTTTCCCCCCAAAACGGATTGAATTGATCAAAATTACCACGGCTTCTGTTCTGGTTAGGCTCTCGTGCCCTTCGTTAATATCTGAATTATAATGTAGAAATATGGCTCGGGGGCAGGTACGGGTTGCTCGCTATTCGACGTTAAAACACGGCCCATATAATCGATTGCAAATTAATTGAGGCCACGCTCGTTTCGCGTTTCCCTCTGGCCCGACGTGACCGAACGAGTGACGCGTGCGGTCGTTCGTAACCACTGGCAAGCCTGCAGCGAATTGCCGCGAAACACAACGATTTCATCGATCACTGCTTAAATCCCCCAAAGAGTATTGAATCGCTTGTGTGTCTGGCCCATCAAACTTTTACTGCGCGGCAATTTAGAAGCCGGACTCCCCCCTTTTTTTTATTACTTGGTGTCTTCTTTACAAGTCCACTTCGTACTATTTAATCGAACAGTCAAATTGGAAAAACTACAGGCCGTCGTTTCTACTTAATAGAAACAGTTACAATTCTCGCGATGTCAATTGTCCAAATGTGATCATAAAGAAGAATAATTAGGCTATTATAGGTGATAAACGGATCACCTATGAAAACAGTTAGTTGCATCGCATTATGCGCCCCTCAAAACCCAATAAGTTTCATCCGATGCATTTTTTTCTTTGCCCTGCGTATAATGCCCCATCCTGTACATCGAAGGAGTAAAACGTTTGAACAGTAAACTCATTAATATTAGTGGAAAAAGAAATCTGCCTGGTCGCCCATGGAAATAACGATGATCATCCGATCGAAGCGATTTTTAATTAAAGCAGAATCTTTTGCCTCGCGACACGAGAAAAGAATGTGAAAAGTATCCGGCGAGCTGACCAGATAGCCGTGTTTCACGTGCTTCGCAGTTTCTTTCCCGCTGGAGGAAACCCAGCCGGCGAGCAACGTGGACCAATGCTGCAGGCAGTTTTTGCAATTAGCGAGTTCAGCATGTTCCACGATCCTCGTCCCATCCCGACGCGACGCCCCATTCTGGATCGCTTTCCACCCCGATTCTTCCCTTCCAGCCCGGTCGCACGGCTGGGAACACTCATAGCTGGCATGTTCTCGAACCGAACATTATTACCAGATGGTTCCAACGCCGCGCCGCGTTTCCAACCCCGGTTACTACAGCTACGCAGCTACGCGAAAACATCGCTTCGAGTCTTGCATAGCCGAGCGATTTTTTCCCTCGGCTGCGGCTGACACGACCGGTGAATTATGCGCTGCTTACGAATTAACTAGGCGAGCAAAGGGCCCGAGAGTGTCTGGATGCAGACACTCGGTTAAACACAGAAGCTACGCTACGAGGAATTATTGGGTTTGAAGGCTTCCGGTCGAGTTCTATCCCTTCAACATTTTTTTTATCTTATCCTATTTTCTGGTCATCGTAAGGATGACAAGTGTCCAGGGAACCATGGGTCGTAATTCAACCGTTCTCTTGAAAGATGATGATCTCAATTTTTAAGATCAAGATCAATTCTGAGTAAATTGTTTTCGATAGATCTTCACCAACGATAAAAGAAAAAGGCAGCTTTGTAGGGAGTAGAAAACTGGCTCGAGTCTCGTATCTTCCATTCGATTATCCCGGGAAGAGCCGTCCAAGGAATAATAAGACAATCGAATCGTCCGCGGAAAATCGAATCGCTAAGAACGTGGCGGAACCTATTGCCGCGATGCGATGGCAAAGTTATCATTCAGCCGGTTATTGGCCGCGACGTCGTCCCAGAAGAAATTTCCTTCGGACTGAATCTAGATCGATGTTCATTCAATCCGTAATCGGGTTGTCGACGCATTATTTTCGCCGGGCGACGCTCGGCGCGACGGGGGGAAGAGGCTGTGAAATCGGCAACACGATATCACCCTCTCGCCGTCGTCGTTTGCCGTCCGAAATTTCAGGACCGAGGGTGCGTCAAGCCGCACCGCCATCCATTTCACGAACGTCGCGGAATGACATATTCTCAGGTTCCCATTGGGGCCGAGGTCGCGCACGAGGCGACGCACGCGACACATGTCACGCGCACGTACGCGCGTCAACCGAGGCGTCAACTGCTGGATAAAACGATTTGTCAGATCTCCTTTCAACGGGCCGCGGCCGCGCTGGATGTTCGACGGAGGGATTCCAAGGATTTCTTCGCGAAAACCTTCGATATTATCCAACGGGATGGGAAAGCGTTCTGGGATGAGTTGGGAGTTCACCAAACGTGATCGATAAGAATGCAAACTGTGCTCGAGCGTCTTTTGTGTAACGGTAAAAATTGCATCGAGATCCAGGAATTGAAATTAACAAAACCCAAAAGCTATTCCGAATTAGACGCGTCGGTGAAACGAAATTTCTTACCAGAGAGGAACGTTCAACGAGAAGAATTCACGCAACCGTAGAAGCGCGAACGGAAAAACTAGAGCGAACAACAAAAAGCATTTATCTTCTTCGTCGGCGAAAGGGGATGGAGGGAGGGCGGGCGAAGGTACATCTGCGAAAGAAAGCTACGTCGTCTTCGTCGTTTGCAACGAGCGTACACCGCTGTTCGCGATAAGAGTCGGAAGGAAATTTGCCAGGGTGCGCTATCTCTCCCTGCTACCCTCGACCGGTGGTGGTGAGTCGACTGTTCCTTCGACGATGAAAAGAACCACGGCCGCGAAGGACGAGCAGAAAAAGATGCAAATTTTCCGGGTAACCGCGTCGACGAAAGTAACGACCAAACGACCTCAGCTAGGTTTCGCACTACAACGAATCGCGTAATTGCCGAATCAATTGTTCATCTTATGCAGCAGCCCATACTCGTATTTCATTTTCGAGTTCTCTCGATAATTACGGTTGAATCGCGACCCATGATTCCTTTGACACTTTTCATCCTCATTACGAGTAGAATAGGATAAAATTTAAAAAACGTTGACCTCAATCTTAAGGTTTAGCCGAATTCTCCGCTTTTTTTTTTCACTACTTTCGATGAGTCAATGCAGGTCGTTGCGTAAAAGCAAATATGAAATAATTACCCGTCGGAGAAACAGGTCAATGGAGAACCAACGAGAAATAATAAACAGGCGATTCGTCGCTTCGAAGATCAGTCGCATACAATTCGCGAATATATGTATACCAAAATCGGATACAATTCGTTACCGATGACAACCGGCAATCGAAATTCGCTCGTTCACTCGTCTTGCATCGTTCCACAAAAAAAAAAACGAAGGATCATTGCGGAGCCATTCCCGCTCGATTGCACATTAATTAAGCCGAATTCGCGAAATAGACGATAAGCGAATCAAAACACATGCAACTCAAGTGTTATCCAATAACGATGGCCGATATTACATTGTAAAACGTTTGCCAGAGTCAAATGTGTCGTCGATTGTTGTTCAACGATCGAACACGAATTCAGCCACGTCTATCGATCGAGCGTTTAATGGTTTTACATTGGAAATCCTTTAAACAGAAAAAATAAACGTAATCACTGTTGCACCATTGTTGGTGCAAACACGATTTGTACCACTGGAACAACGGGCGATTTCAGTAGATAGTTAATTTTTTAATGGAGCATACAATGGTACTCATAGTCAGCTCTGGGCTGTCGAAGATACAATTTTGAGAAATTCTTGACGAAATTCTCTGCTAAAAAAGGGTTCTACGTAGAGTTAGTGATTCTACGGACCAAAGTAAGACGAAAATCAAGACAAGATTACGTTTGAAGCTTCGTTTATAAGTTATTAATAACTGAAGATCGATCCAAAGGCCACTGAACGTAGGCAACGTGGCGTGTACCGCGCTTGAGCTACAGTCGGAAACGAAGGAGCTTACCCGTTGACGTGACGAAAGTAAATGACTTCTTACCTGTCGATGCCTTGTTACTAAAACTAAGGGAGACTTGAAAAGGGAAGACACCGGGGGGGGGGGCCATTTCCTTTCGGCTTCAGACAAATGGGAAAGTAGAAACAAGATTCGACGTAGGCGTTATTAGAAACGAATCCACCTGTCGAATATAAATATGTACGTATGTATGTACGTCTCGGGTGCATTAAATAGCGGGGGATCCATGTGCCAGGGTTTTGGCAGAGACTGAACACCGAATTACAATTCAATCGCTCGGTTCAGGGTAATGGAATAGGGCGAGCCAGCCTCCGTGTCGTTCGAAAATAGAATTCCAGTCGAAGTCAGGTGATTGGATATAATGCGCGGATTTACCTCGCAATAAAACGATCGTTCGCTCTGACGATCACTGGAGGAGAATCGGCACGATGTAACGCCACAAAGTTTTCGCGATGGAACGGAGGGTTGATGGAGAACGAAAGGAATTCAAATATTAGTGTTATAAACAAATGGTCGACGCTTCGTTTTCCCTCTTTACTCATTCAATGCGATCGGAGTACCGTTAAATATTTTATTTGAGGCACTACGTTACTACATACGCTGCGACAAGATTTCGATTTAAAAAAAGAAAAGAAGATTCCGATGCAATGGAAATTCTTCAGCCTCGTGTCTTCACCTTCCGTTCGTACCTCATTACGTCAGGATCGTTGATCGCAAAAGGGTTGTGCGGGTGTTTGCATTTTATTTTCCCATTGAGCTCGTTACCCAAGGGGCGTGGGAACCGGTGAGTCGCGCAACAAAACGGAGGGAAGGGAAACGACCTCGGACGTATCGGCCGCGCAATCAATACGTACCAATGGCCACAACGACGACGCTCCACCGTAATTTGCCGCTTCTTATTTCCGGCCTCATTAACCATCCCCCTCCAGCGGGGTACTGCCGACGAAGATTAACACGGGGACTCGGATCGATGCTTTCTCACGATGCTTCTCGTAAACGTGATACATCGAGACAGGCCACTCTTTAGAAATAAGTAGTGTAACACGACGAATAGTCGGCCGGTACGTATGTATAACGGTTTACACTGAAAGAGGTTCGAAGATCGTAGTGCTACTCGGAAGGAGGTGAATCTTCGCGTAAAAATCAGCCAAAAACGAGGAATCTGTTTTATTAACTTTAAATTAACGAATTTTCAAACGCAATTACTCTGGAAAACGAAGCGTCGTACGAAGAAATTTTATTCTCCATTTCCGACTTATTCTTACACGAAAAACCACGTACTTTAGGGCTGTATCACGATTTTGGGAACATCCAGTAGAACTCTGACACTTTCGATGTTCGTTCAGAGGCTGCGAACAACCGGTGGCTCTTGCCTGCGAATGAAATTAGTTGGCGAACACAGTTGGTTAATTTCCAGCCATCGAGATTGCTCGAGGAAAAGTAATTCAAGTGAGAAGCTTCGGGGGAAATTAATCGACCACCGTAGTGCCTAGTGGCGTCGATGATGGAAATGGAACGAAAGTATACACCGGGAGCTGGTATTATTCCGCTATGAATTACCCGAAGAGATCTTTTAATAAAAACGGCGCGCTGAATTCTTGCTTTCTCCTTTATATTTATTCGTCGGTCTCCCATCATTGAATTCGATTTGTAAGAACAAGATAGAGGAGAACAAAAAAGTATAGAACGCGGAGATAATACTCGCTTCATAAGACCAAGTATCATAGAATCGCAAGGCATTTAATGGTAATATTGTAATAATACAATTTGAGATCCGTTCGGCGATGCTCGGAATCGACTGTAAGCTCTCGGGAAGCATTCGAGGGAAGCGGAGAGGCGTCATGGAATCAGAAGCTCGCGATCAATCAACGGAATCGTATTCGAACAGTGTAATAGTCGACCGATTCCTCGAGATTGCTATTAATTCGTCCAACGAACCGAACTGCATCCTTTACGTCTCCATCCTTCAGTTGGCATGGGGTGAGGCGAAAGCTGGCTTCGTTCCAAATTGAATCCATTTAAACACTTGGCCTTCTTCCTCGGTGTCACCTTTTAATTCCCGATTTTATGAGACCCTTCGATCGTTGAAAGCCCTTGGTGAAAAGCTATTAATGCACGGCATGCGTTCTATGAAGAAATTGTTCCCTTCCTTTCTAATAGGCATCTGGATGCAAGCAACTCGAAAGGGGGATGATTCTTCATCTAAGAATAACCCGAAAATGAGGGATAAAATTCGTTCATACGACGCATCTTCTTCAAGAAAATTGACTTTCCCAATTTACTCTCTATTTTCAAATCAACGCTTAGAATAAAATATCGTGTACAAGGCAAGTTGCAAAGGGTAAAAAGATCCGTATTAAGAACTGCTAACCGGAGAATTAAGAAGTCCCGAAGCGGCTGGAACATTGTTCGGAAACAAAATTGAGTCTTCAGAGGGTTCCTCTATCGGAGAAACGGAAGAGAAGGGGTGAAAAATTGTCCGAGCAATTACCGAACCCGGACCGGACTTAGATCTACGAGAGCCCATGGCTGCTATTAAGTCGTCCCAATAGGCGAACCCCGACGAGCGGAATTCAAACTTATTCGAACGAGAATTCAAGTTTTAAAGAGCGCCACGGTTATATTCATCAGCCCTGACCCGGGAAACGCCAACGCGTCTCTCTTACCGCCGGCTTTCCTCCTGGAAAACTGGAGGAATGCGGAAACGGCGGCTGCTGGAATATAGGACGAAGGGAAAAGCACACCACGCCGTAGGTAGGAAGAAGGCAAGCTTTGCGGATGAGATACAGGAAGGGGAGGCGATTGTCAAGAAATAGGGCCGTTTTAGCGTCGTCCATCGAGCGTCCTCGTTCCATGCATAACAAAGCCAGGTCGTATGGCCCAAGGATAATCTTTCCACGCCGGCTAGGAGAACACCTTCAACTTTCTGTCGTCGCGTACCTACGCTGTCCGGGAGATTCTCGTAAATTTCTCCGCTGGAATAACACCGGCCGACTATGATAGCTCGCTTCGATCCTCTATTATCTGAGCTCGTAGCTTGCATTCATAATTGAAGTCTTGATGCTATTGGAATTTTTTTCTAACGTTCCCCTCAAGTGTTTAAGGCTTCGTTCATAAGTTATTAACAATTACAGATCGGTCCAAAGACTCCGATCGCACGCAATTCTGTCGCTCTTGATTCTCGTCTTATCCCAGCCCATAAAGTCGTCCCTGTCTTACAAAATGTATGGGGCACGAAAAATTCGATGGCAATCTCCTAATTCTTAATTAGCCCCATGTACAGTTTGTTTCCCTTGTCCTCCCTCGACCGATTAATCGGCCTGCGAACCTATTAATCTCGAGTCGTTGACAGGAGCAACTTTTCGGTGGGAATGAAAAGGTCAACAGTCTGAGTAATTGAAGGAGGACTGTTTCGATCTGATGTTCAGTCTTCAGCGCCTGCGATCTCGATAGAGGGCATAAAACGAAAAATCGGATCGCGGCGTTGATGAAGAATCGTTTCCCACCGCGTAGCGTGATCCAGGTAGGCCGTGAATGTTTCTGCACGTCCCGCGATCGGAAACACGTTTATCGGATTTATTGCCGGAAAGTCACGGCAAACGGATTTTCTAGACGCCTCGTGGCCTTGGAGTTGTATCGTGGATCCCATTGGGACCTCGGAACGATATCCGTAGAACGAGCTTTGTACGAGGAATACTGTATACACTGTATGAAGAGAACGTTGAAAGCCCCGCATACCAGAAAGTGCTATTCTTCGATCAGCTACCTCGGAATCGACGTTTTCGTGGAAATTGAACATTTCATGGATCGTGTGCACCCCTTTGCATGCTTTCATAGAAAATTTCTTGATCTTTGGTCGGGTGCGCGGTATAGGGAAGAAATTTCACCGGGATATGAATCGCTTAGTAGTCACTTTAGGTTGGATAAATTTGCAGTAGAACCACTGACAACCGATCAAGGGATATACAAGTGAAAGTGGCTGGTTTAATATTTGAAAACGATCTCTGGAATTTTCAATGAAAAACTACAACAGAAGTATTGCCCAAATTCTGTCCACGTTTGTCTAAACGTTTATTTAAAAAATGAAGCTCCAAAATCATGGTTCTTAACTTTTGCATCGTCGATGGATCGCGACAAACGGATCTGCATACACCGTTCCAACACAGGTACAACAGAAGAGCCGAAAAGGCGGATCTGCTTCGCCGGGATGATCGGCCACCATGACCGCAAACTGTTCGGACGACCGCGCCGTAAAACGGGAAAACGAGCTTTGTATTGGAAATCGTGTAGATTCCGACGTGAAATTGCGTTCACGCCGACCCGAAACGAGGCTGAAGCAGAAGTAACGACGAATCCCGGGGACAGAAACGATAGGGTACAAGAGCGTGAGGACAGTTTTTATAAGAACAAACGTCGACGCGCTATAAATTTTCTACCCCTATCCTGGCTATCGAGTATCCATGGGGTAACGGTGGCCCTAGATCTGCCGACGATATCGTTTTTTTTTTCTCTCTTTTATCGCCCTGCTTCTGCGTACGTGGAAGCATATGAATTTCACGTGTTCTGATAAATGGACGAGCTTGGAACGATACGACACGTTTAATCAAATGCGTTTTACGTTAAACATGGGTAGTTATCTTGATACATAAATGGACTGGATATTCCGGATAATACGCGTAGTAGACGACTGAAAATAATTTTCATTCTTCAATTTAAAAATGATGAAAATGTCGTCGTGAACATGCTATCGTTCAATTAAACGACAGACGATAAATGCTTTATTAAGAAGTTGAAACAGAAACTTCTAGTTAATGTTATATGCTGCATAGAAAGCAATATAAACGCAAAGGAATTTACGAACTTAGCGCTGTATTTTACAATTTCATAATCGCGGGATCTTAATACTAAAGCACCAGTATTTAAATATAAAACACGTTTGTGTTCATCTTCCAGATATGGTTCCGCAAAGTCTGCCGCCATTAACCGTGGTTACTCTTCGGGGTGAACCAATATGTAGAATGCTTTTGCATTTACGACTCGCTGTTAGCGTGGAGACTGCGTCTTCATCTTGCTCGCTCTTGGTCTACGTGCACCTAAGCTTGCAGGCGGAAGAGGCAAGCAAAGTAGACACTTTTATAGCCTCCCCCGTTGTCCTTTCCTCGCCGTTCCTTCTTTTTCCCTTCGCGAAGCACTTCTTTATATTGTTTCGTTACTCCCCTCTTAATTGTATTCCAGTTCGAAGCTGCCCCTTTGAGTTAACGAAACGTTTTCGTGCGAGACAAAGAAAGTTTCCTTCCTGCCACGTGACCGGAGGAAACTTTTCGCAGCGAGATTAAATTGCAGCACAGAATCGAGAGGAAATTGTCGGGAAAATGGATTTCCATCGATCGCAATCGCTCCTCCTTCCCCGAGTAGCTTTGGCTTGCTAGCTCGTTTTCTTCTCACGTTTAGCACTCTGTCTGATTCGGAGCTTTTGTTTGTGATTTTAATTATGTAAGGAGCGAGACGCGACTTAAAGGGACGCGAAACTATGGGGTGAATAATTAAATCTTACGCTGAATGTCCAATGATTCTTGCTATGGAATTCCATTTTCGATTTGACTTGCCTAACCAAAAA
This sequence comes from Holcopasites calliopsidis, assembly GCA_023838395.1. NCBI lineage: Eukaryota > Metazoa > Arthropoda > Insecta > Hymenoptera > Apidae > Holcopasites > Holcopasites calliopsidis. The sequence goes on along the minus strand of JALHAQ010000012.1, from coordinate 3,607,666 downwards.
AGCGTCGTGGGACACAAACTTTCTTAATCCATATTTACATTTACGAGAAGAATCGAACCCGAAAATACAGTCCATGCGATGGAAGTGTAATACAATCTCAGAGGATGCATCAGTGTTAGAGAATTAATATTCCGATGAAAAATACCAGACTGGATGACACTAATTTAAAGCTCCCCTATAAATCTCGTCTGATAGCAGGCTCCATCCGAGTCAGTATTTATGGGAGTCAATAAATAATAAGAAAGTATAATAAGATGCACACTAACACCACCCCCGTGTCCTCTCACCCCTTGCAATTCTTCATCGATCGCTTCCCCGATTCACGTCTTCTCTGCTCGGATCACGATAAATTCACGTCCCTCCTCGAAATAGGGAGACGACGTTCCTCCGATTCGATCCATTGCTCCACCTCCGCCCCCATACATACATCTCGACCCTTTTTTGGGCTTTTTGCGCTCCCGAAAGACCACCGTCCGATGGCATGCACGAAAACGTATTACGGACTGAATAAAAAACGTCGAAGGGAATACCTTTGCGTTGCTCCTTTACCTTCGACTTCCTTCTTTCTTGGGAATTGAGGTAAAGGCTATTGATGTGCTTTTGGAGAATTGTAAATTGATTGGAGGGATGCTTCCTTTTTTTCACTAGGGGTTTAGCAAATGATGCATTAGGTTCTGACTTTGTGAACTGGCAGTTTCAAAATGGTTATTCGCATAAAAGTTATGTCCTTCGAGCTTTGACTTATACAGTTTTATGTACAGAATGTTCGACTACGCGCGGGCAAAACTGAAAGGGGTCGGCGAAAGTAGGACGAAAATCAAGAACGACAAACTTGCGTTCGAGGCTTCTTCCTTCATAAGATATTAACCATTTAAAAACTGCTCCGAAGCGTCCTGAATACAGGCAACTCGATGCACACCGTCCACCGCTTCCTTTAAGAAAAAGACAGCTGATGGGGGAACCAGAGAGAGTTTGCCATTAAATTTGCCACGAACAAAGGGGAAAGTACTTTTCCAAATGGGGGTTCCGCGTGTTCACGACGCTCTCTCAAACTTAATTGATCGAGATTCCATGAAAAGGTGCGAGGGCGGCTCGAGAAGAATTAGAAGGGGAGGAAAATAATGGTACGCGATAAATATTATCGAACAATGACGATCGTCCCAGTTGTTCGAGGGGGAATGCAAGTTTAAGATGCAGGAATAGATGCTGGACGAACGCCTTACCGTAGACATTACACGGGCCAACAAATAAAATGTTACAGCCCTTTCGCGTCTCTAAACGACCCACTTTTCAGCGTGGCAGTTATTACTCCCTCGTAGAGCCGGGGCGCAGGGTCTCCGCGTTCTCAAAAACACGCTTTCCCGCCTCTCCTCTCGTTTGCATGAAGTGGAAACGACCCCTCGTATCTCATAAATATATCATATTTCTTCCATCTCGGAGCCCGCGAACGCTTTTCGCCCCCCTGCGGTTTACGGTTTCCTGGGCGCCGTTAACGCGGCCATTAACAATTGTACGCATGGAAAACTTACTTTAAGAGAGAAACGTGGATTACCTACTGCTGCACTGTCAAAGTCTCTCACTACGAATGTCTATAAAGATTTGGGTAGAATTTTTTTTTTTTTTGGTGGAGATAATGTGATTCTGGTTTTCACAATTACGGAAAAGACAGTTTATTAACGGGTAATGGTAAATTGCGTCGAATTAAACATTGACCTCGCCCTCCAGTCTGTACTTTGTGTAACAATCAATTATTTGAAAAGAAAGTAATCTTGCGAATTGTCCTAAACGCACTGAATCTCGATATAAATTCCGAGCGTCAATGAATCGAAAATAATTTGCAATGTTTCCATGATTTGAAAACAACACTGCCTTCGTCGAACCTTGAATCTCCGCGTTGAAGTCTTGAATTCCGCCAAACGTGGAAAGCCGCTAATTCTTCGATAAACACTCCACGGTATTTAGGGCGACTACTAATATCGTTTTCTGCGCGTTGCGCCCCTCGTCTAAACGTGGCGTTGATAGATCGACCGCGATCTCTATCATCGCGGAGAAAGGCTGCTAAACGTTCAACACTGCTGAGCTACGTATGACCTAGTATTTATACATACTCTTCCCTCGCGATTCTCATTCTTCTCCCCCCGTTCTCTACCCCTTTTGTTTTTTAATGCCCGGGAAGTTGAAGGGCGAAGGAAAATCGCGGCTCGGAATTACATGATAATGTCCCCTCTGATATGCAACAACTTTCGTCTAAATCGTTCTCTTTTTTGTGTATTTTCTTCCACACTTCTAAAGATCTTTAGTCGTAGACGTGTAATACATGAAATAAAATACGGAGCGTTCTTTTCATTAAATTTAAATGAAAATTTTGTAATAGAAACAGCATCTCCGACGTATTTACCATCATGCCTCGTATTTGATAAAAATTATTGGCCCATGGAATCGTTTTCCTTTCACCGGCAGAGAAATCAATACAGAACGTCGGTTCAAAGCTCGCATCGATCGAAACAACAGTTCACCTTTGCACTTAAATGTCAATTGCAACGTCGACAAAGCGACAGATGATTTATGATGGAATCGTGTGTAATCGTTAAGTTTCGTGGCTACTGTCATCAAATACATCCATCAACCGATCGTTACAAACGACGGCAAAAAACGGTGACACTGTCCCTCTCTCTCTCTCTCTCTTTCCCTCTCGTTCACGGAACAACCCTTTGCTATCGATGGTGGAAACGCTAGTCACGCATAGGTTTGACAAGAAATTTCTCAGTAAACCATATCCATGATATCTGCCTTCATCAGTTGCGTTGAAACATGTTTCGTGCCGGCCAGACTTTTATCATTTCCAGCTAGGAAATCATTAATCTCGATGACGACTCATAAACAGTCAGCAATTTACAACTGTGATACCACCGACTACGTTTTAAACAATGCTACAATTATCCCCCAATTAAATACAGTCTCCCTCCGCAGCGCCTTCGTTTATCAGTCGACTCAGCAATGCCCGAACGGAGATCATCGAGATCACGTTGGCACATTCGCGCGATGCTACTTGCGCACCCAGAATTGCCGTCCATCCATACACCCGAATTTATGAAATAATCACGCGGGCAATTTGCATGTCGAACGGCGGTGTTTTTCCGCGTGAAATTCGCCACGGCGTCTCTCGATTCATTAGAGTGTTCGCCGGCGAGCAAATATAAAACTGTCGAACTAATTGCTGCCGCCGATTGGCGCTAATTACTCCGCGTTAATTGCCGTCCACTTGCGCGAGCCAACAATGTCGAACGATTTAAAGAGGCATTAAACCGCGAAGATTCTAGCAGACTGCCGGCGTTGCGATAACGGGAAACCTTCAGCCCACCCCTTTTTCATTTTGCTTTCCACCAACCGACCAAGAAAATTTACGGGTACGTGCTTTTTGCGTATACCTCACGGCTGTACTATAAATCGCGGAGAGTCGTGATAACAACTCTTGCACGAGTCCATCCTCCTGTATCTTTCTCCACCCTCGCCGAACCTCCTCCTCCTCCCCCCCCCCCCATCTTTACCCTTATCAAGCGTTACTAATGCGACGATTTTATCGATTTAATGTATGGGAGAAGCTACGTGACGATATTGTTGTAGGCAATAACGTTATACTCCGTGGAATATGGGATCGATATTTTATAATGGAAGCGAAGGAAGTTGTTCAAGTAATGTCTTTTCGAATTCATTTTGCAAATTGTGCATTCGAATTGTGTTTAAATATGAAATATTGATGTTACAAGTTTGGGAAGTTTTAGCATAGATAGGTGCAGAACAATCTTGTCTTCCTTTTTTATATTTAATTAGATTGTCTTCTGATTTAAGGTGTGGTGTAAATTGCCTGATATATTTAGGACAATGAAATACTAAATGGTTTAGAGAGCACCATTTAAAATACAGGTTCATTTTTTTTATATTTCCACTCCGCCCAGCAGAAAGTTAGTTGCCAGTTAATTGCTAGTTGTTAGTTTGTGATGAGGCATTTTTTTCCATCATCAGAACTAATCGAGTTATTCGGCTAACCTGTTTCAATTGCCGCACCCTTGTATACATTCATTTCTTTAATAATGTTCATTGTGCCGCTTGGAACACCGTGCTTGAGTTAAAGGAAAGACTAGTAGTATAGGTCTGAAATAATGCAGACATCACATGCTGCACGCCAATTCAAGGAACTACACCCTATTTCCTGTTCTTCTTTCCTTTTCTTTTTAATCGTCCAACTTTCCGCTGATCTTAACGCATTCTTGGAGATTAGCCTGCCCGAAGGGTGCTCTTAAAGTATGCACGAGAAAGAAAAGCAACAGCCACCACAGTTTTGTCTTCTCACGAGTTAAAGGGTGATTCGCGTGACTCGGTCGACAACCCCCAATTTCGTCTATCTGTCTTCCTCCGCTCTCGTGCCTTATCCGCCCTCTGTCTACGGCGCGCGAGCTCAAGATGTCAGCCGGTAATCGGGTGCATTAAATCTATGATATTTCCATGGGAGCATGTTTTTCGAAATGCGCGTCGCGCCCGACGCCTCGCCATACCTCGGGGAAGCTTCGGAAACGATTTGGCGATTATGCAAGGACGTTGTAATACCGTTGGCGGTTATACATTGCGAGAGGAAGTGGCTGCAGTCGGACACCGAGGCTCCTTAATTAATTAACGTTAATTAACAAACGTGCCCGAGTACCGCGGTGCTGCACCGTGGCTGTTACCAGCCCCGCCTCTCTCTCTCTCTCTCTCCCTGCGCTCTGTCTCCCCAAAGCCCTCTTTCGTGCTGTTTAGAATTCTCCAGAGACAACGGTGTGTGCACAGCTTCCCCGAACCCACGTCCAGCTTCCCTTGCCGCGGACATCTTTCTCCGGCCTCAGTATGCTCGCACGCGCGTGTTTGCGCTCGTATATGCGAATTCGGCGATGTTTGGACGCGCAAACGGGTTGCTTCCGACTCGCCAATTGGCGCAGAGTGGCCGTTTCCTCCCCGTGCCTGTTGTTCAATCATTGCGAGGGGGGATTAGACGAAACCACCTATACTTGCCCCTTACTTCCACCGATATGGCTACACTTCCGGCTTTACGTTCTGCTGGAAACTGGGGTTAAAATTTCTAGCTACCACGGATCTAGCGATATCATCTTAGGGAGATGGGCCCTTCCTTTGTCCCGACGGTGTGCGAATAGTTTGAACATATTTGTAAGCAAGGAATTGGAGTAATAAGGATACAGAATTCCCTTTATCTCAGAGCTGTGCAAATTGTATAGCTACGAGTTTGGGTAATTGAGAAAGTGCAGTGCGGGTATGACACGTTCTTATAGTTCGTTCCAATCGCGTTTCTTCACTGCCATCGACCAGAATCGACTCTGGAGGGTTAGGCGGGTCGAATCACATAAATTTTCCTCCAATCATTGAATACGTTCGAAGCAACCGAATCGAATTACTTTCGCCCTCGGTTCCCAATCGCTCCCCCCCTGCCCTTACGTTTCAACCAAACCGCCGGTCCCTTCATTCCTGATCCAGCCGGGATCCAATTTCGATTACTTCCATTCCAAAGCAAACGAAGGGGTTCAGTCGGCCTGCTGAAATTTTCCCCGCGGGAGGGAGGGAGGGGAAACCGTGGTTCCTACCTGCCGCGCGCTGAAAATTAATTTTCTTCCCCGACGCGAAACCGGAGTCGCCGTCATCCCGGCCTGCTCCAACAAAGCGACGTAAAATTAGGCGGGCAAACACGGGTGCATGCCAATGGCAAGTACGCGAAGACCGTGCCGATGAAGAATCCGCTCGAATCAGCCGTGAGGGAATTTCGAATCCGGCACAATGGCATTCGTTATCCCGAGGAAAATAAGTCCCTTCCGCTAGTCGATTCTGGGGACAATGCATATTTGGTGTGACCAGTAATCTTCCTTGCACGTTGACTAGTTCGGTGGAAACGTGTCGTGTTAATAGCTCGCGAGTTATTTGCTTTCTCGTGTCAGCTCGGTTAAGGATATCGGTATTTAATTACATGTTAAAGATGTTTCTTGTAGAGTTACACCTGGACAGAGAAGTAGAGTTTCGGTAAACATCTTCTTAATTTGGATCTATTGAAAAATTACTACATTTTCCTAATCGTTGTAAAACTATTTTCAAAACACTACTTAATGCCTGCTTTGCTCAAAGCAATTTCGAGGCACGAGAGATATGTACACGCGTATCAAAGAATTCCCTGCACGAAATACAACATTATTATCTATCGAAATACTGTGAAGCATCCTTCCATCCTTCGCCCACAACATTCTTGTTGGAAGCGAATGATGACTGAAGAAACTCTACCGCAAAAAGCATATAAGTCGACAAATTAAAACCTCTTCCCTACCGTTCGGTACAACTCGCAGGGACTTGTAGCTCCAGCAAAAACCTGACCAGAAGTAGTTCGTCTTCCCCAAGGAAGCGGAACATCATGGAGGTAAAAGTCGCTCAGGAGGGGGACAGAGTCGCGTCGTTTCTCCTCGCTAAGAAAAACGCGAAGCCGGATATAAATTAGAAAGGAACACAGCTTGCGCCGTGTCTGTTCTTGCTTAGGTAACTGCAACCTCGCAGCGGGGTACAAAAACATTGTTTCAGCTTTATCTAGGGTGACACGCTAATACCGGCGCAATAATTGCCCGGTATTAATAATTATTAATGTCGCGGAGAACAACGTGTGTATGTACGCGCGTAAAACCGCGCGCGATCCTCGTTAATCCACGGCCACAGCGTGGATAAGCGACCGACCCAGTTCTCCAGGCCTTGGAAACTGCGAAAGTATGGATTTGGATTTTGACGCGCACTCGCAGTGCGCTTTTGATGCATTGCTGCTACCGGCGCGGGCGGCGTTAATTGACGAAACGTCTCTTGTTTCGGGGCACGCGAGACTGTTGTCTGTCATCGGTTGAACACGTTCCAGGACAGAGGCACGGAGTAGGCCAAGTTTTGGAAAAGCAAAAGATTCTAAATTCGGGAAAAGTACAGAGACATAGGCGGATGCATAACAGAAGAACACACAGGGACTTGTTTGTACGTACAAACAATCGTTTTACATGGCGAGTGAAAAATTAATTGGACTACGAGAATTGTTTCAACGAGAATTTTCCCTCTCTCAAAAAAAGAGAAAGCTCGTGATGCGCATCCCAATGCTACAGTAAAATCGAGCCCAGCTCTTTTTCCAACTGCATAATTTAGTCTTCAGCCCCGAAGGGATGTAACATCGAATATATAATTTCGCATTGAATGGGGCGCAACTGGAATGTAACGAAATAATTGGAACACGTTGAAAATCGTGGAAGCGGATTTCGCTGCTGACTTTTCACCACGAGAATATCCGTTTGATCAATTTCAATGATACGCACAGCTCGCGCAGAGGTTTTAGCCGCAGGGAAAATCAGCGACATGAGAGGCATTTTGACCAAGTTAACGAAGCAACTCCGCCGCAAAACGTGTTACGAGCGATTGTTACCGCGGATCAGTCGCTGTCCACCCAGAAACGAAATACATATAAATGAGTGGCGAATTCCGGACTGAAACTCTCGATGGCGCTCCACGGGTTGGAAATAAATGTCTCGAGAGCCATAATTTCGCCATAAACGTTTCTCGAAAAATGTGGCTCAACGGGCCGCGAAATCAGTTCCCTACGGAACGCGGAAGGAATGGTTTCGCCTGTGGAAGTTGTTCGTGGAATTCGTTGCTAATCTTGGCCCGGGACCGAAAAAGGGATTGCATGAAAGGAAAGCGAGAGCGAATTTACAAACAGCCGGAGGGGTCGCATTTTATGTGGAGTTTCATATTTGTTTTCAATATTGAACTGGTAATAAATTATTGGCAAACCGTAATGTTGCTTGCACGATCGAAATTTTTAGACGGGTGATGTCCTCGTAAAATATCATATTTTTAGTTTCTTTGTCGTTTCAATCATTTATGTGATGAAAGTTAAAATGTTTATTGAAATGAGTAAGTTAATAAACATGATTTGCTGATCCTGAAAGCATATTAAAAAGTCGGTTAATCTGTATGATTATTATCGAAGCAGCATATTTCACTTAGAACAAATACATTTTAATCGGCGACGGTAGTGCCGTGATGATCCAGTCTGACTAATAACAGATTGTACTACTTGCCAGCTTAACCGCGTTTGATATAATAGTGCAATTTCGTTGATTTCTATAATATTTTACATCACGATGATGAATTATAGTTTTCATATTTACTATCTTGTAATATGTAAGTACAATTTCATTGACAACCATAATGTTGTTCAGCTGATTATTCGATTGCCAACTGGCCTACGAAAATATTCGGACACTCTTCAAAACAGAATAACTTTCTTGTAATTGGACCAAACAGCTTGAACTTTTGCAAAGGACAGGACTAGTTTACTAGATATCTTGTTCTTGCCGTTCTGAAAAGATTGGAATTTTCGCCGGCATTGTAAACGGCATTTTTTACATTTTCATTATAAGCTCAGATAGAAAAGTTGAAAAGGATGACTTTCACTGTTTGTTTTATAAGTATGAACATTCCGATTTTATGGTATACCCAATTTTCTTGAACGCGGTAGATCTCTTGAGCGATCATTGGGAATCGAAATTTTCACGGATAGATCCCGAATGCCGAGTAGTCCGGAAATTGCAGGCGCACCGAGCGCGATACGTCAATTCTCGGCGAGGCAATCTCTCTGCTCGCAACGCGGCCGCGACACGCTCCGTTGCCAATTAATTTGCCGGCGATCGAATTGATTTCGATACTCGCCGCATAGCGAGTTACTCTGCTATGTGTATCGGAATCACCAAGGCCGGGCTCGAGGAGCGCCTACCACTGACGTGCACGGGACAGTTGTCAATTAATCGGCGTGCCAGCCATTAATTTCCCCCTGCACTATAATGCTCCTGCGTGTACCTTGGAGAATGGCATATTCCTACGAGAATGCGCCGTATCACGACGACGATTTCAACGTTCCTATGCGAATTCGCTTGAAGGCGATCGCTGCAAGTACGAACGAATGGAGAAATTAAACGACAAAACGATAAATCAGAGGATTCACCTAATGAATGATGAAGGAAAATTTTATTCTTATTAATACAGTCCTCTAGGAACAAGAGAACAACCGGCTCCTCGAAATTGCCGTTCTTTCCACGGTCGAGAAGCCTCAACTTTGCTCAATTGATTCTCCCTTTCGAATCTCCCTCTGCCTCTGTTCGTGTCTATGAATCGTTTCGGGGTATAGCTGCATCGCGTACAATTCCGCGCAACATCGCATGCATGCGGAGGATAGAAAGTTTCGAGTGCCGGTAAAGTTAAATTCGATTGAATACACAACTACCTTGGTGCGATTCCCAGTCGCCCGGAAGCGGAAATAAATTTATCCGAGAATTGATTCGATCATTCAGTTTCTGGTCACCAAGTAATCGCATCGTTAATACACGATTCATTCTACTGTTCATTCGCTTCGATTTGTTGTTCTTAAGTTTGGTTCTTCCTGAATATCACAGAATATCCAAACGAGCTTTCATTTATGATCATAATGATGGTAATTAAAACAAAAAATGTTTGCCTTCCAATCAATTCGAATCTGCTCAACTTTTCGTGAATCAAATCTCGCTATGTAACAACAGTTACGCCTCGATCGATTCTGTGCTGTAAACACGCTTTTTAAAGCTCCCTCGAAGACAGACCCTCGCGCCACGGGCAATGCGTTTAATGGACCGCGAAAAAATGATCGTTAAACGATCCTTTCAGCAATCGGGAGCCAACGTCTCAGGACGATCACCGATTTTTCGCAGAGCATTAAAGACAGGCCCGGAAAAGAAAGAAAATAAATCGCACGAATTGCAGGGTGACATTTCGGTATAATACCGAGTGGAACAAGAAAGTAATCGTTCCTGCTCGAAACTTTCCACGTATATGGAACGAACGATGACGAATCGTATAATTTCTAGATTTTGAGGTACGATGAAACTTTGCCGTGATTAGTGAGATTCGTCGCGAGAAGTCCTTACGAGTCAACGACCCCTTGAAATATTAGATCCAGGGAAAGTTGAAATTTTCGAGATGGAAGGAAGGAAGGAAGGAGGAGAATTCTCGATAGTTTTGATGCTAGTCGAAAACAATGATAATAATTCATCGTGGCCAAGAACTGGTCTTATTATAAAATATTCAACTCAATTCATAAATGAAGAAAATATGCAAGGGATACAGCCACGAACTTTTCCACGTGGCTGTAAATTGTAGGATAGTACATTGGCCACGAAAACAATTAATAAAACCAGAAACGGACTAAATAAAAGCTTCCTTACGCAACATTTCGTGGCATACCCCTCTGCCTCGCATCGCACCCCCAATTAAACGCACAATCGACATAGGTACCCGGAGAGTTGCGAAACTATTAAGCCGTACGACAGCTCTTGTTATTCGAAAGCGAAAGAAGCTCGCCGCTCGACCAACATTTCCAGCAAGAGCGGGCGAGAAAAGAAGCGCCAGGCAACGTTGATCGACAGAAATGGAGCGGCCTGTAGGTGCAGCCGGCAAAGCGGAAAAGAGAAAGAGCTAGGAAGCGTGGTGGAAGAGGGTGAATGTTGGCCCGGTGGGGGAAGGTCGATCAATATCAAGCTAAGCGTTCTCCACCTACAGATCTCTCTCCCACCCTTCCGTGTAACGTCTCTTCTGGTCAGAACGACACATCGTGAGATCCTAGACGAATGGATTTCGCCGGAGGATCCGCGGATAAGAGCTCCCTCTAATTTCGTGTAATCAAGAAAAGTTCCCCGTTGGAACGTTCAAGGGAGCACAAGTTAGAAAAGTTTGATGAAACTCGCGTCGCCATCCCCTATCAAACCCGCCCCCACCTCGATCGCTTCTATCTTTGTGCGTTCGTCGGCTATAGCGGCGAGGAAATTTCAACTGTGTCATCCTCGACGACGGCTGAGAAAGTTACTATCACGGTTTCTCCGCTGGACGCGAGAGGACTCGGCGTTTTTCTGTTCTACAGGGATTACTTTTCCGACGACGCTCTCCGCGCGGCCGCGGTGAAACGCTTTTCACGAAACTTTCCGACCCATCCGCTTATGAATATTCGCCCGTCGCTTCCATTGCCGGCGAACTCGCGATTGCTCCCGATTGTCGCGGTTCCGGGGTGAAACCGCGGCGATGCGAGACGGGGTTCGTTCGAGGGGAGTTTTAGTTTGCATTCAAGAATTAGCTTGCCAACGTTTGCTTCAAGACTTTGCCCGTTTTTTTCTTCTTTTCATTTTTATATTCGATGAGCGTGAGAGGTTAGACACCGTCGAGTCGGAAAACAAAGGGTGAACATCGAATATCTCGGTCGCAAAGGGCCACAGATCAACCACTGTCGCGCGATAAAGCAAAGCATTCGCCCGAAAGCGGCTGCGAACGTATGCCAAGATTTCTATCAAAAATCATACTTTGGCCGGGAGCGCGTGACTCTAAATGTAAAAATAAGTAGGAAACGAGGAGTAAAAATTTTCCGTACGATGCTTCGTTTGCAAGACAATTGAGATGGAAAAAGAAGGTACTGCTTGGATGGTTTCGATTTCCTCGAAAACGAAGTGTCCTACAAGGAAATTGTGTTCTTCATTTTCCGCTTAATTTGTCTACGAAGCGGTGGTACCGTGATCTTTTAAACATCCGCATTTATCGCTGCATTCAATTAAGCAAAACAGGATTATGGTAAATTAATCGGATGGTCGATGGCTGGGAAAGCTGGGCAATAATAATGAAAGGTTTGAATCATAACTGGATGGTAGGTCGATACTGGAAAGATTCCGCAGATGCGGATAGTCAAGTCGAGCTATGATTGAAATATTGAGCGTCATCGGTTTGATAGGGAGCCTGTCTCTGACGTGAAGTGCACTGGATGCATCTGCCATTTCGGAGCGTGCTAATTCTAGCGAGGGTGCTCTTCGTCGTGCTTGTGGGATGGACGAAAAGGGCCCGATTTTCGAACAGTCATCTATTGGGGGCGTTGACGCGAGATTGAGTACAATTTGAATCCGTGAAACCCATCCCTTATGATTTCTTCATATTACAGTAATACAATATATGCGTATTTGCGATGACTGCTGTGCAGGTAGCGTTTTGGAAACGATCCGACGTTAGCTACAAGAGTATCTAATAAAAAAATATAATCTCAAATCGTGCGAAATCACACTGTAACATACCATCGCTAATCAGATCGCTTTGTCCCGGAATTATCGCCCGGGATTTCACGCCGAGCGTAATTAATTAGCAATGAAACGGAATGGCGGCGCGTAAATCGAACAACAGAAGAAATCAAGCTTTTGTTTCACCATTTCGTCCAGACTAAAAGCCGGGGAAACAATTTGTCCTGAAACCGTCGCGCCACCGCGATATCCTAATTAATTGTCTGCGTACATCCAACGACGTTAATTATCCTTTTAATTCCGGTCAACAGCGGGGCGGGGGGCTTGCATTGAACGTCCGCCTCGTTCGCCCCGTAATGTTGGCAATTCAAATGAACTTGGGGGGGAGGAAAGAAGACGGGTCGCCGTGGCCGCTGAACAAAAGTTCCCGAGCAATTAAGGAACATTTACATATACATAAAATGGAGAATGAGTGAAAGCATAATCACGGCGGGAACAGGAGGAAGGAGAAAAACAGTGCACTGGCCAGACGCTATAGAAATATCAATGCTTGGGGAAGCTATGAGAGCATATCCTTTGTCCGTTCTCTGCGACAGGCTGTTAAATAATTTTCATTCGCATAATTTACAGAATATCGAACAAGAAATTTTAATTAAGTGCAGGCGAAAAAGTGGGCGACACGAAATTGCAAACAGAATATGAGCGTGTACGATCGAAACGATAAAAGAAACCGCTGTGACGGTGTTCTTCGTGAATTTTTCCTGCGGAGCTCGTGCAAATTCTTAATTCTTTCTCCGCGATAACACGCATTTCCCGGCGAACATAAACTGCCGCCATCGAAGCGTACGCGCTGCATTGTACCCCGTGCGTTCCATTTTTTATCGGCCCATAAAATTTTTACTGGCACACAGCGGAGCGCATTCGTTCCTTCTTGATTTCGCCAAGGGAAAATAAAAATGTTGCAATACGGCGTAGAAATATGACCCGATAATGGAAAGGGAGAACGAGCGGCATTATCTACAACAGATTTAGCAACGCCCCATAAAATCTGAGCAACAAATTATGGTATTACACATTTTAGCGGTGGAAGAAAATGACGAAAACGTTGTTCATGATTTTTATCTTTTTAATTATAATGTAAATTGGACATGTTTATCCACGTTATTAATCAGTGATTAAAACTTCAATCATTTAAACCATGAAACAAATACCATTGATTAGTGCGAAGCAATTAAACGCAAAGGTCACGCGTTCCATGATCTACAACTCCCAAAAGAAAATAAAGGATTAAACGCTTAAAGAAGAAGTAAAGATATAACAATTGTATGAAAATATAAAAAGATTAGGTTGAGGGAAAAATAAAATTGTCCAGACAGCAGCAGGCGTTCAGAGCACTGTCCTGGCAGTTTTCCTTCGACGGTCTGGCAATAGTTAGAAGACAGACATATCGCCGAGGGAAGATGCGGAAAGGAAAATTTACGGTCTAAAAAGCCAACGAGTCTCTTTCGCGTCCGAGACGTGCAGTTGGCACCGTGAGTCTTCCACCATCGTACGATTTCATGGAAAAGCCCCCGAAGCTATCCCGTTGAGAGGGTAGTTTCCGAAGGGTAGACCGGCACAGTGGATATTTACGGGTCACCGTGTATGTATTTCGCCAGTGATTGGTGGAACGCGTTTTCGTATGGGAGCAAGGGTCGAGGGAAGAATTGAAGGACTCGTCGATGCCAGCTCTTTGTCCAAGCCACCCCTATGCTCCCATCCCCACGTTGCAACCCCCTTCCCATTCTTTTTTTTTTTTAAACGACCGACGTCTTTGTTCGTTTCCAGTCTACACTCGTTCCCCCCCGCCCACGCTCGTTTATCATTATTTATTTCGATTTCCATTTTCCCCGACAAATCCCCGGCTCGCGTTGATTCTTTTTTTCCTACCATAAATCAACGGCTCGCCGGATGAAGTTTCGTTTATTGTTTGCACCGCGACGTCAGACGGCATTGTAATGTGGCCCGATTGTTTTCAGGAAAACTAGATGTGCCGCCGTCGCAGGAAAACTGTGGAATTGTTCCTCCGGTAGAATGTATTTCTGCAATTTTTTAGCTGCAGTTCTATCGCAAGGTATTGCCATTGGTGTTTCATGGAAGTCGTCCTGTAGAATTATTCCATCGGTGCCTTTTGTAGAATCGTGAATTTCGTCTGGGGAAAAGGTGGAACTTGCTTTTAGCGTGACGGGAAAAGGATCAGGAAAGGCGTCGGAAATTTTAGAAACGTCTGAGTTCCAAAAGGGAATATACTACATTTCCATAAAATATGTAGATCGCGTAAGCTGGATTATGAACGCAAACGTAATATGCGATAGAGAAATTGTTGCGAAGTCGGATGCAAGTGTTATTTAACATTTATGTTTCAAGCTCTTGCGAGTATGTGCGAACGTATTTAAATGAAAAACAATGAGAGTGGACTCGAAATAATCGTCATGTTCATTATGCTTTGGGGATGGACGATTTCCTTCACTTTCACGGGCTTAAGAAAAAAAGATAAAACAAAACTTGGATATTTACCATTTTACGGTCCTGTAAGGGTAGCATTGTTTCACTTCGCGCTCATGCACTTACATCTCGGTGTAACGCTTTTCATGCAAAGTTTCATTTTACACGTGCTCCAGCATACATATATAGGATGGCTAGTTAACAAAGTTAACCAGCCACTCAGCCCGAACTTTTACCTTGGACAGAGGATGAAGTTTCAGTCAAGGTGACTTAATGACCGTCTTACTTGCGCCAGTAGCATCTTGTCCTTAAAAGCCTCGCTCGAAATAAAAGCACCAGTGAAAGCCTAGTCCATGCGACTCCTGGTAAAGCAATCATTAACAATGCCTAATATGCATTTTCAATGTAAGTGTTTTAAGGACAGGCCAAGACAGGAATTAAAGACACTTTTGATTTCGAACAAGGTTATCGAATAAATTTCTTGGTCTCTCAAAGAAAATGGTCTTCCAAAAACTGATCTGTCAGAAAGCAATAATAGGAATTTCAGAACTGAAGGGAATGGGCCGAGCCAGGGGTAAGAGGATTGATATAAGACTTCTAGGGCAAGGAGCAAGTACGTTGCGCAACTTCCGGCAGAAACCGCGACGCGATGCACATTTGTGCAACACTTTCAGCCTAGGCCTTCTGGTTCGCCTTTTGTCCTCCGTTTGTTTCCTGCGTTACCCTGGCTAGCACCGGAAGTGCGACGCGTATACACGCGACACAATGCTATTGTCACCGCGTCTGTCAAGACTATGCTCATTTTACAGCATCCTCCTCGGGTGTAATAACGTCATATTTTAACGCTAAATTGCTTCCTCCTTTTTGCTAACGGACGACTGATTGTTTCATTGAACGTCGTCGAAGCGTTACAGAATGGGAAGAAATACCCTGTCGTCGCTACAATTCGCCTCGACTTTAAAAATTAAGGTCAACAGTTCATTTTTTTTATTTTATCCTGCTCTACTCAGCACGAGGATAAAGCGCCGCCGAAGGAACGGAGAGTCGAAACTCAACTGTTCTCTCGAAAAGTAATGAGCGTATTTTGACCTTAATTTTTAAAGTAAAGGACAACTTTGCGGACATTTCTTTTTCAACGGATTTTCACCAATCTGAACGTGTAGAATTCGTCTGCGTTTTCCACCCTGGTCGGTATCGCAATTAATGAAAGCCCGGCAGTAAATCCACTTTAATAAAAACTACCTGCGGCTAAGCAATTATTGTAAAAATTGGAAAGATTCTACTTCACCCAGGAACGAGCCTGACGTTTCCAATGGGCACGAGCGATCCACGGTAAATCACTCCTGTACCTCAATTCCCCGACCATGCGCGTATAGTGTATCTGTTGCAACGGGCCGCTATTAAATCGCGGTTCAATTCGATGTAGCACCGCAAACGTAAACCACGCCCTGGCACGTCAACCAAGAACGGCCGATGCGCATCTGATTGCTTTCGATGCGCCATAGTTACCTGTCAGAAGGCCGCGGGTGAAGAGAGAAACGCTTTTAACTATCTCCATCGAAACGAGCCTCGAACGCGTGCATGCAACGCTTCTCAAGCCGATGCATCAACGGGTTGAGATCGTTGCGTCGCGGCAGCGAAATTATCGCGTTTACCAAACCCTCGACGCTTTCTCTCTCCCTGTTTTCCTCCCTCCGAATCGATCGATCCGGGGACGAGATAAAAAAAAAAGAATCACTGTCACGAGCAACAAAAGTAGGGTAACAAAAATAAACAAGTGGAAAGAGTTGTTCGGGTCCAGCAATAATTTTCACGTCTCGCTCCGCTGCTCTGCTCGAACCGAATTAAAACCTGGTAATTGAACGTTTCAGATCGATACAAGTCGACTGAACCGTTCTCTCTATTCGCATCTCCCTTTTACAAACTCTGTCTCTCTTGCTAAATTTTTCAACCAATATCAACGGGCTGGCCTGGTTCGCGGTACGAATCAACAATAGTCTGCACCGCAATCTCCGGCGAAAAGCGAACGATTTTCCGGATGAAACGGACGCGAAACACTTCACGGTGGAAGCCCAAAAAGATAAACGTTGAGGCCTCGCCAATATCAATCACGTTTTGATATGTCGTCAGGATCATAATGCTATGCAACTTTTCCAGAACTGCAGAAATATCTCGGAAAATATAAAAGGTACGGGAAAATGATTTAGACGAAAGTTGTAGCTCTGATACGCTATAACTTTCGTGTAAATCGTTTCCTTGTATCTGTTATATTTGTCTAGGTATTCAGCTGTTTCGCCGGTGGCTGAACAATTTTTCATAGTGGTTTCGCCAATATAGGAGAAGATTTGAATAGAAGCATGTCCAACAATCATCGAAATCGGTGAGGTGAACCCTCGCCAGCGTAATCACCTAAATATGCGATGCAGCAATCCAGCGCCTATTATGTTATCAAAACGGGACGTTCCTATTCATTTACGCGGTAGTACGTGGAGCCTAGTTATACGTATAGCTCGTAATAACGGCGTAAAATAAGGATCCTCGCAAGCGACATAGCCGACGCGGGGAATGCAATTAAATGCAACGTCCAAACCGGGAAATGCGAGGGGCACTTCCTGCTGGCGGTACGGTGTAACGGGGTGACTCCCGCGAGACATAACGCGGCCGCTGTGGTAATAAATAATATCGCGGAAAGGGGCGGGTTGGCGGACGGTGAAGGGTGGCGGCGATGTTTCTCGTTCTGAACGCGAATTCGTGACGGCTGTCGTTCGCATTAATTCCCGCGGATTAATTGCGCTCATTAACGCGCGGGGTATACGATTTTGGGTGGTGCAACGGAACGTGCACCAAGGATGATCAATACTTGGTAAGATATCGATGGGGCAACTTGAACTATTTATTTAAAGGTGAAGATAAAACTATTAAGGAATGTGGTATTTAAAAAAAGAACAATAACCTTGTTACTGCAATTAATAAATGATCACAAAAGGAAGGAATTAAATTATACCCTTAAGCACACTTTAATAATAATAATAAGCAAAAACACAAAGGTACTGCGCATTTTCTAAGGAAAGATATAACTTACTAGTGGGTACAAAGGAAATGCAATAGATTTGAATATAGTGGCCATAGTTCAATAACCGGCCAACCGGAAAGTTCAACGTGGGCGAGCTGATAATCTTCGAGTAGCGAGACTTGAAACTTCAATATGAACTGAAACGTAGGAAACCCGACCGATACGAGACAATAGAACCAAAGCGAAGGGTTTCGAAATATGGGGAATTTTTAAATCTTCAAGTGAAGGGAAAGTTAAAAAGTTCGAAGTAGCTTTCAGTGCTTGGGGTTCGAATTTTTTTATGGAAGGATACAGACAATGGTTTTCAAGAGATGCAAGGAAATATCAATGTATATGAACACTTTATTATCAACGAAAAATTTCGTTAATAAAATAATCTTATAGCTTCATAATTTTGCAGCCGGTTAAACAATATTGCGTAATATGACAATGGTGTAATAATGTAATCGAAACGCATTCACTCCATCATCGTGAACTTTGAACCGCTGTCGCGTTAATTCCACTCGCTTCAGCCAATACATCAAATTACAAACAGAATTCGCGAAACAATATTAAGCTCTATTGAATGGTATTAACATTTTCCGCGAAACATCCGGGTTGAATGTTATACACGAGCACGTTTCAATTCTGTAAACCTTGTAATTCGGTTGAAGCATCGATATTTATTATTTAATTTATCATTTAATTATCTAACTGGAAATATACCGTATTCAATATTCACTTTTAATAAAATTAAAAATATCCCTCAACCAAATAATTGTTCGAATATAAGGTGATTTACACTGAAACTTTTAGTTTTTTACAATTTTATTGAATCATCGCAAAATGAAATTGTAGGAATTTCGTGATGGATATGATAAAAATGATGTTTATCGCCGTTTAAAGAAACTTAAGAAAGTCAAATTGTGCACTTACATACGTATCTGCTAAACAGTCTACAAGAACCCCTTATGGTTACAGCGGGGTGAAAGGTAAAAAATGGAAAAGGGGCGTTCCGGAATTGTGACCTATAAAAAGTTTCTTCGAAAGTAATAGGAGCAACTTGGGTGAAACTTCGGGGGAAAAATGGCTGCGCGTCAGAGCCTATAATGTATCGAGCCCTCGGTATCTAGATATTCCAACTTTACGACACCCAATTAGCTTCGCTGTAACCTCCGCATCGATTCCGAAGTTTCCGTCGCAAAAGTGGCATTCCGTTTCCTACGCAAACCGAACGTCGCCCCGTGGAGTGGAATATTTATACTCGAGATCCCGTAAGAACTTCAAAAGAAAAAATATTCAACAAATCTGAAATGAAGAGAAGAATAATAATTCTGTCGGTTTACAATTACAATTAATGATAAATTAAGTCTCCACGTATTCCTGTAGTTGACGAACAATTGCAAACGTGCTAACTAATCCCACCCGACACTCTGAGAAAAAATAATAACGACAAACACGAGAAAGCGCTCGACTTTCTCCTAAACGAAGCCGCAATGGAAACACACTCGAAGCCTGCTTCGAAGCAACATTTTCCCTAATTTCTCGTACACTGGCATATGTGCAGCGCGTTCAGAATTTTCCACGACCGTTTCCCGCGTCGAAAATATCATCCCCCACCGACAACCCTCGAGAGATCGAAATTAAGTGTAAGCCGTGCTCCGTCAATAGCGCGGGATCTCTCCATCCATAGAATTCAAGTCACGTACGTTTTCCACCGACTCATCCGAATTTTACCTTCGCCCCTCGCACAATTACCCTGGCCTACTAATACGGGGCATCGCACACTCTACCCTCCCGTTTCTCTCTCGCTATTTCGACCCTGCATCACAGCTGCGTTCGCGTCACTGCCGAACCCTTGAAATTTCTCCAAGCACGGCGGTAAACAATTATCGCATTGTTCGCGAAAATGTATCGATCGATCGGTGGGCCCTTGTATCAGATCCTTCGCGCCGCGTCGCGTCGGCACGGGAACACGCAACACAATCGTCTCCGTCCGCGGAAGCTCGTTAATCGCGGAAAATAATTGGCTGGCAGACCGAGGTAGACAGCAGGGGTTGTCTGGCCCCGAGATAAGGATTCGAGGCGACTCGAGAGCGGAAGACCGAGGGGGTGGTTGGACAGCAAAGCGGGGTTCGAGCGGGAGAATGTCTCGGAAGCGAGTTTTTCTTAAGTCCGTCAAGAGGGATGATCGGAACGGTAGGGGGGTGAAATTCATTTCCCTAATGGAGGAAGGAATATCGCGTCTAACGACGCCGGCAACTAAACAACCGCCCTCCAACCACCCCGGGCAAACTCACCCTTCCTGCTTTTTCCTCTCCCCGCCCCCTGCACGGTGGCAGGGGAGCCACGCTTTTAGGCAGGCAATTTCCATCACGCTTTAATTCATAGCCATAGATCAGGATAATAACTTTATACCAAATCTCGAATGCATTTAACAGTGTATCAAAATAATGAAACTGCACTGACAATAAGAGTCGCGTGACCTGAATAACTCGCGTACAGTTTCGCAGATGCGAAAGAGTGAAACAAAAGTTGTTTGGTTCTTAGGGGGACAATTGTGTGGCGAGGAGGAATTTTGTACGAGTGAGGTGGTTTCGGAGATTTCTGAAGCATCCCGATTTATACGTTTCACCATAAAAATAAAGGAAAGACAAATGAAACGTCTTGCCTCGATTTTTAAGATATTTCGATCTGCAGAAGGTATTCGTTCTTCCGCTCGGAGCGCGGAATCTTTTATTTCGCTCGGGCCACTTGCCGCTACGTAACTATCGCTGTTATTTAAGAAATTATTATTCAAACGTGCTGGGCGAACGTAGCCGAGCGAAGCTGCACAGCTGTGTACCTTCTTCTCGATCGATATCCGATAGGAAACTTCGATAGCAATTAAGGAACGAAAGACAAGTGGACTACTGTAGGTATCGGATCGCGGAAGATTCCCGCTGCAGCGGAAGAAATGAAAGGGGGGAAAAAAGAGGCAAGGAAGCTTTCGTTCTGTTCATTTGAAAGAGCGAACAGGTTCGATAAGAAATGCTGTTAAATCGAGCGGGCCCTGATAACCAAAAGCTTAGCACGTAGCCTCCCGAGGATTCGCGTTTACTCGCTCCGGCGTATTCAGGAGGGAAAGGTGTAGGATAATAAACAAGGGCGAAGGTTAAATTCGGAGGCAATCTTCCATGAAATAGCCTGTATCCCGGTGTAGATACAGCCTCTCTGGGAGAAGCTTCCTCATGGCATCGCGGTTCATTTATCACGTACCCATATACCGGCTGCGAACGAATAATATCGAGGGTAAAAAACACCGGTGGAAGCATCTGGGGTTATTGATAATGTCGGCGATTATTTGTTTCACTTTCCATTTCCAGTCGACACGCTATGTTCGGGTTTAACACTTAACACTAGGACACTACATGTAATAATGATGAAGGGCTATACGAGTAAATATTGAATCGTTCGTTTAATTAATTAAAGCATACTTTGTACAAATAGTGACAGTAATAATATACTATTTCAGAAAACATTTATACGCACAGCGAAAGGGTTAATGGTCCTCTCGATTTTCCAGCGGTTGTTCATCTGTTCTAATATGTAGAAGGATACATATTTGTTGTATATACAGATTGTCTAGATCAATCAATATTTACCGAATATGACCAATAAGGCGAGAATTCTCAATGAGAAAATACTTCAGTAGAAGTGACCTTTAAGCACCTTCGCACCCCTTAGCAAATTGAGAATGACTCAGAACACTCTACAAAGAATCCAGCCACGATAAATTTCACCACGAGTCATCAGAATTCTCCTTGAAGCACCCCACAAATAATCGCCCGCAGAACATCCCTGCGTGTCCCTCCGTAACCGCGGGAACCTCCCCGAAAAACCTTTCAGCTCGATACGTTTCACGGAGGTTCTTTTCTCTTCGCGCACCCCTAACAACTCGTCCAGCCCCGTGCCTGTGGAATTTTTCCAGGCCTAAGAGAACAGGCTAGCAGTCATGGACTATGCGAAAATTTATCGAGGCAGTCCAGGGGAGCAAGAATGGCGACCTATGTAAATAAATTTTCGTCGCCTTGGATGCATTTAAATTTTATATTAATATTGGCAAAGCTATAAATTTCGTTCGGGCAAAGACTTCCGAAATGTATCGCTTTGTAGGGTGCTTAACGATCTATTGCAGAAGTTCGTTTGATCCGGTTGACCAAGTACAATTAGCCTTAGTTCGCACACAAAAAGAAGTTTCCTCGGAGACGATTACTTTGACCCAATTTCAGAGCGAAGCTTTCTTTATTGCGCTTCGCAGTTTGATGCTGTTTGAATTTAAACAAACATGAAGGCTTTTACATGATGAATGTATGTAACCGAACCGAATCAAGCCGGACAAAGTCGAATAAAGTCAAACCAAATCAAACAGAGTCAAAGCATATCGATCCAAGTCGAATCAAACGGAGCTTAATTTAATCTTACTTTCCTTTGCCAATTCGGATTACGTAGATTCGCGAACGTCCTGTCCACGATCTGTTATCCTGTTTATCCCGCCTGCCTGCGGCCCACAGATTGTGGTATTTCGGTAAAAATATTGCGGTAGCCGGACTTTACTAGACAGACTGTACGTGCTAACAGGCTCTGTCCGGACAATAGACACATTTCGAACGGAGGACTACAGTTCGAAAACTTTATCCCGACCCCTGGTTGAACGAAAGTTTGTTAACACGGGTCGATGAAGGGGTGCGGTGGAAGAGTTGGCGATGTAACGCGAGTCGGTAGCCACCGCCTTCTGACAAATGGCTCTGTTTACAATGGTTCTAGGCTGCGAGCATCAGCGATCGGCTAGTCCACGGTTAGAAACGCGTATAATGGAAGAAAATCCCCCTTAAACCGGAGATAAGGTTCGCTGGGTTGGTCGCTGCCGGCGCGGCGTCTTCGATACTGCTCGAAAACGACGTCCCGTTTCCCCTCTATTCCAGACGCAAACATCCGGCACCCCTTGACTTGATCGGGACCACGTGAAAGCCACTCAAGGCTATGCACCCTCGGGAAAACTTTTCTTCCATATCTTGCACGCCGGTCGCGCGCAAGTACACATCGGGAGCAATGTTTGCTGGGTTTATAACGTTCCATATGAATTGGAAAGGTGGAAGCGCGGTGTATTCTCTCTGTTCACCGCGTACGGCTGGCTGTGTTTGAGATAACTCCGTAGATATGAATTATTTTTTATCCGCTCCGCTCTTATTAGAAGCGCGCTTTCTTCCCCTTTGAAATGGTCTTTGTTTGAACTCCATACGACTTCCGGTTCCGGAGATATCACTGTTCAAAGAGACGGGTAATTTCTAATGTTTTTGTATCGCTGTACTTCTCGGTCGCGCCGGGTCACTGACCTACTGACCAAACATCCCTCGCAGGTGTCAACAATAACAGACGCCGATTCTGCGAAATCTTTCCGATTCCCGGAAAAAATGTAGGTCACGTCGGGATATTTAAATGCCCCAACTTTAAACGCTTATACCTTAGGAACTAATTGAGATATCGGAATGAGCCAAGCGGCAAATTAAAAGATCCGCTCCTCGCTATCTCCTGACATATTTTTTCGAATAAATTTCACATTCCTTTTTCCTATATTTCTGTTCAAAGTTAATAATAAAAGAATTGCTCCGGATGGAGCACGGACAACCTCTTGAAAAGGTCGCCTTAAGTGAACCATCCTATATAAATAGTACTATTTTCATCATCTAATATCTTTTTCTTAATATTCAGATATAACGGAAAAATTAGTGATTTTCTACTAAAATTGCACCGCTTTAAACGGTCTGAATATATCCGTAGCCGAGTAAACTAAAAACTGGAATTGAAGCGTAAGCACGCATTTAGCAGATAATAAAATCCTCCTTCGTTTTAGCTACCCCCGGTCTTTATCCTCTTGCGAGCCTCGCTTTTCATACTTTGCGCCAAGGGTTGATCCCCTTACAAATTATGTAAAATCTCTTGCGCCCCCGGAGGGGGAGTTTAAACCTACACGATAGCGGACGTTTAATCTCGTTTCAACTTGCAGCCAATTAAATCTCTCTACTTGTTATCCATTAATCATAACGGTATTAAACTTTCCTGCAAACACCACGGTACAACGTGTTCCAAGTTAAAAGAATCTTTTCGCGGTTGCCTTTTTAAACCTAATGTACGGCAAAACTTTAATCTGTTTATGAAGAAACTTCGAACTCAACAAATAAGAAGCGTAATTGCAAAAATGATGGATATTTTCTTCAAAAGTATATATTCATTTGCTCTTTGTCATTTCTAGTTGATAAATATCTTAGTTTCCTTCTTGTTCGCCCATAGAACCCTCGATTTTTAATCCCCTGAATGCTGTAAAATATTTATAATAAACACGCAGTATGTGATACGATATTAAAACCATCGTATCTTTACATTTCGATAAAATTTCGAGGAAAAGAATGAAAAATAGAAACACATATAGTGCTTTTGGCGGGTCTTTCGCAACAACGAGGGACGCTGAAAGGGCCGAAGGAAACAATTTCCCCGGGAGCGGCAAGTCTGCGCAATTAACCATCGAATGCGAATTTTACGACTCGCTCGTGGATAGCAACTAGCAAAAATCGAGATTCTTTTTCCCCGCATTCGAGGCGAGCTACAATATCGGAGGGCAATAGGAAAATGGGAAGGGGAAAAAAGAAGGAACGCGGCATAAAGGGAGGGAAAAAAGCGAGAAGCGGAGCGTGAAATGCGCATCGTGGAGCGCAGTTCATTTTAAGCGCACTGATTGATGAGCGAACCTGCAGCCAATGAATTCTACCCTCTGGACATGACTATCCGATGCAGCTCGCTTCCTCTAAATTACTCAACTGCAGATTCCCTTTGCAGTCTCATTCGAAAGATTTGTATATACTCTTTCAATATGGGCATGTGCCTTTGCGCGTGGATTTCTGCTTTGTCCACACGAATCCCAACGGTGCGATTCGACAGTCGCTTTAACTGTTATGCTTATTGTCACACGTTCAATTAACAACCCCGACGTACACCTATAGCGGCCGGAGATTAATTTCTCCGTCCCCGTTTCCCCTTGATTGGCGTGCGACAAAGGACCACGGGGAAGACGGTTTTAATAAAATCGCGGCTGATATACGACACCCGGGACTGATTGTCGGCTCAACGAAGAAGAAAGGGGTTGGGAAAAAGGCGAACCTAAATACTCCTTCCGCCCATTGATCGTTTTAATTCGGTTGAACATTTTCCAGGCAATCGACGACGATAATCCAAACGAGCGTGCGCTAAATATTACGGTCGAATAAATTATCGATGGAATTTCGCTGAAGCTGAAGGTTGGAAGTTCGTTTATTTTTATGCTTTATTAAAATAATCGATTGCCGTGAGTTCGATCGCTACCCTTCAGCTGTATAAACCGATTATTAAGTTGCCTGAATAAAATTTTCTGAACAGACGTTTTACGGCACGGCTGGAAGAAAACAACTGCTTTAAAAATGAAAAACAAAATGCGTTCTGATGCAAAATAATTATGATTGCTGTTACCATTTTCGTTTTTAACTATCGATAAGAACGCACCGATGTTCCAGTTTAAATTGCACCAAGGGAGATGCTTCGTAAGCTCATTCCTTCATTAGTTAAGTTCACAAAGTTGACGGACATTAGCATGACGAGCATTTAATCCCCTGCGATTAATTCCATCGCACTCGGCGTCTTTGCAGCTTCATCCGCTCATTATTATTTCGTGTCGAAAAAGGCACAGCTTTGAAGCAACAAACTCGATATCTAGCAAACTCTTAAACATGATTCCCTAATTGTCTTACGGGATAAAGTGAAATTAGGACCCTTTTGAAATGTAAACTGTGCTTTAAAATGCTACCGGATAAATAAAAACCCAAAGATCTTAAGCGCGATATTCTGAATATTTTCAAGGGGAAACTTTTTCACTGCGATATGCATCGGAATGAATTAAAAAGCATGAATGTAGAACACATTATTTAATATTATTTGCAGTATTTTTACCCGCACTATTTTCATCTGCGAAAGCGGGCAAAGTAGTATATATTTAAATAATTAGGTCAGGATGATCCTACCCTATTATTTATTGGATTATTTCAAAGTTTCTGCGAGAGGAGAGTCATGTTAAAAAATGTGATTAATACGCAACAAACTTATTTCCACGAAGCGAATTACTCATGCATAATGGCTAATTACGACTACTCATTATATTTCCCTATTCACTGCATAGTGTTTATCGCTCCCCAGAGAACAATTCGGACCGTGCACATCATAAACGTATATCCCACACTGCTTACCGAACATACGTATGCGCAATAATGCCGAGCTCGTATAATTAAACCGGATTTTACTAGAATAATATATATGTAAATCGAAAGAAATATTTATGAAGAAGCGTGAATGTGCAGAATTGAATTTGTACATTCATTTCGCTGATGAAACGTTTTAATCTTTTCTCAGTAATCCGTGTATTCTGTCTTTCTTCGTATGGCTGTGAAACACGAAATTCTTTAATCAATTATTTCTGTTCGTGCAATCCTAATCGATTGCCAACTTGAAGAAGAAATAATCATTAATTAAAAAAGAATATACGAAAAAATATCTCATTTTATAAACTTTTTATAATCATCTATAATTTTCTAACGGATGAATGTTGCATCCGCAACGAAAATTTCCTACTGTCCCCAACTGCATTTTCACTAAATTACTCAATCTTTCATGCTCTTCCCGCCTCGTCCCCTTTATTTAGCGGGAACTCATTAGGCAGCCTCATATTTTTGCTTCCCGACACTAGGCTCCTTATTATCGCGTACATAGCACGGCTTTTACCAAAGGTGTTAGGACGACACAGCCGCAATTGCGGTCTCCGCGTCGCCAAACGTTCTTGTGGCGGTACGTCAGGTCGACGTGCTGAACCACTGAATTCACTCCCCAAACCACGATCCTCGTACTTGAGGACATACCGACTCTATGGCGCTACGAATGTTTAAATGTTGTCAACCCCAAAGAAACGGCCCTACCTGTGCACAATATACATATAATAAGGCGCTCAGCGAAACACGATTGCACAATTGTTTTAAGCACTTCTGATAGTCTAAACAAAAGAAACGTTTCGAGCAAAGGTTAATCAATTTGAAACCAGTTACAATTTCCAGTATTTAGAATGGATAAAGATTGCTTCTTTCGATAAAAAATCAAAGTCATCTGGATATTTTTTTTTATACGACACAATGTATTTTCGGTTTCGTAACATTGTGGCTGGTCTCAAGACGAGTTCAATGGTGTATAATACTTTGACTTTCAAAAGGCAAAAGATTGAATTACAATTGAGAAGTAATATTGATCTAGGAAATGCAATTCTGATTGCTGACTTCATTTATATGCGATAGGCTAATGCGTCCAACGGGGGGAAATCCTTTTGGAGGAATAGGAAACTGCATCCCCTACCTGTTCTGTTGTTCGTCGACAGTGACAGACGGGAGGGTTGTTAGACGTTGGCCGGGGCAACGGGGTTGCTCGCCCCGTCGCGATGTTCACCGGCCCTCGAACCGCTCGAGAGCGGCCAGACCCTCTTTCGTGTCCTTTGATCTACCGGCGACCCCCGAAACGAGCACTACGCCATGCTCCACGGTTCTGTTCAATTCGCCCCCTGCTTCCTCCTTCGGCCTACGCATGCCAAGAATTCTGAAAGCAGCACAGATACGTCGGAATAAGTGAAAACGCGAACGCTGGAACGTCCCTTGAAAGACTGATCGATTTTAACAATGACTATAGATAATAGCCTGGTTGAAAGCGGTAATAAATAAATAAATAAATAATGGCAGTGTATTATTTCTTATGTGGAGGTTAATGAGTCTCTTCGATGCTTGTAATAATTGAATTCAAGGGAGCGGAGCAATTAGAAAATTAGTAGAATTAGGACAATTGGGAAAGTTAGCACATTGCGATCGGCATCGTTGTTATTACCATGCAGTAATCACTGCGTCAGCCTATTTACAATTAATTAACGATGGACGTTGTGTATTTGTATTATCTAACGTATCCTGCTAAAGCATGATATGAACAAATTTTAGCAGCGCAACTTTGGAAACACCCTATATATTCCTTGCAACATCGTTGCTATTGTTTTCATGATCCTTGTACCAACAAGGATTAGGTCACATAATAACAATTATTAAACCCCTCCTTCGTGCCCCATTCCGTCATCCCGTTAATGTCTTTCTCGGTAACATCCGCGGATTCCACGCGGGTCTACCGTATGAAACATTGGCATAGGATCGTAATAACTGTCAGCTGCTGCGACGTAATTACGAACAGCCCGTGAAAGGGTTACTGGTCGCCAGTTTCGAGGGGAAGACTTGTTTTGTTACACGTCGGAAGCTGTGTCACCTGAAATGACGGGGATCGCGCAGGCTGCCACGTTGTCTGAAATCTTGTAGCTCGCATATTACCCAAGGAATTCTGAATATTAGCTCCCTGTTGCAACGCAAGAAAAAGGAGAACAACGATTTTTGGTCACTCCCGGAATCTTTAAAAGCTAATAAACAATTGTGATATCAAATATTCTCTAAATTTCGGGTTCATTTCAAAGAATTTTCTTTTTAATTCTCCTCCGCAGCGTTGCTCACGAAGGAGAGGAAATATTTAATAGATTTTGTTATCGCGTAAGCAACTTAATTAATCCTGCAGCCGTGCTGGCTAACCGCGCTCCAATTGAAACGACTGTTAAGAAGCAGTAGATACACAGATAAATTAATAATTCGGTAGAGTCATACTTTCCTATCGACTTTCAGTATCAGAGATCGGGATTAACAGAAGTTTCACGCGAGACCCTATGCACGCGTGTTTCGAGTGTCACGCGATATTACTTATTACTTTCCGCCGTGTTCTTTACACGAATTCCTCGGGGTAGTTCCTTCACCCTACCCCCAAAGCCTGTGATTTAATCTACGAAACAAATAATAATTAGCAGCTGTATCATTAGCAGCCGTATCGAGTCATTATTATTGTCCCATTCCGTTCTTCCAACTGTTGTAGTAACACGTTAAGGCACTTTGCTCTATAAATAGAGAATTTCTGAGGCCGGACTTAGAAGCGGCAGATTTATTAAAATCCGACTTAATACCCTTAGCTTCTTTCCATCGTCAAAGGGTCCCATCTTAAAGCATCCCATCTTACAAATCTGAATAGCAGTTCATTTAATTTTCTTAATTGAAGAACCTCGTTGCAGGCCGAGAACATCTCAAATGTCACGCACATTAAGGCTCTTCTGCAGCCTTTACTCGGGCGCGAGGGAAAAAAATCAATAGCTCAGCACAAATTATCCGGCATGAAACGAGCGGTAACATACAGGACGGGCCAAGATTGGTGGGGCGGAATAGTACATCGATTTTCGAATGAACTTTTCTCGAAAACGAAGTCCTGAATGCAATTTTATTATACTTCATTTTCGTCTCGTTTCGGCCCGTACTATCTCCCCGATGTCGTTTGCGTCAAGTACTTTGGCCCGCCCCGTATTTCACTGAATCGTCGCAACGAAACTATAATTTAAGGAACGGCTCGAAGTACGTCCAAACGACCAACGATTAGATGGTCCATTCACCTCTATCAGAGAATTTAACACTGTGCCTGTGCCATTCCGTCTGGCCGTGTCTTATCTCGCGACGTGCCAGCATAACTTTCCATTACCCCGCACTCTGTACTTCCAGGGGGATACGAAATAGGTGGGCAAGGTATGAAAATTTATCTCGTTGCCGAGACATCCGGGATGAAAGAGTGGGAAGAGGCGAAGGAAAAGAATGACCTATCCGTCTCAATTTCTCTGGACCGATGCGGCAGCAACGTCAGAAGAGTGTTGCCCGGACAGGCCGAACCTTCCTCACCCTCGACCAGGGCACACTTCCTTCGACTAAGAACGTGCTCTCGCTAAACGACGTAACTTTTATCGAGGAGCATCTCGACTTTGCGAACTGAGTTGTCACGAGGTGGAGGACAACGACGTCGCTAGACGGGCCCGGGGTTGGAGTAGGTTCGAAGTCGTTCGAACTTCCACGAGGGTTTGCCGCCCGCCACCTTTTCCTTCGAATCTCCCCGAGCATCGTCGTCAGGAAAAAAGAAATAAAGCGGCGGCAGAGCGTTGATTGGGCGAGGACCAGATTGGCTAAGCCAAGTATCACGAATTTTCATTATTCAAGTTCAACACGTTCGCCGTCGGACGTGAAAATCGGGAACCGTGTGGTTAATTATTATATTTCTTTACGGAACGCACCCATTTATGCTATTTATAATGTTTCACATGGCTTTGGATGGAAATGAATAGTTTTTCATTGAAAAAAGTGCATGACGCATACGTATGCGTCATTCGACACACGATAGGAACTCGCCATGATCGGTATTCAATACCAGCTATCGTATCGCCATAATTTGAAGCTGGTCGAAACTTTGGATCCGCGCAATGCTCTCCCTTAATCGGTACACCCAATGTGTCCCGATAAAGTCCTGAATAGCTTTCCCGTATGCATCGTTATTAATAAGCAATTTATAATTCCCAAATTGCTCTTCTCTGCGCGGCAATGCAAAAGTATTATAAGCGATATCTGTACGCATGATCGCGATCGGCAGCGATTCGAATTCCGGCTATCTGGCTTTAATCAACGAATCGGCATGGGCAAAGTTGCAGTGTGATTCAATCGGATCCCACTGGATATTTCAATATCGGCTGATTGAATTTTGGAGGAGGGGCCTCCGGTCGCGTGCATACATACGGATGATACGCGTTTACCTTTGAAAAACTCATACCGTTATCGGCGGAACTTCGACGAGTTCCGACAAGAACGACGAAACAATCCCCTCGTCCAATTCAAATTCCATTCTCCCGGTTAATTTGTAAGCTATTAAATATTCTTTGCAATCTTGGTGTTATTGATCACAGCAAGCTTCTGTCGACTTATTTTGTCTGTGTACTCCCCAGGGGATCGCATAACAAGATTACACAAAACTAAATTACTACAAGAATATCAAGTGAGATAGAAATGATTAACTATTATTATTGTGAAATAGGAATGATTAAAAGAAACGTTCTGCTATAAGTGTTCTACAAAGAGTGCATGCATAACGTTCAATAGCAGAATAGTTTAGGACATCGGGGATTGGTCGAAGGAAGGATATTGAGCAGGATATTGCAGTAATCCCATGAGGATGCAGGATGCCTTATCAGGGGACGCAGAATTGATGCGAGGGGAAATTTTGGGGAAACGATCTGGCCGCTGCAATGGGTTCATCCCAATGCCAAATAGCCTACGAATGGAATTAGCAAAAATGTATTGTCACGCTATATGATCGATCAGTTCCCATCACCAGTTTCGACACAGAGATTTTCATTTCTTCACACGAAATATTAATATTTAATGTTTCATATTGTATTCTAAAATCGGGTTCGTCGCCTAAACTGCTTAACTACGCGTCCATTTACAAAGACACTAATTTACACGATAGCTGGACATCTTTGTTATAAATATAAAAATCACGAGGGGGGCACGTTACCAGCAGATGGCCATCATAGTACCCCTTCGTCCACAATTATCCACTTGCTACCGTGACGATACAAATTTTTGATACATCTCTGAATGAGAATTTGGCCGGCGGCATAATGAAAACATTTCGCCAGCTTAATTCAACCGACGGTGCGCGCTCAGTAAAATTCCTAACGGGATTACGGCCTTACAGGCACGTTCTAGACCAGTCTGGGGATATTTCATGCGGTCCAGGATAATTCATGACCACATCCTGCAGAACCGGTAATATTCCTCGTTCTCCCGTGACACCTTGCACGATGTAAATCACCCCTGCCCGGGGTCGAAGTAAGGTACACGAGGGAAGCGTGCCATTTTTCGAAAAGTAATCCCCGCTCCGCTAGCGGACATCTTTTCCATTCGAAAGTTTGATTCGTGGATTCATCCACCGATGGAAGGAATGTTTGTCATTCACTGGGAGGATGGGGGTAAAGGCATCAACGATGCTGGAATGTCAGATGAACGAGAATATTCCGGCAGCGAAGAGCTTGGCCGACTGCAAAGCCCGGATCGCATACCCGTTTCAAATCTTCCATTTAGCCTGACAATAATTTATCATCCCTTTCCGCCACCCCCTCCTCCCGGCTTTTATCCGGATTAAGGGTATACCGCGGCGAGTATTCACCCATTCATTCGCATATACTAATTGTTACACCGCTCTGTGCACAACCGTCGCGAAATTGGATTCGGGAATGTTCAATGAAATTTTCGCATGCCATGTATGTAAGTATTTGAAACGGATGAATCGTTCGTGGATGCGTACGACTCGATGCCAGCTACGAGAACACGCAATAAAACATATAGGGTTCCGATTCGAAATATAATGATGACTTTCACAGCTTTGCTGAAAGAAGCAATCACTTGTCGGAGGATTCCATTTGAGTCACGACAATTCGGTCCCATTGTCAAATTATCAATTATCCGACGATAATGAAGCGTGCGCTAATGCCGAACTGTAACTGCGGGGTTATAGTCAAACTGCAATCGGGACGAACGTGATTACATAAAGCTAACGAGACCCAGACACGCTCGAGGGAGAAACGACACTCATTGCAGAACAACATCGATGCACCGATGCGTTAGATTTGGTCGATAATAGTATCCGAACCGTACAATATTCCGCACTCTATCTGTGTCAATCAACTTGTGGAACAGCTGCAGGCAAATGTTTGAATTGGAAGTCATCTAGGTAGACCCTATCGCTCGGGTCATTAGCCTATTGGAAAATAATTTTATCTATTTATAGTAGAAGAGTGTGGAAATGAAAGAGGAACCTGTGATCAACGAAAAAATTGCACCAGGAAGAAAGAGAATAATGAACTCTGATATTTAGTTACAAGGATTTAAAATACTTGTTATATCACAATTCCGATCAAAGTGTTGCACTTTCAAGCTGCTCTAGATCAAACTTTATCATTTTTAGTATAATACATTCAAAGAAAAATGTACTCGAGATCTCTACACCTGTAATTTAAAGGGAAAAATCAGTAAGAACATATGGGAAGAAGCTTGGAAGTTGACTACGATGTGTTTGTTTCACAATGTTGAATAAGCAACTTCAACTTGGGTTAATTGTTGAAAGTATCGCAGTCTCGCGTAACTACAGCTACATCGCCACGAGCATACTTCGTGTCACTGTTAAACTAGCGGTGCAAACAGGTCAAGGAAACACTTGAAGAATCTAATAGTGGCGAAGGGAAGAATAACTCTGCACTATCCAAGCTACGTGGAACAGAGTCTTTTTAAATGACTTTTGTTAACTATTAAGAGAGAATTCTTATAAAATTAATACTATTAAAATCCCGAGAGGAACGCATTGGAATCCACCTTATCATAATTGACGAAGGCACAGGCTTGTAATGAAAATCTTTTAAAAAGAAAGTCGAGGAGAATGAAACGAAGGGGAAGGACTATAAGGGGCCACAGCTGATTGAAAAGGGATATTAACGAGCCAAAGGAACACTAGAGAGTAGGGGGCCTCGTTTTCAGCAAGGAATCTCGAGTGTACATATTCATAATAAAGTAAAATATGGTCCTTCCCATTCGCCGCATCGCTTTCTCGATTTCCACTCGCGGGACCACCTCCAGTATAATTTGAGTGCATCCGCGAACGCTCGAGGGACCTTCTTTATTTCGCACTGAAATGTCCCAACTTGTTCATTAAAATTCCGCGTGTTTTATGACGCTCCGGCCAACTTCCCCGGTCCCACCAGCGACGAACTTGTTTCATTACTCCTCTTTACGAGCGAGATTATTTTCGAAATTGGATAACGCCCTCGTGCCCCTCCTCAATTTAATATCATTTCGCCTTACGGCGGAATTGTAAAGTGATCTGGCCTTAAACTTCTAATACCTTGCATTGAACAGTTCAAGAACCAGTTTATTCTGAACGAGACCAAATACGATTTGCTTCAAACACGGGAGCGACATTTCTGCTGAAAAGCAAAGGATGAAAAACGTTAACGTTTAAAAAGCATAATAATGCACACGACATTCTGAATGTTGCAGCTTTCGTTATTTCATTCTTCCTCCTTACAATTGCAAATGAGATTTTCATTCATAGCGCACGATTTAATTGAAAAATACAATCGCACAACGTCTCTATTAAGCTGGTGATTCTAAATATCATTTATCTGATAATAAATGAGACGTCTGTGAAATAACTATACAAAGTAACAGAGACACCTCCGATTTCAATGACTGTGAAATATGTTGTCAAGGTCACCATTCTGAACAACTTTTGCCTAAACAAATAATAAGCGGACTCTTTTCATTTTTTTATATACTCGTAAAGGCAGTTGAAAAATTATTTTTAAAAAAAGGAACGAAATTCTGTTTAAACAGAAACGAAATTGCCAAACGAACTCATAAAGTCTCGCCAGCTGTTCAGCCTCGCTGGCTCAGTTAAAAGAAAGGGCTACTAGCTTCGTAGGAAATGAAAGAGCGAAAAGATGAGAAGTGGCTGCGTTACGAAAGCCCACTAAAAGAGAGAGAGAGAGAGAGAGAGAGAGAGGAAATGAACGTGGGAGAAAAGAAAGGAAAATGGCGGGCATTCAATTTGCAGAAATCGTATTCGTGCTTCTGCGCGAGTGGAGGAAAACGAACGGCCACGGAAATATACGCGAGAAAAGGTGTACTGTTCAATTATTTGTTAATTAAGCTTACAACGAGTTTTCATCTCGAATGCGAGAAACAACTAATTCCCACAGAGGTGTATACATTTGTAATTAGCGGCGCAGCACGTTTGCACTGGCTCACGTATAATCGGTAAATTGAACATAAAATAATGGTTTTGTATGTAAACGAAAAAACAATTTGTGCAATTACGAACGACGTATTGAGCAAAATACTGAAGCAATTGATTCATCCACATGAATATCTTCGAAGTCCACCGATTCCAGGGCCAAAGTGCTTGCCATTCAGCGACTGTCTCAATTCCCCGATCTATAACTCTCTCCAAAGTTCATCGCATCATAGGCCGGGGTCGAATACCTTGGACTTCGATCGCGTAGACAGCAGAACCTTCGAGTGAAACTTTCGGTACAACAAGCGGGTCGTTCAATCGCAGTGAGAAACCATCGATATAAAGTCTCCAGTCGGGTAGCAGCTACGCGAACAGATTGCGCTTCCACAAAAGAAGAATTCAAAAAGAAAAGAAGACCTCTTCGGAATCGGAGCTTCGACAAGACACCGAAGACCTTAAAGCTCTCAAATATAAATCATCGAAGTGAGACGATCACCGGTGACTCTCCGGGCACTCGCCGCGGAGGCTCCTGCAAGTGCATTTCAGCCGCTTCATGAAGCCCCCTCGGTTCAATTTCAATTGCGCGTCCTCGAACAGGATGCGCAGCTTTATTCCGGGGGCATCGCGGTGTCGTTGGTAACCGACGAAGACGGAAGAAGGTCGGAAAGCCCGGCTAATGCAAACTATACCCCTCCGAGCGCACTCCTTCGCTAGAATGTATAATGCTTTGCAGCGCGTATGTAGCCTACGAGTACGAAAGCGCTAACCTAGATACCCATCCGCACGGCAAATCATATTCAGCCGGGAAAATGAAAACGGCTCGTGATACACAGTGCTGTGTATTCGCATTCGCTCCCGTCAACGATTTCTATCCGCATTTATTGCGACGAATACCGTGTTAACTGTGTCCGAGACGACAACGACATTAATAAAAGGATGAGCCCGGTTGAGGCAGCCTGACCTCATTCCCGTGATTACGATTTGTGTTACGGGTGGGCCAAGTGCCCTAACTTTCGTCCAAAAGTCTTTCTCCTATGAGTAGCCTATGGGAGACTATCCCACGTTTTGGGGGTCCAGGGGACTTGACTTAACTTTCGCCCAAAGCTTTCCCTTCTGTCAGGATCTTATGGGGGCCAGCCCGCGGTTTGGGATGGGCCAGGACCACTGTGACCCCTACCCACTTACGTCTATCCCTGACCTAACCTCAGAAATTTAGCCACCCCGTACAATAATATAGGGGAGCGCTGCCTATATTAGACCTATGTGTATATCGATAAAGAAATATATTTAATCAGTTGTCACCTCCGAAGGGACATCGTAAATCTAGCGAACAACTCGGACGTCCCTTCGAAAGTGGACACTCTACCGACTGTTACAACTTCTTGAGACAAAAATCGTCGTTCGCCCCGTTACTCGTGTGCCTCAAAATAACATTGTCTTTCAATTTACACGTCCAATGATTCAGTTTCATGTAGCAGTTGGGCGGCCACGTATGCCCGCAACGTACGGCAACGTACACACAGTCGGACACGTGTTACGTGAACCGGTATGTAGTACCGTATAAAGGGTTGTTAGGTGAACGGATTCGAGAGACGGCATGGCAGGCGAAGCTGGAATGCCGCCAGCTTTCCGTGTTCGATGATTTCGCATTAAACTTTCAATATACGGCAGCACAGTGGATGCCGCGAGACGTACGACAAACGAAAGTTTAGCAAACGGTCACTTTAATAATGTCCTTTGCCGCGGGAACATCTTCATCTGTACATTATGAAGGAGGCCACCGCGCGGAAGTTGTTCCATAAAAGCCGTTCGCGTTTTTATAAAGGAGTAACAACGGCTTTCAGCAAAGAAACACTTTGTATGGAGAGAGAGAGAGAGAGAGAGAGAGAAGGGATGTGCAGACCTTGTTTCCACATGGGCTACCTCCCATGAACGCTTTACCATAAATATTTAAGTCCCCGCTAACGGGGGGTCGAATATAATGACGGAGAAGTTGCTAATTTAACAAAATATTCGGAAATAAAGATAGTAACGAAATTAGCAACACAGCTCGCACAAAGCAGTGCAACTGCAGCATTGTGTTGCTGAAATATGATCATCACGGTTCGTCCAAAGAAATAGCACATATGCATTTTTTCTTCATGTTTGACTCGTGTACATATTTTGCCAGCGACAAAGATGTTTAACTACCTGATCACCTGATTACACCTGGCGAATAGTAAATCAGACGCCGAAAAGAGTTTATCAGCTAATGTAAGGAGACTGATAACGCTACTAACATGTTTGCCGGTGGGCCGGAGCGACGTGGGTAGTCCGCACGTAATCCTCGTTAAAACGGCGACAAGAATAGCACACACTCGGAACACTGATCGAGCACACCAAACCAGTTCACTTCGGTCGCATAATGATCGAAGCACGAAACATCCGGAACCGCACCAGAGGATTCCATCTAGGAATTAGTCACTGGGGTGGCCGTTTCTTTCATCCGCACCTTCCACCCTCTAGTTCCCTGTACATAGTACCGCCAGCCGCGTGCACAGTCGTTACGAGAGCATGGCCAAGCGAAGACACGCGTCCCTTGCTTATTGCGGTCTTTTACAGCGCCACACGCGCACCCCTATGGTCCGCGAGGAACGCGAATGTCCTCATCGTTTCCCGCGGTTTCGTTCGCGGGTCGCTGGTCGTCAATCCCACCGCCCGTCTGCCATCGCGTTCAAACGCAAACCCCGGAGAACGTGCTCCGCGGAAAATCGGGGGTGAGAACGTACCCCGCGAGGTGGCCACGAAACGAGGTTAAATGGTACTCGAGATGCTGCACGGCCCGCTCTCAACGTCGTTCCCAATCAGCTGCACCAAGCTCACGAAATTAATCAGTATCCACGGGAAAAGCGCCGTGAACGATAAAGCACAGGCCGATGTCGCTTTTCACCAACAGTGGGGACGGCACTTGTGGTA
Source organism: Holcopasites calliopsidis (assembly GCA_023838395.1). NCBI lineage: Eukaryota > Metazoa > Arthropoda > Insecta > Hymenoptera > Apidae > Holcopasites > Holcopasites calliopsidis. The sequence continues at coordinate 3,570,214 of JALHAQ010000012.1, read as the reverse complement.
ACCCACATTCCAAGCCGCTCTCAGTGATCCATGTACAAACCCCCTTGGGAATCTCTTTTCCGTGTCGTGGCCCAACCCGTTGGACGGCAGCAGCCGATCGTATTCAATTCGCAGCACCACCGGAAGACGACCAGCTGACAGCGTCGAGACTGCGACGAGGAAAACAGCCCTCGCCTTCCTCCGTTTAGCATCACTTTCAGCGGATCATCTTTCCCCTATTACCCTGTCCACTGTTCCCGACCGTCCCCCGACTCGATCGATAACTCCGTGCACATACCGAACGAACCCCCGCGATGGGAAATCACGAAAACAGCAAACGTGCGACGAAAATGGTGCACACATCGAATAACCTGGCGCAGCCAAAATGGTGGACGACACTCCCGTGTTCCGTTTTAACTCGGTCGCCCGTCCTCGTCCTTCGCTCCCGACCAACGAACCGTCGATCGAACAGCTCCGGAACGCGCGACGGTAGCACGGAATGCTTAAACAGAATTGCACTATCGAACCGTAGAATGGATCAGATACGAGTAGGGCAGAGTGCACTGGAACCGCCTTCTGCTGCACAACACAACACAGCAACAACGAACACGTAAAGTGGATCACCGGACTGACGGGTCCCGTAACTATCTTCCCGGCTGCCTGTCCACTCACAGATGTCCCTTAACGGCCAGGGAATAGATTGCACCGTCCAAAATGGCCCTCGGCCCGACCACCTGATCGTGGCGTGGAAAAAAGCTCCACGAAAGACGACAGCGTCGGCAGGCTCCTCGCTAAGGGCATTCCAGCGCAGGCAGGGTGGACCGAAACGAATATCGCGCCATCTGACGACTAAGCCGCTGACCCCACGGCTGGCATGGCCGCGCAACCACCAACCCTTGCGTCAATAACAACCCGGTCGCACACAACCCCTGTCTCGCTGCTTCGTTTATGCCGCGGCACACGAACGTCATCCTCCCGCTGATCCATGCACGACATATCTGCAGGAAAGTGCACGACACCGAGTCGAGATCTCCCGTTGCGCTCAAACACTCGCGATTCCCTGCGTTTTCGATTAACCGCGCACCAGACTTTAGGGGGTGGCTGCGCGTTTCGAACTGAGCGCAGCTTCGAATGGGAACCACGACCCGAGGGTGAGAGCGCACCGAACAGGAATCGTTGGGACACCTGGAAACGATGCGGCGAAGTTAGCGAGGGCCGTTCCGCCGATTTAAGGGGTGGAAAGTACCATATGGTCAGACAGTAATCTGTTTGCTCGAAAATTAGGACGGACGGATGCAAGCTATAATAAAATGAACAAATAGATTACGGAATAAATAAAGATTGACTTTACTTTACTATTCATGATTGACATTTGTTCAGCACGCAATGTTGTATAAATGTGTCTTCCAATTTTGCCGTGTTTCAAAAGAAACACAACTTGAGATATCTTTCTTTTTGTTATTAAATCTTCCACTTTAGTATCTTATCAATGATTTAATACACGCTTCTATAAGTTCATAATCCACAAAGGAAACTTACTGTAACTAGGTAACTAGTAAAAACGTTTGCACAACGAATTTATCATTTTCCATTAAAACAAAGGTTTTATTGGAAATCTTCGACGTATCGTAATTATTGTACGTGACAAACGTTGGGAAGGATCATGTCATTGAAAATTTATTTCGACATATGTGCTGCCTCGTAATGCTTAAAATTCCAGTCGTGCATTTCCCCCTCTTCTTCTTCGCCCCTATCCACTGAAACTTCCTCCCCTCTGGACATCTGAAACAGTACTTTAATATACTTTTCTCTCACCGAAAAGTTTGCACTTACACATAAACCGTCCCATCTAATGTTAAAATGCAGAAAATTGTAATACAATATTTCTACAAATTCTATCATATTTAATCTGTTAATTCACTAATAAGACGTACCGGCTCTTCGACCAAAGATCGGTAGTAATTCAATTCATTATCTTTTTCTAATTGCAATTGGCGAAGCTCTTGACATTTTCTGTAATTTAACAGCCAGAATCCAAGGTAACCAACTGGATCATAAGGTCTCCTTGATAAAATTTCCTTTATTGCCATTTTTAATGGCGTTCTGAAGTATTTCTTCAACCATTTGCCATCAAGTGACAATTCTAAATCGCGTATTAAGCTATTGGTGGAACTTGTGTCGCTCTCTTCTTCTTCTTCTTCTCCTTCTTCTATTCCATCTTTGGTATTATCATTTAAAATGTAAATTAATGGTTTACTAAGACATTGTTGACCATTACTACACACAGACGTTAAAGATGCTCGGCACAAATATATTGTTTAACTTACCAAGGACTTTTTTAAGGGTTCCACCAGCTTTCCTGTCATTTTCACCACGAATAAAATCCCCAAACGTATTCGTAGCACCATCATCTCGTTTATTACATCTTTCCGAACTCGAAATTACTGGCAAACAACCTCGGGGCTTACGTAATGGTGACAGAATAGTCAACAACTCTTTCGCCGTTACTTTACTGACAAAATTATGACATCGAGCAATACGCACGAGCGATTTGCATAATAAATTTTTGGATAGGAAGATAACAGAATAATGAAATCTATATATTTTTTTAAATAAAGCTGAATTTATATTACCGTTGCTGTCCGTGAATGCTAGACGCTTCTCCAATTTTCTTCGCAATAGTATTCAGAGGGTCCGGAATACTCGTATCACTTAATACGCACTGTTCCTTCATTTTGCATAATTTCCATTCTAAAACGGGGAAAGCATTTTGAAGATATTAAACGATGTAATTGATTATCACGATTACTTACGGCACATTTACATAATTTCATACGCATCGAATTTGCAGCGGAGCAATCTTGAATCGAAATTTTTGTTTAACTAATTTCAAGGCAGCTACAATGCATAAGTGTACAAGGTGCCTTTAGAAAAGGCATTTTATCTTTTCACCAGAAATATCGGTTATACATTTTTTTAGATGGAAGAAATCGTCACTTAACAGTTTTCAATAACGTGTATAACTCTTTGATTAAAATATTAAAGCAACAAGTCCGCCCATTCCAATTATACTTTAAACGATCTCATATAAACTTTGACATACTGAACAATTGCGATCATATGCCACAGTAAGTGTATCCATAATTCACGCATCAATCATGCGTGTACACCTGCAGCAAATCTTGCAACAGGGAATCTTGATATTGTCATTAGCTATTCCCGTCGCGATGTTCGCGATACACGCGATAACAGAACGAAACTGTCAATCACGGCTAGCCAGTGTTTACGCGGGACCGATGTTTTTCAACAATTTCGCACCGTGCACCGATTACAAATAGAAAAGGATAGTCGAAGATAAGAAAAATATGACCATAGAAATTTCCAAGATAACGCATTCCTTTTTTCGTGCGGCCTGCGCGTAGAGACAAACACAGCCGCATGCATAACGATCAGTCTGTTGCACATGGGGCATAAATATATCAAGGATCTTATCGGAATGCAAATCTTCCGATCCCGGGACTCGGTGTCTTCCTGCTATAAGTTTCATGAATCGCATGAGTCAGTTTGGAAAACTCCGTCCGACTAGACGAGGCAGGCACAATATCCTGCGCGTCTCGTCTTGATAACCAGGATCGAGATGTCTGACGAGGATCCAAAGAAGGATGCGGACAGGAGGATCACCATCTGGCCGCAATGGTTAGCTACCTGTACCCGTAAGTATGCTTAATATCTTCCTGGATAGTCTTGGAAATGCTGACTGCCTACAGTCCTGATAGTTTTGAGTCTCTCGATAGCCTTGATAGTCCTGAGAGTACAAAGTCTGCACAGTTCGGAGAGTCCTGAGAGTCTTGAGAGGCTTGAGAGCCTCGGATATCTTACCAAATCTAAATCCAATGAAATCCTTGAACTTGACTGCATTGACTAATGAAATATTATCATTTTGCATTCCGAAAGTTCAAGTGTACGATATTTGCCTAACGCGTGTAAATGTGAGATTAAACTTGATCAAGCCCCAGCACAATGGGAGCGCGCTGTGCGCCCTGTACATCAAGGCGCTCGCAGGACTGTGCATGCCTATGAATGAGCTAATGAAATTATTCTCGCATCCGTTCACACAACCTGTTTCATGGCCGTTTGTGACAGTCGGCTTAGCCGTTATCGCAAGTGGTCTCGCGAACGGTTGGGCATCGCCGTACTTGGCTCAGCTAACATCAACGGAAGCGAACGGCATGCCTTTGAAACTGACAGATACCGAAGCATCCTGGGTAGCGTCCCTTTTAAATCTCGGTCGGCTCGCCGGGGCTTTGCTCAGCGCACTGTGTCAAGGTGAGATTGTTTCTTCATTGTCGGAAAGGAAATTCATCTGGCCAAATCCGTTCATTTACTCTCGCCAGCCATGGGACATGAATATTCTTGGATTCGTTGGAAAGTGTCTCAAATGCGTTCCTTTAGGCTTTAGACTTCTAAACTTTAATATATCCAAGAATTTGTAATTACGCACCGTTATTATTCAACAGCCGTTCAATTTAATCGTATCTAGCGCAATAAACGTATGCCTGATGATTTTCGCGAGAATGTAGACAACTCGTACTTTGATCGGATCGATCTCTCTTGCAGCACACGTCGAAGTGACCAAGCACGGCGAAAACAATGGTGATCGACATTGTTAAACAAGAATACAATAAGAACAAGCCAGCCACGACTCAGCACTCGTAGAAAAAGCACGATAAGAAATTGTGGTACGTAGCAAAGCGAGCGGAAGCAAGTAATTAGTAATATCGGTGGAGGAAGAATTTAAGAAAGAGAAAAGTAGATCAATTTAAAGTTCATCGAAAAAGAATATAGATGATCCGACGAGTGATCATCAGTTCTGAGTTGTGGTGATCTTGTTCTCAGGAAAGTGTAACATTAACATATCGCAACATCGTCTGCAGAGTACATCGGGCGAAAGAAGGTGCTTCTACTCGGTGGGATACCGTTGGCTGCCAGCTGGGTATTCAGTATTTGCGCAACATCGGTCATGTGGCTGTACACCTCAAGATTCTGCTCGGGAATCGGGTCGGGAATGATATGGTGCGCGTTATCGTTGTATCTGAGCGAGATCGCCAATCCCGGAATTCGTGGATCGCTGGTAAATTACCTTATTACTTTATTCAATGGAAAATTCCCCTCCGTTAGAGGAGAGAAAGACCAACAACTACTCTAAATATTCCATCAAGAGAATCATTTGATCATGCCTGACATCTCACACATTACACACGAATTTAGGTCAGTTAAAATGATTCCCTATAACTGTCTCATATAATACACTTCCCCTTTATACGAGATACGAATATTCCCAATTAGATGTTCTGCTCGATAAAGTCGTACCTGTGGTCACGTCTTCAGATATCCATGAACGTGAATGCATCTTCCGTCGGTATGTTCTTGGGCAACGCGATGGGCCCTTATCTGTCCATGGAGATGTTCGGCTACGTGAGCCTCGTTCCGAATATCCTCTTCATGATCCTCTTCAGTTTGATACCCGAATCACCCTACCATCACCTCCTGCACGGGGACATCGACAAGGCCGAGGCATCCTTGAAATGGTTCAGGCGGGAAGCTGACGTCAAAGCCGAAATGCAGGATCTTCGGGAATTCGTCGACGGGGCGGAAACTAGTATTTTCATAAAGCTCAAGGAGTTTCTCGTACCAAGTACCCATCATTTCTTTTGTTTTTCTCTTTAATAATTCCAGAATCCACCCTTTACCGATAACTTTACCCTTCTAACTCTACACCTACAACTACTTTAACCCCCTGCGCTTAATATGCGTGCAATTAGTAACGAGTTATCAAACGTCTCGAACTGATTCGAATCTCTGCACTTTGCCTGACGATCCTCAGTCGTAAATGCCTTGAGAGCCTTGAAAGTCTTGACAGTTCCTGGTAGCGATAAAATTTTTAAAACCCCGTAGCGGATCGGCTGCTACAGTAAATCGCCGGACGTTCAATTTTCTTCCTACCGTAATAAAACACTGTTAAATACCAAGCTCAAGCAACGAAGAAACTTTCAGCATTTAAAATTTCTCCCCGTTTGAATTTCAGGTAATCTAAAGAAGACGTTCGTCGTTATTGGGGTCTACGTGTTCTCCTACGCGAGCGGATACAGCGCCTTGACCTCGTACGCGGAAATTGTCCTAATAAAAAGCCAAATTACCGTAAAACCAAGCCTAGTGGTGACGATCCTTGGCTTCTCCACCATTCTGGCTGGTTCAACGGCCACGTTGCTGGTCGACAAACTGGGCAGGCGGTGTTTCTTGATCATGTCCGGCACCGGAACATCGATAGCTCTAGCGCTGTTGGGCTTGCACTTTTACCTCCTCTCGCAGGGATGCGACCCGAAAAGCCTGACGTGGTTACCGATAATGTCGTTGCTGACGTTCAATCTGTCCATGTCGTCCGGACTACAGCCGATACCCAGCACGCTTTTGGGCGAAATGTTCCCGGCGAATATGAAGAACATCGCCTCGCTGTGCGTGAGCTCCAGCAACGCGTTGCTCTCGTTCGGTAGCGCGAGATCCTATCAGCCGTACTTGGACTTGGTCGGTGAGACATTCGTGTACTGGACTTACAGCGTTTGCGTCCTCTTCTCGGTACCGTATGTCTACTTCCTGATCCCAGAAACGGCGGGAAAGAGTCTTTTAGAAATCCAACGGTTGAACAAAAAATGACACAACGTACAAACTTTTATCTTTTCATTTGAAAGTGAAGGAAAGTTATGTTCTTGAGTATTACAAAACTATTACGCTTCACGAAAGAGTTACGCTATTTGTATTCGTAATGTCCAAAGTAACATTTCTGTGCAAAGTTGTATGGGGAATGTTAAAAGCCGAAGTTTATTGTGAACCACCGGCGACGATAGAAAATACGTCTGCAAGTACACTGCGAAATGTGCGTGTATCGTTCCCCAAACGATTATGTGTATGCATTATCAATAACAGTGGCCATTCTGCACATTTCTTTAAAACAAGACTTCTATTGTAAATATTTCAGTAAATATTCGTGTTAGACCTGTCGTGCCGGAACACTTCGTCACTATTGTGTCACATTTTAAAGAAATGTTAGAATGTAATAAAAGTGAATTAGAAAAGTACTGCTATATTTATACGATAATCCTTCTTAAAGCAGAAGTTGCGCTAAACAGATATAAAATTGTAAGAAATATGTACAATGTACGATTATCGGAGAAATTCGTTCATTCTTATTACTGAGTCTGTTAATAGACAACGGCAACTCAATGCATTTATTTCTTTCTTCTAAAGTCATACACCGTTGCATTCCCAATGCTCTCCATTTTTAAGAAATCATCCACATGTACAATAGTACCTCGTCGGTGCTAAAAATTTCTTCCTCGTTTTAAAATTTCTATTTTTAATGTTTTGAAATTAACTATTTTATGCGCTGCTGCTTGTAGAGAGAACTATGCATATATTATTCAGTCGATACTTTGCTAGCTGCAGCTCAGGTAGAGATTATTTTACCGCTGTCTGATGTTTTTAACCCACAAGGGAGAAAACAGGATATGCAGACGAGAACTCTCGCCTATGCAAGATAGCACCGACCAGATTTATATACCTGCTGAATTTTGATTAAGTAATTCTATTACGTTCTGTCGCCGCCTAAATTCTTCCAAATTGGTAAGAAGGCCGAAGTGCATCCCTGACCACTGCCCATTTCGCACTCAAGATATTATTATGAATGAATAAATTCATGCTAATTGTATAAATTGCGAAATACGGTTCATAACGTACGAAAGGTATCAAATTTTCGCGCGACTTTTATTTGTTCGGAAATTATTGATGCGTGACACCCGAAAGTATATAAGCGCTCCGTTTTCGCGCGAAAGTTTAGTTCTATCGCGGCCGTGGAAGCGGCAAGAGCTCCTCGTGTTTCGTGATTATCGCTCTAATGGACCTTGGACTTTGGATTTGGAGTAGTGGGTACTTGACCAGAGGCTCTGGACTACTGAACCACTGACCACTGGACAACTGACCACTGGACAACTGACCACTGGACAACTGACCACTGGACAACTGACCACTGGTCAACTGACCACTGGACAAATGACCACTGACCACTGGACAAATGACCACTGACCACTGGACAAATGACCACTGACCACTGTAAAATGATTCTACATTCGGTGAGACGCATGATTCTTGATTTTTCCATTTATTACTATACCGGATTACTTGATTACTGATCAATTGCTATTACCTATTATTCTATTAATGTTTGTCTTGTCACATAAATTATTCTTACGAAATTTCAACTATTACTCCGCGTTTATTTGAATTATTTTACTTTTACCTAAATCAAAGATATAATAATGAAACAGAGAACAGCTGTTCTCTGTTGCTCAAATTATTAATACAAAATTCTGGTTATGACACTTCTGCTTGTCTGATCGCACCTGTATTTTGTACAGTGTCTGAGACACTAATTATTTACTTGAACCAAGGATATAATGAATTGCAGCGTCCGTTTACAGGTATTCTCTATTTTTCGGGATATTATTATAAATTCAAGCGCCCATTGTGGCAGCTCAATTTTATTTAAATAAATGTTCAGGTCTCGGGTGTTCTTATTTACTTGATCATATTTCTGTATCGTCTATGTTGGTCGTTCATGATTTTTGAAATTATTATCTAATTATTTACTTCAACCAAGAATATAATGAATTGCAGCGTCCGTTTACAGGTATTCACTATTTTTCAGGATATTATTATAAATACTAGCGCCCATTGTGGCTGCTCAATTTTATTTAAATAAATGTTCAGATCTCTGGTGTTCTTATTTACTTGACCATATTTCTGTATCGTCTATGTTGGTCGTTCATGATTTTTGAAATTATCTAATTATTTACTTCAACCAAGAATATAATGAATTGCAGTGTACGTTTACCGGTATTCTTTATTTTTCAGATTTTAGGTTTGAAGTGTGAATTGAGTGAGGTTTCGTACTTTAATTATTATAATTAAATAAATTATCTCAGTAAGTATTAATTACAATGCTTTCTACAATTCATACCATCCTCGTCATGATCGACGAACCAATTTCTCAACATTTGCGTATATCCATATTTAGTTATGATGCCACTGAACTGCTAATTTAAGTAGGAATAGAGCGAGCGACGACTATTTTAAATGATAATTAGCTTTAAGACCACAGTAAATGCGAATGGAACAGGCCTGGGCATTATTTCATTGGAAATTTCTTTATGTAGCTAAATATTATTTTGAAATGGCTACACTTTAGTTTATCTGAAAACGATTTTTCTCAAAATAATTTTGGTATTTTATTATTGTTTGAAGTAAGTTTCCATTGCAATGTTTCAAGGAAACAGAAACTCTATCTCAAGTAAACGCAACTCATTAGTTGAAAACATTTATTACTAGAAATTGCTATTTTTCATTTAATTCCAAGGAAAATATGCCCAAGCCGGGAATGTTGTGCGATTTCCAAGTGGAGGGTGGTCGGGCCCGGGATCGGAGAAGGAAATCTGACATCAATTTATTATCATTTGATTCTAAGTCGATGCCAGATTTCCTCGCGCGTTCAATCGCGAATTAAATTACTGCGTTACACAAATTAGTTTTAAGACAATTGTACTGTTCTTGTAAAGTGTGCGTAGAGTGTGGTTTTATAATTAAGTATGTATTTAGTTTTAGGACGACGCCTCTGTTTTTATAAGTGTGAATGGAATGAACCAAGTGGCCATCCATTTAAAACCGTACTTCTCTATTCATTTTATAACTTATTTATCTAATACTAATTGTTAATTATATTCGTCTTTCTTCTATATCACTTAAATCGTAAAACAAATATCTAAAATGGATGGTTACTGGTATATCACCATATTAATGTAAGACTTAGTACAAGTATTAATAAGTTAAGTGGACCGCTGCTCTATTTTTATAAGTGTGATATCTATAATGTATGGTTACTGGTGTATTGCTATATTAATGTAAGACTTAGTATAAGTACCAATAAATTTGAAGCGTTTAGTTCTAAGACCGCTACTCTGTTTTTATAAGTGTGAATGGAATGAGTGAAATAATCATCCATTCAGAGTCACAGTTCCCAACTTAAACAATAATTTATCTTTTGTGATCGATTCGCCATTAGTGTAGCGCACAAATTCGCGTTTAATCTTTGTTCTTGAATGTTTAATCATTTTGCGAGGGGTTTCTGGGTTGGTGGCGAACTCGCACATAATCACAGGAATGAGTTACTTCGTGCATCGGAACGATTGGGTGTCCTGATCGCGAAATTCACTGGACGTAACGTAGCCCATCCGCGGACCAGTCGGTTTACTGACCGGGCGTCCTTGCGGTGGTGTACGGTTCCATTCGTTTCACACCGGGGTGCAATTTGGGACACCTTCCCTTGGTAAGACGCCCATAGGATGACTCGTCTAAGGAATTCGTACCCGCAACAAGGCTCGCTGGGTGGGTGAAGGTACGAAAGGTGCGTTCCGGGACCATGGCTCTTGACCGTTCTGTATCAGTCACGCGGTAACTCATTCTTGGGATCATGTCGAGGGAGCATTTGCTTCGGGAAGATGTAGAATATTTGTTCGGTACTGGGAGGGCCGCGATTACCTATTTTGGGTCAGCTCGATTTCTCTTTACAAGGAGGACGATTATCTCCTCCTTTTGCTCGCGTTTAGAAGTAGCTTCACTTAGATTTGTATCTTATCATGTGTGCAGTGAATGGATGATTATTTAGGGTCACGTACACTCCGTCCATGTGTTCTTACACTTAATAAAATTCCATCTAATAATTATTTAGCTGAAAGCTAGTAAATGTTCGATGACTCATGGACTGAGTGTACATGTCGTAGCAACCTCCACGTGGTGTGACCTGGGCAATCGATATCATTTACCACGTAATTGTCAAATTATGTTGTAAATAATATCGAGCTAATAGCTACGACTTTTATGTAGTCTTAAGATTATTGTAGAGTAAAAACTAATAAGTATAATATATGCCTAATATCATTTGCAGGAGCATCAGGGATTTTTGTCGCAATTGATGCAGGAGCGATTTTGCTTCATTCACTGGCCTCGCCAATATACTCTACAAACAGCTGGGTTAACAATTAATTTTGCATAAGTGAAAATTTATTCCATTCTCGTTATGCTTTTCGACGGGTGTTCTTCCTTTTATGATGCTAATTGCCAGAACGTTATTGTTTGTGCTTCGTAACATAAAATCGAGCGATAAAATTTGTTAAACATCGTCGGTCAACAAAATATTTTAACTTTCATATAACATAATACAACGCGGGTATTATAAAATATCAGATTTTGCTATTTTACAACTTTACCGCATTTTTTCAAAAGCCTTTCCTGCAATTTATTTTGTTAGTTTCACCTCGCAATTATACAGTTAAAAGGAAGTTCTTTTGAAGAATTCTTTTACCGACGGAGTCCAGGCCCATTTCCTGGCACGGCAATTTACACGGGGGCCTGCAGTAGTGCCCCTACGCAGTTGGGTAGTACACGACACCGAACGTGAGATGACGCCAGTTGTGTATTAGTGCCCCTATCAATATTTCCCCACCACCATCGCTACTATCGATAAGATCGAAGCGCCATCAGGCTAAGAAAGTTTAAAACTTGCCGTCCTTCAGGTCCATGGGTCGAAGTTAGGTTAAGCACAGTCCAATAGTTGATGCGTCGGAAGTAATTATTCGTGCTTGTTACCATATAACTTCTTTTATCGTTGTAGAGTATTTTGCAGTGACAAAACGTTAAAATGTTCCGAACCGGTTTGAGAACCGTACGTACCGCTCTAGGAAGCAGAACGTTTGCAAACGCAACACCACAGGAACAGGCGATCTCGACCGCCTTCAAAATTCAGGACCCAAAGGATTTCAACGATCGCGTTAAAAACTCCAAAGTGCCTGTGATCGTAGACTTCTTCGCAACGTATGTAAATATCTTACTTATTAGAAGATTGTTTAAAGACCATTGCGCGTATTTCATCTTTTAGATGGTGCAATCCATGCCGCATGCTTACTCCTCGTATAGAGTCAGTGATCGCAGAGAAACAGGGAAAAGTTTTATTAGCAAAGGTTGACATAGATGAGAACAGCGATCTCGCATTGGATTACGAGGTTGTCCCTTGATTTTCTATTTCTTTTGTATTCCTTTCTTTCTGTTAAGTAATGAAAAGCTTTCGCAGGTTGGATCCGTTCCAGTACTGATCGCAATGAAGGATGGAAAGGTTTTAGACAGAATCGTTGGTCTCCAAGATGTAGATAAACTTAAGCAATTTGTAGATAAGTATACGGAATAATATGTTTTAATTTCTATCATAGAATGAGCCCGTAGTTAATGGGATAATTGTATGATATTGTGTATGGTAATAAGTATACAGTGTAATATATATGTTTTTAATAATGTATATATATATATATCAATCTTTATAAACATAATACATAGGAAACTGTTAAACAAATTGTCTTCTACTAAACAGATAAATTTAATTTGATTAATTATTTACAAAGATTTAATACAAGCACATGTATTTGTCAGAGTGTATAGCACACGAATGAAAAACATGAATAGGAAACACGAAAAATAAAATTAACAATTTCCATAAGGAATATCTAATATTCACGAGTCAAGGCTAATTAAGTTTCAGTCGGTAGAGCTTGCAAAAGTTTCCTCGCTCTCTGATAAGCAACGGATTCCAATTCCTCTTTGTTCTCTTCATCTTCTTCTACTTTTCTAACAACATCCATGCCTTTCTTCAGGAGCTGCTCTCTGGCCATTCCTTTGCATCCTTCGAAGTACTCTAGAACTGTTGGGAATATGTCATCTGGTATAGAAGTTTCATCCAGCAAATTTTCTATCAGCCAAATCTGTCTCAATTTTTCAAACTTCCACTCGCTTCTTGCATGTTTCCACTGGAAAAGAAAAATTGAATAAAGAACATTTTCTCTTAATACATGTCCAAGTTTAAAAACCTTATTAAACAACCTTCGAGACATAATTAAGTCCCTTCTTCATTGCTTCCATTTTATTAGCCAATTTCTTTTCGTTCTCCCTCCTCTCAGCCTTTTCTCTTTTCAACTGCCTTTTGGAAGGCTGCTTAGGCTTTTTTTCACCACATTTACTCGTCTCTTCTGTGTCGTCTGAATTGTTTCCTACATTCATGCTATCAAGAATGGAGATCATTTTATCTCAAGATCTAGAACAATTAGGGTAATAATTAAATTACTCAGTACATACTTTGCCTTTTTCCTTAACGGTGCTGCTTCGTTATCGGATTCCTCTTCATTCTGATTCTCTATCATCCCAGTGTCATTCTCTTCTTCGTCATTTTTAATTGTTTCTCTCTGGCCATCATTTGTGCTGTTTGATTTCTGTTTTCTTTCCTTTCGTTTCTTATGCTTCACGTTCTGCTCTCTACTTTCTTTCACTCGATTTGCATCGTACTCTGAGGTTTCAGTATTATTACTCGTCTCATTCGTAACTTCTGTAGAAAATAAACAATTAGTTTTTAAACAAATAATAAACTGGGCTGTAAACACGACTGAAGGTAATATTTTTATACAAAATATAATCTCACGTTGCGATTACATTAGCAAACGATTAAGGACATTGAGTTTAAATAATTATTGAATTTTCACCTTTTGATTTATCTTTTTTTTTCGCTCGTTTACGTGATTTCGTATTTTTAACCTCAAATTTCGGCGTGGTATCGGACCCCATAGTATATTACAGATCAATTAAATATTTTACGCATGAATACAGATCTAAATTTATATATTCCTAACGTTCAATATATGACTAACATTTCTCCGATCGATATCGAATGAAAATTTAACGAAGAACATAAGAAAATATCCGACTTTTAACTTCGTTCTCGTACATGTAATACATGTGCATGGACACTTCTATCCGGCAAAACTTTTCAACCGTATATTGAATAATATAAGAAGATCAGGAGTGCAATAATTGTAAATATATTGGCAACTGACGTCTACGAGTTGGAAGAGCAAATTTAGAAGTGGTGACAATATAAAATACCATGTGTATATTTATATAAAATTTATTGAAAATTTCCTGCGTAATAATTACCACTATTGCAAGACTCTCCTCATCACGAAAAGAAAATGTTGCGTCCAAGACTTATCGACTGTTTAGTCCAACTTAAAAATAGAGGAGCATTGTTACAAGACAGGTACATTTAAATACGTCTGTTTATTCTTCTTTCGAAACCTTCGAATCGTTTGAAATCATTTCTCCTGTAAAGGTTATGTGGCATGTATGTTTCAAATGTGAAGCATGGTATTTGATATTTCTTTTAGAAGTGCTCTTCCCCAAACGTATCTCGTCTCAAAATACAGTGTCACTTTGAAGACGTATAAAGTCAAAAAGGAAAAAGACGACGACGAGGAGTTCGACAAGCCCATTAAATTTTCAACTTCTAAAGCGGCAACGTTTCCTGCTGCATATACGACAGCAGAAGCGCAAGGCGCACCATGGTTTCAAGGATTGGTTATATCATTAAGCTTAGGTGTCTTTCTTATATACTTTGGTATATTAAGGGAAGAGAACGATATTGATGAGCAAATGATTAAAAATATCCCCCCGGAAGTATTGGAAAGTGTATATGGGAAACCTAAGGACTCAAAGAATCGTAAATAACATTTAGATAAACTAGCATAGCTTTAATTTCATAGTTTGGTCGCAGTATGTACAAAGATGTCTCTGTTGCGTTATAAATAAATAGTTACAGCGGGTACAGTAATTCACCCCATATTATGTTATTTATTATTTTATCCCATTCTATGGGTGGGTGACGAACAATCGTATCTGGTGTACATTTGTTCCACGTACAATGCCATGGTGCTGCAGCCAATGTCATGACTAATATTATCGGCCCTTCTGGTCTGTGCGAGTTCACTTCAATATTTACTACACCTGAAATGTATATAATAAATATTAAACGTAAACGTGTGCACAAACATTAAAAAAATATGTTGCCAATGAAAGATATCACTTACTGCGCGTACTATATGAGTGAAATAGCCACTTGAAAAACGTGTAAATAGGCATAACTTGCAAATAAAATTTCATTCTCGTCAGGAAACCACCAAAACTAATTAATGCTAATCTGAGCTGTAAAAATAATCATTAATTTCGGGATAACATAAGCAAAGTTTAAATACATTTGCTTTAAAGTACCATGGTGAAAACTGCATAGTAGACCCAAGTAGTCGGCATGAGGAATAATAAAATGGTAAATAGTAGAGTTCCCACGAACAGCTGGTCAGACTGATACTGGCAGGAATCAATTCTTTCTCTCAATGGATTCTTCTTCTTACCCAAGAATAGTCGAAAGAGGGCTGTGATACCTTTTAACTGAATGTTGAAAAGCCTAGAAAAACATTGAGTTAATGATCTCATTGAATTTTTATCTGTATCATATGTCTCATTACCTTGCTGCATACACATAAATGCAATAAGCATGAAAACTGACCAGTGCCAGTAGATCAGCTGCTATCGCTATTTGAAACGTAACTCCAAGCTTTCCAAACAAGACTAATACATCGAATGCAAAATCCATTACAGGTCTCATAAACATTAAAAATGACCACCACATGTGTATATGGTAGAGAAAGAATTTTCCGAGCATATTGTTCAATGCATGGTTTAATTTCAAGCCTGCTGGTGCACCCATCAACCAGTTAATTAGATCCTTCAGAAATGTTACTACCTTCTGTAAAATAATTACCTTAAGTATTAAGTATGATGGGTAGCTTAATAGATTGGCGATTTTAACTTGCCTCTGCATTGTTCAATAGTATTTGCGATGGAGAAGTATATTCAAAGTCATGTAGCAATAATTGCAATACAAATATTCCCAGTAACATGTCCACGATCAGGGCAAACACATAGTTCCCTGTCTTCAGTGTGAACCTTTTGTTCTTTATCACAGTGATTAACAGCCATTTAACATTTTCCAGCCATCCGTTTACATGCAAGCCAAGAAAGGAATATTTCAAAATTGGCAATACTCTGTTCGTTACTCTAGTAAGAAGTAGAACTGGATAGAAATATAGGAGCATATGATAGACTAACAGAGTCTCCTTTATGTATGTACATCTCCCCCTTTTCTGTATCTCTCTTTCAACTTGCTTGTTCTGTACAATTTTCATCAATTCGTAATAGTGATCCCCAGACATTGTCTTCTGTGTAAATAATTCTGTCTCCCTTAAAGCTGATTGATTGTACACTGTAATGACTGTGTGACAATGCAAACTAGAAATCTTTTTACCATTTACCATGACACCTTTTAGATTATAATCGTGAGGATTGTCTTTAGTAGAGAACATTGGATGCAAGCATATATTAATCCAATCGAAATACTTCTTATCCGGATATGCTCTTTTGCTCTCTGGACCAGAATAATATCCTATTATATTGGAGCATTTTATCGTCTCCCAATTATCCATTCTACATACACCTATGACATAGAATTTTTTAACTCCTGTGCTGTCATCGTACACCGTTTTGCCAAACATGTACCCAGGCTTCTCTTTATGAAGCCTGTCCGGTAGGAAAATCAGTAGACTTTTCATCTCAGTTTTTCAAAAATTTTCCATGATGCATGTAATATATTCATTAATTCGGATATCTTTTGGCTAGTAAAATGCTGTGCACTGCCCGTTATTTGCACAAGGAGCCATCAGTGGTTCTCAGTATAAAGTCTCGTGAAAACATTGCAATCGATAGCACAACAAAAGCGGTGAACAATTACATTCGTAATAATCGATAGATTGTCAATGGAGAATGTTCAAAAAAGACACATCTTCGAGAACATTTAATTGTCCATTGATCGGCAATAGTGAATATTGTTTCGGATAGATATAGTACGCAAGATATTGCGAACTGCGAGAACACTCCTCCGTTTCAAGGTTCTCCAGCCGTGCTAAGCCAATGTTACTCGTTCACGTTGTGCATTGACGATATGTTGACAACTGGCCAGCTGTTTCCGGTCTACAAAAACACAGGTGGCTCGATAGAGATCCACGAAAAGCCCGGCTAATTGTTTCTAATTAAATAAACGGTGCTTCGAGCTGACAGTACGGGAATAAACAACGACGCGTGGTGTGATGAGGCTTTAGCGTTACGGTATTCTTCTCCCCTTAATTTCCTTTTGGTCCGACGGATGATGTTGAGGGAAGAGGTTGAAACAAGCACGCCGAGAAATGGTGATAACCCGCACACGATCGCACCGGACTCGGGAAGTATCGACGTGGCCGAAGTGTCGCAGAAACTCGCGGTAGAGGAAAGACTGACCAACAAGATGTTCTCGTACGCCAGAAAAATTATTCGTTTCTTCCTCGCGATCGTCTTCACCGCCCTAGCGGCCCTTCACAGTTCGTAAGTTTTAGGTTATGTCGATTTTCCGGTTATTCGAAATTATTGTAAACTTGAACCAAATATTACACAACATGGCTTTCGATTTTGACCCTGTGTAGCAATTATTGTACAACTTGAGATGTTAGCAAAATATGTTTCATTCTACCGGCTAGATTTGTCCATCATTTTCAGCTGTATTATACATTTTAATCGTTCATTATTCCAATTACAGATCCCCCAAAGTATCCAAACCTCCGTTAGCCAAACCGTTTTTCAATCAGAGCTCAGTCGTCTTAGATTTTTACAAGGGGCACCTTGGTGCTATGATAGAAAGAGTAACGGAGGCGGACTTCAGTTTTGTTATGTATTACGCTCCGTGGGATGCAGAGAGTCAGGTTGTGCGACAGGAGTTTGAGAAAGTTGCTCAATATTATCATTCTCAGGTATCAAAGACTCTTACATAATTAAATGGAGAATTACTTTGAAGACACACTATGAGGAAAAATGTTTCTGTGTCCCTTAGATCTTCTTCGCTGCCATTAATTGTTGGCATCCGAGTTCGGAATGTAGGGCTCAGTACAATAAAATACAAAGCTACCCAGTACTTATGCTTTATCCAACGAGGGATTCGGGTATAGAGTACAGTGGTATACGTACATGGCCGTACATGATAAGATTTCTTCATAAAGTTATGAATCCGATCTTAAGGATAACGCATAAAGAAGAGTTGACAGAGTTACTTGAAGCATATGATGTAAGTGTTAAAAAAGGTAAGCTACAATTTGAAATAGACTGGGCAAATAATTAATTGTTTTTGCAGGTTGTGGTAGTAGGTTACTTTAACTTTACTAGATTAGATAGAACGCCTGGTTATAGAGAATTCTACAAGGCTGCTATAAAGGCGCTAGAAGGAGATCCCAATAAACAACTGGTTTTTGCTATTGTCACTAGCGCATCATCTGGCAAAACAGATTTTAACATTCATAAATTTCCGACTGCGAATTTAGTTATGTGGAGCGAAACTCTAGTAAGTAAGCAAACGGTACCTTTTTATTTGCACAGTGGTAAATACATTGGATACATAAAGCAAAAATATTTGCATGTATAGCACAATTAAATGAGTGAGAATTAAAATGTGTAGAGCTATCCAGAAGACTTTGAATGGACTTCAGAAAACATATTAAGTTGGATTAGCAGCTCCATACATCAACCTGTTCTATGGCTGCAACCGCCTGGCATAAAAGCACTAACATTAGCACCATATTTGAGGCTGGGGCCTGCGCTTATTCTTTTCACTCCTCGTAATCCTTTGCATTCGGAGAATTACAATTATAATCTGGTGAGTATCATTGTTAATATGAACGATAAATATCCAAAGGATGTGTAATAAAAATTACATTAATCCTTTAGATCAGAGAAATTGGACTGCAGTATTATAATTGTGCAAATAATGTCTTAGCTAATGAGATAGCTGAACGTCTCAGTTTAAAACGACGCACAGCTATCGCAAGGCATTCGGAGAAAAATAAATTCTGCGCGAACCTTTTGAAGGAAAGCGAAGATCAAACGAATGAGTCGGCGAGCAGTGTTTCGATTGAGAGGTGGATCAATGATAGTTGCTGCGCTAATATCGTAACGAATAAATGCTCTCTGTGTAAAAAGAACGCATTAAACGATGAGGAAAAAGAAACGCCGATTTGTAAGCTTGCTCCTAAGAAGCCTGATCAACTGTGCAAAGGTGAAGATATTTTTAAAACCACTGTTACGGAAGATCAGCAGGAAAACTACGAAGTCTGTTGCAATCAAGACGAACATAAATCCAGTAAAAGGTATAAATAACTTTGGTTCTTTAAATTATTCGCATAGCCAATGAAGAAAAAAGAAGTAAATGTTCTTTCGTTTTTTTTTCTTCAATCAAAGGTATAGATCATCGCATTTCACTGCGAGCGAAGAAGACCCGCAGTCTCCAGACGTGATAAAACAAGCTCACTTAAGGTGGGACTGTAAAAAGTGGATAACAGGAAATAAATATCACCAGCCTGTATTTCCACGCAATAATATTGAACATCCGAATATAAGTCTGACTGAATCGGTATGCAAAATTAATAAGACATTGTCATTAATAGCGATCGATAGTTTGCACTACTTCCACTTTGCCGAAGCGCTTGGAATAGACCTTTTAAACAAGAAGGATAAGACTGCTGTTGTTATACTTGATGTTCCTGTAAGTTTAAATACTTCATCTTTTTCTCCTCGTTACAAATTATATTTATCTGTAATTTCCTCCTCCAGCACGAGAGTCAATACGTTATGCAGGGAGATTTTAATCGACACACGCTTGTACAATTTATAAATAATTATACACAAGGTTTTTTACACCGCACTTTGCGTTCCAATAACTCGGGGCGTTTCGTGCAAAAGTTTAAGACTAAAGTTCGCTGTGAGACGAAAGATGCGCGAAACGTGTGCATACCAGAGTTAACAACGGAAACCTTCTTGGATACTATTTTAGATTCAAACAGGGTAATTAAGAGTGGAGCTATAAAATAGGACTGTAATTTAGAAATTGCATAAACATTAATGATTTCCTTTTTTTCAGGACGTGGTCGTGATGTATTACTCTCCTTATTGCGCATTTTGCAGCGCGATATTTTATGTATACTTAACAGTGGCTCATTACTTGCGCGAAATGGATCATCTTTTGTTGGTAAGAGTAGACGGTGATAACAATGATCTGCCATGGGAATACAATATGAATCGATTCCCATCTATTCTCTTCTTCCCCGCCAAAAGGTAATTAAGATCGGATCATTTATAATTATGTTCTATAACAGTTTTCTTATCTTACGCGTTTCAGAAAAGAGGATAGCACGGTGTATCCGTTTTCCCTACCAGTTACGATACCGAATCTAGTGAACTTCATCCTGGCAAATTTAGACGGAGATTCGCACGTCGAAGCGCTTGTGAATATTTGTCAATCCGGTGCCGGTGAAGCTCCGGATGCGTGTATCGCTCGAACCCGTTGGCTGTGTTTAGATATTATACAACAACTGCTTCGAGACTACCGAAAATTGATCAGGCACATCGGTCTATTAGGAAGGATAAGTGCCAAGAATAAGAGAAAAATGATTTTGCTAAAATTGGCGCATATTAAGGATGTACATTTAATATTAGGATCAACTACAGATCTTAGAGAGGATCAACGCAAAGCGAAGCTTATCAGGAAGAAATTTAGAAAGTATTATAAGAGCATTAGATCACTCGAGGTAGATAGTAAAATAAATATCACCCGAATGAGGGATCCTCTTCGACGAGAAAACGTTTCTCAAAGAAAAATGACTAAAAGCGAATTGTGATATCGATTTAATGATAGATATATAATGAACGTTAAATCGCTTAAGTATTTTTACGACTTCGTACTAAGTCTACAGTGTATACCTCACAGATATTGTTTTGCAAACATTGTATCACGCTCAAATAAGTATCAAGACTTATTTAAATGTCTCCACATTGCTTTCGTGAGTATTTCAAAAGCATTTCTTCTTTCGTTGCAACGCAAAGCGTTCGTCACTGAACAGTACAACAATTTTTACATGTATCCGTTGCCACGTACTTGTAAAAAGTGTACATCTCGAAATTTTTATTCGAATTTTTCTGGAAATTGTTCAAGAACATGGTATTTATAGTTACTGTTTTAACAGAGATAGCACCTCACTGATAAAGCTATTTTTTTCAGCGCATCATGACTCTATTCAGGGAGTGTACGTACGTTAGAATTACTCATCTCTAATTAATATTCATGATGTTTAATGTTAGAACAGAGAAATGAATCTGGTATCACCGCAGTTACGGAATAACGAGTAATAATGACACACATGGTAGACTTTAATTTTCTAGAAAGACTTTAATCTTTTTTTTATGTGAGGTAATCCTTTGATTGTTCATCCAATGCTTTGTGATTCAAGCACATATTTCTTGATGTGCTTATTGTACATTCGTGTAAATATTGTTATACACAATAACAATAAAAACCATACGTTGATACACGTGAAGATATTAATATTACATCTAACGTCATAGGAAGTAAAACAGGGAAATGGAAATGAACGGAATTTACTTTAATCGCATAAAATTGATGGATCGTCTGATCGATTTATAATAAAGCGCCTTATATCAGAGCCTAATACGTCCGCAGATCGGATTAAACGTGATAAAATAGCGTGGGCCGAAAGTGGCCGATGGGTCGCGTAATCTAGCGTTAGTCATTCCCCCCGTTTGTCTGATTTATTTATGGGTTGGGCTACTTATTCGATGTAATGAAATTCCTAGTAAAATGACGCGCGTGATAAGAAACCTGTTTTCTCCACCGATTTGCTTGTTGATCTCTGACCAACGCTTGACATTGGACTGAACAATCGCCAATGAAATGTTTTTATCATTTTCACGATACGCGAAAGGCGTAATACGATCCCATCGATCCTGCTATATTTAATCATATTGTTGAGCAATTTGATCGCAATAAAAATACGCATTCAGCACGGGCGTAATTTTCCCAATTTTTTGCGCCTGGAGCATAATGCATCTTGCTGTCGACGTCGTAATTTTTTCGTATCCTGAATTCATAATTCACGATACGAGAGTACTGTTATGTTTTAGGAGGCATACAGGAACGTGGAAGAAATATCTGATGCGAATAAGTTGATAAATCTGTAAACTGGAACGCGTATCAGCGAAGGAGCGGTCAAGACCAAAAGGATTCGAAGGATTTTCAAGGGATTGACAGGGTTAAGGAGATACACGAGGTAAATGGTACAATTCTTTATTTTAATTATGCGCATTCGGATGATCGATACATTTCGTACTTTTCTCGAATTAATTGCATAACAAAGCGTGTAACAGGTAGAAAATTGGTTGGTCCAGAAAAGTAACGGGGAAGATGGCGCGGTGTCCGGTGATCTCGTTGATCGGCAGCGCCTCCAAACGAGCAGGTTGGTGAAACGAGTGGCGGTGGAACGGATCGTTTGTTCTCGCGGTGTGTACTCCCGTCTAGGTGCAAGGCATAACTGTATGATCGTGTGTACTGTGCCGCTGACAATGAGCCGCGGCGGTGACTGTGATAAGTGATCGCGTACCCTTCCTCGTCGCTAAACGCGTAGTGGCAGTGGAGAAAGATAGTACGTCGGCCAAGGAAAGAGTCTACCTCTTGATGACTCGCGCTTTACGCAAGGCGCAACGTAGCCGGAGCCCACAATTATGTTCGATGTACCGCCCAAGTTCTACGAGCTGTGTCGCCTTTGTTTATCGTCGGACGGTGTCAAATTGTCCATATTCGAGGAGGAGGGCGCCCAGCGGAACTTCGCCGATAAGATACTGACATGCCTCTCGATCACGGTGAGTCTCCGCGAACAGTTTTTTCCACCGGGTCCCTCGTGTCGGGGCGATGATAAATCAGACGCGACCATCTGTGGTTCTCGCACTCTCGGCGCGTCTCCCTCTCGCACGCGCGCTGTCCTATCCATCGCTCTTCGTCGTCGCCTCCGCTATCTCTGTTACGCCGTTTTCCATCTCTGTCCGTCTCAAGGGTGCGTGTGTGTGTGTATGTGCGCGTGCCACGGGAGAAAGTTTGGCAAGAGATGTGTCCGCGAGATAAGCCGACTCACGGGGGCATTTAAAATGGCAGTGATAAGGTGGTGCTCCTCGCTTGTGTGGATCTCACGGAGAGGGGAGCAGCTCCTTATTTAGACGGCCTGTTATCAGGTTTCACACGCGGATTCCACGAGTCGCTGTCACATTCAACTCCACTCTATATTTCTCTCGGCTACCTCCGTGATCCCGTCGAGTAGCACCGCGACTCTCCTAAGACGAAAGCTCTGCTTCCGTTTAACCTACTTAAAAAAAATATCATTCACTTTATGCCTCCCTACTTCGTTCCCTGTACTGTACAAAGATTAAGCCGAACGTTGTTTGACCACACTTTGCACGTCCGAATTCGTCCTTATCGTCACGTCGGTTATTTCACGTAATGATTATCTTTGCATGATTTATCAGGAATGCAATTCAGTGTATACATTCAAATCAATACACTATCTCGTAATTGCCTTCGTTTCAGTACGATTGAATTAATTTTAAGATAACATTGTAGAGGATTCGATGATCATTGTTACGATCGCTTGTTATCCAGGTGAAAGATGGAGATTCTTTGCCACCGATCATTTGCCACCGGTGTGTGTACAAGTTGGACGTGCTGCACAACTTCCGTGAAGTGTCACACAAATCTGACATCATACTCAAACAGTACCTGGATTATGCCAAGCAGTTATCATCGCACGATGATCAGGTAATAATTTCCTTGATACTTTTTCATGTACAATTAATTGGAATGTATCGGAGCTCATTGACATGCTATGAATCGTATCATCCTCTGCTGGGAGAGTAAAAAATTAGGTTTAATGCGGTAACGACGATGAGTAGCTGTTCAATTCTAAGTAATGATGCAACCAAGAATGCGCAACGTGTGATTATAGATAAGAATGTTGCAGCACATGTACGTTCTGTATATTCTAAACACATCTTTAATACATGCAGGATTCCGTTTTATTTGCTTCTTTGCCCTGATATATCAGTAATTATGTAATACGCTTCAAGGCTTTCCGTAACACAGTCAGCTTTAACTTTATCAGTCTGATAGGGGATGCAGTGTAAAAGAATGATACTAATTAATTTCTCATGACATTACTCTGTAGATGTTCACCAGGCACATTAATTATTTCTTGTCATTTCTGATAAGGGACAATTGATATCCAATAAAATTGGATTGATACAATTCTCAGACTAATTGAAATACTTGTTTTGTTTCAGAATAAATCTTTCTCCACTGCCAAAGTAGCAGGCTTAAGTCCTCTACAGTCGTTTCTCCAATTGAACAAAACATTGTTCAGCGAGGAGCCTAATTCTCCGGCCAGCATTAATCAAAACATTATACCTCAGACACAAACGCATCATTTGGAGTTGCGCGCCAACGACATGCCCGAGCATGATAATGTTAAGTGCGAACCAGAGGACGATACGTGTTCGAACAGTTCCGATCCAGACAGACTAGAGATAGAGGATCGGGACGAGCAGGACACCGAGGGGGAAGAGAATGGTTACGACATGACTATAAACAAGAGGATGAAGGTGGAAACGAATTACGAGGAATCGAAGGCGAGTACCCCCAATCGTAGTCCGGTGAACAGAATGGATACGCCAGAGAGCAATTGTTCTGACACAAATATCGATCAGGAAACAACAAAACTGTGGCAGGCGTTAGCGAAGTGAGTATAGTCTTTTGTTTGTATTCATATTTGTCTAGCAAATAGCTGCACTGAATCTCAACCACAGATTTTTACTGCTACTTTATATTATCGTTCATAATGACTGTACAAACATAACTCTGTGTACTTGACACATATTTACTTTTTGGATTACCAAAGTAACTACCACTTGTTACAGGCTGTTCCCTTAAAGATAAGATAACATTCGTTTCCATCTGACGTTAGGCAACTCATTGGTTTAACTGTATAAGATTTCATTTACTGTTAAGCTTACATTCCAGTTTCTTTGCGAAACGGATAATGCATAGCCTTTCTTTTTCTTTTCATTACAGCAACAGGAGTTTAGAGATAACCAGGACGAACGGAGACAAGCTAAATAATGGATTTACCGGCGAGGCGACCAATCTACTGCGTTCTTTAATCAACAATAGACAAATCGGTATCAGTACCGTCGAATCCGACAGAGTATCACCGCAAATCAGGTTTTACAGGGACACGCAAGGGACTACGATCGAGCGCACCATACCCGACTGTTCTATACTCGGCAATCGTACCAATGTTCCGTGTATAGACAGCAAGGTTCGTATAATTTTACCTGATGTTCGCATTTAAACATTTTGCAGCAACGTTTCAATTCAGAAAGCTTAAAAAGAAAAGTTGTAAAAAAGATAGTAATCGAATGTTAATGAAACGTGAAACTTTAGCGTGAAAATATCAGCGGCAAAGGCCTCGATCCTTTTTCGAAGTTATACCGTTCAGGCGAAATTCCGAGATTTGTGGAAAGACGGAAAAATCTTTATTCTCCTTTGTGTCCGTACTCTTTTGACCCTGATTTCCGTGCAAATAAAAGTATATATACCTCCATGGGAAGTCCTTGCAGTTTGCTCGATGCAAATACAAGGAGAGAACTGCAGGTATAGAAAAGGAAGACAGGTCAGGTGACCCTTGGGTGTCAAGGGATCCCTTTTGGGGTCTATTCAGGGGCCCATCTGCCTGCAGGTAAGAAACGTGGTAGGCCGTTGTAGATAATAGATAACTGGGAAGCTCTTTGTGATAGGCCATAAGCGCTAAGCCTACCATGTCAACCGGCTGTTAACAGATGTTCAGATAAGTTGGGTCTTCTATGGATTTTAAAGCGCGCCTTGTTCCGCGTGAGGAATTCCTCAATTTCTCCTATAATAAGAAACAGGATTGGTACTATCCCTTTGTGCCACTTTCCATTCTATTGGCTTTTTGTTCTGATAACAGGTACCTCCTCCGCAGAGGTATTACAACTACCCTCGTCGGCAAAGTACCTGCGCGGTATTTTCCTGAAACTGCCGTAGAATATTCTACACATTTAGACACCTGACGTTTTAAAATAAATACCGTACGATTTTTACTGCAGTGTACTTAAATGTTCTGACTGAATATTCGAATTTATTTAGGGTACCTCGATGGACAGTAATCCGTCTAGCCCGGCCAGCGTTGGTCGAAAGGAGACGAAGGGTCGCCGAAAACAGAGTTATCCCAGTAAAGCACCGATGAGCCCGGACGTTGTTAATTATCAGCACGAAAGTAACGAGGAGCAAGCACAAGATTTCACGTCCTGGTCGAACAAGATGAAGGGAAAGGTACGATGGTAGATCCTAGTTTAATCTTCAAGTCGGAACGATATGTTGTATTCGCTGATTCCGCCAACAGGTAGAGGACCAAAAGCAGCAATTCGATCAGCACGGCGGGAACCTGGCGAAAAAGGTAGATATGTCCTGCACAAATTGCGGTACCATGACTACGACCATTTGGAGAAGAAACATGAAGGGAGAGATGGTTTGCAACGCCTGTGGACTTTATTACAAGCTCCACGGGGTGAATCGTCCGGTTACCATGCGAAGGGATACCATACACACGCGTAGACGTAGACCTAAGGGCGAGAAACCGACAAGGCATAGAAGTATGCGTCGTGAAGCCTTGCAGTGTATTTAAACATTCTTATTCATCGTTCTTCCTTCATTCCGAATGTTTTCTGTTTTAGAAAAAGGTGATACAATCCTGACACCGCAGTCGGAGCAAATGGACGCCGAGAGTGCAGACATGTTAGCGGCCCTTCGGCGACAAATTCAACCCCATTTAATGATGGCAGCGTTAACGCCACCGCGTATACCTGGCGCGGTCCATCCACCAGTCCCTACCGCTCAACTTAATTACTCTCTTCCCCTGCCTAGTTACATGATGCATGTAAGTACCATAAAGCTATTCATCCGAATCCCGCAAAGATTTATGAACGTGCAAACAATGCCACATTCTTAATACCTGTGTTTTATAACATTTGTAATAGCATGTAAAGGCAGAAGGGCGGGAACAGTGTCCTTTATCCATGGAGGCGGAGGAAACGGAGGAGGGAGATTCGGAGAATGTCTCGGACGTACCGTTGAACCTAGTTGCTACGTCGTTATCCGAAGAGGCGCACTGAATCGATCTCTTGGAGCAGCTTCGAACGACGTGCTGTTATAGGTATATATATATATATATAAAAAACAAAGAATCTCTAGGCAGAATCGTCTGTCCGGTGATACACACAGGGTGAAGAAGAAGACGAGATTCTCCGCCTCCTTTCTGCCACTAATGTTCTCGTCCACGATTCTTTTATTTCGAGCTCTCTCTCTCTCTCTCTCTCTCTCTCTCTCTCTCTCTCTCTCTCTCTCTCTCTCCCTCCCTCCCTCCCTTCTCTCTATCTCTTTCATGGTCTCGAGAATTCGGAGGTGGTAGAATATTGGGATGCGTTATTTATCCCGAGAGCTACCAAGCCCGTGGTGCAGAGCGCACGATGGAACGATGATATTAAATACGCAGTATTAATTACGTGGTTATTCGAAATATGTACATATATATACACACGGATACGAAAGAATATTTTTTATACAAAATTTTCTACGCTTGCAGCTATAGGAGAGCGACGG
The DNA here is from genome assembly GCA_023838395.1 of Holcopasites calliopsidis. Taxonomy (NCBI): domain Eukaryota; kingdom Metazoa; phylum Arthropoda; class Insecta; order Hymenoptera; family Apidae; genus Holcopasites; species Holcopasites calliopsidis. Next base: position 3,542,556 of record JALHAQ010000012.1, on the reverse strand, counting down.
GCGATCGTTTGTACATACACGCGCAAATTGTTCTTTCGGCGTCGCACGCAATTTATTCGCGTCTCGAACGGAAAATACTATGTGGTGGTCGTTGTCTGTTTCTTTTCGTTAACGACGTAAGGGGAAAATCAGTCGAACCAGTGAAAGAACGTTTCTTAGGGGCGGTGTTAGAATGGCGCTGTTCCCGGAAAGGGTTTTTTTTTTAGAATTATATATAGAGGAAGATTCGTCGTCACTTGAAGGGTTGGTGAAGAAAATTAAATCGTTTTGTTCCACGGGCTTTTAGCTGCCAGTGACGCGTTACACGCGACCCATAAATAATCTTGTTGTTTCTTGCGTAATATTTATGGTAACGAAAGAGATGAAATTATGATCCAACTGAACTCGATCAGTGTGTGAACAGTAATGTATTTTTCGATTTGGCTTTAACGACGAGTGGAAACCGATACACCTTCAAAGAGGGCAAAAATAAGAGTAGAAGGAATTTAATGGAACAGGAAATGGTTGCACGATCTGACGAATGTGTGCTAAAGAGAAGAAAAAAGAATATCCCATACGTACTCGGTAATTCGAGTTTTGCCAAACTACGTTTATGCCAGTATCATTTTCTTTTTTTAAATCATACTCTAGTGGCCTTTCAACAATTTATCTCTTCTCCCCCCCCCCCCCCTCTTTTAGCAATTAATTTCTCGTGCAGCAAGTGCAGATAATTTACTTACAGATACGATTTTAATTTAGATGACGTAGGTACTTTTTTTTACATGAGCACGAGACTGCCGGTGTAAACACATTTAATACTCTTTCTACCATTCGCGTATTTTTCTCCTCTCCTCCATCCATCTTCTCTACGTATACATATACGTCTCGAAAGGCTTCTTGGACTGTTGGTACAGTCGCCAATAATTTTGTACTTAATACGCCAAGCAGCACACACCACCATGTAAGCTAAGACTCCGAAAGCAATAATTAAAAAGAAAAAAACGCGACGGTACGTAGGATATAGATTGTCGTTATACAATACTCGTTTGCGTGCTCTCTCCCTATCTCTCTCTCTCTCTCTCTCTCTTTCTATCGACGACAATTTTAAAACATACAAGAGTCTCTTCAGAAAGTAATACTTAGATAACAGTTCATTTATATGCCGGACGTTAAAAGTAACAAATTTTATTGCTCCACAATTGCTGTAGGCCATAAGTTGAAATATTCCACGATTATTCCCTCCTCTAAACTTCTTCCTCTTCATCTCTGTATTCCTGTTTTTATCCTCGTTCTTGTAACAAATTAGGGAAAAAGCTACGAGTAATTTTTGTACAGTCAAACAAAATTATCGAACTGTGATTCTTCTAAGGGCTATCACTGATCTATATTTTTTTTTCTCTGCAGAATGTTGTACAGTTCACGCGCAAATAAACAGAGCTATTAAGCGACCCTTTAATACCACATAAATACATACGATGGCCAGTGCATCTACTCATGTATTATTATCTAACATCGTAATACCTTAAACAACTTTGCCAAAAATAGATTTAGTCCGTGTAACATAGAGTATAGTTAAGGGCATACGATTAAAAATTAACAATTTATCTTTCTCTCCTTCGCGACATACGTCGTACGCAACATTTACATATTTCTCCTTTGCTTCTTTTCCCTGTTCTTTCGTCATTCATCTTATCAGTGATATCTCTCCCTGTAGGCACGTGTACCGCTTCTCAAAGCATTCGATTCGGCTTATAGTAATTAGTGGAGCAACTTAGTTTTAGTCGTTATCAAAAAGGAGCCTTATGGACACACTCGTATAAATATATATATATATGTATGTACACGGAGACACACATTACACAAATCTCTCAGACTCAGATTATACGAGTACGAATGATACCACGAACTCTAGCGCCGTTCTGATTCTTCTTTTACAATTTCGATCGTATTACTTAATTTATATTTTGCAAACAACGGTCGTACACTTACGTATTATTTTTTATTTATATGTATTATAATGCATGCATAATGGACAAGTGATAACGCATTTTAATGCTACATCAATTCACCTTGCTCTTTAAAACCACGAATGGCATTGATAATAGCGTGTGGTATCTTTACATTGACAACACGAGTATCGAAGGAAGAGGCATACAAGCTACATACGATGAGATTTCATTCTAGTTGCGATCCGACAGACAGATTGCCAAGCTTTTCTCTCTCGTGTACGTCGAAAACGATCCTTCCATTTATTAGTACGTATTCGATATTGTACTTCCTGTATGTTACGGGGCAGGTTCGAGAGGTGACATATCTTTTAAATAAGTCGTGACAATTATACGTGTATATCATGTATTTTAATTTACTTTTACTATCGCGAAACAAAAATAATAATTGTACATATTCTTTCCCTCACCGAGATTCGATTGTTTTTACTCGATCGTCACACCACTCATTAAATTAAATTATTGATTACTGCATGCGAGTAAAGGCGTTGTCTTCTGTTTCATGTGGGACACTTATTTAAAAGATATATGCGTGATACACACGTTTAGGCTTAACATCCCCCCTTTTGATAGGGATCGAAGTCGAAAGTAAATCAGTTATTAAATATATAGGGCCTGACTCTTCTTGGTCTGGCCGTGGACCGCCAGTTTTCTCTTTTAATTCTGTTGACAGAACAGTGTATAATAATTATTTATGAAACGTGATTAGGGAACGTAGGAAAAAGTGAAACACAATGGACAGTTACTTCGTTAGGCATTTTATTCTCTCTATCTTTTTCCCCCTCTCGGTTAATGTCTTTTTTTTCTTTGGCTCGAGGTAGCTTGTTAAACAACAAAAAAAAAGCATAACTATTATTATTACTATCCTTATATATATTTTTTATTATTATTACTACAAACGTAGGCGCGTAAGTAGGAAATAGGTTTGAGCTCTCTACTAATTCTGAAGCTAGAGGATATTTTTTATAATTCTTAGGAATCGAGTATTGCTATTATATATATATACGAATATATATAAATATTATTGATAAACCGATTTGATTAAACGTTAATAAAATGATAACGATCCAAGTTTTTCTTTAAAGATAAGGTTTAGCTGCAAGACCACCACACTCGACACGGTTCGGTTCTTTTTCTTTCTTAACAAATGTTGAACAAGATAAAATAAGCTGAGGCTTCTTATAGATTTTTTTTTATGTATCAGTATTCTACGCGTTTGACTTTTAGCTGTTAAGAGTTTTAACCAACACTACTTAAAAGAAAAAGGAAAATCTCCCCTGACGGCGAGACTTTTATCTTACTTAATTATTAAATTATTTAGTTATCTTCCCATCCTGAGTTCTTCCCTCTTTCGTATCCTTTTTATCCGTGTCCCCGTCCCCCCTTTATCGTCCTTGTTTTGTACGTCTATTTTTACAATAAGTATTTCTCTTCCTCCCTCCCCTTACCCCGAATAATTAATTATTTAAACTGTAATTTATTGTATTCACTGGTTTTTGCACCGACGTTTTACGTAAGACATCATTCTCTTTTCTTGGCAACGACTGGCTTAATTTATTGTTTCTATATTGTACTTTATCACGAGATTCGCTCTCTTTTCTTTTTCTTTCTTCTCGTAAGAGGACAATGATTGATACAGGAAACGGAACACGCGTTTAGCTCGTTCAATGATCAGGCACTGTATGTATGGTCATTCCCTTATTTTCCGCGAGTAAAAAGCTAAATACTCGGTTTTTGCGCGGGTACGATGATTCGGACGGTCAATGCTTTTTAGGGTGCCTTCACCTAGAGATTTCGTTCAATACAGACGTTCAACTAATTAATAATAATTATTATTATAATAATATTAATGATAATAATAAATAATCGTGCCTGCACACACCTGATACACACGACGAACGCGCGTGTGTACGCACGAGTATATTATACGCCTTTGTAACTAAATCGAAGAGAAGGCTTCTCTCGATCCATCGGAGTTTCCCTATTCCACTTTCATCTTCGCTGAACGTGCCTCTGAATGATTTCTTCCAGTTCCGACAGCTGAAAGGGTAACAAAAACTGTGTAATTTGGCGAGCAATTCCTCAGGTTTAATATCGAGCGGTAGAACGGAACGGAAATGATGGATCGAGAGCGAGCCCGGATCAGTTTTCGATGCTTCGTCGCCGCGAAACTTATCTTCGCTCAATGAGAGATCGTTCTTAATTTCGCGGATGCGAAGCATCAAGCTGATCGTGAACAATGTCCACGATGAACAAATTGTATACGAAGATCTCGAGGACAAGAAACGGGAAGAATTGCGAAGCATGCATAATTGTACGCGACAGAGAGAGAAGGGGTTTTCGCGGGGACGATCGAAGGGAAGTAAAAGGAAGGGGTGAACCGTCGAGACACCTCTTGAGTTTGATAAAAAAAAACAAACAAAGATAATTAATTAACTCGCAGCACTGTTCCGTCCGTCTGCGTGACCGTGAATTCATACCGATTTCTACCAGGCGTGGTATCCCTCGGTGGAAATTCTTAGTCGCGAGTACATTTGCATACGTTTACACACACACACACACACACACGTGTACAGATACATACCCGTTTACCATTTATCGTAACTGAATAAACGAAAAAAAAATAGAGGAAAGAAGCGGTGTCCAGAAGCGTTGAACGAAATCGCGAGCATTATTTTGGAAAACTGGAAAAAACGCTAAGACCCCTTCCCCCGGTTCTTACAACTGAGTATTAAATCTGTACTAATCGACTGAGTATTATTTTTATATCGAGCGTAATAATATTAATAACGGATATAAATTAAATGAAACGTGAGACAGAATGATGGGTTTCAATAATCGTGCGTGAAGCCGAGAGAATTGTTGTAAAAGAGCAGCAGACGTGATGCGTTGTTTTTTTTCTTAATTCCTCCACGATCCAAGGAAATCTAGAAGGCGACTATATTTATTGTATTCTCAACATTGTTCTATTTGACAGCATGAAAAAGAAAGAAATAGAGTGTAAAAAGAAGGATAAAAGAAAAGGAAAGAACGCATGCACGACTGATGATTTTGCGAGTGCCCTGATTAATAATATTTTGTATACAACCATATACGAACCGAGCGAGGAAAGAAATGTAGTGCGAACGAGAAGCGACAAACGGTTGGAGAAAAATTAATATTAAACGACCACAGGATTGCATAAAAGATGAAAAAAAATGTTCATTGTAAAAGCGTGTTGCGAAGCTTCGATCGGCCGGAAACTAACTTAAAACTCGATGGCATGCAACGCATGCGTGTACATTTACTATGCGTATCGTAGCAATAGAACAAAGAGGAAAATGATGAAAAAAAAAAAGAAATAAGAGATGAAAATATGAATTACTTTTGTATTCACGGATAAATACGACAAATAAGTTAGTTCGGGCTAAGGCCAGCAGCTGTTGAGATTATTCGAGGTTGTGTGTATCATTATAAGTATTTTGAATTGTTGAATAGTAAATAGTGTAAGCGGTCGGCTTGAACGGGGTGACGTCCCACGTTCCCAAAAAATTGGTTGCACCCAGACGTCGCGTCGTCCAAGCCTCGGTCTCAAGTATTGTCAGATTTTTCAGAATTGTCTCCTCTCCATCGCCGTGTGATGTTGTAGAAATGTTTTACCCGTACGATCGACCTGCTGATTTTTACTTCGCCTGTGTTTTACGTCGTGTACACGTTGCAATGTATATTTTTTAATATCGTACTTGCGAGCCACAGATTTGTCCCACGAGTGGGACGTTCTGCTTTTTTTAATTTATGGGAAAGCACATTTACAAGAAACCTCCCCCGCGTCCAAGCGTACCTAAAATTATTCGAATAACTATTTCAGATCGAAATTTTTCTATAGTCGAATGTTAATGCTTCGTGCTGCGTCTTTTGCGTAATAACTGTATCCTTTATATCGATGAGTATTTATCCGTAGAGTCTTTTTTTTTTACTTTGTAACGATAAGTCTGTTAGAGATTTTTAAGCTATTTATTGGGCTGCCATGTGACTTGTTGGAAATTGTTTTCAGACGAATATTCTTCCCAACTTTCTTTTTTATTTGAATTGGAAGTCTTGTCTCTTTTATATGCCCGCGTCCCTGCGTTTGCATTTTTCCTTTAACTCTTCCTCCTCTGGACTTTTTTCCTAATTGAAACAATTTTTTTACTTCATCTCGCGCAAACATATTGTCGACGCAACAACGGACACAGGCGATCAGCGGGCAAAGGACCAAAATGTACAACAATTGCGTTTGCCCTTTCATATATTACGGTTGGCACGATTCGTTTTTATAAATGCGTGAAACGAGATCGAAGCTGTATGTACAATTGTATCGGAGGATTTTTAAGCGATGTTGACAGAATATTTTTGGGGGGCATCTTATTGCAAGGGCATTGTTGTGATACCACAGATGCAGCTTCATTGAAACTTAAATAAAAAATAATGCGTTAACGATTTGTTGCGATCAGTCTTTATTGCGTGCATTCAGTATAATCCTGCTTTTCTTTGGATAAAACAAACGCGTTACGAGTAGTTTTCTTCTTTCTTTTTCGCGGGCAGTCGCCGCAGATTTGAATTTGAATTCGACAGGAAGTGAACTACGTGAGTCATTTCACTACTGTGCTTCGCGGAAAATGTAGGAGCTAAGTTTCGAACTTGAACAAAATAACGATCCATAATTGTAAAAGAATAACTCAAAATAGATGTAGTGGTAAAAAATACTGCAGCAAATTAAAGAATTAAATGTCGCTAATGTGCGAACTTAACCTCTAAAGACACCCTAACCTCGTCTCCAATTTTGAAATTTATCATAGTCTATTTAAATACAGTAATTGCATTTTCTTGCGCAACAAATCGTTATTTCATAAAGAAATTAAAGAATGTAAGACATTTTATAATTGTAAAGTAGAAACATTTGTAGAGGACGAAACTTGACTCGAGTGGTAGGAAATTCTATTACGTCATTTCCCACCCTGCGCGCATACGACTCGTCCTTCCGCCACTCGCCATTTTGTCTTCGATGTCTGTAGACGTGTGCCACTTAATCGGAAGCTGATTTATTGTGTAAAGTGTTGTTTTTACTCTTCCCAAGGGGCTCGAGAAGCTGGCAAAAATGAGTTACGGTAGACCACCGCCTCGCATCGATGGGATGGTGTCCCTGAAGGTGGATAATCTCACGTACAGAACGACGCCGGAGGATCTGAGACGCGTGTTCGAACGATGCGGCGAGGTCGGCGACATTTACATACCCAGGGATCGTTTTACTCGAGAAAGCCGTGGATTCGCCTTCGTGAGGTATTTCTTCCTATCATTCTTTATTTAATCCATATGGAGATCAGATTTATATATCTGACGTCACTATAGTATCAAAAATAGCTACAATGGAACTTTCTGACACAAACAAACATTGCGATGCTATTATCTATCCAATTATTGATGTTATGTCGTATCGCGAGATGAGATCTGTGGCTTCTTAGATTAACAAATATATTCTGTTAAGGTTTTATGATAAACGAGACGCAGAGGATGCGTTAGATGCTATGGATGGAAGGCTGTTAGACGGTAGGGAACTTAGGGTTCAAATGGCACGATACGGACGGCCAACTTCTCCGCATCGTAGCCGAGGCAGCCGTCGACGAGGAAGGTAAATATCGCAACAGTTTGAGAATAATGTAAGCACGAATGCTAGTGAAGATGCATCTTTATTAATCTTTTACTACATATAGATCACGTAGCAGGAGCAGGGATAGACGGCGGTCTCGCTCTAGGTCTCGTAGTAGATCCAGGAGCCGGGATAGGGATCGTAGGCGGTCGTACAGTCGTAGTCGTAGCCGCTCGCGCTCCGACAGTAAGAGCTCGCGTGGAAAGTCTCGTTCCCGCAGCAAGTCTCCTGACAGACAAAAAGACAGCCGTTCCAAATCAAGGTATGTTAATTTCATATCATATAGAATGCATCTTTTTGGATGGATATATCGTTTACGCTTCGGGATTGTTTTTCTTTTCAAACAGGGACTGAAGTAATCGAACCATCAGCGAGTACAATTGTGAACAGATGCACGTGCCGCGAGTGCAGACTAATCGATATCTTGAGAACAAAAAGGTATTATATTATACCCTCTATACCTAGAGCAACACTGTCGCACGTTCACATTTTTTCTGTCACATACATAATTAATTATGACGACGCACTTGGGTTCAAAAAAAGAGATAAAGATACGAAGCCCGAATTAATTTTAATCGTAAACTGTAATTAGACTGTGAGTTCAACAGAGACTCGTGATTGATTTTTCATTTGCAAGTTTTCATAATTATTATTCTTACTCTGTGTTAAGTGATATATATTGCCTGAAGCAATTGCTTAATCCAATCAGAAGAAAGTATATGTGTTTCTTTTTCTTTTCGCGCTTGCGGACGCTAAACTAGCAGCGTCCGTAGCGGGACTTGTTTTGATCGATGAATTCAATTGAAGTTCCATACCATCTAATTAAGAGCTTTTGAATAATGTGCGCCAGCACCGTACGAATGTTTGTTATTACTGCTTCCTTGAGCAATTGAAGTTCGAGCCACGAATTTTAATGATAACAGAACAGGTAATATTCGAGTTTGCAGTCTATGAATAAATAAAGGGAGAGAAACTGTTGTTAGTTTTCACCATAAAACGTTTTCGTCTTGAAATATATAGAGTGTGCACAATTTTTTAGTACATGTCGATGTAAGAGAATATACATAGCAGAATTCCATTCATTCTTTTTGTTGGATCGTTATTCGTAATAGCAGGAAACCAAGTATTTCGATTTTTAAAAAATATGCCACTTGTAATACTGTTTCTCCTTCGCTAAGAAACTGTTTGAACCAAGCAAAAGTGAAAAATATAATGGGCGTTGATGTGTTAATTAGCAGGTAATGTGTAATGTATGTGGTCGATTTCTGTGCAAATTTTAAAGTAATTTCAATATCTTATCGACCTTTTTATTAATTTATGGTTTCAAGAAAAAAGAATTCTATCGACTTTAGAGTGGAAAAAAAGAGATTAATAAAAGGGAAAAGATTCAGTCCTGATGAATATAAATTTTGTAGACATAAGTTCTGCGTTTCTGTATTAGCATACAGGTTTATTTATGTAAGTTTGCCATTTATAATAAAGTGTAATAAAAATCAGGAGACGGAACTATCCGCGTACATGGGTATAGACAGTGTATAAATACTAAGCATATGGTTTTCTTATCGACAATGCTCTTGGCAAAAAAAAATGATCAATCATTCATACAATTTTTCGCTATTCACAGTTTAGCAAGTAACAATGTATCGTTTTCACCTAAGATAATAAGTTGAAAAAAAAAAGATTCATAATGGGACAGTTCCTTCGCTTCTAAACATTCGTGTTAATCATTTTCTTGAATCTTGCATAAAGTACAATAACTCTATCCATTATTTTATATAGACCAAATTCGTAGAGACACAGAATAAGGTGGTATCATTTCCAATTAGTCTGAAAGTTTTGTAATCGTACGTCAGAATATTAAAAAGAAAAAAATGATATATTAAAATCCTCACACACGGATATGACACGTTTATTCCTTATAACTAAGTTGTAATTTTATGGTGCCACAGGCGGTGGAAAGGAGTGGCGTGGCGAATGTAGCCGATGATGGGGTAGCTGAGAGTAAGCAGTAAGCCGAGTAGCAGGGCTGTAAGCAGTTTGCAGTAGCGAGCGGTTGGTGGTCTGGTGAAAGCTGGTTCGCGAGTGTCGATCAGGGCGAGAGAAAGTGTGCGAGCGAAAGCTGTCTCTCTCTCTCTCTCTCTGTGCGTGGGGGGTCGGCGTGCAGAAATCGCAGAGGGTGCGGAGTGAGATAAGGCAGAAGGGCACAACGAAAAAGCAGACACGCGGGTTGCTGTTCTCGACCATCGTCCGTCCGGTTTGCAGGTAGCACGTGAGAGCATCACCAGACCTCGCGAGCAACAACTCACAATTTCAACTTCGCGTGTTTCTCGAGGGAGATCATTTCCTCCCCCCGGCGAAATGGGTCATTAGAAAACCGAGAACGGGGTGTACTACTGCGGTGTTGTTCCAGGCTGTTTAGGTCTGATTTGTAAGTCGACATTTTCTTAATTACGAATTACCTGTTTATGAGATCAACGTATCGCGATACATGTTCCTTTCTATTTTCAATGCTATTCAAACAAAAAAGCTGAACATTGGTTTCTTCTTACGGTAGAAATGAATTGAATTTTAACACGTTGAGTTATTTTATTTTTAGCCAAAGCTTAGCTTTTTCGCGAAAAAAGATTTGCAACGCGGTCTATGATTTAAAAATAATCTCAATTTTTTATGATCATCCGCTCGAAGCACTTGCCGCCACATTGAGAGAAAATAATTGGGATGGGATGGGTGTGGGATCATTTCGCTTTTTCTGTGTTCTCTCTTTTCAGATATCTGCAATACAACGATGGAGTAAGTATCGTAGAGGTAAGGCGATGTCGCAAATATACATTATTCTTCTTTTTAAAGGGAGGTAAAAATCTTTGTAGAGAGGTGGAAGTGGCGATTAATAAAGACTCGATATCGAAGAAATAGAACGTTTTATTTCAGGCATACTTGTATAAATATGGAAGATTCAGAAGTCCTAAATATCCTAAGATCTTCCGTTCATTGCTTTTAAGTAAAGAACTTTCATCATCCTACTTGCCGACTAATTTAACAATAGTATAAAAAAAATTTACTACGCTTTTCGTAAAGCATTTTAGTATAATTGTTCACATAGTGTCAATAAGTGGCATCGTTTGTACAAAGGAAAAAGAATGTGAACTTCAATCTACATTATCCCCTAGATAATTGTAGATGCTTTTACACGCAAAATTACGCGAACGTGAGAATAATTCACGTTTCATTTGGTTACTCCTACGTATATATCCCTCAAAATTAAATATAGCATGCAATTTCGAGTCTCCTTAAAAAAAAAATCACAGACTATTTGTCCTTGTCCTTACTTTCCGCGCTTCTCTTCAAGATGTACGGCTTACAACAGAGCACAGTGGCGTACATTATGAGCGCTATAATGTGCCCTGAGAAGTATACAATTTTGTAGTATTGCCAAATATCCCCGAAATCTAGTAGCAGGAATGATGCTCCTAGATACGCCATGCAAGTTGTCTTCTCGTACCATCCTAGCATGTACCATATGCACCTACCCTAAAGAACGAATACCAAAAAAATTAGTAAATTTCATTCAACTATTTAGGCAGCTATCTCAGGTGAAACTTACAATACTATTCGCTTCGCTGTTGCGATAGAATTTCATGGCTAGGTCATCGGTCAGCATGAACAAAGGTATCTGGCAAATGCATATAAAGTAACCGGGTGCCCAGCCATGCCAGACTGAGGAAAGCGCAAACGTGACCAGAGTACGTAGACTCTTCACAGGGAATCGTTTGTAAACGTAGACTCCGAAATAATATTGGACACAACCGTTCCACACTTTCATAGCTGTCCTCACCGAGTTGCAAGTTTCCAATTTCCCAATATTCATATTGTACACAGTATCATAATCGTATTGTTCGTCTTTCAATTTCTCGGGTGTCTTCGCCCTGAAATAAAATTGATTTTCGATTGTTTATGTTAAGGAAAGAATGAAGTAGGCACATAGATAGAGATATTCCTACAGTTCCTCGATGGCTTTATAATCCCGTGGTCCCAATCCTTTTATTGGGTTGCATCTCGTCGGATATCCTCCAAGCCCAGCCATTAGGCACCCACATTCAGCTAGGGCCATTCCAATGTACATTCTTAATCGAAAGACTACAAACGTTGGATACATGTAGAGATGTCTATAGAGGAAGGACTTTTCGGCGAATTCCTCTGTCAGGACGTACTGAAATGTTCGAATTTTGTTATTATTCGTGCTCTTCCTATCTACTACTAGGAAAAGAAAATCGATATTACTTTGATTGGGTATAGGTAATTCATTATAAGGAACAATACGATGAAGCATGCAATTTGCTGTAGTTTGTAGAAGGTAAGAGGCCATGGATCTGCATATTTATAGAATGGCCTGTGTATATGATCCCAAAATGTCCTGTACCGATAATAAGGTCCTGTGGAAGGAAGTATGAATAAATTGCATTGAAAATGAAGTAGAGTCAATTGAAGATTATCATAATTACCAGTCAACAGTCCCATGTAGCCAAAACTGTAGTGGAATACATCCAGAATTCCAACATTTTTTAATGCCTCAGAGTTAAGTCCCTCTGGATCATCTGCTGGTGCGTTCATAGCATCGTTCAATTCGAATGCCAGGCCAGATAATTTGAGCGTTTGTATCATTAGTATGAGGTTTGTATGGGTTGGTGGTGTTGGTAGACCAACAAGATCTGATAGTCGAAATATTATGAGTAGATAGGCGAATGAAAAATAAAAACTGTACAGATGACATTTCCTGAAAAATAAATCGAAAGATTAATAGACATTTTATTTGGGTAGCGTAGAATACATGCTAGTCTCTTTCGCGCTTTAAAATCGGGCATTCACGATTTTTATCGGAGTATCGCATTAGACTAACTTTTGCAGAGCTTATACTGATTAATTCTTTTTTCTGCAAATTAATGCAAAATAAGAAGGATGAAATAGCAGGTCAACGACTTTCTGCACATTAATATTGTCGTTCCGCGATCGAATTGCAATTGCCGGTAACTCGATACTTAACGAGTAGAACAAGTGCCTCTATAAGTACCGGGGGATCTGTCTCTGCTTATTTCATTCTCAATAATAAATATCCAATGAATTTCCTGTTGATGAATTAAAATAAGCCGATCATTAGATATGCATATATACATGTCTACTCTTTCTTCATATGCCGCAGTTCTACTGCATGCGATAAATTTATCAAGAGCCTTCAAAAATACTCCGTGCCTTTGACACGGATCGGGCAAGATATTGCGACATTCAATTGATAAGATCGAAAACTATGTACACACGGAGAACTGCTTTTAGATTCTTGTTTCGCTTTGAATTTAGCAAGCCAACAGAAAAAAATGTTGCTACTTCGTACTTTGGCGAAATCTTGGTTATGATAAGAGCGTTAATCAGAGTACTGATTAAAATATGAAACGTCTGATATCCGGACAGTATTACAGTCAGCGCTAGGCCGATAATTGTGCCGGTCCATTTTCTCACTTGCGGATCCTCGATCTTCCGATAATAAAACCCGATAAATACACAAAACAGTAACAGAGCAACGTAAATGATATCCGACCACATCGTGCCGCCGCGAATGCAGAAGCACTACTACTGTGCACCTTCTATCCTGTTCGCTCCCTTTCCTTCCAGTTGCGGCTGGACTGCAATTAATAGCGCATCATTGAACTTTGTACACGTATTAAACGCTAATGTCGAGTAATTCAATAATTCATGCGCCCCGACGATATCGCCGTTTTCAATTTATAATCAATTACATGCAGCTCTGCTGTAGTTTTTTTGTCATTTTCTACGCACTGCAGACTCGTGAAATTTTGTTTCTCACAGTCGTCTGTATAAGAGAACTACTCCGCTGTGTATCGAGGTAGGGTAAACGGAATAAACACGCAGACATTTAGTTTAATAATCGTAATAATTGTATTTATACACAAACGAACAAGGACATATTTCCATCGAACGCATACTCGCAAATGCGTGAATAGATTTAGTCAATTAGTAATCAATATGAAAGTATAGATTAAATTGCTGATCGAGTTAATGTAGTAGTATCTGTGACAGTATTTTTTCTCTCTTTTTTTTTTATAAATCAATCAAATCCAGAGGTTCTAGGACTTTTTTCCAAGCGCTTTTTGCGTGAGTTCCGTTTTCTTCTGTTGAGCAAGCTCTTTTTGCTTCTTCTCCGCCTCTCGCTTCTTCGCCGCCTCCTCTCGCTGTTGTTTAACTATGGCTAATCGTGCTAGATCCGCGCGAGCCTCATCCGTTTTACCGGCCGCATGTAATTTCTGATAATTAGCATAAGCCTTTTGTCTTTCTAGCTGTTCTCTGTAAGAAACGAATTAATGAATTCCTTAAGTAACAGCGTGTTTCTTGTACATTACTTATGAATGTTTTACCGTTCTCTTCGAGACAGGTCTGGCTTGGCAGATTCTAAAGACTCATTCAGTTGAGATAATTTCTTCGCTTTCTTTTGTACCCTATTTGGATTTTCGACTTGAATTAAATTTTCTACACCTTTCGATTTCCCCTGTAAGCAATAGACAATAGAAATTGTGACTCTTTTACTTAGCAGAAACCGTCTATTTAACAAACCTCACCTCGGTTTCCGATTCAGAGTCAGAGTCTGAATCTGTATCGCCTTCAGTATCTGCCTCCGAGGAACTATGATTTTTCGCTGATTTACCACGCGCTTTGGTAGACTCTTCGTTCTCCTCGTCACTAGAGCTATCTATTCCCTTATTTTTCTATAGGAAAGAATAACATTATTGTACCTTGTTCAAGGTTAGACAAAACTGTTGCTTTTGGCACTTAAAAATATCTCAAGGTCTTTTGTTCTCAGCTTCTCAGAAATAAATTCACACCGGCACGGGCTATAGCGTTCCATATTAATCTCAGTGCTTGGTGCGTGCGATCGCGTTCGACCAACAATGGGATAATCGACCATTTACGTACATAACGATAATATCTAAGCCGTTGTGCTGTTGGTTAACATAAATATACTGACTCTCCACTGCTGTTTCTTTTCGTCCTGGCGTCGTTGCTCCTCCAGTTCCTCCGGGTTAGTGAAGTGACGGTTTCGGCCTTTGTGACTGACATATTTACCTGAAAGAAAACCATCCTCTTTCTTACTAGTGCCGAGGTCGTAACACACTTTCGTGCATGCGTTTCTCGTTCGAGTAAACGTGAAACGGAGTGAGCAGTGAGGTGTTAATAACCATCTCGAACGAGAAGAGATAATTCGTTCGCTTACCACGCGGCATTTTTTTTGTTCTCCAAGCAAATGTCCACAGTAGCCTAAAGAATATTATACGGAAATTTATCGGGAAAAAAATATGACCCCTTCTCTACTTTGAGAGAGGAATTACGTTTAACGTCAGATCAACACTGCGCTGCTGCTGATTTCAACGTCGTCAGCCACGAGCTCTAGCGGCATGAATCACTGCATAGAATATTCGCACAGTATGGTTGGCAACGTGCGCGGGGTTACTGAAAAAATTTCAATGATTGGATCATGTAATCTTTTAGAAAATTCATATCTTTGTAGAGTTTTATAGATACGGTAACTAGCCATTCGATATTTTTCATGAAAAATATAAATTCGTATCGTTTGCTACCTTCGTTAGAGTTCTGAACTAGTTTCTGCCTTCGAATATGAGCACTGTAATTAATTATGCAAAAAAATGTATCACGATACGATGACGATTGAGATTTGAACATGCACATATATTAATTGTTACGTATTTTTCTTACCACGGGAGTTAATATTCTTAATTTGAACTACGTTGCATTTTCTGCTCTTGAACAAGGTAGTTCATGCTTTAGTAAACTTAAAAATTTTCTCCTGTGATGGGAATCCTATCCGAATTAATTAGAGGCAAGAAATAATTGAGCTTTATTTATTTACTCCTATGAAATGTATAGTTTTCGTAAGTGTTCCGTAGTAAGAAATACAAGTTACACATGTTGAATCGTTTTCGTCTAGCGGTACGAAGTAAATGTCTTTTAAAAATCGTTTCCGCGTTGTTTTAGCTTGCCTGCAAACAAATGGGATCTGGATTGGATACGCCAGGCCTGAACGTAAATTTTATTCAACGCTTCCCGCAAGTCATGATGTGCACGACATTTGGCACGAAAACAAGTGCAAAGTTCTGTATACAACTGTTCGCAATTCAAGTTTGCAGGTAAATACTTTTTACTAATGTTACATTTACAATCTTTCCTGTTTCAACAACAATACAATGCTAGGCAGGAATACGCTGATCTTTTGCGTATATATGACACTGTCGAAATTTCGGTCGAAGTAGTAACAAGAAAAGCCAAATAATCGAGTTTTCACGATCCTGAATTCGATAAATGAGAAATAAATTAATTGCGACATATTAAAGTAATAAAGTAATTGCGACACTGTGCGGCCAAAGGCGACTTAGGTGCGCTCAAATATCGCGCCCACGCCGTGCCTCCATCTATCGTAGCATTACGAAAGCATCTTGCAATTCGAAAGCGAAAGAGTCAGTCCGTGTTGAGCCTTTAAAGAAGTAGGGTCTCATCGCGTTCGTGTTCGTAAGTGTCAACCGGTGAACGACTGTTTTTCGTGTTGTACGGTCGTTTGTTTGAGTAAATCATATTATTAATCTTCTCCGTTCGTCAGTGTTTTCACGCGACAATCGGGGACAACGCCAGCTTCCTTTTCATCACGAAAACAATTCGACCGGTCTTCCCAGCCCCGCGAGAAGTGTGTCAAAGCCCGTGTAACGTGTATTTGTGTGCGTCCATAGTAAATCATCGTAGCTGGAAGAAGTGTCACTCAGCTTCGGATACGGGTCCTGTCCTCTCCAAAGATGGTGAGTCACCAAAAAACATTTACAATTTTCTAATATCGTGAACCGTGCATTATGTAACCAAGAGGGAAAAAAGTAATTCGTTCGGCGTGGGTGGAAACGACCGCGCGACGGTCATGCTTATTCATTTTCGTGGCTCCTGTCAAGCGTTAGGTCCATTGTTAAACTCATCGGAATAGATGGCACAGCGTTTGAATGGATCTCCTCCGACGAGGTTAAACATCGCGACTCGTCGCGGCTTCATAGAGCCGATCAAGGTTATCGCGTTCCTCTCGCCGTGCCTTATGAATGGACACCTCGTTCCCTCGTGCCCTTCTACTCTTGTAGAAATAAGGAAAATCCGAAACGAGATTCGTCGTTAGATATTCTTCTGGTATGCTATTACTTTCGCCTGATATTCCTTTGTATAGAGGGCTGTAGGATGATGCTGCGCCTCCGCTTCTATCTTTCTGGATATGAGGGATTTAGGGAATACAATTGTCTCACGTGTCGCTTCGAAGAAATCGAGGAAAGCCAGCTCTTGGATGAGCTAAGCAGATTTGGAAACATCCTGCATGCATATACATATCTTAAATTCCATTATTTTGTTTTAAATTCCATCTTTCTAAAAAGAAAACTTGCTTGCCGAAAATCACGTTTTATCTTCATCCGCGCGAACGACATCATCCTCCAGCGTGTTCACAATCGAGATACACTTGCTTCGATGCGTTTAGCATTCGGCCAAAGTCATTGCCACGCTTTATAAATATTCAAGCCTTCTTATAATCGTGTTGCCTCGGTCAGGCCGTCGATTCACGTGCGCCGCCGAGTCTCGAGATTTTTCTTTTTCATTATTATTACAATGCGTTTTCGTTGCCAATGCTCTCTCGCGATTATCCCAGACGTTGCGCGTCTGCTAGGGGTCGTTTCACCGAGTCTGTACGTAGATATACGTATGTTATCTAGTCGCATTAATTCGACGCCTGCCCGCCCATAATCGTCCCCATGAATGTAACGAGAGCGTATCGTCTTCGCGTTGCATTGGCTAATGGCTAATTTAGCGACGCCGCTGGTCGTTTCATCGCGTGTCGTATTCGCGATTTCATCTTTGATAAATTGCGGCCGGGTTGATATTATTGACGTAAGCAAGCGTGGGTCGGCCAGCTCGCGCGAGATTTTTCATTCAGAACTAATGGATTTCCAATAATTACGCGAGCAGAACTAAAATCACGAAGAGCGCTGCACGCGTGCGGCGGCACAGGGTTAGGAGTCAAGGCCTGGATATTTCTTTCCCCTTTCAACGGACAGTAAAAGCCTCTGGATCAACGCATGATGCGTTAAACGTTAACATTGATTCCTTTCTCGTAACGAGGGCTTTTATATCGTTCAACTTTTGGCCACGCTTCTGCTTATTATCGAGGAAAATATCCAGTTCTCAAATAATTTTGTCGATGGGCCATATAAGAAGAAAAAAAACAGAGAAATTAATCTTTTTACTTATGTTGATACAATGTTATTCTCCCAATAGATTATAATATACGTACACGGTCTTAGCGATTAATTGTTACACTTTTCTCCGATATCAACTTCACTATCAATTCCAAAACATCGATATCAATGTTTGTACGCGTAAACTAACAAGCTTCCGAGATCACAAAATTCCCCGAACAGTAGCCGCACGGTTGATTTCCATGCACGCTCCGTTCTTAAACAATAAACCTCGATATACGAGTTTACCATTACGCCCGTGTATATTAAACGCGTTCCAGAAATATCCGGTTGCCGAAACGCAACGAAATCACTCTGCACGCGTTCTCTTATCTATATACCGTTCTCTACGTGTCACCGAACTACACACCGGTCCTTTAAAAATACCGACACCATGTACGAGCGTCTCGTCACGTTCCCAACATCGCGTCCCGATTGTTTAGGTCAGGTCGCAGCTGTTAAAGGTACGACTCATCGGTAGCTACTTGTCTCTGTCCGCGGGATAAAAGAAAAAAACAAGAAACCGGCGATTCTTGTTCGACGCGAGATTCGCCTGGCTCTCGGAGACGAGCATCGGAAGCGAGCCGCTTTCGCGAACGCGAGGGAACGGCACCCAAGAATGCCCGTTACCTATAGGTGCACGTGGCGATTATAATAGCGGCTCGATCGGAGCAACTGCGATTTCCAGACGAAAGTGATTTCTCGCGCAACAGCCGGCCGAACGCGCTGCTCGTACCGCAGAGAAATGTTAACCCTTTCGCTGTGAAGTATGTACGTACAGTTGGTCACAAAAAGGATCTGGCCATTTCACACGAATCGGGAAACTTCTGTTTCGAAACATTTAAGATAGCGTTCTGCTTACGATCGTATTATTTATATCAATTACTGTATTCACTATTTCTCGGATCTAGCCTTGTTTTAATTGTTTTTTTTTATTCGGGTATCGTCGCTCAAGGGTTAATTAGCTATAATCGAGGGACTGATTAAAGCCCCAAAGATTCTTTTTACGGACACGAGGCAAGCACGGGCTGTCCGTCTCGTTTAATAAATGGGACAATCAACGGGGATCCCTCCGAATCCCAGCTAAACGATGCGGATGAGTCTAATAACTCAATAAAAAAAAGGCTCCCTATCGGTGCACATAGGTCGTGGACCGTGCGAAGGCCGGCCAGAAAATGGGATAAACCGGGTCAAAGCTTCTGTTTCCTAAAAAGAAGCTTCGTCGAGTTCAAACTTAACCTTTGCCCCCCTCGAGTTTATCGATGAGCAAGAGACATTCAATGACTCGCGCGATTATTAAGCGGGGCTCGTAAGGATCTCGGCCAGGAATCGCGGTACAGTAAAATGGACGTAGAAACTGGATCAGAAATGTAATTAGTAAGCTGGATGATTGATCGACTGTGCTTCATCGGTAGGGAGATTAGTAGAATTTCGATTCAAGTGTCGATCAGATCGCTGAGATGTTAACGTATTGATCTTTCCCCAGAATTTGGAAGCTTACACTGTATTGTTAAAGTAACAAAATAGTGATAGACTTTAGATTACCTTTGGACAATGATGGAACAATTTCAAAGTCGTGGAGAAATCTCTCGAGGTCTCCGTACTCGGGATTGATAAAACGAGTGCGGGTTTGCTTTTAACGAGATCCTTGTTGATTTATACCGCGATACAGATTAAACGAGCGCGTTTCAAGACCTCGCGTCACCCTGCAGATAATTTCGTTTGCCTTTGATTAACAGTTTCCGTGTAACTTTTCCTCGTGGGAGTGGAAATGTTATTCACACGTAGGCCTACCCAAGCAATCGCCCCGACACGGTTCGATGATGGTTCGCTCTTTCAAGATCGGAAATACTCGCGAATCCCATGGATACACGATGGAAAGGCGTTTATTAAGGCGCAAGGGTTGAAAAAGCGGAAGCTGTACTTGTCGATTTCGATGCGACGCGAGCTCGTTAGTACTGCAAGGTCGGATTGGATAAAAATGTGGTTCACCGTTCTCATGATAAGCAGGCTGCGGGTGGAGGCTTTGAGGGTACGCAGCCCATTTGTTTAGACAATTTAACGGTCTCCTGGAAACGACGCCGACGTCCCGTTGCAAGGATGGGATTGGTTCGAACGCATGCGCTTCTTTGCCAGTCGATAACAGCACCGCGATACGATAACAGCACCGAGGCAACCGGCCGCGTTGCCAGCTGCAACATTGACACACCGATCCACATTGGGCACCTTCGGCGTGTCATTCCCGTTAATTATTGCACGGGTCACGATCTTCGATATGCCTGAGAGGTTTTTCGTATGCGTATCGGGAGGTCTGATAATGCGAGCCACGTTTGAAAGGATTGAGTTTATTTCACATCGAATGTAGTCAATTGTTTTTGCTTTCTATAGTTCTCATAATATGCAAATTATTTCTATCCCTTCATACAAGAATCCACTCTATGAATTTTCATCTATGATCGGTGGTAGGTGTTGGAAATTTTCGGATCTCCCTGCCGTGAATTATTTCGTTTCGCTCGAGCTCAGAACGCCTTGCGCTGCCCCATTTGCATATAGAAATTTATCCAGCCTGTTCGAGAGGAAGTGGAAATCGACATCGAGGGGGGGGGGGCAGCAATAATTATTCACAAGATAGTTAATAAGAACGATGATTGCGTTCAGTCCTTTATTACGTCCTCCCCTCGGCGCTTCCTATGGGGTTGATTCGATTAAAATTGATCAGACCTCCTGTGGAGTATTCGCGGCTGTACCGTCCATAGGTGTACTTCTTCCGGGTTCGCCGGAAATCAATGCTCGACCATGGATTATCATGCCTTTACGCTCTATCAAATAGGGGAACCGATTCCCTTTGATCAGACAATTCGATAGTCAAAAAAGAAGAAATTAATCGGCAAACGATAGCGAGCGAAGATAATCAGAATAATAAATTGCATTATCGCAGAGAAGACCCGCATACGTTTGCCGGCAAAAGATTCTTCGGTTTCCCAGGATATTGTACAAGGGTGAAAGGGTTAAGCGCGAAGTTTGCGCGTTTTGTCAGGGTCGTTCGCTCCCTCGCGGATCGACCGTGCGGAGTATTCTAATTCGGTTGAAAGCACGGCGGCGCGGATGTTCAGCTCGGGGACATTGTCAGGCGCCAGCGGTGCAATTTCCCCGTGAGTCGATTGGAATTGCTCTCGAATTAGCCTCTGCCACGGCGGCGTCGTCGAACTTTGAACACGCTGAATCACGGCAACGGAGGGGAGAGCTTTGCCGTTCTTAACTATCCGAATCTGGCCGCGTATTTTGGGAGTCCGCTGCCCTGGTGCTCGCACTTTTATCCGCGCACTTTTCTCCGAAGGGAGATTCGTTTGCGCAGACTTTGTCAGCAGCCTATCAACCGGCAAAGAACAGAGTGTTTCATTTATCTTGGGCCATTCGTGTTTGTAAGAATCTCGTGCTGGAATTACAATCGCGGCTGATTGACATTGCATCTAATTGCACGGCCAACAATAGTTCAATCTCTGCTAACGATCGCAATGAGTCAATACCTACTCGCTGGCCAATTGCGAAGACTTTTACCATTCAGCCGTTCGTTGAACCGTTTCGTGTGATGGTAATACACGCTCGTTGATTCGTGAAAGGGACTCGTCCAGACCGTCTGACGAGACTTTAAAGACGACAAGTATCCGAATAAGCCATTCAAGAGCGGAGACTCTGCTCGTTGCGAATTTCTGATGCGCTGTGATCGAGCATCGTGCGACACCGAATCGTTATCTCGTGAAACTTCGAATCTAGGTGACGAACAAGAGAAACGAGTCGTCCTTTCTCCGGAAGGCCGGTTAGGCTGATATCCACCACGTTTCGGAAGTAAAACGGGCACCCGTTTTATGGGGGCCGCGCGAAACTCGTCTTGAATCGCTTCTCCCTGTCAGTTTCTGATTAAATAAATTCAGATTCCTTTGGAGGGAATCGATCAAATTCTCTTCAATTTTCTCTTTTGTCGTTTAAATAATCCGCTTCCGGATAATCCCGTCATTCCCGTTCACGGAATACTCGTTTCTCCATGATTAATCTTTGGCGAAATCTTCGAGTAATCGTTCAATTTGAATGAAAGAGATCTTCCATCGGGGGTCTTTATTAAACTGATCAATTCCGAAATCCACCAAGGAAACAGAGCACGAATGACCACCGCGTCTCGGGCGAGAATCCTTCACAGCAAGCGTGAGCACGTGCCCGCGTGAATAAACCGACGCAGGGGGATAAGTGAAAGCGGAGGTAACGTCTTACAAGCGAGACGCCTTTATTGTATTATATAAAGCCGGTGTAAGAACAATAAATCGCGGGACGGCCGAGCATCGCCGGTCACGAGCAGCATTTTTCAAACAATCCGCGTGTCTCGGATCGTGATTTCGCTTCCACGAAAAATCATTTCCACGGCTTTCTCGAAATTCAGCGGTACAGCGGCGAGTGAAATCTCACTGCTCGCCGGTTCTCTGAATTTTACGATCGATAATAAATTGTGTCCTTTATTTGTTTTTCGGTGAAATCGATTATTGGGTGAAACTTTGCGGCTTTAGAAACGCGTGTTTCCCTCGGCAATTAATTAAGTTGTAAGTCCCTGTCTCTCTCGAATTCTTATCCACTGTGGAATTCATTTTGGGCATCTTTAATCAAACAGCCGCGGTTCCCGTATGATTCGTTACTAGAGATTCGAAAGTAACGCGATCGATCAATCTTATTATAATCCCCGGCTTATCTACTTTGCGGAAGATCGGTTTCTCCCGGGAATCGAGCAGGATTCACGAATTCGGATGGACCGAGGGGTGCACGAGTCGACCTCATCATTTCCACTCGCGGATGATCCACGTCGGTTCGAATTCGCTCCGGTTTCACCTCCCCTTTGTGTTTCGACGCGCACAGGCTACTCCAATCGCCGCAGAAGCCTTTATATCGGCGATGACTGCAAGTCCATTGTTTTATTTAGAGCCGCAGCTCTCACGGTGCAGCCGGATTATAAGCGTAATGAGCTCGATTCACTGGCGGACCGCGCTAATACCCGAATTACCGCCGACTCGTCGCGATCCAACGAGCCCAGGTCTCCGCCGAAAGTGTGGAGAAAGTCTCTCCCGCCGTGAATGCGAGAAGGGGGGGCTTTAATAAGCTGCGAATCCTCCTTCGGTAATTGAAGATTTCTTCAGCAACGGTGTGTAATTCTCGTCTTCGTTAAATTCACGGGAAATATCGAACGGCTAATTATTATTGGTATCCGTATCATTAAATGCTTATCCTATATTTTCCTCTTTCACTTGGCATAACGAGAATAGGAAAGAGGTGGATAAATTGCGCCAACGGAATGAACAAAATCATTTCCTCGCAGAAGAAATAATCATTTCCCTGTCCCCGTTGATAAACCGTTCGTTCAGTCCGATAAGCGGTCGGCAAAGGAACGACCCGCTTTCCCAAGGCGGCTCGCTTCGGGAAAGATCTACAAGGCGCGGAATCTTCGGCCGTCGGCCCGTTTACCCACTTCATTATGCGCGCGGACGCGTGAAAATGTGACTTTGTCGCGATCTCACATAATTTTCTCACCGACGGACATTCAGCGGGGAGAAAAACAGAAGGATGAAAACGTTCCAACGGTTGCTCCGTTCTTCGAGCAACAGAATGTCCAGCGGTGTGATTAATAATAACGAACCTCGTTACGGTGGCTCGTGCACCGTTGCAGTTGCGCGCTCTTCGATTCAAAGCCGGTCGCAATTTAGAATATGCGCAAGGACTCGTTCCGTTCCTCGAATTATTACCTCTTGGACAGGCTTGATAAATCTTACGAGCTTGAACAGTTAGGCAAAAATAGTTTCACCTCGTTCTGCTTCTCCTCATTTTTGTTCGGCTGAAGATAGACGTCGGGCTATGCAGGTTTCGCGATGCAGGTATTAAATACGATGATACTTTTCCGCTGGTATCGTTAGTGTATTAAAATTTGGGTTTCCGAATGGACAGCCTTATGATAAGTATCTACATTCACCTATCGCGCAGTGCTCAATGAACTACATCTGACCTAAATACCGTCCAATTCCGATAGAAGCTGATATAAAATCTCTGGTACAAGAACCATCTATCAATACATCTCCCCCATCTCGAAATAGTCTTCATCATCGGATGATTCAGCTCGGAAAATGTTCCCTCCTATCTGTTTTCCATTCAAAAGTAAAATTTCTCATTACGAGTCGCATTGAGATAAACGCAGCCATGAAATGAATGATCATGAGATTAGAATCAAATATAGGGTATCCCATGACTGGCGGTACAGCCAGAAAAGTAGCAATTCTATGTGAAAAAAAAAGAAGTCGAAACTGTAGAATAAAATTTTATCATTTGACGCTTAGGATTCCAAGAGAAGCAATTTTAAACATTTGCATAGACGATGGCAATTAAAGCAGAAAATTGTTCTGCCGTTTAATGCGTGATAAAGAAATACAAATTATCCAGTGTTATCGTTTATAGGATGAATGATATATTATCCTAGTTATCGGCCATCAGCACCAGTAAAAATACATATTAGTCGATATGCATGCGGGCCAAGCAAATGTTTAATGTACAGATTTTCTCGCAAAGGAAGCCGCAACCGAAAAATTGTCGATCTCCTTTCTCCACTTACCTTTTCGCATAGAATCATTCCCTGTTCGGTTGTACCGTCGGTTTACGGGACTCCATGCAAATAATTCCGGGCACGATTTTTATCTCGTGCAGAATTCTCAATCCATTAAGACGACCCTCAGAAGCGTATCTTTCTTTCTCTCCTGTTGGTGTCTCCGGATGATTGCACAGGTGCTAAAGGAGGCCTAATTGCGGGACAATCGTTCATCCTTGAAGCCGCGGCGGTTGCCTCGCGATCGCCAAGGCTAGCCCGTACGTACACTTCTTTTTGTCGCGAGTATTCGTACGCAGGAGTAAGTTTACGGGCCGACAGGTTTGTTACATCAGTGTAACGGTATGTTATCGAGCATCATCCCGGTTCACCGCGTCACGAGTTCTCCGGGTGAACAAGTTGCCGCAACAGAACTCCGCCGTGATCACGCTTTTTTCGCTACCCCTCCGCCTATCGCCTTTTTTCCGATATCACGAGCGATCTATTTCGGCGTTTCTGCACGCGTTTGGTTAATTGTGGTCCTGCTTTTTTTTTCGTACTTTGAAGACGTGACAATTTGGACGTTGCTCGTAGATTTCGAGTCTCATTGTTGGAGCGGTCTGAGGGGCGAGTAAAGTTATTATCGATTCAATCGTTCCAGTTGGACTCTCACCTTTACTTCGCCTCTGGAACTAATTTTATAATTCGCTTTCCCTTTTGTTGTAAAACTTCATTCATTCGCTGTTAATTCCGGACTTACCTTTGAACTTACCTCCGAGCAACTCTGCTGTAGCAACTACCGCCTTTGATTTAATCTTAGACATTCCTCTTTAACTTGTAAAATTACTCTTGGGACTTACCATCGAACCGGGTACACTTTATCAGTGTTGCTTTACCAATTCCCCCTTTGGGCTTAACATTGCTCGACTCAGTTTTAATTAACCCTAGACCATTATTCATCCTTTCCATCTGCCATTAAACAATATAAGCGTCTCGTTCTCGGTAAGACGATGCGGTTGATGCAAAGCGCATAGCAACGGCAACGTTCGATTAATCGGCGTTTAATTGCCGTCCCTCGGTCGTGACCACTTCTCCCGTGCATCTCTCAGAGATTACCGGAGACCATTAAAACGGCACGTACCGCGGAATCGAAACGAAAAGCTCTCGAGACGATCGCGACGGTTCCCGTCTGCTCATCGGGCGTGAGGTGAAAGCCTCCTTCCCTATTTTTTTTTCCTTCCTGGTTTTTGCTTTTTTTTTCCCTCCCGCATACCGAAATATCGCGATTGCAGCATCGGCTGCCGTTGCGCATACACGCTGTTTAATATTTCCCGTCGAACGTTCGCGCATTCTCTTCCATCGACCCTTCAACATCTTCAGAGCTTTCCTTTTATTCAAGTCGAATTAATTGATGCGGTAATTAACGTGACGCGGAATCTATAAAAGTATGAAACAGCCGTCGGAGTCGTTTGTGAAAGAATTAAAAGGAACAATTGTCATCTCGAGCTTTTCCCGTCGTTTCTAGCGGAAATCCCCATTGGCGGTTGTTGCGTCGTGCAATGTTACTTGAGCTTTTCTTCGTCTGCTCGCGTTGCCTCGGATAATAATGGTCGGGATAACGGGAACGAGCGCGGTTCACCGGAAAAATAATAATCACGAGTGTGCGTAAGGCGCGTGCGGAGAGTGCAATTATTTCGGAGCGTGCGTGCAGAATGCATCCAGTGAGAGCCGAGTGCAATACCCCGAGACCGAGCTATCAGCCAAGCTCTGCCCGAGCGATCTGCAAAATCTTATTTCCGCGAAAAGAATTTCATTTCGGAGCGCACGTGAAGCTTATTTTTATCCTCAGGATCATCGAATCCTCTGCTCGATTACGTCGTACCGCGGAATTTTTCCTTTCATTTTCTCTGCCGTTGCGTGCGAACCCAGCTCTATTAGAAGTTAGTAGAAATTGTCTTTCGTTAATTGGTCCGCGAAGTCTCCCAACCGTTTTCCCTTCTCCTAATTATCATCGACGCGAATCTCTCTGTGGTTTGTGCAATTATTCGTGTAACGAACAGTATAGGTTTGTCGGAGGTTTTCGAATAAAATTTTTTTTTTCAGAAGCTTAAGTAATGACTTTGATCGTGGATGGCGAACGTTCTCTCGCAAGAACGTTATTACGAGCTCGTTACGGATTACGACATATTTCAGCAGCATTTTTCACGCGCGTATCGGCTCCGGCGTTTCTTTTTTTTCTGCCGCGGACAGAACCAGGACAGCGGGAACGTTCTGTTCCCTCGGCCTGAGAGCAGATCGATGGAGACTGTAGCTGTAGTGTCCCACTTCGATCATTCTCTTTTGCTCTAGAAAGAAAGGGCGAAGCATACGATTTTTTGGTAAAAGAAATAGGAAATGTAGGAACGTAGACACGAAGGAACTAACGCCTCAGCTGAATGATCATTAATATTGTATCGTGGGAATCGCGAGAGGATCGATCGACCCTCGCAATCAAACGGAACCGTACTGAATGGTGTGTCTCGAGAAATGTAAATTGAATCGCGAACGAAAACTGAATGGGAGATCTACTTTCGTGGTAGCATGCAAGTCGTTACGAAAGTGAACACACTTGGACGGCTGTTACACACGTGTAAACGGCGCTAATTCAGTCATTCGTCTAATTAACACCATTGCTTCTCACGTGTAACTCGGCACCAGTTTCACCGCGTACTCGCATGCCATACGAATGATTGCGTTAAACGGCCAGCCCGTGATTCCTCGCTCCGTGGCATTTTCTATTATTAAACGGGACTAGCCTTGACACCATACGAAAATTGGCCACCAAGACCCACACCTCCGATTCCCGCGAATGCTGCCAAACCATCGCCCCCGTTTCTCTTCGTGGCCAACGAATTCCGTTCAGTTGGTTAGCTGAGATTCGGGAAGCTTAATCCAACATTCCCATGTTTTCCTTGAATGACCCCTTAAGAGGGATTTCACTGCAGGTCACCGTGATTTATCTATAAATCTAAGGAACCGACAGAGGCAATATTTAATAGCGTCTCGATTAAGGAGCGTGGGGAAGATGTAGGTGGCTCATATTTTAAGGGACGATTGCTGAGGCGATTCTGAACAACATATTCCGAAAGAAGAGAATAACACTTTTCCATTTGAGGCTTCGGGGCGCCAAGAAAATCGACTTTAAACATTTGCTTGGTCCGCACGCATGTCGGCTAATATGTATTTTCGCTGGTGCTCGCGTTGAACGATTGCCAATTCCACGATTGCTCGATAATCCGCGATAATATTCCTTTACTTTCATAGACCTCATTATTTCAGGCATTGTTGAAAATGTTTCTCATCGTGTCGGGAACATGATTCCGCTGTATTTCCCATTGCATTCTGGTGCCGTACCTTCGTCAAACGGCAGAACAATTTTCTGCTTTAATTGCTGACGCGTGCGGGCCATGCAGACGTTTAAAATTCTCTTGGAAGCCTAAGCGTCGAATGATAAAATTCTATTCCACATTTCCGACCTGTTTTTTCACGTAGAATTACTCCCTTCCCGGTTTGTACCACCAGTTACCGGACACCCTGTACATGAAATGCTTGGCAAAGGGTTATCGTCGGGATCGCGAGTTACGAGGCCCACTTGCTCGATAGACTGATTTCCCCTAGCAAAAGTCCCGCGTTCCAGATACGCTATACCTAGGCCTAATACAGAGGAATAACTTTTAACTAGCCGGTGTAACGGGCTTCCTACTGTTACACGCTCTATTATTAGTTTCGGTTGCCTACACGTGCTACATACACGAACCGCTGCTTCGTTAAGTATCGTTACACCAGCGGCAAGCCGCTGTTCCTTCCACGTTCTTTTTTTTTTCTAAATTTGTTGTACATTTTACATATTACGTTAGCTCGATGGAACGCGA
Organism: Holcopasites calliopsidis; assembly: GCA_023838395.1. NCBI lineage: Eukaryota > Metazoa > Arthropoda > Insecta > Hymenoptera > Apidae > Holcopasites > Holcopasites calliopsidis. The sequence goes on along the minus strand of JALHAQ010000012.1, from coordinate 3,514,057 downwards.
GACCATTATTCTCTGCCTGGCATAACCTACTTCATTTAATCAATTAACGGCCAACGCTTTATGATTTCTTCATCGGAAGCTTGTGTTGAATTCGATGAAACTATTGGCATCACGCCCTTGGCCCACTCCCAATTTGATTTGCCTACTTTTCCGACCGCTCCCGCGAATATCTTTGGTCGCTCGATGCGTTTTCAGGTCGGCTGCGAGCCTCGAAACGGCACACCTGTTTCGTGGCTCGAGCATGCGATACGAGCAACGAGAGAACGTCTGTACTTTGCCATCGATCGTATTGCAGCAGAAATTTTGATGCGCGACAAGCAAGCGTCTTCCATCGGCAGAATCTGCTGGGAAGAATTGCTTGTGAAAATCGGTGAAACAGAATCGTTCGCTGCGCCGATACTCAACGGACGATCGTCTCGTTCAGCTCGCGATCGTTTCGAAATCCATGGAACGAACTGGACAGTCTCGATCGGCGAACGGTACACCTCGCCTAACGTAGATCGAATGTATTCCCCATAAAGCTCACCATAAATAGAACGTGGACATTCCAATTTACCGTTTTGCCGGACGACAAACGTACACAACGCCGGGAATCATTTCGGAACGCGCGCGCGGTCCTGTTATCGGTCCCGATCCCGTCGGTTATCACGATCGAACGACCGCCTGCAATTTTCCTTAATGGTTCTTTCCCGTTTCGATGAAATTAATCGCGGTCGCCATTAAGCAACGCTCTAACGATCGCAGCGTATTTTCAAGGAATCTTAACGGGCGCATTAAACTGGCAATTAAGTGGAAATTTTTGTGACACCTCCCGGTTGCGCCCCGAGGATATTATATTCGATATCATTGAATAAGAAGTTAAACACATAAACAAAGAAATACATGATAATTAGAATTGCACTAATGCGTTAGGGAATCATTGAATTTCAAGCCTCTGCTTCTTTAGAATTGCTTGCCACGGAGTGTTACACATTATCCAACGATTATGCAATATTGCGCGGCGAGGGCGCAGTGCTGGTATTTTCTATAAATATTCAAAAGCTCCCGTGAGCTTTCATTTAATCGACCTCGAACGCAGTGTATCAGGGATGGGGCATGAGGACAGGCGGTGGGTACAACACTCAGCATGCACGTGCAAAAGTGGGTAAATCAAATTTAAACGAGGAGAGGCGAGAGAGGAAACGCGCGGCCCGAGAAATCTGGCGTTCTGGGTCATCGTACAGCATCTCTTCTCGCCGCCATTCGCCCCTCCGTTTGTGTATTCGATTCATACGATTACTATTTCCATCATTCTCTTGAAATGTTCCGAGGGTAAGGGGGGCAGAGCTGAATAATCGGTGAATCGATATGAATTTAATAATGGAAATTCCACGCTCGATCCGATCGTTCCGTCGTTTAATTCTTTAGGACGTTAGCTCGAATAATAGTGCGTCGAACATTGGAAGTCCATTGTAAAATCTTCTTCCCAGAGGGCAGACGATAATAATATTCCCAAAGGAATTTTCCTCCCTGGATTTTTGCTGACATTTTTTTTTTTATTACCTATTTCTTTCGATATTTTTCTATACAATTACATTTCTCTTATCGCTTTGATATCTTATATTTCACCGCGAATACAGTGCGATAAAAACGAGAGTTTCACTTGGTCGAAAGGCGTGGACAATTAACGGCAGGAGATAGATATAAAAAAAAAAAGCGGGACGATATCGGCAGCAATATCTGTAAACTGCATCTGGTGCATCTGCATTGGCCCAGCATCCCGACTCATTTTTATTTCATTCTTTTCTGGGCCAGTCGGCCGCACCTGCCGCGCCGGGAACATTTCGCAACACGCGTTCTCCGAGTTCTTGCATTTTTTTCCCCCCCTTGGAATAGCGTTGCTCTTCATCGACACGAGGCTCGTTAATGGTCTCCACTATTTTTCACCCCTCTCTTCGCAGGGATTTTGGTCGCCGATGAGAATTTTCCAGCGGTTATCTGGAGCGGGTATCAATGTTTAATTAGTTGGGCAACGTGAAATTAAGAACATCGGTTCAGCAATTTCTTCTTTATTTATACACTTGTGGCGTAAGTGTCTTTTAATTATCCTACTGATAAAAAGGTGTTTGCTATCGATGTGTTATAATTCATCTTGATAAGAATTCTGTCGCGATGTTGCAATCATAGTTGAAGATAGGCCCAACGAAAGCGTGGCTTCGCTTTTATCGTGTCTTCCGGTTTATTACCTCAACCTCAGTCTGTCGGCGGGCCCCGTGTCTTCAGCGGCCTTTTCAGCACGTGGCACTACAAGTTTCGTCTGGTCCAGTCGGTGCAAGTGGCGTGGGACGTTGTTAAAAATCCATAGCGATAGTAATTAATTGTGATCTCGGAACGAGGTGAACGCGGAAGTCCGAAGCGTGGATGACGGAAATGAGGAATAAAGGTTTCACCTAACTCTGTGGAAGAGCCACGCCTAGACACCGGATGAACCGGAACAATGGGCAGGAAGAAACAGGTAGAACGCGTCACGATTCGTATACGCGCTTAAACGTTCCCGTTTTCACCGTTTTCTGTTGCAAATGGAAATTGATCGAGGTCTGCTGGTTAAATGCGAGCACGCTGCAAATGAAAATAAACAGAAATTGTTACAGGGCAGTCGATTAAAAAAGTAGCTGGCCAAGTTATAGGTGTACGGCAATGCTTCTACGGAATTAGTTGATCAACTTTTATTTTCATCATGTTGCATAGCGAAATCCAGACAGTAAGTCTCCTTTAAACAAAGTCTATAAAGGAATCCGTCATTCATCGCTCGACTTAATGCTCAGTAAATCGCGGGAAGTGATCTGAATCGAAAAGAACTTTATTCCATTCCAAGGGAATCCTAGATACTCTTGGCTCACTGGTCCAACTGCAATTTTCTTCTTCTGAAAAAAAAAGATGGTCACAGTCTTCTTTATAGTCTCGACTTCCAGTCGCCCCTTATCCAGACTATGTAACGCAGCAACGTAATATCGTTAAACTCTTTTTCCCTATCGCGAGGAAAACGAGATAGTTGGAGAGAAGCAGCCTTGCAGCTTTAATTTTCCCATCGCTTGTTGCACGCTTTATTTCACTCGAAAATAGCCCCGCCGTTTAACTGGCTGATAAAACGAGAGACCGTCGTCGCTAGGTCTCGTGATTATTATTCCCATGCCGGTGGGCGAACGTGGAAAAACAGCCCCGCGATCCACCCTCGTCGGATTATTTCTCTTACCGTAATTCACGCATCTGGCATGCGTCACGATTCTGTGCAATATGCACGTTACGAGTTTAAATGTCCCGGGTCCAGGATCCACTGCCCACCTTTGCGTTGTCCATAAAGTTTTTTCGGCCAACGGGAGAGATTAATCGCGCGACGCAGGAACTGGAATATTCGAGTCGACGTATCTCTGCATTTATGCACCGGTCAGACTTGTACCCCCTTATTGCCAAGGTTGGCGCTGGTTTCTCTTTAATCTTTTTACTCTTGGACCAGATCTGGGAGAAAACAACGGACTCTTATCTGGCCTAGACAATTGTTAACGCGATATTCGCGACTCGTTTTGATCGTGCAATTATAACTTGTTCAGATGGATTCCTTTTTTCTCCGTTTGTCTTGCAATAAATTCGACGATTCCACGCGTTTAAGAAAGTAATGCCCTCCGTTGCTACGGCTAAAACACCGTGACTTCGGAGCTATCGACTTCGATTTCGAGCCCGCTCCCCCGTAGCGACGATCCTTTTCTATTGCAGTGCAGGGAATTTGGGATTGCTTTATGGCTGGTTTAAGCCGCTGCTCACCTGACCGTTTCGTGCTCGCGCCCTTGAGAGCCGAGGAAAGAATTCCCTTTGCGCACTTGCAGGTTCCTCCACTCAGCCGTAAACTGCTTTCACGGAACAGTAATGCGCTAAATCGATATTTAGTCCCAATTCTAATTTAACTTCTATCAATTTTTTTCCGTAAGCGTCCAGCCTTTGCCATTCAAAATCGACGGAACTTTCGCATTCAGCATCTTCATCTAACGCTGCACGCGTACCCTCTTGGCGTAATAGATTTCCTATTACATAAAATATCCGTCCATTCGTTACACCGGCAGGGAGGGAGGGAAAAAATCCCAAGCAAGAAGCGATCGCGGGGAAACCTGCCTGTAGGAGAAACGTTCTGAAAATCACAGCGAACGGAGCCAACCGGGCATCGCTAACACGTTTCGTTCCTTTCATTTTCAGACGGCGCGGTAGTGATCGTGGCCTCGAAGCGCGAGTCCTTTTACGGCCGGGACGAGCATCGAAAGCGGCGGAGATCTACCTCTACCTCTCTTCGTCGTCGGCTTTGGTCCGCGGACGAGCGTTGAAGACACCAGGCACAGCCAGGCTTACTCGCAGACGGAGCAGGAGGGAAAAACGAGCAGCGGGACAGAGAGGAGAAACGCCGAAAACCTAGACGCGGCGCCGGGTGCTCGCAGGTAGAATGCAGTAGAGCCGAGCGATCGTAAAAGGGAGAAGGGAAAGAAAAGGGATTCGGTGGAAGAAAAAGTCGCCGGAGAAAAGGGAATGCCTCCTGGTGGTCTTGGTCCGCTCGTGTAAATCCAGAATGAAGTAGCGGATAATTCCGGGGCGAAGCTGCTCGGTCGGCGAACGATCGAACGAGTCGTGATCGGTTCGAATTATTAGAACAGCGAAAGGAGTTAGTTGAAAATTCGGGCAACTCGGCTGCATATGCGACTCAAACGCAGGTACCCTAGATTCCGGGGGGAAACGAGCAGCGGTGGGAAAATGAAGCTAAATGCCGGACAGAACGGAAGAGATTGAAGGGAAGAAGAAGGCGAGGGAGGGTTAAGATTAGGTAGAAGCAGTGATAAGGGAAGAGGAATGGGTGCCGGGATGGGAAGGAGCGGCACGAGCGGCGGCTTCCTCGAGGCACTTCCCACGGGAACGCCGCTCCATGTGGCCATGCTCGGCCTGGACAGCGCCGGGAAAACCACCGCGTTGTATCGGCTCAAGTTCGACCAGTATCTAAACACCGTGCCCACCATTGGCTTCAACTGCGAGAGAATCCGCGGTGGCATCGGAAAAGCGAAAGGTAAAACTCCAATATCTATCCCGTTTCTTTCTTCATTCGAACTTTCGGAGACGATTGTGATAGAAGAGACGGATTGCCAGGTGTGAATTTTCTCGTATGGGACGTGGGCGGGCAGGAGAAGCTACGACCGTTATGGAAGTCCTACACCCGATGCACAGACGGCATCATCTTCGTGGTTGATTCCTGCGACGCTGAAAGACTCGAAGAGGCGAAAATGGAGCTGACCAGGACAGCGAGGAGCCCGGATAACGCCGGCGTGCCCATTCTGATCCTTGCCAACAAACAGGACTTGCCAGGTAATACTTTCACATGCATGCATTTATGTATAAAACAGCAACGCATGGCGCATTTTGAAAAAGGGATCGTCCTCCCTGCTGCGACGTCAAGCGATTATTTTACTGGAGCTTCTTTAAAAGGACAGACGAAAGAGATTTAAAGAATCGGAGAGGAATCATTTATTTTAGTACACAGTTCGATAAGACGATTATTAGCCGGATAATCGTGATCACTGTTGAAGAGAAGCCGTTCTCGGTGAACGTATTATCCGTTTGATACACATTTTTTTTTTTTTAATATACGCACCATGTTGCGTCTGGTAAATGGTTTCTGTATCGAAAAAAGCTAGGATCGCTTTCGAAGACTTAAGAGCGTAGAAACAAGTGGCCGAGAAAACACCGGCTAGATATCGGTTTAACGTATGGCTTCGCTGGCAAGACTGTGAACGCACTTGACCGCGATTTATAGTGGAACATGTTTATAGATTATACATCGCGCGAAGTAACTCGAAGCACTTGATCCGTCCGACGCGTAGCTCTTGATGATTCCGGAGAACGTTGCTTAATTCACGAAGATCATCATCGTGCGCTTCCTGTACATTATTTATCGCTTGCCTAAAATGATATCCTGGGAAACTCCGGTCGTCCCTCATCACATCCTTCCGGAAAACAGTGCACAATTGCTAGGGGAAAAAATCCTACCCAACGTCCCCCGCCAACCAACAAGAAGAAACCACTCAAGCCGCTCTGTTAACTTGTCCGATCGCAGGTGCGAAAGAGGTAGGCGAGCTGGAGAAACACTTGGGCGTCCTGGAGCTGGCCGGGATGCCGGGAAGCTCTTGCATCAGGGTGCAGCCAGCCTGCGCGATAACCGGCGAGGGTCTCCACGAGGGTTTGGACACGTTGTATCAGCTGATACTGAAGCGGCGCAAGCTCGCCAAGCTGAACCGGAAGAGGGCCAGGTAGGCCAGGGCCTCGGAGGACTGCACTTGCGTCTTCTGATACTGCGAGTCGCGGACAGTCTCTCCTTTGGATAACACAGCCACGCCACCGTCCTCCACGGTGTCCACTTGCTCGTCGTCGTGCCGCAACTGCGACGTCCACGGGATGCTCCAGTGAGCCGCGTGCACGCCTCGTAAGAACGACGCTGCTCTCGTCCGTGGCGGTGCACGGCCGTCTTTGTTCGAGACGGTCACTCTTGGAACGGAGTCGCTGGGTCGCACGAAGTACGTTTTAGAGTTTAAAGGTGCACGGGAAGATTTTCGTGCAACGAGATTGCGAACCGAAGGATCGCAGCCTGGGATCCCGTTCGATGGAGATACTGGATCTTTATTTTTTCTGGAGATCGCTCGAAGATTGTACGCTGCTGATCTTCCAAAGAATCGAGGATCTGGTTCCTTCGCAGAGCTGCGAGCCATCGATCGACGCTTCGGGGAAGCATAGGAGATTTTGGAACTTGGTCCAATCGAAGGCTACGATAAGAAAAGAAAAGGGAGGATGAATCGAAGAAGTCTGTGACGACAACGAAACAAGTGCTTCTTCACTTGCCGCTACACAGAAGCTCTATTTTGCCAAATTTCTCTAACAGGACGATCCTCGGGAAACTTTTTAACGACCCCATCGGCTTTCGCTGGCTCGTTACCGGTAACGAGCCTGCTGCCGTGCGAATCACATTACTCGGTGGACAGATCGGCCGGGAAGAAAAGAAGAGGAACGGAATCGAGGAGCTTCGCGATAACGAGGGATCACCGATTCATCGCTGATAACGACGACGTCGGATCCCGGTATTAGCAGCGCTGACGCTGGACGGCTTGAGAAGACGCGAAGCTGGATATTAATAAGTATGACACAGAGTAGCAGCTGGAGAAGTATGTACGTAGTCCATTGATTAATTAAAATTGATCGCGATGTTGACGCGACACGCGGTCGTCGAAGATTCTTCCAAGGCGAATACGCGTGCAGTGGCTGCCAAAAATTTCCAGCCAACGTCGATGTATCTTTTGACAAATGTGTACAGCAATGAATAAAAATATGCATAGATCTCTCAGATTCGGCGATCTCAAAAATGTTTCTGCGTAAAAATAATCTGTCCTTCCGTTTCAAATAATCGCAAGTTTCATTCTAGTTACCGTCGAGCCGCAATTTGGCCGAGAATTTTTCGCCGCCACTGTACATCAAAGAATCGAATCCCGGTAGATAGTTTTTTGCCACCCTCGAAAGATGTCCGCCTCCGTGGTACCTGCGGATTTATTATCAATTTATCTCGTATCAGGAAGGGCATAGTACGCGTTCGTGTAGAGGTGAATCGTGGACCTTAGGTGTCCCGGCGATAAACCGTGCCTCTCCAGTTTTTTGCACCTTTATACCATGTAAACGGGGGAAAGAAGAAGAATAAAGTAGCGTAATTAGGATGTAATAGTACGGTCGCGGCCTCTTCCTGTCGGACGGGATTTTTGTAAAACGCGATAATGTGATAACAGATCCACTCTCTCCCGATTCAATTATCGCCTTGCTATCGTAACGCGTGAAACTGTACAATGCACTCGTGTCGCATTATACCTTGGAAAGGTGAGACGAGAAAATCGAACCGACCGTGTTTTGAGCTAAAATCGAAATGAATAATAATTAGGTAATACGTGTCTAAATTAATTAATACATATCTTGGATAGTGATACCATTTTTTTCCCCTTAAGAGTAGAGAATTATTCCCTGGAACTCTGTGGGTTGAATTCGTTAGATCGATTCGTTAATGTTATCGTGTTTCGTGAGTTTATGCCGAAAGGTTGAAAGTTAAGGGAGAAAGAAAAGTGGAGTTTTTTTTTTCAGAGATTTGTTTGTCGGATTTTTAATCGTTACTCGAATGACGAATAGATTTCGTTTCTGTATGTGGAAGTTGGAGGGCGGTGCTCATATTTCTTGTCAAAGTGCTCGTCCTTCGACGAAATTTCCTCGACGCTGGACTTCCGGTGCGAGCTATTCTTATCGACAGGTCGGACCAGGAACGGTATTTCTTTTCCCTTCACGTAGAGTCGAGTAATGCCTTATGAAACTTTACCGCATAATCTATTCGCTTAACTGGACCGTCGAGGAAGAACTGTTTCGTGTAATTAGAGGCGCGTTTCTACCGTGAAAGTTATTCCGTTTCCGAGCTGTTTCAGGCTGCGGGAAGGGCAGAGTTCTAATTCCGTTCGGTGCTCCCGTGGCTTCGTCCCTTCTTCCTTTTCCTGCGATCCCCTCGCCCAGAGGAATAACAGCGTTTCCACGTTTGCCTGTTCTTCCTAATCGTGGAGGTCCGAATATTCTGCTGAAAAATATTCGCGGACTAAGTAGAATTAGAGCGATGCCTCCTTTTTAATTAATTCTATAGAAAGATATGCAAATCTATTTATGCTCAGCTCTTCGCCCCCCCGAAAAATCTGAAATAGAGATGTTTGTTTCCTCCAAAGCAGACGCTTCGCAGTAAATCGGATTCGAGTGCAGGAAAGTTAGACGAGACAATTCGGTTGGGCTATTTATTGCGGTGCACGGATCGATATTTCCACCGAGAGAGGGATAGACATGGGGCGATGTTAAACCGGAAGTCGTGGTCTGTGTGGTGAACGATATACGCGCGCATTTGTTATCCGGAACAGCGACCGTCTGTGACGGAAGTCACTGCGAAATCGGAAGCCGCTTCTTTATGCTGGGAAAAATAGGGGGGAAAAAGTAGAACGAGAAACTATTCCTTTATCGAAACATGATTTCACCTATGAAAATCCTCCAAAATGAACGATTATTTTTCCTGTTAAAGTATCCCAGACGTATTCTTCTTTTTTGTTGACAAAGGGAAACGACTTTTACGGTAAAGAAGGGTTTTTCATTGACGAGATCGAAGATGAGATGCAGAATGAGTCGCAATAGTTTCGCGTGACGAATAGAAATATATGAAGCGTGCGAAATGGAACCAGTTTCCTCGCTTTGTTGCTTGGAATGTTGAACAAGTTCTTGGACACACTTCCTAGATTCGAGGCTGAAGAGCATTGGAAATATTCATGAACGTATTTTCTTTTTACATACAGAAAGCCATCGAGCACAGTCCGCGAGAATTCTTCGCAGTTATTCCCCTCTTTGGAATCTTCCTTCTTGCGATACGTAAAAATAGAATCTTCCTTCGGGATTTCCTTCCTTCAAATATTCCACGTTTGCGATAGTCTGCCTAACTCGCCGGAAATTTCCGGCGATACTGATTGCCGTCATTAACCAGCTTTAATTACCATGCTCTTTTTAATTACCTTGCCTTGGTTCTCCACATCTTGGGAGGGCGCGTCGCGACGAGAGCACGCGAAACGCACACGCGCGCGATCCTTGTACGTACGACACGCGAGGCGAAAGAGAAACACAGCAGAGACGAATGGAAGAAAAATTGGGAAATTGTAAGTGCGACTGTTAACGAGTGCCGATGCTAGTCGAGTTGAGAATTATTTCGCGGAGGTAACCAGAGAGTGTAGGCGATATGGATGCGTGTAAAGTATGCTGAAACGAACATTTTTACTGTATAAAGACACTCTGTAAATAGGCAGCTGCAGGATTAATTATTGTAGGCAAGTTCCGCAGGATTTCCTGACGGTTTGGAACATCGCTGGCCCTGATCAGAATAATTGAATATCCATTTGTTTAAGGATGCTTTTCATGCACGGAGATTCGGATATTGTTCATATCTTATGATGACGTTATTTTTTTAAAGGGTGTTCATTATTGTTAGTTGAACGATTGATGCTTTGCACCGTTTGAATAACCTGGCAGGAAACTGTCCGGACGTGCAGTGTTCGATAACGAAAGAATTATTAAGCTTTAGCGATGTATCTCTAAACAATCTTCGTGCATCCTTTCTGTTATAAATTGATAATAATTAACGAATCGAAATATCAAGCCATCGATTAGATTCGATGATTTAGCTTTAGACTGATCACTGACATATCGGTTAATTGAAATATATCGTTCTAGTTTTTAATGTACCCTCTGATCAACCCGCCAGCGTACTTCCGTTTCCCACAGGAAATCGACCAGCGTCTATCGGGAGCATGGTTGTTGTTTTTTATTTTCTAATCGACTGTCGTTCAGAAATTCTATTGTACACTATATGTATATGTATAACTTGCCCTTGTTATGTTTGAGATTATTATCATTCGATATTTTATCTCGTGCTTCGATCGAACGATAGTATTCACGATAATATTTATGTAATAGTTAGTACGCGGTACGTAATCGATAGCCGAATGATCAGACGAAATCGGTGAGGAAGAATCATTGCGGGAGAGATAAGTGAACGAAGAGTGATTGCAACTAGCGCGAAGCAGAGAGAGAGAGAGAGAAATAATAAAAATAAAGTACAGATCGTGTTTTTACTTGTAACAGAAAGAATTGAAGCGCCTGATGGAAAAGGGGCACATAGACTTATGCGCCCTTTTTCCTTGAATCGTTTAAATCGACTCATCTATGCGTTATGTGTATATAATATACCACAGCGATATTCAATCTCTGTTGTTCATATGTAACTACATACCATACGTTTTTTATTAAATAATACCACCATGAAAACTTTGTAGTTCATTTCCCCGAGATGACATTTAGATGTATGCGCCCTTTCTCCATCAAACGCTAATATAATTATTATATCATATATTGTCGTTCGTGATCGCGCCGCTTTGTATATTCGTATAGAGATTTATGTACATCCGCAGCAGTCCTCGCCACTTTTGCGTGCGCGTGCAGTTGGGTGCACCGGGTGAGTGTCGAGATTGTACACCGCTCTGTCGTCCCGACAGAACGAATCCTTTCTCCGACTGCGAGCGAGCATTCTTTTTTTTTCCAAAATAAATCAGCCGATTCCGTTATGTTTTAATCGATCCGCGTTCTCGATCTCTGCTCCACCGAGATACATCTCCTTCGATCCGAACGGTCCGACGACTATTTCTCACTTCCTTCAAGTAAGAAATTGTATATTTCTTACTTTGATTCCTTCAAGTTTCGGACCAACCTCCCGCCTCTTGCTTCGCTTGGAAACGAGGGAGTACTCGTCCCGGAGCCTTGAAATTACTTTCGTCCGGTCAATAACAATCGGGCAGCGCGCGTTCTCCAGCTCGCGTTCTCCAGCTTGCGCTTCGTTTCCTTCTGCCGGCCAGTCCTCGTCTTCGTCCGTCGTGGTGCTACTTATTCATGCGGATCAGCACGAGCGACGAAACGTGGACGGGGAAGCAAAAGGGAAAGGAGAGAGCGTTTCGTCGTGGTTATTGTTCTCTTCGGCTAGGATACACGCGGCACGTGGCGCGCGCGGATGCGGTCATTTACGCCGTGCGCTCACGCACGAGACCGCGGCTTCAAAGGGCTCCTCCTTTAGAGGATCCGCTTCAATAGCACGTACTCTTCCCGTAAATTTGTCGACGCGTTCCTACGGTGAAAGTATTTGTTTAATATTCGGCTAGATCATATTCGTAGCGTTTGGAAAGCGTTCGCCGCTGAACGTCAGCTCGTTAGAGGAAGTCCGTGGGAATACCCGCGACGGAAACAATGATAGAAAGTTAGGTGATCGTTCCGTACGTACAATGGGAACAATGCGCATTCGGACGACAGATTGCCCCGTTATTGTCGCCGTGCAAACATTAGATAGCAATCTCATCGCGGATCTTCTGCCATAGTATGCACGAGCGATTCGCGAGAGTATTTCCTCTCATTGTCGCGCGACTGAAAGTTTATTGCGATTATTTTACCGATTCTTTTCTAACAATTTTTCCGTCTATCCTACACATTTCGCGCGATTATTTAAACGGGACTCTCGTCGTTTCCGAAATCATTCAGTTCCTCGAGGTCGACGACGACACGATGCTTCCCGCCGCGCTCTTTTAATCTCAACGCGGCAGAAACATGCGCACCAAGGGGGGGATGAAAAAGGACAAGTTATTTTTGCGGATAAAGTTTTCCACGAGTGTTCTCGTGACGCGAGTGCTTTCCTCGGATCTTTCCTGCGTTTATGCACTTTTCGCGTGCGCACGTGGGTTTGCGTGATAGCGGTCTCCGCCTTGTAGGCGGTGCGCAGCACGTGCTTCCTACATTCGCGAACATGTATATTTAGATGCACACGAAGCTGGGGGAAGACCAAGCCTAATGAGAGACCGTTGGCCTGATGATAAGCTACGATTTTCCAATGGATATCGGCTCGACATCGTTTCTATGCTGTTTCATATTTCAATACCGCGAAGATGCGATGATATTCTTGATCGCCGAAAGGTCTCTCGAAAAAGAGGAGGAACAGAACGGAAGGGTGCTGTCGGGTCTCGCGCACGCATCCGGAAACAAAAGTGCTCCGAAGGTATAAACGTGGGCGCGCGAATCGTGGGCGATCCACGTTTATAGTTCGCTCCTTGTATAGGAACGATAGAAAAGGGCCACGTGTGTCCCTCGTTCGATCGATATCGCGTATAAGGCGTCGTGTGTAACTATTCTCTGAAATGAATCTTTGGACGCCCACTCGCCTGGCGCCAGAGCGCATTTCCTTTCCCGGGAAGAACTCGGCTCTTGACGTGCAGGGATGTGCGCGATTCGTCTGTATCTGGCCGATAATAACGGTAATAACGAGACAGTAAAGCGTAAACGATCCCGTGGAAATCGCAGTGCTTTTTGCTTCGCGCGATTCTCGTAGATTAATTGCAATTTCCGAGTTGATTAATTAAGCGTGTTCAGCCTTTGAAAGTTCTCCGGCCTTCATTAATTCTCTTCTTCCTCCTCTCTAATATGATAATCGTCTATAAATTGCATATTTCCAACGAAAGAGAGATGCTTCATATTCACAACACTTTCCATTCAAGTCTCGCGGGACGCGCAAAACTGTATCGACGTTGCTTGTAAAAGCTGCTGGACGACGACGGTGTAAGCGAGAGTCGGATGTAATTAATTTCCACGGCCTTCCCCGTCGAAGACGTGGCTCGAGTAGAAACGAAGACACTGTAAGAGGCTGTCCGGTATAATGAAGCTAATTAACCCGAATGTGTAACCACGGGGTAGATGGTCTGGCATTAGTTTCGTTGCTCGAGCCGCTGACCCGAAATCGCCCGGATTAACAGCATCCAATTTAACTTCGCTCTGTTGGGAAACGGACGGGGTCTGTGTTCTTGGGGAACATTAGGGCCACTTCATTTCTTTCTAATTCAAGGGAATGAATTTAGAGAGCTTCTCCGAAGGGAGAATAAAAGAAGAGTATAAGAGTAAAATACTGAAACATTAGTGAATGAAAAATTAGAATTAATTTAAGCCGCGATTAAGCCACCTCGATTATTTTCTATGCTATTGCTCTATTAAGAGGAAGATCAACGATTCGTGCGAGTTGAAATCTTGGGAAGCGAGTGCTGCCTGGGATAAAGAGGACTTTGTCCCAAGAGCTCGGAGCATTCATTTGCCGAGACCCCTTGGCGTAATAATTCTGCGTCGGCATAAATTGCATCGGATACGCTCATGGAAGTATCTCGAGCACGCCTCGTGGACTTTAATCCTCCATTTCAACCCCGAGAAATTCGTAGAAATCGAGAAATTTACAAGACCCTTTAGAGATGAATCTTCATTTTTATATCAAGCCGATCCCAGTTTTAGTTTTCCTACGTGAGTTTACTCAACGCAACGCAATCCTTTGCCGTGCACTCGCACCCTGCAATAGCCCAGCTGCTGAAGATCGCTGTCCTCCCTTCAACGGGGAAGGCCACGCGGGCCGAGAGAGGCAAGGAGAGAAAAGATGTTAGAAACTTCGGACGCGAGAATGAGAGGCGGCCGAAGACAAAAGACACCGCTCTCTTCCAAAGGTTCGTGGACAGCTGAATGGTGAATAATATAGCGCAGGCGGGCCAAGAGGAACTGCAGCGTAAAACGCCGCGGACGAAGAGAGAAATACCGCGTTCCTCTCTGTTCCTCTCTTTGCAAAGAAAAAAGAGGAAGCCACAGGGGCTGAAAACAGACAGACGATAAACACACAGGGTTGAAGAGAAGCTGAGAAAGAGAGGGTTTTGCGCGAAGAGCAACCCCTGGCCGCAGTCTGCTATCGAGCAATCCTCTCGTTGCCATGGGGATAATCTCGAAAGGTTTCTCTCCAAGTACACGCGTGGTACACGCAAAATCTCCGGCCTCTCCTTCCGGGTGGCGATTTCTACCGGAAACGCCGCGAGACCATTCCTCTGGGTCCACGCCAACTGCGGGGCAGGTAGGTGAGGGTTGTTGGTAAAGAAACTACCCTGCGTTGTTCCGCTTCGAAGGGGTTGCGCACACTTATTACTATGCGGGATCGAGAAACCGATTGTTTAAGACATTTCTATGCTACGTTAATCCTCTAGTTGCCACTGTAATTGTTTCATTGCGATTCATTTCATTGTTTTGTAGTTGCAATTTTGAAATAGAAGCCAGAACAAGGTGCGAGGCAAGCTTATAAATGAGTAATTTCCAAATTAACCCGGGAAGTAGCAACGTTGCAATTTCTTCAAATAAAAATTCTGTGCATTACGTACGCACTTTATTGAGAACTTTTTGCAATCAGATGCATCGTTTCGCGTTTCGAATGGATCTTCACGCTTGGCAGCATCCTCGCCGTTGCGGGTTTGATCGATGCAAGCACCGCGTAAAAAGTGTATCCGATTGGAACGAGAAAAAGGAGACGCGCGCGGAAGTTTCGTCTGGCGCGCTCGCGAGCCGCGGTACTGATTAATTCAATTACTTAATTGGACGACGAAGCTTTTCGATTCTGAGAGGCCTCGTGAATTATTCAGCATCTCGACTCGCAATATCGAAATCGCGAAACACGGTAAACCGTGAGCGATTGGGAAGTCCAAGATCTTCGCGTTTCGCTTAGCCCGTTTGATTAAAAAGTCCAAGTTCCTTTTCTTCTGAGATCGTGTATTTTCTGTATTATCTCACACAGATGCATCAGCATGCGCATAGAAATGTATTTCGTTCACGCGTTCCGAATATTACATTATTATTACCTTTCAAATAATTAACTCGCACCCATTCGGTTAACGAGTTAGCGCCAATTACGAGAAGAATCCTTTGATCAGACTTCTTCTTCCTCGTCCTCCTCATCCGCTTGTTCCTCCCCCGCCTGTTCCTCCTCTTCATCCTTAACCGATTCTTCTTTCGGTTGAAACGACAGGTCAAAGTCATCGGGAAATCGGGCACGATAGGTGGTGAAGTCCTGCTGTTTGCAGTAGTCAGTAAAGAAGGTGAGGTATTGCTCTTCCTCTACCGTCGGCACCGGCGGCGGCGGCATCGGCTTGGCCCTTTGCATTTTGGGAGTCGAGCGTGCCATTAATGGTCGTCGTTTTATCACCGGCGGTTCCATGGCACGCTTCAGGGACGCCAGCAATCGATGCATCAGCTCGAACTGTAACAGAGAGCAGTGATAACCGCTTGATATTGAACTGATGATGCGCAGTAATATCAAATGAATAATTGTTTCACCTTTTTCGCAGCTTCCTCCGTCTCCTTCATGGCTCGCAGCTCCTGCCTGAAGCCCTCCTTCTCGCAGGCTTGCACCACTTCCAGCGGCAGAGTGTCCAGCTCCAGGTTCAACTCCTCGTGCGTCCTCTCGATGGACTTCATCATAGAGAAACTATCGAGATTGGCGTCGTTCGGCGCTACACAGTTCTCGTACGCGTTCTCCACGAACACTTGAAGGCGGAGCACCTCCTCCGAGCACACCGAATCCCGGAACACGGTCTCCAGCAGTTCCATCGCGTAGCGTTCCAAATCTGCCGCGCGGGACTCCAACTTTCGAATGCTTTCCTAAGCAAAGTCACGCTTATTTCATTTTCGTAAGCATACCGAGCGTTTGTACACTTTTCTTTACCAATGGCAGTGTAGCGTTAATGATTCAATTGTTACCCGCAGCTCGTTGATCGCGTTGGTCAGCTCCGAGACTTCAGTCTTGATCTGATCTTCAGCCGTCTGGATCGTCGTCAGCATTTCAATGATCGGCGCCGCCAGCGTCTCCAGGTGAATCAGTGCGTTCAAGTTTTGCGCCTCTATCGACCTGAAGACACTGATCAAATCGTTCGGATCCTTGAAGTACAACTCTGCTGGGCCCGCCTCGCTTATATCCTGCTCGAATAAATCTGAAAGCAACGAAGAAAGATATTCTTTCTCCAAACGATGCTAAATACATCTAGGTAATCATCAACAGCAATTACTGCTTCAATGCAAAGTTACGAAGAATTCTTATTAACAGAGAATCCTTCTCGCAGATCGAAGAACCACCTTTATCGTAACGGAATAAGGATACAATACAATCACCTATTAGTGTGTCCAACGAAGCAACTTCGTCCACCATTCTGTATCGACCGAATAGATCGCCGGCATTGTCACTGAGGATACTTTCTCCAGAGTCGCTACGATGGATCCAGTCGTGTTCCGTTCGCCAGAAGACCGGAGATACTTGGTACAGGAACCTCTGGCACATTTTGACCATCCTCCAATTCTCCTCCCAGCGGTACACCTCCAGTCTGACACGACTGAATTCTTTGGACAGCTGGTTCCTCTTCTCGGTCACCTCTCTGGTGAACTTCACCTCGTCCTCAGCCTGCTGCAGGATCTTCATACTCTCCTCGTGGTCCTTGGACAGATACTCTTCCAAGCAGCTCACGTATTGACGATAACGATGCTGATAGAGGAATGTAAAACGGATCTCTCTGATGAAGAGAACACACTCGAAGCCAACGAGCTTTATGGTAAATTTTATGTGCATTCACAATAATTGGACGACAATGTATTAGGCATACGAATTTTGTAATGAGTGGGATTCGAAGGATAAGATGGTAGAGCTTAAAATTCGCTGAGGGTTGCATAAATTCAATAAAATATCGTCGAACCTTGATTTTGTCAAGTCTTCTCTGCTCCTCGACGAATTGTTGATCTATTCGAATACAATCGTCCATTTCCTGGCCAGTTAACAATCGAGCCCTGAAAATCTCTCGAGTGTCCTGCACATATTCTGCCACGGAGAATTTCTCTTTCACCACTCTGCCCTTCAGTACAGAGAAGAACTCTGGATCCACGTCTGTGATAGCCATTCCCTCGTCCAGATCTTTGTATTTCTTCGCCTCCAGTGCCTCTATATCCACGTCCACCTTAGACGGACAATAATAATCGTACAATTTCCACGATAAATATAGTACTAATTCTTCTCCAATCGAGCTTGTTAGATTTATAGAAGGTATCGATATTTTTAGTTAGGGAATTAAATGTTGCATTTAAATGAATCTCGCTCACACGAAGCGTCCTTAGTAAATCGCTAGTCGCCGCAGGCGGGGCTCGTTTCTTCGCTTTCCAATATTGAAAGTAAGAGAACATGAGCGAGCACGGTGGATAAATAAATGGAGACTGCTCTGTCAGGACATCCTTCGGCTCTCCCAGATGCTCGTGACCCTTGGTAAAATAGTGTGATCTATAAGTTAGTTCAGTTTAGTGTGATCTATACATTCTTTTTAATCTTTCATACGTATCAAATCCTCTCCGAATCAAATTGTAAATTGTTTAATTCCTTTTTATCGCGCACCAATTAATTGTAATAATTTTTCGGATTAGAGGAATACCTGTTGACGCCCCTTGTTAATTTTCTAAACATCGTGGGTTTCCGTTTTTTTTGGCTGGAGAGCTGTCGCTGCGAATGTGTTCTTGTCGCTTCGGTCATTCTGTCGAGATTCATCCCTTGCCTTATTCAAGCTCCTGGCTTTTCACCTGTCGGTCATTCACCTGTGACGCTGTAAAAAAGCTTCTTGGTTATTTAGCCGGTCGTGTGTCCAAGGGGAGGGACGGCAGACCCAGACGGTTCGCGTTTGATTAAAACTTTTCGTTTGAAATAGTCTCGCCGTATTAATTCGACAGTGAATAGTGTCTAATAGAATTCTGTTTTATTCAAGAATTGAAAAACTATGTAACTACTTACCATTTAAACTAATAGCTCCTCCCTTTCGCAGAGAGATTGCTTCTGTGCACGAAATTAGAATAACATTAGAGAATGCAAAAGCAGGGACAAAGTAAGTTAGTAGAATAACCTGGCAGTACTTCTTAGTAGCTGTCATTATTATGTTCTCGATATTTTAGCGTTTGGTAGATAAAGCGGTTGCCAAGGGTAATTGTATAGCATGCGCGTTTCGCGCGTCCACTGTGCTAGGATAAATATTCATCAATATCTCGTTAATTAATCAATAACATATGTGAAGGTAGTAGAAGACTCAAAGTTTGTTCTACGATTGCAAATGTTCATAAACTATTCGCGGATAAGGAGTAATTGACGATTCTTCACCGCCGATTAAACACGCCAATTGAATTTCGCGCTACTTCTGTCCTTGTTCGCAAACGCAGTTTCCTTGTCTATCGAGACCGTTGGTGGGCGTGGTCACATCCTCTCCCTCTGCCCCCCACTCGATAAATCTCTTTCTCCCTCCCACTCGATCATTCTCTTTGTCCCGCCCACTCGCTTATTCTCTTTCTCCCTCGCACTCGCTTATTCTCTTTCTTCCTCCCGCTCATTCATTCGTTCCACTATTCTAACTATCTCTCTATCTATTTATTTATCTATTTATTATTTATTGCCAACTAATAATTTACAACTTTTAATACCTAAAACTATCGATAGTTCTTGATAGTGGTGATTATCGATAGTACCATCGATGGTTCTTCACCACTATTCAAGATGGCGCCGAGCATTGAATGTATTGATAGGTACTATGCATCGGTGACAAAGTGTTTTTACAATAATTTAGTGCTTGTTCTTTAAAAATATCTGCAAGAGCTTGTTCTTTGTGAATTCCCAAACGTGAGTCGTGATGTAATATTAAAGGCGAGGGAGAATACATTTAGATAACCTTCTGTGACGTATAAATAACCTCGGTTATTAACTCGGTCACTGCTATTTTCTATTTTGTATTTTAGATTATTCACGAGACCGTAACAAATTACACTATCTGTGGACATTTTGGCTTTTTTTACAACAATTCTATCGTGATTAATTGTAAAATTTGTATCCATTTAAACTATCAAATGCATTGTAAGTGAATTTATAAAGTAGCTTTCAAATATTAACTTATGCCTGGTGGATACCGTGTACATTTGCACCCACTTCTTGGCTGTTCTGTGATGGTTTCTTTCATTCATTTAAAATTGTGTATTCATTAGTAATAAAGTAATAATTGTTTGTTGCAGGTCTGCGCAGGGAGTTGCTCCTTTAAGCAGCGTTTCTGGCTTCCCGCAGCAACGTTTTCAGCTGCCTCGAATAGCGTTTCCAACTCTTCTCCAAGCAGTGTTTCTGGTTCCTTTGACTACCCACTCAAGAATGCCATGTTCAGCTGTACCTTGTCCCATACCACAGAGGGTGTTCATACAACTTAAAAATATTGATATTCGTTTTAAAAGTTTATATAAGTGTTAACTTTAAGATGTATTATAAATGAATTTATAAGAATAGTCGATAAGTAATAGTTTTTAAGTTTAAATGTTATCATTTTTGTATGCTGTGCTACTATTATTATTGTAATTTTCATTATTATTTAATTCTAAGATGTGTTGTACATTAATTTATAAGAATAGTCAATAAGTAATAGTTTTTAAGTTTAAATGTTATCACTTTTGTATGCTATGTTATTATTCTTACTGTAATTTTCATTATTATTTAATTATAAGATCTATTGTACATTTATTTATAAGAATAGTTAATAAGTAATAATTTTTAAGTTTGTGTTATCTTTTTTGTATGCTATGCTATTATTCTTACTGTAATTTTCATTATTATTTAATTCTAAGATGTATTGTAAATTAACTTATAAGAATAGTTAATAAGTAATAGTTTTTAAGTTTAAGTGTTATCATTGTTGTAATTTGTACATTATTGCAATTTTTCAATAAATCTTTATAAAACGAACGCAACTGAGTTCAGTTTTTTAACACTCGCCTCCTTTAATAATTTAAGTTAGAGATAAATGAAAAGCATGTTCTGACATCAAATTACAAGAATTTATGAAGTAGAATATTTGCCGATTTCGACTAAGAACAATTCTGTGAAATTATGTTTCGAGAAATACTTCCTCGCATATCATGTTCTGATAGAAATTGGCGATTTCGAGCACGAGATTTTGTAAAAGCAGCTCCTGGAAATGTTTTGGTTGTGACGTCATCAATCAGAACTCCGGATACCTCCTCGCATATCATATTCTCCTAATACAAATCGGCGATTTTCAGCAAAGGGGATTCCGTAAAAGCAGGTTCTGAGAAATTCTTGGAAATGACGTCACGTTCCAGGAATCGGTGAAATGAAAGACCTCCTCGCATATCATGTTCTCCTAATACAAAATCGTGAATTTCGAGCAAAGGGGATTCCGTAAAAGCAGGTTCTGAGAAATTCTTGGAAATGACGTCACGTTCCAGGAATCGGTGAAATGAAAGACCTCCTCGCATATCATGTTCTCCTAATACAAAATCGTGAATTTCGAGCAAAGGGGATTCCGTAAAAGCAGGTTCTGAGAAATTCTTGGAAATGACGTCACGTTCCAGGAATCGGTGAAATGAAAGACCTCCTCGCATATCATGTTCTCCTAATACAAATCGGCGATTTTCAGCAAAGGGGATTCCGTAAAAGCAGGTTCTGAAAAATTCCTGGAATGTGACGTCATTTCCAAGAATTTCTCAGAACCTGCTTTTACGGAATCCCCTTTGCTCGAAATTCACGATTTTGTATTAGGAGAACATGATATGCGAGGAGGTCTTTCATTTCACCGATTCCTGGAACGTGACGTCATTTCCAAGAATTTCTCAGAACCTGCTTTTACGGAATCCCCTTTGCTCGAAATTCACGATTTTGTATTAGGAGAACATGATATGCGAGGAGGTCTTTCATTTCACCGATTCCTGGAACGTGACGTCATTTCCAAGAATTTCTCAGAACCTGCTTTTACGGAATCCCCTTTGCTGAAAATCGCCGATTTGTATTAGGAGAATATGATATGCGAGGAGGTATCCGGAGTTCTGATTGATGACGTCACAACCAAAACATTTCCAGGAGCTGCTTTTACAAAATCTCGTGCTCGAAATCGCCAATTTCTATCAGAACATGATATGCGAGGAAGTATTTCTCGAAACATAATTTCACAGAATTGTTCTTAGTCGAAATCGGCAAATATTCTACTTCATAAATTCTTGTAATTTGATGTCAGAACATGCTTTTCATTTATCTCTAACTTAAATTATTAAAGGAGGCGAGTGTTAAAAAACTGAACTCAGTTGCGTTCGTTTTATAAAGATTTATTGAAAAATTGCAATAATGTACAAATTACAACAATGATAACACTTAAACTTAAAAACTATTACTTATTAACTATTCTTATAAGTTAATTTACAATACATCTTAGAATTAAATAATAATGAAAATTACAGTAAGAATAATAGCATAGCATACAAAAAAGATAACACAAACTTAAAAATTATTACTTATTAACTATTCTTATAAATAAATGTACAATAGATCTTATAATTAAATAATAATGAAAATTACAGTAAGAATAATAACATAGCATACAAAAGTGATAACATTTAAACTTAAAAACTATTACTTATTGACTATTCTTATAAATTAATGTACAACACATCTTAGAATTAAATAATAATGAAAATTACAATAATAATAGTAGCACAGCATACAAAAATGATAACATTTAAACTTAAAAACTATTACTTATTGACTATTCTTATAAATTAACATAAAATACATCTTAGAATTAAATAACAATGAAAATTACAGTAATGATAATACCATAGCATACAAAAATAATAACATTTACACTTATAAACTATTACTTACTGATTATTCTTATAAATTAATCTAGAATACATCTTATAATTAAATAGTAATGAAATTTACAATAATAATAACAGCATAGCATACAAAAATGATAATACTTGAACATAAAGGCAATTACTAACAAATTATTCTTATATGTAGATGAATTTACAATACATTTTATAATTAAATAACAATGAAAATTACAATAATAACTATAGCATAGACTAAAATATACTATAAAAATGTTTTAGAAACTAAAAGCTATTACTTACAGATTATTCTTATTCATTCGATTATAACATATTTTTCACTATCGATAGATGTAGGTATTGAATGTTGTAAGTTACTAGCACGAAATAAATAATAAATAAATAAATAGATAGAGAGACAGTTAGAGAGAGGAAGAATGATGGAGCGAATGTATGAGCGGCATAGAGAATGAGAGATTAGGCGGGAGAGAGAGATGTGACCATACCGACCAATGGTCTCGCTGGACAAGGAAACTGCGTTTACGAACAAGGATAGAAATGGCACTCCACCTTTCCATACGTGAAAGAAGTAGAACAGCCAAAGTTTGTTCTACGATTGCAAATATTCATAGATTATTATATTACTATCGTTCACAATAAATTTAAAAGCGAAATAAATGCAAAAAGGAAACGCTTAGTCTTAAATCAAGTACGATCCTACAACTAGGCTACTTGTTTCTATGTAATTCATTATCGTATCTGTATGGAAAATGGAAAAGGAATGATCTGTAGGCTTTCACTCACTTTATTACAATAATTGTACAAAGTGTGTCAGTGTATGCAATATTCAAAGAGAATATTACCACTTCTCTGTTGTGGCTCCGCCCCAACTTTGCGTTGTCGGTGCTGCTGGTGCTGGGGTGGACCATTCCTCCGATGTCTTCAATAAAGGAAAGAGAAAGAAACAAATGATAAACTTCTTGCTCTGACTATTACTTATGATATAAATTCAAATTATAGTTCGCGCATCGAATTCTTACCTGAGCGGCCCAATCTCCGCTAGACTGGAATGCCGGTGTGGTGCCAGCAGCTGGGAGAGGAGCTGCTGTTGGCGTAGCTACATCGTCCGCCCAATTTTCAGTAGCAACTGCACCAGTATCAACTTCGTTCACCCATCCGGGTTCGGGCGCTGCTGTGACCTCAACCGTTGCAGTGAAATCTTTAGCTGGTGCGATTTCTTTCGCTGCTTGCTCCTCTTTCTCAGCCTGGAAATACAATTACTTATAGAAATACTGTTCAACCAATTTATATAAAAATATAGACTGGACTGTGCTTCGTTGGATTCAGAAAAGATTAAGCCATATTTAAGGTCAACAAGTACAATTCTGCACTAAATATTCTCATCATATTTACGAACAGAAACATGCAAATGAAAATACAACCCGCAGTGAAAATTATATTCACCTCTTCGGGATCTCTGTAGAAGAACAGATCTACGACGACATCCCATTTGCTTTCACGAGCGATGGATCCCCTCAGTCTCAACACTTCTCTCGCAAGTAACCACCACATGAGACCAACGCAGTGAAGACTCTTCGTGTTGCAGGGAATAGCAATATCGACGAAACGAAGAGGCGAGTCGGTGTTACAGAAAGCAATCACTGGGATATTCACGTAACTAGCCTCGGTGATGGGTTGATGATCAGTGGATGGGTCAGTGACGACGAGCAATCGTGGTTCACGGAAAGCAGACTGAAAACAAACACTTTGAATCAGTATAATGCATCTAAACACTTAATTGTATTAAGGGGATAGTAAGAAATCAGAAAAGATTAAGCCAATTTAAATCAACATGTATAAATTATGGAAAATAGATACACATCATTTAATATCTCCCTGTTATTGCATAACATTAATTTTCATTGAACAAAACGAACCTGGATCTGATTGGTAAATGCACCAGGAGTAAAACGTCCTGCGATGGGCGTAGCTCCGGTATGTTGAGCGAATTTAAGGACAGCCCTTTGACCGGTCTGACGGCAACTGATTACAAACACTTCGCTGGGGTGTTCGATAGAGACGATCGCACGGGCAGCCAGCAACAGTTTCTCCCAAGTGTGACGCAAGTTAATGATGCTGACTCCTATATTATGGGATAATACGTTCACATTACTTTTAATGGAAATTAAAGTGCTTTACTTTACAATGGATGAGAACTCACCATCGTTCTTCTTCTTGTAAACGTACTGCTCCATCTGGAAGTTGACGTTCTCAGCACCTAAGTGCGTGTACGCAGCCAACATTTTGGTAACATCGTCCTCTTTAAGGGACAGTACATCTAGACCTCCTGACATCTTAACGTTGTGGTTGAATTACGAGTAACCTAAATATGTGCATTAATAAACCATCGTTATTTACGGTATTATATTTCCGTCTATCCGAAATCTAACCAAAGATGGTAGTCATATAACCTTATTTCAACACATGAAAAGAATACTAGTCTCGTTCAATGCATTTATTAAAAAGCAGAAACATGTTCCACTTTTGTTCTAAGTATAAGTTCTACAGTTTTAAGAGCAACAAGTACAACGAAACATTTGTTATAATAGTACCACGTGTGTTAACCAACACGATTATCATATAAAATTACTGCCACTACTTGTTATTAAAGCGAATTTTAATATCAAATAAAAGGCTGAGATAGCTTTTATGCAATATATATTGCTTTCTTTAATTAAACGTAGCAATAAACATTAGAAATATACATTAATACTTGGAGAAACTTACGTTATCAATGCCACTAGGAGAATTCCAAGCGGAAAGGAAGTTGGATAGGTTACATCAGTCTCACTACTCTAAAAGATTCGAAGAAAAGTTTAATATTTATCAAACAATGTTTTAATGCCATTCTAAAATTGTAAGAAAAATATTCTATTCTCGAAAATATTTATTTTGTACAGTTTATGGATTAATTTTAGTTGAAAGTATATAATTTTGATCAACGTAGTGATGGACCGGAAGTAGGTATTTTTACATGGGAAGTTTAAATGCCAATAAGATGCAGGATTATAAACATTGCAAATTAGATGTAAGAAAATGTCATTTAATTTTTCAGAGACTTACTATTCAATTTTCCTTCTGTATAATATATTTAATTCTGCCAATGCGCTAGCTGTTAATTTATACTCAGCAAAAATTATCGTACTCTTGTATTTAATAAACGATCACTTAAAATGAACAAAACATTGGATATAGAGTAATCGAAAATGTTTTAACATTTTGTTGAACTTTATTTTACATTGCTACATGATATACATTTTATTTTCTTGAATAAAAACGTAATAATGTTTACATTATTGTAGGCTATGTTGTCCTCTAACCTATAACATGTGATGTACCCGAAGCATTATCTCGTTTTCTACAAATGTATAATTAACGTGATACGCTGTATCATATATACATGAGGAAGGCGTTATTTTAAAATGGTGTAGAAGAATGTATCCGGCAAATCATAAGACTATCTTTGTCCTCGATCATACGCCATACTTCGGTATATCTACCGAAGCCCCTTTAGAATTTGATTTTCTGAAGAGTCGAGGTCAAAATCTGATTCCCTTGGCTCCTGTTTGTAAATCACTATGGACAACCAGTGTGGAGGCCTCATTGGAATATTGCCGCATAGTGTGGGATCTTTTTCCAACTGGAAAATTGGTATGTTACTTTATTCATTGTCAAACGTTAAATAAAATAACACAAATTGATACTAAAATGTTTTCCATTTATCGTACAGATACGATTTGTGGTAACCGATCGGGCAGCGTACGTATTGAACTCATGGAGCCCGTCCCAGCAGAATTTGAATCACGTAAGTATCGTTGATACTCCTCCTTGTTGAGGAATAATATGAAGTAGCAATATTACTTTTGTAGATAATGAATGGCACCGCTATTCTGGGAGTACCAACAAAGACTCCGAAGCCCGGAGAAGATTATTCGGTGATACATGGCTTAAGAGTAGCGATCGAAACGCTCAACGAGTGTTCAGAGATTCAGCACGAAAAGAGGACGTCGTTAAACGAGAATGCTAGTAAACTCGTAAACAGGGGAAGGGTGATATGTATTACTAGCGCGAGGGATAATAGCAATATGAAGAACTTGGAGAATATATTTTTGAATGAGTTGGCTCAGGAAAATAAAACTGCATTGGCTTCAGATCAGTTAGTATACCTAAGTTAATGGTGCTCAGCTGTATTTTATTAATTTTATATTAATGTATATTTGTTCTGTTGCAGTTTGATACCTGTAGATTACTGCCACTTGGTTATACTGAATATTTTTCCTAACAACATCGAGTCGCAAGTTACCAGTCAGGGGCCAAGAGAGGTACTACCTTCGCTGACTTATCTATTGTTTTGCAAACTACGAACTAAACTATTTCATTTTAGGTTTCACCATTATTAACAGTAGAAGTGCATTCCATTAAAGCGCCTGCCTTGCACTCGAAGCTATCACACTTAATTTTGTCCCATTACGATCTGGCTAGTACAACTGTAACTGGTATACCAATGAAAGAGGAACAGAATGCAAGTTCTTCCGCGAATTACGACGTAGAGATATTCCACTCATCTGCTGCACATTCCGCAATTTTAAAAGGTTGATTCATCCAATTTCAGAGAGAACAGATTATCACGTAGAGACATACAGTTATCAAACGAATCTTTTTACAGGAAACCCTCAAGATTCGGCGTTAATTAAAACGTTCAGACGATTCGAAGAAGGCTCGGAATACGAAACGGTAACGTTAAAGTGGTGCACACCGCGGGGGTGCAGCGCAGCAGAAATGCAAAACTGCACAGCCATGCACAGAATCACACCGGTAGATGTAAATAGTAGGCCCTCTTCTTGTTTAATTAATTTTCTATTGAATGGAAGATCAGTGATGCTGGAAATGGCCAGGAAAAGCGGTGGAAAGACTATTTCCCACTTACTCGCAGCCCATGGCGGGGAAATTTTCATACACACACTGTCCACTGCGAGGAGTGTGCTAGAGGATCCACCGTCCATCAGCGAAGGCTGTGGTGGACGTGTTACTGATTACAGAATAACAGTAAATATACGAAAGCTGTATATTTGTATCGATTTGTGTTTGCAATTTCTATCATTAATATTTGCATCGATCAGGACTTTGGAAGACTGATGAGGAACAACGTATTGGTCCCTCTGAAACGAACAACAAATTGCAACAGCGACGGTCCAGCAGAGAAAATGCGATCAAGACTGGAACGACATACTAAATATTGGCCAATTACCATTTCTAGCACTCTTATGTTTAATTTGAAGCAGGTATAGCGTTTGAAATAAGTTTCGGTCTAATAGATTTCTATTTATTTAACAAACAACTGTACTGCAGCTAATAGATCCCTTACCGGATTTAATGGTGAAGGAAGAACTGACCGCGGAGGAGGTGGTGCAATGCAAGCAAGTGATATTTAGCTTGCTGCAACTGGAGGCTAAACACGAAGCTCTACCTTTACCGAGCATAGGGGGTGGACGCGGAGGCAAAGGTGGCGTACGCAGGGAGGAACATTACAGACTTTTGTGGGGTGAATTAGAAACGTTTCTCAAGCATCATGCTAATAACTCTGCTGCACACTCTGAAGTTCTAACTTGCCTGCTCGAAGTGCGAAGCAAGGACGATAAGGACAAAGTGGAGCTGGACCAGGCGTTACGCGAATTAGATGGGTAAATTCTTTCTTGAAAAAGGATATCTTTTAATGAAAGGAACATTCATTAATCTTCTGTGTTACTTCAAATAGCTTTGGAAAAGAAGATGGAACTGCTCGAGCCACAGTGATAAGAGCCACAACGGATTCGCCAATGTCTCCACCGCCAGCTACATCAATGTCCTTAGGAAAGCAGTTGCACAAGGGTAGCATTTACGCGCCTAAAAGTTTGCTAGACATTTGGATGCAACGGAGTGCACCGAAAGAGAAGAAGCCAGATTTCCATGGGAGAGTGAACAGTGACGGTCCCAAGGCGAAATTGTATCCAAATTTGAAAGAGACTGGTCGAGAACCTCGTGAGCCTATTCTCGAAGGCTGATCATTCAACGATGTTACCTATCGATAACTGCATTAATTATTCTCTATGCACTCTAAGGTGAACAGTAATTAAAGTGACGAACGACTTTGTTTCTAACGAATTAGGATGGCTAACTTGTTCTTTCGTATTAAAGAAAATAATAATAATTTCTTAAACTTTAAGTGCGTTGTCAAATTTAATTTTATCCCTGTGAACTGCGAGTTACATTTTCTTCAAGTTCAGCGACTACTTAGACACAGTCTCTAGTAATCTATCATGCATTCCATTCAGCACAGGGATTAACTCTGAACGATACCACGAGCGAAAGAGTAAAAGGTAAAGGATGAAAAGCATCGAAGGCGATAGAGTCCTCGCTGAGCACGTAAGAAAAGAGACGGACAGATCACGGTTGCACCTGCGCCAGGAGGATACGAGTGGAGTGGCAAAGCGCGAAAGTGTATCAGTGGTACAAAACGAAAGCGATCCACTCTGTCTCTCCCATCCCCTCGCGTCCTTCGTCCCTGGGCATTTTACAAGCAGCAGACACCGTCTGCCGGGTGTCTGAGCAACCGGCGATACGTTGACCTCCATCGAAACTCCTATCGTCTCCCACCCCTTTTGCCAGGGAATTCCGCCGCTCTGCTAATCGATGCGATGGAAGGCAAGGAAGGAGGGAAGGAAGGTATGCCGCTGCACGTAATATGTATAATGCGAGCAGGAGAACCGTGGAGAAAAGAGGGACGGAGACAGAATCGACGGATGAGGAGGAGCACACAGAGGGAGGTGGAGGCGAAGGGGATCAGAGAGTACAAGTGCGTGACGTAATGGTTCATTCATCCCGAGACAGACGATATCCCGGTCAATGGTGTACATACACATGTATATATGTACACGCTCGAACGCATCTCTGTATATGTATTTGTCCCGATACATGGGCACATTCGTGTCTCTCTTTGCTCGCTTCCTGACTTCGGCCAGCTACACCCGCAACCCGGCCCTCCTCTATCCTCCGCCACGTTTCGGGATGGATCAGTCGCGGCTCTCTCATCTACGAGTCTGACGCGGTCTCTTTACTTTCGGCGCGTACCGATTATTTCTTATCAGTGTCACCTCATGATTAACGCAATTGCATGCTACGTTAACGATACAGATTACCGTCGGCGGTATTGGATAATCAAAGAACCCTCGTGTTGTTTCAAAGAGTGGGTGGCGACGATATAATGGACCGGTGATAAGACAATTGAAAAGTAACTTGGGCGATTTGATAACGCGTATCAATTGTTCGGTATTGCTGCGACTTTATTGAATATGAAAAACGATGGGACATTTATTTCAGGTGACTAACCAAGGGTGCGCGATGCTTTCGCTTGGAAAATTCACGCGTCGACGCAGGCGGAAAAGTAAATTAGAATTATTGATCGGACGCTATAGGTAGAGCCGTGTTGCAGGTGGGTAATAGCACGAAGAATCGCCGTTTATAATTTACCTCGCCTATCTATACACCTCGAGTATCGATCCTGACATAGGGTCACTGAACGAGCCAGTTGGAAATAGAAACATCCTGCTTATCAGTCTGTGCAATAATAATAACTCGTCGCTCGCTAATTATCATTTCCACGTGTTTCTTTTTTAAGCTCAATCTCTCTGAAACTTTTAATCGGATGAATTGTACATTTTCGAAGCCAGTTGGTATACTTTTGCGGAACTGAATTCATTCGGCCAGCTAAAGGATGGGTCTGTTTGTTTTTTTTTTTTACATCTGCCGTGCAATGTACTTAATGTAGGAAGTTCTGCAGAAGAGCGCATAGATAATGCATGGCGTTATCGATTCTTGCCGCACATCGGCGAGTTCCCGGAGTGGATATCGATCTGTGCCGGAGCAACCGACGTGCTCCGTTCGTCGGCTCTCCATAATTCATCGCTGCTCCGCTTCCTGGTCTTTATACGTCCTGGACAGAGCGGTGATTAAATTAAGGAGCTGCATATGATACATAATCTTTGCAATTTTGTCCCTGACGATAGGAATCGCTATTCCGAGGCAAACTCTTCTCTGGTGTGTAGCAAATTGTACTCGCTGAAGAGCGATATGAAAATTTCATTAACAAACTAGATTTTAATCAGCGAAACTGTATCCGAGCAGAAGAATTACAGAAGATCGTCAGAGGTCCAAAGACGGGAAAGTGGAGATTCCTCCCCTAAGGAGGGGAACAGAAATTTCTCTCCACCCAGGAAACGTGTTTCCAGCCGTAATATTCCTTCGAGTTCTCTGGAAATGCCAGGTCAGATACACGGCGCACAGAGAAAGAGAGAGAGAGAGAGAGAGAATGAGAGAATGAGAGAGAAGACAGGAGGGTGGCGAGGGAAAAATAATCTCCCAGCGGGATTTTCGACCCTCGCTGCGTTTCACATCGGGGATAGGAAGCGACCGGTGATCGTTAGCTCGACGGGAACTTTGAAAAACGTCTCTTCGGTAGAGAAAGAGAGAGGCGGCAGCTGTTGCCGGCGCTGACGCGGAGGCAGGCAAGCAAGGGAGAGAAATGAAAGGGGGCGACAAAGGGACAGCGAAGCCCTGACCCTCGGGGAGCGCAGCGGGAAAACGAGCCCTGTGCACGCTTTCCTCGGCTTCAATAGAATACGTTAGGACATGGGTTGAAAAATTCAGCGAGCACGAATCTCCTCTAGACGGAGAGAAATACTTTTTGTACTTGTGTTCTCCTCCGATTGGATCATAAGTTATGTTTTTTTCCGGATGGAATTGATGAATGGGTCGTTAGAATTTTTTAGATAATTGTTCCTATTAGATATAGCACGAGGGAGGAGTTGTAAAGTACTCTAAGTCCAGAAAGGTACTGCAAGGGCAACAAGTAGTGAACTACAAAGTACTAGCAAAGAGTAGGGATACAACGAGTGACAACACTCCGGCTGGATCCTTTGGTACTACTAGATACAAAGTACATACACTACTAGTACATTAGCAGAAGAAGGGGCTCCAAGAGGCTGCACTGTTCTACGAGAGAAGATGATAATGGTAGGGGGGGAGGAATCGAAAGGAAGAACGCGGCAGGAGCCGGTGCATAAAGGGTGGAGGGTGTCCTCCGACTCGTCCCCGCCATGGTAACATCGTAGCACGTGCTCGCTACGTCACCGCGTGTTTACAGAGAGATACCCGTACACTCGTGACCTTGTGTTTTGTATATATCATCCTCCCTCCTGACGGCCGCGGTATGCCCTCCCGGTATCCCCGCGGACCCGGGAATACCCCGTCATCCGGGATCGCCTCCTCTCCCTTTCATCCTCCGCCGCGTAGAGCGGCTGATGCCACGAGAGAGCTCCTCGAACTCCCCCATGGGGCAACCAGTTGTTCCGTCTGTGACGTAACGGGCTATCGCACGACCTGTCGGTGCTTTGTTGCATCCTATCCCGCTTCTCCGTTTGCGGTCCCTCTTCATCGCTCGCTCTGTTATCCGGAGAGAACCACCTTCTTCCTCCTATCTTTTGCCTCCTCTTTCCGCGCTGGTCTCTGTCATCCCGGCGACGCAGCTCGTCCTCTTCCTTCCCCACTCGCTCTATTCTTTGATACGTATTGCACTTGCCGTCTCTGTCGCGACCACTGTTCGCGGAATTCCCTTTCCACTGTGTGCCCTCCATCGTGCGCCTCTGCAATGCTCACCACCCTCCGATTCTCCTCCTTTCTCTTTCTCTCTCTCTGCTCTCGTCCATATGTACACCACTTCTCCTGATGCAAGAGAGCGAAAGTGAGAGAGAAATAGCGAGAGAGGATAGAGGGAGAGAGAGACGATGGTTTAAATGGGTGAACGTATTCGCCTCGCCTCGAAGGTCGTGGCCAGAGAGCTTAGTGGGTCAGTGGAACGACCATGATGACCCCACGCGTTCCTCCTCCCTCCGAGTTCCTTACTTTCTAATGGATTTCAGGTCGATCCCGCTTCTCACGGGAACCAGGCAGGCAAATCCAGCTTCCATTCCGCTGCATTTTGTCCGAATGGGATCGTGGAGAACGTTTGAACGTGCAATACACATGGTAGATCATTTCCCTTGTCAGGCAGCATGTTTGCACTTGGAGAAAGTAATACGAAGTGGAAGAGTGGTTTGTACTTTCACTTTGACTATGCAATAGCGTTGAACCTCGAGTTCCTCTGTAAACTATTATACACCTGCGTTCCACCCTCTCTATTTTTTAACAATTTTCCGTGTCTAATCCAACTCCGATACATTAACGTAATTAAATGTATTCATTAAATTCCAAGGACGAAGCACCGGCGATTGAATTCCCTTCGTATCAGCGGCTACCCGTGGATTTTCTCACAAAGAAGCAATCCATTGATTAACCGCTAATTAAACTGTCGTGCGTGCAAAAATTAGCAAAAGGCTGATCGATCGATCGCGCTTTCCGGTTGAATTGCAGAAAAGGAAGAAGCACATCGACTTTTTCCCCTCTCCGTACAGGAAAATCTCTCATCCGTGATCTCGTTACTATGTTTAAAATGCTGCTGCAAGCGATGGGGCAACAATTCCTTTTTTCATAGGCGTGGTTGATCTTTTGCGAATTTTCCTGGGCGACAGAAAAATCCTGAAGCGTAACGTTTTCAAATAATTTATTTAACCTCGTACTTCGTAATGACATCACGTTATTACTTTACAATTAATCCAAGAATTACACGTCACTATTCTCTTAAAACGGAAACAAAAGTGGGTATCCGTTCGCTGAAGCGCTCTATACAAAGAATAGAGAAACCTTTTTCCCGCGGGCACCCAAAAGAGAGGATGCCTGAGCCCGGAGACAAAAAAGGGGAATTTTCTTAGAAAAGAAAACAAAAGGTTGCAGAAATTTGGAGGTGAAGAAATCGAGAGAACGCAATGGGACGATATGATCGATAGATCCGCGTGCATGTGCGGTGGATCGTCTGATGCCCGTCGAATTGATTCAAGGCAAAAGGTGATTAATAGTTCTGCTGATTTTTCAATTGTCCCACGAGAGAGCATTGTCCCATGACGCCGCCGTCCATCGATTCATTTCGCTTAATTAGTTTACGTTTAATGGCAGTTTATAGTGGACGAGATCCTAATCGAGAATCGGTTCGCCAATCTTAACTTCGCCTTGGAGAAACACCTGAGACGTAACGAAAAATTTCAATGCCAATCGATCGGCAAAGAATTTTCATTCGTGGCGAGCGTGAAGCGAGAAAGTGATCCGCTCGTGCTTTAGTCATGGGCTTTTGTCTCGTGTAATGGCAATTTTTTTTCGTGATCTATC
This sequence comes from Holcopasites calliopsidis, assembly GCA_023838395.1. Taxonomy (NCBI): domain Eukaryota; kingdom Metazoa; phylum Arthropoda; class Insecta; order Hymenoptera; family Apidae; genus Holcopasites; species Holcopasites calliopsidis. Next base: position 3,480,544 of record JALHAQ010000012.1, on the reverse strand, counting down.
GCAATCGAAGATCCGAGAGAGAGTGAGAGAGCCAGGGAGCGAAGAAGGGGATCGAGACAGACAGAGAGAGAAAGGGTTTTGCATGTGTCTGATGCACTAACGAAAGAAAAATGTATCTCTCTTCTCCTTTAAAAAAAAAAAAGACTTTCGGATCACGAAAGAAAGAGAAAGTAACGCAAGAGAGAGAGTAATCAGTGTTGGAATGTCTTGTAATTAACGTGCGAGAATAATAATAATATCGCAGGCGATTAGAAGATGAATGAAAAAAAGAGGCAAACAACTTCGGCTACATTAATCCGTTACGTTTATGAGACAATAAAAACTATTCGCCGTCGTTCGTAATAATAGTAATAGCAGTAATAATATAATTATAATCATCGTCGTCGTTATCATTATCAATAGGTAGGTAGGTGTATTCATAATCTATCGTCGCCTCTGCTCGCAAAGATGCCTATACAATCAATCTCTCCTAGTCATCACTGCCACTGTTCATTGCTAATAATAGTTTATTCTCTAATTATCGCAGAAGGTTTTCGCACATCGCGATGTGCATTGTTCCGTGTACTTTTTTCCTCGTTCCGAAATAATATGCAGGGCTACATCTACATCCGTCCAGTTGGTACGCGAGTAGAGTCTCTATTACGAACATTGTGTATGCAAATATTCTATATCTTCATCCATTGCCAACGAAACGATCGATACACAGAATAAATTAGGCGCTAAATAAATAGAACTTCGGTCCACTACGATTCTTTTCCTTTTTCTTCTTTTTATTAGGTAGGCTCTCATCCATACTCGATGCATTTGCATTCTTCCCTCCGCTTCATACATCCTGCATTCGTTCGAAGAAGAGTGTAGACACGTACGACGCCGGCGTAGCCGAGGATCGTCTTCGTTTAAATCTTTCGCACGGTGCACCTCGTCTCTTATCGCTATCAACGATGCCCATACCATCCTTCCTTTTCTTTTCCTTGCAGCTTTTCTCGGCGATTATCAAGACGCGTTCTCCATCGTCGGAGGAAAATGACACGATTACAACGTCGGTGTTCCATAAAAAAAAAGGGGGAAGTACTTTACACACATGAGGGGATGCGTTTCCTTGATTCTCCATTTAACTTTGTTCGCGTGTGCAGTCAAACAAGTGTGTACGATTTTCCTGGCGGCCCTTGTGTATTTAATAATAATAATAGGGTCAGTACTAGAGCAGCGTGACCGCACTGTTCTAAATTACAAATATATATGTATATTTATATAATATGTATATTTATAAAATTTTTAATGAACGTTCATGATCAAGCTATAGTGTTCCTTTTTATTTCTCTCTCTCGCATTCTTAAACACACGCACAGGTTCGCAACACTTTCACTCTATCCTTCCCCGCTTTCTCTCTATATGTATAATCGGTCTCGATTTCGTCGTTTATACCTCTACGTTTTTTTGTTTTGTTGTGTCTCATTCTCCTGTCTATATCTCTTCCTCTTCTGCTCGCTTCATCCGTATCAATAATCATCTCCGTTCAATCGTCGTCATCGTTATCGTCTTCGAACGCTTCTAACGTGTCCCGCCCTCTCTAAATTGTTCATCTTCTACCGATCGACAATTAATAATCCTTAATAATGCAAAAATACTAGTTAGATCCCTGTACATGAAAACCTTGACGTGTAACGTGTATCTGTCTTCTTCTATGCGTGTGTATGCGAATGCGTTAAGTGTACTTTTCACCGTCAACTTGTGTGTACGTATATTATGCGTGTATCGATGTGTATGCAGGCACTGTCGTGCCATTGCCATTCGCGGTCTCCGTTTTATGGTGGACTCGAAAAGAAGCGTTACTTTTATTTCCTTCTAAAGTGTTTCTTTTTTTTTCCTCATCATTTTACTTACAAGGTATTTGGTTTTGCTCCATGCATCACTCTGGCATGCAGTTTTCTTTAGGTATATAAATTATGGTAATGATTCGGTAATTATAATTATAATAATTATTATTATTAATATTAATATTATCATTGTGTTCGGTGTGTTGTACCGCCGTTTCTTCATTACTTTATCATCTGTTTCTTTGCTTTGCTGGTCACGGAATCGGTTACTCGATCTCCCTTGCATCCGATTTTACGCTCTCTCACTTTCTCTCTCTCTCTCACACACTCTTTCTCTCGTTCCTATAAATGTACGTAATGTCTTTCATTCGCTATACACACTCCCCTCTGCTCGCGGTTTAGCATTTTTCGGTGGCCACGAACGCGATGAAGCAAAAGAAATATGCTAAAAAGGAATGACATCTGTTCTGTTTAATATCAATGGCTGCGCGCCGTTTTTCTATCCCTTGCAAAAGAATAATGAGGAACGGGCAGGTTTTCCAAAAATGGCAGAAAGAATGGAGAAAGCTCCGCCGTCGGGGCTCGAATTTTCCTCTGTCAAGTCTTGTAAAAGAAGGATAGTCACAAGGAAAACCACTGCTATGTGCACGTAATAAAATCATAGCAATAGGGTCAGCTGGATGCGAAAGAAGGATAGTACAAGTTATCAGCAAGTAAGAACTTAAGACACAAAATTAGCCAGTGTAAGAAAAAGAACAATGCACCGATGAGCCAAAGAAGAATAAGCAAAAACTCTTACAGGAGCCTCCGAAGCGTTGGGCGAAGCTTTGTCTCTCTTCTTTCCCCATGGAAAACGACTCGGTGATCGCGTTCTTTCAGGATGATCCAGGAATAGAGAAAGGCACAGGGGAAGAGTAAACCTAGGAGAACAAAAAGGAGAAAGTACTTGAGGAGGGAACAGGAAAATATTCACGATAAATGACTCGCGTGTTGGGAAAAACATATATATGTATAACGGTTAAAGGGCGAAGAAGGGAAGGAAAGGGGGTGAAAAAGAGAATGGAGGAGAGCGAGAGAGGAAGCAAGAGCGGAGAATCATGAAAAAACGATCGTGATGGTAGCTAAGATCAGGTCTACTATCGGCGACCTCTGACCGAGGTCTTCCCTTGGCGATGATTTTTTTTTTTTTTAGAAGCGCCTCGCCGCGATCAGCGTTAGATTGGCGGCCGACACGAGGGTGCTGACGACGTTGTTACTCGTATTATTCGTGGCTCGTTGTTGGCTGGCGGAGGTGGGTCACTTCTTGCTCTTCTTGGTGGGCGGCTCCTGCGTGTCCTGCGAGTCCTCGGTATCCTCGCTGTCCGTCGGCCGTGGCGTGTTGTTGCTGTCCTCGTTGTCGTTCGTCGCGAGGGAATCGTTCGTGTCCTCGCTGGTCGCCACGGCCGCCGTGATCGGGGTGGCCGGCTTGTCCATCGAGTCCTCGGTGAACGACGTGGTCATACTGTTCTCGTCGATGGCCGCCGGATCAATACTGCCTGGTTCCTTGCCGTTCACCGTCGCTTCCTGATTGCTGTCGTCGGACGGCTCCGTCGCCTCGCCGTTGCTGCTAGGCGGATGAGAGTTGCCGTTCTCCGTCGTGCCCGGGATACCGTCCAGCAGCTCTGGCTTTAGCTCGGAGGCCACGTAATGGGTCCATAGGGCCAGTTCCACCCTGTGTGGACTCCATGTCTTTCCGTTCGACGCTGCAACAGGCAAGTTTGGAAAATGTTTAAAGCGGGGAAGGGAAATTGGATAATGATCGAAGAATTTTAAAGGAGCGTCTTCCTTAATGAATTGCGTAGCATAAATTACAAGCGCTATCGAGACAGTGCTGCTCACTTTGTTTGTTCAGCCTCTCGACGGTATTCTGAATGTGCTGGACAAAGTTGAGGTACTCCTTGGTAGTGTAATCGATGCCCTCGATTTCCGGTATCGCCATCAGGCATTCGTCTGCCATGAAGGGTGCATTCTCCGGCGACGCTGCTGCGAGTAAGGCCGACGCCATCGTGGTGCCTACGCCTTTCAAGTTTGAAAGAGCGGTGATCGCCTGCTCGAGGTTTGGAAGCTTTTTGAACGCCTTCTTCGTCTCTGCCATGACCGCGCGCGGTGTGTTCACTTTAACTAGGTAGGACAGTTGGGGATAGAATTTCCCTCGCTGTGAAACAACAAGAATCGCGCGGTTAAACATCCCAATTAATCATAAATATACAAATATAAAATGACAAGACAAAATATTCGGAAACAGCGGACTTACTATTTGCTTCCATTTCATCGTTTGCACCAGTTCCTCGTGATTGAGATGCGCGTCCTTGCCGCGCGACTTGATCTTCTTCGGCAGCTCATTCTGGTACCTGCGAACAGAGAAGGTAATCGTCTGGTCAGACCAACGATCGTGCATGCACGCAGGATGCGCAAGATCACGGTTACTCGGCTACCGATGATGCAACCACGGTAGCGCGGAGTACAGGAATCGAAATGGTTGACTAAAAATGCAGCTACTACAGTAGCGGTTATCCATCGGTCGATGAGTAATTTATAGAATGCAATAGAGATCCAACAGGTAGGTAAATTCGGAAGAAAGCCAACATAGTAGTTCGAAGAGAGTTCGATGTTCGTGTTGGGGGAACTTGGTAGAATTTCGACTGGAGACCGCATCTCTTTTTCTTTCTCCACCCTTTCCAGAATCTGGTTTCGCTTTAGTGGATACGTCTCGGTTCAGATAACGTTCCTACCTTTTCTCGCCTCCCTCCCGCCTCATCACCGCGCATTATTCGGGTCATCAGCACGGGACAAGTTCGTCCGTTCCTCGGAGGCTGTGCATTGTGCATCCACGAACGCGTTGCCATACGGAAGAGAGGGGCAAATTGCACTCTCTCCCGCGTGCTTTTATTGTAAGGTACACATTCAGAGGTCGCGTAGCGTCGGCGGGATCAGCTGTTCGCCGGGTACAGCTAAACTTAGTTACACCGATACTTTGTATTTCATTCATATAATCCGACACTCGGTCGCGTGTTCTCCCCCGTTCGATCAGCCGTCGCAATGCCGCCTTGGCACCGCGAAACGGAAGCACGTGAAACTTTACATAATCGATAATTATCGTGGCGCCTTGGCGTGGAAACGTTTAAACGGTTGTTACATATTTAAATGGTATGCACAAGTTGACCCGTTTCCGATTTCTCACTTGTCTTTAACTTTCCTGCTTTCTATTTTCAATACTCTAACCAAAAGGAGTATTTTAAACCTGTGCGCCATGGCCAAAAGTGATTTCTCAAACGGCACGGCAGTTCAATTGCTGTTCGTGTGCCCCTTTTTGCCTCCCCTTGCAATAAAGCGTAGATAAGAATACAATGGGATTCCTTTCCCAGCAAAATGAACCTCGGCCGATATAGCGACGATAATTCTCTGGTACACGCGAATACGAGATTTGGGAAAAACGGTGGAATGCAAGTTGCGTTATTAAAAGTTTAAAAAGGGGGAGAGGGAGTCGCTGAGATGAAAATGAAATTGATATTATTAAATGAGAAAATTCATTATCTTCCTGGAAAGAAAATAAGATATTGGATCGGTTCTTTCCGTTGGCTTCTACATCCCCCGGCACACGCGAGCAGAAGCCTCAAGAATGTGCTTCAAGCACTTGATTCTTCGACTCTCCAATTATTTAATCCCTCATCGACTTAATTTCTAGATCTAATTATTTTGAATTATTTCGACTAGCCGTGACCAAAGTAAAGATACATTAAAGTACAGCGTGAAATTATTATCAGTGAGAGGAATGAAATGTTTATCAAACGGGAATGCAAAGATTATCACCGCGCAACTATTGGACAAAAATGAAAGAAAGTAACACTCCATTTCGAAAGGATTAGAAGCTCCGCTATGGTTATTCAACGCGAATGTCTCTCGCGCGGAAAGTCGAAAAAGACAATGATCGGTCGAGTGGCGTGACGGTGTGCGTATTCCTTTGGAACGCTTCTTTTTGAGGCAGCTCCGAAACCTTTTCAGGACGGAGGTGTCTTTCTCGCCGTCGCGCAGCGTGCTCTCCCCGACAAAAACAACCTTGACACGATCGCCGTGTGGCTTTAAACGCGCGAGAGAAGGACTGTGCCTCCGCGAGAGAACTCCGCTCTGTGAGCTCTATTTTTTTCGTTTCGCTTTTACGACGATTCCTCCATTATTCCTCTTGCTGCGAGTGCGTACAAATGACCGTTTGTATGGTAAATAGGTTGTCCAAAGTCTGATGGATTTCTGATTGATGCAAGAACGATGATGTTAACGTGGTCGCGGAAACAACGCGTTTAGAAGATCAATTGATGACCGATTTATCGGGAGCGAAGAAGAATCGAGGACCGATGACCGCACACCACTGACGATACAGCCGATATTCGATTGCGAGCCGTTTGACCCAAATGTTTTCATTGCTTTAACGAACTCGTGAATCAGCGAAAACGTTTCCGCGAAACGAAAGCTGCGTGTAACGAGAACTCCGGAAGCTCCGCGGGAGAATATAGCTCGGGATGTGTTTAAAATAAAATCAATTGGTATCGAAACTATAACCGCTCATTGTCATTGTCCTTAAGCTGCTTAGGGAGACAGGGATTCGTAACCGATAAGCGTTATCTGTTTCCCTGACGGTGTTGAACAGAAAACTGCGACGATCAGTGATGCGGAAGTTGTTTTTTGATATGATTACTATAAAATAGCTTTAATTCCGTTTCCGGAATTCGTATATAAAGTGTAATACAGGTGACAAGATATCGGTTGACGCAGTAGAAAAGTGGTCATCGCGTAAACAAGCTTTTTCTGCGAGAACGAAAACAACGGTATTCCTCCCACCGCACAAACGGAAGAAGCTGGTTTGCGGCGGCCTTATCATTATACATATTTAAAAGAAATGCAAAGTTTATAAAATGTTGGACACTAGAAGAATGATGCCTCAACGAGACCTCTATAAAATCCACAGGTTCTCCTACTGCCCCTCCAGTTTCAATTCCACCAATTCCTTTGATGCAGAGGCTAGAATTCTTTCAAAGCATTTTCAAACAATTAAGCTCGACCCCCAGTATCGGCCAGCGGGAATAAATCAGCGAGAAAAGTCGACTGGAGTAAAAAAAAATGCGCAAAGGCAAAGAAACAAGAACGAGGCGCCCACCGTCTGACAAAGAACGGATAATCGAGACGGAAAAAAGATTCCATTATTATTGTTCGATCCCATCGTCGACGCTGTTGCAAAGACTAAAAAGCCTGAACGTGGAATTTAACGAGCCTCGAACCTGCCTTTAATTAATTAAGGCAGACGTGACGCCAGTGGAATTGAAGTTCGCGCTGCGAAAACCTCGTTGTTGCGAACTGGGCTCGTCGTCACGATTCTGGAGTTTGCTGAAATTTCGACGTGACGCCGACCGGGGGCTTTCAAAATAACATGCTATCTAGAGAGAACATCTGACGATAATGATCTAAACGAAACGCGCCAATCCAGAGTATTGTCGAGGATGCTTTCGGTTTCGACGAGAACACGCGACGCGCCTTGTCCGTAATAAACAACGTACGTACCGAGAATTCGACAGGTAGAATTTAAAAGCCACGCGACTGGGGAGACAAAGCTTGTCAGGAAGTTTCTTTCGTTATTGTTCGGCGTTGGCAAAAAGCTTGGAATATATTCGACGCGGAAGGGTCATCTAATGGTGAAAAAGAATTGCGAAAACAAGAGTGGAGAAAGGTTCGTTTGTCCCGACCGAGTCGAGGTAGTCGTGTGACGCCGTGAAAGCGACGCCGGCAAGTCGCCTCTTTCACTGGCGTCGTTGCCGGCAGCGCGACGCTGGTTTAAAAGTTTACACGATGCCGATTAAAATATAGAAACATACTCAGGACGTACCGTGTGCGTACATTTTTCGCAGGCAATATTCGATCATTTTTAAGCGCACTGTAACGCAAACAACACTCGTGCGTGCGTGTATCACAGGATGGTAATAGCAACATCGAGGCATCCTCGATGAGGTGACACAAAATTCCCACGAAAATTTCTCGCTAAGTGTTGTCGTGGTGAAAAGTAATTCCAACTATCGAAGGATAAAGTAACGAAAGGAAATGGCGAGCGGTTCGCGGAAAAAAGTGAATTAATCGTGTCAGCACGTGACACACGGGGTAGTAACGTATGAATAAGTTTGAAAGGGCGAACGGAGTAACAAGTTTTCGAAGCTACCCGCCGCTCGCTCCGTTCGTCGTCGATCGCGGCAATAGAAGAAAGTAAATATGCTATCTGGAATTGTGGCTAGTCTCATGAGGGGGCGAATACGGGTACGCACACAGCACGCGGTATGCGGTCGCAACTGGCGCGCCGCGGGTTCATTGTCCCGTGTGTGCCCGTGGTGGAAGCCCCTCGTTGAAAAGGAGGGCCCGTGTATCGGGCGTAATATGTCCAATGAAATATTTCGATCGTTTTCTGAACTTACCAGTTGTCCAACTTGATCAGCTCCTCGGGCTTTTTCGTCTTCCGATCAGCCTTGAGCCTGAGGGCCTGCGGATAAAGCTTCAGAACGTGTTCGAACTGACTCGCTGTGCCCTCCGCGAAGAAAGTCGCTGTGTCTTTCACGGAAGCCATTGTGATAACTGAGCTTCGACGAACGACCGTTGGGGCGCAGCACCGGCAGCTCTGTGCACTATACACGTCCTCGTCGCTCCCCCTCAAGAGTCTCTAACCCTTTCTCCCTCTCCTTCCTCTTCTATCTTCGTTCGGCGATGTCTCGCTTTCTTTCCTTCTCCCTCTCTTGCTGTTCCGCGCACCCCTCTCCGCGCGTGCCACGGGAGAGGACCGACCACGCGAGAAATCCTATTTTACCCTCTGACTCGTTCGAATTCTCTTGGTTTCACCGGCGGCGGTGATACGCGACACACGCGTGGGACGCGTTTCCGAACGGCGCACACACAGTCGATCGGCGAGAGGGCAAATATCGACGACGGCACGCGGCTAAAGCGGACTTCGATGCCAGGGCTCGCTCTATCTCCGTCTTTCTCCCTTCTCTGGCTGTTTTTCGATTTCCACCAAAGAGATATATTCTTCACGCTTCCACAGACGACGTTTCCCTTCGGCTGATGTTACCGTTCACGATGTATACGCCGAACGTTCGGCGAAAATGTTTACACGGAACGGGATTGTATGGTTGCGGAGCTGCGAGGTCTCGTGCGTACACTCTCGCAAGGGAAAATCACCGTAGTTACACGCCACCGAGAACTCGCCTTCGGACCTCGTTCGACTGTCCCGGGTGGGGAGCGCGACTCGACGTCGCCAATAGGGAGCAGCACTGCTCGGCGTGTTTCTGACCTCCCTCTTTTCCCCTCGATCACTCGATCAATCTATCCCACTCTCTCCCGTCACGTCCTACCACCTCTTTCCGCCACCCTTATTATTTGTACCGAAAATTTCAACCGTTGCGTGCGGGTATGCACGCACGAGGATCAAGGAAACGATGGAGCAATGCCTGCGTTTGTGCAGTCGCGATTCGACTGTTAGAGGAACTTGATCAAAAGGAGAACGTGCGAGGGGGCACGATAGCAGTCCGAACCTCCTTTCTCTTCTCTCAAAGTAGTCGAGAGCACACCGTGATTCCCTCGGCGCCAGATCCTTCCTCTCTCCTTTTTCCTTCGCTCTCAGAGAGCTTCGTGCGAATGCATGCGGATTCCCCGCCGGATGTCCCGCGAAGTATAGACTGCCTCCCCACTTCTTGGCCCTGGTACACGCACGTATGCACCAAAGGAACTCTCAGAATACACACGTTTCTCGCGTACTTCGATCGTCCGTCGCGAGACTATACACACGCGTGTTCCGCAGGTACGTACCCCCTTCTCGCTCTATTTACTCACGATCGTCTTTGATCCTCTAGTTTATCAGGACTCGTCGTGCCGACCGTTCCCATGTAACCGTTCGAATAGCTCCGTGTCGGCCAGGAAAACTTTACGCTCGAGCGTCGGCGATATTCCGTTGGCGGTCTCATCGACGGTGAACGATGACGGGGGATGACAACAACGAACAAGCGACGGCTGTTTTTTTCCCTTGCTACAGAAAACAGCCTCGATTATTCTCTATCGCTAGTCCGCCTCCGTACGTATCACCACGTTCGATGGCTGTGTACGCGCGCCTGCCGTTGCACGACTCCTAACTCACCGTATCTGCCTGGATGAGCGCGTGTGAGTGCGCGCGCGCACTCCCGAACGAGCGGGCAGAACGAAGCTCGAAGCCTTCACTCGAAAAACGGGAACACGGAGTTAGTGCGCGCTTAGGCGAAGCCACGTATAGCCAGTTGCTCGTTCTCTCTGTATATGCTGACTGTAGTGAGACGACCGACCGACTGGGGGCAGCGCCTTCGCCGCCTTCTGCCCGTCCCCTTGGTCCCCCGTTACTCTCTACTACCACCGAAGCGGCGACCCTATCTTCCCCCCCCCCCCCCCCCCCCTACGTATATGCACGTAGATCCGCTCCCACTAACTCTCCCTCTGTCTCTGTTTCTCTTTTATCCTTGATCTATCTTTCCTAATGCGTGTAGCGTAGGAATGGAAACAGCGGATCACCGTTTATCGTGTCTATCATTTCTACTGCATGTCCGTACGCTCTTCGTACATCGGGCAATGATTATTGCTGCATTATTTGTCGCGCGGTGCCCCTCTTCGTAGGCTCCCACGAGCGGTGGACGCTCGATACCTCCTCGTGAAGGCGCGTACCATTCGCTCGATCGGCGCTGACTCGTCCGACTGGAAATCGATGCTAAAGCCAGGGTAGAGGTGCGCCAGTGGTGCCGTACCACGGCTGGCACACACGCTTTGCTTCACACAAGCTATCGCCGTTGTGTGAACACGGTCGCTCCACAGACACACTCACACACACAACATGCATCATGCAACGGTGAAGAGTGTGGGTAGCAAGGATCGTGCACACAGGGCGGAGTTGTGTACGACGCGTCACGGTCCACAGATCTACGTGTGTGCCAGAAGTGGCTCGGCGACACACAAAAGGGCAAGCGCGGAGAGAACTTGCAACCCTTCGGATACGAGAAGCATTTTGAAAAATATCTACGAACGATGTGAGAACGATGATTGAACGGCTGCGAAAACCGAGAGGGGAATTATACGTACGTGTCTTTTCGTGCTTGCGGAGGATGATCACGGGACAAATGCCGCAGCAGTTGCGAAACGAGCGATTTCACAATTTTGTAAACGCGACGACACGCGCTGCATTTCCGCGCTGACGAGCTTAATGATTTTCCCTATGCAAAGCTCGATCATAGAGATACACTGTACGAGTTACAGAAATATCCAAAACACTTTGTACCCCGCAATACTTAAATAAATTGTATTTGCTTAATTTTAATTGATACCTAATCACCCTTTGATTTTGCATTCCACTGCTTCTTTATTCTAGTGTCCCCGACCGACGTGGGAAATTTAAAATTGGGCAGTGAAGCCTACGGCTATTTTCTTTGAACTTTTAAAGTATAAATGTACACACTTCGCGTAAGGGTTGTGTGTATGCAAAAGACAGCCGTTCTTTGTAACCCCCTCTCATACGATTGTACAGTCGTGCACACACTGTGCTGCGCGATAGTGTGCTACCATATAATCATTCTCTGGCTGGTTTAGTGCATACTGTGTATCGTTGTGAGACTCGCTTCGCTGCCGCTGCCAGCCCATGGCTATCACAGCGAGCGCCTCCACTACCAATGACAGTATCACTAACACCGATGCACTATACAGCTGGTATAGCCGCAGCAGTCGAGTGTACTAGTGGGAAAGTGCGGAGCGAGCGCTTGCGCTTCGGTAACTTTCCATTGTCGTTCCTTCTGTACAGCGAAAAGCAAGAAAGTTAGCAAGAATCTTTCGAAATTGTGCACTCCCCAAGTGCAATTTCAAGTCCGGAGACACGATAAAGAAAATTTCATTGACAAATGTCTGATAGAAATGCCTACGTATATCAAACAGACCATAGAAAGTATTTTACGATTGCGTTTCAAATTCAATCCGCTTCTCTGGAAGGGTGCATTTAAAAGCTCAATCTTTATTGCCCATTCTTCGTTTCCTGAAACGAAAGGGAAACTACTGTACGAAGTTTCCCTTCATAATTTCCTCCAGGCCTTTGTAGTTTGCAGTGTATTGTTTAAGAACGGCGAGGGTAGGTATTTGTAGAATTTTGAAAATCGAAGGGTCAGCCGCGGGCGAAGAATTTAAAGCTTCGCCAGGTAAGCGCGCATGGGCCAATGGCGCAGGTAGGCAGATATCGAGTCCTGCAGGGGTGGCATGAAAATTTAACTCGCCTCCTATACGTGTTAAAGCTTGCTGTCAAGCGACTGGAAAGAAAATAACTATGTTAAACAATTGTCAATTCGCGTAACTTGCGTTTGATATAAAAATCATGTCTCTCGCTCGTCGGAAATATTTCAAAAAATAAAAAAGAAGCGGCAGTCCATACACAAATTCTCTGCTTTTGCGATTTGTAATGCTCCCGGGAAACGGAGAATCCGGTAATTAATACGCGGGGGAATATTCGGTGGTGAGAAACGAGCGATTACTGGGACTCAACCCCGTAGGCCAGGCGTAATGTTAGCGGGGACGGCCAACAGAAGAGGAAGGCGAGGAGAAAGGCCGGTTTTCTTCTGAAGCGTTTCCAACAGGCAAGGCAACAGAACCTGGCACAGCCGGCCATAAGCCCCGCATCACGGCCGTCGACTCACCGTTATGTGCCGAGCATCGGTGAAGCCCTCGTGCCCCCTATACAAAAGAGAGAGGCCCGACCCCCTCTGTCCCTCGGGCGCTTGAAATTCAACCCCGGCACTGCTGTCCGCTGCAGGGTTGCCGGATCGCATTTGTCGGGATGCGAGGTTGCAACGCGCCGTTATCGATGCTTACCGCACACCCGGACAATCACCTAACCTCAAACTTAGCTGCGGATACGTTCTGTTATCAGTATCGTTGAACCGCAAAACAGCCCCCTACAAATTGAACGAACGATTTTCAAAAGCGCTCAAACTGCATTCAAATATGTCTTTGTTCTCACATTTTATTGTTCGATCGATATCTTAGTGTATCCGATGGACGTTGTTAAAATTGATTGCGTTGCTTGGAAGTATAGAATAAACAGATTTAGGTTCGAAGCTACCCCATTGTCTGTAAGAAGCCGGACACGACACTGCGTATGCATACACCACTGCCGGATGTTTCTAAAATAGCGATCTGTAACCCCCTAATTATTTCTCGCCAGCAACAGGTCACACTCCCCTATCGTGTCTGCCTTGTTTTTCCCGGAAGTCAATGTGTGGTTTCTGGAATAGTAATGAGGTCAAAATGCAGTATCCTTGTCTCTTTTATATCTTCTACTTCATCAGGAGAAATAAAAATTGATTTACCACTCAAGTAGTTCCATACGCCAATTCTATAGCAAAACCTAAAAGAGCTTAGAATGTTTTCTGCGGTATTTAATGAATTCTCGTTCCAAGGAACAAAGGAAACCGATTTGAATTTTTTCCTCGACGATCGCGATCGACCGGAAACGTGCCTGACCGCAGGAAATACTCGAGAAATCGACAAGTCAGGTATAACAGTCTGCGAAAGACTAGGGTGTCGCGGGACTGTAATACTGCCTAGCATGTGGAACGACTACGCCTGGCGTTCGATACGAACACGTGTTCCCGATGCGGCTGCTATACGACATTGTAGCGAAATGACATGTGGGCCACGGCTTGGCAGAATGTGTGCGGACGGAGCATAAGGCCAGGCAAGCAGTCGAGGGACAGGCACGACGGACTCGGAGCTCCGGCTTTATCGTGGGCCAATCCAACCACTGTGACCTTGAGTAACTCTAGAGAGAGATATATTTAGCTGTGAGCGGTTCGAGCTGCCGCTGCTACGGCTGCTACCTAAGCTCTCCCTTGCGCTCTAAAGTATCTCTTTAGAGCAAAGGCTTGCAAGCGCGACAGATAATGAAGGCGGAGCCTCGTCAAGGGAAATTATGTACAGGCCTAACCCTTTTCCGAAATCCTACTCGTTAGCAAGCGCCGATTGCTTCAAGAATATCCTAAAATTATTTACTACCTATAGCTACTTCACACGCTTCTTCGAGCACTGAATCGCAAATGTACTTTTCCTTCATCGGAACTCTAGGGATTAGTCTGAAATTTTTAGTAACGATCATTTTTAGAAACTCCTGCCAGGTATTTATTTTCAATATACCTGTGGAATGTCGAGTAGCTTAAAAAGCGACATATTGCAGCGTTCGGTGTTTTGTCGTTTTCAGGGACATTCGATTACTTGACTTTTTATTTCGGAATGCAGAGGTGTATCATGAACGGCAAACACAGGTGACGATGATTGGCTCGAAACCAGTTCTCCTTGGGTGTTTCGCGGGAGTTTCACGGGGTATCCAGGGTTACTCGCCCCAATTTCCGTGAATCTCTCAAGCGTTACGGAAACAGATTGGGTATTCCCAAATTACAGCCACAACTTCCGGCAGCAATGGAAAAAAGAATATCCTGTTACGATGCACGAATGATTACCATTTCACTATGTTCTGTAATGTGTATCCTGTTGGTGGCAATAAAAGCGGCCTACCCGAAAAATGATCCACGCTTCGAATAAAACCGACAATACACGTATCACGCTTTGCGATTCCAATGGAAATGCGTATCAAGTCCAAGGGATTCGTGAAATCGTGCACGCATAGCGCAACAAGTTCCTCCCGTGATCGATTCTCCCCTTTTGCCAATCGATGAGAGGCTGGCGCGGTGGGCGGCAATGCCACTTCGAATTTACCACGGGATCTGTTTACGCGGAACCAATAGTCGGATGCAACAGGCGGGCCCGAGATTTCACTCTCTTACAACGGAGCACACGACACTAGACAAAGAGAGAGGGAGAAGGTAGGAAAGATAGTGAACAGGTTGTAAAAAGAAACGAGACAGTGGGAACGAGAGTGACAGGAGAAGAGATAGAGAGAGGGAGAGGGACGAAGAGAACGCGAGAACAAGATAGCTAGACAAATATACAAGCGAAAGAGAGGGAATTACAAAAGAGCAAGAGCGCGGGAGATCGAAAGAGAGACAAAGGCGTGTGAACCAAAGGTGGCAAAAGGCGGAGAGAGAAAGGCTACAAGTCTGTGGCGGTATTCCTTTCAGTGTGATTGTCATTCATGCATTGTGAATCAGGGACTTTATTTTTAGAAGCGACTGAATGAAAGTGGAGTACCCCCGTAGTAGTAGTCGTAGCAGTAGTATAATGTCAGTGGTAGGAGGTGGAGGTGGTGCGGGAGAAGGAGGAACGACGAAGAAGAGGAGAACGAGGAAGAGAAGTACACACGCGTTAAGGGGCGAAGGGGGTGGCGGAAGGGAGAAAGAAAAAGACAGGCATCGACGTGAAAGGGGGCGAGGGAGGGAACGAGGAAGACGTTCCGCCGATCTGCGAGTAAATCGTACTACGTCCTCTCACACGTGCTTTTCTCCCCCTCCGACGTCGCCCTTTTCCCTCCGCCTGTTCGCCGCTGACACACTATCGCCCCTCAGTCGACGACACCAACCTGCGGACACGCGAACAGGGGCACACGCGCGTGCCCGCTCTTGGACGCGGATGTCGTTTACCTATACCCCTTGCGAATCGTCACGGAGAACCGAGAAACAATGACCAGCAAGGAGGGAGCGAAACGATGCAATCAGCTGATGGATCTGTCTCTGCTCCGTTCGAGGAACGACTTCCTCTGCCGGGAACTGAAAATTGTCCCGTCTGCAGAATCCGTCTAGCAACTTCTTGTTCGGCGACTCGTTCCCCGGCGATCTTAGAAGAGATACATTTTGATGTAACGCAAGTAGGAAGGACCAATATCCTAGAGTCTGTACCTTTCATGGAACCACGTGCCTGCTCGAAACCCGCACGTACGGGACTCGAATGCGTATTAATTACCAAGCGAGACAGTCCGGAGTTACTGTGGAGTTTACGCCCTTTTCACCTCTCTGAGCGCCACGCGAAAAGTTCAAATCGCCCTGATGCAACAAAGTTTGGGGACTGTCTATATCGAGCAACGGTCATTCATCGCAGCAGCATCAATGAAACGTACGTACTCAAAATTGAGTCCGGTCAAGGAGAGGCTGGGACGATAAAGAGACAGACACGAAATTACCCTCGAGGCTGGACCGGCTGACAAAAGAGGGACGAGGAAGAAGAGCAATGCACGATCACGCGCACAGATGCGGTGCAGTGCGCGTAAGCAGCGATCCAATAAATAGTAGGATCATTGACACCGTCGTCCGCGTGGCCGGCCGGCATCAACCGAGGAATGCTTGTACTACTACGATGTTTACAGTTTAATTCGAGATACTCGAAATGTCACGTGCACACACGTCAGGCGTACTATTCACGATAAACGTGTGCCTTTCCGTCTTCGGAGTGGGAATAGGGGGCGGGTCTCTCTTTAAGGGGCTAGAAGGGGGGCACGGATGATTTGACAAATTGCTCGCGAAATGAGTCACCACCGGTTGCTCGTATTTTCTCTCCTCCCTTTCTCTCCACAGCGGGCACACTCTCAAGGTCCAGTAATTATGTTACCGCTATCTGAATTGGATTATCAAACTGTGCTGCAACCTTGACCCAGGACAAATTCCTTATCTTAGCTTGCAGACAGGCCGACGCACCGCCGATTCGCGTTGCGCATTCCGAATCAAATCTCTGAACTGGTCCTATTATGTTTGGGTATGCTCTATGGGTGCTTTAAATTCTGTGCGGAGCTTCACTAAAGCCGTTTTATAGTTCACTATTTTGTTCCTTTCCTTTAACTGAGAAAGTGCCGCACTATGTTCAAAGGACTCGCGAGACAAGACCGCGAGACAGCAAAAAGCAACGTTTCGCTCCTGAGGCTGAAATCGAGATGAGCGCGAGATCGAATTGCAAGTCTCGTATTCCGGATTCTGATTTCCCCGCGACCAGGTGGGCAAGTTCCCGCCATAGGATCTCATTCGCCACGAGGCGAAATGTTGTCCCCTGCACAGTACTTGTAGCAGGCATTTGAATTGGGATGCTGCGATGTTACCCGCTGATAAGATAAAACGTTCTCTTCGTTATCGTTCATCCGTTAATAAAATAATTGACCAATCATGGCCTCCAGTTTAATTTTGGATAAGGAACTTTCGAAAGCTCTGCCAGTTATTTGAACGAAATTAATTATTACTCGAAATCTTTGATCGCTCGACATCTCCGCGAACCTTTCGCAAACGGTATCGCGCCCATGCTGATCACGAGGCGGCAATAACACTAGTCAGCGATAAATCGGCGTTGTGCAACGTAACGTTGGTGCATCATGAAAACAAATCGCTGACGTTTGACACTCAACTCTTTCGACGGGAGAACGTGTCGTTCGCGTGCGACGGATTACTTCGTTTAAGGTACGTCGGAACGGAATTGTGCTTTGGTCAGGGGAATCGGTTTTCAGAGCCAGATCTGCCGAAAACTGTCTTGGATGCTGTTGCAGTCGCGGTCGGTAATTGCGAGAATCAAATTCGCAGGTTCGCTCCTCTCTTATCTGCTCGACCTCTCCGCGAGTGCAAGTCAACTTTATTATCTCTCCTTATTGCTACATGTCTCGCTGCAGCTTCGAAAGCAATCCGAGGACTACGGTTCGCGACGATAACTTAGCACATAAAACTTCATGCGATCGTATTTAGAATATTCTGCCTTGACGATTTATTGTACCCCCTTGCTTTGCTCGAACAACGCGTACGCGTATCGAAGTGAAAACTGGCAAACATATTCTACCTATGAAACTTCTTCCTCTTTCCTACATATCTTGCAAGTTAATTTCGAAGTGTGCCCGAATCGTATAAAGAGAAGTAATCAAGTAAGTCTGCCACTCTTTTCCCTGTTCATCGTTTTGCCTATTCTCGTCGGCTACCGCGGCCGTACTACACTGAAGCAGAGCACGTTTTAAAGGTGCGTATTGCGGATAAATCGAGATTAGACTACGGATTATAACCTCGCTCGCTCCGCAAGGATATGCCGTGCTCCGTGGTTTCGCGCTAATGAACCAGCAAAGCCTTTATGGTGGTTTTATTCTCTTACGTCACTAAGTGCATCGCCGTGGCCTCGGCTCGCACGTAATGTCGGACCTCTGGCGGCTTGTTCTGGAAACAGGCCAGCTAGGCCGCGCCAACTAACGAGGTTTTTTTCAGGCGATAAACGCTGACGCAAAAGTTAGCCGAGAAAATCGCAATTCTCTGCCACGGAGAGTGGTTTGCGATCTTAGTAAATACGTTTTACTATAATTCTCCGTACATCGTGAGAAATTTTATTAATATTAAACTATGATTTTACCCCAATACGATTCTACTTAAATAAATGCCTCGACTTACATAGAATTGCCTTCGGGAATCCCTGGTATCCTTCTTGCACCTGCCGGATCCACCGCAGGTGTTTAGGAAAATACAGGACGCGAGCATTGAACGAAGGCTGCTCCTTCTCAATGCTTGAACATTATCTCGTTACTCGTACAGACGCCTGTACGCAGTACATCTGCCGTCCTTTCGCCTGCGTTTCTGAAAACCGAGCAATCGTTACTCCTCTGGGAATATTCATTTCAACATGACTGTACTTATGCGTGCGAAACTGCGATTTAAATACCTAACATACGAACAAACTAAAAAACACATCGCTCCTTTCTAAAGTCAGCGCAACAGTACAAATTTGTCAGTACGCTGAACGCAATTTTGGCAGAGGTTAGACAGCATCTGCAGTCAAAGATAGAAATCACCGATACGCGACTCTCCCCTCCAGAAACGAAAACACCTGTTACATGGCCCGCGAAACACGAGACTGTTCACCGTGGAATTGGAGTCATCGCTCATTCTCGTCGTGCAGTGCTCTACCTTAACGGAACTTGTAGCAACGAAGATGGCAGCACTTACCGGCGATACTACTTTCGTATTTTGCAACAAATGATCGACGATAAAATTTTTATTAATTCTTGCTAAATTGCAACTTGATTTCATCCCTTACTATATATACCTGATATTGTTATTGCTTTGGAAATTATAATTATTGAATGGAATATTAATAAAATTCGAGACTTAAAGAAAGTAATTTAAAGGGCGAACTTTTCTGTACCTAAAGACTTCTTAATCTGACAAATCTATTTATCTATCTCTACAAATTTATAATGGAAAATCGCATTTTATAAAATAAATGTCCGGCTATAATACTTTGAACATTCCTCGTGTATAATACAGAGGCTATCTCAAATGACGGTGCGTCAGAGGATGACGTCATGATCACGATCTTGACGCGGATTTACGGTAGACAACATTTTCATCGACTGTGTATGAATCTCTTTCTTTTCCCTTTCTTTCTCTTTACTCTTCTATTCCTGTCGCCGTATTCGAGTCAGAGCACGTGTTTTCTTCGTATTCCTAATAAATGCCAATTGATCAAACGAAGCGAATGCGAAGAGGAGAAGCTTATTTCTGTTCTTTTATCTCGAATTCTACTTTGGTCAAATTGCCACCTGAATTAAATAATATACATCCCACGGAATGATCGTTTCTTAGAACGGTGTACGGTGAGGAAATTTTAGAGTGGCCTTCTCGGCATTCTTGATCCTTAATTTAAATGTATAGTTTAAAGGACGAGACCTCGAGTAACAAACCCACGATCAACATACAAATGCCTTATTACGTTTGGTTCGCGTCTACAGTTAAATTATCGATGATGCGTGTGATTTGATTTCACACACTTCGTTGAAACTTATTTTATCCTTACTTTTTAAGCAGCAACTAAAATTTAAGGGTTGATTAAAACTTAAAAGCTGCTGCCTACACGTACGAGGCACGTAAGAAAGGAGGGCACGTGTATCATCGACACTCTCCACGCTCGGTGTGTCGTGGCAATCGATCAAGAACGCTGAATCATTGACAGAGAGCTCAAAAACCTCGTAGAAAACCCGTCATTTCGGTTCTTTTTTTTTGCGACGCAGAAAAGGAGTCTGTCCGTCTTTGTCGAGATGTTGGTCGAAGTAGCGAATAATGCGGATCGAGGCAAATACAAATTTAGAACCGCCTTCCTTTTTCGTTTCGCAATCGTTTAAAAACAACTCTTTCAAACTCCGCTTTCTTTCTCGCCTCTTCCCGCGACAATAGAGAAATCTGTTTGGACCGATTCACGGATTCTGACGACGACGAAGATAGATTCGAGAGGGTATTGCTCGCGATGGGCCGGTAGTAGAAATCACGCGACTGGACCGCCGAATCCTGCGTGGACGTCGAGGCTTGAAAACCTTGGAGCTCAGGGCCATTGTCGGGTGGGGCCTTTACCTCTTCCCTTTCCCTTTGATATAGCCACGGGAGCCTTTCATCTCCCCTGGAATATGCCAGACAGAAGTCCTGCGCGAACCAGTATCTTCAACAATGTTCAAGGGGGTAGGTACGCGACGAAGATGAGCCACGGGGTAGCGACGACACGTCGTCTCCAGACGACGGCAACCCAAATTGCATGTTCGCCGAGGGTTGATATCCCTCCTCAGACACTAGAACCACCCTTTTTCGTGCTTCATCTTTTCCACCCACTTTGCGACTGTTCACCCCCTTTCGTTTCTCGCTTCTCTTAATCCTGTGCGGGTATTGTACTTTTAATCTCTCGCCGGAAAACCCCTGAGTTTCCGAGGGAAAAAGGGTTGAATGAGAATCTTGGGACCACCGATAATCCAATGATAATAATCGATCATAAAGATTCTAGTAGTTTAGAGGATTATTTAAGTAGCAAAGACAATTTGGCTGCTCGCCGCCGAAGCTAATTAGTATTCAATGAAAATGCTTAATTTAATTGTCAGCCTAAGTTAATCTAAGCCAACCTAATCCCTCGGCTAATGTGCGCTACCCATTTAGCGCGTCGGTGTCTTTTTCATGAGACTGCAATAATGTAACGGTTATGATAATGAACAGCGGTAATGTTAAAAAGGTGCGATCGTGAAATCACACGGGAAACCCTAATAAAGGCTGAATTTCATTTAAATTCAATTAACCGGATTTTAACGCGTGCAATTTATGTATCTGACCCGCTCGAAAGCTCTCCTATGCAGAAAATCTCTTTATATCGCATCATATAAAATTGCATCTCCCAAAAGAAGAGTACAAGTAAAACATTACTTTTTATCCCCGTGAATCTTCTTGAACGAACAGTTCGCATTACGAGAAACTGTTTTGTTTGAACAAGCAATGCGAAATCGCACTCGTTATTGGGAACAGAGGTCTCTAAAGGGTTGGGCTTGATTAAACGGCGTGCGAACGTCTCGGAAACTTTCATTGAATGTGGGCGGAAGCGTGTGCATTCGCGATGCCCGTAAATCTTGAACAGGAAGCGAACATGCGCGCGTATTCATGAATTCGCCACTCTGGCTTTGCTATAAAAATTCTGATCACGCTGCTACAGCGGCAGCAGCTCGTTTCGCCCAAGATTCGCCGGAATAAATATACATATAATTCCATTCAGCCCTCCTCTGATCCCTAAACGCGCAACTTTTCTTTGTAACTCGCTTTACATTGCAAAAAGTGTCCAACGAACGGGACCAATCGTAGGTACGTCGCGGACCTTTATTTTCCAAATCATCCTTTCAAATGAAACTGGTTTAATGAGTTTTGTCCCTCGATTGTATATCGAATCTGGTCTACCTTTACCCCGTCTGAACTGGCGAGGCTGTTTACGAAAACTACGCGCTGTATTATTCTTTGAGTTTTCCGCATAATGCGGCTTCCGCAATCGTTGGAAAATGATAGCGAGAAGAATGTTTTCTCCCCTTTAATCGGATGTATCACCTATGAAACGTGATGCCTAGAACAAAAGTGAGCCGGAAGCGTTACGGAGGATCCTTTGACGCATAAATTGCACTCGGTTACAGCTACGGTTAATTGGAAGTCCGTTTGCAAGATGGTACAATCCGGCCTCGCTTTCATCGTTGCAGTTCGCACAAAGGTAATTCAATTTCCGCGCTAGAGCGCTGCGTCGTTGCGCACGGTTGCTGCATTTGAAAAAACGCTGAGCCTTGCAAACAACAGCAACAGCTTAAATAAACAATGCATTCGCATGATGAATTTTGTGTAAGATTCCTGCGGGAATCCAGTAACGCGTCTTGATTGTCGCTCGAGAGATGATCAAGATTTGCAGGGAACTTTGACCCTATAGTTCATGTTAAACATTTACGAAAGGTTTATCCTTTTTCCTTTTTCTTTCCCCGTTAAAAGTGATAGATATTTGTTTTTTTGTCAGCACCTCATTGATCAGGCGCTTTTTTATTACATTATTCAGTGGTGCCTATGTATATTAATAGCAAACAACTATCGATTGGCTCGCTTAATTTAAACAAATTTTTTCCGGCATTAATCACTTATGCTTCAACAAACAATTGAACTGATTAAATATCTCCGGCTGGCTATGCTTTTTCCATGCTTCCAAAACAAATGAACGTTCTATAAAGGAAACAATACAGGCGGGCACACATTGATCCGCTGCGTGCGGGGCCTTTCATTGTAGATACAGAGCGCAGTACAGTGAAGAATTTTAGGAATTTCGCAATAGAAAATATCACTGCGCTTCTTTTTTTTTGTACTATATGGAGTATGTTTAATGTCGATTCCCATTACGTCCATCTAAAATTGCATTCGCGTGGTATCGATGCGAGATACAACAGCTACGATGATTGCGCGAAAAGTACGGGCATTATCCAGCAATTACTACGTATTCGATGATCATTACTCAATCGCAAGTCACAGCAGGAAATTACAGAAAATAGAAAATCCGCAGTACTTCATTATTCTCTTGCTTCCTCAGACTTTGCATCCTTGATATTTGCTTGGAAAGCTCATGTAGCATCAAAAGCTGCGAGAAGTTATAAGTTTGCAAGATCATTCGGAGACACATGTCGTACGGATCGATTGATTTACATGGACTGTAAGATATTTTTTTAATGAAAGAACTTACTCAACAGAGACTGAAGAACTCAAAACTAATTTCTAGACGAAACAAAAAGGAAGATAAATGCAACACGTTTGCAGTCTCGGGACATGAGCGCATATGTATTTAGGCGATCTCGGATAGCATAAAATGGTGGGACGGTGAACGCAGCATGCCCGAAGCACGCATGCGTGCGCCTGCGCCACAGAAAAGTAGTACGCCTGGCTTTTACGTTTCGTATAATCTCGATCGTCATTTCCATGACACAAAGATTCTTGCAACGAGCAAGGTTGGAGAATTGTTCGATTCGATCTCGTATTCGTGATATATATTTCTAGGTGTCCGCGGTACCCGTTGGACATTATACATTTTATACGGACCAGAAGAATTCAGACCGTCTGGCTGCGCTGTGGCCATTGCGCATCGCTGGTCCGAGCACAGTGAGCGGAATCGGTGGGAGAGTCGAGAGTGTAATGTCTGATAAGACGAGCGATGGACAGCCGTGAGAGTGCACGACCGTATTTTCAGTTTTGACAGTTCGCCGAACGAATGACTGAAAAGACGAACGAACGTTCATGAAAGGTCACACCATCGCGCGTATAATGTATGCGTTCACGTGCCATTGATCGCAGGGCGTACGACGAGAAAACTGAATTCAGAAAGTCGCACGAACGAGAAAAAAAGTACAAGTGATCGACGGTGTGTGTTGCGTTGTACCCGTGAGGAACCACTCTACGTGTTGTCTTTTGTCCACGGTGGATAACAAAAAAAAAACAATTGCCCGAAGGATCTTTCTCTTCGATAAATTAAAGAAAAATTTTAAAGAGCCGATCTTAACTTTTGTTTTCTATCAACGGGACAAAGGTGGCTGATTTTTAGTGCTGCCTTTGAGGACTAGATACACTGCTGCCTCTCTTTTTCCCTCTCTTTCGTTTTTGCTCTCGAGGGACGAGGAAGAAGAATGGAGGCGATAGCAAAGCACGATTTTACGGCTACTGCCGAGGACGAGCTTAGCTTTCGTCGAAGCCAAATCCTCAAGGTTCGTATGCTTATCAAGAATGATGCGACGATTATTATTAAATTGAAAAAAGTCCCCAATAGGTTGTCCGGTATCGCACATTTTTCTCCGCACAGTTTACCGATCCCGAACTTTCTGTACTACTCTCAGGCGAGCGGATGTCGCGTGTCGCAGACGATACTTGCGACGACGAACGATATTTTATAAACTGCAGTCATGCTGTCCTATCGTTTATGCTTTTTCCTTGAAAAATACTTTGCCTTTCTCATTTATAACTTGCGCTATTTTCATCGACATGTTTTTTTGCAAAATACGAAATAAAGAATTTAGACTACAATAAAACTTTCCCCGAATTTCGAAATAGTTATCTGTCAGAATTATTTAATGAAGAATGAGATTTGATTCGAAGGTTCTTGAAACACTCCTATCTATATATCTCAATGATACCAAGCACCTTGTCGAATATAACGATTGTATTCCTTTTTGCAGATTCTAAATATGGAAGACGATATGAATTGGTATAGGGCGGAATTAGATTCTAGAGAAGGACTGATACCAAGTAATTATATAGAGATGAAAAATCATGAGTGGGTATAACTACACAATTTTGCCTCAAAATATTTCGCACTTTATTTACGCATATGTATATCTCATTTAAATCCCCTATTCAGCTGGTATTATGGAAGGATAACCAGAGCAGATGCAGAAAGATTACTAATGAACAAACACGAAGGCGCCTTTCTTATCAGAATCAGCGAAAGTTCTCCTGGTGACTTTTCCTTGTCTGTTAAGTTAGTAAAGAATTCTTACATACGACTGTTCGTATATACGAATAAGTTAGTTGAGTGAAAGCTTAATTATTCTTTATAGATGTTCAGATGGGGTTCAGCATTTCAAAGTATTGAGAGATGCCCAAGGTAAATTCTTCCTTTGGGTAGTTAAATTTAACAGTCTCAACGAATTAGTGGAATATCATCGTACGGCATCCGTCTCTCGCTCACAAGACGTTAAACTGAGGGATATGGTTCCAGAAGAAGTAACTATCTCAATCGAATCATAAATAACAGCATATTACATGCTTCATGATACGTAACAGTTTTTTATATTCAATCCTACAGTGTCTAGTACAAGCACTGTACGACTTTCAACCCCAAGAACCTGGCGAACTAGAATTCAAAAGAGGCGATGTAATTACTGTAACCGACCGCACAGACCAACACTGGTGGCACGGAGAAATTGGCAATAGACGAGGCCTGTTTCCATCGACATACGTCACTCCATATCACTCCTAGGTAAAACCTAATACTATCCCTCGATCAATTAATTATAGCTAACTATCCAGACTTTTTATTCGTTCAAATAAAATATTTATTTTAGGCCTCATGTTGCGCGCACAGGGGCCAAAGGCATCGCTCACATTATCCCACCACTATCACGTACAGGATCAGACTTACCGCGGAACTAATCAACAACATCTTGCAAACTCCACCTATCGAATGGGCTACCAGAATGTATTGGTGGTCTCGACGTAGAGTCGTTTAACTGGGCTCGACATTATCCTCAAATACTTGTGCATCTCGGTGAAAAAAAAATAAAGTTCTCCACGTTTAGTAACTTGTACGAACAAACGTATGGAGAACTTTGATACCACAGGGTAGCGTGTTTCTTTTATTACAACATTAATAAAAGAAATTTTTCACTGGGTCTGATACAACTATTATTCGATGCTCTTAATTAGACATATATTGCCCGCGTATACAGTAGACCTCGTGTATTTCATTTCTACTTATATTTCAGTAGAGAGTAAACCGTAAATGATGGTAAACCTGCAGTATTTACATATGACAAACGAAGCTCTAAATAGCGTCCTCTATTTATACATCTCGGTAGTCCACGTGTAGGCGGAGTAAGAGTACGAAGACGACATTAACTACTGCACTAAGGAACGAAAACGAGCATCGTCTCTAGAGTCAGTTAGATAAGCTGGTACTTTTTAGTACGAATTGTTCAAAGGATCGGGGGGACCTTAACGAGAAAGAGCCTAGCATGCAATCGACACGTGAGAAACGGAGGAACTTTATATAGGGTGTGACATCAAACACCGCGCGTCGCCTTTTTGGCATCAAATGCACACACATACCATTCTGCCTCTATGTTGTGAATATTTTTACAAACACTTTGGGAAGTTAGTTACTCTTCCAGCGATTAAGATTGCATCTGATATCGTAACATCAGACATAACTTGCTGTGTATCATATATTATAGAGACTTGTACTGTTCAGACTGTATGTGAGGAATTCTGACATCTTCTGAGGTCAATAATGTCTTCTTTTTTTCAAGTATTAGCAGAGGAATCAACAGCAGCAGCTTGCTAAGAAGCTGGTCCGCTGTCTCAATTTTTACCCGATCTAATTATGCAAATTGTATCGGAGAGAGATTTTATGTTTGCCGACTATGCTAAGAAACGTTGTTTCTTTTGGAATATCGTGTTTTTCATTCTTCCTACGAAACACTTTATCACGAGGAAAAGCGAACAGAACACTACGAGTTTTTTACACAAACGTGGTACATACATATTCAAACTATATTGAGACTCCAAATACAACGACTGATTTATTCTTTGTAATTTAATAGATAACGGTATGCGAAGGGAAAAGAGAGGTCGTAGAAGAATTTAGAGTATCAATTTTTGCATGAACGTCTTCGTAATAATAACAATTTATGTTCCGTAATGCATTTTACCCTGACGTACCAAACAAAAATACGTAATGTAATAAAAAAAAAGAACCGCTGCGCGAAATAATTAATTTGACTAATATCGAACGAATGGTATGTATAACACGTTTTTGTCATGAAACGTATTGTTTCTAAAAATAGTTTGTGTATATTTTTAAATACTTTTCGCCTGATTCATTCGGCAATCTTGCTTTCTTATTTCCGTGTAAACGATAAATATATGTAGTCTTATGTGTAATTATTATTATTCGTTATGTTTACATTTTATTGATAACAATATATATATATTATATTAATTACACTTGCGTGGATTACTTTATTCTACCCAATATAATCAGAATTTTTACAATCGAGACACATTCTCTGTATTTTACGAAGTGATAACGTTTTAGTTCTGCAAATACTACGTAGGCAACTAATACTATATGCTTATGCATGTATAGTATTTAAAATGGGCAAAAAGAAAAGTGAGTTACTTTACTTCTGTTATTAAAATAAATTCGTAATTCACTTACGATGATAATACCGAAATATATTTGGACCAAGAAGTGTATAATAATAATATGTAATAAAATATCTCTTTAAACAAAGTTCAATTGATTCTAACAACTATCAATTTCTTTATAATTACATATATTGTTACCATAAAACAGTGATAGTATAATAAAGTACTATGTAAAAAACATATCTCTTTATTATATTCCCTGACTAAGTGATATTCGCGGATATTTTATTTTCTCTCTGTCTCCTATATTATAAAAATTGTACAGTCTATTCTTAACGCAATGTACAGAATAATCTTTAGAATAAATTGTCCATTGACACGAAATGCTATTACCTAACACACAAGCCTATAAGAAATATACCTCCCAGCAGTTTCAGATGGCCTAATGATTTTTACAACCTGACCACGTTTCAAGCCAAAATAACGTGCCACGGGATCGCCAGCCTGTATACGCATCAACTGATTCTCTTTCAACTTATACCTGGCGAGTAATTCTTCCTTTTCGTCCGGAGTAAGTACTATATGTTCGGGCACCAATTCGTGCTCTGTGATATTAATTAACAATTCAGATTCCAAGAACTGTTCCAATATGTATTTGGGTGCCATGTCGACTAACGATTGCTTAGCGGAAGGAGTCATTCCCTGCTGCACGACGATGATTGCTCTATTGTAAAGTAAAATGCAAGCTTAATATATGGGAAACCATGCAACAGAAATTTCAATAGCTATCGAAAATAATTCCTAGGGATAAAGATCTTTGCTGCGACAAATTACCTATGAATCTTTTCTTCCTGCATACGTTGACAATAAGTTTTAATTGTTTTGATACCAATCTTTGGTTCGTCCGGGAAGAATACGAACAGCTGATCAGTTGGATCGTCATTGTGTGCGACTAAAACTATAAGATCGCTTCGCGCCGGCCTTTTTTCACTTGGCTTATCGCCGAATTGTTCTTTAAACTGTTCTAAAGTTTGATCCAACTCGTCTTGTGTAACGAGATAACCTCTATCGTGGCACAATTGCATTACCGTCTTTCTTATACGCCATAATTTGTATGTTTCAGCCTCGTCATCCATTGCTCTGAGTAAAAAGACACTAACTCGAAACCAAAACTATCGTGATTACTTTGTATTTTTTCGTTGGTTAATTATTTTTGCGGAATGGATTTTCTATATGGGACGTGTGTTTCTATTGATGCACGCATAACCTACATTCTAATTGTAAGGTACACAGAGCAGCGGGATAGAAGCGCGCGTGCGCATTCATAGAAAATGTGAGGCGCAATCTTACAAATAATTCGCCAGTTATATTCTAAAATACTTTTCTACCACACGACTACACATTATAAGTGTTTTATACTAGTCAATGAACAATCATTTAGCGGAAGTGTATGCTTATTATTCACACAATTCAATCTATTTTAACGAAATATTTCAGTTCCTACCTTTTCGCCAGCCACTGTTTGAAACTGCGACGCCATTACTGCCACTGCGCATTCCCACCAAACACACTCGCGACATTCGAACTTCGACACTGCGGACGCGTCTGGAACTAAGATGAAATGGAGGCTAAAGAGGCAGACCAAATTTAAATTGGAAAAAACGTAATAGAAATCAACGAAATATTAGTCGATCTACCAAAAAATGCAATATCTTGCAGGGAAATAGAATTTAGAACCGAAATATATGAGCATGTATAGGCTAAACAAAGATTAGGGCCGATCCAATATTCGCGCCAACGGATAGCGCTTGCCGCGCAATATTTTCGCGATCTCCATTCAAAATTCGATTAATATTTGAAACCAGCTCGAGCAAAGCTCAGAGGGAAGGGAAATACAATTCATTTGTATGACTTTAAGCCTTTCGGAATGAATTGAAAATCTATTGTGATCAATTACCTTAATCCGATCGGCACTCGATATGGACGCGTCCGTTCACTACGACGCCCACCCGGCGAAAGAGGGTGATTTCCGGTATACATTACGCAATATGGATGACGAGGTGGGTGGGGGGTGGGACCCATAGTTTTTGAATTTATACAGCACTGAAAATTTTTGAACTAAAATTATACGTATGATAACTGTAAACAATTGATAAGAATTACAGAAATCCAAATCTACTAATCCCTTTCCAATTGTTCAATAAAAAAAATATTTCAATATTTCGCAATGGGGAATGGATACGGAGATTTCTGGCTTACATTGCGTAAAGATTGCAATTGTAGATATAAAAGCAAAACCGACCTATTTGCAAACGCAAACAATATAGACACACAGATAGCGCAAATAAAAATTTACAACACGAAACGATGGAACGATAAGCGAATTAAATAGATTAACATTTTTATTACCCTTATAAATGCCATCCTTTCAAATTAATGTTCCATGAAGAGTCTATAGAGTCGACAAAGAATGAAACACTATAAAAGACAAATGATGGACCACAATTATTTATAGAAGCGACTATGCATTTTGTTACAGTCTCTCGACTTTTGTTCAGATGATTTTGTTTCATTATTAGTACTCTGTTCCCATGAAAAATGGAACGATTATCTTTCGATCTCGTGGCATTGATGGCAATGGTCTTCAAATCCGGTTGCCCGTTGGAGAAACACATCGATGGCTGCATTTGATACAGTTCTCTACATCATTTTATTTCTGTGCCTGATGCAAACAATTAATGATTTATGAAAAATGTACAGAGCATCTCTAATTGAGATAAGACATTTTTCTTTCTAACGTTACCAAATGTTACCATGCTCGATTCAGTTTTTAGGAAATTGAATTCCTTTTATACGGATGCTTCTCCGTTGTCTTCCATGTGGTTTTATCAAAATACAATCAGTGGGTACAATTATTTGTAACAGTCACACGATTGTTGTAGAGTACTTTTTTTTTTGTGCAAAGGTACATGGGTCCGGAGGTAACCAGTTTCCGTCAGCTACAGCTGCCTCGCGATTAACTTTCACCTGCATAGATCCTCTTGTTCCTTAACTACTGTCGAAGGTCGGCCAGTGTGCCAATGATCATTATACCCGCGAATCGCCACTGAAACGACGAGGCTGATATATTCCTCGTGTCGACGGACGCTAAAATTAATAAAGTAATCAAACGTCTCATCGATAATGCAATGGACATAAATTATTCGTTGGAATAACTGTGTCCGACTACGACACTGAGATGACTAACGCAATTCATCGGTGTAGCTTAATTCAATTTTCACTGGTAACGCGGGACAAGCTTTAAACGTATATAAATTGTTTCTCATTTACAGTATTACCATTCCATTCGAAACACGTGCAACAGGTGTACTCGAAAGTATGATTAAACAATTGCTATAATTGATTTTAATCAATTCATCCATTAATTTCCTTCCTCTAAAATATTCTCAAAGTTTCACGATTGTCCACCTGGCCGATTGTTGCTCTAATAAAATTTTAATTTACGATCCAGCTGTATTTCATCCTGTAACCCTGTACGTGTATCGGAAATTCCAGTAAAGTGGAGTAAAAAGAAAGGATGGAATTGCTGCAGGGGACAGGTTGTAACTGGGAACCGGGATTCCCCCTTCTCGATCGGGTTTTAGTCAGGATCGCAATCCCTACTTCGATTACTTTTATGACAACGTGCCGCAGCTGATCGCAGGTCAGTAGTCGTCGTTTGATTCTCGTGAAGGTAAAGCACCTGTCGCGACCGAGAGTGTTGCCATAGATGACACAGAGTTGCAAGTGGAAGATCCTCCGCGCGCTTCACGAACTGGAAAACCTGCCCCCAGATCGGTTACCCGGTGTTCCTCCCTCGCGATCGACGATCTATCGGTGAAGCGGCTGGAATGAGTAAAGTATGAAAATTAATATAATTCATATAATTTTACAGGAGATATTCAGAAGTGGCTCTTTTATGCTAAATGCGAGAACATTGTTTTTATCATTTGACATTTCCTCCCTTCCCACGAATTTCCTCCTTTCTCCTGAGATTCCCAGGAGTGCAGGCGAAAAAAGATTCCGAATGATCTAAAATTCATTCGAGACTACTTTCCTTATTTTACTTGATTGCAAAAATGATTTTGAACGACCGAGGAATTTTTTAGAGATTAAAAAGAACTGTTTGCTGCGTGTTAATATGCTCTACTTCGAAAGATGAATAAAGCTGAGAATATTCTTTTTTATCTGAAGAGATTCCAGGTATTCGCTATCTCGTGCTCTAGGGATAATTCGAAGTAATCACGAGCCCCGGGATTGACACGTGTCATTAGATCCAAAACAATATGAAAAGAAGAGTCACGCGAAATCGTTTCGTAAGGTATACTGTGAGAAATACGTCTTGCATACCTGCTGGGCATTTCAATCTGAATCTCGGACGACGGTCTCTTTTATCGTGAACAACTGTACTTTCGCTTTTGCCCTATAGAATCTTTAAAGATCCAGAAAATCCAGACAAGTCCTGGAATATGAAGAAATTTAAATCAATCAAATTATTGCGTACAGCAAGCTTTAAGAATTGTATATTACCTCTATTGTTTTCGCAAAATATAAATTTCATTTCACAGAAGTTAATTGCACTTCAGCTGAATCGAAGAATCATCAGTTCTTGTTCGAATTCTCTCAATATCGATCCACTTAGCTCATACTTTATCTTAGGCGACCAATGAATTGCGCGTTAATTGGGGCGATACTTCTTCCACAGTTGCGTGGACGGTTTCTGAATCATATTTTCCTTACGATAGCTGATAGCGTATTTCCTTGACAAATAACGTTGTGTCGCGTTCATTTCTGATTTCCTTGAGTGTTGAGGAACTTTCAAATGTATGTAGGCTGTGCGGACCTTGTGCGATCGCTACGTTCCCGCCGGCAATAAAAATCTTGCGTAACAGTTTCGGAACGAATTTCAGTTTTCTGTGCGCGGATTAATCGAGCCAGATGGTCGCCGGCGATACACGCGGCGATTCTTGTATCCATTTTTCCGACTCTTCGCTCTCCACGGCGGTAGGGCCAAGTTTCCGGCTTCTTTTGCTTTCAGTTTGCGAGCAAGTCGCAGCCGCTGACGTGCGCAATTATGTATGAAGTCGTTGGAGCGATCGAGTTTAATTATCAAGGCGCAGCCAGTGATAGACGTCGAAGGATGTTATCCTTCGACAGAAGTGTATCCGGAATAGAAGATATGTGGTATCAGATAAATGTTAGAGAAACGTTTAAGCGCACTGTAAAAAGAGAAATGACATTTTTCACCAGATCCAGCAATATTAATATCAAATTATTATAAATCCAATGATTTCACCGTAAATTTTCTGCTAATCATTACTCAGAATCTCCACACGCTACCCTTCGTCGACGAACGCTCGAATCAATGCTTCACTGAAACTGAATATCGTCAAAGATACGTTGCAACATTTCGTATTACGATCGCGTTCTTTTTTACTATAACTCGATAGCTGGATATCCTGTACGCAATCGTGCGATCGTAATTTCATGACCAGATAGCGTTGCCACGTACAGATGTTACCAACACTTTCGATCCGTTTTGTCTATGTTTTCGCGCGTGCCGAAGAAGCTTTGGAATACCTTGGGGAAGTGTTTAAGATGCTCGATACTCCAGGATGCTTACAAACGTGCGAGTGTACAGGTAACAGTTCTGGGTACACAGCTCGGGCACAATTGCGTTTGCCAACAGAAGAGCGCGGCTGTGACAGTTCCGAGCATAAAGTTGCATCGCGTCTCCTTTAGAATTTTAATTCCTCCCACGGTTTTGATCGAAACCCGATTCGTTTGGTCTGTTGGGCAGGGAAGGCAGAACGCTGCTTTCATTGGGGACGATGGACGCACGACCACCGATTTCCAACTTAAGGACACACCTAATAATAAAAAGGTTCGCATTTATTCATATCAATGAATAAATATAAAGATACAGCACGAACAGTAATACCTTGCCGATCTCAGGTTGAAGACGACGACGCCTTCAGCTATGGAATACAGCACGATCGCAAGTTGCCACTTTCGCTGTCGCCTCCGGAGGAAATGGTAAACGTATCCGAATTAGAAAATTAGTAGCGGAATCGCGGAAGCTACGCAACACCAGAATATACCTTCTCCTTCGAACGCTAACGAAATATCTTCTTCTGGAACTCCTTGCAGTCCATCACAGAGAACCAGGCGCAACGAGCAACCTGGGGAAACGAAATGGAATTCCTGATGTCCTGCATCGCGATGTCCATAGGCCTCGGGAACGTTTGGAGATTTCCGTTCACAGCGTACGAGAACGGCGGTGGAGTTTTTCTGATCCCTTACATCATTGTCCTGTTCCTCGTTGGGAAACCGTTCTACTATCTGGAAATGATCATGGGCCAGTTCTCCAACAGGTCATCCGTGAAAATGTGGTCAGCAGGTGCGAGTCAATTGTATCAACAATTCAACTGGAATGATATTAGAAAAGAAAGTATCGGAAGACGGAGGTGTAACTATTTTACGAACGAAAATGCGTACAAGTCAAACGGCGTGAGGTGTCGCAAGATAAATCGGTTCCCCCATTGGCTTTCCTTAATTATGATTGATGGCAAGCATCGTCGAGGATGCCAAAGTTCGAGCAGGAAGCTCCGTGGACCGGTTCTACGAGAGTCAGAGAGCCGAGCGCGGTGTCCCTGAATCGCGCACCTGTGTGTATTTGGTGCAACAGGTTTGCGCAGGGTTAAATTATCCGCCTCGTAATTTATCCTTGCCTCGAATCACAAGCGTATACGGAACTGCCTCGCATGTTACGACGATCTGTCCTGACCGGCAAGGTCGGCTAAGAGGAACACTCGAAGTCAAAGCTACCCGTTTCAATCCACAGTGCCTGCGTTTCGAGGTGTCGGCTGGGCGCAAATGTTCTCCATGCTGGCCGTAGGAACCTATTACTGTTCCCTGATGTCCGTGACGCTTTTCTATTTAATCGGGAGCTTCCAATCCCCGTTACCCTGGTCCACGTGCCTCCCCGAATGGGGAAACTCCTGCATCGACTCCGGCGGATCCTATAACATCACAGGACGGAATCGTAGCGATATGATAAGTTCCGCCGAGCTTTACTTCAGGTAATTCTATATGATATTCAATCAATGACAATCACTCGATTCGATTGTTCGCGTTCTTTCCTGATCCAGGAGAACAGTGCTGAGGGAGAAGCAGAATATCGACGACGGTATTGGACTGCCGGACTGGAAGCTGACCGTTTGCCTTTTATTCGCGTGGACCTGTATATTCGCCGTATTGGCGCGAGGAGTGAAGAGCTCGGGGAAAGCGGCCTATTTCCTCGCGATTTTCCCTTACATAATCATGATCAGCCTGCTGGCCAGAGCTGTAACGCTGGAGGGCGCCGTAAACGGGATCATCTTCTTCATAAAGCCGAGCTGGGAGAAGCTGTTCGACGCGAAGGTCTGGTACGCCGCCGTCACGCAGTGTTTCTTCTCCTTGTCGGTCTGCTTCGGCGGGGTCGTCATGTACTCGTCCTACAACGACTTCAGACACAACATATACAGGTTACTCTTACGTTACTAAAATAATCGCCAATCAGAGAAATAGAAGATTCGACTCTCGCCCACTGTCCTTTTCTATTCTGGCTCCTCCTTTAGCGTGACAACGATTTCCTTTGATAAAAGGGCTACGACAGTGTACAGTGTAGCGGTGCTTTGTTCCACCAGTAAGATCACGTTATTATTTCTTCACGCGCAAAAGGGTTTTTTCAATTATCCTTCCAGAGATGTGATAGTGGTGACTACGTTGGACACGTTCACCAGCTTGATCGCTGGCTTCACCATTTTCGGTATCCTTGGTAATTTAGCCCACGAACTGGGCACCGAGGACATCAGCAATGTCGTTCGAGGCGGAACCGGTCTGGCCTTTGTCTCTTATCCGGACGCTATCGCGAAATTCACTGTCCTGCCACAGGTAAAACGTTGAATCGTTTAAGCCCGTTGCTTCGCCACCTGGAAAACAAACAGTTTTGAGATAATCCTGCAAGGGCACGCTCTCTATTATTCTACTCCAGTTGTTCTCCGTTCTCTTCTTCTTAATGCTGTACGTCCTGGGCATCGGGAGTGCCATCGCGCTGGCTGGTGCGATCATCACGATCGTCAACGATCAGTTCCCTCACTGGAAGAACATATACATTGTCCTCGCCACGGTTACCTTCGGTTTCTGCGCCGGGACTATTTACTGCACGCCTGTAAGCAGTTTCGCTTTTTTTTTTTCTTTTTCTCAATCGTTCCGATTTTCCTATCGATTGTTAGCGGCTTTACCTACTCGCAGGGCGGGCAATTCATGTTGGAGCTGGTCGATTACTACGGCGGTTCGTTCGTCGTCTTCATCCTGGCTACGCTGGAGATCACAGGTGTCTTTTGGGTGTACGGTTTGGAGAACTTCTTGGAGGACGTGGAGTACATGCTGAAGAGAAGACCGAGCGCCTACTGGAGGATCTGCTGGGGCATCGTTACACCGCTTCTACTGGCTGTGATCTTAATTTATACTTTAGTCTCCCTGCGACCCTTGACCTACGGCGGCACTCCTTATCCCGACAGCGCGCACGGTTCGTTCCCGTTCTTAAACGAATTCGTATTAGCACGATGAAGTTTTGTATAACAATGAATATCTCGCGAAAGTACCTTTCATCATACGTTAACGTACGATTCCATTTAGTCGCCGGATGGACCGTTTGCGCTTTTGGCATCCTGCAAGTCCCATTCTGGGCCGCCTACGCTGTAATGTCCAACAGAGGCACGAGTCTGTCAGAGGTACGTGTAAGATTTTACTTTCATAGGCTTCGTAATTTGTCTTTTTCTTCCAGCGAGAATCAATCGTTTTCTCGCGAATATCATGGTTTTCCGCAGATGATCGTGTCGGCCTTCAAACCGTCCTCGGATTGGGGGCCAAAGAATCCCAGCGAGCTGGCCTCCTGGCGCGAATTCAAAGAGACCAGAAGGAAAATCAGAGAGAAGCGAGACTGCTCGAGAGTCAAGCAGTTCGTTTACGTGATACTCTGCTGGGAGGATAAGCTCGTCTGACCGACCAGATCAGTTCTTCCTCTCCTTTCTCCATCGATCACAGAAATGCCCGCAACCGCCGAGAACGACATTGAAAATGAACATGAAATTCATTTTTCATTTAACGAAACGCAACGAGGAACAACTGATCCGTTCACGTTCGAGAACGGTTTCTTCTAACTGCAACGCTGCCGCCCTAGAAACAATCTGTAGCCGCGTAAGCATCAATCTGGGAAAGCTTCAGATTTAGACTGACAAAGATACGAGACTCTTTGAAAGAAATAACGACGATGGTGAACAGAGATTTTTTTTTTATACTGACCACTCTCTTGTTGGACGATTTATAAAGAGAAATCGCGAAATATTTAAGAGAAAGCTTTTCTTCTCTTTTCCAGTGAACAAAAGCTGGTAAAGTGCGGGGTTGTAACGACAAGATTGCGGATTAAAGTAGGAAATTCTTACACCCGTTGAAGAATTAATTAACACCGGAATATTTCCTTTCACTCATCGTTTGAGAAACTCCAGGTATCTTTAAACCCCTCCTCGCCTTCTCCTTCGTCGACCGACGCAGACGTTTCTTCCTCCTTGGTCTATATTTTGTTTTGAACAATAACAAAGGCGCTATTAATAGAAGAATCGTGGCGACCATTCACAATGTATATTTAACAGCTTCTCGTTTCGCAAAGAATACAAGAACCGCACTTACCGACCCTTTGTATCGTTCCCTCTCGATCATCAGCTCCAGCTCAAACTCCTTTCGTACCTTCTCCTTTTCCTCGCAAATCTATAAGCATCAAAGACGAACGCTGTACATACGTGTCTCGGCCGAAAGCTTCTTCCAGCAGTCTGACATACTTAACTTTATAATTGATCAGCCAATGCGCAAGATACTCGACGGGATCGAAAGGCTTTCTCGCGACGACCTCGCGAAGGGCCCGCGACAAAGGTTTGCTCAGGGAACATTTCAAATAGAGCCCGTCGGGGGATAAGAAATGTTCCTCGGAGGAGGATGGGTCGGTAGCGAAGGAGTCGGCCTCCTCTCGACTCTCCATCTTCAGGTCCCATAGTCTTCGTAAATCATCAGCGTCCTCGCAGGTGAAGCCCATCGCGTGCAGAAACCTTAATTTTGTTTCGTATGAAAATGTCAGATTATAGCGGATACGACGTTTGTTTGTCAATCAATTTACCGTCGAACCTCCTCCGTGTAGCCAATTTTCAGGAAAGTCTTAATAAAGCTTCGGCTCAGCGATCTTTCACGCAGGAAATGTTCTATTTCTTCCCGCGTGGTCGGAGCTCCCTCCTTTTCTTCATTGTCCACTTTCTGTGCTTCTCCCTTGAACCTTTCGGGTGTTCTGTTTCTCGAAATTTTCTGCTCGTCCCCCGCACGAGGATTTACGTCCTCGCTTTTTAATTCCATCGCTTCCTTATTGGATTCCATTCCAGAGGTTATCGGTCTTTCCATCCCCCAGATTAATTGAGCCAACCCTTTGAAGTGGAGGCTTAACTACTCATCGACAACTTCATTGTATTTCACATGATAATAGGAAGAGGATGAACAGGAGGTTGCAACAACGATAGCAGTGTTTACGTTCAACCTTTCATCGCAATTATTAAGAACCCTTATCTAATACTACAGACTGATTGCGCTAATACTTTGCAACACAGTACAATGATAATAATGTTGAAAGTATAAGTTCATTTCCCCCTCCAAAAAATCAGAAAAGGATATAAATAAAAACCGTTCAGATGTATATGGAAATGCGTCCTTTTCCAAATTGTTTCCGAAAAAATGAGTTTGCACCACTTTCGAAATGAACGGTCCATATACTAAATTTCAATGAAAAGGTAGTTTCATATAAAAGCTCCTCGCAAATTGAACTTTATCTGGATTACCCTTTCGATTTCCTGTTACCCTAATGCTCTCGTTTACTAATACCGACCAGTCGACGCGTGTTGCAAGAAACGATAAGCGCCTTTGATAGCGAGATTTCGCAGCGCGCGATAACGCCGGCTACGGGGATGTTTGAAAAGCTTAAAATTAATCCCCCGCCTTATCGTAGGACCTAGAATGTCTGGCCGGCGGTTTATTGCTGGCGAGCATAATTGACGGGCCTTCGAGGGGAGAATGCAGCGCGGAATGGCCATCGAGATTCACCGTTCCTGATGAACCATCAGGTGGAGACACGAGGAAGGATGAATCGAAAAAAAATTGGCATTCGGAATGGATTAGGTCCCTCGGTTTCGGCAACATCTGGAGATTCCTCTTCGCTGCATACGAAAAGGGCGGCTGTGTTTTCTTGATGCCTTACGTTATCGTTCTACTCCTCGTTGGGAGACCGTTTTATCGCCTGCAGATGATAATTGGACCGTTCTCGTCGATTAAAGTCTGGAACCTTTCCCCCGCTTTTATTTGCAATGATTTCTATTCCTCAGCACCAATTTTCTGTTCAGCTCACGTTTCCCTTCTTCTTGTCACTGTCGATTTTCGATGACCTCGGGTTAGTATTTATATATGTAGGACAGTAAAAGGGATCGATTGGTTTAACAAAAAAGAAATGGTTTGCATTAAAGAGTAAAGTGAAATCGCACCTGGCTAGTCCATCGGTGCGTTCACATAAAAAATAAGGTCGCAGGAAGTTTGGATGTAGCATGCTTAATGATTTTATCCTCTACCATTTCTTTTTTCTATTTTTACTTGAAAAAGAGGAGCAACCTGTTCGAGTTCCCAGATTCACCCTGTACACCTGATTCCATTTTCAGTTATTCGCGGTGCTGTTCTTCGCGATGATGTTCGCGCTAGGAGCGGGCAGCATCGTGGGAATGATCTCTGGGATAGTGACTGTTTTGAAGGAGGAGCTTCCACAGGTATCTGGAAGATCGTGGTATATCTGTGGGTTCGATGGGATTCGTTGTCAGTACGATTTACACAACGATAAGAATAGGAAGTACTTCGAATTACTTATTTTTAATGTTGACATAATTGTATCCTTACATAGGGCAGGCAATATTTACTAACACTGGTCGATTACTACGGTACTTCGTAGCGTTCATTCTCGCCTCCTTCGAAATCACTGCTACAACACAGGTCCACCGTGCGTATTCTCTAATAAGAATAATTCCTGAAAATATAATAGCAACGACGATTATTCCATTCTATACGAATGTCTGCAAAGGTATAACGTGATTCTAAGGAATTGTCCACGTTGTATAAACAGGTATAGAGAATTTCCTGGACGATGTAAAGTTCACGTTGGACAGGAAAGCGAGTTGTTACTGGAGGATCTGCTGGTATCTCGTCACGCCATTGATTCTAATAACCATCTTCCTTCACACCGTTGCAACCTTGTCTCCGTTGACCTGCGGCAGCGGAGAAGGATATCCTGCCTCGGCTCACGCAGCAGGCGTTACTCTACGAGATCTATGTACTGTAGAAATCTGTCATTCCTCCAGGCAGCCCGAACGCCGTTGAATTCAATTTTACGATACCGTTCACGATCGTAACGATAGAGATACTTTTACAGGCGTTGAAACGGTCTTTTGCCCTGACGTTGGAAGAGGGGCCCAGAGAAGGCGAGTATAAGAAAGCCTGGATCTTATTCAAAGAGAACAGAGCGAAAGAGAGAGGCGAACGAGCTGATTCCAGACTGTTGCAAGTAATGTAAACGTTAATTGGTAAAGAAAGGGACACTGGACAGATCGGAATCGTTCTAACGATAAATGAAAAACAGTGATCCTCTTTTCCGTTAGGAATCAGAAAGATCGATTTCTCTAACGCTTCCATCAATCTTCCCCGATCAACACAGCAACGATCCTCGATCTCTTCTTATTCAGATTCAACCTCGCAGCCCTCTTCGAGTCTTTAAACTCTCTCCACTCTTTGTACCTTATCGGATCCTTGGGGCCCCAGCTGGAACTTGGCTTGAGGATCTAAACAAGAAAAAAAGGAAAAATAGGTAGACGAATATCCTTTCCCCTAGGAACTTTTATTCGCCCTTTACTCACGTCCAAACAGGATTCGCTTCCCTTCTGCTGGAATCTACCGATGATGATCCAGAGAGGAAGCTGAATCACTCCCAGGGCCAAGAGTGTCCAGCCAGCAGCTGAAATTGAATGAGAATTCTTGTTTAATTTGAAAAAAAAGCACGGAAGCTTCCTGTTTTCTATGGCACATGGAAGATCTGCAGAATTGTACCGTAAGCAGAAGTCGGATAATATTCGCCGTTGTACGTGATAGGTGTCAGTTCCGACAGGAAATAAACTAAAATCGAGAACAGAGTCAACGGAGTTAGGAAACTCCAGCAGAATCTCCAGTAGAACGAAGGTCTGCTGCCCGTCATAAACTCGATGTCGTCCAAAAAATTATCGACGCCTACAAGAATATGATGTTGCTTAAAAAAAAGAAGTATATTCAACGTCCTCCTAATATTTGTTTTAAGTAAAACATTCCGATTTACCGTATACCCAGGAAATTGCAATCACTTCGAAGGAAGCGAGGAAGACGATGATGAACGTCCCACCGAAGTAATCCACCAGATTCAATACGTACTGTCCTCCCTGAGTGGTGCGAAAGTAAATCTTTTTTTAGAAGTAAAACATACACGATATCTCGAGCGTATAAACGAATGAACAGTTACGCGGGTGCAATAAACGATTCCAACGAGAAATCCAGCGCAGGAGACGGCAGCGGAGACCTTCCAGTTCTGAAACTGGGGGAACTTGTCCTTGATCACGCTGCTGATGACCGCCGTGAAAGCCACCGTGGTACCGATGCCCAGGATGAACAGCATCAGGAAGAAGAGCACGGCGAACAGTTGAGGAACGACGGTGAACTTCGCCAGGGCCTCCGGATAGGAGATAAAGGCGAGCCCTGTACCAGCACGAACCACCGTGCCGATATCCGTCTTTCCTGATTCGTGGGCGAGGTTCCCCAGGATGCCGAAGATCGTGGTGCCTGCCATCAGGCTTGTGCCTAGATCCATCGTTGTCACCAGAGTGCAGTCTCTGAAAATTCATTTTTTTTTTGTTTTTTTTTTCATCAACAGCGTTGGTTGACAATCGTCGAGTAGCGAGTAACGATCGAATTAGACGATGTCCGGTTTACCTGAGCGCATTGTGATCGAATCGGTTGTACGAGGAGTACATGATGACCGCGCCGAAGCAGACGCCGAGAGAGAAGAACGATTGGGTGACGGCTGCGTACCAGACCGAAGGATCGAGGATCTTCTCCCAAGTTGGTCTAAAGAGGAATATTATACCGTCCGCTGCTCCATCCAGCGTGACTGCTCTTATCAGCAGACTGATCATTATTAAATATGGGAAGAGCGCGAGGAAATACGCGGCCTTTCCGCTGCTCTTCACCCCATTCCTGAGGACTACGAAAACGAAGATCCAACTGGCGAACAGGGAGAGGACCAGCTTCCACGATGGAACACCGAGGCCATCCTCGATCCCTCCTTCGTTGAGGACCACTTGTCTGAATTCAACGAGAAAACCATTGAAGCGAAAGGGAATAACTTAGACAAAGTAAATAGATGCCATCATTCTTCTCTACCCACCGGAAGTAAAAATCAGCCGAGCTACGTTTACTGACGTTCGTCGACTCTTTGCTGCCCGAGGTGCTGTCGAAGCATTCGTCGCCCCATTCCTCCCAGCAGAATGCCCAGGGGAGAACCGATTGAAAGCTGGCCAGCAGGTAGTACACTATCAGCGACATCAGGGAGCAGTAATACGTTACCACGGAGAAAACGGACACAGCTACACCGTAACCGATCCCTTCAAAAAAAAAAGGAGAATGGTTAAAACGATTTTATCCGTTTCGAATAATTACAAAAAACGATCGTATCGATTACCTTTGAAGACAGGACAGACGCACCACACTTCTACGCAAGACTTGCTGCTAAACTGTCCCAGGATCATCTCCATATAGTAAATAGGCTTTCCGATTATGAACAAAACGATTATGTATGGCACGAGGAACGCACCACCGCCGTTCTCGTAAGCGGTATAAGGAAACCTCCAAACGTTTCCAAGACCAACGGAGAAGGCCACGCAGGACATAAGAAACTCTGTTTTGCTTCCCCATTGCGCACGTTCGTTTGTCCCCTCGATCTTCGCGACTCCCATCTGTGAAGTGATCAAAGTTAATTAACATCGGAGTCTTTTTTTTTTCTACGATTCCACCTATTCAATACAATGATTTACCCCATTTTCGGGGGTGTTTTCTTCACCGGAGATCACTGAAAGTCTGTACGAGCCTTCCATCGTACCATCCGCGTTATTATCCAAGCTTTTCTGCGAAAAGAGAAAAAGCAGCTTTATTTGTATTTTCCTGGCATTGTTCTATGATTTATGATTTGCTGCACAGCCTGGTCGAATTCTTCCTTAATTGCCCGGGGTTCCGTTTACGTAAACGCGAGCAACGACATACGTTAAACAATATTTCCTCAGTGGCTTGACTTCTGTGGCGAACGAGGCGGGCGCAATTAAAGGTAATCGCACCGAGATTCTGTTCAATCTGATAGCGAGCAGAGAATTGCTCGGCCGACAAATGAAGCCGGGGGAAAACATAAACTTCTGCCGGGAATAATTTCCGAAACGACTTGCTGCTTATTTGCTTCGCGGTTTGAACAGCGTTAAATGGACCGTTCCAAAGCTTCTCGCCTGTGAATGATTGAGAGGATTCAGAGGAAAGAGTTCTGCCGTCTTTAGACAGTGAATTTGGATCGGAGATATCTCAATTTAAAGCCGAGCCGCTTCGAGATGAAGCAACGTCGTTACCAAAAGATAAATCGAATAAGATCTTGATGCATCTTTACAACTGCAATTTAGATTAGCTTGGTGGAAGAAAAAAATACGCAGCACTTAAAATAACAAATCGTTCTCCAAGCTTGAATTCCCGAATTGAACAGTAACTTATATAAAAGATGATTTATTTAACGATCCATGAAGAGTAGGAAACGAAAGGAGTAGCATCCATCTTCCGCTTTTCGATCGATCACTTTTACATAAATTCTTCTACAATAGAATCGTTCAGCGACAGCGACGGCGCCTAATTTTTGTTTTGTTATCTAATCTAAAAACGGCGACGAACGAAGAAGGATGAGAGGTACGAACCTTTGTGGGATGCATGATCGCACGATCTCGCACGGATCACGCCTGTGGAACCGTTCTCCGGGCGATCTAAGAGGCGAGATCTTCGCGGGAGAAGAGCGTTTGAGGGACTGATCGAACGGCGACTTTGTGCGCTTCACGGATCGCGGCGTGTAAGAAATCTTGAAATTAAATGTATCGCCGTCGTGCGTTTCCCGAATAACCATCTCCACTTAACAGATATGCCATTCTTTATTCCACTCGTCTGTCGAATACAAAACAAAAACAAATTAACCACTACGCAAAAATCAATACCTCCACCTTATGAGTGATTCAATTGTTTTCAAAGTGTACACCTTTGTGTACTACAGTACATTAGGGGCAAGAAGTTCTCGAGATCAAACTTAAATATATAGGGTGAATCTGGGAACTGGGACAGATTACTGCTCTTTTCTAAGTAAAGATAGGAAAGGAAAATGATAGAGGAACAAATGATTAGGCATAATACGTCCTAACTTTCTGTGACCTTATTTTTTATGTGGATGCACCGATGCACCGGCCAGGTGCGATTGCACTTTATTCTTGAATGCAAACCGTTCTTCTTTTCTTATTGAACCAATCGATCCCTTTTATCATCCTACGTATAACATTTGAATATAAGCGTTTCTAAACATTCCGCAACCTGCCCGATTCACCCTGTATATTTTGTAATTGCACAGGATTAATAATAAACCTCTCACCTATGATTCACAGCTGGCTAGACAAGTACGAATCCAGTCTACTTCTGTACGCCAACATTGTTTTGCAAACCGAGCGGCTGAAGAAGGAATACACAGGCGGGAACACGAGACGCTTATACTTGGCTTACGTACACTGGTTCCGATACGCGTGAACTTCCAAATGGAAAATTCTCCGCAATGCCGTTCCGCTCGTGTGAAATAATACGTGGCCACGGGCCCGTGTGAAAAATGATACAGCGCCTTAACTTGCCGTGTCTCTTTTGATTCGTTGTCGCATCAGGTAAATTACTGATTCGTATCGTTCGTTTTGAAAAACCATCAGGCACACCACTGTCGATGCTATTACTTCTTTCATCTCGCTCTCACTCGCTCAGCTCGCACTCTGAAAGGATTCGTGAAAGAAGGATTTACGAGCGGAAAGAGGCACGAACAGGATTGTTGTGTAGCATTGAATTACACGAATACGTATGGATACTCAATTGTTTTAATTCTACTTGAAGAAGATTTCAACGAAACCGCCACGATACCGGAACTTCTTCTCAGCCACGAACTCCCTCCACTCTGAGCGGCACTTGGGATCGCGGGGACCCCATTTTTCTTCGCTGGGTTGGAACGCTGCTTTAATCGTCTGCGAAGAAACAAAGAAATGGGGAAAATCAACCTCCTTCCTTCCATTGCGGAGAATGTAACAATACGTACTATATGACAATTCAATAGAATATACTTGAATAACATTTAACTGCTTATTATAATAATAACAATCGAATTGCTTACTTCGAGCAACGACGACGATCTTTCTTGCACGAGTTTCTGTAGAACGCACGCGACGATCACGAGCATTCCCAGG
Organism: Holcopasites calliopsidis; assembly: GCA_023838395.1. Lineage (NCBI taxonomy): Eukaryota > Metazoa > Arthropoda > Insecta > Hymenoptera > Apidae > Holcopasites > Holcopasites calliopsidis. The sequence continues at coordinate 3,435,796 of JALHAQ010000012.1, read as the reverse complement.
GAGAAGAGGAACCAGCCAATACCTGTGAATATAATTTCAATTTCGATTCTATTCTTCTAATTAAAAGTATCGAAGCTCCTGATGCTTTGGACGTGATCGATCTGTCCCCTGCTAACCGTAAGCGTATGCGGGAAACGGTGAACCATCGTACGTAGGAGGCGCGTAAGCGATTATGGTGTACATTAAAATGACGATCATCAAAATCGGTGTGATCGCTGCCCAGCAGAGTCTCCAATAGATCGACGGCCTATAGCCGAGCATGAATTCCGCATCGTTAAGGAAGTTCGATATCCCGTAAATCCAAAAGACCGATATCATTTCCAAAACCCCAATGATAATCGCCACGAACGTGCCTCCGTAGTAATCGACCAACGTTACGAACCATTGGCCGCCCTTGGAAAGAAAAAAAGAAAATCACAATAAAATCAAACATTTCTTTGTGCAAAGAATGAATGTCTAGATGAGAGGTTCCCAAACTTATTTGGTCTGCCGCCCCCTTTTCGGAGAAATAATTACTCAGCCCCTGAATGCATCCGATCCTACTATCGCCCCCCAAGATCGATCGGGGCGGTGAATCGCTCACTTTGGGTACCTCTGGCCTAGATCCACGAGGAATCGTCATGTAAATTGAAAGAGAGATACGCTTACGGGGGTAACGTAAACGAGGCTAGCGAAGAATCCCACCACGGAAACAATCAGCACCAGCATCCAGTGCTTCACGGTGGGAAAACGATCGCAGAGAATGCTGAATATCGCGCCGCACAGAGCCACGGCGCTTCCGATGCCGAGCACGTACATCATCACGAAGAACAGGACGGCGAACAGTTGAGGGACAGCCCTGAATCGGGCCAGGGCATCGGGGTAGGAGATGAACGCGAGGCCTGTGCCACCGCGAACCACCGTCGATATATCTTTGGTGCCTAACTCGTGAGCCAGATTGCCGAGAATTCCGAAAATCGTGCAGCCTGCTATGAGGCTGGTGAAGGTGTCCAGCGTGGTCACTATCATCACGTCCCTGAGAGGATAAGTTTCCAGCTATTCGTTAAAGGATTTCACCCATGTTACATTTCTTCACCCACCTGCCAATGCTGTGCTCGAAATTATTGTAGGACGAGTACGTGATAATGGGACCGAGGCAAACGGAGAGGGAAAAGAAGCATTGGGTGATGGCGGCGTACCACACGCTCGGCTGCCAAAGTTTGTCCCATTTCGGTGTGACAAGAAAGAGAATCCCGTCGGCAGCACCTTCTAAAGTTACTGCTCTGACCAGCAAAGCGATCATGATCACGTAGGGGAATATCGCTAGGAAGTATACCGCTTTTCCTGTGCCTTTCACTCCGCGGCAAAGCACGACGAATATCGTGGCCCAACTAAAGAGGAGGCAGATAGTCAGCTGCCAGGAGGGTGTACCGATTCCGTTCTCGATGGAATCGTACTCGTTCAGCACGATCTTCCTGTAGGGCAAAGTGTTTTTAATGAGATCCGACGTTTTAATCGATCGCTTATCGCTTGAGAACTAAAAACCTGAAGTATAGTTCAGCAGAGCTTCGAAGGGTGACATTTCCGTTATTGATGGAATCGGTGTTCTTGTTCGCGTTGTCGTCTTTCGTATCTGCGTCCACGCATTGACCCTGCCATTCTTCCCGGCAAAAGGACCACGGCAGTTCGGCTTGAAAGCTGGCCACGAGATAATACAGCGTTAGGCTCATTAGAGCGCAATAATAGGAGACAACGCACGACGCTGTGAACGCCTGGCCGTATCCCAAACCTGCGACAGAAAATCATCGTTGTAAATGATCGAGAACATTAGGAGAAAGATGTAATCCATGCACGAGAATCAATTACTTGCCCTTCATCGCTGGCACCATGGACCACGCTTTCGCGCATGATCTGTTGGTGAACTGGCCCAGAAGACTTTCCAAAAGATAGAAAGGCTTCCCGACGAAGAGCAGAACGACGATATAGGGTATGAGAAACGCGCCGCCGCCGTTCTCGTATGCGGTGAACGGAAACCTCCAGACGTTGCCGAGGCCAACGGAAGTGGCGATGCATGCCATTAGGAACTGCAGTCCGCCTGCCCATTCGGCTCTCTAACGAATAAACAGATAGACGTTGAGATATGCGATTAACAGCTATTTGCAAATGAAAGAACAGCTAATACATCTGCGCTGGGACTGTCCAATATTTTCTGTTGCACGTTGGAATCCTCCTTGGATCTCCGCACATTATCCTCGGCATGAAATCCCCTTTGTCCACCTGGAACATCATCCATCTGGAACGCCTCGTTCGTGCAACCATTCCGCTTCTGCAAATGTTCCATTTATTAAATCAAGAGTGTCTACTGATGCTTTAGCGAATGGAAAGAAATCTCACGTAAGCTCCGGTCTCGAGCACCTCCATGTCTTTCAGCAACTCCGCAGTGGGAAAAGAAAGTTTCTCGGCCAAATAAAATTCCTCGCCCTATCCGCTGAATTTGAACGACTCTCGACTACTTAAACATCTCCCGTGTTTACCTTATTACCTTATCGTATACCTTATAATATTAACACGATTCCTGAAGACAATCTTCTCCTTGGTTCCTTTCTGCAACGACTTTGTCGTTTGACCGCCGCGTTGCACCGGGGAAAGAAAACAGAGTTGCGCGAAGCGATGCTGAGCTTTAACACGCGCGATCGTCGTAACAGGACGTTCTCTCTCGTACTCGGCACTTCATCTTGCCTACATAGTATCACCGGCAAGGTGTTCCCCGTTCGTACGATGCTGCACGTGCTGCTAATTATCGCAGGCATTCGCGTTACGACCACGTAAAGCTCGTTGAAATCGCCAGGGGAAGAGATAACAAAGGCGACGCGAAGCTCGGCCAGGAGGATTCCGAAGTTACTGCTGGCGAGAGTGAAACGTTCCCGTTAACGGCTTTTTCGCTTGCGAAACGAAGAAGAAATCGTACCGGGGACCCGTGGCAAACGCGAAGTTATACGTTTTACAGATAAGTTTTTATTGATCCACGCGTTGACACGAGGCGTGAGCTCTTCATGAATATAGAACAATAAAAAAAAACGGGTAATCCGACGATCGTTTCATCGGTCGCGAAGAAAGATAGACTGCGCGTCGATGATAAATCAACGGGCGGGCCCGTGCTCTTTTATCAACGTAGACGCTAGAACAGGGTCGAAATCGTAAAAGCGATAAAGACCGTCAACATGGATCGTCTTTGAATCGTTGCCTCTTAATTCGCAGACAAAGCCGGCTTCGACTCGTAGGAAAGAATGACAAAGAGAAATGCGCAATCGAATAATGGTAGAATAATGGAGAGAGAAGAGTGGCCAACTTTCGACAACGCTAATTCGTGAAGCGAACTGTAAAAGTTACAAACAAAATAGCGAGCTATAGTGATCATATAGCTATGTAAGTATGTGGAATATAATTTGCCAACTGAGTCAATTGCGGGGTGTCGCATAAATTATACCGAAGGCGACGTGCATATAATAAATACTTGTCTCGATATCGTTCAAGGATTTCGATCGAGCATGCACGTAAAACGCAATGCGGACGGAGATAGGCGAAGCCAGAGAAATGGAAGTATTTTAATCACGTCCCCCTTGCGTCACTCGGCAAATAACGCGGCTCCCGATTAAAGGATTACCGTCGACGGTGTCTTGAAGAAATTAAACGATTATTCCGCAGCGATCGCTTGTAAACTGTCATCGAGAAAAGTATTATTTATACGGTTTTCATACATTCTATTCCACAACGAATATTACTGCTCATCCATGAATATTTCACTTGAAATATGAATAAGACAATGTCCTCGAGATAGAAAAATATCCTTTCTCTCGTAATGACAAAAATGACCGGCGGATAATAATTATATCGGAGAATATCTGCAGCAATTCGCTCAAAAGAGTATCGAATGAAACGACAAAAGACAACGAAGCTTCGATCGCGGAGCTTTTGTCAAATTTCGGGCAATCGACACAGAGCAATGTGAGATTTTCTAGGAAAAGATGGCTTAACAAACTTCCATCGCGAACTCTTGTTGTGAGATAAATCGGGCGATCGATGGAAATCGTGATGATCCAGCAGTGGCGATCGATGATGGACAACCTGAGCGACATTTACTATCTCGTGCGGCTAATTGTTCGTCAAGTTTCCATCTACCTACGGGTACGATTGTGCACTTAACCTTCTCATTAGAAGAGATAAAAAACAAAACAAAACAATGAAACCAAATGTTCGGGCAATTAAATTACGACGCTTCAAATAAATTGCGCTGACCTTCTTCCATTCAGGATCTGATTCTCTACAAATTCTTCTGGATAGCGACGGCCAACGATGAGTTCAACGGCGCGGATCCGAAATTCCACGCCCTGACCTTTCGAAATTTCACCACCGATATCGTGGCTTTCTCTGTCATTTGCATCGTTTTATTTCTCCTCGTCGTTCTTGCGTCCAAGTGCGAGAAAAATGAGGGACAGCTCTACGCGGCTGCGGGCATAGAAACGTTAGTTAAAACATTGTTTAATATTCCGTGCAAGAAAAAGAAAGGAGGACATTAGAAAATAAGTAGACGACCTCTGTACCTTCGAGGAATTCCTCTCCATCGTTTAAAATCGCCTCCAGAGTCACCGTGAACCTGCCAGAGGATCCATTCTGCGTTCCCAACGCAAGCTCCAACGTGGCGAACTGCTTCCACGCGTGCGGGGATTCCGTTTGCCCCCGCGGAAGGATACCAAAGCGGAACTTCTCCGAGGAGGACATGTCCAGGGTTCGGCCGTCGGGCGAGAAGAGGAACGCGAGGATCCCGAAGAAGTCGATCTTCGGCCTGAACATTGGACAGCCGCAAAACTCTCAGAGCACCCAGACCCCCGACAAGATATTCAAGAAGACCGCTCACAGATGGTTGATCAGGCGGACGAGGAGTGGCCACGTCTACGGCAAATATCCCATATAACAGCAGCAGCGTGAATTTTCGTCATTTTCATCTCGCCGGTCTTGCCAGTCTGAGAGCATAAAATAAGGGCGTTTTCGAAAAGAGAAAAAATTGCATTGTCGGCGCGCGTAGATTTACATAGCCGCAGAGGTGCTTCTGAAAACGGCGCTGCCGCTTCGTGTCTCTCCCATTGTTTTAACATTCCAGACGTTTGTCGGCGGTTTGAACATTAACAGAGACATCCGCTGGTAGCAGTGAATCATCATGAAGCATCGACTGGGTCGTTTATTTCATGCGCGAACGATTTCGCGCGCCGGCATAACTCAACAGTTTCTTCTTGCGTCCCTCGATGATCGTCCAACTGCATATTCTCCATACGAGTTTCGTTTCACCGAAGAGGAACGAGTTATGATTTATCTCACAATTGTTTTAAGAATATCCTATATTGGGTTTCTGTTTTAAAGGAATCTCGATATTTTGGCCATCGATGCGAGTTTGTTGAGTCTTTCCTTTTTGTTTTTGTTTTTGGCCAATTGAAGAATTTTCTTTCTCTTTTGGATGCTGCAAGTATTAGTCGGGTGGCTGATTATTGTGATTATATACATGTTTATTCCTAGGAAATTTTATTTGTATCCTCGAGAGTATTTTGTTTTCTGCGTCGTATTTTTGATTTATTCCCGTTATTTTGTAATGCGATGTTTGTATTTGATTATACGCACACGTGTGTATACGCAGTATCGGCGGTGCAATAAATATACAGTACATTTCCAATGCTGGTCGATCGACTTTGTCCTGCGGAAAATATGTATTAGTTTTTATTACACGCGTTATCAATAAATGGCGCGTAGCGAGTGAAATTATTACCTCTCTTATAGCGACGACGATAAAAGCTGGAATCATTTTATTGCCTTCGAATGCCTTTCTTCTTCGTTCCTTGGAAAGATCAACGATACGTCCGGTTGAACGATCGGCAGATTATCTTCTCTTCCACGAACTTTAATAAACGGAGCATCATTGTGATAAGAAATTGCTCATTAATTTTTCTCTGTTTACAATGTGAATAATAAAAATATTGCAACACTTTTTTTCTTAATAGTCTGCCACTCAGCTGCCTAATATTTTAATACTCTAAATTATTATTATTAAACCCTTAATACTGCTCATTTTTATTTTCAATTTGGACGCATCCCTGAAAGGATGTGCACCAGGAGCACATTCGAACCGGCGCTCATCGATCCATGGCGAAACCATGGAAACAGGACAGACCGCGTAAAACACAACAATCGTCCATTGAAGCTTACCGTTCCCTGCGAACAATTCCGTGTAATTGTTTCCCCGGGTGAAACGTCTGAAATTCTCCAAGGAGACGGACGATTACCGTCGAACAATGGACATCAAGGATAGCAGCGACGAGGAGGAGGTGCATAACATTTCAGCGTTCACGAAATTCGACGAGAGCATCGAGGTTCGCAACGCCGAAGAGATAGAGAGCCCGGTGACTCGTAGACCGTCCAGTTCGAGGCGAGCGAGGCAACGTCCGGGGACCGGAAGTGCGAGTAAAACTGGCCTGGTCTCGCCTACGGAAAAGTTTAGCTTTAGAAGGTAATCATTTCTCGTCGAAGAATGATTTTGTGCAGAAACGATTTTCTGGTACGACAATACTCTCTCGTAGGTACTCCAACAATGAAAGCGGTTTCGCAAAATCCATAGGGCTGAACAGTGATCCATCGGACAGCGAGGAGAGCGACGACGACGACATACAAGGAACGAGAAACGTTCAACCCATCGAGCTCTACAATCCACACGATTTCGAGGACCTGGAAGTATCAGCGGAAGTGAGGGAATTATTTCAGAACGTAACCAGGTGCTCCGATCGAAACTTAAAACATTAAACGCAGAGTTTCAAGCAGAAGAGTTGAAAACTGAACAACATACTTCTTCCACAGGTATACCCCGCAGAAAATCGAGTTGAATTACAAGCTCGCACCATTTATTCCCGATTATATACCAGCGGTTGGCGACATAGATGCCTTCATCAAAATACCACGGCCGGACGGAGTGGAGAGTAAAGTGGGCCTGACGGTTCTGGACGAACCGTGCGCCAATCAGTCTGATCCGGCGGTGTTACATTTGCAATTACGCAGTCATTTGAGAAGCGCCGGCGCGGCCAGACAGACGGTGGTGAAAAGGATCGAGGACGCTGAAAAGAACGGGAGGTCGATCGACAAGTGGATCGAGGATATAAATGAGCTTCACAGGAGCAAGCATCCGCCCGCTGTTAATTTAACGAAACCGATGCCGGACATCGATTCGTTGTTACAGCAGTGGCCAGCGGAAGTCGAGGAGAGGCTCAACGAAGCCGAATTAGACTTCACACAACTGGACTGTGAATTACCGGAACTCGTCGATCTCGTTTGCAATCTGTTGGACATTCCTTCCGACGTAGACTCGAGATTGGAAGCGCTTCACACTCTTTTCACCTTGTATTTAGAAGTTCGAAACGTTAAAGCTCAGAAGTATTGAAAATTCTCTGCTCATGACTTGATATTGTTGACTGCTTCGTTGACGATAACACCAGGTCCAAGACGAAGTTGTTCATCCCCTGTAAATATGTAAAGCGTATACATTTAAATTTGCCTAAATGAATACATTCTTTTTAATGCTTCAAGGTTTTAAAAATACTATAGGAAACCGAAGATCACGTGCCGTGTCCACGTGGCACTTTCCTGATAAAGTAATCAGCGACCGCAACGACGTCACAGACTCTCGTTACTACAGTGGTAACAAAAAAGAAATGTCGCTCGATTACAGCAATATCTACTTGCATAATGAACTGAATACTATCAACAATTATACAACACATTGCCATCGAAATGAAATAATTATTTTAAAAAATACATATTTATCTCTAAATATATACTTTTTCCTGCCATCTAATTCAATGTTTGAATAATATACATCAAGATATTACTTTTTCTTATCCTCTATGCTCACACATTTCGTTTGGATAACGAGGGCTCTTTTTCAAATCTCGTTTCCAAAAGTTCTAGCCAGATGACGTTTCTCGCGTCTGCGTGTTCCTGATAAGGAGAAACAGCATGTCCCGTTATCTGTGCAGCAAATTTCCGGGATAACACGAAACGATGGTTCGCAATTGCCTTTCTCTTTCTATTAACATTCCTCTGAAACAATAGAGAATCAAATGAAAGACAAAATCTGATATATTTTCGTTTCACAACCGTAGTTGTACGCCTTTGACGATTTCGCGGTAAGAAATGATCGGGCTTGCCAATTTAAACGGATAATCGAACAATGAGCGAGCGTAACAGGTTGAGAATCATATTCATTGAAACATGAATCATAGTATTCATCACGTGGCTAGCCAGTGTGTGCTTTTCTCCTCCTCGCGTGTGCGTCAGGAATGCTGTAACAGCGAGCAACAACGACAGAGTTCGTTTCTCGCCCTTTCGACGATGAGTCGATCCGTCGTTTTATAATAATTTAGAAAATGCTATTCGAGTAACAGTGAGCGAAGAAAATGACTAGCAGCCCGACTCATGTAAATGTGATAACCAACGACAGCGTCGACGACGCTGACAGTTGCGTCAACGACGAGGATGACAGGGACAGATTGTTGAAACCGAGGAACAATTTTGCGTCATACTCGAACGAGGATATCTATGTTAGATTTCGGGTAAGCGATTCCAACAATCCTCTTCTACGGCTTGTCGAAAATCCCTTATTCTTGCTTCGTTTTATTCCCAGGAATAATCTAATGAACGTTTACCTATATTTCAATATTCCTTTAACTTATGATAAGAGAATGTATTAAATGGATATACTTACCCTTGATTCTGTTTTCCATTTTCGCATTTTAGAACGTCAACTGCAGCCATGGCAGCTTATCACAGAGTATTATGGAGACGATCTCCAATAATCCGAGGAGGCTTAACAGAGAGGAAGTAACTCCTGGCGCTACTGATTTCTTATCTACTAATTATGAGGTAGCCCAATCTTCTTATCTTGGAATGGTTTCTTTTAAAATGTTTTCACGCATCATGATTTTTCTCTTCCTCAGAGTTTAGATTACGATCCCTGCGAGAATCACCTCCTGCAAGACGAAGAAAGAAAGAAGGGATATAAATTCATAGTGAAGAAGAATTTCGCCAGATGGTTCATATTCTTATTGATAGGCATTTGCACTGCTCTGATAGCGAGCGCCGTAGACATTTCCATAGAAGAATTGACGAACCAGAAATATGGTTTTCTCAAATACTGTATCCTTTCTGATATCCGCTGTACAAAGTTGAAAGAAACAGAAATACAGAGCTATGCATTCCTTATAATCATCATCAGACGTAGACGAATGCGTCACGAAGAATTGTTTGTGGCTCCCTTATCTGATATGGCTAGCCATGAACCTCGCGCCAGTTCTGATAGGGGCTATCCTAGTAGCCTATATCGAGCCTGTTGCAGCGGGCAGCGGTATACCGCAAGTGAAATGTTATTTGAATGGAATAAAAGTTCCTAGGGTTGTTCGCATCAAAACATTAGCAGTTAAGACGATCGGAGTAATTTGTACGGTGGTGGGAGGGCTAGCTGGAGGAAAAGTAAATACTATTTATTATCCCCGCGATAATATCTAATTGACAGGAAATAAAAATGTTTCGCTATAGGGTGGAACGTGATTGTAGGAAGGACCTATGATCCATTCTGGGGCTGTGGTAGCGGCGGGAATATCTCAGGGAAAGAGCACTACGTTTAGAAAAGACTTGAACGTATTTAAATATTTTAGAGAGGACCATGAGAAACGAGACTTCGTATCGGGTGGTGCAGCGTGCGGCGTGTCCGCCGCGTTCGGTGCACCGATTGGTAAGTTATAGAAGAATGAATATGAACGATCACTAATTAATCGACCGAACACAATTCAGGTGGAGTATTGTTCAGTATCGAGGAAGGGACCAGCTTTTTCAACCAGAGCCTCACATGGAGGACATTCTTTGCCAGTATGATAACGACGTTCACGCTAAATATCGTCCTAAGTGCATATCACGGCAGACCTGGTGATCTTTCGTATCCTGGCTTGCTGAACCTTGGCAAATTCGAGACGATACCCTATCAAATTTACGAGATTCCCCTGTTCATGATAATGGGAGCGACTGGCGGAGTCTTGGGCGCTCTGTGGAATCACATGAACTATAAGATCACCTGCATTCGATTGAGATACATAAGGAAGAAATGGTTGAAAGTGGTAGAGGCTCTACTGGTTGCTGCGCTGAGCGCGGCAATGGGTTTCGCGATGATGAACCTTTTAAACGATTGCAAACCACTTGGACAAGATCCCACCAAGTTTCCTATTCAAATGCATTGCAACGAAGGAGAGTACAGCGCAGTGGCAGCCTTATGGTTTCAGACGCCAGAAAGTAGCGTACGATCTTTGTTTCATGATCCCAAAGGTACGCTACTATCATAGATGAAACTAGTACTGCATAGTTCATTGGATAAATCCACAAATTCTGTTCCTTCTTAGGTTCCCACAACGATATAACTTTAGCTGTCTTCGTCGTTCTCTACTTTTTCCTGGCTGTTGCCACCTTTGGTCTATCCATGTCCAGCGGACTCTTTATTCCATCTTTATTAATTGGTTCTGCATGGGGCAGACTAATCGGATCGGGTCTTGCAAAAACGTTTCCAAACTGCGTAAGAGCGACGATCTATGAAAATAAGAGATAAAGGCATAGGAAACAAGATACGAACCACTATGAATTGTTGCAGATCGTTCTAGACCCTGGGAAATACGCTTTACTAGGAGCAGCTGCGCAATTGGGAGGAGTAGTTAGGATGACTATAAGTTTAACCGCTATACTCATAGAGGCTACTCAAGGAATATCTTTCGGTCTGCCAATGATAATAGTTCTCGTTATGGCCAAGTGGGTCGGAGACTTTTTCAACGAGGCATGTGCATTGTCATAATCATGGGTGCACTCGCATCTGAAAACAGATAACTTAATGCAGTGTTTCGTTTTACAGGGGATATACGAGATCCATACGCAGATGGCTGGGGTTCCCATACTACCATGGGAAGCCCCACCGTTATCAAATAATATATACGCCAGCGAAATAATGAGTCATCCAGTAGTGACTCTAAAAACGGTAGAAAACGTTGGACACATAGTGGAACTTCTTAAATGCGTGACGTTCAATGGGTTCCCTGTAGTTGATCCACCCAGTAGCGACCAGGTATGATTCGAGTTGTATTATTCTAAACTGCAATCATCTGTGTACATTTTTCTGTAGATTGAAATAAGCTCTTATGGACGATTCCGAGGATTAGTTTTACGTTCTCAATTGATAGTCCTGTTGCAAAACAAAATTTTCAACGAGTACGCAGAGTACTGGGAGAAGTCTTTGAGCATTAAACTGTTCCGAAAGGAATATCCAAGATATCCGACGATCGACCAAGTGACTATAACCGACGAGGAAAAGACTTATATGATAGATCTGAGACCCTTTATGAATCCGTCTCCTTATACGCTACAACACGTTAGTGTTTTATTACGAATTTATCTATGAACTAATAGAGTTTGAAGGCATGATTTTCTATGGAGCATCTCCTCTTTTTCAGTCTGCGACACTGCCGCGAGCGTTTAGGCTCTTCAGAGCTCTAGGTCTTCGACATTTGCCGGTAGTGAATGACACGAACGAGGTACTTGAATAATTCATTCTGTAAAATAATCTGAATGCAAAAAACATGGGACCGATGTATCGTTCTTTTTCAGGTGATTGGGATGATTACTAGAAAAGATGTAGCCAGATTTAGGATATGGAAGCATAGAGGTAGAATGGGGCTAGATGAACTTATGATTACGAACAAAATTTAATTTTAATCACTCTACGTATCATTTGGTATCAATTTATTTAAAAAAAAAAGTTTTCCGTGATACGTTACGTGTACATATAATTTGATATACGCGGTGAAGAGTTTTATGCTATACTTTTCAGTAAAAAGACTTCAAGTATTATAATGCACAAAGAAACGAACTGAGCCAAAGACAAAGTCTAACGCTTAGAGTTAATTGTTTACGAACAGTTGCCAACCAAGCCATGACCATAACTTGAAAAATAAATAGACGGGCAGTATAACTAACAGCAGAAGGAAATAATATTCGTAATTCGAAGTATACATATTTAGCCAACTTAATAATTCGGCTATTCCTCTCTGGTAATCACCTCTAGCGATTGTAATTCATGTGATACATTATTTTATGTAAAACCTGGAACACGAAGAAGTATTTTATACACTAAGGTAGCATTTATTTATAATCGCTTTTAACTTCTTTTACTCTTGCGAGGGATGTAGTTTCAAAAGAAATTGAGAAGTAAAACTATCTTACGTGAGCTTAGCATACTGTGAGGTGTTAACGAAATATACAAAGATATTTTAATTAAGCCAAGTAATTTTGTCCATCGTAAATAGTTCGGACAATATATTTTCCAACGAAATACATCAATATTTTAATACTACTCTAATTTTTCTTAAACACCAAAATAAGATGTTTGTATTCCAGTATACAGGATAATGACGCAAGATGGCGTTGCATTCGAATATTCGTTGACGCGGATTCCCGCGTAAACGATACTAACACAAACATCCATAAAAATCGAAGATAACGAGAAATGCAACCAATTAATGACAAGTCACTATTTCGGGAATGAATCACCTTGAGATAATAATACATACAATCTATTCTCTATCCTCTACTAATCTCCAACAAACACCGAGGCTTTAAGATTTTTTTTCGCAAAACTCTGCCAAGAGAAAGAATACAAAGTTGTAGATCTTACGTGCTACTATGACAATTTCTTCGTCCAATTCGGTGTTCGTGATAATTGCAAGTGTGCGAAGTTAAACAATGGGTAACAAACATTGGAATTTCATGCGTAGTTCAGGGCAGAATCATTTCTGTGACATATTTTTATCGAATTACGCCTGATGAAAAACTTCCACGGCACTACCCACAGCTACGCCATTTCTAACGGTCGTTCCCGATCTATATGCGCACACGCATGAGCGCGCAGATGCGCGTAGCGCAATAAAAAGAGCGGTGGGAAATTCAAATAACTTTGGAGACAACACTTGTGCATAGAAAATGAATAACTGCAAGTTGAATAGGAATATGAATACAAGGAGAATAAGTAAACAAACGAGTAGAATTAAAGTACGAATGCAACAAGTTCGTAAGACCATAGTTAAACCCAGTGAACCAGAGGAAGATGCTGTAATTCAGAGGTATCATGATGCACAAAGAATGGCTAGATTCCGAGCCAGAAGAAAGAATGCTTTGGAGAAAGCAAAGATAGTGGAAGCAGGAAATATTACAGAATACTGTACAAGTACAGATTTGGGCAGAAGGAATGTTATGTTAAAAAATGTGGACTCCATAGCTTCCGTGCCAAACATGCAGCAGCTTAATACACGTTTCTTTGCACAAGAATCAAAGGATCTCCTACAACCCATTCCTACTGAACGATACGTCCATGGCTGAATAGTAACGATAAACATAGTAGCAATAGGAAAAATAGTAACAATAAAAAGAATTCATTGATATGGTAACAGTAATACTTCATGTACCCAAAATATAAAAAAGGACGCGTCAACCAATAATTTTTTTTCAGTTAGAATAACGTAATTTGTAATTTACCTATGAACGTATTGCCAAATACGAAACCAAATGCGAAACATCGGTCATCCAAGGCGTTAGAAAATTAACATAAGTATCGTTTCCGTAAATTAAACAATTTTCTTACGAATGATCATAAAAAGTTTCATTGGAGGTGTATACATCTTGGCGAAGAACTGGCCATTAAGTCCCACGTCGTCTGAAAGGATCATAGAAGAATCGTCAAAATTTTCGCGTTCCTTGAAGGAACTGCTCTTTCAAGTTATCCAAGATATTTTACCATTAAAGACATATATATTTCTCCGAGAAATGATTGTCTCATAGAGAAGACGTAAAGAATACGATCAGAATCAGGCGATTATCCCGCGTGCATCTTCTTCAACAATGCCGTATTATTCTATTCGAAGATGTTGCCGGCAGCACGGTCAATTGTTTCGCAGCCTCTCAGGTCGTACACCTGTCCGTCGTGAAGTTGCAGACGGGAATAGGAAGGGGTTATGGTCAATAAACGCAACCACGTCACACGCAGCCTATCGGCGACCCCGCTTGGCCCCTTAAAGTGGCTCCGAACGAAAATCTTACATGTCGGCCGATATTGCTTTTGTGCGTTTGTCTGCGGGATATCTTAAGAAAACCTGAAGCGATCCGCCAGCGAACGGTATCGGTGGATGTGCTTTACCGCGCGGAAGGTGCGAATGTAGAATGGGATCCGTCCGTCGAACGATTTAATTTTAGAGGAGGTTAATCGTAAGTTTCAGTGAACTGACCGAATTGCATCCGCCATTGTTGTGATTGGTGAACGTTCCAGAGAAGACGGCGTTCTTAGTTCCGAACGCAGGCGCATCGCGCGCCACTTGACGACGCTCTTCTTTCGAATTTTGAGACACGCACGCACGCATACACACACACACACACACATCCACACAGAGTAGCGATTCGGCAGGTAGCCGATATGCACACGTATGCATGCATATATACACGATTTCGAAAACAGTGCATTATTCGCCGCTCGATTTTTGCGCACGTGCCATGGAATAATTTTTTAAGTTCATCACCCGCGTTTTTGTCGCGTGCCGGCAATCTAATTTTCGCGTCCCCCGTTCTGTTTTTCGCCACGGTGAAGAAAGTGATTACATACACACGGTGTTCCTTGAAGGGTGATCGTCGTCAGGTGGACGTTCTTTTATCGCTAGTATAAATAGGAAATTCAATTATTTTCTTATCCATGATTTTCGTTTTCCTCGATAAAGACATTAATTCTAAAATTTAGGCATGTCTAAGCAAAACGAACGACAATAAATCTTCTTTATCGAAATATGTAAATGAATTTATTGTTTTATCACGAGTCTGGTTGGACATGCTCTAATATTTATGGTTCTGTGTTGCAGGTGAAATATAAGTTAACTAAGGTGAGGAAAATTAGTTTTATATACAGAGAAATATGTGTAAGAAAGATTAGCGAACAACAGAGAAAAGGCAAGAGTATTACATTGTACTAGTAACGTATGCACAAAGTATATTTTGCGAACAGTTTATTACTCGATATTTACAAACATGACGGTCCACACGGATGATCGTATATACGCAGCGCGTAATCACATGTTATGCCTAAGGCAAAGAAGAAATCTTACCTTAAAAAGGTAAGGGAAATGAGAGAGTATAGACGACAGAAGTTACGATCGGAAACGGTGGAAGAACGTGCTATTAGATTGTATACAGCCGCTGAGAGAATGAAGAACGCAAGGGCGAAGGAGACTGATGAGCAGGCAGCGATAAGAAGAATGCAGGAAGCTCAACGTATGGCCAGGCATCGTGCTAAGAAGAAGCGTTGCTTAGATGAAAATTTAGCCAGGGAGATCTCCAAGATCGCTGAACTCTCGAAAATGCCGGATGCTGCAACAATAGCTCAGATGTCGGAGATGAATATGAATAAAATCTCTGCAGAGCTGAAGCAAATGATGGAGAGGGGAAAGGTGCCAGAGCATATAGTTCAGATGGCTCAGTTGGCCGAGTTCAGCAAGATGACAGAATTGAATAAAATGTCTCAGGATATGGCTAAGAGATACGAGATGGAAAAGATGGCGGAGTATGCTAAAACGACAGAGTACATGAAGATGCAGGAAATAGCAAAGATGTCTGAGATCGCCAAAATGAACGAAATGGTGAAGCTCTCGGAAATGGCCAAGTACAATGATATTACAAAGATTAATGAAATCGCGAAAATGAATGAAATGATGAAGATGTCACAAATGGCAAAGATAAACGAGGTCCAAAGGATGAACGAGATCGCCAAGCTGAACGAAATGGTAAAAATGACGGAGATGGCCAAATATAATAATGATATATCGAAGTTAAATGAAATTGCGCAAATAAATGAAATGGCAAAGGAGATAGCAAAAATGAATGAGAAGACGAAAATGAACGAGATGATTAAAATGGCAAATATGCAGAACGATATTACAAAGATGCCTGAATATTCTAAGATGGCGGAAATGGCAAAGTTGACAGAGTTGGCGAAATTAAACGAGATAACGATAACTAAATTAAGTGATCCACCGCCACCGAAGGTACCAGAAATTCCTCGAATCCCTGAACCTGTGATCACCGTGCCAAATCCAAGAAACTTGCAAAACGTTCAAACCGTTCAAGTAGCACAGGCCAGCCCATCCAGTACAATAAACTTTCCCAGCGTGCCTGGCCAGGGTAAATATGCTCAGTTACTGGTAATTATCGAGGAACTCGGGAGAGACATTCGCCTTTCTTACGCGGGTAGTCGAAGCGCAGCGGAACGCCTGAAGATGGGCATTCAGCACGCTAGAATTCTTGTACGGGAATGTTTGCTGGAGACGGAACATAATGCACGGCAATGATTTTCCGGTCGACTTAGCGCTTAGACTTTTAGCCGATTATTTTATAAAATAATGCTGTGTACATTGTATAAAGTACAGCAGTATATTTTAAAGGGAGTGTCTTAGCATCCACAAAAAGCCACGCGAATAATATGTAACACTTATTGTTTTACATTTTATACAATCGTACTAGTTTTGTATGTTTACTAAGGAAAAACAAAAGTACAAGCAACTAGTTGTTTTAAATAATATGAAAGGATATTTAGAGAATCTGTACAATTTAATACAACTTTCAATAGCTGCTGAGCTATGATTTAAATGAAATATACACTTTGTGGATGCCTAAAGGGAATTCTATAATGCATAATAACGGGACAAGGGAGAGGATTTGTTTTCTTAATTGTATCTTCTGTTCTCGTTAAAGCGGATGTAAGGACAACCGTTTTCCTATGCATAAATTCGTGTTTAAGAAGGAGCAACTCCTTTTTATTGAGTTTTCATTTAGCAAATAGAAGGAACAATATCTAGGCAGGGGCAATTTGTACACTGAAGAGTTTTCGTTTATATTTTTAAAGGGAATTGTATTACATTTTTTGTTAGAACTATGGGTACCTAGCGATTACTTACGATATACAAGCAAGGAAAAAAAGTTGATCAAACAGAATGTACCTATGGAAAGTATAACCCTTGAATATAACTGATTGCAAGGTATATCTAAATAAAAAAAAGAAAAGATTTTGTACAATATCGCTTACTGATTTTATATCCTTGTACATAATCCATTTGAATTTACCGCCATACAGTGCACAATGCGATTCTAACGCCACCGTGCAACGCTCTTCTTCAAGCTGGGTGCCGCAGGGACTTTATGCCGATGGTTTTATAAAATTCGACAATACTGCGATTAATTTTTATTTCTGCTTATTTATTTATCGCTTAAACATATCGCCGCGATCTCGCAAACGTGTTAGTCAAGGTGAGTTCTGGAAAATTCAAGTTAAATTATGTATGATATATGGTTTGTGGTTATGTTTGCGCGTCCTTTACGTTTGCACTTTTGCTGATGATATTATAATTTTCTCGCATGATATTTTTCAGCTTTGAAACATTATGTTTTTGTAGAAATTCAATTTGTCTTCGTATATAGTTTACATTCTTCTGTGATACGATAAATATTCGTTGGAATCGTAGCAATTGTTTGGTAACATTTCATTGGTTATAATTTGGATTCTCTTCACGAATTATTTGTTAGGATATTTATTTAAAAAAAAAAAGAAACAGTTACAAGATGGAAGAGGAACGGGGAAGCGTTGAAGTTTCTACAAAGATCACAGAACCATTACTAACCGTCCCAAATCCACGGGCTCATCAGCAAAATGTTCCTTCGGTACCTGGCCAGTCGAAATACGTTCAGCTGCTTAACGTGATAGAAGAACTTGGCCATGAGGTTCGACCCACCTACGCTGGAAGTCGTACCTCCATAGAAAAGATTAAGCGTGGTATCGTACATGCGCGTGTTTTAGTTAGAGAATGTTTAGTCGAGACAGAAAGGAGCGCTCGTCAATGAGACATTCTTTTTTTAAAATTACTCAATGCCCATTACTAATTCATGATCGAGTGTTTTAAAAGTATTTACTGATAGTATAAAAGATACCATTACCAAAAATGTATTGTATTTGCATATTGAAGAGTGAAAGAACTGGAACAACAATTTATCTACCTCAAAGTTTTAACATTTTGTCAAAGTTCATTAGAAAATCATACATCGTTACAGATTTATTTTAAAGTATAAGGGATTATTTATTAACGTTTATACTACCAAAGAGTACAAGCAACATAGCCGTTGTAAGCCATAACTTCCCAAAGTCTTAAAATGTGTAACTAGGCTTATATGAGCGATAAGTACAAAATATTTTATACAAATTAGTCTTTTACGTATTACCAAGATACTACTCATAGGATATCATAATGCAAACTAAGGATCCTTTATGTGGATTATCGATAGTACAAATGCGTTTTCAAAATATAATAGGTACAAGTATTAAATGACGAAATAACGATTTATGGAGAATCAGTGTGGTATTATTAATAATAATATATATATATAATTTATGATAAGAAGTATATAAATATATCGTGGTGTACTTAAACAAACTGTATACAAAATACAGACAAAAAGTTCCTATCATAGTTAAACGATCTTTGCTCAGAATTAAATGAATTTACTATATTCTAAGAAACAAGTTCAGCAACGATAATATCCTGTTCCTAAAAAAGAAATGATTACAACATGATCTCAATGAGAACACTGTATCTTGACCAAATTGTATAAGCTACGTGTGACTGGATAAATTGTATTTGTCAAATTTTCAGTGTGGATGAATGATCTGTGCAAGAATTTCGTACGTGTTTGTGAGAGCTCTTTGAACAACTGCCCTTAAACGATGAAGTTTGTCTTTTCCGAAACGGTTCAACTTTTTTACTAAGGATAATCATAGTATCGCCGAATACAATTGGATGTAGCAGTACGTAAATGCAGTTGCGTGTAAGTTAATAATTATGAATTTGTAATACTTTTAACATCGTACATCGTATTTATAGAATTTACATTAACTGTAATATTTATACCTCGAATAAAAATTTTTACGCTCGTATTCCATGGTGTGTCCTCAGGGAAAGAATAATAATTTCTTCGTAGTCTCCTAAAATTATCGTACTTAATTTCATGTTACAGATTGCAAAGCCAAACATGTTGCGTACATTGGATACTTTTGATACAGAGTTTTCTGCTGATTCCGTTGAATGGTGCCCCATAGATTCGTTCAGAAATACGTTTGTTTGTGGAACATATCAGTTAGTAAAAGATGAGCAAGAAACAGAGAACAAAGTATTGCCATCGAGACGTTTAGGAAGGATATACGTGTTTGAAATTGTACAGAATGGTCATCTAAAGTTGCTGCAACAATTAGAGTGTCCTGCTGTGTTGGATATGAAATGGGCACACGTCACGTGCCATGATAGAATTTTGCTCGGCGTCGTAAACTCCCTGGGATATCTTCAAATTTATCAACTTGACGATAAAATTAAAAAATTAGAATTAGTAACCGAGGAAAGAGTTGCAGATCAAGACGGGGTGCTTGCATTGTCTGTAGATTGGTCTACTGGAAGATTCATGCAAGATAATGAATCAAGTTCAAGGATAGTAGTTAGCGACTCGAAAGGTTCTATATCATTGTTTCAACTGAACGAGAATAAACTTAGTAAAATTAATTCGTGGGCCAGCCATGAATTCGAAGCATGGATCGCTGCTTTCGATTATTGGGACACGAACGTGATATATAGTGGTACGATAATACTAATTCTCAAATTTATTGAAACATTTGTACATTTAATAATAAAAATTAAATTACGTTTAAGGTGGGGACGACTGTAAGTTTCAACGTTTCGACACGAGGATAGGCATTTGTTCGACAGCATCGAATAGAGTTCACAATGCGGGTGTTACGAGTCTCCACAGTAATAGGATAAGAGAATTTTTATTATCATCCGGAAGGTTTCGTATAGCATTATAGCAACATGATTTAACAAGAAAAATATAGCTTTTCATTTCTAATTGCTTCTTTTCGCAATGTTGCAGTTACGATGAAACGTTGAGACTATGGGACACGAGAAACATAAAGAGACCCATATCGGAAATCAATCTCGGCGGCGGTATTTGGCGTTTAAAATGGGATCCTTTCGTTCGAAACTATTTGCTCGCCGCTTGCATGTACGGAGGATTTAGAATCGTCGACTGTAAGGAGACGGAAAGCCCGTCCATTATTGCCGAGTATAATGAGCATGAGAGCATTGCTTATGGATGCGATTGGTCTCTCTTGAACAGCGAAGAAATAGCGAAAGAAATTCTTGAAGAAGGCGCGCAGAATATCTTTCTCGTTAGCACCTGCTCCTTCTACGACCATACCTTAAAATTATCCGCGTTCCATTCGAAGGATAAATAGACGTTGTTCAATAAAAGAAAGGAAACGTGATTGCGATGGTAAATCTTTATTGCAAATTTCTTATTTATACGATTCAGAACATCAAAGGTAATTCATTGAATATTAAATTTAAAAGGAATATCGATGAACCGATGACGTCATTGTTGAACGTATACGTTGTAGTTGCAGGATGCGCTGTAAGATGGTGCTGTGGCAGCGCGAGCTGCAATTCGCCGCCGCGGCCAGTTCGATAAAAATCAGTCGTTCGCAGGGGCTGTTTTTGGCGTGGTGTCAGTGCTGTGATTTCTGTGACGAGTTCGCGTGCACTTCCGCGGCAAATTATCGGTGATTAGTCGCGGTAAGTAGCCGTTATACTTCTTATTAATTACACGCACTTGATCCATTCTCAACCGCGTCCTATGCCATTATTATTGTCGTCCAGAACGATGAAAATCAGCTGTGATCCTGTACAGGGTCCTGTCCCCGAGGACTGACCTAGAAAAGATTTGGCGCGTATCCTTGCAAAACCTCTTTTGCGTGTCATTTCGTGTGATTTTGATATTAAGGTTAGAATACGTTGCAGCGCGCAACGTTTCTGCAAGGAGAACGGAGCAGCGGTTTAATTTCGTTCGTCGTTGTGGAGATCGCTTACTGCGAGTTCAATCAAGGTTCGTGATCGTCACTGAACCGTCGATTCGATTCTCACCTGTGAGCGATGGACGATTATCGAGGTTTCCAAAATTGGAACAATAATTGTTAATGCATTGTTGAATACAATTAACAATTATTGTCACCATTCCACATATGTACATATGTATATGACGAGCTTATTCAATTTCGAATCATTTATGGGAGATTTAGGGAAATCATTTTTATTTTTTGCAATCAAAATGACAACGGAAGGTTTAGCGGTTCGCCGTTGGGTGGAGCGGTAGAGGAATTCAAATCAACCCCCCAAAAAGATAAATTTCAATTTTTCTTTCGCAATCGCATTCGAATATCTGCGTAAATAGTTTATTTAATTCTGAAAGAAGAGCAGATCGGCGCTATAGTTCCTTCTTTTTTTCTGGAAAGAACAAGTGCCTCGTGCGCGAGGCTCACTCGTCGGGTGCACTTCTTGTTAGACACGGTGAAGGTTACTCTCGACAACCGTATTAATTATTCTCCGCAACTTTTCATCGCCGGCTCGGATGCGATTTAACGGTTCCCCGCTTTCTTTACCATTGTTTCACTCGTCTCTGAATTTTTATTTATGCCCGGGGAACAATGTAAACGGATAAACGATTCTCACGATCGGGCATCGAGATAAATGCATCCTACATTATTTTTCATTCTATCAACAGTTGCGGTAGTTTCGATAACATAACTAGTTTCATTCTTTTGAAGGATTCGTCATTCGAATCGCGAAGAGATTTCAATCATATCTATATGTTACAATTCTTTCCTTAATCGCGAATTAATCATATGTATTTGACGCGTGACCAGATATGCGCGTTTCGATTGATTCGATTATATGGGGGATCGGGTCACCCGTGCGTAATAGCGACCAGCGCGGCAACATTATTCAAACTTATTTTTTCCCCTCTTATCCCGCTGCTGTAGCATGTTGCAGGTTACGAGATCAAGGACGAGACGGTTGCATACATATAGGCGCAAAGGTACTATCGTCGAGGGGTAGTTGGAAAGGATTATCAATCTTTTCTTTTTTTCTGTTTGGAGAGTAGGGCGTTGTCCGTCGAAATGTTTCACGAGGAACCTATTATTAATCCCTTGTCCTTTCTCCTTCAAGGGAAAGATCTCCGATTCCTCGTTTATTCCATGATGTGTCCAGAGTGCGTAAATGGAGCGACGAGCGTGTGTGTGTGCATGTGTACACCTGTGGTACGCTGTTTAATCGATTTCACCCTGTACCAACGTTATCAACGTGAACACGGAATGAATGGTGAGATAAATAAAGCATTTCATATCGTTCAAATGTACCTTTTAAACATTGTTACTATGTTTCATTGCGTAGGACTCGATTGAATATTTTGCAAACGGTAAGGAATAATTATCAACGGATGAAAACATTGTTCTACCGTCCAATTTGCTCATCCTCGAGCTTATGCTGCTGATCAATGGATGCGCACGGATCGTACATACTGGCAGACACGCGAAAAGAAAACTAAGATAACAGGTCTCTCGTTAAGATCAGAATCTTTCGTTCGATCGACGCTGCTTTAATTAAATGGACACGTGATAGGTGTCATTTGTTCCCAGATGAAAATGATTGAAAGAAGGGAAGTTTCGATGACCTTGCGCTTGCGACAAATCATTCACGCATTTAACGCGAATCCGAACTGGATGCAAGTTCGTTGCATCCTGGTCTGCATCCTTCACGCGTTCTGGCGTTTCGTTTTTTCGTTGGATTCTCATGGATGCTGTGCCCTGCCACGTGTGCGCATCAACCGGGGCACACGTGCGTCATCGGGCTCGTTCTTCTCTGTCCACGGCCCCCGTAAAGATACTACTCGCCTTTGGTTCCTTTCTGAACTTCTCTGCGACGCATAGTCTTTTCCCGGACAAAGTTGAACGCATAGAAATTGAAACAGATATCAAATGATATTGAAATTTAGTTTCCTATTTGCTGCGTGTAGATCTCAATGAACGTTACGTTTGAATTTCACTCTGTTTTTAATACAACACTGCATTTTTGTCATAGAATCGCCAGAGCACCGGATGAGATTAATTGGAAAGAAGTTTTCTAAGGACAACCCTTCTGATTTCTGCAGTTTCACGAGACGAAACTCTTCTCCATTTCCAACGATCATTTTCTCCGCCTCCTATTAAACTCTTCTTCGTTCTGGTCGATTTTAAACGGATTTCAGAGGCTCGTTCTGCCCGCAGGAAAATTCAGCCGCGAACAAGAGGAACCGTAACACGCGAACTGTCCCCGTTTCGCTAGGAAAACCGATATTTTCTTCTGCTTTTTTTTCTCTCTCCCCCGCTGGTTACAACGGGGTCGTCGATTTTCCCTGGGAGCAAAAGCAGCTATGTACGCGTGGTATCCCGAAAAAGAGGCGGAACTTCATTTCGGGTAATTCTTCTTCGTACTTCTGTTCCTTTTATTTTCCAATTTCAACTGTTAATACTTGTTTTTAGTGCTTGAATTTTTCGCATTCGAAAAGCCCCAGTTTCCCAACGCGCGCACTGAGTTCGATGTATCAATAACCAGGAGCGCGGAACGCCTCGAGGAAAATTATTTATCGACCATTGGAAATTTCGCGGATGACTGACCGAGGAGAGGAAGATCTAGTAGACGAGCTAGAAGCCATAGAGATGCTATCGGATCCAAGAGAATAGCGTAGGAAAATAAGGAGGTAACAGTACCATCAGTTCGGCCAGTTCTGTCTTTGTCATTTTCGCTTGGAATTGTTTTACGACTCTCCGTTCTTGGCGTAGGGAAAAAGGACATTAGAGGGTCATGGTGAATCGATCTCGGTTTAGAATCTAACCGCGTAAGGGCTTGGTGAATGAGAAGGGAGAGTAGCTTGCCACGAATTTGTATTAGAATTTCCTCAGATTGGAGCGAATGATATTTCCTCAACGAGGCTTCTTCCTAATTAGTTGTTGCTTCTGCGATACATTCTACGCATTCACTGCGACGACGACGACGATAAATTCTTCTCTATCCCTGCGATTCCTTCTTGCGAAGCCCTGGACAGTGTCCCTCGCTATCCCAAGGAGGAAATTCAATATCACTGGAGGCGATGCAGAGAAGTTTAGACACCCCATAGAGCAGCAGCAGACTGCACGTAGTAGTCGTTCCACCCCGGCTGATATCCTGCGAGCCCGTACAATCTAGCAGCGTAATTCAGAAGCAGCGCAGACCCTCGCGTCGATTCGAGGGTGCACCTTCTCTCACCCCGGGGGGGTGACATTGTTTTATACCCCAGGATCGTATGTACACGCGTCTCGAGAACGCAGATTGCACTCCCATCCACGAGATTTCACGTGCGCGTACTCGCCGACTTGCGTCTCTTCTTCTCTGCGTAGTGCGCGCAACGGAGATGGAATACGCGCACGCGTGCAGATTTGAGCACGTTCGGCGCGGCTTGAACGAAATCGATGCTCGGGGAAATGGAAATCGCTGGCGCGATGCTGCGGATACGATAGTAGGGATTATTCTTCGACTCTTCGTCAGTCAACACGCTCCCCAAATTGATAGTTGCTTAGAGATGGAACCGCAGGGCAATTAAAGCGCATTAATTTAATAACAGACAATTCGAACGAGTAATTAGCTTGAAAGGATCGCTATTGTGTAATGAACAAAATATGTTCGCTCCCAGTGGGAAATCTTTCTTCTTCTTTTTGCTTGCGCTCGATGCGGCCGGCTGGCTTATGACCCCTGGGGTACGTTCGAGGGTCGATACGATGGAATTGAGTTTAGGCACGCACACTCAAACACGTTCTACTGCTCGCAGCTCCGTTAGAAGCGCGTGAACAAGTTTCCGGGGAGCTCTTCAAGGCACAGGCATGAAAAATTACGTTGCAATTCGGTTCTTCGGTATTAAAAAGCCGTTGCTCGGGACACAGGAAAGCCTCGTTCCTTTGGCGAAGTCCGGAGCAATCGGCATCGATAACGAGGCACACGGTGCTCCAGATAGTCCACGGAGTCGTTATCGGAAATACCTATCCCGCCCCGTTTCTTCCTCCGCATTTCCCTGTCGAACGTGACCCCGTGTTCGTTGGAATAGATCCTCCGCCTTCTCTGTTTCGGGAATCACAAGGCACGGTGCAACCCGCGGAGAACCGCCCCTTTGGAATCTTATTTTGAGGGTGGTTGCTTTTATACCGAGGAGGATGCTTTGCTATTATCTTCTTTTTCCTTGGACAGCGACTATTCCCATCTTCTTTAATTGTCGGTAGACAAGGTATATCATTGTTTCATTTAGGAATACAAAAAGAAAGTTAGACGAGCAGGGCAGTAGTATGACAAATGATCGTCTCGGTGAATCCTCGCACGGCGGAGGCAGCTTCTAGAAAATCGTTCCCCTTTCTAGCAACCGACCTAGATTCGCGGAACAACTGTCGTCTCATCTCGGCCCAAATTTCTCGCCGCTTCCTCGCTTCTCTTCGATACCGCGCATCCCTGAAAATATTTTCCACCGACGCTTCTCACAAGCCAGCCCCTTGTCAGGGATAAAAACGTATCCTGAGGTGAAGGAACTCAAAGGATCGAAGAGATCGAATCGCCAATTAATTAATAGCATGAAGCCATTCGCTTTGTTTTATTTCATTCGAAGTCTGTGGCGGGACAGACCTTCCGACATCCATTCTGCGACGTTATCATTCGATTCGAACGGATGCCCAGGCGACGAGTCGCTCTTCTCGGACGCCGGCATCGAATTCGCGCGGTAGCACAGTGCGCGTAAGTGTGATAAATGCACGTCGACTGCACGGTGGCTAAATGAGACGACCGACGAAGGGTCTCACAATGCGGCCGCGCGATGCATAGAAATCTTCCATGTAACCGAGCTACATATATGTAATACTTACGCGCAATGTATATTGCTCGCCCTCTTTTTCTCTCGATGTACGCGTTTTGCTGGCCGATGCACGCGCAACGCGTTCTCCGGGGTTCTTGTCTAATTTCACGCAGCGTAACGTTGCTCTCCGATTTAATGGGAACACAAAGAGAGCCGCGGATTCCGCTTCCTGTTCTTTGCCTGCCTGCGGGAAGGATCCTGTTTGAACCGAGCACTCTCCTTACTTTTTATCGTGTTACACCTTCGGAGATAGTGCGATGCGTACCTCTTTTGAAAGAGGGAGAGCCGCGGCAGCCGTCAGTGGACTGAAAAATGGGCTAATTTTCGAGTGGAGCGATAAGTCGCGTGCAAGGAGCGGAGCGAAGTTAACGCGCGCACGTAATCGTCGAGGAAAGATATGAATGGAATGAACGAAACCCATTCATGGATTTTATTGCAGCAGAGACAACAAGCCGGGCTGCGCTGATTCGCGTGAGCAAAGCTAGATTTATTCCGAGCAAATTCATTTGTCACGCATTCATTTTTGTAACACTATCTCATTTTATCTTACAGAACGTTTGATCTATTATTCAAATGGACGAGGGATTCATCTGATCATTGCATATCGGCCTGAACGTGAATCGCAAGCCAATGATAACAGATGAATCTCGTGTGCTTGATAGAGTAATACCCTTGTTAAGGATTCAGCTTGCACAGGGTATCCCACGCAGCTGGGACGATCTATACAGCTTTGTACAGTATGTCACGATTTAAATTCGGCATTAATTATTTATTCGCTGTAACATTGCGATTGCGGGCAGCAGATACTTTCTCGATAAACGTCGCGTGCGGCCACGCTGAAGCTCCGCGCGATCGTTGTAACGTATGCATTGGCAAGCGTAGAGACTGGAATAGCGGTGCTGTTTTAAGGTAACGAGAGCTTTGCGAGCTTTTGAAGTGGGTCAAAAGCCGGCGCGCGGCTCTGCTGTGCTGTTCGCCAACCTACTTGGAACGCGTTCGAGCATAGTCGTAAATATTCTTCCCCGCGATGCCTTCGCGCCAGTGAAACCCTTTCTGTACCGGGAATCATCAACGCGTGTCACTACTTGGCAATCGTGCCCCAAACGTTTCGATTAATAGGACTCGTCGATCATTGCTGTACAGCGTTCAACGTTCTCTTCTTCCCCTCTTGTGATGTTTTTCTCAGGGGGGCGGGATAGTAAAATGCCCGCTGATCGAAAGCAAGGTGTCGGAAAGGTAATTGGAAAGTGACAAGAGATGGTTTAATTAAACGGAATTATACCTGGAAGACGGATTCCGCGAAGGAAGCCAGCCTAGCACGAGACGCGCGTTCTCCGTAAGAAGTAGACATTTGATTCGATACACGTGTCGGCCAGAGCGGCCAAGTATACTGGAATGTTGAGAATGTTAATCGTTTAATGGGATATAATCGGGTAATGGGAGTCTGCATTCAGCAGAGGCTCCCATACGTGGCCGGATGATCGCGTTCGCCTCTGTCGGCGCTCCCCTCGTTCATTTTTGTCCCAGCCACAAAAATCATTTACCGGCCATTGAAACGAGATCGTTCTGGAGAGTCGGAACGTAAATCGTTACTTTTCAGCAAGAGTAGAAATTGTTGCTGGAGAATCTGCGACACACGTCGCCGCGTCGCGTGTAACAAGGGAGATCTCGCTGGAGTGTAAAATAAATATTGTATCCGCAGGGCCTGGGATGATAGATGGTGGCTACCAGCAGCATGGTGTATGAGGAGATCGTTGGTATACGGGGCAGCTGACCCCAGCCTCCGCGCACGCTTTTCACGCGCGAGATGCCCCACAACTTGAACTCCGCTTCCGTCAACGCCGCCAACACGGGCTCGAATCATCAGGCCTACGCTCAGCAGCCCTATCACCGACAGAACGGAGATGGACTCCAGCCGGAGGTAAAACCCGATGGCTATTCGATATTCCTTGTCCATTAATTGTTTCTCAATTTTCGATATTCTCAATGAAACGTGGATATACCGTCTCGTTCGTAGAAAGAGCCCGTGGAGTTCGACACGACTCATCTGCGTGGCGCGCCGGCGGAAGTCGAGGCGCTGGTGCACAATATCAAGGAAGTCGCGCAACAGTTCCTCTACCACTGGAGAACGTTTCCCATTATTCTGCCGCCGCCGCTTTGCGCCTGCACCGACGGCGAGGACACCCTCGCGAGAAAGAAACACCATCTCAGAGATCTCTTTGTAGCCCCGAGCTTTGACGAATTGGATTCCGTCGCGGTGGACAGCAAGGGTGAGCCCAGGCGGTTGACCAAGAAGCAGCTGGAAAGCATCAGCAAAAGGGGGTGGGTTTCTTCTATCGTTAACGAATAGTAATTGAAACGTACGGGGTGAATCTGCGAACTGGGAGCAGTAACTCACTGCTCCTTTTTCCCTAAGAATAGTAAAAAAAAATGATGGAGGAAAAAATCATTAAGCATAATACATCCTAACTTCCTGTGAGCTTACTTCTTATGCGGATGCACCGATGCACCCGTCAGATGCGATTGCACTTTATACTTTAATGCAACCCATTTTTTTTTTCAATCAATTAATCCCTTTTATCATTCTACGTATAAAAGTACTAACCCGAGCTCATCGAAATGTCAATACTTCACAAGATATTTAACATTTTCTGTCGGAAACGTACTTTGTTACAATAAGTGTTCGAATGCGCTCTCACTTTCATTGAGAATAAAGTGTAATTGCACCTGGCGGGTGCACCGGTGCATCCACATAAAAAAATAAGGTAATAGGAAGTTAGGGCGTATTATGCTTAATCATTTTTTCCTCCATCATTTCTTTCTATTTTTACTTTAAAAGGCGCAGTAACCTGTCCCAGTTCCCAGATTCACCCTCTATACATATACCTCTGTCCTTCGTAGGCATAGTCGTAGTGTCGAAATCGTTAGGCTCTCTCACCATTCTACTCTTTAACCATGCAGTTGCAATTTTTATTCGCGGAACACTGGTTCCGCAATAGTGCCACGATATATATAATTGAATATTGGATAAAACAGCCCATTCATTCTCGACGAACCAAATATTGAATTATGTTATGGCAACTGTCCATGGGTTATCGACGTCGAACTTTAAATTAAACTATACTTCAGCTTGGAAACACGATATCGTAGCCGTTGCGTTTAGAGTTAGCCGTTAGCGATTTCTTTGCGCACAATCTGCGAAACTGTTCGCGAGTATCTACTAACATCCAATGAATCTTTGTTCGTAAAGGCTTGATCGAAGTTCTCACGATGCGAGCGCTAGTCTTCTAGGGCGTACACAATTTTCCATAGATGATCTTAGCAGACATTCAGGAGTCGTCTGTCAGTTTCAATTAATCTAAATCATCCTGTGTATGATAAAGAATAAATACAAGGGGAGAGTTAAATACTCCACTGATCTGTGCTAAATAAATATGAAGAATTCAATAAATGGCGCCTCGTTTCTGGGAGGACGAGCAAAGGGTGAAATCCTCTTTACACGCCCCTGTGCCTGACGATTTTCTAACAAATTTTCTAAAGCTTTCAGAAGGAGAAGTACGGAAAACCGAAGAAGCTGAATGCCACTCAATTGGAGAGCATTCGGAGATGCGGGTATGTCATACACCAGCGTGTCACACTGCTAATTCAAAAGTTGACCGAAAATCAAAACAACAAAAATCATCGATACCTTGTACAGACACTCGTCGTAGACTGGAATCATTAAAATTCCTCGTCACTCATGTTCGGTAAAAAAAAAGAAAAGGAATCAAAAGTCAACGATTCATAGATGTTACAAAAACATTGGAAACCGAAATGATTCTGGCCTTCGCTCGAAAAGCATCCCCCCTCGCAATTAATTTTCATTTGGACGGCAAAAATAAAACCACGAACTGTAAGAAAGAGGCACTGGCAAGCACACGATCGACAGAAAGAAAGCTTCTTGTGCAATTAAAAATGGAAATGGGTTTCGTAGAGTCAACACAGCCTGTTCTCACAAATCAGTTCAGCATGTGAAATAAATTTCATCCGTTCTAGCGCAATAATTAATTTGGTGTAGGTGTTGCTAATTTATTTTCATCAGCCTAGAGTGTGTACATTATACGCTTGTATTATGCCGCACGAATAATCTCCGTTATTATTTGGTAGCTTCAACTCCACTTGAAGAAAGTGGAGGAAACGTTTTTAGGTAAATTAATATAGCATACCCCGGTTGACGCTGCTCTGCAATGTATGAAATCTGATCCTTTAATTGGTTACAGGATAACGATCATTTTCTTTTCCTTCCGTGTACATACATAAGTGTTCAATGTTTTACGTTTTCGTGTATAACCGTAGAAGTAACGTTTTCTTTGTTAATTCTACCGGCGAATTGAAAAGGAAAATCTTACTTCCCTCGGAGGGATGGATTTGATGAGTGATTAATCTTTCAGAGAGTTCGAGGTGGATTCGATCAATTTCGCCGGGCAGACTCACCGATGGAGACTGAGCGGGCTTCTTCAGCGCGGTCGAGACAGAAGGCGAGACGCTCTTCTTCGTGATCTGGCTTTGGCGACCAGGTTCCTCGTAGTCACCGCGAAAGCCAGACTAGTCTCCCATTGTTTCAGCGTTTCGCAGTCTCTGAAAGCATTATTAACCGGGCTATTACGGCTCCTCGGTAAGATTCCTCTGGGAACTCTTTGCACCCCCATTGTACAAGACGCCCTTTAGAATATCGTTGCATAATTGAACTGGCTCGTTTCAGATATTATTATCGGCGTTCCGTCGCTTCAAGCACACAATTTGGATGCGAAGATCAGAGAGGAACGGTGTCGGTATTTGGTCGCCGAGTTAGTTTGCAGGGTAATTTATCTATGCTCGAAGTTCTGAAGTCTGGCGTAATTGAAAGAATCATCCAACGGTATTTTCGTAGCCGGAATATGAAGATTCTCTGGAGCTTCTGTGCGGTTTCGTGCGGAAACAGCTACGACGAGCGACTATGGAGAAGTTCGAAGTGGAGAGAGAATTGTCGCAGCTGTTGCCTATTCCTGTTCCGTTCGTGTTTGGAACGCCCGGCGGAGCAGTGGTCGATCTTAGATTATTTAGCAGAGACATTATCAGAAAAGCTTTACCGATCCTAGTTGCTATTTTGGAGAGAGAGACACGAGGCTGGTTTCTTCATTTCAGAGAAAGACTGATATCCGAGTTGAGAGCGCGGAAAAAAACGGATGAGGAGATTGAAAGGGTAGGCAAAAGTACAGATAAGAATTATTCATTGGCAATAGTAACACGGTTATCTTTTTCTTTTTAGGAAGTCAACGAGGCTGTTATGAGAGAATATCTTCAGCGGGTGTTCTCCAATATATTGACCCATCCAGACATACTCGACCTCGGCAATGGAATCGCGCAGCTCTTGGTTCAGCAAGCACAATCTGTCGTGCTGATGCACAGAGCTGTGGAGACTGTGCAACGTAAACTGTTGCAAACGAAGGAGACGCTGCGGCGTCACATAGAGAGCGAGCATCCAGTTTTATCGCGTATAGAGCCGTGGATGCGCGACAGAATGAGAGAAATCGAGGAGAAGTTCATCGAGGAGTGCGAATGGAGCGCGCACGAAGAAGCCCTCACGTTATGCACCCACCAGAACTTGCAGCAGACGGTTTACTTCCTGAATCGCGACTTGACTTTCATGAAAGAGGTATCGTAGATCGTCCCATTTCCGATTTATTTTTACCGACATTGTCTACTTCGTCCTCTTTTTTTTCTCAGCGAGAGCCAGTGTTGCTGAAAGAGTTGCGTAAAGTGAAAACACCAACAAGGAGCTTCCAGTGGCCGACGCAAATATGGCTTCCGAAGAATTGGATCATCAGACGGAATTTTCAGGGCCAGTCCGAGATCATACCAACGGTGCTGAGCAATACCCCGACATCTATCACGACGCCTCGTGCCGATCCGAGTCAGCCTGTCTTCTTGGTCGAGAGAGAGATCCTGCACACGACTACGACGAGGTATACTTCTCAATAGTCTTCTCATAGTCCAAGCTTGAAATGGTTGTAAGAAAATGTAATTACTTATAGGTGGCCCATGTGGCGTTGGATTAATTACGTAGCCAGAACATGGTGTTGGACCTGGAACGCAATGTTTTTATTGGGAGTGGCAGTGCCATGGTGTAGTCCAGTCTCCATACGAGCCTTGCTGCTCGTGCAACCCTTCACACCGGATCTGGAATTGAGTCAACTGAACGGAACACTGTTCCCCAGGAAGTCGTCGCAAATGCCCACGCTTTGTTCTCGGTTGATAGCACTTTGGAGACACATTAGCAAAAGTCGGACTCATTTCGAAACGGAACCGGACACTGGTAATTCAACCGATCAATGATAAAAAGTACTGAATCTCTATTTACCATTTACCTGATAGAATCTATTCGTTTATCATTAGGATTTATCGGAAAAGGAATGACGAGGCATTTGAACAGGCTATGGAATTACGGTGTGAAGGGTCTCTTAGGAACGCTCATCATCCTATTCGTTTTCCCCGTCGTTTGTATAATCACCAGTTTGGGATCACTTTTTGTCGCGCTTACTGCGATTCTATGGTAAACAGTAGTTAACTGCGTTGCGCTGCAATTATTACAGAACATTAATAATATTGTTCCGCCGTTGTAGGATGCCTTTGATCACTCTGACGTTACACGCGTTCATGGCGCTAATCATGGATTTGGATAGCCCGGAGCCAAGTAGAAATCGATATCTGGTCATTATGGAAGCATTGGTCTGGAACATCGGCATACAGGGCTGCCTGCAACCGATCGCCGCATTATTTGTAGCCCTTATTTTATGTCCCATCATTTCTTTTGTGATACTTACAGGTACAGGCTTTTTTTCGTTGCAATAATCAGTATGCATGATCAACATTCAACGATTCAATATGCACTCTAATGGGAACAAAATTGATTTAGTTGCTGTGATACGTTACTGGATTAGAGTGGTCTGGGACACGGCCATGTTCCATTTAGTGATAAAGAACAGGGGTCGTATTCCCGCCAGCGATAGTTTCGTGGTGAAAAGAATAGCTGGTCCGGGATTAACTTCCGATTATTATTACCAAGTGGGTATTCGCTATATTTACCCTGCTATTTCGAATATTAATCATCGTAACGCCAACAGATCAGACCGGAGCAAGCGTTAGCCGCGTTCGAAGCGAAGCTGGAACTAGACGAGTTGCTCGCCTTCCAACAAGAAACAGAACGATTAATTACACAACCGCAGAGAGACTTCACGCAGTTCGTAGAAGCGTGTTTCGGTCCATTCGCAGCCAGCCTTGCCAAGGCGAAAGATCCGTATAGATCCCTGGAGAAGGAAGCGAAAGATCTAATCGCGATGTTACACGAAAAATTGGACAGACGTAGGAAGAACTTGCAAACCGGTCTCGGAATGGTCGTGAGAAGTAAAATAAAGCTAACTACCTTCGACCTGAAGGTAATGGCTGATCAAAATATTCCTTCCCATCATTCTTTTATCATTTTTATTTTACTAATAGTTGATCAACGCCTGATAGGTGGTGATACAACAAGGGGCGCTCATGCTCGAACGTCTTTATCCATCCCATGTGTTCGCCAGACTGTCAGGGAACGAGGAGGACTTCTGGGAGAATAAAGGATTGAGCGTCGGCGACTGGGCCGGTTTAGCTGGCCTGATGTACGCAGATATTTTCAGTTTAAACTTCTTGCAGCCCCTCGACGATTCAGACACGAAGTTCAGGCTAGAGCCTCATCCGGGTGTCGATTTATCGCGTTACACGGATATGGTCCACAGCACCGAAATCGGCGGTGCCAATGGTCCAGACCTACTAGGCGCTGTTTATGCGCCACGCGGAAATATACAAGTGTACAGTCCCTATTTGGAGGTCTCGGCTTTCAATCCGCGGGCTAAGCAGACGAGCAACAGCAGAAAGTCTGATAAACGATGGTACAACAAAAAATATGTTTTATTATTTATCTCTATTATCAGGAA
The DNA here is from genome assembly GCA_023838395.1 of Holcopasites calliopsidis. Lineage (NCBI taxonomy): Eukaryota > Metazoa > Arthropoda > Insecta > Hymenoptera > Apidae > Holcopasites > Holcopasites calliopsidis. The sequence goes on along the minus strand of JALHAQ010000012.1, from coordinate 3,401,840 downwards.
CGGACGTGTAGAAGTGATTGTAGTAATTTTTCCAGCGACACCGGAGGGCTTTTATCGCAAACGAAAATAAGAAGACGCACGACGTCGTCGAACGGTACAGGGGAAGCACGCTGGCAGCCATGGAAACGACAGATTCGTCCTTACAGCGCAGAGAAATTGCTCATTCCGCTTCCCATCCCGCATCCGGCTCACATAGCCGTCACCATTCATAATCGTGACTCGGAGAGTCCTATCCCATTGGACTCGGAACTCTGTCAGAATATACTGAAAGCGATCGAAGAATCGCCCGGTGAAATGTCCACCGATTACGCTAGTCGTTACAGAGGCGCAGCAGATTCCAGTTTCGATTCCGTAGCTTCCCAATCGTCGGTCTCCGTCGAGACCGGCTTAGACAAGGATAACGAGACGCAGGAAACGACCAACACCGAAAAGGAAAGCGAAACTTATCATTGGACGTTGTCCAATTGGGGCGGCGGAATGACGAGGCGGAGGAATAACTCTGGATCGATAAAGGTTGATCTAGCATCCCCGGAAGACGTTACTCTGGACACCGATACCACCAGAGTGATGTTCAGCACGTATGGAACAACCGTTTGAATCCTGACGTTCGTTGTTAAACATAATCAGGTGATTATACATACTTGCGTATAATAATAGGTGCGACGTAGAGAGACGTATGTAAATGTAACAACGCTGAAGACACCAGTATATACATAGCTTTAGACGTGATCTTTAATTTATACGTATCTTTGTATTTGCATTTATTCGATCTTGACCTTGATTTTCACGAGATGAATAGAGCAAGCGAAATCTCCACCGATGCTGTTTAGACGAGATATAAATTCAGACCTCTGACGTTCAAAATATTGGTCATGGCAAATGAACTAGTACTTGATTAATTTAATTAATCGGTGCTAGTAATTCCAGGTATCAATTTTGATTAAAACAATTAAGTGAACCGTCATGGTCGACATAATGCATAAGTTTATATAGAATGCTCATTTGCGAAATCTGGGACGTCATACGTATAACTTTTATGTATACAAATTATTAAACAGGAACAGATGATTAGAATTTTGTAGAATACGAATGGCCTGCGGCCGTTAAAGAGCCTCCTCGGATCTATGTTAAAGAAATTATACAACATTCTTATTAATATATTGTATACAGATAGTTAATTGTATAAATGAATCTTGTTAACGTAATAATATTTCAAACATTTCTCTTGTTGTTTAAAGGCCATTTAACTGGATACGTAAAAGTTCGCACTCTTTCAAATATCTATAATATACAATTCGTGTGAGATTAAAAAGATAGGACTTATTTCATTCTAAGCCGATTTAAAACATTCAAGCTGCCACTATCATTACATTAACAATTGACAGTGAAACAATTCGAACTAATTGCGATCAATTTATCTTTTTTTTTTTAATGTGTACAAGGCACAATTCAATGAATTTTTCTTATTTTAATAGATAGATTAATGAGTGATTTATATTAGGTATATATTTTAATACTTGACAATGTTTTCCATTAATTTTAATATCAATGTGTATACATATAAGTTATTTCTCCTGTGTATACGAGTGAACAAAATTAATGCAGTATTTAAGTTCTATCATAATAATTAGCAGTTTTGAAACATACCAAAAGAATACAAATTTCTTTCTTTTTGGTAATAACGAGGAAGGGTGTTAAGCAATCTTAGCATTTCGATATACTAATCAATTGAAACATACAAATTTCAGGTAGCACAATGGAGTCTTTACAGAAATACTCACTAAAATCCGATGAAAATATTTAGAATAGTTATTTAACGCTAGACAAAGCATATAGAAACGTTAAGCGATAAATATTATACAATCTTTTGACCAGTCTGTGTTTCCTGCGAAACTGAATTAAGTAAAACTGTTAAGAATATATCTGGCGCTCCGTTTTTAAAGGAAAGGCACATTTTTCAAATTGCCTTGGAATTTACTATTGTAATGCATAAGTCCATCCAAAAGGAAAAATCCAATGAAAAAGCTGTTACGGTTCTTAATGACTGTGTGCAGTTAATTGCATAATATCCATCCAAGGAGTGCTCAAAATTAATTTAAAAGAACCTAAGTGCATCCAACAGCAAACGGGAGAAAAATTGATCCGAACAAATAATTTCATGAAGGAAGATTGAAATGCGATACACAAAACGTTCTTATTTCGTATGAGCAAGGAATGGAACATGCATATAAACGAAAGCAAATTAGTAGTATACATATTACGATAGATCTAAACAATTGTAAGGAGCTATTGTATCATGAATGTAACATTAATCAAACATGCGTACGTACAAACGAAATATGTATTATTTTCATGTACTTGTAAATGCATTATATTTTTATCAGTGTAAACGAACGGTTAACGTTTAGTTTGTGTCTAGGTATGTTTAGCAGCGTATTCACAAGGCTTTATTTAAGTACATAGAGCGGACAGAAAGAAAGATATACCCTAATTGTACAAAATCAAGTAAATTATACACGATAAATTAAACAATACATTTGCAATATTGTCGGAACAAATAATAAAATTATAACTCGTAACTAGTTACGAATCTTGCGATAGAAATTCAAATTGCATGTAGGTGGAATACTGTAATATTGCCCCTTTAGTATGTGTTTTAATTGCAGCACGTAAATGTAACGCTGTACAAAATTATGATTGCAACATAATTATCGATTACTTCCCGAACAATTTATTACGAAATTCCACTTGATTGTTTTTTTAACACAATCAATTATTTATGTTATTGTCGTAACATAAAATCTACTAAACCGCTTCAATCATTGTGTGTATGTTTCTCCTATTATCGTATTTCTTTACGTTTTTTATATCAATTAAAAATAATTGAGATGGAAGGACGCTTCTATTTTAACGCCTTTATCCTCTAAGTATGTTACAATATTTATTAAAAAACAAATTTAACAATATTATAGAAAGGGTGAAACGTAGAAGAAGCAAAAGATTCAATCAGCTTGATTTATTGACAAAGTACATTCACATAACATTATGATAACAGTCAGATAAAAGATTATCGGAAATAATACTTATTAATAGCATTACAATTCTATTGCGCCATTTATTTTTAAATACATAAGAAAGATATATATATATTTATACAAATCATTAAACTGGGGGTAAAATTGCGTTCTTTCATTTTGATTGGTCGAAATTCAATATTTCGCCTACAATCTTGCGCGACTGCGCATGCGTGAATTAGTAGCCTCGTCGCGCTGCGTATCGTTTGAACGGACATTGTACATTTTCGAAATTTTCCGCTGCGATAAAAGGAGAAACACGGAAAAATATATTCAGCAAATAGAATCGGTCTTGCAACGAATTTGTACCTGTAAAAGTGTAAAGTTTTGCGCGCAAGAATTATGTAAATTTTATTGCGTTTCAATTCATTCGAGAGGGGGATTGGGACGCGAGCGATCTCGCTCGTGCGCAACAAGGTAATGTTAATCGTTGCACGTCATTGTGGTTTACGAATCGCGAAACGTGGTCGGGACAAGTTTAGCTATCGTCATCGAAGAAAAACTGATGAAGCTGACCGTACTCAACACAGGTATCTAAATATGTATCGGAATCGCTTGAAACTGGCGATAAGAGATGATTCATACGCGTAACCTTAACGATAACGACTTTGTAATACCCATCATTAACGGCATAGCAAACGTGCCTGTAATGTACAAAAGCCGTACGGTTGCGTTTAAAGAAAAGTACGTTTGTAAATGCGATGCGTAACAGTACATCGGTGATCAAAGAAGTAACATAGTTTGAAAACGAGCGCAATCATGGAAGTGAGAGTGAGAGTGAACAAAACTACGTGAACAAAATAAATGTTCGCTGGAATCTATATCGGCGTCCTAGTCACAATGGACAGACGGAATATGCTAGACATTTCGATGCATGCCTTCTACAATTTTGTACCTTCCAATAGTAGCTAAAAATTAATTGCTCCGTTTCTTTTATTTATCCGTGTTTTGAACGAAATTGATAATTACTTATGAAGCACGTTTGCATAATAATAGAAACTTGAGAAAGGAGATCCTTTAGTGTCTATCCGATACGTGCAAAAAATATTTAATTCATGAAACGTAAAAGGATTTCTCGTTAGATATGCTAATTTAACAATAGTAAGCAAGGATCAATTGTACGCATAATTTGTGTATACATATTTGCAGGAGAATACAAGAAAAATCATTGGTAGTCGGTTTTTGCAGAAGGCGCAGTTACACGTTGCCGAAACAGCAGCTTCGGCGAGAACGTAGCAAAGAATCGGAACTCGATCGAGGTCGAGCGTGAGGAATCGATCATTGCATCTTCGACGTCCTTCCGTTTGCCCCGTGGAGTAGGCAAACCTGCGGCGAACAACTGTTTCTCGTCGTGGGGAGAACAACGATCGAAGGAAAAGAGAAAAGAAAGAGGAGAGCTGTTTCTTTGATTTTTCGTCGTAACATCGAGCTGCAGCGGTAGAAGCGTGTGTTTACGTGCAGGCGACCAAAACATCAATGACCTTGAAAGAGGAACAGTCACGTGACCTTAGGAGACCGCAAGGATTGGACAGCCGAGGCGCATATAATGTGTATTGCGCCGTGCGCGCCCTATGTCCTGCATTCCGTGCCCGATAGACGGTAGAAGTTTAGCGGGGAAAAGGGGCGAGAGGCAGACCGCACGGCGACGTCGACGACGAAGACGACGACGAAAACGACGGCTACAGCAGCAACGAGGACGACGAGAAAAACGAGAGAGAGTGCCACCCGCGCCGTTCGCCCGCGTCTCGTGTGTGTGTGCGCGCTCGCGCGTTGCTCGCTTGTGTTGTCCAAGATGAAGTCCGACTCTAAACCTTTGTTGACAGCTCAGGCGGAAAAGGCGAATCATTACACGTAAGTAAGCGCCCGCCGGGCCGGTCGCGTGCTACGTGAGAAAAGTGAGAGATCATAAAATCAGAAGCCGATCAAAAAAAAAAAAGTGCGTGATTCAAAAGTGAAGTGCTGTAACAAAGAATTACATGAAAAAAGAGAAAGAGAATAATACTACACATGCCTATATACACACACGTAAATAAAGAATAATCATAATAAAATACAAGAGAGATAAAAGGAATAAGAGAGGGAGGGCCGTGTAAGAGCCGCGGCATCGACGCTCGCGTCAAAAAAAAAAACACACGCCACGAAATAATGTGTAGCTCTGTGGATTCGCATTCCAGATACTTGAAGGAATTTCGCGTCGAACAATGTCCCCTCTTTATACAGCGCAAATGCACACAGCACCGACCCTTCACGTGCTTCAACTGGCACTTTATGAACCAGCGGAGGCGCAGACCGGTGAGAAAGAGGGACCGCACCTTCAACTATAGCGCCGATAATTATTGCACCAAGTACGACGAGACCACCGGCATATGTCCAGATGGGGACGAGTAAGTATTATCTGTCATCATACAAGTTTCATACGCGACTTCGCCTCTATATTTCCCCTCTTACACCATACGAACGAATCGTCGTTCCCTCAGAACCGAGTATCCCACGATGCTGCGAGATATTTCTCGCGTCAGATGCATCGATTCGCGTCGCGCCCGTCGACGGACGGAATCTGGAATACCCTTTATTTTCTCATATCTGTTAAAAGTCTCACTGTCGCATGCTTCCCTCCGGCGCGCATCACAATTACAACTATCTGCGATCGCTGGACTCTCTTTTTTTCTACTGATGCGTGTGGTACACGCATGTGAGCAGATCAGAGGAGTTATCAAGCTGCATACAGAGACGCGTTTTTCTTTGTCTTCACGAAATGATGGTCTAAAGCACGAATTAAACGCGCTTCCCGTCGATATTTCGGTGGAAAATCGATGCGCGTTTAAGAAAGGAAATGTTGATCATCCTGTCTTTGCATTTCTTTGTGTCGTTGACACGCATTCGTGCTGTAACACGAATCTCTGCACGATAACGCGTTACGTCTCATCGAGAATGACCTGTGCAACGATGAGAAGGCCAATTTCGACGTCGGTAACTTTCGAGGACACATGCGCATACATGCTGGGTAGAATCACAATGGGAAACATTGTTGCACAGTGCATTCTCGAGTTTTGTGTACAACTTGGAAAGTTGTAAGCACGAACGTATGTAGTAAACGATAGTTGCAGCCGTAATAGTTTCACCTATTCAGGCGCGCATCTTATCCATAGTTCTGTCTCTCCTCGATTAGCGTGTACTTTCTTTTTTTTTTTAATGGAAGTTTATCTGCACAGCATAGGCATTATTATTTGCACTGTGCGGGCACGCATGGATTCAGCGCGAATGAGAAGTTCAAATACGTAACGCAAACGTATGCAAACGCATATTAAAAGAGAGTTCACGCGGGCAGCCTTACATTGGAAAACGGAACGGGAGCAATAATTGACGAAAGGTTGAGGCAATGGCTGGCTTTATTTTAATAGAAATAATATTAAAGAAATGTATTTGTTATCGCGTGTAAACGTTTCGTCAACCTCTTATAAAATACCGTTTTAAGTCTCTTGCATAATTCTCCGTAATCTTTCGCTTACACGTGAATGTAGAACTAAAACCTGCCTCTGCACGCTGACACATCCTTTACATATTTTTCGTTTTGTGCTATATATAGACCGACGGGTTTTCACTTTTTTTGCTTTTCTATTTCCACGGATTCCTGTGCGTGCCATATAATGCGTTCGTTCTTATATTTCCATGGAACGATATTTAGTAGCAAGAGTTTGACCTAAATTCTGCGTAGGCGCAAATGAATAAATGCAATCAAAGGTTACATCGCTGTTAACATTGTAGAGGAAGTTCTACGACCTTTTTCAAACAGGTCATTTGGCATTTGTTGAGAATCGTATGCAAATTGTTCAGCGATTGGTCGCGGGTGTAATTTACAATTGTTATCGCATTCTTTTTTTTTAATTGATAATTAACTCACGCGTGGCTATATTTATCTTGTTATTACATGGTACGAAAGTAGCGTACGCCGAGTATTTAAAACTCCGCACATATTAATAATTGATATCCAACTTATTTTTGTAATAATGCCGAGGTTTTTCGTTATTCGTTGAATGCAAATTTTATAATCCTTACGATTCGTTGTTAAGAGAATAATTGTGTGCAGCCTTAAAATTCTCGGCGAAGATAAAATATGTAAGTGGAAATATCCACGATCGGTTTTCCCTCCAAAATGCATCCCGCGTGCCTCGGCTTCCCAAACAAAGGAGCCTACTGATATTGATTTTCTCTTGCGTAGCATGGTGGCAACAAAGAATTATATCTGGTATTCTTGTTGCTGCACCGTAGAGAACATCGATACCGTTGTACTGCGATTATTCATTCAGAAAATAAACCAGTCGCTGCAGAGATGCTTTAATTTATGAATTTTGTTGCACTTGCACATAAACAGTTACTTCTTTCTTGGTATTTATACATAATATTACGATGCATTCTATTCTAATCCAAGTTACATTTCGAAAGATCAATAACTGGTATGGGAGCCCAATACACGTGTTGTATAGCACCAAGCTTTGTCCCTTATTCGAACGGATGAATTCCTTAATTTTATTCAGGAATACTTTTGTTATTTCACGTTCGTTATGTTATTATTTGTATATTTCATAATGAATTCCATGATTACCGTCAAGTTATGGTTTCCTTGCCAATTAATTGTCAAATGTATCATTGATTTCCACCAAATTATTAACGCAAATTTTATCGTCCCACAGGTGTCCGTTCCTCCACCGCACAGCTGGCGACACGGAAAGACGTTACCATCTCCGTTACTACAAAACCTGCATGTGTGTCCATGATACGGACACGCGTGGTTTCTGTGTCAAGAATGGACCTCACTGTGCCTTCGCACACGGCAATCACGATCTTCGACCGCCTGTCTACGACATCAAGGAAATACAGGCACTGGAGAATCCTGATTCCGATCCTAATTCGTCATCTAACGGACCAAATATACTCGACAAGGAGAGAAACTTGATGAACGAAGACCCAAAGTGGCAGGATACGAACTATGTTCTCAGTAATTATAAAACGGAGCCCTGCAAACGTCCGCCAAGGCTTTGTCGTCAGGGCTATGCCTGTCCGCAGTATCACAATAGCAAAGATAAAAGACGTAGCCCACGCAAGTACAAGTACAGGTGAATTAGATTCTCGATCCCATAGCTTCTTTAGGAAATGATCGACGAAGGATAAGTTTCTATACCATTTTCGTTTTCATTGACTTTAGATCGACACCGTGTCCCAATGTAAAGCATGGAGAGGAGTGGGGCGAACCAGGCAATTGCGAACAAGGGGATGCCTGCACATATTGTCATACACGTACAGAGCAACAATTCCATCCTGAGATCTATAAGTCTACAAAGTGCAACGATGTCCAGCAAGCTGGATACTGTCCACGCGGAGTCTTCTGCGCTTTTGCGCATGTTGACCGTGAGTGTACCCTCATAAATCGTACGTAAAACAGTTACTACTACTTTAGTAAGTTTGACAGTGTTCCTTTTTTTTTTTATTTCGTTTATTCGCTTCTGCTTTATTCGCATACATATCTAATCGCTTAGGAATGCGTTACATATTTGGATACAAAAACTATAATACGACTAACGTACAATATTGCCTGCATTGCTTCTACGTTAGTCTTTCTTTTCCCGAGCTTTCTACTATTTTTTCAAATAGTAGGCGTTTTGTAAATGATAAATTTAGTATTCAAAATTGCTTCTCAAAATTGATATATTGGGACGTTGGTATGGTGTGCTGATGGAGCAGTATTGCCAACAGAAGAAATGAGCCTGGCGAGGGATATGGCAGTTCCGATAGATTGTGGCACCAACCTGGCAGACATTCTGAGCAATGCTCTTCCACCGGATAAGCGCTCTCATGAGAAGGACAAGCCGCTTAGCGATAGTAGCGTAAGTCTCTGATGCATTTGGTATAGCTTCAAAAATATGAGACAGAGTCTGTCGACAAATTTTTATTTGCTATAACATTATTGCTACTTATCGTTCGAATCGTAGAATGGAAGCGGAGAGGTGTCAGAGTCAGCGAGCACCAGCAGCATCGGTAGCAACAGTTCACACAGTAAAGCTCCCGGTGCTCAGCTTCATAATTCCAATAGCAACGCGAACACTTCCAACCAGCAGAAGCTGACGAGCCTACTTTATAATCCCAATTCTCTTTTACAAGTTGTAAGTTCATTGATTTTCTATTGTAGAGATATTGATCATTACGTCTGTATCATATATAATCTAATCTCATAATAACCGGAAGAATATTAAACAGGGTGAAATACGAAAACAGATGGTCGCTATAGACAGTGATCCCTTGTTAACGAAAGCCGAGAAGGCTCAACAGAAGCAAAGCCTATACATTGCTTATAGCCTGAATGGATCCTTAGGCAGTCATTCATTAGCGACTACTGTATCACCACTTTCGAGCTCGTTTTATCCGAATGACACCGTGGAGTCTGTAGTAGGTAAGTGGGCGAAGGAAAAAGGAAGTTCGTCCTTGGGCGTTCCATTTCTTTAGTACATTATTAATCGTGTTTCCTTTCGTATTTTTAGGAAACGCATTAGACGAATTACACCTAGATGATCCCCTAAATTTAGTAGATTCAATTCATAGGGATACCAATTCACCAATAAGCAATTCAATATCAGCAGGCCTAGCGAGCTCCGGATTATTAGGAAGTTCAGCACCGGTTAATATTCCTGGAATGGCCGAACGCTCGGTCCTCAGCAATTTCTCACCGTCAACGTCCAGTCCGCTGCAACACTTACATTCGACTAGTTTCCTCACCGGGTCCAGATTCTCTCATCAGGATTCCATGGAATCGGTAAATAACTTAATGTTTCCACGAGTCAATCTTCCATTCCAAAAGAGTGTTCCCAAATTTAACATTTTTCTTTCGTTCGACTGATTTCAGACAATGCCATTTATGAATCAAGTGTCAGATCCATTTAGCAATCATATGTCGCAACTCAGCAGTTCAGCATCCAAGCTTAGCGGATTTAATAGTAGTTTATTCGATTTTACAACTCAAGGAATGTCCCCTTCTCGTACTCAGCCACTCCCAGCATCTCCATTGGTCAGTGCATTTTCCATTAGTCCGAGCAACACGGGATCTTTATCCGAGGTTCGAATATTTTACTGTTTTCCATCGTGCATTTTATTCATTGGAAATGGGTAATGGGGAAAAATAGAGAATGAAAAATTGACTTTCAATTGATTTATCATAGGTACAAAGGCTCAGAGAAGAATTGACTTCGAGCCGCGCACAATTGGCCACTTGGGACGAACGCATTAATCAAGCCAGGGCCGCGTGCGCTGCATGGCAATTGGAAAGCGAAGAAGCCAAGAGAAAAGCGAGTATCGCTGAACAGCAGAGGGACGAGGTAAATATTATTTTATTCACTTATTAGCATTCACCGTTTTCATTCGTAAAATAAAACTGTTCCAATAGGCCCTGTTACAAATGAAGGCATTGAGGGTAGAGAACGAAACATCCAGCGGTGGGCCGTATCTTCACACATTGAGAAGAACAAGTGAACTCAGATCGTTGTCGATAGCCGCATTAAAATCTATACAATCGCAGCTCCGCTCGGATCTCGAAGAAATAGAAAAGGTAAAGCAAAGTTGTCACGCTGGTTTGAACAGCTGGTACGTTAAGCGATACTCGGATGATGATTATTAACTTATCTGAAATATAGGGGAGAAAGTGCGAAAGAATTTTAAATAGACTCTACAATTCTACCTCGTCAAAAGATTTTACTCTATAAAGAAAAAAGAAAATTATTCGTTTCACAAATTTAGCAAGCAAGAGAATTATTTCTGATTAAAAAAATAATACTATATATATTTCCCCGCTCGATGTGGTTTAATGGAAACACGATAGGTAGCTCAGTCGTTGCCGTTCCAGGTGCTGTACAGAGAAACGGCAACAAAGTGCATGGTTTGCGAAGAACAAAATCGCGCTGTTACCCTCTCACCTTGTAACCACTACGTGGTCTGCTCGACGTGCGCTCCAAATCAGCGCGAGTGCCCGTACTGCCAGACTCCGGTTGTCTCCACGAGTTAGGTCCGAAATATTCTAATTAAAGAGAACACGCCCGTTGTTGCGATATATCTCCGCTTACGTTTCTCGGTAAACATGGACAGATATCCTTCGGGATTCTAAGGTACCAGCATTTCCACGTAAATATATGCGTTATGGTACTTGTTAAAAAAGAAAAGAAAGAATACCACAGCGTTAAAGGGGGCAAGAAAGGAATAAGCCATTTAAAGAACCCGAGAGTAACTTGGGCAGGCATACGACCGCAAATAGAGAGAAGAAACGAAAACGAAGGTAAAGGAAGAAATTTATTCAGATACACAATACACTACCATGATTATCGCCAAAGTGAGAGTGTGGATGTGATGATAGACTCCGCTTTTTGTGTGGACACACCACAATACCAGTAGACAAACGCTATTATTATAGCCGTTTGACAAAGATTCAGATATCACATCCTTCTTATGTTAAGAATCCATATTATCGATCGTGAGATGCAACAAAAAGAAAATATTTAATATATAACAGAAGATACATTTATTAGCAGGGTGCTGGCTGAAATAGTTAGCATTTATAAATAAAAAGGATCACGTTATGTGTGTATCAGTTACACACGAAACATTTAGCGTTGAGAAGAAGTGGAAACAATATTATAATCGTAAATGATGGACAAAGTTCTTGGGACCTCTCTTAAGAAGTATATATTTGTTTAAAAAATTCTAATACCATAATTAAACGCAACAAAAAAAAAAGAACGAAAGAAATGTCCCACGATGGTAATAGAGTTACGGGATAATAATTCTCCTCAATTGTTGAGCTGTTAAACGTATGTCAGGAGAGAGATGATATTTCTATTGTGTATTTAAAGCTCTATATATTTAAATAGGATTTTTCAATTGACCGTACTGATGGTAATAATACAAGTATTAACAAATTTTATATTTTTGGTTGAAAAGGTGTAGTATTGATGATACCTGTTATATATAAGGAATATATATATATATATATGATTTCTAGGTTTTTATATCAAATAATATTAATGAAATTTCTCATATTTATATATAACAAGAGGCGAATTGGATTTCATAAGGAGGGACAAAGGAAAATAAAACGTGAGAGAATAATACATATTATAATAAAGATTTCACTGTTAGAAAGATGGAAGGAAGGCACATAATTTGTGTATTATTTCAAAACTTCTCTTTCGTTTTCTTAGATACATATACATATATGCTTTTTCATCTTTTATTATTTCTACGAGATACATACTCAAATGATTAATTCATTATAAAAAAAAAAAAATTTTTATACTTTGGATACATCGAAGAATAATAATGGTAGTCAGTAGTTAAAATTTTCTTTATATAAACTCGCTTTCTTTTGTTTTTCTCTCTTATTAGCTTATAGTACTATTGTCGAATTATTAAAATAACAGTGTGTTACATGTTTCATCACACATTTTTTCCTGTATGTGATTCTTGTACGTGTTATCTTTTAAACTTTAAGTATGCTTGATATAAATATATATATATATATCTATTATTGAAATTAAAAACACTAAATTAAATAGTGTGTGATAGCAATGAGGAAATGTAATTTTACGACAAAAAAGAAAAGGTACATTACTACTAAATTAATCGAACTCAATTCTTTTTGCGTTGTAAGTTTTTACATTTGTAGGTGTAAGGATATTACGAATATTTAGGATTTTTTCAATTTAATCAAAAGAAGTGAGTGACGAGAGGTGGGGAATAAAACTCATATTTATGATACCAATTATAATATACATATATATATATATATATATCTGTGTATGTGACATACGTGTTACAGCTCGATACGATGATGATATGCAATTAATGAACGAGCATACAAATGTTTAGCTTTTTTCAATTAAAAAAAAAAACATTGCATGTTTTTCTTAATACCAGCTCTATGGAATATATTTTTTCATTTTGAATATCTAGCTGGTTGATTGCTGATTGTAAAAAACGAGCTATACATTCATGACGACAAGGAAAGAAAGGGGTGGTGTGAAATATTGCCTAAAAAGTATAAATGACTAGAATAGATAGGACATTATCAAATTTTTTCCTCATAGAATATAAAGCGTTACACGACATCCAATTTTTTAAAGACTATTATTTAATATTAATCAGTATAATTAATATTTTAAATGTGTAATACCCTGCACAAATTACACACACACACACACACACAATGTCGAAGAACATCAAAGTATACTTTTATTTTATGGAGCCTAAGAGGAAGGTTCTCACGAGTCACGATCAATATTTCTTGTATAAGAAAAAAGAGAGAGGGGATGTATGTATCTCTAAATAAGAACGAAGCGAGAAACAAAAGCAAATTTAAGCAGAGAACAAGCGAGACAGATACGAAAAGGGTATTATAGCAAACTTTACTTAATTATTTAATTATTTAAATCGCAACTCGACATACAAAGAAGCTGATTGTTGTTTCTTCTTTTCTCTCTTCGATTACCTTCATAGCTTAATATCGAAAAAGTGAGGCCAAAAAGAAATGGAATAAATGTTTTTATTAGGTCCGTTTTTTATTACAGATTAATAAGATTAAAATATAATAGATGTTACTAAAAAATATATATATATATATGAAAAATACAATTTTGCGTATCATGGTATGGACGATCGATCGAAGAATGATAAGAAATGTGAAAATGAAGGAGGCAGGGCAAAGTGGAATGAAACGAGTTTCATTCCTTAATTCTACGGAGAAAAATTCAGAGTTTAACGAGGAACGTGTCAGTGTAAAGATGATGATGATATTGTTACAGATAGAAGTTTATATATTATATTCCATCTCATAATGATGAATACATAAATATTTTAATTCAAATCATGATCGTGTATACCATGATATAAATTTTCAAAGTACTATTTAGAATTTAATCAATTTAGCTCTATAATAATGCATTTTTAAATTGCGTTTTTTAATGCATTCTTTATAAGTACAAAAACAACTATACATTTAAAATAAGTACTAACAAATTGTATTTATCGTCGCATTTTTCGTAATGTATTTTATCTCAAACATAAAATGCATACACACATATTAAAGTATTCATCGCTACATCCGAATAAAAAAAAAAATAGTAGGAGATTAAATAATTTAGTAGTTGGATCATAGCTATGGTACTTATAAAGAATGCTCTCGCTTCATCGACTTGTTGTAATCGTAACTCTCTCTGCGCTACATTGTTATCAATGATCATAGCAGTGTGAAAAGTTTGATTACGCGGTTAAGGAAATACAGTAGCATAATGAAACACAAGCGAGATAGTAATTTTATCGTTTTTTCTTTGTGTTTCCTTTTTCAATTTTATGGAAGATCGAGAGAGACGAAATTACGATTACAGTGAGCTGCGTGAAAATTTCTTAGGAAAAGATATTCCTGACGATTGATATAACATTGAATATTACAAACAATTACGATATATAATATACTGTTTTACATATAACAATAACACAATTTAAATATTATATTACTTAAGAACATAAATTATTGTGAAAGCAACAAATTTAGCTACAAAATAGGGTAATAGGAGAGTAACAAAATAAATTAATTAGCTAATACTGTGTACTAAAGAAAACATACCGTTGAATGTTTATATAATACTGCCCGAATTGTTGGTTTTTTAATTAATTATGGAATTATTCAGTATTCATTTAAAACAATCACGTTTTAAAATAATTTAAATGTTACCAAACAGCTCACAGTTCATCGAATCTATTCAATTTCAAGGTAGTAAAATCAACTTTTGTATGTTCATGAGGGATTTACTGGTGTTACTGATACTGCACAAAGGAAACCAACAATAGGGCAGATAAAATTGAACAATATATTTTTGACAAGTTACAATAATACAAATACAAAACGATGTTACATGCTCTGCTTTGTGCGAATGATTCTTCTTTCATATTGAACATTACCAGAGCCAAATAAAAAAAAAAAATGCCATGTTACGATCAGTTCGTTTATGCACTAGTAACTAATGAAGAGAAGAAGAGAATTCATGATCAAAAAGGAATGGAAAAAGAGCAAATGGTGGTTCTTTAAATATCGAGGAAGAATTATCTGCGCACTCCAAACGGCAAAACATACACATAATCATTAGATTATTGTACAATAATAAATTACGTAAAAAAATATATAGTACTATGTAATATCTAAAAGAAAGAATAACAAATTTGCTGATCATTTATATTGCAATTTATAACTAAAGGTACTTGCTATAAAAAAAAAAAAAATTGTATCACCTTTAATCACTAGTAGTTTTGATATACGACTATAATGAATGCATTTGTTATTTAGATAGTAGCATTATGAATTCCGATTTAAAGAACAAAATAAGAATACAAAGAGCAAAGAGTACTCCGACATTTGCGAGACAAATTATTGATTTCTGTTCATTGTAAAATGTGTTCTTGTTTGCGACAACGACTGCTCAATTTATTCTGAAAGAAGAACAACAATAAGCGGAATGCCTCATTGCTTTCCATTATTACTAATAACTGCACACTGTAACACCTCGGCAGCACTGTTAATTATTCTCTACGTACGACACGTTTTTCCACCACACTTTGTTTCTATTCCTTGGCAAACGTGAACACATTGTTCTTAATAACGATCCAATTTATCGTGTCTCGTGTTACTGCGACTTATTATTTGTATGCTCTTCGAAATATACGTATTATTAATTGTCCGTTATATAGTATTGCAAAACTGCTTAGATTATTGTGTAAACTCGTGTGTGCATCTTTCATTGTGCGTTCTTCGATCGGCGATCTTCTTCGATTAACGGGTGCAGCATCCCCATTCATATTTTCATGATAATAATAACGATAATAATTATACTAATAATCCTTTTATCAGACTGAAATCAACACGAACGAAACGAATGCTCTTCGGGTCCTCTCTACGGTACTGATATCTAAGCATTTTTGTATTAAATACGAGGTAGCAAATGGCTGTACAACTGTGATTATGTAATAACAATTTCTCTACGTAGATCTTATCGTTCGGTATGTCGGTAATTAACGAAGATATAAATATTTTACATATATAAAAAAGGAAAGAACAAAGGAAAGGCTGTAAAACTTTGAATTGTGCGGTCACACGTCGACGTGTGCATCTTTTACGGTCGAGTTGATTGATTAGTCAATTAGTTAATCAGGGATATCGACGATTAAAGGAACACTTGTACATACGAGCATAAAAACACTGCAAGCCCATACAACTTTTCGGATCCACTTTAAATTAAGACGTCGAAGATGTTTCGAAAGTGTTTCTGTGGCGGAGAAGAGTCGTTTCATTCGCATTATTTTGACATGCTTTCTTACTTCAATCCTCCGATGTGAAAACTACTGACAAAAGTCGGTAGGCGAGAAAGGTGTGTTACGCCTCGAGGATTGAAGTAACTTCAAATATCCATTACTTGGAGGAAAAGAAATCTGTGTCAGTCATTTGCACCCTCATATTTTAATATTCAATGCCTCGTGTCAAAATAATGTTGCTAAAATTGCATAGGAGTTCTTACGATTCTTCTTAATAATAAAGAAAAAAAAAAACAGAGTAACTGTTCAGTTCAATCGGGTCACATCAATATCGATAGAAAAGAGGAACTTCATAAATTAACAAAAAAAAAAAAGAGGAGAAACAATAGCAAAGTGCACAAGGTACAATCTTCAAACAGTACCATTTCCATCAGATTTATGAAAGTATTGGCGTTACGTTTTGCGTGGAATGAACAATGTGATCTGTTAATGTTTCTACTGTTTCGATATGTATAATTCTGCATCTCTAATGTGACGGAGATTTATACAAAACTATATATTTACATTTCGTGTTCATTATGCTAAAGCTTTTAAACAAGACCTCTGCCAGAATAATCGAATAATGAAGCAAAAGAAGATCGTAATAAGTTTGTAAGAAATTAAGTATCGTACCTTAACATCAGAAATATTTTATTTCATTAACATGTAATCAATAATCGGATTTCAACAAACTTCTATCGTTAATGTTAACGATTTCCGCCTCTTAGGTATGCAGGATTATGTGGAGAAAAATAATCCCGTTAAAATATTTTAATATTCTTGCAATATTACAACACCGTCTTCCGGTACAATATTTGCATATATACATATTATAGCCTAAAGCGCGCAGTAGTGAACAATTTGCTATGCATATGTATCTCGCAAATGGGATAAATATTTATTACTAAGCTTATTCGTGTATAGACATTGTTCTCTTGCAGTGCAAAAATTGAAACATTTATCATATGCGAAACAACAATATACTACTATCTAAAAAAGAAGCATATGCATATTACAATAATAGATATTTTTATTAAAACTGTTGTACGAACGAGAAGATATTCTTTTGAACATGTAACCGGTTCCATTCTATTCCAAATACGGAACTGAGGAATGATGGAAAGATGTTTAATAACTTTTTTATGTATCAATAAATACGTCGCTCGTACAACACTCGTCGCAGGGTGATCACAATGTTTTTTTTTCTAAATTAAAGAGCAATTTCATATTTATCGGTGGAGTTTGCAGAAAGAAAATCGTCATCAGTTCTGTACAACTTGGTAATTGATGATCGTTCTGATAGGAAAAAAGTAACAAATAATTGAAACAATATTTGCAAGATAATAATAATGGTAGTAGAACTTTTAAAAAATTCACCGATGTCTAAGATTGTTCTCTGGTTGTGCAGTTACTTCTGTACATGCATTTTATACAGTGATTGTGATTCTGTATGTGCTGAGATCATATCATTGCTAATTTTTGTATTAACTGTGAAGTTTATACGTACTGAAGAGAAAAAGAAAATATAATCGAGGAATAGACAAAATTTCGACAGTGTTTAACAGAGGCGGGCAGAATCTTGTAGCAAATAGGATACGATAGAAAAAAATGTTTTTTCGTGTGTATGCATATTGCTGAGATAGGATTATTTCATCGTACTCTTTAGAAATTAGTTAATAACGAAAATTCTTTTATTTTGACATTGAAAACGTGTGGTATGGATTTCGATTCGATATGTCGACTTAAATATGTGTGTCGTAGCGTGTAATACTGTTTAAAGTATTCATTAACAACAATTTGTACAACTAGTGTTTAATAGAATTTCAAGAAAGACATTTAGCGACAAAAAAATGAATTTGTCATACAATAAATAATTAAAAAAATATATAAATCACTACTGACGTTGATTTTAATTAAACGGTGCCCGTTTCTGTAAAATGCCCAGGATAAATTATACGAGTATCGCGTTATCTTGAATTATGGAGTTCGAGTGAAACAGGAGGTATTCAATTATTCATTAAAAAAGGAATATTTGATGTTACAAACATTATACGTCGTTCAGAACGTCAGACAGCAGTACCTTGTAGATGCTAATGGACAAAGTGTTTTGTACGTTTACCCTAATATTTTTGCTACGTGCATAAAAATTGCATACACCTATATGTGTACAGCGATTAATATAAAAAATGTAAAATTGCCGCATCGTCTTGTCACTCTTCGTGCGAATACAGAACGCAACGAAAAAGAAAGCAATGTAACATTTTTATACAACACAGTTCTAATGTATTTGAACTATGATATTTTCTTATAAAAGTTTTATACGTATACTGTTTAGGGTACTAACAAAAGTTGCTTCTTTCATATGAGAATATTATTTGAAGGGGATAAGAAATTCTGAACACAGGAAATGGTCTTTTTTGCAATTGTTGCTTTATTTAGAGTATTGCATAATTTTATACAGTTTAATATGAAATACAATTTTTACATTCCAAATGATTTTTTTTTTTTTTGTAAAGTGCAAAAGTAATATGGGCTTGCATTTTTAATGTTCGTGTCCTGCCAAAACGCGAGGCAATTATTCTTAAATAAGTAATACGAAATTTCATATCCGATCGCATACCGAAAGAAAGGATATTATGTTGGAACAAATTGCAGTAAGAAAATTTTCGTTATCATTGACGAACGTAGACAAATTCTAATGAATGTCAGTACAAATCGAATAGTAAAAAAAAAAAGCGTCATCTGTGTGCAAATACAAACAAAAAAGAGTTAATATCGATAACTCGTATTTTTGGCAATACAATTTTAAATATATTTAAATTAGTGTGTAGCTGTAGTTAAAATATTAGCAAATGTAAATTTTGTTCCAATATTTCTTTGATGACTGAAAGTTTATGCATACATATATACGTATATATTCATGTATTGTGTGTATGTATGATGCATGCACATAAACATTGGACAAAGATACATGGATAATAAATTATCTCACGGCGTAATTTGTAGAACGAATGTTTATTATTGCTACGTATGCTATTAACTAGGTAGTAATCTATAAACAATATTGTAAATCAATAAAATTGATCATTTGAAAAATAAAGCATATTAATAAAATTCTATACCAAGATTGTTAAGTAAATTAACGATCGATAGTACAGTATCCTCGTCCGATTAACCCTACTTTTGTTCATTGCTTTTTCTTTCGTTAAAAACATGCAATACGATGAGGCATGAAATTATTAGTTTGAAAATAAGTTGAAAACTGAAAGTTATATATGCTGACGCATCTACTTAATTATCTTCTGTTATAAAATGTATAGTGTACATTTACATATACATTTATCTACAATCCATATCGTTTATCTGTAATTAAATTATTCATCTGTAAGATAATGAGTCATGCGTGACGACATTATTGTCGCATAGACTCATAATCAGATAGGCTACGGTATCATTAAAGTAATTGTAAAACTGTAAATTCCATAACAAATAAGTTTATTCGTCGGAAGCTGACTAATCCCGAGCAGTGTTACGAAACAACAACCAATCGTGTGATGCGTATCTGAACCGCAGTGCTGTCGCCTATGTTGTATAGGAGCAAACTACGTTTCTGTAAAAAACACTACAGACATCGGTGTAACATCGTGAACGAAGGAGCTCGTTTAGTGGTTTGTGTTGGACGACGAATAAGTGCAAGGTACGATTTTTCCTTTATAACGAAAGTGAATGCAATGAAACATATCTTAATCGATGCGTCTACTTTTATTGTTCGCGAACATATCTTACCGTAATGAACAAATATTGTAATATTTCCATGGCGTACAAGTTCCTCCTACATGTCGATCTTTCATGCACGCCGCACGCCATTTTGTTTATTGTATCTCTGCTTTTGGAGGGAAACTAAAATCTCGTTGTAATTCATTTCAAACCTAATTTTACAACATGAGACAGATTGTTTCTCCGTGCATGTATAATATTCGAAAAAGGTTTACTTTTTTTCTGTAAATAAGTAATTAAACTCGTTCTTTTTTTTCTTAGCGTATTAATAGATTTCGTAAGGTTTGTAATAAATTTTAGACATGGCTCGTACGAAGCAAACTGCACGTAAATCAACAGGAGGAAAAGCTCCTAGGAAACAGCTTGCCACCAAGGCAGCGCGTAAGAGTGCCCCTTCCACGGGTGGTGTGAAGAAACCGCATCGTTATAGGTAAAAAATGATTCAAGAAATCTTTTCATACAGTAATGCAATAAACTACGTTCGTAATCCTAACCATACATTTTATTCTTTTCAGGCCTGGTACCGTGGCACTCAGAGAAATCAGAAGATACCAGAAGTCGACCGAGCTGCTGATCAGGAAATTACCTTTCCAACGTCTAGTTCGTGAAATCGCACAGGACTTCAAGACAGACTTGCGTTTCCAGAGTGCAGCCATCGGCGCATTGCAGGAAGCCTCCGAAGCGTACTTGGTCGGATTGTTTGAGGACACAAACTTATGCGCCATCCACGCGAAACGCGTTACGATAATGCCTAAAGATATTCAGTTAGCAAGAAGGATTCGTGGAGAGCGCGCTTAAAAAGTTCATATCTATAATTCTTTCGACTTTTTCTCTATTCATTTTGTTATCACTACATTCATGGATATCCTTGCAATCAAATTCGTTGCAGTCGACTTCTCTCCTGTAGTCGTTATTCTAGATGACACTGCCAAGACTTACGAGTAATAACAGATAAAGTATATCTATCCTTATAGGGCACATCGTGCGGTTTAGTTGCATATGTTTATGATTTAGTTGTAGGTAAATGTGTAGGAGGCACAATGCGGAGTGTACGTAGCCCGTAACAAGTAGTAAAGTCATCTTGCATAATTCATTTATATATTTACATATATAACAATAAGTAAAATAAGCGTCATGTAAGCAATACATAGAGCTCGTAAAATTTGCAGAGAAAGCCAGTATGCACTATTATATTTACTTTGGGATTAACACAATTTCTAAATGCAGTTTTATACTATTGGTATCGAAGTAGAGTTTAAAATGAATTAAATTTTACAACGTCTAAAATGATTCATAGGTGTAAGTAAATATAAATAGTGCTGTAGCATTCAATGATGACAAAAAACAACTAACAGAAGATCAAAATGTTAATGAATTATGTGCTACAGATGCTTAGGTCATAATCGTTAGTTCTACTTTGATTATTAGAGTACTGGACGTTGATTTCGCATTTACGTTTCATCTTGTGTAAATTGATTGTAACTAACAAGTCTCTTTGACCATGGAATTACACTTTGTTACTGATAACTTTAATATTACTTTAGTAATTATAACGATAGAGATAGAAAAGTAATTCGTAATATCTTAAGTTAATGTAAATGATCTACACCACCTTTTTTTTTAATAAACCTAATTTTGTTCTAATGACTAAATACATTTAAATATATTCAATTAGCAGCTATTAATTTGATAGCTAAGAAATCTCGAAAAATTCATTATTCTTCTTACTCGTGAACAATTATTTTTCTAACATGAAGACTATAATGCAATCAATAATTATAACGATTACGTCAGCAACGTAAATAGGACAAATTCAGGGAAATGCAATTTATTCGGTAACGTAATTTCAACTACAAAAGATTGGTATAGCAAAATATTTTATTGTTTATCTAATCACGAATATTAATACACGCGTACAGAAAATACATGATAGGTGTCGGTAACGATTTATTTTGTAACATGTGTGCGTTTATTGAATTTTCTCAAAAAAGAGAAACTGCTAGTACAATCCAAGCAAAGTCATATTTCAAATCCACAAATCGCCGATTTTATTAAATTTTGCGCAATGCCATTCATACTGCAAATTACGATTTGCAAAAGCGCCAAAATTTGATCGTCTTATCTGCCCGACATCGATTGCAATATTGTTTACGCTCAAGACGTACAATGGCGTCTACTTTTTCCAAGCAGGAAGCGCAGACGAAGCTTAAATTCTATAAGCGAGCGCATAGCATCGTTTGAAAGTATGTTTCCCTCGAGCAACAATAAAAATTTCCGTTCTTATTCATTAGAGTGTCGCAGTAGCGTTCCCCTTTGGCACGTTCTACATAAGTGCATATCTTTCTGGACGTTTCCACGAAATAACCGATTTCGTTGCAGATAAAATTACGCGACGATGCCGTGAAACGTTTGTACGGTTGCACCAAATTCAGGATTTGGCTGAAAGCGTCGATCGCAAGTATAATTCCATAGGACAATACTGTTACATTTCCATAGGTCGTATCATTTACGATCGAAACATCGGACAGTTTAATGATTTCCGATGACAATGGGAATGTATATAGTAATTATTGCAAATAAATCGAGGTTGCGGAGAAGTAGTATTCGCGTATGGTATATTACAATTGACAGGGTTCCTTTCGGTTCACACTCTAGGCGTAGGAGGCTGGGCCAATCGTGTCTGCTGCATGACGAGACTCGGCTGCTATCCGACATCCGATTGGATGTACCGCACCGCGGGCTTACGTGCCTCTCGCGATTTAATTTCTAGGGGGTAGGGACAAGGGAGCCGTGACTTGGGAGAGCGTCCACTGCCATCGAAGTACAAGGAAACGGATAGCACTCGCTTCTCGTGAAGTTTTTCCATCAAAAGGTACGGAAAATCCGTTTAAATCGTGTCCCAGATATGGTCACGCGCGACTAACGATGTCGGCGTGTTCGCGGCTAGTGTTACATTGTGTCGGGAATAGTGAAAAGTGCTGGAAAACTGGAGTTTTCACGTAGGAACGCGACGTACCGTCGTATTGCCTCCATTTTGCAATTGACGTTCGTGGAGGGAATCGTTTACGGACCTTTCTCGCGGGTGACGCTTCCGACGCTCATTCGCCGCGACGCGTGTTGTTCTCGCGATTACATTCAACGCGCAACGATATCATGTAATTCGGGCAAACAGCACAGGACATAAAAATCGCTACCCCCTAGGAAGATGCATTTTTCTTGTTAGCATAGCTTTTATTCGCGTCGTTGCAGAAGGAACGAAAGTTTGGTCATTGCGCAATGCGCAGCGTTGTTCGGTGCGCGGTTCCTCCATACGAATAGCAACGGAACATACCCCCACCCTTATCTCCCCACCATTCACCCCACTCCTAGTATTACTCCAGATATCGAGTCTTCTCTTTAAAAAATAGTTTTTCCCGCGTTCCACTATCATAGAGTACTTCTTTGAAACGCATTTGCGTCTAACCTATAAAATAAGTTGTTTATTTCGATGACACTTCTCTTGCGCCCATATGTACACTCGTAGGTTAATTTAAATATCATGTAAAATATGAATTCTGGGTCTGAGTTGAAACAATACACTTGCATTATGGGTTTTGAGTGACAAGAAGTTGTTATCTAAATATTTTAACATAATTTTCTCTAATGCTAGTCTGTCTCGTTGTAGGTTGAACAATGGCACGTACCAAGCAGACAGCCCGTAAATCAACTGGAGGAAAGGCGCCTCGAAAGCAGCTTGCCACAAAGGCAGCGCGTAAAAGCGCACCATCCACCGGTGGCGTTAAGAAGCCGCATAGATACAGGTTAGTTTCGATACAACGTATATAATACAAGCTTATCGTAATAGATCTGATACCATATACAAAAATAAAATGTATTTTTTAGGCCTGGTACTGTAGCTCTTCGAGAAATCAGAAGATACCAGAAGTCGACCGAGTTGCTCATTAGAAAATTACCCTTCCAAAGATTGGTCCGTGAAATCGCTCAGGATTTCAAGACTGATCTTCGCTTTCAAAGCGCAGCGATCGGAGCCCTGCAGGAAGCTTCTGAAGCGTATTTGGTCGGATTGTTTGAGGACACCAACCTCTGCGCTATCCACGCGAAGCGTGTAACAATCATGCCCAAGGATATCCAGCTCGCTCGGCGAATTCGTGGAGAACGTGCTTAAGCTCTATGTAACAGCCGTACATACCATTTACTACTACTACTATTATTATCATTCGTAACAATAGTGGATGAAACAGTTTCATTCCAAGCTACATATTATGTTGTACTACCATAGCAGCGTACACAGTTATAACATAATCATCCCTCTTATGATAAGTACTAGAATTCAGAATACTGAATTAGTACCGATAATGATATAATCTTTTCAACACGTAAATAACTTTTATTTCTTTCTTGGTATTGTTCTAGAAACGTAGAAAGTCTTTTATTTCGAACGTAAATCGATGAGCTTAATTTGCATCTTTCTTTTATTGTACGCTCTACAGAATAAGGGATACTTTCGAAAAATTTTAATCACACTGAAAGGCAAACAATCGTGGCAAAGGATAAAATAAATTAGTTTCGTCTTACAAACAAAAAAAAAACAGTACTTTTAAGGTTGGATAAGATCGAAAATCTTTAGTTACTCATTACTTGTTCTACTTCTATTTTCTCATCACTTTAACATGTTGCACATCATTATCATTATCGATATAATTACATAGCAAAATGTGCATTAGAGAATAAGGAAGATTCTAGGGATACAATGTAGTGTTTTACTATGATTGAAGCTCTGGTTGTATGAAAATTACATAAGGTATTTCGATCAATCAGGGTATTCATTATTCGTGTAAAGATAAAAGTTTCATAAATAAATCTCCGAAAATAATATACGGACGCTCACCTTTCTCCACTTTGTTGGAAAGATTAATCAACTGGATAGGGATTCAGGGATTCGAATTTTACAATAGAATATTGTTTACGATATTACTTTATTTTACAAATAGTTTAATTTACTTTTACAAACGCTAGGTAAATTGTGTTGTCATTTGGATTTCAGTCACTCCTGAAGATCCAATTCACAATTCGGTAGTTCGCTATTAGCACAAAATAAGTAGTGTATTAATTTTGCTCGCACAATTTGGATTTTTATTTTTCCATGTTAAGCAAATTCTAGTTACAAATAATTTCTCTTGGTTTCATCCGATAGTATAATCGAATATGTTTAAATTCTAATTATTAATGTCCACTATTTGGTATAAATGTTTCACAAAATTCGAAGCTATTTCATAATTATGCAAGTGGCACAGAATGCACGCAGCTTATATTGAAACACGTTAAACGAGTAGCTTCTAAATACTTCTGAAGTGTACAAAATTCAACTGTTTCATGAGACGAGAGAAATTCTGTTATTAAAAAATAGACATCTATATTCATCTATTTGCATAACTATATAAATATCTAATTTACCATAAAAGCTAGATTTGCACTAAGTGTGTTTCTATATTATTTTTGTTTCTCTAACATAGCTGAACTTTTAAACGTGCTAAAAAACTAAACGATCGAAAACAGGAGCTCACAAAAGATTGTGTATTTATCATTCGTGAATATCTACACAACGTAATCGTAATTACTTATCTAAAATTATCACGTTATTTAACATTGTATACTTACAAATTTCGAATATTATATATTTACAAATTTCCTCTTATCAGCGTTATCAAGAATAGTATACTATACGTTAATTAAATTGCGCGGAAGGAAAGCGTTAGTAATTTCCAAATAGTCGTGAGTCGAAAGAAAGGAAATTAAATAATTGAATGAGGATAAATAATAAATAAGGTACGAATGATACTGATTTCATCGTAAGCAACAATGCAATAATAAATTAGTGAACGAAATTCTAATTGATCGAAGTAATAAGAATTTCATATAACAGCCGTCTGGAGTATAATCACGCAGAACATACCGTTGTAGAATATTGCTCGCCTTTTTATAATCGTATATGGTTGCTGTTGCCAGAGGCAAAACCTCGAACTTGCCGCCTGGTCCTAATTGAAAAAAAATTCAATACCGTTTTGTTACACCACTTTTTGGCTGAAAGATACTCACTCACAAAAATCCAGACACGATGAACAAACAGCTTTATACGAGTCAGCGTTTCCCAATCATATATTCTCAAGAATATTTTACAAAGTACATAAGTTTGTTCTTTGCCATTTGGGCCCTGCATATAACTTAAATTTGCTACCCTTTTTTTTTATCGTGTTTTAGTATATTTAAATAGCTGTAATTACTGTTCAGAGCATTGTAAAGATTGAGAAATGCTGTACATGTTTATGAATCGTGCATAAACTGTACAACATGCGTGAGTGTAATAATTTTCATAACTAATTAATGGTAATGCATCATGATTTAGACGAGACACAAATTCTATATTCTATACATCATCTTCTTTTCTTAAATTACATTCGGGCAGTATAATATGAAAGGCGTTATGGACGATTTTATTGTATATGTTATGCAAACATTGACGACAAAGAAACATACAAAAATAACATGTGGATCTCATGCAAGACACATATTTACGAATGCGGAAGTTAAAAAGTGCACATTATGCAATTAGAGTTTTAATTTCTTTTCGTTTTCTGTATTATATAATACGAAGTCCAGAGATAAAACGTTGATCGTCGAGAAACAGTAATTGAGCAGCGAAGTTCGATATTAAGATATTGTTAGATTGAGCCATGAATTTGTCTAATAACTAAACAATTTCGTAACGTAATAAAACTCCCTTAGTCGCGAGTTAAATAGAATAATTGTTATCCCTATGACGGAAAAATAGTTTCATTTCATTGCACAAAATAATGCTTTTCAATAAATATATACAGTCGTTTATGTACAAGCAAACTTATGCTATTAAGTATCTAAACTTTCTAACTTCATTGCCACGTTCGCGATTACACGTAATTTAGTAGCTGTTTTCTTTCTTTTCTATTTTGCGTAATTAGTGGCTCAATCTAATATGTAAAGGCTGCTTCATAATAACATGAAGCACAACTTAAATTATTCTTACTGCGTAAAGTATTAAAAAATATAAATTGGAAAGTGTTCTCAGTACAAATTACATTCAGTTTGATGTCTAGGAAGTTGAACTACGATTCGAGAGGCGAAATTTTGCAATGCGATCGATCCAATAGCTTTTGACGAGATTCAAAAATTATATTCTGCGTATCTATAATATTTATACATATCATAGCAAATTTTTCTGTTTGCTCTACACTAAATGCGTAACTAACTTTCCTATTTACCTAACATTTAAATGGAACTATGACGCAAAAATTAATCTTACTCGTTAAGGATCTTAATAATCGTATTAAACAAATCTACGGAGCTCAATGGGAAAATTATTTTGTATCAAACGATTGCATTTAGCGAACAATGTGGATATTTTGGGCCACTTTGAAATTGATTTACTGCCTCTTCTTTTTTTAAGATTCCGATTATTAAGTCCTTAGCAAATTACAGTAAATGTATTATTGTACTCTCTGAATCACATGGAACAACTGAACAGTTAAATCCATTAAAACGTACGTAAGATAGTAAAAAAGCGATAGATTACTATTACAAAACTTAAATAGCAAAAATAAATAAGTGATATCAGAGGAGACAAAATGAATCGTTAAGCATCGAACGAAATTTCGCTTACTTCCTACTAACGTATTCATTAATTTTGATCGCTTTCGTCAGTAAATTCCTAACAACTAAAAGCACAAGAACAATTTATACACGAACAGACGTTAGACAGAACTACAAGATGCTCTGTTTTTAGCTCGTAGAGTATGCGACGAATAACAACAGGCTAGTCGAAACTTAATGCAGTCTTCTTAGATACTTTGAACTTTCGATAATTAAAAAATGGAAAAGCTAGAGAGAACTGGGATCGTGTAGGGTCTTGAGATTATCCGCACTATTCGTATGTTTAACGTTCACAGGAAGCACTACATAATCGAGAACGAACATAAAACTAGTGATAAGTACAATTTAATTTAGTCTGGCTATCATGTATCATGTTAAATAGTATATTATAAATAGTATTGCAAATTTATTAAATTCATTCTTGGCATAATTACACGTGAAAGTAGCCGATTTCCAAATTCTGACCTGATACATGATAATTCAATTTTCCTAACAAATACACGCAGTGCACAATGACACTTAAACAATTACGTGACTTGTCGGAATTATAATATTGCTAATAACGTTACCTGTAGAGATCACGGACGGCTTGATCCTCTCTAGATGGATTCTGGCATGTGTTCAATTTGTTTTCCAATGCCTGTATGATCAAACAGATATTATTAAACGAAGTGCTATCAGTTGGGGAGAGAAATACGAATATTATCTGCCAGCTTGGATGATATAATAAATGATTAAGAAGTTCCTAACATCGATGATGTTAATTGCGCGTAGTAGGATGATCAGGCAGGAAGCAGGCGAGCGTGAACGTGTTTTCAAAAAGAAAATGAGATGCAAGTACGTAAAGCAAAAGAAATCAAACGGAGACGACCTGTACATGAAAAACTTGATCAGCACTTGGTTGATCTAGGCTGTTGTCGTATACAATGAGAAGTAGGCGTGTGAACCTGGGTGGATGGTAAATCGGTAGTAGGTGTCGTAGAATTTTTTTTCCCACCCGGACAAGTGCATTTTACCCTCCTACAGTCCATGCAGACCCACCTGTCAAGCTACACCAAAACACCAGCTACATCACACGCTAACAGTATCGCAGGCCAATATAATACTAAAGCGTCTTATGTAAATCTGGAGAGATGTAATAATATAAAATTGGAACAGTTGCCAGTGAAACGATCGACATTTACGGCAACTGAATAGAATTCGGTTTGGAACTGAAAGATACACAAGCCATGCTCCAAGCTACTTTCATACATCGGGGGTATCGTAGGGCTACAAAATAATTAGGCCACGCATAGTGAAATAATAAGAGTATATATACTTACACCAACTTTCCTCATGAGATCGCCGATCATATTCATTGCTAATATTCTTGTACACGGAGCCAACGGAGGGTTCACATTGTTATTGTTATTGTTGTTGCCAGTTACACCCCCTACAACTCTGTTTTCAACTAATTGCAAACAGGAAAAGACACAGATTACTACAGATGTACAGTACAGTAGAATATCAGATTGATATGCAGAGTATGCGAACTTGCCGAGATAAAAAGAAAAGAAAGATAAGAGTAAATCTACATGCGTGCAAGTTCGAAGTATAATATTCAGAAACTAAAATAAAGAACAAGTTTGTTAAAATAATTTTTATTTCATCGATAACAATTATCATATTTATGCGTATGTACAGAAAGACGAAATAATTGAAGCGCATGAAAGTATATGTTAGTAAAGCATAAATATTAGACCGAACGATTGCTTTAGTCAGTCTTAATTAATATGGAAAATGAACAGATTCATTTATTATAAAAGGAAACGATCTCGGTTAATATACAAAAAATATATATTACACTAAGAAGTCAATTAAATAGGAATTATCTTTACATTCGCTTGTTGTCCATGACTCTTTCGCTACTGTTTAGGCACGATTACCGTTTTGTCGATTTCTCAACTTTAATAACTTTTCAAAGATCATCTTTTAGGACCAAAGCAAAACATGCGCTTAGTTTTACGAAGAGTAGTTTGTATCTTACTTTTTAATGGCGAGGATGTCGTATTATTTGTAGGTATTGATTGCGGTACTAGCGGGCTACTGGGTGGCAGGTGCGTCTCCAATTCGACTTGCAATTTATTACTATCGACGTGGTTACGAACTCTGTCGGCTGATTTATCATTGTCCGGTTGGTGCCTCTCTTGGACTTGTATCTCTTGCTTTAAGTCTGCAATAACATCCCTGCATTAGAATCAAATCGATCATTAATTATCAGGGATTCGCTAGCAAGCTTAGACACCTCTGATTTCATCCATCAGTCTTTGTACTATAACTTTCAAGGCTTCCTTTTCGTCCAGCTCAGATTCTAGCAAAGCGTTCTTTTCGATCGCAGAATTAAGTTTAGCCTCTATCTCCTCTTCGGTCACCCTATTTATTCTGCAAAGTTGAGGCAAATTAGAACGCGCGATTCCAAATGCTCACAGAGTGCGTTTAACGTATAATTATTAAATATACCTGTGCGCCCGTTCCAGATCGTCGTTCTTCTGTTCCAATTCCCTTATGTACTTCAATAAATGATCGTGCTGCGATTGTAGGTCCTGTGCCTTTCCCTGAAACATCGTGCAGTCTGCCGTTTGTTGGTCCAATCTCGTTCTCAGTTGTTCCACTTCAGTGGCCAGTCTCGTGTTTCGTTGTCGTAGTTCCCTGTTAGTCTTTTCTGCCTGTTCCAATGACGCTTCCAATTCTTTTTCCAACAATTGTGAATTCTCTTGGAACTCCTCCAGTTCCCTTTCAATATCTTCTTTCCTATTATACAGTGATAAATTAATATGAATTATATACATCTTTCAAACGTTTTCAATATTGTCAAGCAAATGCATAACGATACATCGCGTTTGCGACTGTACTGTAAAAATAGACATTGTAAACCTTCTGTGTATCTGATGAGCAAGATCCATCCAATACTGAACTTCGTCGTCTTTGGACACAAACTGCGGTGGATCAATGTCCATCATCTTGAGAGTATCTTCGAGTACCTTTAGCTACCAAATGAGTCCTATCGATGCTTAATCGTATATCAATCGTACTATTTTACCAACGATGCAATGGCATCCTGCAAATAAAAGAAACGCAATTACACATCAAACCGCACAAGCTATCGAGATAGGCGAATTACAAAACACTGGTCAACGTGCGTGAAACTCCATAACGTACGGAATATTCTGTAAAAACCAAAAGTTTGTTAGCGCCAATGGCGATAATATTCCGTTCTGTTAAAAAATTCAAAGATGCAATTAAGTTACGTACGTTTGTGAGCGGGCGATGTTGGGCTAACCTGCTAAACGGTGACAATAATGCAATCACGGGAAGGCAAAGGATAGTCGTGTCAGAAATTGGTTAACAACGAAGCTAAGGGATAAAACGGGAAAGGATTAAAGGCGAGTGTATCTCGGTGGTACGCGAAAGAGGTTGAAGTTGACGTGCGAGGGCAATCTTGGATTGCCAAAGCGAGAGACAACTTACGTGTATCGTTGCGAGAGGGGACACGATCGGAAGCTACTTGTAGCGAGTAATGGTCCAGCGTAAATAAAGTTGCACCAACCGAGCGAAGTCTAAGAGTAAGCAAGTAGCGCGGCGTCCCTCCTATGGAGTGTCGTCTCAAGAATGTTGAATGAAACGAGCACGGTCGTCGATGTTGCGCAGGTTCATTAAAGATGAAGTTGTCTCTTTTTCAAAGATGCATATAAATAAAGAGGGTCCTTGAGAAAGCGGTAGCAGGAGAAACGCGCGGATCGAGTGTCGTTCGCGTATATACGACATAAATGTCATTAGCGCGCAACGATTTTTATTAGTCGCACAGATTTCGATGGTAAGGTAGGGAAAAATAATCTCGTCTCGCGAATTCTCCCGTTGCTGGTCGACTTCGCGTAGAACCCCGTGCGAGAATCGTTCGGGACGATGCTGATCATCGGCCAAGGAAAACCATTCGCGGTTGATTTTTCTTTTAAATGACGACCGAACACATTTGTCGCGGCTACGATAAACGATGATCCCTTTGAACGAACAGATGTGACGCTGTTTACCGATCGCAGAACACGCCAGGTATATAAATAAAGGATGTTCTCTCGTTCGATGACGATATCGCAGCGCAGTAAAAGGTGGCGTTCGCGAGAGTTAACCGGTTACGCGTGCATTCGATATATGGTCGACACGAAATGGGACGAGACGGAGTATGCGCGTTATTCTTTCCTCTCTGCTCAAACGATAGGTCGATAGGTCTGACTAGGAGCTCTTGTTCTAAAGGGAAAATGGATTCACTTGTACACAGCATCGAACTCGGTCACTTGCGAACGAAACATTGTAAGAAAAACTCTGTTTGATGATACGTAGTTCCATAAAAAGTTCGAGTTTAAAGGTCCCAGTCATATTCTCTGTCAGTCAGTCTTCTGGAGTATCCTCTTTGGAGCGCTAATTTTAGGTTCTCGACTTCCTCAATGTTTCTCTACTGCTTTTAATTAGTTCTGAACTACGTCTTTCGAATTTCTATGTTCTGTAACATTGAGCTCGTATACAAGGAATAATATCCTATAGATAAGAGGAATGGACCGCTGATACGTTTTAGCATGCTTAATTTGGAATTGAAATTGTTACGAGCAACAATATACCAATATGCATATGTAAATATAAAATACAGGCACAAGATGTATTTTGAAATCAGAAAATAAGGAATATGACACAACGATTTATTTTTTACATACTGTACGAACTTATAAGTCGATTACAAAATTTTTAAACGTGTTTCAGAATCCCAAACGGTGCCATCTATTGGAAAATAATATTCGATTAAAAAATGCCAAATGTTAATGGGAATATAGAATTTGAGAAGAAGTGTTGTATACCTATTTTTAATTATGCGATTCCTGGTAGCTAGACAATGAGTGCATGCGCACTATCCTTTGCCTTGTCCCTTTAAATTGGTGGTATGGATGTGCGGGATATTTAAAATAGTTAAACTCAATGGGTTTTCTATAGTTCACCCTAATCTCTCTGCAACACGAATATATTTGGGTTTTAATTATAAATATAATAAGTTATAAAGTATAGGCCTTATCATAGCGCGACCACAGTACTTATCTAGCTCTCGGGCTTAAATCGTAGCTTTCAGATATATTGTAAATTAATTTATAAGAATAATTTATAAGTAATAGTTTTTAGTTTCTAAGACATTTTTATAGTATATTTTAGTTCATGCTATAGTTATTATTGTAATTTTCATTGCTATTTAATTATAAGATGTATTGTAAATGAATTTATAAGAATAGTCAATAAGTAATAGTTTGTAAGTTTAAATGTTATCATTTTTGTATGCTATGCTATTATTATTACTGTAATTTTCATTATTATTTAATTCTAAGATGTATTGCAGATTAATTTATAAGAATGGTCAATAAGCAATAGTTTTTAAGTTTAAATGTTATCATTTTTGAACGCTATGCTATTATTATTATTGTAATCTTCATTATTATTTAATTATAAGATGTATTGTAGATTAATTTATATGATGAATAGTCAATAAGTAATAGTTTTAAGTTTAAATGTTATCATTTTTGTATGCTATGCTACTATTATTATTGTAACTTTCATTATTATTTAATTACAAGATATATTGTAAATTAAATTTTAAGAATAATTTATAAGTTATAGTTTTTAAGTTTAAATATTATCACTTCTGTAATTTGTACATTATTGCAATTTTTCAATAAATCTTCGTAAAAGGAATACAACTGATTTCTTTTTGTAAACACCTGTCCACTCCTGAAAAGCCTACTCCACTTCCTTACTGCTCACAAATAATTTAAATTAGAGATAAGTGCTGGAAAATGATGTCAAATTGTGGAATCCCCGATAGCATCGAAATTCCCGGAATTTCCTGGAAAACGACGTCGAATACCAAGAATTAGTGAAATAGAATGTTTGGCGATTTCGAGCAAGAGAAATTCTGTAAAATTATGTTTCGAGAAATACCTCCCGAGACAAATTGGCGATTTCGAGCACGAGATTTTGTAAAAGCAGCTCCTGGAAATGTTTTGGTTGTGACGTCATCAATCATGAACTCCGGATACCTCCTCGCATATCATATTCTCCTGATACATTTTGCCCAATTTCGAGCAAGAGGAATCCCGCAAAGCTCGCGGAAGAATATACAAGTGGCGTCATCTCTGGTTTGGAGCCTGAACTAACGTTTTGCCTCTTTCTTCTTGCCCGAACTTTGCGAGATTCCTCTTGCTCGAAATTGGGCAAAATGTATCAGGAGAATATGATATGCGAGGAGGTATCCGGAGTTCATGATTGATGACGTCACAACCAAAACATTTCCAGGAGCTGCTTTTACAAAATCTCGTGCTCGAAATCGCCAATTTGTCTCAGGAGAATATGATATGCGAGGAGATCTTTCATTTCACCGATTCCTGGAATGTGACGTCAATTCCAAGAATTCCCCGGAACATGAATTTACGGAATCCCAAGTGCTCGAAATCGCTAATTTGAATCAGAACATGATATGCGAAGAAGTATTTTCCGAAACATAATTTCACAGAATTGTTCTTAGTCGAAATCGGTAAATATTCTACTTTATTAATTCTTGGCATTTGACGTCATTTTCCATCACTTATCTCTAACTTAAATTATTAAAGGAGGCGAGTGTTAAATAACTGAACTCAGTTGCATTCGTTTTATAAAGATTTATTGAAAAATTGCAATAATGTACAAATTACAACAATGGTAATACTTCAAGTTAAAAACTATTACTTATTAACTATTCTTATAAGTTAATTTACAGTACATCTTAGAATTAAATAATAATGAAAATTAAAATAGTAATAATAGCATAATATACAGAAAAGATAACATTTAAACTTAAAAACTATTACTTATTGACTATTCTTATAAATTAATGTACAACACATCTTAGAATTAAATAATAATGAAAATTACAATAACAATAGTAGCACAGCATACGAAAATGATAACATTTAAACTTAAAAACTATTACTTATTGATTATTCTTATAAATTAATCTAGAATACATCTTATAATTAAATAATAATGAAAATTATAGTAATAATATATACATAGCATACAAAAATGATAACATTTAAACTTAAGAACTATTATTTATTGGCTATTTTTATACATTCATTTATAATACATCTTAAAGTTAACACATATACATTTTAAAAACGAATTAAAACATAATTAATATAAGTATAATTATTTGCAATTTATTAATCGTATTAAAATAAAACGGCGCTATGCTAATTGCAAATAACAATACGTAAGTGTTTTTCGAATACAATTGAGTCGAACATTTACATTATTATTCCTACAAATATTCTTTTACCTACTTTTAAAATTCCTTCACAATGTTATCTAAATAATAAAATGTCTAAGCCAATTTGTCTGAGAATGAAACATATACTGGCTTCAAAAGATACTGCTAAACATACTTGATTCCTCATAATTTCCTCGTTTACACGTCAGAATCTTCCGAAGAAAAGAATATGTTAAATAATTTGGCATTACGTTTACAATAATAGCGTATCGACTAAGGCAAAAGTGAATTCAGTATGTCTTGTAATATTTGCCAAACAAAATTCTCGTTTTTCTCAAGGGAAGTAAGTACATAACTGCGTATGTAAGGTAGTAAAATTTAGGTTATGTTGCGCTTTTGATCGAATTATTATTTTCTACTATACTTATCCATTTACATTCTATGCATAATTGCACGCTAGAATCATTTATTGCAAGCCTTTATTTTCATAATATTTCATTTACTTTATCGCCGTTTAGGTTGCTTGCCCAGGCTGTGGCTTTTCGTGCTGTAGCAAGTGCCTCAAATATAAATGTGATATTCCAGATAAAGACGTGAAGAAGAAAGTCTGTGGACGTTGTTATAACAAGTACAATTTTAAAAGTAACGCAAGTTTCAACAACGATATCAAAATGTCAGACGAAAGTGAGAAACCCATGGCTCCGGTAGACATCACGAAAAAGTAATATTTAACGTTAATAAGTACTATCGAGGACCCTCCTCTACCTTGCGTCACACGAATATCTATTGAAAACATTTCTATTAAATAGATTGGATTCGTTGGAAAACCCAGCTAAGCCGCCCATTGTAATGTACAAGCACGCAAATAATTGGGATAAGTTCAAGTCGGGCTTAGAGCCTGCCGATCAAGAGATAGTCGACAGATTGAGAAAGTTAAAGGATGAGGACAAGAGTGCGGTGCTGAGCGTGGACGAAATAAAGAGGAGGTTAGCATTGTTAAAGGACGAAGATCCAGATGCTAGTCGTCGCGATGTAAATATT
Source organism: Holcopasites calliopsidis (assembly GCA_023838395.1). NCBI lineage: Eukaryota > Metazoa > Arthropoda > Insecta > Hymenoptera > Apidae > Holcopasites > Holcopasites calliopsidis. The sequence continues at coordinate 3,365,576 of JALHAQ010000012.1, read as the reverse complement.
AATAATGTAAGAGCATAGCGCGGAGAGTCTCTTAACTATAGAGATCGTATCAAACATGTTATTCTACATAGATGAATACAGTGGACACTAGAACAGATCAGCAGAAAGCGGACGACTTGATACAGGAATATCTGGCGCAGTTGGAGTTATCTTCAGGCAGCGATTCGGTGAGCGACTTGCAGGCCAGATTAAGAGCGCTGCAGGATGTTAGCGAAAAACCCACGAAGGTATACGATGACTGCATAAACGATTAAGTTGAATGGAATCTCTAATTAGACAGATAAACTTATGTAAACTTATGTTTTCTTTTATTAGCACTCGAAGAATGATACCGATCACGATGAAAAGCACGTGACAAAGAAGCTAATTGCCAAAGCCTTGGCTGAGGCAGCATTGGAGAAGAAGTACGAGGAAGATGTAGATGAATTGGATGAAATGGAAGTGGAGGTATACTTAAGAGATTACTTCGTCATCGATAAATATTTCGTGAGACTATTCAGGGAAAAATCATAGTCGACCTTTGCAGGAAACGAAACCCACCGACGACGAGGAGGAGAAACCTTCTTGCGTGATGTGCGATCAAACTGAAGACTTGGGACGATGTTTAGGCTGCCACGGTGATCTATATTGCGCTGTGTGCTTCGAAGATAATCACGACGATTTCGAAATGAGGAAGCACAAACGAGAACCTGCAACGAAGTTGAACCGCTAGAGCAATTGCAGACAAAAGCCTCGTATATCGATTTATACTGCTCGCGAGTACGTTCGTTCATTGGGATGCTTGTTAAAATAATTTTCACGGTAAATTCATCGTTGTTATCATTGAACATTCTTTGTATCGGTATAACTAACACTGTCACCGCAAATAGAAGCATTCCCGACGCAATAATTTCATAAAGGATTATTAGCCGTTTTATACTTAGGCGTTTTAGTGTTAAGGACAACATTGTGATCACTTTGATTAGAAATTATTTTATGTTACGTTCATTTCCATACTGAATTTGTAGAATTATTTTACAACATTATCGACCGCACATAATATTTAACACGCAATATTTCACGCTTTCCGCGAGGAGGAGTTTACTCCACAAGAACAAATTGTACATTTATATTATAATTACTGTTGTTCCAATATCTACAGAGATAAAAAGCTGCGTTGTACCAGTGAATGTGATATTTAAGAAAATTATAGCTTTCTAGCCATACTTGCAATTATATAAATGAATAAATTTTTTTTCAGACATTAGTAATCGGACTTGTCATTTGAAATAAACCTTTCCAATGGGAATAATCGGTATCGAAACGGGAAGGGAATTGTTCGAATTGTTTCCTACTGTTCCAACGGCATTATCTTCCTGGTTCAGATGCCAGAACGGACTGGTCGACCCGAGTTACATAGACGTCGGCGAGGAGACATTAAGTAACATCCTCAGCGGGATTTCCCGGAGGTGTCCGACGCAAAAACCTTCCGAGTTCTCACTCCGAGGTAGCCCTATTTTTAGATGACTCGTATGCATCTGCTGCGTGCCAAAGATTTCGACCGCGTATCGACTACTGACGACAAAAACATTTATTCCTTTTTTTTGCTTAAACATTGTTCAATAGGCTCGTGCTGATTGAATCTAGAGAAGAAGCTAATCACACAGCAATTGTAATAGTTCTCTGTTAAAACCAAATGAATGTTGGTCCATCAATAAAGAGGAAAATTGCATTGAACATTGTCGCCTTTTCAATAAAACGCCTAAACATTAAAAATATTTAAGACACTGACTTTCCTTTAACTATAAAACGGTGGACGTTCCACGGTAGCGAGTTTCGAATAGCGATCGAGGCGGAGGAAGAGATTCAATTGATATTCCACGTTCGATTCGAACATCAATTAAACAAGGCAACGAACTTGAACATTCGCACGCGTCATCGTCAATTGCGAGCTACATTTGCGCACAGTATCAAACGCGTGTGGAAATCGGATTAAACTTATTCCACGCACGTGTTCGTAATTTCGCAACTGTACCGAGGAACCCCATAGACTCACGCGTGCAAATTCTATCCTCGTTTTCGTATGATAACAAAACTACTCGAGCACGCTTGAAATTCCCGAGGATTTTTCCAAAGGCCGAGCATCTTTTACGCGGGCGACACTTTTGCCTTGTTTTATTACAACAGTGGACGCACGCCAAGCTCTATTCCAATTTCGATAATTCGCCCGCGAAGAACGTTTAGCAAACGCTTCTTTATTCCAAAGGTGGAGCAGAGGATAATTCGATTAAGGACGCAAGGAAATAGGAAGCGCGTCGACTAATTAAGAACAGGTGGATGTCCGCGTTAAGATTCAAAGAGACCAGAGACTCTGTACTTTATCAATCGAATGCATTTCTTCGTAAAATAGTTACATTTGCGCCGCATTTATACAAAGATCTAAACAATCATTATTTCTCATTATTTCTTTTGCCACCCGCTTATCGAAGTTACTCGACATTCACGCACGCACATTACCTTTTCTCATTTGTTCCCCTTTTATACACCTTTGCCCAGAAAAGAAAGAAATACAAAATTTCTGGCGGAAAGCACGTGATCTCTCTCTTTCTCTCTCTCTCTCTCGCACTTTATAGATACTTAATCGAAAAGAAAGAAAAAGGCAAAAGACATTAGAATAATGACGAGTATCACCCTGAACAAGGAACCATAAAATAATGCACTCCATGCCTCGTTATCTATCTCTTTTTTTTTTCTTTATAAAAACAAGTGCTATTGCAGTGAGACGATTATAATCGATGATGATTAGCAGGATGAATCATTTTCTTTACGTAGACGAACGCGATACAAATCAAGTATGTACACAGTTTTTGCATATCAGCAGATGATCGCAGAGTGTTTAAAGCAATGTGACTGAGAAATTCGCGGATCTCGTTTTGCCATGGACATATTCATGCATCGAATAAAAATGGAGCTTGCTAAGTTATATTCGTTTGAACCATTTGGGTCCAGCACTTTCTTTTCATTGCTCGAATATTATATTTGGGGCACGAGAATCGCGCTTGAATCGTCGTCCCGCAGACGCACAATAAATTATAAATAATTATAATAATAAAGATAGATTATTCATTAATGGCTCAGGCCGTGCGCTGTAATACTATGAAACGGACGCATTTCCGTTCCGTCTCCGACCTCATCGAATGCAATGCGTTCCTCTTACGAAACCTCATTGCTTCCACTAATTAAAAAATTCACGTAATCGTATTAAACATGTCTCCTCTTATACATCTCATCGTCGATAGCAACGATACGTTGGTACCTCGATAAAGAAACATTTAGAATAACATCGGTTCCCAAAAAGGTTGGACGCAAAAACACAGCTCGCATCAATGAAGAATCCCAATTATTCTCTCAATCATATATATTCATGAATATAAATCTCTTCCCTTCGCTCACGCGATCAACGTTTTCTTTTTCTTACAATCGATGGTATCGAACGAGGAGAAGGAAATGTCTAATAAATACAACGCTGCTAGTTAGAAGGAAAGAAGAATAAAAATTCACTCCAAAAGGAGACCGATACCCCCATCGTGTCATGACCAGGTGCAATAGAAAAATCGCCCTGGATCAATCAAGTATAATACAATTTCGTGAGTATCCTTACATGTGAAACACGTAACAGGGACCGGAGAGATTTTTTCAATTGTCGAAATGCAACGCAGCCATTTAAAAATCTACTACATATGATTTAATATGTATCTTCGTTGTCCTCCGAGTCGGACCAAGTTCTCCGTCGAGACTCTTATAGATATCCGGTTCGCTTGAAAAAATATGCCACAGGAAATGATGGGGCAACGTAACAGGAGAGCGTTCCCCGACGATTGTGCGATTCATCAACGTCGATCCACGACGTTCTGCCTCATCCCGGCGACCAAGAGCGATCGATGAACGTGAACGAAGAAACACCAGGTTTGCAAGGTGATATAATCCTCTCTTCCACGGTTCCTGAATTCTCTCCCTCTCGATAATAAATAGAAACTCCGTGATTCTCTCCTATTATTATGCTTTCTACTTTCCGCTGCACTCCATGCTCTCCGGCGCGGGCAATGGTATCGGTTTATCGGACACCGGGGCAGCCTGCTTCTTCGCCTTCTTTCCCTTCCTCAGCGTCTTCGGCGATCGCTGCACCTCGTTACCATCCACCTCCATCTTCTCTGTTTTCTGTTCAGCCGACTTTTCCTTAGAATTGTTTTCATCCTTCCTCTCCTCCGACTCTTTCGCCGTATTCTTCTGGGAAATATCGGCCGCGTTCTGTTCCTCGGAAACAGAGTTCTCCATCCTCTTCTCCTCAGCAACAGCGTTCTCTGGCTTATTTACTTCTGGAGGAACGTTCTCCGCTTTCTTTTCGTCGGGAACATCCCGCATCCCCTCCTTGATATTCTCAGAAGCATCCTCCTCTGCCTTCTTCTCGTCGTTAGCTTGCTCCGGACTCTGTTGCATTGCTGGATCCGCTTCCGGTTTCTCCGCGGGAGTAGCGTCCATTGGTTCGCCAGATTGACTGGCCTGTGGCTCGACGACAATGCTCTCCACTTTCTCTCGCGAAGCTTCGTTACTTTCATCGGGCTTATTCGTTGGCGACGACGGACCCGGAGGCAAAGGTATGGGTTCCTTGTTCTGATCCACCACCATCGGCTCTACCTGGCCAGGCTCCTCGACGTTACTCGACACTCCGTCCTCCTGCTTTTTCTCCGGCGGCGCCTGTTGCGAGGGAAGCGGCGCCTTGGACTCCAGCAGGCTAATCGTTTCCTGTATAGTCCTGATCGCGTTCTTTCGCGCCTGTCTTACATTATCCCTTCCTTCAGTCTCGATGTCATCCAATTTAATCAATTCCCTGGTCAACATTTCATCCAGATAAATGTACTCTTTATCCGTCCTCGAGTTCCCACTGTGCCGTTTAACTTGCTCGGCAAGGGAATCGACTTCCTTTTGAACGAGAGCCACCCTTTCCAGAGGATCCTTTGGAACGGTAGGTTTCGGCTTTGGTGGTTCCTGTTCAGCTTGCTGCTGGTGCTGGTGCTGCTGTTGAGGCTTCTGTTGCTTTGGTTGGTCGTGGTGCTGAGGCTGCCTTTCATTGTACTGTTGCGGCTGTCTAGGATGCTGGAAGTTCTGACTCTGTTGCTGCTTTCTCGGCGACTGTTCAAATTCGCTGGACATGGGATAGAAGGAGTCCTGGAAATGCGGTGGCCACTGGTGTCGCGAAGCGAAGGGCTGGCCGAAGGGCGATCTCGACTGAAATTGCGGTCTGTGGAACTGCTGCTGGGTCGGGGAAGGTTCCCTGCGGAAATTCGACGGCTCGTCGAAGTTTCGCGGGAGCACCGGCTCGTCCCTGCCCTCCACGAAGATCGGGATGTGCCTGACATTGCTCTGCTGCTGCTGCTGCGGCTGCTGAGGTCTTTGCTGTGGCTGAGACTGCTGTTGCGGCTTCTGCTGCTGAGGCTGATTGTGCTGCGGAGTGATGTCTATCCTAGAAACGTATCTTTGCCCCTGTGGCTGCGACTGCTGTTCCTGCTGCTGAGGCGGAGGCTGTTGCTGATCGGACGGTTGCCTATTCTCAGGCGGCGCGGACATGGAACGCTGTCCACGATTCCCTCTGTCCGCGTTCTCCATGTTGTGATGGTGCTGGCCAATGTCCACCGTGTTCCGTAGACCGTACTGCGGGATTTGGCCGCGTCTGTTAGACGGTTCGCAGTTCGGAGATCCTTGCGGGTGATTGTGCACGTTGTCGGTATCGCTGTGAGAGCTGCTCGCAGCGCTGCTACCGCTGGCCTGGCTTCTCGCGTCCTCGTCCGAGCAGCCTTGATAGCTGTTCTTGCGGCCGGAATTTCCGGTGTCACGGTTACGATTGTGGAAGGAATTGCGCAGCGGAACGTCCGCCCACGGTGGACCCAAGAGCTGATCCGCGAATTCCGGATGCCGGGCGGCTAGATCATCCAGATGCGCTCGAATGTCGCTGCGGCGACCGAAACCGTCGTCGTCGAAGGGGAAACCCTGCGAATGGAGAAGCAAAAGTAAGGAGCGATGCCACAGAAACCATATTATTTTCTCCCTATCAACAGTGGCGATCTATTGTTCTCGTTAGCAGCGAGACTATGCTCGCGAGCGAATTAAGACTATGCCGCGCAAAGCATTAATTTACAAAATTAAATCAAGCGTGCGATTCATGATCTTTTCTTTGCCATTTTCTAGAGGTCAGCCTCGACGGATGTCGCGGCGCGAGAATCCTCGCGTCAGTTCAAGCACAATGCAGGTTCACGTGGGTGTTCCACTTGTGACGACGCCGCGACCGAGAAACCTTTACGTCACTGAGAAACTATATATAGGGACATCGTAATAACGTGTGCACGCACGTATTTTGCCGGCTCGCCCACGTGAAATAATTCGGTGAAGCGAATCGTCACTTCCTGCGCAAATAATAATAACCAGTTTGGGGATCGCGAAAGGAATTACCTTCTATACGGGAAGACGCAAAATGTTTTAGCTATTTCACCGCCTAATAAGAAGCACGAAGATACTTGTTGCCCGTTCTATTTTGCATTGTTCGTCTAAGAGAAGCCTTTCAGCTGTGTAAAAGGAGCAGGAAGTAAAGTCTGAAAGAGCAGAGGAGAACTCTCCCCGTGTCCACGGAAAGTACAGCCGAAAGAGGCTTTCCCCGACAGACGCCTGGCTGAAAAGCGCAGAAAGCTTTCTCGCATGCCTTTTAAAGGTGCATTTGGATTCCTCTTATGAATCACGCGCACCCACCGTTTTAATGTTTAAATTACTACCTGGATTTTCGTTTCACCTCTACCCTCTTTTCTCGGCTACGTATATCTCCATCTGATACGGGTTTTTATAGACTATCGACCATGCCTTAACGCCCACGAGCGACGAATTCCTCATTTGCCACTGGCTGTTTCTTCCCTCCTTTCTCTAGCGCACGCGAGCGGAATATTAATACGTGGGAAATAAGGCAAATGCAAATCAGGGCTTGGTATATATGTATATATGTACACGTCTGGACTTGGAGAAATTGCATAGGCGAAGAGAAAGGGTTTGGAAATATTAATACTTGGTGTTCGTCCGAGAGTCTTTCCAAGCCTTGCAAAATTCGGATTTACAAATTTAGAATAATTCCGGTCTTATAACGGTGATCGTGAAACAATTTTCAAGCATCTCATCACGCTATAATTAATTATTAGTTTGCTTGATTATCATTGTTTTATCTTAACGTGAAACTGTAAAGAAATATTGCACAACTTAAAGTCACGGGACAGAGTTCCAGGAACTGCAGCTGAAAACTGTTCTGCATTGAATATTCATCCGCGGACTGCATTCCATGCGTTCCTTGCCTTTTATGAGACTTCTCGTGATTCCATTGTCGCGTCTCTTCTTGTCGCGTGTGACGTAAGGCAAGATTCGCGGGCAATCAGATTCGTTCGCGCGAAACTTGTAAATGAGACGCATTAGCGAATTCTGTATCGTTAAGCTACACAAATAAATATGACACCGACGGAGCTGTGAGCGAGTTCTCAGGTCCGATGCCGGATAATTTTTGGATCGAGGCTCGCAAGTACCGGACGGAGAAGAATCTGAGGCAGGGAAACGTTTACGCTGCTATGGTCACCCATAAAACAGCAAACTGGGTGAATGTCAGGCGCCGGTATAAACGAACAACTGTGTCATGGTCTTTTCAGAATCGACCTCAGACGACAACCGGAGTAGCTGTTCTATACTTATTTCCTGATCTTTCGCCTGCAAGATTAATGTACATTCACTATAACGAGCATTTAACAATGTACAATTAATTACACTCTATGTAGAATCAATTATATTCTAGATTGTTAAAATGCTTGTTGTAGTAAATATACATGAAGTTTACAGGAATAATTCTGTCCTGTGGAAATTTCTAATTATAGAAAAGTTGCTTTCAACAGTGTAGAATACAATTGATTCGTTGCATTGCTAAATGTTCGTCACAGTAATGTACGTTAAGTTTACAGGAACAATTGTCCTGTGGACATGTCTAATCGTAACAGAAAGCAATTTTTTCCAATACATTCACTCGATTACTTTCTGATGGCAAACCGGAAGTGGCATCGACGGCTCGTGTTCGGCGAACGGGAATGAATTCGAAATTCATTTCTCTTCCGTCTCCGATAGACAAATAGATAACGCCCACGCGACAATCGTCCGCGTACACCGTCGCTGTATAGCATCGAGCGTGTACTCTGCTTATCGAAACCGGTTTCTTTTATACGCGAAAAGAAGCAGCCGATTAGATCACAGGTAAAAATACTCTTGTTATCGTCTTCCTTAGTAGCTACCATAGGAGAAGGAAAGATAAGGCGAGCCCGAGCGACGCCGGAGGGGGCAAGCGCAGCTGAATTAAAAATAATAGCGAGACCGGCTGAATCAATGAACAAAGACGATTAAGGTGATCTCTGTACCAAGAGAATTGCGAACGGAGAACGATTTCCGGTGGGAAAATGCCCGTATTTAGGATCGCGGGATCTCGGGGCAAGCCTAATACGGGCGAGCCGGAACGCGAGGGGAAATAAAAGCGTGCCGCGCCGGCTGCGAATGGACCGGCGATTATGTTACGTGTTCCTTCGTTTTTCTCTTTCCTCTCCGTTCCTCTTTTTGGATTTCTTCCTTCGGAACGCGAGCCGCCGTCCTCGACACAGAGAGAGAGTCGCCGCGGTGAAACGGCGTCTCCGTTCAGTTTATTATTAGCGTTTAAAACACGCACGCCTGATGTTTTGGAGGAATGGACCTTGCTCTAGGTGCCGCTCGTCCGAAGCGTTTCATCGCGAGATCGTTGGACCGACGATCCGTACTGGCTGGACGCTATTGTACTAATAATTTTTAATTGCTAATAGGGTGTTTTGCTTAGAAAACATATCCGGCATAATTATCAGTACCCTATCAAGTCTCTCCATTGCTCTACGCGGAACAATGGAGATACTCGATAGAGTACTGATAATTATGCTGGATTCTAAGAAAGATGATAAATGGCAGGTTAAAGTTAAAAAGAAGAAATCGTACGTTTTAAGCGCGAGAAGGACCAATGCCCAATCTCGAATAAGGTCATGTTATAGATAAAGAATTCGCAAGCTCAGCCGGTGAAAGCGAGAAATCCACAGGCGACGGGCATCAAGTCGTTTTCGGACCAACGAAATGTACGTCACTCCTCGCGAAATTCTATTTCTAACTTCCACGCGATTTCGAGAGGGAAGGTCGGAGTCGTCGTGACACACGCAAAATCGAGTCGATAAATGGGCCGTTTATTTTGAAAATGGATAAGTTTCCATATATTTTAATGTGAACCTTTTATTTATATTCTTATCTCATTTTCTTTTTATTTTAGATGGACTTTCAATCACTTCCAAAATAAACGGTCCGAGTACTTCAATTTTCAGAACAGCGGCGATTAATTAAACGAAAATCTGATATAAGAAACGCCGTGTGAAATGGTAATGATTAATCATATTTTTCTAGCTGTAAACGTAACTTTACAGTGCTGTTAATTATTTTACGGTCGAGCATGGGGACGCGTATGTAATTATATGCAAGCGTATCGTATTGACGAAGCGGAGACGATTATATCATTCGCAAGAAAAAACGGCTCCCGAACGATCTGGAAAAGTCTTGGCACGGAATTTCCGAGCGGACTATATTAATAAATAAAGTTGTACGCTTGGAAATGCACAATTTGGCGCGGTGTCACGTATCGGATTAACGCAACCCTCCCAAATATATTGTTCCATCTAATTAAATGGCATAATGTAAATTCCTATACACATTTGTTGCGCACCGGACAATATCGATAATTCGCCACTCGGCCAGCGTTGCATGGAGAATGGAAAAGAAAGAATGGCACCACTTACGCGGAACGGGCGATCCAAATCAATCGGTTCTCCGAATTCGGATGCTTTGTCCACGATGACCGGCGAGTCCATTCTGCGGACCTTTTGATCCGTCTTTGATTTCGAATACGTGCTGTCCTTTTATCTCTTTCAGTAGGGAGGAATGAGACTGTTTTTTTTTATGCATACGATACAGGCTGGCTTTTTCTGGCACACTAGGCCAACTACGAGTCGTGCCTTTTCTAAGAGCTCGCGCGTGGATTATTATATTTACATATGCTTCCGAAGAGGAATCAGCCGCAGGGATAAAGCTCACTAAACAGCAGTGCCGACGTGTTATACAAAAGGCGAACGAAAGAAACGTTTCAAACTGGCAGCACACTCTCTCGTTTGGCTTTTCTTAAGAATCTTGCAAAATTACCGAGAGCGACGCGATGGTTTTTTTTTTACTTCCTCATAGATATTCCTGCGTGTTTACCCACTAGGCGCCTCCTGTCTCCAGTCTTATTGTTTCGTTATGTAAGGGACCACCTCTCTTCGTGTCACTCGTCTATTCCCTTGCACTATGCATCGCACACACCCGCGAACGAAGTATACTCGGGGAAAATAGTTAAGAGACACAGGAGTTTTGGGATACAAGCTCCATTCGAGTCGATAACGAAACTGTCAGTGCGGCACCTCTGGCAACTTGAATATATTTGATGTGTGGGTTGTACGTGAGAGCCATGTGACTGCGGCGCCGAAGATAGTCGAGCTGTCGCGAGCGTTACCGAGAGAACACGCGAGACGGTGCTAGAATGTTCGTCTCCGTTTGGTTTTTTCGAGAAATCAATTGCTTTTCAATAAAGGAAAAAAAAATAGAAAGCTGTACTTCCACAAACGTCTATGTTTCTATGTGGCTGAAATAATGAGAACCTGATTCCTTTTAGGTAAAAACAATGTTCGATGGAAGGAATTTTTGGCAACACGAAAATTGTTCTCGAAAAATGTTTTACCATTCTTACTATCACTAACTGCATTATCGACCACCTTAGCATGCAAATATATGATAAAGACACTTATAAATTGGTTACCTTTCTAAGAAAAATGAAGTAGCTGGGTTTAATAATTTTTGAGAAGGAATATGGATGAGCGAAGCGTCTCAGCCGCGAATGTAAATATAGAAATGACACTAGAATGGTTAAACATTTTTCGAAAAAAATTGTCGAGTCGCCAAAATTCCATCTAGCAAAAAATGTGTTTACATAAAAGGAACCTATCATCAAAATTTCAGCAAAATTGGAGCATGGGCATTTTCGGAAGATTAGCCAAATAGAATAAAGGTGAATAGAGATTATACGTATAATTGATTTCTCCACATCATGACTTTCCAGAACATGTTTCAAGTTCTCCTCTGTTTTAATTTTGAAATGCAGTTGAAATATCCTTTCAGCATGATTTATTTGATCGATCCAGCCTTTCGATCCTCCCTTTTTCGTTTTACAATCAACCTGTCAGGCAAGGCTAAGCTCCGGACTTGTTTGCCTATATCCTTTTATAGCAAGAACGAATTCCCTTCACGTCTTCGTATTCCCCGTCCAAAAAAGCTGGTCGCAGCTCGTACTCTTTCTGAATTACCAATAACTCCATCTAGCGTGGTATAAATCCTTGTTCGATCGAACGTGATTTCCAGATCCTATTATTGTCCGCGGAGAGCAAAAGTCTGCTTACTTTTCTCTTTTATTTAATATTATCTGTGAATCATTCGGCGCACATATAAATAGAACGTGTCTGATTCAAAGTTCTATAATGCTTCATCGTAAAAGTATATAGAGCACGCATTGTGCCCGATAAGAATTAAATCGAGCGACTAACAAATGCAACCGATACATTTTTATTTTTAGGATGAACCGAGATCTAAATGGTTTAATCAGTAGAATTATGGTAGTGGAATAATTTAGCGTAAATCGATTATGAATTCGATCACGAGTAGAGAAGATTTAATGTGACACAATAGTACGGTATGATGCATTGTTATGCCATTGAGATGCAATTAATGAGACATAGAGAAGCCTCCGAATGCTCGACGATTGGACAAAGGCCAAACGCGCTAAGGACAAGGTTTCATAATCTAATATACGATCTTAAATTGTTCCTCGGATAGCTTCCTTTTTCCTAATATCTTGTCTTTCCTCGCTTTTAGTTAATCTTACATTTTTAATAGTGTTTACTAATGAGGTCCGAAGTACGGTGTAACGAATTTCACTTGAGAATCTCTCGAAGTGAATGCAAAATACGTGATGATTACCATACAGCGAATCACGATTAAGTAGCAAAGTATTATTTAACACTTACGTGCTTGAAAATAGAATCGGCGCGCACGTGGCTACAGCATCGCGAAGCAAATTATTCCGCTCTACGATCGGTTCGTGTATAACCCCGGCGACACGTCGTGGACACAGTTCTCCGTGGAATATCTTAAAAAAACCGCCAGTGGGATCAATCGAAGTTTTGAACATTCGCGAGAATGTTTAAACCGCACACGACAATAAGCAGGAAACACGAAGCGCATTGCGCGCTACGGCGAACATGACACAAGGATGCAGATTATGTAATCGATGGAACGGCGATTACATCGGTGATCTGACATCCCGCGACTTCATGAAACTCCAAGTGCGATTTTTGCACTTCTACGCGCCGATAGGTCACGCGACTGCAGAGTATGCACGGAAAGAATGCGAAATAAATGATACCTGCGCTAAAACGACAACGATTTCTTTAATACTGGCAATAAACGAACACCTCTTGCGTAACTTCGCCTGTAAAATTAAGCGTGAAACATCCTCCGCGCCTAGTTACGCGGAACGACTGAAAGGATTGGCGCCTTACGAGATGTTTGAGGTTAGGCGCAGATGCCCTAGTTCTTAACAGTGCCGTTCCCGTGTTAACCACAGTATTAACATTCCTTTGTTTTAATAAAACTGCCGTATTTGTACTAAAAGATATTGATTAACGTCGAGAACGAATGCGGGAATATTGTACGAATGTAACAGATTGAAAAATGTTCGAAATAAATGATTTTGGTATGAAAAGAATTTGGTCGGTCCAGAATTGGGTACGCATTCTTTTCTGTACGTTACTGGCGAAGGATAGAATCGATTCGATCCTAACTTTCGATATTTATCGAATCAATCTTTGAACTCCCGGTTGAATTTAAAATGGAGATTTATAAAAAAAGAGCGTAAATTATTAATAATTTTGGCGGGGGTATTGGTGGTTCATAGTAGTTAGTAAAGAAGCACATGGATAATAACAAAATTACACGGTTCATAGTGAGGGGAATTAAATTCGCTTCGATTAGTTAAATCGATGACACGCGAGGGGTCACCGTAGCTTGAGAAATCATTCTACCAGAGATTATTGCGATAGAATTTTTCTACAGAGTAATCACAATTGCATAAATTGTATTACGATTATTGTAACTAATAAAAATCTATAATGAAAGACAGAAGAACGATCCAATAGAAGGGGTTCAATTGAATGATGTGTTATTGAGTTATATTTGACTCCATGTTACTCCTCCTATTGATCCTAATCCTCGAGATTCTATTCACGCGCATCGAAGCTCGCGCGATCATCGATAATGACGATCGATGATCTACGGTGATCGATAGCATTGTCAGGAGTACATGAGGCCCGAGGAAGTGATCGACTACCCCCACTTCACCAACTAACGGACCATTCGTTTCGTGACGTCAGCGGTCTACTGTGGGTTTGCTTGTGTGCAAATGCATTCTCTCGTTACACACATACACGCACACAACATACAATATTCTTATACATATACGCAAGATTTCCCACATGATGAAATATCAAAGTAATGCACAATAAGGTCGTCGGAAGACCAAAAAATAAGCGACCAAAGCAGGCGATTCAATTCCTAATAAAAGTTTTTCATTTCAAAACCATATATCCGATATGCAAGAAAATCGCCTGTGTGTCGGCCGCGTTTTCGTGGTTGTTTCAAACAGTTCTACGTTTATGTATGCATATAATAAATTGCACGATCCTATTACGACAGATTGCGATATCGCTGGCAAATTTTCAAATGAGTAAGATGAGCCAACGCATTAATTAACACTCTATCCAGCTACTTATGTAATTGGTGAAATATAAATACAGCCAATGATTCGAGGCGTGCTACAGTGAAAGGGGTAAACGAGTATGCAAAGAACGGAATCACATTTTTCCCCTGGCACGCTATAAGGTGTACCTATCGTGCCCGAAGGATGCATTTACCATTGATCATCGAAATTCCACGCATGAGGTAAGGGGCACGACCCTTTCCCTTCGGACAGCCCCCTTCGCGGAACGGACTGCAAAGCGGATAGGAATGTTGCTTTTATGAATGACGCTCCAGCGCGAAAGGTGGAAGGGATAATCAAGGGTCCGAGGCGTAATTCTTGGAACGGTAAAAGAGAGCACATTCAAGATGTCCCTTTTCATGCGTGTAATGCATCGCAATGACTCGATGAGTCATCGTATGAAAATTGCAATGGGTCATCGACAGGAGAACCTGATGGAAGTTCTTATTCACGGGGTTGAAACAATGTGTGATCAAGCGCAGCCAAAAATTGTTGGCCAACGATAAATCAACCTTAATGGGGAGGGATAACAAATTGAATAGCAACGGATTGGAACGAGTTGAATAGGTGATCTTCGTTTCATTTGCCCCAAGGAATAATTTATTGCTTATTGTTGAGGCTAATTCGATGGGTGTTCGATGAAAAATGTATTCATGTGATTGGATCAATGAACAATGCAAAGACTGAGAAATAAATTATTAAAGTTCTTTAGGAGCCACTTGGCATTATTACAAGAAATATTTTCTATGGATAAAATATACCGTAGTCCGTTGCAATACTTTCCACCCTTTCAAGCCTCGAATTTGGAGGGGTCTACTATCTGCGGATAGCGTTTTCCGAGTCGATATTCGCAAAGGGAGAAGCGAATGGAGACCGCCAAAAAAGGGGGAAATCGTCCAGCGACAGCAACGAGTAATCTTGCCAGGGTAAATATTGATGGAGGCTCCAGACGAATGGCTGTCTTTTACTCTAGAGACGACGCCTTTTATCACGCCTTATAGCAGATTCTTCCCAAGCGGGATGGATCTTAAGAATTTGGAAAAAAACTCCCGAAGCTTTACATCGAATAAATACATGATCTGTCGGTCTCTTTTCGTACGGAGTTACGTAGGAAAAAGGCAGTTCGAAATCTTTGGGCACACCGCGTTCGAAGACGCAGGAACATTCTCGACGACGACGCCGAGACATCTCAAAATAGCCACCATTGATTCCACTCTCGCCATTCCAGACTGGGAGAGCCTTTCGATCCAGAATAATCCGTCGATTCGACCTGTGACAATTCCTAGATACTATTCCAAGTAGATCTTTTTTCGCGATGGGATAGATCCCTGTGTGATACATGGGATTACGAACCTGTCTGTGCTGATGATACCAAAAGTGGGGGCATACCAAATACCAGAGACCAAAGATAACAAATTAAAAGTGGTAACATTGTGTTCTCGATTGGTATAAAGTATGTGGGCGTAGTAAAGTTAACAATGAATCAATCGATAATTGAAGAGAGTAGCTACATTATTTTCCAGTTATTCTATATGTTTTCTCAAAATCGGAACTTTCAGCCCCGGTCCCCCGCTAACAATAAAACCCCGCAGCGAACCTGAGCCTTGCCCAAGAAACAGAGGAAGCTACAAGGCGTAACTATTTCCACGATTCAAACGCATCTTTGTTTAATATTAAAGATTTCAGCCGTCCCTCGACCAGAAGATGTATATCGAGCGATCGATGAAACGTTTTATCAAGATGGACCAGAGCGAGAGGGGGTTCGCAGAGTTTGGCTGTCTCGTCGGGTAAGTGGTAAGTCATCCGCCTGGCAGGCATTCGGCAACAAACACGTTATTTCTGGGTCTTTTGCGGAGTGTGTCTGGGCTACGTGAAAAGCGAACGATACGCGGCATGCGTGTCTGGTAAGTACGTAGGTACTTAAACCGCGAGCATTCGGGCCGGGAATTCGCGAAATCTGCACGCATATCGATCACATTCTCGCCTCGTGAACCGGTGTAGCACGTCGTCACCCTCTTCCAATTTCGAAGGGGCGTTTAACGCAATCGGGGTGGTTTAACAGCCTCCGCTCGCTCCGGGTCTACTTCCCTAAAGAGAATCTAAAGCGAAACTGAAGTGGGCGAATTCAAGTGGAAGATCCTCTATGGATGGAACATTTGCGAACACTTTGGTTACACAATTACCGATTTAAAAGAGAGACATTGACGAGTCTGCGCAAGTACCATATAGAAGGACAAAGCAAGAAAGCGATCGACCCGATGTATTTTATTTGGCCGTCCGAATTTCTTAGATACGAAAGAGGGTGGTGAAAGTGAAGGGATACGACGAAGGGATGCTTGATTGGAAGCCATCGATTGATGTTTCCCTTACAGCGGGACAAGTAACGGTGATTGCACTCTGGCGCCAGGGAAATGCGCGGATTTTTACGAGCTGACGGACTACCGGAAGTATAGCCACCGTTGAATTGCGCGGACAGGATTTATTATTCGACGAGAGATTTATGTATGCGGTTAACACGAACGAATATTCGGAATAGAGAAAACTATTATTCTTGTATACTGATACTAATTGCTGGCAAAAGACATACGTTTACAAGACTTGTTTACACGGGGGTAAGGGTCACCACTCAAATCGAACTGTCTCACCGCCGGCACGGTGGAAATATCGAGAGAAATAAGAATAGACTTTATCTACCTTAGAAAATGAATCTTATAGGTCGGCATGAGCTTAAGGAAACGCGATAAGATAATTGGAAAGTTGTAACAGCGTGGATACTGGTACGATTTCAATGATAACGAGTTAATGAATTAAATTCATTATTCGTATGATGAATTAAATTCGTTTGAACTTTGATAAAAATTTAAATTCTACTTTCACCGGCTCGTTTTCTGAAAACATCAGGAACGCGACAAGAATAACCTCGGCAAGCCGAGAGAAAACTAAATGCCTACATGCCGGTGAAACATTGCCAAACGATTCCAATTAAAGTGTCCTGAGATTGAAAGAAATTAATGTACAAAAACAATAGTTCCATCTACGTTTCGAACGTTTAAGTTTACAAGTTGAAGAAAAATGGCGCCACTAGTGTGCGACAGCGATGAGAGACATACATGTAATATGTACATTTTATCAGCAAATTTATTCCTTCGACAGATATGATAGAATAGTAATGAGACTTACCCTTGAGAAGGCGCTATGTCGTTCGAAGGGATCCCTTCCCGATCTATTGGCAGGCTCGAAGAAAGACTTGCTGTCTTCGTCGAATTGTTGCTTAATTTCCTGGAGAAGCTCGTCGCCGGACTTGCCACGCAGTCTGTCGCTGAATTTTGGCCGGTCGCGGAAGTAGAACGACATTTTCCCGTGTGTCCGGGCGCAACCGGTTCATGCACAGTTCAAACGTTGCACTTGTTATAATTTTGAATCGAACACGTTGCATCCACAAATTTGTTCTCGGAGGAACGTTATTTCTTCGCCGCAACGGGTCACGAGACGGACATTCATACGACCCTCGTACGAAGTGTTGCGCGTGACTGAAAGCTCGCGCCGAATTATGGCGTTAAGTGCGCGAAGACTGCACATGCGTGCTCTAGGCGCTGCAGTCATATCTTTTCGGCGCGAAGTTCAACTGGACCGGCCTGTTTTCGATTCGCCAGCCAATCACGAGTGCCGCATCGGTACCGATTTATCTCTCGAGGCACATATCCATACATCTCGGAATCCCGATGCACGTAACATTTCAGCCTGTCCTGATCTAAATTTAATCGAGGGCTATTTAAATATGTTTCTTTTTTTATTTATAAACCGCAGCGCAGCAACTCCTCTGCAATACTTTCATTTGTCACGTCGATCGGCCATTCGCTTCAGAAGAAATGACGATCGCATTTTTATGTTAAATAAATTATTCCTCTTCTGCGTTTTTAATTATTCACCCTGGAACATTAGAATTTCCTTTACAAACTAATCATGCAGAAATATTTGTTTTATTTAACTGTGCGCGATGGTACTTGAAACAATTGATATCATGCACGAAGTGTTGAAAATGTTTTTTTTTTTTGCAAACGCTAATAAAACCAATTTTTAACATTCGTACCCATGTATTCTATTAATTTTTTTGATAACGTTCTGCATTTCAATAGAATCTATTTCATTTCATGCCTATCATTATCGATATGTATGCATCTATCAGAGATCCTCACGTGCGCGTTCGCCTGCTGTACCAATGGGCTACTACGTTTTCGATGGAAGGGTAAACTGGTGCAATAATTCTACAGCCCGCAAGAAATACTATTCGATCTTAATTGTTACATTCGTGCATGGTAACAACCGTTTTTGATTCTTCGAATCAATTTTTATGTATGTATATATATATTTATATAACCTACTCCGTTCGATTTTTTAAAGGTAAACCTACTGCATAATTTTCAGTATAAAATTTATTGTCATTTAACTTTGAATTTGTCCTACAGGTCGGTCTGTCTTATAGGCATCTGGAATGCTTGTGCATAAATTTGTGTAAGCTGACAATTTGAAAGACAAGAAAATGTGTGCGTTCTATCAATGTATCATTTGTCACCATGCAAACATCTCTATTATGGACCTGCATAATCACCATGTAGAGCATCACAATGTGAAAGAGTTATCGCAGACAATTATTAGTCTTAACGGCTTCAGAGTTTACAATAAAATGGGACATATGGAAGAGGAATACCTGCAGCCCGTTAATATAGGTGACAAAAATAATAACGAAGATTTGTACAATCACGTCTTTGTTAAACCCGCACCAAAAAATTATAATGCGCACTATAGCGAAAGGCTTACAAACTCGCCAAGAAAGATTAGTCACGATGAAACTATGTGTTCTAAGAACTGTAGCCAGTTTATCGCATGGGAGCATGAATTGAATAAAAGAACAGAGATAAACGATGAGGAATTTTTTAATGTCATCGAAAGCCTTTGCTGCGATTTAAGTAAGAGGAAGCGTAGAGGGAGGAAGAAGAAGCATAAGACTGATACAGAGAGGATCAATACAGGAAATGTTGTACAACAGGTGGCAAATGAATCGATGAATCAACTGAGTACTGAGTCTACTCAAGCAACGACTTCGTTTTGGAATAAGGAAGATAGAGTTACCAGTACAATCACCAGTAACGATATTCCACCAATACAAAGGGAAATTAAATTAGAACCCACCAAGTATAACGAGACTACAACCGAGGCATCGAGCAACACTATCAAGAAAGATAAAGATGCTACAGCATATGATTCTCTGTGCAACAACTTCTCATGGAGCTCTATCATTTTTGGGGATATCGACGAAGATGCTGAAGAGGAAAACATTTACACGAAATCAATGGAGCCTACCATTGAGAATCTTTTAAGTTAAACTATTTTTATGTTTTACGCCTAAGAAGTACAAAGGCTGAATTCAGTACAAAGTAATGAAAATGATTTTTTTCCTATGTTCCTATTGAGTCTGAAAACCACTGATGTAAATTAAGTGGTTCTCGTTAACAGTATTTAAGTTTATTTGCCTTGATGGATGAAAAAGAGATTTTATTTTTCTTAATGTAAACAGAGAACAATGTTTTATATAAATGAACGAAGATAGAATACTAATTCTTTTAAGCTAAATACAATGTGTATCGATTTTTTTGTTACCTTGGATGAACGACAATGCACGAAGAAAGTTTTGTTTTACCTTTTCATTGTATAAAGCCTGTAAGAAAGTGTATATTATAACTTCCTTTATGTCGAATAAATTTGTTTCTAAATAAAACATGTTATCTAAACTGAGAAAGCTTAATCCTGAATGATAATTCATAGATTTAGTAACCACGAGAAAGCAAAAGAAAAAGAAGCAGCATACCATACTCATGCAGAAGTGGGATTGGAGTTCTTGTTTTGCACAATTTACAGAGGCACGTTACTTCCAATCAGTAGCAATCCATCGAATTTACATCTCCTTGTTTGTACATCGTCAATATATCGTCCAGAACTGAGTCGAAGCTGGTCGTATACGTGGTGAGCCACCTGCTCTTCTCCTCAATGTAAGTATCGAGATCTGACTCGAAAATTCTCTGAAGAAAAGCCTCTCTATTGAGACATTGAAATGTTTTTTCCTCCGCTTTCTGTACCTCGCCGTCCACCTTCATCGTGCTCTTATAGATGGATGCGAGCAAATTTGCATCGTTCGCGTCTACAATCTCCTCGATCACGTTACTAGAGTTACAAAGCTTTTGTTCGCAATTCGAATTGGCAACGTTATCCGGTGCATCGTACTTAACGTACGAAGTATCCATTATAGCACTGTCTTTGGGCAGGGGCAATGCAGGCAAGGGTTCATTAAGTTTGTACTTTAAAAGAAATGTCTTCAATTTGCTTATTATGGAGGCTGATCTTTTGCATACTTCGAAATCGCTATCATCTTCCAGGGTATATAAGAGGACCTGAAATATACGCAATGGAAAAGTTGATTTAGTTAACAAGTACTGGACTGCATGCAATTTATTTTCACTTACGCCCAAACAATTTTGCTTCGCTAACTCGTCCAGTGCTTTATTAAGCCTTCGCTTAATTTCCGTTTCATTTAGTGATACAATCTTCCTGTGCTCCTTTGAGAATGTTACTTTTGGAAAGTGTCCATCGAGCACCCCTTGATCAGACAAATGCGATTTTATAAATTGTGTCCAGAACTCTAGGGCGCTTATCTTTACTTCCCAATGAAGATCGAAGACGGCAGCTGTTGCCATTGTTCGCGACATTGAATCGATTACATTTTTCCTAAAGAATGAATACTTACAATTTCCAATTAATGAATACTGTAGTTTCGTATAGTTTTACTCACGGCCATTTGCGATGCACGTATAATTCCTTTAGTAAAGTTAGAGCCTCCTTTCTGACTATAGCTTCGCTTTCGTTGTTAAACAAATTTATCGCAACGTCCTGAAATAATAAATGAATAAACTTTGCGCTAGTGAAAAATGGCGGTTACGTTGGTAGGGTTTTTTCTCGGAACGTACAGGCAGGTCGGATTGCGATAATTTTGCCTCCCACAATTTGTTTATTCGAACAGTAGTGGAAATGAATGTTAAGGCAGATGCTCGGACATAACTTTCGCCGTCCGTTTTAACGATTTCGACTGCTAATGGCAAGAATTTATTTACCAACAGGAACTCTTGGTACGCTGGATATTCTGTAATATGTATTGATGTTAAATTATTTAATTAAATAACGTATCCGTACATTTTGTACGGGTTACGCATTTAAGCTTACTGTCTTCGGAAATTGCAGCAATAGTAATTAAAACTTCCAGTACGCTGTCCCTTACTTCCCAATTGACATCGTGCAATCTTCGGAAGAATGTTGGCCCTATTTCGTTCATGTGGCTGTCCGATTCGATTAAAAGCACCAAGTTGGGCGGCATAAAGTTCTGTATCGCCAATTTGCATACTTTCAAAGCTTTCACACAAATCTGAAAAAAAAAGAAATGGAATGTTTTATCACTTTTATAAATAAATTGTAAAACATTTCGCTGAATGTTTACCATAGGTATTGTTCCAGGATGATTTAAAATTTCTTGAGCCAATGACAATAAACATATAGTCTCCACGCATTCCTGCCATTTTAATTTAAACTTCTCTGTAAGGACGGCCAAACCATTTAACAGCGAAGATAATAACGTTGGCTGCTCAACGATAGGATCTCCTTCTATTGGATATGTGTATGTTGGTTTCTTGGGCCCGTTCTCCGAATTTGTCGTATTATTTACACTGTTCACAGTTTCAATACATCCATCCGGCACGAAATTTTTCAGTACGTGACATAGCATTTGGAATGCGATGACTGCGAGGTCCTGAAACCGGAATGTATAAAGTGCTATTATCATTGATATAATTGTTTTTGCTATTACAATTAATTTTCAACATACGTACTCTGTCCATGACGTCTGTAATTTCCAAAAGCATATCAACGGACACTTTTGCGATCTGCGCTAGAGGCAAATTATTCTTCATTATAACATCCCTCATATTGTACGCTAATCTTTGTATAGCTATACACGTTACGTCGAACATTTTGGTAACGAACATCTCGAAAAGATCGCTATCTTTATAAGTGTGTTTAATATACATGCACAAGGGTATCACCTATTTATACAATTAAATATTTTAATCATTTCTTTCTATTCGTAAAAAGAAGATTCGCAATAGAAGGAACTTGCCATTAAAGTTATAACTTGATGCTCGAACTTATGCTGCTGAGTGAATACAAATTCTTGCAACGACTGTAACTTCTTCCAATATATCATCAATAATTTGTTCATTTTTACCATTTCCGTTATATATGCCTTCGACAGTAACATCAAAGATAAGTAATTCAGGTCACAACAAAATTTCTGGCTTATTTTAGCATCCACCTCTTTCTTTCCGTCCTTAACAGCTCTTTTGATTGGAATGATAAAACATAGCACTAATAACTTCTGAATGTGTGACAGAAGCTTTGTACTGATACATGCTTCGAAAAGTGCTTTTACCCTCATCTCTAGATCGATAACTTCTTGGCATAGATCAGGAATCGTATTGTCCGTGCTCGAGAACAACGCATTCTCGAGGATACTGCTTAGCAAATCTAACGTGGTACACAGTAACTTATTCTGATCTAAATAATTGTCCTCAAGCGCTCGGAATGCTTGAGACTCCGGAGTGGTACTCATTACTGGTGCGCTGACCATTAGAATTACTTCTTTACAAAAATTTACATTTTGCTGCTCGTGAAGGAGCAGCAGCCACAAGAACTTGTGGCTCTCACGAGTGACGTACAGAGTATGATTCCAGTGAGCATATTTTACAACATCCTTCCAGACGCCTGTAATGCATCGCTTTGGTAAAATACTTTATTTAGAGTCAAAAGTCTCATTACTCACCGGAATCTATGATCCATTGTCTACCACTTTTGTGTTTGATCAAGTCGGATAGCATGGTGGTATAAGCCATCTTAATCGAAACCGGTAAGTTATCCCTTCGCAGTTCGAAAGTTTTGCACAGTCTATTGTACACATCTTGAAAGTGCCAAAAATGGAAGTGTAATTCATTGCACGATACCATTCCAACAAGTTTCAGGGTAAACGTAATGATCGGCTGCGCCGGTGGGCAGCCCGTACTCCAAATGTCTAACGCCTTCAATACCCATTTTTGGATCAACTCCCACTGTTCGTTGTCAGCCGTGTTACCTGCAATCGAGTAGCGAATTAGATGGAAGTACAAAGCGAAACGAATTTATAACCAAAGAGAAAGGTCGTCATTGTTTTCTCATGTTACTTAGTATGGTAGTTTAGGTTTCCTTACACGTTTTTATAATCTCGGAAATGTGAGATAAGAGAAGATCAAGGTAAGTGGTAGACACGATGTTATAATTGGGTAATAGAAATAATTCCAAAACTTCGGATAACCTTTCGCTGTTGCTCAACGATGTCATCATGTTCTGGTTACTTAATTTATCATGCAATTTCTGCTACAGACAATGTTGTTTTCACTCTCTTCCTTTTTGCTTTATTTTTTTCTCATGCACCGTTGATAATTTTCAAATAGCCGCATGATCGGATCTACCCATTCGCTCCTATCCAACGGCGAATAAGATTTTTGATACTAACATATTTACCACGCTTTATATCTCGGTGTGTGTAAATAAAATCTTCATTCTTTGAATGATCTACAGATAAGGAAGCCTTGGATAAATCGATATAATGTACCATTTTCAACAGGGATTAAATCCAAATATAATTTTGTATACCGCGCTTCTATTTTTCTCCGATGCTTATGGCAATTGTAACAATATAATAATTATAACAGAAACATATTTAATCGCCGCTTTAACTTAAGATGAGTTCCTCTCTGTCCGCATACTGCATATCATATCAAACAACTCTACTGCAAAATTTAATTACGAAAATTTAAGTGACCCTTTGTCCTTCGTATATTGAGAATTATTCTATTGAGTGTATTGTAATTTATAGTACACGTTCAACTGTATCTACCTTTGCACGCTTCACGTATGAATATTACAAAAGATTGTTATAATAATAGAAATGTTTATGCATGACAGAGAGAAAATCTCTGAGAACTTGTTGAAATTGAGAACCTCTGACGTAAAAATGATACATTCGGCTCGTTGTCAGTGTTCGGTGCTCTGTCATTTAATTAGTCACGATTAATCCTTATTTATCGCTATTTTCTCTGCGATGAACACGAATTTATTGTTTTACACATCATAGGCAAGGCGATGCTTTCATTTGAAATCAGTGGTGATAACAGTATGAAAGTTTCGCAAGGTTTCCGCTAATAATTATACTCCAATAATAAAGGTATACCTTATAATTTCTCTAACGTTCGACTATTCTTATGTCAATTATTGATATTTGGTTCAAAATTTTACGCGGTGCAAACATTGTCCGATTATAAGGTCAAAGAAAATATTTTTATTATACAGTACCGTGGTTGACCTTGTTTAATGCCCAGGCATTTATTTAACGTTTAATACTTTCTCCTCATTTTTTTTTAATTTTCCACAATCGTACTTCCGTTGCGAGCGAGTAGAATTATATACTTCTGTTAATTGTTGCATTATCGCGCCAAGATAATAGAAATATCTGCATGCAGCTCGACTCCGACATTTACAAATTTTATCTCTGTGCAATGAACTGTAACTCATATTGTATCTATTGCCTTGACTATTCGCAAAGGCGTTACCAAGTTATTTAATAATAATCATAATAATTCGAACTATTCTATTGACAATATCAGTTTCTTTGCTCCAATCGAAAGTGCACGATATTGTAAATGTACAACCGTTTTAGATTGCATTACAACATTAAACAGAATTTTCTTAACATTTCGCATAAGGTATTTCACGATTAGATTACCGTTTAATCGTTACAAAGAGCCGACAATAGGATTCCTTTGTTATCTGACACTGCAATTCCCTTCTATAATTTTTGCTGAATCGCTTGCTCTAAAGCAGCATGCATTCCCTCCTTGTAAACGTATTATTCTTTCCTTCAGAATTATTCCAATATTGAAACATGGCATGGACGCATTATCAACGTATCATAGCTCTGCTGATGGTTGTTACAGGATCGTTTAATACTCTATCCGTGAAGTAAGTTGTTCAAATTAATTATAAGGATATCGAACAGGGGTGCGTATATTTAATTGGATATATTTTAATTTAGGTATGCGGATAAACAAGTTGTACCAGGAGAGGATGGCCAACCAAGACATTTCAATCATCCTTTCATGCAGGCTTCGTTTATGTTCATCGGAGAAATGATGTGCATTATAGTATTCAAAATTCTTTATTGTTACTATAGTCGCAGAGGTGTAAGTCTTATTCGTATCATCAGACTTAAGGCAATGCTTAAATATATGGATATCTCGAATTAAATTTCTATTCTGTATTGCAGGATGGATCAGTTGATAGTAATCCTTTAACTAAAGGCTCACACACCTTTAGTCCTATCATATTACTGATCCCTGCCTTGTGCGATACGTGTGCTACCTCTCTCATGTATATCGGTCTGAACATGACTTACGCGAGTAGCTTCCAAATGCTTCGAGGTGCTGTGATCGTGTTCACCGCTATACTTTCAGTGGGTTTCCTTAATAGGAAGTTAGGTAGCAGAGAATGGTTCGGCATAGGAATGGTTATAATCGGTTTAGCTCTCGTCGGACTTAGCGATATAATTATGGAAGATTCCGATGTCAGCACGAATTCCATTCTCACTGGAGATCTGCTTATTATATGTGCACAGGTAAAATTTTAATTCGAAGACCATGTATATTCATAACTTCGCTTGTTTTTGTCAACTATTAATTGTTTTATCGTAGGTTCTAACTGCGGTTCAAATGGTGGTAGAGGAAAAGTTTGTAGCTGGACAAAACATACCGGCGTTGCAAGCGGTTGGTTGGGAAGGTAATTTGTAATATTCCCTTCAGAGAAATATTTGCTATATTTCGATACTTTTTTCAGGCATATTTGGGTTTATCATTATATGCATTTTGATGATACCCCTTAACGTCATACATGCACCACCTCCGTTTGCCGACAACTCTCAGGGAACTTTAGAAGCTACTAAAGATGCATTCATTCAAATCGGAAATAGTGGTCATTTACTGATGGCAATAGTCGGTTAGTACGATAGAAGATGAGTAAACTAAGACAACTCTTGACAAAATTTTCTCTCCGCTTTGTACAGGCATTGCATTCAGTATAGCTTTCTTCAACTTCGCCGGCGTTAGCGTTACCAAAGAACTGAGTGCTACCACGAGAATGATTTTAGATAGTATTCGAACAATCGTTATATGGGCTTTCTCTTTAGCATTCGGCTGGCAAGCTTTCCATTATATACAGGTAAATTCGAAACTCTATTCCTTTGTATGCTTGTGTGGGCGTGTAACTTTAAAGTTTTCCATTTCAGCTGATTGGTTTCTCCGTTTTAATTATTGGAATGTCTTGCTACAACAACGTTATTATTCCTCAGTTAGTGAGGAAGTGTAGATATCGTCTTGGTCGCCACAGACCACCACCAACCGATCGTGAGAGAATTATAAACACTGCGGCGGACGACGTTCCAGAAACTCAATAAACTTTTTTTTAAAATTAATCTGGATGTTTATATACAATTTCGTGATATCGAGAGCTGTTGTATAGTTTCTCTGCGAACGGTAAAGCCTGTGATCTTAATAACGTGTAGAACGCTTTGGGGTGAATTCATTTATAAAGTCTATCGTTGATTGCATTTATAGTAAAATTGGGGAATCGATAACGCTAATCGGACTAGCAAAATTTGACTTTGAACACAGACAGAAATTTCGCGTTTGATGTTTCTCTTCTCCAATTTTTACCCGTTCCCCGAAGAATCTTTAACTTTACACATGTTTTATAATTCTACAAAAAAAAACAATTAACTAAGAAAGAGATAGTTTAATTTTTAATCAATGCAAAAGTATTTCACGATCGTGTAAACTTTTTTTTTTATAATCAAATATGTTTTCATAGGAGAATTGTTACTATAAGGCGCATACGTTAGTAATATTTGAATTAGAATCTGATGGAAATATTATACTGCGAATTGAGAGTATTTTATATACATGTATACTTAAATCTATTTTACTATCATTGTAAGAAGCCAATTCGTATAAGCGTAAAAAAATATGTTAAGATAATTATTCCTTCGTTGTGTACTTTCGTTACCCTTATTTTGCAAAGGTTTACACAAAAAGGACTGTACTCTACTTTTTTTTCTAACCCGATTATTGTTAATAAAAGATACTCATACCGAGCTATAATTCTCTATATTTTATCTATCAATGTGTTACGAATTTAAATAATGTTAACGTTGCTTCAATAAAGAAAAGGAGGGCAATACTTAAATATTACATTTGCGTTTTATTTCCTACACACTTGTGTATGTGTAAACGATAAGCTAGCTTGTGCAAAATAATCGTTGATACAGTATACACGCACATATGTATGTACATATACGTATGCGTATTATTTATATACGATTGTTTCCTACATAAAAGTAACATTGATACTTTCATTAGTCAGGAGAGAATGCATTTTTGTGCTACCTTGTATAAATTATACCTTATGTAAAAAGTAATTTAACGATAATCGACCGACATAATTGTAAAACATATTTCCAACTTTAAATCCCATTCTCGAAATTATACATGAAAATGCTTCGTTGTGGAATGTTTATTTTCTATAATAATTCTTTCACTATCTCGCGTGTTTAATTTAAACAAAATAGAAATTCCCCGCCAAAGCCTAATCTTCGAGTCGCATTGTCCATCGAATAGAACTTCGATCAGCGACGAAGGAAAAAATAATTAATATATATATATATATGATACGGTAGAGCTCCTCTCTTGTACCGATATACATATTTACCAGCGATCTAATATCAAGTTGAACAAAAGTGATATTCACCTAATTAATGTATGACACGACCATCGAAACTATCCAACCACTTCTTTTCTTTCTTTTTTTTCTTTAACGAAGTTGCAACATTTATTATGCGTTCACGACAAACGATGTAAATGGAGGAGGAACTCAATTGTATTGCTCCGGCAATATGTAAGAGATATCGTCCCAAGGGTGTCGGTACAGGCCTTGCTTCAGTCTCTTTTGATCCATGTAATGACCTGTATTAAATGGAATAATTGTATCATCCGAGCTAGCCACACGGTATACATGCATTCTAATTAAATAGATTCCTTGATTGGGTATTGTATTACCGAAGGAATACCTACCAATAAAACCTATACTCCTACCAAGAACGAACAAACTATTTATAGCACCGATCTCAATGTACTCCTGCGCCTCCTCTCTGGTGAAGGTACCGCTGTTCCTCAGCATATCGACAAAGGCACAGGCTACTATACCGTCCACGTTCAAGATCAAATTAGGCTTCTTGCTGGTGGTTATTTTTTCAACCTCCAAAGCGTATTCCACCAACGGTTTCGCTGGGAAGTTCTCCATCACGTATTCCTTGATTAATTTCACCCGCATGTCAGGGTTATTTATAGACTTGATACGATGACCAATGCCCATGATCAGTTTACCCTTTTTGCGCGTGTTGTTCACGAATTCTTGCGGATGCAATCCGGCGTCGTACGCCTCGGAGAACATGCGGGCTGCGCCGTCGAGAGCACCGCCGAAACGATCTCCCTGCAAAGATCCTCTAAATAAATTCGATTCACTTTGGAAAAGGGGACTGATCAAACTTCCATTCAGCCTCCACTTACGATGGTCAAGAGCCCAGACACAAGGGAGCTAACCAAATCTTTGCCAGCCCTCGCGCAGACGATAGTGTTGTGCGCGCCGGAGACAGCCGGTCCATGGTCGGCAGTCAACATTAAAGACATTTCGAGGAATTTACAGTAGATCGGCGGCAAGCATCGCTGGAACCACAGCAGGGAAACAACACCGCCGATTCCTACGTTCTGCTTGAGAACTTCGGTCACAGGCATCCCGGCGTACAATAACTCCTGGCCACGCTCGTCGCAGATCGACGTCATGAACGACGCTGGTTTTCTGATCAGTCCAAGCTCCTAAATAATGTTTATTCATTACAGTACTTGCGTCGAAGTATACAGGGTGTTACCTCTAACGCGACGAAAGATTTTTCACAAACTAGCAGCCATCTGACAAAGAAAAAGTTTTGGACAAGTGTTGCGGGGTATCGAGCGTACAAATAGATACCGGTAAAAAATATTTCGAAAACCGTTTGCTTTCATAGCGTTAGAGGTAACACCCTGTGCACAGCGATGCTTAATTAGAGCCCTACCCTAGCCCAGCTGTAATCCATAGGAACGGTCGGCGGTGGTACTTCTGGTTCGGGAACGATCGTTCCCTCTTTCACGAGCTTCTCATAAACCACGTGCATCAAGTCGCCCAAATTGTCGAAGCTCTCTGGCACGTAAGCGCCGGCTTCTTTGAGCGCGGCGTTCTTCGCAGAGGCTGTCTCCAAATTACTGTGAGCGATGGACCCAGCGTGGCCGAACTGCACCTCGGAATTGAACATACTGGCACAGGTACCGATACACCAGGCGATCAATGGCTTAGTAATTTTCTTCGTCTTCAGTGCTTGGCAGACTTCGTACTCTTCCACGCCTCCTACTTCCCCGAGGAGAACTATGAGCTTCGCGTCGGGATTCTCTTGGTAGCGCATTATGTGGTCCATGAACGTTGTCCCTGGGTAACGATCTCCACCGATCGCGACACCCTCTAACACTCCGTTCGAGGCCTTTGAAATTATATTGTTCAGTTCGTTGGACATACCGCCGGAACGTGAAACGTACGCGACGCTGTGCAGGAGGAAATGAAATATGTATCAGCATTTAGTAAAATATACAAACTAGTATACGATCAAATTATTACACATTCAATATTTACCTGCCGGGCCTGTAAAGTTTGCTGTGAAGAATATTGTCCATCATACCGCCGGTGTTTCCTATCTTGAAGCATCCTGGTTTAACGCCTCCGACGGTGGCGGGTCCGATGATCGTAACACCTTTCTGTTCGGCCATTAAAATTAATTTTCTGGTCATGTTCTCGGGTATACCTTCGGCGATGATGGCGATTGTTCGGATTTGCGGGAATTGCATCGTCTCGGCTGCACTGTCGTACGCGGATCTCAATGATGCGAACGTGACCATCACGTCTGCATCTGTGTGCTTGCTCATGGCGTCTTTCATTTGCTTGTAGACGGGAATGAGCACCTATCGTAGAAAATGACACTTTGAATATCAATAAATGGCCCTAATTATTCATTAGAAATATTGCAATTCCTTTTCTACCTCTTTATGACCCCAGTAGAATTTCTGTTTGTGATCACCAGTGAAAGGATAGACAATAGCAGCAACGGACGGTTCGGATCTGCGGCAAACGAAATCAAAATCCAGCATACTCTGGACGGCTCTGTTCTGCATTCCCCAGATAATAGCCCTGGTTTTATTACTGAAGAGTGGTTTATGCGACAAGGCGTCGACCGAGTCTCTGCTCTTTAGTTTGCATTGCTTAGTCGGCGAGGCGGAAGCGTTCTTCGCAGGGGCTGACGGTCCCACGTCTTGCCCCGAGGGGAGCAAGAAATTCGCGGTCGAGAATTCCTGAGCCTCGGGATCCGGAATCGCCTTTTTACCCAACGCCATAGCGCAAATAGCGGTCATGTGCGTCTCCGGGCCGAACACATAAACTGGGATACCGAGCCTCCTGCCGACTTCGCGAATTATTCTAAAAAGTGAAATGAAATCAGTGTCTCGTGAATAAAAAAAAAAAATCAAATAGCTCCGGTATCGTTTATATGTTTACCTCAAACCTTCTTGGTAATTCGGCCCGGCTCTTCTCACGAATATCTGTATATTATGCTCGACGAGTTTGGGCTGATACTCTTGCAGAGCTTTCACGATACCCTTAAAGGTAGCAGCCACGTTTGTAAAGTTCGCGATACCACCACCGATGATCAACACCTTTCCCTCCTTCCGTTTCTCTTTCGTCATCAAGCTTAAAATGGTTTTCGCGTATTCGTAGGTTTGCTGCTCGCTGGGCGCGCCCGAATATTCACCATAGTTCGCCAACTCCTTCGCGGCACCCAGGTCGCAAATCGTGTCCGAGTATATTACAGACGCGCCTGAAAGACGACCGATTAATTAATGCGGAAAGAAGAGTACACCCGATTAATCAGGAAACAGGTGTTTCTATCCACTGACCACCGCCGGCGACCATCGTCCATATCCGACCGGCAGGATTCAGTATCGTCAATTTCAAGCTAGCCCCGGATTTCGAATCTAAATCGGCGATATAAGCCTCCTCCGGGTAAGCGTCCCTTCCGAACGGCGGCGGATAGTCGATCTCGCCCCAATCCGGTCTGCATATGAAATCCGCTGTCGTGTCCAATTTCGCGGCAAGATCAAGTATATAAATTCCACTCTCCGTTACCACCAACGGATTTATCTCTAGGTAAGTGAAATACAAGTTAACATAAAGCTTATACAGAGATTCTATAAATTTGGCAATCAGTCTGAAAAAAAGAAATTAACATATCGTTACCACAAGGATGCGCATTACGGAAAAGAAAAAAAAAGAAAAGAAAAAAGAGGAACTGTAACACGTCCTCGCGCATATCCTTACTCTTTCTTGTCCTTCGCAACGTGCTTCAATAGTTTCTCGATTATCGTAGCCTGGCTCGGCGCCTCCTCTCCCACTGGCACCTCCAGTTTCAAGGCTTTCGCGTCAACGTCTCCGATATCGACGCCACCTTCGTGATGGAACAATATAGTGTCGGATTTGCGATGGGAATAGATACAGACGTACGCTTCCTCTTCCTACGAGTGAAAGCATCATTGAGTACACCTCCCTAAAATCTTTTCTTTTTTTCTTAGAGGCAATTGAATTGTTCACCTGTTTGTGGGGGACGAAAGGCTCGATGATAAAGGTCCTCAGCTTTCCGGTGGCCTTCCCCACCTGCTGATCCTTGTTCATTCTCTCCCCGACCCATTGCTTCACCGTGGCCAAGTCCGCGTTCACTTTGATCAAGCCGAGCTTGCCTCGACGTTTGATCAGCTGATCGGGCTTCACGACCAGCTTCTCCGTTTGAAGCCAGGGATGTTCATGAACGATGTTCGTCCAGTTTGTCTCCTCTGTGATGGTTACATAGCGGCATTTCACTGCGCTCGTGCCAGAAGGAAGCTTGCGATTGATCAGATCCTTGCCGGTCGCCTCACGAATGGCTTTCGCTGACATCCTTTAATGATTCCTAAAAATAAATGCGATCGTTAGACATTCGTTTGCTGTGCTTGCTGTACAGGATAAACTTGTACGATTTCGTTAAATTAGAAATCGGTTATTTAAAAAATGTCGCCTATGCATCCTATCGATGCAGGAAGCGTTTTAGAAAAGAAAGACGGGGAGAAAACAGGTTTCAAAAGTTCCGTAGCTGAAATTGCCCGGTCCAAAAGTAAAAGTCGGTCGACCGCATTCCAACGTCGTCCGATGGGAACATACCGGATTAATAATAATATATGTATTATCCCCTTTCTTCATTGAACAACTATATCTTCTAGCGTAAGAAAAAAAGCAGGAAGTAATTTTAGTACCCGGTAAACGATTCGTAAATGACCGGGTAGTAACTAAATAATTAAGATAATAAATAATGTACATAATGTTGTACTTTAATCAAATATGCACTTCTCTGACAACAATAATATGTTACACAATCGCCTCGGGGCACATCGGACTCGCAACGCGAGTAATTACTTACGCGCAGCCCCGCATTTGCATGCATAACGTAAACGTGGACTTGAGCTATCTCATTGGGATGCAAAAGTGACGAACTAATTATTTAATATCCTAGCAAGAATAATTCAAAATATGGTATCTCTTTTCTTCTTTTAATATCCCGCTTTAGAACCGCGCGTTTTAATCCCGTTTTTCGAACCGTCATACGTGATACAATACAACGAACGATACGCTCAACTATTACTTAATACCATAAACAAAAGAAATTATCGGAGCTGTTCTGTCGCGGTGGATATTCCGAAATCATGAAATTTCCTTGGACCGTGTGCACATTAAATAATTGTGCCAACCAGGAACTGGCAGCGGAATTATAAATTAAAATGAGATTCAGAGAGGCGTACGCAATAATTCCAATAACTTCGATTTTCCAATCGGGCTAGCAATAAGCAGCCGAAGTTCAGTTCCGGGTCGAGAAAAAAGAAGTCTAAAATAGCTTTAAGTTTTCCTGCACGTAACGTGGAAAAGTTTCCAGCGGGGAAATTTGTTAGTGGAACTTTCACTTCTACGCCGGTGGCTACGTGTCGTTCACGTCATCAATTTCATTTTATTATTCTCTAAAATTGATTTCGTCAAACGTTTGTCGTAATTTATTTAAGTTTTTGTATAAATTGATATAGATAATTAGTAGGGACAATCGATTGCCACTGTTGTTGCACAGCAGTAAGCGTACGTGGATTTAAATAGAGAGTTATGAATGAAAACGCACTCACTTCGTAGAAAATGATTGGTACTCCACTGATCACACCGGTAGGTCGTATGCAAAAACGACCCCAACCTTTTCGTGCAAACTTTTCTAATCTAATAAGACTTTTTTTTTTGGAGCAGAGATGAATCGAGCAACGCGTCCACCTCGCAAGACCGCTGGCGATATACTAAACGATTCCACTAATACTGCGCGCATAAAAGAGCGCACGATATCTCCAGATATCGTACGATTCCACCGTTTTTTCTCACACGGTCATATTAGCCGGTTTTCATCTTTTTTCTTCTCGTATCACGCGTTATTTCCTTTACAATTAACGGATCGCAGGATAAGTGGCCCTCGAAAATTACATAATTGTCAAATGATAAATTTCTTCACTTGCTCTTGGGCGAATTTAGCTCGGTTTCTCTGGCTCCTATCGAACTGGCAAGTAAAATTATTCTGAACATACCTCTGAAGGCGAAACAATTTGATTACAGATTGAAACCCTTGTATTTCGTATCAACTTACAATTTTGATATATCCTTCGATCCTACTGTCCTTTCCTTTGCGATTAACTTGCCTCCAGTTTTTCGCGTTCAAATACAATCTAAAGAATGAGAAAAGGATGGCTTAATATCTAAGTTCAACGTGGCGATATCTGCCACCACGCCAGACGAACTTATCTAGCGAAAGCGTGATTGTTAATTTTTCTTCCTTTTTTTGTGTCCCTCCACTGATTTGCACATGTAGTCATTACGTGCGCGGAAATTAGCTGCCGTATTTATGGGATATAATGAAGCTTCGTTAGCGCACGTAATGCAATATTCATTAAAATAATCGGGCTCGCTTTTTAAATTAGGCCGCCCGCGTTTCTGCAAACTGTATCCACGTTTCGAGAATCATACGAGGGTTCACTTTTCATCACGTGACTCGTAACGCAATCAGCGCTTACCACGTGAACAGATATCAAAGGTTTTTAAACTCTTTTCATTATTATGCAATTTGCGCCAGGCTTTATCGTACAAGAAATTGCTATATTTGAACGGATTTGATTGTCGCGAGTCGACTCGTGCGGTAGAACGATTTACACGTGAATACATGTATAATAGCTGCAGCTTTTTTTGCAAACTTGAACATCGCAGGCCAAGGTTCACATGACGGAACGAACTTTTTTTTCATGAAAAAAGGTAACATGATGTTATTCATTTCGTTCTGTAAAGTGTTACATTAAATGGTAAAATACGCCGGTATTAATTTGCTGGATGTTATGCTATCAGATAAATTCTAGATAACTGTGGCGCCACTATTAAATTGGAATTATTCCGTTATGAGAATCAGGCCATTGATTAACAAATCGTCTAATTATATGAATATTTCTATAAGAGAGCTAGGTTGAGCTTAACAATGCTTTCATGAAAGGCTTTTTCTTATCTCTCCCACTTGTGACTATCCGTATTCAAATACAACCTTGACCTTTTATCCTGCTATCCGCTCTAATACTAGCTCATCAAAAAATATGCAAACATTGTAAAATTCAAAAATGAATGGATCAATTAAATTAAGATTAAATCTGTAAGATTCTAACTGAATAAGCAAAACATTGTACCATTTATTCAGCTAGTTTTCTATTAATCTTTCCTTCCTTTTCATTCTTCGTTTTTCAGGTAATAACGGTAGAATATAACTGCATTTCTTGCGTAAACGACTGACATTAGCTATGTCGTGATAGACGAAAATTTTTCGACTATCAACACAATTATCATAATTTTGCAAGCGATTATTTCAAGTGTAGAAGTTGCATTTTTAAATAATGCAATTATCACCAGCGGCAAATTAAATTGGATAAACGGCCGTACATTAAGCATGAGTAATTTTTTGTCAAGATCGTTTAAATAATAATAATCATTGAACCACTTTCATGATAAAATCATAAACATGTTTCGTATAATGTTATGTTTTCCAATTAATTCATGTAAATTGATTTCGATCTATTGAATTGACACGTTTGCGTATTAAACATAGATAAAAATAAACAAAGATATGATATATATTATTAATAATCGTAGACATAATTACAATTGTCTGCGTTTCCGTAAAAATTGGCACTCCCTTTGCTTCCTATCGTGTTTGTGGGTGCAACAAATATTTCCCCAACTTTGAGGTTAGTTTGTCATATCGAGGTTCGGCTTACTAATTGTACGAGTATAATAAAGGAAATTACTTACAATCTGCTGTCTATGCAAACTGATAGAATAACTTGGAATATTTGTACAAGTTTCTACTGTCCGAGTCGCGAATTAATTGATCTGTTCAATTGAAGAAGCACAAGCTCGTGAGAAACCACTTCACATTCGTAACATGATCGGCATTACCAGTGTGAAGTGTGTCCTCCAAGTTATCGACGTATTATGCACATTTAAAATATTTTCGTTCGAACCCGGATAAATTAAGATTCGCCAAATAATGGATTTAACTGAATGGTGAATAAAAATTCTATAAAGGTGTATTGATTGTGTTTGATAACAGGAAATTATCGTTAATTTTAGGTGGAATACATTTGAACGTTATTGAGTCACGGTGACGTATTCGTGACGTATGCGGGTACGTCACATCGTATGATTTCTGCGGCCGTTATCTAAACTTAACATTGTCGATTAATCAATGCAAAAGTAGTACAAATCCATTTTAATGAGAAATACGGAAATCCATTCAGGGTATATTCTGAATTATTCCCCAATAGTGTACATATAGCGTCGAGAAATACCAAATCCAATGCTTCGAGTACATGTTTAATACAATTAGCAGTGCGATCGAAAAATTATTGCGTTGTATTATACACATATATAAAAATATGCTATCATAAAAAATTTGTTTCCGTCAAATAGTGCAATGTATAGATTTACAATATTTATATGTTTATATACATAAACTAATACTTTCTTTATGAGTGTAATAAATGCGGATCTGTCCTAATATTTTTACATTTAATATTTTATGGAAATTCAGGAGATAATGCAGATATAACACAAATTATATAAATTGATTATATGTTAGTCAAGAGTACTCTTTGCATTAAAATATCTAATCGTATTTATACCATAAAATTGCATGAAATGCAGCTATTAATCTAAAATATTATTTGAAATGCCTGTATATACACATTTTAAATAAATGCATAAATCTTAAATCATCGAAAAAGGAATTCACCTTCAATAAATATCTTGCTCTTATTCGAGAATGAAATATCTAAAAATGATATGGTAAAACAGTGCAACTATTCGCAGTTTTTTTTTAACATAAAAAAGTTCTATCCTTTTGTGTTATTGCATCGTGACATCGCGTTATGTTTTTGCATTTCCTTAAGACAATAAATGCCTTGAATTCGTACATACAATGTATCAAAAGTTGCCTGTACATAAATCTCTGAATAAAAATCTAAACTATTGCACTTCGAATGATTATACCTTGTTCTCCAATTTCGAAATAAGATCATTAACATTTTCTATGACACTATATACGTAAGGACGTTCCATAGGATTTACCTTCAACATTGACAAAATTAAATTTTGCATATCCTGTAAAAGAGAAGAATTTGGGGACTGAATTTTTCAATTTTATTTGATTATATTCAGATGTAGTTACTGTTACCTCAGTGTATGGAGCATCTTCAGGGAATGTAATATTTGCACTCATCACAGCTAAAGCAACACTGTCCCCTCTTTCGTACACAGCGTCGAACGGAGATTTAAAATAGCAGAGTGCATAAAGAATGCATCCTAGGGACTAAAAGATAAAACATAGAATCAGTACAACAATTTACAAGAGCGTGCATATAATATTTCCATAATTTTACCCAAATGTCTGTACGTTCGTCTACCATACAGTAGCTTTCTACGTTAAATAATTCTGGTGCTCTATACGGCATTGAACATCTTTCTGCCGCTAAGTCTTGCAAAGTTTGTGCAGCTTGTGATCCGCATACCTTTACCCTGGCTGGTGCTACGGAACCTGTGAAAATTTATATCCCTTTTAATATCCATTAACGTTCTTGCACTAGAATGAATATACCGTACCTAGGTCCATTATAACTGGCGTACTGCCATCGTCAAGAACGATATTTGCAGTCTTTAGATCTCTATGGGCAAGAGGCTCTGGATTGGCTTCGTGAAATGCTCTCACGCCTTCGCATATTTGCAAAAAAATATTTAGAATATCTAACGCGCTCATGTAATCTTTATTTCTCGCACGCCTCTCTAATTCATTTGCGAGTGTACCCCTCTAAAAAAACGGAACATAAAATTGGTATATTTGCTTTAATTGTATTCTCATTCAATTAATCGAAATTCATAATAATATATAACAGCTTACATGATAATACGGTAGAACGATTAATACTTCGCTGGTAGCGTTTACAACAGGATCTGCTGTCCCTTTATAAGCGGAATCAATGCATTCTATCACGTTCGGATGCTTCACGAGATTGTGATACTCTATTTCCTTTGCTGCTAATCTTTGGTCCTCCATTCCGTGGCAGATAATTTTTTTGACAGCATATTTTTTATGAGTCACTGTGTCTTCCACTAAGAGTACAGTACTAAATCCACTAAAATTGTGAAAGCATTAAATGAAATCATATGCTAAACTCATTTTTTTGTATATACAGCAAACATAATAAGTTAGGGTCGAATAAGATTACATTCATTATACACGTGTGAAAAAATATTATCATTAAATGTAAACAAGTATGTGAATTTAAAATATTCGACGAAGATGGAATAACAAAGTTTGATACTTATGTAAAAAGAAGTAATGCACCAATTGAGGATAATAATTTCTTTTAGGTTAGACTTGCCCCTCTCCAAGATGTTCACGAACTGTGTATTTCTTCGAATTTATCGAGATCGTCTCCTTCGAACATATACAGCCCATTCTTAAAATTAAGCTCAACCCGAGGCTGTTCATTTTTTATTGTACATATTACATGTGTAATAAAATAAATATTCATTGGCGTGCAAACATCTTGACACACACGTCACTAACGTTTACCGTAAGCGTGGCGGGTCAGTTTAAGTTGGGTCAGTGCTTATCAGCTGTTTTCAAATAATTTGACAGATGCTATCTATTTAAAAATTACTTATGTTAAAGTTTGCGAAAGACAAAATTTTCGTGAATTCCATATTATCGGATCTTCGTTAATTAATTCTTAGCAGATAGATTTAATTCTTAGACAATTATCAAGCCTGATATGTGGTAATTATTAGCGTAATTTTGCAATATGGTCAAAGAAGAAACGAAAATTTTATTCAAAGTAATCCTCCTGTCTATTTCATAGTCAAATCTCTATGTATCCTTGACGAAAACCTGGATTAAACAAATTTTTATGGTATACTAATTACTTATTTGCATTAGTAGATACTGCATGTTACCTTGTGGATATTCTTTGCAAGCTACTATTTCTGGGGCGAAAATGAACTGACGGTCACCGCGCCAATTGATGAGTCCGGTTGGGTACCAGATGGAGTGTACGGCAAAATACTTATGCAAGGCGACAGCGATGCTTTTGCAGATGGTTACAATTAAAAAATATCTGGTAATTCGGACTGAATTCCTATAAAGCGTGATCTGGAAACCTTAATCGTCAATAAATAACCATGTACAAGCGCAAACGTTCGATTGAAAATTTTTATTTGGTACCTAACATTGCAGTCATTTCTTAGTAAAGTAATTTTTATTACGAATAGTAATGCATCTCTTATTCTTGTTCTCTGGAAGCTTGAGACTTCGATAAGAATGATGCAAGAACATTCCTTTAAATGACCCACCAGACCATCTCGTCAATAGTGATTGACGATTTTCAGAAGTATCACATAAATTATTACTTGCCATCACATTCTCCTCTTTCAACGAACACAATATAGTAATCGAACTAAAAAAAAAATCATTGAAGTAAATCCTATTTTTGAATAAATTATTTTTATCCAAGTAGTTTAGCACGAATAGACTTTTCCCAGTGTTTTCTTTACAGCAACAGGTACATTAAGTTCTTAAGCCAATTGCCGAATTCAACAAACAAAGTCTTTGTCTTATTTGAAATTATATTTGCCTAAGATTTCGATGCGTCTATTTCATTCGCATCTCCATTCGAGACCTTGGAACTTTCCTGACCATTTTGCAATTGTGCCTGCCACATAGAATGATACACTCCATCCTGAGAAATCAAATCGTCGTGTTTGCCTCTCTCTACGATCTCTCCGTCTTTTAACACAAGAATTTCATCGGCGTGTATTATCGTCGATAATCTATGCGCTATTATAATCGTCGTTCGATTGGAACAAACTCTGTTCAATGCTGCTTGAATATTCCGTTCCGTTTGCGTATCGAGAGCACTGGTCGCCTCGTCGAAAAGTACAATCGCTGGTTCTTTCAATATTGTACGGGCAATGGCAACGCGTTGCTTCTCACCGCCACTCAATCGAAGACCTCTTTCGCCGACCTGGCGGAGAACAAAATAAGAAATTATACAGTAATTTTTGTATCAATTATTATTTATCTTCAATGCCCACCTGCGTGTCGTAACCATTTGGGAACGAAAGAATTCTCTCATGAATGTCTGCATTTTTAGCTGCTGCTATTACATCCGCGTCAACAGCTTCGATACGTCCGTACTGTATGTTATACTTTATGGTGTTGTTAAACAATACTGTATCCTGAGGAACGACACCGATCGCTCTCCTCAGCGAGTCTTGCTTGACGGTCTTAACGTTTTGTCCATCGATCAAGATCGCGCCCTGTTCCACATCGTAGAATCTGAATAGCAATCGTATGATAGTGGATTTGCCAGCTCCAGAGGGACCGACTAGTGCAATAGTCTTTCCTGCTGGTGCGACGAAGCTGATGTTCCTTAATATAACTTTCTCCGGATTGTAGCCAAACGAGACATTCGAGAATTCGACTTGACCACGTTTTACTATCAACGGACCAGCACCTGGAGCGTCGATTACTTCCTGATCCTCTCGCAGGAGATCAAACATGTTTTCCATGTCGACGAAATTTTTTTGTATTGCACTGTACAAAATGAATCAGGATATATATTGTATTAAATCTACTTTATTAAATTGTATTAAAGTTAAGTGATCAAAAATTTATTTTTACCGATAATACGTTCCAAACCAATTCAATGGTACGTAAAGTTGAATGATATAACTTGCGAATAGAACGTAGTCACCGATGGTTAAACCTTGTTTAGTTATTACCTACAATCAATTACCTGTATATTTTGTTCTATTCGATTGTTAATGAATTGGTAAAAATTTCTGGTACCAACCATGTGCAAGCAGAGTAGTGAGCCTGCGAGCAAACCGCTGCAAACAACTATATTTTGCAGAGTATTTAAAATGTTCAACGTTATCATCGACTTCCATTCTTCTACCTGGTATTTTAGTATTGCCTTCCTATAACTATCGACTTCGTATGACTCTGCCCCATAATATTTGACCGTTTCGAAATTAAGCAGACTATCGACACTCCTGGCTTTTTGGGCATTATCTGCTAAATTCATGCGGCGTTGGAACTTGGTACGCCACTCAGTGACCATGATAGTAGCAGCTAGTGCAAATAGACAAAGAAATTTTAGTAACATTTCTCATTCAGAAAAATTGGAAATATATATATACACGATACTTACCGATGTAAAGACTCATAGTTAAGAATACGATTAAGCCGAACCATTTATTAAAAGCACTAACAAAGAATACCACAGCGACAATGATATCAATGATCGTCGGTACAATGGAGAATAGAATGTAATTCAGAAGATTGTTTATAGAATCTGTACCACGATCCATGACTCTCAGAACCTCTCCTGTTTTCCTTCCCAGATGCCATCTCAAGCTTAAGCTGTGCAAATGTCTGAAAATTAAAGTTGCAGCATAATGTCGAATAAGAAGTTTGCAGATGCCACAAAAGGGGTCAACAATTACCTAAATAATTCTACCTCGATTTCCCTGGTTGTGTACTGTTGTATACGAATCCACATAAACGATCTGAGATTATTTAATAATCCCATACCACCTGTACCACCGCCTTGCAGGAATTTGAACACTACATATATCAATACAAGATCCCACCTATTGGAAAAGGTGAACAAGTTGTAAATTCCAAATGTATAAATAATTTAACAACGTTATGCAATAAATTTTCTATACCTAAATAAATCAGGAGTGTCTGTAACGCTGTCTACGATTTTCTTGTTGTAAATCGGAACGTATAAATTTATTAAGCGTCCCAATACGAGTAACGCGAAGCAAAATAGAACGCGAAGTTGAAGCATAAAGGTCTTCGGCCATAAGAATGGTGCCAACGTTTTTATCTTGTACCACGCATTCTTCCATGCGGAACTATTATCCTCGGGTCTCTGAAAGTAACAATTAAATTGATGTTATCATAAGAAATCGCGATTCGATTCGAATAACTTACACCTTGATAATATCTCGATCGTGGAGCTGCACCATTGTCGAAAGAATGATACTCGGGCTCTGTATTGCCGGTTATACCTGGTGCTTTCAGTCCTAGAGCAAAGATCATCAGATTGCTCACATAACGTAGAACGAACAGTGCCATCTCGATCTGGTCTGTCAGTCTGTAAATAGCACAGTCATACCAAAGAAAATAGCCCAATCGGGTAGGAGTGGATGCAGATAGAGACTCACGTGTTTAAATGGAACCACCATTCAAGCCTTCCAATGTTAACAAAGACAAGATTCTCAGCAACGAATGCTAGTGTCCAGAATCCTAATAAGACAAGTCCGTGTCCCTTGGGTGGCACGCTTGGTAGCAACTTGTGCCTCTCTACTCTCAATATGCACACGGAATATGGATAAATGATTACCGTTAATACTGTTGTAAGGATCTAAACATATTGAAAAAGTAAATAGATCTCAATGTTGGCAATCAAGGAATGCATATACGATTTTGTAAAAGTCTTTACCATGTAGCCATATATTTTCTTATCGTCCAGAAGTGTTCCCTGCAGAATAATTCTTGCTATGCTAAGTATCGGAACAAAGTACAGGAAGAGCTTTTGCACAATGTACAATCTGCTTTTAGGCAATAAGGTCGCAGTAGTCTCTGTCCCATACTTTCGATACATCCACAGTTGAATGGTACCGAAGATTAATAAATACAAAGAAATAACAGAGATGCTGATGGTATCCATGAAGCATTTTGACATGCCATGATCCACCCAGATGTCGGTGAAGCTTATGTTCGGCGGACAGTAAGTCATAGTAGTCGTGTTCATCTTTGATTTAAAAATAATTCAACTTTTCTTTACAAAATTATTCCTTGTTATATCAGTAAAACATTTTATCATTTATCAAAGTATTATCGGAGCCATCGATGATCCAGTTTATTTATGCGATATAAGCATCTGAAACATTGAATAAATT
Organism: Holcopasites calliopsidis; assembly: GCA_023838395.1. Classification (NCBI taxonomy): domain Eukaryota; kingdom Metazoa; phylum Arthropoda; class Insecta; order Hymenoptera; family Apidae; genus Holcopasites; species Holcopasites calliopsidis. The sequence continues at coordinate 3,322,585 of JALHAQ010000012.1, read as the reverse complement.
ATATTAAACAATGTACTACTTGCGTCAAGATAAATATATTGAATTCATGTAGAAGCGCATATGTGGCAAATGGAATGTGTTATCAGAATACGCTTACGTAAGCATTATCATGATTTTTATTCGAAAATGATTTATGCCACTGTATAGTGCACACATAGATGAAGCTCGCAAATAAAAAAACTTATATGTTTATAAATTAATTGGATAAGAATAATGAACTAAATTGCAATTAAATATATGTTCGTGTAGTATAGAGAAATTCTAATTGCAATCGCCATGTGAAAGGAGGGAGATTGAAATAAATAAAAGAGGATGACAGAACAAAATTCTATATAAGAGTAAAATAAATATTTGTGTCACGCGTTATTTTATTCCTTGAAAATGCCTTACGTTTCTCCCAAGAAATCTGCCTCGTCACGACGACAAATGTACTACAATTGAATTAATCATTTACAGCGGAACGTCGAATATGTGGGAAGAATTTTTCAAACGAGTTAACCTATATTTTACTCACGGATTTCATCGAATACATTCGAAACGATACTCGAAGACGTAACACATCGATTTTATGATTAAAGAGATTTTCTCTACACGGATAATTATAAATTTTTTTTCTCAAATACACAAATTTTGCAATTATTAGCGACGTCAAACGAGAGCACTTACTTTTGACATGTCACTTCAGGCTACATATGACTACCAATCGTCGCTGCACCTCGTGGGGCACATGGCCACGTTTTGTGTATCAGTTTTGAAAACATGATGTGCTTTTGCAATTTCTTAAAATAATAAACACATTTTTCGATTGGTACATTATGCATCATGCAACGGACTGCACGTATTTATGTATATTTCATATTATTATTAATTGCATAAAAGACGACAGATAAATAATTTTGTCCCAACCTGAGATTGAAGATACGTTTTGTGTAAATAATAAAATATAAAACTAAGTATTTCATTAAGCTTCGCCGAAATTTATTTCAATATCGCCTAAAAATTATCATTAATTGAACATGGCCAAGGGACACAAACATTTGAAGCAGCTAAAATCCGAGAAGGCGAAGGTGAAATTGAAGGCAAAGAAAGTGAAGAATTTGCCCAAAGGATTGAATATTACAGACCCATCGTTTAAAGTTAAGAAGATTGTAATAAGGGAGCAATTGAAACAACATGATGAGACGGAGATACTTAGCAGGAGGAAGCTTAATGTTAAGGTACAAGCCCCCTTTGATCTATAACATCAAATAATGAACATTCATTTCATTAAAATTGTTTGAATTTAATTCCTAGGACTTGCTGTCACGTTTGCAACATCATAACACAACAGTAAGACAGGATGCAGTGAGAGAATTGAAACAGATATTATTAGAGCACAATTTGAAATTATTAAGCCCGCAGTTCGGTCCTCTCTTACAAGGCATTTGTGCTTTGTCTCTCGACAAAGAGAGAGACATAAGACGGGATTGTTTGAAAGTGCTGGGTTTGATTCTTGGTCCGGTTTCCGATGAGCAACTTAATCCCTACTGCGACGTTTTGATCTCATATCTGAGATGCGCTATGACTCACATAGATCCTCGCATCAAGGAGGATGCTCTGCTATTCTTGGATGTACTCGTGCAAAATTGTAGCAATGTTCTGGCAAGAAATAGCTACAAAGTGCTTCCAAACTTTTTGGATATGATATCCAAGTTGCATTCAGAAATGAAGCCTGGCAGGCAATTGGTAACGACTCTGAATACCAAGAATACTAATGTCAAATGGAGGATAAAAGTCTTGGAAAGGCTAGCAACGATGTTCAGTTCCATCGTCGGTTTCTTTAAATCTAAGCAGGCTATCGGTCTGGACGAAAGTGTAAATGTTGTACGTGTAAATAAAGATACGAGGTATATTCCTGTTTACGTGAACGCGTATCAGCAGAATTGCGAGATCGACTTCGAGCAGACTGATAATTTAAAGGAGAACACCGCTGAGAAAAGTTTAGATGCAGAGGAACTTATGAAATACGTAGAACTATTGATGCCACTTATATTCGATAGCTGGATCGAAGTTTGCCCGGACGACAAGAACGTAGACAACTCGGCGCTTCTTATCTCTTCAGAAGCGTTGGAATTATTGAAAAGTATTGTGGAGATAATACAATTGATAATTGAATGTATAGACATGCTGCACAATGAGTGCGATGTAAATATGAAGTATTGGTTTAAAAGCAATTTCCAGAATGCTTATACGAAGAATTTACTCTCGAGATTTCCATACAACAAATTAGGCACTACTGGGAGCATTGTATCTTCCATGAGGAGTAGAAAACGTCAGGAAGACTTTTCCATAGACGAATCGTACAATACTTGCTTGGGATACAATTTAGGAATCTGCCAAATTTATGTATGGTTCACTTCCATAGATAGCGATGACAAAATGATGCCTAAATTGCATAAGAATTATTGCACTTCTATAACTAAGTATCTAAATGGTACCGAAAAGAATTTATTCCTTGAAGTTATTAATCTAATAATTACTGAATGCACTATTGACTTCGTTTTTTTTTTTTAGAAAAACTTGAGAATTGGTCTGGTACAAACGATATCGTCTTACCACAACTGACCAAGCTTTTAAGAACATTATTCCTCAGGGCAAGTAAAGCTTGGTACAGAAATCATCTTGACTTGAGCGATACTTTGCAATCGGTAGTAAATGCTTGTTGCAATCAATCGAGGAAAGAGATGCAGTTGCAACTGTTCTCTGTGATCAGTGATATAATGTTGGATCACACCCTGCACGAGCTGCATAGGTAAAATTAATTTCATTTTCTGCGTTTACTCTTGTGCTCGCTAAATAATTAGTTCGCACTAATATCTTGCAGAGAAAACGCATTTAAAGAATTCATCTCGACACTGCCCAATCTTCTGCTGAGACCAAAGATACACGAAAGCACGATACAAATTATAAACAAAATTATTCTTCGCTATAGAGATTGGATTCAAAAGGAACTCGTGGCAAATTACAATGGCATTATAGGTAAATATGCTTGGAAGCATTTGCATTTACGATTGCATAAATGTTTCATGAACGTCTTTCATTTATTCCTCCGTTACAGAAAACGCGAAGAAGATTGAAATCATCGGCTCCGAAGACGAAAAGCAATCTCGCCTAATGATATGCAATTTGTTCTATTTCTTGGATAGCCAAATCTTCTATTGAATAAGAAAAATATATTTTTTCCTTATAGATATGAACGTTTCATTAATAATGGTCCCTACGAGAAACAATGTTTTCCATCTCTTCAGTAAATACTTGATTCTTGCAAACGAATATTTTGAAGTATCGTTTAGGGACATGCAATCGTTCATGCTAATTTATCTTACGTTTTTTTCTCAACGATAATTGCAAACGTATACCGTTCGTATAACAATAACTACAAATCTTTATCTTTCGTATATGTTTGCATGCACCGTTTCCTATTGACAAATTCTAAACGTACTTCAAAACATTTCGCAATACTTATGTACATAATAGTGCTACCGCAAAACTCGTAAAATCGATAAAGATACGTTTGGGTTCGTAAGTGCGCCTTTTAAAATCTAGTTATTATGTTTGTAGTTGGCGGCGTTTCGTCCTCCACGAACGTGTAATTATCGAATGCGTACAGATTATCGTTACCCTTACTTAATTCTCTAGTCTCTTTATCGTCATTCTTGGCGATTTCATTTATGCCTGACTGCTCTTTCGTATACGTCACGTTAATCATATTCTCCACGCTAGGCGTTAACGGTAACGTGGGTAATTCTTTGCTAAGCATCGGCCAACTAAAATCATTCTTCAACTCGTGCCCTATTCTCAGATACTCCTTCTTCGACTTCTCCGGTTTGTAAAACCTTGATTTAAATTTCCTCTCTATCAGATACTCTATCACGAACATTTCAATGAAGAAGCAGACTACGAAATTGGCAAAGGCCAGCGCTAAAATGCTAACTCTCCACTCGTACGTCGGTGGTACGAGTAATTGAAGAAGACTCACTATCCAATCGGCTGGATAAACGGTGATATACGCGCAGATGATCGTTAGCAAACTAATGGAGAATATGAACGCGGCGTTCGTGTAAATCGCTTTCCTATACGGTTTGCCTCGGGAAAATATTATCGCCATCGTGATGTATTGAAACATGGACACACAGTAAACGGAGTAATTTTCGTAACTGGTGTACTCGGTCGCGTTCTCGTATACGAACGGTTTGAACCAAGGAAAAGTTCGCACCGCGTGATAAGCTATTGTCTGAAAGATGGTCATTATAATCATGTGCACGGTCATGGAGAAGATCGAAGTGAAGCTTAACAAACTGGTCATCGGTGGTTTCTCTACCAATTTCTTTTCGTACGCTTGAGTCTTACCGAAGAATGAGGCGAAATTTACTATGAGGCAAATATCGATAAAGAGGAATTCCAAGTCGGTCAAGTTCGAGTCGATCGAGTATAGAATGATAACGGATAGAAACTCTGTGAGCGAATAAGTGACCATGAATTTAAAGATCCCGAAGGATGTGACCAGAGCGGCGCGGCCTTCCCTTATCACCCTCGGCACGCATGTTATGTCGGGTACCTTGGACGTGAATGGACTGGCAACGCTGAAATTCAATGGTTTCATTAAACATCTCCACCGAATTCTATAAAATAGTTAAATAATGATTCATTTAAGCAGCCTATTAGAGTCTTATACAATTCGGACTGATCGCATAGGATGAAAGTTATTTAGTCCCTGACTGTTAGGTAAAAGAAAGAAAAAAAAATTATGCAATTCTTTGGAATCAAGATGCATTACCTAGATTCCGCTTCGGACAAGGATATGCCAACGTGCGCAGCTCGCAAAGCACCGCAGTCATTAGCACCGTCCCCGCACATCGCTGGAACGTTTGCGCAAACGATTTTAAACAACTATCGCAGGCAATGATGAAATTAAGTACATAAATGCAGGTAAATGTTAAAGAAATGTCAATTGCCACGTACCGACGTAATAGCCGAGTTGCATCAGTTCCATGACTAATTGTTGCTTCTGATCGCTGGTCATCCTAGCGAATATCGCACCGCGTACGCAAATCTTCCCAACGATATCGGGATAATGTTCGCGCAACAATTGCCAGGTTTGGCCTGTTAACGCGAACCGATAGCTTGAGCTTTGTATGTGCCTCTCTATATCCTGCGGCTCTACTATCTTGAGCTTTTTATTCTGAAGACTCTACGAGGATGATTGATTAAATTTAATATAAATTCTAGTAGATTTAATAATAAATAATTCAGCAGGTTTTGGTTTTGAATGGAACGTTTCATTATTACCAGTCTCGGAGCCATTTCTTGAGCATTGAAATAAATTTCTGGCTGCAACTGGTTTTCCTTCATGATCACAGTTACATCTATCACAGTCTCTTGCGGCGACAGGATACCGCACTCTTTTGCAACGCTCACCGCCGTTTGAATATTATCTCCTGCATATTATAGCGAAATGTGAATAAATCGTTTCGCTATCCACTGCAACTGACTAGTTTCTCGAGCGTATAAAGAAAAAAAAGAAACTGGCACACGCATGGGGAATGGCCAATGAATTAATTACCTGTAATCATGAGGGCGTGTATATTAGCTGCTCGCAGTTCTTTGATAACCGGTATCGTCGGTGTCTTCAACCTGTTCTCCATTATTACTAAACCTAGGAACTCGAGATTCTGCTCCACCGCATCTCGAGACATCTTCGTTATCTGTACACGTAAAAACAGTTGTTTTTTTTTCATTTTTAATTAAAATAATATGTATATATAGCTCGAATGCGAAGATTAAAAAGAAAGTTCGGATATTACTTTATTACTATTGTTGGGCAATTCCGTTCGTCCCATGGCTATCACACGATAACCCTGCTCTGTATAATGTTTCAAACAGAGCATAATATCCTGCGGTATGGTCTCCGGTTTGCTCAGACTAAGTATCATTTCGGGGGATCCTTTCGTATAGGCGACGAAAGTATCCGAACCCAGTACACGTACTATCACAGACATTCGTTGCAGAGAGCTTGAGAATTGATACTGTTGCACTATACCGATCTCCGATATATCGTTCATATTCTGCGTCAGATTATTCCCTTTCGATGGTTTCACTATGGTTGGCGTTACGAGATCATATTTATCCGCGTGCTCCGTGTTGAACTCTTCCAATATCCAGCCGGTACTCTCAAACATCTAAGTACAAAGCACACAATCGAACACGTTGTAATACATATGGTTCAAGAAATTCCATTAATTTACACAAAATTCTATTAGTAAGTAGGATGAAAGTATGGGAAGAGGAGTACCTTAACGTCCAGCGGATCACCGCACAGTTCACCGTCGATTAAAGTTAAGCTATGGCAGACTAGCATTCCCTCGAAGAGAGGGTGATTGTTCAATTTGGGGACGATCCTTTCGGATTCACCAAGAGTACCGTTTGTACAGGGCACGATGCCCCACATATCCAAGCCATCTTCGGTTAAAGTACCAGTCTATGGTGAAAAAAGGAAATGAATGTTAGATAAGAAAATATTTGTATTCTCGCAACAAAAAAAAAAATGATGTTACTCACTTTATCGAAGCACACGCAATTTATACTACCGGATACGTTGATCACTCTATTGTTAATACAGTAGACTTGTGCTCTCTTCAATCGTGCCTGAGCGTACAATTTTCCTACAGTCATTGCCGCGGGTAATGCCGGAGGAATTACTATTGTTATAATGTCCAAGGCTTTTATCGCTATGTCGCCAGCTGTGATTCCTCTGTAAGCCTACGAAATGAAATAGCAAAAGTTTCCGTAGAATTATAAAAATATTCGAATTGAAAAGTTATCCACCATCTATGGATAATTATTTTTTTTCTCATATTTAGCCTGGGGTTTACCTTGGTCACAATAGTGTAGATAAAACCGCAGCTGGCGATAAGGGCTAATATTCCAATAAATTTATAAGAGTCCTGATCGAACTTGAAATCCGCCGGTGGTGGATATAAAATAGCAGCGACCAGGGAACCCTTATTAGTGTGAAATCCGGTTCTAATTACTCTGGCTAGAACTGGACTGTCGCCGTAACTTCTGCAGAAAAGGGGAACCCAATTAAATCAACATTAGCGACCGCGATTTTTCAATGCCTGTTGCAATAATTACTACGAAACGCGTGGTGCACAATACCTCGTTTGAATGATAGTGGTACCGCTGTATATCGTGTGATGAGAGCATTCTTTAGAATCGTAGAGAACGTGACGCGATGGTAGTGGAGTTTTCGTTACTGGCACCGATTCGCCTAGAAGATTTTACGGTAAGCTATATAAGTATTAATGAAAGATGTTTATATTTTAATAGAACATTCAACTGGCCCTTGAATCGTACCGGTGAGCATCGATTCGTTTAGTATGCATTGCCCCGTCAATAGTACAGCATCGCAAACGACTGCGGCTTGCTGCTTGGGCAATTCTATTATATCACCTGGTACCAGATCGCTGCTCGGTATATCTTCTACCGTTTTGCAGCTCCGGTGCACGCGAACAGTTTCCGACGACGACACTGTTCCACGTAGATTTGTTTGATTCTGCAAAATATTACAGTAGCTAAATAAGTAAGCATATTTTAGATATATTTAAAGACATATATATTGTGTACTCTTGAAACAAGTCGATAGGGAACCACCTTGCATTCGCTTTAATTTTAATTGTTCCTGCATAAATGGTAAAACGAACACGCCGAGGTCATGGAATCTAGGAAACGGACGCAAAATGGAACAGGTGTCCCTCGGTTTCATTTAATTGTTTGGGAACACGTTTCGAAGGATCCTGTTTGCAGCTTTGTCCTAATTAATTAGATTGTTAAATACAGGCTCGTGTTTGGATACAGAGCTTGCTCCTCGAAGATAACACACTTCTAAATATTTGTTTTTTTTAAGAGAATGAAATGTACGATTTACCTTTCGCGTTTGAATGATAGAACTTGTAATACCGAACAGCGACATACATATAATCGCTCCGGTGTAGTACAGGTAGCCTTCCGCGAACCATACGCAGAGAGTGAATACTTGAAAGATGTAAAACGGATTCAAGACCTCCAGCAACAAGAGTACACCGATGCTCTGCACCGGTACGACGATCTCGTTGCTTCCGTATACGATGCGTCTGGAGCAACAGACAAATTATTCAGAATAATAACGATAAATTAATCTTTTCATTACTCTCGAATAAAAATGACGGATGGTACTATAATGATCGCAGAGTTCTTGAAATAATCGTGCAATTTTTGTGCATTTCCCGGAAACATGGAATCGCGTGCATTAAACGAATTACGGCTTGTAAGATTTTTATCTTATCATTACCTAAGGTATTGTTCTTCTTTAGATAGTCCTTCATTATTACTAAGATTAAGATCCGAGCACAGCGTGTACTTGTCTAGGCCTACCAATCTCGCGAACGTGTTTTGCGTGATGTCCCAGATGTAGCATTGCTTCTTGCACCAGAACGCTTTGTACTCGAACACCTCGCACTGCGTGCCGTTCTCCAAATTGATTCTTAATCTCTTGCACTTGATCTTCTCGACCAACTGCTCATCGTCTGTGCCGCAACGTTTCATTAAATCCTCCGGGCTGATCGAACGAGAGTGAAATATCAATTGATGAATAATAAAATTGAAGAAATGAGGAATTTAAGAAGCGAAAGAGAAAACGGACCTGGTGCTCCCAACGCGTATTGTCTTTACATCCTTCACGAAGTACGATTTATATTTCCCTTGATAATTGTCCTGCATGCAAAGTTTGTTAATCAGATGTCAATATTGTTGAAAAAACATGTGTAGCTTTGAATGTCATAGAGATCTCACAGTTATGAGCAGCTTTGTAGCTCGATCCAAGGAGCATTTCTTATGGGTCGCGTAGAGATGTAACTGAGGATACCAGTGGAAGAACAACCGGACCCAGCCAACGGTGAGGATGTAGGAAATGTATGTTAATATGCTCTTCAACTTGCTCTCCTCGAAACCGTAAACGCGCTGAAACGTCGTATTACATCTATTAGAAATGTTATTATTCGCAACGCATGTAAGATGACTACGACATGAAATTGTGATTAATTCTCTTCCCCACTCACCATGTCCTCATCTTGACCGGTGTGAATCTTCTGCCACTGAACCTCCGACGTTTGGTCATTTTTTATCCCTGCAAGACGAAGGGAGGAAATCGTAACGAGAACGGCTACCTCGCCGAATCTAAAACCCTGCCTCCGGTCTATGTAATTTAAATATTTAAATGAGATGCTTTAGCATTCGATATGCTCGCGTATGTAGTTCAGTGAAAGTTTGAACTTCTGGTCATCCGTGCAGTACGAAACGGTCAAGAGAACGAGAAATCAAAGGATTCGTCCTACGCGCGCCAATTCTTCTCTTTCTCGTTTTCTTTTTCGATTACAAAAAGTATAACGATCGCATTTTCGTCGTAGACTAAAAAAGAAGAAACTATAATAATTCCTTGGCAAACATTGTCCGCCGGTCGGCGCGGTGATAATGCTCGGGCTCGTTATCGGCCCATCAAACACGATTGTAGTTTAAACAAGAAAACACGTATCTGTACGTGTCCCGTGGAAGTTTAACAACAGTGTGATAATTGAGGAACGCGCAAAAGCAAGCGGCTGTTCTTATCATTGGCAAGAGCGTGTATGGTACCTACGTAGAAAAAGGAAACCTTTGGTCACTCCCGTTTTAGGATTCACGTGTTCTCGCATCGCCAATGCCGAATCGGTCCGTAAAGGAAGATTGGAGAACACGTGGATCGACGACGATAAAATATTACTTAGGGAAGAAATCGTATATTTCATGCATTTTCCAATAGATCGTTTACGATTATATTATTTGTCAAGCATTTAGCCAAATGGTTAATCCCGTTCGAAATTGCTTCCGTGTTTTAATTTCGTAAGAAAAAAAAAAGAAACAGCATATCTTTGTTATCGTTTCACGTTCCTAAACAAATTTCTATCAGATGATACGCGGTGCTCGTCAAGCGCGAAAGGTATGTAACGTAACGTCGTGCACGTGTACGTATCAGAAATCGGCGTACAAAAGCTGATTCAATTAAATTCTATCACGTTCCTCTTCAACGTGTATTGACCCAATTCGTGGGAAAAGAAAAAAAAAGAAACACTCGAGCAATTTTCCAAGGCCGACGTAAATAGATACTCCGTCCCGAACGCTGTGATAATTAGACTGCTCGAGAAATGACCGAACGAATAAACGGGTGAATGAAATTTTCTTGGAAAGAGCCGCGCTTTCTAATCGAGCTGAATTAATCGCGCTCGGATTCAGATGCACGGCGAGGCCCGATGCGAAGCGTGCTGTCTGTATTTCGCGTTAGAACAGCCGAAGGCCAGTGAGAAATAAGGAAACAAGGAACAACAGTTGCTTAAATAGCTTTACGATCGATCGCTCACCATTGGATGTTGTCATAACTTCAGGCTTTCGTAGTTAATGGCCCGCACGAGTCCGCAAGTTCTTTTCCTTGAACTTGAGACGCCGTCAAGTGAGAATTTCCGCCTGCACGAGCCGGTGCTGCAAGGAAGCATCAAATTCCTCGATTAATAAGAAAAAAAAAAGCCTTTCCGGTAGAAGCAAGCAGCGGAACTCTGATTAGTTCCACCACTTGCGATCCGATTGATTAGGAAGAATCGAAGAGTGGCGAGCGCAGATTGTTTTTCTAATCACGATTAATCGTGCACGGAAACGGGGTGCGGACGTTCCCCGAGGTGGATGAAATTGAAGACGACGCGTAAGAAGAGGAACGCTAACGCGGCCAATTCCGTGAAAGAAGATACGGGGTCGGAGGTGATGCGAGATAGGTAGTTCGACACCGACGACACATGATTGCGCGATGGCCGTGCACTTGAATTATGCCACAGCCGACACAATAAGTTGTTCCCGAGCGAAGCGAAATTACCACGTGAAGCATTACCATTCGGCTTTGCAATCAAGTACGGTTAAGCAAAAAACATGGCAAATAAAAGATGATCAACCTTCATCCGTACTGGATGATCGGAGTGATTAAAAAAGGCACCCTTCGAGATAGACCCCACTCCCAAGTTCTTCTTCTTCTTCTTCTCCAATATTAATAAGTAATCCTTTGAAGGAGTGAATATAATTAACAGAACATTAATAGAATATAACGGAACAGGCACATTAAGAGAAAGCCGCGAAGAAATGATTAATAGTATCCACCCTGAGATCGGGAAAAGTGTAAATACGTTCGTATGACGAAAATAAAATTATTAAAGCTGGAAAGGACTTCCATCTGCCGCTGCTAACACCGCGAGCTTTAATATCCTCGTATCTTGTTCACGATTATGCTAAGGGGCACGGGAATGTTTTGTGTATAAACTCGCATCCACCCAACGGGGATAAACGCGTTTTACAATTAATTTACATAACGCCTAGAAAGTCTCGGAATAACGTACGTGTATGCCACCCGTTGAAACCGCGCGCGTGTTAGTTTTTCTTTTCATTTTCTAACGATCGTTCAAGGTTTCGCTGTATCAGAAATCGGATTGCGATACGTTGGAAAGCTGCATCACGGACATTTGTTTTTCCCCCCTTGCCGACGGTATCGCTCTAGAGCGAACCGGTTAAAGAGTAACGATAAAACAGGATCGGTGGCAAGCGTTCGTTACAAGCGTACATATTGCTTTACGATAGCCAAAGGTCAGGTGGGTTTAGAGTCGGGTGCCGGTGTAATTGGGGCAATTTTGTCGCTTGTATTCCATGCAGAGAACGGGACAACCAAGAGTGGAGAGAAAAAGGGACGGTGCTTAGCGCAAAGGATGTTAATTTGATCCTTGGCGACTTGCGCTCCGTTCCTATACCTATGCAGGTACACGCGGCAACGGAGAATTGAAAAGAAACTGGTTTACCGGTTTTTGCCTCATTTCGCCGCTCGATTGAGACCGTGATGCAACTAGCCGATAATTGCGATCACGTTGATTCATTCCGTTGCATTTTTATCGCACGTGAGTTTAGAAATGTTTCCGTGGTAATAATTTGAGAGGAAATCGTTAAGCAACGGATTGTGTATCGGGCAAGCTGGACACGTTCGTTGATAGCAGAGACAACGAGATAATATAGAATTCTTCTTGCCGCGCGGAGAATTATTCAATTATTCCATACATCTCGATAACCGAAGACTTTCGAGGAAAATGTTTCCACGAAATACGTGTTAAACAGTTATTAATAAATCTTCAAACTCACCATGCTAATTTAAGCGATCTTGCAATATCTTCATTTCGATATTTGAAAGTCTAATGAACGAGAGAGAATAAAGGGAAGATGCGAAAATCTACGGTATTTTTCAAGAAAGAGTCTGTCAAGGCTAGCAATAGTGCTTTTATCTGTCCTTCATGAAATCGATTGAAGAATTAGTTCTGTCGTTCGTCCGAGACATTTCATCTTTTTATCGGTCCTCTGACGCACGTGAAAAGAAAAAAACATGATACCTACATATTTCTAATGCTTTAGTTAACAATCAATCATTGAAATCATTCAGGGTCGTACTGTTAGTAGGTACAATTATTGTCTCGGAGGAGTACAGCAGGTATTTATCCACTCCCTGCAGCGAGTCCTAGAAAACATTTTCAGCTCGTTAATTCGTTCGCTTAGAGAAGCTGAAATTGAACAACGCTGCTACTATATGCGCATGCATCAGCCTAATCTCTACAACACGGTTACTGCTTCGAAGAAGAAGAAGAAGAAGAAGAACGAAAGAAACTCTTTTTACTATTCGCTTAGTGCGCTCATTAGCCAGGCCGTTATTTGGAGTTACTCAACTGTGTGTGTGCGCTAAAACAAACTGCCCGTAATGAAATCACTCTTCGCTAAATTGCCCGATACATAAACAGCAGGCAGGTATCGATTTCGCGTCAATGTCCATTTCGTTGCGAAATGTATGCCACACGAAAGGCTAGATCGTGCCATGCATGGTGCGAGTTTGTCATTAAAAATGCAACTCGCGCTTCTAGATTTTTTTAGGCTCGGCCGCATTGCATAACACGGTACCTACGGCTCTAAAATGACTTACACCTTGTTCTTTCACAAGGAGCAGTGATCTGTAAAGAGAAAAAAGAAATAAGTGCTCGGAATAATTGATTGGCCTCTGTACGAAATTCCCGCGGCGTGTCTCATTTGAATTACAATCATTTTTTCTGTGCGATTCTATGCTGATTTAAACTACTTTCACTATATTGGCCGCTTGATTCTAGTTTTCGCTTTTTTATCGGCGATTAGCGTTAAATCGGATTTAGCAGGTATATGGTGCAACAATTCGGGAATTGCATTACCTTGGATATTGGCGTACCTTCGTTCCTACAGTAAAAAAAAAAAATAGTAATTCGGTTGGTTCAAAAATATTTCGAACGAACTGATAACGATAATTTCACATTTCGTAATTGTTTAGATACGTGATAATTATGCAGACAGCGGACTACTTACTTACGCTAGTTCATGCAAGGTGAATGAGCGGTAAAAATATTTGAAACGTTCGAATAAAATGGTGGATACCGCCGATACTTACTCGAACCTTCAGTAATCCTTTCCTTGACCGAATCCCTAGATTATTTTCACGGGATAGCGATCCGAGGAGTGCGCACGAATTCGTGCATTCCCAATGAAACTTTGTTCGTGCAATTTTCACTGACGCTATGTTATTTCGTGGGAGAACGCAAAGTATTCGCAGCGAGGGAGAAAAGCCCTTCCTCGGTCTATCGTATTTTCGATTCTCGCCCGCCCTTCGCGATGGTTTAAATCGATAATCGATTCGAGGGGGTTGGAGGGTTAGAAATCGATAAACGACAAGTTGTATCGATCTCGGAAATGAATCTCGAACATCAAAACAAGTCGCGTTCGGCGATGTCGCAAGGTCGATTAGCTCGAACGAGATCGCAATCGAAAGTACGCTTTCGTTTGTACGCCGAAGGGGAATACAAAGACGATCGCCGAATGTTTCTTACTACCGGTTAAACGTTGAAGTTTTTCGAAGCGCCGCGCGCACCAAGTGATTGATCGCCGATCATTCAAACGAAAATTCACCTGCTACCTGTTTCGCGCCACGCACCCAGCTATACTGCACCATTCTTGTATCACTCCTGGTCTCTTACACGAATTTATCCCCTCTATCCGCATGCCGACAAATCGCTCACTTTTCCCGAGGTATACGCGGCTTACCGATAGATCGCACGCCGATATTTCAAACTTCTCTTTCCGCAGCGACACGTGACTTACGTCAGACCGGTGAACTGAATTCCCCGAAAGGGATTGTGGGCCGCTGCAATTGCAATTGACCAAATTAACGGCTCGGGTATGCATACCATTTTCAATTTGCATTCGTTCTCGATCAATTTGTATTTGGACAATTCCGTTCGACCGCTGATGTACTCAACACCTTGAGAACTGTACACTTCACTCACAGAAATAACAAACCGCGTAAAAGGATTTAAAACCGGAAATCGATTCCGGAAACCGAAATTGATTCTACTAAAACAGGGGATAGCATATATCTATCACATTTCAAACTATTTACAGAGGAGGAGAAAATGCATGGAGGACAGTTGAACGTTAGACACAATTAATTACGAGAGGGAATAATATTTGCGCCTGATTAGGCGCGCACACATTCAATATTTGCCGCTTGTTTTTAGTCTCGCGGCGTATTTGGAAGGATTCGAAATTTTTTTTTTACCAAAGCTGCAAATTAGATATATCTATATAACACGTTGTTCAATTCGGTCGCAACATTATGCTTTACTCATTAAATATGACCAACTAATTGCGGATATTTTCGTAGTATCCTAAAGAGAACGATCGTATATTCCTCGGGTACCATTCAAATCATTATGTCTCGACGTAGTTTAAATACATATCGTTTTTTCTAATAATGCTTGATTGCTTGAATCATAGACGCGTCGTTAATATCATGGATGCGTTTTTATATCGCGTACGCGGATGTTAATTTTTATCAATATTCATAACACGATGTCTTACATATTATTTATGACTCACACTGTATAATCTCGGTGGTGAAATTCTAATTCCACTCGAACACCTTAAACACAGATGCCTTTATCGTTTAATATTTTCTTTTTCCTTGTAGACCTTTCTGGATAATAACCGGCATCAGAACATTATAAACAACAGACAGGAAGATCAATTATTTTGCGTATACAACAAATACAGCAGGAAGAAATTTAAACAATAATAGTGACCAAAGGTGTTTGATCATTCGAACATGACGAATCGACGTAAGAGCACGGCCGAAAAAATTGTGCAAACACAGTCTAGACAACAAGACGATTTGCACAAACTTTTTACCGAACGCCGCGAATTTCTTACTCGCAGAAATAGATAATGATGGATGTAATTGAAATGGAGGAAGTACGTGAACGGTCTGACGTGAATTTTATCGCGCGAGGATATTCGTGTCAAAAAGATGCGCGAAAGGTGTCACGAAATTGTCCGATAACATTGTTATGTACTACGCTGACCGATAATCAACAAAGAATCCTCGACACGATCCCTTATCTCGAGACAGACAGTCTAACATGTGCCAGGTGTTAATCCTACAATACTGTCATTGTCAACGGTGTACATATTATTTCATGACTCTTACACATCGCATTACGCGATGGAATCACGCCGCGATTAACGATTTTTCGACGATCGCCAAACGACGGATAATGGCACAGAATTATTCATTGATGCACCTTCTCGCGATACGTGCTGGGACTAAACGTATCATTGCCTGGATTGATAATTAATTTTGCGAATTGTTCGAACCTTAGAAAAGAAGCACTTTCTATGGTTACTCAATTAATTAATTTCTTTTGTACTTTTTTTCGGGAAGTATTGAAAAGTCCAGTAGATATTCCAAAGACGCAGAACATTTGTTTATAAGGCATAGTGTGACAAAATAATCAATCGATCAAGTAGAGGTATTTGATGGGATTAAAATAACTTCAGTGTACTTCATATTTTGCTCGAAGTAACAGACATCAACATTTTCAGCTGAATGCCACAACCGTTTTGTTTTGTACCTCGGTAAGATCATTGACTCACGTTTTAATCGACCCGGCTTATCGGCTGGCTCTATGAGCCAGAGACTATGGCGTAATTTTTATTTGCAGAAAAAAAAAACAAAAATGACAGGCTCGATGATTGCAGAGATGTAACAGGTGTACCAGACGAACACACCTGTAAAATTCACCAAAATAATCTTGCAATTAAATCTCTGATCGTGGATGGATTGTCCGTGCAATCAAAAAATTCCAAGGATGACGTATATACATACAATCTTGCGTAATTATACAATTGGATGGAATTTTCTTTTCGCAACAACAAAAGGCATATCTGGTTATCGGATTTCTTATAACATGAAATTTTCATCGATGAAACGATTCCACGCGCTGTCCGATTGTTGTAAGTTTTATCGATCTCCTCGAAGTGAATTTGTTTGCGACGCTTATGATATTCTTTCGTTTCAGCAAAGAATTAGTCCCGTGAATGAAAATTTTCCAATTGCCAGAAAGAAAATTCTGAAGATTATTTTTCGATGGAATTGAAAAGGGTAAGATCAATTTTGTAATTATCGTTTTCTTTTTATCGCTCCACTCACGACAAATTTCACTTATTTTCACCTGCATGTCCATGCATGCATGTATTGGCTATTTTCTATTGTAACGTGGATGTGCCCGTCTCACGTAACTAACGCGAATAAATTGCACTTCATAATGACAACGATCGTGCGCCTAGATGTACCATTGGATAATCAGGGTACATCAAGGTTGATCCAATAGATCGCCATTGGCGTACACCGTGGCCGTATTAAAAAGGCCCCAGTTATACATATAGATTCTGAATCATTGGTTCTACGCTTATGATATAGACGAGGGCTGATATCCAGGCTAATGTCAGCAAAATTGAGATCATTGCTGATACACCAGATTGCATCTTCGAGTGCCCTCGAAATACATAAATTTCATCGGCGTCAATTTATAGTTTATGCACATTAGAAGCACTCGAGAAAGATAACGAGGTAATAACGTAATTAGTATTTATTGCAAATAGTTTCAAGTAAAGTTTGCTAAATTCTTATTATTTATACTTTGTACAAAAATAGAAATTCGTAGTAAATATGTACAATTATCTTAATATTTTTGAAATACCACGATGTTGAATTGTATACACATTGTATCGTTTACAATGTCGCAACGATAAAACGTAATCTGTGTTTGTACATTGTTGGCCATTCACAATAGATAATAGAGATTTGCGCTTTGATTATATCAAGGATAGCGACGCTAGCTCGTTTTATTATAATTACTGAAAATCGTGTCCATATCCAACTGGGATAACATTTCATCGTCGGAGTCGTTTTCAGTATTACCGAGCACATCGTCAACAGAATTCGAATTTTCGACCGATTTCTTCTCTGGTAATTTTTCATCTTTTTTACTTGTAAATCTTTCCGGTGGAGTTAACGCGTCCGCACTTCTGAATTGCAATAATTTAGATCGTACCGAAGTCCTCCTCTCTTCCTTAACTTCGACTTTTTCAGGAGAAGGAGATCGTATTTGGGATTTTATTTCTCCTGACGGCATATTTGCCGCGCAATTATCAAAATCTATTCTCTCGAAAGATTCCTCATTTAATTTCAGTTCATCTTTATTCGAACAAATCGAATTTCTCGACCTTGAATGCTCAGCATCCAGTTTCGATATTTTAGGGCTGCGAGACAGTTTCTTCCCCTTTGTATCTACAGTAAATCTCTTTAAACTTTTCAACAAGTTCTCAGCTTTTTCTTTCTCAGGGTTCTCCATGTGCTCCTCTTCCTTTTCTGCAAACTGTTTAGAATTTCTCTTCTTATTCTCCTTCTGTACACGTTTAGAATGCTTAGACACGCAGTTGTTGAAGTTCTTATCATTCTGTGAATCTGTAATTACAGCTGTAGCAACGGAAAAGGATATATCGGTATCAAAATCGAATGATTCGTTGATCTGCTGCTGTTTATCTGCATCATTCAGGCTTGTAGAAAGACTGGTATTCTTTTTATCATTTTTGGAATTTTCCGTTTCTATACTATCACCACTAGTTGCTGCCTTAAATTGAAAGCTATTCTTCGAAGTTTGAGCTTTCAATAATTTAGTCAAAATGCTCTCTCCATTTGCCTTTTTACCCCCGATTAACTTCCTTCCTGGGATATGTTTGAAAACAGATTCCATATGCTGTGTACGTTCGACTACACCTTTGTTGGTATAAATTGCTAATAAGCTAGACGGTGAGATCAGGATTTGATACTTATTCGAGACGAAAGTGCCGGAAGTTCGTAACAGGCCCACGTCGCGTAACAACACAACAGCATTGGCTTCCAATACACCAGGATAAGTGTGTGGAATGTCCTTATGTACGATCCCCCGAATACTATCTGTAAAGTCCTTCAATACTATAGGAGGATTATCGTGACTGAAATCTATATGCTCTACTATTCCTGCTAAAAATTTGACTTTAGTCCCATTGAAACCGTTCAGAGTTGCCATTTGTTTCGTTGTAGCGATATCGTAGCCCTTTAAAAAATCACTCGGCAAATCGTCCAACATTAATTGCCAAGCACCTTCGGTAAATAAATTTTTCGTAGTTTGGGAACAGTACTTGGCTAAATTTTTAGAATTGTCCTCTTCCTTTGCCTTCTCGCTTTCTTCTAAACTATTTAAATACGAGGCACAAGGAATATTGGCATCTATATCATCCGGCAAAAGACCAGCCGGTCCAGGAAATTTTCTGACTAATGTCATCTTTTTGCTAGGCTGTGCTTGGGGAAATTTAAATGTAGGCTGGTTGCTTTCCGCAGTATCGTTTCTAGTTTCTACATTATTTACAGACCGCTGTTTCAGTATGTTACACACTAATTCTTTTCTGGAATTCTCGTGCGAACGTTGCTTTAAATTACTCTCTGCCCGAGAATTATTAATTAATGTTCCATGTTTGATTTTATCATTAAGCATTGTACATACTTCATTTACGTTAACAGTGCTTCTACTTTCTGCTTCAGGTGTCTTTGCGCTGCCGCTCTTTGTACTATTTTCTACAATGTCGTTCTGTACATTTTTCTTCTGGAGTATACCAAGTACTAAGTCTTTTCTAAGTGATTGATTATTCTCAAAGCTTTGATTGCGATTGGTATGGATATTCGATGAAGTATTACTGCATGACTCTTTTGTATCATTCGATACATCTTGAGATACATTTTTATCTGGCAAATTCTTGTTAAATAAGCCAAGAATTAAATTCTTTCTCGTCTCCTTACTTTCATCATGCTTTGGGGCAGCTTTATTAACAGTCTTTTCCTCCCATGCATCACAGACAGACAAAAAGTTATCACCGTTCTCTATCTTACGCCGTTTGGATTCGTGTAATTCATTGTCTCTTTGAGAAAAATACTTGATCCCCTTGTCGTCTACATCGTTCAAAAAGTCCTGGAAATATTGTCAGATTTTTCTACAATCGTAATTATTATTTTCAGGTGGAATCGATTTTCGTTGAGTGGACGTTACTATTCAATACGAATGACATCGAATGATAATCGCAGGAGAGAGAGGCTACATTAAAAGATAGAAGTTTACGTTTTGGAAACACCTTTTCTAACCTTACCTGGTCAAGGTCCCAATCATCGGTCTCAAACATTTCGGTTCGTTACATTCGCACTTTGGTTCAATACAATATTGTTGTTTTGGTTCGTTATTAATTAATATAACGCACAACATTCCGCGAGTAAAGAAAGGTATATATCTACAAGAAAATTTGCGTGGCGTCGAGCATCACCAAACATTTCGAACCAAACACATCGAACTACGCAAGTTCAAATGTATAAGTAATGTTTCGAAATAAGGCACTGGCTCGGGACCGGCCAGTCTCTTATATTGAATCAGTAGATTATTCAGCTAGACTTTGACCCTGAAGGAGCCGTGAGCGAACACGGTTTACGAGCGAGGGACTCGAGATAGCAGCAAAATAATGAAAGGCTTCCGTCAAGGAGAAATGTGATACTTTAGAGGATAGAATATGACATGCCCTCTCATTTTAACACTAAACGATTCCAGAGCAGGTAGAATCGTATGAATGAACTTCATTCAACGAAGCACGCGCCTATTCACTAATTCCGTGTCACACACGCTCTTATTCTTTAGCAATTATTTTAATAATTAGGAAAATCGAGTTATCAAATGTGAGGAATCATCCGCGATATAACAGTTCTCACGTACTTACTTTTAAAATACCACTTATGGAAGTCTTACTACTAATGAAACATACGGAGTTAACGTAAGCACGGAATCATTTTTTAATAACCCGAAAACTGTAAATTTCGAACTATGTCATTGTTACAACAAATGATCGACATGTATGTATTGCGCGATTACTGCTACTATAGTTCATAAGTTATAAAGTATATACAGGATATTGTTTATCCAACTATTCATGTGAATGAAAGTATGTATACATAACGCGGTAGGAAGTGAGGAAGCCTTAGATTTTCTATCCCTCTACTAAAAAAACGTCACTGTTTACTCGACCGTCAAGAGATTTACGACTTCACGTCTCTCTCTCGGTGAGCGCGGCGACTACAAACAAAGAAGGGGAGATAGCCGTCGCCTTATTTCGAAGCAGAAAGTCGTGCCTTGTTTCAAGACATTACTGTACTGGGCCAATAGTTGTCATAATGGCGGACATTTTGAATTTAGACATATTCTCATCATCTGGAAAACCTCGGGAAAATAATTAAAATATGAAGTAATGCAAGAATTATGCATCTGATAATGCATAATGATAATTTCTTAAATTTGTATACAAAATACGACGTAATCATACATTTTTTTTGTTAATAATTCATGCACTTATTACATATATTATGCTTATCAAAGACTTTTTGTCTTCTCTATTCAGTGTACAGCATTGCTTTGGCCACATTGTCAGCTGTCTCTTTGTTGATCAATTTCTCCACAATGGCCAGTCCAAAGGCAAATGCAGTAGCCGGTCCCCTGCTGGTAATCAAATTACCTGGAACATGGAATAACAATAAGAGGTTTAATTGATAGTAAACAATACAGTGAGTTGATCCGTACCATCTGTAACAACTTTATCTTCCAGATATTTATAATCATCCTTTAATTCATCTTTCATGGAAGGATAGGATGTGATTTGCTTTCCCTTTGCAATTCCATGGGCTTTCAATGCAGTTGGTGCAGCACAGATAGCAGCAATGACTCTGTCCTCCTTTTCCTGTTGTTGCAATAACTTTCCTACCTCTGAGGACTGTGAAGCATAGATAAATCTTATTAGGAAATATTTATTAATGATATTTTTCCCTTTTACTTACAGTGGCAAATGCTTTAGAACCACCAAGACCACCGGGCAATATTACGACATCGTACTTTTGATTGATCGCATCCTGGAGTTTCGCATCAACGCAGATTTTTACGTCGCGGCTGCATTTCACGCAGATGCTCTCCGTGAGACCGGCGACAGTAACACCGATCTATAAGAAATATTCGAATGGAAAAAAACTAGTTTTTATACAACATATATACTCGCTGAATATCTTATCGGCGAAATTATTAAATTTAGTACGTGTTTATGTTTTACTTAAGGTTACGCATTTTTAAGAAAAGAAAACGTACGCCGGCACGCCGAAGGACATCCGCAGTTATTACGGCTTCCATTTCCTCGGAGCCATCAGCTATTAACAAGATTGCCGTCTTTTTCGCCATGTCTATCGTGTGTTTTGCGTTCAACCGAAAAATCGCCGGGATTCTATGAGCCGACTGCGCAAAACGTGGAATCACACGAGATAATACCACGGACGAAATACACGAGATAGACATTGCATCTTATGCATGGACCTGAAGGACGGTGCATAGTTCCTCCAGCACGAAAAAGGTGGCCGAAGGGGAAAACGTTATCAGCCATTTTAATGCGCCAACTTAATAGTACACTCTACAGTCGAGTTTCAAAGTATTTCGGTATATCATTTTGAACAATGAAATTACAAACGTCTTGCATATACAGAATACTGTATTTCGGAAACTAAACATAAGCACTTTATTTTTAAATTTACTCACTTTCATATTCGAACAACCAAGGTTTGTTGCAAGCTACAGGATCCATCTGATAAAAACTATTTTTGCTACACTTTAGGTTATACGAAAACGATTTTTCTTTAAATAATTTTGGTATTTGGTAATTGGTTCATGGAACTTTTCATTGCAATGTTTCAAGGTAACAGACTCTTGGGCTCTATCTCAAGTAAACAATATGTTAGTTGCAATTATACGATTAATAAAATTTAAATTAATCACTCGCAAGAGATCGATACTCGATGAGGGGTCGAGGTCTCGACCGATCGATACGATAAAGCATCCGCGGCTGCAGCTATTGCGGCGCGATGCGCGTTACGCGTGCGCACAAATTCCAATAAAAGTCGTGCTGATAAAATTTACTATTATTATTGTGAATGTCTAACAATTCTCTGTTGCAAAGTGGGCAGTTGCCTGCATATCTTCATGGGGTCTTTCAGTAGCTTTAGAAAGTAGGTACTAAGGTACGAATTCATTAAAAAATTGTCTTCAGATGTATCATATTTCAATTTGTACGCGAATTAACTGGGGATAGCATTGCATGACCGAAATCTCTGCACAACTCTCTCATTTTTACATGATCAAAATGTAATCATAAAATTAATGACTAATGGAATGTAATTTTATTTTAATCGAAAAATTTAAATTGCCACCAGAGCAGCGTGGATGAACAAGAAACAGGGGAATGCACGGAATTGGAACGCACCCCCGCAGAAGAAAAACGAAACAAAACGCAGTACAAGATGGCTGCGTTTGGGTGTTGTGGCTACTGATTTGTGCAGGATATTTCGTGATATCGGGTAAATTAATTCAAAGTGAATCGTTGGATTTCGATCGCTCGTCGAAAGCTGTAAACGATTTTCCGTGTAACGCGTGCACGCGCGTGCTGGTCGCGTTGGGAGCGAAACAATGCGAGCGCAGCATCGTTGAAACACTCTATCGCTGGGTGAGTTTGCCTTGAAATTTTATGGCTTTCCACTTTATTTGAACGGCTCGCCCGGAATTCCGATCGGGACGAGGTGCGATGCGACGTGGAAAAGATAATATTTATAACGACGGGCTGCTCTCGGCAGTATCGAGTGACGATTTAAATATTCACTTACCCGCCCGAACGTACTCCAAAACGCGTTGCATTTCTGTTCGCAGTTTCGCGTATGTACATGACGAAATTGTGTAAATAGCTGTTTCTTTTTTTTCTTCTCTCTCTCAGTATCTTCGCATTGCCCGTCGATGAGTCAATATGAAAATTTATTAACGCAATGTCCATCGCACTTCGGAAGGTATATTAATTATTACGTTTACGACGATTAAGCATTACGTGTTTTAAATAAGTAAAACTTACTTTGCGTTGTGTACCGCTTTCACCGTGACTCAAGACCACTTTAAACAAATGTAGTAAAATATGTAGACATTTGCTAGGGTATTAGGATTATTTACCGTTCCAATATTTTACTTTCCTTCGAATATCATAAAATTATGCAACATCGCATCGTTTTTAACGATTATGTAAATGAAACGAGCTTTTTCCGCCAGGACTTTGTTTACATGTGTACGTTCATTGATACTGTTTACGTAGCAAATACGTAACCCTTGTCGAGCTATCAAGAGAGTAAAGAAACATGTATAGGTCTTTAAACGCACACATTGTGTTTTATTGTTTCCATAGGTTACTTTTCGATAGACGTTCTATAGTTGCATACTTTAATTTTGTTGTTGAACGATTGATATCGCTAGGTATGCACATGAAGAATGGTTTACATCAGAGGGTACTTCGAAAGAATTATAATCTATGAATAATATCATAGAAATTTATTTAGATCTTAGGAGAATTAAATACTATTGTACGTAGGGCAAATTCTGTAACTTGCGAATAATGAGGTAATGCCATAATAACTGACATCACAGTAAAAAGAAAAGGGTCGCAAAGAGAAGGAAGAGAAGCATGTTAGAAGTACATTTTCTTAAAAAACAGTTAACTATAAATATACTGATGGAATGACTATATATAGTTCAGGGGGTGGATGATAGGAATTTACTGAAAGTCCAAGATAGAAGCCACTTGAAACACTGGAGAAAGACGGCGGAGCTTCGGAGGAGGAGGAGATGTCCGCCGGCACCCAGGGCGAGATTCGGGTTGGCCCTTCGCACCAGGTTTGCCATATACGATTGAAAACCTTTTACTTTGCTACTTAGCTATATCGCACAATGTACCTAACTCAAGGCTTGTTCTCCCGGAATATGTATACCGAATGTATATAGATGAGGCAAAGTTTGTCGTTGAAGCACCGGGTAATTGTGACATCATTCTTTTCACAATGCCTAATATGTTTTAATACTAGTCATTGTTCCTAATTTGTCTACCTCATTCTTTCTTTTTAATTAGAATCAGGACGGTATAGTGTTTGGGTTATTTATGTCATTAGATATGTGTATATTGTCCAGAAATGGCTAAAATATCTATATTTATATTAAAGTGGATAGAACTTTATTTGTAATAGAGTTGCGGAACATTTGTTTAATACGAGTTAAACGATTTAAATATCCAGTTAATTAATGTGTTCCACAAAAAAAAAAGCTATGTACATGCTTAGTATCTTGCAAGAACGTATAATTATGTTGCAGTGCTGTTGAGTGTAGTTACTGTTTTAATTTTCGCGATGTATTAAGAAGGTGCATGGAGTGTATTTAGTTACAAATTTACAGTAATCGAAATCCTAATGTCTCTTTAGTGCTTCAAGTTCTATATTCACTATCATTACCTACCTATTTGTTCTTCATACAGCCGTGTTGTATGTCGATGGTTCAAATAACAATGATAGTTATTATTTAAGTCGTAACGATAATTAATTTTTACTTGCCTAACAGTGTAACCCCAATGCTCGAGTACTATATTCCACGGATGACTATGTGTTGTTAAAAGACCCTATGTATGATGCAAGTTATTATGACAAAGTATTCTAAGAACGATCCATAGGATATCTTATAAGCTTAAGATTAGTTGTATATTTACAGTGGTTTTTAGTCACGGTGAAATTGCAAATACTTTTACTCCATCCAATAACCCATTGGTTACTTGAACCATCTATGAATATTATAGACTTTTGCAGTTAAAAAATTACGGAGCAGTTTTCGTAGGTACAATCATTTATACATAAAGATATACATTTTTTTCTGTATATGTAATTTCATCTTGTAAATATCACATTGTGTTCACAAGATATTGTTTCTCGTTCATCTGCTATTGTTCTTTTCATTTGCCTACAAAGAGTCACCAGAATATGCTTTTTTTGTTTCGCGTGCCGATTATTAACACGTAGCTTTAGTCGTACGTACACGACAAACGTAACTAATTTTTAATAAGAGTACAGGTCTTAACACGTCGTACATTATTTGTCGAACTCGTCTTGTTTCTCATTCTCAATATATTTGCATACATATATGTATATTTATGATCATTAGTCTGTATACAAACTATAAAAGTACTCACGCTACTTCTCGTACCAGTTAATGTAACAAAAGGAACAGAAAACGGAAAAAGTAAAATTATACTGGCTCGTGTAGTTTCGAAAAAAGCAAGCCGGAGTATAGGTGCGTACAACTAACTCGCTTTGGCATTGGTGCTAACCACGCACAATCCCGAATGTTTGGGTACAGGAATTGGTTTCTTGTCAGGCCCGTTTGCCTGAGTATCGGCCGGGTATACCTCCTGGAGAGCTGCTTCCTGATCCAGAGTTTTCTAAAGAACGCGAGGAGCTAAGATGGATTCCAGCTATGGCATTGGACGGGGATCTTCTGATGTACTTAAGGGCAGCAAGATCCATGGCTGCGTTCGCTGGTATGTGTGATGGAGGATCCCCGGACGACGGTTGTGTGGCTGCATCCCGTGACGACACGACTATCAATGCCCTGGACATCTTGCATGACTCTGGCTATGATCCAGGAAGAGCGTTGCAGGCTTTGGTTAAATGTCCCGTACCTAAAGGCATCGATAAAAAATGGTCCGAGGAGGAAACTGTAAGTACAAGAGATTAAATTGGAGAAATTGTGCTCCATGCAAGAAGCTTGAGTGCCAAGATTATTAAACGATCCGTTCATCATCGACTTTGTTCTGTAGAAACGTTTCGTCAAAGGACTTCGACAATTTGGGAAGAACTTTGCAAGGATCAGAAAGGATCTCTTACCTCACAAAGACACGGTAACAAACATCTAAGCTGACAGCAAGCTACACCATAAAAATAAGAAGTTATTGCAAGAGATTCTTCGTTTTATTTCCAGCCGGAGTTGGTCGAATTTTACTATTTGTGGAAGAAAACGCCAGGCGCAAACAATAATCGACCTCATCGAAGAAGAAGACAAGGCTCCCTCAGGAGGATTCGCAACACGCGTAACTCACGTGCTGGCACTCCCAAAGAGGAGGTTCCAACTCCGCCCAAGGATACACCGCCAGCCAGTGTCAGTCAGAAGGAACCGATATCAGAGCCAGAGACCGTACCCGTTGGAACACCCGCCAGCAATAATCCTGGCGGGGAGATCAGCTCTGTGACAGAGGACGATAATTCGGAGGAGGACAGTGATTCCAGAGATACGAACACGAACGGTGCAACGCATTCGTGTCAGCATTGTTTCTCGACCAATTCGAAGGACTATCAGGTAGCCGGAAAGGATCGGTTGTTGCTCTGTACGGAATGCAGAACACATTTGAAGAAGACCGGAGAACTACCGCCAGCTCCGCCGTATCTGTTCCGCCCTGTGCCTGCGGAATCGCCAGATAGCCCAGGGAGAATGCGTACAAGAAACAAGGCCAAGGAGACGCCTAGACCCGCGAGACCTCGACGTACAGGTGGAACGGATACTCCTGATCAAGAGAAACAACAGCAGCAGCAGACGCCGGATAAAAGTAAGAAGAAGTCGTCCTCCAACAAGCCGGAGACGCCGAAGAAGGCTCAGAAGCGGCCGCAGACGGATGAGGCAGACGAGGACAAGGAGTCCCAGAAACGGAAGCGTCCTGGTGACCGTCCCGAGAGCCCTTCAGAATCTCTCACGACTGACAGCAATTCTCTCATGGATGAACCTGAGAGGGAGGGAGAAGGCGATACGAACGAGAATCAACCCACTCCAGTTACAGTGCCAACCGAGGAACCCGTTAGCCCGGCCGTAACCACGCCGGAAGAACCATCCGAACCAACGCCAGCTTCTACTCCTGTTCCAACGCCGATACAGACTCTGCCTATCTCCGTTCCCGTCATCCACACGTTGGAGAAGAAACCGGCGCTGCTGGAAGAACCAGCGGAGACCAAGGATCAAATCGAAGATGTTCCTCTAGCTATGAATCAGCCCTTGAAGTTGGAACCCATGCCCATAGAACCAGCCATGTCGCCATCCAACGAGGATATGAAGGAGCCCGAGCAGCAGCAGTTGAACCTGACCACGTCGCAGCCGATGAATATGAACGACATGAGCCAAAACGTGCCGCGTAATTTGTCGCAGTCGATGCAGAACAGTGGTATCTGCCCCTCAACGGGCTCGCAGAGTATGCAAAACTCGCAGATCATGTCTCCGACTCATCAAGGACTGCCACTCAACATGCAGTATACGTCCAATGTTCCTAGCGTACAAAGCGTGCCGCAGAACCTGTCGCAGAGTATGCAGATGCCACCCAATATGCCGCAGAACATGTCGAACGCGCAAAACATGGGACCAACGCAGAATCTTCGAGCTCACGGTGAAAACATGACGACCGCGCAGAATATGTCTCAAAGCATGCCGGGACCACCATTGAACCTCAACATTTCGCAAAGCATGCCGACGAATATGACGCAGATGCCGAGTTCACCACAGCCGCTTGGTTTGACCGTGATGTCCTCGGAGCATCGAATGTCCGAACGAATGTCTGACGAAAGAATTCCTCCGGAGCGAATGAGGGATAGCAGGATACCCGACAGAATACCGGACAGAATGGCCGAGCGACAGGAGAACAATGAACCCGAAAGAAACGAGCCGAATAATTTGTTCCAACCAATTCAACCGAGCGGGATGATCCCTATGGAAAAACCATCCCCTATGTACAATTTGGCTAGTACACCACCGATGGAGCCGCAGAATTTGAAGATCAAACAGGAGATTATTCCTCCGGAACCAGACCCGCTTCAAAGTCTGAAGGAGGTGAAAGTTCCCGGCTTCCAGTCGGGTTTCCCGGGCCCAAGCTTGGAGAATATTAAAAAGGATCCGGATAGTTCCAGCAAGCCACCAACGCCGAGCAAGCACTCGATGCAGAGTAGTCAGCCAGTTGCTCAAATACAATCCGTAGCTGCATCTCCAACGCCAACGCTCCCACCGCCGCCCACGTCTATCCCTCAACCCGTGATGCATCCATCGCAACAGCCAAGTCCTCACATGGCCCATCCGTTCCACCCGCATCATCCCCTGATGCATCATTCGTTGTTCACTGCCATGCATCCCTATCATCCTCACGCTTATCCAGGCTATGCACCAGTGGGGGCGTACCCATCTTTCCCCCCGTATCCATACGGTCCGGTACCACACGCGATTCCTCCTCCATCGCCGCAGAGAAGTCAAGAAAGTACAACCATGATGACCGCTCACCATTCGAGTACAAGTTCCAGCGTGACGACCAGAGAAGAGGGAGAGAATCTGATAGCAACGCATCATCACTCCTCGACCATGCACCAAGCCACAGCCTTGCATCACGACAAGTTGTTGACCATCTCTTCTCACAGTTCCCACAGCCACTCGTCGTCGCACAGTTCCCACAATACTCAACGCAAGCCGTCCCTAGCTTCAGCGACGTGCTTGACCTCGAGCAGTTCGGCTCATCATCATCACAGACCGCCGCAACCACAACCTCCGGCGGTACCGGAACCGAAAATCGAACCGGACCTGGTGGAGCAGGAGCCGGAAGAACCACCTAGCCCTCGAGGTCCATCGCCGGAGCCGAGAATCGAGGACTCGGAATGCCACCGTTCGCAATCCGCTATTTTCTTGCGTCACTGGAACCGCGGTGAGAATAACTCTTGCACCAGGACGGATTTGATGTTCAAACCTGTACCAGATTCGAAGCTGGCCAGGAAACGGGAGGAGAGGTCCAGGAAGCAAGCGGAAAGAGAACGGGAAGAGCGGGATCGGGCGGCTGCGCAACAAGCTAGAAAAATGACGACTCCCGAGAAGCAACCGGAGACTTGCAAGCCGCCTAGTCGAGGACCTCTCGAGCCTGTTGTCTCCCCGTACGATAGGTACGCCGCGAGGCCAGGGTCCTACGCAGATACGCCTGCGCTTAGACAGTTGTCCGAATACGCTCGGCCACACGCTGCGTTTTCCCCAGCAAGACATCCTGCACCGCCGGATCCTATGTTGCATTACATGTACAGTCCAGCAGCTCGAGAAAGATTGGAGTTGGAGCACTTGGAACGAGAGAAGCGAGAGCGTGAGATCAGAGAATTACGGGAAAGGGAATTGAACGATCGACTGAAGGAGGAATTATTAAAGGGAACACCAAGACCAATGCCAGCGCCGATGGATCCACATTGGCTGGAGATACATCGCCGTTACGCAGCAGCAGGATTAGCGCCAGGACCATCGGGCCCGCCACAAGCTTTGCATCAGTTCAGTCTCTACGGTGCACCGCCTGGTCCCAGCCAGTTGGAACGGGAACGTTTAGAAAGACTAGGTAATAGTTCTACTCTACCACTACAGCACTACTATTCCCCGGACAATGCGTTGTATTATCTATCTTCTCGCATATTGGACTGAACGCAAAATTAACTATGAATGAGTGATATTTTAGGCTTTGGTAAACCGAGTGGCTGCTGGTCAGGATTTCTGATGTAAGCTGTGCCTTCTTGGAATATTCTCTCGCGCTCACCGTTGATGTATCTATGAAGGATTAAACTCGTGGCGACGTTAACTATATTAGAAGGACACAGTTCGCACCTGAGATCCTCGCGAGCAGCGATCACAAGATTTTTATTTGAAACGAACGACTTGTGAAATTTGATCGAGCATAGGGTCTAAATCAGCGTTGTCCCAGTAAGCTCCACAGCTTAAGGAGCTCTGATTCAGTTATCATGGACGATGGATAATTTACACGAGGAGCTCCGTACGTGGACAGCTCTGATCTAGCGATAAAGCGAGACGATAATCGTTTCCGAATGATAGCTGCCTTTAATTCTCTCTACTTAACAATACCAATGTACTATGTTTAATATTCCACTAATGCAACAAACAGCTATCGGTCGGAAACGCTTGAAATGTCTGACAGAAGAGTGCCGCAAAAAATTCGTTGTCTGGAAAAAGTACAATGCGTAGCTGGTTAGAATTAAGAGTGTACGACTGGGGACAGTATGTTTGATCGAGGCGCTGTCGGGTTTAGGGATACCGACTGCAGCCGGCGGGGGGCCAGCGGGTGCAGGGGCTGGCCATCCCGTGGCGGCTCATCACCACGGCCAGCTGGACGAGCGACTGGCTCTAGCTGCTGACCCGATGGTCCGGTTGCAGATGGCTGGCATTTCGCCCGAGTATCATGCTCACACTCACGCGCATACGCATGCGCATACGCACTTACACTTACATCCGGGACAGCAGCAGGCCCAGCAACAGGCTCAGCATCAGCAGGAAGCGGCTGCGGCTGCAGCTGGATTCCCCCTGCCTGGTAGGTCCTACAAATCAGGATGTTTGCGTACGCTCCCGCACGATGATCGCTCCTTTCACCGGCTATTGGCGCTGACAATGATCATCCTCAAAGTGATTCACTAGAATTATCGTTTAACAAATAGCTTAGACACGAGAATTGTCTGTTTACCTACGTGTACCTTCACTATATAGGAATCTTTTAGGATATTGACACTTAGGGTATTGTTAAGGATTCGTACTTGCGTTCAATTAGATTCGTATGGGATACGAGCTAAGAAGATAGTGTAATCGCAGAAGATAGTTGAAGCGACATTGTACACGCGATTCGTTTTTTTTTTTTTTACCAAGGAGTCTATAAAGCGGTAAAGGCAGTCGATTGCGTGTAAGCGTACACCGGTAACGTGCTTCTCACTTGATCAGTTTAATATCAGTAATTCTAACATAAACGGAGAGCATCCTCCTAACTACCGCAGGAGCTTCTTTTTTTTATACAAAAGAAAGAGAGAAAGGAGCGAGCAAAGTTTTCTCTGCGGCAACATTTATTTTTGCATTTTTCTGTCGCTTTTCTCGCTATGCCATTATTATTGTATTACAACTTGGCAGCAGAGCTTTCTCGATCATCGAGCTCAGCTTACTCTGAGGTGAAGGTACGGTCCATCGAGATGAGGATTCAATGAGTCTTTGCGTGAATTATCTTTAGGTAAAGCGCGAATGATGGTATGCGTACTGCGTGAATGGGAATCGAACAGTGTCTGTACTGCACAAAACACTTTCATATTGTACTGTCCACTTTGACCAATCCCTTTGGATACTGTTGCGCATTGCCACCGTAATTTGTCGAAGTTACAGCTACAAATTATATTGTAACATGCCACTGGTGTTACCTTAGTCTGTCCAAAATTAATAATTCACATAAAAAAGGAGAATAGAAAAATGGGAAGCGTAGACCATTCGAATGAAGAGATACTTCACCATTTTCAATCACAATATTTTTTCCTTTTATTTGATTTTACGATTATCTGGATGCACTACAGTGTAACAGGGGATAGTTACAGTGGAACAAATATATGTGGTCCAAGAAAAAGTTTCCACGCTTCATCATGCATGCCTCTTTCTCTATATTTATCAATTTATCAAAGCTTTTATCCTACGAAAGGCAAAACTTGATTATCCATCGAACAGTGTACTAACGTTCTCTGTATGTTCAGCGGCAGCTGGTGCAAATTATCCACGACCAGGCTTAATGCCCCGTGACCCAGGACTGGCTCTTCATCCCGCGGAACTTCTAGGAAGACCGTACGCGGACATGGCAGCGCATCACGAGCAATTGCAACGTCATCTCATGATGGAACGCGATCGATTCCCTCCTCATCCATCCATAGTGGCACACCATGAGGAATATCTAAGGTTCGTCTCATGAATTTCCCATTAAACAAAAGCTTGCAAATAGAATACGTATATATGTATGATCGGATTAGACGAGGACACTGTGTATTGGACTAACAAAGGGTGTTTTTTAGACAACAGCGTGAGCGTGAGCTTAAAGTTCGCGCACTGGAAGAAGCTGCACGTGGATCACGCCCTTAGGTGTAGTTATATTTATATAAATATATATATTCTAATAATTATCATTCGTAATTAGGTATATGCGAGGATCTCCTAGTTAGAGTGAACTGCATGTACGAGAAACACTACTCGTCACGCGGTGACCACAAAAAAAAACATCAGCCAAACACACACACACACATATGCATAGAAACAGACAATGTTCTTCCCAAACGAGAGAGAGAAAAAAAAAGAAGTGCAGGGATAGTGAGAGGATCTGCTCAAGGATCGCTGACCTTACGTTTTTTAGGATCAGAAATTATTTTTACGGTCTCCCCTAGAGCTAAGTAATTAAATGAGAGAAAGAGTAAAACGTAAGGATTGTTACGGTATGTAACTTTTTCTAGTGTAAATACAACAAACACGATTTAAAGTATAATGCTAGGATTTTCATCTAGCACCGATAATAGATGATTGAAGTTTATACATATATATGTATACACACACATATACATATATGTATACATAGAGCGACCGCTTGACGTGTAAATTTGTTTGAAATTTCTATATATATTATATATATTATTACGAGCCCACGATATTACCATAGTATGCTCGAACGAGATACATTTCGTTTGATTTCTCATAGGCGGTGCGATAATGCCAAAGTGTTCAGTGAGGGAAATGGTTCATCACCGCATTTTCCTTAGCCCTTTCCGTATTATTTGTTTTACACCAATCGATTATAACAATATCCGACGAACACGAAACTGTGTCTTCGAACGAATGATAATTTGATATAATATATTTAAAGTAACAAAACCGCCTGACACAATTCTACACGACACACACATACACACATTACACATAGACGATTTTCCGTGTTCCCTAGGCGTATGGTAAGATGTAACTTAAGTTTTAAACCAATTTATGTAACTTCTGTGTCGGACAATTTGTATATTTTCTATATATGTAATACGTATCTCTTTTAAGATTTTACCCCGGAGACCACACGTGTGCGAGTTTGATACCTAGTTCGAGATCGAGCGGCTGATTAGTGATGTAGAAAAGTCGAAAAAAAATTACAAAAAAATACACAAACAAACTTTGTAACAAAGTGACCAAAGTTAAAAAAAAAACATTTATAGCAAAACTGTGCGCGCGGACGCATAATCTTTCATGACCGAAGCGCTCCGAAGAACAAGCGTTGTATCGCAGAATTTATCCTGTAATAGTGCAGGCGCTGGAGAATTAATTAAATTGCGTGAATGTTTTTCAATGAAGGAGGGTAGAAGCGAATATTAGAAAAAAAGAAATGAGGGAGAGAGAGATCATTTATTCTGACGACCATTCGAACGTGTGTAAATTTTTCGCTATAATTCAATGTATATCTAGTTATTTAAGTAAAATAATATTTCATAGGAACGACCAGTTTCACTTTAAACTTTTTTTTTCTTCTTTGTGTTATGTTTCCGCACGAGCGACGTCCGAGGAAATAAATTTTAGGTGCCGAAGAAAAAGTACCATTGAGAAATATCGTTTTCCTCGATGCGGTTTATGGTTTCTTTTTAATCTGCTTGCACTTGAGCTGCGGTAATATATATTTTTTACGTAATACAATTTTTTAGGAAATACTTTTGAATGTGAAATTATACATTCACGTAGGCGTATTAAATCAGTCTCCAGCAGACGATTTCTTTTTTTATGTCTTCATTGATCTGTTATCAGAGGAGTGAAGGTAGAGAATGCACCGAAATTTATTGAAAAATTTTATGTAATCCGAAGATCGAATCGTTGTATAATTTCTCTATTACCAGTTCGCCTGTCACTGGATTCCTTGGACAGAAAATAAATGCCTGTCTCAGAAAAGACTATCTCTTGATGTCTCTGTCTTATCCAAGCTATAACATCAAACGAATTTTTTTGTAGTAAGGACACCGGCTATGAATCAGCCAGAAGTCTAGTCATTAAGCTAGCCTAATTAGTTTTACACATGCTATTTGTTTTACTCGCTCATTCCAACAGTTGTCGGCGTGTTTTTATTGAGCGTAATGTGAAACCCAGACTCCAACCACTTTACGTGGGAGTCATCACACCAATCTACACTTGTACATTTGTCTCTGTAAGAGGAAACGAGTGTTTCACGTCGATCATACAGGAGCTACTTCTGTTGAGCTGCGAGAACGCAAAGTTTCCAGTAAATATTCTCAAAAATAATTGATACAGTACTTCCTGGATTATTTGGAATTTTGCTAAAAAAGTAAAGATCGCTTTATATTTGAGAATAGTTGCTACAAATTCACAGAATACCATATCTTACATTTCCTCGAGTCAAGAATGCCATTGTTTCACATAAAATATTCGTCTCTGTTGCTTTAATAATTGTTTTAATCCTTTAATTTAGTTCTGTGTCTTCGATGCCTGTGCACGAATGCCAAGGGTACAATCGTAAGTAAATAAACGTTTTATTCCAATTATTTTCATATGCTAGTCTTTTTCTTTTCGTTCTAATTTGTACATCTCTTTTTATTTTAGATTTTTTCTAAGTCCAACTCTGTCTCTACAAGCACCAAGCACACCGCAAGTGGTTCACTCGTCCTGTAATCGGATGCACGTGCATTTCACATGTGTATTCCAGTTTGCAATGTGAACGATAGAGTGGGGATTTAAAGACAACCCGCAGGGGAGGAGAGAATCCCGGAGGAAACGAGGGAAGCCACTACGCTTAGTCATTCATAAATGAGCCGCCGTTGTAGCCGAAGGCCTCTATTGCATTAGTGTAGTTGCTTGTACGATTAATTGATAACGGCACAGTATAGCATGGCTGCAGGGAAGAAAGAGGAATCATCAAAGCAACGTTATCAAGCGAACGCGCGTGAGAGGGATCGCACTCATAGGTGAACAATTTTATATCTACCTTTAAAATTCATTCTGAAATTGCAACAGACCACCGAGAGACATCTAGAAAGTATTCACTTGTATTCGTATACAAGTGAAATAAAGCAAATTTAAATTGACCCATTTATATTATAAGGGTAAAAAAATGCAAAAGTGAGACTCAAGAAATCCAATCTCCGCTGTGCAGTGTCAATACCGCATTTACTGCCTTGAGAACTTTAATACCAACGGAGCCTGTGGATAGGAAATTATCTAAAATCGAGACACTGAGATTAGCCAGCAGCTACATTAGCCACTTGGGTGCTGTTCTCGTTGCTGGGCCTATAGATCAACCCTGTTCACGTGTCGAAAACAACTCTGG
The DNA here is from genome assembly GCA_023838395.1 of Holcopasites calliopsidis. Taxonomy (NCBI): domain Eukaryota; kingdom Metazoa; phylum Arthropoda; class Insecta; order Hymenoptera; family Apidae; genus Holcopasites; species Holcopasites calliopsidis. The sequence continues at coordinate 3,286,942 of JALHAQ010000012.1, read as the reverse complement.
GATCTACGGAAGGAATCACTGGACTGATTCACAAACGAGACCGCAAGTTTGCACTTTTTGCCTTGCTATGCACAAAAAATATGTAAGTTAATGAGTCATTAACGTAGAGGAATTCTGGTGCGCATTACTCAAGATACCACTTATTTAATAAATGCACTGTAATGAGACTACAACAAACGAGGTGCTAATCAATGCTGTTTTTTCAATTTCAGACCTTAAAGATCACTCAAGAGGTAGTGCCGAATTTCTAGAGAGCTGGTGAATATTACTTTTACACTTACGATGTCCTCTGATTAATGCGATGTATAAAGTGTAATATATATACAAATTTATTGTACATTTCCTGTATATATACATATAATATTCAGCATAATAAATTTTACACTGCGTCTATTAGCTCATACTCATAATTTCAATCCCATTATGAATAAATAATGGGCGACGCAGTAATTGTTGCATCGTATTTATGTAGTTTTTTTTGTTTAGGAAGAGCTGAATTTATTGACCCATGGATGCTGTATCATTTGTTATTATCAGAACATTTGAACATCGGCGCCGTAAAATTGCCAGCACTGCTGAAGTCAAGTTAATGTTAACATTATTCATTAAATATTTTATTTTTTTAATTACCGCCCTCGCTTGATGCACAAAATCAATTTATTAATGGTCAGAAAGATGTATTTAAACGATATACGCCTAAGAAACGAATAATGCTTAATATTTATTATGTGCAGATGCCACACTGACCAGCTCGGTACGGCGGCGAATGTTTCAGTCTTTCGAAGTCGACAATGCTGTGAGGAAGCGCATTTTCGTTTTTCCCTCCGTTCTCTCGTTTCTCGTTTCAATTTCAGTGTTTTTATTCGGTTATTCAATTGTGAGCTGGTCCATAGGTAATCATGTTCGCTACTGAGAAGATATCCCTTGAATGTACCTGTATCCTCGATTAGGTAAGTGAGAAAAAAAATGAAACCTCCAAACGCGCGAACCATAGTAACCACAATCAATCACCGCCATTGTGGTCAAATTGAATTCACCCTGCACTCGTCTAATTAAAAAACAGCTACAACTTCTTCCTTTAGACGGTATTCAGAACTATTTTCAGTAATTATACTTTTACACGAATAATTGCGCCAACAAGGCTATCTATCTATCAATAATTATAAATTGCCAGCGTTCCGGAGCAAAAAATGAATTTCCCAGTTGCATCTACAATTTTCTCCAATTTAATATATTGAAAGTATTATTGTATCATCCCCTAATAAGTTTCAGAGAATTATTTGTCTATTTTGAAAAGTCCCCGGGTACATGTCCACGGAGGCGGAGAAGGCCTCCGGACGGATCGAAAATTTAAACTCGGGGAAAATTAGCGCCCCGAACGGCGCGTACGACCGCCATCTTGTAAAAGTGTCTGTAGTGTTTGGAAGTTTAGAGAGAAAGAACAGCAGCTTCGCCGGAGGCTGGAAGTCCTTTTGAAGTGGTCGCAACGGTCCTTGGCAGTCCCTGGGCACCCAGGTGACCTCGTGCGAGGCCAGGGTACCTTCAAGCTGCTAGGACAACCTCACGGCCGACAATCTTACATACACGCCCGACTCCCGCGAAGATGGTGAGCAGGAATTCTCGTACGAGTACGATTTTCATTTAGCCCTCTGACAAACCGTTTTTTTTTTTTACTTTATCGAGTTCATGTACGTTCTATATCTCGTGAATGATTTAATGTGTTAAGCGTTCACCAGGCACGCATTCCATAACGGGATCAGTTGTCTTCTGCCAGATATATTCGGCATTATTTCGTTATTATCGATGTTTTCAAATTGCGGCTGTTTCGATCGGACAGCTCTATCGCTTGTCAATATTTTTAGGTAGCGCTCGTCCGACCACCTTTCCATGTAACCGTCGCGCTTTATTCGTGTTTCTCGAGTTTCCCTAATTGTTGTCGCGTACGCTGACAGCGAGGGATAACCTAGGATTATTTATTAACGAAGCAGGAAAAAGGGGCCCCTCGTAATGCCGAAATCGGGGAACGAGTTGTGTTTTGTTTAGATACAAGCACTTCGTGATCGTTGACAGTCCGTTATGTTTCTCGTCGATATTTGGGTGTTGAACATCCGTGACACGGGAATCGCGATTTTCGTCGTCGCCTCGATCCCAAACCGTATTTTCCGTCAGCTGACACATACAGATAGAAAATATAATATTTGTCTCTGCCCTGTCATCGTCATTGAGTAATTCGGTGGAGAAGGTAAATATTTTTGCGTGAATGCGCGCGCCTTTTATGTATCATTCAGTTCTCCGTTTATTATGGCGTTTGTCATTCATTATTTACTTTGTTTGTTTTTACTTTCTTTTATCTTATATACATAGAAGAATTAACAACGTATGTAAATATTTAGGAGCAGGAGCATCCGCTGTAAGATTTCAAAGTTGTTCAGAATTTGATTAATAAACTTTCTACTTCTATTCATGCTGTTTAGAGTTCGGCATCGACGGGTGGAACTGAGGGGTCTAGTCCAGCCTCTAGCCCTGCCTCAGCTACAAGTCTCACAATGGCTGCTCCGAAGTATGGTACCTTGGTACCAAATCGCATCTTCGTAGGCGGCATCTCAGCCAATACCAGTGTAGAAGAACTTGCTCAACTTTTTTCCTCTTATGGCAACGTGAAGGCTACAAAAATAATTGCCGATCGTGCCGGTGTTTCCAAGGGTTATGGATTTGTCACGTTCGAGACCGAAGAAGAAGCTAAAAGACTACAGCAAGAGGTTTGTTGCATATATTATCAATATACATAAGGTTCAAGCATAAAGAGAATTATGATGGTAATTTAAAATGACTTCTGTTGCAGTCTGAATGTATCGTGTTAAGAGAGAGAAAATTAAATATAGCACCTGCGATTAAGAAACAACCCTTCAACAGATCCTTCGATGGTGGTTCTGGGTCGCCACCCTCTGTGCCTACTAGTACTTATTATTATGCGAATGGTCAGTGGCTTCACCCATTTGATTTATAAATTTAACAATGTATAATAATGAAAAATAATTGATATTTACTCTAGCAGGTATGGGGCTCGCATACCAGAATGGAATGACATTTTACAACACAACAGCTCCGACACCAACAACGCCGATTGTTCCACAAACTGATCCAGCGACTATTTATCAAGCCACAGGAGTGTTTGGTAAATTTCACAAAAACATCCATTTTCGGTAGAGTATAAGCCCCTGTGATAATCGAACAATTCGACCTGACTGATTAGGGCCACAAGCAGCTGGTCATCAAACTTTCGCACCAGTGATGTATCCGTGTCCTGCTCCATCTCTCTACATGCCGCAACAGTATCAGTATTCACCAATGCCGGTAAGTAACATAGTATAAGACGAAAAGCGTGTCCACCTCGTTTTCTTCTTCTAATATCTTTAATCTCTGGGCCCTTGTACACGCAACCCTTTTCTAAATGATTTGTCTACGGGTATATGCTTGTGACTCAAATTAAACGGTAAATCGGTTGCGGTTTGACAGACAAATGGTTTGATGGGAGAAGCCATACCACCGGCGTTTCTACCCAACCCTCAGCAAATGCCTACTTACGTCCTTCTCGACGCTATACAGTATTGAGGTCTAAAGGTACATGGTCTATGCTAAACGAATAGCATGCAGCGCCTCATTGTGCGTTTTCCTCTTTCGGAGTACTGCATGGCCTATGGAGTGCATGCACACTTGCATTTCTTTCTATTATCTATGCGATTTGCATTCATTAATTTTTCATCCGAGTTCTGCGTACGAAACACACGCAGTTATTACGTTTTCATTCGGTCATTGATCTCGCACTACTTATTGCGCTTTCATCGCATTAAAAAGAATTGCATTATTGTTGAAACGGCCACAATTATATTTTGTTTTACTACGTAAAGTTGTTAATATCCACGCTCACTATGATTTTCATCAAACGATGTGCATTTTATGTATCTTTCGACTTCTTTCACGCCGTTGTTCTTTATCATTTTTCTATGTCGTACAAAAATATGTATAATGTTCATTCCCTGGTATATAAACTAAACACATGATTCCCAATATAGCCATGCACGAAAAATTAAGGTAAAGTATGTAAAACTGGAACATCCACGACACAGCATTCTAGAAATCAGAGATTCTACTCTCATAGCATGTACATTGACCTTAGTACCTCAGAACGAGATCAACGTACCTGCACAACTCACTTACGACATTTGTCCCCTAGAAAAAGAACAAATAGGCATACTCCCCATAAATATTACTTATGTATGCACTCGAGTTCACAAAGTACTAAATTGGACTGTGCCTTTTCTGTGCAGTACGAAACGTATTATGCAGGGGCAGCCGCAGCCGGTGCTCCACAGTACTTGTACACCACTAACAACTCGCAGAACAACACCGGCGGTGGAAACAGCAATTCCGGAAGCGGTAACAACGGCACGGGGGCTACTAGTCCAGCGACCGGGCCACCCCCGCCGTTACAATCACTACCCCCAGCACCACCGACGCATTTTTACGCTCCTGCTGCTCCGCCGCCTCATCATCATCCATCGGTACCCGCTGGGCCTCCTCCTCAGCAGGTGGATCACATCTATTACCCTTTCGCTGCTGGACCCCATCCACCGCCACCTCCGCACGCGCCTATGGGCTTGACCGACCAGCAATTATTGCTGTACGCTACCGATGCCTCCTGCCAGCAAACCTCTTCGTCTGACGGCCAGGCTGCTCCACAAGAGGTAAGTTTATTTAGAACGTTGTACTATGTTAATCCGTCGGTATCGAGGCAGTCGTATAAAATGCCAATCCGCATATACAATTGGGCAGCCTAACATTGTCTTGATCGAAAAAAACTCGTGTTACCGCTTGGAACCTCGAGGACTAGCTCCAAGAAATAATGATAGAGACATAGGAACAGAGTGTACAATGATTCTATTAATCATACGATTATTATTCATCTTTTTTTTTCTTTTGGCGGGTGAACAGTACTACAATTTGTGTGAAATAAATCGTAGGATTCTCGTTCAACATCGAGCCACTCGGAGCAACCGCATGGTGAAACACAGGCTGCTTCAGGGTCAGCTACACCCCTGGTGTCCTTAATGCCCGTGAAATTTCCCATGTCTGGTCGTTACACCAATTATCATCCGATCGCTATACACACCGCTAACATGTACAGTTCCCAGACTTGTCTGAACGAGACCGACGATTGCGGCGGCAATCAGATGCATTGCAGGGCAATCGTTTATCACCCGGCAGCCGTATACATTCCTCACACGCATACACCCACGTTTCACAACGCATCCGCCGCCACCGGCGGCGGTGGAGGTGGTGGTGGTTCTAGTTTGTTGCCGACACCGGGATCGGCATCGGTGTCGCAGCAGATATTCGATTCGACGAGCAACAAGAGCCATTGTTACAATTCCAGGGAGTACACGAAATCCGGCGGCGGGGTAAACACGAGTAATTACACGAGGTCGCAGGGGCACGGGCTCGCGTTCTCGCATCAGAATCCGTTCGTTCGCGGGCAAAGCGCAGGGAACTCGCAGTCGTACGGCAAGCACAGTAACGTAGACGGGCAGAGTTACAAGTACTCGACGCCGGCGATGAGCTCGCGTTTCTCCATGCAGTATAACAAAAAATTGGCTGGCTCCAACGTGGGCTCTCCGGCTTGCTATTTGACGCAAAGGTCCGCGGACAATTATAATCTGGCTCAAAAGCCGAGCCCGATCGCGTCGAACGCGTTCAGCGCGACGTACAATAGTTACCCGAGTTCGCAGAAAATGTTCAACGCCGGTCAGAGCTTCGAGTACGCGAACGGTCGTAGAACGAACTCCGTTGATCAATATTACGACAAGTCGACGAGCAGTTATCAGACGCGTAAGAACGCGACGAACTACAACAGGAACAACGGTTCCATCGGCGGGCAGACCGAGGGTAATAACAACGCGACCGATAAATACATGGCTAACGTCGAGACTGAGACCGGTAGCTCGCAGACAGTGGTGAGCGCGGAGAACAATAGCAGTAGTACGGAGAAGCCGGTGAGCCCACCGCCGGCACCATACTCGCCCATGACACGACCTCTTCCAACCTTGTCACCACCCACGTCCCAGGTCCAGTTCTATGCAGCGCAAAACCGCTATCAGCCATCCCTAGCCCCGTCCCAGCAGCAGCAGCAATCGAACGCGCAACGACGGTACACCATCGGCCCCGCGCTGTCCACCGGTAGAAAGCCAACGGAGAAGTACTCGACCACGACCGGCTCCCAGACAGCCAGCACGACGATGTTACGGCAGAGCAAGTACAAGGTGAACGGGATCATGCAGACGGGAAGCAAAGTGTCCGAGGATAGTCTCGGCGGTGCTGGGGACGCGCCGCCGGGTGTCGGTCGAATGCCGATCACGCCGCCGGGTACGCCGAGAAATCACCCGGCTCATTCTGCCGGTGATCAGAATCAGCTGGCCGACACGTGCCATCAGATGCAAGCTTTGAGCCTTTGAACTCGTGCTCTCTTGATACACGTACATACACACAGCAAACACACGCAGATACTACACACTTTGATTCGTTTTTCCTCCCTTTCTTCTTCTTCTTCTTTCGGTTCTCATGGAACCGAACCTCGTATATATATATATACACATATATATATATTATAGATAAAATAGATAGATCGATAGATAGGTAAATGGTTAGTTAGTTAAGTAGATAGAAGATTCATCTCGATTTCGAAGCCGTATGAAAACGGAGAAAACAGGAATGGAAAAGAGAGAAGCGTGTGTCGATGCACAGCGATTTAAGGGAAAGAAAGTTTCGATGATTCTCTTCTCGTGCGATCTCAGTCAGTTTCAAATTCAAAAATACAAAGTGTATTTATGAAAGAAGAAAAGCAAAGGAAAGAATGGAAGCGAGATGGAAAGCTTATAGATGAAGATATACATACCGTGATATATATATATACATATATACATAAAATGTAAATTAAAATTCTCTTCGGTAAATTATTATCAGACTTACTAAATTGTTAAGCATTTATAAAAGAATATATTATATATATTATATATATAAGATAAAGTACGATATTTAAAGATTATTATTATTAGTTATGAAGACAAAATTATATACACGGTTAATATATATATTATATATACACACACAAAAAGATATATATATATATACACATATATACTCAAGTATATTATACATATACGTACGGTATATGTCGAGGAAAACAGATATATATGTATATGTAACTAGTGTATAACGAAAGCGAGAGAGAGAGAGAGTGAGAGAGAGAGAGAAAGGAAATGGAGAGAAAATCCGACGAAGTTGTGCGTTAATTCTTATTATTATATCATCTCCTTTAACGAGAATCGAAATATTAACGAAATGCAGAGATGATAAAATGTTATATCTTACAATACACGATACACAACAGATACGCTACATTATATTTAAAATCTATATATGTTATATATATATATATATATATAATATGCAGTATTTAACGTTACGCGCGAGATAGGCTCGACAACAAAAAAAAAAACCATTGAATCTCACGAGCAAGGCTAGATTAGGATAGACGGATGATTACTAAACAGAACACGATAGAAAAGAAGAAGACGTATAACAAAAGGAGTTATGATAACAGCAACAACAAATAATGTTATTATCGTACAAAAAGGAACGAGCGATTTGTTATGTGTTCAAGATATAAGAAAGAAGAGCGAAGGGAGGAAGAAATAAACGTTGGGGATGACGAAGAATATGGAAAGATTACGTAGGAAGCCAGAAACAGAAGTTGATTTCGTAAAAAAACAAAGAAACGGTTGCTCAAGGCACTGCCACATCTCTCTCAGTTTTTATTATCTACCTGAAACAGTGGTGAAAAAAAAACCAAGTACTTATAGTTTGATTAGAGTAACCGTATGCGAAATCCAGAACGCTTGATGTTCTCATGCTGTTCGGGACACTGTAGCAGCGGAGAATTAAACAGACAAAAATTCCGTTTATCCTTTCCGTTCTTTTCTTTCGGCAACATTAATCCGCGCAGGAAGAAAAGTGAAAGACCTCCAAGTAGTTACAGTTACAAAAAGAGAGGAGAAAAATGAAAAAAAAAGTGTAAAACCACACATGCCCCGATTTATCCCCGAAAAAAAACGAATGCGATAAAAGATATATATACTTTAAAAGAACGACAAAAAAGACAAAACTAAGAAAAAAAATTATTAAAGTATGTAATAATGAATTAAATAAATGTGTCGGCTGTGAGCTTCCAAGCAAATAACAATAATTAAATTATTATAATATAAAAAGGAGTTACATAATATTCCACCTAATTGTTACGATCGTATAAATCTTTCTTTTATCTATAACGAGAAATAATTTGTTATCCCATATCTCGCGTATATATTGTAGCTGTTATTATTATTATTATCATCATTACGATTATTATTATTGTCCCTATTTAAAAGCGGAGGATGATAGAGATATAACAAACCGAGAGTTTATGTTTTGCGCCGTGATTTAGATATCGCGGCGAAGAAAAAAAAATATATATATATAGCGGGACAAGAAGTTTGAAGGAGAACGAACAAAAAAGGAATTAGAGAAAAATCGAAGAGGGGGTGGAAGTAGAGAAAAAGATATATTCAAGGGATACACGTACGTAGATGAGACGACAAAGGCCTAGAACGCATATGATAAAAGCTAGATTACCCGTGAGTCTCGTTAACGAAGAGAAATTATTAATTTATCGAACAAGGAAGGAAAAAAGAAGATATGCAAGAGTGCCTTCTATTTGTTTTCGTGATTGTATTGTTGAACAATTTGTTGCGTTACGTTCCAAGAGCCTCTAATGTTGTTATAAAAAAAAATAAGATGTTTGAAGAATGTTGTTCCTCTATATTTATTTATTGATTTATATTAGGCCGTAGCCAGGCCTATGCGCCGCAGCATCCAGCGAATTTGAACCGTTGAAAGTATGCTGTTAAGAGAGAAAAACAAGAAGAGTGAAACATGGAATTCTGAAAAGGGAATTACTTCGCCAGCAAGATGGTTTTTAAACGTAGAGAGAAAACGATGTAATAGCACCGAGCAATAGGAAAACACCGCATACGGCATTCGAGTCGCATGACCCCCTTTTTTCTCATTGATTGTAGAGGAAACGATATTAACAATTAACATCGTACGTGTTGTTAATCGAATGTGAAAAAAAGTAACAAAAAAAGGGAGAACGGAGCAGCTCGTTTCGGCACCTATTTCTATGTATAATACACACGAAGATATCTCAGCAATATACATATAGGATATATTATAAATATATTAACGAACGCAACGGAGAAACATGTACCGTATGGTATATAGAAGATTGCAAGTGCGATAAGTGCGAGTAATTGGGTGTGCATGAGCGCGTATTTGGATAGGTGGCTGTGATTATTGCGTGCAAGTTAACGAAAAACAATAATAATACGTACACGTGTGTGAGCATTCGTGCGTAAGCGCATTAATATTGTCTCTGGTATACACACACTAATACACTACACGCGCATATTTCATACACGTATTACATACGACGCATACATACCTACACACATATATATATATATTTAAATGAATAAATATGTATCTAAATAACGAAATGTAATACACAACAGCAGAAGAAAAGTACGATTCTATGTTCAGTTTGGTACCAGTCTCTAAGGAAAATAAATTCCAATTACATGCACGCTGTACTGAATTCAACGTAGAATGGTGATGATACGATTGGAGGAAAAAGCTATAACAATTCGCAAAGTATAAATAATATATAAAAGGAAGTATAAGATAGATATGTTAGCCGGGTATGCGTAGTTGAATAGATCTAGAAACATAATTGATGTATATTATACACACGGTGTAAACGGTGTGCTTTCTACGATTTTGGATCGTTAAACGCTCACGATAATTTACAATAATAACCACCAGCAACTCCTTATATTTTCTATTATAATTCAAGACTCGTTTTGGAATTTCCATCGCTACGTATTACGTTGCCAAGATGTAATTAACAAGCTCGCAATAATTTAGTGTTATTAAATTGTTAATTAATATCTTTAAGAGGATGAGCTTGTTCAACGCAATCTGGACAGACACATTTACAAATCTTTCGTTTCCTTGATTGCACTCGAATAGATCTATTATATTGTTGCAAGTACAAGTCTGTTCAGTTCGTAGCTTGAGAAACAAAATGTTAAAATACATTCCACAATGTATAAAGCACACCTCGCGAAACACGGAAATGAATGTATTTAAAGAGAAAAACAAATTATATATATATATACGAAATATATGAAACGACACGTAGGTTGTACGACAAGAAAAGCTATCCGAGTACTCGACGATAATAATAAAAACAGAAATATATATTACCTATAAGAGATGCATATATTTAAAAACGAAATAAAAAAACATCTGTGCATGAACATTATAATAGTCGGAAGAGCCATAGCAAAAAGAAAAAAAATGGTATAGATTACGAATAAGTGTGAATCTCTCCTGCAAATATATAATAATAATAATAAAATCTCATTAAAGATATAAAATATACAATGCTCCAGCACACGTATACCATTGTATTTGTGAATTCACTTGTCTGGTTTGGTTCGATCAGTTTTTCACTCATTTGCCGAAAACTTAATTTGTGTGTTCAAGGTCCGATTAATTGATTGATGCGTTTGTTGCTTTTAATATGGCTATTTTATTCAATATTAGTTTCAATACATTCTGCAGTTAAAATCTATTCACTATTAGTCTTTTCGCTTGCTAAATATAATTTATTTAAAGTATTCGCACTAATAATACACTGTCTTACTAATTCTATCGTATCACATGGTTTACCGTTAAGAAGGCGGTAATCTACATACATAACGAATTGAATTGCATATAGTGGAATACAAATTAATGCATATTTTCGATTAATAGGAAGTGGCATATAAGTTGTACACTTTCTAAATCGCAATTATTGATATTATGTGCCTAATTGACACATACGGGTCTAAAGAAATCTCTTAACTGACTACGAGTGGAATATCATTATTTAACATTTATCAAATACTTTGCTAAGATCACATTTATCATAGAAAATACTTGCTCATAATACAATTGTTAGAAATGTTTAAAACCCATGTATGGCAGTGCGGAGACACAGTAGTAACATTATCTTAGTTTTCAAGTTCACAGATAAAACTTTTCTAAAATATAAACGCTTCGAAAAGTGTAGGAATATTACGAATGTTTGGTACAGTTATTAAATAACGTGCAAAATATTCAATATCCAATTATCGAGAGTTGCTTTTGCGTAAAAAGATTTGTTTAGAAACGTATGAAAGGTCCACCGACTCATTGCGAATGATAATCGTCGTCTCTAAGCATTAGGAATTGTATAAAACAGCAACTAAAAATCTAATTAGTTCGTACAATTTACTCCATTCATAATTCAGTCGTCATATGTGACGTTAATGCTTGCACTCGAGTTGCATTGCAGCTTTTGCACAATACATGATCGTCCAAAGGATAACAGCCACGTCCCTCGGAATCGGAAGACAAAACCAGGCCGCAATCCTCGCACTTATAACACTGGATATGGAAACTGCGATCCAGTGCAACAACGCGTACAGTTTCATCCTGTCCTGGTTCTGGCATGATTGGTAATTTGCAAACGCAACAACGCGGTGCAAATTTCCTGTAAGATAACATGCATATCACATTGAGGCCAACATTGAGCGCTTAATTAAAATTAAAGCTCTCGATATTACTCACTTGTGGAAACATTGTATACAATGAATCTGATTCGTAGCATCCACTGTAAAAGGTATGCCGTCCAAGCTTTGGCCACAGACGACGCACGCGAAACAGGACGGATGATAAGGCTTTCCAGTAGCCCTTAGTATCCGATCGAGAATCGGTCTAGTGCAAACGCAACACTTCTCCAGAGTATTTAAATAATCCTCCTCGCAGTAAGGCTTACTCTCCAGCGAGTAGAAGGGTTTACCCTGCAGATTGACCTTGCAAACGTAACAACAGAAACAGTCTATGTGGAACACCTTATCCATCGCCGAACAACCGGTACCCTCGCCCTCGACTTTGCGGCCGCATTGTGCACAAATTCCATATATGTCACCATCCTCGGCATTGTCCTCCATTCCCTGGACTAAAAGGTCAGTCAGCACGTCCACCTAAAAACCAAGATCATTATTTAAGAGAATAACTAATATGCCTGCTCCAATTTCAACCTACCTCCTTAACTGGAGACACCTTTCCCTGCGGTTGAGTGGACGCAGCGGATCCATAGCCGGAGTACATGGAGTAATTGCAGGACAATTGCGAAGGCGGTCTGGGATTAATCGGCTCGTATATAGACTCGTACGTGGAGCTAGATTGCGAGCTTGGCCCGTATATATCACTTGGATAATTATCAGAAGGGAAATCGGTTTGATACGTAGCTCGCCTCAACTCGCTGTAACTGGACGACACAGGACTCGGCGGAGGTGGCAATTCCTCGGGTGGAGGAGGAAAGGAGCTACCCGGGACACAAGGAACGTACTCCGAGGGTTCTGGAGGCGGTGGTAAGTCATCTAAAACGCAAAGATTGAATTAACAAATAGAAACTAAACCTAACTAATAGAAATCATTATTTTAAACATTATGTCCTGTCCATCTATCTCACCATTACTATGCGCAGCAGGAATATTGCAGTACGTATTCTCCGCTTTTGAATTCCACTGAATGTTACTGTAGATTATGTCTTTTTCAGTTCGAGTTGTGTTGTTAACTGGTGCGGATATCGGTGGATCTATATTACTATACACGACGCTTCTCGCTGCTCTCGAATGATCTTCAATAGGAACTTGAGGAGCTGGCATGTTTCCAACGTTTGAGTAAAAATTCTTCTCGTTGAATCCGAACTTTGGCTCGAACTTCTCACCCGATTGGTGTACATAGTAGTTCTCATTGTTCTGATAACTTTTAGGCCCATCCTTTCCATTCGTTGACGACGACAGAGAGAAGTCATTCTTCTCTATATTCAATGGTACGTACGGTGAAGGAGAATTGACATACAAATTGGATGATTTCTCACTTTGTCCTGAATTATTAAGTACTGTACTGTACGATGGCACGGCTGCAGCCTTGATGGAGTAACTTTGCGGTATCTGAAATATCATTTCATACAATTAATTCTCCATATAAGATTCTCCATGATTATTCTATCTCTACTTTGCTTTTACCATCACGATTTCCATATAACAATGGAACAGTCATGGAAGAAAAACGTGTAAATATTGGAAGTAGCAGAATAATTGTACTTCTCCTTACACTTGTACAATTTACTGACCTGCGGCTGTGACTTCTTCGGCTTTGGAGGAACGGCTGGTCCAACTTTTTTCCCTGGCTTGGCGGTTTTAACACCGTCTCCCTGATTGATATGTAAGTTCGCAATTTGTTGCTCCAAACTACTCAGGTTGGACATTTTTCTACAAATTATAATAGTACATATAAACTTTATTCCTTCATATTACATGGAAAATGCAAAGCTCCAATAATAATTGCTCATTTAAAAATTATATCTAGGACATATGTACTGGAATAATGTTGGTGATAATAGAACAAAATATATATATTATTCGAAACGTTATCAGAAGAAATTATCACCAGTTGGATATTGTATCTGTCAAGCATCAGTAATATACCACCTACCTAGCATGAAATGGAGCTTACACCGTTGAGAAAATCGATAAACTTACCTGGTAAGTCAGCAGAACGTATTTTATTGGCAAAACCTTCGAACCCAGTACTTTTTGCGATAAAAATTAAGTAATTTTTGAGTCTCCGGGAGTCCTCGGATATATTCCGTGTGGATCAACTGTGACACAACTGAATGGCTGACTCATAAATCTCTTATCTCATACCCTAAGAAATTCCTTTGCGGTGACTTTTCGGGCTCGACCGTAGCCCTTCTCCTCTCCACCGTGGTTACATTCAAACAATAATTGGGCAATGAGTCGTATGTTTATTAATTAAGCGAAAAATAAGCTCCCTTGCAATAATTCTTCGGCCAGCTAGCGCTTCGTGAACGAAGCTGCTGGGGCAGCTGAATAGGGCACCAGCTTCGTTGTCCAAAAGATTTTACCACACCTAAATTAGGAAAATTCGTCATAAACAGGCTAAATAAATTTCGCAATTTTTTGCGACGATGTTAAGTAAAAATAAAGGTAATCTCTTTTTAACATCGCTTCTTTAAGCGTTCAGAAAGTAGCGTGAATTAACCAAAAAATTCTCGGGCGCCATTTTTAAATACAAGGCCTCCATAATCGCGCATCGTTAGTTGCATGACCAAAATTTAAAGAATTATTTAACAACGATGAAATTATACATCGTTTCGGTTCATCTAAAACTTCAGAAGAAGTGTCCTCTGCCTAATTATTCGGTGAAGATAACACAAATATCCGAAACATTAATATTTCCGGTGATAGAAATGTAACCACCAGTTTCCTTACTGGAACACTGCAATTTGATTATTTATTCAATTGTTCTAATAAAAAAAAAGGAAACGGAGTTACCTACTTTTGTAGAAAGGTAATTGCTACGACGTATGCTTCATGGTCGAACACCATCTTTTTTTCGTGTAATAAAATTTTGCAAAACCACAAAGAATATTCTTAAAGAAATAGATGGAAAATAGATCTTAATTACAGATAATTAACGTGACCGTCATAAAAATACTGGAACGCCGAAGGTTTAAAAATTCTTGCCCCAGTTTCTACCACGTTTATTTTCTACGTTAGAACAAAGAACTGCACGATACTTAAATAATTTCCATTTTTATTTAGGACTAAGGACAAATTTGTCAGATTTTTCTCGAGATACCGAAGCAATACGTTGTTCCAGAAAATATTTTCCTTTTGCCAAAGACGCCGTATCTTTCAATAATCACGGACCCGATGTAAGATTTGATGAACAGATATTACATTGTCTACATTGTTGTACGTATACGAATACCAATTACGTTCTTCCGATTAGATTAAATTCGCTGATCACGTACTTGTAATCTTCAACACGTACGCTATTCATTACTATCACGATTGTTTTATTTATACACTGATCCCCGGCTTCTGTGGCCCGTGCCATTGATTTAATTGGCTTTTGGAAAAATTTAGAAGATAGACTCTTTCGACTGTGTGCGTACCAAAATTATTTTTAGTTAGAGACTTAATTCTTTCTTTCCACATTTCGATACCTAATACGATATCACCTTTCCTTTACTAATCCTTGTTTTCCTTTTTAGAAGGGGCAGGCGATAATAAATGATCATTTCTTGCGAAGCCCAAATTGGAAAATTGTATTTCGCATACGATGCGCATTTTTGTTTAACGCAAATGCATTTCGTTTTCCTCTTGCTCTGGGATTACCATGATGATTCACAAATCGCTTGAAACTACTTTGGCCGTATGTATGCATGTGCGACAAGGCATTTAATAGTTTATTTGCTGAATATTACTGATGACATCTGTTTATTTTCTTTTTTGCACAGCGGAAATTATTCACAGAAGGAAATATCGTAAATTAATAGGAAAGCAATCGTAGCAAGTTTGTATATCGCATAATTACGTGCATACATGCATTATATAATATTCGACGAACGCGCCTCATTGACCGCTATCCTCTATCTAATACAAAGACAGAATGTTTGTCTGATATTCGAAGCTAAATATTTATATTGAGGTGTCCTTAATATCGGGTTAACACACGGAGATAATTACGCAGCGGTGCACGTATCATTAATACCTGGTACTCTTGTATAATTAGCATTAAAAAGGTTTCTTTCATTAGTCTCAAATTCGCGGTAACGAAATCGGTATCAAAGATTTTATTTATCTAATCGCAGGCCATAGAATTCCGATATCAAAAAGTACGTGAATTGGTACAGCCACTCAATTCTATTGCCCTTATTGAATTGTGGATTAAAGAACACTAATAACTATCGCGGGTTACTATCATCAATGCTGTTAACGTACATTTAGGGCCAGGAAAACTTATCTCTTGCTATCAGTATGAAATTCATCAGATCCGAGTTTTAATGGACAAAAGAAGTAATTGTATATAAATGTAGTTTTTTGCTGACGAATTCTTGTCTATGTATTACTCCGCAAGGGTGGCAATAGTAATTATTATCATACTCCCTGTAATTAACGAAGTTAAGGACATTCTCGACACGCATTCTTGCAGCGTGTATTACTAATACTATGGACAGAGTTTCGTAGATTTTCTTTATTTGAAAAACGCTTTCGGCCCAACCAGCCGATTTATCATTTCCTAAATAAGGATTAATCGCGTCAGGATAGTCGTACTGGACGAGTATGCCAAGTTAAGATCATCAAAGGGTCGAAGTCGTGCGCGATTTAAATGTCGGTCAGCTGATTCAGAAGGAGCTTGCGTAAAACTGGATTTAAATGGCCTGCGACTGTAACAGCTGATAATGTAGCAGAAAGGTGCTCATCCTCCTCGTAAGCATACATTTGCATCGAATCAGTTCCTTCCTTATTCATTTCTATTATTCCTATTTAAAAAATAGAAGAACATTATCTTGAACCCCATTACAGATGCATCGAGTTCTCTGAATAATTCCTGTGACGATAGATGCGGGTTCACTGAAGTACGAGGCCGAGCAAAACGTTGAATGGTACACGCTGTTTTCTGATAACGAGTGATGCGTTGCGCTGTTCGTTATTCCACCGGGGGCTCCCCGATCCGTTGCATTGTATAACTCTTTTGTAGATAGTACAGCATTCGAAAATTCTGTCTGCACGAGTTCTGCGAGTTTACTGATGATCAATTTCGACATCCCCGCCGATCATATAATACAGCGGCAGAGATAGAGAGAGAGTGAGAGAGGGGATATCCCGAGAAAGATGGTCGTAAGTCAATGCTTCATTTGCTTTGTCGCAATAGTTGCTGGGCTCAGTTCGTTGTTCGCCGTCGCATCGCTTACACGTTTAAGTTTCATTCAAGTTATGTCCCTCTTTTAATCGCACGGACCTGCACTCCCTTTTGTTTTATTAATTTTATGGTAAATCAACGTTCCACAAACTTCTCTTCTTCATCATCGTCCAACATTTTTCGGTCGCCAGTAAACAAAATGGATTTACTGTTTATTTCTGTGCTGGTGAATGTGTTACTCCGAAATACCGTAACACATGTTTTACTTTCAATTGTTGTGCTCGATGTTCGTTATGGAGTGCGCATCGCTTTCTAAAGTTTATTTACTTAGCTGAAACTCTCGTTAGGTATCTTAGCGATAATTTAATTATCTCAGTAAAACGGACTTTGTGATTAATAATTTTGCCCGAACCAGTTGATTCTGATGTGTTTAAATTTATCATATATCTTTATTTATTCCCAGTGAAATATGTTTAGCCAAGCACTACAAATTATTGTCTCATTTCACAGATACATCTTATCAGTATACCATGCAGAATAGTAATATCGCCGAATCTAATAATGAGTCAACAGTGACGACGGTGCCTCATCAGCGTATGCAGGATGTGCAGAACAATGTTAAAGCAACAGAAAGTACCTGTTTGACGCCCAACAGCAATCAGACCTATTTTGCAGATGAAAAAATCCATATACCAGAATCGGAAAATGTAATATACATTATTATTTATTGAAAGTGAAAAATGATTAATTTTTACGCATGTACATATTCATAACTTGATCATATTTTAATTTCATTTCACAGGGTCTATTCAGTCTTAGAAAATTATGGGCCTTTACGGGACCCGGATTCTTAATGTCTATAGCTTACTTAGATCCTGGGAATATAGAATCAGACTTGCAATCCGGAGTAGCCGCAAGATATAAGGTATTTAACTTCCATTTTCGAACTTTCTGTCGAGTGCTTATCGACACTTTTGCTTGGAAATTTTCATTATTTTTAATTGTTTAATTGATTTATCTTTCCATTAGTTGTTATGGGTATTATTAAGTTCAACAATTCTCGGCCTTATTATGCAAAGATTGAGTGCCAGGCTGGGTGTAGTAACCGGTTTGCATTTGGCGGAAATGTGTTACAGACAATATAAGAAAGTACCGAGATTGATTTTATGGATAATGATAGAAGTAGCTATAATCGGTAGCGATATGCAGGAAGTGATAGGAACAGCTATCGCTTTATCTCTGCTAACAAACAAAGCGTAAGTATTCCATTTTGCTTTCACTTGTGTGGATGTACTCTTTAACAGAAAAAAAATAAATATGGTTTGCTACAGGATTCCTATATGGGGTGGTGTGCTTATCACGGTAATCGATACCTTTACATTTTTATTACTGGACAAATATGGTTTGAGAAAATTGGAACTCTTCTTCGGATTTCTTATCACTGTCATGGCTGTGACGTTCGGTTACGAGGTAAGTTTGATAAATAAATATACGTGTTTATATAAATGGAAATAAATTTATTTGCTGACGATTTTCAGTACGTCGTTTCGGCTCCTCCTCAAGGCGAAGTGATTAGCGGGATGTTCATACCATGGTACAGTGATTATGATAAGGGCATGTTGTTAAAGGCAGTAGGAATCGTTGGTGCCGTCATAATGCCGCATAATTTATATCTGCACAGTGCTCTTGTTAAAGTAAGGAAAGAACAAAGAGTGTATGTAATCTTCTTCATGAAATTGAAGAAGTAGGCATTCCGATGATGGCGAATATTTCGATGCCTCTAGATGGACAGTATGATTTAATGTACCATTATTTTCAGTCGAGAGATATCGACCGGAGGGAATCCAAAAAAGTTAAAGAGGCGAATATGTATTACTTCGTCGAGGCTTGTATAGCGCTTTTGGTGTCCTTTGTGATCAACGTATTCGTTGTCGCAGTGTTCGCGGACGGTCTCTTTAAAAAGACTAGTCTGGAAGTTGTAAGTACGCGATAGGAGATTGATAACTTTATATAAAACTCTATGCTTTTGTAATATATTTATACAAATTTCATTACGTTCCAGTATAATCTCTGTGAGAAAAATAATTACACCCTAGGAATGGAAACATTCGAGGTAAGCAAAAACAGGTCACTTATCAATCCACATTTGTAATATTTATTTAAAACAAAATCATCCACTTCTCTTGCTCAGTTCAATCTTTCGATTTCAGAAAGAGAATACTACTATTTCGGTAGATCTTAACAAAGGTGGCATATACCTTGGTTGTGCCTTCGGCGCAGCTGCGATGTACATTTGGGCAGTGGGCATTTTTGCTGCCGGTCAGTCTTCCACTATGACTGGAACGTACGCAGGACAGTTCGCCATGGAGGGTTTCTTGAACCTTCAGTGGGCTCGCTGGAAGCGAGTACTCGTTACGCGACTAATCGCCATCGTTCCCACCTTCCTTGTCGCGTTTTTCAGCGACATAGATAATTTAACGGGAATGAATGATATCTTGAACGCGATCATGACTCTTCAATTACCATTCGCAATATTGCCAACGATCGCGTTCACCAGCAGTGTTCAAATAATGGGTGAATTCCGAAATGGACTGTGCGTTCTTGACCTCCAACATTATATTTTCTTCTCCTATGTTGTTATAATTATTTAAGACGCTTCTTTTTAAATTCCAGAGTAAATAAGATTGTTGCGACAGCTCTGTCGGTAGTAGTGATAATGATAAATATATATTTCGTGGTGAACACCGTTAACGAAGACTTGCCACACCACTGGGCGGTGATTCTTGCCATTTCTATATATTCTATTTTGTATCTACTATTTTGTTTTTACTTGACTATTCATATGGCTGTAAGTATGGGCGCAACTTCGCTCGGTGACCACTGGGTACGTATTGAAAGAAATATTTTCGTTACCCATTTAGCCATTCCGTTTATAATTCTTTTTTTATTGCAGCTGGTAAGAAAATATATCGGATCTCCTGTAAGTACAACACTCGGTTTAGCGAATCCTGCAATATACGCAAGGTAAGAATTGCCGACCTTTTATACGCGACTGTGTTTTTTTGTGACTGACTTAATTAATTCTTTTATAATTATTTATTGAGGCAATAATTGTAATGAATAAGTTCACGTAATGTATGCATTTTGTGCAAGAACACGCAGTGATTAACGATACGTTCTAATCAATCATTTTAGTAAATATTGTAATAAGAATTCACGATAACTTTATACATTACTCGAAGGTACTACGATCATTTGCATGTGATCAGTAATTGCTGCCATGCTTAATTATAAATTGTTCATCGGTCTGTCACGATAGTCCTATACATTATACAATGTAAACAGATACAGTACTATATTTTCATTACTGCCTATGTAAAATTAATCATGTCATTCCAATGGAAAATTAAAGAGTACCTATCGAGAGTGAATGTGTATTCCCATCGTGAGATTGTGCTTGTGTTTGCACATTAAATATAACATATATGTTTGCAAATATGTATGCTTCATTAACGAGAATATGCTACCTTTAATAAATACTAACACGCGTACAGCACGAATGCATTGTGATGTTTTTTTTTATCTTATCTCTCCTGGTATGAAAAAAGGAGCGAAGTAAATTTTTCTGTATCGACTCGGTATTATTAAAATAAATACTGTTCAATAAGTATTTGCACAAAATGTATTTCCTTACTTGCGGTACTATTATTGTTATTTAATTATCGTGTACCTTACCGTCAAGATCTCGAACTTTGTCTTTTTTTCGTTCATAGCTTCTTCAATATATCCGAAACATCATAAAACGTGTATAGCCAAGCTTAACACATGAATCCACCGTAAGTGAGTTTGTGTTTAAAAAAATGTAACAGCCATCTCTAACTATATACATGGTATGTAATTGCATTAAATACAAATATTTTTTTTACTTTTTTTTTGTATATGAAATGAGTATCATCCCCTACTAAATGAAAAAAGGCTTAATTGTAATATGTCCGGTTTAAATAAAAAAGACATGATAATTTCACTTCTTAAATACTTTTGCATCCAGGAATTCAATATACAAAAGAAAAATATATATTTTATGTTCACGTCTTTTTTATTTTTTCAATAATTTATATCCATCGTTGTGTGTGTCGCAGTTTAATTAAACAACGAGCACGCACAATTAACCGAGAATATTTTCACCGCATGTATTTTTTTTTCTTTATCCAATGCAAGGGCCGGCTTTTGATGTTATAAATCGAGTTTTTTAAATCTTCTGCATGAAAGGTAAGAGATATTTCATCATTTTCGTATCGTTATCTTTTCTTTAATTGTGTTATGTCCTGGATGCGGCGGTATTCAACTAATTATTTTATGACTGAACTCAATGAGTTCTTTCCAAAAAACAAATCCCTTTCGCTTTTTATTGAGTTTTGCTAATTGCTTCAATGTTTCAGATCGAACCCAGCATTTAACGTTCAAGAGAATTTGTCTGGCAGCTTTAATATGGTACCAGATTATTGATAAATGATCGGTAACATTGACACAAATGAAACGCAATAAATACCGTGCAATATTCATGATTTTAAGATTGTAAAAAAGTAAAAGCTGCACGAATTCGAAATTTCTGTACAATAGAAGTTGATATATACGTAAGTTTTTCTATTACGTTAGATTTGTAAAATCAGAGACAATCGTGTTTGTATATAGCCAATTGTAAAATAAAATAAAATAATTTAAGGTGCTGAAAAAGTCGCGTGAAATATAACTGTGTGAATGCTAGTATAGTAATCTGAGGAACAAACGAAAAAGATATCCAGATTACACATTCGTTTAGAAGGAGATATTTAATAATTAGCACAAGTCAACAATAAGATTTTTATATTTTCTCTTTTATTCGTCTTTGTCACAAAAATACTTCGAATGGAATACAATTTATATTTGTACATTACTATCGGGCGATAAAATCTAGCGGTAAAATAGTTCAGTTTAAGAGAACAACATTTTTTTTTATCTAATAACAAGACAAGACCAAGCTTTTCTTAGACGAAGGAATTTGCGAATCAGAAATGTACCCGCGTATAAACTATATTACAAAAGGTGATTAAATATATTTTTCCTGCATAGAAACAATAACTTTCTTCTACTTGCTGTAACTTAGTGCAGTATGACTAGACATTGTCTGAAATATCGCAGACAACTGAAGACTCTTTTCTTTCAAAACATTTAATGATCCTTTATGTAGTGCAAACTGAATTATTGTCAAAAAATGAGCAGCAAATAATGTGTACCCTGAGTTCGTAAAGCTTCCAACTTTTTCTTTACTAAATCGATCATTGTACAATTAAATGTTTAATTATTTACCATCATCACAGATAATATTTTTACTGATATTTGAGATATCAAATATCTATAAAAATCGCACAAATAATTAAGAACCTAACATGCTTTTTTATCGCACTATTAAAAATTAAGAATATTATTACAACAGCCGTGGGGTCTCAACAATTAATAGCTAATGCATACGAACATTATCACCAAATTATTGTTCCCTCCTGTTTTCAATTGAGATTAGAGTGTCTGATATATCGAATTACTTAATTGTAAACTGAAATATTTTATCACCAATAAGAAAATATAATATGTATAAATATTACGAACATTTCGTACAAAACCAATCAGACTTTTTGTTCGTATCAGTAAATTCACTCTTTAATTTTGTGTAAAGACAAATATCCTCTTACAATTTATCTTACTTCTGCCAATTATCTAATTACGAAGACATTGATTGTTATGGTGAAAATAGGATATCATTATTTTTATTTTTTTTTTTAATTTGTAATACTATATGTCCAATTATATAGGATCCGTTGTTAGTCGGAGGTAATACTGATTATGCTCCCGTTTGTAGTGCCAATAAATAAAGCCAATTATAGATAAAACTAATAAAACTAACATTAATATGGAGGATGTTAATATTGCTGAAAAAAAGAGAAAAGAAAGGTTTAAATTCATAATTATTTCTCCTTGCCTGGCGATACGAAAACAAATTTACCAATAACTGCTGTTGCATTCATATTGGATGAAAGTTGTTCCCATTCTATGGCACATTCTTTTTCCCAATCTATGGGTACAACATCTTTCGTTAGCGTGATAAATTCGTTCAATGGGCACAATGGAATACAACCGGGTAGCGTTAAAAGATGTGGCTCTTCGCTGCTGTTCTTATAAGACACCTGAAAATATATTTAATCAGCACTTTTGTAATATCGCTTTACAATACGACGATTTTATGTACCCACCGTTACGAAATATTGATTCTTCAAATTTACTCTTAACTCTATAAGAATCACTGCGGTGTATGGTGGACAATGTACATCGAATATATTTAAAGTCATCAACATGTTGGCTAGAGTTTCATCGTGAGCACTGTACATCCATACTTTCCTATCTGGCACCAGGGCATTCTTCCATTTCTTTTCTATGTGATCTATCATCTCTCCGAGCAAGGACCCTGGTATTATAATTTAAAAAATTAAAGTCTCGGCAAAATTTGAATTCATTTAATTAATAGACGCGAGTATTATTCACCTGATTTCAATCGTTGCAATATCTTATTGTAGGCGTTAGTTGTGAAACTCTTTTCGGCAATAGGTTTAAGCTTATCTGGAAATACAGACTTTGTCCACTCTGGCAATGTTTTATTATAGAGACTCTGTAACGAATAGTATTGGCAGCAATTTAGATCTGCTATTATTTCGATGAAGAAAAAACAGACCAACAGGACTATACCTCGATAAATAACGTATCGTAAAGCTGTTCTACGGATCTCAGAGAAGCTATTCTCTTTCCTGTCTTCTCCGTTAGGTACGCATACAACTTTTTATTTTCTCTCTCTATCCTCTTCATTTCCTCTGAATTGAGAACTTTTTGCAGCTCGCGATTGTATCGAGGGCAATACTTTTTGGCAGCCAGTACATGATCCTGATCCTCAGGAATAGTGTGCACAGGGATAGGCATCCATTTAATATTATCCCATACTTGATTACCCATTGGTGGATACAAGCCAGCGAGATTAGCCTCTGCCGACATTAAAGTACGATCTACATCCGTGCTTTGCACGTAAATATCATGCGGTGAATACTGTTCGCTCAGCAGATGTGCATAGCGTTTGCGGATCCAACGGCCAAGCATTAAATGCTGATGCTTTCCAATCTATAAATCATAGAATAAATGAGAATTCGTGAAATAAAAATGAAAGATTAAGGATCGTTTTCTGTGTATTTTAGAACAAGAATGCCAATGGGTCGATTACTTACATTAGTCAGCTGACCATATGGAGCTGGCCACATATTTTCATTGTTGTAAGGATCGTTCGGGTAAGGTCTTATGGGTGTTCTATCTCCATGTCTGTATAACTATCCAATTAATGATAATTATTAGAATTATTAATCCTTCATTATGATTATCTCTGTGATTAATATTAACAATTACAAAGATCGCATTGTTTATTTACAGATGCGTTATGAGGAAGTGTAGAACAAAGAAATCTTTGGGATACGAAGAATCGTAATTATCAGGAGAATCAAAGGAGTTTATTCAAAAATTGAAAATTATTGCAAACTTACAACATTGGCGAATATTATCGTTCCCAGATCTGCGTCCTCCGCGCACGATAGACTGATAATATAAAATGTCAAACTAACGATGAACAAATGTCTACACATATTTCCGTATAATTAATTCACACTAACGGACCCCTAACAAAAGAGGCTCTTTTTTACGTAGAAATTGAATAATGCATCGATCTATTGATTATCACAACCTGTGGAATACTGGGAGCGTCCGAACATCTGGCACGTATCGTACGAACGATTTTCTACCAGATATATCGCGTTACACGCGAAAGTATATATAGGGCACGATCAAAGGAGTTAAACAAAAGTCCAGATATTGCGAAATTTGTCCTGACAGTTTTGTAGACGCCAATATCGGTTCCCAACCATTCTTCACTCCTGTAGGGCCGAACGCTTGCGTTTATATACAGTGACGCTCATCTTACAAATCCTATGTTAGAAAGATACTTTTTATCTGACTCATTAAGATATCTCCGTGAACTCTAAATTCTGATAAATCGCGATAACGAAATTCCAATGCACTCGTTTTAATTATAAATTTCCGCTATTGCCGCCATATATATATACGCTTATCCGAATTATCAAATTTGTTTGGTACCGTTCGGTATGTAATTGGACGGTAATTACCAGTAATTTAGAATTTTTATCGCATAATCGTTCGAGAGCTTTTTAAGGTCAGACTTATAGCTATGTTAATTTTCCTCGAATTTTACAAAATATTTTTTTATGCAAAACCCTCGAAAAGTTTTACTTATTTATTTGTATTTTACGTTCTTATTTATCACTTTATTATGCATAAAGTAGGATTCGTAAATAAAATTCACGCACGAGCTTTAGAATATTTTATTGAAATTGTACAAAGTGATGTTGCATTGGATAATAAAACATTTGTGGGAAATAATTACAAACGATAATTGTTACAAGTATAGTTAAAAAATGCGTACTTTTTATACAATATTTATACATCTATTTGCAAACTAAGATTATGCGTAAGTGATGGAAAGTAACTTTTGTTTTAATTATTATTACTGAGAACAGCCACAATACCGCCTATAAAGTATCATTTCTTTACGAAAGAAATTGCACATTCTTCTAAATTCTATCTTTTTGCCATTTTACCTGAATTTACAATATAAAATTTGTATATAATCTTTGTCTCTATATTACAATATATGAACACTATCGCTACATTTATATATTACACATAAGTTAGCTATTGAATCAATGCATCGATTTTTAAACGTATATAAACATTACACATACCGATCAGATCATTCCAAATTTTCCCCGAGTTCGGAATAAATCAATTTTTCTCCTGTACAATTAATGTACATCGCATTCCCATATACATATACAAATAGTTCTTTTGAACGCACGTAAAACTTTTATACGATTAGTCTTTTTCCGCTTTCGAATGGTCGTTATCTTTCTTATCCAAGTAAACGTTCAAGTAGCAAAGAACTCAACTTCTGTTTTACTTGGATTCAACGTTATCTATTTAGGGAACAATGGAATAGGCATTGCGATAAATAGTGGCAATGTTTAAATCACAGCCTTCGCTGACGATAACGTTGCGTCAGAGTAATCAACAATTGTGCTACGAATGGCCATACGATTATAATCGTCAATAATCGTGGCGAACACTCTGTGAAGGGCCACCATTTCGGATACAAACTTCCTGTAGGCTTTTTCTGAAAAAAGTAACGTATCGTTTAGAGTATATTCATTGTCTTAAATTGTCATGAAATTGAAATTTTAATCGATTGTCCTTACGATTTGTGGCGCCGATGCCTGCAAAGTTTGACCCTCTAAGCTGTGCACCCTTGAATTTATTCTATCTAAATCCCTCTGTAAATTTTGCATGGTCGTCGCTATTTGATTTACAAATGCTGCATCGCATTTCTCATCCCTCTTCACTCGTTGTTTGCTTCTTTCTTGCTTATTCTCTACTACTGGCTCTGCATAGCCATTCGCGTTGGCGTATCCATTAGTTAACTCCGAGGGGTTTTCCGTTTGACCAATTGCTTCGTTCACATTGTCGGTAGAAATATTTAGCCCATTAGATAATTTCTGGCTAGAGCTGGACCCTTTTGCCGTGTCTTTTTGTATCCGTTCTGGGGCAGACTGTATGGATAAAGAAATCAATTTCAGTTTCACGAACTGAAAATAGAAATAGGCTCGATATTGCCACGCCGTTTATAATACCAATAGCTTACTTCGACCGTATCTATAAACTCTTCTTCCCCATCGGTTTCTGGTGGACTTGCGCTATGACTACTAGCTGGACTAGTTTCTAAGCTGCCTGCAATGTTCCGATTCACGTCGCGAGCTCTATGCGGAGACGTTTCCCTTGAAGCTGTAAAACGAAAATTGTTGTCCGTAAACGAAGCTGCATTCAATCTCTTATCATATGCTTTATAAATTATCAACTAAAATACAAACCCGGGGGTGAACCGAGTAACGGTATGCCATGTTGCAAACGTATACGTTCCAATGTAGGGCCCAGAAGTAGTTCTATATCCTCCGGTGGAACGCTCTCATAAAACGAGTCCAAACTGTCTAGAAAATTGGCCACTTTGTCTGTATAACACATTGTTTCTACAATCTATTAAATTACAAATCGATGTTTCAGTTAAACGCATTGCTGTGTAATAGAATTTTATCTATCCTTGAAGGCAACCTTTTTCAATTCTTCCACATAGTTGTTCATAGCTTCGGTTCTACTCATGTTGCCCAAACTTGACCAAGCATCCCATTTTGCTCTTTTGACTACTTGCCAGAGTGCGGGTTTTGATTGCTGGCACGGCCCTTCCATTGCCTGTTTGTAATACGAATAAAAGCGTAGCATTGTGTCATTGCTGGGTTGGTATGTACCTGAAACACAAGCAGTATTAAAATAATATCGCGATATTTCATTTCCTGTGAAACATGCCATGCTCCAAAGAGTTTTCAAACAGGCATAGCTCAAAGATTTATGAATAAAACATGTTAAGAATGCAAGTGATCATCTAAGATGCGAGTAAGAAAGACAGATGATACAGTGTTAAAACAATCGTAGGCATATTTACGGTCGCTGAAGAGGAACGCTCTGCTTCTGTACACAAACTATATACTTCTCCCATTCCCATTCTGTTAGAAAGTGAAATGAGAACACCAATACATTGGCTTGCAACGAATGGAAAGTGTAGACACTCTCATGAATTTGATAACAGTAGGAGCATTCATTTCTAATGCCACATTGTATCGTGAAATACTTTACTTGCAAAACGCATTAAGATCTTTCGTAAGAGCTGCTTTTAGAAACTGTCCCGAAAGACATAAAACAATGCAGAGTTTGAAATTCTTGAAAAAGCAAAATATCGTTCTACATTGTTCCTTCTTCTTTTCTTACATCATATTAATACTCTGTTAATGATATATTTACGACAAAGTATACATTGTCATACAAAATCTCGTGGCTCCATAATCAGCATTTACTGATAAAAAAAAAGGCAAAGTGCAAAATATCATCGGTCAAAACATTGCAGGCTTATCGCGTTTTAACGCTGGATACAGATAATTTATTCTACGGAGTCGCAAATATGAACTTTGTACGTGAGCTTCATTAAATCGGCTGTAAAGAAAAAACCGCTGCATTAACGCGAATTGTTTTCTTGCGTTACAAATGAAAAAACAACTCGTCCGACGAGTTTCGCGTGAAAGGAAGTTTTGTGAAGAACAAAATTACGTGATACATTATACAGGTTGGCTTGATATGCGTAGGAAAAACAAAATATGTTTTGCGCTCGGGACCTGGCTGGCGTGCGAAACAATGTAGCGATCCAAATTTCTTTAACGAAAGCGCGTCCCAAAGGGGAATCGAGGCCTATTAAAAATTTTAGCATCTCGATGATTTATCCATTGGCAATTTTACCATTTTTCGGCAGATTCCTGATCACATTCACAGCTGCGTGAAACTGTTCTTCTGTCGTCATGGCAAAGATCCACACTCCAAACAGATTAGACGAATAGGTAGGTATTCACGTTCACTTCGTTGCAACGTTACTAGGCTCCTGTCAGTATCGACCGCTCTCAATAAAATTCTGCCGCAGACCTGAGAGAATAAAAAAATCACCCTGCGTCAATCGTCCTTAATGAAAAAACCGACAAAAGGTGATGTATAACGATGAAATGACAGATCACCGATTGATGACTGACGATCGTCCGGTTGTGATCTTGCATTCCGTGCGGCGCATGCGTGTTAAATGATCGTCGTGTAAAGTTTTTAACCCCTTCCCTCAGACGTTCATCGCTGTCAGTCGGATCGCTTTTATAATTTTTTTTTCCACAGGTGCGAGTACTACTACGGTATGATGATTCCTCTTTTTGCTGCTCGGAGAATCCCTACGTTATGTCTTAATGAAACGACGATCTGCCAATTCGATCATGTCGATAAAATCTGTTAATATTCAAAAGAGCGCCTGATTTATATGCAATTAGTGGCAAACATATCATTCACTGTAAATTACACTCTCTTTTCTATTAATTATTATTATCGTTAATTGTACGTTGAGGTATCGAACGTGTTGATCGTATTCGTGGACCCGAACAAATGTATTTATAACATACAGTTTTCATTTATTCTTATATTCTATGGTTTATTTTTCAGGATAGGCATTAGACATGGTATCGATTGGCCGTGGACGTGGTCGTGGATGGGCTGATAACATCGAGGGTCCGTTGCCTAGGCCCGGACGACTTCTTTCTGAGAACACAAGCTATGGAAATCTTGTTAACATTATCAATTCCACTAATATTGAGAACTCGTTACGAAACAATCAAGAAATCACCAAATGGGTCCTGGAGGCAGCAAAGAAAGAAGATTTGAAGTAATATATTAGACATTTAATATGTTCAAATAATTATCTTCGTGTATGCTCAATTGATCAACATAATTATTTGCAGGAACATGCAGAGCGAGCTTTACAAACAGGCTTTAAAGGACAGAGAGTTTGGGCACAAGTTGTTAATAATATATTCAGATCCAGGAATCAAACTTATAAGAGATTCGCAAAACATGAGTTTATATAACTACTTGATGAATAATTTTCAGCTTGAATTCGAAAGTACGTATTAAGTAAGTCTCTGCTCGAGAGTTTAAAGCAAATTAAACTAATATATTGTATAATTGCTTGTTCTTCTGTTACATTTTCAATGTAGGAAGGGAAAAGTCAAAGGAAGAAAATGTAGAACAATTTCGCAATGGTATTCGTTTATTCTCGAAATTTTTAAGTCACGTTATAACGCCGCGTTGCAAATTTCCTGTACTGCAATCGGCGTTACTGGCTTACATGGAAATGCTATTGAAAACAGCATCTGCTGATGATATTGAGATCTTCACGGAACAGGTATTTGTGCTAGGTCGGTGGGAAACTAATGGCTCATTAAAATATCCACGAAGAATCAATGATGATATTTAGCAATATTATTGGCAATCGGTGATTTGTTTCTCACCAACTGAATTCTTTAAGATGTTTCAGACTTTATTTATTTTCATGACATTGTTTCTGTGCTGTTTCAGATTGCTGCGCATGGAACACATTTTTTTAGCAGTTCTAAGGAAAAGCTTGATGATTTAATGATAACTGCGCGGAAAGTTTTACTGAAGGAGGGCCTCTCTGTTACCTCTCGTCAATTGTTGTTGTATGCAATAGATTTGCAGGCTGCAAATTATAGTTCGTTATCTATGGAGTTGCAGAAATTTTATGCCTCACAATTTGGACAGAAATACAGCTTCTTTAAGTTGATGGACAGAAATACAGCTTCTTCCGCTGGTACCAATGGTAAATCATTTTTAAGCACGAAATAAATTTAATACTGTTATATTTATATCATTTTCTACACCTATATATCAAAGGAATGATTGAGGGTACTAATTTTAGAGCACAGTTCTACAAAGAACGAGTTAAATGATGAGGAACAGTATCTGCACGTGCTGGATATGATAAAAGGATGAGTCAGTCACAGGTTCGTTACGTGTTTCATTTCAATTTATTAATAAGGGAACATGGTGTTTTAATATACGAAAAATGTATTTATTTATAAATGATGACTGTTAACAATACTTTGATGTTTCAGGTGTAAGCTTATGGCCTATTTATGTTTCATATCCATTCTATCTTAAGCTTATAAGGCTGATCATATTTTTTAAATGAATTGAATGTAAATAAAGAGTTACACGGAGGTAGTACATTCTTACTATTAAGAATGCGCGCTATAGGAGGATTGCCGTCATGGTATTTAATATCTTATTCAACATTTTATATCGAAAATCCAATTGAAAAATTAGATTCGTTATTTATTTTTTTCATTTTGTAAATCATTGATGTATAGAAATATCGTAAATTGTGTTTCCTTAATAATACAGACTTTTTATGTGCGTGCAAGAGTTATAAATTTTATTATTCAAAGATGTAGAATTATACCAAAATGTGTACTTCAACGAACATTAACGTAACATACGAATGAAAAAAAAAAATTGTGTAAGGGAAAGAAATACATGCCCGTGTAATGAGCAACTGCTCGGATTTATTGTATTAAGGGCAATAAATTTGTACAGAATGTTTAAGCGATACTGCTAGCGTTGGATGCAATCCTGGGCCACAAATCCGCGCATTCCTTTGCAACAGGTCCTGTAATAGCTGATCCTTTCATTTCACCTTTATTATTCACGATCACCCCTGCATTGTCTTCGAAGTATATGAACACCCCGTCCTTCCTTCGAAATGGTTTCCGTTGCCGTATTACCACTGCAGGCATCACTGTGACAACAAATACAACACATTATTTCAAAATCTTTATAAACGATGCCACCTCAATCTTGTTATTCTAAGGCATACAAAGAATATTCTTATATAAAATAGTTACACTCTTTCAGACAACTTTAAATACTGCTTTCAAAATACATTAAATCGAAGGATAAATATAATTACCCTTTTTTCTGAGTTCAGGCTTTCCTTTTTTGACGGTGGCAACGATCATGTCACCCGATCCTGCTGCTGGCAGACGATTTAATCTGCCTTTAATTCCTTGTACTGCGATCACATATAGATTTTTTGCGCCTGTAATCAAAATACATTGGCTCGTTACAGTTTCAAAGTGGTCAATGAAAATAATAATTAATTAAAACTCGCGTCAAAGCGATGGTATAAAAAACCTGATTGACAATCGATACCCATGTGTTGCTTTACAACCACAACATGGTCAGCTTTATAAGGTTAAGTATTTATTTTCACATGTTATTTCCTTTTCTAGGAATACCTACCAGTATTATCAGCACAGTTTATAACTGCACCAACTGGCAAACCCAGGGATATCCTAAACTTCGCACCCGCTGAACCACCACGTCCTTAAAGAATAAAGAAATATACATATTAAACATTATCGTCGCTGGAACATATCCATAACGTGACATTTGCCTCCGATACAATCATTGATTTTTCACATATGTATGATTCGTGATGAAAAACTATTCTTTCCACTCCATATTGTAAACATCTGTTCAGTGATCGTACACCTCCGTTTAATTAAATAGCATATGCCCGGCTGGATTTCTTTCGATTTTCGACACTTGGAAAAACATCTTACCTCTCTTCGACATCTTGCCGTGTTTAAAAGAGAAAGAGAATGCAGTCTACCGCGCACTGTCCCTCGCGCACGCTAACTCGAATAACTTCCGATACGGAAGCTCGCCTTACGATATTCAAATAAATTCCTGCGAGAAAGAAGATACAACTTATTGCTGGCAATGAGGCAATTATCTACGTACACTATCGACAAATATTAAATTAAATTATGCATAACTTTAAACCATACAACATATCGTACCTCGACGTATACCAATAATTGTTAAAGCTTTTGAACAAAGTAGAAAAGCTTACACCGTTTCCTCACACAAGAAGTATCGTGAAATACCGTAAATTATGGAAGTTCGTAAATTGAATTTTTCATTTCGTATTCCGATTTGTATTAAACATTTGTACAAGTGTTAACTTTAACATGTATTATAAATGAATTTATAAAAGTAATCTACAAGTAACAGTTTTTAGTTTCTAAGAACACTTTTTTAGCATATGTACATATTTGCTATTATTTTTATTGTCATTTTCATTATTATTTAATTATGAGATGTATTGTAGATTAATTTATAAAAATAATCTCTCTCTCTCTCTCCCAATCGCTCATTTTCTTTTTCCCTCCTGGTTATTCATTGTCTCCATCATTCTTCCTTTCTTTAACTATCTCTCTATTTATTTACTTATTTATTATTTATTGCACGCTACTAATTTACAACTTTTAATACTTATAACTATCGGACAGTGAAAATAAAGTATCGATAGTTGTTGATAGCGGTGACTATCGACAATTAATACATATAACTGTCGACAGTAAAAATAAAGTATCGATAGTTTTTGATAGCGGTGGCTGTCGATAATTATCGATGGTACCACCGATAGTTCTCCACCGCCATCGACCACGATTCAAGATGCTTGACTGGTACACTGTTTGACATATTTATTTTGTATCGGAATCAATTTAAATGTTTCTATAATAATTTAGTGCTTATTATTTAAAAATATCTGGAAGAGCTTGTTCTTTGTGAACTCCCAAACGTGAGAAGTGATGTAAAATTAAAGTGGAACGACAGTATATTTAGAAAACTTTCTCTAACATATTCATTAACCTCAATGTGAACTCGACCAGTACTGACATTTTCTGTTTTATATTTCAGATTTATCGCGAGTCTAGAACAAATTACAAGGACTGCAGAAATTCTGGTTTTACTTGCAACAATTCTATAGTTATTAAATAGAAAATGTGTGTGAATTTAAATCATGGAATGGATTACAAATCAATTTATAAAAATAGCTTCCAAATATTAAGCCTTGCCTAGTGTGCACTGTATCCATTCGCATCCAGTTGTCAGGTATTTATGTAAAGTTTCGTTTGTTCATTTAGAATTATATATTTGTGAATAATAAATTAATAACTGTTTATTGCAGGTTTGCACAGCGAGTTGCACATTCAAGTAGCATTCCTGTTCCCCCAAGCAGCGTTCCCAGCTCCACCAAGCAGCGTTCCCAGCTCCACCAAGCAACGTTCCCAGCTCCACCAAGCAGCGTTCCCAGTTCCACCAAGCAGCGTTCCCAACTCCACCAAGCAGCGTTCCCAGGTCCACCAAGCAGCGTTCCCAGGTCCACGAAGCAAAAGCGGAGCCCGAGCTATAAGCTGTGCCTCTTCGAGCAGCGGTAAATGTGCGTGTGATGTATCGATAACGTATCAGTATAATAGTGCAACCACAGTATAATTCTGTTGTATTAAATAATGTTAATTATATAAATTATATTTATATTCATATTGAAAATGTATATAAGACTTAGCTTTAAGATGTATTATAAATTAATTTATAAGAATAATCTATAACTAACAGGTTCTAGTTTCTAAAACATTTTTGTAGTATATTTAAATCTATGCAATTATTATTCTGGTAATTTTCATTGTTGTTTAATCATGAGATGTACTGTAGATCAATTTATAAGAATAGTCGATAAGTAATAGTTTTTAAGTTTACATATTATCACTTCTGTAATTTGTACACTATTGCAATTTTTCAATAAATCTTCGTAAAAGGAATACAACTGGTTTCTTTTTGTAAACATCTGTCCACTCCTGAAAAGCCTACTCCACTTCCTTACTGCTCACAAATAATTTAAATTAGAGATAAGTGCTGGAAAATGCTGTCAAATTGTGGAATCTCCGATAGTATCGAAATTCCCGGAATTTCCTGGAAATTGACGTCAAATCCCAAGAGTTAGTGAAATAGAATATTTGGCGATTTCGAGGAAGAGAAATTCTGTAAAATTGTGTTTCGAGAAATACCTCCTGAGACAAATTGGCGATTTCGAGCACGAGATTTTGTAAAAGCAGCTCCTGGAAATGTTTTGGTTGTGACGTCATCAATCATGAACTCCGGATACCTCCTCGCATATCATGTTTTCCTGATACATTTTGCCCAATTTCGAGCAAGAGGAATCTCGCAAATCTCGCACAAGAATATACAAGTGGCGTCATCTCTGGCTTGGAGTCTGAACTAATGTTTTCCCTCTTTCTTCTTGCCCGAATTTCACGAGATATCTCTCGCTTGAATTTGGCAAAATGAAGCAGTCATGACCGTCACAACCAAAACATTTCCAGGAGATGCTTTTACAAAATCTCGTGCTCGAAATGGCCAATTTGTCTCAGGAGGTATTTCTCGAAACATAATTTTACAGAATTTCTCTTCCTCGAAATCGCCAAATATTCTATTTCACTAACTCTTGGGATTTGACGTCATTTTCCAGGAAATTCCGGGAATTTCGATACTATCGGAGATTCCACAATTTGACAGCATTTTCCAGCACTTATCTCTAATTTAAATTATTTGTGAGCAGTAAGGAAGTGGAGTAGGCTTTTCAGGAGTGGACAGGTGTTTACAAAAAGAAACCAGTTGCATTCCTTTTACGAAGATTTATTGAAAAATTGCAATAATGTACAAATTACAGAAGTGATAATATGTAAACTTAAAAACTATAACTTATAAATTATTCTTAAAATTTAATTTACAATATTTCCTATAATTAAATAATACTGAAAGTTACAATAATAATAGTAGCATAGCATACAAAAGTGACAACATTTAAGCTTAAAAACTATTGCTTATTGACTATTCTTATAAATTAATGTAAAATACATCTTATAATTAAATAATAACGAAAATTACAATGATAATAACAGCATAGCATACAAAAGTGACAACATTTAAACTTAAAAACTATTGCTTATTGACTATTCTTATGAATTGATGTAAAATACATCTTATAATTAAATAATAATGAAAATTACAATGATAATAACAGCATAGCATACAAAAGTGACAACATTTAAACTTAAAAACTATTACTTATTGACTATTCTTATAAATTCATTTACAATACATCTTATGATTAAATAATAATGAAAATTACAATAATAGTAATAGCACAGATTTAAATATACTACAAAAATGTTTTAGAAACTAAAACCTGTTAGTTATAGATTATTCTTGTAAATTAATTTATAATACATCTTAAAGCTAAGTCTTATATACATTTTTAATATGAAAATGAATATAATTCATATAATTAATATTATTTAATACAACAAAATTATACTGTGGTTGCACTATTATACTCATACGTTATCGATACATCACACGCGCAGTTACCGTTGCTCGGAGAGGCACAGCTTACAGCTCGGGCTCTGCTTTTGCTTGGTGGACCTGGGAACGCTGCTTGGGGGAACAGGAACGCTACTTGAAGGAGCAACTCGCTGTGCAAACCTGCAATAAAGAGTTATTAATTTATTATTCACAAATATATAATTCTAAATGGACAAACGAAACTTTACATAAATACCTGACAACTGGATGCGAATGGATACAGTGCCCACTAGGCAAGGCTTAATATTTGGAAGCTATTTTTATAAATTGATTTGTAATCCATTCCATGATTTAAATTCACACACATTTTCTATTTAATAACTATAGAATTGTTGCAAGTAAAACCAGAATTTCTGCAGTCCTTGTAATTTGTTCTGGACTCGCGAATAATCTGAAATATAAAACAGAAAATGTCAGTACTGGTCGAGTTCACATTGAGGTTAATGAATATGTCAGAGAAAGTTTTCTAAATATACTGCTGTTCCACTTTAATTTTACATCACTTCTCACGTTTGGGAATTCACAAAGAACAAGCTCTTATACATATCTTTGAAGAACAAGCACTAAATTATTAGAAAAACATTTTGTTACCAATGCAAAATAATTGCGTTAAACGATCGCCATCTTGAATAGTGGTCGATGGCGGTGGAGAACTATCGGTGGTACTATCGATAATTATCGACAGCCACCGCTATCAAAAACTATCGATACTTTATTTTTACTGTCGACAGTTATATGTATTAATTATCGATAGTCACCGCTATCAACAACTATCGATACTTCATACTCACTGTCCGATAGTTATAGGTATTAAAATTTGTAAATCACTAGCGTGCAATAAATAATAAATAAGTAAATAAATAGAGAAATAGTTAGAGGAAGGAAGAATGATGGAGACAATGAATGATCAGGAGGGAAAAAGAAAATGAGCGATTGGGAGAGAGAAAGAGATTGAGATGAGACTGTTCTCGACTGCTAATGCACATGTTCCTTAGATATCGAAATTAAAAAAAAAACTAGTAACTCAATGAAAAAATAGGTAATTCATTAACAATTAATTAGTAATTATTTCCTATAAAACAAGTACATTTAATTAACCTAAAGAATTGAAGGGAAATCATAAAGTCCTGACACGTCATAGCATAAGCTTATTGATACATTTCAAGGTCTGCATTTATTTTAGACACACATGCTGCTGACAGTACCGTTAATATTCGTGTACGTAATTTGTCGGAGGCGTGAATGCCCATATAAGTAAATGACAGTGAATAAATCTAAAACATTGCTGTGTGAAAATAAGAAAACAAATTTATCGTATATATAATTAAAATAATGCGATCCCTATAATTTATATTTGCAAGGCTGTCAGATTATTTGAACAATTATTTGTAGGTCAATCGGATTGCAATATGTCTCAACATCGGGTGTCTGATGTCATTGCTGTACTTAGAGGAGCCAAGGCGGTAGCCGATGCTGTCATCAGGCATCAAGAGGAGACAGTGAAACACGTGGTACAAACATCCAGTTTAAAGACCGTTGCTGAGAAATGTTTGATAGATAGTATGAAAACGTTCAACACTATAGAACCAAGTAAGGTTCCTGTAAGTTTCACATTTAAACGAGAATAATGTCGTATCTGGTCTCGATGTGACTCCTTTGAAAAATAATTAAATGATACATCGAGTTTATTAACATAAATCAATTGTATAATGAGAAAATTATGATTTACTCTATAGTATAACATGTACACAGGTTCAAGTAACGAAAGAAATTAAAGAGGTGGTAGAACGGATAAATGTTGTGGAGAAAGGTATAGTGGAATATGTAAAGCTGAGAACTAAACAGGCAGCGGGAGTGTCATTGGATCAAGAAGAACCTGTGAAGTTTCACAAAGCTAAGTTACACGTTTATGATCCTGCGAAAGATCCAAAAGAAGTGACAAGAGAAATGAACAGCGCAAGCATGAAATCTAATTCTGGGAATGTCGTAACTGGAATGCAGGACAAACCTTTGAAGAAGTATACAACTGTGAAGGAGAAAATCGAGACTATTTCCAAACTGGAACACGAAATACCCAAGATTGAACTCTCCGAGAAAGATAAAGCAATTCTAAGGAGACTAGAATTGGAGCATGAAAAGAATATAAAAGGCGAGAATGCAACGAAGGATAACGTTCTGAATAGTGAGCGTCAAGCGGTAGGGAATAAAGTAACAGAAAGTGCTGAAGTAACTTCGGACGGACCCAAAGTTAAACCAAAACCGTCTGTTAGACCGAAACAAACTGTAAGGCTTCTACATATTTCCTTTAAATTACTTGCATGCTAAGATCTATAGTACATTACTTTCCATTTCACAGCTTTCACCCAATGCAAAGGCCCAAAAAGTTCCATCTACCAGATTACAAAGGATGGTAAGCTTTGGAACGTTAGGAATAGGTCTAGGTGTTGGCACAGTGGCAGAATACACACGTAGAACGCTCGGACTTAAGAAACAAAGTCTCGGAGATACGTTTGATAGTCTGTTTCTTACCAAAGCAAATGCAGAAAGAATAGTCGCGACTCTGTGTAAAGTAAGAGGTAAGCAATGAAAGTACATTGATCTCATTTCTTTTTACTGATTAATAATTACGACCCTTGTAACGATTTGTAATAGGTGCAGCTTTGAAAATTGGGCAAATTTTGAGTATACAAGATGATACTGTTATTAGTCCTGAATTGCAAAAGGTTTTTGAACGAGTCAGACAAAGCGCTGACTTTATGCCTACCTGGCAAGTCGAGAAAGTATTGAGTAGCGAACTTGGGCATGATTGGAAGAAGAAATTGGCTACATTTGAGGATAGACCGTTTGCGGCAGCTTCCATTGGTAATTCGATTCACTTCAAATGAATTTAAAAAGTAGCAAGTGATATTTATACAAGAAAAAATCATGCAGGCCAGGTACATCATGGTACCTTATTAAATGGGCAAGATGTTGCGATTAAAATTCAGTATCCCGGTGTAGCTATGGGTATTCAGAGTGATGTTGAGAATTTAGTAGGCGTAATGAAGGTAGCAGAATTTTTATTATTATTTCATTCCATTTCTTATAGAGAATGTATGCGACATGTGAATTTCCACAGGTTTGGAATGTTTTTCCAAAGGGTATGTTTATAGACAACTTGGTAGACGTTGCGAAACGAGAACTTGCGTGGGAAGTTGATTAC
This sequence comes from Holcopasites calliopsidis, assembly GCA_023838395.1. Lineage (NCBI taxonomy): Eukaryota > Metazoa > Arthropoda > Insecta > Hymenoptera > Apidae > Holcopasites > Holcopasites calliopsidis. Next base: position 3,247,866 of record JALHAQ010000012.1, on the reverse strand, counting down.
ATTCGAGAAGCAGAATGTACAAGAAAGTATAAGAAATTTACGGAGCCTTATCCGGAGTACTATGTCCCTGCTGTGATAGGTGATCGAAGGACTGAAACTGAAACTACTGTTCGTGTCTGGTAACTTGGCATCTGACTTTTACAGGGGCAAGGGGCGAAACCCAATCCTTTTGTTTGTCGCTACTCCAGGCCTATCTTACCCCTCAGATGCCAAGTTACCAGCCACGAATGATACCAATCTGAATGTAAAAATAACAACTTAACTTTCTATCCAGATGAACTATCGACGAACCAAGTTTTTACAACTGAACTGGTAGAGGGAATTCCAGTAGATAAATGCGTAAATATGGACATGGAAACGAGGGAGCATATTTGCAAATTAATAATGCGTCTGTGTCTTACAGAGCTGTTCGTTTTTCGATATATGCAAACGGATCCGAATTGGTCCAACTTTTTCTATAATACCAGTACTAAACAAGTTCGTATTACGAAACAGCGATAATACTATCACGTTGATATTATCCTCCAAATCGTTAATTCCATTTTCCAATGCAATTTTTTTAGTTGGTATTATTAGATTTTGGAGCGTGCAGAGAATACGATAAACCATTTATGGATAAATATATAGAAATAATTCATGCTGCGAGCGAAGGAGATCGCGACAAAATTCTTCGTTTATCTAGAGAAATGGGATTCCTTACCGGCTATGAATCTAAAGTATGATACATATATTTGTTTAGCAATATTAATTTTGAGAGTATTCATTAAATTTTAATATTTATAACGGTTTAATTTCAGATCATGGAAGAAGCCCATGTGGATGCAGTTATGGTCTTAGGTCAAGTATTTGATAAAAATTGTAAATACTATGACTTTGGTGGGCAAGATGTAACTAAACGGTAAAATAAGATTTATGGCAATTTCTGCATAAAGCAAGATGCTGGTATAATTATACTAATTATATGCATTGTACTTTGCAGTATTCAGACACTGGTACCAACGATATTAGATCACAGACTTTGTCCTCCGCCCGAAGAGATATACAGTCTGCATAGAAAATTATCGGGAGTTTTCCTGCTCTGCGCAAAGCTCCAAGTTAAAATAAATTGCCGAGACATGTTCCAAGAAGTGTACAGGAATTATAAATTTGGATAAGTTCATAGCATTGTAGATATATGCCTAGTTTTACACGTGTATAGCTAATTTAATGTACAAATTCTTGCAGTTAATTAGAACTTTCTAACGATTCTGACACTTTTAGAAAAGGAATTAATAAAATAAACAAAAACATTTTACTGAACTGTAGTTTTTTGTTCTATTATAACCAAATAAATATATATTTTTAATTATCGTCCAGCAATCTTTTTTATTTACAAACCCTATGTTTACGTCAATTTGTCATAGTCGTATCAGAATAAAAGAAAATAGATAATGAACTGATAAGAGGCGATACCTTAACCTATCCCTTGGTTCATCTCAGTTCGGCAGCTATTTCCAAACTGTTCTGATAAACTTTATAAACCGATTAGTAAAATGTCTAATAAATTTTTATATTTTGCCTACGGCAGTAATATGTTAAAGAAGAGAATACATATTAATAATCCGACTGCCGTGCGAAAAGACATAGGCTTTCTGAAGGTAAATATTACAAATAAATAAATTAATCAATTGGAGACAATTTAAAAAACGTTTGTTATGGTCTACAATGTTTTGTAATTTGCTTCACACGTAAATGCTCTTCATTTAATTATTTTACATTTAAGCTATTTCCCCTCAATGTTTTATTAAATATACCTTGTGCAAATGCTGCATCATATCAGAATTACAGATTAGATTTTCTAACACACTCGAGGAGATGGGGTGGTTGTTCAGCGACAATTGTTCCCACAGACAATTATGTCGTTTGGGGAGCGATCTGGGAATTAAATGAATGCAACATGTGCACGTTGGACAACCAAGAGGGTGTTGCTGATCAATTGTATTTCCCTCTGACCGTGGATATAGAAACCCTTAGCGGTAAACTATTAAAATGTAGAGTATACCAGCAATGCAAGAACCCAGACGAGCACATGAAATTACGTTTGTTACCAGAACACAGAAGACCATCGCCATTATACTTGTGCGTGTAACGCAGCTGACTTACCAAAGATTTAATGATGAGAATTTAATTTTAATTAGAATATAATTTTCTATCGAACCGCTATTGCAGAGAAACAATATTAAAAGGTGCAGAAGAAAGCAAATTACCACGGGATTACATCAAAGTCTTGGAGAAGATACCACATAACGAATATACAGGAGACTATGATATTGGGTAAGAATAACTCATCGATTAATTTGTTTCTCCCGTTGAATATTGCATCGAGGCTCATCCGTTCGTGTAGTAAATAAGATTTTATTTATACAATCGGTTCGGTTCTGTACAAGCCTCGTTATACTTTAATATCTCAATGCTATGATATTTACAATTATTTTAGCTTTGAGTATCTTACCTTCAGAAGCTCTGGTTCTTATGCATATACTGTTTTTAAAAAACATTACGTTGATGCAGTCTCTGTTTTAATCTTTTCCGTTAATATGTGTATCTCCGAATCACAGCCTTCCCTTGAGAGAAGCTTAGTGTCGACGATCCTTCGCTTTTTGATGCGTTTCTGGATGTCTTGCTCGTTCTGTACTATGTCAAGAACTGCCTCGAGGGACAATTCGTCCATTTCGTGCTTGGGCATCTTAATCTTTTTACACAGTACGCCATTTATCTAATTATGTAGATAAAAAACAATGTAACAAGTAGCGTAATTTGAAAAAATCGCTAACAGTATTTAACTGAGAGTATTTTGATTCATATTGCTTACTGCGAACGTAAGTTACTCTCACCATTGAAAAAGAGATAAATATTTTAAATACTTTGGATTTACCTTGACTGCCAATGCCATTTTGTAATTCATATCTAATTCTGGCCAACGTTGTTCCATCACATCCTTGTCTAAATTCACTTCATCTTCGGCTATAAGATGATGCTTCGCCGAACAGAACGCAGCCCACAATTCCGATGCGAAATGCGGTGCCAAAGGTGCGAGCATTATAATTTGTACCGCCAATGCGCGTTCATATTCGCGACTCTTTCGCATACACTCTGCTGATACTTTTCGCAAACTTCAAATAAATAAATAAATACGAGGTCAATCAATAGTTTTGTATTCATTAGTATTATTGAAATAAAAGAAGATAGTGGTGTATACCTATTCGTGAGCCCTTGCATCCTTGATATAGCAACGCTTAATTGCTGAGATTCTGTTATATTAAACGTGACCATTTTCAAGAAATAATTTCTGCTATCGAACATATATTCGTCATCCTTCACAAATTCAGGATCGGTAGGCTTTGCTTGAAGTTCCTCCAGAGTTATGCTATTGCGATATTCTGTGAACGTTTTCACTGTCTTCCATAAACGATCTTGCCAATTAAGTACTCCTGGTATAGCTGAAATTTATTAATATTCATATCGATTGTTGTTTAACGATTGAACAGAATTTGTATTGCTGAAAAACTTACTGTCGTGATTCCAATATTTATCACTGGTCGGCGCGTGATCGGCTAATAAAAATAGTCTAGTCGTGTCGATTCCGTATTTATCTAGCATTTCCAGCGGGTCGACACCATTCTGTTTCGATTTAGACATTTTTTCCCATGAAACGATTACTGGTTCCCCGCTGATTTTCTCTACATACTCTCCTCCCTTTTCTTCCACCTCGTCTGCTTTTAAATACTTTCCTGTAGTCTGCACTTGATACGTCTTACCAAAGACCATACCCTGCACAAGTAATTGCCTAAACGGTTCCTGACTAGGTAAAAGCCCCTCCGAGTGCAGGAAATGGCTTATAAATCTGGCATAATATAAATGTAGCACAGCTGTAATGATAATTTATTCTTCAACGTATGTATTTCTCGTCTGTGAAGGATCAATATACTATCAGATACATACCATGCTCCTTCCCACCTATATAAAGATCAACAGGGAATATCTCTTTTACTTTATCAACGTTGAACATCTCTTCGGTGTATTCCGGATCGATGAATCTCAAGTAATACCATGCACTGTCCACGAACGTATCCATTGTGTCTGATTCTCGAACTGCTTGCCCGCCGCATTTAGGGCAAGACGTGTTTAACCAGTCTTTAGCTTCTCGTAGTGTAGATTTTTTATTTGATGATGAGAATTTTATGCTCGGTAGAAGTACAGGAAGTTGATCGCGCGGTATCGGTTGGGCACCGCATTTGGAGCAGTGAACGATCGGAATCGGTGTACCCCAATACCTCTGTCTAGATATCAGCCAATCTTGCAGCCTCGAACCAACGGGATATCCACCGATCTTCCACTTTCTAGCTTTAAACAATACTTCTGTTAATTTATTTTGCTGTTCCTTGTAACTTCTTATTGAATGTCGTTGAAACGGAATGCCGACCATCTCTGAGAAGTGATAGTCTTCCATCGAGGCGGAAGGTATACCAAGATATGTATCTCTAAAATCTTCAAATTGCAGTTTATCCGTTACAAATATCGGCAGCTCGTTCCCGTTGAACGGATTTAACACTTTCGCATCAATTACTTTAATTCCTTCTGCCACATCTCTACACCGTTCTGCACTGTTTAGTAAACTGCGGGGCGATATCGCGACAAACTTTGCGTATTCAATAAACTCTGGATAATTGGTCCAAACATTTATCGTTTTTGGATGATTGGGAACACTTCCTATCAACTGTAATTCAAAGCTACTGCCTTTGCATTCGCCGATCCAGTTTTTTTGGATCTTTTTAATGTCTCTCCATTCTTTCAATCTTGGATCATTTAATCCATCGTGCAATGACCTGATGGGATAGAAAAACGAATTATTAAGCCGAATGGAAGTACTCTATTAGTGTTCTTTTATGCTAGAATAATATCAAAGCATTAATAAATTCTAGCATACTTACTTGGCAAACGCTGTGCTCCTAATAAACCACTGACTCAACAATCTTTTCTCAACCTTAGCCCCTGACCTCCAAGAGCAATTATTTGCATCAACCTGTTCTTCAGCTAGCACAGTTTCGTCAACAGGATCCCAATTGACGAACGATTCTTTCCTATAAGCCAAACCTTTATCAAAAAGCTTCAAAAATAATTCCTGGGTCCATCTATAATATTCTGGGTTGCACGTAGCAAATTCTTTATCCCAGTCGAAGGCAAAATTCAATAGCTTTAATTGATCTTTCATATTCCTGATATTCTCATAAGTCCAAGCAGCTGGATCCACTTGCTTTTCGATTGCAGCATTCTCGGCAGGTAATCCAAATGCATCCCAACCCATTGGGTGAAGGACGTTGTATCCTAAAATAAATTGTAATGAAGAATCTTGGATATACATCTTAGACAATTGTGATTCTTACTATGGACAATTCACCTTTCATTCTATAAAAACGAGCAACAGTATCGCTTATTGTATAGACTCTTACATGGCCCATATGTAGCGCTCCAGAAGGATACGGAAACATTGATAGCACGTAGAACTTTTTTCTTGCTCCGTCTGCATCGTCGTACTTGTGCAAGTTTATTTTATTCCTCCAATAATTTTCTATATCCTTTTTTATTTCAACTGTGGGGACGGGGGTCTAGAAAATTGTTCGATCTTTTGAAAAAGTATTAAATTAGATATGTTATTTGAATGAAAATGAAATAAATAGAATTGAATATGCTTAGGAAGTGGAATTCATACCGAAAATTTGTTTATGCCGGTCGATGCGTGTCGGGCAATGACATTTCTGAAAAATGTTAGATTCCTATAGTAGGGAACATATTTTTCATAAAATTGCACTGTAATCCTCATGTTTAAGTTACTATTGTTGATATATTTATGTAAACGTTTAGAAGTTGAACACGAATCTATGCGTGCGAGTCGCCATGTTTGATAACTACTTGAAGCAAATTGTACTTTGTATTTTTATTATTTTTATGAAAATGTATTAAAGATAGAACGAATTGTGTAAATAAATAACATTTGAAAAATATAATTTCACCTTGCAGGTGTATAATGGAGAAATGTAAAAACCGAAATTTACTTTATGGGAAACTGCGATTTCCGGTTTATACATTTGATTCTTTTTCCGGTGTGTGCCGTATAAACAACTTCGTGAGTATTGTTTCCAGTTTGAAATCCATTTAAAAGCTTAACATCCCGTGTTAATAGCTTGCGTATCAGTGGTAAAATATTATTATTCGTATTCTGATTTATCTGTGAGTGATATATTTATTGTAATGTTCGATAGCAAATGAAAAAACTTTTTTGACATTAGATGGAAGGTTATGTTCGCTTCATATGTTTCAATTTGTAATCAGAAAAGTAATATTATTAATTGAAAAAATCACGTTCACAATTAATATATGAATATTTCAAAGCAATAAAACCTCAGCAGTTTTATTTCCACTAAGAATTAAATGTTTCGTTTATCATTTGCGGGTATAATGAAATTGTAACCTCTTCTGCAAGTGCATCCTCTACATTTTTTTTTTAATATTGTAGATTACGAAAACATACAAGAACTTTATAGCAACTTAATGTGTTTCTTTTTGGTTCAGTTCAACCATGGGTAAGAGAAATAATATGATCCCGAATGGGCACTTCCATAAAGACTGGCAACGGTTTGTCAAGACTTGGTTCAATCAGCCAGCCAGAAAATACCGTCGTAAACAGAACCGTATGAAGAAAGCACGTGCAGTCGCGCCAAGGTAGGTGTATCATGCTAATTTAATTTTTAAAGCAGTTGGAATAACGGTATTTCTTTTGTTCCTTTAATTTTTAGACCTGTCAAGCTTTTGAGACCAATTGTCCACTGCCCGACATTCCGTTACCACACAAAGGTTAGGGCTGGCAAAGGTTTCACTTTGGACGAATTAAAAGCTAGCGGATTAAACAAAAGATTCGCTAGGACTATTGGAATTGCAGTAGACCCTAGGAGACGCAACAAGTCGGTAGAATCTTTGCAAACAAATGCTCAAAGGCTGAAGGAGTACAAATCTAAATTGATTCTCTTCCCAATCAATGAGAAGAAAGTAAGTGTAATAAAAGAAACGTGAATTTTACAAAGATCAACATATTGATTTCGCTTTTTTTTTAAATAGCCTAAGAAGGGTGATGCCACCGAAGAGGAGATGAAGGTTGCAACGCAAGTTAAGGGAGAAATCATGCCAGTGAGACACCAAGCGCCAGCTAAAGCTAAGGCCCGTGTTATTACTGAGGAGGAGAGGAAGTTCTCTGCTTATATCACGCTCCGCAAGGCCAGAGCTGATGCTAGACTAGTAGGAATTCGTGCGAAACGTATTAAGGATGCTGCCGAAAACCCAGAAGATGTTACCAAGGTTGCAAAGGATAAGCAGCCCAAGAAATAATCTTGAGTTTTATCCCTTTGTATAAATATAAAAAATAAACTCTCGAGTGAGAAGTATATCGATCTTCTTTTCCTATACTATACCTTTCCTGTCCATGAAGACAATTTCCATCACTGTTACTTCAATGTTTATTTAACATTCGTAGTCAAAAAATACATTTCGTTACATTTATTTTACATTATTTAGTCCACTTTTTTCACCAGATTTAGGCCAATCAGATTGCGTATTCTTTACCCATGCATTCCGTAGGAATGTTTTTAGCGCAGTGTTGGCAGCATGCATTTTATAACCAAATTTGAATTTTGAACATTAGGCCGAAAGAACCGTTTGGGGTTTGTGGCTTCTATCAAAACAAAAGGAAATTTATAAACGACTTAGGTGTAATTCAATTGGAAACACAAATATAAGGTCGTGAAAATGAAGTCTGCGTAAGTTCCATCATGTTATATCTGAATAAGAAGTAGGATTTAGTGAGGTTCAGTTCTAAATAATTCTTGGTTGTGCCCTACTTAATTTTTAATAGTTTCGTAGCTTTATGACTCTTGTTTAATCAAATCTGAATACACTTTCTTGTATGTAATGTTTCTAAATTAATAGAAGTACGTATTTTATATAAATATTTCAGTCGTGTAAAACCACCGGGTTCTGCTCGCAAGCCTGCGATCCGTCCAAGAGGTAACAATCTATTATCTAAAGATCCGGTTCAAGTGTATTGTCGTTTGCGGCCTATGCAGCATCCGACAGATGTATCCTGTATGAGAGTTACATCGGATTCGACTGTGGTCATTGTACCGCCAGAGTCAGCAAGCAACTTTCGCAACTCTAACAATAAAGAGATCCAGACAACGTTTAGCCATGTGTTCGAACCAGATTCGAGGCAGAAAGAGGTTTTTAACGTGGTTGCCTTGCCATTGGTCGAAAACGTTATTCGCGGTAGAAATAGTCTTTTATTCACTTATGGAGTAACAGGTAGCGGCAAGACTTATACGATGACCGGTGAACCGCATGATGCCGGGATAATGCCCCGTTGTCTTGATGTTCTTTTTAATAGTATCGCCAATTATCAGACAAAGAAGTTTATCTTTAAGCCGGACAAATTGAATGGTTTCGATGTGCAAGGCGAAGCTGATGCCATGCTTGATAGGCAGAATGAGCTTCATGCTGGACTTGTGTCGCAAAGGAATGGAAAGTCCAGCAAGCAGTAAGTAGAAGGATGATTAGCATTATAGCATAGCGGTTGATGAAAATATTAATAAACCTTATTAAAAAATATTACTCTATCAGACGTAAAGCAGAGAGTGATGGAGACAGCAATCCAATGCTGGTTCGCGATATCGAAGATTCGCAGATAATACAAGTGGAGCAAGATAATATCTATGCTGTATTTGTTACATATGTTGAGATATATAATAATAGCGTATACGATTTACTAGAGGACGAGGATATAAGAGCCAAGTACAGTGATGCATATTTCTGTTCAGTTTAAGTGGATTAATTTTTCTAAGTGATGCAATAATCCCGGAACGATTTTTAGGACACTGCAGAGTAAAATAGTTCGGGAGGATGGTAATAAAAATATGTATGTACATGCTGTAACAGAAATCGAAGTAAAGAGCTCGGAGGAAGCGTTCGAAGTATTTCAACGCGGCCAGCGAAGACGAAGAGTGGCACACACTGCTTTGAATGCAGAATCGAGTAGATCGCACAGCGTCTTCACTATTCGCCTTGTACAAGTAATGTGTTTGATTGCATCGTTTTTCGTGTAATTGACATTTGTAAATAATACAGCATTATTCATTTGCAGGCACCCTTAGATTGCGACGGGGAACAAGTTGTACAAGATAAACGAGTAGTTTGTATCACTCAGTTGTCTCTAGTAGATTTAGCTGGTAGTGAAAGAACTAATAGGACTAAGAATACGGGTCAACGATTGAGAGAAGCAGGTGACTATATTTCAGTCGCATGTATCATTAATATTTTACCAGGTGTCTCTATAATAATCCCTTTTATTTAGGTAATATTAATAATTCACTAATGACGCTTCGATCGTGCCTGGAGATTCTAAGAGAGAATCAACTTCAGGGTACGAATAAAATGGTACCCTACAGGGACTCGAAACTTACGCATTTGTTTAAAAACTATTTCGATGGAGAGGGGCAAGTTAGAATGATCGTTTGCGTTAATCCGAGAACAGATGATTACGACGAGACAATTGTAAGAATGATACCGATAATGGGTAATACACACCTCTAAGATAATGTAAATTAATTTATTAAGAAATTGTGTATAATTGCAGCAAGTGATGAAGTTTGCCGAGATAACTCAGGAAGTGCAAGTAGCAAGGCCAACAATTACAAAATTGGATCTTGGTTTTACGCCTGGGCGGAGGCAAGCAAATAAGGTAAAGTGACTGGCAAAGAAATAGTATTTAATCCGTCATAAAAATGTTTCTAACGAAAAAATCTCTTCTTTGACAGCTATTTAAGGAAGCACGTAGTAAATTGGAAAAAGAGGGTCGTCCAGAAGCTGCAGATTTGGAAGTTGATGTTGCCTTAGTGTACAGGCAAGTACTATACAGTATTATATTGTATTTTTTTTATTCTTTGTTTTGCTTTGGTTAATTTAATCTTTTATAATTCAGTTTGGGTGGGCCATTTCCCGAGTTGGATATTACTTCCCCACGAAATGATCAAATAATTACTAATTTGATGCACTTCTTGGAACAACGCGTCAACAAACGAAATATACTTCGTGCTGATCTACAGCAGAAACGTAAGTAAACTATTTATGAATCAAATCGAAATATGGTTGAACGTTTCTATGATCGTATTTACAGAAAATGATCTTCGGAAAATGCTGATGACGATGGAACAAGAACACATGAATATAAAAATCGAAAATGCCTCTCTAAAAGCAGCCAATTCGCAGCAGAGGAAGAAGGTAGGACTGTCTTACGACAAGCAATAGTGTATGGAAAATAATTGGCTTATATTTTTAGGTTTCTGCATTGGAGGGCCATTTATGTAAGACTGAAGAACAAATTGATAGTCTGCTCCGGAAATTGAATCACGCGAATGATACCATACGAAGCTTGCAACAAGAGGTAATTAAAAAACATTTATTTCAACAATTCTTTATATATGTATTAATACCATTGTTCTCCAGTTGAAAGACAGGGATATGGCACTGAATCAGCGTTTGATAGACAAGCAAAGAGTCAAGCAAAAATACAATTCCAAGATGCAAGCAGAAACTGATAAGATGAATCGGGAATTAGAGGCAAAGTTACGTCAGCAACGAGAGCAGCTGCAGGTAATAGAATCAAGAAAAATTGATATGAAATGCAAGAATTGGCGGAGCACGTGCATTAACATTTCTTATCTCTGTCAGATTCAAATGAAAGACAAGGAAAATAAATTGAGATTGGTAAAGCAAATTTTAGTGGACGACAATGGCATTAATACTAACGCTTCGAAAGGTCGCGCGACAGCTACTCCTAGTTCCTCGGAGACAACTACGAAAGCAACGGATGCTCGATCACGAAGGGTCGGTTCTCATCTGAATAATTAATAGATTTTTAAACATGTAGTTCACATACTTGATTCACAGGATAAAGCGGCTGTGGCGAATCCAAGATACAGGCGTTCACATAGCGCGGATAGATGGGTCGACCACAGACCGGGGGCCCTTGTTCCTATAGGAACTGTTCTACAACCTCTAATGCGTAGGAGACGCAGCGTTTCGCGACTTACCGATCCAAAAGAAATTATAGACGGTGCATCCAAGTATTGTCTGGTCGCGCAAGAGAATGATACGGACGGAGAACTCGAGACTAAATTATACAAGGTAAGTTGGTACTTATCGAAAATAATTTTTGCAATATGTAATATATGTATAATCTAAACTTTCATCACGTTAGGGAGATATAATACCCACTAGCGGAGGAGGTGCACAGGTTGTATTCAACGATATGGAGTGCTTGAAACAATTATCTCCAAAAGCAAGGAAACGCAGTGGCCCAGCAGACGTAGGCAATGCGAATGAAATTGGTTCTCCAAGTCATTCGTCTACTCTCGTGGAGACCCACTCCAAGAGACCGCGAGTAGTAAATTAACAAATAACCGCAGATAGTATGTAATACGAAAGAGATTCTTACAGTATTACGTTAGTAATTCTATAATTTATTAAATAATAGAATTCATCGGACAGAAGATGAGTTACTATAGTAAGTAATGTAATACTTTACAATATTTGGGACCACTGCTACGTGATTGTAATCTCACGAAATGCACGTAACATTTGTTTATATACATTTTATATAATCTTGAAAACACACTGTTAGATTACTGAAGGTTTAAAATCATTTTTAGCAATTTGTAAATAAGAATAATTTAGATTTCGATATACGAAAATCTGGATTACACGAATCATGTTTTTCATTCGAGATTAACAATGAATTTATATATTAAATAAGAATTTTAAATTATTGAACCACAATTTCTACTTAAGAGATAAAATGTATAAGTCTAATAGTGTACTTTGATTATATCTATTTCACTTTTGTATGCACTCATTTTATGTACAATATATTCTTATGAAATCATTGCATTTACGTTCCTAATGGGCCATAATTATTTAAATTATCAATACCACTCAATACCTGTCATCGAGACCGAAATCAGAGAATAGAATTTGCTATCGTAACTCAAACATCAGAGGATGATCACAGACGAGTTAATGTTTTTATCTCTATATAATAATCATCGATCTGACTAATTACTGTTCGTATTAAGATATAAGCGCGCACTATTAGTCAGAATTATTATGTCGCAATCAGTTAATGGTATATTCAGTTATAACTACTTCGTAAGTCATTATCTAATTGCGCTAGCTGTTGTAGGAAGCCATCATTTGGTCGAATGTAACGATTTTTACGTACTGTTCGAATCGCATCTATGGCTGACATTCCTCTTTTTATCATTAAATACGCTAACACACATGTTGCGCTGCGCGAGACTCCCACCATACAATGAACAAATACTTTACCTAGTAAAAACAACGAACAAGCTCAAATCGAAGTGCGCTAACTTCACATTAGCTCATTCAACTATATTTTAAAGTTAAAATTATATAAACTTACCTCCTGTGGAGACTGCTTCATCAATAAATGATGCAACAATATAAAAGTATCTACTAATATCTGTAGTACACACATCTGCAAGAGGTAGACCAAGGTACTTTATCGGAGTATCTGCATAATAATATTTATCAGTGTCTACAAATCCAAATCTCTTCCCTTCAGCGGCATTAAGCAGATGTGTTATACCCAACATTTTAAGATAGCTCTTATTCTTTGCTGTGACACTGTAATGTATCAATCGAAAAATAATTAAAATTACATTACACAGAATATTAGATTACAGTGAGCAAAGAAAAATTCTAAAATACTCACGCATCACCGATATATATTCTTGGATAAACTTCGTCACAGTTGATATCTGCTTGATAAGAACGATATGGACCGAGATTGAACCCCCTTCTGTGATCGATTTCAGATTCCGCTTTACACAGAGCTATTACTAACTGATTTTGTGTAGTTCTTTCGCCGGGCAGACGATTCTGAAGGGTCTTAAAATGAAAATGAAATCTATGCCAGTTTAGTATATAAAAAAAATTGAATTCTACATCGAGTTCCTTGAATTTTGTAATTATTTGCATGTTAATAAAAATGATTTAAAAATATTACCCAATCTCTGTTCACCCTGGGGCTCCACATCGTGCAGTAGTAGTCTAGCCTTAAAAAGAATCCGGGAAAGACTGCATTCGTTGGTCGCGGGATATTTATTTTTACATAATCTTACGAAACGTTGTCAAGTTAAATCTGGCTTCTTGTATCGTTAAGCATCAGGTGCACGATCACACGGGAATAAAAAATATTTTCAGAATTTACACGTAAAATAGATGACAATACTGTTTATTTATGATGTTTACACTTACATTCCTCAAACAGCTTTCCATTTCTCCGGTTGGCCTACAAGTAGAACATTTGTCAATTAAAGTGTAAGCAACAAATGACAAAAATAAACGAAGTAGCATAAGATATTTACGCGTTAGCTGCTCTAACACGATGATTATGACGCATTTATTAAATCATGAGTGTCTGACGATTATCCTAATCCAAGGGCAAGGTAAATGACTATAGTACGTCATTTACGGCAGTTTACAATATCTATTCTCCGCCTTCACTCTATTCTATTTACCACTGTGCACAATCGTTTATTTGTTTGAATTAATCAGCAGTCGTTTTAATACCATGGGTGTAAATTGAATAGTTTCTTCAGATTCTTTTGTCGGAACGAAAATTATTTTATTTACTCATTATAGCAATAAACTTTATCGACAAATGACTTTATCGACCGCGATTGTAAAGGAGAATATAATTCTTCTCTCCGTCGCGGCTAGTCACGAGGGCGTAACTTGACGATGAGTCAAGAGGAATATGGCGATGGTATTTGGTTAGCGACGACTCCTGTTCGATTCTGTTCAAGGTGTCTAGTGTTTGTCGTGTTTTCGGGGCTTGTGATTGCTGTTTAAATTTCAAGTAGAATCCATCCGGACAATGAGTTTCTTTAGTAAAGTGTTCGGTGGTAAAAAAGAGCCGGCCCCGTTGTCGACGGCCGAGGCGATTCAAAAATTACGTGAGACCGAAGACATGTTGATAAGGAAACAAGACTTTCTCGAGAGTAAAATAGAGCTGGAGATTCAAACGGCTAAGAAAAATGGGACGAAGAATAAGCGAGGTATCTACGACAAGTATTGTTTCATTTTGGTTATCATTTGGAAACAAAATTTCGATGAATGACATCGGCTTGACAGTTTGACGTTTCTCTGTTGTTCCTTGCATATGAAATACTGATGGACATTGTCTGCCTCGCAGCTGCAATTCAGGCTCTCAAAAGGAAGAAGCGATATGAGAAACAGTTGCAGCAAATCGACGGTACGCTAACTACGATCGAAAGCCAAAGAGAAGCTTTGGAATGCGCGAACACGAACACGGCGGTGCTTACAACTATGAAGAATGCAGCCGATGCATTGAAGTCTGTCCATCAACACATGTAAGAAACTTGCGTCTATAGTAGAACTATTATTTGACTAACATAAATTCAAGCAAAAAACATATTAATGCATTGTTTCTTGATTATAGGGATGTTGACCAAGTGCACGATATGATGGACGATATAGCTGAACAGCAAGACGTGGCAAGAGAAATTTCGGATGCAATCTCCAATCCTGTAGCCTTTGGAAATGACATAGATGAAGAGGAACTAGAGAAAGAATTAGAGGAACTAGAACAGGAACAACTCGACAAAGAGCTGCTGGGTATTGAACCTACCGACGAACTGCCAAATGTTCCGGCCACAGCTCTTCCATCCGCACCAGCTAGGACTAAAACAAGTAATGATCTTAGTGTATTGTGTAATGTACCATTATGTAACAACTTGCTATCGAACTGAAAATTTTGTAATTTTCTTTTTCAGAAGCCAAGCCTGACGAGGATGAAGATTTGAAAGAGTTAGAAGCATGGGCATCGTAATAAGATGGTACGAAGATATTTGTAAAAATAACTTTTGTAAGGGAACGATAGATAAATTTAAGCACACGTTGATGGGACAACTGAAAGACTCACGGATGTACATGAGTGTATTTTTTAGATTCGACATTGTTTAATTATTCCAGAGTTAACACCACAGTAAATATCTGTGCACAGTTTAGAAAGATTGATTAAAATAATAATGAACTTCTCGTGAACATTCATATCGCTTCTTGCATAGAAAGATTTTTTTATTGCTATATAAAGAAGCTTAAGGGAGAACAGCAAGTATAATGTACGCTTGTAAAATACTTGTATTTAAGTTAGTCGATATATTCTGTTGTTGCAATGAGGAGAACGATTACGAACAGATATATAATTTACGGATGAAGCAACAATTGCTGGTAAATTATATATACATGTGATTTATAATAACAGTGAAAGATACAAATCTTCTGTGAAATTATGCAGAAAATTTAATTATAAGATATATTAATTGCTTTCTAAAAAGTTGAATGTTACTTTTAATGTATATACGCGCAAACGTATTTTGAATAGTAGTATATAGTGTTCAAACTGTTAAATGGCCTTTTAAACTTTGTATAAATGTATCTGCTATGAATAAAGTCATTTAAATGTATATTAACTTAATACGACTGCAAATAATGCATGCAATTAATGTCAATAGCCCTTATAAAATAGTTATATTTTAACAAAATATAGAGTTTAAATAAAATAGCTTAAATCTAAGTCAAATACTTAAGATTCCTATAATAGAAAAATTTTTTCAGTACATTTAAATTCGTAGGAAGCACAGTCTTTCAAAGCATACAAACCTTTTTCGTTCTCTTTTCATTTTATAATAGTTGAATACGTAATTAAATAATAGTTTGCATTAACGAAATACATCACTCTCGTACGCAACCACAGGAGTAGGAATATATTTTTTGTTTAAATTACTGTTCAATGACAGTATTGATAGGGGGTGAATATGCGGTTTCATGGGGAATCTAATTCCGGCTATATCAATTTCGTATCGAGCCTTAGAGTCGATTATAAAGTCCGTGGATATGATATCTGTATCGGTTTGTGTGTTTCTTGACGTAGGAGGACTGATGAAGCCGAGACAGATATGTTTCTCTGTAGCGAAGCCATATCTGCGAAATTAATTCATTGGTAGTTTATTTATTTGAAGCTCATATATTTTACTCTAAAATTAAATACTCACCCTGCCGATGTAACAGTTCCTACAAATTCGTTATTTCGATAAATAGGCTCTCCACCCCATGGCCAAACGTTTTTATTAATATCTAATCCATTCACAATAAATAATACTAACCGTTTCGATACACCTCGCTCTTTCTGACGTTGCAAGGCAAATTTTCCAATGAAATATTCCTTCTGTTTTTCAAAACGTAATCATTGTTAATTGCAATATTTAAACATGCGCACAGCTTTAAATGGAATGGAATACATATTTTTACATCTAATTTTACGCTGTATCCACTTCCAGCTTCGTACGGTGTAACGAATGGTGTCAGTTCCTCAGCCCAGAACGGGATGAATCTTTCTATTCGCATGAAACGTTGTGTCAGCACACCCACATCTCGTATCCCGTAATCTTTGCCTGTCTCCATTAATCTGGAGTACACGTGAAGTGCATATTCCGAGGGTATGTACAGGCAGTAACCAGATTCACCGGTATGCGTGAAAGACATTACCATTACATCCGAGGCATATGCTACGTTTACATTCTGTTAAAAATAAACATTTTTTACTAAATTGATATTCAGGAGAGTTATCGTAAATTTTTCTGTCATTATGTTCTTTTTGGAAGAAGTGAAGAAAGAAATTACTTTATATGAGAAGGGAGAGAGATTAATATCAGAATTGGAAAGTTCCGATAGCAATCCAGTTGCTTTAGGTCCTACCAAGTTGATTACAGTGTACTTTGATGTTACATCGTTGAGACCCACTGAGTGATCGGCTGGTAGATGCCTGTTCAATAAAGGAATTTTTATTAATATTCCAATAACTCATACCAATGAAAATACTTTTGCAAATATTTACCTAGACATCCATTGATAAATCCGCGTTTGTTGTGATGTAGGTGAAACCATAAAGTAACTATTTTCAGCTTGCCTTACCAAAATACAATCGTTCTCGTATCCACCCCTTTCATTCTGCATTCCTGTGCGTACTATACCCCCAACTGGTATGTTCGCATCATTGGAACATAGTTGTTGAAGGTATTCCACAACTTCAAAACGACTAGACTGTGGATGTACGAATAATTATATCAACAATTTCGCAAATATTTTCATCTCTTTGATATCCACCTTAACTTCGATTTTCGAAAAGGAGCTCATATCTATTATTCCCACCCCTTCCGTGCACGCCACAAATTCTTCTTTCATAAAATCGAAAAACTTGGGCTTGTAAAAAGTACCTGGTAGCGTCACCGGCTTCTTTTCCCCTCCTATTAAATAATATTCATTATACTCTCGTCAGCTTGCTCGATCTATGTAATTATAAATATTAAAAAATAATTTTCTTACTTTTGTAAGTTGAATCAAAGTAGAGTGGTCGTTCGTAAGCCATTTTTACGCCAAAGATTGCACCCCTTTCTTCGAGAACTGAATACAAAGGAGAACAGCGTAGTTTTCTTGCATACTTATATTCACTTTGAAGAGGATATAAAATTGCATAATTTCTTCCAACGACTTCCTTCGTTCTTTGTTGCAAATACTGTTTACTGCTGTGTAAATTTAGGAATCTTTGTACACTGAAGGGAAGCAATTCTTGCGTGGATTCACCGTTAATTAGACATTCGGCAACTTCTTTGCCAATTCCTCCTGCTCCTGAGACAAATATAATCTCAATGATAAACAATTGCTAAAATATTTACGATATCTTACCTTGCAACGAATTTCCATTCATCCCCACTGCAACGAAATAATTCTTTACTTCTGGACTTTCGCCCAGTATCCACCTACCGTCCGGTGTAAAATTATCAGGACAATTGTATACCTTTGGCTGTACATTTTTTAACAATGGCAATCTATGCACTACTTTATCCCACAAAGGTTTCCAGTGCAAAGAATCGGTCGTGAGGTAGTTTGTCCAGTCTTTCGTAGGAAGAGAGCCATTTAGAAATGCGGGCTTTGATTCTGGCTCGAACCAGCCCATTAATAAATCTCCTGTAAATTAATACATTTATGAGTTTACTTTACTTTTAAGAATAATAAATGGGATGAACCGATATGAGAAATACCCTGCCATTCGCGTACATATGAATGCGCGTCCAGATCTCTAATAACTGGCATTGATGCATTTGTATTAGGTGGAAAGGGAGAAACGATTGCATAAAAATGTTCCGCAGGATACGCAGGAATTCTTACTGGTGGATTGCATCGTAATCCTAATTCTCTCGCCCACTATTATTTATAGCAGATTAGATGGAGTGTTTAAAGTGATATAACGACTATTTAATTTAATATTCTTACCATTCCTGCGCAATTAACGAAATATTCGCAGGAAACAGATCCATGCTCCGTTTTTACACTCTTCACAGCCCCGTCCTTGGTTTGTACCTCTTCTATGTGGCAATTCTCAATGTATCTAGCTCCACCAATTTTTGCCAACTTAGCCAAAACATTGCAGATCGCACTGGGATTGGCTACCGCGTCTTCGGGTACCCAAATTGCACCCTCCACATCCTCGGTACGCATATAAGGATACATTTTTTTCAACTGCTTTCTCCCTAGTACCTAGCATTCAATAATTCATTAGCTATAGTTTCTATAATTCATTCTTAAGATACATATTATCAATCATACTTCGCAATGGAGGCCAGTAGGTACATTGTAAGCCATTCTTCTTCTTAAGGCTATGATTCTGTCTTTGGTTTGAGCTAAGTATATACCACCACATTGCTTCAGTCCTATATCGTATCCCATTTCCTGTAGCTGTTGATACAGCTTGATGCTATAGGAGATTAGGTTCTTATGGGAGATCGGTTTGAACAGGCCCAGAGTGCCCGATCCAAAATGGGATGTTCCACTTCCAATTCTGTTGTGCAACATTATTTTAAATTAGACTCTAAACTCGACCTATTCATCGAGCATTACTCTACCATTAATTTTAATTCGCAATAGGTCTGGGCATACCTGTTTTGTTCCAGAACAAGCACATCTTTCCATCCGTTAAGAACAAGATGATAAGCAACCGAATTAGCAACGGTCCCCGCACCAGCAATAACAATCTGTGATTGCGAGGGTAGCAATGTCGCATGAGATTGATAATTCGCGTCGTGATTAAATTTCCTGCAACTTCTTCTCTCGTTATTCTGGTACGGCTTAGGTGTTCCATCTTTGCAGGTTATATCATCAAAATAATTTCGAAGGGATCCTAAAATTTCTTTTTGCAAGATTGTAGTGTAAGTACATTTTAAATTCACGTATCTGAGCATTAATTTGCGTGTAATATAGTAATTGTGTTGTCGGTTCACCGGACATGTAAAAATAGAATTCCAAAATACCTGTACCCGTGGAACGTGCGTTCTATAATTAAAATACGCAATAAAAGTTATACTTAGCCATAGGCATACTCATATTATAACATAAATTAATGTTGCCCTGAAAAACGCGTTGCGACAAACGTTTGTACGGTAATCTCACAAATTCCCATTTTCCTCTGCGATTATTGTAAGTACCTCAACATTTATTCACTGAACGAGTAGAATAATTCAAGCTTTCGACGTGTGTTAATTGCTACTTACTCTAATTAAAAGTAATGCTAAAATTTTCATGTTTAATTGTGCATAATTTACGATGACGCAGAAACTAGTTTTGTATTTTTTTAAACCTTCGATTCATTCCGCGCCAAGGTAGTATCGAAAAGTTTAGATTTCCGATACATAATCCGATATCTCGAACCTGAAGGAAATCGTTCAAATGGTAACGGCGTCGGGTCTTCGGTCTTCTTTAACATGATTTTTGTCGTAAATTCAAGCGATTTCCCTTGTCATTCGCGCGGTTTTATCGATCATTGCTATTAGGCCGTGCCATTTATGCAAAAATTCTTCACAATGTTGTTCATATTGGCGTCAATTTACACTTTCAAGCTAACATGCATTTTCGTCTTCGTCGTGTATTGCGTGGTCGTTATCCTCATGATTATGGTAAGGAATCTTTTTCATTTGTCGTAACACGGGATATTCATGTCGACTAATAATAAATTATTTGCGGAAAAGTATAATGCTCACACAGAAGAATTGAGAAAATGTGTAAGTGTGTGAAAGCATTTTTTCTCACTCGTAACGTTCCGATATAATTTATACAACCTCATTTCACTAATCTTTAAACGCCCCCCCCCCCCCCCCTAGGTTGTAGTCCGAAACTCGAGCTTGGAAGCAGAATTGCCAGTGGAAGTCAGTTATAAATAACAGTTTCTTATTCGATTAAACCTCCCATATTTATTACAATAAGAATAGTATAAGTGTAATAATAATTCATTTTGATATATCGAATTTTGATTGCTTCGCTTTTCGATTATCCGCAAACGATTATTTTAGGGTCGCGATAGTGTCGACGACAAATTGGAGGTACTAACGGAAAAACTTACGGAAAAGGAGCGCGCGGTAAGAAATTAATTTAATAATAATAAATAATCGCATTTGGCTTGAATTTTGTACAAGAATTTGAGAGATATCGTTCCTTTGTTGCGACTTGTCCAGCTTCAACGATCGCAGAATGAAATAAAAGACGCGGAAAAAGTATTAAACGATCTGGAGAGCAAAACCTCTTCCTGCAGAGATCGATATCGCTCGTTAATGGTTGACTTAAAGAAGGACATTCGAGAAACTGAAGACGAGGTCAGAGTACAAAGACTTCGACTCTTCGGAAAATCATTGAATTCTTTTCCATTAATTATCTTTTGTCTTCGATAGGTGAAAACGTTGCAACACCAAATTCTGAACTTGTCGTCCCGACGAGAGAGTCTCAGAACCGAGATACTAAAAGTAGCACCATATTTTAAATGTGTAAAAATGTAATTTAGTTTAAAAATTGATAAAAATTCTTGTAAATTGTAGCAGCAAGAGGATTACCAAGAAATGCTGAAGGATTTCTCCAGTGAATTAGAAAGCAAAAAAAATGTATTCTGTATGTTATCACGATGTTTTAATTTTTTAAATTATTTTTCATTACGCTAAATCATAAAATTTAATATTTATAGCTAGAAGCTTGGAGAAACCAAGGCATCCGCGCGTGAGTTGTTTCCCTTTCCAATGAGAAAGAATTCCATCGTCCTTTTGTATGTATATAATAATTACTTCTAATGAAATGTTTACAGTACTGTCTTTCGTAGTAAAGAAAGCAAAACTCCGTTGTGAACAGTTTGGAGATTTTATAAACGCTATTCATTCGAAGGTCGAGATATATTATTTAAAATTAAAGCGGACAAGGATATATTTAATATCTTTGACCGTACCATAATTTATTATTGAATATATTCACAATATGTACATTCGAATAAACGATCGATACGAAAATTGAGATCGTGTTCAATCATACGCGATGGAATACAGTAAGCATCATATTTCCGAGAATAGAATAGTTTTAAAAGAAGATTTGCAATTTAAACAATTGATCAACTAAAATCTATCACACACGTTTATTTTATTCAAGGTATTTCGTTCAATTTTCACGATAGGAGTTGCTCGAGTCATCCAATTTAAGTGCCTCATCCTTCGTAATAATTAAATTACGTGCACACACGAACGCATCAAAACGAATAGTGCAGGAAGATATTTTAAGGCACTATAGCTTCTATCCATTTTACATGAAACTTTACGTCGTCCGTCTGTAAATGCATGCAATTACTCGGCTCACTATAGCGAACGTAAAACTGGGCAATGCTTTTTTGTCGATCTAAAATTACGTTATAAAATGTTCGGTGGATTTGTTAAGTGTCCACGTGAATGGATCCTCCTTTTTTACTCTTTTGATTGCAATATTGTTTAACTCGTCTCTTTACTTCAGGCGTCTCGATGCAATGTCCGGAGGAATAGATAAATATGTTCTCGATATCAAACGAAACTAACAGGATCTCCAAGTTATCGGCAAACTTCGAAATTTACATAACAATTATTTAAATTTTTATCTGAAAGCGAATCACGGTAATTGAAATTGTTTTTCATTTTTTTTTTGTATTATTAATTATTGGTCAAATTATTTTTGCTGGAGCAGGGTTACCTGTTCTTTATAATTCCGTATGATGCGAAGGAAATTTTTTCAGAACCGCATGGTAGAGATTGTAAAAGCCGTAAAAACTAACGCTTAGGATGACAATCAGAGCCGAGCCGAATATCCAGGACAGAAAGTGGCCGTCTATGATATCCGACGTTTCCTTCCTCTTCTTGGCGCTTATCTCGCCCAAGGTAGTGCCCCTTCGTTCTTCCATCAACCTTTTCATGTTCGCCAATTTTTCCCGGAGCTCGTCCACCGATTCAGCAATATCCTCGATCGAGTCGCCTTCGGGTAGATCTAAAGCTTGAACAAGTAGAATGTAATTGCGGAAAAGGGGAACGTTCTAAAACTTTAACTTTTCTCACTGTTTTCAAAACAGTGCCAGGAAACTCTGCCGTTTTAGACATTTTTAGGATGAGTATTATTTTTATCTAAAATATCTATAGAGAAAGTAAAAAAATTATAAATTGTATATTATCGAAAGATATTTTGATCAGGGACTACTTACCCGTAGCTCCCGGTGTGCAAGTATGCGTTACTGTTTTCATGATTCTCTCTTGACTGTACTGTTCGGTCCAGCGACCGACTCGGTGGTCCAGTATTGATCATTCAGCATCCCGCGTTGGAGCGCAGTCTCCATCTTCCGTATAGTTAATCCTCCCCGATTTTTCCCTCCTTTTTCTGATGGGGAAAATCTTCGCGATACGTTAAGATCGATTCCCGTATCAAACTTGAGAAGCGATACTTAAATCGTGGAATATTCAATTCGTCAATTTTGATGGGACTTAAGTGTTGAAAGATGAAAGGCAAAGGAATTGATTTGGATGTTTCTTTATTATTACATTAAAACGTATATCGAGTTGACGAGCTCCAATAATAATTGGGATGCGCAGGTACCCGAAATTATGGTCCTACTCGAATATGATATTAGTGGCGACAAACTTCAGGTATTCGCAGCCGAGTCGAAAAAAATTCGCCACCAACCTGGCCTGAACCCGCAATTTCGGATACCCGCACGTCCCTAATCAATAAGTAGCAAATTCAAATCCATTCAAGTTTCCCGCATTTTTTGAAGATGGCGTAAATTGCAAATGCACTATTAGTAATCATCGATCCCAACGCGCACTTGCGAACGCGCCCGAAGGTAATCCTCGCTTCGTTCGGGTGGAGTCGAGCGGCGCCTTCGTGCACGAAGGCTGACGTCACGGTGCAAGATGGCCACCGGTATCGGAAATGGAGTAGCGTAGAGGCTGGGGCGGTAGGAACAAACCGTAGGTGTGTCAGTACTCGGCTTGGCCCGCGATAATGCCATCATCGAAGTGCCGATTCCTGTACACTGGCTCGCGATCCGCGCAATATTATTCGCACATACGATCGGTATCGTCGTTCCGTCGACCGAGTTTCTCGGATGGTGATGATACGTCCAACAGTGATACGGTAGTCGGCTACTAGACAAATTTAAAGCGGTGGTTCTTCGACTACCACCCTCCCCCTTTTACGATATCTATACAATTACATGGGACGATATTTTCTTCCGGTTCGTTAAAAGCCACGACAGTAGTGATATACATAATAATCTGATTGTATGATACAAGTGCGCGCCTGAATGAGATCGAAGGCGGATGTAAACCGTGGTCCGTTGACGAGTGAGATCGCCACTTGGTGCTGCTATTTAGCAATAATACTCCACGAATGTCAGACTTGCCTGCCCAGCTCCGTGAAGAGAGTGAGAGTCGAGCTCATGCACACCGTTGCTGTCGGTCCCCTGTGTCACGCGCGAGGTAATAGTCGATTGCAAATCGGTTCCAGCGGCTCAGCCGATAGCAGGAGGTGAGATGGAAAACGGAGGAGGAGGCTACAAGTGTTTCATCCTCGACGTTTGAAGGATAGAATACGCACGGTAGTAGCGAGCCGGGGCTCCCTTGCTACGCTAATCTGTCAGAACTGTCCAAACGGTGAATTAAAACTTGAGAAGAGCGGGATCTATCTCGTGCGAAATCGATCGTGTGTGCCGGGAGTAACGACAGTTTTCACTTAAGAAGCGGACTGAGAATCGATCGATTCTTCTCAAGGGAAACTCGCCGCGACTTCGTCTCCTGCGTGCACGCGTGTGCGTTCGATTGGTCTCCCTTTCCGGTAAACAATATCTGCGTATTACACGAGAAAATGCACCGCGAGTCCAAGGCGAACACGAGTTACGAGTCGCGGCAGCGGCGAGGCTGATACTGAACTTCGCCACTGTCCGGAAGATTACCCGAGCGATGATTTCACCGCCGGTAGTTTCTTTCTAGTTTAAAAAAGCGTTCTTCGTCGAACGAATTTGAGACGGAAGTTTGTGTATACACGTAATTTGTCCACCTGTGAAACCGTTTGTCCAAGCGAAGATAGGAAGAGGAACAAGAACCGGAAGAGGCGTCGAGATAGAGCGAAGGAAGACGAGGAAAATGACCGACTGAGATAGAGCTCTAGCTCTATTGAATAGGAAAAGAAAAGAAAGTATATACACAAAGGGTTACTCGTATATCGGAAGCGGAAGTTGTCCTCGTAGTCAAAGGTGCACACGACCGTGTCCGGCCCGCGTGTGGCCCTCCGCGTCTTCGTATGTCCGATCCTGATCCGCGTGTATCGTTGAAAGTGGAGTTCCAGTGCGGCGGCGGGTGAGAGAGCAGAAGGATACGCGCAAAAATGTGGAATATGATGTGCGACGTGATGCCGACTATCGCGGAGGACAGCGTTAGCCAGCGGAGTTCGCAGTACTCCGGCGAGGAGGCGAACTTCGAGCAACTGATGGTCTCGATGCTGGACGAGAGGGATAAGCTACTGGAGTCTTTGCGAGAGAGCCAGGCAAGTCTGCAGGAGACGGAGGCGCGTCTGCAGGAGGTCGAGAAGGAACGGGACTCGTTGAATCGTCAGCTGAACGCGAATATCCCTCAGGTATGTCTCGTTTGTGTTTCAATCTTCCTTAAGAGGAGATGAATTTACGCAGCCACGGGGATTTACTATTTCCTTTTGATCTAAATTTGCTCACTTTTGTTTCCCTTTTTAATTTTCTGGCTGGTAACAAGTCTTCTGCGTGTGTGTGTATTTTGCGCGCATGGGATTAGAATTAGAGTCTCAATTGATTTGGAAAAGCTCTGAGATTTGCTTGCCTATGTTATCCATGGATGTAAAGGATTTATCTACGATTGACTTGAGTTCTTGAAATGCTCGAGTTCGCTGCTCGAAATTACTTGGAACTCTCGATATTCATTATCGAGTAATAATGGTATCTGTTTCTTTGTCGATTTAGTATTAGTATACTCATTTTTCGAGGCGCACTGAAAAAATGTTTTTGGACATTTCCATAAACATTTCTCCGGTATATCGCGTCTGGTATCGCTACATCTTTCTCCCAACGGGAGAGTGACTCTCAGTTATTGCACTTAATTGCACGTAACACTTGTCGCCTGTGGAGAGGCACGAGGCTGCGTGCAATATCGACTTTTCTCTTGTTGGAAAAAGCGTCCGAGACGCATATGTAGAATCATTAACAGCCTGACAAAAATGTAACAGGAGTATTTTTCACCATTGTCGATGAAAAGAAATTGCACCAAAAAATTGGGAGAATGCTCCCATGTGTTACGTACGCTTTTGTACCTTCTATTTCAATATCTTTTGCAATCAGAGGGTTTAAATATTGCTTGATTTCTTACGTCGTAGTTGGTACGTTTCAGCTACGAATTGTTAGACTCCAATGACGACTCACGATTCAACTGCCTGTACATATACGTGGTGTGCCAGAGTACTCGATCGAAGCCCGCCAATGATTTGTGTGAATAGGATAAGGACGATAGTTAAGGGAGATAGAATGCCTTGGCGTGTGCGTGTGTTTATCCATGAAAGACTATGGACATCTGATGAGAAAGAAGTATTAATTTCCTTCTTCATTTTATTTGAATTTGGAATCTGAGTTACTTGATTAGGCTTCTCTGTATTACAGTAGGGATATTAATCTGTTGATTTCTGGCGTGAGGCACATGTGCTTTCAGTGTTCCTTGAGCTATCCATCCTTTCGTGGATAGCAAAAGAAAGGTATTGCCTCGGAAAGTCTTACGAGAGGCTCGAAATGATTTTCTAACAATTTCTAAGGGGTGAATTGGCAGTAGAGCTTTAATTGTAGCTTCTATCGTCGATGCCGTTGAAATTTCCCAATACCAAATACACATGTACGTGTGTACACAAACTTTTATTTGCGCGTTCCTATTGCTTCGTTCCATTGCTCAACCTAGATAAAGCAGGAATTTAATGACGCTATAAAAGAAGGTAAACAGTAATCGCACGTGGATGAGTACGTGTAATAACAGTCGTTGCTCCAATAATTCTTCATAGCATTTCGGTTCGAATGAACCTTAGAATGGTGTTGCACCTTTAGCGTATTTTTTCTTTATCTCCGAGAAGAGAAGTTAGTGAAACTTGCCCTGGTGCGTTTCTAATTGCATGATATGCGGCCGACTATGGATCCGTAATTGCCACTGCGTTTACGTAACGATTACGGTGGCAACGATTTAAAACGACACGTTATCTTCGTGGCGTTCCACTTTTCGAGAGAGAATAGATGTACGCAGAACGCTGTACGAAGCCGACTTGCGATCAAGCTCTTTTGCAAACTATGCTTTGTTTTATTGTTAGCACCAGGAATGGAGCAGCCCCCTTGTGTCTAGGACTGTTTAGATTGTTTCGTGAGAAGCGCGTCTACAGTTTTCCCGTTTAGAGCTTGGAAAATTTCATTCAAGATAAATTGCTCGAAATAATTTCTATGCAATAGTTTAATATCACAAGACTCTTATATCTTTAATATTTAGCATATTTAAAAAGAAATGGGTGTTGGGTAATAATTGATTGGCGAGTGTTTCCAAGGAAGAACACGTCTCTCTTGTGCAAAAGAAAAAGAAGTCAGTTGATCATTTAAGTAAAAGGCCATCTGATGGGGGGGGGGGGATTTCACGCTTCTTGGAAAACGATTAAGGACGCAACACCATGCTATGCGTCTACCGATTGCAATACTTATTTCCTTGACCGGCTGTACGCCGCAACAAGAATAGCTTATTTCTTCATAAATAACTTGCTATAAGATCGAGCTCAATTGAAAGTAATAAAAAAAAGGAGCGTTCCTTTTTTGCTTTGCAAAGTAATTCCTCGGAGTGGATGATCGTCGAATGTGTCGAAGTTGAAACGTGTGTCGTGTACGCATTGTGTGGGGCGAGCAATATCATTTACTTTGTGATCCAATTCCGAGAGATATGTGCACATGACTACGGTGAACCGCGCGAAATGCATGTAGATCTCGTGAAATGCAAACCCGCGTAGGCGCGATGCACATACATAGGTAATGTTGGTCGTTTTATCCACTTGTCTCCTCCTCGAAATCTCTCGCTCATTGTCGTGGAATGAATCTATATTATGATCCTTCTAGAGCGATATAGTCTGTTGGAACAAATGGAAACGAGGCTACTTGTAAATTTCCCAAGGAATCGGTCCAAGAGAAAAAAGTTTGCCTGGCAAACAATTGTTTATCAGGAGCTCCTTCTGCGGATGAAACGTGACAACCTTTTGCGGTGTTTGTTTGGCAACATCCAATGAAAATCTATAAGTCGTATTGGCTTCGACAACGTTTTACCTTGCCAAAAGCAGCTTCGGAAATACAAAGACACCGGTTTTATCGTTTGCTTCAGCCCCTTGCTTTTTTGCGTGCCATTTGCATTTCACGAGGTGACTTTAACTGCTTGAATTGTAGCTTTTTAATTGATGGAACCCCGGTGCAGTTACTCGATTCTGTAGGTAAATAATGTATTTAAAAATGAGTCTCAATGAATGAGAACTTTAAAAATTGAGCAAATGGAGTAGTGGCTGGAGAAAATTGCACTCACGTGTTGTCATAGAAAAAAGGATGATAAGGAGGCACAGTGTGAGAGAGAGAGAGAGAGAGAGAGAGAGAGAGAGAGAGAAGTTTCTTATCACGTTCATAATACAGTTGGCAAATGTTACGAAACTATTATGAGCTCCGTTGTTCACGCAGAAATATCGTGACCCACCTTAATTACCCATTTTTTGGGAGCTCTTCCCCTTAGCTGCGTTGACCTATGGTTACTAGAAAGCGTTAAATCAATAGCAATTATAATAACGAGTATTGATCTTCGATGGTTATCTCCCCAAAGTATTATTCATCATAATTTCGGAGGCCAAATTCGCACCAAGTCTGAGTCACTTGGTTACTCATCGTCGTCCCCTAATTTTCCGAAGATTGTCCTTTAGGAAAATTGATATTTATCGCAGTTTACGATTGCCTGTAGTCAACACAAATTGTCAGATGGACTTAGCCTTCGATTTTCATCAGTTATCAACAAACAGAGTTCTGTAATCTTGGAATTTTTCATGACAGAATACAAACGTGGGGTTTCGTGGTTTCTTCTAAGCTTATGAATTAAGTTAAAGAATTGTCTAGGTCTATCTTTGCTCTGGTCTCTAGAGAATCCGTTTCTAAAGAATCCTCATCGTAGGCTCAAACTCAGACGAATTAAGCCGCCTTGCGAGGTTTCGCTTACTCTCCCAAGATAGTTCACAATTTCTTCGTGAACTTGGAGAATGTGCGTGTTTAGTCACGAAAGAAAAAGCATACTTTCCCAATCCCGTTCCTCGTTTTTCTTCTTCTTCTCCTGGCTTGAAAGTCATCGTGAGGTATGCGAAAGTTCAAAGGGACCACTTGGTTATACGTAGAGGGATGGAACACAATGTGCAGCGCTGATATATCGGTGGAATAAGGGAGAGAGACCGACGACCATATCGATCCATTCGTCGCCCGATTGGCTTTTATGTACATACGTGCTGCACAGGGTGTCTGTAATAAGCGGTACAATTATGGGAAACCATGTGATTCCACTGCTGATAAGAAACGAAATGTGTAAAACAGTATTCCACTGCTGTTGATTTTTGTTCGGAAATATCCTGAAACTCCATTCTAATTCCATATTCGAAATTTCTTTTGTACCATGTTCAACTACATCGTTGATTCATTTCTTGGTACCAAAGGAATTAATGATACAGGAGTCCCTGGCTATTTCATACGATAGCATTATACCTCTGTGCACCGCTCGATGGGATTCATCGTCCCTCTGAAATTCCCTTCGCATTTTTCCGCAGCAGGATTGCGTTTCCTGCGCGACCCAGTGGCACGTATTCCGCAGACAAAGGGTTCAAATGAAACGGGGGCCGGGTAAAAAATGCTAGATCCCTCTAGAAACGAAGCTACGACCTATCTTCGTCATTGTTTCATTAACTGAATCCCATTTTGCAAATAAATTGGCGACGAAAACAGGTTCGCAAAATTATCTTCGTAATTTGCAATACCTTGTAAAACAATTCTTCATGAGAGTCCAGTCAAATCGGTGATCCACCGCTTCGCGATCATTTGTTTTAGAGCACTCGCTTTTTAGAAACAGTTTGTTGGACTCCAACGGATGTATCATTAATCTTTTAAATGCAGTCTCAGCATGTAGCGGGGGATAGTAATGGTGCTACTCCGGTGATCGTAATGAAATCTCATAATAATTACGGGTCGCAGTTCAACGAGAGGTCTCTCAGGGCTTGTAATTTAATCGCGATCAGCAATGAAACGGCGAAACGTCGCTGGTAAATTAACGGTGCTGCCTGTGCAAAACCGCTGGCCTCTCGGCTCAATTTCGATTATTACGATTTATCGTAACGTACATAACCGTCTCCCGGCGATAAGATCAGCGGTACGATCGTCAGGATAATTGCGAAACCGTGTAGCGTCATAGTGTTAGCCTTTGATCGATTCGAGTTTTATGGAGGAGGCTTCGGGCGATCAATGTTACAGCTGATATCGAGATACTGCTAGTGAAGATTAAAGGTCCGGGGTCTCCTGTAGTTTCTCCATTCTGTGGATCTGATTAGCCCGCGTTAGGTCAAAGTGTAAAGTATTTTTATCCGATACACCGTCCGCTGTCTGATCTCTTTTATGTCCATTATTCAACGTTGGATCACGTTTCTGGCCGCGCTCCTATGTGGACGAGAATAAATGGGCGAGAAAAGAAATCTATGAAGCAGATGAATTATTCGATCGTGGAGGAAATTCGAGTTCACAGCTAGAGCTTTCGGCCGAAGTTCTCTGACTTCCCATGGCTGGAAATCGTTTCCCCTGTGCTCCTGCTGTGGCCACTTTGCCCGTCTGACTTTGCCCCGTCATTAATTTCGTGTTAGCCTGCCTCGGCGTGCCGCTTGTATCGAGTGCGCGTTCGAATTATCGATTCCCCATCGTCCTGCACCGCAAACGCTATTAAATACCTGGAACACACACGTGGAAACGTGCTAAACAAGGTATTACCAAACCGAGTCTTAGGACAGCTTGAAAATTCGAACCTCTTGATACGATTCTCCGTCGAAAACACTTCTCTCTGTGGCTCTGTACGAATCGAAATCGGTTAGACATCTGTAAACATCGGCCCCGGCCTCGCCGACACGCGTCAGTTCAATTCAGATCAATCCAGACGGACGATTTTAATAGCAATTTCGACTAATTCACCCTCTCAATATGAATCGGAGCGATTGAATTAAATTGAACTTTTTAACGAGAGAGCGAGTAAGTGGCCGGCAGACGGACTCTCGAAGAAACTAATATCTACCGTTCACTCTTTTTTTTTCTCTACCAGCTGTGATGTTGTTTGTGCAACAAGTGTCGTCGCTTTTATTAGGGATTTCATGCTTCGTTAAGAAACTGAATGGTGGAATCTTTGAGTAAAATTAACGGTTGATCATTATCGTCACGAGACTGTGAATATGGTGCAAATAGTAGGCGTTTTCTTTTATCGCATTCCCAAGAAGCAAAGTGTCTCTCTGGATCGATTGAATCGCTTAAAACGGAGTGTGCAGGGTAACGATCGGAAACCTGCACCAGCCTCATCGGTTTTCCCTTCTTCTCCATCCATCGACGGATCGAAAGGTGTTGAGAGCGGCGGGTTGTTAAGTGGACGCTAACAACTCCGATTCTTCGGCATCGTCGCCTCGAGCTGATTAGCGGGGAAAATCGAACCGCCTCCGCTTGCCAGCTCGCGAAAGATCTGTTTGCTAATTGACTCGTACACGGTCGCAGAACTTCCTCAACTCCTCTCCAGGCTAAAATTCTCTTTTCCCCATTGTCGAGAATGCAATTCTGTGCAATTCGATCGAAACATCTAGTAGCTGCAAATTATTTTCTCGCAAGCAAACGGGTGGAGACGTGTGCAACAGATTATTTTACATAAAATAGACTTATTGAACGCGCCCCGTTCGTGTAACGCGACGAGGTACTCATTGTGCATCTATCGACGATGCGTTGCGTTCCGCGCATATGGAGATATAGGGTGTGGATATCGTGATGTAACGGATGCTGGATTGCGGACTGCCTCGAAGCGATCGGAGTACGAAGGCCAGAGTCACTCGAGCGGCTCGTGTTACGCGATTTCTGCTTTCGCTCTTCCGTCATTCTTTTTTTCCCCATATTTATTCCTTCATTCTTGCCCAAAGGAGGAAATCTTTATCTGAACAGCGGTATCGAACTCCGAGGCAGGTTTCTCTCTCCAAATCGGCGCCGGTTTCACCGGGACACTCGGGCATATTGTTCGGAACGATTCCGGGCGGGACGTTGCCGGGAAGAAAAAGGGTGGTTCGTTGCCAAGCATGCTTGGAGCGATCCTCGAAGCTGCGGCAGCGTGACACAAAGACCGTTTTCATTTGCGATACCTGCTGCGGAAAGTTTTGTCCCGTCCTGGCGCAGAAAGGGGCATAGAGGCTTAGCCAGGAAACTTTTTCGAGGGTGGAACCTCTTTGCCTCTCCTATTCTTTCTTCGCTCCCTGTTCTTCCTCCCGTTCGCGTGCACACTCCGCCGATCGACCGATGAGAAACTGACCCGCTCGCGGTCTCGGCTCGTAATGCCGGCCAAAGGGTTGGGAAAAAATTGCAAACCCGTGCAAGGAAAAGGGCGTTCGGACGAGGCGAAGAAAAGACCGTTAGGTCGCCTCGGACCTTCGCTGTTGGAGAAATTCAGATCAGGCTGAAATTCTTAGACTCTTTCGTTAGTTTCTGGCATTTGGAGTGGGAATTATAGTAATAGGATGGAGTCCATCGGTAATATTAGCCCTTTGCACGTCTTTGTCGAGTGTGACTCGACATTTTTAAATTGCCGACTTAAATATGCATTATATTTTATAGTACATTCAGAAGTTCCGCGAATATAAATTTCAAATGGAACACTTAAAATACTAGGGAGTTATCGGCGACAAAATTGAAAAATAAATTCGGAGTGTAAAGGGTCAGGCAACTGGATAGTTGTTTAGAAGCATGCCTCCAAATGTATTTTATATTTGCGGTTCTCCTCTATCGACAGTCGGTCCAGCACGAAATGTCCGATCTCCGAGCTTCTTACTCATTATCATTTTCATCAGGGCGACGCATAAAAATCCGCAGCCCCATCGGTGGCGGTTGGCTGGAAGGCCTCGAAAGAGGCCCCCGGGACGTTTATCGATCTTCCTCTTTCTCTCTCACCCCGTGGCACAGCGTGTACGGCTGATTATTCGGTCCCCGAGAGGAAGACTGCTGGTAGATATCGGCTTAGTCGAGAAAGAGAGAGAGGAGAGAGAGAAAGAGAGAGACTCCGGGTTTGAAAATCGGCGAAAGGACGAACGGAACGGCGGATTCTTCGGCGTGCGGAGCGAGTTTGGGGTAAAAATTTCTAGGACGAGGCGAGCGGGTGCAATGCACCGGTGTACGCGATATACGCTCGACGATCAATACCCACCCCACCTTACTCGGCCGGCGGCGCATGAATGAACCTCGCCTTTTACACACTACTCCGGTAGTAGTAGCTCTCTCTCTGTACTCTGGTCGCGCCGCCTCCGCCTTCGCCAGAGGTTTTCAATCCGGCTCTTGCCGCCGCCCTGAATCAATTCTTGGGAGTCCGATGGAACTTCCTCTCTTCGATTGACGCAAAACTTGGGGGGTGGAAGGAATGATTGATGTCGGCCGATTCTTTCACCGATCCCTTTAGCTGGGAAATGTAGATCAACAGCCACCAGATCCAGGGATAAAATCGGGCGGTCTAGCGGATGGCTCGCATCCAAATTCAATGTCTCGAAACAGGACGAGCTCGAAATTCATTCGGGCTCCTTCTATGTTCATGGTCGAACAAAGCGTGGCCTAATTTTTCTTTCGATCCTCGATTATCGCTGGGACTGACCTATCCTCTTTTTATTCCCTGCGTCACGTGGCCGTTCGGACTCCGTCGTTTCTTCCTTCTCCAATATTTCTTCCCAATTCATGTATAAATTACAATTCTTTCTTCGATGGGGTATAAACTCTTGTATTTCTCTAATGAATTATAGCAATGTATGGAGTTGAGAACCACCTGTTTAGAGTGCACTTGCAAGATACACAGTGCCGTACGTACATAGCTGGGACGTTAGCCTCATATCCACCCACGGCATTATTACCAACGACTCCTGTGTTAGACGATTAATGCGCAGGCTGAATGACGGCGATCGTCCTCGACGATCTTTCCGAAATTATTATCGACTCGTATTGCCCATGGTGCTAATTTCAACTGTACCCTAATTTCCACCCTGATTCTCGTCCCGAATTACGATAGAAACTGTGATAGAATAATGGCACCGGTTCTCCGCCGATGCGTTCTTCAAACGTGATCCTAAGGAAACGTCTTATTATCCTCGCTTCCAATCGGCAGCTACTATTTTTCTCCTGTAAACCGATAGAGAGCCGATATTCTGTGTCACCGAGCCACGCAGAGAAGGAGAGAGAAGTTTGAGCTATATTGATTTCCCTTCACATTCCTCTTGTATCTCTGCCCCCTCTTGTACTGGCATTCGAGACGCGTGCTTCTTTATCTGAAAAACGCAATTTTAACTTCTTTTTTTTTCTCGCGCAGAAATCGATGAAACTTGGGAAGAAATTATTTCCCAGTGACGAATGAGCTGCGCATACGCGCCGTCGATGACTATGAATTTCTCCGTAAAAAGAGGCACAGGATATATGCATTATGTATGTGGAAGTTGAGGTAGATGTATAGGAGTTTCGGTATTTGCACGCTGGGCCAAGTCGAAGGGTAAACATCTGCTGCGCATTATGCTCCTGTGGAAACTGTTCGCCGTATGATGGCGAACAAACAGAAACCATGCTCTTTATGGGGCGCAGTGATACACTTGTGAAACGCCGTCAGAAGACCGCAAACGAGAGAAGATCCCTCTCATTAGTCTGCGTTACTAATAATGATTATTAGCAGACTGTGGATTTTTATGCAAAAAAGAAGTGGAACTTGGGTAGAAAATTATTTCATCTACTGGGCATTGTAGAAAGCATTAAAATTTGGATGTTTTGTGCACTTCTGCGTGTTACGCGCATTCTGTGCGATTTCGCATATTTAAGTCTTCTATAAATGCATAAAAATTCGCAATCTAATTATTAGTTACTTAGAATCGCCCGTCATTATTAGCTACAACGGTTTTTCATTGTTAATTGACGAGCTCTTGATCTCCGACACGAATTTCCCCAATTGTATTTTAATTGACCATCGTTCTAAGTTTCCTTGAACGTATCAGTGGCGATTTTCCTTCGAAACTTTCCGGCAGTCGAAGGGAACAGGTGTCCAGCGTTCGTGTCGCTTGTAAAAGGTGATTTCATAGGATTATCTCGTCTTATCTCTGTCGTGTTTTATATCAGCTCGTGTGTTTAATCAGCAGCCAACACG
Organism: Holcopasites calliopsidis; assembly: GCA_023838395.1. Lineage (NCBI taxonomy): Eukaryota > Metazoa > Arthropoda > Insecta > Hymenoptera > Apidae > Holcopasites > Holcopasites calliopsidis. The sequence goes on along the minus strand of JALHAQ010000012.1, from coordinate 3,212,815 downwards.
AGACACGTTGTTGCTCGCAACAACCTGCCATCGAACTGTCCGTCAGAGGGGACGCGTGGGTGAACACTTTCCTTTTCGTAGGCGCTATGTTAAACAAGCCCTCTCGTCGATACTTTCGATCCGCCCATACTCGGCTAATGAGCAGACAGCTATTTGGAGCTCTTACTGTTGTTCTTAGGAATTTCGAGTTTTAATAATCTCGAAGTCGATGAATTTTCATTTATTAATACATGTGATTAATCGATGTGGCTTTCCCTCAGGTTTCCTTGTCTCTGTTACCTTGACGCGTAAAATCGATGCGAGAAGTAACGCAAGGTCTATCCGTCCATCGAATGATCGAAGGAAAGTATAGACGGTCGTAAAGAACAATTGATCAAGCAGAGGGTAAAGATCGCGATACCGTTCTCCGCAGTGAATGTACTTTAAATTCGCGTATGAATGAAGCCATTCGCGTGCAGTGATGATTCAGTGGCGAGACCGGCGTGTTCCACCCCTTACCCGTCGCGCACCCTCTTCATATTTCTTCTTTCTCCTTCTCGGCAGCCCTTTTTTCCCTGTCTACCGGAAGCACGTTGTCTGTCCATTCATCCACCAACAATCGTTAAGAATGTTCGTTTATTCGAAATACTTGAGTGAATTTTCTTTTAGTACAGAAAATTGTTCGCTCCTCTAACAACTGTTGCGATACGTGTCGCCCGTCCCATACATAATTGGCAGCAAATGTACCGAGCGTGCAAGTATTAAGAATGCAAATTACACGACACCGGCAGCCATTCAGTTGCAAACATACGCACAAATATGCAGACCGACTCGAATTTACATACGTACTTGCGTAACCATATCTTCGCTCGCATCTACTTGCTTCTTTTCTCAGTTCGATTTCTCACCTGCTTAGAATTCATTCGTTTATCCGTGTTACGAATTTCTCCACCTCTCAGCTCTCCCAATAATTTTCTTACGTCCCTCTGTAGTAATCTGTTGCTTTCGTCGCTCTCTATCCTGCATAGTACGCAGTAGAACTTTCACGATAGGCGAACAACAACTTGCAGTACCGCAGAAATGGTTTCACAGTCCTTAAGCCGACTCGTTTAGAGGCGCTTAATCATAATTCCGCGAGATTTCTGAGCCGCGAGACAAGACTTCTTTATCTCGATACACGCGATTACTGCTGGGTCACGTAATAAAGCGATGGTCGTCAGTCGTTATGCAGGTATTGCGCATTACATGCCCCCGACTCGTACTGTTAAAATAGTAATGCAACGATCACTGGTAGAGATTCCTCGACCGTGCTAAATACCTCGCTCTCAGGAGAGAATAATGTTCTACACAAGACAATCGTCTTTTGTACTTTGTCGTTCGTCTCCGTTTCGACACGTCATTAATCATACTGAAGGGTTTATTCAATGCAAGATTCGTGACTAATTTGCTCACGAACATTGCTTCATGTATTAATGATTAAATGAAAAAAAAGTAGAAACATTAAATGGAGATTGTAATGCCTGAGGAATTTAAGTGAATGCAAGAACGAATGAACGAATGAATGCATAGGCCTAAAAACGATTTATCATAATCGATATCATTTTGAAAAATGGTAGGTCTCTATTTATAATTCATGAACCGCGAAGATTATTGCAAAATCTGTGAATAGCTTCTGGTAGAAATATCTTTCACACAAAAATCGATCTGTACTTATTTCAGGCTTCGAGTAAGAAAGTATGTCCGAAGTTATTCCTATCACAAGCATCAAGTTTCAACTCTATTGTTTCCGTTTTTAAAGCTACCCGGCCATCAGACATATGGCATCTCCATGGATTATTCTCTAGCTGTCCAGGATTTCCTTCTCCGGTGATCCCCATTAAAAATACAGGATATCTTTTATCGAAATAGATTTTATTCTCCGTCCGTTGCATTTCCATCATACGTTGACCTGTATTTCGCTTTTAAAAGGCACGTCCACAAATTGTTTAGTTCAATGAATTCTTAGCAACTCGATAACATCCTTCGTTCTCCACCCCTGTGCTTGGCTCGACTATATATTTTTAAGTTCCCATCGCAAGCGGAGGAATAATTGAATTTGGCTTTCGTCTCTGCACTTGGCACATTCTAGTTGCCCTCGTTCCTTAGTCGTTTTTCTCTGCTCGATCTAGACACTCTGTTCAGCATAGCGAGCTAACAGACAATTAACAAATTCATTTGTTTAGTGATTTCGTGAGAGTTTCCGCTGACAACATCCTCGATAATTAGATTCACATCCTTCTCATTAAAATCAAAATAATTCCTCAAAATTAATTAATTCCGTGATTCTCTATAATGCTCGATCAAGATTCGTTTTCTTCACTTTCCTAATATCAACAAATGCTGACATGGAAAAAGTTCCTTTGTACGACTCCGCGGTGGAAGTGCAACGATCTATACGGTTAAAAATAATCTTCAGCGGGAAGAGAGACGCCGTGACTTTTTAAATTAAACACTCCGCCGAGTGATTGAAACATGGTGTCGCCTGAATTTATGCATACGTTTCTAATTCACGTGCACAAATCCTTCGCCAAGCGCCTTCTGTAAACAACCGCTTAAAAGAATCCTGGAAAATGGTACGCGAAGAAGAGGACACGAGTAATCCGATGATCGTACCTAAAGAAACGATAGAACGATTCGGGGTAATTATAGTAGCGAAAACGGGTCATTTAACCGGGGCTAACTGTTTAATTACCGCTGCCGACGAGTTTAATTATTTTCCACGGTTGAACGCTGCATAGAATGTGCTGCATGAACCAAACGATTTCCGCATCTCTTCGTAACTTTTTTTTTTACGAAGGCTATGAAATTGTCGTACAGGAATTTTTTTAGAAAGCGTTACGTTGTAATTAAAATAGTTGGGAATTTTGAGAGGCACATTTTCCATTCATTTTTTATATGTAACGCGTTGATTCGATTCGTTTCTGCTATTTGCGGAGGCGGGACTCGTGCTATTTACAATTGACAGTAGAAAGTATCTCGTGGCGTGTCGCGAAGTCTATTTTCTTCAAGTAAAACGCTCCGAACGTTGCTCGTAGGTCTCTCTCGGGCGCCTCGACTAACGGGCGCTAAATTATCCCAATTTTATTCGACCCCAAAGGGTGGTCGGTGTAAAGTGATGCATCTATCGATTCCGTGACTGCGCGCCCCGACGTCATCGGGAACGGTAACGGAACAGCGATAATTTCTAACGCGATATTGATCGTTGCACGATGCGTACATACGTAAGATCGGATTTAAAGTCGCGTGCGGACATGCAGTTTGCGCCTGCTACGGTGCAATGGACTGCGAGAGTTATATGCGGCTGCAGTTCGTTAAAAGTGCATGACCTCCTGCGCCGATTGAGATATTGAAATTTCGCGTTTTCGGCAGAGAGGAAACTAGAGAAGGAGATACGGAATAGTATAGGCAAAGCAAACTCTTCGACTTACCGTTGGATGAGTAGTTATTAGGATTTTCTTCAGCGTTTCTGAAGCCAGAGGTTTACTTATTTAAACCGCTCGCTTGGTAGGTTTTTAAAAGACTGTTTCGTCGAAAGAAAAACGATTCGCAAAATCGGAGATGCAGGAGCAAGGATATGGGGCGTGTCATAAATTTAGACAGAAAGCTGTTTGCCCCTTTAAAGTGCAAAGCGGTGTGGATGGTGTTGTTCCAACGATGAAGGCCGCATCGACCGTGCTAGTGTTTATTAATAAAAATTTAACATTCTGCTGGAATGTCGAGCGGAAGTAACGCGTTCCTCATGAAAAGGTGAAAGAGCGATTTCTTACTGAAGCCTGTTCCCCGGATCACTTTGGCGATCGATTTTTTCTAAATCCTCGACCGATCCAATATTATCTCAATCTTCATCCTCGTGGTTTCATTGCAGTTCAGAAGGATAGGATTATTTATTCGCTCGAATTCCAAGTACGTGCAGGGAAGGCCAAGGATTTTTGTGGCCGGTCACGGCCACTTGGGCTGCTCCTATTATTACACCATTCAGTTTATACACCTTGTTACACTGCCACGTGTGTTTACATGAAACAATAACAAAAGGAATTAAAAAAAGATTGGATCGTTATTGAAGGACAAGGTGTTCGATATATGTATATCCCCTTCTGTACAGGGGAAGCAACGTGGTCTATTTCAATTAAACATTTTTCTAGGATCTGCTTTTTTAATTGAAACTTGTTTTAATTGCAGGACTTTTCCCAATTGACGAAAGAGCTAGCTGCTGCCCGCGAGAGTATCTTGGAAAGGGAGGAGGAGATATCGGAGCTGAAGGCGGAGAGGAATAATACTCGTGTACGTAGAACAGGCCTCTGTAAATGCATCTTGTAGCTTGAGGAGAAGCCGCTACTTGTGAATACCGATATTGCTCACCTAAGATGCTTCCGTTCTCTTCATTGCAGCTTCTGCTCGAACATCTGGAATGTCTGGTCTCGCGGCACGAGCGATCGCTCCGGATGACCGTGGTGAAGAGGCAGGCCGCGGCACAATCTGGAGTATCGTCCGAAGTTGAAGTGCTCAAAGCTCTGAAAAGTCTGTTCGAGCACCACAAGGCTTTAGACGAGAAAGTAAGAACTTTTTCCCATCCATTGTTTGACGACATTGACACGTTAGCGCCAACCTTGGCGGTGGACGAGGAACGCGATCCTCGTTTCACCCTGAAAGTAGTTGATGCCCGTTGCATTGTCGCGCTAAATTCCAAATTATACGTTTGTGAAAAGGTGTCCAAGGCAACGGCGTTGGCATCTGCCAAGCTAATAAGATAGTGAAAAAAGATAGAATGGTGATGGATTTGTTTAGGTGCGAGAACGATTGCGAGTTGCACTGGAAAGAAACACTAGTCTGGAGGAGGAACTAGCCATTACCAAAGAAGAAGTACGTTATTCTGTCTCAATTAAAACTTGTATATTAATTTTACTCGAGGTGGAAATAATATTGAAAACATGTGGATTCAGCTCCAGCAATACAAATTAAGCGGCCACGCCACGAAAGGTATAGAAGATAGACCAAAGGAGAATGGACAGACGGACGATGGCCAACAACAACAAAACAAGGTAGCAAAGAAACAGCTCTACAATGCTGTTCTACACCCATGCATAATGCACTCACAGATATTTCAGACACAGACACACACATTGCTCCCTCATTACTTCACAATCATGCGTACAACGAAAAAGTGTACTCCACACTTTTCGGCGTCGCGAACTGTGCATCCATTGCGTTCTTTTCATTGTGCATGTTCATGGATTTGCTATGATTCCATATCTCTCACTTAGCCACCACTGTTTTACATAGGACAGCGATAAAAGCTCTCTTCCTGCGTCATTGGAACCTTTCCCTCTCTACCTGTGATATGCTTCTAATCTCATCGTTAGATATTGATCGATCTCGGAGTTATTGGTCACAGATTTCAGCCCTTGTCTCACGTTTAACAATTACCAAAGCACATATAGATCATGTCAGAAGCATTTGATCATGTATCACGATTACAGAAAAGCGATAACCATAGTCATATTCTGTTTCACCCATCGTCGTTCGGGACATCTCTTTTACCCAACAAGAAATTTCAATCGGATCATTCCTCGTCTATCATACTCGAACAGAGTTCAAATCTGTACCGATAAGCTGACCATTAGCCTGGCCATTCATCTCGTTGTATCGTTGCGTCCATATAAATGCATCCACGATTGCGTGCATGGTAGCTGTAGCGGTTCTAGTCGCGTAGCTGTGTAGATATACGTTAAGTTATTGGGAAATGAGCGGCGATGCGGGACAGGCGAAATGCGAGCGAGGCATTCTGAATGTAGTGTTGTGATCGGGCAGAATGAGACTGAAGCGCAGGCAGCAGGCCAGCAGGAAGAACAGCCGCAGCAACAGCAGCAGCAGTCCATGCAAAAGCTAGGTACGGAGAAGCCGACTGAGATCGGGAGTAGGCTGAGCAACGGGAGCCTCGATCCAGCGGACCAAGATTCTGCAGCTCGTGTAATTGATTTGCAAGCCACTCTCGATAAACAGGTACGAAACTGTATCACGGCGAACCACTTAAAAGTACGTATGACGTCTCAGGAACGATTTAGGAACCCAGTCAGGTAGATGAAAAATGTGAAACTTTCATTAGATTGAAAAGTGTTCCTGGCTCAATGATTTTTTCCGGGACTATTTTGAAGATAACGCGCTGTTTGCGCGTTTGATCTTTTCTGCATGCGTTCTTAGCAGATGAGTTTAGAAATTTGGGATGATTTTAAGAAGATTGAGAACACAGGATGTTTTTTTACTGTGTTGCATGGCGTTGAAGGAAAATGTTAATTACACTACACACGTTGAAAGATCTGGGTGAAGCTCAGATCGTGTTGATTAAATGTTAGAGAATATGGATAGAGCGGTGGATATTGATCTTTTTATATCATGATGATTGCTTTTTTCTTAGAGAGAGATATGATGATACTATTTTGCATAACGTGAATTATTAGACCCCCCACCCCCTGTTTACTATGCCATATCTCCAAAAGCTCTAGGCATGTTATGGTGGAATGAGCGTAACGACGATGTGTGTTCAATATTAGCATGGTTTAGTAATTAAGAATAAGATTCTTTCCCGTAGAAAAAATACGATCAGCTTGGTTATTAATGTATGTTACATTAATAAACAACACGAAACACTCCAGACGACCCTTGTACAATTTACTATTTACAGTATAGATTAAAATGAGACGTAGTAAAGTACCTCGGTTACGAAATTAGATGATACAGATACAGTTAGCATAGTCGTACTGCCCCCGCCGTGGAGAACACAATTTTTTATCCCCTTTCCCATACACATACAAGTAGTGCATTGAATAAAATTGTATTTTTATTAATACATTTATGTAATAATTATTTTAGAGCTCAGAATTAAGCACATGGCAACGGCGGGTGGCTGAGATGAATGGGCGAGTAGCAGAATTGGAGGAGACCTTGTCCAAGGCACAGAAAGACCTTCTGAAGACCCAGGAAACTAATGTGAAACTCCAGAGAGATTTGCGTGAGAATGTTGCCCAAAAAGAAGACCAAGAAGAGAGGATAGCTACCCTCGAGAAACGATATCTCAATGCTCAACGTGAGTCCACTAGTTTGCACGATCTCAATGAGAAATTGGAACAGGAGCTGCAACACAAGAAGGCTCAATTAAAGGTATGCATCTGAGGTAGAGCTGCTATTATACTCGAATATTCGAGTAGCTTGAAATTCGAACCGGGCTGAAACTCGGTTTTCGACCTGATAATTATAAGTTAAAATATCTTAGACATTCATATTCCACATAGTGGCCACATTGGACATGCGTTTACTTATTTATTATTAAAGAATAAAAACCTTTGCATACAATAAAAACTGACGTTCTATTAGCTACGAAATACCGATCTTTTTGAAGCACAATCCAAGTATTTCTCAGTTTGGTTAATTCGAGTATCTGAACAGCTCTAATATGAAGTTCTTTCTGCGGCTTTATCCAATATTTAAGTATGCATAATATGTTTGAATTATTAAATTGTATCTTTCAGCTCCAAGAAGAAAAAATAGCCGCGATACAGGAAAAACTAGAACTCGCGGAACAAAAGCTAGCCCAATACGCCAAATTGCCAGAAATGGAAGAGCAATTGAAGCAGAGGATGGAGGCTCTGACGCAGGTGAGGAGGCCCAACCAGGTACGCAGGGGAATTACAAGTCGTCGTATCATCAATTTATTCTTTTTCTTGTTCCTCTGCACTTCTATCGATACTCTCACCCCACTCGAATATACTTGCGTCCAGGAATGCTGCCCCTGCCCTCTAATATTTATTTCTTCGAAATAATCTTTACTTCAGTTCCCATACTGAATTTTTAGCAATATTTTTCTCATCACATTGTTACTGTCTATGACTACATACCACACAACATTTAAGACTCGAAAAAAAAAATAAAATTCAGACATTCAATTCCGGAAGTAAAGGTAATGGATAACAAAGAATTATTTATTCACTTTATAACACTTTCACATTCAAGAATTATACTGAACATTGCCGTCGATGTGATTATTTTCAGAGCTTATTAATAACTCTCGTAGTTTAGTGCTCTTATTACGTTTCTGTAGCGTTCTGTGTAATACTAGGCACGTGTTGATTAATTTATCAATTAAATTCATCGACTCTTCATGTTAGATTTACTAAGCTAATCTGTTCGAAGTAATATTATCTGTACTTGAGCCGAAGGAAAATCGAGCAGATGAATTTCTACGATCATCAAACTGTTAGGACTGCGAACGGTGATTTTAATTGCGCGAAATGTTCAATAAGCAGGCTCAAGAGAGACACGGCAGTGCGGAGGATAGAATACAACGGTTGGAAACGCAGTTAGAGGAAAAGAACGCGGAAGTGATGCGCTTGAATCAACGACTTAAGATGAACGAGGAGCATAATACGCGACTCAGTACAACTGTTGATAAACTTTTGTCGGGTAATTTGTACAGACAACTCTTTCGATCTCGTCCACATTCAAAACACCCTCTCATAATTACTTTCGAAACTTATTTCTTCAGAATCCAACGAAAGATTGCAAGTACACTTGAAAGAAAGAATGCACGCGTTAGAGGAGAAGAATGCCCTCACGCAGGAACTCGAGAAGACGAGGAAGATCGCGGAGGATCTTCAAAACGAAAAGGCAGAGATTGTTAAGGAATTGGGGAAAGCTCGTCTGGAGATCGATAACGTGAAGCGGCAGATGCTTCAACAAGAAATCGCGTTCAATATACAGCAAACGGATGCTCTAACTAGAAGTTTATCTCCCAATGCGGTGGATCCAGGTTCCTTTTCCAGGAGTGCGAGTCACAGCAGTTTTGACACGCATTCCCTACCTAGGAGAACGGCTAAGCGACCTGCAATAGAGGACGATCCATCTAAGGTATTCTTCGTTAAAAAGAAAAGGAGAATGTGACGATAAGAATGAATAAATTACACGTATCTTGTATTCCTTTATTTTTCTAGAATTATGTGGCACGTACTTTAGCGGAACAAGAATGGGAGAAATTGCAACAGGCGCATGTTCTTGCGAATGTGCAACAAGCATTCGATGTCTCCAGCGATGCAGAAGGGGATGGAGACAACGAGAGTCTGTTTAGCTGTGCAGCTGATGTAATTAGTCCTACAGGACACACGGATGCTCAAACCTTAGCACTAATGTTACAAGAACAGTTAGACGCGATTAATAACGAAATCAGATTGATCCAGGTAATTAAATCTTTTCCTTCACTTGTGCTATGATCTGTGTATTAATGTGGCGAATTGTATTTTTGCTGAAGGAAGAAAAACAGAGTACCGAGGCACGCGCTGAAGAATTGGAGTCACGGGTCGGTAGTCTTGAACATATGAATTTGTTGGCGAGAGGACGAAGTCTCGAACGAGCATCGCCGCCGTTAAGTGGGCGGTCCACGCCGAAATCGCACCACAGTCCAAACAGGGACTACTTACATAAATATCATACTGTAAATATCAATTGATTTTCTTACAATTTTCCTATAATCCGGAAATATATTAATGTTTTTATTTCCCTGAAGGCACCAGCATCAATGTCCCCAGCGCATCTCCACCAGTACGCTGCATCGTTAGTTAGTCCAGGCCAACTTTCGGAATCCCTTCCTGCGAGCCAGGTACACTTTTCTTCTGAACAGACTTGTAATTGTGTGTGGATCTTGTAAAGGGTAAGGATAGCACGAGTGAAATTTATTTAATATCATACAGTTGCAGTTATCTGGCGAAGAATTGCATTCAGTGAGCGAAAGGGACAGCACTGGTGGTGGAGAAAGCGGAGGCAGCGATGCGGCTTCACCTTTGACCGCTAGATCGATCAGGCTAGAACGAGTAGCACAGGCACTTGCTCACAGTCAAGAGGAGCTCCGAAGGTATGCATTCAATTTCCAATTAGTCGGTGTTCAAGGCTCCGAATATATTCGTGGAGCCAATACCTGAACAATAATATATCTGATAAAATGATGATTCTATAATATAAATGCAACACTTTAGCAATCTCGTCTCTGGTAAGGACTTTTTACGAATTATTCTACAATTTCTTATATTTTTCCTAATGTTACATTTTGATAAATGTTGTTGTTCAAACCATGGTACGATATAAAGTCCTTGCATACACAGAGAATACGATTGCCAAAGGTTTAACCATGATCTTGTAAGTAGTTGGTATTGTGAATTGTTCATGCTGCCAGACGCACTGGACAAGCCGGATTTCCCAGCAGTGGTTTTCCTGCTCACAGGTTAATTAAAGATTGTAGTACTGCATGTAATCCGCAACGTACGCCGCTGTGCACGACATATTTTAGTGGCCGATGTGGGCATGAAATGGACCACCTTGAGTTCGACCTAAGTGACATCGATGGTAACACAGATCCTTTTATACCTTTTTTTGGCGAAGAAAGGGGATTCACTGAGAGATGATCTTAGGTTCATAATTGATCGATTGATTTCTTTCGCTTATCCATGCTTCGTTCTTATAGCTGTCTTTTTAACAAGAAACGAATCTGTATGCAAGGTGTCACATGCATGCCCACAGCCCCAATTTTCGAGCACAGTGGTACGGACGAACCATCTGATAGATCTGATAGAAATGAGTCCCTGGAAGAAACTGATATTAGCTTCTTCCGTCCGTCGTGCATTCAAGCCTGCCCAGTTCACGACAGACATCGCTGCCTCAAACAAACCAGGGAATTTAAACAGCCAAGAGAATTGCATCGAGTTAAGGTCACGTCTGATCCTCCTACGCGGACAAGGTTGTTCTTTACGAAATAGATACAAAGATATAGATTGATCCGATTAAAGGTCTTCCAATTAACGATAATTATCATCGAAAGGACAATGGCAATTTTAATGGATCCTTCTGTATCTTTGCCTTTAAACAGTACTTGTTACGGCAAACCCATCTCATAAGCAGTGTTCAGCTATATTTCCAGGTTTTTATGCCTTGCCTGTAATACTGAGTAGGTATTACAACTCTTTCTTTACTATTTTATCAAATGCAGTTGATCAAATTAGACGTCCATGGAAAACACATAATTTTTGTCATACTTTAGAATTATACCTTGTGAATTACTTGAGGAGCAATCTCTTGATTAACGAGTTTTTTCCATGGACCGTCAAAGCTTCTCGGTACTGCTTCCGTTTTTTAGCTCATTAGTTTTACATGCTTGTAGCAGTCGATTGCAGAGAATCGCTTAGAAAGGAACTTGACATTATCATTAGCTGATACCAACACCATCGTTCGACCGAGGAATCATTTCGTGTGCATTGATCAGAGCTAAATAAACCATTTGTGCTTATGCTGTTGGTACAATAACGTGTACGCGCGATCATTGCTAAATTTGATCAAGTAATGCAATTCACTTGGCTCAGTAAATTCCCCCTGCTCTTGAGATAAATTTGATTCGTTTGATGCAATGATGTACAATTGGAGAGTGTGAATTCTTTTTTAAATACGTCGAAGTATCGTGAAACGTGCGTAGAAATGTAGATAGTGCGTGGACCAGAGAATGCATTCTTTAGAGTAGAGATAGAAACTAGATTAGCATACCATGCAGCAGGCATGGGCAACATAACAACGGCGCACTCAATTCTGGGACTCCCCCTTCCCCATTGTCCTCACGCCATAGCAGCCAGGACAGTTTGCACAAGAACAATTTGTCCGGTGTTGGACTGCCGATCGGACAACTGTCCAGCTCGCATTTGCACATGCAGTCCACTATGAGCCCAGCGACTGCGGCGGCTGTCGCTGCGGCGCAAAAGAAGAAGGGCATTAAGAGCAGTCTTGGCAGATTCTTCAGCAAGAAGGAAAAGGTCATTTTCAAATTATTAAGTAAAATTACAGCACAGTCAATAAGCAAGGGCAATTAGAGAAATGAATCTATATTCTAATTACAGATCAAGGGAAAGGACACTGCGATGCCTGGAGATCTACCAGGTATGGGAGGAGTAAGTACGCCAGCGGATCCTGATTATGGGGATGCCGTTTCCGTGGCTGGAACGATGGGCAGCAAGAGCGATTTCGATCGTAGAAAAAAGAAAAGGTATTAAATAAATAACTAATAGAGAAGTGGTTTTATAAGAAGTTATAGAGCTATCGCTACTTAGCGTGATTATCGCGGCGACTGTATTTTAGTCCCAGTATGTTTGGAAGTATGTTAGATTCCTCGCGGCACGAACTTTTGGCTGAGGCGATGAAAGCTGGAACACCCTTCGCCCTGTGGAACGGACCCACCGTGGTGGCGTGGCTGGAGCTCTGGGTGGGCATGCCAACTTGGTACGTCGCTGCTTGCCGAGCCAACGTCAAAAGCGGTGCCATAATGAGTGCTCTTAGCGATACAGAGATTCAACGTGAAATTGGTATAAGGTACGTATTAAAACTACTTATAGCAATGTAGATAATCACATACAGGTAATATAATTTATTAATATACTTGTCTCAGTAATCCTCTGCACCGATTGAAGCTACGATTAGCCATTCAAGAAATGGTATCACTCACAAGCCCATCAGCACCGAAAACCTCTCGCACGACCTTAGCATTCGGAGATATGAATCACGAATGGATTGGTAACGTTTGGCTGCCGAGTCTCGGCCTGCCGCAATATCGGACCACTTTCATGGAGTGCCTTGTTGATGCTAGAATGCTGGATCACCTCACCAAAAAGGATCTCCGTGGTCAACTTAGAATGGTTGATAGTTTTCACAGGTAAATGATTCGTCTGGAAGGAGATTGACATTGGTTTCACCATTGGGATATTTTATCTAGACTTATTTCATTCCTGTAGAACAAGTTTGCAATACGGCATTTCGTGCTTGAAGCGACTAAATTACGATAGGCGAGACTTAGAGGAGAGAAGACGAATGGCGGAAGGTGCCAACGTCGATGTTCTTGTATGGAGTAACGACCGCGTTATAAGATGGGTGCAATCTATCGGCCTGAAAGTAATTTCGTTTTAAATATCTGCACATTTTGACATTGTTTAATCGTTAACCCCATGATAAAATGTAATTTTATGCGTGCACAGGAATACGCGAACAATCTCATGGAATCCGGGGTACACGGAGCTCTCATAGCCCTCGACGAAAGTTTCGATGCAAATAGTTTTGCTCTAACTCTGCAAATTCCAACGCAAAACACACAAGTGAGTTTTATAGAATGAATAACTTATTACTATTACATTTCACGAAATGTCTAATTCTTGTTTCTTCTTGTTTTTTTTTCAATGTTTCAATAGGCTCGACAATTGTTGGAAATGGAGTTTGCGAATTTACTAACTGTAGGAACAGAGAGGCGACTCGATGAAGCGAATAGTATGAAATCCTGATCCAACTTGTCTAGCAGGCTGCCTCATCTTCAACCACATCACGTCTAGTCCAAAACCCCAGCTATTAAAACTACTCTCGTGTATGCAAGTGTGTTGTAAAAGTTGTAAGAGCTTTAAGTATCATTCTAAGGGTATCTTCATACTGTTAAGAATCGTAACGGGCGGTGATGTGAAAAAGACGATAGAGCATAGAACTGTTAAACGAGAGGGGAAAAAGAAAGAGGGATTTATCGTACGTTCAAGAAGAAAATTTGAAGCGCGTTTTATCCAAATCCTTATGTCACGTATGTTTCACGGGCCGCCTGTTACGCATTTCGATAAAAAGATGATGATTCTGAATCAATATTGCTCTCATATAGATACTGAAATGTAGTCAGCGGTCGGGTAATCGTGAGATATATATTTTTCCTCGAAAGCCATAGAATCAGTTATAGGTAATTATGACAATAATTCTGTCTATCTAATTTATCGTCGATTTTTTTTAAGGGCTAGCAGTTTGTAGTTTCGAGTGGTAGTTTGTAAAGAAACACTTCTCGCGTGGTGAAACATCGCGTCTTTCTTATACTATATTGCGTACTTATACTGTAACAAATATTTAAACATCTATTTTCATAAACAACCACTTACCGCACAAAACGAGAAATCCCGAAATTTACATTAGTGCCATTGCTCTCGAGGAAACTAATTTTTAAGGTACAAGGAAAAAGGCTGCATTCTATATTTCTGCATCTATACGACGGTGACCTAATGAAAAAAAGGATATATATATATATATATTATATATACATATTACTTTGCACAGATGGTGATCCAGGATACACAATGAGTCGCCACTGTTATTTCGATGAATTTTAAATGTTTGTAGATCACGTATAAACACGTAATATATTAATGAATTACACCGAAGCAACTATCGTAATTAGAGAATTGTCGACAGGGCAACCGGTTGCATGGACGTGTTTAAAAGAAACTCGCTTTTTATTTAAAACGTGGACTATAAGGAACGGACATTTTGTACCAAAATAATCGCGCAATGTAATAAGTACGTGTACGAAGCGTTAGTAGATGTTACTAAAATTAAGGGACTTTGCGACTTTTAATTAATAATTGAACTCTATCGATCACGGTCAGATAATGAAATTTTATAGAAACATCGGTAAATCGTGTTTTTATTATAAATGATTTTAGTTTCCATTCCGCTCTCTAGCATTCTTACAAAATTTTGTTCGAAAGAATTGTAGCATTCGTTAAGTACATTAATTCTGTTTTGAAGTTCCAGGAAGTATTTTTAATTGGACTTGTTGATCGGTAGTGAGTGAAAATTCATGAGGGAGAGTGTTATAAATGTAACGAAAAGCCATGGTAGAAAGAAAAGAAAAAAAGAATGGCCATAATGAAGAACGGCAAGATAAAGGGAAATATATATATACCGGTAATGGCCGTAAATATTAACACTAGTGACGATGTTGCTGAAGACAATGATCGCGATGATTATTAATAATTACACACTATTACAAAATGTTTATCAAAGCTGGTGAAGGTGTGGCGAAAGACTGAGACTAGGACGGCGACTGTATAGAATGACAAAACTGGTCATGAATATATTAGAGACGATCACACAATAATGATGATAAGTTATAATGGGATGTTGTTAATGTTGTTGATAATTGAGGAATCATTGTTGTTGATGTTTGTTTCCCCGTGAAGTATCCCCTTGCAAGCTGTTCATTCGTTGTAACTCCATCGCTCTCTGCAAGACCTTCCGAACGGGCGTAAGCGTATCAAAATGTAACAGTTTCTCTCTACCAAAGATATCGCGAACGTAGTACGATGATTTATACGTGCACAACGATATAAGTGTAACGTTGGCTCGCGTGCATGTATGCAGTAGGAAGATCAAAATGTAAAGAGATCATACGATGTACAGTTTCATCCTCCGGCATGTAATATCTTCTCTCTTCTTTTATTATTTTTTTGTTTAATATCAAAGTACCACCGTTCAGTTGAAATATTTCTAGATAATCAGAAGGACTCGCTAAGCCAAAGCAACGTTACGCTACCTCACTACTGAGACACGGTGGTACACTTATTTCTTCTGTATAAATATTTGTTTCGTCAATTATCCCATGTTCGTTCTTATTATCAGATGATCATCTTCCTGTCTGTATTAAGTCTGGGTTTATCTTGCGTTACAGATATACACAAGTCATCGTTGCAAACATAAAATGTGCAAGTACACGTTGCGTAATTAGAAGAAGAGAATCGTCGAAGAGGACTACGGTTATTTGGAATTGTTCCGTGAGTTTAGTTTCTTTAGCAACATGTTGAACGATTTCCTGAATGATACCTGTAGAAAGCGACAATTTGAGTTAAAACGATTTCTACAATAGTATTACACAGCATACACATTCTTCTCGCATATAATGTAATGCTCTACTACACCAGTGTACAGAGTCGATTTGTATAAATGATTAGGTATACAAAGCTGAGTCACATTGCGAAACAGAATAGTCGTCTCTCCCTTTCGGAAGTGTCTGGCAGTATGTGTAAATGACTGAACTTATTTTTAATGTACGCTAATTACTAGTGTCTATGGACATTCCAAGGAAAAAGATAGAGAGCATACCTTTCAAACGAAAAAAAAAACGCAGCCACATTCATAATCGCACGTATGTAAATCATGACTCGATATGTAGCATCATTGCCGCCTTCTATATGTATTTAACTTATAAATATATACATATATAGATATAAAGAAGTTTCGCCTGAATCCAGCCTCCGGCTGCTCGGTATCGAATAGAGCTTGAATAATAAGCAGAGGACTAATAGCAAAACTATTAAAACGCGTAATGTTTTTACCAATAATGAGTGGATCCGCTTAACACTTAGATTTCGTCCTGCCTTCTGTTTATTTCAATCGATTCAGAATCTTTTTCTGTATGTTCATGAAATATTGTCTTCAGCAATGCTGGATGAATCGTTGTTCTTTTCAATTAGAACGCAATAGCTCTGTGTATTGTAGCAAGGTAATACGCTATTTAATGAAAGACACTTATTATAGATGTTTAAGTTTCATTATTATCGTTTTACACATATCATAAAATTGTAAAAAGTATTTATAAATGAAATGAAGTTATATGGAACGGAGGACTATTGCTTCTCTGTGTAATTGATTTTCGTTTCCTAGGAAAAAGAGATACGCGCTAATATATATGTATATGGTAAAAACATACACGTAATCATGTGTAATACTGTGATGTAACAACAGTCCGTAGTATGTTATACTTCAAAATGTATTCGTTCTCGTTTTCTTTCGTTTTCTAGACTCGTTTTGTATGCTCAATTCGACCGAACTGGCGGGAGAACAAGCTCGAAATTATTCTGGATTTTTGTACGACATACGTTTGTGAGTGTTAAATGCTAAATTACTGTACATAATATATAAGTATGCGCGAGCGAGCGCGCGTGTGTGGGTGTGTATGTGTATATATATCTTTCTCTATGTATATACGAATTATTTATTAACAACCCTGTAATTTTAGATCTTTCATTGCGAGCCGAATGCAGATAAATTACACTGCGGCCCTACTATACTTTGAACAAAAGAGTTTGAATCGCCATACTGAACATTACTTTACCTCTGAATAAATTTTCCAATGAATTTTCTTGAAATTTATTCGATCAATTCTGTTCTAGGTTTAAGTTTTTGCGGTAAACGGATGTAATGAAAATTACAACTCTGGATTTAGAACAGGCGTCGCAGAACAAATTTATTCAGAAGCAAAGAGGATTGCTCGAGATTGAGAATCACCCGTGGGAGTCACCCAACGTACGGCCCCGTTTTTATAGGGTAAAACAGAAAAAAATGGTATTTGATTTCATGACATATTTGTCAGGATCATCAGCTACAGAATAAAGTACAATTTAAAGTATAAATTAATTCAAGAGTACATGATTAGAAGTTTATTTTGTACATGATGATTCTATACAACGAATGCATGAACCATCGGTATCTCCAATCACACTGACTTTTATTTGAACAAAAATTGTTTACACAAGCGAGCGGCTAATTGTCAAAAGTATTTCTAAATGTGAAGTAGTATAAAGCTATGCATACATATATATTTGTGTGTGCTTTTTATATGTATGTATGTATAGTAGAAATACACATAGTGCACAGTGAGATAAATTTGTAAATCGTTGTATAAGGGCCGGCAAAATGTTTAATTACACCGTATGTTGCTCTTTTAAATTAATTCCTTTGTTCGGTTCGTACTTACTTGTTAATCGGGAGGATTTGGATGACTATTTCAATTATATCCTCCTTTATACTTGATGTGTAAAAAGTATTGTTTCTAGTATTTGCCAGTTACTTCACACGATCATTCGCGCATTTAAGATGCTTGTAATGCATCGGAAAATAAATAGAAGACGGAATGTAAACCTCATGTAATTATATTTGCGTGAATGACGAGCCTCAAAGTCTACTAGAAATTGAAATGTGTTTAAAAATGAGGCAGACGAAGAAGGCAGGCGTCTGTAAGGAAAATAAAATGTTACTGTAATAATACTAAGATAGTATACTTGAACGAGTGCACTGTGCAGTTTGTGCATAGCTCATTTTTTTTTCCAAGAGTTTTAGCAATGACATACTACTTCACGTTTTCTATATCGAATGTAAAATACTGTGTTTCATGTTGGCGTAAAGCACCTTCTTAGCTGTGATGTTAACAATGGAGAATTCGTATGGAGTTGCAAAACAACTGTGGAGGAATTAGTATAATAGAGAAATGAATTTCGCGTTATATTTATTACAATGACAATTCAGTATTATGATGCGTACCAATGTGTTTTTGCTGACTGAGAATTCTGCTACGAGTTAACGTCATTGCTAACAAATCGTGAAAAGGGAAACTGTATGAGAACAGCACACAATTTAAAAATCACAACGAGGCACAAATTTTGAACAGGTAGAGCAGGTTGAGGGGAGAGGAGAGTATAATTTTTGGATCCTAAGTACATAGTACGCTGGAATCTTGAACAACCATGAATCTGATCTGAGACTTTATGCAAGTATACGTGTTGAAGAAATTAATATCAGAAGAAAAAAAAGGGTGATGATAACGAAGCATAATTAACGATTGAATAATTAATAACGATAATATTATCGCTACCACTACTGCTGCTAGTGCTATTACTATGAATATTATTATTAATACAAAACTACCATTAGTGCTACCACTATCATAACTATTACTACGACTACAGCTACTATCATTACCGATATAAATTGTCCTTGTAATTTTTATATGCCAAGTGTATACTTTAATAGGATAAACATGGAAAATGTATGGAAAAGTGAGTCGCGGTAACTGTAACATAACAACAGGCCCCCTGCTCGATTATCAGGAGGGGTGCAAGCTATGTTAACTGAACTATGAATTATAAATATTGTATAAGTCGATAAATAATAATTATTATTATCATTACTATAATGATTATCAACTTTGACTTAGGAGATTGTAATCTACCCATCGAACCGCATTTCAAACTAAGGGAGATCCATAAGTCTGTAATTTCGTGTATAACAAAAATCAAGCTGTACAATGTTGTTGTTATTGCTGTTGTTTTTTTACAAACCTCTATCTTATTATTTAGAGAAAATCTTCGTAAATGTAGGGTGGGTAAGATAGATGGGAAAAACTTGAAAACAATTTTTACGTAGTCCCATTTATTTCGTATAGATTTTTGTTACAGTTGCTTGCACAGCTATTGTGGCATGACAGAAAATATTTTTTAAGTTCATTTATACTGTCACCTAATAAAGCTTTGCGGTCTTCGTCCAATATGTTTGTACATATAACCTCAAAAATGTTAAACCTATTGTTAACCGTAAGAGTATTGTATTTTACGTTATTTTTAATTAGTTTTACGCAATCGATCGTTAATAGCGAATTCTGTGATAAGTCAGACGACGAATACGGAGAGACTAGCAATAAATGCAACGCTCAATCACGCTATACACGTAACCGGTTTGTTACTTTTTTTTCTTACTTATATGTAAAATTTAAAGATTTTTTTATATAAATATGTTTTAGTTATATATTGTACGATGTTAATCCCCCGGAGGGCTTTAATCTACGAAGGGATGTCTACATTCGTGCTGCTGTGTTTATGAAAAAAATAATTCAAGAGGAAGAAGAATTTAAATGGCACTTAATTTTGCCACCATGGGGTAATTTTATATTGTATTTTACGATTTATAAATTATTTCGATTCCACTTAATTTATACTCCCATTCCTTTTTTTATAGGCAATTTATATCACTGGAGGAGCGAGCATGTAGGATCTCAAATGCAATTGCCTTGGGCTTTGTTTTTTGATATCGCAAGCTTGCAGAAGTATATACCTGTTGTCGAAATGTATCAGTTTCTACAAGGTATAATATAGAAATTGTAATTATAATTGCTAGTAGCACAGTCTATTAGATTCTATTTCTTCAGAGTATCCCTCAGAAAATAAAGAAACGCGGCTGGATGTTGTATACATTTTGCAAAACGATGAAGAGATGTTTAAAACTGGCATATTCAAGGACAAGAATGAGATAACAGATTGCACGGATAAATCCCTTCGATATTATGAAGTAGAATCAAACAAACACTTTGGCTACTTTTGGAATTATCATAATATAACTGCTAAAGCTGTTAGATGTGTTAAATTTCATGGAATGACATCGGGTCTCAAAGAGAATCTCAAGCCTAATATTTACAGGCAAGTAATTATTCATATTTGCTACATAGTATTTTCTAGAAGTAATTACATTACATTTACAGATCTGTAATGTTTGATCACATGGAAGTCGCTTTACATGACTCCTATGGCTCAAGGGAATACTGGAGAGCACGACGTAGTATGAGATATAATTCTGAATTGTACAATATTGCGGAGGAGTATAGGAAAATATTCCTTAATTCGACAAACGAAAGCGATAAAACAGAACGTTCTAACGATTGGACAAAAGAAAGGGTACTTGATTAAATCTAGCTCGCAAGTGTGATGTGATATTAAAATGTTTGATTATAGAGTAGAAGAAATGCAGTTGGAGGACCCTATTTATCCGCCCATCTAAGAAGACGCGATTTTCTAGTCGGTCGGTCCTCAACGGTACCTACAATCAAATCTGCCGCAGCCCAATTAAAGAAGAAACTACGCGAGCTTAAATTAGAACTTCTTTTCGTAGCTACAGATGCTACGGACGAAGGTACAGCTTCCTTAAAATTATTATAAACCATTAGTACTTTGATGTACGTCTCTCGACTATTCCAATTTTTTTTAGAGTTCAACGAACTGAAGAAACACTTAGCTGAATATACAATTCTTAGATTCGTCCCATCAGCGTATGTGTTGAATAAATTTAAGGACGGTGGGGTGGCGATTATCGATCAAATAATTTGTTCGTACTCTAGGTAAGGATTAACAATAATATATTTTATCTCTGTTATAAACAAGGTGAGCGCATCTCATGCACTTTTCTTAGATATTTTATAGGAACGCATGAATCAACGTTTACATTCAGGATACAGGAAGATAGAGAGATCATTGGTTTCCCTGCTAAAACAACGTTCGATACATTGTGCAAGAGTAACGAAAAATGCGATATGAATGGCCATTGGGAAATCATTTGGTAATGTATGAAAATTTTAACTATAGTACTAGACGATAGAACCGAATTTGACTGACTCTAAGCGCAAGTTCTACTGTAAATCGTCTATGTATATAAATACAATGTCTTTTTGTACATCTCTGTGCAGTTTTGTCGACGTCTACTATTTTCCTGGAAAATAGCCGTCCTTAACTTAACATAGGTTTACCGATTAGCTCTTGTTCTCGACGTATTTCTTGCTCCCGCTGTTGTTCCCTATTCACGGCCTCTTTTTGTTTTACCTGTTGCAATCTCAATGCCCGCTTCTATACAAAAATAACACACCAGTATTAGATAACAATGTATTAATAAATCAGGCGTGGGTTGTTACAAATGAGGACTTACTTTCAATTTGAATGTCCTCTCGTGAATAGAAGCCATCTCTTTTTTCATTAAAACTAATTTCCCTTGGCCAACTTTTATCGTTTGAAACTGCAATACATATTCCTCTGCATAATTCACATTCTACATCTGGTTTTATATTATATAATTATACTAAAAATTTCGTATACAATCCGTCATCTAATTTTCAGATCGCCGTTTAATACAAGCAACCGTATTATCCTTTGATAATTACACCTACCATCTCGTCCAGCTTCGCATCATCAAAAGTATCCTGAATTTTTTTATTCTCAGTTTGCATCTGATCCAGCAGAACATCTTGTTTGCTCCTGAGAGAAAATTAAGAGAAACACAGTGGGATCAGAAAATACTGGTATGCGTTTGATTTCCTCTCACCTTACTTCGTCCAACTTTTTCTCTACTTGTTCCAACTGTGCTTGGTATTGACTTAATAATCCTTCCGCTAACTTCTTTGCAGCTTCTTTAAAGTCCATCTCATCTTGCTTGCTGGAAAATTAAGCGTTATATAGGATGATTCTCTCGCTGGTACGCGTAAAGTAAGCTCTGTCCAGGAACCCTGCTGCGACAACATTCAGCGATAAGTGTGATCTATCGTGTGGCCCTTACGAAATTGATGAATGGGCTCGTATCAAATCACACATAGGGCAGAATGTTATCGGAGCGGTATCTTCAAATGGGGTACATTACGCGGGATGCAGTTTTGCTTATAAACATATAAAACAAACAATGAGGACAATGATTACCTATCATGCTTGACAATCTGTGATTGAAGTCTTTCAACTTCTGCCTCTTCCATACCGGTCATCATCTTTTAGTCTCAATTATCGTCCCTGACGAGATTTTAGTTTAGAAGAAAATTAATATTAACCGAATCTAACATTTGTCAAGCTAAAGAATGGTTATTCGACGCGAATATGACGAACCGTCTCCCTCTGTAATTCCATAGGAATTTTTGTTTACAATTTCATCTCTGCAAGAGCAATCCATGCTCGAATCTCTGTTGCATATTTGTTTCATGGTCGTGACATAACACGAACATAACCAAGAAAAAAAGAGTGTCGAATAAAAATATTTACTGTTGATACGAGTGATACGGATATGTATCCGAAGCATAATGTAATAGAAGTCGATGAACGTTTCGCCTCGGAATATGAAGCGTCTTCCAAATAAAGCATATATTATGGTAGCTCCCGCAATAAATACCGTGGCGGTGCTTCTAAATATAGGATTTATTTTTAGGTTGGAGCTAGCCATAGTTTGAATCAAGAATTTCATCTAAAATTGCATTTCCCAACTATTTTGCAATAGGTGTGAAAGATCTCTATTTCTGAATGACACTCAGTTTCGTTTCTCTCCTTTTGTGAGTTAACATTTGTATTCGTTTTTAACAAGACCAATGCTCTTGTACCGAAGCTTTCAATACTCTCTATCGTGTATGTCAGGCTCTTTTGTTTTACTTGTGTGTTTTGTTTGCATTAAATAATTTAGATAATGTCGTTAGTCGCAGTGCGAAACATTAAGATACTGATAAGGTTTATATTATTTTGCAGCAACAAAAATGGCAAATGACTTGCTGGTGCGGGACAAAAACAGATTACAAGAAATCAGCATGAAACTTGAGCGAAGCCATTTGGTTTATCTGCAGACAGATGATAGCCCTTTAAAGTTGCAGCAGCGCCACAAACTTGAAGGTAAATACGCGAACAGCAACTCCTTTTGGAATTGGATGAATTCCTTGAATTGCTTTATGTTTCAGGTTTTATCAAAGAGTATCTATGCCTCGTTCCGAACGAGAATAAATATGTATTTCAAGAAACTGCAGATATATTGCACAGGTCCGCAGCTACGTTGCAAGATTTTAGCGGATACAGAGCCGCGACTGCCTGGAGCGCTATTTCTTTATATGCAGCGAATCTGTTGGCTCAACCATGGAGGAAAGAGTACAGAACATTGAGGGTTGATATCTTTGTGCTAATCTTTTACACTAGGGTTCCCAATATAACCAAAGTCTTTATTAATTCATTGCCTGTTCTTTTTTTTTAATGCCACAGACTTATAGCGGATATTATAAGCACGAGGTGGAGGCAAATTTGATAGGAGCGGAGCTAATGTTTGAACAAATGGGATACAAACATACAAGATTGGGAGTGCTCACTTTGGAGGGCCCCATCGATCCTGACAAAGTGTCTAACGTAAGCAGGGATGCGATAGTTGCATTTGTCGAGTGTCAGGTAATAATATTTTACCATTTTATAAATATCTGTATTTCGTGCTTACTTGAAAGAATTGTTACTTAAAACGTAGATCTTGAAACAAATATGGGAGAGCGTATCCCAGAAATGCACCGTCTCGTGGTTGGAAGTTTTAGAATTCCGGGAGAACTATGTTGGTACACCGGAGCAAGCTATCAGAGCGTTGAATTACCGCTTCCTGGAGAAGATGCATCAGAGTCGAGCGAAAGTAGAGAATTATCGAGACTATCATCCTCAGACCACGTGCATAGATGCAGCTGCACCATCGGTTCCATATCCCATCATGCCCTCGAGTTACAATATGTCATTGCCTACTTGTCAGTTGGAACACCGATATATAGAAGATGCGAATACGATCCCAGGAAATTATAGATACATTCAGCCGATGGATTACGGATTTGTAAATCGATGCAACGTCTACGGATGTTTACCGCACCCGAATAAATATTTGAGCAGCGTGAATCCTTGTTATTCCACCGGGTACACAAGGGTGCCCACGGGTAGATTGATCGAGCTCGATATGCCGGTATCGGTCGCAAATTACGATAAATTGCATAATCGTAAAACATCTCACCATCGGATGTCGGACATGGACGAGGTAGATTTGTATAAGAAACACCCGAGCAACGGAGACCATTACGACTATGGGAAGATCGATAAGAAATCGTCGAAATCGGCCGGAGAGAGGAACAATTATGATTCCTGGGGCTATGTGTACAGAAATTTAGAAAGCTTAGGATACTCGAAGGACCTCGGTGAACGCGAGGATATTTTACACAAACGGGAATACGATAGCCGATCGAACAAGCAGAAATCGTTGAAGCAAAACGAGAACGATGAGAAATGCAGCGCGCATCGTTCCGATAAAAGGAAAAGTGGAAAAACTGATGGGAATGAAATTGATTTATCGATGACGAACGGTCGGCATTACCATCAGCATCACGACACCCTGCCTTTTAAAAAGAAATCCTCTTCCTTCGATTTAATGGACTCGAATAGATATCGCGACGCACCTTCGGAAAGCTATTCCTCTACGCAGAATAAAGAGAAACGATACCACAGTCAGACGCTTCCGATTCAACGGTCCCATCGATCGTCGGATCAAATTGCAAAGATCGCCGATTCGATTAAAAATATAGAACTCTCGCCCTCGGAAAAAGAAGCCGTAACGCGGGATGAAAGCGCGACATGGGATTGCGCCACTTGCACGTATCTTAATTCATCGTCGCGGGACATTTGCGAGATGTGCGGAAAGTCGAGGCAACGAGGAAACGAGGACAAGCCTTTGGCAAGCGGTGGTAAAGAATGTCCGCGTTGTACCTTAGTAAACGAGAAGAACGTCTCTGCCTGTGATGCTTGTGGTATCAGTCTGAAAGATTCACCCACTTATATTTAGATAAACAATTTGGATAAAAGGTGTTCTTGTACCGCTTTTTTCACGCGTCGGATATTAAGGAAAGGAACTAGTAAGTTTATTTCCTGGATACACTATATATGTTATCTTCGTACAAATATTTAAGATTAAAAAAAGATGTTGGTACTTATAATGCTTGTAATGGTCAGTATAAGTGGTAACAGTTCTTCTTGCTCGTTTTTTATAATACAAATCTTAAAGAGTATTATCGCATATTAACCGAATTTAACATTTCTAACAGTATATCGTGGAAACTCGCGGAGGTATTTATTTAAAATCGTTTGGATAGATTTGTGATATGGATACATTAGTATTTTAATAATATAGCTATGGCCTATCACTTGTTTGGAAGCAATGAACGCAACGAGTGCAAAAGATTTGTTCTCTTGAGGTTTACTAAACAAAATTATACGAGTGAAGAATTATTATTATTATGAATAACATTAGCCTAAAGATAGTTCCCGATATTAAAAGTTATAGAAAAATTATTTATTGTACAGGATATACATATATTGTATCCACAGTAAGGACTTGGAAAATTATATGTTGAATATATTGGAAACGTTATTTAGGGAAAAAAGTATTAATCTGTATTGTTACGATATTCACATATATACATACTTCTTGGGATCATACATTTTCTTATATTTGTCTCAGCATTTATCTTTTTGTTTGTTAACTTCCGTTGGGGCCTATATAAAAGAATGTTATGAAACATAATTAAAAATGATGTCGAGATTCAATTGATATTGTAAGTAAAAAAGATTTCATTATTTCTCATTAGAAAATATATACATGTATATGTGTATATATACTCTGTTGACGCGTTTCAAGTTGTTTCATTAAAAAGTTGTTTCGGGCGATTGTTAATTTTATACTAAAATTTATCTGAGTAGTTTGATATTTATTTAGACATTCCCATTGCATTGGTTACACATCTATTTGGAGCAAGACGTATTATGATTCTTAGATATTGGCATATTTATAACAAGCGAGTATCCTTTTTTCGTTGCATGCAAAGTGGTGTTACAAGAGTTTTTGTATCTAATTTTCAATTAGTCCGTAGGCGCAAAATTGTCTTTGCATCATCCCTGATTTTTGTTAATCTTCTTAACATGTAGAATAATTGCACACATGTGCGGACTTTTAGTACAATATCAATAACAGCAGGATAAACATTTTTAATACTAATATGCTTGTAAAAAGTGTTTAATCGCAGATGTTTATTGAAAATCCTGCGGTTATGAGGGATTATGAGGTGATGTAGAATTCGCAGTATAGACTTCAAAATTTTGTGAGAACAATGAAACTTTTTAACGCCCAGTTTCGATGGGAGAATGTCCCCTTTTTACTTCAAACGTATAGACCGTGTTTCACAGTGAAAGTGACTCCACTGAAATCCACTTTTTACGTTTACGAAAGTGTATATTTCAATGGAGATGAAGGAAAAGAACAACGGCTGATATTTTTTCATTGACCGCTTTTATGGAAAGAAAATAAAATGTGTATCTTGTAATTGCTACTGTAACATATTACGAGCTACGAGCGCATTGTAATATACTCTATTATGTACAAATAAAAAAAAAAGATATTTGGTATGCATTACAGAAGATGGAACTCATTTTATAGCATTCAAATAACTTTTACAGTACAGTGTTCGTACCGTTAATTACATTCTAGAATAAATTACAGCGTACTCGAAACAATATACATATATAACAACGAACAAAATATATCTATTTTACATGTGTTAGTTATTTGTATTTTTCAACAGTCTTTCTAGCATCTTAACGGCAGTATGATGAATTTTCTGATCTAATTTATCTATAAATAATAATAATGGTAATTAAAATCATATTTACCATAGAATGAATGAGAAATGTAATTTTCTAAAAGTACTTACAAATTTTATGCTTTCCTTTTATAGGAAATTTAATCGGTAATGTGTGAAAATTCTCGCAAATAAATACATAAGGGCTGTCGCTTTCACCTTCCGGATAGACTTTTCTATATTCCTCTTGAGACAAAACATCAACAACAGATACGCATCCTAACAAACAGCCCGTTGGATAGGTTTCCGGAAATATCAGTTTCTCTGTAATATATTGATATAATTTAGAGGTAAACCTACGAGGATTCATTAGAATGATCCATTCGAGATGATCTCATATTTACCGTTTTTCAAAACGCGGTAGCTGTACTCTATATTTGAAATTTCTTCTTTGCTTGGTAGTTTAGATGTCGAAGCAATCCATAATCTTCCTCTGTGCGCCGTGTACCATGTCCGACCTTCGTGACTGTTACATTAGTAAACGATAGTTCTATTGTAGTGAATAAATTTAGTATCCGCTACAGATTACTGTAATGCCTGTGCTTACACTTTTATTCCAGCGACCAATAAAGATGCGTAAGGTTGATGCATGCTTAAACATAAACCAGAATCGGACATTTCTAAGTATTCTTTGTCCTGAACGGTATTCTTAGCCTTTAGGGATCTAGCCGTTCTGTGTGGTTGTAAGTCAGATTCATCTACTTTGATGTACTGTGGAAGAATAGTGAGGCACAGATGATTCTGCTTCAATTATGTAATAATCGTATTAATGTATTTAGAATTTCATTAGGGATTTTTTTACCATTGGCTGATCGAATTCTATATTCGGACAAATATTATTGCTCGGAATTCCGCTGAACGACTTGGTAATATTTAGAAACTCTTCTTCATTGAATTCATTAAAGTCCTCCTCGCGGTTTTCCTCGATCACTTCTCTACCTGCGAAGTCGAGCATTACATTGATTTTCTTATTCATACGCGACATATATTTCTTCTCGTTCATGTCTTTCTCCATTTGTTTCAATTTCTCTCGTTGCTCAGGCGTTAACCATATATTAGACGATTGATAATAGTCGCACTCATCGTCGATTACTTTTGTACTCTGCACTCTGTAAATAAATACAATTAATAATGATGCTCTACTAGTGCTGTTTAAAAGATAATACAGTGCGTACCCATCACGATCGCATTCTAAAAGCTTGTCCCTGTGTTTTATGGACTTCTCCAAGCCTTTATTCCGTTTTTGGTTCATCAGTTTATTGTACAACTGATCGGATTGCTTCGTATTATGAGAAAGGATATTTTGCTCTTTCGACGAGCACACAAATTCTCCGCAAAAGAAGCAGGGACCAGCTCCTTCCTGTGCGCAAACTATTCTACCACATTCCAAGCAGTTATTAATCAATTTGTGTTTTTTTGCTTCGCAGTCGCATTTATATCGACCTAGTAAAATATTAACAATGATATAATAATAATTAAAATTACAATTCTACAATAATTTATCCTGATTTTCATATACAAAAGACCTTTCAATAATATGGTCATTCTATCCTTGCCGTCTTCAGAGTACATATTAACAAATTTAGTCTTCTTCTTATCAATATTTTCCGGTTTTACAACTTCTTGTACCTAAGCATACGATATTCCTGTATTATTTCAGATAGAAGTTTTCTAGAGATATCTATATACCTGTTTATTCTCTTCGTTCTCCTTTCTTTTCGCTTTACCTTTCTTCTTATTATTTTGTTTCTTCAAATGATCATCGGTATCGTTTAATTTTTTATGTCCTACTTGATCTTTGGCCGATGCTGAAACGATATTGTAAAGCGGTAAAGAATGCCAGGCAATAATTTATGTAAACGGCAAACGTGTATACCTCTTTGCTTTTTTAAATCTGCCACAAACTGCCTGTGCCTTCCATTAGACAAATCTAAAAAGCTTGTAAAAAACTCGTCCACATCTCTTTCATTCTCTATCCCAAGTATATACCTAAAAGAAAAGTAGAATTTAATATCCTTAATCTCTATAGCTGCGCTAAAGGAGATATGGTATATTATTCCATATAATACTCTTACCGTATCATCTCAGTATCAACTGGGAAATTCAATATCTCAGATAAATTTTTCTTTAGCCAATTTTCCATTTTCGTTTCTTTCTTGTTGATTTGACGATGTTTCAAAGATATCACAAACTGGCCTTTTTGTAGAATGAAACGCCTACGGTTATACGTAAGTATTATACAAGCTGCGAAACAATTAGGGGAATCCTTGCGTCGAGCAACAAATTGTTGACAACAATGTTTCAGAATAAAAGGACAAGTTTTCATGTGTTTCTAACTTCTTTCTTCTGTTTTTCAGGTTCCTCATGTTGGCAGCAGTGGCTCATCAGTTCGAATCCTATGGAGAGTTTTGCGGAGAGATTGATCTATCGTTTATGAAAAAAAGATGCAGCCATCCGGTAATATTAATGCAAAATCCTATCTAATGATGTAAAAACTATCGCACTCGATGTGCAAAATTGATATTGCATTGCAACTTCGATCTGTATTTCAAGAAAACGCAGCGAAACAATGAGCGGCCTTAAACTCGAGTAGTATTCATTTTGGCTCCTGTATTAAGTAAGGTAGCATACAGGAATTCATTTCATTATTCCTATTGATCAATACTTTTACAAATATATTTAAATTCATTTATTAAATACATTCTAATTTTCGCATTTTTTGTTAAGGTTTGGTCCCGAGCGCTAGTGGCCTCTACAAGTGGCGCGCAGGAACTAAATTCCAATTTTAATAAAAGACCGCCATTTTGAGATCCGTAAAGATGCTTTTTAAATTTGGGCAAGGAGGAAACGATAAACATGGAATGTAAGTGAAATGATGAATTGTAGATGTAAGCTATATGAAATTCTATTATTTAATGTTTAAACACTGCAATTAGTTGAAGGAAATTCTTAATTGTCGAATCGTTTTCCCTTACACGTATATAGGTGTCCACGTAGCCGGTATTTTAAAAAATTCGCGTAGATTAACGCGAGGCCTTCGGGACGTTTGAGCAAACGGATCTTCCTGCACTTAAATTTGCATAGCCAGTTGTACGTGATACGTGTCCGCGTAGTCATGTATTCGTATCACACGCATCAGCTGAGTTTCAATTTCTGCCGGTGTTACATAACAATTACTGCACCGCGGCCACGATATTATCATTGCGCTTCGCGCATCCATTAGAATTTACCCACGTGCAAGGTATTTTTTACATTAGTACTCATTTCAAGCTATAGCCATCAAATTATAGATATACGCGTTATTTCAATTCTAGAAATTGTTCGAGCAAATTTCATTTCTGGGAAGATACAAATAATCAATTCAATGGTAAAAAAAAGCAATGAAAGTAGTAACAGCTAGGAAATAGAGATGCTTAATTATACTTGCAGCGTAAAGAAAGTAAGTTTTCACCCTTGGAACATCCTTTGTCAGAGACTTCCGTATTACGACTACAATTGGAGATCTTTTTTTCTGTTTAATTTTTTAAGGTCATCATGTTATCGCTCGATATATAAGCGACAATAGAAATTGCGGTTTGGCGCAGCTGCGTGCGCTCAAGCCAAGACGATGTAAAATAGGTCGCACCGCGAATTGTTCTATTAAGATGGATCGTTGTACATTGTAATTCGATTTCAACGGGATATGCATCACGATCCACTTATTTGATCAAAATATTCACGAAGCGTGCAACCATTATTTGGAATATGCATAATATCAGAGTATAAAGCAGCGAAAATGTGTTCTGTATCATGCGGTAGAGTCTTGCTCTCTGTAAAATGCGGGATTGTTGAAAAAGAAACAAGCAGGGCGCGTTACATTTTGCAATTGGTTATTCGAGTCACGTTATTAGGTCGATTGGCCTGTTAGACGATAAAAGGTTCCTGTACAATGAACTTTCTATATCGTTCCGCATCGGGATCATTTGATAATTACTTTCAATCGACGGTTTCATTTGGTCGGATGCTGTTTGAAAGGCATCTTCATTATTCGCGCGTACAATGCCTGAATTATTCTATAATAAAGTCCGAATGATTTCAACAGATTCACGGTTCCATCCTGCATCCTTGTAAGCTGCTGTCCTACGCTTCACGTCGGCCTATACGTATAAATTAGTCCTCTTGTTGCGTCGTATAAAATGCTGTTATGAAGCACCGACAAAGGTAAAATAATTTTGGTATTACTCTAGTATCATTTTCGAAGAGATGTTAACCGAATAATTTCAGGTACTCTGTTGAACGCAGCGGTTATTTTTCATCGAAGGATTTCGTTTCGCTATCATTAATGTAACAGAAGAAACAGAAAGAAAAGTCTCTATCTCCATTTACGTAACGCACTTTTTCCCAATTTGCTACTATTTATCTGCGATCAGGTCATCGTAAACATTAACACTGAGAGCAAACTAGCCACGATAACGCGTATCTTATCGCATCGATTTGATACGATTGGCGGAGGATTCGATCGAGATAAAGCGTGAGATAAAGGTAATATGTTTCCTATATACCAAAAATCGCGATAGGACAATAAATATTGTCCGAGATGCGTATCTTTATTATTTATATGCCCAATAACATGAGTCAAGCATTAAAATTAATTGTGACCAACGGTTGTTCCAGCTCTGTTATAGCCTTTTCAAAAGAGAATGGAAGAAATCCTGACTAATCGCCACAGAGCTCCCTTGTCGCAAAGGTATCTAATTTTCCTGCTTTTATTATTCACGATGCAGTCTCATTATCATGTAGAACCCGCGAAATCACGTCATCGTAATCGATAGAAATATATTTGCAAGACGTTTGACTGTACACAATGTTATCTCAGTTATTGCATTTTCTTCATTCATTCGATAAACGATGTCTGAGAACGATTATCTCGTTTCAGAGCTCCTGCACTATCAACACAGTGGAGAATTCTAACGTGAAACTTTATGCCGAATTAATTGACGTGTCTGCAGCTTTAATTGATCATTTTCTCCGAAACAACAGAGTTAGATGGCAGATACTCTCTGCCTGGTGTAGAACAAGCTTTGGCTACAATTTACTTGCTCGCTGCATTTTTTCTTCTTCGACTTTCTATGCACGTTCCAGTAACGCCTACGTAAACAGTAAGCCTGTGTTGGTAATGCATATGCATTCAGTTGGCGTTAGTCAGCTCGTTTATCGTTGCAATGATTTACAACGTAAAAATTCCTTTCATCATTTTCTATTCCTTATCTAGCAAAAGATACTTATAAGAAAAGAATCGTGCTTTCGAAGTGATTAATGAATTAAAGTACGCCGAATCGTTAGAAGCTTTTTCCCGCTTCTCTTATAAGTCATATATTTCATGTAGATTAGTGAACAATCTAAATATTGCATGTCGCACATTATCCAAATGCATCTAATCTGTTCGTTTAAATTAGCCGCCAGGAATCGTCTGACCGCATTGGTGGTGCGCAGCGCGCGCCGCGGCCCGCGAAGTTTGCCGCACCATTCGAAACTGGCCGAAGTTTGTCGAAGGCGTACGATCGCGTGCGCAATTCATCACAGTCTGCCGGCGAACTTTGACGTGGTGACATCGTTTCGCGCTGCATTTAAACTCCATCGCACGCTGTGTCTCGACGCTGTTCGTGCACTGTCTTCTTGGTAACCCGGAAAAGTGTCGGAAACAGTGTATATTGTTAATGTGCATAATCTGGACCGTCCGTGGGGGAGTTGACAATCATAAACGGAATCGACTCTTCTCACCTGCTTCCCACACCGCTGCTAACTCGTCACCTAGTCGTTCTTACGTAAGTCTCGCAACTTTGATCATAAGTATCATACAATATAATTACCTACACTTCGATTCTTTGCGCAATGTTGTGGGAATGATTTTAATAATAGCTTGTGCCTTTGTTTGATCAGAATCGAATACGATTGCAGGGGCTCGCGCGCGCGTTGCCCTCCGATTGATATTTCGGTCGCATTTGTTTTGATCGATGAATCTTCAGACTGAATTTCCTCGAGAACGAAGCCACGAACGAAAAAATATTTGTTCTACTTTTTCCTCTTATTTCAACCCGTCGAATCGCCTCTTTCATTTTTGCCCACGTATAGCCGAACACCCTGTACATGCTTCGAAACGTTTTATGATAAAAAACGCTTATCACGGCGCTAGCTAGCCAATTCTGCAATGTAAATCTTTCCCGCTTCGAGCAGTATCGAACGCCATCGTTCTATCAAGATAATATTTATTCTTTTACAATCGGCGATCAGGCAGGAAATGGACTTTATTATAATTAAATAGACTTCGCACGTTATCATAACTATTTCTTTTTTTTTAGGGGCGCTTAAGGATGCGATCATTTCGTGCCGTGCGATACACTGACCTACATGACGCGTATAATTCAACGGAGCACGTTTCGAGTTCCGTTTTCTTTTTTCGGAGCATTTCATTCCCTTCACTGTATGATTCGTCCGTGTAAACAGCAGCCCGTAAGCGTTATTTTTATCACGCCGGTTCCCGTTTTTTTTTTTTTTACGATTACTGGCAAAAGAGGAAATACACGCACACACGTGACATTGCCGTAGGAAATAAGTCAACACCTTACTACAATGGTTGGTTAGCATTTGTTTTTACTGGATAGAAAAGAGGATCCTGTTACTTTGTCACTCCGATCCGTTATTTAATAGTTAAATCATTTCCAAGTTGCTAATCGTGCATTCTCTTTTCCTCAGGTGATCGAAGGGATAATAGTTTGGATCCGAATCCATCGAGATTTTCGTATTCGATTCGTTGGAACCTGAGAAACTTCCGCCGGTGTTAAAAATAGAAGCTTGATAGTTCCCTTCGAAATGGGTCGTGAACGGTATTAGGAAGCCTCCTTCCAGAATAATTCTAACAAAAATGCCTTCCGTCACGTGAGCTAACTGGCGTTCGAAAGTAGGGCCACTCTATCCCTCTGTGCTAATGTTTCTAAGAAAGAAAACGCGAAGGACGTTCGAGGTTTCGTCGTGAAGCAAAAGCTTGATTTCGTAAGTCACGGAGATAAGTGTAATTCTTCCTTCGGAGTACATACATCACGTGCTCCGAAATATCGGATCTTGTTTGAGTAGAGTCACTTTCCATGTAGAATTAGATATCTCGCTGAAAAGCATGGAGCGAACCTTCCTGCCTTTCAATCAATTCATTTTCGAGTGGCTTCTTCTGTATACGCCTATCTTTAACGTCGTCGAATGTCTTTATCATTATTATTATTTATTCAACAGGCGAAGCCCGACAGTACACGCATTCATTGTTAGACAATGTGTCTAATCAACAAGATATTTACACGAAGTACAAGATAGCTTGCTCTTAAAGGCATCGCGAGAGACAAAAACAAAAATCAAGAGGATCACTGTGCAAATTAGCCAGAGCTTAACGATTCTAACTATGGTATGTCTTCCACCACGATTAGTTGCCGTGGCTAAAGCATAGGACAAAGGTCTCTTTCTGATATGTCCTTAGAGGTGCGTAAAATTCTCCAATTGGACCAAGTAGATAGGGACAGTTCAGCTGACCAGTAATAATCTTCTAAAAATGGGAGAGGTCGTGTATTTCCCCCCGACTTTCAAGCGATTTCATACCCAAGTCGTTCCAAATATCGGATTATAATTAGGTTCATCCAGCGACGTACTCAAATCCAATTTACTAGCAACGAATCTTGGGAACTTTTGTTGTACACTTTCTAACATTGATGTATCTATTTTAAAATACGTAAATGGTTCGAATCATTTCGATATTGGCAAAATCCTTTGAGTTTATCAACTGAGAATATTCTTTTGGGAGTGATTAATAATTTAGAAAACTTTTGATCTGAAACAATCAGCTCTGTCTCGTACGAATGTTCTATTTAGTACTCGTTGATATGTTGTGTTTATGGCAGAGGTGGAGTAACGATGAGATCGATTTCTTCTGCACAATGCAATTTCCCTCGAATGAAAATTTTCACGATCGTGCTCGATGCTCTCTGTTTCATATCCTCGTTCTAGATGGTTTAAAATGCACATGCTTTCTCCACTATGGTCCTGTTAAGTATGAATATGTTTTTTAGGGGGCGATTAATAGCTTAGCAAACTTCTGCTCCGAAATAATCAGCCCTGGCGTGTACGAATGTACTATCTAATACTGCTAGCATGCAACATGTTTGGCTGAGGTGGAGTAATGATGAGATTCGATTTCTTTCGCACAATGCAGCTTCCCTTGAATGAAAATGTTCACGATCGCGCTCGGCGCTCCCCGTTTCTAATCCTCGTTGCAGGTGGTTTCAAATGCAGATGCTTTTTCCATTATGTCTCCGCTAATAGCCGTGTCTGATCTGCTTCATCATAGCGTCCCCCGTGTGTCTAAACGCGGGGGCAGGTTGAACAAAGTCAAGTTAATTCGCGGCCCAATTTGCATCGAATCTCAACTCCGCGCCTCACCTTACTCCGCATCGCGTTTCCAATTCTATTCTCCGCGAATCGACTTCCCTTTCGTTCCACGTTTCTACGAGCTGACGCTTGCGATGGAATGGAAATCATATTCCAACTCTTCATCCCTCCCCCAGTTCGACATTGGCTATAATATTATTCAATCGAATCGGCACGAAATTTCTCGCGCTAGAGCGTCATAGAAATTTCCATAAAATCCTTGCACGGAATCGCTGCAACGATGGACATTGACAAAAGGCTGTCCCAGTTCCGCGACACGCGAAACTGAAATTCCGATCGATAAATCTCCGCTGCGGTTAAGTCGTCTACCATACTCTGATCGTTGAGTTTCACGAGAGAGTATGATTTCCTATCACGATATTCCTAAATCATCACCAGCAGCGCAATTTTATTAAACAAAAAACAGGACTGTGCACGCTATCCTCCCTAAAATAAACTGAAATTTTCGGGAGAATAGAAAGAAACTTGGATCGGATGAGCTTTCTTCGTCCGAAAGATTGATCAAGCCTTTCCCCGTCTGATCGACCGAGATCCTGAAAATACATTTGCCGAATTTCGTCGTTACATATCTGCGTTCCTGGGTAAAACCGTCCGAGCTTTTCTGTCGCGTTCCATAAATCGGCCAACAATTTCTTTACCCCTTTTTCCCCTTGCTTTCGACTTGGTTCTTTGGAGAAAGACCGGCCAGATCGTCGTCAGATATTTCGCGAGTGTCTCCTCTTTGCGTTTCGCGTGCATCGAACCGGTGCACCGTTGTGTGCTTCGACCAGAAGAACTTTGCGATTTCGTTCTACAGAATCATCAAATCTCTGATCAAAGATCTACAGGCTCAGATCCATAATTCAATTTTGTATTATTCGAGCCTCCAGTGTCTCGGGTTTGAGATGTATTCAGAATTTGTTTAAAGCGTGTTCGTGGTCTATCCCTTCTTAGGTTCTTCTCCGCCATCAGCTGGATGGATTATTTATCGATTTCTTTGCTGGTCGCATAATGTGCATGCCACGTGCAGAGGCTGGCGACAAGTCTTAAGGATTATTATCGCTCGTCGAAGCAATCGCAACGGGCCAGCTCAAACGTTATACATGTGCTGCCTTCGTTTCATTGTCGGTCGAAACGAATCCTCGTCATCGAAAGCTGCGAAGCAGTAATTATCACATTCCTTCACTGCCCGATTAGCACAATTGATTCAGCGTTCGTTAAATCGCGCCACGATACTCTTAGGAATTAGCAAAAATGTTATTAGCAGTGTTATTAGTTCAGTAAAGGGGTAGCAAGCGTATGAGTTTGATTAATATTATTCGAATGGAAAAGCCACGTTGCAACACGCTTCGTTTCACGCGTGGAATAAGTCCCATCAATTAGCAAAGCACGTTGGCCTTCTGTACAATTAGTATCGCGTATACAAAAAAAAAGATAAATGTGGAAACACAGAAACTATTGTGCGTTTAACGAAACTTTAAAGAACAAAGGCTCCATGTATTTGTTCGTTCACCAACTTGCATGTAGTTCTCGAATCCAGAACACTTGTATGTACGTATAATGTATAAACTATTATACACTGCTGGTTAAAAGCATCCTCACCCTCCACATGAAACGGGATAAGTTTTCTTTTATAATTGAACCGAACGACTTGAGGTTCTGCAAGGATTTAAAAGGATTAGCTTGCTACACGTCATGTTTTTATCCTTTCGAAATTATAGGAAAAGAATAGTGGCAGTCATCTTTTCGACATTTTGCCTGGGCTTATAATTAGAATTTAAATAGTGCATTTTCTAGATTTAAGTCGGATGTGTGTATCCTGGAAATTTCATTAAAATCGATTCACGTTGCTGTGAGATATAAACGTTTCAGAAATCACCTGATGCTGCGATTTGTAAACGTTCATATATCGCAACGACGTCAACCGATTTGGACGAGATTTTCAGGATACATGTATCTAACTCAAGTCTATAAAATGCATTTGTTAAATTTTCATTGGAAGCTCAGACGACAAAGTAAAAAAAGATAGTTTCCACTATATCCTTCTTGTAATTTGGAAAAATCCGATTTCTTCAAAACAACAAAAACACGAGATTTAGTGAGCCGATCCTTCTGTCTTCTTGCAAAACCACAAATCGTTCGGTGCAATTATGGAAAAGCTAGTCTCTGTTTTATAGTGGGACTAGGATACTTCTGGCCAACCAGAATGAATCTTATAATATTGCAGTTGTCTTTGGATCTCGTAATCTGCCTCGCTTATCGAATCCAGAATAACACGTTACCATCAATTAAACAGGGCACGCGTTCCGTAATTCGTTCATTTAGGATTGTTCGAGCAGGAGCGCGATGCGGTTTCATCAGCTCCTAGCTACGGATCAGAAACGAACCGCGAGCGCGATGAGCTAATTGAACTAATTGCGTTCGTTAGTCGCTCCTCGCGAGCATCGATTCACGTGATACCTTCAGCATATGAACTCTTCTTCGCGGAACTCTTTCCCAGCTACATTTCCCCAGTGCAACTCTTTCTCCTTTCTTCTTTGGAATGCTTTTCGAAATTGAAGCAATTGGCTTTGAAATCGTTTTCACTTGGATCGCTTTCGAATGTTACATTTCCTTCGGAAACGGCCCCGAGAAGGATTCGATAGATCTTTATCTTCCGTTCCGTTTATTGGATCAAGCTCGTTACCGAGTTTCAATACGGATTAACCCAGGACTTGGTGCGGACATCGCCAGTCAATAGCGGTCAATTGATCATCGCGGGTCGTTCGATTCGTATCCGCAATTGGCGTAACGAGGCAACATGGTACGCGTACGTCGAGCAATTATATGTCGCAGCTGGACATTTTCAATTGTTTCCCTCTCATCCATCTTCGTTATCGAACACGTTGGACCGTACGCGAAATTCTTCTTCAGATCAATGTTTATCATCCCGTTGAATGTTTCTTTAACGTAGAGTTTAGCGAATGACGAGCCATAGAGAACAATTTGCAATTGATCGAACTGCAAACAGCAAACCTTTTTCGGGTTCAAAGTTTTCAAGGAACTTCAAAGCTTTCTTTGTGGTACTATTTAATAAAAACACTGTCCACTTGCTATAAACAATAGAGATTGAATGTCTCTGTGGTATATTAAATACATACATAACATATAGACGATTCGAACGGTTTAATAACTCTTCCATGAATCGCCTCGATTAGAATCTAGCGTCTGCCTTGCAAAATGCAACCGCGACTTTCTATTACCGCTTAATTCTCCTAAACGTGCATGCATATACGCCACACACACACACATACACAGGCACGCGCGTAACAAGTTAAAAATAAATCTGGACTTTATTCCTGACGCTTTCGACGCGGCTACCGCATTGAATCGTTCACGTTCCATAACAATCACGCCGATCGTAATTATAACCGCTTCGTTAAGCATAGAAACGCCGTCCGCGGTATTAAAGTCGAAGCCGTCTCCGAGTGATTCTGGCGAACGTTGATCCTCCCACGACTTTATTCGTTCCCACTAAAAAAATGAATCTGATTGTCTTTTTTTTTTTAGGCGAACGCAGTTAGCGAGAGGACGATGACGAGAGACCGATGAATCGGCCTCGCCGACGTCCCCCGGCGATCTCGCAACTGCCTACCGAGGTGATAGGAAGCACGAAAGCTCGCAGGAGGAAGCACCGCGAATCATGTCGCGATCGAGGCGTCCGAGCGTCTCCATTTACGATTACCCCGAACATCTGAATCCGTTCAGCAACGATCAGCCTCAGCTTTACGGGGACGGAAAGGCGAAGGAGCCGAAGCATAAGTTCTGGACCTTCGGAAGGAGCAGGAAGAAGAGATCGAACAGCTTCTCCATAAAGTCGACCTGGTAAATGTTTGAATCAACGCAAGACCGATGAGAGATCAAAAGGTGTGGATTGCTATTCGAATCAGACGGAGAGCCGAAAGAGTCGAGAGGGTCAGAAGTTTATCGAACTTGAACTTTCCACGGCGAACGAAACGCACCGGCGATTCGCATCCGGCTAAGCATCTACCTGCGCTTTGGCCGTCGTCCAGACGGGCGTAGATGAAGAGTTGATCCGTCGTCGCAGACGATCACCCGACGTCAGGTCGAGGGATTCCGTCCAAAAAGAGCGCATCGCAAATTTCTATTCGAGGCGTCGTATCGTACGTCTCTCCTGCGTGACTGCTTGCTCGAAATAGTCTGCGCAATTGTTCCTTAAAGAGGCTTCTGCGATATTATTCCGCAACGCGTTCACGCGAACGGCCAGACCTTTTTCTCGTAGGAAATCACGCGATTACGTAGCAGCGATCGATTCGCGCCCGAACCTCCTTAAACCGAGGCACTTTCGTGCCCGCCTTTATTACCTTAATTTCACTTTTATGGAATTCCAGGGAAATCCCGATGATATTGATCCGTTGTAATTTCGCATAGATAGAATCGTTCTCTCTTTAATCTAGCATCCAAGTAGTAAACGTGAACCTTTTTACATTTTCCACGAGCCACAAGATCTTGGCGTAAGAGAGAAAAGAAAGAAGCAGCCCAACTTTTGTCGAAAGTTTCTTCTCGCTTTAATTAATTATTCCATTCGGCTGCTGCTGCTTGCCGAAAGAAATTGTCTCGTTAGACAGTCGGAACGAGCTTCGCTTTATCTCTCTGCTGCGTTATCGAAGGTCCAAAATCGGCGTAGCTATTTAGGAAGCCAACGGTGAAACGTGTAATTGGTCGTTACGCATCGATATTTGGTCAATCTTTATCTGCGCAAAAAAGGTCGGGCAAGATACACGCACGTCGGGCGATCTAATTAATCATCGGCGGATATAGTCTACTGACCCGCGGAACTTAGATAACGCTGTGGGTCAGTTTGTAACGCGAGCTGTTAATCAATCAGCGATACTGCAACGCATGGGCCAAACAAGTGATTCTGCCATTCGTAATGTTCGCTTTGGAACTTCTTTCTTTGCACTTTCGATAGAAGGAGATCTCCTCAGTTCGTTCGCAGAAGTTTAAACAGGATTTCAGAGCAAATTACTTTTGCCGAAGCCTCGCATATGATTTATGAAACCTCGCTTATTTGCATCGGAAGGATTTTCCGCTCTGATTGTCGGTCGAAATTGATATCAGTTTTAATTGGTAGTTGAAGCCGAGATCTTAATTCGAGGGAATCCAGATTCGCGCGGGACAAGTCCGAACTCCTGGTATCGTCGGGAAAGAGGAGGGCTGACAGTGAGAGGAAATCTTGTCCATCCGCTTTGCAATCTGTCGGACCGTAGTTGCTGAAGCGTTTTCCTTGGCCGTGAATCGGTGTTCGAGATTATCGTTGCGTAGAGATCAAGCGTAGACGAGGCACTTTGCTCTGGTCTATTTTATTGGTTTGATAATTCGATTGATACACCTCGAGAGTAGGTAGACTAGTAACATAAGTAATTATGAAATTATTAAATCCTGCCTGTTGGCAGTCACAGATAAATAATGCTTAATCGAACTAGGGCAAAGTGTGACGAGTTCATCTGAACGTCCAACGATTGGCTGCTCCATCGAACTCTGTCCATCCTCCTTGATTGTACAAGAAAAATGACCTGAGATACGAGGAGCTCTTAATCGAGAATACTAATTTCGTGATATATCTGGGTTAAGAGCGAGAACGCTTCAAAATATTGAAGCGAGAGAACGCACTGACGCCTCCTCAATTTGCCCGGCTCATTACATAAGTATGAATCGTCTGTTTTCAGGAACGGGCTGTTTGGTAAGCGGAAGGAGGACAAGCCGGAACTGCAAGCGAAAAGGTCCACGATCACAACAGGTATCTATCGATCGAAAGCCAGGCCAACGGAGGAGATAAAAGTAAACTAATTTCTCTGCCGGATTGTTTTTAACAGTTTCGTCGACCTACAAGAGAGAGCCCTACATCCGGCCAGCACCACCTCCGGGTCCGACGAAGGACCAGCAAGAGTTCGACGAGGCCCTTGGCACTCTAGCCAGAAGGAGAAAGTACACGTTAGATAATTCCTCGTCGAGGTACAGCTCGAGCTTAACAGTTAACGGTGATCCGGCTCGATTATTCGATGGGAGCCCTCAGGATACCACCACGTCCATCATGGGAGATCTCACTCCGAAACCACCGGCGAGAAGGTGACAAACTATATTTCTCCAAAGATTGGAATATTATTTGCTTAATTACGATTTAACATTATAATCGATGCTCGCGTCGATCAGGTTTGGCCAGGTGAGCCCAAAGCCGACGGACAAGATCCCACCGTTGGACTACGAGAACAGGAGCCCAACGGAGAACGGAAGCGTAACCATTCGCGAGAAGCCGCTGGAAAGAACGCCTGTCCCTCCTTTGTAAGCGTGCAATGATTTTATGATTACGATTAATCATCGGAGCACTTTCAATGTTAAAATGAATGCGCTTTTCCCAGGCGACGATTCGGTAATAGATCCTCGCAAAGGACGAACGCGAGTACCCTGGACTCGGAAGAAGATACGGGTCGATCGGGCGACATGGCGATGTGCGACGAGAATGAAAATGTTCCCGGGGATTACGTGTTCAAACGGTGTTCCCAGGATCCGGTGAGAAAATCCAATCTCTCCATCAACAGCTGCGTCTCTGTTGGGAGTACGATGAGTTCGTACGGGCGTAAGAAACGTAGAGCGCCGCAGCCACCACGTCGTATGGAGAACGTGGAGAACGTTGTGGAAGTAAGTTAAGTTAGGGCTCTCGATATTTAATATATCTCTGGATACTTATTTTCGTGCTTCGCAGCAAAAGGCGAAAGAAGTACCGAACGTAGAACTTCAAATAGTGGAGCCGATGGACATAGCGAGGGTCGCAGAAAACATCGACGAGATGACAAAGAAGAGCAAAGAGTTAAACGAACAAGTTCCGAAATTGAAAGAAGAATCTTCTACGACGGACGATAGTCCACCGCCTGAAGAAGTTGCGAAGGAAAATAATTCCGCGAATTCGGTGGATAACACCGAGACCTTGTGTACGAATGAAGCCAGTACAGAAAACGAATCGATAGAAAGAGAGCAAGCAGAAATGGAGATATCTACTACCGCGGAGAATCAAGAGAAGAAGGACGAAGATCCTGGAGAAACAAAAAACCTAGTTCCTGAAGAAACAATTGAGAAAAGTGAGGAGGAGGTTCCGGTTGAATATCGCAGAACATCGCAGGAGAACATGGAGATATTCAAAGAAGTGGACCAAGTGAATTCCCCGTCCGAGCTGGACGACGTTTGCCTTCGGAGGAAGGGTTCCTCGGGTAGTTTGTCCAGGAGCGATAGCTTCTCCGTGAAGGACGAGATCGAGAAAATCGAGAGGCAGATAAAGGCTCTGGAAACAAGGAACGCGTCCAGGGATTCCGCGGAGGATATAGACGTGAGTCCACGAGAGAGTTCTAGACTTTCCATTCACGAGAATCGTAAGAATTTCTTCCAGGATATGGTGGGGACGGAGAACGATAAGGATACGATTAAGATAGAGTTTAAGGAGTTCCCCAGGGAGCAGAAAGATATTCGCCTGGTCAGACTAAACGATTCACCTGTTCCCACCGTGGCTAGCAGGGAACCGGTGAAAGTGATCGAACTTCACATTTCCGAGCCTATCAGACAGAAGCCGGAGATCGTCGAGGACGTGAATCCGATTCCAAAACCCAGGAGGCACAGTGCGTTGAATCTAAGCGATTCTCCGCCTAGCGTATCTCCGAGGCAGGATAGGAAAAGCCTCGAATCGACCAGAGGAAAATCATTTTAATTCCTATAATGGGCATTTCTGCTGGTTTTTGTCGAAACGTTCAACGAAGACTGTATTATAAGCATCGTGTACGTGTGCCTTTAATTTAACACTTGAAAATTTCCCCTTGGCGGTTTGAAGTATCGCAGGGGCATAATCATTGCTGGAGAAATGTAAGTTCTACGTAAACTTAGAATGGAATTCTTGTCTCAAAATATATTTTCAGTATACTTCGAAGGGTCGATAAACATGATAGGAAGTACGAGTGTTCGTATACTTGTGGCCTTAATCGATATCCGATTTATTTAGATTTTGTCATCGTAGTCGTTCCCGAGATTTATTTAATATTTTCGTTATTTATTCGTGCGGAATATAGTCTGAAAATTCTGCAGGGCGAGAAACGCGTGTTGTTGATAAATTTACTTAACAGGTTTGTCATGATTCTTTCTCTAAGTCGCCTGTATTGCTATGACCGCGACGATTTTTCTCTTGAGAGGAATGAAAACTTAGTCACTGGTTGCTTCGAAACACAAAGCTTTTATTGTTACAATATTAAGAGCTAGGTAAAAATATTTTATATAAACAATATATATATATATATTTACACTGTAAATATTCTAGTACGTTCACGTGCTAACGTACGATAATCGATCAAGGAAACGTTAATGTATAAAAACGCATACGTATTAGAAGGAAAATCTTCTACAAATTTTTCAACCGTTTTTCTTTATATCGTATGAACCTCATGATATTGGTGTTCACTGTTGATACCACTGCAACATTCTCTCCCAATGTTTTCCTCTGCTGTTTCATCTGCAATTCCAACACAATTATTAGAGAAGCTTACAATCACGACATTCCCAAAATGTTGAATGCAGAAACTGCAGGAAAAGTTTTACCTTATTTTTAAATATTGGAACTAGGGCATGTAATTTTCTTAGCAAATCAATTTCCCTTGCTAGCTGGTCGCTATCGTCTTCTGCGTATATGTCCATTATCGTATCCATGGATTCTGCCATGATCCACACCTGACACTCCTTCATACTGGTCTCCAATAAAAATATCGATATATGCTGCAAAAGTATAAATATTATCGTAAGAATTTTAAATAGAAATAAAGATAGCCGAGCTTTACCTTGATCAGCTCCTGAGCTTCTCGTGTATCGTTGTTTGCTAAAATCAACGCTAAGTTTCCTAATATTCTTATTAAATTTACTCGTACATTAGCATTCGGGGATTGGCGTTCTCCATTTAACATCGGTTGAATATCAG
This sequence comes from Holcopasites calliopsidis, assembly GCA_023838395.1. Classification (NCBI taxonomy): domain Eukaryota; kingdom Metazoa; phylum Arthropoda; class Insecta; order Hymenoptera; family Apidae; genus Holcopasites; species Holcopasites calliopsidis. The sequence goes on along the minus strand of JALHAQ010000012.1, from coordinate 3,168,437 downwards.
CCAGAGTTAGTTCGTTAAATATATTTGCTTTTGCTTCGGACAGTCTTTGAATAGCTGCTCTCATAGCTGCTGTGGCAGATTCCAGTAATTCTATATCACTCGCGCTTGCATCTTGAAAGACCATTGCTCCCATCTCCATCCACATTCTAGATTTTAAAGTACGGTATAAGTATCGTTTTACATTTCCGTAATTGATTAAATTTTTAATGTGGCTTCTAATAGACTCATTACCTGTATATATTTTCCATGCCACCAAGGACATCAATTTCTAAACTTGACATCAAGTTATTCAGACATATGTAAGCTCTACAGTTTAGCGTGTGCATTTGCTTTAACACAGCTCTTCCTTCGACGCTCTGTTCCAATATTTCTCTTGTACCTTTGTCCACAGCTTTGGTTTTACACCATACATTCTTCACTATATCGCAGCTATTAAAAGCTTCCACTATTTCCAGCGGTAGAGAAGAGATACCTTCGTTGTACATTCGCAGTTTATCATCCATACAAACATCATCAATACCATCAGTCTCGCAATCCGAATCGCTTAGATCGCTATCGTTTCCATTCTCCTGCTCATCCGAGCATATATTGGCTAAGATTTCTAACGCCTGTTGCTGCGCTCCGAGTATCCTCCTATTTTCTTGTACCTTCTTTTTCGCGGTGCCTGAGAAAGCATTTTTTTCGTAAGGTAAAATCGACACTAGCGTGGACAATAACGATTTACAATCAGTAGATAGCGTTTCGGAGAGTACGTTTACCACTTTGCAAACTGTACTCGTTGGACTGTTTTCTGTGTGATCGACCAAGTTCATTAAGAGACCGCACAGGGCGGCCCTAAGGGAGACCATCTCGGAAGTACTAACATTGTTTTGTTCTACTGTCAGAAGTTGAACAAGCGTGCCTTCACAGCTTAAAAGCTTCTTAATAGCAGTAGGATTATCTTCCGACAGAGATGACAAACATTGCACAACAAGCGTGGTGATCTCGATGCCATAAGTGGAGATATCGAAAAATTTAGTCAACAGTGATGTGAGGTCCTCTTGATTAGAATATTTTACGGCTGACTCATTGTGCTCACACAATGTCCATAGCAATGCGACTGTTTGGACAAGTACCTCCTTTTCATCTGATGCCTTGTTCTTCTCTGTTTCGCTAGACTTTGGCTGCCAATCTTTATAGTGCTACGAATGGCAAATGAATTACTAGTTCTGATCGCTATGAAAACGATAAAGGAAAACATTTTTCTTATACTTACTTCTTTCAACAAAGAACATAACGGAGTCATAATATCATCATTTAGCAATACCGCTTGTGCCTCTGCCTTACCATTATCTGCGATACTCCTTAAAGTGCTAGCACTACAAGCCCTTACAACTATATTCGGATCTACCAGCAGTGGCCCTATCCTCTTAACTATTCCACTCTGCGCTATTAGTAAGGCATGCTCCGCATCGCAGGCCATCGACTCCATTGTATGCAACCCAGACAATTTTTCTTCGACGTTGAACGATTGTATCTAAGAAATTTATAAACATCAACATTAGTTTCAAGGATCGTAAGCGTAAAATAATGTTTCATTTAAAGTACCAACTTGTTCGTAAACGTTTTGCAAAGTAGTTTCATAATCCTCGTTCGTTGCATTCTCTGGTTCTTCTGCTTCGAAATCCTTGACAGACGGAAGTCCTGTAGGATTCTCTTTATGTGGTTTTCTTCTCTCCCTCTTTTGTTTTCCCATCTTCTATTCCTACGATGCACAAAGCATTCGCCAGTTGAAAAGGAGGTTAGGCGAACACCACGTGCTTTCACTGTGGCTATCCTTCTCTCTTGGCAAGTTTCTCTTTCCATCTGCAAGATGTCACTGAACAGAAATGCAACATTACCAGCTGCATTGTCACACGATTGGTCCAATATTCAAGATGAAGTGTATACATTTTCCGTGAGATGTCGTATTTATCGGTCACTAGAAATAAAATTGCAAGAAATTACCCATAATTCCTGAATGTCGTTGGCGGCAAGTTTGGCATACCCGTTTTGAAAATAGTATGATTTCCGCTCTCCCCGGCAACCGGCTTGAAATTCGTTGATAATTTGTACAAAATTAGGCTGTGTTTAGTTTCGAGCAGCAAAACTAACAATATCCCATTATTCTTTAATTATACATCGTTTATTCGCGTGACAATCGAGTTATTGAAATACGCAGTTTTCAAACCGCGCGAGATTAAAAATATAGAATCATTGTCTTCAAATAAGCGTAATGGCGACATGCTTCCGCTTCACGCATGCGCGTGAATGTTGAGTTATCGAAAATTGGCGTCCATATATCTTTTCAACTGTGCTGTTGTTGGTAATTCTACACATTGGATTTGATTAACCAGGACTCCTTTTGTTAGGTAAGTTCGATTTTCTATATGTTATTATAACGTATATTGCAAAAATATCACGCGCATGTCTTCGAATTATATCAATTCTCCGTCGAATTATTCGTTTTAAGTTTCTAAGAGGTTAAGCTTATCTGTGTCGTAAACATAATAGGTTCATTGATAGTTGCAGGCTTTGATTTGTTTGATTTTTAAATTAGTAATATGAATTCATCGATATTATTTTTTCTATAATATATAGGTGAGAAATTGTTCAGTACGTTTCTTTAATTTATCAAGTTATTGCTAGTTTACGTATCGATATTGGAGTTATATTAAAAAATAGATTATTCCGGCCGGTTCGCCAAACGAATTATCTATCGAGCATTATTCTCCGTTTTCAGTTTGTAACGATATGATTTTCAGCTGGTTATTGTTCAAACTTTTTTACTTCTTCGTAACCGACCACGTTACCGGCTTCTTCGAATCATGATTTTGCTACATTTCTGCTCGCCAATTACGTTCATTCTTGCTAAACTTGGTTAGAAGTATTTTTAATTACTTCACCAACAAGTGGAATTATTTATATTACTAGAATTATTTATTTTATACACACGCTTAACCTTTACATAGATTCATATGTCGTCCTACTCCAAGTGCAAACATACTTCACTTGCGCAGAATATACGTAACTTTAATAGAAAGCTATAAAATTGCTCAAACACTATTTTCAAGACAAAAGTGCAACTGTAAATGGAGATCGAATTTTTAAGGGTTCAAGGTAACAGATGGGTGATAGAGGCAGAGGAGCAGGCCGTGGTCGGGGGTACCGACCTACTCCACCTCAGCAGCAGCAGCAGCAGCAACAACAATCGCAAGGTGCATGGGGGCGTAGACCTGGTCCTTCCCAGGGACAGTCGGGGTCGTCACAGCAGGGACCTTATGGCAGACCAGCGCAGTCGCAGGTAATCCTTGGAATATCCATGAAACAGTGCAGAATAAATATCTTCTTACTAGAACGCTTTAACTTTCAAAAATGTAACGTTTCTTTTCTATGGCATTAAACTGTCTTTTGTTCTTTTGATTTTATTTCTTTGCACCTCTTTGTTATCATTTGATTCAAGATTACGAGATACTATAACAAAATTGTAATGTAAACTGTTCTCAAAGCTTGTACATTTGAGCGTATTGGTAAATACACACGACTTTATTTGTGTTTAAACAAATATAATTCTTCTGTTGGATTGTTTAAGGATAAGATTGAGAAATAGTTCGAAATAACACTTGAATGTCATCCTTTTTTTTGTTTAGTGGAGGGTTTATCCGAAGGTAAAAGGGGTAGCAAAGGTTAGTGCTTGCTTTATTGTTTAGTCCATTCTTTCCTATTGCGAATGAATCTTCAAATTTCCTCTACGTTTGCGAATGCATCCGAATCTCCTGTACATATTTAGTTCCTTATATTGCGCACATTTCCCTCTATTCCCATCCTGCATTTCATCTTGCACCTCAGATTATTTGTTCCTAATTTTTATATGATTTAGTGTATTTGTAATTACCAGTACTGCGCAAATGAAATATAAGTACTGTATATTTCCCCATAGTTTGCGTGGTGCACTTCTTGTGTTTGAGATTGACAGTACATTAATTGCACTATCTTATGCATCTCGTCATACATCTATGTCTATATTTTTGTTATCTTTCAATGCCGCAGCATGGTGGAAGAGCCACTGAAAGATTGGGCCCCAGGGGAGATACTGCCCCAGGATATCGCAGTGAGGAGACTGGCCATAAGGCTATGGAAGGTAAATATTTCGCCATTTAAATTAATAGACCAAGATTTGTTCTTCGTAAGAAGTTTTGTTAATATGAAATGATGTTCGTATGTACTTCAGGGGCAGGAGGAAGTGGCGAGGGTGGCGGAGACGGAGGTGGTGCAGCTCTGGGAAGAGGAGCCTTAAGGGGCAGGCGTGTTATAGTTCCCGAGTTACTTACCAGACCGGCTAATCTGGTAACAAAATTAGGTAGATCCTTTTTTCTTGTACTTTTCCATGACACAGAGCCAGTACTGTATTATCAAACCAAATTTCGAAATATTTAGGCACGACTGGAAGCCCCGTACATTTGCAAGCAAATTACTTTAAGCTGCTTACAACTACGGATTGGTGCTTGTACCAGTATCGTGTAGATTTTGCGCCTGAAGAGGATCGGACGGTCGTCCGTAAGGGACTGTTGAGGCTGCATAAAGAAACATTGGGAGCTTACGTTTTCGATGGAACAGTCATGTACACGAGCAGACGTTTGGGCCAAGTAAGATATATCGTAGACGAATTTATTTGACGCGTCGTTTAAGATACGTAGATCTACAGAATGTGAATCCAATCGTAGGAAATGGAGCTTTGGTCGTTGCGACAGTCGGATGAAACGAAAATCAGGATCACTGTTCGTTTTGTTGGAGAAATGTCGAAGGGCGACCAACATTACATTCAGTTCTTCAATATAATCATGCGAAAATGTCTAGATCTGTTGAAGTTGCAATTGGTTGGACGCGATTACTTCGACGCGCGCAACAAAGTGAGTACAATTTATCCGTACCTATTTTTTATCGTAGCTTGACGCTGATATTCTCGAATTTCTTTTACACGTAAATTGTAATCGAATTACAGATAGACGTGCACGAGTTCAGATTACAATTGTGGCCTGGCTATCTCACGTCTATACGACAACACGAGCACGATATACTGATGGTTTCCGAAGTAACGCATAAAATTATGCGACAGCAGACTTTGCTGGAGATACTAAACGAGTGTTATCAACAGAACAGTCGTGAATACAAAGTAATAATATTTCATATGAAACTTAATATCGTTACGTTGAATCGTTTTTGAAACATCGACTGTTCCTTTAGAAATTATTCGCAACCGAGGTGGTCGGTTTGGTAGTATTGACAGACTACAATAACAACACGTATCGTATAAGCGATGTGGATTACGATACCACGCCAAATTCGACATTCCAACTGAGAACCGGGGACAGTATATCGTACAAGGATTACTACAGAAATAAATACCAAATTACAATTCGTAATGACTCCCAGCCAATGCTTGTGACGAAGTTGAAGCCAAAGGAACGTCGCGCTGGCCAGCCAGAATTTGTGTATCTCGTTCCCGAACTTTGCCGTGCAACAGGTGATTCTCTTCCCATATTTAGTGTAGCAATAATAATGTGTATCACGTATCGTTTTGTCTGACGATGAATTACTTTTCACGCAGGTCTGACCGATAGCATGCGAGCTAATTTCCATTTGATGAACGCCTTGGCGGCGCACACTCGCGTGTCGCCCAGATCGCGTATAGACAAGCTGTTGTCGTTCAACAGAAGACTCCGACAGGAACAGGCGATAATGAAAGAACTGGATGCCTGGAACATGAAGCTTGATGATCGATTGGTCGACATAAAGGGACGCGTCTTGCAACCGGAGAGAATTATATTCGCCAACAATATATCGGTCTCGGCTGGTCCGGTTGCTAACTGGACTAAAGAGTTGCACAATAAACCTCTGTTCTGCACGACTCGATTAGGTAACTGGGTGTTGGTCTGTATGAGACGTATGAGACGCGATGCCGAAGTAAGATATCGACTACACTTTGCGTATTATCGTCACGTAATGTGAGAGCACTGTCACATATTTTTGAATTTACAGAGATTTGTGTCGACCCTTCAAGAATGCGGAAACGGAATGGCATGCAGGATCGATAACCCAAGATATTGGGACATCAACGACGATCGATCGAATACTTATTCCGAGACGCTGGAACAGATAATGAGCTCCTCCAATCCGGAATTGGTTTTCTGTGTAGTGTCGAACAATCGTTCCGACCGATACTGCGCCATAAAGAAGAAATGTGCGATCGACAGGCCGGTGCCATCGCAGGTTTTCCTTGCGAAGAATCTAACGTCCAAAGGTGTCAGATCGATAGCCACCAAAGTAGCCGTTCAATTGAATTGCAAACTCGGCGGTGCTCCGTGGAGCGTGGAGTTACCACCGATCAACCTTATGGTTGTCGGCTTCGACGTGTGCCACGATCCAAACGACAGGACTCGCGACTTTGGCGCAGTGGTGGCGTCATTGGACAAAACTCTGACGAGATACTTCAGCGCGGTAAGCTCCCACACTACAGGCGAGGAATTGTGCAACGAGTTTGCGGCGAATCTCGCGAAAGCTCTGCACAATTATAGGGAGATAAACAGATGCTTGCCGTCGCACATTATTATCTATCGTGATGGCGTAGGCGAGGGCCAGGTGCCCTACGTGTTCGAGCACGAGGTGGAACAGCTGAAATCGAAACTGGCCAGTATTTACGGCGATCCGAATGCCGTTAAAATGGCATTCGTGATAGTGACGAAGCGAGTCAACACTCGTTTCTTCCACAATCAAGAGAACCCACCGCCTGGCACGGTTGTTGACGACGTCGTCACCCATCCGCTGAGATATGATTTCTATATTATCTCTCAGAGCGTTGGAAAAGGCACGGTCTCGCCTTGCGCGTACAATGTGATCGCCGACACGACCGGCTGGAGGGCCGATCAGATGCAGAGAATTACATACAAGCTGACTCACATGTACTACAACTGGTTCGGTACTGTGCGAGTACCGGCCCCTTGTCAGTATGCTCATAAACTTGCCTTCTTGGTGGCACAGTATATACGTCGCTCACCAAGCTCACACCTGGAGAATCTGTTCCATTACTTGTAATTCTTACGTATGGGTATTACGTATTGAGCATACAAGCTATGCTGTAAGAGATTTCTTACGTTTCTCAGCGGAATCTCGAGTGGATAAATGCGACAGTACGTGTGTAGAAACTTACACTACCTCGAAAACAATGTTCATTAGATTTAAGATTTATTACGAGTATCCTATATACGTTTTTTTTTGTTTTTGTTACTATTCATACATAATTTGATCTTTTGCTTTTTCTTTTCAAAGATCTAAATAGTTCTTAAAGTATACGTAAGTTTTGGCGTAGAAGCTGGAATGTTTGCACCTGAAATATGGCACAGGGGTGGTTCGTCTGTTCTTTTATTTTTTATGTCATTCGACTTTGATTTCGTTCATTCTCTTTGTCACGTGTGTGAGAAGAGCCCTCTCGGTGCCTATTAATTAGGTCAGTGCTTTGTTCAAGCCATTTCAGCTAATACGTAATATTCAAGTATTATTTTGCTTATTCTTTTTTTTTTTTAATGATCAAGTATATGTATACAATACTGAAATGCTTTGCTTACGAGACGTAAGGGTTTTTGACCAGGAAGAACAGTGATACAGTACATACCGTACTATGATTATTTTTCTGCATTTTATTACATAAGAACGCAGAGGAATTCATTTGAAATACGAGTTGGACGGGATTCACTTATAATCTTTTTTTTTTTTACTTTTTCATGTTACCCAGGTGGACACTGGAATGCACTGTATTACGAATAAACATTTCTAGTACACAGCGTTGCAAACGCTTTCCTAGATGCGGGAGATTATACAGTGTGATTTACCTTGATTTTTCAACTAAAGCAAGAATTTGAATATTTTGTAAGAACTGCTACTGTTAGGGATGATACGAAAATAATGTAAGGTGTTATACATATTTTTCATATGAAAGATATACGATCTAATTTTAAGGAACCCTGGAATTAAACTATTTTTATACAAAATAATAATTGTTTCGTCTCTGCATGAAAAGTTCGATGTTGTCCTATTTGAATTTTGGCGCCGGAAGATTAAGGACTTTGTTATGACTCTTACCGGCAGGTGACGCTACTTGTCTTCACGAAAGTACCAATATAAAAATAGTTTAAATCAAATGTTTCAAGACGTTTGAAGGCACAGTGAAATGTTCTATACTCTATTGCAATTTTGTTTTTTTACGAGTTTTCGATGTCGACAGGTGGTGAGAGGTTAACTGAGGAAACGTCAGAGTTTAATACGAAGTATTAAATAATTTGTCTTGGCAAGGAAATAAAAAGCAAGGTACTTTTCATGCATACTAGGTTATAACCTCACTTTTTGATATGATCGAAGCCAACTCTTGTTGGCATTGTTTACTTTTCTGCGATTCAATGCATTTCGAGTGAATACATTGAAAACTATTTGTAATACCACGTACATTGTTTAAAATATCACATACTGCATCGAACTCTACTAAATTTCCTTAATGTTTTTGTAGCACAATGGGAGAACGCAAAGGAACAAATTTGTATTACCCACCGGACTATGATCCACGCGCCGGTGGACTCAACAAATTCCTTGGCACACATGCGTTACGCGAAAGAGCGCGTAAATTACACATGGGCATTCTTATCATTAGATTTGAGATGCCCTACAACATATGGTGTGAGGGATGCGGCAATCACATAGGAATGGGCGTCCGTTACAACGCGGAGAAGAAAAAGATTGGCATGTATTACAGCACGCCTTTGTACCAGTTTCGTATGAAATGTCATCTGTGCGACAATCATTTTGAAATAAAGACTGATCCAGCGGTAAGCAATGCTGCCTTACGTATGGAAACTTATTGTCGTTGAAGTATGTTCTAATGAAAATTCTTTGCTGATAGAATTTAGATTACGTGATAGTGAGCGGCGCAAGGCGGCAAGAAAACAGATGGGATCCTAAAGAGAATGAGCAAGTTGTACCAGAAACAAAGGAAGTATCTTGCAGATTGTACGACGATGCAATGTATAAGTTGGAACATGGTATGGAGGATAAAAAAGTAGCGAAATCCCGTGACTCTTCCTTGGAAAGTGCAATAGCATTGAATGAAGCCACTTGGAAGGACGATTACACTTCGAATTGTGCACTAAGATCTGCATTTAGAGTATGTTTCATATTCTACATAATTGTTCATCATATTTCTTTAATTTGTTACTGACAAATGTATTTTATCGTAGGCTCGGAAAAAGGAGATGCAGAAAAAACAGAGTCTCGATCAGTCATTTCTTAAAAAGAGCGGGTTGAATATTGAGTTGGTCAAGGAACATGAAGATGATATAAAATTAGCCAAACTATTGATGCATAAGAAAGGTAATAGTTTGCATGATACATTTACTGTATAAGCGACTCTTAAAATTTCGAATACTTCAGTATTTCTTTTATGTGTTTTAGAAGCAACTAAAATTAGGCATCATCCATTGAAGCGGCTGGTGTCAGTCGTACGTTCGAAAGAGAAATTAAAAAAATTGTCGAGTTCAGTATTAGCTAATAGTGATAAGAAACAGAAAGATCATGCACCAAAACTCCCAGCGTTAATTGAACCAGGACCATCGACGTCGAAAGCGGCTAGCAGTACGCAAAGTACGTCGTTAGTTACTTACGATAGTTCTGACACGGACGATTCGTAGTATATTGTACTTTTAATAAAAGTGTGTATATATGTAATTAATATAATGCAATATTTATTATACATATGTATAATAAATTTTGTACATAAGAATGAGGCATTAACGAAGTATCAACGATAGGATGATCAACAGCATATTCTCGTTTGTACTACATTATTATTATTTTTATTGAAAATATTCGTATACAAAATTATTTTACATTTTTACATTCTAGTAAAAGTAACGTTCTAAAGTATATAGATCTAGGTTTATTACACATGTAGCAAAAATGTATTTTGCTTCTAAAATCTATTCCATTTAATCTTAATAGTAAAGAAACGAATAACATTATTAATCTACATATCGATTAGAGGTTGTTGCTCTACGATCGCAGTTGTCGAGGAGACTAATCTCTTTTTCACTATGTGGATCTTTTTGTTTGAAAGACAAACAATGTAGCAATGATCTGGATATGTTATTGATATTTTATCGAAAGCTTCATTGTTAGGAAAGGCAGCCGGATCAATTTTATTGGTCAGAGTAACTAGGCCCACTATAATGTTTGCGATCCTTTCATCGTTCTCCAATTCTCCTCCGGACTAAAACGAAAAATATTAGATAAAATATTTGTGAGACATTTGAAAATGTCATTATTATTTACATTATGAAAAATGATTACCGTCAATACAGCACCATCCTCTGTTAAAACTAGGTGACCAATTTGATCTGGGATACGTTCCAGCGAAAGCATATTTTTCTCTGTTGCAACAATTCAATATTTAATTACATTTTAGTATGACGGGAAATGAATTTTTCTTGTATCATACAGTTTGTTAGATAATGGTTCTTTGATATGGAAGGGAGTTCTAACCTGTTTAGGAGAAATTGATGTAGAGCATCAAATGTGAGTATCGCGAAATTGTGTTCAGTCGAAGAACTGCTAAAGGAATTAAATGTTTCGATTAAATGTTATGACACTGTTGCACTGAAGTCTGATAAAAATGAAAGTATTCAGCGAACTGTCATACTAATCATTGTGTCTTCCTTTCTTTTGAAGGAGGGGAGTGCTGATACTTTGTCGTCGGTATTGCAGTTCTCGCCTCGCTCAACACAATGTGTTCCATTCAAATGAAAAGTCGAAGACGAAATTGAGAAGAATTAAACAAAGGATCTGCCTCTCCTGTTTGGTCTCCGTTTCATCGCGTATTGTTTTAGCATGCTTCGAGTACAATGTAAGTAAACGAAATTATATATTCAGCGTGTTGCAGGATGGTTGAATTAAAATAGCGGTTGAAATAGTTTATTTGGATCGTTCAAAGGAGCGCAGAGAAGTAATCGAATTAAACGCGCCATCAATATTTCTCATTCCTTGCGCATAATTTCTACAGAAATTTATTTTAACTGCATCGAGAGGGTGAATTGCGCAGGCCGCTATCAGCAGGCACAGGGCATGCGTAACAGGGTTTCACTTATTCTCTGCACCGTGTCGCTGCAGTATCAGTCGCGGGTGTCATTCGTCGTGCGTCTTTCGAACGCGTACATCCTGCTTTCCTCTAGTGCGCGTTTAAACCTATACGCATCTTGGTACCACGTGGTTTCCGGTGCTCGAACGCGTCGAGAAGCCAGGCGCGTCTCGGTGAAAAAGTTCTCGCGTGGTTTTCATAGTTAGAAAGTATTTCTTGCATGTAAAACGTTGCTCGTTCAGTCGCGCGACTTAATCAAGCGGGTTATTCTTTGTCGCTATGGTTACGGTGCGCGGTTAATCCGGGAACAGTTGACAATAGTAGCTCTAGTCTCCGCGAAAGCCTTGCTTTATATCGCGAATTCCTAGTTTCCGGTGTCTCCATTTCGAAACTGCACTTTCGAATACAGTGCAGCCTCTTTCTTATTTTTAGTGTGCGAACGAATTGAGTTGCGGGTGGATTAGTGAAATGTGTCTAAGTTGTTCCTGCTGATCCCGACACCGTTCTCATCGCTGAGAAGAGTGGACGCTGCTATGTCCAGGAGGAAGCAGGCGAAACCTCGATCCCTGAAACGTGAGTACCAGGATCTTTTTTTTTACTCGTTATCAGATACGTAGGAATGTCATGAGTCAGCTTCGGGAAGCTCGCGTTGAGCGACGCCGCGAGCGTCCAAGATGTGACCACGAAGCGACCGATGTTTTCATTATCTTCCGGTGTATACGTGCTCTCGCCGTTCACAATTGCGACACGCGCGTCCCCGCTTGCTTCGGCTCGTGTATTCCCCTGCTGTTTATCGATACCTCGAGCACGTACATTATAGGAAACAAGAAATTGACAATTTCGCGGGAAGGTCGTTGCTGGAAGAATGCATTGTCTCTTTGCCGCGGCAAGCGCGCCGTTTTCAAATCTTTGGCTAGGGCGGAGGAGTCACGTGCTCTCTGGCGGGTCACGGAAGATGTCGCTGGCGAGAATGTTGAATTCGCGTGTAATTTGAAATTCCCTTAATGCGATTAGGACGATTCTTTATTTCGAAAGGATTCTCCGAAACTTCCAAACATTGTTCCCATTGTTAACCAACGATTCGATCGATCGATCCTGACAACCGCATGGCGATGCGGCTAAGCCACAGGTTTCCACGCGTCGCGAAAATAAAGAAAAGTCTCTGAATTCGATGAATGAAGCGTAGAAAGGCGACTAGGCGCGTTACAGTAAAAAGAAATGATCGTACCAGCAGCTTGCTCCCGCCCGAACTGATCCAGGCATACGTGCTCCCGGATAATCGGGATAACGAGAGGAGAAACTTTGCAAAACCTTGCCCGAACGGCGAGGGAGGAGCGGATAGATAAAACAGGCCGAGAAAGGGAGAGGAAGCAAGGGTGAAGCGGATAGAGAGATATCGCGTTCGTCGAAAGGAGAGAGGGTTTCCCGCAGGGTGAAACAGCGAGGGAGGGAGACAGAGTCAGTAGTCAGCCAGGATGGAATTAGGTGGAAACCCGCGGGACTCCCGCCTCTCCCAATGGAATTCCCGGCCTCTGTAATCACCAGCTCTCCTATCCTATCCAATTCTGCTCGCGCTACTTCCTTCTCTCTCTCTGTCTCTTGGTTTCCCTATTTTCTCCATGGTTTGGCTCTCTGTTCCTCCTTTCGCCGCATCGCGTATCTCGCCCTTCCCTCTTTCCCCTTATCTCCAGCAGCTTTTCTGTTACTTTGTTTCCCACGTTGTTTTTCCGTTGTTCGGCGCCGGTTGGTTCTCTTCGTTTTACTCACGTTTTACAAATTAGTTTCCCAGTCGGTGTACAGTCGACTCTTGCTGTGGCAGTTGTTTCCTTCACTCTCCAAACAGTTATACAAGCATCGCCTCGCGAATGAGAATGTCTTCCGTCAAACGATACTTCCTTCACGTACTTTTCAATCAATCGATTCCCTTCCTGTAGTATTTTCCCTCGGATCGCAAGTGTGATCGGATAGTATAGCTCAGAGCATCGCGTGGCAGTAGTGCGGCTCAATGATAAATCAGCCCGGCGATACTCCCTGAACGCGCGCTAATTTCTTCGGTTATCAGACGCTCGTTTACAGAGAATTATTTGTCTCGCAAGTACAAAGGGAGGGACGTAGAACAGGCGTGCACAGAGATCGCGCTGGTTGCCAAAGCAAAAGCAATCCGATGTCGTAGCCATCGGATCGGCGGTATTCGCCAGCGTGTACCGGACGGATGGAAGCATCACGAACCGCCGCGCGGTTAGCCGCGGAATACGGCAAGCCCGGGCCGCGATAGCGTTGCGAGCACAGCATCGGGTGATATAGGGTGTCGCTAATTAATGCACGATAATGAACCCGAGGCGCAACCGAAGCTCCGTATTAATGGATTCCGATGCCCCGTCATAACAGCGGACGCGATCCACCGTTAGAGGTGCATCGGTAACCGCGTCCGTTCGTAATTGCGTTAATGGAGGCCCATCTGTTTACGCTGTCGGCTTCTGGTCTACTTACGCTCGTCACCCCGTCCACCAGATAATCATCCGGCGAGCGAATCCTGGACCGTGACCACCTGCGCTTACTGGTCCCATCCGAATAACTCCGAGCGTCTCGCCGTCCCCCTCAATTTCATGCCGGATTTTCCCTGGTATTAGTTCTCGTTAGCTCACGTTGCTTCCCGCTTCGGAACTGATCACTTTTTCCCTCGCGTAATGTTCTCTATCGTAGAATTATTCGCCGACCAGCGGTCGTAGTATGTAATCGCGGGCATTATAATCGAAAATCAGCGCGCAACGAGTCGATGCGATATGCCCGCATTACGCTTCCAGGGTCGCGATTGTAATTTGCGTCTCTCGCGTAAATGCATGATAATAATAATCTCTTAATTAACGCGCGCCTACATAATACCGCGATTATTAACGCCGTTCGATTCTCTGTTCGAACCAAAGATACATCCCCCTTTCGTTGCTTCGGATTTATTCAATTCCTCCGCCCCCTCTCCACGAAATTCGGCGGATTATGTTTTTCATTAAAGGGAAATTATATTATACAAGAGACATTCAATGCAACGGAACAACGAGGAATAGGTGGAATGTAAATTTCCGGCTTACGATTCGAATCCCTTTTAATCTTGGCCGCTCTAAAACCTAATCCCCTATTAGTTTTTGCAGTGACAGCCCTAATTCCGCCGGCCAGTGGTTATAGTGATTATAATGCAACATTCCAACCGGGATTAAGTTATCGGCTTTTCATTAAATTGTTCTATGCAACGTGTACGTCCGAGGTTCCTCCGCGCCGACTCCGCCAATTAAAACGGATCCGCACGATGAAACTGGTTTTAGTAGATTACCTTTTATTTCAGCGAATTAGGATTTTCGACAGTTCCGTTCCAATGGTTTCCAAATTCGTATTTCATCGTGCAATCGCCGGGTTGCCTTTCTGCGTATCATTCTATACGCGCGGTTAGTCTCCAAGTAGAAAAGTAACGCGTAAAAGCGAAGCGGTACCGGGCTGACGAAAGGGGTGTTATAAAAGCGGCCGGCATGCGGAAGGCTCAAGAAGAGGCCTCGTGGAAGACATACCCGGGGCACACAGCGGTATTCCTTTGAGACAAGGCCACGCGTTCGTGTCCGTTGACTTGTCGCCCCTTTCCTGCTGAAATTTTGCCTCGCGTGCACGTGCAATTACAATCGGACAGCTTTCTCCGCTGCACCGGATGCGATGCATTCACCTCGATTGCCTTGCTCGCTTACACGTTGTTGCTAATTCGGCCCCGCCGTCAAGGGGTCAGCAACTTTAATCCTCTTCCCGATGCTACGTGAAACGCATCAGCCCCACGAATTAATTACAAATTCGTTAGAAATGGAATAATTTTATTTATAAGAATCGTCGAGTCTTTTCAAGTTTCTTATAAAATAATCGTGATCCAAGGGGAGATCGATGCTTCGCTCGAGGAAGAAATATTCCTCCACGAATGGCAGGGAAACGTGGCGCCAAAGTTATCCTCGAAATATTCCTGGGGCTGCAGGTAGCGTGTCGGAGCCAGAGGGTGTTCGCCGGCGGATGCGCCGTTCCCGTGGGAGTCTGAGCCCGCGTCAGAGCTGGCCGGGGTTAGATTCCCGAGGGAATCAGCTCGGCTTCCCATGTAGCAGCCAGTCACCCGGCCAGCAGAGCAGAGCAGAGCAGAGCAGAGCAGCCCTTCCCAAATCGCTGCTCTCTCTCTCTCTCTCTCTGTCTCTCGACTGTCTGTCACGAGAGTCCAAGACGTACGGTAGCGGTGGCTGCATGCCGGGGAGCAGAGAGATAGCAGTCGCCTCGGATAACCCCGCAGGCCGGCTCCTCTCCTTTATTCACGGCATATCGATTAATGACTGGAAACACCCTGTGCTCTCGCTCTCCGGCTTCTCCTAGGCGGTGCAGCCAGCCTCCGGGATCGACCGTATGTACCGCGCGACCCTCGATCCCCCTCGGGATATCGTTTAGGAAGATTATCGCAACCGGCAGAGGGTTAATCGGCCCTCGACTTTTCCGCCGTCACGCGTTACCCTGGAAGAAATCGTTGCCCGACGGAATTTCTCGAAGGGGTTTGCCTCTGCGGTCGATTTTCGTTGAACTTAACCATCCGCGTTTGCCTCCGATTTTCTTTTTCTCTGTTGCACTTAAGAATCGTACCGAGGGACGTTCCGCTATTCTCGACACGACCACAACCACCCCGATTCATTCTTCCGTCATCTCCGGCGAAAATTTCTTTTACCCCACCGGGAGACTTTTCGTCGCCCCTCGAAGGCTACGTTTAGAATCATCTCTGTTACGAATGTATCTGGCGGCCTTATCGAGACGAGTACGAGGCGCAGACGGGGTTAAGCCGCAATATGCAGTTATCCACGGGGACGGGGGCGGCTCTCTACCTGGGTCATAATAATACGTCCGTTTAACGTCGCCCGGCGAACGCACCGCGAAAGGGGTCGAGATTGCCAGTTGTATTTTCGCGAGCTTACATCGGCATCTTTGCCCCGAGAAACGCTCTCGTCTCGAAGCCTCCGCGTATTACCCGCCCTCTCTATACGTGCTTCTAACGCGAGCGCACAGCTGGGCCGGCGGAGAGAGTTACACAGGTGGATGATAGCCAATCTCCTTACCTTTACGATTATTGGCCCGGGCACGCTGGACTATTTTACCGCGTGCCTGGCAAATTGTTTACCCTGTTCACGGTTCGAAGGGAACGCGAGATTACGTACGAAAAAGCTGCGCGGAATCGTTTTGGCGTAAGAGATAATTCTGTTAATCGGGAGACTGCAGTTTTTCCTTTAGCCATAGGTCAGAAATGTTTGTCTCACTATTTGTTTTATAACTGCGGAAACATCGATTTCTTCAGAACGACGAAAACAAGATATCTGGTAAACTAGTTCTTCTATCCTTCTTCTGCAAAGATTCAAATCGTTTGGTCCAGTTACAAAACAAAAAAAAAGAAGTTATTCCGTTTTGAAGAGTGTCCGAACATTTTCGCGGGCCACTGTATCTCGCCGCCAGGAATTCTCGATGATAGAGGAAGCATTAACTCTCGCGGTGTACACAGGACGGCGAGAAACGCGCGAGAGCTGCTCGACAGGGAAGCCTTGACAGCTGACAGGGTGAAGGGTGCAAAGGTTCGATCGAAGGGTGTTCGCTATGGCACACCGTCGCCTTGGCTGATGTCTTGTAGAATATTTAAGACCACCTCTTCGCCCCTTGCTTCGACGCTCCCCTTGTATCTCGTCTACATCTCGTCCATGCTAAAATATACTCCTCGTCGAAGTCCTTTCCCCGAAAAGCCTCTTGTTCATCAAAGTGTAGCTATTATTACAACGAAGAAAACAGCGTGATCGCCTTGAATTCTTTTAACAACTTGGCCCTTCACATTTATTCCTGTTCCGTGCATCTCTCTCTGTCTCTCTCTCTCTGTCAGACAAATGCTGTCGTTGTACGAAATTCGCGTTCGACAACGCGGTGGAAAACGGTGGCGATCGGCCACAGAGTGGCAAGTTTATTCAACCAACTCCGGCGATGCAAGTAGGGAAAGAGAAAATGAATGGGCCAAGGGAAAGAGAGACAGAGACAGAGAGAAAGGGAGAGACCGAATGCGAAATAACAAACGACCTGTTGGCCACGTGGACAGGGGTGTAATTTTTTAAGTTTAATTTTGTGGTCCCACGTGACAAACGGATGGCTCCGCTATACCTACACTGTGGGCATATTTCATGTTGAAAACACGGCTCCGCGTTTCGCTTTTTGATGATATACGAACGAGTCTTCGTCGGGGCAATTTGCAGATTTGCCCTCCGCTCGCTATCGTGGAATTTTCGATTGAAATTTTCCGCTTCTTTGAATGAATTAATCAGTGGACGATTAACATCGGCCTTATTCCTATCGATAGTCAATCATTTCCCTGTTTGTTCCTAAAATTGTGAATGTCAGGGAATGATCCTAGCGAAGGGAAAGGTTCGACTAATAATTTTTCCTCGAGAGGATACAATGGATATATTACATAATTAATTTGGACTATTGAAAAAAAGAAATCAATCGTTTCTCATTGGCTCACTCTGTATACCACGGAATGTAATGTTCACGAGTTCTGGGATGGGGGATGAATTACAATTTCGTAGCTCGTTGCTGGTCCTGTCTTCCTTCTTCTTCTTCTTCTTTTTTTTTGCAAATACAGATTTTCCTCTTCGTCGTTCTGATATGCAAATGAAATGGAATTAATGGTCGCTTGTCCCTCCGCAGGAGACGAGGAGTGGGAGGACGGGAACGAGCAGAATGTCCTGGAGGTAACCGAGCAGGATAATGAGACAACGGGAATTAAGCGTGAGTGTTACTAAATGCTTTCTCGTCGTTTAGCAAACGTTTACGTAAATCTGACCAACTAGGGCTGCAATCTTTTTATTCCCTCCTCCCTACTTTTGTTTTATATTAATGTTTCTTTTCTGTTTCCAGAGGACGAGGAGGAGGACGAGGAGGAGGAGGAGGAGGATGAAGAAGAAGAGGAGCTGCAGAGAGCGTTCAGTCACCATTCGGAGGGTAAGTGGATTACGATGCAATTATTACATCAACGGTCCACGGATGAATATTACAAGTTCCCATTAAAGAGCGAGAAAGGAGAAGGCGCGCTCTTCGCCACGATTTAACCCAGTGAGAGGAAAGTTTGTTTCCAAGGAAGCAAACCTCGCGGCGAATAATGCTAGACGCGATGAAGCACTGCCGGTAGACAGCTATCGTTATGCAGGTGTATGTATAACAATGGGCCAAGAACCGGAGGGGAGGCTCGGCAGCGGTGCATTCTGTTGCATTACTTTTATCAGTTCTCGCGGGACATTGCATCGCGCGACGCAACAATGCGTTCCGACACGTCGTCATTGTTCGTAGCCGCTCAAGAAGCGGGCGTAACACGCCCGTCCTTAGACGTTGCTATGAATATGGGATTCCTTTGTCCCGGCGGATCCTCGGCAAGTCGCGGGTGATCGTTTCACTCTTTCGTCGAACGATTTTCACTCGATCACCCAGATTTCCTTGCCTGGAAACCCTCGAAAAGGATAGGCGTCACCCTCCCTTTCCGTAAATTATTACTTAATTCCGTAAAATAGTACAATTCGTACCAGGCTACGATTCCTGTCTCTAGACAGTTTCTACTTGCCGGGTGGTGCAGGGTATGCAGGATGGAGAAGAAGTGCCAGTCAGGGCAATTCCTTTCGGAATGGTAATAGGGGGCTCAGGTGGCAAAGGTGATCCGACCGTGCTTATTCTGTCGATATATCCTGTTCAAAGGCACGGCTGGAGAACAATACTGTCTTAACGATATAGAGCTAGATAAACATCATTTTACACTGCTTCATTATCAGAAAGTACGAAGAAGAATCCCAGAATGCTCTATTCGTAGCATCCACAGATTTAATAGTACAGTGACAGCATTCATCAGCCAGCAACGAGAAATTAATAAAGATAGATCCTCCTCTACATCCATACGTAAACGTTGCTTCGTCATTAAACATCGTTCTACACTGTTTTCATATAAAAATTGTTTCCTTCGTACGAAAAGGGATCCCAGAATGCTCTACTTCATAGCATCCCCAGATTTACTAGCACAGTCGTAGCATTTATCAGTCAGCAATTAATAAAGCTAGATCCGCCTCTGCAGCCGTACGTAAACGTCGCTTCGTTCTATCCGCCCGTAATGAGCAACGTTGTCGTAGAGGGGGCATGTATTAAAGAAACGAAGGAGTCTCGATGTTTTCACTCGAGCCAGCAGCCACTGCGCTGCTCTAGAAAGGCGGGAGACAGAGACAAGAGCCATCGAGGCATCTCCCTTGGGAGTCGGTGGCCTCCTCGGGGATACAACCTCGTTCCAAAGCTTCTCGGAGCCGGTTTTTACCTTGGAGTATAAAGTGCGCGCAAGTACACTTGGCGAGAGGTAAAGCTGAAATAATAATCGGTACGGGCACAGAGCGGAACGGATAAAAGTCGGATCCTTCCCCGTTTTTTCGCGGGGGTGGAAGGAAACGAAATCTTTCGAGAGAGCCTGTCCGTTTCTGTGCCGGCATGTTGGTCCCGTGTAACGAACGGCGGCTACGAAATTTTATGAAGCCGAAGATCGCTGGTGGTAATCGTTAGGCGAGATTATACGAGAAGAAGGCTGCTTCTTCGTCTTCCCGCGTTTACGTTGCCGAGCTGCATACACGTCTCTGCTAAATGGATTCGAGCCAGGAGGAAAATTTATGGCGAAGGATGGGACAGGTACGGGATAGAAAACGTTATACCGTAGATATCAAGGTGCAGGGTTTTTTTTTCAAGTAATTAAACCAAAGATTTTTAGGAAAAAAAAAGGAAGTTAGTTCCCCTAACCGATGGTGTAGAAATGTAATACTCAGCATGGCGAGCCATTTCATGGTTGAATTTTCTCTGCGTATGCATCCAGATGCATATCATTTGTACTATATTCCGATTATCCTGGGAATATTGCCTCGGCTTCGTCCTGAAGATCGCTGCCGAAGGGGATGAGATAGGTTAACGCCTTGCACAAGAATTCCAGTGGTGGTTTCATTCAATTCTTTCCCTGCTTGTTTTTTTTTTTTGCTCGCGAAAAGGGTTGCTGTTGCGAGTAAAACCCGTTTGGCTTCGATTATTATTCGAACACGCACGCATCCGTGTCTGTTTTCGTTGAGAAGCCAGATGCAGCCAATTAGGAATTAACCGCGTGCCCACGTTATTAGTTAACAAAGGGTTGCGGTGAATGGGTGTCGGGTTTTTGAGGATCTCATTTATGGAAACTGAGGGTGAAGTCGATGATCGGCAATGATTCGAGGCAGTGAAAGCCTGTCTGAACGGGTTGAAATATTGAACAATCGAACGTTACGTTCAACATGTATATTCTATAGTATTTTATCTCGAATATCGTCTGGACAATTAATTTCAGCTTGTGAAATAACAAGACTGGGGTTTAGCTTTATAATTTGTCCCTTCAATAATTTACAATGGTGCAGTGAATAAAATAATGCTTTCCGCGAGCAGCCAGAATCGATCGCGAGATCTCCCTCGTTATTTATCAGTATTATTTAACAGGCAGGTGGTGGCAGGATTTCCCGAACAGCATCCGCATATAATCTTCCCACCGCCTTCTCGCTTTTCGTCACCCACCATCAGGTCGGCGGACCTTCTTCCAGCTTCTCCCGCCGGGAGTGCCCGGGATCCCCCATTTTCTTAATGTCAGAGATTTCAATTCGTCACGACGACGTACCCCCGTCCGACGATTTCCTCTTAGGGAACAGCCGGATATCATGGCTTATCACTGAAATTTCATACTGCGATACGTGTGTAGCGTTTTGCGATTCGTTCCACTTTGTTGCATACAAGTTAGTTCCATTAGATCACTTATCATAAGTTCAGAGCAACATCTCTTTCCTTTCTTACAATGGAAGATTGTATTTCGGTAATAGAGGGTCAATCGTTAGTTGAAAAAAAAAAAACTTTGCAGAAGCTAAGTAGTAAAGAATGGTCGAGAGCCTAGGTCGTCATCGGGACACACAAAGAGAAAGGCAGAAATGTTCTCCACTCTCCCCAGGGAATCCAGAAAGTCCTTTAGCTATATACAGTCACGACGGTAGGATCCAAGAGGTACAGGAGAGGGACACCAGGACACGGTGGTAAAGAGGGCGAATCTAGGGGCGAGAGAGAAGGGGGAGGAGGAGGAACCACGCTGGGGGGGATGGGAGGGAGTTGGGCGAGGAGGGTATATTATGGGGAATGCCAGGGGAATCCCGAGGGACCCAGAGAGCAGCCCAGCGCGCATGCGTCGAGCTGATTAGTTCTCCCTCTTCCCCTTTCCCTCTTTCTCACGTTCCTCTTTCGCGTGTTCCCGGAGTGCTGGCAGCGCCAGAGGAGAGCACGGTGTCCCGTGGGATCTGGCCCCGCTGCCTCTTCGCACTTTCCACCCCCAACCGCCTCCTCCCGTGCCACCCCCTCTCGACCGCCTCTTTTACTCTTCGTTCTACTCTTCTCTTCATCCTTTCGTGCATGTACTTTGTTGCTACCACCAAATAGTAGGGATGCAACAAGAGGCGACACTGAGAGGGAGACCACTTTTACACTTAGGGTAGAGAGAGAGAGAGAAAGATTGTGCTATCAATTTAAACGCCTTTTCGGCGATGATCGGCAGCTTGCGGTAAAATTCGAATATGCCTTCGTTCCTTACATTTATTGCCCATAGTGTTTTGAATACAGTTCTATTATTTTACATTTGATACAGTGCAAGTTATCTACTTTCGTTTCGAAGAAAGTCCATCTGCGAGCGATCTTTCGAAAAGTCTCCCGATTCGTACCATTGCTTTTCCGTCGAGTTGTATCGCAATTTCGTGTCTCGTCGATAATAAAACAAGTACTCGGTGCTTGTTCCGATATAATTCTGTCTGCTAGTCGCTTCGCGTGAGGAATATTTCGAGTCGCGAACCGCGGTCGTTCTCCGATGGCTGTTGATCAAGAGCAAGGAAAACGGCTTCAGATACAATGGCACTTTCTCGCCGCGACTGTACCTACCCGGCGATATAAGGCTGTCCCAGGTGACGAGCTGCCTCAGGCCGTGGCACACAGCTCTACGTATCCCCTGGGACCGACTCTAGGTCTCTCCTTTCCTCCTCACCCTTCCTGCCGCTCACTGTTCTCCTTACGCTCGCGTCGGCTGGATCGGTGAGAACGTGGGTACACGGAACAAACGTGCACGAAATGCATGGGTATGCGTGTACGTACACGTGAGCCTCACCACGTGCTGGTGCCTTGTCGGACAAGGACGGCTGCACCCGCGTCGACGATAAGCTGGAAGCGCTTCGAACGGCGAGTAACGATTGTCTCTTTAAATTGGGGCCAACTTGGAACTGATTGGCCCTTCAGTTTTGTAATACAGATCTTAAGTTGTTCCACCGGTTAATCAGGATTCGCGATTTCCTTCTGATATTTTTGTTGGAGAATTGCACCGTTTGTTAACGTTCAACGAACGATCCGGCATAAATACACGCGTTTACACTCGAGGATAAAACACGCCCGCGTTGCGGGCAAACATTCACGAGCTGATGCTCGTTGTAAATCAACCCCGCGCGCGTTTATTCGACCAGCTCGCCCGCGTGTGCGGAGGAAAAATTGCATGGTTTTCTTTTTTTTTTTTTTTTTAATCCCGGCACCCCGGCGTACCTAATTACTTCCTTCATCGTCGGTCGAGCGTTTCCCGCTCGGAATTACACCCTATCAACTCGCTGAACTTAATCCTACCTTTTAAAGTTGTCCAGCGTAACATTGACGCCCGTGATTAATCTAAAAATTTCGCCTTCGCCGGATCTTCTCGTGGCTCGAGACAACATGTGTTCGCGATTCCATCGCGCCGTCGTAGATGAAAGTTAAATTGACTGTTTGATCTCGGATTTCTAATGCGCTTTGCCGCGCGTGCACCACGATGACACGTCGCTAGCCGCTGGAAAATACATACATATAATACGGTCTCCAGCGACTGGATCTTCTCGTTCTGTCATTATAAACTCGCTCTCCCGGCACGGCCGTTCCCCGTTCATATCTAACGCGATCGTACTCGCGCATCTGCGACTGCAACTCGACGGAGCGGCCGCGGTTCCGTTGCATCCCCCTCCGTTTAACACCGTACGAGTTCATCGAGGCGTGCAGGGCGGGCGGATTTCTTATCGATTTCAATCGAGATAGCGACGTGACGGTGAGGAGAGCTTCCGAGTTTATTCGAATTACGCTCTTGTGCACGAACTTAGGATGCAGAGTAAGGGATTGGGTTCTGTCGTCGATGACGTTACCCGAGCCACGATATCGCCGCGCCGTCGAAATGTGACGAAGCTAGGACGGGCCACTGTCTCCGGGGATTTAGAAGGCCGGCAGCAGCACGAGCCAGCTTAACTTTCTCGCGCGCGTGTACGTGTGTGTCAGGTGCTCCGCTAACTTTATGCTAATCTTTCTCTCCTTGGGCTCTCTAATGCCGTCCCACGGAAATTCTACACCCTACAAGCAGCCCCTTCCGCGTCTCCGCATCATTCTTTACTCCACCCTTAAAGGAGGCAAGGGATACCCCTCATAATCGAGCTATTTGATAAAAGTTGCTCGATTAATTGAGGAGCGATTAAAGCGGCCACCCTTGAACGTTTGTTCAATCGACCGTCGAACGGACTCGCCGCGGCTCGATTTCGTTCGCTTCGAGCGAACAGCAGGCAGAGACAATCCTCCCGCGTGGAGTGATTCGATTCCGCGGTTCGATTCGATCGCGGGGGAGAAAAAAGCAAACCCTAATACACAAACCGGCGGGTCGACGGGAAAAGGGGATGAGCGCTACGGTGGCACCCTTTCGTTGGCGAGCACGTCAAAGGGCGGCACACACTACGGTCGGTGTGCAATAATTCCGAGATACCGGGCGCACACGCGTGCACGCTAATTCCTCGACTAATTGGCTACGTCATGTTGATGCAGGGCGGTTTCCGGGGGGGGGGGCGAGCTTACGGCCTCGTGACGTCATGTTTACGATACGCAGGTGTGTGCACCGCTTTATGGTTCATCTCGTCCCGTGAACTATGACCTCGATCGATAACCGTGATACAGGTACGCGATACATGTATATATGTACATATCGAGCTATAGGAAATTCTTCGAGGATCCAATGTCCCTCCAGTTTCTGAAAAACCTGGCGAATTAACACAAAATAATAGAATAGACGGAATACAGAACGTAGGACTCATTCTTGGTGCTTCCATCCCCTTCGCCAATAAAGATCGGTCGATTTTTGGCGGCGACAGATCTTGCTCTGTCCGTTTCGAAAAGTCGTCGCGGCCAAACGGTTCAGGTCTGCGAAGACGTCCCCCAACAGGGACATCCGGCCAAATTAATTCCTACGGAGGCATATACACGTCCACACACACACACACACGCACACCCTCTAATATACACGCAGGCTTCGGTAGTGGTTGTATCAGGGAAAGACAGAGAAGGCGAGCCAAAGGCGATCCTCGTGCTGCTGCGGCCAAGTACAAGGAACAGCCATCTTTCTCAGAAAGAAATTAAACTTTTCCCCGGGGCATACTTTCTCCGTTCTCTTTCGCTCCTCCCTGCCTCTGTCCTTCCTTCGGCTTCTTGGCTGGAGCGGGAAGGTCGAAGAAGGATACTTCGCTGGTAGCCGAAGGGTGGCTAGCCTATTGCTATTGTTTGTCCTGTTCCCGGGGGATCCGGCCTGCCCTTAACAGTGTGGCATGTGCCGATGACAGTGTACCGGGTGTCCGCGGGATATCGGCGGCTGGTTGCGGAGCGCAGATCTGCTAGATCTCGCCCGAAAGGTCGTGGAAATTACTGCCCTTCTCTTAATTCCTGACAAATTGGAAACATCGATCGCTGGTACATGATTATATGCTAGATCATCCTCTGCGTTTGGGATAATTATAGATCTCTGAGAGGATTAATAAAAAAAAAGCTGGATGGTCTAAAATGATACGAATTTAATTGTCCATCACACTCTGGCACAGTAGAGAACTGTCACGCGACATTATAAACCGTGCCCTTAATCTTGGATCGTAATTTATTAGATCCGTTTAATTACACGTTCGGGCAGCTATCAGGGGCTTGCTCAGTTTCAGCGATTCTGCACCAAGGGCTAGGTCGCAAACGTGTACGGAATTCAATTCCATCCGATAGACACGATCTCGCTGTGATTGCGATTGAAGGGAACACTTGTCACGCTGATCGAAGAAAAATTTCTGCGCTCGCGAGCACACGTGAAATCTAATTTAGGTCGAATGAGAACCGGCGGTATGAGAGTCACTGGCGCGTTCCCGTGGGACCACTGGGAGCAGTGGGAAGCCTCTGTACCCGTGCTGGGGCTATAGCTGGCTACGCCACGGAAGGGGGGGCACTCCCAAAGGAGGTAATTACCCTCCCTACGTTCGCCCAACCACCCACAAGCCATCGCAACTTCAACTCCTGCCGGAGTTACATGCTAATACAAAACCAAAACCGGTTCCCAACAGCTTCGAGCACCGCGGCGAAATTTCGACGTGTTTTGTACTTCTCTTAATCATGCGAGACTTACCCCTTTTTCTTGCGACTGACCAGAAAAAATATTATGAATGATCTATGGTCAAAGAAAGACAATTCGGGAGATTGGGAATCAACTGCGACGATAGACGAAAAGAACAGTTTTGAAATAAAATTATATGCCCTTTGATTATTAATTACCAGTTTAAAAAGTGTTACATTTCAATTAACTTCGCAGAACGTTTGAAGAGGATTTTGCTTTTATTCTTCTTTCGAGAGGAATGCAGCGCGCGCAGCACGTAACAAGAGTATATCTCGTTAAATCGTAATGGGAAATCTAAAATTCCAGCAAGTGAAATGTTTTTCCGCGGCGGCTCGGCTCTGTTTCGCGGCCGTTCACGTATTTCGGTGGCAACGACAAACTGATTACCAACAGCGTCCCGAGCGCCCGCCTTGGAACTCCCAAAAGTCATACCCGTAAAAAAAAACAAGGACTATTGTACGCCGCGGACTTCCGGGTTATTTATACGAGTTATCTTTTCTGTGAAACCGCTGCTGCAACGTTTCCGTCCGCGTCGCGACTTATGAGCGATGATAATTCCAGCAGCTTGAACATACCGTCGACCTTCTTCTTTGGCTACCCTTGGAATCGCACTCCTTTGTTCGTTTTATCGATGAATAATTGCTCCCTGTTTCGAATAAATAATGATTGACACCAATCTCTTTCGGATAAGGCGCGATCGTGAAGTTCCTGAGTGAATTGATTTCTTATTCATGCTACGTTCTAATTCTTCGTTTGAAAGAGTTCTTCGACGAATAATTGCAATATTATCAGTTAGATTAATTGGGAACGAGTGGCTAATTAAAATGTAAGGAACCAGGAGGGGGGAGTGATGCTCGCTGCTCATTTAAATTTACCATTATTGACTTTACAATACTAACTATAGTGTAACAATTCCATGGGATTTGAATTCCATGATCGATGCAAGTGAAAAAGGATACAGGGACGAGGGGGCATCGTTGGTTGTTTCGCACAAGTTACGCTTAAAGTTGCGCCACACTCCGGTGGGAAATTTGAATTTTGGCCAGTTTTACCTCGACTCTGGCCCAAGGTGGTTCGGTCTCCTATGCGCAGGAATGGGAGCCAATATCACCGGGGGTATGGCTCCCATGGGACGGCCACGGCTCTTTTCCACCCTTTCTCGTATTATACGCATCCGCGTGGCAAAAGGGGTCGAGTCCTGGCCCGTTCACCGTGGCCCCCCTCCCCCGTGTATCTAAGCTCGTTCAGCTCGATCGCCCGAAATCCCATGAAATTTCAATACGGACCCCTATTAGGCGCTGTACGTACATCGTCCGCAATCACGCAGCTCGATCTCGGTCCGCGCTCGATAAAAATTGGGAAACAAATTGGCCGTTCCTCAAAGGACAATCTAATTAATCATCTGTATCTCTTAATCAAACAGGAAGGAAAGTGAAAAGGATTCTATCTCGAATAACAGCTGCAATTATATTTTGTTGCAGAATATTTACAAGGAGGTAGGCCGGCATCTGCCCAAGGGCCGGATCTGGAAAACCAAAACAGCCTCGACAGCGGTGAGTGCTAAGAGCTTGTAGTTGTACATTTTTATTCGTTAAATTGAGCGATCTATAAAAATCTGGGAGATCCCGAGGCGACTGTAATGGGCAGTACAAGTAGGATGATAAAAGGGTTGCTTCGCTGATGTCCTCCTTATTTCCTTAAGGAGAGTCTCTTTATTAAAACATTTCCTAGCATTCATTTATCGGCCATTAAGTCCCGCATAATTTAGTACGAACCGCAAAGTACAGTTTAATAAGAACAGCGTCCTAGAACTCTGAACATCGTTATTTGTTCATCCCAATCGGATAACTCGGGACGCATCGGGATAATCTTTTACTCGCTGGAAGGTGTAAGGTGTTTTTTTTTTTTTATCAAACCCGAGGGACTGCTTGAAAATTTCCCGTGCATCCGGTTTATACGGCGGTCAGGAGTTTCCACGAATTCGACACACGCTTTCACGTAATTCGATTACCGGAGAGAGCAACGCAGGAGCCAGGCTCGGTTTCACTCGGTTTTACTCGACCAATCTCCCAAGTCCATTACTACATGGTCGCTGGAATATTGTCACAGACACAATTAACTATTTCGTCTGATTGATCTGGAACAGTGATTCGTAAGCGGGAATACGCACATCCCACGGGAGGGTTGGGCGTCGTACTGGTTAATGCAAATAGCCCCTCGTCTTATCAGAAAGGGGTGAAAGATTGATGAAACTTCATTTATACAATATTTGCAAAGTGTCTTCTGCAGTTTCGTTTTTGCTTTACCCTCCGAGGAATCGTTTCGCTGTGCACGATTGTTACCGGAACACTCGGTTTACCATACAAAAATGCAACAATGATATCAGAAACTTTTGCAAATTAAAATCAGCCGGACTAAACGTATTAGAACACTTCAAATAGCCCAATAATTATGAAACGAAGCCAATATTCTGCTGTATTTTCATACGGTATATCCGAGAAGGTACACACAGGACGGGAAAATCGTAGCCTTTCGGCAAGCACACGCAGAAACATGGGTCACCACTAAAGGGACACATTTATGTCTTCCCAGGAGTGCGTTAGCTATCTGGCCAGCCAAAGGCAACCCTCTCGGCCTTATTCACGGACCAGAACTCACTGCCCACCCTCGAAACAACTTCCCTCGCACGGCGAAACTAAAGCTCCGAATCTCTGTGTGTTGTTGCCGGTCCGGTAATCGAATCATCGCGGCCGCATCACGATCTCGCGGAAACGGAGACGTCGATGCCGCAATTTCGATTGCGCCCTGGAGATGTGGCCAGCGTTTTGCTTAACCAGCCAGCAAGACGCGTCCAACTCTTTTCCTGAGTTTAGGTCTTTCTTTTTTTTTTTTAAGTCTTTCTTCTTGATATTAATTTAATGTAGCTTGAGCGATCATTTCCCAGAGCTTTTGTTTCCGTCAGGAGACATATTCTTTGGATTCGCCATCCATCGAATATCTCCCGGACATGGTCACATCTCCGTAGTTCTCCAGTCAGTCACCCGAACGAGACCTACCCCCTTTCTTTTTTTATACCCCAGAGAGCCATTGCAACTTTAAGCGGCTCGCATTACGACCGTTCGACTCGTTTCTCTCGGTTCGGAGATTGCTCGAAGCTGCTCCCTTCTTTCTGCTCTTAATTTACCCTCCGCCTTTGGCCTGGCCGAAAGTCACCCTGCCCCTCTTCACTCCTGCACCACAAGCCACCCTTGGAATTCATTTCAAATGTTTATCTGCGGCCAGGAATGAGAGAGAGAGAGAGAGTTAGAGGCGATCCTCACGATCGACGGGATCAACTTACTCGAAGTGTTTCGATTCGAGTGTTTCGATGGGAGACGCGTGTGCAGACTTTCCAAGGGGGTGACAAAGGGTTTTAGGCTGCCCGTGATTAATCGTCCTCTGTGTCTTGCTCGGTTTGCAGCTCTCGGGAAAGGGTTGTGTAACCGGAGCGTGGATCGTTTGTTGTCCCTTCTCTGTCTCCATTTTTGTTTGGAGGAGGACTAATTGGGTGTATCTTGCTGGTGGTAATTAGGTTTTGATGCGGTTGACTGATTGATCCGATGATCATGTTGTTGCTCATAATTAAACTGTTCGTTCTTTTAAGTACTCGAAGACATATCAGTTTATTTTTGAAATCAAGGAAAAACCCACTGCCTTAGATAATCTTTATTACGAAAAACATTCAGAAATTCCAAAGCTGTATAATAATCATCTTAACATCTTCATTATTATCCCTCTCCATCGGTGAAAAGTTCAAGATCTTCCCTCCGCTCTATAAATTTCCCTTCAGAACTTTGCCACTCTAATCTTCTTACGCTCTTCACCACTCATTTTCATCCGGAAACTTTCTTCCAAAATTCCAGCACCGCTTCTCCCGGTTCCCTTTCGCTCCCAAAGAAGTCCTTAATTCGCGTATTTCCAAACTTCCCGCTCGATTATGATTTCCATCGTCGCAACCCTTCCCGTTCATCCCGGATGACGTTGAGTGTACCGAAGGATGTCCATCATCCGCTCCTCCCCAGCAAATTATAGCGGAAGGCAAATTAAAAAGCAAGTCATAAACGATGAAGGCATTTATTATTCACGGAAAGAAAAAAGAAGAATAGAGTAAAGAGGAGAAAGACGAGACTGAGAGTGACAATGGAAAAAGGGACGGTCGAGGAAGAATCGAAGGGAGAAAAAGTTGCTTTGGAAATTATTTCGTTCTGGATCCAATTTACCGGACCGGTATCGCCCAGTGGTCGACCCTAATTAGCCGGGACGGACGTGGACATGGACGAGCACTTTAAATATCCGTCAGCCATCGTCCTGCTGTTGTTTAATTCGCTTATCATTTGATAAAGTTCTGACAGCGAGTTCCGGACCGGTGTGTCACGTGTCTTACCTGCCTGATCTGCGCCCCCGTTGACGGAAGTTTTTTTGACGATCCTCCGCTTCCTCCTCGCTGTACCCTTCGTCTCCTCTCACGGTTTTCAAATTGACGTCTCGCGCGATGCAGCTCAAAATAAGCAGAATTAAATAAACAATAATGCATTCCAGGATTTTCACCTCCTCGCTTCTTTCTATCTCTCGTGTGGCATCTAGATTAGTTTTCTTCAGTTCCTTTTTCAATTTGCATACAACGGAATTGAATTTTTTCAAGCCTTTTATATGTTCAGTATCTTTTTCAAATTGACCCGTATTTACCGCCGAGATTCAAGCCTTTCTCATCGTCGGAATTCCCTCCTGGTAGCTTTCTGATTTACCGGCCAGCGGTGTAATCGAGTCCGTAGTGTACTGGCATTCCGTGGCGCTTTGCTGCACTAATAGGCTAACTTTACCAACCCCGCGTTACTGTTTGAAAAATAAGAATGGGCGAAACATTAATTTCACCCGCCTGCGTTACCTTCATTAAACGGAAATATTTCGTTCGCTTCCAGAGTAACAAGAAATAGAATTCCAGAAAGGTATCCAAGCGTTACCCACAGGATTCTCTTTCAAAATTCCCATCCAGCAAATTATCACCTTTTTCCATTCACCCCCCGTCCTCCCGGAAGAAGCAAGCTTTACAGCTTCCTACCTTTTTCTTGCCGCTGATAAAATCATAAATACACGTCGCGAGAGGCGGTGGCGTTTCCCACCTGCGAGTTAAATCGACGGTGGCTTCTTCCTCTTCTTCCTGTTTTTACGAAAACCGCTCACCCCCTGTCGGTAGCCCGTGCAGCAGACTTTACACCCCCTTACAATACCTTGGCGTACATTACATGCAAGCCGGTTATTTCTCCAGGGAGTTTTCTCGCGTGAATACCGCGAGTGCACGCGTATAGGGGCGCAACACGGTGAAAATGTTCGCCGCGTGCACGTGGGGTAGCTTTAACGGAGGCTCGAGAATATCTCTCGTAGGCCTTTTCCCTCTTGCTTAAACTGTACTCCGTTATACCAAATGTATTCCATTTGCCCCCGTCCTCCAGCGTGATTAATTACCCCTTGTTTCTTTCATAAACAATTGAATCGAAGTGCCCTTGAAGAATACTCTTCGACTCACCGAAATTCATTAAAGAAGATCCGTCCTCTCCAAGTTCATCAATGTTGCAACTGCACAGCGCTTGAATCTAGCCCCTTGATTAGGTAATATTATTTTTATCCGACATCTAGAATCGTGGTGGCGTAGACCAGGGAGTGTTGTACTTTGCGGGGGTGTGGATCGTTGTACTCGCCCCGCTCCCCCGGCGCTTTCCCATGGCACCCACGGGGATTTGGGCGAAAAGTTTCGCC
The DNA here is from genome assembly GCA_023838395.1 of Holcopasites calliopsidis. Classification (NCBI taxonomy): domain Eukaryota; kingdom Metazoa; phylum Arthropoda; class Insecta; order Hymenoptera; family Apidae; genus Holcopasites; species Holcopasites calliopsidis. Next base: position 3,136,887 of record JALHAQ010000012.1, on the reverse strand, counting down.
CGGACTAGCCCGAGGCGAGAAATTCTTACGGCTCAGTAAAGTTTTCGTCGGGCCAGACCTCTCGTCGACGATTTCGCGTTATCTTCGCGTGGTCCTCGCGGAACACAGCGCGCTCGAAAGGCAACATTATCGTCTGTCCGAAACTTCCTCGAAGATATATCAATAAACGATTTGATTTGTAAAGGAATCTTAATCTTACCTCTCAGTCTCAGGATCGGCAATTTTGATTCAGTGGACTGTTGCTCAATATTTGTACATTCTCCTGGTTACTGTCCGCGCGAAAAATAATGATTATCAACGTCGAGCGCAAGGAACCCGAGATTCGTAAGGAAATTCTCAAACGAGCGGATAAAGATATTCAAAGTCCGTATTGCCACGTTCGGGGAATCGACGTGACACGTGGGGCAACAAAAATTCCGTGTTTCCACCTGGTGGAGAAGGCCAAGTGTATTCCGAGCACGTTGATTATTATTAAACGACACACACAGGGATCCGTCTTTCGGGAGCGAGGCACGCGTTATTTACACGTTCGCGGCGATTGCGACAAGAGGTAGCTACGTAGCGGGCATCCACGTAGCCATATTCGCTTACGAATGCAAATGGGGCTAAATTAATCCTGGCCAGGCTGAGTGCCGGGTAATCATCATTATCCGGGATTATTGTTTTCCCGCCCCGTACGTTAACGGTCTCGGGAATTCTGCTCGCGGATCGCATAATGCGTGGCGAAGGAGGAGGGATGCTTCGATGAAACCATTAATACGGAACTCTGCTAATCCTGCCCATTATCGATGATTCCAATTCTTATTTACGATCGATTTATTTTGGAATCTTGTTAACTTTTGCTGTGCTTTACAGCTTGCCACGATTTCCTCACCTTCTTCCGTGGTATTCTTCGGCGAGGGTCCTGCGGTAGCCAGACAGGCGTTCTTATTGCAAAATTGCCAAGAATGAGAGTTAGGCTGGAGAACTTCTAGGATCTATTTCACGGAATTATGCCGGTCGCGAGAGCGATTTCTCTTCCCGATCTTGTACGTCACGCATGTTAAACGACACCACCTTTCGCATTCGTGTCTCGTTCGGATAAGCTTCGGTAAACCTTGTCCCAGATCTTTCGGTCCAGATGTCCGAGGTGCCCCCGGTCGTTCTTATAACGCCGCGTAATAATTGTTCAATGCTAACAAGTCCTCCGAGCTGTAACAATGCTCCGTCAGATCGATCTTACTATCAAAGGTAAATTAGAGAAACTTTTTGCCAACGGCCTCGTCATGCGGAAAGCACCGGTTCCCATCCGAACGCCGAAGTTAAACTGCATCGGGCACGGTTGTGCATCTTGAATTGCATTCGAGACAACCATGCGCTGTTGGCATTAAATATTTAAAAAAAAGAGAGAGAGAGAGAAATGAAACTGGCTTCTTCGGACCGGTGTATCTATTTCTTTCGATAGCGCAGCCGCGAGGGGGGTACCTATGCGTGGATTATAAAAAAGGAAATACAGATACGTATGCGCGCGTGCGTTTCATACTGCGGTGTCTCCTCTGAAGCAGCCGAGGTGTAGGTCGGCAGATTTTATCGCACAAGAGATTCCTGTACGCGGTACGTCCGTCTGTCTGTCCACGGGTCCGTTTTGTATTTCACTTGCCGCGACTTGCCGTTGCGTAGCCGTACATGCCTTCAATGACGCCACATGTGCAGCGAAATTAAGAATTCTACCGCTCGTTCCGCCACCGGGATGCTTACGCTTCGCAGATTCGGATCGCGGGGTAGGTACGGAGGAAAGTTTATCAAAAAACGGAGCCGGCGGAGCTTTTCACTTTACCTGGGAGACGCGTATAGAGCCTGTGAAACTTTTCTTTCTCCCTAGGGCATGCATAGAAGTATATTGACCATGCTTGACCACCTTAAATTAACATTCCGCACACTTAATACCTGTCGAGCGTTGCGAAACGTTTAAAGGGCCGCTGGCGTAGGTGTAATATAACTTCTCAAGCGTTGCACAGAATGATGTATACGCTTATACCTACGTATCCCTTTACCAATATCCCGAAAGAAACCGCAAATCTCGCCTCAACGGCAATCCTTTCTCTCCGTGGAGAGAATTGCGCGGTGTCCCCTTCTTTCCCTTTGCCCGCGCACTACCCGTACGATTGTCTGTGCAATTTCTTTTTTTGTTCTCCTTACGAAGGCCTCTTGACAGGGAATTACGGAACATCCCTGAATCGGTGGCAAGATTCTAGGGCCACCACGCGTATTCCTGATATCATCGAGCTTTTGTCGCGCGGGTTTACAACGGTGAAACAGGCGAAGGAAGGGTTTCCTTGGGGAGGGAAGAAGGTAGTCGTGGCGCGCGCCGTTTAATTGTCCGGGTCTCCGGCGATTGCGGTTTCAGGCCAGTTGAGGCAAGGATCGAAACAGTTTTGCCCTTTCGACGTCGTTTCGCGCGGGAGAAGGCGACGGGGAAAGATGAGAAAAAGGTTCGTCCTGCTCGATGCACACGCGTGCTTGCACACTGGCGTCGTTCGCGAGGGAAATAATCAAGCCGTACGCCCACGTGTCGACCGCAGAGAAACGCTTACGCTTAATTGAATACGCGTTACTGGTCGAAGGAGATTCATCTCGCTTTCATAGGACGATTTCATTTTCTTGAAGGGGCTGGGGTGAATATTCCTACGAGTATAGAACAGAACATTTCTTTTAGATTTTTGAATAGGATGTTTAGAACGTTTTTTTAGAAGCTTCTACAGCGAATCTGTAAGTTTTATACAATGTTCCTTTTATTTTGGAAGGGTTGTTACGAGCACTGGACAATAGGAATGAAAGGGATATTAAGTAAAGCGCGTTATAGAAATTGAAAATTACAACGATGGGTGCATAAAAGTCCTGTGAAGTTTCTTAACCGTGTTGAAAGAAAAAAAATAAGACTCGGGCGATGAGGGGTGCAAAAAGGTTTGCCACGGATATTGCTGCATCGTCCTATAATTATCCGCTCGTAAAATGCTAACGGACACCTCGTGGCAGTAAAAAGAGGATGCACGCGTTATTAAAAGTTTACACGACTGTGCTGCTTTCTTTCTCCTCCTACGCTTGTACCTCTTTTGCATCTCCCCAATTGTTTCCCCTTTATTTCTCTCGTAAAAATCGAAGTTTCCATCCTGTAGAGAGTAGTTCGGCATAATTTCGAGATGTATTACACGAGGGTGAAACGTTTGTAGAAATTCTTCTGCATTCTTCTTGCACTTCTTCCCTTTTATTTCGCCCCGCTTCCTTTTCCCATCGTACTTTGCCATTGTCCTTTTATTCCCGGCGACGTTCGGGCTCTCGAAGGCCGCCACGGATACAGACACGATGCCGTGGATCGTAATCGAAGAGGAATATGATGGATAGGGGCTCCGAGTCGAAACACGGACAATAAAACCCCGGAGGGATCACTGAAAACGCGCTCCCTTTAAGCTGCGCCCACACTAAGTTGATGAGGTAATCTGTAAGCATGAAAAATGTTAGGTCCAAGGTATGCGCTCTTTGCTCTGAACAGTTTAAACAAATGTATACCCCAGAAACGATAGAATTTCAAACAGTAGATGAAACGAAAAATATTCTATATTAAACACATTTGACTTCTAAACCTTCGAAGGGCTGCCAATTAATTATTTCTCCACCGGAAACAGTATTTCCAGTTATTGTTTAACGGATAGAATTTCAAGGAGATAATGTTCTCCGATTCTGGAATAATGTGTATCTTCGGTTCTGATTGTGGAAGCTGCTTTAAACGGCATCCAAATGGCAATTGGAAATAAGTTGTACAATGTTGCAAAGTTGCCCGGCATTCATCGCGCTCGGAGAGATAGACGTATCGTCTTTGACTCGTGCAGATCAATCGATTAGGTGCGTTTACCTGTTCCTTTTCTTTCGTACTCGAAGGCCTCGAGAAGTTGTACACCTTCCACGAGTTGAATCGTATTCAGTCGGAGGCAAGCGATAATATTCCTCGAACTGATTAAGTTATTGTATTATCTATTATTCCCTCGCCTGTATAGAATCAATTATTTATTGGAATTTGCGCTGTGCAAAATAATCGCCATTAGTTTAATCAGTAGATTTCCTGAGTTCTAATGGAACAGTGCTGTCTTTGATTGGGTCCCTAGATCCGCAATATTAAAGGGAAGAATCTATCCCGTTGAATTTATCGATCGCATTTTCAATTTCTCATCTCGCGACGCGAAATCGTATCGAGAAAGCAGTAGAAGGCATGAGTAACGAGAAAACACCCTTGGTGGCTGTGTCTCCTAAAGAATCCTGGAAAAAAAGGAACGTTCGACCGCGGATAATTCGGCTCGTCGCGACGCTTGTTCGAGTCGGGGCAGTTAACAGGGCGAGTTTTTCCAGCATGGACCCCATGGGTGCTCGCCACGGCACCCCGAGGCCTCGTTTCGACCTATGCTTTATACGCGAACCACCCCCGCCCTTCCTCCACCTCTGTACACCGTGTACAACACTGCGAACAGCCCCATAACCCCTGGTCGAACCGCCAGGAATACTCTTGCAATGTGCTCCGACGAACGATCTACCTTTTGGACGCGGAATCTCCACTTATTATTTCTACAATTGAACGAGGCCGTTTTTTTCAATCAAGATTCTAACGATTCGAAAGAGGAAAGATAATCGAACGAAGGATAGTAAAGGGATGCATATAAAATCGATAGGTGGACACGGTTAACCCGGTACGAATGATGAAACTCGGCAAATATTTGATTAGCCAGGTATAGACTGGGTTTCGCAACGCGTCCCGCGGCTTCTTCGTGGCGGTGAAGCCACGGGCGAAAGGCCAGGGGACCAACAATCGGGAAACAGCATTGTTGGTGGTCGGCGGCGGCCTGGTAGCGAGAGCCGGAGACGCGAAAGTGCCGTTCGAGGATTCCTATTTCCCACGATCCCACCGCTGCCATACGAGCCCGGCAATACTCCGTCTTTCTCTGCACTGCGGTAATCATAATTACACCTGCGGGTGCCTTCTTATCGCTCCACGCCCGATCCTCTCTCTTCACCCCTTTCGCGCCGCTCTTCGAGAATCTTGTGCTGCTTCTCTTCTCTCGTCACTTCGTTTCTTCTTCTTCCTCTACTTCGTGCACGTCCTGCTCGGGCTTTGCCGGTGGAGGGTGCTCGAGCCTCGTGGCTTTTTACACGTGGCACGAAATTGTTTGATAATAATCGAACGGTTCGAACGGAAAGGAAGTTGCGGAACATTCGTTGGGTCGCTCGAAATTTATGAAACGATGAAACTGCTTGACGTTTCCGGTGATGGTTTCGTTATTTCTCCTGATCTTTAATAAATGAAGAGATAATTAAATAAAGTCAGCTGTCAAGTCTCGGGTGAAAAGGTTTAGAAGGCAGTTCGGTTCTCGTTTAATTAGCGCGGGCCTCCCCAAGGCTTTTACGGACTGCAAAAGATTCCAGATGAGGGAATGAGTAATACCGTCGAGTAGGATTGTGCAATTTCATACACAGGACAGGTGTAGCCGAGGGGGAAAAGAAATTCTGCCAGGAGACACGTCGCTCAGGATCGCATTGGGTCAAGGTAAATCGCTTTTGTCGAAGCACTTTTTTATTAGCATGACTCCGTGGTTGGGGTTACCTTTGTCCGAGTCCTGCGTATCCTTGTCCCTCTCGTTCGACTTTCTTTTCTCTTCGATGAAAATACACAATTACGGTTCCCCTTTTAAATTAGCAATCAGTATGGAGAAGTAATAAAAAGAACAGTTAGTCATCAAATTACAATGCTTAAAATATAAAAAAAAGAAATAGTACTGAGAGATCATTCGAATCCAATCGCGCCTTCGAGGTTCGCCTGTCTTAAGGTGTCGTCCTATTGATTGAACAGAATCTGTTAGAATTAAACAACGGAACCTCAAAGAAGCAACGAGTGACCATTGAAATCCTTATCGAACGAAATCAGGAAATGTTCGATCCAGCGCGTAACAGAAGCTGGAGGGATCGTTTACCAGGGCGGGAAGGGTGGTTTGCAAGCGGCACGGGTGGTGGGAGGTACGGTGCATTGAATTAGACGCAAATGCACCCTGGACACCAATTGAACGGGCTTCCTGTGCGCTTCGTGCTCCATTTCTCCCACGGGGACCACCGTCTTTCCTGGATATAGCACGCGTGTGCACACCGGTGCATGCCTAGACGCGATACCAAGATCCCCAGAAGTCGCGTCGGCAACCCCCTAAAAAAAATATTACAAGCGACCACCCGGGAGGGGCCTGGAGAATCTTCTCTCGAGACTCGGGGTCCCCTGAGGTTTCTTATCCGGGCAGTCTTTCGGGAGTCAAATCGTTGATTGGCGTGTTTGGTATTTGATATTTAATAATCCACACGATCCCAGAAAATGTTATCAGGCCACCCAAACAATTAAGCAGAATACTTTATACATTCTCTGCGAAGTAAAAATGTCCAACATCATTCTATCATTCCCAGAACCACCGTACTAATCCTCGCATCGTCAACCCCATGAAAATCGAACTCCAGCCCGGAGGCCTCCTGGTAATTGATCTAATTAACCGAGACCGACTGTGATCGATAGAGACGTTTGTTACGTAGGTAGAGGAGCTTGCGCGTATCCGGAATCAATGATTCCGGCGGATGTTCTAAAGTTTCCAGGAAGAAGGGTAGTGGATCCCTCGAATCGGTTGCGCTTTCGCTCCATTTCGCGTGCTGCTTCGGTTGCTATAATAGCCAGAAGGGGGGTTCCTCGGTGTCGGGTATCCCATGGGCTAGCGCATGTGTACAACAAAGCTGGGGTCCCAGGCAGAATCAGCACCGCCCTTTCTTCGTGCCCCGGACGGGGGACTACACCCTTGCCACCACCGCCAGCCCCCTTTTTCGTCGAATATCCGAACCGGGTGGACGGGGAGGAGTGAAACAAGGAGAGGCCGCGATTTAATATAATATATAGAATGGATATCCTGTCCCGTTGGAGGGGGAAACGATCGGGGGCCCCACGTTCCCCTTTCATTGCTATTAGGTGGTACCGGTAACTCGATATGCTCGCCGCGGCAAAATGCTTTGGATAAAACAAAGTATGCACGGGGAATTGTAAGGGCGCGTGTTCCACCTACGAGTACCTGGCTGACTGGACGAAGATCGCGAGCCCGATCAAAGGGGCACCGATTGTGCACGGGAACACATGGCTGGGATCACGTCGGTTCACGATTCTGCAGGAATCACGGAAATGCGTTGATCGTCGATCTAATTACTACTCGGCGAACATAACTTTCTGCTTTGTTTAATTCAATCGAGTCTCCTTCGACGAACAAGGGTGCCTTACCCCTGCGGCATTCATCGAAATGAAACACAGTTGTTTCTCTAAATAGAATATCGTCTGTTTTTAAGAAATCAGGGAATCGCAGACGTGCACAGGTGTCCCAGAGTTTCATCCGAATTCCCGAATCTCGATTCCTACGGCGAACACGATCACCTTCAATGAACAGACGCGATAATTGCCGCAAAAAAGAAATCGACATTGTGCCCGATGTTTTTTGGACGTTCGAACCGCGGTGCCATACATTCACCTGCGAGAACGAAACCAGATACCCCAATCATCTTGTCACCGGCTTATAGAAACGTGTACAAAGGGTGGGCCACAATAAACCGCCCCTGCGAGACACCAAGGTCCCCCGCCCACCCCCTCGTGCGATTCACAAATATGCCAAGAGAAGATGGATCTCTGTTCTCTCACGGATTAGAGACTCGTTCCCGTCTTCCACCGTTTCCGTTTTATTCACCCAACCCGTTCGATCTATGGATCTTTAATGATTCCACGATTATTTGGCCTAAACGTTCAAACCACCCCCGTTATTTGTTCATCGATATGAAACGTATAGTATGTGCTCATTTAAATACATTCGAGGCGCTTAACCTTGGTCGGAGTATCCTCGGCGATAAAGCTTCGTGTCTGTAGTCGAAATTAACGCAAGACGAAGCACGACGGGGGTTGATTCTCCCTGCTCCTCCCCGGGGACGTCCTGTAATTCATCGCAAGAGGTTTCTCGTCCTCGGCCCCTCGCCGCCGTTCCTCCGCCGCTCGAGTACGAGAGCCGAAACGAGCAAGCCCGAGATGCCGAATTACTTGTAAATGTTTAAACTTCTCCGCGTAGCAGTTCTCGAAACGAGCAACCCACCATCCCGGGCCATGAAAATTTTATCTCCTTCGCGATACTGTTTAGGCTAATTTCCCTCGCAATTTAATATTCCTCATATTCTATCGGAATTCCTTGCCTACTTTTATCTTTGTCATAATTAAAGAATATAGTAAGGATTCTCTCGACGAATGATAGGCAGTTGCGTATGTTTTCAAGAGGATTTATTCTAAATTTCTTACAAGCCGAGGGAAAATATTTCGGACAAATTGGATACTAGAATAATTTCCTCGTGGCATATGAAAGATATTTTTAGTCGTCGTTCGATTATCAGAAATTTACCGGCTAGCTAGAAATGACCAGCAGAATAAGGTCAGAGTGAGGCACGCCTTGAAAAGAGGTCGTGCCGGGAGATAGCCAGCCGATCCTCCGGGAAAAGGATGAAACGTGCGGAAAGTAAGAATAGTGTGCGGAAGGGTGCAGAGGCGGACCCCGCTGGTTCCCGGGGGCCCGCGTCGAGTAAGATTGACTCCGGTGCTCGCCCCCCCTGGGACCCAGACTCAATTAAACTTTAAGATGATATGCGCCATCCTGGTCCTCTTCGTTCGACATTCTCCACCCCGCCTTTCTCTCCGTAGAGAAAGTCTTCCTCCATTCTGCTCTCGTATCGATAACCGTACTGCCGAGCCACCTGAAATCGAGGGAGAATTAAATTAATCCAGTGTAATAATACCAATTCTGTCTCTTAAAAATTCGTCTATATTTGTATCATTCGATTATTCATTACAATACCGAGTCTAGCAATAACATGTATATGCCTAATGATTCCTTTACGCGACAAATCACAGAGACAGGAAGTGGAATGTAAAATATGTCAAGCATCTCGCTTGAAGAACAGACAGCAGTAAAAAGTTAATAATCGAATGGATCTAAAGTCGAGTAAATAGGAGTAAGAAATCTGTGGATCGACCGCAATCAGACTGGTCACGCTAATTTCCGTCTAATCTCTTGCCTGAAATTGAATCGTGCACCGTTGCTTACTTGTTCCCTCGGGTAGCTCAAGAAGAAAAAGGAGGTAATGAACGATTTCGACAAGCGACAATGAATTGGCAAAACGATTTTGTATCTACGAATGGAAAAGGAAACTGTGACTTGAAGAGGCTTTTAAAGGTTGGACTGTAAAGTTATTCCCACACTCCGTTGGACGAGCTCACCTCGGAGCGCGAAGCTTTTCTTATATCTTTTGTCTTGTCACCCCGTTCGTTCTCCTTCCGTACCGTTCGCTCCCATGGAGAACGTGACGAGATTCAACACCCGATCGCATCGGTTTACGTACGTGTACGCCGTGTATTTTATTCATTTTAACAGCGCGGAATTCTCGTTAATGTAGGTGCATGTTTGGCGAGGGGCCATATTAATAAGATTTCGAATTCGCGGAGGAAACTCGGCCGATTCCGCGGAACCGTTCCTTGTCTTATTCATATTCATGAAGGCTTTATTATTCCCTGGCAGAAGGGTTACGGGGATGAGCGTGGGTGTTGGGGAACACCGAACGGGCGACAGTGTTCCCCGTGTCACTCGACAGGAGGTCCCACGGAATCCACTGCCATTTGAACTTTATCAGAGAAAGAGCCTTATGCTCGAAGTGAAAGAACTCAAAGAAATACATTTTTAATACCTTTCCTTGACTGATAGCCTGGATCAGTATAGAAACGGATCCACGTTGTTCTAGTCATCTCTTCGAGTTTAACCCCAGGTCGATTCCCCCTCCAGCTTGGAACCCCTGGTGATCCACGGTACACCATGTTAACTGTCCTGCCATTGTCACGTGTCATACGCATACTCTATTAGCCACGCTCGATTACTTCAACTGTGGAACGTCTCTCTCCATATGGTGGCCCAATTTCTGGGATTCTTTTCACGTTACTCTTTGGTCCCATCAAACGTGCTGTTCTAAACGGACCATTCACCCCTTGGCTCTCCTACTTTGATGAGTTCAAAGTTTATCATACCCGGCCAAGCGATCGTGACACTTACAGGAGAAGCTAAAGGGTTGATCAGTAAAAAGTTGATTAGCATTTTCTAAGTGAAAACTTTGGTCCATGACTGCCACGAAACAAGTGTACGTACACAAAGTCTGCAGCGTCCCCTTATCCAGACACATCCTTCTTATCACCGAAATCGAAGGAGCCACGAGTGTAGGCGGGGGAGTCAGCGTCGATGTTGCACGAAGGTTAGCAGCTTATCTGTGACCCCGGTGCTTCCACAGGTAGGAATGCGAGATGTTGAACGCGCGCTCCTCGCGGCCGGAGGAACGGGTCCGAGGTGGCACGAGCGGAGTCCTCCACCGAGCCGAGAGCGTATTTGTCCCTCGGCATGCACGTGACATCTTAATCTCCTCGGGTATCCTCCACCTTTTCACTGCGCTGCGTTTCTTTAGCCGTTTCCCCGATATCTTTCATCCGTTCGGTTGCTCGGTAATCTAATTTATCACCCGTTTTCCCTTTATCCGTTTCCATCTCCGCTGCCCCCATCCTTTTTCTTGGGATTCACGTTTATCGATCACTATCTCTCCTCGCTTTCTTTTCATGCACCGTGCGTCGTACGCTCGGTCTCGTTTCTCCTTTCATGGCTGGGGCAGGCGGTGGTTCCGATCGCTTGAGGAATCGGCGGCGATACTTGTTGCGTATATTATTCGATTTTATTCACCTGTACTATGGCGTTCAGTTGATTTTTTTTTTTATAGCAATCTATTTTTCATAGAAATCTCTCTGTCCCTCCTCCCGCTCTCTCGCCTTGTTCTTTTTGTCTGCAACTCGTCCTGCCCATTTCTTCTGATGGTCGGCAGAGTGCTCGTCTCTTTTTAGGTATTCCTCGGTGGCTGCCACCTTTGCTCGCTTGCTTCGCGCGCGTACCTTGGTACCTACACGGGCCAAAAGGTACAGAGGTCCTTAATCTTGGCACGGCCAGATTGTAATCTGAGATTTAGGTTCCCACTGGTGCGGGCACCCACGACACGCTGTTCTCGAATCGCCCAAAGAAACCACCCACCCACGTTACCCTTTTTACATTCGTCCGTTCGACGAGCGAAAACAATTAACACATTTGCCCCTCGAAAAATTAAATCTTGCAGTTTGAAAGGTTTAGAGTACTTCGTTCGTCCCTTACAACTCTCCTTATCTTTTCCTAAGAAACAAATACAAAATGAGCTCAGTGTGTTTAGAATTGTTCCTAATGTTTTATATATTGGAATAGTTCTATGCGAGAAATTGAACGTGACGATCTCCAGCGAAGGAATTACCGCTGGATCTCGTGTAGACACCGTCTAAGTACACTGTACACTCGGAAGCAACAAGTAGTATCGGTCTACCGTATCTGCGACATTTAAGTCGGCGTAGTCGTCTTGTTAACCTCCGACCTCTCTGCTTCCCTATACATTCCAACTCTAAAGGAACTCTTAGACAAAGACTTTGCCAGCAAAAAAGAAATCGATATCTTTTACAATTCTCATTTGCCTGATAGAGGAGTATCGTGTCTCTCTTCATACTGTATACAAAAGTTCGATATCTTGAACCGCTGAACAATCCCATTTCGAAATCGTTCATCTCGCGTCCCGTACAATTTTTCCGCGGCGTTGCTTCGCCACTCTGATTCCCGTCGATGCGGAATCCTTGCGGTTTGCAATCGCGCCGTGGTGAAAATTCTCCCTCGGATCTGATGCAGGCCGCCGCGAAATAGAAATATAATGATAGTCGACGAAGGACCCACTCTTTCGACTCGGCTGAACGTTTTGTCGATGGACAACGCCGGGTAGCGGAAGCGTATCAAATAATATTTAACACGTGATAGAATGGTCGTGGAGGATTTGTTATTTAGAGACTGGTCGGATACGAGAAACAAAGAGAGTGAACGGTTCGGTGGCCCTTAATGGCGGTTGCGTTGAATTCTACCATAGAGCGTCGGTGCCCCTTTGATATCTTGGCCCCCCCCCAAACGAATTAACGTTCACCTGGCTGACCTCTTCGTGGTCGGCGTCGAGTACGCGTAAACCCCCCACTGGTGTTCGATCGACAAAAAACTTGGCGCGGGGTGCTCGCAGGACAGGAACGCGTTAAAAAATAAATGAGCTTGGCTCGCGTCGATAGGGTGGATTGGCTCGCCTAAGAAAATCACTGGGCCGAATCACACTCGGAAGCGAGGTCTCTCTGTTTCCGTCGTTCGTTTATTGTTTCCCTTTTTTCCCCCCCATTGTTCCTGCGGGACTTTTGTGCGGTGGCGTTGGAAGAATTTTCATTATTGCGGGAAGACGAATGAAAATTTTGGGAAGACCATCCGCCCCGGCGGGCAGAAAGATAATGTTTCAATGGAGAGGAAATTTGTAGACATTTCGAAATTGAATGTCGACCACCGAAGTTTTGGAGACTAAAGATTTGGAAAATGATGAATGGGATTGAGAGATTAATATCTGATAATGTTTGAGCTGTCCAGCGTGAAATTTGTTAAACGATCGGAGCGTTCGATGATTTCGAGGGGTTCCCTGAGATGTTATTACCGAAGGTGTTCTGGTCTAGCGGAGTTCGATCGGCAGGTGCCAGCGGAAACGCAAGGGGCAGATTCACCTTAGTCAGGTGCCGCTTACCTGCAGCCTCTTTACTTTTTTAGGGCAAAGATGTTCGCGCACCGAGACGACCAACCCCGAAGAGACAGGTGACTCGGCTTCCCGAATCGACGCACTTGAGCAATTGCAAGCGAGCCGAAACGGAGGGGCACGCGTCTAAACCGCGAGGATCCGTACCGGAATCTACCTAAAATTTAACTCGAATAACAGACTCATCGTTTCGCGAGAATTCCTCCTCGCACCCTCGGCAAGCGAAATGTAAATTCGCGTAGCGAGTACGTAGCAGTCTTGCCGCGACCAGAACTTCCGGTCAAGGAACATAAACTCCTCGAAACTGTCTTAACAACCGCGAGAAACGCTCGGACCGGTAGCTGTTACTCTCTTAGGCCGCTTCCGCTCCAACTTCTAACCATCCTGGCGTAAGTAGTTCCCATAACAATAGCCAACGGAGCCGTATAATTTCTGCGCCCGTTAAACTTAATCGGTCCGACAAAATTTTATCACCCACTCGATAATTGAAGAAGAAAGCAAAAGTGTGAAAAAATGAAAGGGAAAGATTCAACTCGATTTAAAAACCTTGCAGACGTGCACGATTTCTAACGTAAAATAATCCCAGTGTTAAATTAAATTTCGTGTTCTTGTCAAGTAGCAGGATTTTTCTAAAAATTCAACAAGGGAAATTGTCTGAATGGGGAGCAATTAGAACGAGCGTAAATTCAAACCAGAACGGGCTCTATCGAGGAAGAGGTAAACTCTTCCGGTTCGGTCGAGGGGCAGGAAGCGACCTTCTGACCGGAAGTGGCTTACCCTTAGTGGATACTACCACCCTCCCTCGTCGGTGGTTTATCTTAACCCCGCCATCTTGGGGCTTCCAGAGAGCCTAAGCACCCCTCTTGTCTTAAGTCTCGAAAGACCATTAGAGTCCAAGGGTTTACGACTTCCACGATGGTCGGCTAATGCTTCAACAACGCGGCCGAAAGTCACTTTCGAATGCGCTATTACGTGTCACAAGAAGAGGCTAGAAAATTATGATGCCTAATAGTGGCGATTTTCCTGGGATTTCGACTTTGGAAAATTTCGCCTCGACGCCGTTATCATTCTCGAGCCATTAAGAAATCTAATGAACGTTCATGGGCTGGCCCCTAATTACGATTGCTTTGGGTGACGCTAATTCGAAGTCATGTTTCGCCCATAATTACGCGGGGCATCTTCCGTCGTCATTACTACTTCCTAATGCCTCCAATTTCTTCTAATGGCACGATAATTACTGCGGGATGGGTGAGATTGTGAGTCTCCAAATCGAAGGAAAGTTTCGTGAAAAATTCGGACGGGCACGAGATTGTTGTTTTTGACGTTTCAGACTGCTCTGAATTATTTATACTTTTCATAGCGGCTTAAGAAAGAGTGATTAAGAAAGGGAGGACAGCCCGAAAGTGACTGGCAGCTTTTTAGGACGCATGGCGTGTCTAACGGGGGCAGTTCACGGACACCTCTGGGGAATCGAACGATTTTGTCAGCCGACAAATTACTTTTCCTACCGTTTCGATGTTTAGAATGAGCCTCTTGAGCACTCCAGTAGCTATCCTTTAACAAAGAAAACAGATGGACCACCCTTCGAGTTCCCTCCGGAAAATTACAATCTTCCAAAAGGTAGTAGCCTAAACACAATACAGTTTTCTTTGTCTGCTCAATTCAAACAAAAAAATCTTGCACTTTTCCATGCTCTCGAAATTCGAAAATCAAACCAACAAGTTTCTTTTCTCTTCCCCTTATGAATTTCTTACCGTTGTCCTTTATCAAATATCTCCAGAAGTGTACGAAACGTCCACATCTCTTTGCACCGGCAAATAATTTGTCCAAACTCCTATCTAGAACATTTATTACTTATTTCTGGTTTATCGTTACCACTTGCTGCGCCGGTATTTCGTTCCACGATAAGGGCGATACATTTTCGAGGGGAACCATTGAGTCGTCACGCAGTCTGATTTCGCCGCACTTTGAGCGTGTACAAATAGTAAATCACCCCCGTTCGCAAACACGGTTCATTCAGCTGCGCCTAGATATCCTATCGATAAAGACCAGCAAGCTCGTTTGTCAGATTCGTTTGCCGAGGCGTATCGGATGTTGGTTCACTTTAACGCTGTTTACTGTCATACAGTGAGTAAGTCGGGAAGTCGTGCTTTCCTTTCGACTGGACACAGCGAAGGCAGCTGATTGATTGCACATTCACAGTTCTCCTCCCTTTGGAGAGATAAAACGTTAAGAGTTGTTAGTGCACGCACATCTTGGGCAAAGTGTTAACGGAAAATAACTAACGTGTAGTTAACAATTGCATGGATAATCATTCAAATGCAATGGATTGAAGTGCAACGAGGTAAAACGCACGATTTCGAATGGGAGCAAGTTTATTCGTACAGAAATAAAGGGGGCGATGTGTTTATGAATGATCGGGGACCGATGATCGATATCCGCCCGTATATTCACCGTGGATACTGGCGTTGAAAGCGTTTACGGATCGTTCCGGTACGCAAATTGGTTCCGTGGCTTCCAAGGCGTCGGGATGCCCGCGTGAGAGCGTCTCAATCTAATAAATTCATGAAGGAACGTCGTCCGCGTTCTCACAGCTAGCCGGCGTGGAATATCCGTGCAATTCTCCCGCCGCTTCCGTGTGATCTCTCGACCGCAAATCGGCAAACTAGAACACCATTCTCGTTCCGTCCGCCCTGCGGACGTTTTTCTGTCACTGCTCACCTTTGCGAAACCGGCGATCCTTATTTCCCTCGGGTGTTATCGTAATTACTATACAGACATGGATGAGTCAATGGAAATTCTAAATATGCTGACCAGTCGCTCCGTTTAACCCTTTACCCGCGTGCATCTGTGAAACGCATGAATGAAATCGCACGTGTCGGTTTCCGTTGCTCGCCCTCGTTCGCGCGGCCACGTGGCGGCGGGAAAACGCGGGTGGAAGCGGCTCGAAGCGTGGGTGGTTGCGGAGCGGCGATCCAACGCGATTCACTTCCGGGGCGGACGGAAGCGTCGCGTGCGCTCTGCCGAACGGGCCCGGAGAGGAGAAAACGCGGTTCAAGCGTAGGCGGAGTCGATTGCCACGAAAACACTGTGCACTCGCTCATGCGCCTTATCAAGGAGCCACCCACAACGTGGCTCGCCACGATCTAAACAGTCCGCTTCCCTTTTTCTGGAGCAGCCAGGCCAAAGCGATCTGGCTTTGTCCCTTTTTTTCGTTCTATCTTTGGAAGGCGAGAGGAGTGATTCT
This sequence comes from Holcopasites calliopsidis, assembly GCA_023838395.1. Taxonomy (NCBI): domain Eukaryota; kingdom Metazoa; phylum Arthropoda; class Insecta; order Hymenoptera; family Apidae; genus Holcopasites; species Holcopasites calliopsidis. The sequence continues at coordinate 3,120,863 of JALHAQ010000012.1, read as the reverse complement.
TCAGTCCTCGAGTGGGGCGAATGATCTTCTTCATTTTCTTCCGGATTTCGATTCCTCCAGATTTCAAGTTTTTATTTTATAATAATATTGTTGGAATTTTTAGTGGATTTAGTTGAGATTGGAATTGAGACGCGGATATTATCGGAGTTAGCCTTTTATCAGACATTTGATTAGGTAGTTGTTTCATTCAATTATTTCATTCAACTAACCGGTGTTAATCTACATAGATCGTTAAGTTTGAAGAACGGCGTTGATTATCCTGCACCGCAGAATCCCCGGAAACTACGCGGGCCATTTACCCCGAAGTCTCGCATAGTTCCGAGAGAGTTGCACAACAAGTAGTCAGATTTACTATCGTAACTTTAAGCTACCGGTTCAGCGTCGGTCTTTTGAAAGTTCTCAAACGGCGAACCATAGGCGACAGTCATCCGTTTTGTCATACTTCTATTTTACACTAATTTCGTTCTTCAGGGATTTATTAAAAACTTACCAACCCTCTTCTGTAACGAATTTGATCGTTCGGTGATCGAGGTCGGAATTAGCGGCGAATAGATGAATGATTTCGCGGTCGTTACACAGTGGAATAGGTCCGGGAATCGTCGGACGTGCGTGCCCAAAGCGGTCTCTAATAGGCAGCAATCTTTTTGCCCAGTTTCGCATCGCCGCCGTTCGTACAGTTTCTGCCTCGATCGCGAAATAAACTTCTCGATTCGGTCCAGTCGTCCGATCGATAAGACCCTCCGGCAAAAATGGGCTGCGATGAAAGTTTAATGACGAAAAGATATCAGGTACCCCTCGCGACTGAAATGCTTAAAATGGTCAGGAAAAAGAAACATTTCCAAGGAGCACGATTGTCAAAGCTTTATGAGATCATTGATACACGGTTCATTTAATGAACAACACATTCAACAAATACCCTCGGTGTCGTCGAGTAAATGGAGGGTAGAGTTGAAGGGATCTGAATGGTCGGCTGAAAGAATTGTAAATATAAAATTGCCAAGTCCCACGAATTTTTGTTCATCGACGGGGCATAGGACGGTGCGAAGAATCACTTGGCGGGGAACGAAGACCACCTAATGCCACGATCGCAACGAGATAAATAATCGCGATGGGTGGGCGCCCTTAGCGCCTTCGCCGTGCACGGATTATTGGCACACCTTATGGCTCCCCCATAGGGAGTCGGGCCTCCTCCGTTGCCCCCCATAAGGTGGTACAGAGCTCCAACCGTGTGTGAGAATCCATTCCAGTCGATTTCACAGGGGTTGCAGGGCCCTCCCCCCCTGCTTTGCTTTCTTTACTTCCCTTCGCCCTCTTTTTAGGCAATGCTCACTCCCTCTCCTTTTCCCCTTTCGTTTCCTATGTTTCTTCTCTCTCTCTGTCTCTCTCTCCTTTTTCTTACCTCTTCTATGTGACGCATTTTCGAAAGGTCCCGAGTAGGTACACCGAAGCGCGAAGTCAACCGATCGGGATCCCCGACGGAAACCCCGCTGGCGAACACTGAAATGGGTTTCGCGAAAACTATGCGTTCAAGTATTGGCTGTATCCTCCGCGAAAGAGTTTCGCGCAAATTCCTGCTTAATTGTCCACTGATATTGTCTTTGAGGTAATGGAGTGTGTATTAGCGCGATTAAGTGGTGGGAAGATTTGGAGACAACTACGGTAGACCGGAGCGGAATGGGATTGAGACAAGAACTCGGTCCGGCGAACATAACGATGATTGTTTTAATTAATCAGGCGAGGTACCAACCCCGGCTCCTTTCGCAAAGTATCCACCGATGAGTCCGCACAGCAATCGAGCGGCTATCGATCGATCTTCTTTGGCCCCCGAAAAAAAAAAAGAAATCTGAGCACACCACTTAGATCGGCGGTCGAAGGTGGACGAAAGGTGAAATAGGTGACGCACAGGTGAGCACAGAAAGGTGGGTGTACTCGGTACCAGGATCCCGCCTACCGTCCAATACGGTGGCCGGTTTCCCAGGGGACTCCCTGGTCTCTCGGTGCCAGCTTTTGTCGGTCCCTTCTCCTTGGCCACGCGTACAGAGCAAAAGCACTCTTTTGCTTTCAGAAGAAGGACTCGGTGTGTCGCTATCGCGCGTCGTGCACGATAATAGTCGGTGCGGACACCGTTGTGCTGTGTTGTGCCACTCCGCGAACCGAGCCGAGCCGATGCACCAAGTCCTTGCGATCGAGCGATCGTCCTCCGGCAGGATCGCGCATAGACGCGCAGTGGTGTGTTAATCGTCTCGGTACTCTAGAGGAACGCGACAATTTGGGAGATTGTTGCAGGGATCATAGAAAACCGGGAACACCTCGTTCGATTATTCATTGCCCGGCCGTCTTTGCGATTTACCGCCGAACTCTGCTCTCGACTTGGTGAAATTTCGCGTACACTCACGAATGAATTGGCACCGCGGTGAACAGTTTCCAAGGGTCGAACGGACAGGTCAGAATGTTGTTTAAGGGAAACAGCTCGCGGCTGGAGCTGCTGATAGGGAAGATACAGGCCCACAAAGAACCCTCTCAGGAGGAGCAGCATAGATCCAAAGGTATGACCGCAATGATCAATTATTTTATTCTCATCTGCCTAATCGTTGGTCCAACCTTGTCTCGTCGTGAAATTAATATACGATACACGTACGATTCATTCAGACGGTCCGCCTTACGAAACGCCAAACCGATCGTTCTCTGTTCCCATTTCAATTGATCGTTAACTCCCTCGCTATTAATGAGTCGCTCAGAACGATACGCCATGAACGAAACGATAGGGCGGAGTCGATTAAAAGCGTGACATATCTGCTAATTAAGGGCTGCACCGATTTATCCCTAACGTAATCGAAGCTCGCGCCAAATGTCGCTTCGGCAAATCCGCGCGAACCGTTGCCAGTATTAAAAGACTGTCACAGTGTTTCGCGTGCCATAGCGCATAAGTCACAATTAACCGAAGCCGTTAAATCGGCCCCTATTAATAAGCGTCGCTCGAAGTATCCTATAAATAGCGACAGGCCACGAGGTGGCAAGATTTTATTACGCGACTCGCGCGCGTACGACGGACAAGGGGGATGTGGCCCCGTGCACGACCGAGATCGCAACGCGCGCTTTCCAAAGATAAAAAACGCAATGCAATTTGCTCGCGTTCGGCTGGCATCGGCAGGTCGCAGAGGAGAGACCGCGCCGCGCTGCCAGTGTTAAGTGCGACTATTTTCGCGTCGATGACACATCGCCGTTGATTGGACGGAATCGAGACTCGAAATAAAACCCCCTTTCGAATCCCCCGTCACAAGCCTCTTTCCATCGATTCTCCTCTCAAGGGAAAAATAAAAATTAGAAATCGGGCGTCCAAGACAGCGATAAACAAATGAATTCGCAGAAGCGTAAGATTGGTATGGAATACCTTTCCTCGTGCACATATTTTACATGCTTCGAATGATCTTACGCAAACTTCAATAGTACGGTTTTGTAGGAATATGCTCTTTTGATAGGTAACGGACAAATTAAAAATGTCTCATGCTTGGCTGATGGCACTATTAATATATGAAATACTGTAATAGAATAGAAAGAATAATACCTTGTCACGTGTGACATCAGTTTAAAAGTTTCTCGTTCTTTCGCGAACACGTGCCTCCTAGTTCAAGTAAAGGACAAGAAACGTAAAACGTGGTATTTCCTATTAGGGCGACTCCACCCTACTTCAAGAATCAGTTGCCGAACTGCTTTGGTAAATAAGCCAGGCATCGTTCGCCACGGTGATTGTGGACAATCTACCGCGAAAAAGGGGGTAGAGCAAGGCGGACGCGTGTAGGTGGAGGATGCGACCCATTTAAGCGGATCCGATCTCGTTGGGTGAGCGAAGACGTCGGGATTCCGTAAAATCTCTTAAATCCACTGGTGGGTGTCGGATCCAGCGTGCGGCCAGGGCAAATGAGGAAACGGCCAACTAAGCCGAGTCATTTCCACCGTTTACCAGGGCCACTTTGCCCGCTATCCAGACTCCGGTGGGAGTCTTCATTCCTGCCAATTATTCATTATTCGACGTCCGGATGTCTCCTTTGTCGCCGCTTTTCTTTCCATCGCCGCGCGCTCCCTCCTATCGTGGATCTATCGCGAGCGACGAAACCCGCGACCGTAAGAAATGTCGGGGTGGCCGTCGGGGAGAGTTTTCAGGGGCTCGGCATAAAATTCCACGATCCCGATGGAAGGATCCGACCAACAAGTAATTGCGCAACGAGCGAGCGAAACGCGACGGTGCAGACACCCGGGGCACTCGCCCAATTGGCATGCCGCATGACTCACGCGCGCCTCTTCTTGCGGAAAAGGAGAGACGCGGCGGATCGGGTGAGCATGCAAATAAATAGAAATCGAGGTGCCGATCGAGTGCGCCCAGCTGATATCCCCCTCGTCGTTCGACCACGATTGCCAAGAGATCAGGATCAAGCCTTTCGTCGATCCGTTCGCGAAAGCCTTCGAACGTTCCTAGCGATCCCTTAACGGTGGCGCGCCTTTCACGAGGGGAACCGCTTCCGACAGTACACACGAAGTGTATACACGAAACAATGACAATTATAGAGCAGAAGGAACGCGATTATTAATAATACTCCGATTGCAAGCGCGTGTCTTGAAATGTTCCAAGTCGGGCACCTCTAAATTCTCACGAAGAGAGAATCCCTGATAACGTCTTGATCGCGACAGCGCAATTTCAACCAAGCATCCGCGAAAATTGGATGCTACTCCGATCCACGGATAAAGCGAGAGAGCGAAACGCTTGGATCAAGAGTTCCTCCAGCTCTGTGCGTATTCTTTTTTTCTCTATCCGCGGGAGGAGGACCAGTCAGTCCTCTTGAGGGATGTTCGAGCTTCTTGACGAGACGCACCGGTTATAATGGTACCAGTTTCACCGCGTATCCTCGTTACGGAAACAGTACAGAGAGACATGTAACGGGTGAGCTGAGGTCAGCAAGACCGGCGTAATATTGCTACGTATGGATATGGTTCGTGAGGTCGTTTATGAAACTGGTCCGTCTCATTTCTATAAACCAGTTTCTTAAAAAAAAAAGAGAGAGAGAAAAATCGCTGGAACGAACGGAGTAGCGCGGTCCTCCGTGTGAAACATCTGCGCCAGTTCCCAGATGAACGATCTATATCAAATTAATCTTTCGCCCATCGATTCATGTAATTGTATTTTTACTATTTGTAAAGATAAAGCGGGGGATGAAGAGGGTAGTTTCATATCATTCCTCAGCAATCAGTTGTCAAGGATCTCCAGAATTTGTATGCATTTAATGTATTACAGCGTCAATATAGAATTTATTGATTTTTCATCGCAGAGGCCTTGGGGACCGGAAGTTCGTCCTGGCAGAGCGAGGATGGCGGAGCGAATTCTCGTCGGGGTGGTGAGACGCCGTCCTCTTGCGCGACGCCGACGTCGGCCAGTTTTCCGTCGGAACCGGAGGTCGACGCCGACGTCGGCGTTCACGCCGACGGAAACAATGCCGCGGCGCCCTATCCTTGCCAATTTTGCGACCGCACGTTTCCTCGTCTGAGCTACCTGAAGAAACACGAACAGGTATAATTACGACGATTACTTCGTCCCTTAAACTATCATTTAATTCTCAACACGCCTGACAAATAAATTGCACACGTTACATACGTTCAAAGTACCAAAACGTGCCCCCATGCTTGCAGCGAGTCGTTGCTTCCAAGGAAGCGGATTGTCCTTTTACTCGTTAGTGCCACGTGTTACTCGCAGGCAGACATCCGTTCGCGAATACACACGCGTGCGTGTATGTAGAGAGCGCGGAAGACGCGTGGCCGATTCGCATTTTTTTCTGTTTTGCATGACGGTGGCATTAGACCGGCCGACTTGTTCTTCCGCGTCCGCGCCGACGTCCGCGGGTCATCGTCGGGTCAAAATCTGTTCCGTGGCCCATAACAGGTTGTACCGGTCAGGTTGTTCGTCCAGGTGGTTCTCCTCTCCGTGGCTTTTCGTGCCTCGATAAAAGCCGCTTCCACATATACGCGAGCTGAATCGCGCTTCGTTCCCATCACAGATACGGCCGTGATAACGCGGATAAATTTCATTCAAAGGATATCTCTGCTGCGTCGAGACACTTCCATCCCGTTCTTGGTAGCCATCCGATTGCCGGAAGAAAAGGGAGCAGATTTTCCTAAGTAAAAAGAAGATTTCCAACCGCCGTAGTATTCGCGGCTTGATTCGACCGATTAAAAATGATCACACGACCAACCAGACATAACATTGCCTTTTGACGTTGGGCCGAGGAGTAGGGAAGGATCGACGGGCAAGAAAGGTCCTCCGGGAGGAATTCTCCCTGGTTGGTGGTTGTCACCCAGGTAGATCGGTATGACCGATATGATCGCAAACGGGCCCGGGTCATTCTCTCTGTCCGACGCTCTTTTTATGCTCTCTTTTCTACTTCGTCCGGCGAGGTAAGCACGGCACGTATGTGCGTACGACTTTCGTGCTGTCGCGTCGGCTCCTTTGAAGAGACAATCCGGACGGAAGGGGCGAAGTGATCGCCTCCTTCTCCGAGCGTTCTATCCCAAATAAAAATAGAATAATATCGGTTGGAATCGGGATGAACTTGTCCCTTTTTTTTTTTCTCTTCACTTATCGCAGGAGAACGTGCGATTCAATTGTATTAATTTGCGCTACGCTTTTCGCAGAGCCACGGTGACCAAATGCCGTATCGATGCAGCTGGTGCGCAAGATTGTTTAAACATAAACGGAGCAGGGATCGCCACGTGAAGCTTCACACGGGGGACCGACGGTATCGATGCACCCATTGCGAGGCGGCTTTCTCCAGAAGGTATCACACTCTTAAACGAGCCATTCGTTTTATGATACCGTATTTATTGTCGCGCTCGTATCGAACGAAATTACGAAATGTTTCTCAAAGAGATTTACGCCTTCCTTCTCCAGACGCCGAGAGTAGGTAGATCTGATGCTAAACCGAGGCAGCCGAAAAGACTATGGTAGAATGCGGAGACGAAAGTTAAAGAAGCCCCGCGATTCCGGGGGACCGCCGATCCAACGTTTGACAAATGAATAATGATCGCGCGACGACCGCGGCCCCGGCCGACATTAGTCAAGCTTACTCTCTTACGTGACTCTTTCACCGTTCACCCTTTCGCCTGCTGCACGGCAACCCGACGTAACCGTCTCCTATCGTCCTATCTTTATTCCTCGCTTCCCTCCTCGCATTCACGTCGAGCCGCGTATTGAAATGCTAAGCTGGTATAATAACAGAAGACGAACCCGAGCCTAGGGTGGCGGCGCGCACGCACCTTTCTCTTCCTTCCCGCGTTCTCCAGGCGAACGGTGGACAGGTAGTAGGCGCATATAGGTGTTACGGGACAACAGGTCGGAACATTAGTCAAGTGTCTCGTTTGCTGCTCGTCCGCTGACGATTACGGTCGCGCTGGAGGCTCCTATTTTCTCCCTTTTAATCCTTCCGCAAAGTATTTTCCGCTTAAGCGGCAATTCGTATCAGTTCGATCAATGTTACTTTGAGCAGAAATTGATCCAACAGTTATTCGACTCGTTATGAACATTTACCACCGTCGCGTTTCACTTTTGTCCAGTTTTTAATTCTACTATTCTAATTATAACATTCTCACGCGTTCGATTTCTATTTCTATTCCGATATTTCCAAAGCCAGGCGATAGCGCAGGATGTATCTACGAGTCCTAACAGAGACTTAGCCTGTCAGGCATTACAGCAATCGCGTTGTTGGATCTTTACGCCACATCTCTGTTCGTTCTCCCAGGCTGACGGTCGGCTCGGGTGAGCCAACAAAAGGGTGAAAACCCCCGTGGTTCTCGCATGGATCCCACAACCGCGGGGTGTCTGAATACTAAACGGATCGCGCCGGAAACGGACTCCAGCAATTATTATTATCAAAGTTGGCCCAATCGCTTGAAACGCGAACTTATTCGGGGAAACTTTTCGCACGCGATTACAGGGAAACGTCGTTGTTTAAAAGAATCTCCTCGGCGTCGGAATTAATTCTGGACAAAAGCGACGTGACAAATAAGTTCTCCAAATAGCCGATGGAAAAGGTAGGAAATTAGGGGAACTCACGGGAGGGCCACCCTAGCTGCGACTTTTCTGCTCCATTTATTTCTATCTCCTCTTCCCCGGGCCTCGATTCTTCCCTTCACCGGACAACGACCGTCATTCTTCTTCTTTTCTTTTTTCTCTGCAAATGCTCCAAAGCGGAACGTCTCCGACGATACACGGCGATAATAGGACGGCGAGGGAGGAGGGGGGCGACCAGTCGATAATTCTGCTGCATGAATTATTCAGATGCAAAGTGCAAGGGCGAGTTCGCCGTCCGTCTTCGTTTCCGACAGAGTCGAGACACTGACCGGTTCGGTTGACTGGACCAACCTGCGGTGACCTCGTCTAACGGATTTAGTTCTCCGCCACCTGACCAAATGAATTATTCATTCGACGCTTGCACGGGGAGAATCGTTCACCTATCGTCCTACGCGTCCCTTTTTTTTTCTTTATTCTCCGTCATTTACCCACGAACGGATATGATTATACCGTATCTGACAGCTCTCCGAAATCCGCGATACAGGAAATCGTTGCTATCCGCGAGCGTTTGTCGCGTGGGAGAAGTACAGGGACGTCTCTGAAACGTTTGTCAAGCTTATACGTATGAAACGTATTTCTGGAATGTCTATACATGTGCGTAAACATTTCCCAGATCATTATCACCACCGACTGACGATTAATTTTCCGCTTTTCAGTGACCATCTGAAGATCCACATGAAGACGCACGACACGCAGAAGCCCTACCAGTGCACAGCGTGCTCCAGGGGTTACAACACAGCGGCCGCCCTGACGTCCCACATGCAGTCGCACAAGAAACACCATCAATCTCAGGGAACCGCTAAGCAGCAAGAGATCGACTACGGCCGACGAAGCGTCTCCTCTCACAGCACATCATCCCCTCCGGTTCCAAGCTCCCCCTCGCCGTCCCTCAATCTCTCGTTGAACCCGAAGACCAGTTTAAAGGGCTCGCAGGGCAGCGCCTCCACCACCCCCGTACTAAGCTCCCCGTTAAAGTTGGCCTGCATGTACTGCACCAGGGACACCTTTAGCTGCATGCAGCAGCTGCAGATGCACGTGCACACGATGCACCGGACGATTCTGAACGGGGAGAGCGCGACGGTGTCGTCCCCGTCGCCGAACAGAGCCAACGAATCGTTGTCGACGGCGGCGGCCTATCATCGGCGCGAGAAGAACGCGGATCGACCCGAGGGATCCTCCAAGGAGAAGGAGAGAAAGTACTCGGAGGATCCGGATGGATCCGCGGAGAAGGATCCGTACGAGAACGCTTTCACGTGCAACCAGTGCACCATGAGGTTCTCCGCTCTGGGATCCTTGAGGGATCACCTGGTCTCCATTCACGGAGCGGACAGTTTCGGCTCCGCTCTGATGATGTGCCCCCTCTGCGGGATACCTTGCGCCTCCGCGGCTGCCTACGCGGAGCACTACGTCCTCCAGCACTGCGAGAACAGAGGGATGATCGGTCCCCCGGAGGCCAGAGAGTACGCGGAGTCGAAGATGAACGGAGGCTACGAGGCCGGGGTGTCGAGGTGTCAGAGATCCAGGGATCAGACCGCTTCGGAACCCGCGGACTTGACCAGCAAACGTTCCGCGCCACCGGAGAACAGTTACACCGCGGGGACGCTACTCTGTGGACAGTGCGGGGCAGCCTTGAAGGACTTCGAATCCTTCAGGGAGCACCTGGCCGGCCACCTTCAAGCCGACCACAGGAACGACGCCGTCAGACACTGTTGCCCCAAGTGCGAGGCCAGCTTCCAGGACCGGGAGGGCATGCTGGCTCATCTGACGAAGCATTATCTCGGACAGATCGGCAAGGAGTATGCCTGCGGTGCTTGCAAGAAACTCTACCCGCATCCTGATCTGCTGCAGAGGCACTTGCTCGACAGCCACGCGCATCATCTTTACCGGTGTGCCCTGTGCAGGGACACGTTCGACTCCAGAGTGGCGATCCAGGTTCACTTCGCCGTGAAGCACAGCCAGGAGTGCAGGATCTATAGGTGCAACGCGTGCACCATGCGGAACAACGAAAATTCGCCGGGGAACGCCTCCGGGGAAGGGAAGAGCTACTTCAGGAGCGAGACCGAGATGGCGGACCACGTGAGGAACGTGCACGCGCCCCCCGTTGTCCCGAACAACAGCCCCGTGGCCAGGAGTCCCGCCTCCACGCCCGGCATCACCGGGAGCTCGGCTCCTAGATGCGTTTTCTGCGGCGTATCTTGCGGCTCCGAGCTGGAGCTGCAGTTGCATCTGGCCAGCCATTCCGCGAATTTGTACAGGTGTCCGGTTTGCAGAGAGGGATTCGCGGTGGAGTTCTTGCTGGACAGGCACGTTGCTCAGGCTCACTCCGGCGAGCATCGGCCGGGCGTCAGGAGCAGTTCTAGGGAGAACGGGAGGATCGGGAGACCGCCTAGATCGCAGGACGAGGTAGGTAGCGATTACTTTAGCTCACTGACGGACCATTGTATTATAATTTCTCACCAATCGCTCACTTTTCTCAGCCGAAATCGCAGAAAAGAGGTCGCTCGCCAGCCTCCAGCAACAACAACTCCCTGAACCAGCGCGACAACAACAAGCGTCCGAACTACACCTCTCCTCAGCACTGCGATCTCTGCGAGAGGACGGACTTCTCCACCGAGTCCGAGCTTCAGGTGCACAAGAAGCTGGCTCACACGCCGCCGAAGCTGCAGACGAAGTCTCTGTCCAGCGTGAGCATGACCTGCGCGTACTGCGGGGAAGCCTGTCGCTCGCGAAGCGAGCTGGAGTCGCACACGAGGATCCAGCATGCCTCCAACGAGCCCGGCGGCCGTCACAAGTGCAACATCTGCGACGAGGTGTGCCCGTCGGGCGCGATCCTCGCGGAGCACAAGCTTCAGAAGCATTGCAAGATTCGGCTGAGCGACACTTGCATAGTCTGCCGGGGTGGCTTGAGCACCGAGTCGCAGTTCCTGGAGCACGTGCAGAGGCACAGCCTGGAGATGGTCGACCCTCAGCAACGGCTCGACGGATCGCTGCCGCATCTGCCCGCCGCGTGCGTGGTCTGCAGGCAGACGTTGATCAGCGAGCTGGAGTGCCGCCTCCACGCCAGGCATCATCTGAGAGGCAACGCCGGCTCGCAGAGCGTCGTCTCCGCTTCGAGCCCGAAGCAGAAGGGCCAGAGTCCGAGCTGTTGCCTCTGTTTGAGGGACTACTCCGCCGAGGACTTTGTCAGCCTTCCGCCCAGCCACGTGAGCGGCGGCGGACAGTCCCTGAGGGTCTGCAAGAGCTGTTACACCAGACACTCGCAGGGCTTGCCGATTTTGAGCTCGCGATACGACGCTCTCAGGGATAAGGCCGAGAGGTCCTGGTCGACGACGCCGAAGGACGGACAATGGGACGGAGCTGGTGATAGATGGGAGGAGGCGAGCAGGTTCAAGGAGGACAGAGCCGACGAAGGTGGCGATGGAAGGAGGTGCGAGGATTGTGGCGTGAAATTCGAGGATGCCGAGGAAGTGGAGAAGCACAGGATGGTGGAGCACGAGAAAGGTCCAAGCGGGACGAACACTTACACCTGTATACAGTGTCAGGTAATTGTTCATTATCAATTTTTGGACGAGACAGTAATGCAGCGATAGCGGAATGTTAATTGGACGAATCCTTCGTTTCCAGATGTCTTTTCCGACAGAGGCAAAGATACAGCAGCACGTGAAGAAGGAACACCTGGAGGCTTCGGGGAAAGCATCCATCGAAGCACTGAGGTGTCATCTTTGTCTCTATGAAGCCGGCAGTCCGTTGCAATTGCAGAGCCATTTGATAGAACACACTTTCGCTGGGTGTGCAGCTTTGAGTTGCTACATTTGCCAGTCCCTCTTCACTGCACCTATCGGCCTTCAGGTGTGTGAAATATAATCTCCGATATTCAATAGTTCCCTTTCTCCTTGCGTAAGTTTTCCCTTCCCCCTTACCTTACTCACCGTACATATTTATATGTGAAATGCTGCGAACAATTCAGTATTTCAAAGTCCCCTTAACTGCAGCAAAAGCCACAGCTAACTTAATTCATTATTTCACAGAATCACATGCTACAAGAGCACGGTCTGGGCGCCCGCCCCTACGATTGTCCCAAGTGCACACTGAAGTTCTTCTTCAGGGCTGAGCTGGACCACCATATGCTGACGTTCCATCGTCCTGTAGAGGCATCACCTCCCAGTGAGACTGCACAGAATGTTAACGAGCAAAAGACAACGAATCCAGAGGGGGAGAGCTGCGAGGACGAGGTTACAGTTAAAGAGGAACTCCTTACGGAAGCAGCCGAAGAGGAGGAGGAGGAGGAGATCAATGTCGATGGACAAATGGAAGCAGAGGATCCTGGTGCAGGCAGGCAAGCCGAGGATCCAGAGAAGAAATTGAAAATCGAAATAGAGGGAGAAACTGTTTCCGAGAAGATAGAATCGTGATCGTTTCTCGTGGATCGAGAAATTAAGCAAATGCTTGATACTGAATAATAATTCTATAATCAGTCTCCGAATGAATAATTCAGTTCATTAAAAATCTCAGAGACTACGTTTCAATTTATATCATTTATCGACGATCGTATGTTGTATACGATTTTTGTTCATCTCCGTTCACGTACCATTCTTTCCTGCTATTGTAAAATGTAAGACGAATAGATGTTACGTTGGTCTGTTGTTCTTTTTCATAGTTCGTGTTATGTTGATACGAAACACTTCAACAATATCGCGATCGTTTTAATGCTCACGTTTATAGTTAGGGAATATTATCGTTGATCGTTCACGAGCTATTATTTTTAAACAATTGTACTTTCCGTACAGAGTTATGCGATAGAGTAGGACAATATTGCAAGATTGTTCGCGACACGGTATTGTTCACAAATGTTATTTTACAATTAATCGTAAGTCTTAGCGTTTTATAGTTTCGCTGGCATATGCGTATTACGTACTCAATATGTATTTATATTTGCATCAATTTCAGTAATTCGCCAGGTTCTCCATTAGCACGTGAACGGTCATTTCATCCTGTTAATATGTTAATTTTACTTCGTTTGAAATTCTACGCACAAGTTACCGCGTTGAGTCGATTGTTTAACACGTTGCATAATGTATTACGTTTTGTACGTTGAACTGTACCCTACGATCTACCTGGACGATCTTGTCTAAAACTGGATGTAAAACTATCGTTATTTCTTATTATAATATTGATAACAAAAACGAAAGGGGAAATGAAAATGCGAAGCGTGCGGCTTGTACATATCTACATACATACGTTGAATAGTATTTTAGCATGCGTTAATAATACCTTATCGGCTAGTTGCTCGGTACTGCAAACAATAATTATTGCTATTATTTAAATGAAGCTGATGCAATAAACTGTCCACTAGGCTTATAGAGTAACCGGTTAAGATAGTTCTTTAAGAAAATACATTATTGTCTTAAATGATCACTTGTGATTCTTTCTTCCTTTAATCGCCACTTTGCGAAAGATTGTAAATTATTTCAGTACGGCAAATTATTATAACATTCCATCGATTAAGTAAAAAATTCCTATCCAATTTTACATGGGAAAGTAATAGAAGGCTCATAGTTTATTTTACGATCATAAAAGTTCATAAATTGTTCGTGCATAATGAGTAATTAACGATTTTGCACCGCCGATTAAACGCGTCATTTGGAGGCGGGGCTTAGGCGCGAGCGCTATCTCTGTCCTTGTTCGCAAACGCACCCTCTTTGTTTCGCGCAGCCGCTGGTGGGCGTGTTCACACCTCACGCTCCCACCACGCCGCTCGCTCGTTCGTTCGCACCATTGTTCCTTCTCTCTCTTTCTATCTATCTATCTATCTATCTATCTATCTATCTATCTATCTATCTATTTATCTATTTATTTATTTATATATTTCTCTACTTATTTATTATTTATTGCACGCTAATAATTTCTAATTATCAATATCTATAACTGTCGATAGTTTCTGTTAGTGGTGACTATCGATAATTGTCGATAGTACCATCGATAGACCATCATCACTATCCAAGATGGCGTCGCCCATGTAACGCAGGTATTTATCATCGGCAACAATTGAAGTGTTTTTATAATAATTTAGTGCTTGTTCATTTGCAAAAATCTGCCAAAGCCCGTTCTTTGCGAATTCCCAAACGTGAGAAGTGGTGTGAAATTAATGTGGAACGACAGTATATTTAGAAAACTTTCTCTGACATATTTGTAACCTCAATGTGAACTCGACCAGTGCTGATATTTTCTGTTTTCTATTTTAGATTATTCGCGAGTCCATAACAAATTACAAGGACTGTAGAAATTCTGGTTTTACTTGCAACAATTCTATAGTTATTAATTGAAAAATTTCTGTGAATTTAAACTATGAACTGTATTGCAAATCAATTTAAAGAAATAGCTTTCAAATATTAACTCTTGCCCAGTGGACACCGTGTCTATTTCATCTGAGTTGTCGACTGTTTAGTTAAGATTTTCTTTAATCATTCGAAGTTGTATATTTGTGAATATTATTATTCACGTAAATTAATATATTCTTTTATTACAGATTCGCACTGCGAGTTGCTGCTTTAAGTAACGTTTCTGGCTCCCCTGAGCAGCGTTTGTGGTTCCTTCGACTACCTATTTGAGGAAGCCACGTTTCGCCGCCATACCTTGACCCATGCTACTTCAGTTGTACCTGATGTCCGAACATGTACTATTCACCATTGACATATGTATACTAGTTAAATCTATGCTATTATTATTAATATTGTAACTTTCATTGTTGTTTAATTAGAAAATGTATTGTAAATTAATTTATAAGAGTATTTTATAATAGTTTTTAGTTTCTAAAACATTTTTATAGTATATTTAAATCTATGCTATTGTCATTATTGTAACTTTCATTATTATTTAATTCTAAGATGTATTGTACATTAATTTTTAAGAATTGTCAATAAGTAATAGTTTTTAAGTTTAAATGTTATCATCTTTGCATGCTATGCTATAATTATTATTGTAATCTTCATTATTATTTAATTATAAGATGTATTGTAGATTAATTTATAAGAATAGTCAATAAGTAATGCTTTTTAAGTTTAGATATTATCACTTCTGTAATTTGTACATTATTGCAATTTTTCAATAAATCTTCATAAAAGGAATACAACTGGTTTCTTTTTATAAACAGCTATCCACTCCTGAAAAGCCTGCTCCACTTCCTTACTGCTCACAAATAATTTAAGTTAGAGATAAGTGCTGGAAGTTGATATCAAATTGTGGAATCCCGGATAGTATCGAAATTCCCGCAATTTTCTGGAAAATGCCGTCAAATTCCAAGAATTAGTGAAATAGAATGTTTGGCGATTTCGAGCAAGAGAAATTCTGTAAAATTATGTTTCGAGAAATACCTCCCGATACAAATTGGCGATTTCGAGCACGAGATTTTGTAAAAGCAGCTCCTGGAAATGTTTTGGTTGTGACGTCATCAATCATGAACTCCGGATACCTCCTCGCATATCATGTTCTCCTAATACAAATTGGCGATTTCGAGCACTTGGGATTCCGTAAAATCACGCTCGGGGAAATTCTTGGAAATGACGTCACGTTCCAGGAACTGGTGAAATGAAAGACCTCCTCGCATATCATGTTCTCCTGATACATTTTGCTCAATTTCGAGCAAGAGGAATCTCGCGAAGTTCGGGCAAGAAGAAAGAGGCAAAACGTTAGTTCAGACTCCAAACCAGAGATGACGCCACTTGTATACTCTTGCGCGAGCTCTGCGAGATTCCTCTTGCTCGAAATTGGGCAAAATGTATCAGGAGAACATGATATGCGAGGAGGTCTTTCATTTCACCAGTTCCTGGAACGTGACGTCATTTCCAAGAATTTCCCCGAGCGTGATTTTACGGAATCCCAAGTGCTCGAAATCGCCAATTTGTATTAGGAGAACATGATATGCGAGGAGGTATCCGGAGTTCATGATTGATGACGTCACAACCAAAACATTTCCAGGAGCTGCTTTTACAAAATCTCGTGCTCGAAATCGCCAATTTGTATCGGGAGGTATTTCTCGAAACATAATTTTACAGAATTTCTCTTGCTCGAAATCGCCAAACATTCTATTTCACTAATTCTTGGAATTTGACGGCATTTTCCAGAAAATTGCGGGAATTTCGATACTATCCGGGATTCCACAATTTGATATCAACTTCCAGCACTTATCTCTAACTTAAATTATTTGTGAGCAGTAAGGAAGTGGAGCAGGCTTTTCAGAAGTGGATAGCTGTTTATAAAAAGAAACCAGTTGTATTCCTTTTATGAAGATTTATTGAAAAATTGCAATAATGTACAAATTACAAAAATGATAACATTTAAACTTAAAAACTATTACTTATTGACTATTCTTAAAAATTAATGTACAATACATCTTAGAATTAAATAATAATGAAAGTTACAATAATGATAATAGCATAGATTTAAATATACTACAAAAATGTTTTAGAAACTAAAAATTATTACTTATAAAAATCTTGCAAATTAATTTACAATACATCTTAAAGTTAATACTTATATAAATTCTTAATATGAATATAAAAACAATTAATATAATTAATATTATTTAATACAATAGAGTTACGCTGCGGTTACACTATTATACTGATATATTATCGATACACTACACGCACATTTACCGCTGCTCCATGGGGCACAACTTAGAGCTCGGACTCCGCTTTTGCTTGTTGAAACTGGAAACACTGCTAGTGGAGCTGGAGACGCTGCTAGTGGAGCTGGAAACACTGCTTGCGGGAGCCAGAAACGTTACTTGAAGGAGCAACTCGTTGTGCAAACCTGCAATAAACAATTATTAATTTATTATTTATAAATGTATAATTTTAAATGAAGGAACAAAATTTTAAGTAAATACCCGACAACTGGATGCGAATAGATACAGTGCCCACTGGGCAAAGGTTAATATTTGAAAGCTATTTTTATAAATTAATTTGTAATACATTCCATGGTTTAAATTCATACAAACTTTACAATTAATAACTATGAAATTGTTGCAAGTAAGGCCAGAATTTCTACAGTCCTTGTAATTTGTTATGGACTTGCAAATAATCTAAAATACAAAACAGAAAATGTCACTATTGGTCGAGTACACATTGAGGTTACAAATTGTCAGAGAAAGTTTTCTAAATATACTGTTGTTCCAGTTTAATTTTACACCACTTCTCACGTTTGGGAGTTCACAAAGAACAAGCTCTTCTAGATATTTTTAAAGAATAAGCACTAAATTATTATAGAAACATTTAAATTGATTCCGATACAAACTAAATATGTCAAACAGTGTACCAGTCAACCATCTTGAATCGTGGTCGATAGTGTTGGAGGACTATCGATAATTATCGATAGGCACTACGATCAAAAACTATCAATAGTGTACTTTCGCAAGCAATGGTTATTTATAGGTATTGAAAGTTGTAAATTATTAGCGTGTAATAAGTAATAAATACTTGCATAAATGTGTTTAATCACTATCGATAACTATCGATGGCCGATGGTCCACTTTAGAAACTATCGATATGTCTCCACCGCTATCATCGATAGTAGGGAAGCGTCAGTCAAGTTAACAAATTATAAAACTTGCCGGATACAATTTCTAACCTAATAGTAGTCATTTTGAAATTTAATTCCTTTCGCTTCATACATCAGATTAAAAGAACAATGAGTTTAATAATTAAATGAACTAAATAAATAATGTATAGCGACGGCCATTGATAGCTTTCGATAATACTATCGATAGTTTTTGATGGCCACGACAGTTGATAGTTTTCGATAGTGGCGTCCATCGATAGTGGTCGATAGTACAACCGACAGTTCTCTACTAATCGTGTATACATCTTTACTTAGTTAACTAAACGTCAGATGTATACACGATTCTAGAAATTTGGATATAACATTTATATACTAATAACGTAAGGTAGATGAATATTATGAAAATAAACAGTCGATAGTTTTCGATAGTGGTGATCATTGACAGTTATCGATAGTGGCGATCATTGACAGTTATCGATAGTGCCATCGATAGTTCTCCACCACTACTGTATACGTTAGCTAGTAGGTAGGTGCGGTACTCGCGTTTTGTTATGGCTAGTCAACAAACCTAAATGTGACTAAATGATTATCCCGTAATTACGTTCAACCGCATCGATTTCGCCGAGAAATCGTTTTCCTGAATTCCAAAGAAATACTCTTTCGTACGTGAAGGAAACAAGTGAGCGTGTTATCCTGGACGCGATACGTATTCGAATAAAAAGACTCATATTTCTGTGCAACGAGGAATGTAGCTGTCCCGACGTTAATATACACCGTTTTGCACTCCAGCGAAGCTTTTCAACGTATGTCAAATAAAATGTTAAGGTTTCTGTCACGACGTAGAGGTCGTAGCGTCAGCGGACAGACCACTTCGTCCCAGATTAAAAATCAACGATTGCCGAGCAATAAAAATGTTGTTCAATGCAGGGTCGTTTTGCTCGATGGCACGGATCTACCAATAGAGTTATCAGTAAGTTAAAAGCTTTCAAAAATAAAAGATAAAAGAACAAAATAAAAGAAAACACGTAAGAAATAATTTTAACTCTATTTTGTATTTTGTCGCGGTGCTCTCATTTTTAAATCGCTTTTTGTTTTTGTCCTTTCCAGAAAAAAGCGTTGGCTAGTGATTTGTACGAACAAGTATTTTATAGTTTAGATTTGATAGAGAAAGATTACTTTGGTCTGCAGTACACGGATAGCAATAACGTTCAACATTGGTTGGACCCTACCAAACCGATAAAGAAACAAGTAAAAAGTATGCATTAGTTTTTTCTGCATGATTAGGAGCATTACAGGATCGTTATGATACTAAGGTAAACGGGCAAATAATTTTTATTCGATCACAAAAAGGTTTGTGTTTTATATAGTTGGACCACCTTACACGTTGAGGCTAAAGGTAAAGTTTTATTCATCGGAGCCAAACACGTTACGAGAGGAATTAACCAGATACCAATTCTTCTTGCAACTGAAGCAAGATGTTTTGGAAGGAAAGCTACACTGCCCTCATCAAGTCGCTGTTCAATTGGCTGCCTTATCGCTACAGTGTAAGTATTTCACAGATATAAACCAGGAATAATCTAAGGAAGGTAAAGATTTCAAAGAACGTATATTTCAAAGGCAAAGGACCGTATCTTATAGTGCTTGCTCTAAATTAAATTCGTATTCATCTGCAGCTGAGCTCGGCGATTATGATCCTGCCATTCACAGTGCAGCCACTGTGTCGGAATTCAGATTTGTGCCAGGTCAGACAGAGCAGATGGAGCTCGAGATACTCGAAGAGTATGCCAAGTGTTCCGGTCTTAGTCCGGCGCAGGCAGAATCGGCGTATCTCAGCAAGGCCAAGTGGCTGGACATGTACGGCGTAGATATGCACACGGTTCTCGGCAAAGACGCCTGCGAATACTCCTTGGGTTTGACGCCGACTGGTATTCTGGTCTTTGAGGGGACACAAAAGATTGGCCTGTTCTTCTGGCCCAAGATCGGTCGGCTGGATTTCAAGAAAAAGAAACTGACGTTAGTCGTAGTGGAGGAGGACGACGAGGGTAGAGGAGAGCAGGAGCATACCTTCGTGTTCAGGCTGGTGAACGAAAAGGCCTGCAAGCATTTATGGAAATGTGCCGTGGAGCACCACGCTTTCTTCCGATTGCGCGCGCCGGTCAAAGGTGCCAGTGGTCGCCAGAACTTCTTCCGCATGGGCTCGCGTTTCCGTTACAGCGGCAAAACGGAGTTCCAAACGACTCAGCTGAATCGAGCGCGTAGAACGGTGCAGTTCGAGAGACGACCCAGTCAGAGATACGCTAGGCGCCAGAGTCATGTGTTGAGAGAGCGTCAGCGTCAGCAAGTGGAGCAGCCACAGCAGGCTTCTCCGGTGGTAACTAGTAAGCTGAAAGATATATACATTTTTACTATTAAGTGTATCGCATTAAGTAAAAGTACACTTCAAGCATAGTATACTTTACAAAATAAATATCTGATTACCTTTAGACGAAGAGGAGCCCCTGCAACGTCAGCCAAGCGAGCGAAGCTCGAAATCGTCGGAGGACAGCGTGCATGCGCCATCTTCCCCATTGGTAGATTCTTTATTAAAATCATTGGCGAAGGATCAACAGCCTCTGGAGCCAAGGAATCAAATGCCAGTCGCCAGCAGCGAAAAGGAATCGGAGACAGTGAAGACTAGCTTGATCATCGAGAACTTGGTCAATCAAGCGTCTCTGGTGCCGAACAATCAAGCTGGGCCCTCCTCGCTGCCACCTCGTACGCCGATACCTCCGGAGTCCCTGAAATGTAATATATTGAAGGCAATGTCTCTGGAGCAGGGGAAGAATTCGAATTTGGTTTCGATCACTTCGGTGGACGTTAATAAGAGTAATCACTCTGACGCGGCAACGATTGTATCAGTGGTAAGAGGACGAATCGTTCTGATATATCGTGATAAAGGACGATTATTTTTAATGACTCTTCTGTTGCGAACCTTTTACGAAGAAATAGCGATAGAGTATTAGATCATTTTTACATTGCCATTTCGTTTACTCCGTACATCGTGTCCCTGACTGTATCTTGTGCCGTTGATTGTACATTTAAATATTTGTTCCATTGTCCCGTGCTTCCTAGGCTTTAGTCGTGACACGTTTGCTTTCTTGCTCTATTTCCCATTTAGGGCGGAGACAAATTGACGCTCGCTGTAAGTGGAAATACTCTGATGAACCTATCGGCGGAGGATAATGTGACCGTAACGCATTTCTCCCTGGACAGCTGGGGGCAAATCGAGCAAAAGACTACGCAGCTAAATCCGAAAGTCTCGAATCAATCACAGAATCCGTTCAATCCGTTCACCAGCGATAGCAGCAGCAGCAACGATGTTACTACCGCTACTACCACCACCAGTATTCCTGAGACCAATACAGAGGAGGATACGAAAACGGAGGACGAGAAGAAAGCGAACACGAATCCGTTTATAGATTCGAATCCGTTCTTGGGTTTGCTTAATCCGTTTAAGGAGATGCAGCAGCCCGCGGTTGAAAAGAAAGCTGAAGCTGAACCGGAAAAGAATGGGGCGAGAGTGGTGAAAACCGAGGAGATACAAACTACCACGACGACTCTAACTCATAAGGTGTGGCTCAAATGCTTCTCAATGACTAGCTGACAAATATTCTGATTTGTATTCCTTTTGAAATGCTTTCTGGCTTGTGCAATAATTGTGCGCAGATGTACCCGCTTGACGAGTAACAATTACTCTTGCGCGGCAAATATTAGTATAATATTTACTTTATATTCGTTTAGAAATCTTGTAAATTATTTTTCTTTTAATTCTGGGATTATGTAAGCATTATTTTCGCTTTTATTTTAGGATGATAATTCGGCACTATCTGATATAAGTCCGTGGTTGGTGGTAGAACCGTCGCAAACAGCAACGACAGAACAAACTCCGATCAAGCATACTGTAATTACAAGGAAGACAGTAATTACAACGCAGCTATAAACCGATTGATCAACGAAAGATTGGGGAAAGAATTAGTCAATGGTATTTCTAAACGAATTAAGATCTCATGGAATCTTGTGTCTTCCATGATACTGATTCGGCCCAAGTGCCTATATAAGAGTACAATGTTGCCTAAGTAAAGGGGAGTATTGTTGCAATAAAACAACGGGGATACGAATAATGGTATCAAATGGGACCAGTCAGCATTTATATCTTACAGATGAACAATAATTTCTATTTCTGTAAGTATTTAAATATGCCCGGAATTAATTCTTCGGGGCGCTAAAAGATATCAATGGACGT
Source organism: Holcopasites calliopsidis (assembly GCA_023838395.1). Lineage (NCBI taxonomy): Eukaryota > Metazoa > Arthropoda > Insecta > Hymenoptera > Apidae > Holcopasites > Holcopasites calliopsidis. The sequence continues at coordinate 3,098,910 of JALHAQ010000012.1, read as the reverse complement.
GTTTCATTTTATACAGGATCGATGTCTTCGAATTTTATAGAAAGATTATACAAAAAGACAATACTATTTGATACAGGTACATACAACAATATTTTCAGGCATGCTTTTTATCTATAATTGTTTCACGTAACTTTAAATTCCACTCCAGTTCTGCCATTAGAATTCTTTACGTGTGTTCTATATTTATTTATTTTTTAATAAGATAGTCAACTTTTTATGGATAATTATGTATCCACACAAGAGTATATGTATATGCGTACATTGAATGATAATGTATGGTGCTCCCTTTAAGAACGAAGACATATTCTAAATGAACTAACTTTAATCTCCCCATATTTATGCATAATTGAAAAACCTGTGTACATGCTACTTGAAAATTTAGAGGGTTTCCTTTCTTTGGTGCCCAAGTATGTAGTAGGTTTAGCTATTAGAAGTATTTAAGGTAGCGTTTCCTATTTGCCATAGTGCCTTTTATGAAAAGAAAAAAGAAAGCGATGTTTTAATATTGCATTTAGATTTTCTGTTTACTCCTATCATCGCTAGATTTTTATTTTCATCCTTGTCGTTTGCATTGTTCTCATAGTCATAATTATTTGTCACTAATACGTCAGTATTTGATAAACATCGTCCAGTTTCAAACGCGTAATACAACGAACAATGCTTGCCTGATTATAAACGAGAAATAGAGGTGTTACTATTTTAAGTTGTCATTGGTTTTATATGTAATTCGGCAACCTGCTCAATTTTCTTGTATTACGAAATATGGATTTGGGCACGATGCATTTAATGATAAAGGACAGCTAAGTGTTCCAACGAATTACACAGAAGGCTGTTCAAGTACTTATTTTATTCCTAATACGAGCATTTACGAAAAATAGACTAAGACGATGTGTCTATGTTTATCTATTTAAATACGCTATATGTATATTTAATAGTTAATTAGGCAAAGTATATACGATGCTAAATAGTGTTTGGAAATTTAATATATATGTCTATATATTTACTTTGTTTATAACGCTATTATCAATCAATACCCTATTGCATTCCGTCCTAGAGTATTCAATATACATACAATCTTATATACATATGTATAATTTTTTGCTTTGTAATAAAAAAATATTATGCAAAGGTTCTGTCGTGGATTTTTCAAAGATATACCATGTACCCCCTGCCCTACCAACTTTTTCTACAAACTCGGTAATCGAACAGAATTGAAATTAAGCTGTAAATTTTGTTCCATGTACCAATGTCCTTATGAAACATTAAACAATTTTTTTTTAAATAAAAGCAGGACGGATATTGGGGCGGGGGATGTTATCGCGTTAACGCTCAATGGATATTTATCAACGTAAAATTGTGTGTTAACTTTATCAATCCTTGTGTAAATCACCAATGTTTATTGCCAGCCATAAACAATGTCACTCGCTATGAGATAAACACAATCTTTTGTTCATACCTACAGTATCTTAAAATATTCGAGTTTCATTGCTGCTTCAATTAATTGACTATATCCCACACCGTCGCCTTCAATTTAATAAAGAATTAATACACTCGTGTCGTTAAATGCTTTAAAACAATTCTTACCAAGGAATGTCGCTTGCTTTGTCGCCAAGGTAAGACCACGTATTCTTCTATGCAACAATAGTAATTGATTGGAACGTATCGCACACATGTTACGGCTAATTAATATTCTCATTCCTCATCACAAGGTTCCCTTCAATTGTACGTAATGTCATCCGACTTGATAACGATCACCTTCGAACGTTCTCTACTTAAAAGAAAAAAGGTAGATATCAGTTGTTTATTATGTACAAAGTGGGATTTCTGAATTGCCAGTCGGCTGTTCGCGAGTCCAAAAATATTGAAATTGAAATCCCAGAGACGTGTGATAAAAAGAAACTCTCGAGGCCGAAACGCTTTAACATTTGAAAGTGCGAGAAATTGGTAAAAGAATTTCGTTACTAAAAAGGAGACCGATGAAGCGATTCGAGCTACATCCGATCCCATTGCTAATGAAGTACCCGAAGAATCAACTCAGATCCTCGATACTAATTGCCAGTACTAAATACTGATATTGGCTACACAGTGTCTATTTCGGAAAATTCAATAATGCTCTGTATTAAGAGTAGGCCTAAGAAAAGAAGTGCAATCATTTGCCAAAATATTGACGATAAAGATCGATAGTCCGGGGGGCTCTTTTATAATCCTAGTACCATGTAACACCTTGTATCTCCAAGTTCCCTCACAGCCCAGCGAATCACATACCTTCGACGACCTTTCAAAAAAATACTATCTACATTGTATCACAAAATTCCATTTAAGTACCATTCCATTGAAGTTTCTCCTCCTCCTCTTCTTTCTCCTCGTGGATTACCATGTATTTACCCTGCAGCTTGCTCAAGCATTATGCTGCTGTGAATGGTATCAGGCAGCTGTCCCATTCCTCTTCTTCCTTATGGATTATCATGTATTTACCCCGCGGCACATTAAACGCAATTATGCATTGAACGATGTCAAACAGGTGTCTCCGGATTGTCCCATTCCTCGGCGCCTCGCCGAGACAGGAAGCGCACCTGGGAGGAGGATGCCTCGCGTACCATCAAGCCAACAGTGTCCGAATAATCGACAACGTCCGTGGATCGTTCCCCGTCTCGCGGTAGACTCTTATTCGACGAGACAGAGCTACTGTTCTCCTCGCTGCAGTCATGCTTGAACACGCTGTCGGACTGCGAATGAGTCGGGGTGGATAATTCGGAGACCAACGGCGTGGACTCGTCTTCGCTTTCGGCCGGGGCGGGCGAGGTGGCCAGATTACCCATTAAACGATCCTTCAATTGACCCAGCATCCCCAGGCTCTGGTTCGGGACCGGCACGGAGAGGACAATCACGTCGTTCAACGTGGACGTCGAGCGTCGTTTCTTGATGGGGGTCACAGCCGTTGGCCTCATAGGTATGTTATTAGATAATATGTAATTCTCGTCCGTGGACTTGGATCTGAAGGCGGGTCTGGGTGAGGGCGGCGGAGAGACGAAGAGAGACGCTGGTCTACTGGAGGCATTCCCTCCGGCTTTCGTCGCGACTTCTTTACGGCTAAACGAACAGGCTGATCTTGTGCTGCGCTGGGACGCGATGCTACGCTGAGAGTTTGTACGCTGAAGATGAACCGTGGATTCGAAGGAGCTGTCGTCGGAGGTTTCCGGGTCGTCGGTCACCGGTACCCAGTGGAGAAGCGGATTCGACTGGAGGATCACGTAATCCGTGTCCTGAGAGGTCGAGGTGGAACCTAAAAGAAATCCTCGTGTTAGATATACGTGTATATCACGCAACTCTATTAGTTTCGTAATATTAGATTAATATAATTTAGCTGTTTTTAAAATTGTACGTATATTGTTGCTCGTGAAATAGTGGAAACAGATCTCCCTTTCGTCCTTTATAAAAATATCTAAGACGAAAGCGTATGCTCGACAAGCTTATAGATCTAGTTTGAGAAAGATAATGTGTCACTTCCGTTTTTCCAAGAACATTTTTATTATCATTTATAATATAATTATCCAGCAGTTTCATCGGGATAATCGTACATGCGCATGTACGAAGAGAAAGAAGAAAGTACAGGAACAAAGTAACGATAGCCTCATATTTTTGCCTTTGGTATCAGAAAATCGCGTGCAAGAAGTTTTATCTTTCTAAATACACAAGATCTATCAGCGCGAACATTTCGAAATACGCGAAAGACACGCATGTATAATAATGAGAGTGTATAAAATAAAAAATATACAATCTTTCTGGTACTTCGATAGTACAACTAAGCACTACGACGTGAAATTATGTTTTCCTCTGACGGGAGTATAAAAAATATATCCTCCGTAAATGTTTCTAGGGATACAAAACGGCGACGCAGAGTATTTCTTTTGTTCGCAAAGCATTTCTCTTTTACGCTAATGTACTACGCGAGGACAGCTCTTCTTTACTATGTCTACGATAAGAGCGCATACATATCCATGATCGCTAGCGCAGTAGCGAGATCTTCCTTACATAAAACAACTTTTCATTCATTTATTTAACATTCATTTCACTACCCTTTTATATTATCCTACATAACAACGGTCCAGTCTCTCGAGCTTTGGCGTATTATCAAACGAAGACAATTGATTGCACCTCTGTATTGCGTACTCGTAACGATGTAACAATAAATTAAGTCTTTTCTATTGACTGCATCTTCGTACGTATTTATACACACCTATCATTGATATAATACTGCTAAGCATTATTTCTACCTACGTAAGAGTATACATATTATGTATACTTATATATTTCAATAACGATTATATCGACCAGTTTATATGTATCCCTCTGATGAATAGATATAACAGGCGATGATGAGTGTTTTATGGCACCGTGTTTCATTGTGCAATGTAGTCAAAAAACAATTGCTGTACGTATCATATAATACACGATATCGAATTGTACATGTAGTCACCTTCGATTTATTTTTTTTTTTTAATTAGTTAAAGATTTGTACTATATTCTAGTACAGTGTCGCGCTTTTGGTCTGGCTGCGGTGGTTCCTGAACTATAACCAGAGGCAGTGAAAGTGGTAGGGAAGGAGGCTGCTCACCTGGGTGTGAGTCTGCTGGTACCACCGTCGTAGATGGTACATCTAAAACATCTTCGCATGCTTCTTCGTTCAATGTCTGCAATGCTCCGCATATCATTTGCTCCTCCAATGTTACCTAAAAGAATATTACTTTTATCCTTTGCCCTTAAAATCATTGGATAATCCATTTCTCTATTCCGTTTCACGATCAATTATTGATATTTCGAAAATGCTAACTGCGAGTTCTTGGGCTTACCTGGTACTATTCGATCGATTACGATTGCAATGAGAAATATACTTCAATAGTTAGTTAATTTTTAGAACACAATTATACCTGTCACTTCGGTTAATTAATTCGTGAAGGAGCTTACTTGCTTTTCCATGATGGACTGTTTGGTCTGGTCTCGTCTGGGTGGGCCGTCGGTCCTGGATGTTCCCTTTTCTTTCTCAACGGCATGGGTTGGTACACGAATGGAAGTGCCTTGCAGAGAATGATCTACGATAAATAATACTTATAATGTTATCATTATTTCAGAATAAGTCTTTACAGTTTTCTATCATTCAATTTGAAAGTTCTCGTTTGCACCTTTGCGTGGAATTTGTTCCGATCCTACGGTGAATCGTACACTCCGAGGGCCTTCCTCGTGAGTGCTGAACGACGAAAGCTCCAATTCCCTAAGCGATACGATTACTACACGGAACAGTTCCCAGTCCCCAAATGCCATTTTAAGTACCTGCGAATAAATAATCCTTATCGTCGATCGCAAATAGAACTACCGCGTACGAGCTCGAGAGATCGAAACTTACGTCTTTCAATTCTTCTAAAGCACAATGCAACAGAACTCTGCCATTAATATTATTCTCTTTAATAATATGTTTGTACTTTGGTATCTGAGTAGATTTCAAACTCTCGATCCTGTCGAGAAGATCGCACACTCCGTTCACTGTTAGAGACGACAGTCTTGTCTCCAATATTTCGGACTGAAATGATAATTCTGTTAACAATCAATTCCACGAAGATCTAAAATACAATTATCCCCATTAAATACTGCCTGGAACATTTCGTACCGGTAAAGTTGTAGTTGCAGCGAGTGGTTTAACTGTAGGCTCCATGGGAGGAACCGGTAACAGCCATGGTGGTGGAGTTTGCCAGTCGAACGAGGACTGCATGCACCAAGACTGAGACGGTGGTACTGGCATGTGTGGTTTCTGTATGCTCGGCGTCTTAACAAGTTGTCTCATCGTTCTATTCGTTAAACCCCTTTGTGCGTTGCTCCATGGCTCTTGACCGTAATTGTGCACGGTCCATGGACTGTATTGTTTGTACGGACCAGGTCCTGCCTCCTCTTCCATACTCTGTTGCTCCTCCTTTATCTTCTTTTTGATATAAGGATCGAGGTTTATCGTGAACGGTAGGAATATCTTCATATCGCTAATTAGTAAGCTAGAACGATGGAACGTAAGAAAAATGTCCAGCTTTCTCTCATCCCTATCCATCTCTAAGAGAGGCTGAACTTCTTTGAGCACAGGAATTTGAGGCCGTATCCTGAAGATTTTTAACGAAATAATTAATAGAGATCGCGAGGCTTGTTCAACGTTACTTAAGCTAGGACGTACTTATCGTAAAGACTTTTCAAGGACATGGATTCGTCCAGAGTATCTTCGTACATATCGTAATGAAGTATCAACCAGGACGTTCTGAACGGCCATTGTTCGGTGATATTGATCCAGCTGGCCAAGTGGTACCAGTTGAAATCGATTTGGAATGCTTTTAACAATCTCCCTAAAAATAATCGGCATATTAAAAAAAGAAAGCCAAGCAGGATACATTTGAATGAATACATCCTGAGATTATCGAACTGTTCCCTATAATTACCAGTAACATAGACGACGTTCATTAGTCGCCTCATGCTACGAGGATTCACGTCGCTGAAGTAGTCGTCGGTGAGAAGCATTTTATTCAGATCCTGAGCGCCGCCCAGTCTATTTAAATTGCTGCCGATACTACTCGCGATCGATTCGCTCAATCGCAGTTTCCTACTGCCCTTTCTACTTTGTGGTTTTAGTTTTTCATTGCTGTTCATTATAGCGGACTCTGTGCTCAATCTTCGGTTCGAAACAGAATGATGCATCGTGCTGGTTGCAGTGTAATTAACACTCTCCTCGGCTTCGGTCCATGTAATCTTTCTACTGTGTTGGGCAGTCTGTTGAGCAACTTTTACCTTCCGCAGACCACTGTTCTGCAGATAGAACGGAAGGTGCACCATATTGCGTAAGTAATCGTGCCCTCCGATATTGGACTCGGTGAACAATCGTCTACTATTGACTTCCACTGCCTTGGCGATAATATGCGGATCGATGGCTAATATAACGACGAACGGGTAGCCATTGTCGCTGAACAGTGCCTGTATTGCGTCCAAAACTAGTAACACCTTATCCTGTTCGCAACTGTCCAGGCCATCCACGATTATCACAAGCCTACTCTGCTGCGCCATGAAACTGTCCAGACACTTTACCTGCGACATTTTTTTTTTTAAGTAAATCATTTATTAAATCCAAATATATGGCATTGGTAGATAAACACATAATTGAATCTCCTGCATACCATCTCTGTCATTAAATTGACCTCGCTCTTCAGCGTCTGTATAAAACCTTCGCTCTTCAGTGTCTCCAGCTTGGAAATGCTGCGTTGAAGGTGCCTTCTCTGCGAGAAAACGAGTGCCTTCAACGTTCTACTCCAAGTGTACAAGTTTGCTATCACGCTAACGGCTAGTATTAAGGCAACGGTTATCATAATGATGTGTGCCGTGACTCTTTCTATCGTCGGCCTGTAATTGTGAATAAAAACATAATAACTCCCAATAGTTCCATGTTCAATTGTTCCTCTCCTACTTACTCGTTGCCAGTGATATCGATGAGGTAGACCGTGAGCACTGAGATTCCAACTAATAGACTGCAGAAACAGAACTCGAATATAACTATGTAGGGCAAGCAGCAAAGGTGTCTCCATTTCCACGTGGTCGTCGATTTATCCGGCTTCGGCCTGAACGCTCTGTACAGTCGCGTGGACAACGAGCCGAAATCGTTTTCAATGGAATCGTAAAGGGATCCCACCATTTGTACCACAGCGTTCTCCCCGGCAGCAGTGGTGCCGACGCGAGTCTGATCGGTGAAGTAGAATTTAATCGGCTGCACCGCGACACCGTCGTGGACACGTCCTCCAGGTGGATGACAGAAGATCACTTGCAGGACCAGCTTCAGGGAATTTAATTTAGTGGTGAGAGCTACTGTCAAGTTGTACGGCCAGTACCAATCGTATCTAGAATTTAAATAATTGCAAATATTATATCAATTTAAGGAGCCAGCATTTTATCTTCTCCTTCTTACCGTTTGTTCGCGTACCAAACGAGTATCAAAAAGACGTAGATAATAAAAATAAGACTGGCACCGCAGGCAAGACCGACGGCCCACGATTGAAGAGAAAGGCCTATCGTGATTCCAACTAATAAGGACACGTGTGTAATTACTACGAATAATAAAAAAGAAAATTGGAACACAGGATCGATCCACTGTCTGGCGAAATTTTTCATTTCCTCTGAAAAAAGAAGACAATCACAAATATAAAAGTCGTTCTATTCAGCCCTCGATTTATAAAATGTCAATTGTTCCGTCTATTATTACCTCTCAATTTGTTTAACAAGAACGATTTCCCTGAACCCCATTTCGCATAAAGGCCAACGGTTATAGGCGTCGAGAGGGATGGTTCACTGAGGATATCAGCTAATGCGCTGCTGTATAAATCGTAGCCAAGCATATTTTCATTATCCTCATTGGTATTTAGGCGACCTGGGGGCAATTAGTTTTTATTTTATTATTAATTACACTAATGGATAATTATTATTATATTACTGTCTAGCATTAACTCACGTGCACCAAATATCTGTCCAAGAATCGCTTTCGGGTGATTAATGTCGATATTATACGGTGTCTCTCCCTGTCTATTTGGACGGTAAAGCAGTTGACTGTTTTTCGGATTTCTCAATAATATCTCGACTATGGCTTTCGATCTCGCTCGCATAGCTATGTGAAGCACCGTGTCACCCTTCTTATCCGTGGCTGAAACCTTGGCCTTCTTGTCCAGCAAAAGCTGCACGATTTCTGCGTTTCGCGATCTGACTGCCCGCAGTAATGGGGTATCCCCATCTTTCGTCGCGATCTCTAGATCCGGATTAGCGCTCAACAATAATTTCAGTATTGGTACATTGCCCTTCTCCACCGCAATGTAGGTCGCAGTTTTCTTATCCTGTAATGGTGTAAAATTGGAATTTTATTAACTAATAAATGCAGGAAGCATTTATGAAGCATCAACGTGAGAGAATAATAACAGAAATTGATTAATCCGTCGCACCTTGCCAGCGATGTCGACGTCGGCGTACTTTTTCAAAAGAGATTCGACCACTCCTCTGTGACCACCTTTTACCGCGTGAATTAAATTCGTATCGCCAGCCCTGTCCTGAATGTTCACGTAAGCACCGGCGTTTAATAATGCGTTCGCTATTTCGTGATGCCCTTCTCGACAGGCTATCGCCAGGGCTGTGCATCCGTCCTTATCCAGAGCATTCACGTTCGGCTTGTGTTCTAGAAGAAGCAGCACCACGTCCACGTGGTTGCCTAGAGTGGCAACTAGAAGAGCCGTCCACGAATACTGGACAAACGTTTAATGATTAATAAGAATAATTGGTTCACGATTAAGGGATTAGTCTACTTTGACGGCCCGGAAAAAAAAACTAACTGTCAAATGCGGATTGTTAAAAAACTAGACATTCAAGCAATTTGCGGTGTCATACTACATTTATACATATTGTCAGCTATAAGAAACAGATTTTGATGAAAATTAGTTTTTATTTAGGTCCGTCAAAGTAGTCTAATACCTCACTGCAACTATTCTTTCATCAACTCTTACCATTCCAGCGGTATCGACATTAGCACCGGCTTTCAACAGAGTATCTACAATCTCTACATGCCCTTTACGCGACGCCCACACCAACGCTGTGGTTCCATACTGAAAAAAAAAGAAACGTAAAATACATATAAGAGAATGAATCATTCGCTACACAGCGTTGCATTATCGATTTCGTTCAATTCTTAATTCATCCTGCAGCGGATTGAAGGAGTGAATAAAAATAGAATTACCTTGTCGCCGACATTGACTTTAGCACCATGCGCAATGAGATCTTTAACAATGTCAGGGTAGCCCCTACCAGCGGCCCATAATAACGAGGATATATGAAAATTTCCGTGTGCATTCACGTCAGCCCCGCGTGCTAACAGCATCGTCACCGTCGCTGACCTACCCTTGTACGTCGCCCACATAAGCGCAGTCCATCCTCCCTGGACGAAAGTAGAATATCTCTCTTATCTGTTCATAGATCGGTTCGCGTTCAAATGATTAAAACAATATTTCACCACGTCTCTGTGTTCCAAATCAGCCCCGTGCTCGAGCAATTCGAGGCAGACGTCCGTGTAGCCCTCCTTGGCGGCGCAAAGCAGGGCCGTCCAATTGTCCTGTGAAATTGAGTTTTTTTTTTTTTTAAGGAAAACTTCGTTGCAAAGTATAATTTGATTTTAAAGCGCGCAATACTAACCGCGTCCTCCGCGTTAACGTCCGCCCCATGATTGATGAGCTCCCGCACGAAATGTATCTTCCCTTTGGCCGCTGCAAGGATGAGGGCTGTGCTACCATTCTATCGTAAGAACAATTAAACCGGCTATCTAGAATTACGAATCTCACTGGCAAAATGAAATCAACGCTATGGTAACAAAACTGCGGGTCGGGGCAGGTTTGAAATATGGGAGGCCCGACATTCTGTTACCGATTAAACACGTAATTAAGGTAAATTAATAATATCGTTACCTCGTCTCGGTCGTCGATCTGCACTCTTTTATTTTCGAGGAAGTTCTGGAGACCGGCGAGGTTGTCATCGGTGATATAACTTGTGAGAGATCGATAGCAGAGAGATACCATCGAGTCAGTCCGGTGCAAGGTCTGCGGAGAAAAAAAATAAGATCGGCTTGTTAAATTTGCAACGACAATCCCCCAAACTGTTCGCGTTGTCGTTGCTTCTCAATATCAAACGACACTGAAGCGAATTATTAGTTGCTGGGTGAGTAGTCTGGTGAACACACGATCAAACAATTATTTTTTTTTTTTATTAGATTATCTTGGTACTTTACTGGTGTTTAAATACCCCAAGTCTAAAGATTATCGAAGCCTTAATGAATGAAACTGTTCGGTGAAGACTTCGATAAGGATTCCGCGATAACAGGGGTACAGCAAATAGGAGCATTATAATTCGGCTCTCTTTAAACGGAGCTTCGTTCTCTCAAAGCTTCCATTATTATTATTATTTGCATTGGCTGTTTTTCCTCAAACGGGTTAATCTCATGAACAGATATTGCTTTAGCCTGCGCATTTCTTCTTTCTCGCCTCGCCGAGCTTCACGTCGACTTTCGCGAGAGAAAGGTGCATAAAAGTTAGCGCGCAAGTGGATCGCAAGAATCCTATAAATCTTATTTCTACAATTTCCAAAGGTGTCCGCAAAGGTCCCACCCTATTAGCCAAGCCTGCAAAAAAAAGGACACTCGCAAACTCCGCAAGAAAAGCTCAAGTCCCTGTTATGACAAGTAAACAAAAATAAATGAAAAAGAACCAAGCAAGCACAGCCACGTCTCTCTGCGACTAACCGTCTGCGAGTGCCTGCGAATTCCGAAGTTGAACTTCCGGCCAGATTCGCCGTCGGTGGCTGGCGCGGTGAACGTGAACGTGGGTACATGAAAATGCGGGAACACGTGGTGATGATGATGATGATGATGGTGATGATGATGGGAATGGTGATGCTTGAAATCCTCCTCCTCCGCCCCTTCGTCGTTCCATGGAGCGGCCGGATGCTGAACGGGTATATGAAGACGAAGAAATGGCAATCTCAGCTTCAGCCCGCTCGCTCCACCTCTACCGGAAGTCGGTTCTCCGGTATTCGTGGACACCACCGGCGGTGTGCAATTCGACGACGTTCCCGTTCCCCTCTCGTCCGTCGCGGACGGCAACAGACAATTCGGAATACCTGGATACGCGCCAACCAAGCTCGGCGCTAAACTCGAACAGATAGCCGCGTTCGCGATGCTGGAGCGTCTAATGGGATTCACGCTCGTTCCCGATAACACGTTCTCGTAAGTGGGAGACTTGGTTTTCGCGTTCGGATCCACGCTCGTCATCGGCAAACTCAGCCTTCGTATCGATCTCATCTGACTCCCTTCTTCGAAGTTAGGGAAATTCGCTTCCGAGAAGCTTGCGGCAGTATCCTGTCGGACCGCTCTCGCTCCTGTTCCCGGTGGATCTTCTTTTTTCGCCGCGGAATCATCTAACGAAGTCGAGGAGCATTTTGGAAGAGTAGACACGCCTTTGTAGCAACGTCTGATGTACAACGGCGATCCGGAAACTGGAGAAGAAATTGTTGCAAAAGATTGAATAGTCGCCTGGGTTAGTATTACATTTTTCTTCTGCACTGCTGCTGAGACGACCATCGATTGAATCTTGTCTACAGCCTGATCGGAAGACGATAATCTCATCGTGCTTTGAACATCTTTTTCGAAGTCATTGGTATCAATATTGGATGATTTGGAGATTTCGCTTGCTGCTGACGTACAGTGGTCCTTGGTTATTGATTCGTTGGAATTTGAGAGATTTCTGGAGTTTTCTACGGACGAACGACTGTGGTCCAGATTCTTCAATGAATTCGCATTCTCGTGCGTCACTGCACGCACAGAATTCTTCATCCCGGAGCGAACAGCATCGAAACTTTCCTTCCGCTTCGCGTTTTTGTTTCTCTCGTTTGAGGCGTCGCCAGAGGAAAGCGGAATACTTGTCCCAGCTTCCACACCGCTACGCTGAGCTCCTTCGACTGTTCCACGATTTTTGGAGCGCCTAGAAGAAAGGCGGCTATCCGCCGTTTCGTCGAGCGTTTCATTAGCAGTATCTGAATTTCTGGCGATTTTAAACAATCGAAAACTCTGCGCATTTCCTTCATCGTGATTTCCTCCAGAGAGCGTTTCTTCCTCTCTTCTTGCACTTCCCGGCTGCTCCGATGCTTTCCCATTCGTATCATCCAGCAACGCGTTTTCTGCCAACGAAAATTCTGCCTCGGTCTTGTTAATCGAGGAACTCCTTCCTATCGATTCCGTTCCACCGACGACTGTCGCGGAATCTGCCTCTATAGCGATGGAGAATCTTCTTCTGCCTGCCTCCTCTTCTCCCTCTCCCTTCGGTTCGTCCTCCTCTTCCTCGATGCTGATGCGAAAATGACGCGTCGTGATCTTGACACGATCATCCTCGGCCTTCCGCATGGCATTCTTCTCCACGCCGCCGCACTCTCTTTCTCTCGCAATAGCCGAAGACGAATCTTACTACAAATAAATGGATGCATGCGTGTAAAGAGGATTATCGGTTTCCGCGAAAAAGTCCGAGGCAATTAATCATCCGGATGGATTGAACTTGTCGGAAGTAGCGATGAAATATTTGTTTCGAGCAAATTCCTGTTTCACCGAATCGTCGCAGATAAGAAGTAAGCAATGTGCGAATATACATTGGGGGGTTGGGGGGGAGGAGACGTTGCAATGGGAGACGCGAGCGATGCCGTGTCTTAATTAATTAAACACCCCTCGAAAATATAAATAGAGAACGGAGATGAATGTTAAATGATATGAAAGAGTGATCCTGCGAAGATAAAAAAAAAACCAATTAATCGTTCCAATTTCACTATCATTTATCTTTATACGTATTCGATACCGTGAAAGACGGACCCTCGACAACGTAGTGAGCCTGAGCATCTTTTCCAAATTTCTGGTGGTCATTCCTTCCTCCGAAAAACCTCTTCTACATACGATATACGTGCGGATCGTCGAGTAGCGTTCTAGCGGCACAGAGATCCAGGAGTAAATGGAATATCGTGCGGCCCCGGTGGTGCACACATCAAAATCACCGCTCGCCGAAACCGCGTCCGTTCTGCGTCGCCGGCAGATCGTTTAAGAGCATCGCGTGGCGGATCGTGCGACATTTATACAATCCAGAGGCGTGCGGGCTCTCTTTTAAAGTCGTGTACACAGCGGAAAGCCAGGGGATCGCCTGTGCGGTATCGTCGCGGATCGAGCAACGCGCGCTATTTGTGCTGTCGTTCCATTATATCGTTTCAACTTTCTCGCAAAAGGTGTGAGATAAGAATGGGAAATAGATAATGCGGTGAATATTTGGAAAATAGAATTTGACGAGAGGCGTACAATTTCGAGGAATACCAATCGGATCAATAACGATCGAGCGTCCAAACGCGATTTTACCAAGGTGCAAATATTTATCCGTGCGACAATGCTGGGGCTTGGCCGGGCCATGGAAGAATCGCCGATTTCGGAATGTTGTTAACGGTAAAGATCGGGCGAGGACAACGGTGTGACGTAATCGGTAAATTGATTTAGTACCACAATAATTGACCGTCGTAAATTTCATTTGATTGCGTCACGATACACGCGAAGTGCTGGTTAGTTTACTGATAGTGGAGGATCTTGATTTATGCAACCGAACTGGCTGGAGCGCGGAAGACCCTTGCACGATCGATACTTATTGTAGATACTCCGGTATTGGGAATTCATATTGATTCAATGAAAATTCACTTGCTGCCATTGCACAGAACAAGTCAGTGAAAAAGTAAGGACGAATGTATTCGAGCCTTGTCAAACATCAACGAATTTTCCGATATCCAGGTAATGAAAATATAATTGATAAATTGAAACTTGTTTAACGTACGCATGCATTAACACGAGTTAATGTTAACATTCCAGATCCGCATCGTAAATATGCCAGCAACAATGGTTTGCAGCTCGCGATAAGTGTGCACAGTGCAATTATTATTGTGCACCGCTTTTAATTTGCCGCCATACACACAATACGTATTAGCGATATCGAACGGGAGAAAAGAAAAAAAATTCCATCCAGCGAATTTCAGGTCAGTAATAATCGAGTCCGGTCTAAGATGGGCTTTTTCTCGGCTAGAAAAATATTTCACTCGGTACAGCTGGACCAGAAAGATGCTGCAAGCTGTCGCGGCACTTGGGCCAATTAAAGCTCTCAACAAACACCAATCAAATGTATACGAAGAACTTGTGTGCAGAGACCCGTGAAAAGGAGGAACAATAATGCCGAAGATTATTGGGTGCATAGAATGAAACGAAGAATGATTTCTTTCCTATTAATGTGCCCTCGTGGTACTAGAATTTTCACGCTGTTGCTTTGAATAGACTTGAAGCAATTCCATTTTGCAGCTAATTCTATATAAACAAACGAGTAGTAGCGGCTAGTATTTACAATTAGTCAGAAGATTGTTACGCAATACTTAATGCTACTAATTACTCACTTAAAATCCCCCTTGCAATGACGTAACGTTTAATCATTATAGATGCTTTCAGCGAGATAACAAATTACTTATACACACGCCAAAATCGGGTGCTATTAGTTTATATGTAACCTTCGAGTAAATTAGTCCTATCGTCTGCCCAATTATTTAAGCGTGCTTACATTTATTAACTTCAATCTAATGAGGCATTTTTTCAGTTACATCCTATATGTATAGAATTGATCGGGTATTCTATTCCCACTTGGCATCGACGATATCGTGAATCGACCAGGAAGGCGACGAGGAGCCGCGAGGAATTGAAAATGCACCGCACGACGCATGACAAAGATCAATATCTGGTTGCACTTGTCGGAATAATTGCGAAACCGTTTAGGTGCAAACGCTTCAAGATGCCAGGACACGTGTACGTACGCGACTGTCTGTTGGAAAATTATTTTCCATTCTCGATTATAACGATTACAGTCGAAAAAGTTGCTCATCCTATAAATTTACAAAACTGCCCGACTCTCGAGTTGCATATTATGTGAAAATGTTATGAATAACATCGAGATCTAATTGTGTAGACTTCAACCCTCGTTTGTCGATCGGTTAATTGACCAAGCATGACTTATCGTAATCGACAGCCAATGACTTGATACCAATGCTCAATTGAGGAGTGCAGCTTTATTATCCTGTATGATTCTCGTCGTTACTATATTATATTCGGAGGAAAAGAAACTGGGACGAATCCGAGGGTATCCGGAATTGTTCTCTTTTCGCACGATGTCCATTATTTATAAAATTAATAATCGCGCTGTCCACGCTTTTTGTCGGTACCTGTTTGCTTCTGTTCCAGAGCGACTGTATCACCTGTTGATAGGAGGAAAAGGATCCGTAGCTACGAGCCAATCCCTGCGGGTTCAGAGACGGCAGCGATGCAACATTTTGACGATCTGAATTCAACAAACTGCTCCTCTCGTTCGCGTATTCCATGGACTTCGAGCCAGCAGCGGAAGACACTTTCATATTCCGGCGATATTAAATACCACCAGGCAGGTTGATGAAAATCTTTAATGACAAATGTATCGAGCACGCAGAACCATCCCTTGGCATTTCGAGCCTTTGTTAATATTCCATCGTAGCCAACAATTGTGGCAACTTTCTTTCTCGCCTCGCTCTTAAAAAAGCACACAGTACGGCGTACTAGCAAAAGTCAGCTGACGTTTGTAGAACGATTCTCACCCGAATGAGAATTACATAATTGTCATAATTTATTTCTTGTTTGGCACTCTCTGTCACTGTCCCCATCGTCTGTCGCACACGGTTTTGCAATGAGAGACAACTTTGACTCGCTACAGCGTACAAACACTTCCTCCAAATAGAAACATTCAATTAAGCCAGTTATCTACATATTTCCACACTTCCATATATTTTAACACCGCAGCGTTAGGCGTTGCGTAGTAAAACGGTCGATCGAGGAAGGAATGAGAGTGAAACAGATAATGTTGTCTCCGCACGATTGGAGGAATCCTTCGACACTCAAAAGACTGCACCCGTTCTTTTTCTTTCTTGTTAATAATATTGTCTCCTTGGAACTCGTCGGCACAAGCTGAACCTTTAGCTATTAAGATTGAAAAATATCCGATGGCCAATTTAAGAGTGATTCAACAATATTTACTGTCCGTGTTTCTGTCGTCTCGCGCGATTGCCTGATTTCTCTCCTAATTACAGATCATCGCGGAAAGAGAGCACAGACGAATGTATTTCAACGGCAGAGCATCGGAAAAGCTCTGACGGGCGTTAAACATCGATTTCCCTCGCCCAGTTTGCTCCGCCGTATCTGAGGAAAGTATTCTACCATTGTAGAACGCAATGGAGCAAAACAGAACGAAGAAGATACTGATTATAATAAGGCGAATACTCCAGGGGATATCTATTGCGATTTATGAATCATCGAATGCTAATTATTTCCTGCTTGCTTCGGCTTTGGAAAGTGGAAACCACGTTGGCACGCGTGAGACGCGAATTCGAAAAGATCTTCTGCCAGGTGTAATTAATTGAAGGAAATTATATTAAGTTGAGCATAAATTACATTCAATTAAAATGCAATTAATCACAGCTTCTCTAATTGCAAACTGAATAATTAGGTTGAAGGAATAATTAGCTTTTCGTGCTCCCTTTCCACAACAATTCACACAGATTTGATTTACTACTGAACAAGATTTCTTGGACCGTTTATTACGCAACCTTAATAGAATTACCGATGTTATTTTCAATGGAAGAACACAAATGAACACGGCTACTTAAATACTTCAACGTGCAACAAGCTCAAGTCGCTGCCTCATGAAAATAATTTACACTGTCTATTATTATTTGCACACCGAGGTGCCACTAATCAAACTGACCAACGGAAGCCGATTCCACGAGCCACAACGGCGATTTTATACACTGCCAAGCTTTATTCGACAATTATTATTATCGTCGGATGCGTAAACGGAGAATGGAACGATTTTATCTTATCGTTGACGTGCCGTACAATCGATGGTATATTTCGTAACGAGCAACGCACTTTTCATGTTTTATGTTTAATTTATTGTCTCGTCAGAGACACTCGATTGCACCACACAACACGCTGTGTCAAACGTTTCATCTTGAAATTATTGTGGATTAAATTCATTTTAATGGCAATTTAAATTGCACCGATTAATGCAATTATAAATACACTGCAGATTGTACATATTGAGCGCGCAAGCGGAATGCTTAATCTTTTAAAGAAACCGAGGACGAAACATTGTAATGAACGAATTCGATTGAGACTTGCACCACGATCGATCGCGTACTAAAAGTAACTTGAAAAATCAAAGCGAATCGACTAGGTATAGCCGATTATCAGCAAGCTTATAAACGCTGCCCCCGATAATGTGACGGTGATAAGAAAGTGACCGCTCGTAACAGATACGATATTATCACGTGGAATAAGGAATATTAAAGGAACGAGAGAAAAATCGCGTGACTTGATTAAACAAAAAAAAACACACATATTTAAATGGACCAGAAATATAATTGGCAGTGGACAAGCATCCAGAGTAAAAGCATTTTTGGCATCGTGTTGCTATGCGACGACAAATCGTTTACTATCGATTACCATTAACGACTTGCATTCATATTACTCTAAATATAACAATTAATTGGGCTCTGTCAATTGCGCTAAGTCTTCGAGATCAATTCATCACCGTTCAAGGAAAATGTGAATGAACGCACATAATAGCGAAAAATGTTTTCGTATTCGTGAGAAATTTCAACGACACCAGACACCTTCTCCGTTTTAATTAATTCAATTTGATTGAACTACGAGAAGAAAAACTTCATTTTCTGGCACGACTCTACTGACAATCAGGGCTGAGCAATTTTCTGGCAGGCCAAACGAGAATTTCGCTCTACCCTCCCGGCTAGAAAGGTGACAAAATAAATTGCTTGTCGCGCCCAATGCTTCGTCGAAGGTAAACGAAAATAGTCCACCCCTCTAATATGAAACCGTAAAGAAGGAGGATCGATGGCGAAGATACAGAACGGGATGGATCTTTGTGGTCAGGAATATGTGATTCAATGTTGCAGATTCTTGGAAGCCGGCTAAATTTTGACCCGAGCCAAAGAAACTCGAGTAATCATTGTGGCAAAATTGTGGTAAGGGCGGGAGAACTATCTGACATTTATTTCACAGCTATTTAATCTATTTCTGCGAATGATTATTTAGGACTCATCGCGAAACGTTTATATCTCCAACGAAGCGAAATGAAAAGAATAGAGGCGAATAATCATATTAATTCTATTAGTTTCATTTTAATCCCATTAATGTAACTTCAATTCCATTCATTGATTTTTCATTTGTTCGCATTTTTTTAATCTGCAAGATTACCTGAGAGTTTCTAATTATATTAAAAATCTTTAAAGAACACTCGGCGATCCTTAAAAATGAAAATGTGACGATGCTCTTCAATGAATGACGTGTATGTATTTAGCTACTTCATCGAAGTTCCATTTACCTCGTGGAGACGATGGTCCAAGTGACCCTTCAACAAAGTGAACTGAATCCTGCGATACTCCCCATGGGCGGAGATCTGCCTCGAGCCTTTGCTCGTCGCCGATTTACTTTTCACTCCAGTACGGGACATGTTCACTTTCTTTTAACAGAGCACACCGAAACCGATGCTCGGTAGAAGTTGAATGTCGTTCATCGAACGAGGGCCCTCCCACGTTGCAGTCACGCGCGAAGCTCGGAGCAACAAAGCTTCGCACATTAAATAATCACACGCCGAAACTGATATCCGAGATAATAAAAGTAGACACTATGTTACTCGAGTCTTACAGCTGTTAAATAACGCCGGCATTTCTGCAGAGTATTTTTTTTTCGCAAGTTGACGATGAATTTGCATACGAAAGGAATTTCTTTCGAGAAACTGAATGGAGATTTTAATGGGATTTTTGTTTTTTTTTCACGAGATATATATTGGCAATTAGAATGTTACCTCGAACTCGTGATTCACTGTACGAAACGTAATAAATGTACAACCACACGTCTGCAAAGAATCCTCAGGAATGTCCCTCTGCGAGCGCAACCATTAAGATAAAGATTATTGTTACAGCAGCGAGTATTTCAGTATTCCACGTTTCGAGAGTAAAGTATCGACACAGAAACAAAAAGACACGCGACGCGTTTAAAAGGAAAGAACCGTTTCAATTTCTGCGATCTTATTTGAATTCTGCGAAACTGCCCTGCAATTTATTAAAGCGTTACGAATGACAAAACTTCCACAAAGGTTTCCCATAATAAAAGGCCAGAACTGCTCGAGATTGCTGTACGTACTTCAATCGTTACTCGTAGACGTGCCCGAATTAATTGTGAGATAAGAAGTGCTATTATCGTAAATTTGTATCGGGTCTGAACGGTGGATATTACGATTCCGATCAATATACAATACGTAATATACGAAAACACGGTCTGAGAAAGGAAGTCAATGGGTCAGCTGATCGAGAGTACGTACTCTCACTGAACGGGAAAGAAAAGCGTAAGCGATACTCGACGACGCATCGGTCCCGCCGATAACAATCGTCCAGTTATCTGGCAATTTTGCAATTATCTGCCGATTATGCCACTCCTCTTTCTCGAGTGCCTTGATAAACCGAGATAAAGCTTTCAACGTAACTGCCGTTTAACGACGAGTCGAATATTCCTATGTCCTGTGAATCGATACGAATTGAGAAAAAGTTCGCAAATCCATCGAGCTTTCAATTTGGAGAAATTTCATGGTGAAATTTAAAGTGATTAATTCGAGTTACAGGTAAGAATCGCACGATTTTTTTTTGTTGTTACATGCTGTTTAGCAGAGGTCGGATAATCTTCTTATAACTAGAACCAGATACCAAGGGCAATTATCTGCACTTAGCGCACAATGATTCTAATATTTCTTTGGAACTTTAAATTGATTTATCTTCTCTTTACATAGCTATCCTATGTTATTTCTTTTATTAAAAGCATTGCTGTTCTCCTCGTTTTCTCCATCCTCAAAGTGCACTTGCAAGAATGAAATCAATTGTACCTATCCGCCCGTTATTACCACTTTATAATATACCGAAGGCTCGCCACTGATTCATAATGCAACATCCCAAGGTCGATGATTATCACTGTTACACCATACGCATACTTTCCAGGCACAAAATTAAACTGACACAGCTTTGAGCAAGATTGGGAACCATGACCCATCGAGAGACCCACCAAAAAATACGACGAGGGTTTCCAGCTGCGAAAGATTTCAAGGGAGGACCAAGAGGAGGGAAATATGTAAAATTAGAAGGACGAGAGTGAACACGCGAGCTGGACAAGGGAGACGAATCGTGCTGAGATGCTTCGTGCACTGCCGCGGCGAGAACAATTAACTTGCGGCCACCACTTTATGCACCTGACGCATGTGGGCGACGATCCACGTGCATGGATCATCCTCTTGGCCTGTCTGTGGTGGGACGGCGGAAGATCGCGATTTATATTGCAAGTCTAAAATTGGAAGGGGCTCCCCGTGATGAACGAGCGGCTTGTCTCATCGTTTGTTAAACGCTAGCCTTGCTTTATCTACCGGACCGACTAACGCCTCGTCACTTTGCCTGTGTTTCGTTGGGTGCTCAGGGAATCTCTGCCCTTTTTTTCTAAGATCAACGAATCGCACGTGCACACGTGTCAGACATCGGCAAACCTTTTTGAAAGGGATTTTTTGATGCGGCAAATGGGTCGATTTTAAATGATAAAAGACGATGCAATGTTCTTTCTATTTCTTTAGCATTTATGTTAAGCATAATAGGATGTCGCTGCTCATTCAAACGGATCTATGGATATCGGATTGCAATACGAAAGCAATTGTTCAAGGGTGATTTAATGGAGTACGCGTGGGCGATTCAACGGACTCGCCCTATTTACTTCTAAACAGTATTGGAAAGGAGTATTGGAAAAGCAGAAATGCACGAGGAAAAGGGTATGCTTGCCAATTTACTTCAAAGACCCGGGGATATTAAGCTGAACGATTTTGCACAGAGTTGAGAAAAGTGAAAGTCGAAATGGGCGGAACGTAGAGTACATTGTAAAATCGCAAAGGATGTCTCTTTTCGAATTCATCCGGCAACTCGGCCGGGCTTTCAACACGGTGATTCGTATCCGTTCGGAGCCGCGGTTTCAAATACATAAATATAAATAAGTAGGGCACACGGCCTTTTCAGATAGCAGCGGGTGAATCGAATACCCGTGCGTACAACTGGAATCGGTGCCAAGTCACGAATTTGAACGTTCCCCTCGGTTTTGTGAATCGCCTGCGAGCAATGTATCCTCAATGCATCGTTCCGCGAATGTATCGCATGCAACATCACGATCTATTCCAACAAGACATTAATCTATGCCAACGGAAACGTGTCAGCCTTACGATTTTCAATTGGTCAACTAATTAAACACGATGTTCTCGTCGAATTTAAAAGTAATTAAACCAAAAAGAAAATGTTTTACCCAGTTCGAGTCCGAGTCAAAGGACAACCACATGCGCGGATCCGGCAGCCACGAATTCATATTGTTCAGAAATCCCGATTAAAAAGATTCAAAGGAACAACCGACCAATTAATTTACTTGGCACCGGCACTTGCTCATACCTGCGGCGCACTGTTTCGAGTAATGAATGTCCTTTAACAAGATGCGTGGATTATGTTCCGTGTATGTTTACACGAGAAATCGAGCTAATACGATCGAACGTGGCAACAGGAAATTTAATCCACCTATTGGAGCAGGTAATAGGTGATTTCAATGAGCGCATATATCTATTCATTCGTCGATGCGTTTTTTGCTAAATACGTAGGGATTATTCTTAGTTCGGCGTGTCTTTGTTTTTCTTTTCTAATTAACTCGTGGCTTGATCATTTTTGAATATGATATACATGATAATACGTAATATGTATTTAAAATGTTCCAGGGAAATGTTTTTTCTTTGGAGTGCAATACTATACAATAAGTAGTGAAATATGAGAGAGGGTGGAATTTAACATTTTAAAATTGTAATTGAAATTAAACTTGGAATTCGAAACTTGGAGATCGAAATTAAGTAATCTGTGGCAATAACATGAAACAAGTATGGTACACGCTTAGCAATGCTAATATTATCGGCTATCGAACAATGATTTTGATTTGGAAATCTACTCACCGATTAAACAGAAGATCGATTCCCCCGGATATCCGCCGACGTCATGTATGATAAAACCGTGGTTAGTCCACCTGAAATCGAGCAACGAAAAGCATTATTTTCGCTGGAAACCCAAATATGAATTCCGCGCGACGATGAAGCTAAACAACAGATCTACTCCAGTACGGGGCTTAGACAAAGGAGAGATTGAAAAATTTACTTTAAAAAAACAGATAAACTACTTCGCAGAAACTCAAATACTATGCAACCTGAATTACGGAGTTGAACCCGTTTTAAATAAACAATGCCAGAACGACAATCTCTTTGTTACCTTCTCGCGAACTTCGATTTCTTTGGAACGATTCTATACACGGAAAGAGAGTGAGAAGGTTTGTGCGAGCGATTCTAACCTCACCTGAGCAAGCGCGACACAGCTTCCAAGGTAACCAATTTTATCTTTACTCGGCTAGTTGCACCACACGGATATGGCTTAAAAGCATCGTGCACGGTTGAATCGCGAATATCATCGTGACGAATATGCAATGAAGAAAATTTCTACGAGTCACAGGATTAAAATCGCGACACGAAAACGGAGCTCGCTCTCTTTACTCCGATGTAGCGTCACCCGCCTGGCGGCGCTGGGAGCGTCGTCGAACAGCTGATTCCTCGCGCACGTGCGCCGCGCAGGCTCTAGCACACACGTACGAATTTTCGCGCCGGTGTGCTGTCTGTTTAAGCTAGGTTTCTCAGGTCAGGTTATATCAACGCGTTATCCACGTGCTCCGCTTTTTGACAAACAATCATGTCAGATCCGTTGCCACTACCGCAGAAAAAATATTACAGACAACGTGCACACTCGAATCCCATAGCGGATCACTGTATAGAATAGTAAGTAATTATTTCCAAAAAAATTGCACGAAGCAGAAAATTATGCGTTACATCTACTTATTTCTCATTTTAGCCCGATTAAACCAGAGTTAATGAACTGGAACTCATTGTATCCGCTTTATTTTCAACCAAACGAGGATGAGCCCAAGGAAAATAATCTTCCACGGAAACTTGTAGAGTTTCTAGACGTTGGCTGTGGTTACGGAGGACTGTTAGGTAGAACATTTCACTCCTATGCATTATATTAATCGTACATCTTCAATAGAATGTTTTACTTAATAGTTACACTGTCGCCAATGTTTCCCGACAATTTAATTCTCGGCATGGAGATCAGGGTAAAGGTTTCCGACTATGTTATGGATCGTATAGCTGCATTACGATCTCAGCACGCTGGGCAATATCAGAATGTAGCATGCTTGAGGACTAACGCTATGAAATATTTACCAAATTACTTTCGCAAAGGCCAGGTATACTAAGGTGTAATTGTATCTTTATGCTGTTAATTTTGATTCCCATTATGTGTTTCCAGTTGAAGAAAATGTTCTTCTTATACCCGGATCCACACTTCAAAAAGTCTAAACACAAATGGAGAATCATCAATAAAACTCTTCTGGCAGAGTATGCTTATGTGTTAGCCGAGGGTGTAAATATCATTTGTAAACTGTTATTTTAACATATTCCCTTTTTCATAGACGTATAAATAATTATTAATATTTATCGATTCGAAGGCGATTGTGTATACTGTAACGGATGTGAAAGACTTACATGAATGGATGGTGAAACACTTTGAGGAACATCCCTTGTTCGATAATGTATCTAAAGAAGAATTGGTAAATTCTTTTGCGATTTTTTCATAAAACGTTACCTGTATAACTACATTAAAAAGCAATGCTTTGTTCTAAAGGATAAGGACCCCATAGTGGAGAAGTTGTACGAAAGCACAGAAGAAGGCCAGAAAGTAACAAGAAACAAAGGAGATAAATTCCTAGCCGTATTTAAGCGTATTCCAGATCCATTTAGCAAAGGAATTAGTTAATAATACCATGTACCTCGAACATTTGTAAATAAATGCAATTACTTTTTGTAATCACACAGCGAAGGACACTCTAAATCTTGTTCTGAATAATTTTTCCTGACTATCACTATCACCACTTTCCGTTTCATGCGTTTCTTGTTCTAACACAGTATCATTTAGTGTAAATATTAAAAACAGAAAGTAATCATGAAAATATCAATTGTCGAAACATTACCTTTTTTCGGATAACGGTCAAAGTCGAATCTTTTATGTCTCGGCAAAAATTTTAAGTAACTACGATGTCGTATGTCTTCGTTGGGAACTAAATGCAAAGTTGATAAGGAGAACTCTTCGTGTACTATGTTGAACAACATCTAAACAGAGATGATTAAATTATTGAAAATCTTTGAATGGAGAGTTAATACAACGAAACTTATTATTATTTTTTTTACATTTTCTAGCAATGTTCCGATGATCGCTGCCGGTGGCGATATATACGATCTTCGTACCAATCTCTTTCGATCCCAAAGATCTATCTTGAACTGCGAATAATATAAATTTCTCGCAGGAATTAAGCTCTCTTCGATCACATTCAGAAACCGTTTGCTGTTTACGATATCCCTGAAAGCATGTAATGCAATAAAATAATCATTGAAAAGAAATGTAGATTTTTAAATGCAATATTCACCATATCATGCCTTCCAAAATAAACGTGATCACAGATCGTTCCTTCTCGTTCATGACAATCTGGCTCTTATTATGATCGATAAAAATCATATTTGTCGGAGCTGCTTTTAATTGTTCCAGCAGACTAACTTTTACGCGTTCATCTTCCGTCGAGTATATAGAACAACGTAAGTTCAATGTTTTGTGGTACCTCTGCGGTTTGTCGAGAATTTGTAGCCAGGGTTTCTGCACAGGTGCGAGAAATCAGAAGTTTATCAAACCATCATCGTAGAATATGAATCTCTTACGGGGACAGTGGTGCCTTTTTCTCTAATTACAAATTGTCCTTTTAATTCCTCGGTTAAAATTTGATGCTTAATGACGCTCCTTTGGTATTCCCGTCTCTCGCTGGCGTTAAAGAATATACAAGGCACGCTCACGTTGATTCTGCACGGGCATCCTCTGGTGTATATCCTTATTCGAAAACTCTGCACCGACTGCGGACGCAGTATGCCTTTGCGAGGGTACATGTCCACGTACATTATGTCAGGTATATCTCGACTGGTGATATTTAATAATTTAAAAATGACGGGAGAGACTCTCTTAAAAATTAAGAGCGACAGAAGTACCAGATCCATTCGTAACCGAGCGCATCGAAGGCCAAATCATTGAAAATCAAAAGCATTCTGTTTAGAACGTTATGCGCAGGCATACGCCAAATGTCGACGCAATCGATGTTGAAGAATGCAGGGAAATATATCGTTTTACAACAGCAATAATGAGGGATCGGTCTTTCGATGCGAACTAATTTGGGATCAAATGTTGACTCTCCTTCCAGCGTTAATTCCGATGCTTCGTCGCCCATAGTTACTGAACACGTTACCTGAAAGAATATAATCCTGTTAGTATTAAAATTAAAAAGTGTAGAATTAGTTGTTGGATGGTCGCAGCACCTTGTATGCGCCAAACATTCGGGGTTGAAATGTAAAAAGGAGCGGTGCTGAACATTGCGATTTTACTATACCATTTTTTGTTAAGCACGAGAAAACTTCGCAAAGGTAATATTCATTCACTCTGCGAATATTACTAATATCCACGGAGTACGGTAAATCCTGGTGCGTGATATTGCGTATCCAAACTACCTGCAATTTTATTACAAAATTTTGTCCTACTTATATAAAAAACGTCGGTGAAACAAGTGAAGATTAATACCCTATAGACTGCATCCCTATTTCCGAAATAAACTTTCCCAAACGATATTAATTCTGATGTTAAAAAATGATCCTGCCTCACGGTCTCGTCCAAGCAGTTCATCAGCATGTTCAAGATGATATGACGATTGTGTCCGATGTCCAAATCCCAGGATAAACTTGACTTCCCAACCAGCGCGAAATTTATGCTCATACCGATCACAGTTACCTGATTTGGCTAAAAGAAAGTCAAAAATATTGTTAAATGTACATCCATGATTAATGCAAGGATACATTTCATAAGATCATTGAATACCATTAATATATTTGTTTCCTGATGGATCATGCAAAGATCTTCGTGCACGCAATGAGTGTCTGTACGCTGGCGAGAGAGACCGACCTGTTTCACAACCGGCTGGCAGGAACATTGCTGGATTTTCTTCAGATTAAACGAGACAGGGCATGTCGAAGCATTCATCATTGTCCATTCTATTAAGACTGTTCCTTGATTTACGATCATCGGGAAAAGTTTGATGTTTATCGTCTTTCGTTGTCCTGGCAATACATTTTGCAGTTCCTCATTCAATCTAAAAGGAACATGCACACATACATAATCACGCCCAGGACAATGTTATCGCAACAATGAAAAATAGAGAAGTACCTTTTTATTTGCAGCGCTCTCCACAAAAACGGTTTGCTTATATTGATCGAAAAGTTTTGCTTGCACCCGAAGGCACATATATTCTGCACCTAATGCATCGTGCATAAACATTATCATTTTTTAATTCCAAGCTTTTTTAATCGGCGCAATGAATGGTAATATTACTTTTAGCGTGGGTAATATGCACATGCAGTACACGTTGCAAAGTTTCATCGGATTCAGCCCGGCGACTAACGTATCCGTTCGAAAGTTAATTCTCGTTACATATTGAATGGCAAACTCGTAATAAATTGCCGTACGAGGCGTGATAGAAACCATAATCTTTCTACACGACCCAGGGAAAATCGTCTCCGATGCTGGACGTATTTTAACGTCATCCTCGATATTCTCGAGCGGTAGATTAAGATGAGTGCAGATTAATTTATAATAAACGTTTACTGAACTCGAATTGATAAGGTCGAATGTCAAAGACTTCGAATCATTGTATTCTACTTCGCCAAAATTTAGTTGTTGCGGCTTCGCCTGGAAGAAAAATGTACATCCATTTTAACATTCAGATCGCAATGAA
This sequence comes from Holcopasites calliopsidis, assembly GCA_023838395.1. Classification (NCBI taxonomy): domain Eukaryota; kingdom Metazoa; phylum Arthropoda; class Insecta; order Hymenoptera; family Apidae; genus Holcopasites; species Holcopasites calliopsidis. The sequence continues at coordinate 3,071,186 of JALHAQ010000012.1, read as the reverse complement.
GAGATATTGCCTGGAGAGAATGGTACCTCCAACAATCCCATTTCGCTTCTCCCACGAACGCGAAGGTCTATGCAACTCTTTGACCCAACGGTGAAGCAATCCTTCGTCACGGTTAAAACGCATTGTACTAGAAAATCGTAGTCCACGTTTGGCTCTGTCGGGGCAAAGAAACAATCCTGGCACAAAGTGTCGTTTGGGTCGATTTCTCCGTTTAGACACTGTATATCCAATTCAGGTGGCAATTGATAAAATTGATATCTGTTAATAAACAAATGTCACCGTCGTTATTATCTGAGATGAACACGTTTCAATTATCGGCTCACTTTATTTTGTGACGAGTAACGTTTCGCATTGCCAGTTGAGCAAACTGTTGGCAACCCGGCAGAGCTGGTGGGAAGTTCAATGTATTGTTACCATTGAAAGTAATGTTCGCACACTCTGCGTATCCTTTCAAATCTATGTAGCTCTCATTCTTTGTGTTTCCATTGAAATGTATGGACCATCTTTCTACGTAGATCTGCTCATCCTTGGGATCGGGCATCATCTCGACCACGATTATTTCAAAACCTCTGCAGTCAAATGATTCAATCGTTAGGGCAGTTTATTAACTAGGCCGCGGGTAAATTTACAGATTATGAATCGTACTGATGAATCAAACCCATCATTGGTTTCACGGCGAAATTGCTGGCAGGCGGTGAAACAAATTGAAACATTAGGGGCAAATGTCCAAATTTCTTAATCTGGAAGCTAGTGTAGACCGGATTCGGGGGCACGCACGGTGGCATTATCACTGTCTGGGGTATCTCGTACTGCGGAATCCAGCCACTGGATGTAACAGGAAACGAGTGGCCTAAAATAATGCGTTTCAATTATTGAATATCTCATCGTGCAACGCAGTTCTAATAATTTAAGATGGTAATTGATTTTCAGACCTATTGCTGCGACCGACGTAACAAATGGAAAGGGAAACTGCTTCGTTTCCCCTGTGAACACAGAACACACGAGCTCCCTTCCGAAGAGATTACTCTTCAGGTTCGGATTGAATGTAAATTCGAACAGAGCGCATTGATTCGCCCGAACTTGCATCTCAGGAGGTGTTATTGTAAAAATACCATCAGGATCTGTGATATAAGAAATTAATTAGAAATTTCACTTGGAATTTATAGTTCGTATAAATTACCATTTTCCCAGCTAACGAACAAGTTAGAATTATTATGGTTCGTCAGGCATATTGCCTGGGATATTCTCTGAATAATATTTTCTGGGTCCACCTCCACTTGACCGAAATTGAAATAATGATTCGACAAAGACACAGGAGGCAAACTTCCCAGACAATCAGCTTTATCCCTCATGTATGCTTTAAAGCTATTCTTTTCTTTGAAAGGGCAAGCGGTGTTATCCAGGTCAGGCTTCTTGAAAGGGTTCGGGCTGCAGCGCCCATGCAATTCTATAATAATCGGATCCTAAATGACAAAATAAAGTTCGCTAAATGAAAATTATTTCTCATTGATGTGAATGGTAAATTATAACCATCAAGAAATTCATTTACATGATATAAAATTAAAACAGCCAGAGCATAAGTGTAGGTTCCTTCTCCTTGTGATGTAAACGTAATGGTAATGTATTTATAGGAAGAAGGACTGATAACACCGCATTTTGTGTCCAATTGGAAAGCCTGGTTCTTATCATCTATGCTTAGCATAAATGTTGCTGCGATCCTGGAATCGTTTATTAATTTGATCCGCTTCTTAACCTCGGGATTCTTCGCTGTACAATTCATGAGGACCATTGGTGTCGAGCAACTAACTTTGGGACCTAAATAGACAATATAATGTGAGATAAGAATGAGACTTGATAAAAGAAAACTATGAAATTAAACTTTCTTATACCAATAGCAAATCCGTGGGCTGTAATTTTCATACACCCCCCGCTGGTGTCCGTTATTACGAAATAATCAACATTTTTCGAGAATGGAAGAATCGGACGATATCGGATCTCGCATAAGAATTTTTCCTCGGGAGCCAGGGTCCAAGTGGAACTTCGCAAATGAAATACGTGATCCAGGGGATTGGTGGTTGGATCCCTTTGAAGCTGATAGATATGTTCCCTCTACAATGATTAAAAACACATAAACGCGACTATTCATTAAATGATAACAAAAACTTTATTGCGAAGGATACTCACGCAGGATTCGTTCCATATTTCAATCGTCTTTACCACCACCTTACCGACTTCTACGTCCCCGTAATCGAGGTGAACGATTCTCATGTTATCTAGAAAATCGTCGTTCATTCTGATAAAGTTTTCCTTTCAAGCGTAGATAAAAGAACAATAATATTTCCACAGCGGTGCGTTGTATCCTCCTTTCAAATGAATCGCCCGTCCTCTAGTCGAGATTGTCGGTCTCGATCTTCTCGACCTCGCGATCTTCTCGATCTCGCGATTTTCTCGATCTCGCGATCTTCTCGATTTCGCGACTTTCTCGATCTCGCGATCTCGATCTTGTTGATCTCGCGATCCTCCTCTCTCCGCTCAGCGACTGCTACACGAGAGGCTCGACTCGATTCGTTTTGTTTTGATACGCGAAGGATGACGTATTCGTGAAAGAGACGGGTGAATCCGCGATAAACGCGTTTCTCCGAGTGATCCTTTGTTCGATTCCTGGAGAAATTAATACAACAGTCATTAGGCGTCGCGTGGTAGACTTATTATAGGTAAAATCGATGCTGGCGTTACCCGTCTCGCTCTTTATGGCTATCCGACAGCAGTTCCTATGAGAAAGAAAAAATGGCACGGCAGAATGTCTTGTATCTTCTGTGCTTGTTATTTCTCGCGAACAGTTGCGTGAATTACAGTTCGGGCATCTACACCGATCACTACGTCGAATGTGAGTTACCTCGCGAGTTACAAAGATTTTCTTATCGTTACCCTTGTCGAGGGATGTTTAATTTGTAACCTCTTCTTCGTAGATGGTCTGGAGTCGGAGAGATTTTGCCATGGACTGGGAAAAACGTCCACCACTGGTATCAAAAGTTTTGGGGCGATAGTCCGATCGAAACACATGTTCGACCGTTGGAACGTTCGTAGTAATGTTCATTGTAAGTTCACGTTTAAGGCAGCTAAAGGGGAGGGACTGTTCGGTGTCATTCAAAAAATGTCTTTCAGGCGAAATGGAACGCAGTGCTTAGATTACGTACAAGTGAGTAACGCAATTTCCCATTTTCATTGGCGACGATGTTTCAAGCTTGCGCTGTAAATATATTAAAACCATTAAGCTTACGTGGAATCAACGTTGAATCATCATCGATAAACACTAATATTGTATAAAAAATGTTGTGCTGATTTATTACAGTTTAAGAGGAAGGACCATCATCAGACGGAGAAGTTCTGTGGCTCTTTGGATCGAAGTAAAACGAAATACTTCTTAGTTCCTGAACCTGAGGATAGTTCGGACTCTTCCGAGACACCACCAATGCCAAGAACGTACGCCGAATATGATCCGATTAACTATAAGTCGGCTCCGGAATTAGAGACAGAGATATTCATTTCGAAGGAGAGGTTGCTGGAGGGCGAGTTTCTTGCACTCAGCATTGCTTATACTACTTTCACAAGTGAGCTCTTAGAGAAGGTTTAATGTAACATGCCTGCAAAAAAGAAATTGCATGATTAATTAAATTTTAATATTGCAGATTGCAGCAACGTAGACTTAACAAAGTACTCTTCGTTCGGTCACCAGACCTGTATGATGAACGAATTCTTCTGCGATGGAATCTACAATTGTGCCCCAGGTGTTTGCTTTGATGAGGATAATTGTCCAAATAACACCAATGAGGTCATCAGTACCAGTACCAGTACAAAAGTAACAGTGGGCGCTGTGACTACATTGATTTTATGCTTCATTATATTCGTCATGTGTTTATGGATATGCAAGAGATCGCAGAAATTATGCTGGTCCATGGATTGCGCGGAACCGACCATGTGTTCGAGACCAGGGCCGCTGCCTCGTGATACCGATGGTTCCGCGAATCCACCGGTCCCCACTGCACCGATGCTAGAAGTGGCTGTCCCGTCATCGGTTGCCGACAAAGATTTACCACCTAGCTACGATTCACTGTTTCCCGAACAAAGTAACACTGCTGGACCGTAAAATCATTAGCATAAGTTACAGTGTACGTGTAACTAATACGTATCGACAGCATATTATCTAATGTTTTAATTAGATATCGCTGTGTACAGCACGCAGTCTTCAGATATACATATACAGTATGAATGAGTGCCTTTCTGAATGAACCTGATACAGCCACACACAGAGGAACAAGTGCTCGAAAAGAAAATAACGAACCTTTTTTTTTTATTATTTTGTATCAATCTTTTTGTCAATATTTTATACGCTCCCGAACATTTTTATACTTTGTATTGCTCGTTCCGAATCGAACAAAAAGGAACTTATACTGAGATGTAAGTACAAGTTTTATACACACGTGTGTAAAACATATAAATGCGAGCCACTGCGATGGGTCAATTAATCCTGCAACGAAACGTTATTATTAGAAGGACTTTTTGTTTATATAGCTTGTAAGCCTTTTAATATTGGAAAAATACAGTATTTAATAAATTTAATATTTATACTGAGAGACTGCTCTTTTCCTTCGAATTTTAGTTAGAAAATGGTTACGACACATTACGGCAATCATCACTTATTATTAAAAAGTTATTTCTTATTCATCGTCTTCGATCGGGATATGCTCGTGAAGCCATAAGTAAGCATTGATAACATTATCGATTTCAGCTGGTCCCGATGCCAAAGGATGATTATCTTCGTACAGCAGCATCCTATAAGTAATTTATATTAAATAACGCTATTAAAAATATGTAAGGTAGGTAATTCGTATGAAACAGTAATAAAATCAAAAAGGATACAGTTTAAATTCTAATCTCTGTCTCCTTAAATTTCCACTAACTTTGTTTTAACGTTGTTTGCCTTGAGACGTTGATACCACAATTTTCCTTGAGACGGAGGTACACGTAAATCGTTCGAACCAATGCATAATAAAGTTGGAGCCTTTACTTTACCAACGTGTGCAATGGGGGAACATTTGAACATCTTTACCACCACGTCAACTTGATCCGCCTCCGAGATTGGTTTACTTTCATCGTAAGAATAATTGATTTCAGCGGCACACCTGAAATTAAATTATAATACGAAGTCACTGAATAAATAAAAGTTTCGTCGTATACTATTTACACCCGACTGTTCAATTGTTGTGTTCGTATTTTTATTTTTCGGTTTATTCTACCAGTAAGCTTACTTATATCTCTCTTCCTTACTCAGAGCATTGCGACTGCAATATAATTGAAGTAAGTCAGAACTATGAGAAATCTTTGAAAAATACATTAATATTTTACCAGTCTGGAATGTCTGATATAGTGAACATAGCGGCTATGTCGATTACTGGATTCCTTGCAACGACAACTTTGTATAGATCCTGAAAAAGTGAATACTCGTCTTCATCGCGTTTTAAATAATGAATGCTAAATACTTAAGGTTTAATTAATGAGAAAAATTGTAAGTAATTTTGGGAAATTACCGGATGTTGAGCGCTCAGATGAGTTACCAAAAACCCTCCGTGAGAACCACCGGTAAGACCTATTTTTTCTGGATTTAACCACGGATACTTTCGTAACGCTTCTTTCGTAGCAGTCACACAATCCTTTACATCGACATTTCCAACTTTTCCTTGAAGATATTCCACGTTCTTCGAGCCCATTCCAGTGGAGCCGCGATAATTAACTTGTACCATCGCAAAACCTAGAATGAAAAACTTATTTTTAGAGCATCCGGGAATTGTAGAAACATTAATCAATTAAACCATAGTCTAAATATAAAAGTTAAATTCAATTACCTGATAAAACAAATAAGAAATAATCGAGTACAAACAAATTTGCGTAATTAACATGAGGTCCCCCGTGTGGAACAATTAGAAAAGGTACGGATTTGTCCTTTCCATTTTTTGGTCCAAAATAGATGAAGTTAAAGTGTTCTAAAATTAATTAAATATTACACGGGTTTGCCTAAAATATTACACTTCGTAGTTTGTATGTTTATAATATAATTAAAAATTACTCACTAATCTCATCATCATTATCGTAATCATATTCGGAAAACTCGTACATTAAATTCTCGGAACCAGGAATAATTGCGGGAGTTGAAATTTTATACAGTTCAATTTTACCATTATCAATTGTCTCTGAATTAAATCTTCCTGCCTTGAGAATCGAAGGCTCCAGTAGGGATACTTCGGAGAACGCAATAACATCATTTTTCACATCCAAGATGGTAAGACTAGTTGTGCCGTTCTGAATCTCAGTTACACTTTTCGTTTCTGCAAAAAAAATATTTTAGTCAACGATGGTAGAAGAACAATTCCTTTGAAGCGAATGTTTCTTACTTGTATCAATGATATAGGAACGTATGTTGCTCTGTTGCTGTGTACTCAAGAATACGTATCGCGAATCGCTGCTCCAGCATCGACGTGGTAAGCGACCGTAAATGCCGTAGAATTTCTCAGCGTTCTTGATAGGAATACTTGATTCGACAATGTCCACAAGCACATCAGCCTACGTGGAAAGACGTGCTATAAATTCTAATAGAACGAATATTGCAATAAATGCTTCGATCTGGGAATACCTTTGAGTTTTCAGAGTCGAAACTAAGCCGCATAAGCCTGTGAGCATTATGATGTACGCCACCGGCTTCTCTTTCTAGCCAGACTAAATATTTTTTATCCGGGCTGAATCTGGGACAACGGACTGCGCAGCCATCACTCGACAACTTTCCTATAAAAAAAAATATGTATTGTAGTATGCTTTATTATTAAAATTCAAAAGCTGAAAAAATATGTAGTCATGGAGAATCCCTTACTGTATTCCCCATCCTTTAATAAAAATATCCAGGACAGCCTATTGGTACAGGCGATGAGACCTAAGTGTCTGGGCTCGTGTTTCCATGCGACACCAACTACGCTTTGACTGTCCTCAGTCCATAATACTTGAGCGGGCGATAGTTCGTCTGGTATGCCAGACAGAGCTGAAATTGTATCCGTTGTCGTATCAAGGACCGCGACAACTGGCCGATGTTTACCTACCAATTGCTCTCCCCAGTGAGGCTTATAAATGTATTCATTACCCTGTGAAAAATGAATCGTCAAATTAAATTTCAGCCGAGTCTTGAACGTATCTATTTCTATGATTAAAAAATAGAGTATCTTACCACTACCACCTCCTCTTCCTCATCTTCTTTGTCAGTCTTAGCTTTTTTATTCAGAGGTTTTTGCTTATAAAATGGCTCAGACTTGGGAAGCTTCTTCTCAGCGATGTACAACACTTTCGTTTTGTCCGGGGACCATTCAAAGGAAGAAAACTCGGCTAACGATAAGAGGTAAAAAGTCTTTTAGTAAAAATTGCTTCTGAATAACTGTGGGACAAACGTGTATACTTAATCAATGATAATTACAATCCGTATATACATCTCCATGCACGTTCAATGCTGCCAGATCATAATTTTTTACCAGTCGTTGTTTATCCCAGATTTCAATAAACTGCTTCTGACTATTCTCGATGGTAGCCTGCCTTAACACAGCCCTACATTGCTCATCTTCGGTGGAAGCAGAGAGAAGTCTATACAAAAAAGAAGGACAATTGTGTATATATCTTAAATAAATTCAAACTCATCTTAATTATTTATAATAAACATACAACGTACTCTGTGGTAACGTCGATAGGAAAGCTTTCAGATTGTACTTGTAATTTGGAATTCAAGATATGAGTCTGGCAGAATTTCTGATTCGTTTTCCTTTCCAAATTCCTCTGAGACCATGCGCTTAAAATCGATATTCTATTCTCGTTTAGCTCCAGAATCTTTGCGCCAGCCAAAGACGGATTTCTTGCTACTGCTTTGTATAAATTAACAACTTTCTCCACCTATAACAATTAATGATTACTACCGAGAACAATATTTGTTTTTTTGTTATATATTCTGCTTCTGAATGATTTTTTTTTCATTTTAACATACTTGGTTTGCCATTTTGTAGGAAGATACGTAGCTGTTCCTCGCCTTGCCTGCAAGAAGACTCTCAAATGTTGATAAGAATTAATGACTGATAACGAATGCAAATAATTACATTGAGTCTTTAGAACTGATGCAAGGCTCTTTAAAGAATATAAAATTAGAAGAATGTAACCTTGGGTTTAAGAATATAGTTAATTAAAAACAAAATTAAAATTTCTTTTCTATGTACCTTTGTATCTTTAAAATCTTCTACACCTATAATATGTATGTAAACAACGAATTAGCATAGACAAATTGCACGATAGAAAAACTCTGTCTTATCTCAGAAAGGCTCTTGCCAGATCTTTACCACTTTCGTGTCACTCTCTATGTTACCGGAATAACGGAGAATAAGATTGCAATGCTGATAGCGGCAGCAATTGTAGTTAAAAAGAGCGAAAATTTTTCGGAGACAAAATTTAAAATAGTTTTATGAAAAAATAATGCAGATATTGTTATAAAGTATTACTAATAAAATGCATAATTAATGTATTCATTGAGACACCATCATATTAAAAATCACTTTGCAAATGATTCGTTCTATTTTAAAACTTGCTAATCAACTTGCAAACTGAGTGGAAGGAAGGACTTTGAACGAAAGAAATTTATTTACAATCTACAACTTTACAGATCTACAATATGTAAATTATATACTTCTTATATACAAATCGCAACGATTGCATAAGGCCTTAATAAAAACTGTATAAAAATCACTTGAAATCGCTTTGCGCTTAATCAAAATTAATTTGTGTCCACCCTAAAAAAAAAATTAGTGGAAAACAGAAAACTATTAAAAAAAATGTAAACTATTGCACGACAACTAAGGCCACTCTCATCGACAAAATATCTTCTCCGATAATATAATTACATATTTATTAAGAATGTGTAAAAATGCGTGGGTACACTTTTTCAAAAGCAAAAACAAAATTCAACATGTATCTTCAGCAAAATGGATATATAATAACGATCGAAGAAGCTTCTTTTATCAAAGGCATGTTGCGAAATGTTCTTTATAAAAAGAGGTACGTGGCCTTCAAATAACTCTTCAAATTATCATATAAATTAATATACATATACACATACACACGTTACATCTAGAAACACTTATACCGATATCAGTCGTACATTCGATAGAACTCGGTCATAATTCTTCACCGAATGCGTTCAAAGAATCCTACAGACTGCGATGCAAAGAAACAATTCGCCAAAATATTGATCTCCTCCGTTCTAATTCCATCCCAAATTGTACAATAACTTTTTCCCTGATTCAAGCACCATCAGCTCAAGTATAAAATTTAAATAAGATCTCTGTGACGAGTGTCTCCAGCGTCTACTGCCAGTATTTCTTACATAAAATGATAAAATAAAATTTCAATAATTCCCTTTCTCCTCCATTGATAAGATCTACTATTTTTACAACGGTTACCACTGTACAAAAAATATTCCTCGACGATCTACTGTATATTTTTATCAATTTGTCACAACTATTATTTTGAGGAGATATACCTATCTAATCCTTTTCTTGAGCGAGCAATCTGTTAATAATTACAACTAGTTCTACGATGATACATCTACGCTAGAGTTCAATTAAAATTAATTCACAAATTTAAAAAGTGAGAATGGTACGCTTTCTCGTTGGGAGCTGCAGCTCTCGTTGTTGCAGCGTTGCAAAATTATGCACATACGTAGTCGATCTAGGCAAACTCTCTTGGCCAATGAATGCTATTGCGAAGGCTTCGAGTGGGAATCGAATTTAGATGATATCGTTCGCGATTCCATCAGGGTACAACAGAAGGGGCTTGGCACTTTCGATTCGCGAAATTTCCCTTTCAATTGCCAAACAGTGCCGCCTTCTGCCTGAATTGCGCTCGCCTCGCCGCCTTCTCCTCTTCCTCTCGCTTTCGTTCCTCCTGTTCCATGCGGATCTCGTCCTCAAATTTGCTAGCCTTTCGTAGCTGCTCGATCTAGCAACACACAGAGGATAATCAGAATCAAATTATCTTTAACGACACAACGCAATATAAGATTAATGATACTTTTAGTTATTTAAAATGTAGTCTGGCAAGGATAGCCGCACCTTGGCCTCGAAGAAATGCTTAGCTCCAGTGACCCCAACTTCATCCACGTCGACTTCGGTGAGACGTGCAAGTTGGCCCAAGCCTGAATCCTGCTCCAATTCACCGGCACGTGCTTTGCGATAAATTAATAGGAACTGTAAAGCATAAAATTAAAGATCACAGATTTGCTGTGAAATTGATACAAATTCGCTTAGAGATTTGTTACTTATGTCAAATCCAGTTTATTTTAAACCAAGTTAATCGTCTTGTAAGCACTAGAAAAGGACTATTTTGGCCTCGCTAAGGAACGGGACGTCTCTCTTGGCCGCCGCAAGTGTGTCAGGGCCACACATGGAGAACAAAAACAGCAGAGATCGTGGAAGAACCACGCGTCGAGCACACCCCATGGGGTAAGGACTATTTTTATGGAGTGTGCACGTACGGCACGTGCTCGACGAACAGAAATAAAACAAATTCCTCGCGTTGGAGATGTGAAATTAAACGACGAATCCCCCCCCCCCCCTCTCTTTCTCTCTCGTTATCAGTGAAACCATGTATCCATTCTGAAGCAACGAAAGTCTTCGCGAATGGTAGCAATTTCCGGTAAAATTGATTTGCTTGCATAAACAGTAATGCTTCCGGCTTTTTACTCGCGAATGATCGCTGCAGGTTCATTGAACTGTTTTTTTTTTTAATGCACGGGAATTATCGTCGTGAAATCGCTGACCTCGCGGAAGGAAATCCGTCCATCGCCATCCTCGTCCACTTCCTGTATCATTGCCTTCAAACCGAGGTGGGTCTGTGGTGCTCCTAAAACTTCCATCATTCGTTTCAGTTCGGACAAGTCCAGATACCCATCGTGGCCGGCATCGAATCTGCAAATCAATCACATTTTGTATTAGTTACGAAATATTCATCGATTTTAACGGATTGAATAAACCGATCCGATTCTTCGAGGCAACGTTCCCGCCCGCATTTTCTCCAGCGCAGCCTATTTTTCCCACCCCGGGAATGCGAACGAAAGCGTTCGCGGCCTCGTTTAACCGCGTCTGTCTGTAACTCATTACCTTCTAAATTAGCGCGTGCAACGCGATTAATATCGAAAGGAGGAAGGTGTGAGAACGCGATTGACGATATCGGTGGTGTGCGGCAATTTCGAAAGTGGGGAATGTGAACGGGTCGGGCGCGAGTTTTACCCTGATACGAACCGGAAGCACGTGAAAACGACTTTCCGTGTAAAGGTGTAAACGATTCCGGACAGCCACCCGCGGATACACCGTTCCAAAGGAGTTTCACTACGAACGCCAATACTTCATGGTTATCGATTCGACGAAGGCGCATTGGCTAGATAAGAGATCGTATCTTGGAATTCCATCGACCGGATAGGAAACTCGAGAGCATCCATCGGCCCGGTGGCGAAGTATCGGAATATCTTTGATACCATCGTTTTAATACGTTTTCCATCGCGTGGGTCTCTTTGGGGAAACGCGCTGCGTTCGCTATAAATAACAATTCCAGTGGGCGAACACGAGTAGCGGAACAATTCTGGATAGCTGAAAAATAAATCAGCGCCGTTCAGAATATTGTAAAATATTTCTAACGAATACAGGCCATAGATTTCTCTGTATTTTCGAAACTAGAATTTTCAACATTTCAATAAATCGCTATATAAATTCAGGGAAGCTCCTTTCGATCAAAGTGGAGTGCAAGAATCGTCAGAAGGTCGAGGTTACGCGATTATGAGCCGAGCGAAGCTGATCAATAAGAGTAGGAGGGAAACTGTAGGTGTATAAGTGGAACTACTCTGGTCGTATCGCTCCTTGCGCGTAATTCATTCGCGATTTCACAGTCAATTTGACTAATACGAATTGATAAGCAGCCCGCTTGATTCCATGCGTCAGAGTGTTTGCCACGATGCAAACTCATCACGCGTGAAACTTATATTCATTTCTTCCAATTATTCGATAACGCGTGTGATCTACGTTAGAACGAACGGGATTAAACCGTAATTATTTCAGCGGTAATGAATGCTAATTTTCATTCAGTCCACTCGGACGAATGCAGAGTCATTGGCAAAATATAATTATCTATAGCATACGCGTATCATTTGTTTCTCGGTTCATCAAGAGCAATAAGACTCTGTGCCATGCTTGGGCCTCTGGTATTTCTTAAACGATAGTTTCGAATGTTTTAGTAGATACTTTCCATTAATTTTTTTTGCTTCGATATTCAGCAATTCGTATCCTTGATCAATTCCTCGAAATATGCAGCTGTTGTATAATGAATAAAAATGTGAAACCCTATCGTAACTTGTTCTTTTCTTAGTCTTCGCTATCAAGCGTCGAGGGACATTATTATACATCAAGTCTAAAAGAATGTTTTCCAAATCAGAATTGCCATCTGAACGGGATTCGACTTTTGATCTTTGCTTCCTACTTGATCTTTCGGTTTGATTTCGTTAAGAGGTTCCCATAAAAAGATCAAAAGGAAGGGAAAAAAAAGACACTTCAACCGTTCTTAATTGCAAGTATCTTTAACATCAGGTTTACGGACCTTTTTGTGTAGCCGTTCAGGAGAATTTTTAAGAGGACAGGTATATATCATTTACAAGTGTTTGAAGTTATAAAGTCCTGCAGGGGAAACGAACTAGGATGTGCGTAGATATTATTACACTAATTAAAGTTAATATAAGCTAAGCTTGAAAACAATGTTTACGACTTCTGCAACGTGAAATCTGAAAGGCTGCAAATTAAAGCTAATGAGACCTAAGAAAGCTAATGAGAATCGAGGATCTATTTCCTCCTGACCTAATTTACTAAGACACCGAGCGTACAGCGCTATCATAAAATCAATTCCTTAGCATTATCGGCCGGTGTTCGCGCGTGATTTGTTCCCCTGTTCGTTTTCCAAGACTATCCGAAGGGAAGTGGGTCAAGGTGGCTGGGTACTTGGTTGATATGCTCCTCTCGCCCTACTATGAACATATTCTTCGCGAGATCGATGCGGCAGAAATTCTCCTTTTGTACTCCTAGAAAGACGTCACCGCGATCGAAGGCTTGCATTAAGAGGGGAACTCTTTTTTTTCTCGCTTAGCTCCCTGACACGATTGCCATCCACCGAATTCCTCGGATCGATAGAACTACAAAAAATGCTGCTACTAAGCTACAACGAAGATCACGAAGAATTTCAGCGCGCAATGATCGAAATGTACTCGTCCAATAATTACGGAATTCGTTCGAATTGAAGCATTAAACAATTGTATACCGGCGAAGATTATGCGAGCAAAGGAATTTGCAGACGGGACATGTACGAGGGAAGGAGAATGTCCTAATCGGAAAAGTGCAATGGAACGTGACTGCTGAATAGCGAGAAAAAAAGTCGACGAAACGGTTTCATTGTCCGCCGATCTCGTATATTGAAGATGTACTTAATTTCCGCTGAATCGCGAGACACCTTTCAGCCGCTCTAGCCAAGCGTAGGATAAATAAGCGTGCGAACTGAGCAAGGAAAAGGTGCGACACAAGGAGACACTGTCTCCTCCGTAAAAGAAACGGAGCGGATCGGTATGAAATATCCTCACGTGGCTCACCTTAGCCGCGTCGTCGAATAAATCTAACGTCGTTTACGTATTCAGAACGCGTGGCCAATCGCGAATGGTTTCAAAGTAACGGTGCGCCCGGCCGTTGCATGTTACATGTTCGCCAAACTTGGGAGCCGCATTCCGAGGGAACAACTATTTTCCCTGATAACGCTAAATGTATCCCGGTTTTCGCGTTGCACGCTGCAGTAACGCACCGCGATCGATTATGCATTCCGTGGGAAAATGAAGCGAACGAACGAGCTGGCGGTGATTAAGCTTTCATTTATGCAACCGAGACCTAACACCGCCCCGCACGGGTACAGGAATGTCCTAATTTACTTAAGAAAACTTTCCATCGGCCTGGGAAAGAATTTATTATCCTTTGCTCCATATAGTATATACTATTTCCTCGAGGAAGTGATAAAGAAATTTTCATCGTGATCAGGTAGATTTTCGCTTGGTTAAAGGTCCAATCGAATTGCCTGCGCTTTCGTTTGAAACTTTATCCAGGCGAGCGAGTTAAACGCGATTGACGAGCCCGCAACGTGACGAATGAATCACGCGAATCACTATCTATCTGAATAGCGTACACGCTAGGAGTGAATCAGATTGTTACGTATATGTGCAATCTGCGTACAAGTACATATGTATAGCGGTTAGTCATGAGAATGGATTCACGCTATGTACACCTTGCTCGACGACTTCCGCTACTTCGGTAGTCCACACCCTCTCTCTCTCTGTCGCATATTAAAATTTGGGGAACGGCCAGCCTTTCATACGTGCCCCCCATAAAGAATAAATTTCGTTCGGCCGGGGACAAGGTGGACACTGTGTAACGCATACACATTATACATACTGTAATGCTTGTTACACAGGTTCTTTTCTCGATGATGTGTACGTAGATACATTGCACAAGATCCACGTCATAGTACGTGCAAGGAATTTAGAAATTTGACTTTTGTGGTTTTCAGGCGCAGAACGTGAAGTACGAATGTCCTTCTGTGTCTGCAATATTTCGAGCGTTCAGGTTTCTTGTGATTTCTAATTGAAAATGTATAAAACCATGGGGCAGCGAGAAGAAAAACGTTTCTATTAGCAACAGGATGTTAACCAGCATCCGCAAAGGGAACGTAAGTACTTAAAAGCGGATGTAATTCATCTAAACATCTTGTACTATTGTTTTATGGCGCTAGTATGTAACAACATGATTCTCCACGTGTGACCATAGATCTCATTTAATATTTCCCGAAAGCGAATCGCACGGGCTGCATTCTAATTTCATTTTAGAGACTGGCAAGAACAGAAATTGCACTTAACTAAAACCATATGTTACACCTGTATTAATGAAACGAGTTACATCCTCCTCCCCTGTCTCTCTGTAACAATGTTGCAATTGCACGAGTGAAAAAGTAATACGAGGTAAGGAGGCTACTGAGGCCGGAAGTGTGGCGAATTGATAAATACAATCTACGTGTGGTCGCATCCCAGAGACAAGTTATACGTTTTAATATCAAATGTCAGCGAACCTAATTATCAGAGTACGATTAGAAAGGAGAGATTTTAGTATTTATAGCCACTCCCGAATGTACATGATAATTGTCCCTAATCGGTGTTGCCGAGAGGAAAAGCAAATTCCAATGAAACTACGTGCGATACATTTAGACATTGAACTAGAAAGTGAGCTAAAACGAGTAGCAGATAAAATGATCGTCCTGTTCCCTTATTTAGTGTGAGTCAAGACTAACAAAGTGCTGTTCGCATTTGAAGATGACAGGACCATCGCGATATGATGAAAAATAAAGAGCAATGACTTCTGAATGTTTTTAATGTACATAGGTACTACCAACTATTCAAATAGTCATCGCCTAATGCAATGAGTAATCACAACGTTGCTTCGTTAAGACGCCAGAATACTAATTGACACCTGTATGCCTAGATACATGATTAATTGCCAGGGCGTACAAGCAAGGAGTGAAATTGCATCCACGTTTAAAGGAATAAGATGAGAAATGCTAGAGTTGCATCGACTATTGAAATATACATACACAAGGGAGTTTATACCCTGCAGTATACGCACCCTTCCACTGGTGAAAGTTTAGAGGAGAATCGATCTCAAACTATCACCATGCAACAGACTAAAAAACTCTACGGAATATTGCAATTTTTGCAAGAACAAGTTGGTTGCGGTGAGACTGGCGAGACCACGAAACAGGGAAAAGTGGCTAGCTCGATAGTTTCTCTAACGACAAGGACAACTTCCTTGGACGGAGTATACTGAGGAGTATCTATCCGACACCGAGGTGTATCATCCATCGTGCACGATACCTTATCCATGCGAGCTTGCGATTCGCGGGTGAAACTTTCTTCCTACTAGATTTATCGGCTAATATCCGCCGCGTTCGCCGCATAAATAATTAAACGCTCGTTCTGTCGGCAGCTGCATCGAGAGGTACGACGACGCTCCAGGAATAGAATTGGAAAGCGCAGAAGGGAAAATCCTTCGATGAGTTTCTGTGAAGAATAGTATCGATCGTTAATGTACCAAATTACACGCTCGAAGATAATTGAAATATTATAGCGACTTCACCAGGAATCTTTGTACAAGGAAACTCCAGTTGCTCGATATATTTTTACTTAACGGGAGATGAAAATGAATGTTTCTTTTTCGGGAAACAACTCGTCGTGACCTCATCTGACCGGCAAAGGCGTTACCAAAAATAAGAATAGCACCGTGGGCAGAAACGACGAGCCTCGTGTAGCTTTATTCTACGAAACAGCCCGTGCATGTGTGTAGCTCTGAAAGCGCAGAAGAGCACCCCGCTTTCGCCTTGTCAAACCTGCTGTCCGGTTTACTCCGAAATACCTACAAGAAGAACAAGAGAGACCTCGAGGCCGTCCCTTCTGGTCGAGAGAACCACGACTGTATGTATACTCTTCTGCGAAAAGAGAATCTCCTATTCCATGTAACGTGTTCGCTCTGCCAACATACTTTCGAGCGCGATTCTTTTGTATCCTGCAATTTGATAAATGATTAAGTTTCGGCGAACTTTTTCAATCCAAGCTCGATAACCAAGGGCAGTAGTATCGGTGGTAATAAGGTATACCCGTGCATATAATACACAGTATAAATTTCAAGTGAACCCCGGTGCTATTTAATTTCGTGTAATCTCGTATGCGCAAAAGGTATCTGTGACCGGGGGAGTAACGCGATCCGGCCGGTAGGGAGTAATGTAAACTCGAGCGAGCGAGTAAATGTAAACAAGGAAACCGCGACAGGAGCCGTGGATTCACTCTCGATTTCCTTGCGCGCTTTAACTCGCGACTACTCCCTGTAAAACGATAACAGCCAGGTGGAATGACAAACGACAAAACAAGCAACAAATTTCGTTCGGCCGTCATCGTTTAGCGATTCAATGTTTCAGGGAAAAGATCGACGCCGATTCATTCGATCGTGCAGCCACCTTGCTATAAGCTTCAATAATTAGAAACCAAAGATGGCCGAAGGGCGAAAAAATTGCCCGTTGTAACTGATCTCGTGCTGGGCATTTTGATGGACCAACATGTAGAATTTAATGAAACGCGATATCGACATGATAGATATCAAGTAAATACATAGCTTCCTACCGTTTCAAACGAGATCCGTCCAATATCATTAAGGATATAATAGCACGCAATTCCCTCGCGAACAAATGTCATTCAAACTTTCCTACGCACAAAAGAGTACCTTGGGCACCTGTCCCCTTTCGAAGGGAGAAGTATAGGTCGCCAAGCGTGTTATGGACGCTTGTTTAACATGACACGGCATGACAAAGTCGTTTCCCAGTAAAAACGGAGCGCGGTGACGAGAGGAAACGGAAAGTGCTCACCTGTTGAAGGTTTGCTCGTACTGCTTGATCTCGCGGCGGGACAGCTCGTGGAATTCCGTGTACACGTTCACGAATTTGTACTGCTTCTTCACCTCCTTTCCCTCTTCCAGCTCATCGTTGATCCTCTGCCTCCTGCTGAGCAGATTACTTAGCTCCGCGTCTGCCGGCATCCTGATCCTACCTCACCGCCCTCGCCCGCCGATTTTGATCGTTAACCTCAAACGATCTCGCGCGTTTCGCGATCACGATATTGATCACGAAATTATCAAGTGTTCGGCTGCAATGATTCACAAAAACTCTTATACAATAGAGGAGATACACGAATATTGGAGAATATACGAAAGGAACTGTCAATTTTGTGGAGAAACGTAGAAAGGACGACGCGACCGGCACCGTGGACCAACGTGGACTGACCGGTGCGTCGCGTAGCAGGCCAGATAATACCTTTGGTAGCCAGTGCCGTAGCCGTTTGGTGACGCGCCGGGTTCACGTTCATCTGAAAATAAAATTTTTACAATATATTCCCTGACTGTTGTAATATAATCGAACCGCCAATATAATCTAAATGCTGCATTTTAATGCAATTCCTGTCCTATAAAATATATCTAATTAAACATAAAGCCGATCGTTCATCTTGCGTCTTTCCATTGAATACATCTTGTTAATTCTAATGAATCGATTTAATTCAAATAAGGAAACTCGAGACCTTCAAATTTACCTTGTTTCTAAAATTATCTAAGCTTTTTTTGACCGGTTTCAAAATTCAAGTTAAAATTGTACGTATCATCTCTTGTTTACATTACATTTGAGAACGAATAATACATAATTGATTATTTATTATCATTTGAAAGATACGTTGTGCATTATTTCCTACAATAAATTGACAATTGAAGTGCGGTACGGTTAGTGTTAATGAAAATAAAGGAAAATTCTAAATTTTTCTGGGACACTGTTTATGCTACTTCTTTTTTAGCTTTTTTTTCACGGAAGTTGACCGAGATTGGTTATCGATGCATCGATTAATTAACCTTGGAGGAATCTACGCGAAAATCTCATGGACGGTCTAATTTTTGTAATCGTAAATTAGAATCCTGAATTATATTGTAATTAGAGGCGCTTTGCAGTAACGTACTCCTAAATGAATAATAACTTCGTACAGAAATATCGTTTTCCAGTCACGACGTTCATCAGCAATAATTACATTCTCGAGTATATCTTTGCGTTCTTGTGACGCAAGCAAAAAGTTGTTTTCCTATACACTATAGGGATCTGTGGCATGGGATATGCGTATTTACAGGTCGATTTTCAAAGATTTCTTCGCTATTGCTCCCAGTCGTGTGTCGTTTATCACGCATACAACGCTGTGCGAATAGTGAAACGCAATTGAAACGCGCAAATTCTGATATTCCAATTTTCGATACAAAAATAGAGAAGTATTCTAAAAAGAAAATCGTTTAGCAAGCCAAGTGAGAGACGGGGAAACACGCAACTCGTCGGAATCAGAACCCTTCCGCAAGTGAATCATCAGAGTGGTACCGAAGAAGCCTTCACCCTAGATAGAACAAAAATACTTCCTGCGTCTGAAATGATCGATCCGAGATTCAAATAAGATCCGCATCCGTTGCTGAAGGGATACAGGATGTCCTTCTCCTCGTCGAGTCTTTCGCAAGACAAGCACGCGTTGCCGATTGTAAGAAAATTGAAGAGCTTTTGTAGCACACCAGTGACTGAAGAAAACGCTAGAATTCCATGTATTAGTCTATCCGCGGTCGACACGAATTCTTCGTCCAGCCAAGGCAGAAGAGCTCGAAGAACGGTTCCACAAATGGGACAGACAACGAAGGGGAGGCCCTGGAAAGATGTGTTGCATCGAGAGTTGAAGGAAAATAAAGAGATAGAAGAGAAAAGGAGTCAAAGAATAAAGAAAAAGAAGAAGAAGAAATTAATCCAGCCCAGACGATCCGACACAGTATGGGAAACGCAAGAAGAGAGCGCACTACAGCAACAGAGTCAGAAAGCGACTGATTCTGTTCACGAATGTTTGGACGTCGCGTTCGATTCGCCTGCATCTCCGAAACGACAAGCGGACAGTCCTGGCAGGAACGTTGTCCTGTTCGAGGATCCTAAATCCCCTGAACAGGTTCGGGAGGCGACCAATTTCATCCACGACCGTTTGGACGCATTGTTTTGCTCGCCGATACGTTTGCCCTGCGAATGGGAAACGGGCAGTCCAGAGAAAATCGCGTTCGAGGAAAAGGAGCAGACGCTGCCCGTGAGGGATATACCACATTTTCGCGCTTCGTTCGACGATAGCGACGAGGACGCGGAGGAAACACTGATTTTGAGTAACTATCATGTCTCGTTTACGTAGAACGATTTTTATAGGCTGCATAGAGTTACTGAAAGTATTAAACATTTTCATTTTCATTGATGATTCATGGGTGCATCTCTGTTTCAGAAAGGGAAGAGAACGACAGTACTTACCCAGGTGCGAGGTGGAAAAGACGGTGGAGTAAAAATGCCGGGATCGAGAAAGGCAAGGAGTGG
The DNA here is from genome assembly GCA_023838395.1 of Holcopasites calliopsidis. Lineage (NCBI taxonomy): Eukaryota > Metazoa > Arthropoda > Insecta > Hymenoptera > Apidae > Holcopasites > Holcopasites calliopsidis. The sequence continues at coordinate 3,051,029 of JALHAQ010000012.1, read as the reverse complement.
TTGGTCGATGTGGCGATTCCAACTGCGTCCAGCGATCGTCTCTGGGATGAATTCGTTAAGAACAATTATGAGAAAGTGAAGAAGTATCTCGCGCAGCCTGTTCGTGGCGGAGAACACAGTGAAACGAGTAATATTAGTAATGATACAAATAACGAATAAAGTAGCAGAAAAAATAATATTGTGTACAGACATACATGGTGGTAGCTTATACTATGATTAATTGAACATTTCAGCCGATTCCGATTGCAGCGAGGAACGGTTGGCCGATGAGGCGATTTCATACGATTCCAGCGATCTCTGGGATGAATACGTTAGGATGAATTATAAGAAAAGTGGTAAGTACGTTGTGCGGCCCTTTGCTGGTGAAAAACACAGTGAGACAATTAATATTAGAATGAATAAAATAAATAATAGAGTAGCACAAGGAATTATATTGTATACATACGTACGTGGTGGTGGCTTATATCATGATTAATTTAACATTTCAGCCGATGCCTTCATGAAAGAAAAGACTGATATTCCATTAAGATTACGTGGTAAAGTGGAAGTAGTGCATCGACGCTATGATACATCTTCGAGTAAATGGGTCGACGTTAGTCCGGAGATTGATGCGCACAATTTTTCTGGGGAGAAGAACTCGGAACTAGAAAGGAGTGGCAGAGGAAGGATAACGCTGAACGAATATCTCGAAGAAAAAAGGATGCTGAAAAGAATAGAGACAGGGTTGGAGTGGAGTTCCTCTTCTACGATATCCTTGCGAAATTTTTCAAAAGATTCAAGTAATGCCAAAGAAGAAAATAATTCGGATGAGACAGAATCAACGATAGCAAACATATCGGACTCAGAATTGCACAGGATAAGCAAAATCCGTAAATTTGCGTTGAGATTGCGTGCAAAGAAGAAGGGAATGGTGCCCCAAGAGACATCGATTCCGTCAACATCGAGAGATGTTGCACCGAGTTATAGCAGGAATTTATTGAAAAGAGGGGAAACCAATGTTTCTGATGAGGGCCAAGCCCAAAGTAAAAAATTCAGATCATCCAAGAAGAGTAAACCTACGATTACTTCGCTGGAAGAATTGTGTGGAATAAGATATGTACGGGGCAATAAAAAATGGCGAATTGATCGATCTTGTTGAAGTAAAAGAGTGTAATTTATTTATTTGTTATTTATTTATGAAGGGAATTTAGTATCGTCGAATACTAAATATTCGATATACTATTCAAATTTGTTATTATTTGCAAAATTTGCTATTACGTAAAACGATCCAAGAAGAAATAAAGTATTCGGACCGCGACATTTCAAAAACGGCTACTGAAGAAATCCTTCCCTTTCCTATTTCCATTGTTTACAAGTATTTCCTGAATGAACACGTAATAAATATACGGAAATAGATTGCAATATTCGTCAGCATAAATCTGAAGTTCATTAAGTAATATTCATGCGTTAAATAAGAGGTTAAGAAAGTAGTAATGACGAACCCTAAAGCTTTTCATTGGTGTTAGAGGTAATAATTATTGAATCTTCCTGCAGTTTCGAAGCGCATGCATTCCGTCACGTGATCCATCCTAAGGCGACTAAATCCGTGCTTCATTTTCATATTAAATAACAAATTGGTTTGCTTCAAACAATCCCATCCAGAGTTCAAACTGATTGCGCGTATTTTTAACAGTGTATTTTCGTTGATTCGCTGTCTCTCTTCCTCCAAGTGGAACGTCAAAATAATCGACGTTCACGGTGAACGGTATGAGTTTCCTTCTTCACTTCATTCGAGATATATTTCTCAGGATGCTGCAATTGATTTGGTTTAGTAAGAGGAGAATAGCAAATTCGTTAAGTATATATGTGAAAACGAATACGGGAAGTACACTTGCCGTTGATCTCGATCCGAAATGGGACATAAAGAATGTTAAGGAGATAGTTGCCTCTCAAATGGGAATATCACCTGAGGACATAAAAATAATATTTGCAGGAAAAGAGCTGCACAATTCGACGATAATAGAGGTACATTTGTGCCCCTTGCACGGTAACCCGTTGACAATTCGTGTTTCTTAAATAATCAACAATTTAGATATGATAACCTTACTTAATAAATGCTTCATCGTAGGAATGTGATTTAGGCCAACAGAGTATATTGCACGCGATTCGAACTCCATCGCAAAGGCTAAACAAAAGTAGAGACACAAACACCATAGACGAGTCTCTGGAGATATCCGAATTGAATGAGACCGGAGGCAAGCCCATGAACGAAACTCTCACCGATCTACCCTTGGATGAATCGGACCCGCAAGACAATTCGTCCGTGGAAGGTAGAATAATCATAGCCTTTTGAAGGGTAAACACGAATGGCTAAAGTGAATATTAAGTAAACATTGCTTTTATAATGTAAAAAGAAAATAACAAGAGGATCATGATATTTGATAAATTACTTATACTTTTAGAGAAGCAGGAGAACCGGGCCCATTTTTTTGTATACTGTTCAACGCCGTGCAAGTCTGTAACAGTGGGAAAATTGAGAGTAAGGTGTGCAACTTGTAACAGCGGAGCAGTTACAGTAGATAGAGATCCTCAGTGCTGGCCAGACGTGTTACAACCAGGAAGGATTACCGTTCACTGCGAGAATGATTTCTGTCCAGCACCTGCCTCCATTTCCAATGACGATACCAAATCTCAAGTTTTATATGCCCATTTCTATTTCAAATGCGGGAAGCATTCGAGTCTGGGGGAGAAGGACGAAGCGGTCCCCCTGTACCTTATAAAGCCAAACTTGAGAAGGATACCTTGTTTAGCTTGTACGGATGTTAGGTAATTAACTTGTTCGATTTGCTATCAGGAGATGCAAGCATTATACTTTTTAAATATGATTCTCTTTGTAGGGATATGGTGTTGGTTTTCCCCTGCGAAGCTGGTCACGTAACTTGTCTGGATTGCTTCAAAGATTACTGTTCGGTTCGTTTGAGGGAACGCCAGTTTCAATTCGACGTAGCTAGAGGATACTACACTCTTCCATGTCCAGCTGGATGTCCAAATTCTTTTATCCCGGAGATTCATCATTTTCACCTTCTGTCCGCAGAGCAGGTATCTTGTAAGAAGCGTATGAATTTTCTTTAGAAAGGTATTAATATCTTCAGACATTAACGATATATGTATTATATAGTATGAACAGTACCAAAGATTTAGCACAGAAGAATACGTTTTACGTGCTGGCGGGCTTCTGTGTCCGAGGCCTAACTGTGGTATGGGTATCATACCGGAATCTCCGGATGACGATAGCGATGAGTGTAGGAAGATTCAGTGTATCGGTGGTTGCGGGGTAACTAGGAACAAAACATTTGACAGGAGAAAGATAGTGTTCAGAAAATTAAAATATTTACGTAATTTTCCAGTACGTTTTTTGTAGAAGATGTTTACAAGGCTACCACATAGGCGACTGCGAACTGCAACCATCAGAGTCTTCCAATACAATACACAGAACCGGATATTCGGTTGATCCACAGAGGGCCAAAGATGTATGCAATATCTTTTACATTGTAATTCTATTAATTCGTCAGCGTTCTTATTTCCTTCTGTTTTGCCTAGGCGAAATGGGACGAGGCCAGTAAGAAGACTATCAAGATTTCAACGAAACCGTGTCCTAAGTGCAGAACACCAACTGAAAGAGATGGTACACTAAAGTACACAGGAAGATTAACAGTTAGTAAAAGTATAAAACATAGTATTAAAGTAAAGGGAATACTTTTTCAGGAGGCTGCATGCACATGGTTTGCACCAGGGCAGGCTGCGACTACCACTGGTGTTGGGTTTGTCAGACCCAATGGACGAGGGATTGTATGGGCAACCATTGGTTCGGCTAACATACAAATCTTTACGTATCATTAAATTATTATTATTAACATTTTGTATAAATGTATAGAAAAAGGAATGGAACCGGAGATGCAACTATTACGATTATTATAGATTAAATACCCGATAATCGAAATTAATATTTGTCACTCCTTTTGACGTAAAGAAATCTATACATACAAGCATTTTTTTATGAATAAATTATCCCATGTATTTTATGAGCAAATCGTCGTATATCTTCAGTACTATCCTTTAACTTCCTAGGCGTAGGTATTGCGAAAGGGTATGGCTGCGTGTTCAGTGTATTTTATTGGAATCGATTGTATTACTTCTAGGGTACATTACTATCTAGAAATATTAAGACACAACTTTAGGACGGATTCGTTTCTCAGGAACCGACATTACTGGCTAATTAAAAAGTACGTAATTTCTCTCTCAGCATTCTATACTCTGCCTTTCGTTCCGCGACCATTACTTTGATATTTCCATGGATTGCCTAACATTTAGTTACCTAAATACGTATACCATTTGTATTGCACCCGACAGGATACATCAACAAGTAGCTTAACAATAATACTTTCCTCGTGTTTAATCAGCTAACTAAAACAAACATATAGATACGATCAAGAAGTAGTAACTGCGAACCTTGAACGAAAAACAATACCATCTGCCGTATCACATACCGAAATCAAATCGCCGTTGTTTGCGGAGCCGGTGGCGGAGTCAACGGTGTCCAGGCCGAAGCCTGGTGCTCGTTGCTCGCGATATCTGAATCCTGTCGATGATGTCTGTCGATCACAGTCGTCAGGTATCTTCTACCCTCATCCGATTGCACGTCGTTCAACGTTTCCGGGTTCTGATCGGAGTAACTGACAGGGATATGATGATCCTTCGACGGCGTGTCGTATTCGACGCTAACGGGGGACACTGTCCCCGTTTGCTGTTGGATCGGTTGCAGGTGGAGCATCTGCGAATGATGCTGCTGCGGATGACGATCCGGGGTCGTCGATTGAACGGGCGAGGCGTTATACTCGTGAACGTATTCATCGACCGGTGGAACCGTGTCCGTGCCATTCGGATGCAACGAATGGTGCAGGCCTGTGTGTGGAACCGACGTGTAGGAAGACATCTGATGATGCAGATGCAGATTCAAGTTCAAGTACGACTGTTGCTGCTGTTGTTCCGATAGACTCGGATGGATCCAAGCGGAAGCGTCGCCGCAGTGATTGTGCTCCTGGGGAACCGGAGGCAGGTTCGACGGCACGTACAAAGCGCATCCTGTCGCTGTGGTCGGGGACGCTGTTCCGACGACGCTTCTGCTAAACGCTGTATGGGAGGACGAGGTTGGCGATGGCGAGGGAGACGTTGGCCATTCTTGCGCGGGGGGTAAGCAAGCTGGATTTAAATTTTGAAGGGATTCCGGGCTTCGCGGTGACCAGCCGGGGGCTGCTACGTACGCTGCGGAGTGCAACAGTTGCACCGAACCGTACGGGTCTGCGCGTTGCTCTGGAAAGAGGCGGGAATTCACTTCTGCTGGTTTAATCGAGTGAAATATAATTTATGAACACCGGGCGTTTACCGTCCTGAATGTATTTGTGTCTCAGGGTGTAGGGCGCCGATCTGCAGGTACTCCTGTGGCCGGCCGTAGACACGGTGCAGGAATTGGAGAGATGATTGTTCACCGTCACCGACGCCTGATTCTGGGCAGCCGCGATCGCTGTGTTGTATTCATATCCCATGGTAGGCTGTGGCAGGAACCAAGCGCCCGTGTCTGTAATGCACAATAATAATGTATATTTATATGTATATTTTACAATTATAAGATTATATTATAATTCCATATTATCACAAGACTTTTCTTACACTGTGGATAAGTCTGGGGATCAGCGGGCCGCTCTTTAGCATCGAGGAAGGCCTTCGCGAAAGGATTGTATTTAATCTTCAAATTTGTAACTTCTTCGTTCTGGTAAGCGGTCACCGCTATGAATTGTGTCTCGGGATAACGGTACGTCAACACCTGAGCATCGTTCGCATACATTAAAATCCCTTGCAACGATTATTTGCGCTTATAATCAACAATGTGACGATTGATAAATTTAATCAGTGCGATGCTATATTATACCGTTCTTTCCTCCACTGCGTCCACGCGAACCAGATGAACACGGGGCTCGTATTTGTGCAGGGAATTCAGCATGATCTGCCCGTTCCCATTGGATTTATTCGTCAACTTCACTTTGGCGAACGACACTGCTTCCTTCATCCAATGGGTACCGAAATTCGGGCTCTCTGGATGAATGTAGATCGGATTGGGCGGTGCTACTTCCGCTTTTCCACCTGGCACCCATTCGCCGTTCACGTATTTCCACCTGCAAAGCGGAATTAAGTTCACATCATTCTCCAGCTTGAACAAAAAAAAAAATTATAAAAATCAAGTACAGTCCACTTTTCTCTTACCTGTGCGGATCAATCTGGACGAACTCGAGGAGAAGAGTATACATTGCTTTCGGTTCCAATCCCCTGGCGACCACTTTAACAACGGGAAACATCCGCCTGAAAGTAAAAAGGAAAGATGAGATTCGATGGCACGATGCTTCAACATTACTACCGTGTCTCGACTTCCTTCTCTTATCTCTACCGAAACTATAATACTCGTACTATGTTGCTACTAGAAGACATTTTGTTACACGATAAGCTAGACCGACGGGGCTTTCGAAAAAAGAGGAAAATTTTATAAGGACTAATGAAGATTACACCGAAGGCGGCGAGCAACAGAGGAGTCGAGCCGCCGCGGCGCGGTAGCAATAAAACTTTACGACGGCCGCGATCCTGCATAAAAGACACTGAATGTATCGTGCTGTCGACGAAACACTTTGCCTTGTGTACAGATATGAAAAACACGGTCGACAAACTGTAATCGTTTTTAATAATATGCCCCAATCGTAAAAGTAGCCGGCCACTCTACGGCCAAATAATATCTTCCGATCTGCTGATGAGCCGCGAAGGGTCAAAGCGTTTCACCATTTATCGCAATTAGAAGTAAAGAAAAATATATATATATTTCAAATCGAGACGAGTGTGTTTAGACGACAAAAGAGAGGGAAGAGAATGCAATGCAAAACATGGAAATATTCAAATATTCGAGTGAATCATCTAAACTCTCATGACGCGACGTTTTGCAATGATTCTTTTTTCCATTCTACCAGCGGCTCCCTTTCTGATCCTATCGCTCTCTCCCTCTCTTACCAAGCTGTATACGAACTATTATTTTTACCTTCTGCCTTGTTCACACTCATGCTCTAATTAATACATTTTTACATGCGATCGAGAGCCATCTTTGCGTTGCAGCTTTCGTGTCTAGCTGGTCCACTTGAAGAGCTACCCGCATGTGGAACCTATGATTTACTATTTCAGACGCGCAAATGATGCATGCTTATAGGTAAAACATCGGGGCATTCCCTATTCGATTTTCAAGCCAGAACATTTTCCAATAAATTTCTCGCGGATTCGGAAATGCAAAGTAGAAATCCGCGCCAGTTAACGACAATTATATTGCTAGAAGGGTAAGCGCGAGCATGGAATAAGCTTTGAATTATCCTACGCCAACTCATCCCAATCGCATAGAGTTTTCATCATTTCGTACAACTCTTTCCATTAAGTTCTATCGTGCTGTACAATTTGCACCGCCACCATCGAACCACTAATTCCTTCGACACGATACCACGCTCACCTTCCGTTCTTCGTGACAATCATCTCGTTGGTCAGACACTGGAACTTGGTCCACAGGTCTCTGTCCTCGAGGGACAAGGACAGTGGTAGTCCTTGATTACCGCCGCTGACCGTCATAGCAGTCAGATTCTGTCCGGAAACCACCGATTGCCTCTCGTTGGCTCTATCCTCGTGGTCCTCGTCAGGAGTCGCCCGACATTGTCTGCCGACGCTATTCCGCTCTCTTTCACGCTCCTCGTGCACTTCCCTTTCGCGATCCCGTTCGCAACAGGAGGACCGTGCTGGCGAACCAGGCGTCCCAGGTGCTGGTTGCATCTTCCTCTTCTTCTCGCACCCTTGTTGGTGCAGCCGAATCCTTTTCCACTATCTCTGCGATTCAATCGAAATGTGTCGAAATATTCTTCATCGAGGGCTGCTGTGTACAGAGTCTTTCCACAGCTTTGCCACGCGAGATGGAGATCCAGGTGAAGCAAACTAGATCGCCGCCGAGTAGCGCCTTCCTTGCGATTTCTCTTCTTTCTTCTCCCCGTTTATTCCATTCGATTCGATTGTCGCGATCGCGGACACGGTTTCGCCAAGGGGTGGAAAAAAGACGGGCGAAACCGGAAGAGAGGAGAACGAAGCGTCGAAGAAGGACGGACAGCCTGTTCCTTTGCGGAGACTACTCCGGTCCAGAGCGGGCCGCGTGGTCGTGCTCGTAACACTTGGGCGCGATATTTCACACTAGTCGGCGAAGACGAGCCTTAGGTCCGACTGCTGACATATCTTCGTCTCTGTTCGACGTCCTTCCCATCTCCGTTCCACGATGGCGAACCGTCCAATCGATGCCAGCACGCACGCCGGTCCTCCCTCGGCTCGGGGTGCTAATTAAACTCTAAATCAGGAAGGCCCCGGAGGCAGCAGCATGGCGGTACGGGCTAGGCCTCGAGGACTGCTCCTGTCTGGCCACCTGGATTGGCCGCGGGACTCCCGAAGCTCGGTCAGACGGGATGTTCGACCGGCGGTTCGATTCCTTTCGAAGCCGGGGAACACCGGTCGCCGCCTTTCCTTCGTTTCGCCGGCCAATCCATGCACGGGACCATTTTACGATCCCACGTCGGTTGGTCGATCCTCTTCCGTGCGAGGAGACCTGCCTGTCCGCCCACACGCGACGGACTCGAGGAACGCAGTCTCCTCGCCGAGGATAACCGCGTTTCGATGATCCACGAGTGCTTCTTTGCCGAACCTCGATTGTCCTCTCTCTTCAGCGCGGATCCACCGTGGCTTCTCTTTACTCGGTCGCGATTTTTCAAACTGTTGGTGCTTCTTTTCCCCATGACCGTAGTGCTGCGAGTTGAAAGTCTGCCCCTTGTATATGCACCGTACCAATCAGACAACCATCCTGCTGAATAAGATACCATTAGAAGGGCGGCAGAAGGTGGTTGAACATCTTGTGCTAGATCGTTCTTACTTTCTCCTTCTGCGACGATTGTGTTGTCCAACGTTGAGTATGTGCGCGTGTGTGTGTGTATGTGTGTGCTTGGACACCTCGGCGACCTGAAGAGATGTTTCACTTACTCGTGCAATAAATGGTAATTACTTCATTGTTTTCTATTTTCTAATTGTCCGACAAGAGCAATTTTCATTTTGTAGTTTCCATTTCCTTAATCGTTCCTGCATTCTTTACTGCCTCACTCCGCTTGCAAATGTAACAACATCCCAAGATCTATTTGCTTCCTTTCTTCTTCCTAAAAAAGAAGTATCGGGGCTGCGAGCGAAACAGTTAACCAACGACGAGGGACAGACGGGCAGTACTGACCGTTTCCAGTCAAATGACAAAAATCAACAGAGCAACAGTTACGTACGTACCAAACGGGCCGATGTATCGCGGGTAGATATTTGAGGAGGACCGTGGCTTGTTTGCTATCGGTGCACGGTTTCGGATGGCAAAGTAACCGTTCAGCCCTGACAGATATTTGTCCTAGTAATTTCGTGTCGGAGGGAAAAAGTCGCGATACCTCGCTGCCACGAAGAGTTACACGAAATCCGCGTACCATTATCGGACCATCATTTCTCTTCGCTCAACGATCGCCTTCGCTGCGCTTTGCTTAGATTGTTATTATCGGCAAGGAACCGGTGACGCGTCTACTCCCGAAGCTGGCCAAAGGATCGAACGTGCAACAGTGACCGCAGGCTGTAAAAAAGGAAAAAAAAGGAAAGAGTTTTACCACTAAAATCCTATGCAATCCGTAAGGCTTTTTTTCCGTGTAATTCGTTTACGATACGGATATCGCCGTGCGTCACTACCTGCCGTTTTAGGTAGCTCGCTCACCTGACGGATCGGGAGGTCCAGGATGGATGTTTGAAGAATGCCGCCAGCTCTCTCGCCTGGCTCATCTGTACAATAAACATCCACGATTGCGATCGCTGCGATAAAACATCGCCGGCGAGAACCACGGCTCTTTGTTCTTTTATTTACAAATCGCATTCGACGAATGGATCCTTGCACGGAAAAAAAAAACGGAAGCGATTAATTCCTTTTACTCGACGACAGGCTTTGGATTTTATGTTGTTTGTCTGGGTGAATGAATCTTTTTCACTACCTTCGGCGCGTTTCTTCTACATTTTTTTTTCTTGTTTAGTTATCTGTATCGCTAGAATAATACTCAGTAAATTTTTAAGTCGCAATCCATGTAATCTAAATTGATTTAACATTATTTTAATCGAAACTAAACAGAATCATGTACAATAGAACATTTTTAGCTTATATCCTGACAAATCTAATTGTTAATGCGTGAAATGTTGAAAATAACGGAACGCTTTTTCCGTAATCTAGAATAAATTGAATGTGACTCGTTCACTGTCTTGCTGTATCCAGAAATTATACGCATGAAATGATATTTCTTACCTAAATCGATTAACACTTTAATCTATTCTATAAACAATAACTTCATTTCTCTGAAATAGCTTTATCGGACGTCTTCATCTTTTCTCCAGAGGCTATCGATTGCTTCGGAGAGACATCGTTCTCCGTCTTTACGCTCGTTTGCTCGGGGGACTCGTTATCAAAATCATCCTCCTCGTTGCTTCCGCTACTCCGATTCCCATTACCGGATGTACTGATTATGACATAGCTTCCTTCGGCATTTTCGCTCGCTCGCGATTCGTAATTCTCTCTTCGACGGAGCACCTCCGACGGATGGGTGATCGTCGAGTTCTGGCAGAACCAATTTTTGTCCCGTACGTGGTGATGAGTGCAGTCCACAAATGCGGTGCAATTCTGAATGATTTTATTAGCCTTCTGTTAAGATATTTACAAGGTCAAGGTAATAATGGGATTAATGAATGAATTAAAATAATTATACCAGCTTTGAATTAATGAAGGAGAATCGATGATTCCGTTTCATTGAAGCTTTTATTTGATTACTATTTTACTGTAATTCTTACCACAACGTTATCGGAAATTCCGGATACTCCGCATCTGGATTGCGTCGCGAACCAGCAACACTCTTCCGGCACAATCCGAGATAAAATCTCCCCGCTTTCCGTGATCCTGTGAACGGCAGCGGACGTTCCGAGGATCCCACAGGATCTCGAGGAGAAAGGAAAGATGACAGGAGCGGACAGGTATGTCTTCGGAATGAACTGAAGAGAATAAAATAGACTTCAGACAGTGTTTCCATCGTTCTCTTCTTCTTTCTTTCGTACTGTCGCGTAGACATCATCCCTTTATTTCTCATTACACACTTGTTTCCTTTTAATCAGATCTAAAGTACTTCGTTATCTCTAATTTGATGAAACGCTCGAATTAAAATGGAACATAATTTCAGTGATATCTATGTATATATAATTTGTCGTTTATCATACAACGTACTGTATAAGCGACAAAGAAAAAACAACAATTGTTTTCTTTTTAATTATATTCCACTCGCGTTAGCTCTGTCAGTTCTGTAATAATTAATCGCCAAGGTGGATATAATATCGGGCTACAGCTTTATTCAAGAACTGGCACAGAGTTAAATCGTTCGCGAGACGAAACTTCCTCCAGTTGGAATTTGATAATAATAATAATAATAATAATAATAATAATAATAATTAATAACACGAGCCTTTGCAAAGGACTTTTCTCACCAACTTGGCACTTGTAGAATTATAAGGAGATGTGTACAATAATTCGTTCTCGTTCTTTTTTTTATACATTTCCCTCGTATTTCCTAACACATTTCCTCCATCGAGTAGAATGAATATGTAGCTTTATCTAATGATAATAATTAGACAGGAGATTCATTAAATGTTTATCGTTCGAGTTAAATGGAAAATCGTTTTGACAATAATTGTCCTTTCTCTCCCTCTCTCTCTCCCTCTTCTCCTTTTCCTTCTGTGCTTGACATTACTTTTGTTTCCTTTTATCATACTATGCTCTACGTTTAATAATGTCGTTGCCGATAATGAAATTGCGGATTACGATTTATCTTTTCTTAGACGAATAGCACGTAAGACATCGTAGATGTACCCCTATTACATTACAGTCTGCGTCGCCAACAAGTCGGATCAATAAAGAGTAACAAAATTATTAGAATCTCAAGTAATTAACGTATCGCTAAAATTTCTTTCTCGTAGGATTCACAGAGTCGGAGACGACCACGGTACTCGCCGTTTCTCCGCTGTGCCCTCCTTCTTTTCTATAAACTACGTTTCAAAACAAATCACAGCATTTACATTATTTCTTTCTTTCTTTTTTTGTTCCATGCTTCCATGCTTGTTGAGTGCTGGTAATTACTTCCCGTTCGTAAAAAACTCTGGCCTGTTGTAACGACGATCGAACAACGACCGAGCAACAGCAATGATCGAATGAGTCTGTTCGACGAAACACTGATTCTTCAGAGGTGGAAGACTCGATGTCTCCTCTCACGTCAATTAATATCGTCGAATAGAACGAGGGAAGATTCACGCGCGATAAAATGCAATACGTGGGACGTAAGCGCGACGGTGAACGCGAAATAAAAGCTTCTCGTTTTAATTTGGTCCCATTATAGGTACAGGGTAACTGGCACGAATTACACAAGTCGATGTACCGATAGATTGATCAACACGAACCACGTAATAACATTAGGGGGGTGCTTGCACGGGATTCAGAACTCTATTATTAAAAAACAAAAATGTAAAATAACGTATCTGGAATTACAGCGGGCAAAATTATAAAAGGAGTTCAGCCTTAATAGTGTACTCTTTGATTTACAAACAATTGTGGCTGATAAAGGCAACTTGTAAATCAGGCAGAAGTAATAATTATAGATTACGATCAATCAGCTGATCTTTCATTTGCATAATATCGCAGTGTCAGTAAATTAATGCAGCTAATTCTATACGATAAAAACATTGTTCTCCGTGTATATTTCTTTCTTCTTCAAAGGTCCCAAAGTTATCGTAGTAAATGTAAATGGAATATTAAATGTACATTAAAACGGACATATAAAAAATTCCGATAAATCTTACACGTCGTACTTTCCTGAAGCTATACACGTTACAACTATAATAGTAGTTTTACTATACTACAGTCTTAATTACATTTACGAATACGATCCGATGATTCTACTTACACGTTTAAAGGTACATTAATACACTGAAGCTGCGATATTTTCTTGGGAAACATTTCTGATAAAGTTCTGGATGCGAGTCTATCAACCGTGCGTGTACCCCTTGGAAAATTAAGTTTTTCTCTAAACAAATAGAAAAACGAGTGTATACAATATTTGTCGGTTCCTCGACTTCCTACTTTCGCTGAATGTTAATTGTTCACTTTTATTTATACGGTTCTCCGCGCGGCAATACGTGTCGCCTAAAATTATTCTACTAAATAACTTATATATATATATACCTTTTCGTCGCGCGTTTTCGTTCCTCCATTATACATATACAATATTTATATATATACCTTTTTAAATATATATATATATTCAATATATTAATATAATTTATCATCGGTACACTAATCTCCGTGTAGCATCGACGATATCTCTAACAACTTGATGGAAGATGTCGATATTAAATACACTTTCATCGACACATTTTGATTATACCTTCTCTTTACCAAGTTCGAGCGACTTACACGGTATTTTACAGAGATTTCTTACGAGAGACTGACTAGAATATGTATTTAGGTATGTCGTAGAGCGAACAAAATTTAGACTTTTCGTGTGCTATCAAAAAGAAAAAGGAAATGTTTGTTAAAATGACTTTGTAGATGAAATTTTTATAATTCATATTTAGTATAATTTGCTCCACGACTCTGATAGCTCTGACGTACGAGACCCGCGAATAACGTGATGTGCTTTTGATATTTCCCTTTTGATTCAGTAAAGAAACGTTTGTAAGACTTTTGATATTTCCATAGTTATTCCTGAAGGCACAATCTCGACAAACACAAAGTACTTGTTTGTCGGGACGCTTCGTACGCCATTTATAGTCTTGGGTAAACATTGAAATTCATCCTATTCAAGATAGAGATTTAAGTGGCAATTTTCTCCTGCTGCGAACTGTTAACAGTTATTCGCTCCTACATCGAGGAGAACGATATTAAATGCTACAGTTGGTCGCAAGCCACATCGTGGATGAATCTCCAATTCCTTTCGTAAGCCATGCAATTCTCTAGAATCAATTAGAAAACGAAATGAAGGGAAGAGAGGAATAACAAGAAGCGTTCGAATAAAGAATGATTAGACACGCTGCGCTTCTCAACTTCCTTCAATTAATTATAATAACATTTTACAACTTTAGCCCACGAAAGGATTGACGATCCCCGTTCAAATTTCGCTACCTATAGCGCCCACGTGCGGACTGTGCCAGCGAGGGGCGCTCGGCTGGCCGCAGTAAATGCCGACGGGTGTCGGCGCGACGATCTCGTTGCTCGAGTCGTCGAAACTCGCCTCCTCGCTGTCCTCGCCGTCAAAAGACCTCGCCGTGGTCGTTGCCGTCGTGGTGACGACGGTCGTGTCGCGGGTGGCAACCGGCGCTCCGTTATTCGCCTCTGGTATACGATCGTCGGTACTTACGTTGCTACTTTCCGTGTCGGCTACCTCCACGCTTCCGCCGCTCTCGCCGCCGACCATGTTCACGAAGAACTCCGATCTGGAAAACCTGCCGATCTCCGTGGAGCCGAACGCCTGATGGAAGCCGGGCAACGGTTGCTTGCTGACCGCCTTCTTCTTTGCCTCGAATCTCTCCGCGGAGCGGCGGGTCTCGCGATCCTTTTCTCGTGATACGCTCGGCTCCTGTCGGTACAGAGATGTTTAGCGATGGTAAGATCCCTTCGATCGTTCTATCTTGCTCTCCTTCGTTTTACGTAAAACGCATTCGATTAATTAAACAAGCTTGTGCGTATCTGAATATCTTACTGCAGTTGGAGCCAGTCCATCCATGGGCATTCGGTTCGGCTCCCATCTGGGTCCCTCGTCCTCGCGGCGAATCCTCGACGTGGACGCAGAGTCCATCACAGACGCCACCGAGGGTTCCAACAATCTCGGCATCTGGAAGGAATTCCCAGGAATAAGCAGACTGTAGAAACACTTTCCTCAACGTCCAACTAAACGTTTCGGTAGCTACCATTGCATTATTCATTCGTATCTACGTGTAAATTAGAGGAATGAAAGACCTGGTGTTCCGACGGCGAATAGGACGACCGCGCGTTCTCCAGATCAATTTTACCCGGATTGTACGCCATCCTCGCGGCTTCTTCGGGGTATTCACAGTGTCTACCTGGCAGTCGGTCACGCAGCAAGACAGTGTGCCTTGGGCCGCGTGCTCCCGCGTTCCGCGGCATTGGCGGAGCATCTGAAATTAAACATGATAGTTATTAATAGACTGCGGATTTTAATGCATTTATGGGGAATTCGAAGATGCTGAATCGCGCGAAAGGCACATAATATGAAGGAATATACAAAATAGAAAAATTATGGTGCTTCTTAAAATACTTGATAGGTGAAATAATGTTCCACGAAGTTCTACCATTTTTACTGTATTCTGAAAAATATGAATTCGTATAAAAGTCCGCAGTCCAGTTGTTAATGAAGCGAACTCTTTTCTAATTATTCATCGTGTTTTCCTTTGTACTTACGCGACAGTACACCGTGGCAGAATTGGCCCCAAGGTCCGTGTCCGTGCGAACTGGTACTTTGAACGTTTGGATGGAGAATGCTACTCATCTGCGGGGGATGAGACGTTCTGGGATGTTGGTGAGCTCCTCCGCTATTCTAGAATTGATACGACGTTCTCAGAAGTTATCAAGCGAGGGCGGAATCGATAAGCGGGGGTCGTTAATAATGTTACTGACGATAAAGGGAGTTAAGTATCATTCTTGGACAGTCTATAAATCAACGAGCAAGCAAAGGGCTTAGATCGTTAAAAATTCAAGTCTCAATAATGAAATGAAACACGCACTTGACGATAAGGATCCCATTTCTGGCCCTCGGCGAACTCCGCATACTCCATACTCTCCTGGCGACGCATCTCCCTTTCCCTGTTAACGTCGCGGAAATCAACCGGATACCCGCCGGCGGAGAATCCGGCGGCGCATTCCGCGTTGCCCACGCTGACCGCGGCGGTCTGGCTCCTCATCGCGTCCTTGCATTTGTCGAGGCCAGCACGCTGATGCATCGCGCCCATCGCTTGCAGCCTCTCGATGGGATCGGCGACGTTACCGTACCAGTCGGTCATCCGGGGTGAATGGATCGGTTTCGGCCGCGGGGTCGTCGACTGGAACCACGACTCGGCGACCCGGTCCGCCTCCACGGACGAGTTCATCGGCAGACCGGACACGCAGCCGAAACGGTGCTGGTGATCCAGGAAACCGGTGGACGAGACCGGACCGGCGATCACGCCGGCTCTAGCGATCGCGCTCTGCAGGATCGATCGTCTCGAGAGCTGGCGGCTCTGTTCACGCATCGCCTTCCGCAGCCTCGCCTCCTTCGGATTGTACACGTAGTCTGTAGACCGAGGTAAACGTTTAACTAGCTCGCACGACGTTGTTGTTTGGCTTGATCGGAGATATTAGGGCTTGATAAGAAATGCGAAGGCAAGCTTGATATGGATCCTTATAGAATTTCAAGCTTACCAAGGTGTAAAGGAATGAATTGAAGTTCTAAAAGTCAGGAGGGAATGCACAGTACCGCGTAAACTAACGCTTTGAAGCATACGATACTAAATACAATCTGAATAAAATCTGCCAGGGAGCAACGATCAGACTACCACGCACGCGCTATAGATCCTGCGGGAATTATATCTACGATCCAATGAAAAACTGGAGCAATTATCTGACACGGACAATGCAGCATTTAAGAAACCATTTGGGAGTCGGTTGCTTTTACATGCACGTATGTACCTGTGGGATGCGCGGACGGTATAGTTCCATTGTACCGCGCGTTGGCTTCGATCGCGGCGGAGATCGGCGGCGGCCCGTAGCCGCCGTAATCGGTGCCCGCGTTATCATAGCAAAAGTACTGTTGCTGTTGTTGATAAAAGTGGCCCCCTCCCGGGTAAGCCTCGACGTAGTTGCAGCAGTCCATCTCTGCGAGTCGGGGGCGGTCCGTATCGGACGCTCCCGCCTTCAAGCACAGGTGAAAAGATCTACGAAACTTTGAACCCCGTCGACAGTCGGTGTCTTCTTGCGGAAGAACCGTAGCATTGGCCCCTTCTGTTTTATACCCGATTCCCCCTTTCTATTTACTGTTCCTCGACACGCATCGACGAGCTAGATTTACCCGGAAAGACCACGTCGGCCGAGGGTGTATCGGGAGGCGTTCGATCGGCCTCCTGCATTCCGTCGGGAAGACCCAGAATTCGTAGTCCCGTCGCGCGTATCGTCAGCGTCGCCGCCGACGTTCCCGTCCTCTCGACAATCGTCATCGTCAACACCACAGGATCTCTCAGGCCGGGGGTGCACCTCACTAACTATACCACCGACGATCTCGCCGCGAGCACCGCGCGAGCCATCGGTTCCAGGTAGGACGCAGCCGAACGTGTCGCACGACCCGAGTCATATTAGCTGCATCGGGCGCGAGATCGATGCTCCAAGCTTTTTCCCTTCCTTCAACACCTCCCGCGCTCCCGTTTTTCTCTGCTAATTCGTTCGACCGCCACGCATCTCGAACACGACCCGCAATCAATACCGATAGTCAGTTCATTCCCCAACTCGTTCCCTTACAAGTTCATCCCTTTCATACCCCTGTGAAGGATTAAAAACGATCTACGATTCTCTCGTTCACTACAGATTTTTAATACGGAGCTAGTCCGTTCGATACACTGTTTCCTCGCATGCAATCGTTCCTCCTTCCCTAAATCCTTCTTCCTATTTAATCACTTCGACGGATCTGGGAATCGTTTATCTCACTGCTGACTTTGGCGAGTACAGAGCCTCTTCGTTCTGCGCACTGTTTCTCACATAAAATCGTTCCCCCTACCCTAAGTTCTTTCTTCTCAAGTTCTGAATCGTTATCATTTACATTGAAGCCACAACTTCTTTACATCTTCCTCCCTTTTTTTTCTCTCTCCATTGGAGGAGTTGAAGAAATTGATACTTCCTCGCGGAGAATACCGTGGAAGCGCGCGAGATATCCGTCGACCTATTTATCGCGAGCGTCTCCCGCTATCTGACGGCGCAACGGACGACGATGCTCGTCTGGAAGAAGGCGCGCGCGTGCAGCAAACCGCGCGCGCCGGGAGAACCCGCGTTCTCCTGTCTCGCGGTGCACCCTCGAGTCGCACTGATTTTCGCCAGCGGCAGCACCGTGCAACCTCGACGAATTTACGTGCCGCGTTTCGTCATCGACGAGGCATCCAGGGTGGGTCGTGTTGAACGAGAGGGTGGCTTTTTCCCCACCCCGGCCGAGGAGGAGCCAGGGCGAGCCACGAGGAACGTCGAAAGAGTTCTGACCTCCTCCTGCTCTCTGCGCGCGGAGATATAAAGAAAGCCACCCTCCCGCCTATCGATTTCGTCGTCGCGCACTTCCTCCTCGATCCTCCGAGAGGAGAGGAGTACCACCGGCAGCTTGGCTGTCGAACGACGGTCTCGCTTCGACGGAGAAGCGACTCTGATCGATGCGACGTGTTATTCTTGCCACCATCCCCACGCTATATGCCTGCCGGAGCTCGAATCGATTACCCCGAGAGTTCGAACTCGCTGGTTAAATGGATCGTTCGCCACGGCTGCTGCTGTGCAACGGTCCATGCCAGTTTGGCTTTTGTACACAAGCCAAAGGAAGACTGAAAACCACCTCGGTGGGAACAAGTCTGAAGTTCAGAATCCGAACGGATCTCTTCCTTTCTTTAAATGCACCTTTTTACTAGGAATGGTATTTGAAATATTTTTCCCTCAGCTTTTAATAAGTTCAGAGTCTTGAAAATACCTGTACCCTTAACATCCATCGTTCCTGAACTTCAAAACTATCTGTCTCCCACCTAAACGGTACTACTAACGTCGTTGTTCCCATGTAGAATCATTTTCGACGTTCGCAGACACGGCAGGGCTTTCCTCGGCCGTGAGCATCGTCGTCGGCACGATAACGGATCGATGACCGCCGATCGTTACGGAGAGAGAAGCAGAGGGTGAAAAAGAGGGACGAAACAGCAGTTTGCCTGGCGCGCCACGTCTTCAGCACGACACGACTGTGCTATTGCGTATACGTATGGGCCTCGACATTTTGACGGCTTCCCTTGTCGCGACCGTGCGTCATCCCTCTTCTTCCCTCGCCACGTAGACGGTGCAGCGGGTCGCGCAGATGCACGTGAATCCGTTCGCCAGAGCCCTCGGACGCTCGCGCAGACCATATCGACACTTTCCGCTGATCTTAATTGACCGCTCGAATCCGCGCGAGACTGCGCGACTACCGTTTACCAGGCGAATTTGTTCCCCCTCGTATCTCTTACACCCCCTTCACGATTTTAGCCGGAGCAGCGGCTATCGTTGTCGGGACCGTTTACTGGGAACGCCTCGGCCTTTCCTCGAGACACATTTTCGGCATCTAAAAAAATGTAATTGTTAGCTGGCAGCTTCGAGAATCTTCAGACAGGTGTTTTACGAAGTAAAAATCGATTTGGAGAACACCTCGTCATTATTAGTCCACAGAATTTGGCATTCCTTTAGCTCTTCATTGTTTAATACTTCGGAACAGCACGACTCGCTGTTTCTTTCTAATTTTCCAATCACCATTTCACGAGTGATCACATTTATCAAGCAACGACCCCAAAAATGGAAAGGAATAAATTATTTTCACATATGACATCATCTTCGCAAGTTTAATACTTATCTGTTATTCTCCAAACTTTTCCCAGGCGCCTTTTGCGATAGTTATATATTGTAGTTCGACGTTGCTCCTTCAACCAAGATATTTCTCGCGCTGTTGAAAACGGTGTCGACGTCGTTCCTTTTATGGAACGTTCGTTTCCACGGGCGCGGCGGAAATATGGTAATCGGCGGAGAACGCGATTACGTTAAGAGCGATGCAGCATGTATTGGCCGAAACGATCGATCCATCTAATATGCAATTACTATTTGCGCTACGATGTACATCGGTTCATCTTCCATGGCATTCATGGATTATTCCCCATCAATTAAAACAGTTACAATAGGCAAGCGTACCCTGTTCCACGTATCCCCTGTGCGCAAAGCCAGAACCGATTTACCGTCGCTCGATTCGTCCAACCGAAACGATTCTCTTCAGAGAATTGCGTCGGCCCAAGTGCATGCAGTGTAATGAAAACGGCATTCGATTACGCATCGACACACTGACAGCGAAATATCCATCTCGAGTAGAAAGGGGTAGATAAACATAAGAGAGAATCAGATTCTATCGTTCTAAACGTAATATGATTTGCTTCAGTATTTTTAGAAGCTTCCTTTAAAAAAAGAAAAAAGTAGTGTGAAATCAACTAATCTCCACCCTTCCCAGAAAGAGTCGATCCTCGAGTGTGCCTCTTGCAGCGCTCTTTTCTTCGTCCTGAATTCCGCGATTAGCCAACGGAAAGGGGGATGTGACGGCGAACGGATCGCGGGGGCAGGTAAAATGCGATTACAGCTCGTCGATTCGTGGGGTGGGACGGCGCGATGCGAGTTTTGCGGGTCGAGATACAGGTACATACGTACGGGGCACCCACAGGGTGGCAAGCGGAGAAATATTCTCGGCTGAGTGACGGGGAACGGCGCGGGAGGGAACAGTAGAGACCGGAGGTATTGATTGCGACGCGACTCTAGGAGAACCTGGCCCGATACACGACCGCGCTCTACCTACTACACCTACACCCGACGACGGGCGCGATTATTCCTCGCGTATCCCGCGTTACCGAGCATTCGCGCGGCTAAATGTTTTTTTCTGCGGCCTACGAGCACCGCGACGGACTCATCGCAATTCACGCAGCCACTCTACCAATTGTAAATGGTACAGGTAGTCCTTCAATTTACGTAAATGCTTGAGTACGTACTAATGATCGATGGTAAATGACTAGTACAGTATTCCAGAATGAATCATTAAAGTGTACCGCTGATTAAGCCTTAATTAAATTCGCGCAACTGCAACGTATCAAGTATTGTATAAGTATTGTATATAGCCAAAGTCCCTTCTGTGGTATTTGTGAATGGGGAGCACGCATCCATTGAACACTCTTACTGCTCGATCAAATTAAAGAGTTTCTCCCGCAAGATTTACTTTTGTACACTTATCGAGGTTCCTACCCTTTCGATGTTTAGAACGTAAATTATCGTATACCTGAGGAACGTGCGGCACGAACGACTCAGTCGTATCGGTCAACTTCGACGAACCGACGCAAACGCGAGAACGAGGTCATATCGGTTTGAAGAGAGAGAGACTATAGGTATATAAAGAGCGCGTACCGGGATACTTCCGCTTGTGCTCCGCGTCCACCTCCCTGGCCAGCGCGAAGTATTTTTCCTTCACCTCTTTCGCCATGTTCTTCCAAAGAACGCCCAATCTGTGCGGATAGAAAATACCCTTGATGAATGATCTTTCTCGTTCTTATACCGATAAAACTTGCAATGACAAAGAAAGTTTTTAAATGCAATGCATGAAAAAATGAGACTAGCCTAACGCTGATATCCTTGTTGGACTCCCTCGGATTCTCCGCGGCGAGCTTTTTGCGCCACTCGTTGGCGAACAGCATGAAAGCGTTCGCCGGCCGTGGGATCTTTCGTTTCGCCCCGTTCGATTCGGCGATCCTCCCGTCGATGCATAGAAACGCGGGGAATCCTTCGGGACGAATCTGCGATCGGCCCAGTTGCTGCAACACGAAGATCTTCTCCTCATCGCTCTTCTCCCGAATCTTTTTCCTTGACGCGTTCTCCTTATCGCTTTCCGCATCGTTCTCGTTCGTTGTCAGGGAAACCTTGAACGTCCCTTCCTGCTGCCTTTCCTTCTTACACTCCGCGCAAGACTTTCCCGATAAATCGCCGAAGGGACCTTTCGCGACAGGAGTACCGAAATCGTTATCGGTTTTGGACAGCTTTTTACTGGAAGCCGAAACTTTATCCGTGACTTCTGCTTTGATCGTGGCTAGAATAGAATAATCGTGTATTAATGCCATTGAAGATTCCGAAATGTAAATATTAGCGATTACGATATCCTTTCTAGCGACAAAGTTTTAATTGCATTAATATAGTAAGTGCAACACAAATGGCGATTGTTAAGAAATTATCGCGAGAATAAATAGGAATGAATCTTTCGTGGATAATTATTTCGACCCTCACCTTTCTGCACGAGATTCAAAATCATTTCAGAAGCGTCCATAACTGCGTCTCTCGCCTCGGATCGGCGATCGATGAATAACTGTATTAAACGATCGCTCTGTTTTCAACAATAAATGTCGGACACAAGAGGCCGTTTAATAATAATTGCAAAAGCTAACACACGAGCGTAGATAGTGTTTTTCCGTTGTCGAGAGGGGCGCGTCGGTTGTTGAAAACACTTGAAAAATCGTCGCGAATCGACGCGCCGATTTTCTTACTTTTTATCTTTCTCATCGCTGCCCTTTCTCTTGCATGATATTAGCTATGCACGCGTAATAACAGAAGATAGTTGCGGGTACGAGTATATACCCTACATTGTCTGCAACCATTTTTCGGTGTAATTAAAGTATTTTGCAAGGTTCCGAATGAAATAAAAAAATTCAGAGAGAAATGTGCGAGGAAATTTGCGACTGCAGTAAACGCGGTATAGATTACTATGGCGTATTGTCACTGAAAAAGGACTGCGACGATTTGGAGATAAAAGCTGCGTGAGTGAAACGCTTCTCTTAATCCTTCTCGTCCACCGAATTACGTTTACCATGCTTCGACAAAGTCGTTCAATTAATTTTCGGTCAAATTACTGTTCTTAGATATCGACGACTGGCCATACGATACAATCCAAAAAGAGCTAGGGACGAAAGCTTGGGCAGTATTTTCGCCTTGCTGGCCGAGGCGTACGATGTACTCTCGGATCCTCTTAAAAGAACCATATACGATCAGTTCGGCGAGGAAGGTCTGAAGAATGGAGTGCCTGGTGCCGAGGGATTTATCCAGCCTTATGTTTATCATGGAGAACCGATGAGGACTTATAGGTGTCTACTTGATTTACCTACGCACAAAGCAACAAAACAATTATTTCCTCTATCTGGCGCCTTGCAATAAACCAGTTAGAGAAATTTGAATATTTACACACGATCGATCTATATGTATCTTTCTGTAGGGAGTTCTTCGGAAGCGAAACTCCTTACGCTGATCTACTCTACGTTCTAACGCAGTCTTCGTCTCTGCTCGAATTTCCCGAGGGTCGGGGTATAAAGCGCAAAGAGGAGCCCCTGATAAAAACCTTGTATCTAACCCTACTGGAGGTTTGATATCGATGTTCTATTTTATTTATAGTTTTTTCCTTCCTTCTCCGTGTTAATCACCGTCGAGCAGTCGACGTAAGGGCGGCGGGAAACCTTGTGCCCGTTTATCCGTCGCCATTTCTTCGCACTATCTATCAGCTTGCTAATCCTTCAACTCATGATTCTGCAACGATTTGACATTATTTTATCAAGTTCCACCTGCAATTGTAAATAGGTGTTTCTTGGAGGAATTAAAAAAATGAAGATACAAAGATTGGTACTGGTAGAGGACGATAAATCGAAGACAGTGACCAAGGAGAAGATTTTAACGATTCCTATTAAGCCAGGCATCCCAAGGGGGACTAGAATAGTGTTTCCAGAGGAAGGTGATCAGGGACCGACGAAAATTCCTGGTAACTATTAATCATTAACATTTTAATCCAATGCGCCTAAACATTTCTGTCCAATAATATTGAACAATATATATGTACTAATGTTGCATACTTCAAATTTTCCATTATGCAATTAGTTGTATGCTCAAGACCGACGCTCTGTTGGTAAAATTGACTCCGATTTCGCAAAGGGATGCGTTTAAAATGTATCGTAGATCTCCGGCTGCGGACAGAAATGGGTTAATCGTAGCATATTCGTATGTAATGCCTTTACTCAGACCAAAGCGCGTCAGCGTAGCGGATGTAATCTTCATCACTGAGGACCGGCCTCACGAGACCTTCCGAAGGGAGGGCTCCGACTTGCACATGACGGTCGATATCTTTCTACGGGAGGCGCTGACCGGGACAGTGGTCACCGTCAACACCCTCGACGATAGAATCCTTCGAGTACCGCTAACGTCCGTCATCAAGTTAGTGTCCCACGCTTTTATCCTCGTGATCCTTTGCCTCTCCGTTCTATTTTTATTTTCCTGTTCGTTCGATAGAGTTTTGATCTATTCCAGCCTCCACGCTAAGCAAGACAATAATATCCTGAATGAATTTTCTTAAAAGTTTAACTTCAAAGAATATCTTATCCCGCATAAAACAGTCCAGATTACCGGAAGGTCGTACCTGGCGAAGGACTTCCGCTACCGGAAAGTCCCAAGAAGAGAGGAAGTTTGATCATAACGTTCGCCATCGAGTTTCCGGTGTATCTGCCGGTATCGAACAAGAGCTATGTTAAACGGGCATTCGATACGTCGGCCGATATCCGAAGCACGGAATACGTTCATCGATTAATATTGGCTAACAAAATGCGAAGAAACATCGATTTGGATGTTCCTGTGCGTCGACATCCTAACGATGCCGAGGCGCAAGAGTTGGACATGACTTGTAACACCTAGGCCCGCCATCTTGGTTACTGGACCATGACTCGATTTGCCCGGAGAACAAAATGGAAATTAAATTCGGTCGTGTACATTTGGGCAAAATGTGTCCGTAAATTTTCTTTCGCTGCATACTAAACTATCGTCATTTAAGCACAAGAGTAGCTAAAGCAACTTCAACTATCGCGATGCGATATATGTATGTAGAGACGCTATGCAACGACTGCATGGAAATCTGTCATCTATCCTTCTAAATAAAATCATTAACATCTTTATCTATCTTATTCGCCTGTCGCTTTATTATCGTTTCGCGATATATCCATCTCGGGAAGCTAGCTATGAATATTTAAAATTATAACGGAACGCGATTCTTACCACGAAGAGAGAAAGTCAAATCCAACCGCATCGTACTGCCCTCTCGCGACGCAAACGCCAACATTTACGAAGTTTGCAGAATCGTACCGCCGGGTCGGTAAAATAATTTCCATCGCAGTCGAACACAGTGTTTTTCCTCAATTCTTATAGTTCCTTTTCGAAAATTTACATCGGCATTCCATCGAACCGGTTCCGCGCTGCACGTAGAGGTGACGCGTATAGCGGCGGAGCGTAAGAAGGGAAAACAGCCGGAAAACATTCCACTTGATGCCGTCTGCTGACACGACGAATGAGACGGAACGGAACGATAATCTCGGGCAATCATATGACTCCTCCACACGTGACTTTATTTACAGTTGACTGATACTGTTGCGCGAACATGTATGGTGCAGTTCCTTGTGACATGATACACCGAAAACGAAACAAAGTTGACGAGCAATGCGGTAGCTATAATCGGGTGCCCGACTTATGATGCCTTTGCTCGATAAACTGTTCCCTTCGAGGAGGATATTCGGCAGGAATGTTCAAACGCCTGTAACGGGGAACGTTCGAACGGTGGAGGATGATAGGTGAGAACTACCCTTTTCCACGGGCATACCTCCCCGTTTATTTATCTTCGCTCACTCTTTTTGGCTCGCTCGTGACCCATTTGTTTATCGTCATTGTTTCTATATTTATCGATCTTATTCATCTCTTCGATATCTATTGCTGATAGGGTGTATCGATCATCAATGCTCCTGTTCTTTATTTCGACAGTCACCTGTTGACCGTTCTTCTCCTACAGGCGATCGTATTTTCGCTGAGAAAAAGGAGTGGATGATTCTAAGCTGAAATGCTTTTCAAGAATTTCGTTCTCGATCCGTCTTAACCTATTTCGCGTTTTGAACGTGTCTCTATCAGGATGTTGGCGGGAGACATAATCTCATTACTAACGCACTCGTGACTTGGCTGGGTCCGTCAAATTGACCTCCACCGTTTAATCTTTGACTTACTCGATTTATTATTCTCCTGTCCAAAAATGTTGCATTAATTTTGGAGTTCGTTCGAAACTTAATGTTAAATAAATGGATTATTCTGTTTTACCATATGTTTATGTATTTGTTTAAATACTTTTAGCAACTCCGCGTTACATGTTGGGGCAGGTCACATTCGGATCTTATTGTTCCGAGAATGCGAGTGGCGAGGAAGGAAACTCCTCTTCGATTCCCTTTCCTTGGAAAAAAGATGGTCCACAGGTGAAACAGCCACGTGCAACGTTAAGGGGAACACCAGTTCGCAGAATGCCAATTCGATTAGTTTCGGGAGAGACCGTACCTTTGAGGTACATTATAACTACTAAAAGATTGAATCAGATGAAAAGAGCCGAATATTTATTGGATTCATAATTTTTTAGAGGGAAAGAACAGCAGAGGATGACGTGAGTTTATTAAGCGAAATGGTGTTCGGCACTGTGGCAATGACTTACAGAGGATCCTCCTTTAAGGTAAACTAAAATATACTTTGCAAACATTAAAACTCTATTTCTATATAAATATTCCTTTGTGAATAGATCCATTCAATGAGCTCTCCATCCTGCATCATCTGCACCAAAGTATTCCCTGCTACAGAGCACAATGTATGCAAACAAAGGTAATAAACCAGCTATTCATTTCACATTGAATTGTTTAATCATATTGAATTGTTTTTCAGTGAAAAATCATCAGACGAAGGTTTGGGCCGTTCTGTGAACCTGGACTCCGCTTCCACTATGCGAACACTTTGTGGGTAGCATCTGAAACATAGTTGCATCCTCCGTTAGTTTAGATAGAGTAAAACATATGTAAGAGAGTAATTTTGCAGTATCCCGACCGAGTTCCGGAAATTTGTCGGGGTCTGAATTAAACAGCGGCCCCAGAAAAAATTCCACCTGCTCTAGTACAGGTAGTGGATGGGACATAGACATACCACTACCAACAGGCAGTAAGTTCAGCTTTATGGTAAAAAAAACAAACAAACAGAAGGCTTTCATTATTTAACGCGATATTAATTCAGGTTCGCAATCGTTGGACAGCAATGGATCCTCTGGTATTGGTAGCCTCTCGAGCTTACGTCGAAGATGGTTACGAGCAGTCTCTACTTCATTGTCACGATCAGATTCAGATGATACCTTTGGAATGCAATACTGGAACGAGGCTGCAAATGAGAATAAAGAGAATAACGCCAAGCGGCATAAAACTAGGCTTGGTTTGACGATTTTAGTGCGACTAGCTGAGGGCCATGAGAGGTTCGAAGCATTTTTTTTTGTCACTCGTATGATTCATTTTACATTATTCACATTACATTGTAGAAGGATAGAGACTCGTCTGTTAGAACACATGGCTCTCCTGGAAGGGATGCTGGATCGTTTACGGTACTTCTGCCTCGAAACTGGTACTGCCAATGGTCAGAGCAAGGGAATGCAGCTTCCCGAACGACTGTACAGATCCTCTTCCCAACTCATTGTCTCCTTACTTCGTTTACTTACAAATGTGAACGCGGACTTAAATTCACGTGCACCTTTACTGTGGCACGACGTTCTACTTAATTCGGTGAGAATAGAGAATAGGACCAACACGTTGCATAATAGTCTGCAACAAATGTGTCAGTTACTCGACACCATCGACACGAAATCGACCAATTTGTAAGTGTCTCGATAGAAAAGTATCTCAATTAGATTTTAATTATCATCTGTGTGTTTTAGTTTCTTGAGTACTGTCGTCACTGCTGTTTTAACGTACCATCTTGGTTGGATATACACTACACTGCCTGTACAAGATCGACTATTGGTAGTAGTATATTTCAGTACAAATTTTTAATTAATTAGTAATTGTTCAATAAATTTTATTTTACAAATCGATATATTAATTTTTAGATGGAGAAATTGGGCACTTGGTACCCTTGCAACCCACTTTGGGCACAGCTGGGTGACTTATACGGTGCACTGAGTAATCCCATTAGGATAGCGCATACTGTCGTCGCTGGGGATCCTCAGAAGCTCGATCTGATCAACTCCGTTCTATCATTCTTATCGTATTTCATTCGCAGCGGCGTGGTGAGGAAGCGGCAGGAATACTGTTGCGTCACCGAAGAGGATATCCAAGTAGCCGCAACTCTTTTAGACCAGGCGAGAATAAAGCGTCCGCATTTATTCGCCACGAAAGTAACGTGCAGCGAGCGAGGAAGCCCGACGTCTCGTCGCTCGTTGCATGCATCTACGCGAAAAAGAACTCTCGCAAAAAATCGTCAGTACGATGAGGAATGCGATAACGCTATCATGCAACGCTCTTGTCCTCAGTACAACGTGGAGAGATTAAGAGTCGAAAGATCTGTTAGCTCTCTTAAACGTACCAGTACGATGGAGTCGAACATGGATTCGTTCATGTTGAAATCCCTGGAACACGAAGGGGACATGAAACTCGCTTTAAAAGAATTTCACCACACCGAGGATGCTGTGAAAAGCTATGATGATAAAATCGGCGCATCGAGTAAAGTGAAAATAGTTGTAAGCGAAATTGCTTCCTCGGATATCGGTATACATAAGGATACCGTAGAACAATGTAGCGAATTTCCTTTGCGGAATCTCGAGAAAAAGCTAGAGGACGACGAGCT
Source organism: Holcopasites calliopsidis (assembly GCA_023838395.1). NCBI lineage: Eukaryota > Metazoa > Arthropoda > Insecta > Hymenoptera > Apidae > Holcopasites > Holcopasites calliopsidis. The sequence goes on along the minus strand of JALHAQ010000012.1, from coordinate 3,022,309 downwards.
GGAGGAAGCGTTCACCAATTCCAAGCTCGATGCTTTCCAAGAATTTGGGGACTCCTGCGTCGATGCTTTGAAATCATACTCCAGAAGACCGGAGTTTGAAATAGATCAGACTATGGCAAACGAGATGAAAGGATCGCAGGTTTACTTCACAGTAGGCGAGGAAGAGAAATCTGCGAAGACTTTATCGCGGCCGCGACTGGGATACAATTGCCAGTGTTCATACATGTTTACGAGGGTGCCCAGTACATCCGCTCAATTGCCAGAAGGTGTACTGAGGAAGATCATTCAAAGGAATTTCCCGGAATCAACGAAGAGCATTCAGTCGCCGCCTGGAACTGCTTCAATGTCTTTGGGATTTTGCGAAAGGTGTAACGGGCAGGGCTATCGAAATTTCGATAGCTGCAAGCAGGTACTGGAAACGCCGACCAACGCGACAGAAGTGTTGCGTACTTGCGGAAGCACTGTTTCTGATGGAAACGTTAAACTCTCCAGATCAAACAGTCTGGAATCTTTAATGGAAGCGAGCTGTGTGGTCGAATTACCTATGCCACGGTTAGTTTTTTTAATTATCTCAAATATTTCCAACAAATAGGATTATCGATTACAAATATACAATTTGTAATTGCAGAACGAAAAGGATGAAGAAGACTGATTCGCACCAGGACACAGGTTTCACGAGTACGCTGCTACAGAACACTGTTAAAAGCGAAGAAACGAATTGTTTAAATGATCCAGAACTTTCTTACACATGGGGCTTGGTTTTACAAGGTTTGCCAAAGAAGAAGAGGAGAAAAAAGAAGATTGTCAAGCAAGACGAAAGTGGAACTGACTGCGAGATGGATAAGGAATGGTGGTATTGCATACGCGAAGAATGTTTGGCCGGTGTGCGTTTTCCGATCATCGACCAACCGATCGCCGAATCCCTTTGTATTTTAGCCGATTTGGATACTTGGCAGGTTGGAATAATATCCAATAATATGCCCTTGCATACCGCACCCCTTCCAGTTGGGATGTCAAGACTCGTCTCCAATATGTTGGAAGGTTTTGCTTATTTGTGGCGAAAGTATCACTCTGCCTCGCAAGTAAGAAGTTACTTTATTTTCACTCTCAAACAAAAATTCTTATTAATTAAAATTCCTTTATTTTTTGTTTCATTGCAGTGTATCGGTATACTAGAAGCAAAGCTACGAGAAATGTGGTTGAAGAGCGAGGCATTAGCCGAGATGTTGTTGGCGACAGAAGTATGCGATGCAAGTGTTGCAAATCTAACGAATGCCCTAGATCTCGATGCAGCGGATATCCCACTTCTGCTTGCGGTAGCAACATCCCACACACCTGACATAGCACAGAGATATGGTCTCACGCTTACTTGACTGTACATCGCTATTTTTTATCACGATTTTTACTTTATGATACAAACCCTTTCTGTTCGATACAACGAATGCTGATGGGTGGTTTATTTCAATATTTGCTCTTCGAGCACGGTTGTAGATAATTATTGCTTATGGGATGATATATCCGAGCTTCGTTCGTTTTTTTTTAATGAAAAAGAAACGATTTAATGTCAATAATGACGTAGTAATTCGAAGTAAAACTGTATAAATAATATAGAGTTATTTAAACCTTCAAGCTGTTAATGCTCAAAGGATGGATGACGGTGCAACTTGTTGAAATAGAAACACGATGATATTTAATGTTTGTACAAAGAAAAATAGAGTCTTTATTTAAGGCTAACTGCGGAAACGGTACGTCGATGTTATCAAATCGTTCAATTATTCGTATGGGATCTGTACCTCCTTTTTTACACGATATATGAGAAGATTTGTACACTCTGCAAGGGTAAATAATATAGAGTTAAATTAATTTTTATACTTCCCTGTGTTTCACTTGAAAACATTTTTATTTGGTATTTCCATTTTACATAGAACAAGCATGGAATAAATGCTTATTAATAGAAGCGGAATTTTATTTCCAAATAAGAGTGAGAGGTGATCGAAAAAACGCTAGACCAATTCGATTTCATCATTCTTAGCAAACTGTAAAAATGTTAAAAGCTAGGCATCGTGAACTGAACAACTGCAATAATCGCCAAGAACATCTGCGATGCAGTTTTTTTTTAAATACAAAACTTCTCCATAAATTACTGGTTCGTGTTCACAATATCGTCGATCTTTAATATACTGCAGACAGTTTCGGAGGCAAGTGTAATAGCACTTGTGGATACCAAGAGCGGCTGTATTACGTTCTCCTCTAAAATATTCGTAATTGTACCCTTCCTCACGTTAATCCCGGTAGTATGTTCACCCTTGGCGTGGCGATTTCTCAGCTCTGTTACGGTCCCGATAGGATTCAATCCCGCATTCTCTGCCAGCGTCGATGGAATTATCTGTCAATTAAAAAATTATATTTAAAAGATGTAAAGTGCAAACAATCCGAAAAGTATTTGAAGAAAAGGTGTTATAATCAACCTCGAACGCATCTGCGAAAGCTTTAATGCAATATGCGTCGACGCCGCTCAAAGTTTGGGCGTACGATCCCAATTTCAATGCAAGCTCTATCTCTGGCGCTCCTCCTCCAGCGATCAAAGCCTTCTCTTTCACCAAACAACGAACGACACACAATGCGTCGTGCAACGAACGATCCGCCTCCTCTAGAACCAATTTGTTGCTGCCTCGAACGAGGATTGTTACTGTTGGCCCAGGGTTTTGTATTTTAGTTATCTGTTAGAAGGAAAGAACATAATTCAAATGTTCTAAATAAGATGAAGTTGGTGGCGTTTTTTACAAAGAGCTTTTTTAAATGCACCGACCTTAACGAACTTGGAATTTCCAGTTTGTACTTCCTCGCACAATTCGGCATTAACCAGGTTCTCAGCGACAAAATGATCCAAGGATGCGATCGGCCGGCAGCCTAAGGTCTTACAAACGAACGGAATATCCTCCCGTTCGATGTCCTTGATCACCATAACTTTGATTTTATCTAAAAAGTGTATGGCCAAATCGCTGATGGCATCACGCAGAATGGATTTCTGCACCAGAAGAACGTTGCAGCCAGATTTTTTAATTTGCTTCACAATGTTTAGGATGTAAGCCCTCTCCTCTTTCAGAACACGATCCATCGCGGCATAATCTGACACGATCACATTATGATCCATCTGAAATTAAATTATTCCATTTTCGCCAACTTATTCATTAGAACACAATTTTCCTCCTCGAAACAATTGCGACGATCTATTTATTTTACTTCTTTTGAGACATACATCTGTTTTGGGCGGGGAAATGCAGAACTGAATTAAACCTATTTTCGCTTTTTCAATGCGCTTCGGTCCATTAACGTTGCAAGATTTCTGGGTAAATATTAATCCCTCTACGAGTTCTGTGTCCTCAACGGTGCCACCCAGCTTTTTAATTACTTTTATGTTCTAAAAGTATTAACATTTCTTCGATTAAATTCTAGATTAAAAATTATATATACTATTATACGTGTAATTTATATTTCTATTATCTTACATTAAGATCCACAGCTCTTTCTTTCCCTTCTTCTGTAACTTTTAATACTGCCTCTACAGCCAATGGTGCCAGCAGGCTGGATTGCTGGAAGACAACCTGAGTACGAAAAATTTAAATATTTATTTAAGATACAGCTTGAATTGAAATTAAATAAAATTTTGTTTGAACGAAACTACCTTCGAATTAAGGGAGGTTGCTGCAGCTCGAACCAATGACTCCTTGTCCTTCAAGTTAACAGGAATGGAATTCTTCTCCAAAATCTTTACAGCAGCAGAAGCAGCTTTCTGAAACGCATCGCTGATCAAGGTAGGGTGGATTCCCTTATGCAGCAGACGTTCTGCAGCTTCCAAAAGAGAACCTGCCATGACAACAACGCTAGTGGTACCATCTCCAGCTTCGATGTCTTGCGCTTTTGATAATTCAACTAACTGAAGGTACAAAACATTAATATGAATCTTATAACATTCTCGCATGTTCTTGAATCCTGATGTTTTACATTTTAATGAGTGGCCTTACCATTTTTGCAGCCGGATGCACAACGTTCATTTCTTTCAGAATCGTAGCTCCATCGTTAGTGATTGTAACTTCGCCGTTACCAGCTTGAATCTGAATGGGGAAGAGGAAATATTTAATGTATGTAGAATAGTATATGACAAAGTTGATTATAGAAGATATAAGGGCTTTACCATCTTATCCATTCCTCTGGGACCCAAACTAGTACGAATCGCATCGCTAACAGCTGAAATATGAAATATTTTTAAGTTTTGGCAAAACTATGGGCAGCTGTCTATGCTAGCGACTATATTTTCTCGATGAAACATTTGCGGTAACCATCACTACGTAAAAAATATATTGTTGAAACTTCAATAATGTCTATCACTATTGTCTGAACGGAACAACAAGCCCCTTAAAGCTATTCGACAACGATCCAACATCAAACTATTAATAAATCTGCAGCATTTTATATATTATTCGTAGTATAAAACAATTCGGTTATGACACGTTGAGCATGACTATATATGGTAAGATTTTTGTCGCCGGTGCGAGGAACAATCGAGAATAATCAGGGCGGATAAATATTATTGCATCAATTTTTTTTCTTTACTCACCTTTTGCAGCACTGATGTTGCTACTTCGTATATCAGCGGGTTTACTTTTATCTTTATATGCCTGTCCATGGGCGCTTCGTCCATCGCCGCTGGCCGTGATTGCCGTCATTTTCGGTAACTTAGTCACGTTTTTCAAATCGGGCTGATTGCGAAGTTTGCACGCGAGCTTATAAGGAACTTCGTTCCTTCGTGTATTAGGTACACTTTCTCGCGACACTTTCCGTTACAATCCGTTCAACACTTCGGCAGAAAAGTTTCAATTCTTTCTCCAATGCGAAAAACACAGTCGACACGCGTTGAAGAAATTGATTGGAAACCGGTGATTAGAGAATAAATTGAAGGCGATTCCGGTTCGAAGTGCGGAAGCGCGCTCTTCAGCGCAACGTAGCGACCGTTCGAAGAAACTATTAATTTCAAGTAGAATTCCGCCAGATGGCGAAACGAGCCTCTCAACTTTAAAAAGCGAGTTAGACCTATAGTGAGACATGACTTTTATGCGTTATCAGCGCCATTGCATACCACAGTTTATTATTTACATGAGGGTGTTGCAATTAAAATGCGAATAACCGATAACCGCGGTTGGTCACGACTTTCAAGAAAGATTAATCAAAATTGTGTTGACATCTTTACGTGATTGTCGAGAGAAAGTAACGTCGTAAAAATGACGTAAGTTTTAAGATGCGTCAGAGCAAACCCACTTAGATTGTCACCTGTCCGTCGTTGTCATTTCTGATAATCGGCATGGGATGTGCCAACTCACCTATTACCGTCTAGATACGAGTCTTATTGCCGCAATATGCATTACTGCTCGCGGCTTTGTTTATGATTTACGATGAAATAGAGATTTATGCGAATCCTGTAAAATACAAAGAGGATACTGTACGATGGCGAGCGCAGCTGTCGGAGCTAATCCGGAAAATATTTCCAAATTTTTGGAATCCTTACAAGCGGACTTGAAAGTTCTTGCTTCCGAGACGAAGAAGAAGTATCCGCAAATCAAAGAAGTACGTTTCTCATATTCTTACTATTAATCCGTCTCTGTTATATAATTTTAAATAAAATATTTAGGTTAGTTCACCTATTTAAAATATGTGTATATTCATATTTATTAACGTTACATTTTATCACAGTCATGCGAGGAAGGAATCGCAAAAATAAGAACAGCTACAAATGCCTCTGGCGCTCCAATCTATTATATCGTCAATCAAATTCTGTATCCCTTGGTACAAGGGTGCGAGAGCAAGGATGTAAAAATTATAAAGGTATACACAAGTCGAAGTATTATTTAAATCTGATCTGTTATATAATGTAGCATTACACATTTTTATCCACATCGTTTGTTCCAGTTTTGTTTAAGCATGATGCAAAGATTAATTACGCAGCAGGCTGTTGATCAAAAAGGTGCCCGTTACATCACGGACACCTTGTGGATGTTGATGGAATCGGGCACGGAAGAAGTGAAAGTTTTACAAACTGTGACGCTGTTGCTCACTAGTAACACGGTTGTCCATGGTGAAACACTTGCAAGGGTAATAACTTGTGTTATTAAAAAGGAAATAAATTATATTCACAATTGAATTTTTCACTAAATTGTAGGATGTATGTAATTTTTAGAATTTGGTTCTTTGCTTTCGCTTGCATTTTACGAAAGATTCCACAACGATTAACACAGCGGGAGCCACAGTGAGGCAGTTAGTGTCATTAGTATTCGAGCGTGTCGTTGCAGAAGATGATCAAAACCCTGATAATGAAGATACAGATGAAATAAATTTGGAGGAACTAAAGATTGCCACCAATCAAGCACCCAAAGGTTTAAGGCCCTGCGCTGCCGATGCATATTTAATGTTTCAAGTAAATTCTGTAACATCCTTTTACTATATTATCCAGTAAAATGAAAGTACTAAACTATTCTAATTATTTTAGGACTTGGTGCAATTAGTAAATGCAGATCAACCTTACTGGCTAATTGGAATCACCGAAATGACCCGGACATTCGGATTGGAATTACTAGAATCTGTTTTAACTAATTTCTCATCAGTATTTTTTAAGGTACTTTGTCTTGATAGCAATTGCGTCATAAATCAGCCACAAATTTTTAATCCGAAACTTTTTCCAGCATCCGGAATTCAGTTTTTTACTGAAGGAAAGAGTATGCGCTCTCGTGATTAAATTATTCTCACCCAACATAAAGTACCGTAATTCGGTACCGGCATCCCTGCAGCAGGCAACTCCTTTGGACAAACCTTATTTTCCTATTAGCATGAGGCTGCTTCGAGTTGTTTCTATTTTGATACAAAAATATCACTCTCTCTTGGTATGCACTTCAGTCATGATTTTCTAAACTAAACGAAATTATGAACACGTTAATTTAGATGTTTCAACGTTTATATTTTCAGGTAACAGAATGCGAAATATTCTTATCGTTAATAGTCAAATTTCTGGATCCCGATAAACCAACGTGGCAGAGAGCCTTGGCTCTGGAGGTTTTACATAAAATGACGGTGCAAGCCGATCTTCTTACAAACTTTTGCGAGTGCTACGACTTGAAACCTCACGCAACCAACATTTTCCAAGATATTGTCAATAGTTTAGGTGCCTATGTACATAGCCTGTTTGTTAATCCTCAAATGATGAATCAAGCCAACATGGGTAACTTTTTAAAATCTAACTTTTTAAAGACTCGACTATCGTTTCAAATATTATTACCATGTTTTCGATATTAGCTTCAGGTACAACGATGCCACAGAATGCAGCTTCTCCGTTATTCACGGGGGTGCCTATGGGACCGGGTGTTTCGCCCCAACCAGGTTTTTATTCCCGAGGTATTTGGCTGCCGGTAGTCGCAACGTTTACAAGCGGTCAAGCTAAATCCACCTAGTAAATATAAACTTTTGATCGCTTTTGTTATTTTTTTATTGTATAAAAAAGTAAATGCATCATCTTAAACCTTTTAGCTTGGATATGCTAGATAAAATCGAACCACCGCAGATACCAATTGGCTATGGAATAAGTATAGCTTACGCTTGCTTGCTAGATATCATACGGTCCATAGCGCTTGCTATTAATGGATCCGGTGAAATGGCAACAGGAAATCAATCTTATAAGCCAAGTGAATTCGAACGAAAACTGCACACACAGCTCATCAACTCAAGCTGGTGTGGATTACTGGCTGCATTAAGTCCTCTCATAGATGCAAGGTACAACAAAATTCTTAGCCATTATTTTGCATGACATTTTATCTAAATGATGAAAAAGTATTTATCTGTATTATAATTTTTCAGTACCGACGAATCGGCGACCGAGAATGTGCTGAAATCAATTCAGACCTTCGCAGCGTTGTGCGGACAATTGGAGTTGCAAACCCCTCGCGATGCGTTCATTACAGCAATATGCAAGGCATCCCTGCCTCCCCATTATGCATTGACTGTATTGTATAATGCACCTCAGGGTATACCGACGGCGAGGCAACAAGAGTCTGCTCAGTACAACGTCTCTATGGGTGACCCGGATTACAGACAACAGGTGGTGGCTGTTGGCACCCCGCTGCCGACAGCGTCTCTACCAGTCGGTGTGTAATTCATTAATATAATTATGTCGAAGTTAGGAAAGTCAATATTCGATTAATATAAATCACTTTCCTTCCATTAAATTGTCGCAGGTGCTCATCAAGGTCCAGTTATGTTAACAGCGAAGAATTTACAGTGCATGCGTGCACTGTTATCATTAGCGCATTGCCATGGAAGCATACTGGGGGGTGCATGGCATCTGGTACTTACGACCTTGCAACACCTCGTCTGGATACTCGGCTTGAAGCCTTCCACAGGAGGATCTCTAAAAGCTGGTAGGACCGCTGCCGATCCAAACGCAGTACTTACGAACGCAGTCATGGCAGACTTGCCAGTACTCAGCGCGATGCTCAGCAGGCTATTCGAGAGTAGCCAACACCTCGACGATGTAGCTCTACATCATCTGATAGACGCGCTTTGCAAATTGAGCCACGAAGCTATGGAATTAGCTTACTCTAACAGAGTAAGTGCAGCAACGTCTCTGGCTATTTAAATTACCAAAATATTGCACGCAAAGAGTATTTTAAAAACTGTTTATGGTCTATTTGTTAGGAACCATCTCTGTTTGCTGTGGCGAAACTTCTGGAGACCGGCTTGGTGAATTTACCACGGGTGGAAGTTTTATGGAGGCCATTGACGAATCATTTACTGGAAGTTTGCCAGCATCCGCACATTCGAATGAGAGAATGGGGAGTCGAGGCTATTACTTACCTTGTAAAAATGGCACTGCAGCACAAGTACCCTCAACCATTGCGCGATAATCAAGTATGCCCGGTTTAAAACAGTTTAATTATTAATTAAAAATACATTACGAGAACTTAAGCGTTTTACATTTTCTTTTATCCTTCACAGAAGTTGCAGACTTTACTGCTAGGACCACTATCGGAATTATCCTCGGTTCGCCACGGAGATGTGAGGCAGCGACAGTTAGAATGCGTTTTACAAGTTTTGCATGGAGCAGGAGAAACGTTGTACCATGGCTGGCCTTTAGTGTTAGGCATTATTGGAGCAGTGTCTGATCACCATGGGTAAATACGATTTACTGAAGCAACAATCGTAAGGTAATTTACGGTGTAATTTATTTTTATGCGGTTTTATTTTATAGGGAAGCTTTAGTTCGAATAGCCTTTCAATGTTTGCAATTGGTAGTTACCGATTTCCTGCCTGTTATGCCCTGGCGGTGTTTGCCACTTTGCGTCGACACGGCAGCCAAATTTGGGTCTCAAACGCAGGAGTTAAATATTTCATTGACGGCTGTAGGATTAATGGTAAGAATCAATTATGGAACGAAACATTTATTAACTCTACGATAATTTCGACATTATTTTCCAGTGGAATATAAGCGATTATTTCTATCAAAATCAAGAGAAGCTCTGTGCATCTCTCAAAGGAGATGCATCGTCCGTATTTCCGGATTTCCCTGGTACAACAAATATGCCACCCTTTGATAAACTCTGGATGTGTCTGTACGCAAGATTAGGTAATATATTCTTTTACAAAATATTCCATGAGAAAGGTAGAATAATTCAGAACAAATTTCATAATGAATTCCTCTTGTATTGTTCAGGTGATCTATGTGTGGATCCACGCCCCGCTGTACGCAAATCGGCCAGTCAAACCCTATTTTCCACGATATCTGCGCACGGTAGTTTGTTGCATCAACCAACGTGGCAAGCTGTACTTTGGCAAGTTCTTTTCCCGTTGTTGGATAAAGTAAGGAGTTTATCTAATTCTGCTAGCAGTGAAAAGGTTGATACCAGCGGGAACATACTTATTCATCACAGTAGAAATACAGCTCAGAAGCAGTGGGCGGAAACACAGGTAATCATTTTCACAGTTATATCACTTAAGTTAAAATGTGTGCTTCAAACAACATGGTTTATTTTAAATTAATTACAAATTAATAATCTCGCAGGTATTGACGCTGAGCGGTGTTGGAAGAGTGTTTAACACGAAACGACAGCTATTGCAAATGTTGGGCGATTTTCCCAGGGCTTGGTCCCTCCTATTAGAATTTATCGAGAATTCTGCTCTTAGTAAAAATAACGAAGTGCGTGTGTATTAATATTCTTTATCGATGAAAAAAATGAAAGAATCCATTTTTTTAAGTTGTCCTTGAATTAATAGGTATCGTTGGCAGCTTTAAAATCATTCCAAGAGATATTGTATCTGCAAAAGGGAAGTGACAGTAATGAGGTAATTCAGTCGAACGATTCGGAAGCTCTGTGGATCGTTGCATGGCGTGTTTGGCTTAACATCGGAATAGAAAGCACCACACCGCCTCAAGAAAACGAAACGGAACCATACATACCGTCTCAAGCGTTCTTAACGGCGTTGGTTCATATATTCCCAGCAGTTTTTCAACACATCAGAAACAAGTACGATTGAATTTAAATTAATATTAATTATTATATTTATATTCCCCTTCGATGAAGATAAGTTTGACATCTTTTCTTTCAGATTCACTGGTCCTGATCTACAAAAGTTGTGCGTCGTGTTGAAGAATGCAGTGGCAGTCCCGGTACATGGTGAATCGACACCTTATATATTACCTACTGTGCCGGATGTGGTTCTCACTCAGTTACAGGATGGTGTACTCCATTCCATGGAGCTTTTACAAAAAGTATGCAATTTTATTCACCGTCGAAATCATTGAACATCATATCGAAATTAATTTTCTTTTCCTTTGTAACAGGAAGCCCTCAATGGCCCCGAGAATCTGCGGACAATGGTAGTTTTAATATTCCTTCAACTTTTAAGCTTTTCTAAATTAGCATGCGAGGCTCCCACTTATGGTAAAATACCAACGAAACACATTTCCCAAGTTAGAGGAGTGTCCGTGCGTATTTCTTTCACTCTAGATTCTCCATTGGGCCATCATACTTTTCTTGAATATTAATTTTCAATTCATTCCTAGGCTGACTGGGTCATCATGAACTACGTTCCCTTTGGGGAAAAGGCTTTGTCGATGATCGTAACGTTGTATCAAAAAACAGCCCACGAAATGGCAGTCATAGATGGACAAGTATTGAAACACATTATAGAAGCTTTGCACGTGCCTTTGTCAATGAAGTACGCTTGTCCATCGCCAACCACTTGGAAATTGGCTGTTACTAGTCTACTCGCCGTTTTACATACTGGTCTACCCTTAGCGAGGAAATATCCGGAACAGTTCCAAAGTATGTGGCCGGAATTGGCGACTACCTTGGACGATTTTCTATTTCCCAAAAGGTAATTAAAACAATAACTCGTTTCTGCCTTTAATTTTTAGCAGCCGGGATTCAATATAATTGCGGTACGTTTTCTTTGCTGCAGCGTATTAAACGTGGAACGTGGTGTCGAAGAAATTCAAGCCGACGAAGCTGTGGATTGTCAAGTGATGGAGCTATTACGGGACGAAGTCTTACCGCATTCCCAACACATACCTCATCAGTTTATTTTACGAGTAGTTATGCTATTGAACAAAGGCTCGATACACTCGGCAACCACGACAAACATTGGTAATTCATTTTTCTTATGCTCGACACAGGAAGAATTTGCATTTAAGAATGTCTTATCATTGCAGAAAACAACGGTGAAACCAAGTTACGGGAAGAATTTGCAAAAACGTGTTTCGAAACTTTACTTCAGTTTTCCCTGTTGGATGGATTGAACTGTGATTCGGAACACGATGCGAATAAGAATCCTGAGAGCGACGAGGGAGGCGTAGCCGGACGATTAGCTGTAACTGCGCTCCTTCATAGGTTTCAGGAAGTTTTGCGAAGATATATCGAGAACGAAAGACGAAGTGGAAAATGTCCGCTGCCTAGGTAATAGTTTTATATAGCCCAAGTCAACTTCTTTAACTCCTCCATACTAAGTGTATTATGCAAATTCATTGAAGACGCTATGCAATGTACGCAGTAATTTTTAAGTACTTATTATATGAACCTTTTCTAGGTACAGATTATCGGAAATTTCATTTGTTTTAAAAGCTGTCGCAACGCTCGTCGTATCGTTGAAAAAGGCACCGCCTAATAAAGGTAATTATATATCTAATGCTATTAAAAGATACTTTTATTAATGCTTTTTAAAATTTCCTTTTCTAGTTGAAAGATCAGTGTGGGAGCAATTGATAGGATTGTATCCCTGTTTAGTAGAATGTACAAATGCCACGGCATCGGGCCAAGTTTCCCGATCATTGAGGGAAGCTTTGCTCCAATACCATGATTTATTGAGACCACCGTTGCACGGTTCCACTACGTCGAATGGTGTTTGACCATTGCATTCCCTGCTTCTAACTCGCAATAGCAATGTTTTCTATGGCAGCAAGTAGTGAATTTCCTTCTGTAACTACGGCTACGTGTACGATAAATTTTTGTTATAAAATTTGTACTTCGGTGTACGCGTAATAAGGTAAAGAATCAGTCACTCAAGATGAATTATCGTTGAAGAATATCGTTACTAGACAACAATGATAATGAAACATTTTCCATCTTTCTTCACGTGTCATAGATATTTTCATTCTACACATTGCAATAGACTTTTACAGAGGGATACTTTTCATTAGTAGATTTACGATGGTATAATGAATGTATCGCTTCAGTTATTCGCTTCACATTCTTAGAAAGTTCCATACTCTCATAATTGATCTGCATCTAAAAACGTGGCGACAATTTGGTTGCTTTTATAGCTTATAATAAGCTCTAAAAGTAGCAAAGAATTGCTGCGTTTACCGTGATATTTATAAACCACAAAAATGGCAAATGATTTCGGTCGGATTCACACTATTATCTGCAACTAGCAACAAAATTAATGTGGTCTTTCGTGTTTGAATGAAAAGGCATACAAAAATCGCGTAGCTTAGGAATGCGAAGCACGTAAAACAAAGAATTACGTTATCTATTTGGTAAACCCAAACTAATTAATTCCAAATCGTTTACACGCCACGATGCTGTACATAGGTAATGTACAACACGGCTTTTTTAATACATATTGTAAATACTTAATTAATTGTGATTAGAGCGTATAATACGATTTTATAAATAACAAAATTATTATTCGCTATTCTTACAATGATATACAATAATGAAAAAACTACGATATAGCGATGTAAATAGCTACACAAAAATTCAATAAAAGCCTGAAATATTTATTCCTATTTTAATAAACAACGAAATCTTGCTTCTGTAAATTTGTTAAATTCCGTAACATTTTTTTGTTCCATAAATTTAGTGTACATAAAGGAATGGGGTGACAAATTTACTTTATTGCAATCAGAAAACTCATTATATTTATTTAAAAATTCTGTTTTAATTTTCAATTCTCAGCTGCATCTAATTTTGTAAACTTTACTCAGTATTTATTAGTAAATTTCATTTATCGACGACCAAGCCCGCTATGTTTATCATTTAGAAATGGTGCATAGCTTTCAACATAGATGTCGCGTCTGACACCGGAAAGCTTCTACAATTAATCAAATTGCGACAAAAAACCTATAAATGGAACGCATTTTTTAGGATAGCGTTTCATACTACATACAAAATAAATTCAAGGATTTTGTTTAAGCTCAATTTAATTAATATGCATAAATCGCAAAAAGTGTTGCGCTTGATTCGCGATGTATTTTCGAGTGACGCCGCAGCCATGATTGTTTAGTTTCGGGGGGATGAAAAGTGAACGCGAGCGACCGATTTTGAATGAAAACCGTGTGGATACATCGTCCCGTTTTGTATCAATGTTTAACAAGCGCGGCTGTTAATTGAGAGATATGGTAAGCAGCATCATCGGTTAAAACGCGAGTTCCCTGTACATCTGTGTGCAATAGTTTTCGCGGGAATTTTCAGGCGTTACGGTCGTTGGGTGCCGCCGCTGCCGCGGCGCAGCATTGCACTTTCAAACTTTCGATCGATTTGCAACCAACGCACCAAACCGTCCAGCGAAATGGACATCGTGTACGATTTGTCTCGTAACATATTCCTTCATTCAACATTCGTCGGTGATCAGTTTTTTCTCGCGTTAAATCGTTTCCATGTGAAAATATTGCAAATGTATATATCGAGTGTTCATACACTGCATGTAAATCGATATATACTTTTTTTTGCATGTGTGAGTGCGTGTATCTGTGTACCATGGTGTAACGCTTGAGTTGGGATAGTATGCGTACATATGTATATAATATACACATTCGACGTACACACGTAACGCACACAGCAACCGCGGATCAGGAACGCCCCTTTTTACAGTACGATCGAATTTCTTTCCCGCGCAATTTCTATGGCATCCCAAAATGTCAAAATCGGAGAAACATTTCGATTCTCCTCTATGATTATCATTATTTAATGGAATTTATATGCGTTTCATTATTCTATGCCCTCAAAAATGTTTTTTCTTAATCTATACCAAAAATGGAGGAAAGAAAATTTCTTTCGGAAATCGAAACATGTTTAATTAATTAAATTGGCATGGAAAATAAGTCGTATAAATGAAATTTATATGTATCCATTTATTCCGTACATTAAAAAACATATATATGAGGGTTTAATTATTTTAACAGTACTTACAAGTGGTATCCATTGTTTTAGGGCATATAAATATTTTCCTGAGATGTGGTTACGAAGCGAACATGTTAGCAGGAGGCTACGAGGTCGTATAAGCGCCGTATCTGGAACAAAAGTATCCACTCACCGGGTACAAGTCAACAATTTACGGAAGCTTCCATCTATTAATAATAGCCATCGCATCAGTGCGCAGAATAAATGTAGCAGGCTAACGCGATGGAGACGTAGATGCACCCGATTTTTAAAGGAGGTACACATAAGTCTTCCTTTCCTCTCACATTCTACTCTTTCACAATATCTTACAAATTACATCTCTGTCTCATTAACGTCAGATTCGCCAATACCCAATTACCATATTCACAACTACAATATTAACATTAGCTTACCATAAATGATCTTTGCAGGTCATTTATTAAAGCGACCTTCACTATTCCTTAAAAAAGAAATACTTTCTAAACTAATCGATGGTTAACGAGTGACTGACTAACTCTCCAGGATGTTATGCACTTAGATTTCTTAGAAGTACAGTCGAAGCCATTTGGTTAACGATAAGGCTTCAATATTGCTATGTTAAAAGAGATCTGTTATATTCGTAGGCTTGTAAAGAAAATGTTTTACGTTTCGCGAAAACCACGCCTAGCAGGCGAGAACGTGGCCCTCGTAGAAGAAAATGCATAAAACGATCAATGGTCACCTCCACTCCTTTACATCGATCGCCTGCAAAAGATACAATTATCGTAAGTTCGTTGTAAGCAACAGAAACGGATAATTGAATTGGACGTGACGATTGTACATTATTTTCAGCCGGCGAAATGCGCATCGGTGGAAACAGTTTCTGAGGAATCAAAGGAGAATTGGAATACAACCACATTATCCCTGTACTCGTCCATATTGAACGCAGACTCGCGTTGCACCAGCGTATTCAATGTAAACGACTTCAAATCTTTAATTCCAAGCGTGCCATCATTGTCGAATCTAATGCCTCCGGCATCTGTAGGGTTGAACTCGGATTTTTCATTGAACGATGAAGAAAATAAAGATATTGGTACGTTGTTAACTTATGTATACATATTTGTTTACCTATTTAATACACGTTTAATTAAAAACTTCGACCTTGTAGATACCAGTTCGCTCTACTATTCTGCTCCTACTCAAACAGAAGCATCGGAGGAATGCTACAATATAATGCATTCTACACCCATGTACGGAATTCGTCCGTATTCACCCGAAAAATATTTTCCGAACGGAAAATACGCATTCGGCAACAACAATGCGAATAACAGCCCATCGAAAAATTTATCCTCTATCGACAGTAACTCATCGAAATACGTGTCAGGGCTTACCGGTACGAAATACAGCCCATCCACCATGTACAGTTTGAGCCACCATCATCATCTGCCGGACACGAACGGGAACGTTACCGAAAAATATGATTCTGATGATATCGAGGGCAATTACCATGACGTCGATTATATGGAGGTCGGAAGCGAGGAGATCGTAGAGAGTTGCGACATGGAGAATATGGTCACCCATGTTCAGGAGGACTGGGAGCCGTTCGATCCTTATGTCTTCATTAAACACCTACCACCTTTGACCCCGGCGATGAGAGCCAGATGCCCTGCACTTCCGCTTAAAACTCGCAGCAGCCCAGAATTTAGTCTGGTGTTAGATTTGGTGCGCACACTTTTCGTTATGCCTAGAAATGAGAATGATGAACAATTTAATAAGGCCCGTAAACGTTATGGAATGAATGACTAAAACTTTTTATTTTAACAGGATGAAACGTTGGTGCATTGTAGCTTGCAAGAACTTTCAGACGCAGCATTCCGGTTTCCTGTTGTATTTCAAGACGTAACGTACACGGTGTTCGTCAGAACTCGACCGTACTTTCGCGAGTTTTTGGAGCACGTCTCGTCGCTGTACGAAGTCATCCTGTTCACCGCGAGCAAACGAGTTTACGCGAACAAATTGATGAATCTCTTGGACCCGACGCGGAAATTGATCAAGTATCGTCTGTTCAGAGAACACTGTGTCTGCGTGAACGGGAATTATATCAAGGATCTGTCTATACTGGGTAGAGATTTATCCAAAACTGTTATTATCGATAATAGCCCACAGGCGTTTGGATATCAGGTAAGTGTAATCATTGAAATATTCGCTGTGTAAGTATTTCTTTCAAAATCTTTGCATTACAGTTGGAGAATGGTATTCCGATAGAGAGCTGGTTCGCTGATCGTTCGGATAACGAGCTAATGAAATTGTTGCCGTTCTTAGAAAATTTAGTAAATTGGGTAAGTATCAAACAAAAGTATCTCCTAATCATTAATAGAGGAATAAATAAGAAGATGCATGCGACCTTAAGCGGTCAATTAAAACCAAAATCTTGATGAACTTTTCAGGGTGGAGACGTTAGGCCACGTATTAGAGAACAATTCCGACTTTTCAGTTTTCTACCACCAGATTAATTTAGCTAGTAAGCATAAAAGGTAACATTTAAATGTTAGCCTGCTAGATACGTATGTGTACATATATCTCGCAAATATCTTCTACTGACAATTATGAGATATTAAGTATAAAGCGTGTAATATGGTACACGTAAAAAAAAAATTATATAATTTGCAATCGCGTTTCATTAATCAGTACCTCGATCAGAGGAAAATGTATTGAAAATCATTAAAATCCAAGGGATATAGTTATTTTAATAATAATAATTTAAATTACTATCGTACTATGATTTCTTAAAAATTTTCAAAAGTTATTTTCATTATTTAAATAGAATAGATTTTACACTCATTTTCTATTGAATTCTAAATTAGTCTCGCTGTAAGATTAATATCAAAAAGGTATAATGTTTTAACATTATATTGTTAAGAAATAGCGTAGTAGCTATTAGAGACTGTATCTATCGAATTTTGGGCGGGCACCAATCAATAAAAATAATAAATAATGAAGCTTACGAATCATATAGAGACCAATCGATATTTGATAATAATTGTTGCTGGAGCTCGTATTCAAGTCACAGAATGATATTTTAGTTCAGATTGTTCGATATCAAGTTTATATGTTTGATAGCGAAATGCTCTAGCAAGCACATCGTAGAAAATTATAGGTATCTCTCGATTTACGTGTATACTTTATGTTATTAGCTATGCAGGGCGTTGGTACAATATAATTTAAAAAATATATATCCACGCATAATAATGTTAAATTGAGAGATGCCGGAAGAATCAAATATATGTACACATCAATTTATTCTTTCTTTTAAAGGTTGCTTTCAAAGTAACGTAGCTTGATTGTAAGATTACTCATATTCAATATACCGCAGAGCAATGTGAAATACTTGATACATTTAAACAAATGATAATGTACGTTATGCAAGAGAGAACGTATCATACACGAAAGGATATTGTTGCAATACTTAATTTAGTTGTTCGTTCAAGAAAGAAAATAGAAAGTTCATTAAATAGAGACGAAATATATCGATAGAATATAGATAGCATTAAACGACATATACTTCCATTATACCACTTCCGTTTTTACAAGTTTTTACTTATACGTATGATACATATTAACAGAAAAAAATATGCGAAGGAGAAAATAGTAATATTGAACGTATAACCACAGTACAAAAAGAGAATACTTCTTAATCACGGTTATGATTAATCGTTTCAAACTCGTTAATCTTTTGATACACGCTTTCGCACAAAACAAAAGAAACTGAAATTTTCTTTTTAATACCCTCAATAGAATGTAATGTACGTACAAGTATCCGAGTATTGTTTACAGCTGATACGTTGCAAATAATTATTGTTAAACTCGAAGTATTCTCTACTATACCTATAACAGTTATGTACACCAATGTAATCTCGCGAGGGGATTAAACCGTCTTCTAATTCAAGAGCTTAGTTATAGACGAATGTATGATCTCAGACCTGATTGACCTTAATCAGTGTGTATTATTAAAATCATGAGCGAGGAGAATACTTCATTTTGAGCACTGCAAGTATAAATCATAGTAGATTACTATTGTTCTTTTAGTGCATACATATATGTATATTCATAATTCCTTCGTTGCGAGTACACGTCGATAGTTAACACGTTTGCATTAGCGTGCGTGTAACAATTACTATATCACTGTACCCTTCTAAATAGGAGAAGAAACAATTTAGTGAAAGCGTAAACACGTTATTATACAGATTACAGAATTTATAGATGTGCAAGAAGCAGGATGGTTATTAACAAACGCAAATGCATCTCAATTCTCTGTATATTTCTTTTTTTTTTTTATCGAGTTCCTTTATAATTCCGAAGGCGCAATGATTCTTTTCATTTCGCACGAGTGCGATCTTGGAAAATGAAATTGATTCGATTGTTCTAAGTTTACCTCTACGAGTTAGTTGTATTCTTGTTTCCGTGCAATGGTTCCTGTTTTATGTAATTTTTATCAGACAACAGCGAACCGCTTACAGTCTTCTTTATAATAATAAAATTGTATCTCCATAATGCATATTGTAACAGTAGCTTTCATATAGTAATTGTTAATCGAAAGGTACTATTGAGAAGTATATATAAAATAATAATTATGATAGAGAGACAGGAAAACTGCATACTTGTTGTATGCACGAAACAAGTCTGTATCGTTTAAATTTAACTTTTTATTTGCCAACGAGCAATGAATATATCCAGTTGATTCATTTAAAGAGATTAACAATGTTTAGTTAAAGACTACATCCTGTACTCCAGAGGATAAACGATGTATTTAAACTATTTGAGATAAATCAGACTTTATATTCTATTGAGTATTGAAATTTTAATGTACATTTAACGGTGAGGATAGTTCTCTTTTATTAATGTAACTAAACGCTGGAGACAAGAAATATGTAACAAATATACGTAAAAAAAGTTGAAGACAAAATTTACAATGACGCAGTATCTTGCGGGGGTATTAAATATTTATCTTTCCTCTCGGTGTACAAAATATAATGAATAATTTGATCATCATTTCCAATAACTCACGTTTAATTTAAATTATCGTACAACATATAATTTGACATACCATATAAAATATCTTAATAATTCACTCTAAAAGTAAATGGGCTACAAAGAACTGACTAGACAAGTAGTAAAATTTTATGATAGTATCATTGGGATAGCTGATTTATGTCTACATCGATCTATAAATACGTATACATATATTTGTTACACATATAAATTAAAGCAGTTTTAATAGAAGTCTTCGATTAAAATAAAATAAAGAAATAGTTGAATCATTTACAATATAAAACAACAGAACATTATTATTGTGTTAAGTACATATATACAACATCTAGGTTTAAAGAATTATTGTCAATCAATGCTGTTTAATACATGGAACGTCAGGATAATGATTATACGAGATTCTCGCTTTAGTGATTCAGTTTCCATTAAAAATCCTTGAATACAATAGACAATAATTGTTTGACCCAATTGTTTTCGATAGTTTTGCTGACGATCTTTTTTTGTAAAACATCTAAATTAGGGATACCTTTTACGCTTATGCATTTCCGTCGTTTTCCAAAAACATACACTTGAAAATCTCCGAAGTCTTGTTACTTAATTCTCGCCTCCAACGTTTTGTTATTTCTATTTCACTCCTATCGCTTGAGGAGAAAAAATGCTGAAAAATGTCACGTGCAGTATTATGTATTTAGAATAAATACATTCGTCTGTATTTCATGTTAAACATTATATATAATTTCGATATTTAACAAGCTACAACAAGATTAACTATCGATAATTATTTAATCTCTATGCAACATACTATTTTCTCTTTGTATTATACTTTCAGACTCGGGCTTTAGATACGATAAAGTACTTTGATCATTAATACCATTTTCAAATTATATGAAAAGAGCATAGATTTATAAAATTAATATCACGACAATTGTCCGTCATAGCATAGAACTGTGTCCCCTCTGATTGAAAAGCACAGAAATATTCATGATTCTTTCAATGTACCATTTATGAAATGCTGCACATTTGTGACCTCACGCTTTTACAATGATCTTTATCGCGTGTACACGCATAACATAGGAACTTCATATCGGTATAATCAGAGTATAGAATTGGGACGTATCTCGAGCCCGAGTTTAATTCCTCCTAATCTTCCGAACGCTGGAAATACCTAGTCTCAATGCGTTTGCAGTGATGAACAAGCAGCGGATAGCTCTGAACGATGTTCGCCAGTTTGTTCCCAGGTAGTGGTGTTGTGATTATTGTGAAAATATGTCCAAAGACTAAAGCGTCCAACTCGTTTGGTGCACTGGATGTAATTAAGGAATATAATTAGAAAAATAGCTTAATCAAAAATGTTTAACTAACACTAGAGTGTGTTTGTTTCATTTGGAAACGTGTAAATATTATTTATTTTACCTTGCGATATCTTGAAGAGACTTCCGATGACCCGACGCTTTAATTTCACTCTTTATTTATTATAAATTCTGCTTATATGCCGAGAGAACAGTATTTAAAAATTCGCACCGCGTTCACCAGTTTTAAATTTTGGCGCCCTTACGCTTTCGCTACCATCTATGAAGAACCGCTTGAAACTACTCGTGCTACCAAATGTATACAAGTACGAGTCGTTTCAAGCACTTCTTCGTAGATGGCAGTGAAAGCGTAAGAGCTCCAAAATTTAAAACTGATGCATTGCAATTTGAATGAGTGACACTTTAAATTTATCAATTCAATTTTCTCGAAGTCTAAGTAGAATTTTTTTAATAAATGAGGACTCAAATCACAGTTTAGACTGTAAGGAACAATCTGCTGTTCGAGTTCAATGATTTCTTATTGGATTTTACGAAGAATCTTTAACAGCATTCCTTAACAAATGTTCATTTATATTTATGACCTAAGTTCGTAACTTTTGCTACACGATCAAATTTGTTTCAATGTCTTTTCTCGTATGATCCAAGTTTACGAAACATTTACACGTTTGTACATAAAACAAGCACAGTGTATACTTCAGGTACTGAAAGCCATTTGACGAGAAATGCACCCAATATTAAAAGGAATTCAAAGGTTCGCATAGAGACACTCAAATGAGTCTTCTGAAAGCGGTGGCAATGCTTCGATTGATTCCGAATAATCCGACAGAGTTTCTTTAGAAGTTGATGCACAAACTTTTATATCATCGAAGGATTCGATCGGGTAATTATTGAAGTAGTTATATCTGATTCTCGATGCATGCTCAAGGAGTTTAGGAAATTCTTGTATAGTTGCAGTAATATTTTGGATACTGGTGGTGATAGGACTGATCGAGGAAAGGGCATATATGTGACCGCATATGAGAGCATCTGCTTCGGTGGGCCTTTTTCAACATAGAGAAGAAATAATGTATTGTATGGTTCATAAGGTATGGTTAATATAAATAGATGTTCAATGAACAGAGGAAGCATATGTCGTTAATCTGTACTTACTTTTCTCCAGAGAAATATTCGCTGCCCTCCAACCTTTCGGACAACGCGGTACAACAATTCTTCACCTCACTACACACCTCGTCTATGCTCTTACTGTACCAATTGAGTACATTCAGTTTCTTTATCACCTCCTTCCTCTTTTGCCAATTCAAAACATGATTCAACGGCCACGGATACACGCTCCCGTGCCTCTTTTTTGTTACCTCGTTCAACGTAGCCTCATCGACCCAGCAAATATACAGTTCAGCATTCACGAAAACATTGTTTACCAAGGACATGTAAGCTCTCATATCCGCCTTACAATTTGCTGATAAATGTTCCGACAAACTTATCCCTTTGTTTCCTATGAACGACACGATATTATCGAATTCAGGTATCAGAAACGCTCCACATTTAATGAACGGCACTCGCCCAGATGGGGACATATACTCTGCGTTGCTTCGTGGCTCGATTTGAAAGTCTAGGCCGCACATTTTAAGGAAAGCTTGCACCGCTAAACAATTTGCATTGTCTGGTAGCAATATTTGTTCAACCTCATATGGTTGGTAGAGCAGTATTGGCCTGGGCAGCGGCTCCTGAGCTGTATTGAACAAATAAAGGCGTGTGTGAATTTATGAAAGGCCAACTCGTCACGAGAAAGTAATAAAATAAAAAGTGAATGACAAAGCTAGCAAATACTTTGAGGATGAATTAGAAAATTTTCTACGCGATCATTTGATTGCGACGCGCGGATATATTAACGATGATATACGAAATAATGTTTATAGTATATCGTGGGTAGAGAATAGGTTTCGTATTAGTTGAAAATGTACTTTTGAGCGGACAAAGCAAAGTATTTCAAGTTACCTTCCAATTCCATGGTAATAGAATCTGCTAACAGGGCAGAAGGCATTTTATTTAGTTAATTGATATGCTATCAACAATATAAAATTTTACTCCGTACTACAACGAATTCAATCGACTGACAAAACAAGAGCGAGCACTCGTGGATAACCATCGATGATACTATCGATAATTATCGATGATCACACTATTGAAAACTATCGATAGTTTAAAATTATTCTTATTTATTCGAGTCTACTTTATTATGTAAATGTATTACACATCTTATTGCGTAGTGCAAAAACATTTTTGTAGCACATTTAAGTATATGCTACTATTAGTATTTAATTATAAGATGTATTGTATATTAATTTATAAGAATAGTCAATAAGCAATAGTTTTTAAGTTTCACATGTCATCACTTTTGTATGCTATGCTGTTATTATTATTGTAATTTTCTTTATTATTTAATTATAAGATGTATTTTACATTAATTTATAAGAATAGTCAATAGGCAATAGTTTTTAAGTTTAAATGTTATCACTTTCGTATGTTATGCTGTTATTATTATTGTAATTTTCATTATTATTTAATTATAAGATGTATTTTACATTAATTTATAAGAATAGTCAATAAGCAATAGTTTTTAAGTTTAAATGTTATCACTTTTGTATGCTATGCTGTTATTATTATTGTAATTTTCAATATTATTTAATTATAAGATGTATTGTACATTAATTTATAAGAATAGTTAATAAGTAATAGTTTTTAATTCGAAGTATTATCATTGTTGTAATTTGTACATTATTGCAATTTTTCAATAAATTTTCGTAAAAGGAATACAACTGGTTTCTTTTTGTAAACACCTGTCCACTCCTGAAAAGCCTACTGTACTTCCTTACTGCTCACAAATAATTTAAATTAGAGATAAGTACTGGAAAATGCTGTCAAATTGTGGAATCTCCGATAGTATCGAAATTCCCGGAATTTCCTGGAAAATGACGTCAAATTCCAAGAATTAGTGAAATAGAATGTTTGGCGATTTCGAGCAAGAGAAATTCTGTAAAATTATGTTTCGAGAAATAGCTCCTGAGACAAATTGGCGATTTCGAGCACGAGATTTTGTAAAAGCAGCTCCTGGAAATGTTTTGGTTGTGACGTCATCAATCATGAACTCCGGATACCTCCTCGCATATCATGTTCTCCTGATACATTTTGCCCAATTTCGAGCAAGAGGAATCTCGCGAAGTTCGGGCAAGAAGAAAGAGGCAAAACATTAGTTCAGACTCCAAACCAGAGATGACGCCACTTGTATATTCTTCCGCGAGCTTTGCGGGATTCCTCTTTCTCGAAATTGGGCAAAATGTATCAGGAGAACATGATATGCGAAGAGGTATCCGGAGTTCATGATTGATGACGTCACAACCAAAACATTTCCAGGAGCTGCTTTTACTAAATCGCGTGCTCGAAATCGCCAATTTGTATCAGGAAATATTTCTCGACACATAATTTTACAGAATCTCTTGCTCGAAATCGCCAAATATTGTATTTCACAAATTCTTGGAATCTGACGTCATTTTCCAGGAAATTCCGGGAATTTCGATACTATCGGAGATTCCACAATTTGACAGCATTTCCAGCACTTATCTCTAATTTACATTATTTGCGAGCAGTAAGGAAGTGGAGTAGGCTTTTCAGGAATGGACAGGTGTTTATAAACAGAAACCAGTTGTTTTCGTTTTATAAAGATTTATTGAAAAATTGCAATAATGTACAAATTACAACACTGATAATACTTCGAATTAAAAACTATTACTTATTAACTATTCTTATAAATTAATGTACAATACATCTTATAATTAAATAATATTGAAAATTACAATAATAATAACAGCATAGCATACAAAAGTGATAACATTTAAACTTAAAAACTATTGCTTATTGACTATTCTTATAAATTAATGTAAAATACATCTTATAATTAAATAATAATGAAAATTACAATAATAATAACAGCATAGCATACAAAAATGATAACACTTAAACTTAGAAACTATTACTTATTGACTATTCTTATAAATTAATTTACTATACATCTTATAATTAAACAGCAATGAAAGTTACAATAATAATGATAGCATAGACTTAAATATGCGACAAAAATGTTTTAGAAACTAAAACCTATTACTTATAGATTATTCTTATAAATTCATTTATAATATATCTTTCACTATCGGCTGTTGTAGGTATTGTAAGTTGTATGTTATTAGCGTGCAATAAATAATAAATAAATAAATAAATAGGTAAGTAGGTCGAGAGAGAGAGAGAGAGAGAGAGAGAGAGAATGATGCAGTGAATGATCGAGCGCGAGGGAGAAAGAGAATGAGTGCGAGAGAAAGAGGGTGCATTTGTGAACAAGAACAGTGAAAAATCATTAATTACTCGCTTTCCACGAATAATTTATGAACATTTGCAATCGTAAAACAAACTTTGAGTATTCTATTACTTTCACATATGAAATTCGATAGGATTTCTTCATTAATTAATGAGATATTGATAAATATTTATCCAAGCACGCCGAATCATTGTGTCACTTGCGAACGAAATGAGACAAATCTCCTTAATTGGAGATTTATTTAAAAACTTTGATGTGTACAAACTATAGAATTAGTGATACAACTTAAATGCTATTAAAAAATTCTGATTATTTTTAAGCTGTACTTTAGTGAATAAAAAGACTACATGAAAATTCATTGGGCATTTTTCAAAATCTTTTTATTACATACGTGACTTACAAATGCTCGTCATATTTTAAATGCTAATCAAAGAATCACATAACTCTACAATTCATTTCTGAACACCTTTACTTATTTATATTGTGTACAAGTTATACAGAGACAAACTTACGTATACATATATATTATTATGATTCGAGCTTCGCTCTGGAAATATGTAATCGATAAAGTGTGTATCCCTTAAAATCATCGGTATTAGAAATCACAGAAATAATCCTTCCGTAACACGTGATAATCTAGCAAGCTTTATATTACATTTTCAATAATATTTATATTCTTTCAATATCTCGTAAGCTCTACGGTAATTTTACTTATATACACAGTATATATATACCTTACTCGTTGCATACTTATGTAACTACAAAAAACAAACAACAGAAAACTTATTGTACAACAAATTCTAAACGTGCTTTGGGATGCCTTTTAAATCTCTTGCTGAATCAAAGCCATGTTCCCTATTAAACGATCGCATCGTTTGTAGTTTTAGTTTTGTTTATACACGCTATGAGGTAGTCCCAGTGAATTCAAGTAATATATAACATTATTCATAATATACAAGTTCCAATGGAAATATTTATAAAAATGCCATTTAAGTGTATAGTACCTATATACGTATATACTCGTTACTGTGTACAAGTCTCTTATATACTTGAAAAATCTATAAAACTTCATCCAAGCTGGTTTTTAACGAACAATCTCCTAGAATTCTTAACAATGTTACTCTCGATCTTAATATTCATTGGGAGACCACCTCATCAGGCTTTTGTGTCACGTTTTGAGAAATCTTCAACAAGAAAGTGGATTAATTTTATAACAAAAAGGAGTGCAACAAGCTTGCCACTCGTTAAAATTAAATAACATTTGGTTGGTCTGGAATGAGAGAAGCAAAAAATGTACTGAAGAATGTCCAAGTAAAAGCAAGTGCACCAGGCCTCTCCTCTTCGTGCTCTTCGTTCACATTCGTTCTCGCCTCTGCTTGGACAGTCGGTATTTGACCATTTTGTTGCTGCGGCGCAGGCTGTGCACCCACTGCTTCGTTTTGCAGCATTTGATTATTATTATCTAGCCGTTCTACTCTGCCGTTGTTATTTTCAGGTAAAGGAAGGGGTTGTACTCGAAAGAAACCACCTTGATATCTGAAATAACAATAAATGGTGATTTAACACGCTTACATTTCGGGTATACGGATATTATATAAGTGGAAATGCAAACTTACAAATACATCGCAAATCCAAGAAACGTAACGATAAGAAATCTTAAGGGAGACGAGTAGAAGTATACTATAGTGAAGAGGACGATAGTTCTAGACAGTGTGTAACAAACATCCAGCCAGTCTCTGTTAAATGCACCATCCTCCCCAGCACCATTATTTCCAGCGTTAACATCGGCTTCCTGAGCAGCAGGCTGTTGTTGCTCGTCACCCACATTATTATTATTATTGTTATTATTAGCATTATTATTATTTGTATTGCTTGCATATGGATTTTGAGCACTCTCATTTGCGTTGACGTTCATTTGCTGAACGTACGGAATGCTAGCCTGTATTCCCTGTGATGCCATCCTGTGAACAAATACTCCTAGTTATTACATGAATCATTCATGGCTTTCTTTAATTATAGAATGAAGGATTAAAGTATTGCTTACAGTTGCATGTACTGCGTAAAATAGTGTGTATATGCCTGTTGCATCCAAGCCATTTGCTGGCTGTTTCGTGGATCAAAATATTGCTGCGTAGAATACAACTGTGCAGGAGTATGTTGCGTGGTGGCAACATTATTACTGTTCTGACTCTGATTTTGTCCATTATACATACTACTTAATCTCATATGATCTAGTGTGTTCCTCGCTGCAGAAACCGGATTCGTATTTTCTGAACGCAGCTCCGTCGTCGTTCTGTTCGCAACTGTTTTCTGCGTAGTACAGACCAAGTGAACTGTGTAAGCTCGATCTTCTTGCCAATCGTAATGTCTCAGAACGTCCTTCAAACGGATGGAATCGTTTAACAACTGGCCCGAATATATAAGTTTTTGGTTTCTTCGTTCCTGAAAATATCATTTCCTATAATAACTTTCTTTTCAATCCATTACACGAAACACAAAATTTTTTTATATAGCTTCTGGCTTCGACGAAAGGGAACATTACTAACAAAAAAATGTGGAGATTCTGGAAAGGCGCATAACAAGAAAATAAAGCAATGGTAAAAAATAATTTGTTTGCTTCTGATAATTAGATTGCACTCATCAAAGCAGTTAGATAACGAGTGCCGTCCGTTACTAAATATGCATTACAGTATCAGTAAAACAGAGTTACGTAAAGAATGTTTTTAAAAAATCCTATGTTTTGTTCTCATAGTGCATTGCTTTCTCCAGAATTCCATGAGCTATTCTACAACTTTCACAAAATTTCACACGAGCGTAGAAACGCAACAATTACACTCACTGGTTTACTAGGATAAACATCAAATAGGTGCTCCTTCAACTGGCCAACGGTCCATCCGATATCGCAATGTACGACTTGATCCTTAATCTGCTGATTCGGCGCTTTTATTATCAGTTTCACGACAGTTTCTTCCATTATCAGAATGTAATTTTCGCTTTTTGCGACTCGCCTATAGATCAGCTGACTCTACTACTGTCAATCGCTCGCGGAGGATACTATTGTTCCAACAACGCTGCCGACGCAGGTTATTTCTGTATTCTTGAAGTGTATGCGATGCGTTTTGCCAGCCTGTCAATCTCCACGAACACCACGTAATTGGTTCAATTATCTTCTACGACAAATTCATCGCTAATGAAGGACACGACTGTGTTACACGAACGGATATTAATCATTGATATGGCAGAAAAGATGGCTGACAGGGCGCGAGGTGTGGTTCGATACGTATGAAACAGAGCGATTTCGTGGCGTCTAAAAATTGTCCGAGTCGGGAAAAGAGGACAGACCGCAAAGGGAAACAATGAAAGGGAGAGACGATAAGGAAGAATACCTCCAAATGCGAAATAAAGTAGAGCAGTCACATCAAAAGGGTTGACATAACCCTTCAAGGAAAAGTTTATAAAATTGTATGTCGCCCCTGACCTAGTGATTTCAATGCGCGATGTTGTAGCTACTGCCGCAAGCGGGGCGAACGTCAGGTGTTTACAATGGCGCCCTGCTACGGGCAATGTTTGAAACGTCAATCAAACTCTTATCTGTAGATAATAAAATTGCGTTCTAATACAAATTTTCTATAAAATACTGCCAATTGTAATGCTTTAATTTGTATAACGTTCTATCCTATTTCACCAATTTTTGTTTAGTATTAAACGACAACATTTCTAAATATTTGTGGTACGCAATGTTGGACCAATTATAGATCATCGAAACCGGCATTAATTTGAAGTAATTAAACGTTGATATCTCTAAAAATCAAGTTGAACGCGGAGTATGACTGGGAGTTTATCACTATTTATCTGGAGTTAATCACTCCCTAATCTCAGTTTCGTTATATCAAATGTACTAGAATAGGAAATATTAATGCTGTAATATCGATCGTCCTTCACTGTGCATGGATGCGTGCATACGTAAAGTATCCCCATTAATGTTGGAAACTGTATAAAACTTTGACCGATTGTAAGTGTAAATTATTTTTCAAAAGCGCACGTTTCATTTACGAGTCCTGATTCGTTTCATCTCGATACACGTAAGATTGTCGTTCGAGTAGCAAGGATCTCGTTACCGATAGTCTTTTGTCTGAACACAACCTAAATTAAACCAAAATTTGAGTCCAAAGTATTCCATTCGTATCGTCGGACATGCATTCCATTTTAAATTGGAGATTTCCAGTCAACATGTACACAATTTCGTCAGCCTTTTTGAACGGCATGTGGAAAGTAAATGTCGATCAGAAGCCTGCTTCTGCAGTCGGGAATGAAACTTATGACACAGGTGGTAATGCTTAGAATAATTGTTAATTTCGTGGGAAAATAGTAGAGTGCATCAAGAACATTGCACACTTCACTCTGCCCTATTCGCATGGAAATTAAAACGCAGGTATCATTGTTCCATTTAAATAACAGTGGCATTAATTTAACACGTCGCCTTCAGTTTCTAGCATAACGGAAACCGCCATGCCTACCTCGAAAGAACAAGTCAACCAACTCATTGCATCTGATGCTGTAGTGATATTTTCCAAGTCGAGATGTCCGTATTGCAAAATGGCAAAACAGGTATCGGCAGATATTTTTGTTACACCTGTAATTCAGATTCCAACTATGTCGAATGGATCCATCCAATCTAAATATCTCTTTCAGGTGTTCGACAAACTACAGAAGAAATACACTGCTATCGAGCTAGACGAGAGAGACGACGGGGATGAGATACAAACGATACTAGGTGAAATGACTGGCGCTAGAACGGTACCCAGAGTGTTTGTGAAGGGAGTGTGTTTGGGAGGTGGGACCGATGTGAAGAAATTATACGACAGTGGAGAACTGCAAATGAAATTGTAATCCTTTACCTGGGCTTATACGCAGAATAGCCTATTGTGATGAACAACAAAAGGGATAACACTCTACCACCCTGACTTTTAATTTTGTATTGCAACAACTATTTGTTCATCGTACTTATAAAACGAATAAAGATTATTCTTTAACTATTGAAAACTGTCCTACGATTATTCACACTTTTGCAACAATGAAATAACAAATGTTAAGATGGCCGAAACCACGAAGGTGAAGAAAGAAGAAAAAAAGAACAAAAGATTTTCTCTGTTACCGTAGGCTTTCGTTAAAGTTTTCGGATTAAATCAACGTACGCAACGCCTTGTGTACGTATGTCCTTGGACTTGATGAAGTGAATCGCGAGACTTGTGGTTCGTCAGCTCGTAACCACAATCAACGGTGGACACATCTTCGTCAGCGAGTCGCCTAAAAATATCTACACGCAGAGAGACAGGGCAGCCGGTGAAACGGTGTGTCAGTGTTGCATCAAGAGCATATGGAAATGGATTTTTCCCAATATCGAAAGATCCTGATTTACGTTTTAACTTTCCTTGCATACGCTTGGTCGGGCTACGGAGCTGGCTTGTTGTCGAACTTAAGGGACGCTGTACTAACGACCGAATCGATATTCCAAGACTTTTTTCAAAATGCAATCACGGTAGCTAAAAGGATCAGGGATATACACGAGGTATTTGATGCGGCAGTGGAAGAAAATTGCATCTTCCAATGTCCAGGAGGTAACAATCGCTTTATCCATAGCGTTAATCTTACGTTATGACGGACCTAGCCTATTACAGTACATGCTATACCGTGTACGTATATATCTACATACACGTATGCAAATAACTATTTTATAACAATTTTAGGTGCGACACCGAAACCGGATTGGAATCATAAACCACAAAGTAACGGATGTGGATCCCTAGGAATCGAGGTAGGAATAATTTCGAATTTAAATGTCCCTACGATGCTGTATCAATTTCTACATCTCGCTATATCTTTGTAAGATGCGCATTGATCGATTTAACACTTTCAGATAAATCAAGAATACCTGCCACTTGCTGAAATGACAAAATGTTGTGACGCGCACGATATCTGCTATGATACTTGCAATACAGATAAAGACAAATGCGACCTGGAATTTAAGAGATGCCTGTACAGATATTGCGATGGATATGAATCGTCTGCCATCGTGAACACGTGCAAAGCCGCTGCGAAAATGCTTTTTACTGGCACTACTGCATTGGGATGCAAGAGTTTCATGGACGCGCAAAAGGAGGCTTGCTATTGCGGGGAAAAGTGGAGTAAAACTAAAAAGCCAAAAAAAGCTGCCCAAGCCGGCGGTGAATTATAAAATATACAACACCGAGCACAAGCATTGGCATACCCTTTAAAGCGGAGTAGCTTAACAACTCAAATGGTTTGGTTCAATTATGAAAAAATTATTCGGCTTTAAAGGGTGCCCGCGTAGGATGCATAATACAATCTTTTGTACATTCAACGATCAGGAAAAATATAAGTTTATCAATTGAGAATGTTGTTATTTAAGGTTCATCCTTCCATTCCGTCTGTTCGTTTGTTTCAGCGAAGAGAACAAATGAGGGGGCACGTTTTCTGTTGATCATGTCGCGACAACTTCACCATTTACGAAAAGTTTTAACAGAAAATTGTCAAGTAATGCGGGATGCGAGAGGAATTTGATAAAAGGTCGTGAGAAGAGTTCAAGTAGAATGGGAAACAGCGGGTCCGCGCAATCGTCGAAGGCGCGGAAAGAACGAAAACGGGACAACGGCTACAGGTAAAACAATTTCTAGCTTCCCCGATTTTGGAAGGGGATCACTTCAAATACGAAAGGCAATACATAAAAGCGTACTTTGCACCTTTTAACTTTGGGTAGCGTAGGTGATCGTTCCGGAAAGAGTAAAAGAGATGTCGATGGCTCTGGCCTGCGAAACAAGGGGAAGGAAGCGATCAAGTATCGAGTGACTAATCCATTCTTGATCTTCTTCCTACGGCTACGTAGTAAAAAACCAAAGGAACCCGTAACAGTGATCGCTCGGGCGGCTGGGAAGCTATGGACTCAAATGACACCGGAACAAAGAAAGAAATACATAGACCTGGCGAACATTGAGAAGAGGAGGCGGCAAGAGCAAAGAAAGAAACGGAGGTCGAGGTAATTCAATCTAAGCGCATTCTTCGTCGCTTAACTATACTCATAACTGGACATCTTTCGTTTAGAAGGCGGTAAAGAACGGTACGATCACGAGAAACGACGGAAGAAGAACTGAAGAAAATTGTACAAGCCTGCCCGTGGTCCGCGCGGTCATCAGACACGCATCTTGCGCAAACCTCCGCGAATCGTTTAGCCATGCATTATACTTTCATGGAAACTTTTCCTTTTGATTCCCTTTTATTTGTTAGTAGTTTTTTTAGCTCTATGTACAATAAATATTGATATATTTTTACACTATCAATGATCTTTTTTATCGTTCAAGAAATATGCTAAAACCTAGGGCGTATCGTTGCCACTCGCTCTTACAAGTCTCGCTCGAGAAAATTAAACTTTTAACGCACTATAAATATATTATTTGTTCGCGACCATTCCCCGAAGCGTCGTGGATAAGAGGGAAATTACAATCGAACGTACATTAACGAGCACCATTTTAAATTTCCCGTAAGGAGATCGAAGGTATATTAAGTTCTCTCCTCTCCTTATAATACAAAAAATAATTTCAGCGCGAGATTCGCGACGCTCCGTGGAAGAGCTCTTTACACAATTATGAGTCTTCTCGAAACTAATATGTGCCCCCTCGCTCGATGGTAGACGACGGAAGCATTACATGATATAGAAAGTAACGGATGAATACGAGTGTGCCTGTATGCGCTCGACCAAATGTATGTATATTCGTTACTTCTTCTGCAAGTGCGCACGTAATCAGGGGGATCAGAATCGCGATGGAAACTGTGTACGCCCGAAATAAAATTAGAACGTGAGGGTGAAGTCGACGACGATGAAAATGGTGATAAGAATTGAACAGTAGTAGTAGCAGTAGTAATAATAATAATAATACTAGTAGTAGTAATAGCAGTAGCAACAGCAGTAGCGATAATAATAATAATAGCAGTAGCAGCAAATGGATAGCGCTGATAATCAGGACAATCATAGTAGTAATAATAATAATGATGATGATACTAATAGCAGCAGTGCGTAGTCGAATGAAAAGTAAAATAACGATGAGGATGTCGAGAATAACGATGCCGGTGATACTAAACGTAATCCTAATACTAATGTTAGACGATAACCGATTAACGACAACGAACGAGTTGACGATAATCTCGATGGCGATCGTAATTAATTTGCAAAAGTACAAGTGTAACGATCGTAATAGTAGTGTAAGTATTTTATAATACAGTAAAGTACAGTGTGCCTCGAAGAAAACGCAAACAACAACGTTTAACAATCGATAATATCAAACAAAATATTCTTTGTATTTATGCGTAGTACATATATAATATATATATATACTATTATACACAATTATACGTAACACTGTTGCAATTTCAGAAAGGAATGCCCTGCTGAAGATGGGTACCGATTTTGATATTATAAGAGATACAAATTACACACAAGCGCACTC
This sequence comes from Holcopasites calliopsidis, assembly GCA_023838395.1. Lineage (NCBI taxonomy): Eukaryota > Metazoa > Arthropoda > Insecta > Hymenoptera > Apidae > Holcopasites > Holcopasites calliopsidis. The sequence goes on along the minus strand of JALHAQ010000012.1, from coordinate 2,988,393 downwards.
AAGCACACATTCCTTTTCTCAATGCTCACACACACACACACGCCCTCTCTCTCTCTCACTCTTTCAAACCCATTTCTTAATAACGCAGGCATAAACTCGAAAATCCAACCAATAGTAAATAGATCGACGTTGAAGGTATATCAGCTAATCGTTTTAAATGCACAAATTGCGAAGCCAGGTCTCGCAACTTGTTGATTCAATCATGATTGCATCTCGTACCGGCACATACATGCCTTCTTATCTCATAATGCATTCAAACAAGAAACAAGTACTCGCATTACGGTTCATCTATTTAAGCATTCAACAAGTTAAGAATCCATTTAACGCGAGCTCCTCGAGTCTTACGATGCGAATGCTTCCAAAGGAAATTGTAATTTTGGAAAAGAATGCGATGCTACTACAGGTATGTACCCCTGTAAGCGGAGGTTAAAGAGTGGCTGCAGTAATATCGTGGTGCAAAAGATGAGGTTGAACGAACGAAAGGCGTTCGCACGAGATAATAAGAAGCACGGTATCGGATGCGGGGAAGCGAAAAAGTCTGATAAGCTACCGGCCGCATAGCGTTATTCGAGCGTTCGTATCGTGGAGGGCATTAACTTGTCCGACACGAACGAGCATCGTTGCTATTCAGATGAAACTCTCACGAATATCCCTCCTCGGATTTCGGGTTTCCTTACTGTCGGTACGGGACTGTGCGTTCAGGTGATAGCGAGGCTAGCGCGGCCTCATCGAGCTATTCAGAGGCTGCATAAGACTCCCATTGATGTACCCGTGATACGTCGTATAGACCGCGGCTGGGTTCTGCTGATGGGGGTCCTGAGGGTACGGTGCAGGTACATTAACGACTCCGACAGGTAACTGGCTCGCCTGGTTCATGAAGCCACCAAGCTGAGCAGCTTCATTCATGTAGCCAGTACCGGGCTGTGCCACCCGATAACCGTACTGAGCCATGAGATTCGTGTTCAACGCGACGTTGGGGCTAACTCTGCTCGCTGCACTTTGCATTTGGGTACAGGCGCCTCCGGGATCGAGAGTCTGCCGATACAGACTCTCGCTCGGGTACGGTTGGGTCAGAGACGGCATGTTAGCGTTCGCCGACGACCTCGATGTCGATCTGCTCGGTGGTCCGGGAGTAGACGGTGGCACGGTATTCACGTTATAATAATTCTTCGGATAGCCAAGCGTCACTTGGGGAGGCGTCGGCAACTGCCTCGACGTTTGCGACGGTGTCATAGTGTGCGGTATGGGAGGCGGAGGCGTTAGATTCATCGCTGGCGGTGGTGTCGGCGGTATCATCTCCAGTCCGTTCGTTAACTGCTGCAACTTCGCTAGGCTACACGAGTTTGTCGTCTGATGATTACCGGAGGCTGACAAAGAGGGTGCAGGTGTATGCGAATGCGGGGGCATCGCGCTCGTTTGGATATAAAAGTTGGTTGCGGTGGTCGATGGTGCGGGCGCGCCGGATCTACCGCTACGATGCTGGATCACGTACGTGTTCTGCGTGGGAAAAGTCTGCGAGGCTACAGCCATGTAGTTCCCTTGCGAGATAACAGCCATGTTGTGCGAATGAGCAGCATGCGCGTGAGGATGAGGATGAGGCACGGTCGGTACACCCATCGACGAGGACTGCTGATACTGTGGCGGCACGTGACTCGAATGCGCTATCGTCGTATGATTCGAATGCGAGCTCGCATGAGACGTGGTATGCTGAGTCGAGGCTGGACCGTGCGACGTCGGAGGAGTTGCTCGATGCGACCGACTGCTCTGCTGAGTCGATCTCGATCTATGGGTTGTTTGCGAGCCGCTGGCTCTTTTGTTAGTCTGGTGAGATTGCGTTTGAGTTTGCGACTGTTGCTGTTGCTGATGATGGGTTGACTGGTGTTGAACTTGAGACTGCTGCTGAGACGGACCATGCGTCATGGTTTGATTCTGCACCTGTTGCTGCGCCAGAGACAGCTGCATCGGTTGCGGCGTGTGGGACGGAGGTAGTGGTTGCGGTGTATGAGACGGAGGCAACGGTTGAGGGGTATGACTCTGTGGCATCGGCTGAGGGCTCTGCGTCGGTATGCTTTGCGGCGTGTGAGACTGAGGCAACGGTTGCGGCGTACGGCTTTGAGGAAGCGGCTGAGGACTTTGCGTCTGCATACTGTGAGGCGTGTGCGACTGCGGTGTCCGCGGCTGTTGAATAGGCTGCGGTGTATGAGGCTGATGCATCGCATGGAGATTCACATGCGCCGATGGAACGTGTTGAGCCATCGAACAGTCGGCGTACTGCACCTGCTGCGATATGTTCACGGCAGCAGAAGTGGCCGGCGTTGTTACCTGCATGGAAGCCGAAACTGGCACGGTAACAGGCGTCGGCATCGACGGCAACGCGCTGGGCGGCCTTTCGACGCTGTTCTGAGATGCGAGATCACTGGCGATCGATGTAGGAGACTCCAGCCCCAATTGACTAACATCCAAATCGCACTGACCGTAGTGCAACGAGTGCACCGAATTCGTGGTCGAGTCAGGCGTGTACACTCCCATCGAGGGTAAATCCGGCTGGGACGGGGGTGTTCGTTTAACCGAGCCAGGATTGTCCAAGTGAGGCGTCGTTTTACCACTCTCTGGTGAATGTTGTTTCAACTCTTCGGGTTGCGTTTGAAGGTGGATAGTAGCAGTCTCTTGATGTTCGATAACGGGCACGATCTTTTCTTGCGGCGTTAGAGGTCCAGGGGATGCGATGCTCGACACGACAAAGGACGGTTCTTTCCTTTCCATCGACGGAGGTGCGGAAACATCTATCTTTGCTCTGGTCAACTCCTCTGCCGAATGCTTAACGACTAATCTTTCGGAAAGTGCATCGTCGGTCTCCTTGCCGCTGTCCGCGTCTCGAGCAATGGCTACGTATCTTTCATTTTCTTCCTCTCTAGAGACAGGAAGTTCAGGTACCAGTTTCGACGTATCCGGGCAACTTGGTTTTCCGCTTTCCGAATCTTCAACGCATCCGCCTTTCGTACCTTGGTTTTGATCCTTCACCACTTTTCCCCTCTTCTCCTTCCTCTTCTTCCTCTTCCTCTTGTCCTCCTCTTCCGCTTCTCCTAGACCTTCTTCTTCGTCTTCCTCCACCGCTGCGTCACGATCCACTACCTCCTGTTCCGCCACGGTCTCTTGCTGCTCCACGCACACCGCTGGACGCTGCTCCATCTCCGAATTCTGCTGGATAGGCTTCTCGACGCTTTCGACATCCCTTTTCTGCGTATCCTCCTTCGCCTTCTCGACTTGTTCGTTCGCATCGGTTTCCGGTATGCGTGACGGCAGTGTCGCAGATTTTCGCTCTATCCTGGGCGTTTCCTCTTCCCCTTCATCCTCGTCGCCACCCTCGTACTCTCCTGGACTAGCGGACGTCGCAACATCTGCTTCTACGGTACCGGACGATCCGCAGACACCACTATCACCGGCATCGTCAGTAATATCGTTGCTTTTAGACGATTCCGTCTCGTTACTGCTCTCCCTCCTATCAGTAACCAGCGGCAATTGATCCGAAACGGACGATTCTTGCTTGCTCGCCAAAGGCAAAGAGCCGGAGGCATCTTCCGAGCCTAGCGGGGGCGACAACGATGGTGGAGGTATCACAGGACTTTCCGCCCGATCTTTCCTTGGCGCTTCCGGCTTCAATTGTGGCATCTTCAACGCCTCTTTCTCGACTTTCGCCCTGCCGCGCCGTGACACGGGCGACGCCTTCGCTTCTTCTTTTTCGTTGGACTGGCTCTGCTCCGAGATCTTCTTTTCCTTCGCTTGTTTCGTCTGTAGATACTTGGTTTGCCGGCTGGTCACTTTCAACAAGATATCGTCAACCTTGCACTGCTTTTTCGCTGGCTTTTGACTTAAATTCGAAGACACGGCCGATTCCGCCGTTTTAGGGGCGCACGCGTTTTCAACTTCGGCCTCGAGCTGCTTATCTTTGGAGGAAACGACCCCTTCCTTTGCCTTGTCTCGCTCCCTAGGTTTCTCCTTTTCCCGTTCTCGTTCCTTTTCCTTCTCCTTCTCTCGCAACGACTCGCGAGTCCTCTTCCTGGAACTACCCTCGAACTTCTCGTCCTTCTCCTCGGTCTCAGTCTTTTCGGAATGTTTTCGTTTTCGCAAAGGTGTCGTAGTAGCCGCTATCGATTCGCCGGCTACAGGAGTTTTCGGCGTTCTAATCCTCCGCCGCGACATTGCAGTCGTAGGCGTCGACGTCGTTGTTGTTCCCGTCGGCGTACTCGTCGCCGCCGTCGCCGTGGATGGAGTCGTTGGCGTAGACGTTATCTTCGCCGTATCCATCCGGTCAACGTTTCTCGAAACGGTCGCTGACCTAGAATGTCTCGGCGTTGTCGCAGGGTTGTTCGATTCCGCGTCTACGATCTCCTTAGAATTTCCTACGAACGGACTTGCAGCGCTCCGGCCCTCCTTCTCCGGCTCCTTAACTTCTTTCGTTGCCCTCGACTCCTTCGGCTCTTTGGATTCTTTGGAAACGGAATCCCTATGCGTGGACGCTTTCTGGCTAGCTTTCGGTTTCATCGGAGACGGCCTCCTTTGGCTCAACCGTCTACCCCTGGGTTTCTTTTTAATTTTCACCTTCTGAACTTTTTCGACGATCGCAGGTACGTGTTTCGGCTCCAACACCGGAGACGCCTCGGAACTGGCGTCACCGCTTTCCTCCGGGCTTTGATACGGATTCGGAATTTGTGTGAGCAACGGTATCCATCTTAAACAATCGGGGTCCAACTTGATGCGGCTACTTTTACGAACTTTCACCATATGGGTGTCCACCTTGGTCCAGTCAACTACCACGGCTACTTTCGAGTTTCCCTCGCCGGGCAGATGGACCGATCTAACGAATCCAAGTAGCTCCATGGCTGTAGCGATATCGTGAGCCGATACGCCTGTTTCCTTCGTTATGTCTCCCAGCTTGATTTCCGTGGAATTCCTATGAGCGTCGAGGTATTCGAGCACCACGCTCTTCCAAAACGAATGATACGACACCCGGCCAAGATCGGAAAGAGGCTTCTCCGGCGTACCCGGAATACCTTCCACCTTGGACAAAAGGTAGCTAAACTCGATCAGAAACCTGCCGAATCCTTGCCTCTGGTATTGCGGCAGAGTCATGATACACGACACGTTGTATCTCTGTGCAGGGCAATGCTTCTCTTTGCTGAAGTAACCGACCAAATGACAACCGTACTTGTCGTTCTTCGTTACCGCGTAAAACAGAAACGGCTCGACATCGTAGTAGAGCGTTTTGTGATCTAAGAACAATTTCGCTAGTAGACACAAGTTTTGGCAATAGATCTTGTTCACGTTACCGTCGATCTGAAACATAAAGTTCGCTACAGGCGTCTGCTCGTTCGTTCGTTTTCTATCTGATGAATTCCTACGATCGTACCTCGAATACAGACAACCCGTTACACCTGTAAATTTCGGTAGCTGGCGGATGCCTCCATTGACATTTGTCCATATGCCTGTCGAGTACAGCCCGACTCTTCGTATACTTTAGGCAAAATTCGCAGAAGAATAATTTTGGTAATCTCGCGTACTCCTGAGGGAACGGGCTGGAATACCACGTCTCCACTTCGTATCGGCCAAAAACTATGGCCGCGGGATTCCTGCTGTCGCCACTGGTTGCACTAGCTGTGTTGTTCCCAGGACCGGTGGACACTGCTTCCTCGCCGTTACCGTTCACGGCGGTTAGTCGCGCTGCCCTGTCTCGAGCTTCCTTGAATAGGTCAACGTCCCTCTGCGTGACACCAGGCGGTAGCGACTGAGGCAGAATCGTTTCCTCTGCAACCAACAGCGATACATTAGTTATTTCCCGCGCCCGTACACATCCCTCTTTTTGTTCGTCCCTTCTCCTTTATTTTTTCTTTTTTTTTCTGGCGAACGAAACAAGAGGAAGAGATTTTGTCGATAAACGTGATCCATCGGAACGATCGATTTTGTCTCTAATTCGTCAACTTGCCGGCGTCCACACCCCGTTCGACGTACTCGCGACAATTCACCGTGTAACATGTGATACTTTGGGGACAGTTTGCAATAAGAGAGGAAGGAAAAAGTAAGAGAATAAAAATACGAAAGACTGACTGTTCAGTGCAAATTATAGAAAGTTCGTACGAAACGTTCCAATGGTCTTTTAACAAAACGGCCGTTCGATATTAGTTACACATTGGGAGACGTACTAGTTCAACAGTAGAAGGAAGGGAGGGATTTGTCAACCATAGAAGCGGAATCATCGTACTATCAAAGCGTACATATTAAACTAGTGCAGTGACAACCTTGAGTAATATACTGAGTGCGGCAACAATCGATTAGCCGTTAATACTGTGAGTAATTATCCAAAAGCAAAGCTACGGGGTAGGTGATTTCGTGGGATGTGTTGGCAGAGTATCATGTTGGCTCTTCGATGGCAAAAGCTTTATCATCTCTTATCGTCTCTTTTCTTTTCTCTCGTCTCTCTTTCTACTTTGCTCGATCTCATTTCTGTCTTTTGTTTCACCTCTTCTCTCTTTTCTACCCTTCTTTTTTAACCGCTTAATCGTTTTACGGCGGAGGGCGATGAGTTACAACAATAGGGCCTGCTAAGTGTCAGCAGCAGCAGGTAGACTTCGGTACAATTAATACCAAGCGGCTAGGTGAATTATGCCACCCAGTGCCGTATTTCTTCGTCCTGGAAACTGATTAGCATTGGTTACGTCACTTTTTTACAAGGGATACGGGATATGTCAAGGGTTGAGCTCCGACAATTATTCATGGACATAATACGTAAATGTAAAAGTTGCAACAAAAGACGAGAACAAAAAAGAATTGCAAAACACTTGTGGCAAGCAGCAGACTCCGTTAGCCATTCGAAACTAACTCTGTTCCGAAACGTTCAACGAAAAAGTTCCGCTATTACAATAATTAGCAAAGTATCGTGTGCGCGTACCGACACGCGTGCACTAATAATTCAACGTTTCATCGATGTACGATACTTGGAAAAACAAAAGAGAGAAAGCGGTGCCAGAGCCGAATAACGTTGTCGTTAGTGGCATGCAACTGTCATTTGTATATCCGCAGTGTAAAACGAATGGATATTTGATGGTCAGTAGAGATCGACCGAAAACCGAAAAGGTCCGTGTCCGTTTGCGTTGCGTATAGTACGTGTGTTTGAATGCAAAGCTACAGTATGCGCGTACGAATGCACGTACACGAATTTCATAAATTTTCCACCACGTAATAACTCGTCAAAGTAGTGCGTCCTATCTGAAAACGTGACTGTTCAATTTGCGTTAAGTGCTACCGTATATTGTAGCGTATTCTTTTTGCTAATTTCAACAAGACAGCCACTTTGCTGTTGGCAGAACAATCACGTTATCCTGAGAACAAGCTACGGTTGAGAAGTGCAAGCGTACAAGACATTAACCCAGAGAAAAAGTACACATCATACCACACACCACACACCACACCGCCAACACATCCACGTGGTGGTGAGCGAGGATTAGATTAGAGGGAACTTTTCTTTGCGACATGGGTGCATCATTTTGGTTAGGAGATGTGAACGGATGGGGTAGACTCTTACCCTTCCTGGTGGAGCAGGGTGTCGCGCGGGGTGTCGTGGTGGTGTTGGTGGTAGTGGCGCTAGTACAGGCCCGTGGATTGGACTTTGGGCTAGGATTTGATTTCATGGAATCGGAACACTGGCCGGGCTTTGAAACAGCGGGCACAGGGTGGCGTGTTTGGACCGCTTCCGCGTCTACGTTTCTCTTTCGTGGGTACTGATCGTGCCCTCGAAGGTGCGACGGCGAAGTGGACGGCGAGAGCGGGGCTGAAGGCGAAGGCGAGGGCGAGGGCGAAGACGAGGGCGACGCTGCCTCCGTCTTTGACGCGCATTTCACCAACGGCATCTCGTCCTTCATCAGTTTTCTTCTCTCGTGCTCGTGTCGTTTGCTGTTGACCGCGGTCTTCACCAAACCCGACGGTGTCATTCTTTGTAGCCTCTCATTAAAAGAGCCGAACAAAGTCTCATCGGAAGGCGTGAAGATTCCCGGTTGGGGTATCCCTTTTTGAATACCGTTCACCGATTCTGCTTTCTTCCGCGCCTTCGGCGTATTCGCAACGCCCGTCGAATTGCTTCCCCTATTGTTCTCCACTCCTCTAAAAAGCTTGCTCGTCCTCTTCGAAGCATCATCCGTCGGGTTAGGCCGTTTCCTTCTGTCAGGCGCGTAATTAGGCGTCGCCGCGCTCGATCTTGCTCTGCCACTAGTCGGCACCGAAAAGAAGTGACTCAAACCATCGAACAGACCCTTCAATTGACCAATACCGGGTTTCAATCTGTTCCCATCCGCGTTGGAACAATTGGTTGAGGTGCGATCGCTCTTCTGCTTCTTCTTCCCGTCCAAAGAGGCAGCGTTCCCTTGTACGCGTAAGCCAAACGTCGATGCACCGTTCACATCGAGTTTGGGTAACGGGGCGCCAAAGGTGTTGGTAATGTTGCTAAAGAACGGCGATTCCAAATTGAGCTTAGCAGCGGCCGCAGCGAAGCCCCAAGGTTTATCCTCGTTCACGTCGCAAGAGAATGGTCCCCTCGGTTTAGGAGTATCGCCACCGTTCGCCATCCCCGGTTCTCCTCGACAGTCCTCCTCCGCCAAAGAGGAATCGCTGGAGTCGCTGGAGCTATTGCCCCCTTCATCGTCCTCGACCTCGGCCAGTTGCCGTTTGCCCCTCACGCTCGCTCCCTTCGCTTCGCCTCGTTCGTTCTCGTCGTCGTCGTCGGTTGTATCACTGCCAGCCTCGGACGTGTCGCTGTCTGTCGCGTCGCTGCTACTACTGCTGTCGCTGCTACTACTGCTGGTGCTGCTTGCGCTGCTACTGCTGCTGCTACTAGACATTAGCGGTACCTTTTTACCGGGCGCGGACTGCCTCTGGTTCGCATTACCCCGAGTCAACCTAAGACTAGCGTTCTGCGAACATTTTAATTTCTCACCGCCCCCCACCCGCTTCAACTTATTATGCTCCGCGTTAAACGCACTCAACCTAAAGAACTTTTGCTTCTCTTTGGAGATCCGATCGTTCTTTTCTTCGAGTAGCCTACCCTGGCCTGCGAGTAGGGCGGGGGGTTGTGGTAAAGGAGAGGAAATCAAAGGTGGTTGACGAGGGGAGACAACACCCGCATTACCGTCCGAGCTGCTGTCCACCTGTGCCACTCCTGCACCGCCTTTCTTCCCTGGAGTCGTGATCGCCAAGCTCTTCCTGGATACCGCCGATCTGAAACAAGTATCACAGCCGTGCGTGTTATTGCGCTTTAACAGTTTCTTTAAAGCACGGGAGAAAACCCTCCTTGTGGTACAGTATTCTCGAAACGATGCAACAGTAACTGAGCGACGGGCTTGACAACCCGATACGATCACCGAATTACAAAGAGGCATACGCTATAGCCAAATATATCGCGCACGCGGCATCGTATCCTAATCCTTCGTAAAAAAAAAAGAAAAAGAAAAGAGAACAAGATAGATAGAGAGATAGGGAGAGAGAAAGATAAACTGATTTAAAACAAGGGTCCGCTTACTTTCTACTTTCGCGTAATTTGCTAAGTCTCTTCCTCGCGCTGGCGGGCGTGTCGTCGAGCGAGCTCGTCGCCTCTGCCGTTTTATTCTTTTTACCGTCATTCTTCGACACCGGTGTATGCGCTGTCTGACAATGCCGACATCTCCACGGTGATTTGTTCTTTTTGTCGAGCGCGGGGTCCAGACAGGTGGGGTGGTAACGTTTCACGCAACCGGAACACTTCACAAGATAGTTCTGCGATTCCCGCTCCAACTGGCAGCCGGCGCACGTGGGAGAGCAGTCGTCGCAGGACCATGTTATACCTCTGTCGACGAGGATCGAGAGTTCCGGCGGGGCGCATGAATTGTGCAATGCGGCGCCGCACACGCTACACCTGCTCAGTTTTTCACTAACGTTGCGTTTCGTATTGTTGTTCCCGGCTATCGTCGCGCCGAGACACTCTTTGCATATCGGCAGCGGGGCTGGTAACTACAACAAATCATGCGACCAAGGAATATCTAGGGTTATTCGGAGGTGCGAGGTAAAACGATTGCGATAAACGACATGACCCCATATGACTCACCTTAGGCACAGAAGGCTCCGTAGGTGCGCCTTGTACGCTCTCGCCATTCTTCTTGAGAGGTTGCCTGTCTGGCTGCCTGAACAATCTACCATCCTGAATCACGAAGCCTCGATCGGCGGCCCTCTTGGCGGACAGTCTGAGCGCCGTCCTCAGGTCACCCTCCGCTTCTTCCTCGACCGTGTGGCTCTGTCTTATGTATTTCTCTATGTTCTTCAGCGTCGAGCCCTCCCTCTCGCCCAGCTCTCTAACAGCTTTGCCCAACACCTTGCTAAGATCGGTCCCTTTGGCAACCTTGAGCGGCCTCGACTGCAAGCCGCCGGGATCTTTGTACGAAGACTGTCCTTTGTTGAAGATCTTGAGCACATCGCCGCGTTTCACCGCGACTTCTAGATGTTCGGCAATCTCCTCCTCGTGATAGTTATGGTGTTGCCTGATCGCGTGGCATATCCGCTCGACACTCGGCCTCTGCTTCTGGCTGCGTATCTTCCGGATCGCGTCCAAGAACCAGGCCGACCACGTGTCGGCGGACTCGGGTTCTTCCATCTCGTCTCCGTCGGCCGTCTGCCGACGAACGCGGCGGCGGCGACACCGGCGACGGTTGCGACGTACCAGGCCAGGGTATACGGTACGCACCCGATTAATGGACAATGCCGGAACGTCTCTAGTTCGGTTCGAACATTCAACTACCGCGGCAGTCACATTCTGCGCCTTCTAAAATCTGCGTCCAAGCTTGCTCCGCGTACACCTTCGAAGGTCATACCATGCTTCCTCACGTTGACCCTACAAATCAGAATACAGGGTCCACTCAGCATTATATCTCTGTCGTTTGCTACGGAATTGAAAAAAAAATGACTAATCTATCTGTAATGCAATTAAACCGTTGATACTCGAACTATACCACGAATCACAAACGATTGACCAATTTCCCTCTAAACGGCAAACTTTCTCCTCGGCCTAAGCGAACTTGCCGTAAAGGTAAGAGAAGCATGTGCGTGCACATGGAGGGGAGAAACTTGACCAACTGCCACTGCGCGCAACTCCAAATCCACTCATGGGACATACGATAGGGTTTATTAATTAAATCGATCGTAGCCCGAGAAAACGAAACAGTAAGATATATAGTATTTTATCAGAACTACCTGTTACACACCCCTGACACTTTTGGACTGATCATCGCGACTCGTCCCAAAACACAGATACGCGTAAATGAATGTTTAACCTTTGCTTGGGTCTCGCCTTTGCAATCCAATGGTTATCGATTAAAAATAATTGTCGAGATTTCGTGGATCAATGGAAGAATCTCGCGGGCGATAGTTTTCTATTTCGAAGAGGCTGCTCGCTCATCGCAGACCATCCTAAATCAGAATATTTCCATCTGTCCAGTTCCTGTTTGTAGGGTGAACAGGTAAATCATAGAAGATTATGCTAAACGAATCGCAACTGAATAAAAGTTTGCTGAGCGTGGATGGACAGGAGGACGATGACTCGCATTCGCCGAGTAAGATTGCAAGTTGTTGCATTGCCGCGGGAGGCTTCGAACCCGTGACGTTAACAGTTGCTATATTTTACTAGTCGATCAACGATTATTACAAAGAGCAAGTGCGCGTAGAAAGGGGTAAGGTAATAGTTGAAAACGCGGAGGACAGCAATGCGAATCTTAGGAAACGTTAAACGTGTCAAAAGTGACATAGAACATACAAGTCGCTCCGGAGAACTACTCCACGTTCTGTTCTACTACTTGGGCAGATGCGAGTCAGTCCCAGACTCGCCCTCTAATTAGGTAAAACGGAAAACCTTCCGGCAGAACGAACACGTCTGCCGCCTATTTGTCAGTTATCCGTCCGGTTAAGGAGACGAGAACGAAGGCGAAGAGAGGCCAGCAGTCGAACATTACGTTTGCCGGCACTCTTTTTCTCTCTCGATGGAGAGTAAAAAAGGGGATAGCAAGTGTGCCCGTATGTGAGAGAGGGAGAGAGAGAGGGAGGGAGAGAGAGAGAGAGAGAGCAGCTGCCACTGAGAAAATGAACGAACGGTGTCGTATGTACGATTCTATAACCACCGCCGGCTCGTCGATGCTACGTTCTCGTTAATCATCTACGTACGCCTTCCAACAAACGTTTCGCATACACGTACAACAATAGCGAACCTAAAAAGTTGTATGCTTTGCGGCGATTATTCCGACGGTTGTAAAATCGACTTCGATCACCGGCAGTTTCTACAGACTGGGGAAAAACCTGGGAAACGTTCTTACAAGTAATGATTACCAGCTGGCTGGCTGCCGTCGGTAGCCATTTTAATCAATGCACCTGGAAGCGCGTACTTTTACCGGTCAGAAATCTTGTCCACTACATGCCCAACACTATAACAAACGTTTACAATTCGTACGGGTCGCGTTACTCGTAACAAACACGCTATTAGCTACGAACGAGCGACGCAAAGAGTAGCCGTCGCCCATGAAGCCGTCGCTTACGGTATTCTCCTCAATCTGCTACCTCATCGACAGGATATCCCGATAGCAAGTTTTCTACTGGTAAAATCGAAGACGTCGACGCGCATTGTGCTGGCAAAAAAATGTGCAAAGAGAGAAAACGATGTAATTATGTGACGAATTAAGACGATAAGAACACAAGTTTCTCGAAGCCCGACGGGTAGCCATCTTGGGCAGCCACGGCCAATTCTTTGCTCTTTCGCACAACTTTTCGCGCGCAACGACGCCAATTTCGTTACAATATCCTACCGTTTCGATTAGCGGAGGAACTTGTTGCTAATCCGTAACATTTGAAGGTCTGCTTTTCCCAGCGTGTAGTATCAAAAGTTCTTACAGATAAATAGGGGCACGCACACAAACACGCGCGCACACATACATTTTTTCTGCGTACGGAAGATTATATATCTCCCTCTCTTTTGCACTCCATTGCACTACCTCGCTCTCTCTTTACTTCAAGCTGGCGGCCGGACCCGCTGTCCCGTATGCGTCGTCGGATGACGATTCGCGTGATTCTTTTACAAGATTTAACGAGAGAGTCAAATTGTTTTTACCTGGCCGAGGCGCGTTCGTGTGTAAATCCACAGTGGAATAAGCACGAATCACTAAATACTAACACACGCGATATGTAATCGCGATCACCAATTATCTCGCGACAACGGCGTCACATTTCACACAAATCAACAAAGGTTACCCACTTGACAAAGATGGCGGTCGCGGGGGTTATACAGTGCGCGTACGCGGTGGGGAGCGCGCTGCGCACACCGCGCTCGCTGTTACGGCGGAATCACGAAACAGTCGTAGCGGCACGCGTTTTCGTCGACCAATCAAACTGTCCACTCTTTAACTGGTTTACTCTCATTACCGGTCTACACGTGCGTTGTCCTTCGCTTATGCTTCGGCGCCCTACACACATGCATACAATATCGCTCTTTAATGAGTCCCATTGGTCAAGAGACGCCTACAAAAATCTTAAAATTTCAGCCCGATATCTTGCCAAAAATCATTAATATCCGATCAATTCGTCATAAACTTTCAATAGCATACGAAACATGTATGGCCGCTCCAAACAGTTCCGCGTACCTGTGATTACTACTACATACATATTTATTGAACGATCAATGAGCTACCGTAATTACTAATTACTACACCCCTGAGCCTTTAAGTAAAAATCTAGGGTCGTTAAAAGAAAATTCAATTACCATAATAATCATTTTCTACGATATTCGCCTCCTTTGTTTGATCTGCCGCACCGACGCGACGCATGGATAGGGTAGTTACCATTTACTCCGTACGCAAGGAAACGTAACGTATAATGCAACTGAATAAGACAAATATGAACAGTTATAGTATGTGATTAGAGAAACCGAGATAAAAATGGTTAAGACATTTATTAAGTACATAATTTACAATTACTAACTTATGTAAGCATCGTCAAGGATTGAAATGAGGTTTTCCTTCATAAGTACATCCAGACCTTTGTATGATTTCAGTTGCAGCCCAAATGGCGCATTTTAAACAAACTTCTATACTTTTACCTTGTATAAGTTGAGCTAAGAAACCTAAAACAGAGTCAATAGCTTAGTACTCTAAGAACTTTGTCTAACACAAGCAAGGAGTTTCCAATGATGTACCTCCTACGAAAGCATCGCCTGCCCCATTAGTATCAACAATTTTCTCCTTTGGTACCTTTGTGGCAGGAAACTCCACAACAGTATTGTCTTTGGCTACCAGTATGGAATCCGCACCTTGCGTAATTACGACAATTCTCTGCCTGTTTTTGTTCTTCTTCTCCATTTGCGACAATCTTAACGCAATATCTTTTATACTTGTAGTCTGAAAATCATTCACTCTCGCAAATGTCTCAGCTTCCACCTCGTTGCCAAATAAAATATCAATATATGGAAGAGCAGCTAACATTGGTTTTTTATAATACTCGCATAAAAACGGTGCGCTAAGGTTCATCATAAACATTTTATTGTTCTCGAAAGCATGCTGCGCAACCGTTTGTATTGTTTCCGGGCTCACGGTCAAGAAAAATCCCTGGGATTTGAAGCATAAAATTTAGCACCTCTGCACATCAAAAGTACAAACTGAGGGCGCGCATTATACGCGTATCGTTTAATACCTACAGAGATATAGATATATTCTGCAATTTCTACGAACTTTTTATTTTCCAGCTCCTCTATATGCGAAAGTGAAAAGCAATTGGCTGCAGCCAAGTTGGCACACAAGGATCGCTCGTTTCCAGTTATAAGTACTGCACAAGTGCCAGTCGGTTCCCTCTCTGTGTATTGATAACATACATTCAGACCATCCGCTCGTGCTTTATCCTCCAAAATCTTTGAATATTTGTCTGTTCCGACGCAACCCATGTAAGTTGCGATTCTTGGTTTTTCCAGGAACCACTGTAAAAAAAATTCAGCGTTTAATACTTGTAACATGAAGCACAAACGATTATATTAAATGTTTCATGCATAGTAATCAATTTTTTACTTGTGCAACTCTCATAGTATTTTGTACAGATCCCCCAGCAATGAAATCTGCCCTGTGCAGTTCTATTAATTCATCGTACATGGGCTTGTGCTTCTCCTTGGCAAGAATAGCATCGTTTGAATTTAAATCGTATTTCTTTAAAAAATCACTATCTACTGTTGCTGAAATGTCAAGAAGGGGATTACCCATGCCTAGTAAAAGGCCCTCTCTGAAATCGTTCACAGTCATTATGACAATTACATTCTATAATCTAATCATGAAAAGTTATTACTAAAAAGTAAGAGTGATTACTCTATCACATGTTTGTTCTGTGTGCCGCGCGCGTCGTATGTGAGCAGAACTTGCGCTCGCATACTTGCCACGTGAAGCAAGGCATTATGTCATTTAGCAAACTCTCACTTTTCACCAACATAAACAAATAACTTTCTTTACAGCATTATTGCAAATTTATTAAATGTACGTTTCATTTGTTTTTCGTTATGACAATGTCGTTATAACGTGTTAACATAACCTATCATCAACACTAAGATATAACCTTCAACCTAAATTAAGCTATAACTGTATTCGATGAAATAAGATACAACAAAAATATTTCCACAAAAAAAAGTTAGCATACCTCAAGTCCAACGCCATTTGATAAAATAATCACCTATTGAAAGTACACTTTAAATGCACGATATGCGGATGGCGACGATGCGCCACTGAATCCCCGACGGACGGATCTGCTATTTCTTAAAAGCTAGGAGGGAATGATGCGCGCGCTTGAAATGCAAATTATATATAAAAACGCTATCGCTAAGATAATTGTTCAATCCGTTATGTAAACAAGAATATTCCAGCAAACAAGTCTTCTAAGTCGATATTCTATTTGCGCTTGATGTATTTGCGATGTTAAATAAAGAATAATGGGAATAATCTAAATAATTGTATCTATGCACCTCCTATTTCAATACATAGTAAATTCATATGATAATTTAAACTTGAAGTGTACATTTATATACCGTTTGGATAACGCCTACACTTGACAATTCTTTATGCGCCTCATACAAATGAAAATGCTACTTACCACTGTATATCATTACCAGTAAATTCCTACAGTCTATGTTGTTACACAAAGGGCATCGTGTTGTACCAAGTACCACACAACGAGTCTGCGAAGCCTACTACTCCATTGATGCGGGGGCTAATCGGTGCATCTTTTTCTGCAGATACGAAAATCGTTGTTGCGTCAAGCTACATATATGCATATAACACTGTGTGCTTCGAGAACACAACAGGAGCCGAAAGTAGAAACGAACAAAAACCTGTAGAATTAATTAGACAATTATCGTGAATAGTTGTCATCGATACAAGAAGGGATTGTACGCGTTATACGCGTAATGTAAACGTGTGATTTAAATGCCCGACAGGGAAATGATGGAAAGGGAGGATTTGAAATTTTGTTTCCTTACAATACCTTCTCGTAATTCCCATGCAATAAAGAAAAGCTTTTGCAGCATCACCGTTTCCACGGGTGGTTCAAAGACTTAATCCTATATTGGCATAGGATGTTCTTCGCATCGCAGATTTAAGTTGCAAGCGTACGCGCTACGTCACCTCCTGAGAAAGAAAATACGACTCTCAAAGTGTTCGACAGGCAAAGGGAACGGTTGTGAATATGATCAGTTTCATAGAGGAGTTTCCGTATGCTTGCGCTTTTCTTTACACAAAACAGAATGATAGTGAACTTGCCTTGACACGGTGTTCTTCGTTCATACCGACGTGCTTGTCCAGGCTGAAACACGCGGTGTACATTGACCGTCACTCCTGCCAGCCCTACGTGCATCGCGGGTCGGCGTAACGTAGGAGTTGTCCTAGTCGACCAATAATTACCATAGAATACCACCCTTTGCCTCTGAATCCCTCACACCCCTTCTCTATCCATTTACCTCTCGCTCTTTCGCTTTCTGTCGGTTTTCCCTTTTCTCTTTCTCTATCACATTCTCCTCTTCGTACTCGACATAATCGTCCTTAGCTATCCTCTTCCGAGTATGTCCACGAGCGTTCGAAGGGTAGAGCTCTATCGTGTCCTATATATCATACACATTACAGTATGCATGGGGTCTCTTTGCTTTCCCTGTAGCGCGTCTGCGTTTTTTGGGATAATCGGCAATCGACGCGACGACCCGCTACTAGAAGTGTATTGCATTACGTAAATTCCGGATTCTTTTTTTTTTCATTTCCGTTAATCTACCGTGCATATTTTTCCCCACCGATATCTTCCGGTTTTCAAAAGTCGCGCATCATGCGTCCTCAATTCGTTTACTCGTCACTTCGTGATGGGACAACCCGTACAATTTTCCGACAGTGTGCGGGGGTAACAGATTCCGTGTGATCGATGAACATTTAGCTACTTCCGCTCGAATGTTTCGTCCCGTCGATCATTCTGCCATTACTACCCTTATCCATATATCATTGTCATGATCCGTTCGTTTTTAATGACCGACATTGTCTTCACTTCTCTATACGGACTATAGTAAGACTTTTCCAAGCGCAAATAAGCAAGAAAAAAGATTGAGCTGAATCCCTGGAGAAATGTATCATACCCTACTAATGCACAGATAGTTGAAAAATCAAATAAAGCGCTTCACGATCTACAGAATTCGGAAACTGTACGACGGGCGCATTGTTGCGTGGCAACAGCACAACCACTAAAGATACTGTAAGAAGATTTACTCCATCGATTATCGTCAATTTGTTTCGCACAACAGATGGGAAAACGGAGAATCCGAGGATATTTCCCGCAAACGATGTTTTAACGCTGTAATTAACAGGTAATTTTGTAAGGGAAGTTCTAAGGGGATGTTGAAGGAATTTTGTAGTACCGCGCGACCGTAGACCGCGACGTGCAGGAAGCCAGTGGAGAACGCACGCGGTATCGGTATTTCCGTTACGGCTAATTGTGCGGCGTACTTCTTGGACACTAAGGGTATCGTAAAAGGTGAAACGAACTGGGCAATTGTCGTGTCGGTCAAGGCAGGGGGGCAGGCTCTAGTATAGTGGTAGGAAAGAGGAAGGGGGTCCGTGAAAGTGGACATGAGCGACGATAGAACGGTCTAAATGATGATTAATTGAAGAACACGAACGCCTTTTTTTGTGACTTACACAAGTACATTGTTATTACATTCGTTTCTTTAATTCATTATTAATTGTGATTATCATTAATCTTATCATGTTTGAAAGTAAGTTGCAATATCAAAGAACGAAGGAAAAAAGACTGGGGGAAATCCGAGAAAAAACGAGAAGAAATATTATGTACACCAACGAGTGAACGCTGCTTGCACGAAAAGCAGCGATCGTCATCGGTGTACAACTCTGTGAACGCGTGCTGCGTCCGCGTATGTGGTGCTCATGAAACGGAGCGCGACTGCGATTACTGTCGTTACCTTGGCTATTTTAAACCGTATTATTAATTTATATTAACATGTTAATAAAATAGCGTTACGTTACTACAAATTAGCGGTATAATGTTCACACGGCCTATTTCGCTTCCCATACAGAGTCCACGCATCCTACGGAATCTCTATTACGTCACTAGATCGAATGTTCAACATTGTCTTCCGATAATTAGGAAACGAGCCAATAGATCGGGGGACCCGCACGCATCTTTACCGCTTCTTGGGACAGGAGTTTTACGCTAGCGATAGAAGATATAGAAGACACGAAGAACGAGGTTTCGTTTCGAGTTTATAGGTATACGATACAATCATCTCGCGCCGAAAGAAAGAAATCAGAATCAAGCTGGAGGAAGTTGCGCGCGATATCTCACTCCTACGTCGTCCTCGAAATTCCGAGTTGCAAACTATCGCAGCATGCTACTGAACAACTGTTTTGCTATTTCTAATATTATTCGCGCGCGTCGCGGAGATTACCCCTTGCTTCACGAGCAAATTCTATCGGGTCGAAATTTATAAAAAAAAAATCGTTTGCGGTACACAATTTACGCAATATCATCGCGCTGCAAGCATCATCCTACCAAAGCCGGCCTCCACTTTACTCATCGTTTCTCATCCCCGTATAAAATGTTCGTGTTTCGACGAAGAACGGAATGCGAGAGTGCGATCGTGGGGCGCGAATCCAAAGTAGGGGGCAATTTGGAAGAAATTATTCGGTAGGAAGATGCCAGTTTCTTACATAAAAAAAAAAGAGATGTGCATATCTGTTCTATCAGTATCCATACTCGGTATACGCGATTCAATAATCAGATTTGCCGCCTGATCAGAGAAAGGCAGAGGCGGGCAGGACGAGTCCGGGAGGTTTCTGAAGGAGCGGGGGTCGCGCTAGGCGAAGCGGGCCAATTTAAAAACGTGATGCGTATTGTGCATGTCTTGATGGATAAGGAATACTGGACACTTGGGTGAGAAAGAAAGGCGCATATAAGGGTGACTACGGAAACAACGGCGGCGGCGGTGGCGGCGACGAAGAGACGACGACGGGCGGCAATGACGGCGGCGGCGACGACTGCGGCGGCGACGACGATGGCGATGGCCGACGGTGACAGCGAGGGACAGCGTCTTAAGAGAAGCTTGTAATTCGACGTGATTCTTCCCATTCAGTCCGTTGTTTAAATCGCTCGATTTTGCTGTACTTTATTTTTTTTTTTTTTTTGTACTCGTCTAAGTACGCTTTGCGGGGAGAGTGCAAGTTCCGATAGAGCGGATGGATGGTGGTTCTTCGCGCGTGCAGATCGACAGACGGCCAAGAATATCTCGGTTCCGAGGCTTCCTGCTAGCGAGAGACACAGAGACCCGACACAGAGACAGACAGACCGACAGAGACCGTTCCGAGACCGACGCGACGATTTAATATGGTGCGAACCGACGCGACGGCGATGGCCCTCGTAATCCCGGTCTGGTAACCAAAATGAATTCACGTCAGTTATACGGGATTGTTAAAGCGCTTCCTCAGAACGCGGGTTAAAAGGGAGAAACCTTATATATGTATAGATATATATTTACAGGTAAATGCAAATATATACTTGTACATATATAAAAATGAAACAGCGGATAGGTAAGTAGACAAATGGAGTACATGTATCATCAAAAGCAAAGGAGATTGCGTTGTCTGCGGAGCGACGAAGAAAACGATTTATATGATGTACTTTAGAAGACAAGGGGAGATAATTAACGGGAGTGGTTAATAACACCGCAATTAGTTATCCCGGTAATATCTACCACGATACGAGGCGCACTTTTCGGAAACGATTGATATTGCTATGAAAAAAAAAAAT
Source organism: Holcopasites calliopsidis (assembly GCA_023838395.1). Lineage (NCBI taxonomy): Eukaryota > Metazoa > Arthropoda > Insecta > Hymenoptera > Apidae > Holcopasites > Holcopasites calliopsidis. The sequence goes on along the minus strand of JALHAQ010000012.1, from coordinate 2,968,020 downwards.
TACATATCCCACAAATATTCTCCCCTCCTCTCTTCTTTGCAGAACGCACGTCGCTTTCTTGCCTACTTGTAGCAGCCTCGATATTATTCGATTGCTACACGCTTACTGATTAGGTTGGGACTTGAACTACATTGAACGCAACGCGATCATAATTCCATTAATTGAAAAAAAGACCTGGCAATGTAAACGGATAACCGACGCCCCAGCGAACGTCCACTTAAAAATTGTAAATAATAGCAATGTCGGCAAAGAAAACGTAAAGGCAATTCGGCGTACCGTGGCGTATAAAGAAGAGAGCAGAACTAATTAAAGTAAATCTAATGTTCGAATACTGAAAGGACTTTAGATATGGTTTGGACTGATTCGTAACTCGAATGAACGCGTCTACTTACCTACGCTCGTCAAACGAATCTCGGCTGAAGTCCTCGTACATGCCTCTACTACAACAGCGACATTATAAATAATCGAATCTACAGGCATGATCAAAGATCAACATATACTATGTACTTGCTCCCTTGTCCAAGGCTTAACTTTGTGAATTAGTCCCTGTATATATATATATATGTATATTAAGAGTAAAAAGGGATAATCGCGTGCTGCCTAATATGACTGTTCAGAAAGCTAAGCGGTGCTGTAGAATGCAACTTATAGAAATTACTACGAAGACGCTCCTACCGACCGAGAAACCAATGCACAAACAGGTCACTGAAAGTGAATACAAGAGACCAAACTTGTATTCTCGAAGAAGAGTACAACGAATCGATGCATGAAATTTGCTCGTGCGCCTATCTAGAATTAGAACGTTTCGTATCTTCCCTGTGCACATTTTAATATCCAGCGGCAATAAATATATGATACGTAACGACCATTCGTATAACGAGTCACTCGGGGGGAAAGATACGTTTACTCTAAGTCGCACGACTGAAGCTTAATCCGAGTCCATTTCTAATCATAAATTGTCTGTATTTGCACATGTGCGCGCGCGATTTTCATGCATGCAGCTGCACGGTGTCACGCGCACCACACATGTTCTCAAAATTACGCATAAAAAATTAGAATTCATTTACGAACCAAGTAACTTTTATCCGCTTTATTTCGTACGGGGTACATTAACCAGAAATAAAACAAATGAATAGGTACACGTAATACAGGATCTGTGACCACATATGATCATGGGACTTCACTTTAGCCAGTCATATGAGGCAGGCAGCGTTAGACTGGATTCTTAACTCATGCGAGTTGCAAATTACAGATCAATTTATATAATCAAAACGAAACGAGCTGTATGCAGCCCAGGCTGGGATTATGTAGGGTAAGGTAACGTGCAACAACAAGTTCAAAGTGTTCGGAAAGATTGAGAAATTCAATCAGCTCTGTTTTCTATTTGAACGTCTGCGAATGGATTTACATACATGAAAAGCTTTGAACCTCGTGAGTAGAAGTCAGCTTCGAGAACTCTGGATTATCGCACCGAGACAAATTTTTAACTGCTACCATTCTGTCCCTCTCTCACTCTCCCTTCGTGAATCTGTCACACGATACCAAATGTACGCGAGCGTGCATATGCCTTCTAGTTTTTCCGCAAAGATCCGTCCCCGCATTAGCATTGCAATGTCCGAAGGGCTGGCTTCATGAAACTTTTTCCGACAACACGATTTGAAGTGTAACTTTTCAACTGATTAACATAATTTTCTCGTCTCGACGTAGCAATGTTGAAAGGGACTTGGACGAACAAAAAAAAAAGATAATAAATAAAATTGATGAATAGTCGTACGCCATGAAAATCGAGAGAAAGAAGACAAAATAAAAGCCACCGATTGTACGCATCACTAAACGTCCATCAGGATAAGATAATAAGTTTCCGCTCTAATAAGAAAATGAATGAACTGAAAATCAGGACACTTGCACGCTTTTTCCGATACTTTGAAACAGAAACGCTATTCAGATACGCGTACGTCTCCTGCAACAAGGAGACGTTTTTGTCGTTCTTTCAACATACAACTGGAAACTCTACCTCTAACGCCTTACACGATTTCGATTCGGGATGCAATTCGCAAATTCAATTACACTCGCCATTTAGCTATTGCAAAATTACGATCGGGGAGCTGTCGAAACCGTTGGACTGAATCGTGAATACATTTCAAACTAATAGACGACGATAAACTGTTTTCCAAGCGTATCTCTATGAAACTGGCCTTAACAACTATTAGAAACGCCGATGTACGAACTTACTGTCCAATTTCTCTGGAGAGCTGGTTTCTACTTACGAGACGTTTCAAAGACAATCGATATAGGCGATGTTCCTGAAATTCGCGCCAGCCCTTTTTTTTCTTTTCTTTTCTATCTACATCGTACGAGAGTTCGTTAGAATTGTAGGATCGCATCCCTGGCTCGCGGTAGTGCGATCAAGAAATCTAGTTCGCATTCCTTAGGAACGTTTCTTCATCCCAGGCCTCCGCGCCACTCCCGGTCGAGTGATGTACGTAATAGGAAGCGCTTGAAACACAAAGGATTCATGAGAGATATACAGGCCAATCTCGCAGTTAACGCCATGGATCAAGAGAGTCTATGAACTGGGACATCCCTAGAAGAGCAGTCGGCATGTTCAAGGTACGATCAGTCGGGACCCGGATGTTCTTGGCATCGAAGAAAATAGAAGCTGCCGATGTACAACGCGCCAGCGACAAGAACGAGGTGTGACTACTCGCTAACAAAATTGGTCAAAGACTTACTCTTGCACGACTTGAACGCTGGCCCGGGACTGTCTCTCTAGGGTTGCCCGCATTCATGGACAAAGATGGTACGCAGCCTGAGGTGCACTGAAATTTAGAATGTACAGAAACGTCCAAGCGTCTTAATATATACATATATATACACGTATGTATGGCATCTATGTATGTATATATGTATTAGTATTTTATTACGCATAGTCTCTGCACTCATGTGGGCATCGGGTCGACACTAACAATAGGGCAAAGCTATCGGTTACTCTTTCAGTTACTATCATATCGTACACGTATGTCGCCGCGCAAACAATTCGTTCCACCCTACCATAGGCGTACTAAAAGCAGGTGATCTGCTAAATGCGTTTGAGATAGCGTGGAACGAGTCGATTCCGCTTGACGCTACATGTACTATACGCACACACCAATAAACCATTGAATAAAGAAATATATACATATCGATCAAATGCGGACGCACTAGCTCGAGATTGAGCGCGCGCCCGTGTGTGTGCGCGTACATTGTATTCTCAATAAGTCAATCATTTCATTTGCTATCGATATAAGAAGGGAATAAAGAAGTAAAAAGGTAAGAAGAATGTTCGACTCATCAATTATAATGATGATATGTTTGCACGAAATATTTGCTCTCGTACGTAGGAACAAGTTGAAGGAGACGAATAATTTGAAATTACATTCCCCAATAAGAATAACGGTATTAACCATCCCGGGTTAATTTAACTGGTCTAACGTGCGCGAGAAAAGAGAAGGGAAAGAGTTTAATGTCGACGGTTCACCGAACCCCAATTCGCATGAGCTGTTAATCCAGCCTGGAACGTTCACAATGTTAAGTCGGACGAATGGGCAGTCGGTACATTGGCTCTACTCACCTGAACCGGCCGTTGTTGCCACTCGGCGGGGGTGATCGGCGGCTGAACATGCCATACTCGTTACCACGGGAGAAGCCAGTGTCGCGCATGGATCCCATACCTAGAGGAGGCATAGGAGGCATTGGGTCTCGTCTTGGGGGTAGAGGTGGCATTGTCATTGGTGGAAAGTCAAGCCCGCACATGGAACTTCCCATGTCACAGGGCCCAGTCATACCCGTAAACCGCCTCTCGTAGAGGTCCCTGGTGTCCTCGAAGCCCCTCCTGTCATAGTAGCTTTCGTAGTCCTGCAATGCAAACGACACAACATCCATAAATGCAACGTTCCAAACGTCTTTTCTTCGTTTAGTTTTCGCAACTATTCCATTTGTACATGTCAATTCCAATTAAGAAAAATACTTACTCCAAAGCGGCCACCACCCATTAACCGATCCCGAAGGAAAGGTGGTGGCGGCGGTGGAGGATACGGGTCGCGTCCAAACATACGGTCTCTGTATCCATTCCTATCGGGTCCTCCTCCCATTCCTCCCTTCGGACATTCCTTCGACCAATGTCCACCGCGACCGCATCGATAGCACTGTTCTGGATCTCCCATTCCTGGCCTTTGACGTACTCTGCTTGTAGAAATCTGAACCTTCATCGGCTGACCATCCACCATTTGTCCGTTGAGTTCCTTGATCGCGTCGTTCACATCACCTGTCGCCTCCAAATGGACGAATCCATAATTTCTCACAATGTCGCATTCTACAACCGTGCCATACTTGGCAAAGAGTTCGCGCACTTGCGGCGCTTTCGTGTTGTCCGTGAGATTGCCAACAAATATTTTGGTAGTCGGCGTGTTGGGTCCCTTACGACTCTTCGCAGCCTCACATTTAATTGGCTGCCCATGTACTATATGGCCGTTCAAATTTTGTATCGCATTTCTCCCAGCCTCTTCATTCTCCATGTGCTGTTGAAAAGAACAATATGCATGTTGCAACAAGTCAAATTCTTAATCAATATTTCTTTACCCAACGAATTTTCAGAGGGAGAATGACAAGCAGTGTTATGCAGAAAAAAACAAAAAGAAAATATGGCAGAATTGTGAATAAAATGTATCACAGTTCTGTACACTTACCACAAACCCATAATTCTTGACCACATCGCACTCGACGACCTTCCCATATTTTTCGAACAACGGTTTAATATCAGCATTCGACGTCTTGTCGGCTAAATTACCGATGAATATTTTAAATGTGCCAACGCTACTAAAACCCGGCATTTTCGGCTCGTTCTAGAACCTAATTTTAAAAACAAAGCATGTCAAACATTACTTATCTTACCAATTTGCATAATTCTCCCGAACATTGCATACACCAAGATGAGATACGTGCAACGGTGTTACACGCTAAAAACATATATTTATATTTCATGCAACTCAATTTGTTCTCAACGCAGTTTTCGGAAGTCTCTTAGAACTCGAAGCTCCACTATCGGCAATAAACGAGCTTCGCTATAATGTTTTACTTCGTACAAAAGAAGATGTGACAGAAAATTGCACTGATCCCTCATCAAAGATTTACCGCGGATATTCGGCGATGACGCGAATGTTTAGATTCCCCTCCCCCTAGTAAACTTCTTTCCACCATTTTGCCAACGACTCTGGTCTTCAAAATTCGAAGGTTACAATTTCTGCTAGACGACTAGCGGTCGAATGAAAATAGCAACATCATTTTTGAAGGTAGAACAGGACGATATTATGCTTTTCACCGCGAAAAGGCAAAAAATAGTTATACGAAACACGAGTAATCGGGAAAAATTCTGAAGCCCGTAACACAGTTAGCGTACAGGACCTTGCCGAAATGGCGTACGAGTTCTAAGAAATCTATGTGGTTACTTCCCCTACTCACGATCGCTGTGAATGTTTTTACGTTTAAACACCGTACGCTTTCAGGCACTCACCGAATATTACTACGTACAATCTCTAATGAACAATCCAATCAATTAATGCCGATAGAAATCGTACGACTTTGCACAAGAGAACGCAATCTAACAATGGCGTCGTACTTGCTGCGTCCGTTCGTGCGCGTATACGCTAAGTGGTGGCCTCTATCGACAAACTGCAGTACTGCGAACCGTTGTGAACGATGAGTCCAAACCTATCACGAAGCACATATAACATACACCTCCGCTATTCATAATTTCGTACGAGCGAACACCCAAAAAACAGGACTAAATACATGGCTCAAAGCTACCCTACACTTTATTGTTTAGACCGAGCATTGCTGCTGATGCGTTTGTGTCGGCGTTAAAATATTGGCAAGCCGGTGTAAACTCGTTTATTTTCGCTTCGCTTTGAGATACCGCATCACCTCGGCGAAATCGAAAAACTAGATACATAGAACACACTATCGCTTAAACATTACACGCCAAAATATCGCCAATGATATTTTCTAGATACAGATTTAATGTACAGGTCCTACGAGAAGCATAACTATCATTTAAAATAGGATATAGCGCCATTATACGTGTTATTCTCCAGTTTAATCGGTAATGCGCAGTGACAGTAATCATATACGATACGATTTGAAATAACGTTCTATCAAAAGAACCAAATATGTAAGTGATTTAGCAATCAACATGTCGAATACCGTCGACTATCAATAAGGCTTTACGTTTCTTCGAAATCTAATGTAAGCGTTTGTAAAATGTGGTATGGCGAGACTCGGCAAAGGCGAAATGGCGTGCTTCGCGCATCCTTGCACATTGACGCTATAGCTTTCACGAAGCTAGCACTTGTAGTAATCAACAACTGTATTCTTAAGTGTAGGTACACCCCTCAAACGATTACGAACTGTATATTAAATATTTGAAGAATATCTGAATACTTACCAAGTCAATGTTTCCGTAAAACAATCTGCAAAGCACGACGCCGAACCACACGCTTTCCGATCTAAAAAATGGCGACCGAAACAGACCGGGAAATGGAAGCCGCGTCCCCACCTCCGCCGACAGCAAACAGCATCACCAACTGATGAAGACGAAATACTCTGGCAGTAACTGATAACTTCTTTTTCATTTGTGAATGTTGCATTGACTGCTATATACAGGGTAAACATTCGCCAATATCAGGTGATAATGATAAGCACAGAGCGACGGAGAAGTTGACTTTTTGTTTCTGTGAATTATTTCTAATAATACTTAATACCAGCACATATGAGTCATGTCCGAGAAAGAAGGAAATGAGTCGACCGCGAATGAGATTATTGGCAAATCAGAGGAGATCGGAGAAAATTTAACCAGCGAAGATGCACCGGCTAGCTTAGAGACAATTCCCTGCGAGACACCGTTCGTTCGTAATGGAGTTCAAGCTGTATCCAAAGACAAAGCGAAAAGTAAGACTACTTTGGCTATATCAAAAAGAATCTCACAATAATATATACGACATTAACACCTTTAAAAACAACGCAGAATGTTTGTCTTATTGGCACTTGACGAACTTTTTTCAGTTGACATCTTATTAAAAGCTACTGCGAATGCCCCAATAATGAAGCAAAAGAAATGGTCAGTTAGCCAAGATTATTGCATTGGCCGCATCTCAGATTTTATCAGAAGATACCTTAAATTAGAATCTAATGAAAGATTGGTAAGCGTAATGCAATAATTCTATTTGTACTAATGTTTATATATTTTCTAATATGGAAATATATCTTTTTCTTAGTTTCTTTATGTAAATCAAACATTTGCACCTGCGCCGGATCAAGTTGTGAAAAATTTATACGACTGCTATGGTGCCGATGGAAAGTTGATACTTCATTACTGTAAAAGTCAAGCTTGGGGATGAACGTCCTTTCAAGGTATGCATGGCTTTCGTGGGATATGGATAATGTGGATTAGGTAACTTTTCACAGCTGCATTTTTTATCTCTCTTTACCATTTCATTCATACCAAATTTGTATGTATGTACTCGATATAGAGGAGAACCGGTCTCCGAAAGAGTAACAGCGAATGCAAACTGACAGAGTTGTCTGTTGCATGCCTTTTTAATTGAGCTTGTCAAATATCAAGAAATATATTTAACGATCCATAGAGACAAAAGAGATTGCACTTTTATTACACAGGCATGCCTGGCAGAAAGTGCGTGTGATCAATATTACGATTCTACAATGAAATATTTAATCTCCTGCAGACATTTCAGATGGTGAAGGATGCTTCCAGATTATTATAGCACCATCTGCGCTTACTGTTATCATAAATTTACCATTTGGAGCAAATGCGCATGCATTAACTGCAGCAGCATGTGCGAGACCTAAACGAATAATACTCGCCGTTCTGTATTCCCATAGTTTTACAATGCAATCGTCTGCTCCGCTAAGAAAATATCGTCCATCGTGACTGACACTTAAAGCCTTCAATGCGCCAGTTAATGAACCTTCCATTTGTCGTACCAATGAGCCATCCAAGGTTTCCCAGTAAGCTATTTTGCGGTCCGTACCGCATGTTAAAATCTGAACACCACTGGGAAGGAAACAAGCGGCCATGTACATTGTGGTTCCCCTCAACATGAATTTTCTCGTGTAACATCTAAACAATATGCGAGAAGGAAGAAATCATGCATTAGTTGATAATGTAAATTGGTCCATTCGTTTCTTGCGCTGACTCGCGTTACCTCAAGTCCCACACTATGCATGTACTGTCTGTACTGGAACTGACTAAACTCTTATCGTCCGGTGAAATGTGTAACGACGTTATCGGACCTCTGTGTTCTTTTAAGACTTTTAATAGGTTCCGCGTTTCGGATTTCCCGTTCCATATTCGCACCTAATCGTAATCATTGAAATCCGTTTCAATAAAACAAATGGTAGTCGGGTAAATAAGTATTTACTTCGTCATATACCTGGCCGTCGCAACCGCCACTGACGAGTTTAGCGTCATCGTTGGTAATAGCGATTGCTGACACGGATTTCGTGTGGGCACGGTTTATCTCGAATAATAGCTGCCCGCCGTTTAAAGCGAATCCCCTTATGGCACCGTCGTTCCAAGCTTCAATCAATAAAAAGCTATGATAGCTCCGAGCGCGATCGCAATACGCAATGTGTATGTCCATGCGGGTATCGATGCCTACCGGATAGTATAGAACTGCCATTGTTATCGAAACAGAGGCTGGGACAAGCAAAATTTGGTACGGTGATACGGAGCAACTCCTTCTGATTTGTCAACTTCCAGACACGAATGTCATTTTTACCGCTGGTCGCAAATATTTCGGAGCAATTGCTAAAATGGAACAGTGCGCGTCGTTTATACTTGTGCTATTGCTTAACTTTAAATATAGTGGTACCGTGGAAACGCCAAATCGTATATCGTGCTGGTGTGACAGGTGGCCATCAAACGCATTCGAAAGGTAGACAATTCGATTTCATAGATTTCACTTCGGCTGGTTCCTACTAATATAAAATCATCTTTGTACCTGGCCATTGACGTCACCGTAGCGCACACATTCGTTGTCCGATGCTGTAAGCAAGATTATTTATCACTGCTCCCATTCGTGTGTAGCTCATGTGACCGACCACCGTCCGTTTGTTTACATCTATAGTAATTGAAATTTTTTCAAAAACTTGTTTCCGTTTACCGTTGTTATAGCGGGTATGACTAGCTGCTTTCTTGTTTTGTTCCTGGCATATGTTGCTAATCCCTTTATTATTTCGACTATTTCAACTGTTCCATCACCTGCACCTACAATCAACTTTTCCTCTCCCAGGTATAGCAAATTATTCACACCACCGTTGTAAACCTGTACATCGTTTGCATTTCCTCTTATATGGGAAATTTTTGCGAAACATGCTATCATAGTCGGCTCCTTGTTCGATTGCTCTGATTCTTTGATGTTTAGCCTATGCGAATAAATTTGATCATATTTGATAAAACATGTGCAATGACAATGAATCATCAGGGCAAAGCATATGCAGTATGCGACCTTGCTTTTATGACATCGCCAGATGTTGTTCCACCATAAACGTTTTCGTCCTTCTCGTCTACAATTAAGCAATTAATCGATCGCTTGATCTTTCCGATTTTAAAGTCCATCCCATGGATCTTTCGATCTTCTCTACTTATTCGCCATAACTTGAAAGTTCTATCTCCGGCGGTGATGAAACTTGTTTCGTGAAACTTTGCTCGTGCGATCGTTATTGCATTTCCATACACTTCGCTCCCAGCAAAAACACCTGTGCATCATCCCTACTATATTTGTATATGATGATCATGTGCGCGTATGTGTGATTTATACAAATCCTCCAAACGAACAATATTGATGTTAGAGTTACCAGAAAGTGGACACTGCTTTTCCACGTCCCATATTATGATGCGTCCATCATCTCTACCTCCGAGACTAACCAGATATTCTCCACCCTTTGTAAAGCATACATCTTCAACCCTGACCCTGTGCATTTCATAGCTAGCTTTCATTTTGCGTTTCTCATAGTCCCATATTATAACTTTAGCCTACAAGAAAGATAATACATTTATATTAATCTTGCTGATATTTAATATACATGAGATGCATCCATCACCTTGAAACCATGATGATTCACTTGACCAGATGCAATCATATCTCCGCCAGCTGATATACATAAGGTGGAAACAAAATTTTGGTGGCCAGTAAGGAAGAATTGTTCACCTGTTTTCACATGTTTGATAATAATTTTGCTTCCCATAGGATACACGAGATGTTCTCCATCTGGGTGTACGCATAATCCGTTTCTTATTGAACCTAATTAAATGAAACCAATTAGATCGATACCTTATATTGGCATATCTCAGGTGAATGCTATATAGATTGTTAATGTTATATAATAATATACATATGTGTGAGTATGTTGGCTTATTAAATAAAACCCAATTACCGACCATCAAACGCTATTACACCGAATATCTCCAGCTCTTGTACATTCATAATGAAAAGCAATGATTTGAACTGATCTTTAATACAACCAACTTTATATTAGAAGCATAAGGATTTTGTCGTCATGACAATCCCAAACGTGTATATAACAGTTAATAATGCAATGGAATCGGAAACCATGGTAGCTAATTATAACATAAACACATTGTTCGTACGCGATAAATATTTCCAATTATTGCAAATTCATAAAAAAAGGGACAGAAGAGAATATACATTTTAGTCGTCATTGTTGCTGTCTGCAAGGATAATATATCTGCCGGTGGCAAGATGTTTACGTTACTTGAAACTTCTTGGACATTCCAATCAGTTTAAATTTCGTCGGCGTTTAATTAACTTGTCTACACAGACAACTTGTATATTTACCTGTACATTTAAAATGTCATTTATAGGAGCGCTATTACGAAACAAGCTTAAGTAAAATAAAAGTAAAGTAGTCGCCCAGGAAGAATTTTCTTCACTCTTGAGACGGCAGTTCAACGCAAGAAGTTCAATCCTGATAGGTCACATGTGGTTTCTCTGCAATTGGTCAGAACGCGAAATACTGAATCGATAATGTCGCGTTTGACACGATAGTGGTAAGGGAATTAAAGTTTGTATAGGATGATAGGTCTATTGTGTACATCGTCTGTGACATAGTTGTTATTTTACCGCGTCGCTTGTTTGTATTTCTGGTCAAGGGACAATATTCTTCTATCGTGCAATTATGGATTTACTGCCGTAAGCAATTTTTAACGTTATCGCAGTTTTTTTCTTCACAATACTGCCTTACAATCGTTATGTTTAAAATGGCCCGTGCGCCATAGCATACCGATCCTAATCATAACCTAACATAGTTGTTGATGCTTGCCTTCAGGGAGCTCGATTCGACGTTTTGGAAAAATGGTAGATTAAAAACATTTCAATACTGGCCTTTTCAATCCGCTGACGATATGTGCAATCCAGAACGAATGGCTGCTGCCGGTTTCTTTGCCATAGGCAATAAAGAAGAACCGGACTTGGTAGAATGTTTTATCTGCTCTAAACAACTAGACGGTTGGGATCCCGATGATGATCCATGGTATATATCCATACATTAAATCACTTGAGCCATGTAAAATATTCCATGTATAAGTCAACTGTTCAACACTTTTAGGAGCGAGCATTCAAAACATCAGTCACAGTGTCCATTTTTAACTTTAGGGAAGCCCGATGAAACTCTATGGACGGTGCACGATTTATTTGATATGTTCAAAAAATATACAGTAAAGGAATGCGTGAGTATCTTTTTGTAACTTTAAATGGCTACTACTTCATAAACGACGTACAGAGGTACAAGAATTGGTACAAATTTTATAGACGAGCGAATTAGACCGGGTTGTAGCAAAAGCGAAAGAAGAAAGCAGCAGGCTGGTTGATGAGATACCCCAAATTTACAAGGGTTTAAGAAAGGGTTACAAGGATCAGAGTTAAGATATTTTTGACAAACTTGTTTTTTACAATTTTATAATTCTCCCCCCTTTGTTCCGGTCTCTCTTTTTTTGTTCCTCTTTTCTTCCTTCCCAGCTTCTTCTTTCGCTCTTTTTGTCGTCTTGCTTTTTCCCGTTTCCTTTGTTTTCCATTTTTATTATTTAGTATCAACAACTTCTTTATCAATGAAATAAAATTTGGCATCCGATTTATCATCTGGTTTTTCCTTTATCGTTCGCTGATGCGGACGGTACTGTGTTATAAAATGACACGATAATTTATTCGATAAGGATCTGATAGATTAGCAAGAGCAATGAAATTAACACGATAAATTTCTCGGTGGTGTTGCGTTCAAGCAACTCACACTAGCAATTCTTGTCAAACATGCCTGATTTTATCACTTAATTCTCTGGTATTAAAGGTAAGAGCGGTCGTCTATTATCGTTGATCTTACCTGGTATCAAGAGAGAAGATCGCGTAAATTCTTATGTCTTTACAGCCCACTGTTTCGCCTGGCGTGTCGAACAGTGCATCTCGATGGTAGATCTGAGACACGATTAAAAACGGATTGCGCGATGTATTTCTGATAGGAGGATCATGATAGAGGGAGGAGGAGGAGAGGGAGACGTTTGGCGTAGGTGTGAAACATTATCGAAGGAATTGTGAATAGTACTCTAGTTTAATGCTTTCCAGTCGATTCCATCGATAGAATAAAAGACACGATGATACTCCGATGTTCTTAATCTTGACGAAATTCAGTCGCCAGGGTATTCTGTCGTTGACACATATCGGTAGTACAATAAGGAAATTTTGCGTGTAGTATGTAGTATTTGCTATGCCGTGCGTACTGCTCTCTGGTAAAGAACGCACCCGTTACTTATCAGATTGATTTAGTCCTGCAAGCGTCGACCATTGGGTTCAAGTTGAAATTTATACCTCGACGAATGTTGATAACTGATTATGTACTATTTCGATAGGGTAAGCGAATCGCAACATGAATAGTTTTAAGCGATGGTCCAATTATTTCATTAGGACGGGTCGCTATCAAGGCGCAGTTATACTTCTCCCTTTACCCCTGTCTTTGTTACTCTTATTTCTGCTTCTTATCTCCCGTCTCCTCGAATTCCGTCGTGGTCGAGTCGAACGCCTCCAATACAAATAACGGGTATTAAACAACTACGATGTATGAAAAATGGGTACGTAATACGTTGCGCGTTATCATTCCCCTCCAACACCGGTCATGCCTTCCCCGTATAAACTTTTACCAACAGGCTGAGCCTCTTATCCAAGCTTCCTTTCCCTTTTTGCGTTGGGCAAGTGGCAAGGAACACGTGCACGTGTATAAAACGATTTCGCACAGTTAGAGGCGATTCAGTTGGTCACTGCATTTGGCCTGGACACGCTTCCACCAGCTACTCTTATCCATAAGATACCGTGATTTTCGTGAATCGAACTCGGTGTCCATTCCCCGCTATCGTATCGAGGGTGCAGGTGTCAAAGTAAAGGGGTGGACCACCGTTTGCGCTTATTCATTCAACTTTTTAAATCGCCTACTCGAGGCATCGTTCATCGTTGACTTGGTGTCCGTTTGCCTGTTTCATTCAACTCGCCAAATATTAGAGGACGGATTCATTCTCACAATGTTATCCACCTGGAAAGCGTGCTGTAAGTTATCACAATTTATTAATACGATAATCGCACCGGCTGAAAACATTGCTTCAGTTGATGGATGGCGCGGGTATTTTCGCTTGAACAATTTTTTTACGGTAAAAGGTGCACACGACTGTTGGGCTGCGCTCAAGTTCGGGGAAACTATAATGAATATGTTTTAAGTTATAATTTCCTTCTCGTACGACACTCGATGGAAATATCAGGAAGAGAATGCCGAGGTATCTACTTTACAAATTTGTCACTGTACAGCTTCGTATCGATTAATGCAGATTAGTCCCCTCAGTTAAGCTTCATTTTTACGTGAAAAAATTTATAAGAACGTTTGATAGAAAGCGATTCGCTAGATTGCAATTCATCTCTGCACGATCAGTAATGGGTTTGCCGAACTGTTTGATTAAAATGAAGTTCAATCTGTGTGGCTTATTTCGTTGGAAAATTCATTGTTATCGCAGTTTGTAACCGGCCAAAGTGGCTTGAAAGTTTTATCAAGAATTCCGTAAATGCTCTCGCACACACAGCAAAAAATTCCGTTGTCCTTGGTCGAAACTTTGTAAAGCATATCAAAGCGAAACGACGGGAAGCAGAGCAGATCCAATAAATGCAATGCATTGCAACGCAAGGTCGGATTAAGAGGCAAAGGTAAAACACAATTGCTCGCAGACTTTGATAATGAGAATACGGATAAGAAGGCGATTTAGGAGGCGCGAAGGGAGATTCCATGCGGTATTTGTCTTCCTCTTCCATCTCTCGATGATGGAACACCTTTTCTTGTAAGATTAACGATTAGATCGGCGGCGAAGAAAAAGAGGCCCGATCCGCCTGCTAATATAGGATTGCATAGATTAAGAACATGTATCCGCGAAGTAATTGTAAGCGGTAATCGTCTTTTTTTTTTTGTGACGTAGCAACGAGTCTATCTGCCGATATGATCATCCTATAAATCTCACTGCTATATTATTGGTAGTTTTTGGCCTCTTGTGTTTGGATTTTCCGTTCAACGTTAGATAAGATAAATCTGTTGATGCTGCGTCTGCTGGTATTTAATCGAATCGAGTGGAAAAACTTGATGCGCTTGGACAGGTATTTATCGGCATCCACCTGCGATTCGCGCGTTAGCAAAGGAAAAATTTTTCCTCGGCATACGATAGTATTTTTTCATCCTGTTCAGCAATAATGCTGTTAAATAATCCATAAGGAATTCGCTCGTTTTTTAGCCTCTCTCATTATGCCCCTTCCTCTTGCCTCTCATCATCATTCATCTCCTCCTCCTGTTTGTTCTTCCTTCCCCACCTCGTGTGCTTACCTGAGCACCAGGGAACCAATGATAACAAGAAATTACGCCAGCAGATACAATGATGCTTGTCGATGCAATGCGACAAAAATTTGCCCCATCCTTCTCTCTGTACCTTCCATGGAACCCGATATACATGTTCAGTTGTTTAGCATTCATGTTTGCCGAAGTTTAATCGAGGCAAATCTGCGAATTCATCGATGACAAAAGGAAAACTGACCGATTCGCCTGCTCGGTCCACGTTGCCGAAATTGCTACCGGTGTCTTCCACGTAGTTGGATTACGATACGTGCTGCAGGTTCTTGCGAAAAAGTTATACATATTCGTATGCGAAGCACGTTTTCCGGATTATGTATAAGCATCCAATATACATATACATGTATATTAGTTTGCCGAATCCGAGCCAAATAAAATCGAGTCACGAACAATGATTACGTGATTTAAGCGCCGCGTCTACCGATCCTTTGCACCAAGGATATAGTTCGTTATCAATTCACCCTCTGTCTCCTCTCTCTCTCTCTCTCTCTCTCTATCGACCTGTGTCACCTGCCTTTTCGGTAAGCGCTCCTCGAAGTTGAAATTATGCTGCGCTCAAGTCACAGTAGTACGTGCAAGGAATCTGACCTTTACCTACATAGTCCTATACAGCTCGTTAGACAGCTGTCAACAGGGAAAGGCGCTCTGTTAATCGTCATTCCTTCCGCGCTGTCGACCTCGGGCTTTCTTCTTTGCGACATGACACCGTGAATTTATATATCGATGACAATGCCAATGAGAGATCCTTACTTCGCCAACAGGTATCAGGATACCGCAGCGATGGATATTCGCGATTATGGGATTTTTGGCATTATTCAACGCTTACGCGATGAGGGTTTGCCTGTCGATCACGATCACGGAAATGGTACACGCGCCGGGGAAGACGACGCACCACAATGATAATACCTGCCAGATAATGGAGGAGGATCGTGGGCAAGATGCTAACGAAGCGAGGCCATCGAACGCGAAGGCATACGACTGGGACGGCGTGACACAAGTAAAAACAGGGGGAGAGAAGACATGTTTTTAAATAACAAGCAGTTCTATGTGTGCCTAATGCACTTTCCATTCGCAGGGTATAATTTTGTCATCATTCTATTGGGGCTACGTGGTGACGCATCTACCTGGCGGGATGCTGTCCGAGAGATTCGGTGGAAAGTACTCGCTTGGTCTGGGCATATTCGCGACCGCGGTATTCACGCTAATCACACCAGTGGTCGTGGAGTACGGTGAGGCAACTGGACTCATCGTGATACGCGTGCTGATGGGCATTTGCGAGGGTACGACGTTCCCCGCGTTAAACGCAATGCTCGCGCAGTGGACACCGCCGGAGGAGAGATCCAAGATCGGTTCCTTGGTGTTCGCCGGAGCCCAGCTCGGCACAGTGGTTGCAAACTCTTTGTCCGGTATCATCCTCCACTACTCGGCTATGGGATGGCCGGCTGTGTTTTACGTGTTCGGCAGTATCGGTGTTTTATGGTTTCTGATATGGTTGATTACGTGTTACAATAATCCTGACACGCATCCGTTCATTTCCGAGAAGGAGAGGAACTTCCTGCGCGACCGACTGCACGCGCATACACATAAGAAGCCACCTCCGGTACCGTGGAGGCACGTTCTTACCTCGTTGCCTGTTTGGGCCTTGATCATTGCGCAAATTGGCCACGATTGGGGCTTCTTCACTTTGATCAACGATCTTCCCAAATATATGAGCAACGTACTGAAATACTCGATCAAAAATAACGGACTGCTGTCCGCTTTACCTTACTTGACCATGTGGCTGTGCAGTATAGTGACCTCGTGTCTAGCCGATTGGATGATCACGAGCGGCTTGATGTCGCGAACTAACGTGCGCAAGCTTGGTACCACAATTGCTTCCCTTGGCCCAGCAGCGTTTATTATCGGCGCATCCTACGCCGAATGCGACAGAACAGCGGTTGTCACCATGTTCACCATCGGTGCAACATTAATGGGTGTGTATCGGTGGTACATGTAAACGCATACTTCGCTTCGGTCTCGTTCATCTCTTCCATTATCTACTTGCAGGAACGTTTTATCCAGGCATGAAGGTGAACGCCCTGGATCTCAGCCCGAATTATTCTGGCACTCTGATGGCATTAGTAAATGGGATTGGCGCCTTTAGCGGTATCCTAACACCGTACATCGTCGGTGTGCTCACACCGAACGAGACCCTCTCCGAATGGAGACTAGTATTTTGGATCGTCTTCGCCGTTTTTATTGTTACTAATCTAGTGTTTGTATTGTATGCCAGTGGAGAGGTCGAATACTGGAACGATCCAGACTTCGTCAGAAAGGAAAGGGAAGAGAGGCGAGCGAAAGCCGAGAGCCCGAAAGATCGAAAGGTTGAAAAATCGCTGCCGTAGAGGGGAAACCGACTCGCAAAGATACATTTCCGTTAAACAAGTTTTGCATCACCTTGTACTTTTACAAAGTGTGGACAAAATACGCGCACCATGCGGATTGTGGGCTGTTCGAGCGATGACCCACGCCATGCCGAACCTGAAATCCAACGTACTCTTACCATCGGCATATACCTTTGCGATCCGTTACTCGGGTGTTCCTCCTCTTCCCTCTTTCCGTCTAGTCCAAGTTGCCCAGAACGAGCAGATAACACCAACTGCTGTGTACTCTTGTGAAACGACCGAGCGATCATGAGGCTTATAGAGAAACAGCATGAAGAATATGAAGATGACCTGTTCTCGCGACGAAGAGATTCAGCGTACCTGAAGCGTCCGCGCAGCGAAACGCCGCCTTCGCGATGCTCTACTCAGTCTCTATCCCGTCCACGTGACTATCGAAATGGAGTAAATCAAACGTGAAAAATGTATGGCTACGTCCCAACTGGATGTCGCATTACATTATCGTTACATGGCATACAGTTAGGGAAAGGCGTAATGCGTTTAAACAGCGGTCTTCGCGTTTCATTAGCCAACAACTTCCACGGTGAGATCGTCGAGTCCGCTCGCGACCGTCGCCAAAGGTTCTTGACGTAAAGCAGTACGCCACGATTGTTTTATAGTCGTAACGGTGCCAGTTTCTTTCTCGATGCAGCTGGCACGAGTACGATAGACTACGAGTCGGCGCACGTAATTAGAATATGGGACACGTTACCGGACATAAAACTTTGCGGCACCATGCTTTAAAGTATATGTATACACTATTTATCTAGCATAGTATGGTCTTTTTTTTCTGCGTTACACTTTCCCCCGTCCTTTTATACAATCGTCGATCGAATTTAGAAAC
This sequence comes from Holcopasites calliopsidis, assembly GCA_023838395.1. NCBI lineage: Eukaryota > Metazoa > Arthropoda > Insecta > Hymenoptera > Apidae > Holcopasites > Holcopasites calliopsidis. Next base: position 2,949,765 of record JALHAQ010000012.1, on the reverse strand, counting down.
GTCGTATTATTTACAATTCACACGTTTTACGCTAGTGGATGGCGGTTTTGATACCTGAGATATACACTGTATATGTACGTACAGTCAAAGAGGTACACGTCCCCTTTTCGTTAACTCCATTACACTAACTCGAGGGTAGGGTCCAAGCGAAAGATGCAGCAATCTTCTTCCTGTCGTGTTTCCTTCGTTGACCACGGTACCTCGTTCTATTCGGACTCCAATCTATGTCACCCTTCACGCCCCAGGATGTTGGCGATGATGTCGTGCAATTAGTTGGGTATACATTTCTATTATCTGGCAATTCTGCTTCGTAAGCATTTGCAAACGTATAACTGGCGTTATAATATTCCTTCAAGGTTGGCTCGTCGCGAAATTCTTGCATGGCGCACCAGACGTGCATAAGTAACTTGGGAAATCTAGAAAGCCAATAATTGGTAAACTTATCGGGAATAACCCCGAGGCTTTCCTGGGCCTGTGGACTCAGTTCCCGGTAATGATGCTTCTACGACATACAATTGAGAGAAAGTACCATTAAATCAGGCGTTCGAACAATTTTTCAGTCCCGCGCTTTTCCAGCTCTACCTTGTTTCGCAGTGCTCTCAGTAAGTCTCTCACGCTTTCGCCCCGGTAACTTCTATACTTTCGGAGGTCCGTGGCAACCTCAACGTCGATGCGCAACCTCCAGTCCCCTTGTACCACTCGGCTGTTGTTAGCTTCCAAGGCAATCAAGGCTGGACTATCCATTTGCTCCTTCTCCACACGATCGCTCACATCCTAATACAACAGTTCGTATGCGGATGATCGTTAAAGGAAACGCGGATAAGATATATGTGAAACAAGAGGATTAAAAGATTGGAAGCGGTTTGGCACCTGGAAAAATCCAAGAATTCGAGCGGGCTCCCAGAATATCGGATGATCGTGAACAGCCGTCACCGGTGGTCGTTCCGATGGATCGTTGGCAATCATTGCCTTTATAAGCAATACCGCCAGCTCCTTATCGTTCTGGGATATGCCATCCTGGAGGTCCGTTAAATCACTTTCACCGCCTATGGTACATGAAGAGCATACGATAGACGAAAGAGAATGAAAGAGCGAAGAAAGGCGGGCAAAGCAAAGAAGAGCAAGGTGGTTCGAATTGTCAACCGGTATATGTATAGTAGAGATGTCATCTTACAGAGGATGTTGGCTTGCCGCCGCAATGGATCTCCAAACGGATGCTTTCCATCAGAGAGAACATAGTAAAAGACGCAACCAAGGGAAAATATATCCACGGCGCAAGTCGTCCTGTCTCCGTTCAACATTTCTGGCGCGATCCAGCCGTCCGTTCCGGTTACACCGGATCGACGCGAGAACGATACACGACCCAGCTGAAGCTTTTTGCAAAGGCCGAAGTCTGATATCATTGCTCTAACTTCGCCGCGCGGCCCCGGCGCGGACAATAACACGTTGTGCGGTTTAATGTCTCTGTGTACTGATGAAAATTTCATGCGGTCAGAAATGAACTTGCCCTTAGACAGTGATCTGCGTCTCGAAAGGGAAGAGAGGCTGGGCTCACCAATGTCGAGAAGATGTAAATGAGCTAATCCTGAGGTCGCCTGTTGCAAAATACTCTTTGCCGATATTTTGTTTCTATCGTACTCTCCCGCCACGTAATCTTGCAACGTAGCCTCAGCCAATTCTAGCGCGATGTACCTAAACATTCTGTCTTGCTCGGTGCAAAAATATCGCACAACGTTCGCGTGTGCATCAGATTCCCTGAGCAGCGCTACCTCTCGATCGGCAAACGAGAAGCAATCAGGTAGCAAACGTTTCACAGCGACGGAACGTCTGTCGAATTGACCTCTGGAAACGCGAACGTTTAAATGCACGACCAATCGAACGAAATGCATCGTCGCTTCCCTTTGAATTACCTGTACACAAAGGTTCCCTCGCATCCCTTCCCCAAAACTTGACCGGTGTCGAAAATTATCTTCCCGACTTTCACCACACCCTCTCCCATGTCTTCTGGGTCCGCTGGAGCATTCGATCTCGTTCCATAATAATCATTCGTGCGGCTATTATCCCGCGAACCCTGCAATCGGTATGCAATTGGAATTCGCCTTATCCCTTTAACACGCTGGCCTGGCTGAGCAAAATTATAAGTACCTGTGAGAGCTGTTGAAACTCTCTGAATTGTGCGTTCAAGTACCAAAACATCGTCAGCATGCATCCCAGCAGTATGATCAGGGTCAACTTCAACCCTTTGTTTTCCTGGTGGATCAACCAGTTTTTGCCTGATGTGCAAGCGTTCTGGATCACGCCACGCCATGATTTATCGTTAATGTTCGCATCATTACTTTGCTGTTCCTTGGTCAGCAGGCCTAACTGTTTTGTTACATTAGAGTAGCGTAAGGGCAACGTCTTGTGGATCACCGGTTCAGACCGACCAGTAATTTGCAGAGGTTGTACATCTTGCAATTTGTACTCGGTTGGTACTTCGTAGTGTCCTGTTTTCCAATTAGGACAATGAAACTCGATTAGCAGGGCATGCTTTTTCAACAATTGTATCGTTCTACCGTTACCTAGTGCTATGGCAGATTCACATCCAGTTTGGCCAATTGAATCGGCAGTATCGACATACTCGCGTTCATCAGACGAGGGGCGGCCGTTACTATCATCATTTTTACCTAATCGTGGCACCGTTAAGGGCCCCTCGAGTAGCAATTGGCCAACATTACTGGATATCGTAACCGTCGTCGAGTCGACGAGGGACGGCAGAGCATAGAGGCCGTGTCCATGTTGGCCAATGTACAATGTTGGGCTGCGAATAGAAAACGAAAGTTGCGTGGAGGAACAACGGGCGAAATAAGAGGTTCGGCAAGGGGTACGCTAGTTACTAACAACAACTGAATGTCGCTTGGTTGGCTCGCGAAATGTTTCAGCAGAAGATCCAGTGTTTCATCGGCAACGCTAGTAAACGGAGCTGTCAGCAAACCGTCTTCTTTTACAATGTACACCGCTATCACAGGACTCTGTAGATCTAGTTCCCAAAGTACAATTCCCAATCTTCTATCCACAGTGACAATGCGACCTGTCGAGCTCGTCGTGAAATGAATTAACTCTGCAGAAAGTAGAAACGTTAACGCGTACATCTTTCGGTTATAGTACGGCGGTAGCTGAATACCGAAAAGCAGGAGCAAACTTCGTACCGTAATTATCTATCCCTTCCGGCTCCATCTTCGTAGCTGCATAATCATAAAACGTAACATTCCACTTTCTATTCGGTTGCTTACTATCTAGCATAATGATATTATATTCTGTACGTCCGATGAACACTGCATTTTGCATTTCAACTGGGCATGTGTTTTTAACTTTGTCAAACCCTAAAAACTGCTCTCTCTGACCAGTTCTGGGATCAACACCGAACCATGTATCAACCTTTCTACCCGTGTATAATATACCATCCGTGCTACGACACGGGCTGTTTGCTACTAGCTGAGGAATAGTAAAGGGCAGTTTCTTAAGAGCTTCTCTACCTGCCCCGAACATATAGAGAGAACCATCCTTTGGATCCGGTAAAAACACTGGTCTGTAACAAACGGAATTAATGACTAGTGCTCTAAGGGAACACGCTTGAACCAAGAACAGAGTTTGCCTTTACATACGAGGGAGCTCTTGTGAGATCGACTGGTACCTTGACGATTGGTTCTGTAAAAAGCATTTAATCGTAGTGTTACTATAAGTAGCCTATGATATGCCTATCAGTGCAGACCACACAGATTGGCCTTACCGTCGCTTTGTCTCCATAGCACGTTACCAGAGCGTTGCTCTATACCAACCAAGGAGCCGTCTAGAGTGGAAATCATCAGGAGGGGATCATCTTGATCTGCTATCAATTCCGTATCGATTCCTTGTTTATACTGAAACATGTATAGTATCTTAAGTTTGTAGTTGCTGTTTGCAAAAAGAGGTACGGAAATCGTTTCATATATACTTCTCTTTGAGAGGCCTTGAAATGCTTTGGTTGTTGGCCATGATGCGTGCAAAGAGAAACACGCACAATGGATAATCCGACTACCAAAACTACCAGTGAGATCACCCTGACCCTCATGGTTCACAGAGTAGTTTACATGATCGGTGTGATGTATCGAACACAGGACATGTTCTGTTTTGCAAGTTCATCTTTGGGAATCTTTCTTTGATATTATCCACCGCCAAACCATATCTCTTTCCCTTTTTTGCCTCTTTCACCCAATGGATTTTCTTAATTAACTGCAATGACGCTTTAGAGCATCTTTCGAGTCTGTTAACAATTCGTTGAACATGCAGTGGAAATCTGCTTTCACAATAATTATCTTTGACGTTCCATCTTATGTTGCATATACTTTAAACAACAATATCCGACTGTTTTTCAACATGCATGGTTGCTTTGGAGTTTCGACTAATTGTATCGCTGATCGCGAACATCGAATAATTTGCAAAATTGGCCGACCGAAATTGAAATTTTTCATTTGCAACTTGTAACACAGTATGTATACTCCCACCAAAGGTGTCGCCGATGCGTCTACACAAAACTTTCAAGTAACGTCATGGACACGTGGCTCCAGTGTGTTCGCGCGCTAGCCATTCCATTGCTTCGCACATGTATAGTGTATACTTATCTCTTTAATTAACTACAGACTGATAAATAGTTAAGATGAAAATGAGGAAGGCATTTTGCATTTCTATAACTACGACGTAATTGTTGCTATGAAGTACAATTGTCAAAATTGACAAATTTTCAATTTGAAGAAATTATCCATTGCGATAGTGTGTATAGTATATGCACTATTTACGTTTGGCCTGGGTGCCTTGTCCTTCTCGTTAAAGTGTTGAGATTGTTTACATGCGAATAAAAAAATGCCAAAAGTGCGTAGGAGTAAGAAACCTCCACCCGATGGTTGGGAATTGATCGAACCAACGTTGGAAGAATTAGAACAGAAAATGAGGGAAGGTAAGAGGGCAAGGATTGAATTGGAAATTTCGATTGACCAAAGGGGTTATGTTCTCGACATAACCGTTTCAGCGTCGGTAACTTTTTCGCACTAATTTTGATTCCCTTATCTGGATTGTAGCCGAAACCGAACCTCACGAAGGCAAACGCAAGCAAGAATCTTTATGGCCGATATTTAAAATCCATCATCAAAAATCGCGATACATATACGACTTATATTATAGGCGGAAAGCTATAAGTCGTGGTTAGTAAACGATTAACGGACGCTTTATTCTCGTATCTGCCTCACCTGAATATTTACCCATTCTATAAATTTTCAGAATTGTACGATTATTGTCTGAACGAAAACATAGCGGACAAGAATTTGATCGCCAAATGGAAGAAAGTTGGATACGAAAACTTGTGCTGTTTGCGGTGTATACAAACCAGAGACACTAACTTTGGTACAAATTGTATTTGCCGTGTACCTAAAGGCAAATTAGAAGAGGGTCGAATAGTGGAGTGCATCCATTGCGGTTGCAGAGGTTGTTCCGGTTAATGTTTGGTAATGTTAAGATGAAACGGCTTATTCTTTTCCTAATTAATGCCGCTCCCCTCTTCGGCATGTCCTTGAAACTGCTCTATCATCTATTTACTTCCTGTGATCGCGTCATTCTCTTTATATAAACAGTTTATTGTGCATACACGCGTAACTTTGCAATTGGACATGGTAATAACATAGAAATATTGCATCTACCTAAATTAGTGTAATGATAAATTGATGAACAGCAATTTATTTGCATTACTTAGTCGATGATTCGGTACTGTTCGTCATGAAAATAATTGTGGTGTACAATTAAATAAAAGCTTCTTTTCGAACAAAGTGGAAATTATATTTCTTGCTTTATGTACAGAATGATTAGTCTTTGCTGTACCATGTTCTTTAGTAGTGTGTCAACATAAAGCGAAGAATGCATATTAATCGCGTTATTTTGTGTAAAATTCTGTAAAAGTCGTTTGAATATCCTTATGGGCAAACGTTTGCGTAGCTTGATTATTTAATACAATGAATCTTTTGCCATTCCGCCAAATTGTGGCTCTGGTTACTGGTGTATCGCACGATGCTTTCGTGTTGCGTCGAGCGTTCGTTTTAGCAGATAAAAATGAAACGACCGAACGACATCCTGAAACAGTGAAATCTTTTGCAGATGTCTGGGTAGCGATCCCTATGATTTGCCAGGAATATTTAACGCTGCATTTACAGATCGACTCGTCGTCGAGAAAGCTGTTTTCCTTTACTAAACTCTCTAGAAGCGTTCGCGATGTCTGCGAGCTTGTACCAACAATCTGCCAGGAGTACTTTATCCCACAAGGTCGGTAGGGCTCTGCTTTATGGGCTTCTCTATCATTCTGATATCGAGATTGATTCTTTGCAAAGAACGATAGAAACGAGCGGTCTACATCTTCCCAAGAAGATCGTCCCGAATTGCGTGTCGACGATGCAATCTCGCAATGTACATTTTCCAACGGATTTGCGTCATTTGTTACGAAAAAACTGTCCGATGCCGAAAGATCAAACGCGGTATAGAAAATATGGCCAAAGCTGTTCGATTCGATACGTCTGACCGGAAATTTGATTTCCTCACCGTGATTGATTACATCACTGGATGCTGTTCCCTTTACGGTTGCATCGATGTTTCTTAAAGAAAAATCATTATACGGGACAACAGGATGTTGCTCAACGTTCTCCGCAATGGTTGTTGCATCAGTTGCACTTGTAATTGACGAGGATGCCGCGGCTGTTGCGGCTAATGGAATCGGGACGTTTGAAGTATCGCTCAACATAATCGGATTACACGGAACATTAATTTCTGTTAGCCGTGCCTGTTGGCCGGAACTTGTCACTGGACGCTCAGTGTGCAGAGAATGATTTTGCAATCGACACATCACGCTCGCTGCTTTTTTGTTTAATTTCAATTTCTTATAACTCCTGTTTGTCTTTGAAAGGTTCGAGGAAGTGCGGTCGACGCTGCTCCCTATTTCCGTTCCATCGACTTTATCGCTCTGGTCCCATTCGTTCGATTGGACTGGCTCCTTCCTCGCTGAAGGAGGTTTACTTTTTCCGTGCGAAACTAGAGGTAAATCGGAAATCGACGAAGGAAATAACAACGCTTGCCTTTTCTTATTTTCCGATCGCTGTGTACATATTTCCGATTGAACGTTTGCAAAGCCGGAGTTTCTATTAACTAAACGTGATGCTTTCTTCGGCATTTTGAATCTTTCACGTTCGCTCAATCTATGGGTCTGAAAATGTATTATTGCTGCTCGTTAGGGGGGCAATGAGGAAGAGGAGCAACAGATTTTGAAAGGGAAAAAGAAGCGATGAAAGAAGGGGTTGTTAGGCAGCTAATTCAAGGGAACAGATGGACAGCACCTGTTTGGAATAGGACACCGCACTTTCATATCTTTTCACTGGTGGGCAAAATGGTCTTTTCAATAACGACACCGTTACATTGCTGTTACATTGGTTCGCTTTAACAAAATCGACATTTCTTTTCGAACGTTCGCGATGTATCGCATCGCGTTTCCTTGTAAAAATCACCTTTGTTACCGGTACGAAAACATTCTCCGTGACTAATTCCATATTCGGTACAATCGTTGCTTTTGACTTGACGGTACCACCCCATGCGCGGTTACCCTTCGTTATAATTTTACTCTTCATATCTCTTACTGTTAGCCAAAGAGGTAACGCTTCCCAGGCAAACGCGAGATGGTACGCCCCGTTTCGGTTTTTCTTCTTCTTCGTTTCACATACTTTACTTGGCAATTTGGAACGTTTCGAAAGGGTAGCAAAGTCAATGCGAAATTTCAAGTGAAAAGAAACGTGGGTTAAGCAACTTTGTCGACAAAGGCCAATCGATCTTTTACGAATATAGAAATATGCAACCGTGCATACATTACCGCAGTTCACTTTTTTTCTGGCTTGCACGTTTTCATTGGACATTATTCTCTGTTCAATCAGGAACGAAAGATTCAACGTCGCATCGGTCGTGTAAAAGGTGGGAAGTATGCGATGAGACATGGTGACGCTCCATTATTAGCAATAAACGTTTTTCATCTCATCACTGAGGATATTCTTTATTTGTAAAAAATATAATAATATAATGACGACGCTGCTGGCAGTACCAATAATGTTTGCAACGTGACAGCGGTGGTGGCGGTGATAACGACGTGGAACTGGACAGCAACAGGAACGATACAACAATGTCGCTACGCATAATTAACATAACGGATAAATAATAATACGTACAACGATTCGGACGCCTTATGCTCGGACGACGAACAGAATTATCCACCAACTACCAAAACAGTTGATCAGTCCGGTCTAGAAAACGAGGAGGGCGGATGAGGTTGCGAAGCGAGCTGAAAGGGGGTACGAGGGCAATTTCGATCGTCCTAAAATGATCCCGTATGATCATTCGGGTCATCGATCGTCGCTAGGGTGGAAATATGGTTTCGGTTTCCTCCGAATTGCAATCGAAGGAGAGAAACAGATCTCTTCTCTCCGCAAGACTGTTACTACGTATGTGTGTTCCGCGAAACTCATCAACGTTTGTCGATGTCCTACCAAAGATTCTACAATGTCATCTCGTTTTATCTAATCAGCGAACGTCAACTATATACAAAAGAACACGGGTTTCATTGATGTTTGATTCGGAAGTTGTCCGCTCGAGGTGCGTTTAGGTATATTCTAAAATTCTAAAATATTAAACACCACCCCCATCTTCGATATATACAAACTTTTGGGCGCACTCTTCAGGCACTCTTATCAATGTGTATACAATGCGGATACATTGTGCAAGAATGATTAAAAGAATTGACACGGGCATGTAAAGTATTCGTCTTTTTTTCGGTTTTACGTTTTGTGTAAACTGAATAAACTGAATCCAAAATGTTGTCATCTATAGAAACTCGTGCAACACGACGACCACGACAGGCTTACGCGCTTCCACTTTTCGCCTCTGATAATACTTGTCAGATGCTCTGCTTATTTCATACAGTGTCCGCCTCTCAGTTTTTCTTTTTGCGATTACGTACGTACATGTGCTTGAACGGACGCACGCATTCTCTCTCTCTCTCCCTCCTCCGCATTCCACCCCCTGAACATCTTATCTACCTAATTAACCAGTCATCCGTCTAGTTTGCCATTGTTTTCTCCTTATTGTTCAGTGACGCGAATGAAGCGAGCGGAGCGATAAAATTCCTTTCAAAGACGTACACTCGATGGTGCGTGTCGCACGTACCAATGGGACAATGTTCCAGTCAAGATACATGGAACAGAGATTTCGCAATCGTAGTTGCAAAAGAAAAATTGGAGCACGAGAGAAGCAGAAGTTGCGCTGGTCGCGTATCTGCTTCCGTGTCAATAAGGTACATGAATATCTCTGGAAGTAGTTCGTCGCCTGCAAATTTTGCAAACCGCGATCAAACACAGGAGAGCGAGGAGGATGGCGAGCGCGGCTCCCAAGCCGGCACCCGCCCATCCAGCGGATCCAACGACACCGGCGAGACCGCCGACGCCGTGCCCAGAGGCATCACCGCGTTCGCCAACAGCGTTCGATCCGCAAGTTTCGATGGACTCGTCGTTCGGCTCTGCCGCTATCGGCATCAAGCCGGTGGCGTTGTGCAAGTTCTTAAAGATCGATCGCGGCTCTGGTACGGGACAGTTGACCACGCCGTTGCAGACGAGCCGCGCGGGAATGCAACCGGCATCGGCCGGGCACTGAAATCCGCAGTACTCCTCGAGTTTCTGCGTATTCAGAGCTCCCGATGCGTCCCGCGGTAGATGATACAATTCTGTCCAAGCGATTTTGAACGAGGCTCGCGCGGGGGCCATCGAACCGGTGAACTGAACGATCACGGTTGGCCATTCGTAATCCTCCCGCTGCTGTTGATCCGTCGCCGATGCGGACTGCGATACGGATTGCTGCTGATACGTTTGCATCGGATCCGCGTTCGAGTGCAACGCGGATTCCCGCTCGTCGAACGCGTGCGAGCGCGGCGCGATTTGCGCGGCCGATATGATTGGCATTTCGCGGACGTAGCTAACATTTTCACCGCATATGCCCAGGAACGGTTCCGGGTTCCCGGGCAGGAAGATCTCCAGTCTGCCATCCTCGCAGGATCTGGAAGCGAACTTGATCTTGTCGAAGTGCAACCACACATCTCTGTCACGGTTGACTCGCAATTCCCAGATACACTTGATCGATCGCGGCGGTGTAACGTAGCCGAGCGCCTCGTAGTGAGGAAATTCAATTTCGCCGTCGGTCGTGGCTGGCAGAATCGCCGGCCCGCACAGTGGGCTGTGGGCGAATTCGTATCTCGCCTCGAACAACGGCGCCGACTGTTTGAAATAGCTGGCTGCGGCATGCGCGCCGTCCACCAACAGCTTCAACTCGAGCTTTTCCCCGCGGGAGACGATGCGGAGCGCCGGCTTCCCTTCACCGTTCGATCCTCTGCTACCTGTCGATCGACAGATACAGTGGCCTCTGCCCCCGATGTTATTCTCCTGTTGACGTTGCTGCTGGGGCTGCTGTTGACTCGAATACGGGTCAGCAGCTTCCGTAACAGGTGGTTCCCGAACGATCAAACGGTCTACCCGGCTGTCCCAACAGTTGCCGCATTGCGCGTACGGGTGCTCCTTGAATGAGACCGACTCGATGGTGAGGATAACTCTTGCGTACAGTCGTTTGTCAGTAACAAAGGTGTATGTACAGGAGAGGTCCGCTGGCGGGTCGCCGGATCGTTTAAAAACGAGGGTGTTGAGGGGCGATCGAAGTCGGCCGGACCGTTCCTTCCACGAGGCGAAAGTTTCGTCGCATTCGGTTCCCGGCACGGGGCTGCCGAATCTCGTTGCGTTGAAAAAATCGTAATGCGCCCAGTAGTACAGCGAGCTGCCAGAGTAGCTGCCAGTCTTGCTCTCGAACTTCACGAACAAGGCATTCGAGCTCGAAACGAAATCGTGCTTCTCCATTGGCTTGCTGAACGTATCGCAAAACGTTTTAATAATCTTCGCATCGTCCGGCCAATCCGCGTCGTACAGCGTCAAGCTTTCGCCGCAGTCACCGTCGTACGGTTGTATCGGCGACTCGATGCGATTCACACGAAAGCTAGGGAAATAGAGTCTCGCGATCTCGCCGGGCCGTCCTTTCAGTAGGTAAGTACAACTGGTGTGCGGCGGATACCAGTGCGCTACCGAGAGAAATATCCCCTCGCTTCCGTTCTGCAGAGACTCGCTGTTCAACAGCCAGTCGCAGCTGCCGTTTCGTACCCCGGCGGTCTCCACGTGGCCCGGCCAGTTGCCCACGTTGAAGTGGAAGCCCGTGTTCAACAGTGGTCCCGCCGGCGACGACACGAACTCCACGTACAGGTCCTCGCTGGTACCGATTATGCTGTACGGGAATTTGCCCATACCGCAAAAAGTGCCGATCGCCGGACTCTTCTCGTCCTTGCCGTCGTACACGCGTATGTAGTCGTACGGACAGTGCTCCGAGCCGGAGCTGATCGGTCTCATCGGGCAGGTCATTATGTTCTCGCATCGTTGCCCATCGATATTGAACTCCTCGTTCTCGATGTACAACTTGATGAAGGGCAGCCGCGTGTTCAACCGGTACTTGCAATGCAACGCGCGCGGATAGATGCCCGGATAAGCCGGGCTCTGAACGTAACAGGTTTGCAGTCTGCAGTCTTTGAACACTCGTTCGCAATAACTTCCAGGCACGATCTCGCCTCTTCGGTTCGGGTACAGCTCCGGATGCTGGCCATACCTCAGATACACTTCGAACTGCTGCTCCGCTCGGGAGTCGAAGCTGAAGTACGTCTGGTCCGTGAAATTATCGGCATGGAATATCACTCGAACGAAGCTGGTCTCGGAAATGAAGGTTTGGGGTTGCTCCGATTCACCGCAATACACCCCTGGATCCTTGCGATTGCTCACTTCCGTTTTCGTGTTTCCATCTATGATCTGTGAACGGTAACGAGAAGGAATGACCCGTGCTCGCTTCGGTATTCCTTCAGCAGCGTTCTCCAATGCGAATCGAGGCTAAACGTACCTGCAAGTAACCCCCTGAACAAGTGGTAGCGTTCTCCAGCACACCGACCTTGAACTTCTTAAAGCGAACTCGCAGGATCCAGTCTCGTGGAGTGCCACGAAACGCTCGGAAGCGGTACCAGCAGGACAAAGGCTTTCCCCAGTTCGCCGCGGTTACAGCCGGGCTCGATACGTCCTCGTATATATCTACTGTCTTGTTGCAGTGGCCGCGGTCGACTATAGGAATGCAAAGAAGATGGAAAAGAAGAATTCGCTAGCCTGTTTTTTGATTTTGTAACACGCAGAAAAGGAAGTTACCTCGACGTATAGCAGCAGGACTGGGGGTGGTTAGTACAAGGAAGTACAGGGCGAAGAATCCCCAGCCCCAAGTAGTCGGTATCATCGGTATAAACATTCCAAGGTGTGCGCACCGGTTCACAATCCCCTCACTTTCTTAGCGCAACTTTGCAACATCTTCCAGCGCTCCTAGCATCCCTCGCCCTCGTCTCTGTGATGGTTGCTGCTGTAAATCCAAATCTACGATGCGCAATTAGCGTTTAGCTATGCCGTCGTTGTGCACAATGTTATTCCGTGCGGCCGGATATGGTTTTAGGAAAAATCGGGTCGGGCATGTCTGTGTCTAAGAGACGATTCTTAACAGAAATTCAATGGCTGGTTGTACAAACGCCCGGAAGTTACTCGTTCCGCTGTTAATCCGTTCACTCGAAAACGGGGCTATAATTGGTTCAATCCATGTTAACTCTCCTCTTGTTGACAGTTCAGGAGCCAGCCATAAATTACGTATATTGCACGACTCCCCCTTTCCTATACACGCGGCTACATAACTTTTACTTTTTCAACTTTACTTTCGTCCCTTTATGTTACTACGCGTACGCGATCCTCTCAAACCTTGTTCCCCCAATGAACGATCCATTTCTCGGAAAGAGCACTCTATTGCATGCTCCTGAAATAATGTGTAGTTAAAACCAAAACTGGCCACCGACTTTTAGCAGAAAAACGGAACGGAGTATAATTAACATTTCGATTCCCTCTCTCTCTCTCTTTTTCTTTCATATAATCGTATTCATTAAACCGAATGCGCGCTAAATACTGCGCGAGCGCGGACAAATTTCTTCCAGCAGGTAGTGGATTATCACGGCACTGCATTAGTCCCAAATGATTAGCAAAACCGCTATTTCCGCTTGATCTTGGACCCGCGAGCCTTCGTACTTTCTACCCTTACGCGTTTTTCCTACGCGACTCTCTCCATTCGCTAACACACGAATGGAAACATTAACGATCGAATGAATGTACATATACGATAAGACGGTTTCCTTTTTTACGCATGCCATCAGTGAATGGGCGCTCGATACGCTGGAGAACAAGAGGATAATCGAAGCGAATGTGATGATTATCGAAACGAGAATCAGAGGCACGACGACAGAAGGAGAGGAGCAGGAGGTCGGCGAGGAAATCGGGATGATATGGAAAAGTTGCGGGAAAGCAGTGGAGGCAATAAGAGGAAGAGATAGATAGACTGGGAAGCAATGTGAAGAACGTTCCGATGATCGTGATAGCAGAAAATGAAGATTGGATAGAGAAAAGATAAGTCGTGTCGATACTGTACCCGTTAAAGTACTCAGCTTCCATCGATGGTCCACTTAAAAACTTGAAGCGTTTGCTGGATGAAAGGCGGGTTGACTGGTTCGCAGGCTAGCTGGCTGGCTTAACGTCCACCGAGAGATTCGGGTCGAACGTCGCGCAAGCTCGTTACACCCTCTTTCTTCTTCGCTTTCCCTCTCGTCCTCTCACACCCCCTTTTCTTCATTCACTCGCTCCCACTCAGTCTCTCACTCTCTCCCTCTTCCTCCCGATTTCTCCGTTCCTTTGCAACATCTTTTCTTGCACGTACTTCACCTTTGGAAGCACTCCTCTCTTAGCACACCATCAAGCTTCCTACCCCTTTTGCAATGAACCCTCACACGACTTTTTCCTTTACCGCTATGATCAGACAAAACGTTGACGAAAATGCGCAGCAATAGTTGTTAAGGGTCGATGATCGATTGCAATACGTATACTAGACCGGACTCTGGACAGGAGTAAGGGGAAGGGCTGCAAAAATGGAAAAAGTACATGTATGCTTGTAGACTGAACGAAAACGAATTGTTACAGATTTCCATTCTTCCACCCTTTCCAGTCGAATCAATTCTCGCGCCTATCGTTTCATTATTTGGGGTGAACTCAATGCTATTTGAAACCGTTTGACAAAGTTCGAAGCTAAGGCGAACTTACCTTTTGGTCATGCTGTTCATACCCTATTTTAGAACAAGATTTGAATTCGACCAAAGAAACAATCTCGCAGAATTGGGACCACAGACATTCCTTCAGTTCTGTAAGGGGGATAGAAACAATTCGAAACGATGAATATTCGTTTAAGAATTTATTTACAAGTGGCAACAAAAATACTATCACCTCTTCCTGTATAATTATAGTACGTTAATATCTTCGTTAGATAAACAGGCACGTCAGAAAGAAATTTCGATCGACGTATTCCAGCATAAGTTTATTGCTTGCTTCTTTTCCTTTTCCCCCTTGAAATAGAAATTTTGTAGAATGGTACGCACAATTATAGCATAAAACTTGGGTCTACGACTCGCGAGCATCTCGATAAACGCGGATCGCGTCGTAAACCGATTCCGCTGTTTTATTAGCGAAACTATCGGGCTCGACTCCATGAGTGGAGACACCGATGGTTTCTTTCCTACGAATAGTGCAACTGGACGCGTACATGCAGGGGGATAGATCTTTGAAAATAATCAAAGATACGGTGCTGTTACGTGTTCGACCAAGTTAATCGTAAACATAAAACTATGATTCGGTTCCGTTCAACGAGCTAACCAACGGCTCAAACTGAATATAATTCTCAACAAATTCGTCAAATAAAATCATTTGTCAGTATCAGCAACGTACTTTAGGACATCGCGAGACCTTCTACTCGTTCGCGGCATCAAGGCGAACAACGTGGAGCTGTGCTGAATGCAATATTCCCCTCTATTGAGATTCAATATCTTTCGGATACATTGTTTTTACTTTTACATTTGCAACACCCTCGCAAAAATTGTTCCAAGTATTTACTTCTCCCATCATAAATACAATTGGTTAAAAGCTCCCGTCGTCTCCTCATGCCTGTACATTATTATGATACAAAAACAGGAAGAAGGTATTTCAATGAAACACGCATGTATACGTCGACGACTATGCGACGAGTTGCTATAACACGTAATCAAGAGGGAACAATTTTGCCTTCCCTCGGTTACCTTACGAATGTTCCACTTGCTTCGTAAGAGGATAAACCGCGTCGAGTATTTATTATACACAGAAACGAAAGTAATCATTTAGCGATGAAATGATCGGCAGCACGGAACTGAATGTTGTACATGTATTTGTATCCGTTAGCGCGTGAATCAAGGATGAAGAAATGCGAAAAGAAAGTCCGACGTTGCATGGGGTGGATATGGGGACCGATTCGAAATTTTAAATATTAAGCGTGCGCGCGTGTTTACGAATGCACACACGACAGCTGTGAGGTATACGTGCGTGCGTATAACAAAAAAATGTCCTACGTGTTGATAGCCTTGGATGACGACAACAACAACAACAATAACAACAACAGCAACGTTCAGTGGTCGTCCATTTCGTGAACACGTCGACGTTTTATCGGTGGCTGCTGATGCTCGGGTGGTTCGGGACTCTCTACAATGGCGAGCGGGGCTGGCGAGCCTGGAGAACTATCCGATTCCTCGCGTGAACGCCTTGCCATTCCGACGCCTGCGTCGGGACCGATAAAGCTTCCGCTAAAGACGCGTAACATCCCCATTAAATTATTTCAATGAATGAATCATAAAGATAGGAAAGTGCAGGAATAGAAGATGGAGAAAAATGTAAGAGTAGGGAAGAGCTCATCCAACGAGCTTATCTGACACAAACTTACCTGTAATTGTACGTAGTCTGTACAATAACCGGAGCCGGACTATACTGACCAGCTGGGGAAAGAGAATGTTCCTCCGCAGCACTACCGGATACCGCGTACTTGTCTGAAAGAATTATTCTAGCTCAATTTAGGCAACAGACAAATGCCTAGCAACAGCTAGAAAAAGCCGGTTAGTTCTTTTCTATCAATGAAGCAGAAAACATTGCGATGTAAAACGCATAGTTGTTGTGTAGTCACCTTCTCTGGTTGTGTCATTGCCGACACCGTTTGTCACGGCTGCAATCTGTTGCATTAGGCGTCCCTTGTAAGACGACTGATTAGAGGATGCGTACGGATGACCCGGTGATCCTGGAGCGGATTGACTAGTCGATTGACCAGTCGGAGAGGAAACAGTGCTGTCCGGATAAGATTCTGGTCCTGGCGAAACCTCCCTGCTCAGACATTCCGGTGTCATCAGCCCGCTAATTCCAACGTGTGATGGAGAAGCGGGCGCACTCCTACGCAGCGATTAAGAACATTGAGTAAGTGAAATGACTACCGTTTGCGTCGATCGTGTAGCAATACGCACCTGGATGAAAGGCCGAACGGGGCTGGAAAACACGGAGCGCCGCGTTGTCTTCTTCGTCTGAACGCCTGTTCTATTAGTTTCATTTCTGACTGAGGATCTATTCGCCAGAAAGACCCTTTACCTGGCTCCTCTTGGCTTCTAGGTACTTTGATGAAATAACGATTTAGCGAAAGATTATGCCTTATAGAATTCTGCCACCCTTTATCAGCGGTTCTATAATACGGATAATTCTTGGTAATATATGAATAGATTCCGGACAATGTCAGCTGTTTGTCCGCTGCCGATGCTATTGCTTGAACGATTAGCTGTGCATAAGAGTATGGCGGTTTCGAATCGTCCCTTGGTGGACTAGAATGTGCGGATGTACCATTGGAACTGCCACTAGTTCCGGGTCTGGAGCGGGATTCGGGTTCAGGGCTCGTTTGCCTACTGGAACCCTGCCCACCGTCGTGTCTGTCCATGTTAGAATTCTGTGGTGTGTTTGCCACCGCTGCTGCGTACACAGCCACCATGTGCAAATCTGCTGATATATTTCTCCTTCCTTGACCCGCACGTGGACTAGCCGGGCATGAGTTAGCCGCGCTTATTGTTCCAGTAGGTGAAGGAAATGGGCTACTGTAACCCGTGTCTGGTATATTAATGCGTAATGGTGGTAATGGTGCCCTGTGTTTGGGGGGAGAAGGTACTCGTACGCTGTTACTTTGCTCCTGTTCGTCGACCAACGACTGAAATATCAGTCGTATATTTGTACTTGGAAATCTGAATGTGCACCTGCAACAGATAAGACATTTGTACTTGGTTGTTAACTACTATTCGAAAAGAGATGATATGCATAACAAATGTAAGTCACTCTGATACCGATTTCTACTGTATCTTTTCTTTCTAAGGCAGAAAATTTGATCTCTGGCGTTATCATTCTAGAGTTGCAAGAATCACGTGTTGTTAAATTATGACCAAAAAACGTGTTTGACCATGTCAAACTTTGACTATCGGAGACAATACACGACTATGCATACAGCATGGAGGAAGTTTGGCAGCGGCATGCGAGAAACGTGTAAGAAAGGTTAAGTCGGCGATACCACGATAAAGAGTAGAACATATCTTACGTCTTTGGTAATTGGAAGGCAGGTGCGCCCTTTCGTTGAAAGACTCCGTCAACGAAAACACCATTTTTACCGTTGCAGATCATAAAGAAAAACGGATGATCGTAAAAGATTTCAAGGTGTCGTCGTGAGATAAAGCTGGAGTGGCCCATGTTGACGTCGACCTCACCCTTGCTGCTGTTACGTCCGATAGTGATACGTCGCTGTCTCACCATGTATTCGAACTCGCGACCCTCCAGCCGTGCAATCGGTGCACCTTTCGCCTCCGGGTTCCACTGCATTTTCGTCGGACTGGCCGGTGCCGACTTCAATGCCAGAAGGGCCCACGCGTCGCTCTCCTGAGTACGGGAGTACGTAGTAGACATAGCACCAAGTGAGCGGACCCTACTTTACGATAGAACGAGAGAGCGAGAAAAAGGACAAGTATAGACGGATAGATATAGATAGGTAGATGTAGATAATTGCTCAGATAACTGCAGATGATACATAGGCGCGGATGGAGAACTAACGACGACGTTACTACTGTTGGTGGAAGGGAACAATGTTGCTGCTGCTGGTCTCTGCTGGTATCTCTTCTCTGCGTCGTGTATGTACTATGTGTACATATATACATATATGTATATGCACAAACCAGCAGTAAATGCCGTAGGACTGACGATTGGTAAAACGGAGAGGGGACACTTCACTCTACGGATTCACAATGGTTAATATTAACGACAACCCGGCAGCAAGATGTGAAAAGCATGAGATAACTTACTAAATTGATGGAATTACTGGTCCTATAAGTTTACCCAACACCGATCGAATAATCAATCGATTAATCGACTGATTAATTGACTATGATCGACCGGCTACAACCGAGCGATACGATCTTGCCTGAAACATGTTAAGAGTATGTAACGATCGATACTATCAGATACTATGCGCACACATATACGAGAGTCAAAAGCAAGAAAAAAGTTTCATACTTTGTTTGTTATTTAATCAGAATTTCTCGTTTAAGATGATACAAATTACGTACGTACATGTATTTCCGTTTATTTGCATATAAGCAGATGAAAGTGTAGGTTCCAGGTGCACGTGTCACATTCTCAGCAATACGTACTTATCTATATTTTAGATCGTTTTGCCGTTTGTTTACTTACAATTCGGAAGATAGAAACATATCACGTGACATAAACACGCATTGTAGTCTGCATTTTGAACTCGTAGTCGCAATAATGAATGATGCAAGAGGATGAAGTAAGCCCTTATTGATGACTTATAAAAGTTTTTCTTGTGAAAAATTCAAATTCGCGAATCCCATGCAAACTGAGACATTCGGGAAAGATGACATTTGCAACGTGCTATACAGTATAGTTGGATAAGTTCAATGTATTATCACTTACTACATAAATTAGAGGATGATTGGATTCAATTTAGTCCTAACTAATGATTTAATGGAAAGAATTCATTCATACATACATTCGTTTATTTTCACTTTTCAATCATTGTCTAAAGTTACAGATGAATCTGGCGTGCAATCATGAATGTCAAAGAGTATGTTCGTGTCAGCGGTGAAGATAATTGCGATGATGACCACGATGGGGATGGCATTTATAGTCTAGTAACTAAATTAAGTCATCATTTATTACGTACGCATCGTTCCTGTAACCGAAAAAATGTTCAGCCTGCATACGATGATGACGTCCAAATGATTAGACGTCTTCGTGCCAAGGCATACGAAATATTATTAAACAAAGGTGTTGAATCCATCTCTGATCAAGGTATGATATTACTGTTTTGTTGGAGTCACAGACACATTGTTTATATGCCTTTATTAGTATCATCTATTTTTATAGAACGCAAGGAACTCGAAGAAGCGGATCCTCTTATAGAGATACAAAAATATGCTTTTGCACTTAAGCTAGAGACGAAGCATTCACATAATGCCACTGCATTAGAAAATTTACTAGATGAAGTAGAAGACATCCTATACAATGATGTATCACTTGTACCTGTTTTGCAATTGCTTCTGGAGTTGAAAACGTTTGATGTTAAATCAGAACCGATAATGGTAAAGCCTAGAAACTTTTACATATGTGTAGATATGCTAGAAGGTTTCATAAATAATGTGGTTTGTTGAAATTCATAGAATATATTTTATTGCGGTAGAACAAATCCTGCTGTTCCGCCAATCGTGCCTTCTACCAATCAGATACCGCCATTTCAAATATATCCGATGGAATGTTTTCTATCATCGGATAAATTTGATGCAACACTGAAAAACCAATGGTTTCGAAACGCAAATGTTGCATCCACAAATTTTAGCAAAGAATTGAATTTCTTATGTGATTCCATAAAATCCAGGGACATGCTTGAAATTGAGTCTGCCGAGTAAGTTACATAAGCAGTACTTTCTTCCAGATAAAGAATGCTAAATCTGTCCACATTTCAGTGTATCTATTGTATGTGGTTTCATGTCCAACCATGCTTTCGAGAAAGTGTCATCACCCACGTTGTTATGTTCGAGTCAACACTTGACCGTAAATTCAGATTTTGGCCTCTGTACCTTGGAAAACAATATGGTAAGGTGCAGTCAGTTAAACTACGTCCAATGCATTTGGGGTAGTGCGTTTTATGCAATCTCTTTATGATCATTCAGGTTGAGGACGAATGCGAAAATATGGAGATCTTCCTTCCTGTGGGAGGCGTTGCGACCAACTCCTTGTGTCTGCCTTTCCTACAAACAAATATTGCCGCAGATAAATCCATTAGAAATACACGGAAATCTCCCGATCAGCACATTATCGATGAGCCAAATAATGGTACAGATATTTGGAATCGTGTATGCAGCCAAAACGATTTCAATAACAGCCTAGACTTCCACACGTGGGAATATTTTGGAGAGGTGCAATCTATCAAGGAATCGATGTTCATTACGGAAACACCAGTAGCAGGAATACATCTGGGAAAAATCATACAGACGAACAATCTACCATTATTGCTCTCGAGAAAGGTAAGACAGACACAAGCGTACCTTTACTTTTAAAATGGCACTCTTTCTCTTCTGTCCAATATAGATCATGGATTCTCTGCCGTCCCTGAAAGTAATCTCCACTAAAGTGTTTATAAACGATGTGAAATCAATGTTACTCGGCGTAGAATCAGACTCCTTCGAGTACAAGAACATGGTATGTACAGTTGGTATCCTATTCACGATTCAGTGAGAAACAAAATACATATATGAATACATTGTATTTCTTAGACAGGATTCACATTACGACCAAGTATCAGGGTAAACGGCGTGTCCCCAGAATTGTTAGAGCAGACGTACCAGGAAGCAATTAATTGGGGAAACTGCTTCAGATTCCTAACTAATCTCAGTACACCGAAATCACCTACCAGTAAATTGCAACAGGAGGGGCTGATATTTAAGGTTCAATAGGATATTCCATGTTTGCATTTTAAGCCGATTTCTATAGCGTTTGACGAGATCTTTCTTGATGAATAGGCAATGTGCACGAACGTGAAAGAATTGCTACTTTATTATCAAGCAGTGCTTCTACGAATTTTCACTCGAGAAAGCGAATCGGAAGGACTACTGAAGACATATGAAAAAGTACGTTCCGTAGCGACGTTAATCACTAAAGTTGCCAAAATTTGTGAGCCGTACAAAGAAAGCCGGCGCGTACTTCGAGAAGGATGTAGCATTCTCACTAGAATTTACAACGAAGCAATTCAAGTGACGGATACCAAAGTCGCTTTGGTCTTTTATTCTTTATTGAAATCCTGTTGCGACGTCTATTTTCGGTATGTACGAAGCAAAAAATGCAACAAGCAGCGTGCTTGCTGCACATCTGTAACGTACCACGACTTTGTAGATTGTATCGTTTGCAACAGATTCCTGCAGAAATGGATATTCGAGGGGATATGCGACGACGTTTATGGCGAATTTATGATTAAACCGCGGCCACAATATCTACGGAACAGGAGTCACAAGTTTTGGACGAAAAGCTTTAGCGTTTGCAACGATGCTGTACCAGGATTTTTAACCGATTTAGCTAATTCCATACTTGAGTGTGGAAAAACAGTAATGCTTCTGAGAACATGCGACTCCAAGGTAAGTTATTCATACCTTAAACCGTGTCCCTCATTGACCATTTCGTTCTTGCAACTCTAGAATCCGGTGTGCCATGTCTGCGTAACCGAACAACCGGAGATCAAAGTTTGCTTGAGTGTGTTCTCGTTAGAGGAGCAATCGTCAAGATGTCGGGAATACGAAAGAAAGGGCAAGGCAGCCCTTGGTTCGGTGCTTTCCCTTTCCGCTGCTATCTTAAGCCAAAGGCGGTTGGAAAAGCAAATGTCTGATGCTGTTTTTAATACTGAACGTGACACAGTGATGCCGAAAACACGTGGTGACTATATACAATAGTACAACCATTCAGGTTCTTCGTCCAATGCTTTGAACGCAATAATTATAGGAGAACGAGGTGACACGGCGAAAGTATTAACACAGGCTGGGTCAGACATTTCACCAAGTACGCAAGAGCCAAGTCCCACGAATAATTTCGAGCGAAAGGGTGAAGAAGAAAGCCTGATGTCGAGTCGGGTACTTTTGCAAAGTGCACATGAAATTAAAAAAGATACGAAGAGCGAAGAGTCGCGGTGTTCAGAACGGTACTGAAAAATCAGCAATTAACTGTCATGATAGTTTCTAGTATATCTAACTAATACCAGTTTGTTCGTAGGCAAAGCATCTTGGACTCTTACGAACATCTGGTCAACGACATTAACATACGATGCGCGCGTTCGCAATGGCGTATCAACAGAATGAAATTCTATGATAAGAGGATCGACGCATTAAGCGCGGCAGAAAAACGGCTGGGTTTAAAAGGCGAAGAGACAGAACTATCCAAAGGAACTGATTCCATAATAATGCCCGGCCCATTGATAGAAACCTCAGCTTCGATTGAAGATGAGAACAAAAATTATACGGAAACCTCCTGCAGAACGTTAGCGCCGGATACGGTGACAGTATCGCTCGTCGAAGGCGATCAGGATAATTCAACGCCAAATTGTGATAGCAGTACCAACAATGGAAACTACGATCTTCGCTGTTTCCAGGTGTTAAACAGGATAAACGTTAGAAGACGTGCAGTTAAGTATGTTCCACACAAAAATACGCGGAGCGATCAGATGACCGAGATTTTTAAAAGTCTGCCGACTCATTGGGAGGATCGTCGCCCAGCGATTGAGAGACCGACATTTTTGAACGTTACAAAAGTCGACAACCAGGCGAAACAATCACAGACTGATAGCGTGCGTGTGCCATCACCGGGGTGCACTATGACGCCGAATAACAACCAATTTGATACAGCAGTTGTCCAATTTGTCGCTATATCGAATCAAGGAACTGGAAGGAACTGTGTTCCGGATGGTGTCGATAGCGCAGCCAGCTTAAATGATGCCTGTGGTCTGGCAACACCTATGTCATGTACTACCGATGATAATCTTAGCTCGCTAGTAGCAACTCCCGTTTCTCCAACGTACACTGTGGAAGAATCGTCTTCCGCGGAAGTTGCGAGTTCTTTACATGCAGCCAGCCAGTCGACCGCTTCTCTAATAAAAAAGGACTCGACGTTTTCAGATTTATTCGAGTTTGCTCGTGACGAAGTGAACGGTGGCAGCGTGCAGCAGGCCACAGCTCCCCTGAGTATCACGGATGTAGAAATAATCGATCACATTTCCCTTCAGGCCTATTTGGAAAAGTCGATACGTATTCCTCTTCGTGTGCAGAGCAGTCTTGTAAACAACGCTGTGATCAAGTACTTTTTAAAGGAGATCAACCTGCTCTCACATTTGCACAGTTTACGCAGCTATTTCTTTTTGTTGAACGGTGAATTCGCAAAGAGCCTAACAGATTCCCTTTACGCGCGATTATACGAGATCTCTATACCCGTGGAGTTATTCAATTCTGCCACGCTGACGAATCTTCTGAAACGAGCACTCGTTAATTCGTTTAGCAGCGTTTACGTTAACTCGGAGCTACTTAGTCTTTCTGCAACGGACACGCCGGCTGAGTTACACGTATTATTATTTCTTTTTCTTTTATCGAGTTTCCATTTCGTCCAAGACGAATGCATTCTACGTTCCAATACGAATACTTTGCAGATATCGGATCCAACGGCGCTGGACTCTCTCTCCCTTAACTACAAGATAAACTGGCCACTCAATATCATACTGGACGAGACAGTGATGCAGCAATACGGGAGAGTGTTTAGATTTTTAGTAACGAGCGGTCGAGTCTCGTGGGTGTTGCAAGAAGATTTTGCTATTATGAAGAGAGAACGCAATGGAACTCCATCGGAACAATACCATAAGGTATATACATATAGAATGAACAGACGTTACACGATAGTTTAACATTGCAAACTAATTGTCCCTCTATGTCAATTGTCTTCTAGCTACAACTATATAGGCACTCAATGACACAGTTTATGAACGCGTTACACAATTATTTAACGTGTAGCGTACTGCACGCGAGCTGGGCAGAATTTGAAAAAGATCTGGAAAACTCTGAAACCGTGGATCACATCTACTTGTCGCACATAAATTATATAAAACGGATACTGTCGAGGTAGAGGATTATTCGTATACGATGCTCTAACAATGAAACAAGCGTTGTAAACCTTCTGTTTTAGGTGTATGCTGAATAGTCGTGGAGAAAAGGTACGCGCGTGTTTAAACAACATATTCAAAGTCATACTGAAATTCCACAACAGAATTCGATCTCAAAGTTGGATAAGGAAATCTACCGGCTGCATGGTCCATCCTAATTTTAAGAAACTGGAACAGATGTATCGAGCTTTCTGCGAGTTGCGAGCGTATATGGCACACGTTGCGTTTAAACTGGCAACAAGTGGATATCAACCACACTTGATGCATTTTCTAAACGCTCTCAATATGAATGACGCGTATGATTTGACGGTTAAGCCCTGCCGCAGCGCCGTACCTCCCTCAGAGCCTCATAGAAAATGCCAGTAATTCATTTCCCCTTGTATCCGTTCAGCATCGCCCTATCACAGCTTGTACCGCGTGCAACAACTATCCTCAAGTAGTCATGACATTATCGCGCTTTGCATAACATTGTGAAAGGTTGAAACATGTTAAAAGGGGCAAAGGAAAGAGGTGAAACGTAAAATACTTTATCCTTGTACGTCCTTCTCGTTTCATGTTATTCTGTAGGAAATATGGTACACGATACATCAATTGTACATAATACAAATCTAAGAGATTCGCCGAAATAAGGAACATTTTTGATTTTCTATCTTGTAACTGCAGTTGTCGTTTCATTCTTGGCAAGTACCTCGATGCAACGTCCGCACAAACCGTCTTCTCGACTTCCCGGATATCTTCTGCATCGCTGGCACAGCGGTTTCTTACTTTCGTACACTCGGATTTGCGTTTCCTTCGTTTCACGATGCTCGACCAACGTTACCGAAGACAGTTGTAATATCTCGCACAATTCAGACATCGATGGCTCTTTCTCGTCATAAAGGAGCTGCGTAAAAAGAAACATGACGATGCGACGTGTTCTAATATTGTGTTTTTCTCTTTAATACGCATAATACATACAGAGAGCGAGGAGAAGTCTTCTTCCGTGGCTTCTATCGTGCCGTTAAATTTCCATGTACTCTTATCGACTGTTTGCAAAACGTTGTTCCTCAGTCGGAGTGCTGCGTCGACGCGTCGCACGATTTCCGGCTCTTTCCAAGACTCTGCTACCCTATATTCCGTACAATGCAACGGTGTCGAGGCTGTATCGAGATTGCAATTTTGCTTAATTAACAATCACATTTTCCCCCTCTGTATTAACCGGACGTTATCAGCATTCTTACCGTGATTGTCAGGATAATGTAGCCACGCTTCTTCTGCTAAATGCGGCAGAATCGGAGCTATGGTTCTCACCAGGACGTTGAACATTTCTTTTACAACTTGCACAGCTGCGATTCGCGTCGGAGACGTTACCTCGTCGCAGTAAATTCTATCCTTGATTATAGTGCAGTAAAGTGCGGATACATCGTTTGCTATAAAGTGCATAAGCGTTTTACCCGCATGATGATACTCGTAGTTGTTGTATTGCTGCTGCATCTAATCACGTATAATTAGGTCTGATTAGACTTACACCACTACTTAAATATAGTCGAATTGAACGGAGTAAGGTCGAAATTACCTGTTCGTTGTAGTGATACAACATGTGCAACATGTATTTATCAATTACACGGTATTCAGGTTCGCGCTGTTTGTCGCAATGATAAGGGTGTACAACACCGAGAAGAAAGCGCAGTATTAAGCGAACCTTGTGAACACATTGCTTACATCCGTCAAGTATATCTTTTGAAACTGGCACTTGCGTATGCTGTGAACCATGATTAGCTACCCACCACCTAAGTGACATGTATAAAAGTAAAATGCACAACGCGGCTCTATTAGTCGGACTACGATTCTCGTGTCATGCTAATTTGTTACATTAATCAATAATCGTGTAACAATACCTTAACACATCGACACCATAAACTGGATTCTTTTCCAAATTGGATCCGCCGAATAACAGTTGATCTGGACTTACTACGTTTCCCACGGATTTCGACATTTTCAAACAATTCTCATCGACCGCAAACCCATGTACGAATAACGCACTGGAAAAGTCACATAGTTATTGTACCAACGCCGCATTTTACAAGACGCCTCTGGTTCAGTACCTATAAGGTGGACGTCCCTGCAAGGCTACAGACGTTATTAAAGATGATTGGAACCAGCCACCGAATTGATCATACCCTTCTAAGTAAAGACTTGCTCTTCCATCTGGCAAAACCATCGACCAAGAAATTCCGCTATCAAACCAAATGTCCATGATGTCCTGTCAAGTGTTTAGACGAATGAGATACCAGCACAAAGTTGAAGCTCTTTTTACCTCGTTGCTTGGGGCTTAGTGTATTGTTAATTGAAACTTGCCTCTCCCTTTTCTACATCGTCCACAGCAAGATTTTGCTTCTCGATCACGTCTGCACCAAACAATTCATGCACCGAGCGTTCCCACCAGCAGTCAGGACCATAACGGTCTATCGAGTGGCACAAACGATCCACTAACTCTCTAATGTGAAAAACGGTACAGAGGTATAGAGTGCCTTGGCACAAATAGCAATGCATATAGAAATAATGCCCACTTGCTCGTAAATGCCTCTCCTGTTCCTTTGTTATAGAGTACAGGTATAGGAGTACCCCAACAACGTTGTCGCGAGATACACCAATATGGTCGATTTTTTACCCCAGCAAGTAATGCATTCGTAAAAGATGTACGATTACATCCAGGATATATATTTACATCCGCGATACTCTCCTAAGGGTATTAAAGAAGAGAAACGAAAAGAACATTCATTGTAAGCTTAATCATATGAGAAATGTAGTAAAATGGCTTACTACAACTTTTTCCCTGACAGAGTTTATGTCGATAAACCACTGATTGCTGGCGCGAACGACAACTGGCTGCTTTGTTCGCCAATCGTACGGATAACTGTGCGTTAGCGTTTCAGCATGTAACACATCTCGAGCCACCAGGTCCAAGACTTTATCGACGCCCTCCGTTAATACTTGCAATCCATGAAATTCTGGACCAGCCGCTTCGGTATATCGACCATCTGCATCTACCATAGTCAACTGTAGCAAATCATGGTAGCAAATGTAATGCTAACCGTTTACCGCGAATATAAATTGAATTGTAAATCGTCAGCATACAATACGAATGTCATTTTCAATCGCGACTAGAAAATCTTCTGCGCCGTGTGCAGGAGCAGTATGAACCAAGCCTGTTCCAAGGTTTGTAGTAACATGACGACCAGCCAGAAAGGGGCACTTCTCCTCTTTGAAGGGATGAAAGTACATACCGCCCTCTAATTCGTTACCTACGACCAAGCATAAAGATCACTAAGCATATTTGTTTCATTGGAAACCTTCGATCGTAACACGTACCTTTGAAGCGTTCCAGTGGTCTCAGTGGACCCACTTTTGCTTCAACGGCTTCTAGCAATTCTTCCGCAACCATATTTCGGTTTCTCTTGCCGTCTTCGACAATACAGTATGTAGCATCTGGAGAGAAAGCTACAGCTTGGTTTGCCACCAAAGTCCATGGTGTAGTTGTCCATATCAATGCATACAAATCCTGATGATTTTTCAGTAAATTGGACAGTTTTGGAATGCTATCAACGCGTAGGCGAAGGATTACAGCTTTGCTTCGATGTTCTTGATTGTATTCCAGTTCCGACTCTGCCAGTGCTGTTCTAGGATATGAGATACAAGGATGATAACAGCTACAATTTGACCATTTGTATACCATACCTCGAAGACGGAGACCAATAAACCGGCATAAAGTCCCTAAATACGATACCATTTTCATATAGTTTCAAGAATTGGCAAAGTTGATTTTTCATGTATGAAGCTCGGTTGGTCAAGTAGCATCCTGATTCGCTCCAGTCGGCTGTTACTCCCCATGATATAAACGCCTGTTTCTGTTCATCAACAGCTTCTTGGGCACAAGCTCGAGCTATACTTAAAAAGATCAAAGGAAAAGATGCTTGGATCAATGGCGAATGGACTCTCATACGAATCCAGAAACTGTTAAGGGAAATACAGTGGTAGTACCTCTCTTCCTAATCTCCAATGGATCTTGCACATTACTTTTATTGGCTTTTAACTCAACTGGCAATCCATGGCAGTCCCAGCCTGGCACATAATGCACCCGATTCCCATTTATAATCTTGTGCCTTAACGTTACATCCTTAAGAATCTATGCAGTGATGCAAATATAGGCTTTACTTGTTAATTTATTATAGTAAATACATTACTATAATGTTCAAACCTTATTGATAGCGTGTCCCATATGTGGACGTCCGTTTGCATAAGGTGGTCCATCGTGTAGGATGAAGTCTGGTCCCAAAAGATTCTCTCTTTGCCACTTATACAATTCGGAGAAACCACAGTTCTAATGAAATGATAAATTTTGATTACGCAAGCAGATACACGGTAGTGTATAGTATTTGATAAATATTTACTTTAGTTAAATAGGCATCTTTCTCGACTCGTTCTTTCCCATTCAGCTGTACTTGGAATTGAGTTCGTGGAAGTAAGATTGTTTCCGAATATCCGCGTCGTTTCTTCGGTGCAACTTTCGTTTGAACGGCATCGGATAATTCCTCGTTCGTTTGCCTCTGCACATGGCTTGTAATTAATGTTCGTCTAATTATACATCTATACATATTTACAGTTTTATTTAATCACAGAGAAGTGATTGTAATTCGTAGTTCTAACATGAATGTCAACACATGGTTATCTTTCCCTTATGATTCAATGATTATATTGTATTCCTATCGTTCAACCGTACATCGCATGCCGCTGTCTTTCTCAATTTCCCTTCTGTTGCTACAGAAATTTCCCCACAGAAAAATGTAGTCAAATCTCAAAAGAAAAGGCGACAAGCCCGAATAGAAAGCGTGCCATGATAGATAAATAAATATTTAGGTTAGTCCATTTCTATCTGCTCGGATTGATTAATTTTTTACTTATGCATACAATTGCTCGTAAGAAATTACGAGTAGCATTACAAGACGAATGAAAAGAAATGGTTAGCGTATCGCATAAAATTTATTTTGTGAAATTTAGTACACGTTTGGGAAACAAATTAACAGGACTGGTTCGTACAGTATACATCATCTTTCCGAGAATCTGTTTCATTGAAACAATTTTTGTGGGCGACATACAAAAGTTAACAATTTTATCTCTCAGGACTGCGCGACAGCCAACATTTCTTCTTGATGGATAAGATGAGTCGTGTGATTAACAAGGCTCATTAGTTTTGATAAAGAAGCACCCCAAGCGTCCAAAAGAGCGGCTGGTTCCTGGGTGCCTGTAAAACGCACTACACCCGCTGGACGATCCGTGCGTGCATTAATCACGCCAGTTTCTACTAAACTGCAAAGACACCCTTCCGTTTTTTCAACTGGTAAATCTAATAATTCAGCCATGCGTGTTATTGTGATTTTCGTGTAATATTTGGCCATGATTCGGATATTCTGTAAAAGTTGTAAATGGTAGGTTAATGAAATGTTTGACGACGCAAGAGCATAGAATATCAGAATGTAGATGATAAGATTATGATTGAAGCCTTACGTGCTCCACAACACGATTTCGAAGTTCTGCCCACCGCTTGCTGCCTTCCTCGGTTGACGAGTTAAATACTTCTGTTGCACAGAGATCCTTCTCATAAATTTCACAAAGGCCGGACCATTTGATTAATTCTGGGTTCACGAATAGACGTAGCAATTCTCTGAAAGAAGGGAATGTAAGGAATGAACAAACAAATGGTTAGACATGTATCAAGTGTTTGTCCAATGCAAGCAAGCCATTACTTGTATGTTGGTATCTCATCCAAAAGTTTATCATCCAAGAGTCTATGAGTTAAATCAGCTTGTTCTGGTTCATGCGGAGCGAGCACAAGGTAAAGGACAGCGCGTGAAAGAGCTGTGTGCCTTTTTTCAGGGTCATCCGTAATGGCTGGAGTTTCTAGCACTGCTCGATTGTGCCTACACAATTCTAAATACCAACCCTCATGGCGGGCCAATTCCATCATTAAACTAGAATAATGAAAATGCAAAATAGAATCATCTTTTAACAGCACCGACCACAGAACTACTTTGTTCAAAGGAATTCGGTACTCGCTTGCTTACTCGTAATATTTTAATTTAAGTGACTGAGTCTCTTCGTCGTTTTCATCGCTGAAAAATTTAACATTAATTTTCTTCGCTATTATTTGGGTGCGCATGAAATCTTTTTTTGCCAGACACAGTCGCATTTGCTCTAAAATGAGAGATGCTTTTTCCAAACGTGACATACTTCCATATGTTTCAACCTGAAACAGGATTCGCATTAGTGATAAATCTCAATGTCTTACCGTATTATACACAACTGTCCAAGAGGCTTACCTGTAACTCCAACATAACTGCAGCAGCACCTGAAATATCGCCATCCTCCTCCTTAATTTTTGCCAAACGGTGGGTAAGTCTTGCTCTTTCCACTTCTACGTATATCTGTAATAATACCGAAGTTTTGATGCTTTGAAATGCTCAAGAAATTACTATAGAGAATGTAGACTATTTCAGCTGCACGATTTTGTTACCTTTCCTTCCGTTACAGCACGTAAAGTTTCTATTAATTTAATCTTGGTTTCCTTGTCTGGCATTTCATCCACATAAGTGCAACATTCTTGAACCATTTCTGTGACAGCTTGTTTCAATTGCGAACGTCTTTTCGATAACAAAACTATATGCTCGTTTAAGACAGCCCAGTTCTTTGCCTCGTAGCAAATTTGAACGATGGCCACGAGAATACGAGAGGTGGATGGCATATCTGCGCCCTAAAGAATGTACAGAATTGTATTAGTTATCTGTTTATTGTAAATAAAACACCATTAAAATAATTGTATGTAATAAGAATGAAGACTTAACTGTTCGCGCCAGTTTTTCCAATACCAATAGCTGATCCAGAGCATCATGTAGCTTTCCTTCACGTGCCAATTTCTTGCACTCAGGAATTTTTATGTCACAATTACTACTATAATCGACTTCCATCTTTACAATTTTACCGGAATCCATTGTACTGTCCAGAGGCACGGTTCTCCCTCCTCTTTTTTACAGACATCGATCAAATAAAGTAACAACAGAAATGATAATAAATTTGATACGCAAATATACGTGTTACTTACCTTGAGAATATATATCGCAAATTGTTCAGAAACTTTTCTTCTCGTAAGACCTGTACGATAGGTACAAGTGATTAGGCTAACCCAAATCAATCACTTTCTTTAAACAACCTTTGTTCCCTTGCGCACAAACTATGCCTACTGCCACATAAATATAATCGAAATACGTAAGAATGATTTCCAGTTAAATTTGGAATTGATGAATATCTAACTCACGCAGATCTAACATTCATTTCGCTACAAATGATTCGAAAACAATTGTCATTCAGCATTGGCGGTGGAGAAATATCGACAGCAGGAACTATCGATAGTTTTCTCTAGTTGAAGCATCGGCCATCGATAGTTATCGGTAGTGATGAAAATACATTTATGCAAGCATTTATTATTTATTATACGGCAAGATTACATATTGCACTATGCACAAGCATTTATTACTTTCTGGGCGTCAAATTTTATAGTTTATTAGTCTGATTGGCGCTGCGATACTATCGATAATAGTGGTGCAGAAATATCGACAGCAGGAGCTATCGATAGTTTTCTCTAGTTGAAGCATCGGCCATCGATAGTTATCGGTAGTGATGAAAATACATTTATGTAAGCATTTATTATTTATTATACGGCAAAGGTACATATTGAAACATTTGCAAGCATTTACTACTTATTGTACGCCAAGTTTTACAGTTTATTAGTCTGATTGGCGCTGCGATACTATCGATAGTAGTGGTGGAGAAATATCGACAGCAGGAACTATCGATAGTTTTCCCTAGTTGGCGCATCGGCCATCGATAGTTATCGGTAGTGATGAAAATACATTTGTGCAAGCATTTGTTATTTATTATACGGCCAGAGTGCACATTGCAATATGTGTAAACATTCATTACTTATTATACGTCAAGTTTTACAGTTTATTGTTCTGTTTGGCGCTTCGATACCATCGATAGTAGTGATGGAGAAATATCGATAGCAGGAACTATTGATAACTTTCCCTAGTCGGAGCGTCGAGTATCAATAATTATTGATAGTGATGATAATACATTTATTCAAGTATTTATTATTTATTGCACGCTAATAACTTACAACTTAATTGTCGATAATTATCGATAGAACCATCGATAGTCTTTATCACTATTCAAGATGGCGTCGATCATTTAACTCAGGTATTTTGCATCGGTAACAAAATGTTTTTATAATAATTTAGTGATTGTTCATTAAAAATATTTATAAAAGTTTGTTCTTTGTGAATGCCCAAGCGTGAGAAGTGTTATAATATTAAAGGAGAAGGACAATACATTTAAAAAACCTTCTGTGGCACATATATAACCTCCATTATTGTTTCGTTCGTTTATTAGGCCAGTGCTGATATTTTCTGTGTTGAATATTAGGTTATTCGCGAGATCATAACGAATTACAAGAACTGTAGAAGTTCTGATTTTATTTGCAAAAATTGTGTAGTTGTTAATTGTAAAACTTGTATGAATTTAAATTATGAAATGTATTGCAAATCAATTTATAAAAACAGCTTTCAAATATTAACCCTTGCCCAGTGGGCACTGTATCCATTCACATCCAGTTGTCGGGTGTTTACTTAAAGTTTCGTTTGTTCATTTAAAATTATATATTTGTGAATAATAAATTAATAATTCTTTATTGCAGATTGCGCTGCGAGCTGCTCCTTCACGTAGTGTTCCTGGTTCCCCCAAGCAGTGTTTCCAGCTCCACCAAGCAAGAGCGAAGCCCATGTTCTAAGCTGTGCCCCCTCAAGCAGCGGTCATTGTGCGTGTGATATATCGATAATGTATCAGTATAGTAGTGCACCCACAGCGTAACTCTATTGTATTAACTAATATTAATTACATTAATTATATTTATATCCAAATTAAAAATTTATGTATTGTAGATTAACCCTTTGCACTCGAGACGTTTCGTAGCGCTTTTGGTGAATTTACTACCTCTAACGTAAAATGATTACACACACAAAGTAGCACACAAAACTTTTATATTTTAATATTTAATGTAAATAATTTATAAGTTATAGTTTTTAAGTTTAGATATTATCACTTCTGTAATTTGTACATTATTGCAATTTTTCAATAAATCTTCGTAAAAGGAATACAACTGGTTTCTTTTTATAAACAGCTATCCACTCCTGAAAAGCCTACTCCACTTCCTTACTGCTCACAAATAATTTAAGTTAGAGATAAGTGCTGGAAAATGATATCAAATTGTGGAATCCCCGATAGTATCGAAATTCCCGGAATTTCCTGGAAAATGACGTCGAATTCCATGAATTAGTGAAATAGAATATTTGGCGATTTCGAGCAAGAGAAATTCTGTAAAATTATGTTTCGAGAAATACCTCTTGATACAAATGAGCGATTTCGGGTACGAGATTTTGTAAAAGCAGCTCCTGGAAATGTTTTGGTTGTGACGTCATCAATCATGAACTTCGGATACCTCCTCGCATATCATGTTCTCCTAATACAAATTGGCGATTTCGAGCACTTGGGATTCCGTAAATTCATGTTCCGGGGAGTTCTTGGAAATGACGTCACATTCCAGGAATCGGTGAGATGAACGACCTCCTTGCATATCATGTTCTCCTGATACATTTTGCCCAATTTCGAGCAAGAGGAATCTCGCGAAGTTCGGACAAGAAGAAGTTAGTTCAGACTCCAAGCCAGAGATGACGCCACTTGTATATTCTTGCGCGAGCTTTGCGAGATTCCTCTTGCTCGAAATCGCCAATTTGTATTAGGAGAACATGATATGCGAGGAGGTATCCGGAGTTCATGATTGCTGACGTCACAACCAAAACATTTCCAGGAGCTGCTTTTACAAAATCTCGTCCCCGAAATCGCCCATTTGTATCAAGAGGTATTTCTCGAAACATAATTTTACAGAATTTCTCTTGCTCGAAATCGCCAAATATTGTATTTCACTAATTCATGGAATTCGACGACATTTTCCAGGAAATTTCGGGAATTTCGATACTATCCGGGATTCCACAATTTGATATCATTTTCCAGCACTTATCTCTAACTTAAATTATTTGTGAGCAGTAAGGAAGTGGAGCAGGCTTTTCAGGAGTGGATAGCTGTTTATAAAAAGAAACCAGTTGTATTCCTTTTACGAAGATTTATTGAAAAATTGCAATAATGTACAAATTACAGAAGTGATAATATCTAAACTTAAAAACTATAACTTATAAATTATTCTTAAAATTTAATTTACAATATATCTTATAATTAAATAATAATAGTAGCATAGCATACAAAAATGATAACATTTAAACTTAAAAAGTATTACTTATCGACTATTCTTATAAATTAATTTACAATACATCTTAGAATTAAATAATAAAGAAAATTGCAATAATAATAATAGCGTAGCATACAAAAATGATGACATTTAAACTTACGTTTTGTTTCTTCGGCGCGGGTTCCTACGCTCTGTATAATCTAATGAAGTGTAAAATGACATCCCTTCAAATGGAGATACAACTTTCTTATCTGAAATTAGTACGCAACTACCAATTGGACTGCGTTTTCGGTCTCAGTTCGAATTTGACAGCTGTGGCAAGAAAACTAGAAAAGTTGAAGCTGCATGACATTCTAACAGGAGTTAGGAAAGATTGCAAAGTTTGTTCTCAAAGAACTAAACATGGTAAAACACATCGGACGACATACTATTGTGATAATTGTCCCAAAAAGCCGAGCATACATCTCAGCAATTGTTTCATGAAATATCATATAAAGCAAGATTACAAAGACTAATGTTTAAGAAATTATCTTTGTAAAGATGTAAAGATACATTAAATATTAAAATATAAAAGTTTTGTGTGCTACTTTGTGTGTGTAATCATTTTACGTTAGAGGTAGTAAATTCACCAAAAGCGCTACGAGACGTCTCGAGTGCAAAGGGTTAATCTACAATACATAAATTTTTAATTTGGATATAAATATAATTAATGTAATTAATATTAGTTAATACAATAGAGTTACGCTGTGGGTGCACTACTATACTGATACATTATCGATATATCACACGCACAATGACCGCTGCTTGAGGGGGCACAGCTTAGAACATGGGCTTCGCTCTTGCTTGGTGGAGCTGGAAACACTGCTTGGGGGAACCAGGAACACTACGTGAAGGAGCAGCTCGCAGCGCAATCTGCAATAAAGAATTATTAATTTATTATTCACAAATATATAATTTTAAATGAACAAACGAAACTTTAAGTAAACACCCGACAACTGGATGTGAATGGATACAGTGCCCACTGGGCAAGGGTTAATATTTGAAAGCTGTTTTTATAAATTGATTTGCAATACATTTCATAATTTAAATTCATACAAGTTTTACAATTAACAACTACACAATTTTTGCAAATAAAATCAGAACTTCTACAGTTCTTGTAATTCGTTATGATCTCGCGAATAACCTAATATTCAACACAGAAAATATCAGCACTGGCCTAATAAACGAACGAAACAATAATGGAGGTTATATATGTGCCACAGAAGGTTTTTTAAATGTATTGTCCTTCTCCTTTAATATTATAACACTTCTCACGCTTGGGAATTCACAAAGAATAAACTTTTATAAATATTTTTAATGAACAATCACTAAATTATTATAAAAACATTTTGTTACCGATGCACAATACCTGAGTTAAATGATCGACGCCATCTTGAATAGTGATAAAGACTATCGATGGTTCTATCGATAATTATCGACAATTGTAAGTATTAAAAGTTGTAAGTTATTAGCGTGCAATAAATAATAAATACTTGAATAAATGTATTATCATTACTATCAATAATTGTTGATACTCGACGCTCCAACTAGGGAAAGTTATCAATAGTTCCTGCTATCGATATTTCTCCATCACTACTATCGATAGTATCGTAGCGCCAATCAGACTAATAAACTGTAAAACTTGCCATATAGAATAAATGACAATTAATAATAAATTATAAATGTATTTGCGTCACAATCAATAACTATTAATAACTATCAGGAGTACTGACCATTCAACAGAAGGAATTAATTATTTTGGTACGTTAGAGATCCACTAGAGGACGTCCAACCGAAGTAGAATCATTTTTTGAACGTCTCGGGAGTTGCAAATTCAATGGTTATCGTGTTGGAAGGGCTCCCTTGACACTTGACGTTACGGAATATCGAACAATCTTCTAAGGATTCTTTTGGCGTAAAGATGGTGTAAAGAACAAGTGTGGTGAAAAAAATAAAGAATGGTCAGAGCCGCGAAGATGGTCTACCCTGGAGGTGGCTTGTACATCGTCGAGGGCGAAGTTTGCCTCTTGATGACAGCGATGAGACGTGGTGTCCGATGGTCTTCTCATTCTCATCAGGTTAGTATGAATTGTCAGCTGTTGATTTCTAATGGAAAACATATGTTAATAAGTCAGTTGCAATACACACAGCCGTACATTTGTTAATCGGTGCCTATACGCGTGCAAACAACATTAATTTTCATAATAACTTTGCAGGACGATGACCAGGATGCTCTTATAAGAGGATTATTTACTTTGAGAGAGGCATTGAACGAAGCTAAAGATTTATTTGACATAGAACCCGGGGTGCTTTTGGCCCCCTTTCTGGAAATTATAAGGTCGGAAGAAACGACTGGACCAGTGACCAGTCTTGCTTTGTCTGCGGTTAATAAAATAATATCTTATTGTTTAATTGGTACTCGTCTTTTTTGGCTAGGTTAGGGAGACATTAGCCAAGGCTCATATTATGATAGTGTTCTTTCTAGATTCCGATCATCCCGCAATAGCACAATGCGTGGAAAACATCGCTGACGCTGTTACACATGCCAGATTCGTCGGAACTGACGCGGCAGGGGATGGGGTTGTTTTAATGAGAATACTTCAGGTGTTGAGATCCCTTATGACAGCACCGGTCGGAGATTATCTGTCTAACGAAAGCATTTGCGAAATTATGCTCAGCTGTTTTAGAATATGTTTTGAGACACGCCTTAGTGGTAAGCATCAACGTGTACATACGTATTCGTGTTTAATTTCAGCAATGTGTTGTTTGTTGCAGAATTGCTAAGAAGAACCGCGGAGCATTGCCTGAGAGATATGGTGCAACATTTGTTCACACGATTGCCACAGTTTGTGGATGACACTAGGGTTTTGCTGAATATGAAAGTAAGCATATCGACAGATATCAAAGTTGAATGTCCATTTAAATGTAACATATATGCTTGCAGAAAATGAGGACAAATAACGTGGACAATAGCCGTGGTAAAAGCAGGAAAAGTAAAAACTACTCAAAGCAAAAGGGAAAAGCGAGTACGGATAGCATAGATGAAAATGACACTCAACCAGTAAGCCCAAACGACAGAGCCAGATCGTCAAGTCATTTGGCATCGCCTGTTACTCCTGTAGTGGCAGGGAATATTGTTGACATGCAAGGCTCGTTGGAACAGGGAGGTCTAGAAAAGGGAGAGGAAAAGGCAGAAAAAAGCGATAAGAAGGATAGTAAAAATCTCAGTGACACGAGTGAGATGACATCGGTGCATGAAGATGAATCTAACGAAAGGGGAAAAGGTGAGGGGAATTCGAAAGACTCGCCAGAGTGTAAAGAGAGCAACGAGGAAACAGAAGAGAAGGAGAAGGTAGTTGCCGAAGGAGATGGAGGTCCACCAAACGGAGCTAAGAGCATAGAGAAAGGAGAGACAGACGAAAGAACCAAAGGAGAAAATCAAGGTAGATGTTTATATCAATTGCATTTCGTTCGAATATGACGATTTCAACAGTTTTGCTTTCTTATAGAAAATGCGACCGCGGAGGATGATAAGAATGCGGATGCAATGAAATCACCTGTAGGGAGCATAGAGGATTTATCGGTAGACGAAAGTACAAGTAACACGTACAAGTTGTCGAAGGCCAAAGAGTCGGAACAAGTGGAGGAATATGTAAATGCTCAGGGTGTACGATTCATGGCGCAGCAACAATTAGCACCGTACGGTGCCCTGTGCGTTCGTGAACTGTTTAGATTTCTCGTGTCGTTATGCAGCCCCTTGGACAAGCAGAATAACGAAGTCATGACACATCTTGGGCTCAGCTTGTTACAAGTCGCTTTAGAGATTGCTGCCGACCACCTATCCAATTTTCCATCATTGCTGGCACTTGCCAAAGACGATCTTTGTAGAAATATTATTTTGGTAAGGATGTGACTTTTCTATTGACTTTGATTAGTGCACAATTTGCTTGGAACAAGTATGGAGAGAAGAAACGCATAGTAATCGTGATTGTGTTTATTAGCTACTTGGCTCAGAACGATTGTCGATTCTTGCAGCCGATCTGCAAGTATCGTTTTTATTGTTCGAATCGCAAAGGGAGCATCTGAAATTTCAAATGGAACATTACATAAGCAAATTGATGGAAATAGTCAGTTCCGACTCGAACAGGATATCGTACGAACAACGTGAGCTGGCGCTGGGTACGAGTTCCTTGTATTTTATAATACGGTATTGAATGTAAGGGGTTGCACGCGGGGTGCATAGTACGACGACAACGACGACGAACGTATTATATTTTCGTTTCTAGAGGCGATCGTACGATTGTGGAGGATACCTGGTTTGCCAGCAGAATTGTATCTGAACTACGACTGCGGCTTGTATTCAACTAATATGTACGAGGAATTAATGAAGTTGTTGTCAAAGGTACGTCTCTCATCTTGACACAGAAGGTGTATTAAATATTCTAAGTTGTATGCTTTATTGTTAGAATGCATCGGCGTTAATGGGTAACATGCATAATATGCAATTTATTTCTCTGGACGCCATAATTACGTTGATTTCTGGAATGGAGATAAGATGCAAGGGGTACAAAGAACTGTGCAAGCCGTCTCGGCACAGTGCATCTCCGATTTTGCCAACGCGAGAGGAACTGCTTGCCACGAAGGCAAATAAAAGGGTTGGTGTACCTTTCATTTTCTCATTGTTCATGGCAGGCCCTGTTTTTCAGGAATTATGAGAACGTTTGTCCCGTTGCTTCAGTGGATGGTGCTCGGCACAGAAAAGTTCAATGAAAATCCACGAGAAGGAATAGCCAAACTGACGGAGCATGGGCTTCTTGGGGGAAGTCCGGGCAATCCGGATCCGGAGAAAGTGGCAAGACTTTTAAAGGAGAATCCTGGCCTTGATAAAAAGGCCATCGGGGAATACATTAGCAAAAAAGAGAACAAAGCTGTTCTAAATTGTTTCGTTCACAATTTCGATTTGAAGGGAACTCGAATCGATCAAGCTCTACGGCTTTATCTGGAATCGTTCAGGCTTCCGGGTGAAGCGCCGCTCATCTCTCTGTTGCTCGAGAAATTTGCCGAGCATTGGCACGTGAGTAGCGAGCAATTGGATTGCATAATTTCGCGTAGCGATGGTAAAAATCGGTTTCTCGATTTACAGGAGAGCAACGGTAGACCATTCGCTTCGGCGGATGCCGCGTTCACTTTGGCGTATGCGGTGATCATGTTGAACGTTGATCAACACAATTGCAATGTGAAGAGGCAAAATAATCCGATGACCGCGGACGGGTTTAAAAGAAACCTGAAAAAGGTGAACGGCGGTGCTGATTTCGACCAGGAGATGCTCGACGAAATATATACCTCGATTAAGTAAGATACCGTTCAACTTTCCTCCATCTCCTTCATTCCCGCTCGTGGCAATGATATGTCGTTTATTCCCTGCTTTTTCGTAGGTGCGAGGAAATAGTGATGCCCGCTGAGCAGACTGGCTTGGTGAAAGACAATTACTTGTGGAAAGTTTTGTTACGCAGAGGTGTCGGACCTGAGAGCGTCTATCTGAAGGTTGGAAATTCCGGCGAATTCGTGGACAAAGAGCTGGCCGAACAAGCGTGGGCCCCTATTATTAGCGCGCTTTGCAGGGCGTACGACAAAGCAGGAGACAGAACGCTGCAGCGACGCGTTGCCGACACCTTTCTTCGGTTCGTTTTATTTATCAGTAAAGCAGATTGCACGTCCGAGAGAATCGATGGTAACGGGATCGCGTTTCCTTTTACGTTACAGTTGTGCCTCTATCAGCGCTCACTACGGAATGAGCAGCGATCTGGATACATTGATAGTAAGCTTGTGCAAGTTCACGGGTCTCGCGACTGGCGGTGAGCCGGATCAAGTGGTGTTGCACGTTGGGGGAAGTAGCAAGTGTCAATTGGCTGCGCGCACCCTCTTCAAGATTACTCACATACACGGGGATGGGATAAGAGCTTCGTGGAAGAATATAATCGATTGTTTGCAATCGTTGTACAAAGCAAAGCTGCTGCCGAAGAGTCTGACGGAGGGCGAGGACTTCATCGACCCGTCAGGAAAGATATGCTTGCTTCGGGAACAAAGCGCAGCGAGATCACCCCCTGCCGATCAGGGTATACTGTCTAGCTTGTATTCCTACATTGCCTCGGACACGTCGCGGGCATCGCATCCGGCTGAAGCGGCCGCGAGAAAAAGGGCCACAGAGTTTATCGCCAACTGCTATCTGAAGCAAATAATCGAGGAGAGCAAGTTCTTGCAGGCAGAGTCGCTACGTTCCCTGGTCGGTGCCCTGGTGTTCAGCACTTCCCACGAAGAAGATGTGTCGGTATTTTTGCTAGAACTGTTGCTGGAGGTGACTATTCAGAACCGCGATAGAGTGGCGTGCATTTGGCCGATAGTGCAAGCCCATTTGGACGGGCTGCTGACAACCGCAGCGCGAGAAAATCATCCTTACCTCTTGGAACGAGTGACCGTTGGAATGTTGAGACTAGCTATCAGATTGCTTCGCGGGGAGGAGTGCGCGTGCACCGTTTTGCCTCCGCTTTTGCCGTTGGCCCAGTTACCCTCGGCGAGCAGCGCGCCCCTCGCGCGGCAAATCGCCTACGGTCTGTTCGAGCTGCTGAAGACCGGCGCCGCGAATATTCATACCACGCAGGACTGGAAGGTGGTGTTTAGCTTGCTGGAGTGTGCCGGTGCTGGTGCGCTGCTACCGAAACAGTCCAACACCGTGCTGGACGAGGCGATCGTTTCCAGGACGTCGGTGTTGGACCCTAGACCGATCAGTCCGGTGCCTGAATGGGTGCTTGTGTCGCCGACAGGTACGGAAGCGCCGCTGCCCGTCGCCGCGGACACGATCGTTTTGAACCGCGACCTACAGCCCCACGATCCGGCTGCGTTTGTCAAATGCTGCGAGAGCCTGACGTTTCTGGTTCGAGACGTAGCCCATGTGACTCCGTTCAACTTCGAGCTGTGCGTTCGTTGCGTGAGGACCTTCGCCGAGGCGGTCCTTCAGTGCTCGGGGAAAAGGAGCAGGGTGTGCAGCGGGACGGAGGATGTAGCCGCTGATGCTGCCTACCAGCAGAGCCCGATACAGCTGTTGGACTTGATGCACACGCTTCACACTCGAACGGCCCGCGTGTTTCGATGGTGGGCCGAGGAAGGTAATGGTTACAGAACGGACACGGAGGCCGTCTCCTTGTGGCCGCAGGCATGGAGACCCTTGTTGCAGGGTATAGCGCGATTGTGCTGCGACGCGCGTAGGCAGGTTCGCACCGCAGCTATCACGTATCTTCAGAGCACGCTGCTCGCGCACGATTTAGCCCAACTGTCCGCGGCGGAATGGTCGCAGTGTCTGGAACAGGTGTTGTTCCCGTTGCTGGCTCAATTGCTCGGCCCGATAGCATCGAACGATCCCATCGGAGTGGAGGAGACCAGAGTCCGAGCCGCGATGTTGCTGTCGAAGGTGTTCCTTCACCATCTGAATCCTTTATTGACGTTACCTGGATTCTTGCCGCTCTGGCTTACCGTGTTGAGCTTACTTCGCGCTTACATGCACGCCGACAATAGCGAGCTACTCTTCGAAGCCATACCGGAATCATTGAAGAACATGCTGCTGGTCATGTCCTCGGCGAACGTGCTAGCACCAACGTCCAACTTGTGGGCTCCCACTTGGCGAACCATCGACGCTTTCTTGCCCAACTTGAAAGAGGAACTGTTCCCAGAAGCGCCGCTCCCCTCGGTGCAATCTTCGCCGCAGACACCGCCGTCGTCTGAAACTACGTCGTCGTCGCAGACGCAGGAAACTTGGCGGGTGATCAGTTTGCTGGAGCAGCAGCAGCCGTCGTTCGTCGGATCCATAGCACCGGCGCAGCCCGCGATCGTCGACGATCGTTCGGGCGATGCTTCGCAGAGTCTGAACGCACCGAGCGATGCTCAACAGGCGCAGCTACCTAACGCAGTGGTGCCGTTGGTCGATCAACAGGTATTAACAAAAGCCGACGATTGTCGGCCCGCTGATCAAACGTTTTCACCGCCGACCATCGCCGAACTCAGAGAACAGTGGCAAATGGTACCAGGAACGTCGGAAAGAACGGAGCAAGGGAGGGTTGCACCAACCGAGGAATACGAGCAACAATGCGTACAGCAACATTTACCGTACAAGGAAGAAACGGAACGCGTCGCGACGTTAGACTCTTCGCTCCGCGCTGATCCAATCCAGGTGAATCAGTGCCTTGCATTCTAGCCGTTTGTTCATTTTATTGTCCTAATTAAGAATGCTTTATTGCTTTCCCCTCGGTACATCACGATGATTTGAGAATAATTGAATGTTTTCTTTGCAGACGATGACGGTAGATTCCGCGGCAGCGACGATGTTTAAT
Source organism: Holcopasites calliopsidis (assembly GCA_023838395.1). Taxonomy (NCBI): domain Eukaryota; kingdom Metazoa; phylum Arthropoda; class Insecta; order Hymenoptera; family Apidae; genus Holcopasites; species Holcopasites calliopsidis. The sequence continues at coordinate 2,906,592 of JALHAQ010000012.1, read as the reverse complement.
TCCGCTGCGTATTTCAGCGAGGATCCCAGGGCGGATCGACTGTTCGTCGTGACTAACCCTTGATCGCTACGCGCTCGTTATATCGCATTATTTTCCTAGAAGAGAAACGTTTGGGTACAGAATAACCAGCTGCTCCATGCAACGTTAGCTCTCGTTGTTGGATTGGATATATTAATAATAGTATGTAATATCGCTGATTATATACATATATTATTATTAATATACACGGTTCGTGTACATACACGTATAAGAATCGCGATAGCGTAATCCGTGGAGCTTGACCATCCGCGTAGATAGAAAATTGATACATTAGAATTGTTAAACGGATTACGATGTCGCGGAGAGAGCGATTGGAAATTGTTCCTAGGCGCAGATGGGTCGATGGTTTATCGATGCTCCTTGCATCCGCGATACAATTAAAGCAACCGATTCATTCCGCTACCTTCCACCGTTACCTTATTTCCAACACTTTTCTCTTCCTTGTACATACAACGAGTACGCGCGATCGGAAGCGTCTGAAGATTTCGTAGCTCGATTACACGCGATCTACTTTGTACATATGTAACCGGGGAAAAAATGGAAGACAGTTATATGTATGATAATGTCCGTTGGACCATTAGTAGATCGTTTCGGAAGGTCGCATCAATTAGCGAGCAGAGAGGCGGTCCCTTGGAAATACACACGTGCACGTATATGTAAGTAGGCGTATGTTGGCTGCGGGATATGTCGGTTATCTATTCGACGAACTATTAATAGTACACGTAATACTGTACATTTTCGATGGTGCGCGAAAAGCGAGATACGCGAGATTCTCGAGACATCGGACACGTTTTCTACGCATTTGTCTCTGTCTCTATTGTATATGATTGTATAGAAAAAAAAATACATGGTGTACGATGGAAGAGTGTGACTCCTTAATTCGCCTCCCTGTCCTTTCGTCCCGCACGTCGATCGACGGATCAGCTTACTTTTCGTTTATCACAGACAGAATATCCGGCATCGTCGACGCGACCACACCTTGGCTACTGCTCCCTTCGGCAATAATAGCCAAGGGTTTTGCATTTCTGGCAGAGATGCTGCGGATGAACCTTGCTCTGATCGGAAACGTCCAATCCATCCGGTTTCTCCAGTGGTCTCTGGAAGCACGTGGAACGTGTCACGGCTACGTGATCCCGCAACGACTACTTCGTAATAGCTACCTGTTTATGAGGATAGACGTGTATGTGACACTTGATGCATTCCTGGCCCATGTTCGCCCAGCTGTTGCCCGACATCCACTTCCGTTTGCACTTCGGACATTTGTACTCCCCGAAGCATCGCTTCTTCCCTTGATAAGGTGTCAAACCCTCCCCTTTCGGTCGCGCCTAGAACAGACACTCGTAATTCGTTTCTGTCCAAGTTTCGTCCTATCGAGCAGTCTCGAGGAATCCCCGAAATACTGGATGACACGTTTCGTGAAATATCCGCCGGTGTAATACGCGTCGGTGCTAAAAATAAGCGCATCCGAGTGCAACGTTGACGAGGCTAAATTCATCGTGACTAAAGATACTTTTTGTTGTCCCGAGCGGGGCCCGTCGCGAAATTAATATCCGTGTTGTGATGTACGTTGTACAAAGCAGGGGGAGAGATAGCGCGTACCTGCGGACAGTCTTTAATATAGTGGCCCTTTTTGAAGCACAGGTGACAGAGGTAACTAGGCGGCGGTCTCTTGGCCGATTTTCTCTCGAGCAGGTTTAATTCCGTAAAACGATCTGCCAGGTCGACGATGTTCTCCGTTAAACTGCCCCCAACGGGGCCAAGAGAAGCGAATGCGCCGCGATGTAAGTAAGCCGGTGCAGCCGGGAAACAGCCACCGCTCCAAATCGTGGGCCGAAGCTTGGTCTGAAGCGATAAGGTGCGGTATCGTTATCATCGGGACGCGACCCCTGGCTCACAATGTATTTATACGCATTAGCTACCTGGTCCTGCGGCTGAGAGCGATCTTGATCGGCGATCGCCAGGTAAAACCAATTGATAAAGCGGGGCGAGTATCGCGACTGGTGCTCAGCCTCCTCCTGACCATGGGTGAAGACAACGTTGGTATCGCGCTTCTGCATATGTTGAATGGGCGATCTGGGATGGCAGTTGGCCATGCTAGCAGAGATTCACCACTAGAATTGCCGAACTCTTTTCCAACATGTTCGGACAACGCGCGTAGAAATAGCTTTAGAAAAATCGACGGTACCGACCTACTACCTTCGCATCGCGGAACGAATTGAACCACCTCTTCAACAACGTGTCCAGTATATCACGTGTTGTCTTCCAGGACTATCGTACGTCGAGGGAAGCTACGGTTCTTCTTCGGTCGCGATATACTTGTTTGCACGGTCATAATAGCATATTAACCGTTTTATCCCTTCGGTCTCAATGGGGCTGTGGAAAACACAGTCGAATGGAATTATCCACGTTCGGCCAACTGGAACTCTCTCAAGATCTCGCGTCGCTTCTCTGCACGCACTAATCGCATCTGTTTCGTTTCCGGAACGAGAATCTGCGTCCGAATAGAAGAAGGTCCCCGTTCCTTCGGAGGCTCGGCCACTACTGCAATGGTTCCGCGAGCCACGAATACCGTGAAAAGTAGAAACGCGTCCGGTTGAATTTAACCAGCATTAAAGAACCCCCGCCATATGGTGCAGCTATTTCAGTGGTTGCTACCATCGAGCAGCTCGCGGCCGCGCCGCTGCCTCGACTCTGCTCACCTAAATTGCCGTCTACCTTTTCATCTTGACAGAAAGGGATTGACGCGTACCTGGTCCCGAGAAGCTTGGTCGGAATTGAAGTCGAATCGGGATACAAATCTAAAATCAAATAGCAGCATATCCTCCGCGACGACATGCATTCGCAGCGATCTTCAGCCCTCGGCGATCGGTCGGGAATATCTGCGTCTCGCTAATGAAGGGAGAAGCCGGCCGAGGGAGGAAAGGGCGAGATGGACAAGTACGAAATGATGGAAGTCGTAGGAGAGGGAAGTTACGGTGTGGTAATGAAATGCAGGCATCGCGAAACCGGACAGTTCGTGGCCATCAAAAGGTTTCTCGAAACCGAGGAGGATCATCAAGTGCGGAAACTGGCGTTCCGCGAGATCAGAATGTTGAAAGTAGGAGTCGATGCCAGTCGCTCGTTCTCTGATACCTTGTCGAATATTAACCGACCGGCAATGAGAAAAGTCGTGGCGTGCGTGTTCGCAGAAACTGCACCATGAGAACCTGGTAAATATGATCGAAGTGTTTCGACGCAGAAAACGATTTTACCTCGTGTTCGAGTACTTGGATCACACTTTGCTCGACGAGCTGGAAACCGCGGGCGGACACGGGCTAGGTTGGCAAGTGTCCAGGGGACACATTTATCAAGTACTCCGAGGCTTAAGTTTTTGCCACGCGAACAAGGTAGGCGCGCCGGTTTCGGATAGGTCGGATTCGATAATGATCCCGTAATCAGCTGCTGTACGGTCATCGTCAGATAATGCATCGTGACATCAAGCCCGAGAACGTTCTCGTGTCCCCGAGCGGCGTGATCAAGCTCTGCGATTTCGGCTTCGCCCGTCTCGTAAACGGACCGAACGAGTCGTGCACCGATTACGTGGCGACCAGATGGTATCGAGCGCCGGAACTGCTCGTCGGTGATCCACGCTACGGCAAACCGGTGGACATTTGGGCAGCGGGATGTTTGTACGCGGAAATGGTGACGGGGGATCCTCTGTTCCCGGGTGACAGCGACGTCGATCAGCTTCACAGAATCACCAAAGTTCTTGGTATAGAATCGGCACGCGGATAACGTTCCCCGCATTTCGAACGCTCTATTCGTTCCAGGTGGACTCTGCAGGAAGCATCGAACGATAATGGGTCGCGGCAGACCCGGTCAAATGTTGAGGCACACGAGTGCCGATGAGCTCACAAGTGTGGCAAGATCCGGCGTCCAGTCGATTAGGAGCTTGTTCCCCAGCTGGGACAACACGATGAGCGACTTTTTGGCGCAATGTCTCCGCATGAATCCCGATTTACGCCCCACATGTTCCGTTCTTTTGCGACATCCGTACTTCACGCAAAATCGCTTCGCACAGACATTTCTCGCTCAACTGAACGACCGTATCGCTAAGGAAGCCGCTATGAATCCTCTGATGATTAAGAGATTAGGACCCCGAACACCAAATGTCCTCGCAGCCGCGCCTGACACCTCGTCGGGCATTCGCGAAAAAGATGATCCTGCCAGGTACAAGCTCGCACCCTCGTTTCCTTTTCTTTCTAAAGCGTTCCTCCCTTCTCGTTGCAGGTGGCACGTGTTCGTTCCGAAGGATACGTCGACGAGCCAAGCGTCGCATCTGAAATCGATCGAACAGGAGGATTTAGTCGTGCCGCACGGTAATCGCACGCGTAACACTTGCTACACGGATCCCGTTTCGGTTCTACCGGATACCATCTATATCCGCGCTCCCAACCGAAATTGATCAGATACACCCACAGGCGGAGAAATTACAGGAACGGGATGTCTATCGATCCAAGCAACCCTGGGTCAATCGTTTTCACCGCTTTATTTTATTCGTCTCTCGTGGATACAGAGTGGGTTCGGTATAGAATTTTAATTACAATGTCCGACATTATTTTATAAAAGTAAATACAATTGTATATCGTTAACAATAATAATGCGCGAAAATCGGTTAACACACGCTTCGAACGTTGGCTAAAGCATTCACGTTCACACCGTAGGAATAGTTACAGCTACACGCTTTCACTTCCGCTTAATACCGTATTAATTACAAAGGAAGCCGATCGCGAACGTTTCCAAGCCTTTGTACTATGTACAAATAGAAGTAGAGACCTCGGTACAAGAGAGTACACACTTTTTGCGAAACGTTCCGCGATCGCTCTCGAGCGGCGATGCTTGACGCTCGCGTATCGGCGCCGTTCGAAATTTCCATCGATCAGGCGCGCGTTCTTCGATTTCGCGTTCGCCACCCTGGCAGTGGGGACACTCGAGGCAAGGCCATTCTACACGGAATTATGTCACGATCGGTGATACGATTTCCCCAAGCGTTCCGCGAATTAGTATCGAACAAGACCGACGGTGGATGAACGAGAAAGAGGGAGGAAGGTAGGGTGGGTTTTGCGTATTGGGATTGCTTATGAAAGTGTAATTGCGGGAGATAAAGGGAGAGGGGGGGGGGGGGAGAGTGAGAGACGGAATATCGGATAGAGGCAGCGGCCTCCGAAAGTCTGACGAATTTCCAAGGATCGTCCTTGCCATTTGCCCGATGCGCGGTCTAAGGACGACAGGAGTGCGAGATGAAGCTGGAATCGATCCTTTCGCGGCTCGTCCGGTCGCGCAGGAGGCAGGGCAACTCTTGGACGAAGCTCCGTCCTGCCCGGTTTGAAACGGTGCGACTAAAGTTCGATCGCCGGTATCGATATGTAGCGATGGACAAAGCGGGAAAACAGGCCACCCTCCCCGTCGTTCCACCCTTTCTCTCTCGCGTCGTTGCGCAAATCTAATCACTCTGACCGCTGCCACTATACAGTTCGGCCGTTCTCCACGACGACCGTCGCCGCTATCCTATATCGTTTGGAAGTAGAATCACCGAAATTACACGCACGCGTCTATACATACCTACGTTAAAGCTATCGAACGAACGGACCGAAGGACGAGGTACACGAGAAAACTGGCACGCGGACTTGCCACTGGCGAGTCGTGTTCCTTGGACGGGTTTCACGCGGCGCGGCGCGGCGAGGCGAGGCGAGGCGAAATTATTACCAAGCAACCATGCGAATCGATACGCACGCGAGCGAATCCATAGCCCGAACTTTCAGGGGTTGTTCCCAGGATAAGTCGCGGTATCGCGCTTTCCCATTCGTCTTTCGCGTTGAAACGTGCCGTTCGTTCAGCACCGGAAACGTGATGCCCCGTTGCGATCCGCACGGACCTAAAGGTGCGCGTGAATTGGAACAACTTTTACGGTAGCACTCGCGCTCGCTCTAGACCGCCTACTCCCATTCCTCCTCTTCGACTAGCACAGGCGTTCCTTACTCTCTCGTTACTTTTCTTTTGTTTCTCCATATACGCATCTATTCTATTCCGTTTCCCGCTCTTGCCTAACTAATTCTGCATCTTGTCCAGCACGGTCCCGTACCGAATCGGTATTGATTTGCATCTAGTACGCGTCTGCTCGATCGCCGACGCCGAGTCGAACGAAACGATCTATGATTCGTCGCGATCACGTTGAAGCTTACCGCGACAGAGCAACGCTTTCGTTCTTAATGCTCCTGTCTTCCCTCTTACTCCTCCTTGTTCGTCCTCTTTTTCCCCATCCCCCTTTCCCTGTTTCTCCTTCTTTACATCTGTCCGGTTGCATCGCGGCCACTCTGCTGTTCGTAATGCACCTGGTATATTGCACTCACGGTACCAAGAAATTGTCATAAGGCACTTTGGATCTGCATCGCGAATACATAGAGCATCGATCGACGGGTTCGATCGCCAACTGTCTCTTTTCGTTCTCGAAAGACTGGAAAGGAAACATTGTGCGCCTGATGATCGGTCGAGCCGATGCTGCGAGGCGGAGCGGCTGGCTGTCACGATCAACGGCCGGGCTTCCATACGAAAAGAAAAGAATCGCAAGCGTGCCGAGTGTGCATACGTTACCAGAAACTTTCGCAGATTAGCAATACTTGCCTGATCTTGAATACGCGCTTCAAAAACACTGAAAATGCTTCTCTCTTTACATGCACAAGTTCGCTACGCGACACGTTCCTCTACTCGAAAACTGATTTCGTTTGCGGCTGATCGTGGCTGTGGCTGTGATTGCAACGTAACATTAAGTCCAATTGTACATTGAAAGGCTTAAACTTTGGTCTATGGATTATCTTGCTCCTGACAAAACAGCTAGAAAGGTTGCTCCGTCAGTCGCATCATCGCGAGTATAAGACGTCGAGGAACGATTTCTACTTATAGGCGCGGGCCGGTGTGCGCCTGAACGTAGGCAATTCGTTACATCGACGACGTTGATTGCAACGCGTGCGGCGCATCACTATTCGATGTCCCTAACAGTAACGGTGAACGGTCTTCAAATCCTTCCGTTTGTTGCAAAACTCTTTGTTCAAAGATGACGGGTTTAGTGAACACAAAACGTACAAAGTGCACTAATTTGCTTGCTACCTGCCTTTCTCCCTCTATTCGATCTGATCTATTTCTTTACGCATACCCAATTATTTGCTATTCATTTCTCTTTCACTCTCACCCACACGTGCACACCCGCAAATAGACGTACACTCTTCGCTATCCTCTATCTATCTATTTGTCTAGCTACTTACCTATCTAGCCATGTATTATATTTGCATATCTCTTTATTCTTCTCTCATGTGCACGGACGGGCAACCCGCATGCGAACACGTTCAATGCCTCTCTTTCACTCCACGTTTGCACGCTCCTCTTTTTCTGCTCCCACAACTCTTCTGACCTATAATTATTATGTATTTAAACGTACCAATCTCGCACCTTCATTTATACATGCAAGCGATATTTTGGAAAGATAAAAAACTCGCTTCGAGCGAGATGAAGAATGATTACAGTATATAATTTACGAATTAATGAATTACTATGTGATCTATATAAGCGATGTATGTAAATAGGAACGATGAGAGGTATCATTGTTTTAGAACATTACCGGAGATACAAGGGCACTGATTGAGATGACGACTGACCGAGTAATTATTCTGGACGAAAACGAAAAAATGTCCATTTCTTTGCTCGCTTAAACTCTTCTTTCCTTTTATTCCTTCCGCCTTCCCGAAATCCTTGATCTACGAAGAATAGACTTCATGTACCAATAGTTTTCCAAACCAACACGTTTGTCCATCGCCTTTCTTTTTACGGACTATTATTGTTATTATTATTGTTTTCGTTACTATCAGCATCATCATTGTTCTTGCTATCATTGTTATCATCGCGATCGGAATTATTGTAACAATGATCGGCAATATCACCGTCGTTACTATTATTATTGTAATAATTTCCATAATAGTAGTAAAGTAGTGGTACTAGTAATGTTAATGGTAGAAACAATTGAGATAACGATTACATATTAATCATGGCGCGTATAGTCGTCATCGTATTATCATTATCACCATTCTTATCGTCATCGTCATCGTTATTGTTATCGTTGTTGTACTTTCTATTGTTGTTGTTGTTGCTCATCTTCTTATTATAATCATAATTATTATCATTATCGTTAACATTATCATTATCATTATTCCCATCGCTATAACGATTAATATCATGATGATCAACCCTATCATCATCGTTATTATTACTATCATTATTGTTGTGGTTATTGTTGTTGCTGTCGTTATTGTTATTATTCGTACTATTATCATCATCATTGTTATCGGCATTATTATTGTTATCCGTCTTCAGAACAATATAGATAAAATAACACGGTTCTCGAGCACGTCAGAGGCTTTGCGGTGATTCGTGCGCGCTTCTGGCTTCTACTCCGGAACAAATTTGTTTAAAGTGATCGAATAGTAGTGAAGTTAACAATAACACTAGTAGTATAAATGCAATCAATGGTAGTATCCGTAGCAGAGGCAGTAGTAGCGATAACATTAAAGAGAAGGCGTAGCAGCAGCAGTAGAAAGGACAATATTAATTTTTATGCTGGTAGTAATATCAGCGATAATAGGCGTGGTAGTAGTAGTAGTAGTAAATATTAGTGGTAAACAGTAGTAGTAGTAGTAATAGTAGTAGTAGTAAATAGTAAATAGTAGTAGTAGTAGTAGTAGTAACAGTAGTAGTAGTAAATAGTAAATAGTAGTAGTAGTAGTAGTAGTAGTAGTAGTGGTAGTAGTAGTAGTAGTAAATAGTAGTAGTAAATAGTAGTAGTAGTAGTAGTAGTAGTAGTAGTAGTAGTAGTAGTAGTAGTAGTAGTAGTAGTAGTAGTAGTGGTGGTAGTAGTAGTGGTAGTAGTAGTAGTGGTAGTAGTAATAGTAATAGTAGTAGTAGCAACAGCAGTAATAGTAATAGTAATAGTAATAGTAGTGGTAGTAGTAATAGTAATAGTAATAGTAATAGTAATAGTAATAGTAATAGTAATAGTAATAGTAATAGTAATAGTAATAGTAATAGTAATAGTAATAGTAGTGGTAGTAGTAGTAGTAGTAGTAGTTGTTGTTGTTGTTGTTGTTGTAGTTGTAGTAGTAAATAGTCGTAGTAAATAGTAGTAGTAGTAGAAATTGTAGTAGTAGTAGTTATAGTAGTGATATAATAATAGTAATAAAAGTATAATTTTTTATAAGATTAACTGCACTATTCGTAATGGTTGTTTTTGCTATCCATTTGGAAGTAGTAGCTTTTAGACGCTTGGACTTAGACGTTTAATTAATTGCTAGAAGAGCAATAGCAACACTTGCAATAGCGATGCTGGTAACAATAGAAATGATAATGACAGTAACGGAGTTGATACTGATGATAATTAGTAGTAATAATAACAATAGCAGCAATAGCGGGAACACTTGTAACGACAAGAGTCATAGAAATAGCGGAAATAATAATGTTGAACACTAGTATTTAGTCAAAGCCGTAATAATGATTACAGTTATAGTTGAACTAAAAGTGCATAAAGTGGAGGAAGAAGAACAGATGAGGAAAGATATTGGAAAGCTACACCGATGATGCTAGAAATTCACATTTTTGAAAGTCGCTTCGAACGTTACTTTAGTCGCATACATCTCTATTACTTTCCCTTCCTCCTCCTCCTTCAATTTTTTTTGGAATTAGACCGATTACGATGGCAAAATCTGAGATACATTTTTTGTTCCTCTTTCCATGCTTCATTGTTCAAGAATAGTCCATACGTTTGCGGTAATTCCCAGATTGCTCTGCTATTCACTCAACGTATACATATTTCCCTGCTACTTTCCGCGTACGTTTCCATTTTCTTGCTAGATCACTCTCGCCCCCTTACCTATCTAGCTATCTATCTATTCATCCCTCCGTTCCTCCATCTTTCCGTAGTATACTAGATTCTTCGAGATCTGCTAAATGGTAATACGTACAGTCGAGTTGAACATAGAACATCGCGGACATCTTTTTCAACCACCCTCTTCCACAACTCTCGCTTATATATTTGTAATCGTTTATTTGCTTAAATATGTAAGCTTTATCGTTACGTTAGTAGGTAAATTTTAGTAATAATGTAATACATACTTTAATAAGGCCCAGTAAGGCTGCGTGGGTCGATAAACAATCCCACGACTATTTAATGTACGTAATTCTTGTCCTGTTAAAAATCATTGTACATCATTAATTAACCGCTTAATTAATTCACGGGCATCGCGATACATTAGCTGGGTATTGAATTAGCGTCGTCCGAAAACAAAGATAGAAAAAGAAAGCTTACTGTATCGCGTCCCGTTTCAACGTCGAATAATTCGCGTCGCGCCGTATCGTACGCGATAGCCCGCCTAACTAAGGAAAGAAAAGTTTGCTCCGTTGTTCGAGACCAACGATTAATTATTGTCATTTCGTATTGTTCATTATCCATCTAACGTCTCCCACCTTAAACCAAACTGCTGTGTACTTAACGAAACATGCCCTGTCAAATGTCACGATAAAAAATTATACTTTGGAAATAATTTTGTACACCGGAAGATAAGCTTCGGAATTTTTTGCGCCGATAGAAACTCTCCGTTGCGCGCGATGTTAAGAACGCAAAGGGAATCCTTCGTCGGATTAATATAATACCGTCACGGAGAGGACATTAAAACGTCGTGCAAACGAGCGCTTTTGCTTCCGGAATAACTTGTCAAGTACATACTCTCTACTGTCGAAAATATCGGATCTCGTAGACGGATACTACGGATCAAGCCGATCCATGAATAATAACAATGGCAATGCGTTTGCTAGCACGTTAAAACTTTGAAACACAATGCTTGCTGCCCACCAAACTCCGTTAAAGTTATCAACCCTCTGTGTATCGCGTATAAGTATTGTATGCGTATGCGTGTGGACACTTTTATGCACATATAAGTACATGTATCGCGAACGCATGCATCTGTAGCAATACTTTCTCAATTTCAATTATTATTTGATACTATGAAACGTTTCGCATAAAAAAACAAGGCAATCAGAGTGAGTTCTACGCTTATTGTTTTTTATCGTCTTATTTAAATATTTATACTCGAATGAATCACCTCGTCGTGTCTGAACGTGTATATAATATACATATGTAATACATAAATAGTAAATATGGAATCACGGTTTTACTTTCTTTAGTTCCCTCCTTCCTACTCGTTTCTCTGCTAAGCTCTTAGTAACAAGTTGAGTGAATCCTCCGGAGCAATTTCCGCCCAGTTCCCCCCCCATCCTCCCTGTTCTGATTTTTAGCTCGGCTTGATTAATTTTCAATAATCTTATAAAAACGAAGCGTGTAGTCTTGTAAAAAGATGCTTGTTAGTCAAAACAGATTAATCGTACGATTCTCTCCTTTGCCGAGCTCGTTGCACACTCATACACCCACATTCTCCTCCTCTTACTCGAAATGCACCCCTTTTCGCTCTCACGCACACTCTCGCCTTTCTCCCCCTTTCTCATGCATACGCTCAGACAGAAGCACACAGCCTCTCACGATTGCTTATTGCATACACTTCTATTTGGTCGCTGGCGACTCTTGCAAGTATACGCACTAGTATATTCAGCTTTGCTTAATTAGCTAAGGGTATAGGATGTTTGTCCAGAAAGCACACGGTGGAGAACCGAAGCGCGTTCCTCCTTTGCTCGGCAGTCTTTTCGTCGCGTCGTCACGGCCGTGGATGATCGCGAAATTCGTCGGTCCATCTAGCGTTACCTAAAACTGACGATTCGTTCGCATCGCAACTGATTAAGAATCCAATCGGTCTATAACTGGTTAAGCATCCAATCGGTCTGCCGTTCATTCGAAGAATTCAACGCTGCTCGGTCGTGAGAAGCTCGTTCGTTTTGACCTAGGCGCGAGTAAAGATGGAACGCGACAAGTTTTTGATTCGATGTATCTATCCGGATCAATCGAAAATTGCTCTGAAACTAGTCGGCTGGTCGAATTGATAAGCCCTTAAGGACAGCCGCATTCGTCGACCACCATCTTCGGCAGATCCCTCTTAATAATGTTGGAATCTGGCCCGTAGTAAATCAACGACATCGGCGAGAACTTGAGGGGAGCGCAGCATGGCTGCATACCGGCAAGTCGATCCATCTTCCGGTATTCTTCTATTACGTGGGTGTAGTAATTGAGGAACGTGTCTGGCGTTCTGTGGCCAGCCGCGCAGTCTCCTCGGCAGTAATTCGCGTAGTACCTGGGCAAGAGAACGAATTGATGGTTACACGTTGCTTGGCGGTCGGTTCGTTCGAATTAACCGGAAGCTTGATTAAGAGGAAAGCCGTAACCGAAATCGGCGAACGATATTTCGTAGGATGGCCTCTCTATCGGAGGCACGGTACACGTGCGACACGCGTGACGCTCGCGCAGGCCACGCTTCGTTAAGCTTTAGACGACGCCGTTCGCAATAATTGCTTGCTAGTTAAGGGTTTAGGGACGTTGCACTTGTAAGCGACACTCCGATATCCCGTGATACCGTACGAGTGACCACAGCTACCCCCTTTCTTGTTCCACGCGCTGTCCGAAACAGCATCGATCGATGCCGCTTCTTCCTCCTTGCGATGGAGAACGACCGTTCGCGTGCGACAAAAAAAAATGTAGCAGCGATCCGCAGCTACTTCGCCGCTTTGGGTGAGTTGTACGCTTACCCTTGGGGCGCGATTATCCAGTCGTCCCAACCGAGTTGAGAAAAGTTCACGTAGAATCGCTGCTTGCAGCATTGTCCCTTGATCGCGCCGCTGCACTCGATCGCCCGTCTCCGGACCCGTTTTACAGCCGCTGGATCCGTGCGAACCACTAGAAATGGTCTGTCTGGATCTTGAGTATCTGGGAACATATACGTGCACACGGACACCTACGTATAGACAGGCGGATGGCGAGGGGGTGCGAATGAAAGGCGAAGGAGGAAAGCCTCCGAGATGCGTACCTTTAGAATTTAGCGAGGACTCAATCACTTGCGGCGAATGTCCGTCGAACGTCGATACGTAGACGTGCGAGCCGCATCCGGTGCAATCGACCAGAAGAGTCAACTTGTCCCTCGCATTCTCCCGGCCCATCGTGTACCAACTGTTGACGACTTTGGTAACGTCGAACTTGAGCCAGCCGAGCTGCCCGATGCTCACCCCGAGGGACGTGATCATTTCTAGGTGTTGCCCGAGTTCCTGTAAAACGTCCATTCGATGTCCGTTAACGCGGAGTGCACAGAAACGCGAATCGGCCACGAGTGGCTTTTCCTTTCCGTTTGTTTTTCGTAGCCGAAGCGACCGGTGCGGCCGAAACCCGACAAGCGTAGTCAGGAATGTAGCGGAAATTGTTGGTCGGACGACTTAAGACTGTGATACTTTTTAACGCGATTCAATTTTCGTCTAAATCGGATGACAGGTGTGAAAGTTAATCGTCCTCTCGCTACGCTCTTACGTTGCGGTGAGACCGAAGTTCTGATTACCTTGCCACGCAAATGCGTCATATTACCGCATCGCACACGGAATACCCAGAGGGTAATGTTCCTTTGGCTCGATTGCCCTTGCCTATGGTGTTGATAGTGATGGGCGTGCCTAAATTCGACTCTCGTCCAAAGCGTTGCCCTTTTAATCCGCAGAGGCTCCAACGCAGGCTCCCCGCTGGACATTGGAAACTCCAGTAACGGTTGTCCGTTCAGCGTGCGTCCTGTAAATAAGGATCGTTTGATTATTAAAAAAAAAGGGGGGGGGATAGAAGAAGAAAAGGGAAAGAAGGATCCGGCCAAAGTCTCGTTTCTTCACCCTTTCGCCCCACTACTCTTCATCAACGTATCTATTGCTAATCGCGCCTTTATCTTTCATCGAAATCCGAAAGAATGGAAGCCGACAGGGTATGGAATTTTGTTCGCAGACGAGACTCTTGTTACATGCGAGCAACCCCTTTTGCCACGGCACCTTGTACAAACCACGCGACACAGACAATTGTCGAGAGAGAAAGAGAGAGAGAGAGAGAGGGAGAGAGAGAGAGAGAGAGAGAGACAGGGAGGCGGGGGCGTAGATGGTACGGTGTAATGCACTCAGCAATACGATGTATGCGCGTGTAGGATCTATGTGTTCGCAGAGACAGTGGGATTCGCGCACACTGAGAAGCGGGGTGAAATACAACAGGCGAAAGAACATTGTTCACGTGCGAGTGTAGCAAGAGATACACAGCGGTCGTCTAGCGATACACACGCATAGGCATAAGCAGGTCCGCGTACATGGACGTGGAAATATCTACAACGATGAGCGCGTAATACAGTGAAAGCAACGTGGCTTCATCCCTTAACGGTTTGGTGAGTCACGGACCGGGAATGAGCTGGCGCGGCGCGGAGGGGCGGGGATAAGCATGGGGTGTCTGCCGCCCGTCTGCCATGCGCCTTCCATTCCCCGCGATCCACGCTTGTCCTCCCTTTTACCGCTCCACCCTTTTTATTCTCTTCTTTTCCCTCTTCTCCGCATACACGTTCCCGCTATTTCCTTTCCTCTCCTGGCGTTGCGCAGCCAGCCTGTAAGCAGCACCGCCACCGACACCGATGCAGAAAGGACCCCCTCTTAGAATCAACGTCGTCCATCCCCCCCGCCCCCGACACTATTCCCGGCTTCTACCGATCGCGGGCCTGTGGATACTCGTTTAACCTTTCGAGTATGGACTAACCGGTAGCCGGGCGCATGCACCCCCGCGAGGATGTACGCTAGGGTGCGACGAGACGATTCGCTCGCCTTGATTCCATCGTCTCTATTCGCATCAACTTCGTACGCTTGTTCGCCGCGCATTGTTCTCGTTCTCTTATTTCTGCCGCTATAATGAGATCGCGTTGGCCAGAGCAAATGAAACGGAAGTCTTTATCGCGCGATCAATATCGTCCATCACGCATCGCGACCAACGAGAATTTTGGCTCGCGAGTCAGGAAAGCTGCCGCAAGACTCGGAGATATCGTCTTCCTCCGCCCGGCTCCTTGTTTCACCGAGGACCTGCGTACCCGTTCCAAGCGGAATCGGAATTTATTCCGAATTAAAGATCGGAATTGGGGAACGTAGCCGAGCGGCAGCGACGAGAAATCTCATATCCTTAACGGATTAAAAGTTAGAACAATTGGAAATTCAACTCGCGCCCGTCGGCCAACGGATTCGCCCTAACTGTCTCGAGTTCGACGATAGACGAAACCAGAAGGGCGTTGCAGGACTTTCGCCCGGCCTCGCTCGAGTTTCGAACGCATCGTGTGTCGCACTTTTCGAGGTCGGTACATCGGCTACTTTTGCCGCCGCGCCGCATTGCGACACCACTGAATCTACTACGTTCTCCTTTTCCCGCGCTAATGCTGTTCGTATTTTTCGAAAAAAAAAACAGAAATCAATGCTATAGAGCGGAGGGAGGAAGCGGAGAGAGTACGAGCAAACAATTCTTGAAACGATGCTGCGTAGTGGTGAGAAGAAAGTCAATGGTATCGATCGCGCGAAAAGCCTCGAGATTGTCGCCATTATTATGTAGAGATTGAAAAAAGTTGTTCACTCGCATTATCAAGCGTGCAGCGACGTCGGCATCGGTATTGCCGTCGCGTCGGCGCCGGTGGGAATCTCATTAGGAAACGATGTTCGATAGCGTTGCTCGATGACACCTTGTCCAGAACATTGCGCCGGATGGTGTTAAATATACTTACATAGGGCCGAGGCGATTGACCGTAATACCGATGGTCAGCGAAGAAAGGGGGTCAGGTATAGGTGGTTGCTAACCCTGATCCAGATCTATCGCCGCCACGTGGTCACTGATGCTATCTAACCCAACGTGCAACGTAGACCGCGATTGAAGCCACGTGTTCAGCGAGCAACAGCGACCATATCTTCTTTGCGCCTTACTCGACGCATCTTTCACGGGAAAAGCGAGACCGATCGCGAGCAAATACCAAAAAGCGCGAAGAGAACGATAGCGAGAAGCTGGGGGATGAAAAATGGTACGTCTCCCAAGGGAAGCATCGGCTCGCGGACAATTAGGCGAATCATATTGTTTTCGTTAAGGAGCGATCTAGAAAAATATGTATACTCCGTAGCTAGTTGACGATACCAGGATCATCGGATTGACCTATTTTATCTGAAACATCGTGGCAAAGCAAAGCCGAAACGGTTTGGCGGGAATCGAATCGTTTTTCGTATTCCTCGAAGCCGAGAGGGCGAGGAAGAGTCCAGCGCTCTGGACGAAGTCGCATGAGTAAAGAAAACGTGAAGAAGAAGTGTGCGAGAAGCGAAGGACAGGGGCTAGCAGGGAGGAAGGGAGAGAGCAGCGAGAATGGCAGAGATAGTGGTAGCAGCAGCGACATAAAAGACGAAGGGAGAAACACACCCTCGATTTCTATCCTAGAGCAGAGAGCGTAGTGCGGCAGGATGAGGAGGAGAGTCAAGAGGGAATAAAGGGGTTGTAGCAGGAGATGTACGAAGAGCGGCGCCCAGCTGGAGCCACGTGCATCGATCTGACTACAGGCGCCAGTCGTCCTATCCGTCGCGTCGACTCGTTCGTCCATGAGTTCGACCCTGTCCCACTCTAACGCATCCAGAACCACCGTACGATCCCGAGGTTTCCACGTAGCCCACACTCCGCTGGCCACCCCGCGTCTCCGCTGTTCCTACAGGAAACAAGGGTGGAAAGGAAGAAGGGAAGAGAGAAGGAAAGGACGGGGAACAATCATCGTCTCCGTTTTCTTTCCCTCGCGCTCATCGCCTGGAAGGTCGTCCTATCTTAAGCCCGGCACGTCCTATTCGTCGAATTTCCGTCTCAGGTTGAACGAACTCGTCCAGTCCCTCCGATCCACGCGTTTCCCAAACCAAGATCTCCTCCCGAATTTTCTTGTAGGTGACCTGTCGCGAGTCGAGCGACGCGCGGCTCGTCCCGATGTCCAGTGGAAGGATCCGCGATCCTTTGCTCGGCCGTTATAAAGCCCGTTTCCGGGAATATTGAAAAGTCCGTTGCGTTGTGTCAGTAAAATCCTCGAAGACTCCTCTTTGACCGGTCCGTGCGACAACCGAGTCACTTGGAAGAGCTATGGCCAGTCTAGCTTTTTGATAAAGAATCGCTTTCAGTGGAGCCGCCGCCAAGTCTTTTTAAAAGAGTACAATCGTTGAGCGGGCATAATGGCCAGCCCCTACGAGAGGGCCTCCCGTGAACGGCGACAGCATCTTCTCCTGCGATGATGAACATTCTAATAAATGGCGCTAGGGGATATAATTCGTCGTGACGATTTCTTCTTTATTGCCTTACGCATACCACTCGCCCAGCGCCTACACATCTATGCACACGTAGGATGCGCTCATTTTTTCCTATTGGTAAAGTGAAATACTAGTATAAGCGCAAGTAGCGGTAGCATAGATTTTATCGGAACAGAAAGATTTCCGAAATGAATCGAGCTCAGCGGGATGAGTGCAGACCGTATACGACACATGGGTGACTTGCCTTTTGTAATTGTCTTAAGGCACCCGCAGCAATTGTGTGTTTCTTGCGGTATCCGTTTTCTAACGAACGCTCGTAAGCGTGCAAACGTGCGACTCGATACACGCTAATTAAGCAAAGCAATTGATTGTAGGATGCGTTGCGTGGAATTGGCCAGCATGCGAGATAGCGGATTTAATCATCGTTTCGGCTGAAACGTGACTGCAGATGGGCTATGAAGTTTCTCGTCTAAACTTTTTACACTGTTTCTTCGCTCTACTCTCCCCTGCTCCGACACGTTTCCCCGTTGCACTTTCTTTCGCACAACTTTCACCGTATTTCACTCTCTATCCCTGGGCACCGAAACTTTTGTAAATTTCCGCCTCCTATCCACTCGCCGAACTCTTCTCCGAAGAGATTTCTCCGCGATCTACAGCGCGCCTTCCCTCTCCATATCGATCTTCGGATCTCCTCGTTTGGAGAACGTATTTTTTCAAATCTCCAGGTCGCGTGGCGCAGAATTTCGATCTGCCCTGCGTCTCCAACATCTCTCGCCGAATCTCTTTCGTTTTGCATCGTGATAAACATTCTATTCACTTTTCAGTCGCTTCTTATCGATCTCGACGATCCAGTAGCTCTATTATTTAAATAGTCGAACTGCAAATCAGATAAAAGTGCACGCGTCGCCTACTGTAGCCCGTTAAAAAAGAGATAGAAAGAGAGGAAAAGCGAAAAACCCATGTGGAACAAAAGTTTCTCCCCCTTTTGCTACGCGGGTCGATAGCAAAGAGACGGTGGTAGTTTATAGTTTCTTTAGTTTCTTCCAAAAGAATGACGTGTTCGCAGTTCGCAAGCTATGTATAGTGTCGGCGACATTAACGTTAAGGTGCCACGCACGTCGCATTGCAGCGCGCTTTTTGGACGATGGTACTCGACTTCGGAACGGCAAAAGCGCAAGCTTTCTGACTGCATCGATACGAGTTAAGGGAAGGGTGAGCCGGCGATAACGTCGAAATGCATGCAAATTTATTTAGAGGATCTGCTAGTATTGTGAGCAACAGGGGGGAAAGAGTCTACAAGGATCGACAAGGTGGGAGACTGATCGGCCGCATCGTAGGGGAGGGGGCGGCACGGCACCTGTTACGAACGTTGATTTGAATGCGACTGATATTAAAAGTACGAATCGAATAACGGGGCACGGGCGTAAGCGGTGGCCAACATTGCTTCCTCTACCCCTATCTAGACCCATTACCCTTATTGTTAAACTTAGAGTTACTGAACTACAGAACGAGCTATAGACTGGCGTTCGCGCGACACCCATATCTTAGAGCCACGTGGCCCCACGCCTCTGGTCACGCATGCATACGAACCAAAGCTGTCATTCCTGCTGATACGGTGCTCTCCGCGTAAGATGCGTACTCTCCCTCCAATCAATGAATCGCACGCAATCTCGAAAGGATAACGGGGTAAAAATGAGAACCGTAGAAAGGGGCAAGGCGGTGGGGGAGGGGGCGAAAGGAAAGAAGGAAGTACGGAGGAAACTTACCAGGTTCGGCGAACGTTATGATCTCCGACGTCCTCGCATAGAAATCATCCATCTCTTCCTCCGGTTCCTGTCCCTCGTGTTCCCCGTATCGTCCATAGGAAGAACCGATAGCTTCGTTCTCCTTCGCGGTCCCCTCGACCCGTCCATCGACGTTTCTGTACGAGTACTCGTCGCCGCGGCCGTAAAGAAACTCGGCCGAGTACAGGCTCTCGCGATCGCCGGCCGACCTGTCGGACGGCGGATAACGAGAAGACTGCGCCTCGGCCCTGTACAGAGTTTCGAGGGCCAGGTGTCTAGGTACCGTCGCCAAAGTTCTGTTCACGTCCGGTCGCGCTCTAAGACCGAGTTTGGTGAGTATTTGATGCTTGATAGCTTCTAGTCTGAGGTCGTCCGGGCTGGGCGCGGCGGTATCCTTTGAACCACCGCCCCGGCGCGACTCGTGAATGTATTGTTGCTGCTGTTGATGCTGTTGATGCTGCTGTTGATGCGGACAGCCCGGACAAGTTTGATGATGATACTGTCGCGACTGAACCGGGGAAAGCGTTAAGCAACAGAGGGCTAATCCTATCACGAGAACGTTCGAAGAGAGCAGGGAACATCTGTACCTGAACAGGGAGCGAGAGGAGGGTAGGTGAGACACTCGATCTCGGCACGAGAGACTCGAATCGATCGACGGATCAAACGGTGTCGCGATGCTTGCGATCGCAGCGGTATCGGTGGTAGCCGCGGCTTGATCGGCATGCCGACGAGCACGCCAGTTCCGTCCCCGGTACTCGCTCCTCTCCCAGAAATTTTCGTGTCGACCTGCGTTCGAATCGAGTCCTGCTCTGTACGACACCTGGCGCATCTCGGCGGCGAGTCACCTTCTCCACTCCCACCTCCACCTTCCTCTGCTCCTCTTTCTATTTTCCCGTCGATTCGCCCCCGGCTTGAGCAGCGTACCCTTGCCTTTTTTCGATCGGCGACCGACGTCACTGATCCGCTCACTGTCCCTTCTAATCCTGCCGATACAGCAACTTGGACGAGGGAGAGAGCCGACGAGCGGCGCGAGATCGATTCTAGTTCGATTAATGTGACCGCGATGCTGAGCACCGGTACAGCCAGTCCTTGCTTCCGACCAACGGTGCAAAGATAGAAGGGTACGACGGACTCGGCGAGAACCAGTTGACAGAGCAAACTTGGAGTAAAACGGTGACGACGATGACGATGACGACGGCGACGGCGACGACGACGACGACAGGGAAAAGGCATTCTCGCCTAAACCCCCCATTACCAAGTACCCGCTGCCGCTGTTTCAGGATCGATCTCACCCGCAAGACGAGCCGCCGTATCCGGGTACACCCTGCTCGCGTTTTCGGCCATTCGCGCTCCCGTTATCACTGGTACGCGCCTTTTCTTCGCTTCGTCCCTTCCTCTTCTTTTGTATCTTTTCCTCTTGTCTACTCTTGATCGCGCTATCCTCCGTTCCTTCCTACCTTTCCTTTCCCTTGGCCGGCCTTGTCTCCAAACGGTCGAAACGGATTGCGTACGAGTCCCGATCGAGCCACCCTCTTCTCAAGATCAGGCTTTACACGAACGTCGATCTCTATTCCTCGATCCAGTCGGTACAATCGTACGCTTGTTCCACTGTTTCGCCGGCGGGCAAATTCTCGGATTAATCACTAAGGTCTTCTAGACTTTCTTGGACACTTTCTACGCGTTCCACCTAATTTTTCACTACGACTAAGCTCCTCGGAATGGTGCACCATTTAAAAGCCTAAGGCGGCCTCTCGTACAACCATGAACCTCCGATTCGACCCGCCACCCCGTGCTATTCTTTCATGGCAATTTGTTTCAACCGTTGCGAATTGCTTCTTTGATCGAAGCTACCTAAATCTCCTTGTCCTCTCCCCCTTTCTAATATCTTTATTGTTCGTTGAAAAGCAACCGTGATTTTGACAGATGCATCTTGCCGGCGCGCACGAATGCTCTCGGGATCACCGTTCTCCTCGCACGCATCCCCTGCGATCTATGTCCTGTGATTCTATCGCGCCGATAAACCGACCGAACGATCTCTGTTCCTTCGTCTCCCGTATCCTCGCGGTTCCCTTGTTGTTTTCCTTTCTACAACTCGGCGATGTCATTCGCGGTGGCGGCGATACGTCAAAAGACCCCTATAACGACCGAAGCACGCTTGTCGGAGGCGCGCCGGACACTGAGGGGCATCCACTACTACTACCAATACCGATACCACCACCGCTAGAACCAGCAGCAGCAGCAGCAGCAGCAGCAGCAGCAGTAGCAGTAGCACCACCACCACCACCACCACCGGCGCCGCCACCGCGGCCACCAACTCCACAGCCTAACACTATCCACCCACCCACTACGACGACACAGATACTGCAACAATCGGCTAAACTCCCCGATAGCTTTATGTGGCTGCTCCTTCCAATACATGTGCGTCATGCTCGAAGCGGCTTCGCGGCTTTCCTTCTCTCTCGCCCCCGCCCCCACCCCCCCTTACTCGTATTACAGTAGAAGGAACAACGGTATCCTTTGGGCAGACAACGCTTCCTCTTTTCTTCCACCTTGCCCGCTCGAGTCTTCGCACGCGAAGATCCCAAGCAACCACCACGTGGTTCACGCGTGGTACCACGGCACTTCCGTCGAGCTTGATCCCGGCTCATAGTCGCATCGTTCGAAACCTCTGCTTTTCGGATTTTCCACGAACACCGCGTCGCTAAAACGTTCCGCTTCCTCGGAGCTCTCATCTCGGAGAACCTGGAACACAAAGTTTAATGATCGTTGAAGCGGGACAAATTTGTCCGCTGCGCGAGGACAGTTGCAATAGTCATCGCGTCCATGGCGCCTGTAGCAACTTTTGCGGTTCGCGGTAGTCGATGTAGGAAAGTAATAGAGAAGATGGGAAGAAAGATAGATAGATGGATAGATAGATAGGAAGAGCGACGGAGAGGGAGGAGCGAGCTAGCTGTAGGCATATTGATCAGAAGACGATAGTTGGCCTCATGCCACGTGGTGATGCTGCGAGAGGCGCCGCGGCCGCGACCGGTCTCTTCTCCTATTATGAGCCAAGGCTCATCGCGCTTCCTTTTCGTAATCTTTCCGAAAATCCTCCCTCCGACCCAACCGTTCTCCGCCAAGCTATACTACCCTCCTCCGATTCTTAACGTTATCCTCTTTCCTCTTACGTATCGATACGCATCAAGCAAGATTGTTGAAAGTACGTAAACGTGTAAGCGAAACTTCCATCCTGTCGTAGCGGCGCTTAAAGCCAACCACCCTTAGCTCGGTATCCTTTCGGGGTCGTTGCTTTCTTTTCATTCGAATCGATCCAAGGGGCAATCTGACACTGAGCGTCTAGCATAGTTTAAGCTGAAATCCAGTCGATTTAACGAAACAATTTCTCTGATCGTCCACCCTAAATTCTTTCCTTATTACTTCGGACCTCTACTTTCGTTCCCTGATTCGAACTGGCGACCAGATTCCGAGGGAAAGGGGAGAACGTCCTTTCTCTGTCCGTCAGCGGTGCACCAGTCATTCCATTTATAGGGGAAAAAGGAAAAGATCATTGATTAATGTTTGATCAGCGAAGCTTCTGGGCCTCCCAAGATCGGATTGGAATAAGCGAAATAATTGGTAGCCGCAATGGTAAAGGCAGTGCACTTTGCCATTTTATCGTGGCGTGGAAATATCGAGCATCTGCGTCTGGCTTCTGTGCTATCGACCGTCGCAGTATACCGCCCCACGGCCAACCGTCGACTTCCAAGGTTCTCATTGTTACTCGGAGCAGAGACGGCGTTATACCTCGCCTGTGGTCGATGAAACGAAAGGTTTGACCTGCCTTATCCGCGGCAGAGACGAGCATTCTGCCTTATCAAAAGCCGAGGCACGAGGAGCACCGTTCTGTGCCCCGCGTTATCACGAAGAGCGAACTTTGATACGAGTGCCCCCGCTATAATTTCTCCGTTGGTGGTACTTTGATCGGCACCCGACAAACATGGGCTTGCATCGGGCCGTGGGAGACGGAATTGTTATCCGAATAGCCGATCAAGCGGGCCCAAGCTGCACACCTCCTACGCGAAACGACGAGCGAGCGAGGAGGGAGTGACTGATAATGCTGGACCGAAAGAATTTGCGCGAACCTCCTTTGTGACGGGCGACTCCGAGCAGGCGAATTAGATTGATCTATCATCGTCTTGTCTGGTCGCTGTCTCGACCGCTGATTGCAACCGAAGCAAATATTTTATTCCTAGAACTGTCGCGACGCCCTTATTTGCAGAAGGTCGAACGTGGCTCGAACGAAAGCGTCAGGCCTCCAATGGTTTGTCTATTCGTGGCAAATACGTGGAAAGGTGGGCGAAAGTTCGAAGCGTTTTGATTGAACGGGGCCGTGCGTGAGTGGCGGATGGGGTTGCTTCCGAGCACGACACACGAATCGGGGGAAAATTGTATTCACTCTTGTTTGAAGTCGGCGAAAGTCCTAGGTTCGATGGTATCGGCCCTTCCCTTCCGAGAATTTCGCCCCAAACAGAGCTAATTACAAAACGCAAAGCAACGGCGAGCGTTTGCCGTTCGCGCGATCATGCAACACGAGGCTCGAAGCAAGAAGCTTTCGTACACGATTCTCGTGTTAATCGTGCAACGAATGTCGAGTATGAAATTCGGAGAGAAGAGGCAAGGAACGAGGAGACTGCAGAGTCATACAGGAATACCAGGATGATCCTGGGCGAGCATTCGGGTTTCGGTCTCGTTTGACTGGCTGCCTGCCCGTGTTACCCGATGCCCCCTTCACCTTCACTGCACATGTAAGGGCTGCAAGAACCCCGCGTATGCACTAGCGAAAAAACTGCATACGCATACGATAAGGGGGGGTGCGTGCCTGAGGGCTATCCTTATGGGGCTTAGGGAGGCCATACGACACTTTAGTAACCCCGTAATACCTCCCCTTTCGAGCAGGTGGGTAGCCTCCGAGTATAAAGTAGCCGGCTATCGCGTCTACCCACCGCACACCCTCCTGTCCCATCCCACTCGTTCTCTCTTTCACCCCTTTCTCGGTCGGGCCGTGCATATACAGATTAAAGAGTAGCCGAGGAACTTGCCTGGAATAACTCGTCTGTCGTGGAATGCGATTACTTATCGAGCACCAATTCGGGAACGTCGGCATTTTCCTCGTTACCGGATACGTTATTAGCGACAAAAGAGAGGAGGACACGTATCCCAGAGAGCAAAGAGGAAGGTATTCATGGTATATCTAGACGAAGCTGGTAAACAAATTGCATCCCTCTTGACGGACCGTAACAAGCCCTCGCGCTACGCCAGTTCTTTTAGCGCTTCGACCCCTCGCAGCGAGTCTCCGGGTCGTTCTACCCCTCCGTCTTAGCGAAGATACACCACTTTATGCGAAACTCTCGAGTAACAGTCGAGCCTCCCCTAGGCATCTCAAGTATTACACGTCACGTGTCACTGAGCTCCAAAGAGTTTTTCGTTAACCCTTCGGACCTCCGTTTCGCCTTTCCGTCACAATTCCATGCTACTTTACCGAGCCGAAGGAACGCCTTCGCTTTCGGCGACTCTGACAAACAGCTCCGAACAGAAAACAATTACGTACACGCTTACGATCATTCGACCATTTCCATCCCTTCACCTTTTCTCCGAACTATCGTTCACCTTTTGCTCACCACCCACTCGTAAAACGCAAATCGAGCCGATGCCTGCGCTCGGTCGCTGAAAGCCGCCTCGTTAAACGAATCGTAAAACGAACCTAGGACACCCATCAACGGCGCCCGCGATTATAATTGCGTCAGTGGCACAACTTGGAGCAACCCGCGGTGACCGTGCGTAGAACGGTGTTGCATTTGCGAGCGAATCGCCAAGCGGACGAGCACGAAGCGAGAGGAAGAGAAAGGAAGATATGGACGATTTTCGATAGGGCAGGCTATCTATTCTTGATCGGCTGGTGCCGATCATCTGCGATCTATACATAGAGCGGTGCCGATCAAACGTCAACTTCTTTTTTCTTGCCGCATTCCTCTGCGCATATACATACATGTACATATACATACGTATACATATATTCGCGACGCTTGAGAGACTTACAGATGCATCGATACGCTGGCAAAGACGACGCCATTCGTTCTCGATTTTTGGAATGTTGACCAACACGCTTTTTACGTAACACGAGCAGTACACGTTTGACAATACATACATCGCGTTGCGCACCTGATGTCGTTTGCTGTTAGCGATCTTTACGTACAATCATTAGTTGCTTTTTTTTTTAAATCAAGTTATCACCAATTACCACCATAAACATTTGAAACGTCCATGTTCGCGCAGCATGTTTATCGTTGCCGTATGGTGATGCGTGGAACGAGCTCTTGCAGAGCGCGGCGATTCTTTTCATCGGCTTCGCAAAGACTTTGCGAGCAGCACGTATGAATAAAATGTTGGGCGGGAAAATAGGATCATCCCTCCCATTATCCCGTAGACAATGATGATTCCCTTGCCGAACACGGACGAGTCGAGCGCGAAACGCCAGGTTCACCGAATGTTCGGTGGTCCGGCGAGTGATTGAATTATTGATAATAGCAATCGACACGGAAAATGCTTATCACGGCACACGTTTGCAACTAATTGTAAATGTGTCGTGTCTGGGTGCAGCATTTTAAAGCAAACAAGAGTCGCGCGCATTAAAGATACTCGGGCTCTTTTAACTTTGACCTGAGATAGAAATTAAAAATATTCGTGTCAAAGTGCATTCGCTTGGTTTCGGAAAGGCAGAAGGATGATCTGAGGAGAGGCGAAACAGCGGATATGCAACGGAGACGAGGAGGGGTATACGTCTTGCACCGTATCCGGCTGTGCAGGATAAGTGATATCCTGTACATGTGTTTCGCGGAACAAACGTGTCGCGTGCACCCGCCAATGAGAGCGTGATGCATCGCGCGGCGACGAATCTCTCGAAACTTCGTACAACGAACGTAATTAAGCAAATAAACATAAGTCGCGAAACAACAATCGTTTTGCGGCCCGAAAGTTTATCGTGGTAGCCGTGAATTTTGCGGCGATTAGAGCTACGAGGAAGCATTCGGCGGAGCGTAAGTTATCACCGTGAACCCGTGCAGCGTACTTATGGCTGCATTCGAAGCGTTCGCAGTGAAAGAGATACAACGAAGTGCGCTTAGCGGACTTGGAATATCCTAAGAAAGAGTAGATCTACGCATCTTTCGTCGAGAAACCATTTATTTTAAATGAATAAATATTTTATGAATACTCTCTACCTACGAAGTAAATTGTATACATATACATGCGCACGCGAGCGCGCGAGCGCTTTTGTATATGGGTATGTGTATAAGTATGTAGCGTTAGCCGCCCTTATTTCGACACTAAGAATGCACAATTCCATTACTTTTCGGATCTAGGATGAAACGAACAGCCAAGGAAACGAGAAGGCGATGGATGGGAGGAAAGAGACAGAGAGAGAGAGAGAGAGAGAGAGAGAGAGAGAGAGAGAGAGAGAGAGAGAGAACAGCGAGGAAACGAAAGTAATTACTACGTACATATCTACACAAACTGGCGCACACTTTTCTATACACGCATTCGCACGATTCGCCGAGACGAAAAGAGGGGAAATAATTTGATGTACACGTTGCGCATGCATACGTGGAGACACGATATGTATTATATATTTGTATATGTGCTCGCGTGTATGGAGTAGGAGGAGGAGAAAAATTGAAGAGCAAAAAGAAACCGACATATACTATACACAGAGATCTTTCGTGCAACACGTTTTCACCGATCAACGACGACTCTCGTATTTGTATTGTTGCTTTCGAAAAGGCAACGATGTGCAACGGAGCATTGCGATAAGATGTCCGCTTTCATTTTGCGCGTCTCGTAGAAATATTATCAAAAAACAGTACTCGACAGATGTAAATTCAATAAGGTCCCGTATAAAAAATAATTCTTTCGCGGTCGTTCTCCTAGATCAGGTGCAAACGCATCGACACCTTAAAAATAATACCGTGACTGTAGGAACTATCCGCCTTGCCATGGACCATACACGACTCTCGACAGAGGCGCCCTTTCCTCCTGATCGCCACACTTCCGTCTGCATTGTTCGGGTGGGCGTGCAATCAGAGATTCGCCGTGTCCGTGCGGGGAGATTCGTGGCGCCGAACCACCCCAGAAACAAGGCACTTTCAGTCTATCGAACGAGGATCCGTTCAAGATGAAACAACGACGACGACGACGGCGTCGCTGATAACGAAAGGGAAAGAGAAGAGAGTGAGGAAAGGGGAACGAAAGGAGAAGATAAATAGCATCGCACGAATCCTGAGAAGCACAGAGACGTCCTTGGCATCCTCCCCGTCGTCGTTGCTCTTGCCGAACACCACGATGAGCTACGAGCAGCCGCATCTCTCGACGACCATGCCTGGCAATCGCGAGAACACGATTTGATACTCGTTGTCGAAGTACAGCATCGTGATCTCGGAGAGCTTCCTCGGCGCGCAACAGGGACCGGAGTTGTTGGGCGGTTCCGCCAGGCTGACGATATGCGTGTTCGGGTACGCCGGCAGAAAAGCCATGGGACAGTCGCCCGAACAGTAATTGGCGTCGTACCTAAGGCACAAAGTTGTCGTTCGTTCACGATTACGTGCTGCGCCGTCCTATTCTAGAAACTGGCCAGGCGATGATGCCCAAAGACAAATCGGGCATCGCGAGAAATCTCACGGGGGAACAAATCATGAATCTACGGCAACGGCAGTGAACGAACGTAAGAATACGAGATTGCTCGGGGTACTTACTTCTTGGGCGCGATTATCCAATCCCATCCGAACTTTTCAAAGTCGACGGTAAGTTTGTATCGACAACACCTGGTCTCCTGGCTGGCTTCGTCGCAATTCAGTCCTACGTTCCTCTTGATTCTCGACCCTCTTTTCGAGTCGAGCTCCTGCGTTTGCACCTCGAGATACGGCGCGTATTCCGCGCCGGGATTAGTTTCGACCAGCTTCGAGTTCCTTCGATGATTGACGCCGGGAGCGGAAATCTTGAGGGCCACTCCGAGATTGTCCCGCGGATGCTTGAACCACTCGGCCACCATCCTTCTCAACTCGATCGTCACCCAATTACCTCTGCAGCCGACCGGTCGTGGATGCTTGGTGGTCAAAGGTGGCCCCAACGACGGCCCTCCCGTTTCCGTGCTACCACGAAGGATCCTTTGCAACGTGATCGTCACCGGGCCATCCTCGTCCGCGACTTCCAAACGTCCCGACTCGTCCAGGTCCGGGACATCTTGATTGCTTCCCCATATCCACAAGGATAAGTCCGCCCTAGTCACGCGATGCTGGACCACCTTGTCCGAGAATTTGAAGTAGAGAACGTCCAGACTACCCTTCGAGTGCCGTAGCCTTTGATCTGGAAGCAAGACGCACGTTCGAGGAACGTTCAGCAGTGTTTGTTGGAGAAAGATGTGCAGCGCATGGGAAACATTCGACGCGAACCGAGATCTGGAAGAAAGGAAAGGCGGGAGGAATGGGGGAACGGGGGAAGGAAAAGAGAGCAGAAGACGGGGAGGAGGATCCCGCGAGTATTCTCGGTCACCGCGGTGTCCTCGGGTCCCACGACCGACGATAAATCAAGAACGACCGCATATGTAGCCGGAGGGAGTTTCTTGCTTCTGGGAAAGTACGAAGACCTCGGTTCGCTCGCGACATTTATCTCGGGAACCTACGGGATGACAACGGTGGCGGTCTGAGTACTAACAAGGTTCTAACCGACCTTCGACGTCGCAATCGACGAAGATCGATCGATAAAGAACAGAAGAAACGGGGAACAGAAAAATGCGAAACGAGTTTATACAGGCGCGTATCGGAGCACGTCAGTCTTGACTCTATTCAGGCCATCGGTCGACGCGACCACTTCCATCAAGGGTAAAACCGCCTCGAATCGTACCGTTACGCGAGCTGCGTTTTTCCTATCCCGATCAATCAGCGATCCCTTCGCATTCCGTCTCACTATCACCGCTACTTTGCTCCACCGTCTAAACATATTTTCCGTTTTATTGGCAACAATTCGAACGCCAGTGTATTTCCGATCATGTCCCGCCGGCAAGAGAATTATCCATTCAGCGGAAAGACGGGGATAGCGTACGTTTCACTGTCCAACTCGCAGACTGCAACTCGAATCCCTGATTTCTCCTGTCCATGTTAAGAACTGGCATGGAAACGATCAATTAACAGTCGCAGGATTCCACGTACCGAATCCCCCGTTAAATTGATTCCTATGCCGGCTAATTGCACGCCGTCTGACAGAACGTCGCGTCTTGAACATTGCGATTCGGAATGACGTTGTCCAAGGTATATTCAAAGTAACGTGACATGATGTGACGCGACATGTCTGCCTTCTCCCCTTTTTCCATTTTTCATTCGCCTTTTTGTTCCATCTGCCATTAATTTCGGCGCAGACCTTCTTTGTGTTTGCAGGTCAGACGGCGGAATGAGTCACGCTGTGTGCCGAAAGGCGTAGATGGACAGAACGGCGAGACAGAAAGATGGCAATTTTATTTTCGTCCAGACGCGGCTACCGCCTGTCTGGCACGTTACCTTTAAAGTCACATTAAGCGTTGCAGGGCAGAAACCACCGGCTAATGAAATTATTAAAAAAAAAAAAGAAACGAAGCATGATATATGCAACGTCGACGCTTTCGAGGGTCTCGCAGAGGACTGAAGCGGGTGTTCCTCCCTTCCGAAAATTCCGTCCTCCGTGTGTCGCGCGGCGACGCGACGCGGGTAGTGCGAAACACGTGGTGGCGGAACGGAGCACGCGGATTTTGCATGTGCCGACGAGCGGACGCAAATAAATGCATAGGGCGAGCACGGCACAGGAAGAAAGGGGCTGGATGCTAGCGATAGGAAGAAAAAAAGAATTAGCTGGTCGGAGCTTCACTGAAGAGAGACAGCAAGGCTAAAACGGCCAAGTACGCATCGTGCCACGGCGCTTGAGATAAATATAGTTTGAGCAAACGGAGGTCACTCGCATCGCAAGACCCTACTGTACAATCGTCTCGCGGATCTCCCTTTTTTACGCTGCATAACGATATTCCCGATTTGCCAAAGTGTCTCCCGTCCGAGCGAATGAAATTCGTCTATCGGCAAGCGTACGAGGGCGGTACGACAAGGACGAACTGCTGCCTCCAGAGTGCACAAGTTCGGGAATAAAGAGGCGCAGCGGCGTGAAAACGGGAAGGAGAGCGCGACGAATAGAAATGATGGAAAACAACACCGCGGTGATACCGTGGTGTCGTGGCCCTGCCTATAAATACACGAAGAAATAATTGATACGAGAAACGCATCCCGCGGCCCCTCGACCCCCTTGCACTTTTCGCCGCTATCGTCCATTTCCTTCGTTCTTCCATACCGCGACCGCGTTCGCTCTAATTGTAAGGGCGACAACGTTTAAAAATAGCACGCGACATATCGTCTAGCAGCTACATACGACTCGCGCACGCATGTTTAAAAGCGCGTGCCGATCGTATCGCCTGGCTGGTCTAAACTTCAATATGGAATACCCTTGTCATCGACTTTCGACGCTTTCGGTCTCGTAATCCCATCGGGATAGTATATCGCCGCGTGTCCGTGATTATTAAAATTCCCGGTGACTCGAAAGCGTGATCGCGACGATCGGGGAAGAAAGCGGGGGAGGGCGAAAACGAATCACCCTATCCGCCGATTACACGAAGGGGTTGCGAGTTTGCGTGGGATTAATCTACGCACCTGCAACGGCAGGGTCGCTGAACCCCGAAATTAACGTGGAAGTACATTCGCTCCCGCTATCTTTCGGCTCGCTTGATCCCCTGACCCTGGTCGGTTTGCACTCGCCACCCATCGACACCCCGCTCGGTTTTCCCTCCGCCAGCTGTGTTACACGTATCATTCAAAGTCGCTCGATAACTCGCCCGCCGGCTTTGAGGCGAGCCCCTCCGGCCGCGTTGCTCCTCGCGTTTTCTCTCAGTTTGCGAGCAAAGTGCTAGAAAATTGCGAAGCGAGCCAAGCCGAGACGAACCGAGTCGAGATCGAACACAGAGGGAACCTACGCGACGCGACGTAAGGTTTCATCTACCGCGTACGAAAGAAATTCGTTCAACGTGTGCAGTATCTGCGAGTACTTGTATCGAATTTCCGGTAGCCGTTCTACGAAGGCCTGGTTTCCGCGTCGCGGCGAAGAGAACGGACGCGTGCTAGGGGCGCGCGATCGCGGCTGAACCGGACAAAGGGTGGAAACGACCGCCCCCGAGCAGGTCGCATCGCGTGACAGACCTGCCTTGCAATCGCATCACGACTGCACTTGGACGGTAGAACGCGCAACGTGACTCGTTAAAATTCGCATTTGGGTCACGCGTCACCGACCCTTGTCCCTTCGACGACCCTTTCCTTCCCCGTTTTCCTTCACGCGCGAGGGTAGATAGTCGCGGAACAAGTTTTATCGCCGACTAACGTTCGAAAGCTCGTTTCCGGAACGACGAAGAGCGGAATAGTGGAAAGGGGGTACGAGCACGCGATTCTTGTTGCTCACCTCCGAATGTTCAATTGCTGAGAAGGTGCACGGCACCGTTGCGAAATGAGACGCGAGTCTAAATAAGGTAGCGCGGTAACGCGATCCGCGATCGGTGTTGGTCCAATATTGTATCGACAATACTCGTCGAATTATTATGTAACACCAGTAGCCCTTAATAAACGTATTCGCGTTGCAGCGGTATTAACGCTGCTAATATCTCGGAGGTTGTCAGGAACACGACAAACTGGTTTTCCACGTCGTTGCTACCGCTAGACCGATCCATCGCCAGAGTCTATCCGTTGATCGAATTAGATCATCCGCGAGACGTTCGATTGGCCGCGCGATCGTGGTTAATTAACGGCATTCCCATTTAGAATACTTTCTGTCCATTCCACCTAAACCGCTCTGGACGTTGGATACCGAAGCGTTTCGCTAATGTCTGGTATGGAATAATCGGCGCTGATTGAAGAAACAACAAAAATTCATCTCAACAGCAAAGCAACGATATAAATCGAATCGCACTGAGAGTCACTGCCGGTACGGCGCCTGTCTGCGAGTATGCTGACCGCAGTATCACCATCTGCACTGTCATTATTATTATTCAACCATTTACGCGTGCATATCGAATCTATCGCTTTACGCATCCGATTGGATCTCGATGGCAGCTTCGAAGATCGCAGGCGATGCTCCGAATTGTCGCCAGTTTTCGCGGATGGGCAAACGTCAGTGGTCGTTGAACGGCACGCGAAATGTAAAAGTTCTAACAGCGGCCTGTCACCGAAAGAGACAGCTTTAACGTGATAATAAACGATGGGCCTGACCTAGGCTCTGAATCGACCGTGACCCTCCTGCCGCGCCGCGCCGGATCGAGGCCGGTTCGACGTTCGTCTGTATGTACTTACTGGCAATTCGTCGCGGGGACCATCATCTTCCTCTTATCTACGCGAGATGCAACCAGATTTTCTGATAGTTTCGCAAACGACGCGTCGATGCAAGCCGAGACGAAAGCTTGCAAGAGCGATCGAAAAATAATACAGCATGAGAAAAGGAGACGCGCGGTAGCCGTGAATTTTGAAGCACTGTCAGCAAAAGCCTTCTACGCGATAGCGAACGTTAATGAATTCGTGCCGGGAACCGCAAGACTTTTGAAGTGAGCAGAACGATTTTATTTCCCCTAAATAACCGAAACTTTTCGGTCGAACGAAAAGATGGGTTCAACCGAATCAACCACGAAGCGACAAAGATCGATCGATCTCCCGAGAAACGATTAACAAAAAATTCAATGGTCGATTGGCCGAAAGGGAGATCGAGACGCGTTTAGGTAGATAAAGGCGGAAGGGGGAAAAAGAAGGAATACGAGGAAAGGGCGAACGGAATTTGAGAAAAGGGAGAACGGTTCGCAAGGTAGAGACGAGTTGGTTCGGGGCGGAGCAGGGGGACTTGGGGGATGATGGGAGAAGGGAGAAAAAAAACGAAGAAGATGAGGAAGAAGAAATAAAACGGAAGACGGAGAGGGAACCACCTAGAAAGGGTAAAACGGAACAAAAGCGAAAGGGCGAAGAAGAAACGAGAGAATGAAAGCGAAGACACACGGTCGCAAGTTTCGCCGGTCGTAGAAGGAAAAACAATCGGCAAGGAAATGCAGCGAGCAGACGGAAAGCAATTACGGTAATCGGATCGAGAGAGACGAAAGAGTCACGGCTTTTGGCCGTTCGAAGAGAGCGATATAGGTCGCACGAGATGATAACCCTGCAAGAATTTGATAAAGGCACGAGCATTCTCTTTCGTTGACCGATTCCCGCATTTCCGGCCTGCTTTTTTGCTTCAGGTGCATACGCCCACCCTTGCGACGCTGACGCGACACGTCTCGTATCTTGTCGTCGACCCAACGAAACTGCCTAGCCCCTGCTTATTTACTCTTAATAAAATCGTTTCGAGCGCTAATCTTGGCGATAACGGGTCACGGAGCGTAACACTCGAAACGCGAGCGCTTTTAGCAGTAATTATCTTCCCCATAGAATATTTCAAGCGTTTCTAAGGAGATTCGAATCTTGGGGGCATTCGTTGTTGCTAACGCTTCTCGTCCCATGTACATTCCCGAGAAATTGTATCGCACGATAACTGTCCCGTTTCGCGTAAGAAGAAAAGAGACGGCAACGCAATGACCCTCTAACAAAAGAGTTATCGGGAAGGCGTTTACCGCGACCGTGAGATCCGCTCGGAACGCGAAATTCTACTTTGCCGTACTGGAGGAATCGGCTGAAACGAATTCGCCCGTGTAATAGCTGCGAGGTTGCTGTGAGAGCATCGCGAACGGATCGTTTCATTTCACCCTCCGCTGACAATCGCTGTATAATTATGCGATAATGCAAAAGCGCTTCCTTTCGGAGCCCCGCGAGCACCTGTAATCATACGATACAGGATAGCCAACAATGTAGATGCAAGTAAGTCTGTCGCGTTTCACACGGGGGCCTGTCAAACTGTGATCGGGAGATAAATAGATGATTAAATTTCAAATTGCTTGTAAATGATCGCCTTGGTGCTGTTCGATCCTGTATAGGGTATAGTGTGTACCACTGATTCGTTTCGGCGGCCAGCCGAGGAAACGGGGGTGGGCGAAAGAGGAAAGAGAGGAGGAAGAGACGGCTGCTTAAACACAGGTTACCGCGCTACCATCACCACCATTATTAAGTAGTTTAGGTCGAAGATATCGCAGACAACTTTGCTCCGAAGATTCCACAGCTCTCGTGCGTGTCGCTCCGCAACCCGCTTGCTCGTCGTGCAAAAGCGATACCTTTTTGCTACTCCACTGATACATAGATCGAGTTCGATCGTCCGGCCAGACTGAAATCTATTCCGCTGCGTAAAGCAATTACGCTCGATAAGCTGACAAAGGGGGTGGTTTCGATAAGACCGTTGTTGCCTTCTTAGTCAACCCTCGAAGCCAAAAGGTAATATCGAATTTCAGATCGATCGAACCCAGGTAGTCCGAACCCGCGGCAGAGCCAGAACGACCATGGAAACCTGAAATATTGCCTCCACCGCGCGAAGGGGTTCGACCGTGCAAATTCGAAATACGTGGTGACTCGAATGCGACACTTAATACGCGCATCGACTGCAACGCTACATACGCGAAGAAGCAGATTTTCTTGCGAGTCTAGTTCGCGAAGCACAGTCAATAGGCAAAGTCAGGGGCACGTTATATAACTTTTTTCTCTTGCCTTTAATCAATTTAAGCTACAATGTTAGAAATTGCGGCGTACATGATCGCAGATGGGAATCAGGTCGGCTCCGACGGTCGAAAAAGGTTAATTCGTCTGATATGTCCAAGGAAAAATACTGCAGCTGCTGCATACGACGCGCAAGTTTGCTCTAAATGGACTTGCAAAATAGAAACGACAGCGATGTTCTCTTCTCGAGCCAAAGCGTAACGCGGGCATGCATCGATCGGGACATGGTCGGCAAAGATTTCGCCGCGCAAGAAAAGGGAGTTTCCGGCGGAATAAAAAAAAAGCGAGATTAACGAAAGACAAGTGGAAACTTACGAGGTTGAGCCAGGGCGAAGACGCTCTCCGTTTTGGCAGCGTACTCATCGATCTCTTCGTGATGCGTGATACCGGCTTCGGGAGATTGAGGTTGGTCCGCTTGCATCCCATACATATCCATCAGCTTGGAAATTGGCGGGATTCTCGGTAAGGCTCTGCCCGTCATGTTCGGCGCTTGTTTCAGGCCCAGTTTATTCAAGATTTGCTCCTTGATAGCTTCGAGGCTGAGGGCTCTGATCTCCTCGTGCATCCTGCAAGCGTTACAGCTGCTACCAGCATTCGCCAGGTATCTGACACGAGCTCTCTCGATGCCAGGAACGTCAAAGCCACCGAAGAGGACTAGCAAGAGTAGCAAGAACGCTCCCCTGACCATCTTGCTCAAGGCCACGCTCTCGCTCGGATCGCTTATGATCGCTTCTCTTCGCGAGTAGTCCGATCAGATATTCGGCTTCATGGTTACGCTTTAACACCGATACCTCGCTGCTCAGCGCAAAGATTAATCGTCCTTTCCTTCCTTGTGCCTCGCGCGTCCGCGGGATTCGCACCTTTCGCCTGTTTCTCTTTCCTCCTGTTCCTCTTCTTCTTCTTCTTCTTCTTCTTCTCCTGGTCCTCCTCCTCCTCCTCCTTCGTCTCCTTCCTTTTCGTTCCCAACCCCACCCCCTCCCCCTTCCTTTCCTCAGCCACCACCAGCACCTCTCTCCCCCAGCAGCGCTTCCTCCTTCTCGTCCTCGTCGTCGTTTCCGTCCTCCTCCCCCCTTCCCAACTACCGCACCCTTCGCCAGCACCTCCACCTCATCCTTCTCCTTCTCCCGCTCTTTCTCCTTTCCCGCCTTCTCTTCTTTCTCCTCCCTCTCTTTCTCTTGCTCCAGCCTCCTCCCCCTGCGCCGCTATTCGCTCCCGCGGAGGAAGCTTCTTCTTCCGTTGTATATCAGGTGCAAAAGCCACCCCTTTGACCACGTTGAATTCTATCGCCTGCTTGTATCAGAGATTTCCTACCCTGGAAAGGACTCGAAACCTTGCGTTGCTGATCTTGGTGGTCCAGTTTCGTTTCTGTTCTAAGTTCAGCCTAGGCGTACATGCTTCCTCTTTCTTTGTACTTCTAAATCGAAAGATTCCACGCGACGAATGTTCATGAAATATCTTAAGAATCGAACTACCGATGATGCAGCAGCGTTGGGAATCTCGAGACGAACCGATCCGTGTCTCGCACCGCTATTTTCATTCTGGCCGATCACTGGATCCAACTATTGGTTACAGTCTCGCACTAGAAACACCAGGATGCGTTTGAAGCAGGAGGAGAGAAGAACAAAGAGGGAAGAAGAAAAAGAAAAAAGGAGAACACGTTGCACTCGATGTTCACTTGGCGCCTTGAATCGAATCTCTTCCGTATCCTCTTTGGAGCGGAAAGATCCGGTGAACCTACGTGGCCTCTGGTTCACGCGCGAACTTTAATCTAAACATGTGCTAGCTTACGACACACTATCTACCGATGCACCGCCGTTTCTTTTGCAAAATATTCTGGAAGTCATCGAGTCCGTTGCACTTGTCCCGCTTATCAAAGGAATCTGTTCCCGATGTTCCCTCCCGGATGATTTCCTTCTCCTGGTTCCTGTTTCTCGAGTGGCCTGTAGGATCCCCTGGTTCAAACGGAGAGTTATCAGTCGCTAAAGAGATAAACGGGCGAGCGGTGGACGCGAAAGAGAAGAGACGCGGTGTGCGCGAGAGAAAAAACGATATAGAAGAAAAAAAGAGCGTACTCGCGTGGCAGTGGCGAGCAGCTGATGACCTGGGTCGATGTCGAGCCGATCCGAGCTGTGGCGTGCGGTGTCGTGCGATGCCGTGCCGTTCTGTGCCGCGCCGGTAAAACTCGGCAGATCCTAAGAGCTTGCTAGCTTGTCAAGCACTGACTCAGGAGACGCGCGTTCTCGTCGCATATATGCCGCCGCGGAGACCTCCACCTCTCTTCTTCTTCTTCTTCTTCTTCGTCGTCTTCTTCTTGCTTCCTTTCTCCTTCTACTCTTCACTCTCGCCTACCCTCTCTTTTCTTCCCGTGCATGTTCGGCGTCTTTTCTGTGCTGTAGCTGTGGTATCTTACATATTCGCATGCAGGGGCCACAGCCATAGACAAGACCCCCACCTCCTCTTTCTCTTTCGCCGCCGGCACCTCCAACACCTCCGCAACTATTACCGCCATCGCCATCACCATCATCACCACCTTAACTACCGCTTGCGTCGCTGCCGCCGACACCGCCATCGCCGTTCCCGTTCCCAA
Organism: Holcopasites calliopsidis; assembly: GCA_023838395.1. Lineage (NCBI taxonomy): Eukaryota > Metazoa > Arthropoda > Insecta > Hymenoptera > Apidae > Holcopasites > Holcopasites calliopsidis. The sequence goes on along the minus strand of JALHAQ010000012.1, from coordinate 2,869,105 downwards.
CACAACCTCCTGTTCCCTTTCCATTGCCTCTATCAACGCTACCGGCACATTCTCCTCCTACAGTTCCTCGTCCTCTTTGCTGCCAGTTTCGCCTCCTCCAACGCCCCATTCTCGCGGCCACATTAATGCGTCTCTACCCCAAGCCTTTCGTTTCCCCTTCCGGCGCATCGTCCTCCCCTGCGGCCCCTTGTACCAGAAAGCTTCTCCTTTCCGCTTTCACCCTTCCTTCCTTTCAACGATCACCCTCTCATGATCCCTTACAGTTCCATCCGAGTTCCTCTTCGCCCTTCGTTTTTCCTTATCCTCTCTCTATTCGCAAAGTAGCAGAGATCATTAACAATTTGTACTAGTTTTGTTCTACATTTGCAATCCAAGGCAGTAGCACGAATCGAGCAAGTACAATCGAGCGGTACATCTCGAATCGTGCGAGGGAACGTTCGACGAGAAAAGTATTTGGTCGGAATCGATCTGTTTAGCATAGGAGAAGATTTGAAATTCGCGTCCTGCCGCGTGTGCAATTTGTGCACGGTCACCTCGAAAAATCGATGGAATTTTTATGTATATCGGCTGAATCGAGGACGCGATGAAGCAGACGCGATAGCACACGAGGAGGCATAAAAGGAAGACAATGTCGAAAGGAAAAAAGGAACAGGGCGAGAAAGAGACGAGAGGGCAGAGAGATAGATGGATAAAGTCAAACGAAATGGGGTAGAGCGACGAGGGGCGGAGGCCCGAGATAGGCCATCGACTTCCGTTTTCGCAATATTTTCAATTCAAATCGACTTTCAAAACGATTCAAATCGGCCAGCTTGCCGAACAGCTTACGCTACCACAAAATACATTACACAGCGCATTACAAAATAGTGAAATCCGGTATTTTTAAACCATAACTTGTACGGTTTATTCCGTAAAGTCTCGATCCTACTATTTCATACATATTCGCAGGACAGATTCTCTCCGATTAATCGTAGTATACCAAGTATTGTGTAATTTTTTGCTTACCCTCTGCTCTCCTCGATCCTAACCTAGTTAACAAACATTTCAATTAGACTTCACATGTCAGACTTCAATTAGACGTTCGTATTTTGGTGTACATTCGAAAAACAGAGAGAAAAGGGTACTTACCAGACTCTGGTAATGCGGTTACGCACAATATGCAAAAGCATCGACGATCTGGTCGTTCACATGTTTCACATTACATTACCCCACACGTTGTTAATGCACGCACTGTGATCGCAAGGACTGACCAAGTACAAGCGTACTTATGCCAATGGTAGTAACAAAGCCAGGTGGCCCAAAAAAAAGGGTTGCTCCCCTCTTTTTACTCCCAATAGCTGTTACTACTGTTATTACCTTATGAACAATAACATGTGGGACACAAAACATGCCCATTCCGTTTAGGTGTCGGGAAAAGAAGCATTGAAAAATTTGGATGCCCGCCTGAGAAGCCGCCCCCATTAATACTGACTTTAACTTTCGTGAAACGGAACACTATAACCATCTCGCGGTGAAACTATGGAACTAATTTTGCCGTCTAGCGAATATCAGCGCTTCAAAAGCATTTGATTTTCTCGACTTCAAGGCATAATTTTTTTTAATAAATTAGGGCCGAAATGAAAGCTGAACGTGTCAGCTACAAGCCAGTAGAGTCCAATAACAATTCCTCTCCTGTTCTATAATAAAACTAAATAAAACAGCCACCATTTGTCGTAATTTGATCATAATTTGAATACGTGTTATTCATGATTTACAGCGAATTCGGTTGCGCCGAATGTCCTTCGATCGTAGTCTGTATACCGTTTTATTACGTTTCTCTTTGGACGTTTGTACGAGGCCCGAGTCATGGCTGTTTATTAGGAGAGAAACGCATAATTGACGGCTCGTCTGTCGCCCCTGTCAAATCCATCTATCGATCGTCTGATTCGGAAGGAGCCCGCTTAGTCACCGCATCGTCAAAGAACTAATCGTAAGAACACAGCGAACAGCGATAGGTGGGTCTCGGCCGGGACCGGATATAACGGTGGAGAACATGAAGGTCGCATTGTCGATGGTGAGCGAAACGAGTCGTTCTAACAGTTTTTGCTTTAAGAAAAGTAACAACTCGGTAAAGGAGCAAGTGGCACTTTTCAGATATTCGTCACGCTGGCCGCTGCTGAAACATGCGTCTGGTTTTTAATGAATCGCAACGAGAAAAGACTGTTTCAAACGATACCGGGACGCGTATCGCGGTGGAACAGAATCGCGCGAGAATTCGAGGAGATTGAAGCGGTGAAGATGAACGGTAGCGTTGCATGCAGTGTGGAGATGGCAAGCAGTCTGCGTGGAGAAACCATCGTCGCTGCGACGGATGTTGTATGAGAAGAATACTTCAGCTCTATCAAGATCCCCATCGAACTTTCCTCAGCTCGAGGATATCCCGTACTAACGCGTTAATAATATTTCAGATGCATCCGTACGTTTTGAGGGAGTCGAATGGTACCAGCGTGACGGGATTTATAGGCGATATATGGACTACTTTGGAGGAGAACCTGGGATTCAAGTACGCAGCAATATAGTTTCATTGATCTACGCGGCACTCGCGCAATTAATCGCGCGAACTCCGTTATACCTTAAAGAACATACTTAAAAGCACGTCGCTCAGGCTTTGGGTTACTTTGAATTTCACGGGACGCACCTGAACGATTGCGAATCGGCGGATAGGTATATCGTCGGGCGATACGTACGTGGAATTTGACCAATTTTCCGCGTACCACCTACGTACACGCCGGTGGGTGAAAATACTCGTATGATTCATTCGTCTAGACAGGTATAAGTATAGTAGCACGGGCAAAGGGGTGGGCGCAAGGGAAGAGAAAATAGTCGCGGGGTAGAATGGGAGGGTTCGGGGGAAAGGAAAGGGGTTCTGGTGCGTGCACCGTAATAAAGGCGTATCTTCGTCGAAAATGCAGAACGATTTACCGAAAAGCGGGAACGTCGGCCAGCCAGACGCTGATGAATGGACAGGCTCACGCACTGCTGCTGGCAACCGTGATTTATTCCGACACCTCCGGCTATTACGCTTACAGTACTCCGATTACAAGCACCTCGTAAGCCATTCCCGATTACTATTATCATTATTATTAATATTATGCATATAAACGCCTCTACTCACATTATATTTCGATCGTTGCGTGCAGGGCGAGGAGAAGGCATGAATTTATTCCTTCGTTTGTCGCAGGTACGCGTTGTTCGTTCAATCCGATGGAACGAGGGTTCATCAACGATGGTACGTGAACGTGTTCAGCCGTGATTTGTGGCTGACCATCCTGATCTTGGTCCTGCTCACAGCCGCTGCCATCGTTGCCGTACAGCATCTGAAGAAAGTTAGCCGGGCAAATTATACTGAGCACGATAGCGAATTCTCTTCGGCGTCATTTGACCTGCTCGTCGTGTTGGGCAGCTTGAGCGGTCAAGGTGAGCCACCGAATAGGATGTAACGTTTCTGCATGCTGGTAAACAGTAACGATATCGATCGATACAGGTTGCCAGAGAATGCCAGCCTCCTGGCCGATTCGGCTGATCGTTTTGTCACACTTGATAACGGGGATGTTGCTGTCCGGCGGGTTCAGCAGCACCCTCGTCTCTTACTTAGCGATACGCGGGAACTCGCTCCCATTGACCGATCTCGAGGAAGCGTTGCAGAAGCAAAGTCATTCCGTTTGCGTGAGGAACGATAGCAGTGCCTACATTCGTTTCACGGTGGTAGGTATGCGGAATCGTGCTCGTTCAGTGTCGAATCCTGTGAACCCGTTGTCCTACAGGACGGATCTCCGAGGGGCGACTTGAGGACGGAGTGGAAGAATCTCGTCAACAGTTACTGCCCCGATATGAGAAATGCCAGTGTATTGGAATCGCAGCTTTGCACCCCAGGCCTCGCCTATTTAGAAGTTCCGGATGTATTTCTACCGATCTACCAACGGGTGCAGCACGCTTGCCGTATCGTTCAAACCGCGAACCGGTACTGGACCCTTCAGATTTCCTTCCTTCACGCGAGATTCGCAAAGCATCGACACTTGATGAACACTCGGTAAGCGACTTGCCCGCGTTGCGAAAAAAGGAGTCTGATCTTTGGTTATCACGATCTCTAGCTTGATGCGCTTGCATTCGGCCGGAATCTTGAAGTACCTCGAAAGGAAATGGATGTCCAAGGGGATTCAAAGTGGGGACGATGATCGGTCGATTTTCCAACCAGTGGAATACGCTCATATCCATTTGCTGCTTCTCGGATACCTTTTCATGACGATACTGAGCGTCCTGATCTGCGTTCTAGAAAGCATTTGGCACGCGTTACGAAATGAACAACGATTCTGAATCGGCTGGCAAAAACGAGGGGAACACTACGAGCAAGTAAAACGTTGGCATCTTTATTTAATTTACATGTGCGCCTTTAATAAATATACAGCATTCCGAACGATATACATGTAATATTGGTGAGCCCCGTGTCATTTGCAGGGGCAACACCTTCGACGCGCGAGGTCCTACGCCCACCGTTTGCCCTTATCTTATTAGAAGCTGCAGCTTCCTTGTAAACACAAAGTATATGCGAAAGACAGAACGGACGATACTTCTTACTTTTGATTCGCTCACATGTCGTGCATCGCACACCACGAAATATATTTCAAGATTTGTCACACAAGCTTAAATGCTAGAGCTTAATTTCCTGCCTGCAGAAATTGTTGTCCCCCCATGGCTCATCGAGATCGCTGAGAATCATCTATCCGATGTATGTGTATAAAACATATGTATTATGTATGTGTGTGCATCACGATTATTCTTCTCCGGGTTTGACACCTTCCACTTAGCTCTCCACCACTGAGATTCTTCGACCGCCTGCTTCTGTGTCGTATATTTGCTGCATTATTATGACAAATGACTGTTATGCGATATACAATGCTCTGCGGAATAAAATTGCCTTGAGAAACCCGTTTTCCATGTAACTCCACGGGTACGAGTGCTCGAGATTCGCGACGTTTATTACCGATCGCGAGTATAAAAGTGAAAAATCACTCATCGTGTAAAAGAATCGCGCGATTTCGATGGACCGGCCGCCTCTGGTGATCACGATGAACCATAGCTGTAACGCGTTTCTAAACCAGCTTCGGAATTGAATCGTGTCGACTATCTCGATAAAATAGGACCGATTTATCGTACGGATACGAGTCTACGGTATTTCTTGTCTATAGAGCACGAAATCAGGGTATTCGTCGATCGTACCGTGCTCGTCGAATTAGGCAGCCAACCCTTTACTGAAAATCAAGGCTGAAAGTGTTTTGGAACTTTACGACTTCTAATTTACGATATTCCCGGAGCCAAATCGAAAGATCAACCTCTGCACCATATTTATCTTCACCTTCCTTTTCAATTCTATCTACGTATCCGCATCGATCAAGCCGAATGGCCGCATAGTTTATAGAAAATACGTGTTACCATAGCTCGCACTTGTGAACTGGGTTCATTCGCGAACCTTCCGGGCAATTGAATTCGGATGCGAACTCGGGCAGATTGGAGAGCGGCCCGATCACTCTGTACTTTGGTGGACAATGGGAGTCCTTCTCGATTTGCAGAGCTATCGCTTCGGACGTTACAGCGGAGCACCAAACCTGGAAGGAACGTAATCGCGTTGAAATCGTTCTTATGATTTCAATAAATGTTTACCTGTGCAAAGTTCAAGAAGAATAATTGACGGTGCGTCAAATTGAGAGCAGGCAATGGTAGTTGATCCTTGTAGCTTTTAGGCGTCGAAAGGTACGCGTGGTACGCCGCTTTGAGTCCTCCATTGTCAGCGATGTTTTCTCCTGCAACAGAGCGAAGCAACACGCGGATAAGCAAGCTGCTTTAAGAAGTCAATTACGATTCCATTGTTCGGCCAACTGACCCAATGTCTGTCGTCCGTTAACGTGTCGGCCGTGTATCTCGAAGTTATTGTACTGCTCCACGAAGCACTCTGTTCTATTCTTGAATCTTTCTATAGTGGCGTTGTTCCACCACTGATTCAGGTTCCCATGAAGATCGTACTCTCTTCCTGCGAAGCAAGAAGAATGTCGGATGAAAGAATCGAAGGAGAAGTAATAAGAACGTCGCGTGGTTCTACCTTGATCGTCGAACGCGTGTGTCAATTCGTGGCCCATGACAACTCCGATACCGCCGAAATTTAAGCTGTTAGGATTTTCCATATCGTAGAACGGACTCTGCAAGATACCAGCCGGGAAGACCATTTGGTTTTTTGTGGGCCAGTAGTAAGCGTTGACGGTGGGCGGTGTCATGACCCAGGTGGTCTTGTTTACGAGTTGGTCGAGCTTCTCCAGGTTCTTCCGTAGATTATACTTGTTTACCCTAATATTATTCTGGAAGTATTCATTCTGCTTGACCGTCAGGTCTTTGTAACGGTTGTCAAGCTCGTTCGGATTCAGGATGAAATTTGGAAAGCCTATCATGTCGGTGATCGCGTTCGCCTTTTCCTCGGCGGACCTTCTCGTTTCCGCGTCCATCCAGTCGAGATTCTTCAGATTCTTGGTGAACGCTTTGCGCACTTGGTCGATCATTTTCTCTGCCTGGAATCGTAACGGATTCCGCTTACAACACGAATCATAAATCAGGCGCGCTGCATCGGTAAAAGACAGTGAATAGAAATTAACCATGGGCTTGCTCTTCCCGTGAAAAACTTCTCTAACGAACATCGCGCCGATCGCGAAACCCATCGCGTTATGCGTGTCGCTGACACAGTAACGCCACTGCTCCTCGCGGCCCTCCGAACCGATCAAAGCCTTCCTCAGCCCCTTGTAAGCGTCGCGAAACGGTTTCGACAGGCAGGCGGTTAAAGATCTCACAGTTTGCCAAACCAGATAGTTGTTTAGTATTCTGCCGGAGAGAGAATAGAGGGGCCAAGAGAGAAAGAGAGATAGTTCTGATAGAACGAGAAACGAACCACGCGTATCCGTTTCGAAGAAACAAGGCCGAGCACACTTACACTTTCCCTCTGCTCGTTCCATTGTACTCCAAGACCAGCTCGGTCAGTTTGACAAAATATTCTGGTGCGAAATTCACGATCATCGTTTTGCTGCTGACCTTCTTGTTTACTTGACGTGTCGCATTTTGGAAATAGTCCACCCAGGACATCTAAAATTAGGCGAGCACTTATAGAATGATACTTATCGACGCGATGAACACATTAGCCGGCCCAACGCCGCAGGTACACCGCTGCTACTCACGAACGGCGCCTTCCGTTCGAGCTCTCCCAACGACATTGGATTGTACAGTTTCTCTTTGTCCCTGCGATCCTCCAGGGGTGTCATGATCCGCGCCAGTCGCGTCTCAAAGTCTATCACATCTTGCATCTGCTTCCTCGTCGAGTTCTCCTCACCACCTAGCAGCACTCCGATCTGTAAACGCATACGATTAGCTGCACTCGATTCATCGTTCATACGATGATATCGTTCTACCTTGGTCATGTATTCCAGGTAAGCGGCCAAAACCTTGCCGTGTTCGGTAACGTTCAGGTAATTGTCAGCAGTTGGTAGAGTTAGACCTCCTTGATCAATCTTTAAAAAATCAGGTCGAAAGCGTTCGTTAGGGCAATTAAATCGGCGATTCGCGACTCGGTCTATCCCAGATTCTACTTCGCGTCTTACTTGTATAATGTGCCTGCTACTATTTCGGTCGTCTTCGTTCACCGCCCATGTAAATAAGCCGTCCATGTTGTAAACGTTTTGCAGAATATGCATACTCCTTTGCAGGGACCAGGCGGCTACGTCGAAGTGTCCGGAAACGTTCCAGCCGCCAATGCTGTCCAGCAAATCTAGCATCGGTTTCGCGCCCAGCGTTTCGATCGTATCATTCGCGTCCATGCACGAGAGAAAATAATTCTTTGCTTTTTTCTCAGCCTTTGACTTCATTTCACTGAACGGTTTTTCTAGATGAACAGAAGAGCAGTGGATAGTTTCGGTCTGGAGGGTTCACGACAAAAGCATCCAATATTCATTCTGTAAGCGGTTTGCTCTCTGTTACCAAGTATATTCTTCACGACCAGCTGATTGTCTTGCTCGAGCTTGTCGAACGTGCCCCACATACTGTTTCCGTCCGGAATGGGATTCTTTTTGATCCAACCACCGCAGGCGTACTGATAAAAATCGTCGCACGGATCGACCGAGCGGTCTATGCTGTTCATGATAGTCGCAGCCACCGTTACGCAGTGCTCGGTTAAACAGTGCGTGCCGTCTGTAGCAAGAGTGGAAATGACAGTTACTCTTCTCCGAGGAACGACAAAACGAACTTCCTCTTACCTTCTCCGTGCGAAGTGACGTGAAGTACTTGCGCCTCGTCCCAGCCGTTCTTGCTACTGATGACTATCGACAGCATCACGACCATCAATAGAAGGCCGGCGCAAATGATGAAAAGACATCTCTCTAACGCGCTTCTCGCCCTCCACAGCGAGATACCCTGCAAATCAAATACATGAATGCATTTGTAACGTATCGACGCATCCCGCTTATCACAGACTTCGTTTTTCCTTATCTCGCCGCGTCGCGCTTTTCAGTTGTTTTACTTTTTACTCACCGAAGTGTATCTAACATGCGTCGCGGACGTACCGATACCCTCGCTATTCAGGGCCACGGAACCGATGCTGCTGCTATCCTCGTCCTCGAATTCGGCTTGCTTGTACATCATCATCTGCGAAGAAGTCGGTAATTGATTAAAACGCGTCATCCACAGTCGTGAGTGCTCGCGGCTGTCACTGTTTCACCAGACAGTCGCCCCGCGCTTCCCTTTATCAAAGATAGCCACGCGATACGTATGCGCGTTGGTATATATATCTGGAGTTCGAGAGCACAGAGCAGCGTAGTCGAATGTAAAATTACTTTGCCAGAGATAGAGAAACGTTGAAACTGTCTGGTTATTACACAACAGTCATCGCACCAGATAGAGTAATTGAAGTAATTGGAGTGAATCTTCTCCAAAGCGTAACTCGCGCGGTAATATTTAGCGCAACATTGGGAATGCTCGACGACGTTCGCTTTGCCGATTCTTCTCAATGAAAATCGCGGTACATCGATTAAATAGAAAGTTATACGTAGTTCTGCGGTTCTCATCGTTATACATACGTGCCAGCCGAATCTGTGCAACTCGACGGGTCGTTGGTTCACGGAAAGTTAACGATTATGGACCGGGCGGAACAGCTGGCAGAAAGAAACGAAGGGACCAACGTTGGTACCGAGACTATAAGTTGCACACGGCGAGTGCACGCGTGCACACGCTTTACACGAGGGTCCGAGGAAGCGTGCGCACGCTTGCGTCTACCCTCGAGCCGCCCGTTTCGGCTCGGTCCTCCCAACAGGAAACAGACGTTTGTAGCTTCATCGTTAATTCGATTAAAATGCTTTTCATCCCGAGGCGTATTCCGTCCCGTTCCCGATGCTCGCCTCTCGTTCAACGCTGCGCCGCAATATTCTTGCCGCGACTATTTAGAGACGTCGCGTCGTGCCTCTGATTAGAAAACACGCCTCTCCGCGGATGGATTCGTGCACGCATGCTGTTCACTCGCAATCGGTCCAGACGCGTTTGCCATCGAGAAAGTAATGAAATTGGGCGAACGAACGGTGAGCATTCGAGCGCGCCAAGGAACTTACAATTAGCACGACGAGTCTCGCTTTTTTTCAGTGGGTGCCACTCACCTTCACCGACATTTTGTCCGAAGCAATCGCGTAATCGCTGCGAGCACTATCACTTTAATTATCGGCACACGATACCGAGAAAATTGCCAGGTTTCACCATGAACCGATGTTAGACCAATGGAAGGGGTACAATGGTTGAAGGGAAACGCTAGGTGGAGAGGGTGATATTCGTAAAGGTCTCTACCCTCGGCCCTTCGACATTTTCCTGCGTTTCCTCGCGGTTCGGACGCCACATCGGCTGTCGGCGACGTCCCTAGCGTTTCGAAGCTCCCACTTGCACGGGGGTGCTTTGACGCGCTCCAGCTACAACCCCTCTACGCTTCTCCTCCTCGCTTCGTATTGATTTCCTTCGAGTTTGGGTACGCAAGTGCCATCTCTCACCATCGCCGTCGCAGTCGCATCCTGCTGCTAGGCGAGGTAGCTACCATCCAAGAACGAATCCCTTGTTTCGGCTGTATCGCTGTCCCTTCTCGTGCAGCGAGAGCATGCTTTACCACGCGGCAATGACTATACGTCGCTAGAGACGAAGAAAAAGCTATCGCATCGCGCAAATTGAAAATCGAGCAAAGTCGGTGCTTTGTTGCTTAATGTACATACGCCAGTACGTGAATAAATATTTCGTCTTTATTTCAGCAAAGGCAACCCTTCGCGTGAGGTACAATATATGCATTTGACAGTATATTAATACGAACATGATTGCACGGTACGGTGAGAGGATCCATTCGGACTAGTAATAGTCGATCGTTAAAGCTAAAATAAGACACGCTTACTACTCACGCACACAAAATATAGTGTTTTCTGAATCTATAGAAGACGACCCCATAGTCCGGAACGATAAAAGGTGTGTCACAACAGTCTATTACAACGGTCCGTCTATCCGGATCGATTAGAAAAAATAATTATATTATGTATACATAACTTTCTCCATTTCCACCCTCTTCAAGCTAACCGCGACCTCGATTATCCCCGGCATTATTTTATTCAACGGACACGTTATTGGCACGTATGCTGCTCCTTTGGACCATCCCCGACCCTATACATACGCATATCTGCGCTACCGTCTTAAGAACTTTATCCTAATTGTTAGAGTTAGTTACATTCAAAAATTGTTCTGTGACTCGTAAATTGTGGCGACGTGCGAAGATTAGAAAACCGATACGCTAACGAGTTATCGGCATACCGACATGGATATACGACGATAAGATGCAGCGTCGAGGGACGCCCTTGTGCGTAATTAGAATTGGTAGAGCTCGTTCGTAGAAGGAGGAAAAAAGGTGTTAATACTCGAGTGCTCGCTTACCGATTGACATTCAGTTCGGAACCACCGCTAAAGTGAACGATACTTTTCACCGAAAATGTCTGGCAGTACTTCGTATGGAGTAACGAGGTCCAATTATTAAATGACACGCCTTTCGAAGCCAGCGATCGGCTGGGCCATGTTGCGGTAACAGCAATATTGATAGGCGGGGAAACGTATGATAATCAATGCCACGCAAGTAATCGAGATTAACTGAACGGTGTCGTGTGTGGTCCCGTGAGCCCCTTGCTCCAGCGCGAGTAACTATTGTGTAAAATACATAGTGGAGCCGCATCGACGTCCATCGATTCCGCGCGATCGTCAATGCGGCTCGGCGAGGAGGCGATCGGTAAAATAGAAGAGGAGAGCATAGACAGGCGTTTCTCTTCGTGCGCTAAGGAAACGATTGGGAATCTTAAAAACTTATCACGAATGACACGTGTTATATGTTATCGATTTCTGGACAGGTAGATCTTTAAAAAAATAATTCTGCGCTTCTTTGGTTACGACGATTATACAGGAAATTAACAGCTTACGAAATTGAACGTCCGCGATCGGTGATGGCACCCTCGTGAATCGATCACGTGTATAAGAGTAAGCACTATTCGTGCGGTACAAATAGTAAAATATTCCATAAGCGTGTTCAGTCCAACGATTTCGATCTGTCTAATCTATATTTGTTACTTTCAACATCGAAATTTGTACTGGCATCCGTGAGACGAGAACGGGACCGCTCGAGCTTGTCCTCGTTCTCCGTCGAGGCGGACCGCTCCGCACCTTCGGAAACGAAACACTCTAATATCACATTATTGGATGGATTCGATTGGAAAGAACTCGTGCTAACGTTTTCTCTATCCTCTAAAGGGCTTACGTCGCGCTCTCCATTCTCGATGGATAGTGTCGCTGGTTCTGTATTGATAAGACCGTCGCAGGAATGGGGCAAAATTTTGCAGAAAGCCCTTTGAACGGAATACTCGTCGCATCTCTCTTTACCAGCGTACCTTCCTGTTACTTTTAAAGAGCCGCCGTAAACTCGCCGATTCTTTGACAACTCCAGATCGAAATCCTCCAACGAATTAACAGCCGACTCGGTGTCGTTCGCGGGATCCCGTTCGCGGTTCCCAATCTTGGACGTCGAGGAAAATCCCAACTTTACAGCCTCCGGTATATTTTCTCGTCGATGCTCCTGTTCTTCCTCTACTCCTTCACTCGTATCCTTGGAGATCGAACGACCGGCCGGCTTCCAAACGTCTTCGTCTCTACTACTGCCAGCAGTGCCGTAATCAACATTTACCATAGCGTTCGCCGCTTGATAAGCCTGATTTTCCGATCCCGAAGTGTTCGACGATTCGGTGCACTGGCCATACGTGTACGGAGCGTAGGTGTGCAAGCCGCCGTTCGTCGAGCTACCGTGATAAACGTGGTTAAAGTTGTTCCTAGAAACGAACGGCTGTTCCTGATAAGCGAAAGGAATACACATGTCCTGCCTGATCGCACCGTCGGCGATCGTGCAGTATCGAGGGTAGTGCACGTACGGCGCGATACCGGCCTCTCCGCTGTCGATTTGCCGAGAACTGCTGCTGCCTCCATTCGGGAATCGCGTATTTTGCTCCAAACCGGTATTCAATCTCGCGGAAGGGTTGCACGAGTAAGAGTAACACGGAGATGCGATCGAATCGGGCGGAACGCTCGCCGATTGCATAGTCGTTTGTGCGTTGCTCGATTCCGGCGACGCGGGATTAGATATCTTACCGCGCGTTTGAGCTATCACAGTTTCGTAGCTTGGAGGCGGACCGTATAGCTGGTAATACGGACAATTGGCGTCGTTTAACACGACGCTCATGTTCTGGTAATGGGTCGACGATGTTGCATTCCCGTTGAAAGAAGGGTTCACTCCATTTCTTTGAGGACCTACGAATACGATAGATTCCCGTAAAGATTCGGCCCTGTGCCCATGTCTGTCTATCGCTTAGCGCCGTGAAATAGCAATCGCACACTTGCCTTTCCACATGCGATGCAACAATACCGTGTTTCTCCCTGGATTGTAAGAGATACGAGCCCTCTGTCCCTGACACGTCGCCCCGCGAACGGGGTTCTGCCCTCGAGAGGAGGATGCTGCTCTTGTCGGAATTGCCGACGCAGCCGCTCTGTATCTACCTTGCAACCAATATCGATACCACCACCCACCACCGGAACACACCAGGAACATGATTATCACGAGTATCCTACAAACAAATCGTAACGCAACGCGTGAATCTTGCACGTTCGATACGCAACCGCCGATCGATTATCCGACCAACTACCCTGCGTACCAATAATACCATAGGTGATGAAAGTGCAACCCAGGTGATATGCAACAACCGATACCGCAGCAGTACTCGCTTCTAGAACACCTGAAACGAAAGCAAACCTTTCCTTTTTATTCGCCTTGCTTTTCCTTGTCATTATATTACATTTATATCTACCTTACGCTATAGGGGGTGGGGGATATTATAGAGAACGGGCATATAAATAGATAGATAAATAGATCGATACATAGATGGAAGAGAGGGATGGGGGAGATTTCAAACGTGATCTCGACTAGAGCTAACAATTTTAATATTGTAAGCCATTCATTTTAACTATCAAATAAGCATATTATTATATTTGTACGAAACTCACTCGTAGTATTTTGCTTCTCCGGACACTTCCGTGGCACAATATTTTGCTTCCGCCTGTAAGCAGTTACCGTTTAACAAAATCTCTCAAAACATAATTTATAGCTCAGAATTCTAAATTAAGCACAAGAAAAGCGCGATTATTGCGAATAACATATGCGTATAAAGATTGCGCCTGGAAGAATTTCAATTCGAACCAGTGGCGCAAATCGTCGGTCGTGTGAAAAGCTTCAACTCAAAATGAAAAACTTGTCTCCGCGTACAATCGTAATGCAACATCGTTATAAAAAGAAACATAAATAACAGCTCTCAATGCTCAATATTTTGGAGCAACTGAGATCGAAAACCATATATATGTATGCGCGGTACGATGAAATTCCACTCACGTAAACCAAACACTTGCATGTTCCGGCGAATATCGCCAACTTTTTCTTCGTGCTCCGTGCCATCCTCTCCAAGAATGTTCACATTCTGGCTACTAACAAACAAAATGGAAGCGCTCTACCAGTTTGTTTTAACATAATCACAATTTCATTACGACTGTCGTGTGCACGAAACATTGCACACCACTTATTGATTTCAATTTCGGAACATTGCACTGACGTCATCGAGGACCGGGTGTACCACCATGAGAAAACTGAACTATGCCGCTAAGGAATATTTGCCGCAGCATGCACATCTGTATAGAATAAAACGTACTAGATAGCTTTTGGTATTTTTACACGTTTGGACTAACCTAAGAATCGCGCATACCTACGTAAATACTTAAAAATCGCACCTGCATCGTTCTTTTACATTTTACACGTGACAGATATATTTACAGAAATGGCTATGAGTCCTAGTACGAAACAAAAAATTGCAATCGTCTTAGATGTGAGCAAGGTTATATTTCATTGGGGATTCATTCCCGCCGTATTATTTTTAGGTTAGTATCGGTAGTTTTATGCCTCTTATAACCGCAATTACGTACACGCGGGCAACGTTACTGTATCGCAATAGAAAATAAGCAACAATTTTCTGTGTATTAATGATTAATTCATTTGATAGGATTTAGAAAAGGTGCTGATCCTGGCATGCCACCGTTATCTATCACAAAGTAAGTATTTCTTTGTTTAATTTTGGAAGTTTTCCATCATTCAATACTATATGGACAATTTTGTATTTCAGCTTATTGTGGCAATAAAAATATGCGTTACAATATTCTTCCACTTTACTCATTCAAAGAACGTTTCCTTTAGTATATGCATTGTATTACGTTGCACATACTTGTGTAATGGCTATAATTGAACTTGTTGATAAAAGTACATTATCCGAATGTTAATTTGGGAGAAATAAAAGTTTCCTGATTGTTTTAATTCTAAGGGGCCTTTTTTGCTTTTAACTAAGCAAACAATTGTATCTCGATTATCATGCCCCTGGCATTCATTTCTGTTTCTTATTTATAAAAATATTTTTGTTACTGTAAGAAAAATTAATCTTGCATAGATTTGACATTTTTGTCTCCAATGATTTTCCTTATATGGAAATAGGGCCTTGATCAAAGCCAATTGACCATAAATTTAAATTTTTTGCGGCGATTTTGTAATCACTGCATCCACACTCTAAAGTGTGCAAAACTTTAGAATGCAAAATGCTGTTTCTCCCAGTTATTGAACACCACTTTGTCGCAACTACAACGTCCCGTAATTTATATTTCCTAAAACAACGATAGAAAAGCAGAATGAAATTAATACGGCGTGAAATATTTTACTCCGAACTCGCAATGCATAATAATGCGGAGATTACTTCGATTGCTAAGCAAATATATTTAAAAACCCTTAAATGCCCTTAATGCATTGTTGTGTTGGTAGCAGTGATACATAACCTGTCAGAAGTAAAGCAGCAGATTGGAGCCGTAGGCAGTTTTGGGCACACAGTTACAACATTTTAGGTTCGCGGTCGTACCGTGCTTGTTGCCGCGTGGAGTACAAAAGTAACAACCGGAGGCAGTGTAAATTTTTCGTTAAAACGTATGTAGAACGAAGTAGCAGTGATTCCTTAAAGGTGGTTATCACGTTTTCACGAGAGCTCCCTTATCCAACCCTGCCTGTTATGCGGTGGTGAACGTCGACAGGTGAGTGCGCGCTTTCCGTCTCGTCTCAATGAATCTTCAGAGCAAAGTATTCTCTTTTATGGTACTGGCTTGCGATGGTGTTATTTCTGTCGATTCATTTTTTGTGCGGACTCAATAGTGACGGGTGGTAGTGTTGTAGAACGAAGATTTCTGACGTTCCGAAATTTCCTGACGAAACATTCCCTGTACTGTTAACGATGTACATCCTGATGTAACTACATCGGTATGGATCTTCCGATTACCGACTAATCTTTTTTGTAAAAACGATTTTTTCTTCACGAATATTTTCATTCCGATTCATTTACGATCACCTTCCTTTAATGTTCTTGCTAAGCTGGCAGAATTCTTTCCCATGGTATTATTTATAGTTTCACAAAGAGTCTCCTGGCATCTTTAACGTGTATTATTCTCGAAGTATTGGTCATTGATCGAAACTATTACGTGTAGCAACGTGCTTCCAAGTTTGCCAGAGATAAATAATTATTGCTTCCTTTTTGTATTATTATTATTATCGTTATGATGGATACGATATTACTCTATTATTGCCACTATCACTACTGTCATCGGTCAGGCTATATCAAGCCCATTAAATGAACTAATATCTTGTGCTGGTGCGTGTACAAGTAAAACTGCATCGACCATGGTTGAATTTATTTTAGCATTGTTTTATATTAAATAAGGTAATTCTCTTTGTCTTTCCCACAGGAGATATTATAGAAAGTAGTAAAAGTGACGCTCACTCGACAAGCGTATAAAAGTAGGATGTCAGGGCATAAAGGTGGCGGTGGGGCTGGGAGTCATCAAGGTGGCCCGACGGGCCTCAAGCAAATAGATTTAGATCAAATTTGGGGAGATCTACACGAAGGTATCGAACAAGTTTATAACAGGCAATGTATGTCTAAACCACGATATATAGAATTGTATACGTATCCTTTGTAAATGAAAAATTATGAAAGAAAAAATTGATGTTAATGCAAGAGTCTATTTTCTATTAATTTCCTTATAAAATTACTTGATCCGCCAGTCATGTATATAATTATTGCACAAGTGTTCATCAACAATTAACTAGAACATCGATTAAAAGTAAAAAGGGACAAATTTCTCACGGAGGTGCACAGCTAGTTGGTTTGGAGTTATATAAACGTCTACGTGACTTTCTTAGAAATTATCTTATTAGCTTATTGAAGGTAATCATCTCTTTGGCACGTATGTTTAGCGATGTCGACACAGCATGACGATAGATTACACATCTATGCCAACTGTATTTCTCCTTCATATTTCTTAGCATGGAATCGATTTGATGGACGAGGATGTACTGCAATTCTATACAAGGCAATGGGAAGAATATCAATTTAGTAGTAAAGTATTAAACGGAGTGTGCTCATATTTAAATCGACACTGGGTACGTAGAGAATGCGAAGAGGGTCGCAAAGGAATTTACGAAATTTATCAATTGGCTTTGGTTACTTGGCGAGATAATTTATTCAAACATTTGAACAGACAAGTAAGTGATTTGATTTAATTAAAACAAGTATATGTGTATAAGCGAAAATTAAACCACAGGAGGAAGGAATAAACCCAATCATTTGATGAAACCTAGGTTACCAATGCAGTTCTTAAATTAATTGAACGAGAACGCAATGGAGAAACGATAAATACCCGTTTAGTCAGTGGTGTAATTAATTGTTATGTAGAATTAGGTCTGAACGAGGAAGACCCTAGTGCTAAGGGACAGAATCTTACAGTTTATAAAGATTCTTTTGAAAATGTCTTTCTCGAGGATACAGAAAGGTTTTACACCCGAGAAAGTTCAGAGTTCCTTCGACAAAATCCTGTTACAGAATATATGAAAAAGGTCTTAGTAACGTTTTGCTGAATTAGCATATTTTAGAGATCTGCCATTTGCAACCGTTATTTTATTGCAGGCGGAACAGAGGTTGTTGGAAGAGCAAAAGCGTGTACAAGTATACTTGCATCAAACGACTCATGAAAGATTAGCAAAAACATGCGAGAGAGTGTTAATTGAAAAACATTTGGATATATTTCATTCAGAATTTCAAAATCTCTTGGATGCTGACAAAAATACAGACTTGGGTCGGATGTATCAATTAGTAGCTAGAATACCTGATGGTCTTGGTGAATTGCGTAATCTTTTAGAGGGTCACATAGCTAATCAAGGACTTGCAGCTATCGATAAATGCGGTGACTCTGCAGCTAATGTACATTTGCCATTTTCTATATCAAAATTGTGATCCTAGTTTGCAAGATACTTTTCATATTTCTTTCTTCAGGATCCAAAGGTTTACGTAAACACAATCTTGGAGGTCCATAAAAAATTCAATGCTTTAGTACTTGTCGCATTTAATAATGATAGCGGTTTTGTGGCAGCTCTTGATAAGGCTTGTGGAAGATTCATTAACAGTAATTCTGTAACTAGAGCAGCAAATAGCAGCAGCAAGTCACCGGAATTACTAGCGAAATACTGTGATCTATTGTTGAAAAAAAGTAGTAAAAATCCTGAAGAAGCTGAACTCGAAGATACGCTAAACCAAGTTGTAAGTAAACGGTCGAGAAAATCGGGAACGATAAAATCTATATTGCCAAGGTTTGTAATGGTTTTCCATTTCATAATAGATGGTAGTATTTAAATACATTGAGGACAAAGACGTTTTCCAAAAGTTCTACAGTAAAATGTTGGCGAAACGATTGGTGCAACATATGTCAGCCAGTGATGATGCAGAAGCTTCCATGATTTCTAAATTAAAACAAGCTTGTGGCTTTGAATACACTTCGAAGCTGCAACGTATGTTTCAGGTAGCGTATTATATCATACTATTCTCTCTGGCCGATTTGCATTAACCGCATACATCCCAATTTGCACAATTTGTTGATTCTCTACTGCTGTCTACTTCCATAATTAATGTCCATCAAAACTATATAACATTATAATTATAGCAGTCTGTCCACAGGATATCGGTGTGTCCAAGGACTTGAATGACCAGTTCAGGAGGCATTTGACAAATTCTGCAGAGCCACTGGATATAGATTTCAACATACAAGTACTGTCTTCTGGTTCATGGCCTTTCCAACAATCATTTACCTTTTCATTACCAACAGAGGTACGCATCCTTTTATATTCGATGAACAAATTTGCAAACCTTATAATGAATTTTTAAACTGTAATTGAAAAATTACTTGTACATTACAGCTAGAAAGATCTGTACATAGGTTCACCACATTCTATAGTTCACAGCATAGTGGGAGGAAGCTGAACTGGTTGTACAACATGTCGAAAGGGGAATTACATACAAATTGTTTTAAGAACAGGTAACAATATTTTTAATAAATACATTTGTCAAGTTCCAAGTCAGAAGTTTCATACTTCAATTATAGGTATACGTTGCAAGCGTCCACATTTCAAATGGCTGTTTTACTACAATATAATGGGTCCACAGTGTGGACGATACAGCAATTGCACGATGCTACGCAAATAAAAATGGACTTCTTGCTTCAGGTATTATTGTAACATTGAGGATAAGAGTAGCATATGAAGTAGATCCTGAAATCGAGAGTGTTACAGGTGATTCAAATATTATTGAAAGCCAAGCTGTTGACAGCAGCTACGGACGACGAAGCTGAGTTGACGCCATTGTCAACGGTGGAACTTTTTGCAGGATATAAAAAGTATGTTTACATGTAACTGCATGTCGTTCTATTTTGGTCAAGTATAATGGCAATGTATTATTACGTTTATTGTAGCAAGAAGCTGAGAGTGAATATTAATATACCAATGAAAACGGAATTGAAGATCGAACAAGAAACGACACAGAAAAATGTAGAAGAAGATAGAAAACTTTTAATTCAGGCAGCGATTGTTAGGATTATGAAAATGAGGAAAGTTTTAAAACATCAGCAACTGGTAGCTGAGGTGTTGAATCAATTAAGCTCTAGGTTCAAACCGAGAGTGCATGTCATTAAGGTAAGAATACTTTTCTCTCTTTCTCACTTTCCTTTCTCTGTTTGTATTGCTTTTTTTTTTGTTCTCGTCTTCTTTCGAATCTTTTACTGTTCAACGGTGGCGAAGCATTTTTAGGGTCCCAAAATTTCGCGAACTCGTGTCGTGTACTCGTAGTGTTTATTAGCATGACATGCTATCGACAATTTGGATATTTGAAAGGAAGAAAAGATTGAAATAAGCAGAATTTAGTCGTAACATAAGATGGTTCTACCATTTCAGAAATGTATAGATATTTTAATTGAGAAAGAATATCTGGAGCGCACAGAGGGTCAAAAGGACACTTATAGCTACCTGGCATGATCAAGTTGATCTAGGACAACGATACAGCAGCAACCACACAAGCGAATGAAAGATGATTGCCCAATGGCATCGCTAGATATGGCCACAATATTTATTTAAGTCTCGTATTTGGAATCTCGTACATTTTCCTTGTACATGGATGCCCTTTTACCATGTTGCCCCTCTGGTCGCATTTAGAGTCTGGTTTTTATAATATGTTAATAAAATCATTTGATAGTCAAACTGCTAGGTGTGTTATTGTTTGACGTAAATTGAAGCATTAATGGCTTTTGATACAATATCGTGTTACGAAACGGGCAATACATGTTCTTTTAGATTCATTACTTGATTAACAACAACGGAAGATTACGTTTTTCAAGTCGTTGACCCTTCACGAAGACAGAAGGATTTTGAGCTCTGCGTGGTAGGAGTAAAATGAACAGACACTCTGTGAATAAAGTACTAGTTAGAACGAGATTAGGATGCATTATATGGTACATACTATTAACCAACGAGGTTGAAAGAATAGGCATGCAACTTTCCCTATGTTTCTTTATTTTTCTGTCCCCCCTCCCCCTATATAATGTAAAATGTACTGTTTGTGCATAACTTTTATGAGCTTGTAAAGTAAGAAGGAAATGTAATTTCACCAGCTAATTGTATCATAACGTAATATGAACACGAGATTTCCAGCATATAAATCATAATGCATTTCAATGCAATAATCGCGGATTTTAATTAATAATCATGTGTATAATGGAAGAAATTTTATACCAGTGAATAAAAAGCTCTGTCTTGATAATGTAAAGGTCGAGTTATTTTTTCATACATAGCACACTTAAATTTACATGAACTTTTGTCACGATTACCGAAATTGGAGAAAGCATGTAATCGTGCTAGCTATGTATAAAAAATTGCTTTAACTGGCTAGAAGATACTTATTGCTTATGCTGCGTTTGACGCACGTAGAATCAATTTCATTTTTGTATATATTGTTTTCCTTTACTAATCTCAGAAAATTGTTAGTAATAGACTATTTGATTTAATCATATGCTTTCTTAGAAATTAAAGTACCCTGCATGTCCAAAGTGCAATACAAAGCGATGCGAAATTCTGTGAAATGTCATGGCTGTAAACGTTAATTAGTTAAAGCGAGCTGTGAATTAAGTATCAAAACCGTTAATGAATCAATACCTTTAAGTTCATCGTACTTACAGTGGTTAAAGAGACCAAGCCACTCAAAAATAACGTTTTTGCATTAAACAAAAGAGACAAACTAATTTAACGTGCATATGTTATCCAGTACGAGATGTTATGAAATTAAGGGGGCTGTTATTCTCTCCTTCTATGAAGGTGCAAATACGCAGCGGTCAAGTATCTCAAGAAAGAACTGTAAAATAAACTGGACATGTAACAATATACGATTTACTTTGATAAAGATAGCCTTACAAGTGTCAATAATAAAACGTAATTGTACGTATCGACCGTGGTTCTTTGTCTTAATCTTATTCCATATGCACAAATTAGGAACTGTGTAAAAATAAATTTACTGGGTTATTTCAAATTGTCTTAAATAAAAATAGATCAAATATAGTTGCAATGGAAATCAGTTGTGCGTTTGCTTATAATTTGTTACAATTTTTAGGCGAATATAATAGCCAGTACAATACTCTTATTCAACAAGTACATTATACTGTTGCATATTCGGTTCACTCTTGAACATTTGTGTAAAGTAAAGCTTAAGTCATGGAACGAAAAATCTCTTAAATCTTATAATGTGCGACAGGTAACGTATGAAAAATAAACACAGTTTCTCGCTAAAAGAAGAATCGTTCGGAGTAAAATATGATGTAATATAAAATTGTATAAAATATATGGCTATGAAATGGTTTAAAGTTACTCCATATTTCACAATGTGTAAATTGCCGTACTCATTTAATAAATGTTTTATATACAATTCACCTTAAAGTTTCAGGTTTCTCATCCAATAATCTTGAAAAGTCTTCTTTTGTGAATCTTAATTGTCCAACTGCAACTAAGCATGCCTTTTTCGTATGCACATATCGCGCAAACGGGAATGCGATGCACACGTGAGTGTAAGCATGATTTGAAATATGTGGATAAAATGGTTTCATCTTTATATAGTTTAATGTGAGAAAGATAAAGTATATACATACATTTTGTCTTTTTAAGTTATCTACAACCAGCGTTTGTCTTTTCAATACTTGAACTACTTCTGAAAGTTGTTTTCCCAGACTATGAATGGCCAATCTTCTATCTTCCTGTAGCTTTTTAATTTGAGTCTTCAATTCCTGCACAAGCATTAAGTAAACTAAAAAGTTGGACATAACATAGAACTTTTGGCTTACAGAGTAGTTTCATAATCTGTACCTTCCCCTCTACTTCAAAAGTTTTAAGGGCAGCCTTTAGCTTATCATTAGTCTCGAGGGACCTATTTAATCTAATGTTCCTGTTGCTTGATTCCTGATTTATTATCTTCATTTGTTTTTCAAGCTTCTCCAAATCCTATTAAAATATGTGGAACAAGTATATAGATAAAGTAATACATCTAATATATATATATATATGAGAAGCCTGTTACCTTTTTAAGAGCTATATTTTCACTATTTAACATCTGTGATCGACACTGTAATTCTTTGATCGAGCCTTCTAATTTTGTGATTGTATCCTTTAGCGATTCTGTTTCACTTTGCAACTTTGTTTCATACTTTTTATTCTCCAACTCCAAGTTCTTACAATCATCACACTGAAATACAGCTGTGTAAAAGTTAAACAATCAATCCTTTTCCCTGCCTGAAATTTATTTACCTTTTTCTTGTATTCCACTCTAATCGTTTGGAGCTCATCGAGTAATACATCTATTTTCGCTTTAAACAAATTTATAACAGTTTCATTTGCTAGGCTCTTCTTTTTGAAACCTTCATTCTGTTCTTCCTTTGGCAATTGTACCTTGCTGTTGAATGCAAGAAGCGGTTTCTCTTAACTGTTTTAAATTACAAAAAATTGGGTGAAAGAGTGAGAACAGTGGGATGACGCAAAAGAGGTAGAAGATGCATAAAAAATCAAGCAATAGAAATTAAAAATTTGTTTAATATATCCTGATGTTGAAATAATTTGTATATGTTTTTCTCTACTTACGATCGTGAAGCGGTGGATTGGCCAAAAATATGTGGCAAAGATGAATTTCGTTTAAGTGGAAGTTGAGCAGTATCTTCATTTAGCCTTTTCAGGCTTTTGCAATAATCCGTTCCTTCTTTCATTATAATTTCTTGATCATTACTTAAACTGGGAGCAGAACATTCATTGCTGTAAGTGTTAATAACAAAGTTTATTTTGTTCATCAAATCGAGCGCCTTCTTCTCAAGTTCCTTGTTCAGCTGACGAAATCCTTTCTCCTTAATTAGTAGATCCTCGGTCATCTTTCAGCAAATTAATTATCGAACAACAAATCAACAAATATCGCTTTATTGCGTACACGAATTATATTTTATTCGACAAATAACGCTCCTGTGTTCTGTTCGATCAAACACCTGTTTATTTTTGTTTACCGCGTTGCTATACGCAGTATGCAATGGGCGGTAGTTTTTCGTTTTCAAACATATGCCAGTTTTTTAAGGTTGATCGGTAGAAAAAGGTATAAAAAGACGTAAAAGGTATCGATACTACTTGGTCGTATAAAAATCTATCATACAAACATGACAGCACGATCAATTCTACAAGGTACATTTTTTTTATATATATAATACTCGCTATACTCTTTATTGGAAAATTATTACAACCATGCTAATTGGTTGGAATTGTTGTATGCTTATAGTATTCGACCAGTACCAAAAGGCTCGTCTATGCTTTGTTCAATCGGTTGCTGATTTTGCTTCCAAGTCGAATACCGTGGAATGCTTGGAAGCTGCTGGAGCTTTACAACTATTATGTCCTTTGCTGGCAGATCCTGTGCCATCCATTCAACATATGGCTGCTATAGCTTTAGGAAAAATTGCGAATAGCAATCAGAAATTAGCACAATCCATTATAAGGATGGATCTTCTACCTCAATTATTGAAACACATTGACAAACAAAATGTATGAATGTAAGCATTCTAGTTGTAAGCAAATATGTTTCTTTTTTTTCTTATCGTAAATCATGCCGAGTAAAAATTAATCGAGTGGAAAAACTCAAGCATATTTGTTACATAGAAGTTTTATAAAAAAGCAGCCCTGTTCGTTCTACGCGCAGTCGCTAGACATTCCCCTGAATTGGCATCCATAGTGATTCAAAACAATGGATTAGACGCTATTATATTATGTTTAGAAGATTTTGATTCCAGCGTGAAGGAAGCTGCTGCATGGGCAATAGGATACATCGCTAGACACAATACAAGCTTGGCCCAAGCTACCGTCGATACAGGTACATATATTATTGTATTTGCTAACTTTATTTGGCAAGCTTTTATATTTATTATGTTACAAATTGTAGGAGCTGTCCCCCTTTTGGTTTTGTGCTTGCAAGAGCCCGAATTATGTTTGAAGCAAATCAGTGCTTCCGCCCTTTTTGACATAAGCAAGCACAATAATGATCTGGCGGAAACAGTTGCTGATGCAGGAGCTATACCTTTCCTGGCCAAGGCATTATCTAATCCTGATACCAAGCTGAAGGTACCAAGATGCTTTCTAGCATAATTTTTGTAAGATAACATTCTAATGATTGAAAAAATATTACAGCGTCAAGTTCTATTGGCATTAAGCAGTATAGCAAAACACTCTGTACAGTTGGCAGAGTTCGTTATCGAAACTGAAATTCTTCCCGATGTTCTCATACATTTGGCGCATCC
Source organism: Holcopasites calliopsidis (assembly GCA_023838395.1). Classification (NCBI taxonomy): domain Eukaryota; kingdom Metazoa; phylum Arthropoda; class Insecta; order Hymenoptera; family Apidae; genus Holcopasites; species Holcopasites calliopsidis. The sequence goes on along the minus strand of JALHAQ010000012.1, from coordinate 2,844,187 downwards.
CGACGAGTGTGTTATTAAAGCTGCGACAATGTTAACAAAGGAAGTTTGCAAACATACGTTAGAGGTAAAATAATTGCATATCAATGTGTTTGTAACATACACCCAATTTTATTCTAACGACACTTCTCCTCAGATGGCCCAGCTCATCGTAAATATCGGTGGCATTGGTGCGCTTGTTGAATTAATTAGTGCACCGCATTTTACATTTAAGTTGCCCGCAGTAATGGCGATAGGCTATATCGCAGGCCACTCCGATCAGTTAGCTATTGCTGTTATAGGATCTAAAGTATGATTTCTCCGTGTTGCTCTAGTTATTATCATTGTTAAGAACACAAATTTGTTATAGGGAATTGTCCATCTATCAACTATATTACACGAAGAAAATGATAATCATATACTTGCCGTTACTGTATGGGCAATTGGCCAGATTGGAAAACATACATCAGAACATGCAAAAGCAGTTGCAACTGCAAACATTCTACCCAAGCTATTGCAGGTACGTTACAAATTTCTAAGCTATTTTCTAAGTACATCACAGTACACTTAATCGTTCCTTTTTTATGCGAATTTTTAGATTTACAATAATTCAAATAGTTCGGAAGATCTTAAAGCAAAATGTAATACAACGCTTAAACAGGTGCTACAGCAGTGCATGTATACCGAAGCTTTGGAATCTATCTTGCATGACTCGCCGCCTAATATCTTGAAATATGTACTTGGACAATTTTGCAAGGTAAGGAATGCAGTTATCTGTAGTTAGAGTGAAAATACATTGTTCATGTTTTATTTTTTATCACAATGATACAATTGGGCAAATTACATGAACCAATCACATTTAACAGAATTTGATTATTACATCAAATTATTGTTCAATGACAATATCACATGATGTCGCAAATACATTATAAATAATTGTTTCTTCATAAGCAATGCAATGTTATTTTGCCGTATAAGTCGGTCAAGTATTTGTATATATAGACAGATCTTTTTCATTGCATAAAAACTATTATGAAATCGTAGATGTGGATGCAATAATCTAGAGAATAATTTTGCGATATAGCTAAAACGAACTGGCCCAAACTTTTTTCCTCATTAAATGCTTGCCTAGAAATGTTAAGATAAACGCATGAGAAATCTTTTGAAAAAATGCACTTCTCAGTCTTGCAACATTGAATAGCTTCATATAAAAAATTCGAGAACGATCAAATTATTAAGTACTTCTTCGTTCATACTTTAATGGAAACTTTCAGTATTTAAGTGTTCTTTTTGTCGTTCTAGTCTATTTGCATTTACTGTAGTGTACATCTGCGTCTGGCATTTACTAATGGCAGTATAAAGGGAGCAGTAGTACAAAAACGTTTTGTAACAGGGTAATTACTAGCAATCGATGTTGTGCATTTCTATAACCACCGATTAATAAGACACGTATACAGATGAGTAAAGAACTGTGCGGTTGGCAGTATTCCTTTACTTGCATCATGCACATTTTTCTTTTTCTTTCTTCTTCTGTTGCTTGTCAATCACAATATTCTCGAAAATGCTATTTCATTAATATCCAAAAGGTAATGGAATATAGTGGTGACTAAAGACAAACATCATGTGTTCTGATTCTTTACAATGAATTTTTACAAAATTAAATGAACATAAAATCCAGTAGCTTCTTTTTTGTAAAGACATTCATTCAGATCAAAAGCAGAATAATCATGAAAAACTTAATTAATACGTTCATGGTTTCACCAAACTTTCTGTTGCATAACGATTTCAAATTGTAAAACAATTAGGGCATATACTCGGTTCAGAGCGTGCAATCTGTCCAAGTATTTCTGAAAAATAAAAAAAAATAATATTGCTTATTATATTGTATTCATAAAAAAGGGCTATTAAAGAATGCAAATAAATGAATGCCTATTTTTGTAATTTAATACTACAATGCATAAATAATATTTTTTGCTATATTGTAAAGGTGACTTTGGTATTACGTGTTTTATTAGAAAACGTAATATTACACTTTGGTGTTGCTCGTTTTAGAGGTCTGATTTTGTAAAGGCGATCATAGATAACAATTTGTGCTAGGACCTTTATAGTTAATGGTCACATGTATCTTGCGCTTTTATCAATCATAAAGGAAGTTCAAGCATTGTTCGTCATAAAATAGTACTAGAAGAACTACTGGCAGATAAATTACTTTGTAACTTCTTTTCATCTCAGGCTGTATAAAAACGTGTTAATCTTAACAGACTCCACATCATCATAGTTATTCCAGCAAACAATTCTAAGCATAATATACGACAGTCGATATTTATCGAGAGAATATCCTATACGAGATAAGCTAATTTTTAAAAGAGTAAGTACAAAATTCTTTGTAAAATATTTAGAAAGCGTATGGTAATCGTTAATAACTAAATAGCATTCCGGATGGTCTTTTTTGCAAAGTAATAATGCGATCATATCAATTGTTTTCAGTATAAAAAAGTGGATTTGGTCAACTACTCCGTCAATTCAACAAGATTAACATTTTATTCATCACTATCGTCATTAGGTTTAATGCTAGCATAATTGTTCATGTTTCTATTCACCCTTAGCATTTTGAGAAAGCTTCCTAGTACAAGTATGGTCTTTCTGTGTCTTCGGAAAATTCCGGCATAAAGTTCTTCACGCACATCTCTTCTATCGCTCACGTCGGAGTCGATACTTGATACAGAAACTACGGAGGGTTTTGCAGATACTGGCTGATGGTAGTTGTTCGTCTCACCCGAATTAAGGATAACGCAATGTTGATTGTTTATCATGTCTATTATGCGGTCCACGCTGTCTTCTTTACCTTCGATTCAAGACTTTATATCCACGTTTTACGATAATCAATATATACTTCACAACGGTAGAACGTTCATAAACTCCGTGGCTTACTCGATATGTGCTTTCTAAAACTTCGTTGATAACACTGCACAGTTTTCTGGCAAATTAACTTCTTATAAGAGTCATGTAAGAAATATTTGCTAGAAATCTTAAGAACAGTATCATCTAGTACACAGTGCAGTATAACATTTGTGTACAATGATATCATCACCTTGTAATATCTTATATTGTACGCTTGAACTTTACAACATCTGTCCTGTCTTGTTATCTCTTAATTACAGTACTCTAAATCTTTCTTTCAATAGTATTCAGCCTTGATTTTTATCTTTCACATTTCCCTCTACTTACTTTTTTCACGTATTTTATTAAAGTCGATGTAACTCTTGATCTTATATACTGCTTATTGTGTTTCAGCAATAAATTGTCTCAAAATGTTTTACAAATTCAAATACTGTTTGAATTTGTCTTCTAATTAGTGGACCTTTTTTTGGTTTAAATCTAGTTAAAAAATTGTAGAATACAATAAGACAGAGAAACGATAACAGCTCAAGATTATATTCGTAGATAATCATTAAAAAATCGGCTCGTGAAATCGGTTCCTCTCTGGTAGCAGGCGATCCTTAGTGCCACAGAATCGACTGAAAAATGTCATAATTCGCAATTACATTATGATTAATAGTAACACGCACGATTAATATTTACCGAGTTAAATGGAAAATTTTCAAGCTTATGTCAACAGATTCGCGACAAATACGCTAACACATGACTTTGCTCTGGAATTTTGCTTTCGAATTCCGCGAGGTATTTTTGGCTACAATAGAAAATAAGAAATATATGAGATTTCGCTTACAATACGTAATACGTTTGGTAAGCGCGTCTAGCGATAAAAAACAATCGGCCATTTGCGTTAATGAAATAAAATTTGCATTTAGTTTTATTTGCAGATATGTACATTTAGCATGAAGCATAATTTTATAAACTATCGTTAAACGCACACATCGCATTTCATGCTATGGCAAGCTTAGACAGAGTAGAATCAAAATATTTTGTAAGAGCAGGATTTCTGTAATTTAAGAATGCAGTGAAAGCATAAGTAGGTCAGCTTTCAGGAATTTTATTCTTAGATGCATTGCAATGTGTAAAGCAATCACAAATATTGTTTCCCTCGCAACTTGTTTTGAGATATTGAGGACATTAAAGTAGGAATAGCATAGAGCAATTCGAGTCATACTTTTTCATTGTGGTTTCTTTTGTATAGATTTTGCCTCATGATGCCCGTGCGAGAAGATTATTCGTAACATCCGGTAGTTTGAAAAAAGTACAAGAAATCCAAGCAGATCCTGATTCCACTCTTTTGGAATATATACAGATTATCAATTGCTGTTTTCCAGAAGAAATTGTCAGGTTCAATTTTATATTCTTAATACAGATCGTACCATATAAAAATCTGGAGAGTATAAATTCTGCATTACGTTTTCAATCATGTCATGTGCTAGATATTATTGGAAAACAATTGTTACATGCGGTTAGTGCAATTACGAATGGGAAACATAAGAACAGGAAGTAATTATTGCAAACCATTAGCTGCTTTTAACAAAATCCTAATGAAAATTGACTTACTATGGAATTTTGAAACGCGAATTTTTGATGATAAAAAAGCCAGTCTTCTCGCAGTTCCTTACACCAGCGGCGAGTGCAAATAACTGCAGTTCCGTTTCGGGGTCGTGTATCTTAATTTAAATCGGGCAGGTAATATGCGGTGTGATCGCCATGTTGTCGCCAGCTGATTGCACATGAAAAACATAATAAACTTGGATTTTATCCGATCAATAATTTTACGCGAGTCCGAGAACTTATTGCAATCGTTCCAAAGTACCTACAATACCTCCAATTTATTGCTAATGCTTTGATACCACCATTCTACTAACCTTGTGAATCTTTAAAGCTCTTTGTACTTATACTTTGTTCAATATGTGATTTTTAGATACTACTCTCCTGGATATCCAAACAGTCTTTTGAAAGCTGTGGAACAGTATCAACCGAAATGCCCATCCTTGTTTACGATGGAAGAACACTTATCCTCCGATATTGATTCCAAATCTTCCCTATCATCCTTTAACGAAGAGGGTTAAATCTTCATGGACGTCGAATGCGCATTGCGTCTGCACATAAATAAAGAGAAACAAATAAAAGCAATTATTTACAAAATATTGTTTAATTAATTGTAGGAAAAGGATGCATAGTGGCATTAATTTTTTATATCCGTGCGAACGAAAGAAGTAATACGAATTAAAATTTGAAAGAATAGCGGCAAGCCGAAAATAGTTTTTTCATTTGCATCCATTGTTCCTACATTATAAGTACAATTTGACGATCCTATGGTTGTATTTTAGTCTAATAAAGAAAACCGATTAAATTTCGGGAACAATTGAACTGGAGAATTTTAAATAACGTGTGCCTTAGCGGTGGACAACTATCGATAATTGTCGATAGTCACCGCTATCGAAAACTATCGATAGTTTATTTTATCCGCGTTATATATTTGCGAAAATCGTGTACGTAGCGCCATCTCACTTTTGCCGCCGATACTGACTGATTCGGCTGATTCTAAATACAAGATGGCGCCTCGCACAAAAATTTGTCTGCTTTCTGTTGCAAAAATTTGTTTGTACAAAATAGGTTTAATGCAATTGATCTACAATTTTAAATATGGAAAATATGTTTTAATTTGAACTAACAGTATTGGATGCACTCCGCTTTTGGCTCTCGTCGTTCGGCACACATGGATTTGTGTTTAAGTTTCAGTTGCAATGGTAAAGTGAATTGCAATGATTGGGAGTTAAACAATAATGGTTTATTCTTACGTAAAGAAGTGGAAAATGTTTTGTATCCGGAAGACGAAGACCTGCAATCGGATATGGATATTCAACTTTTTGATTGTACCGTGTCCACTGCAACAGCTCTATTGGACCTAAAACATTTTATCAAATGCATGGAGTAAGAGGCGTCTTTTTTCTTATGTATACTCCATGTGTATTTTGTTTATTTTCTTGGCACCCTACTCTTTCGTTTCCAGTATGCAATTAAAAATACTCAGCAGGCACGAGGCTTATGATCAAACTTTAAATTCTAGTACGTCCAATGTTGATTTTTATCATGTAAGGTCTATCGTATCGCAATTTATTTTGTATATTCGCCTGTTCTTAAAAAGGTAAGATAATTTATTCATTGTAGTTGTTTTATTTGTAACTAATGCTTGTATCATTTTTTTTTTAGCATCAAATGGAATATCTGTTCATTACAAGCTCTGAACGAGGATATCGAGGACGACTTCACTACGTTATTTATTACGATAAAACATTTCCTCCAAAGGCTGCGTAACATTCCTGATGCCACATTTCGTTATGTACCTTCTAAGCTGGGCAATCAGGTTTGCATAAGTTACATACATTAACTTTATATTGAACTTACAAATATAATCAATCTAATATTAAACTTAACGTTCTGCAGTGCAGACAACCGGAATACCATATGTATCATATGCACATAGAATTAAGATGGTTTTTCATCTCATTAATGTATATAAAGAATATATATTACCAATGCACAATGGAAAATCAACTGGCAGAATTTGAAAGTGCAGTAGCAATGGTTATCAGCGATTTAATTTATATATCTCTAAAAGTGTTTGAAACGGTACCAGTATAAAATTTTACATTAAATTGAGATTTACAAAATGTTAAATATTTTCTTGGACCTTTATTCACAGTATTTTCTAGGTGCCTTTGGTACACGTACAACAAAAAACTCCATACAATTGTACTTGCATCCGCGAATTATGGCTGATGTTTCAACTATTTACAGATAACTTGTCCGATATAACAAAGACAAAGGTAACATATCAGATTGTTCTATGAATAAGTTTTTACCCTTTTACCGGTATTCACTAATACGTGTTTATATATTTACAGAGCTTTTGGGAATACGTAAATGAATGCGTCCAAAAATTGTTAAATAGAACATTTGACGAGAGTAGGCAAGAATCCCTGCTGTGTAAAAATTCCGAATTATTCTGTCTTTGGCTTGTTCATAATCTTTCACTCTTGTATGGATACAATAATGATGGTGCATACTTAGGATCTAAGTGTTCTAGGGTAACAGTACTTTCGTTCTCCTCCTGACAGCGGCATTTATAGTTATTGTATAGTGTCAACTACTTATTTCTTTCATTAAAGATCCGACCTAATTACGAGCAACTTGAAACAATCTTGAAAATATATATCTCGAAAGGTGGGAAGGATGGTGATCGGGATGATATCGATGAAGAGTTGCGAACAATGATACCTCTGTTAAACACTATGGTCATAAATTGGTGGCAGCCACGAGTGTCAATTGTTTCGCTCCTTTGGGACTGCTTTCACAAAAGACTGGATAAACCGTTTCTATTACAAGTGTCGGGTCCTTGGATATCGTCGATTGAAAAGTATGTAGAAAGCTCGCACTGTAGTATACATGATTTATTTAGGTGGTACTCAGGACATTCTTTTGATAGAAAAACTCCCACGGACATTTTGAAGCAAGTGAGAGATCGAATTAGTAACGCAGAGTGTAGCAAGGAATCGAGTTATGGAATGTTCCTACATTTGCTCGGTAAGCACTCCACTACTATAGAAATTTATACCGTTTACATAAATGCTGATTGTAATAATATGTTGTAGGATCCTTTTTACGCATTAATTATAGTAATGGCGATACGAAGCATTGGAATCAAATTAAAGGTCGTATCTACTCAAAATTTTCAAAGAGCAAAGTTGAAGAATTTTCAACATCCGGCGTGTATAATTTCATTTCGTTGTTTCTGACGTTAGCCGTTACTGCTGATACGACGAATGTTGTGAGTCTCAAATATATTTGTTATTATCTGGCTTGGAACGATTTTTCCTTGCCCAGTAAACATGCAATTTTTTCTTTACAGTGTTCGGTGATGTTAGACCTTTTACCATCGACAAAGGAATACAATGAGGGAAATAGTAAAAAATACAGTTTGATTTGGAAAGGAAAGCTGGTTATTCTACTTTTATACAGTGAACTTAAACTTAGCGTAACGAATATAGCATCTGTATATGTAGATACGGTAGGATGCAAAGAATGAACCTCCAAGAATTCTATGTTTTACATTTTTAACTAAATCATATCACCTTTCAGGTGAATACTATATGCTGCCGTAAAGACGATACGTCCAGATCGATGATGTGCAGTTTTGTTGATGTATTTACTACGATTTTGTCGCACACAAATTTCGAGCTAGGAGAACATGCATTACTAAGCGGATGGATAGACCGATATTTATTAGAATGCCCGAATAGAATGGTTGGAATATTGATAAATGTACTGCTCAATGTATTCGAGAGATGCATTCGCCTCGCAGAAAAATCGAATACCGGTCAGTTCTCCCTTGATTAATCTAACAATTGACGTGCATTTCTTTTTTTTTGTGCGCTTAAATCCATTTTTTTTCTTTTGGGATATTACACTCAGATAGTGTAGGGCATATGCTGGATGCTTTATGGTGTTACGTTGCTTGTAGAGTGAGACAGCTTGTATTTAACCCTACTCTTATTAGTGACCACTATAAAGATATCTCAAAGCTTGCAGTTACATTTACCTTGGAAGCATTAAGAAGTCCGGTAACAGCAAAAAAGCATAGACACTCAGCTGTGTCTTTATTTCAACACTTTGCATCATTGGTGATCGTTAAAGATGTGAGGTAAGATGAATGATTTGTTGCGTATTACAATCTAAACACGTTTTACAATAGTTAAATTACAGAGTGACAAGATATTATTTGGTACTGATACTTCAACAAGAACGAGCAGTCCAGAGTTTAAAAAAGGAAATTAAGAACTTTGATACGATACTTGTACAAGTAAGTGAATAGAACAATATTTGTAAGTAAATGATTATATGCAATTGAATTATAATTCCAGGCATGGATAAAATGCTCTATAATTGGCCGTGAAACGAACGGAGATGAAATCGAAGTTTTACAGAATTATATATCTACGTTGAATGAAGTAAAAGAAATTTTTGATGCGTCATACGATGTCCATGAATTTAAGGACAATAACGAATCTATTCTAATATTCATGATGCACTCTATGAAAAGGCGAAACACTTTAAAAGTATAGACTCGGAGTACTGTATCGAAAATTGTAAACAAAACTCATATTACTTTTAATTAATATTATATATCTCTTCTAGACTGAACAGGAACGAAACCAATATGACATAAAGTGGAGATCATATTTTAATCACTTGGAAAAATGGATTCTTACACCGATCACAGAAGGAACTAAAGATTCGGAGTTATCTTTGTGGATATACAGGTGCATTGGGACATTGATATTGTGCACTTCCGCTATGTTATACTCCAAGGTGAGCATACTCTGTTTTATGAAATCGATACGATAAATACATGTTGCTTTTACGTACTCTTTCAGAATCTACCAAATAATATGTTCAAGGTTTTATTAAATAAAACGATACTCTCGGTGGAACAACCGTTTTTAAAAAATTTAGGAAAAAAGACCTTCTCCATGATAGTCTTAGGCATGGAGCCCCTTAATGTTAAGAGTGATATATCGCTTCAAGTATTAATACGAGAACTGTTTGACCAGTACATGCCACTTTTAATAACACCGAACGTTAATGCAAATGGTTATAAAGTTTCTGATTCATTATTGAAGTGTTTCAAAGACTCGAAAGCCGATTTTATACGTTTAATATTTGAGATACTGATGACAAATTTTTTTACTGTTTCAAGTGATAACATGATGCACAAACATGCTTATTTAGTGCGTAACATTTCTTTCTAATCCAGTGAATGTAAGGCGTTGGATGTGAATCTAAGTATAACAATCGGCCCTACTGTTTTTATAGGTAATGGTGATTTTACAAAATCTCATAAAAAGTGAGCGTAGTTATGCATGTTACATAGTAGAATACGTTATCACAATTTGCACACCTTATATTATTGGGTGCTATATGAAAGTTCATGATCACCACCCTCATAAGGAGCAGACGATTGAGCTTATAAGTAACATCGTTAAAAATCCATATTATGAAGAAAACAGTTCTTTGCAGTAAGTAGTACTTCGCGGATACGATACTGGCTGCTTTTATGTACAATTATGGAACTAAAAACTGTAGGGAGAAGTTTCGAAATATGATGTCGACCGCTCTTCAGAAGTCATTAGTAACAAATCAGCACAATACTTTTGATCTTTTACGTTCGATGTTGAAATCAGCAAGTGCGGTAGTGGAATCTTTACTGCCTCAACTCGAAAACACTTTAACCGATTTGGAAATGAACCGGCGGCCAAATGCAGCATCCATCAGGTGAGAATGTCATGAAAATTGTCTTTAATATCGTAACTATCGTACAAACCCTATTTTGATTTCAGGTATTCCTGGGACCAGCTTCAGAATCTTATAAAATCGAAGAGAGCCTAAACGCTATTAGTAAGTTGAAAACCGTTATTATTATTATAGCTACAAAATTACATACAGAGCCCGTTGTAATCATATAAATTGTTGCACGCAATTGTATCTCATAAGTTGTACGTAACTTAAAATATAAGGCGTTATTGCAAAGATATAAATTAGAAAGGGAAAATGATAATTGGATATATGTAACAAAGACACGATATAATTATTAAAGATGCCGGGAGTACACGCGAGGTTCATCATTTTCGATGTGAATGCCTTGACCGATGATGTTTTATCGATGTAGTAGTTGTACTACCGGGAGGCGATCGTCATCCAATTAATTCAAGGCGTGATACAGCATTACGAATAGCGTTTCGTAAAGATGGCTCGGTATTACCATTTATTAATGATTCGAGTCGTTCAACGTAGTTGTCAATATTTTGTAGTGTTGCACCTTCGTTTGTTCCTGAAAACAATAAGAACTTTTAGTATAGCAAATGTCAGGTGGTAAATAAAGGGCATGCTTGTGAATTGAACCTGGCAGGGGTATTGCGGCAAAAGATCCAGCCAGCTGCGAACGAAGGGAATCTAAATGACGTTGCAGGGATTGATTTGTCGTGCGTTGTTGATTCGTTTCAGATTCCAAACGATTTACGGCAGCGTACAAACTATCTACATGTCGTTGGAGGACTGCATTCTGGGCCTCGTAGTCCGATGTGGCCTTCCTCAATTGCCTGAGTTCAGCTTCACAAGCTGGACATATAAAAATGTACACCGAATGTATTGGATGAGGATTGAATGAATATGTAAACAGATTCGTTCTTAAACAGCAGTATGAAAGTTTTGGTCATGATTACCCTTATTATGATCCAAAAACTCTTCCGTGAATATGGGTATATCGAAACCTGTGAAATCGTTATCCTTCTCTTGTTGAATATCCTAATAAACAGTTAAACATTAATAATAGTGAGATAAATTATTCTAACTTAAATGTCATACATTTTGCTCAGAATTCACATCGGTTCCATTTCTATCTTTTTTGCTCTCTTGCTGTTTCTCTGATGATTGTTTCTCACTAAACAACCTGTATGCCTCTGTCTGCTTGTAATCACTAAATTCACGATTATATCGCTCTTTGTCTTGTTCTGCTGCATCTAAATATTGCTGCTTCTGATCGATCGGTAGCGAACTCCATTCTGAAGCGAGAAGTTTTGTGATCTCAGCAAACGATAGAGTTGGGTTTTCGCTTCTTACTTTTTCTCTTCGGTCGTTTAGAAATCTGTAATAGTTACTTATTGAACAATCCTTTCACCTTAATTGTATTCTTTATTTCTTCATATACAATACCTGAAATAGCCTGTTAAGGGTTGCTTTGGAGCAGTGGCATCTCTAAGAGCTTTTTTTCTCTTTTTAGCTCTGTTCACTGTATTGTTAGTATTACTTCCAACTACAGCGGTCGTGCTATTCTTTTTGACTCCATTGTCGCATGCAGAATCTGGTGCTTTGTCTTCTCCACTTATTGGTGATTTGTCTGCAGGGGTACATGATTGAACATAAACAATAGAATGGAGGAATATTACTTAGAAGCGCAATGAAACTTTAACTTACTTGAATGTTCCTCAGTTTCCCCGTTGTATGTAGTTTGATCTGACACACCATTACTTTCAGGCACGTCATTAATTGGTACGCTATCGCTCATTTCTACTAATCAATTTCACTTTTCCCTAATGTCTATTGCTCTTATACAACATTAAATAGTAAGTGACTCCGTTTCGATTAGTTGCAACGATAATTATTTAACATCTCGTAAACTAAAAGGTAGCCACCAAAACCGGGGAATAAAAAAGATTAAAAATGTATTTAGATTATACGTAGTAATGCCATCTATAGAAGGGTGCATGCAACTGCATGCAACTACTGTACATACATGCCGATCCCAGCATCGATAAATGTTGATTTATATACAGACGATATTATCATTCTCTACGGATGTCTCTCACAGAAAATTCCGAGATTATAGTTACAATTTTTACCATGACGGGCGCTGTGATTTTAGTGTCCATTCATTCTGATAACATTCTGATTCAAATACGATCTAATCAAACAAAGTGTAATAAACATCATATAAAGGCTCGATACATTTTACTATATAACTCTATTATAAATTACATTAAATAAACGATAAAAATTACAACATTCACTATGAAGAAAACCAAATTAAGTAGTGAGAAAACCGCCGTGGAAATAGAGGTTATGAAGGATAGCATGCCTTCCAAAACATTGTATAAACAAAAATTTAGCGGACCATTAAAAAGAAAACGCAAAAGCGAATATGATCCGAAAGAAGAAGCCAGGTATAATTCCGCCGAAAATATATATAACTTCTTAAAATAAGTAGAAACATTTCTAATATCTGTGTAGGTTAGAAAGAATCGTGTTTGGTGATCCAAGTGACATCATAAATAATTTATCGACCGACGAGGATTTCGTTGAATCAAATGTTAACAAACACGATGATGATGTTACTGTAAATATTGATATGAATGATGATTCGAGTTTGCAAAATGATACTTCTGCGGAACGTAGCAAAGAGGCAGCATGGATCGATGAAGATGATGACCAATATTCGTATGTACATTAAACTTAAAGAGTAAAATTATTTAAGAGTAAAAGAGGGATTATTGTCTTTACGTGATATTGTAATTTGTTTAGCGTTCAAGATGCTGCATATGCACAGAATCGGAAAATAGACAACAATGTACCAGAAAAGTTATACAAAGATTATTTGCAAAAAAAATATAGACAGCTTGTGGGGACTCCAAAATGGGCTGAAATTAAAAAGTCGGACAATGACACAGACAACTTAGATAGTGATATATTGAAGGTAATAAAATTTGTTTTAATTCAATTTTGTTGGACAGTGTTAGATTTCTACTATATCATTTTAGCACAGTTGCCATTTGGAAAAGCCTAAATTAAAAAATTTGCCAAAGAGCATAATCGATATAAAAGCATTGTCAGCAATTAATAAACAGACGCATACAGAAGGACCCATTGTATCCTGTGTTGAATTCCACCCAACTTCTACCGTATCTTTGGTCGCTGGTTCATCTGGAATTTTGTCTCTGTTTCAAGTAAGCATATAAACATTGGTTATGTATACACTTTTAAATCAAAAATATGCAAGAATGTAATGTTATTGCAGGTAGATGGCATTGAAAATGATAAATTGCATTCAATTCACTACAAAAAATTTCCTATTAGTTCTGCGAAATTTCTAAAAGAGGGTACAGAAATTTTAGCTGGCTCTCAATATTATCCACATTGTCATACCTATAATTTAATGAGTGGAAAAACATGTAAAATACAGTTACCTCATGGAATTACCAACATGCAGGTTTGCACAATTCTAATGCCAACAATTATGACATAATTATAATTATTAGCACGAAAATAAGATTTTGTGACTAATTCTTTAGAAATTTGAAGTATCGCCGGATGGAAAATTATTAGCTCTTTGTGGACGGGCTGGTGATATTTTCTTATTAACAAGTTCAACCAAGGAGCTGATAGCTACTTTAAAAATGAATGCTAGGTGTAGAGCACTGTCCTTTACTCCAGATAGCAAAAAACTTATTTCTCATGGCGGTAAGGATTTTATATCAATATTTTCTTTATTGTTTTGTATATTCTGTCATTAATTTTAATTTTTCTTTCCTTGTGATAACTGTAGACTCCAATGATATGTATATTTGGGACTTGAATAGTCGCGTATGCGTTCATCGAGCTATAGACGATGGATGTTTGTCTTGTGCATCTATTGCCATCTCCCCGAGTGGTCAGTTTTTGGCGACAGGTAGTAAAGAGGGTGTTGTTAATTTGTATGACACTAAAACGGTATTAGAAAGCAAAACTCCGGTTCCCCTGAAAATTGTTCTGAACCTTGTAACATCAATTAGTACATTGAAATTTAATCCTCATTCAGAAATCTTAGCAATGGCTTCGGAGAAAAAGCATAACGCATTTAAAATGATGCATCTGCCATCGTTTACGGTTTTCTCAAACTTTCCCACATTTCAAACAAATATATCGCTACCACAAGCCATAGATTTTTCACCAGGCAGTGGTTATTTGTCGATTTCTAATAAATCAGGCAGTGCCTTCTTGTACAGGTTGAAGCACTATGGAAATTATTAGGCTTTCTTTATTTTGTACAGTATATAACTAATAATTTTCCAATAAAAAAATCAATGCAAAGTAATGGTGTTGATAGACTACGTGGAAATAGTATTTCCCATTTAGGTTCGCAAGTATCCAAAGGCAGATAAGGAAATATCTAGGAGAAGGGATAAAAGAACGACATACACCTACGTATATCTAATAAATAAAAGCAATATTTATTTATCGTTCCATTTTGCACATGAAGAAAGTACATCTTTAAGATCTACTAGATCACAACTTTTGAGATGACCCTCTCTTATCGTAGTAGTACATAGTATTAGTAGGAACAGTAAGGACAGTACTGTTACTACTATTACTAATATTAATAACAATGCCAAGGATGTTATATAAAAAAAAAACGACAAAAAAGATACTCGCAGATAATTTGACTTCAAATACACATGTTAAAAATACTAGCTAAATAATACAGTTTCAATTGCATTTCAATCACACGTCGCATTCATTCATATTTGTCCAAAATGTTGGGTTGGTGATTTAATAATTTTTACACTTATTTCGTGGATCAATCTCTGTTGATACTCTTGGTAAAGAAATTTTATTACACTGTTATACTTCGGAAATGTACCATGATTACTATTTTTATAAAACGACGATTTCGAGTTGTGTAAGTGTATAAAATAGATTACAAGTGCGCAATGCGAGATAAAATATAAGCTAAATAACAAACGTTGCTCGTTTCCAATGCAGTATTTGTACTTAAAAAATCGTAAATAAAAAAGGGAGAAAGGACAGAAAAATGTGTCCATAAAAGTGCAATCACTCCCTTTGGTTAATTGTACATAGACTCTTATAGAAAAAAAATATCTGCAGTATATTTTATCATGTGTGATACAATGTACGTGTGCTTATGTAAAAACGAGCATGCGTATCTGTATACACATGTTTGTACATGCAAAGTATTTATATAATAAGCGTACATATGCACATGCACGCCAGAGTTTATTTACATAATTATTTGGTTTGCAATCTTTCATTATAATAGCTTGCATAGTTTTGAACCTTGGTTTTACACAGTTTAACTTCCGTGTCAATTTAGTTATATACTTACAATATTGATGCACTTTAACTTACATATGTACAAAATACTCCGTACTATATATAAAAATTTCTAACCGGTTTGTTCATCAAACAAATCCTTTAAGTCTTTGCCTCTTGTTTGAATTTCGAAATTCCTACGTTAGTCTGTTCAAGTTCGATATTCCTTTGGTGAATAGACGTGAGGAACACTAGCTATTGGTCCCCCGTAGATGTTGCCAGTGCACTAGTCTCACCGCTACTACTTTCTACTATAAGCATTACAGTTTCTGCTGCACCTCTTACACATTCAACCTGATGACTCGCCCAGTCTTTGCGTTGACAAAACGTAGAACAATACGGCGTTCGCCTGCACAGGGAACATTCTGCGAATGCTTCTCTGTTGCAGTTGGCGCACTAGAAATGAATAAAGTTAGAATTACATTGGTAAGACAATAGTAAGATGTATAGGAAGTTTTCTGCAACATCCTCGTAATGTATTTTACCTTCTTGTTATGACTATCTGATGCTGGTTGCAAACCAACAGTTTCTATTACATCCCCCCTACCCCCAAGTTGCTCGGCAAGCGCTTGCTCTCTCCTTTGTTGTCTATTTACTTCTTTGGCCTCATCCAAAGTGCGCCTAAATTCGTATGCTAACTTTAGCATCTTCTGTGATAATTTATCCAGCTTTTTAAATACATCGTCGCCTTGTCCATTTTCCGACTGATCCGCATTTTGAACAACGGAATCTTGATCGTGCGGTTGTTGTACAACCAAACCATCTGTCGAAACAAACTGAGGCCATACTACTTTATCAGGTACGACGACTTCGCTGTCGCTTTCCTCGTTGTTGCTACCATCGCGCGAATTATCGGTTTTCAACTTCCGCGATGAACTCTCTCCATCGGAAACCTCTTTAGGTCTTCTTCTACGCTTGTATGGCGTGAATAGTCGGACGGGGCCTGTCTAAAATATTTCAGTGTTTAATAATGAGACCGTAATTATCGATTAAAAAATAATAAGTTGTACTAACTGCATTATCGTCGTCGCAACATGCTGCGCATGTGCAAGAGGTCGCGTGTGGTCTTAAAATTTGCTCATCAATTAGTGTTTGCAAACTTCTACCTCCAAATCGAATACTGCGTTTCCAGTCTTTACTCGAAGCTCTTCCGCAGAGTGCCTCAAATTCGCTTGGTGTGTACCAGTCTTGACCAAGTTTGATGCACCTCCCCCGCCCACCAGATCCGAATCTACTTTTATGCAATTCTGCATTTGTATTTTTGCATCTAACAGGTAATACTGCCAAATTGGCTGACTCCGTCCAAGAGCATATCGATTGAGCATTGGCTGCAGAGACATGAATTTGTTCTGAATCTGGTTCTTCTGCGCTATTTTGAATCACTATGTGTGTTGCCTTTAATTCTCCGTTCCAACGTAATGGATCTGTATCCTTGTCATGTCTTGGCTCACAAATGAAACCATTATCAACGCATAGCATCTGCTTAAACTGCCCCGAGCCAGGCAACTAGAAAAAATTAAAAAATAGCATCGTATTAGAGTTTATCTTTTTGCAGACCTGGCAAAAGATGAAGATTCCACTAACATTTTATTATCATCTCAGTTATTGATATAAAGTACAAAAGCACGTGCATCGCAATAGTTGGGCAGGCGCATTGCGTAGCATCGTGATGCTGCGTGTGCACTATGCGTGCACTTGCATCGTTACCGCTTGCATGTTACACGAGGGGAGAAGTCCCATCTCATCTTCGAATGATAGACTGATATAGCAATCGTTGTATTTTCGCAGAATTGTGCCGTTGTGCACGGGGGCGTATTAAAGGGGCCGGTGGGAATTATGATAAGGGCAGCATCGTTGTTCTAACGAACCTGTAGCTGGTCCGAAGTGATGACGTTGAAGGTCGTGCCGTTGGTCGAGTTTGCTACGCCTATGATAGAGCCAACTGGCAAAGAAACCGGTACACCGACTCCTGGAACGCCAGGAACACCCGGCACCGTAGTGACGTTCGCCGTCACGGCGACGGGATGCGCCTCGTGCTCGGTCGTTAGGACGGACGCCTCCTCGGTTTCGCTCGTCAACGGTTCGGACATGTCCGGTAACACGGCGACACTTTCCGATGTTTGACTCTCCTCCATTTCGGCTGTTCTCGCCTGTCGCACACACTATGGCGTCAGTCAGCGCATACTCCACGCCACGCAGCGCCACGATATTTCAACAACGGCGATTTTTCGCGATCGCAAAACTTCTACTTTACTCGATGGTATATTATTTTAAAGCAACCATGGTTTAAACGAAACTTAGGGTACCGATAGAAAAACTGGACGTTAGATAGACATACTGTCATCACTATGTTGCAATTCGCAAGGAAAACTTATTTCTTTCTGTGCGTAGAATGTAGGCGTAGATCTACTATCCCGAAGGCCATTTAATTCCAGAGCGCCCGATTTAAAATTTCGCTGTTAGGCTTCGAAAGTTTGTGCGCAATAGCATGGGTAAGGCATCATTTGTTACATTCGGAGGTACGGAAAAAATCAAATTAGGAAACCAATAGAAATCTATTCAGATTTAAGTTGCATAGGGCTAACTATCCTGATTTTCCTAACCTCTTACCTCTATACTTAATCAAACTCTTACTTCAAAAATAATAATGCATATATTTCTTGTTCAATAATCAAACGTTCATGAATAAAATTCAATGAATGCATTGATCTTTATTGATCCATTGTAATTGAAACTATATTATTTGTTTAGCAATTTTTATATTCGGGAGAGCGACGCCATGACACGGAGAGCGCGCATACTAATTAGAAGAAATGAAGTCAACTACTTTACCGATATTTTTAAGGATCTTAATAATTAAAAGGAAAAGGTAAAGAAACTCGCTACCTGAAATATAGAAACTTAAATCTACAGACCGTGATTGCTCTTAGGTAATTAGAAAACACTTAGGAAATAAAATAGAAAGTCTCTTTTCTCCCTTGTCTCTTCGTGCGTACCGTGCCGTACATGAAGATAAAGGTGAAGAGAGAAATTCCCAAGTGATTTATTGCAAACAAAAAGAGGAAAAATGTCCAATTTATTTAATTGCTTTCGTGAAAGTAAAACTGTTGCTTTTCCTCGACAGGACGAGCACAATGAGTGGGTATTATAAATCCTTGTCGCTAAAGTTAGTCGACTTTCTCGCAATCTGAACGAAGTAATTTTTCTGCTCCCTTTAATTTATCATCTGACACGCAGACCGTGCAAATGCATTCTCGGGTATATTGTCTTTCAAGCCTCGAGCTCTCCTTAGTCGAGGTGCAATTGTCGCCAAAGGAATATCACCTTGCTGCATTTTAGTTTCATTGAATCTTTTCCAATAATGCGCAATCGTGATTCCGTTATATTCCTCCTCTGTTTCATCGCGATGTGCACGCATGTTGATGCCTGGGGTTCTTTAATATTCCCGCACTTCTGGCAAACGAATAATGATCGCGTGAGAGAGTCACCATCCACTGATCCTCCAGAAGATAAATTACGATACAATAATTTTCAAACCGGTGGCCAGTCCGCCAGGGAAAAGCGACGTAAGTTTCAAATTCGTTGCACGATTCTTTCGATATTCAACTAATAGAATTATTTTTCCTTCCTCTTCGAATTTAGTGTTCCCATTGTTCACATTGGTGAAGTTCGACAATGACATTTGCATTGGATTGAATGGCGAAAATGGTACTTGCATCGCGCCGTCGGAATGTTCTCAAAGAGGCGGTATATCCAGCGGCATTTGCGCGAACGGTTACGGAGTCTGTTGCATGGGTATCCTATTTTATTTTATTTTTTTCCATCCTTTCTGTGTAACAACGAAGCAGGCGAATCTTTCGTATACCTTCTTTGCGTCATTGCAGTGACCGTATCCTGCGGTGAGACGACCAGGGACAATAACACGTACTTCGTCAATCCAAATTATCCGTCAGGTTTCGACGGAACGATATCTTGCCAATTAACGCTTCTCAAATTGCATCCCGCGGTATGCCAATTTAGGTGAGCTCGAATAATTTGACGAAAGCTCCAATTTCTATAAAACGGATGTTAGCTAAACAAACGGTGTGCTTTGAATAGATTGGATTTCGCGCAATTTAACATAAAAGGCCCGGAAACGGTGAATCATCAGTGCGTCTACGATCAATTTATCGTGTCTGGAGGGAACCCAGTGCCCACGATATGCGGGAGCAACGCTGGAAATCATAGTACGTAACAGTGATTTATCTTTGAAGATCTTGCGATTTCGTGGTTGTACAATAATCCGTCGCTTTTAAATAGTGTACATCGATGCGGGCTTCGGGCAGACGAATCCTATTACATTAACGTTCGTCACAAGCGGTCAATCTGTTGCTCGGTCCTGGAAAGTACGTGTCTCTCAAATCAATTGCAACACCATATACAGGGCTGAAGAGGGATGCTTGCAATATTTTACAGGGATTTCCGGTCAAATAAAATCCTTCAATTATGATCCTACAGTCGGGTTGCAATTATCCAATCAAGATTACAGTATTTGCATTCGGATGGAAAGAAATTTCTGCGGTATCCAGTACATGACCTGCCCGCTCGATGATAAAGAAGGTGTAGTATATTAATAAAGAGGAACGATCGATTGTCCGATCATTCTTTGACGGTTTACTAATATTTAATGAAAACTCGACGCTGCCGTTTCAGATATACGGTCTATGGCCGGTCAAAGTATGCGCAACAATGCGTTCACGTTGACGGGAAATACGCAGGGAACCCAAATTGCATCGATGACAGGAACAGCGTGTCAAACCGATTGGTTAATGATTCCGTGCGCTTCCAACTTGGGTAGATTACCCTCCACCATGATGACTTGTGTAGATCGAATATGCGGCGGAACGTTCAACGCGGAGAGTCAAAATTTGAACTCCACTTCCGTTCTTAGTAAGCGTTCTTGCTTTCTCTTCTCAGCTTTACAGCTTCTCCCTTTTCATTGTATTATCTTTCGTTAGCTGAATGTAAGAACTATGCATTTTCTTCAGGTACAGTCAAACCGTTTAGATTGATTTATCATACGGATAGTATCGAGGCGCCAAACGACGTTGGAAATAAAGGCTTCTGTCTGAACTACGTGCAGCAACCTTGCACGACAAGATTAAGATGACTCCGCTTGTTATCACGATTATAGCATAAAGGTAACTAGAAAACAATAAGGTATAGAGCACACACAGTTTAGAATTTTATTGCGTACAGTTAAGTCGGTTACACGTCGCTTTCGTACACGGATAAACGGGAAAAGAAATAGACAGAGTGAACAAGTCTCGATACATTGTATTTCAATCTTCGATATATCCAAACCTGCCACGTGTCCCTTTTCTCCATGCATTTCGTTTCGGCGAATTTACGAGTTGTCGAAACAAATAAGTAAATAAGTCACATAGCCGTGAGTAAAAGTTAAAAAATATAATGTACAGAGTGTTATAAAATTAGTCGGTAATTGCGCGATTAAATGATGCGATGTCGCATCTGTGCGACTGTACGATAGTGTGCTGACAGAGTGCAAAAAGTTTTTCCATCGCTTAGAAAATTACTTAGAAAAGATAAGGTCGCATCGGATTGTGTTCTTCATCAGAAGAATTAACAGACTTTGGAACGGTAACTTGTTCTCGCGTCAATCGACGATCGCACCTCGCGTTGGGGCGAGGTGAAGAAAAAGGATGATCCCTTTTTCGAAAGTAATTTCATTCATTTCATAATTAAGCTACGCAAATGTATCGTGGTAGAAAATCTAATTGGTCGAGTATTAAAAGTAAAGCATTAAAGTTAAAGGGTAGTCTTGTACAGAGTGGGATAACGTTTAAATGAGCATTGGATTGTTTCCCTCTGATATTCGGAACGTCGTATGACTACGATCGAGTGATGTAGCAATTGTTGTTTTTACTTATTGCATTTCGTGTCGCGCGAACGTACACCGAACGCTTAGGACTCCTTCCCCGAGCCAGCTTTCAAAAAGTACGTCAACATATCGATCGGCAACGGGAACACGATCGTTGAATTCTTTTCCGCCGAGATGGTGTTCAGAGTCTGAGGAAGTTAGAAAGATTGTAATTTCGTCGTATGTACATAATTGATAAGTGTGCATTGTACGCACTTGCAAATAGCGAAGCTGTAACGCGGCGGGGGAATCTCCGATCACCTCCGAGGCTTCTCGCAATGCCCGGCTAGCTTTCTGTTCACCTTCCGCTGCAATTACCTGCACAGATTAAGAGTATGTAGGACAATTCAAATGCTCATTCTTTACTTATCGTTACGGACCTTCGCACGAGCTTCGCGCGCGGCTTCAGCTTCCGCTGCCATCGCTCTCTGCAACTGGACCGGTAATCGTACATCTTTGCTGCGGAACGAGTTAAGAACACGGTCTTACACGCGACAATTATGATTTAATTATCATTGAGCTAATTGTATCACGCTTGTACAGGATCCACTTACATTTCTACCCGCTCCACTTTTATTCCCCACGTGTCGGTAGCTTCGTCCAAGGAGACCTAACAATCGGTCCCATTTGAATCTCTCGGGTCCAGGAAAATCGCGGAATATACGTATTCTCGTTTACCTGCATATTCCCGGATATAGTTTCGCGTTCGCTGAGAATTTCGTGCAACGGCCTGGTCCCCATGGTATTCCGAAGGGTAGTTTGGGCCAACAGTTTGGTGCTGTGATGAGCATTTTCCACGTTCGTGATCGAAATCGTCGCGTTGTTCACGCGATAGTACACCACCGCGTCCACCGATACTGTCACGCTGTCCTTTGTCAATACCTGCGCTCCCAATAGAATTCTTTCATCAGTCTCGTTTATAATTGACGAATCGTTCGTCCGTTTACCTCCTGGGGTGGAACGTCGTACGTCCGCGTTCGTAGATCGACGCGAGCGTAATTGTCCACGCACGGAAGGATGAAAAAGATGCCTGAAACGAAATCGCGTGATGTATATTTCTCTTCTACTAAGCGGCATCAGAAAGTAGCTGCGTCGTAAATTCGTAATTTACCGGGTCCTTTAGCGCCGCCCGAAAGAAGTCTTCCCAGTCGAAATATCACTGCCCTCTCGTATTCCTGTACCACCTAAAGCATTTCGCTATGCATTACACTCGTCCCTTGTCTTTCTTTTTTCCTCTGACAAGCGATCATCGCGTGAACAAGATAATCAATGGGGGAGGTGGTGTTTTGCAAGCGCGCGGAAGGTGAACGGGGGCGTGATCGATCGTCTAATTATAAAAGACAACCATGAGAAAAGAGTTAGGCGACGAACCTCCGGGACTGATACGAAAAAAAAAAAAAATAGATAAAGGTAAACGGTTCGAGGTATTGCGAGGCACGAACGTGAGTTGAAACGGAGAACCTTGCGACGCTTACCTTGAAACAGACGAATAGGGAAAAGGGCATGGTTAAAATCACGATCATCCATGATAATGCCACGAGAATAGTTTTGCAGGTATTTGTGTCGGCTGGTGCATTCTCGTCCGCTGAAACATAGTTGGATACGATCGATTGGACATAGTTTTTTCGCGGAATCTAGCCACTTATAAAGTGAACAGTAAACTCTGCACATTACGGCTACTGTTGCGCTTCTTCGACTTTTGCAGTTAGACTGCTGAAATTCTTTTTACTATGAATACAAGAGAAAGGGGAAACGGATTGCACAAATGTCTTTTGCTATTGATTTCGCAAATGCATCGCTGCCTATTACTGGCGTGTGCGATCTACATTCAGAGAACGATTAGCGAGTAGAAACCACGTAACGCAAAACGTGCGGTTTCACGTTTAGTATTGTCCGGTTTCGTGTCACACCTGATTTTGTCCCGCTTACCGTTCGACATCTCGAAGGGACGATCAAGGGTGGAAACCACTGAACCCTCTCAAGTGTCTTTGAACCCCGGACGAACAAGTGCGCGGGACGGTACTTTCTTCCACTTATTCGCGAACACGGGAAAACAAGATAGGGCGATCCGGAGCACCAACGTGTTATTAACTCGTCACACGGCGCACTAAGGGTAGCTGCCTACTCAGTTTGCGTTTAACCGGCCGCATAGAGAGCCTTGGTCGCCTCTATTTAGCCCTTTACCTCATTTATCCTCCTCCCACGGTCTCCCTTGCTCTCGTAAGCAATTGCTCACTGTTGCTCCTGTACTCTCGCGAATTCTCTATCTCCGTTTGGTCATATCAGCATGCGCGAAACGCGCAGACCCACCCGTTCCTGCTTTCAACAGCTATCTTCTATCTTCCCCCGTCGTTATTTTTCCTTTCAACCTCCCCGCCCTTGTTTTTCTGCCTTTTCATTTAATCGTTGATCATTAATCTTCTTTTTTTTTTAATGGAATTCAAAAGACAATCTTCTGCAATTTCGTGTAAACGAACGGAAAAATTGATCGGCTTCCCTTCCTGCAATTTTTACTTATCGTATAATTACGCTCTGCCCGTTCCCACTTGCGTGTCACGTATTATCAGTTACGTGCAACGCAGCTTGCACTCGTTCCCGTGGTATTTCTATCGATTTATTCTTGGACTTAGCTTCCTACTGGTGTTTATAATCGTCCATCGCCATCCACGATGCACAAGGTTAATGCTAAACAACTCGTGCTCGTCTATATAAAACCAGGGGACAGCGGTTTTTCCGACCCTTGAGACGGGGACGGACTGTCATACTTCCAATCGTGAATGATATTCGTTTTAATAATAGCTAGACGGGCTCGATGGCGCATAAGATCGTAACGTAGATAAATTCGCCCCCATGATTCACTTTCTTTTTCGTCAATATCGTCGTAGAAAATAGGATCGCGCTACTTCGAATTAAAAGTTTAAGGGTGCAGAGCGATCGACGACTCTTCATATGAAGAATTCGACCTTCTTTACACTGTAGTAATATTTTATACTATCCCTCCCCCGGTGTAACTTGATGGGCATTACGCGAGCACATCGATCTTGCCGAATTTGATGAAACTATGTAAGCATCGAACACGATTCAGGTTTTAATACGAGGAAGGAAAGAAAGGTCACCGCTGCGACTCACCGCCGATGATACGATTCTGTATTATATCATCCGGTCGAGTGTTGATCTGTATCGTTGATCCATTCCCGTTGCTCAGATTCGACAGAGGGATGGACATGTCAGTGGGATTAACACGGGACTCGAATCTCGCCACCTGTGTCGAAGTTCATATAATAATATAATAGAAAAGATTAATGGTGATAATATTGAATCGTCGCTGGGGGAAGAACCGATCATTCTATACAAAAAAAAAATACCCGCACACGTTCCTCGCAATTTACCTTCAGGAGAATATGTAGCATGGCTTTAGAAATAATCAGTTTTCGCGCTCGCACTTAAATGTCGCCCGATTTAAACGATCATCGCGAAAAAAAAGAATTTGCTCGCACGCGACGAGCACATGAGCGGTGCGCGCAATATCATTTCCACGCGAATACTGTATTCGATTGAGACCTGTTGTCGAGGACATTAATACGATCGATTCCCTGATCTATCTACGTGGTCGTAACAGAAATGTACTGTTAATTTGGTCATTTGTTTATCAAATTCTACCGACCGTTCCGATTTCAAGTTGTGGGCTGGCTTTAACGAGATTAAGAATGAGAGAGCGCGGTTCAGTCCTGACACGATTGTAAATCTTTCCAATTTACGACCGTGGTGGACATGAAAAGAGGAAGTAGTAAAGAAACACGTATTCACCTTGCGTCGTTTGTTGCGTGTCGTTGAAATAATCCAACAAGCAGAATGATGACTGCGTCGCGACGTCCGGTCGCTTTATACGGGGGTGGCCGCCGCCCCCAACTGGTAGTCGAGGTAAATACGTAGTCAGGCGATTCGTGTTACTTAGACTTTTACTTTCCCCTTTGAGTTATTCCGCTGAACGATTCCTACGGTTAACGCCACGCGCGAAATCAAGAAGGGTGCTTTTCGTTGTACCCATTTGGAGCAACGTATACATAAAATACAACATTTGAATGGCAATTTAGTTTTAACTTCAATATTAAAATCAAATTCGCATTCTAAAGACTTGGGAGTTTAATTTACATCTACATTTGAGATCGATGGACGTGAATGACGGGAAAGGGACAACGGTCGGAAAGTAATAAAACAATGATTAATTAAGAGCACATGTTTATTGATATACTCTCGAAATGTATAACAATATCATTGTATAATACATTGCGTGCTCTTTATTATTTTACTTGTAGAAACGAGTCACCATTATGAATGACATCGGCAAGTCGTTATTGTAAATAGAGTGCTGCAAAATCGTTCATTCCTGAAATTGCGGACAGGTGGGCGAGACTGATATTAAAATTCACAACTGCCGTGTGAATCTCATAGATATTAAAATACATCGATAAAAAGTGATGTATATAAAAACATGTCGGCATCGTTTCGCTCGAATTGGATTCAAATACATTATCTCGAATTCGATATTACACAAAAGTACTGGTATCTCGGTTTATACACTTCCCCGTGGACAGAGTAAATCCCACGTAATATGCATCGTACGCTTATGCGAGCGACTAAGGCATACGTAGAGTAATTACTATTATTATTACGGTACGCGTTCGGATGAACCTATAGTACGACGACGATGTACACTATATTTTATTCACCGCTGGTTTCTTGCCTTCAACACTGACAGTGAAAGACACTGGACACGATTACCAGCTGGGCGGCGTCATCGTGAATATAGTCATCAAAATACTGGCACGAATATGTTTACAACTCCATTTATGCGACTTGCTTTTCTCCAATAAATATTTTACGTTTAAAACGCAAGACCAGCTTCGGAGTACGTATAGAATATCTTCTCGATCGAGTTGACGTAGGCTGCTGCCCTCAAGTCCAAACCTAGATTGTATTTCATGGCCGTTTTCATAATTGCCTGCCACAGAAAACGAAAGTCAAACGATTAATAAATTCAATAGAACCCGACCACAGTAGGAGGCTACTCTGTACTTAAATAACTATTCACCCTTGCGGATCTCTCCATGGTGTAGTCCAAACCAGAATGGACGATATCTTTTTCCGAAGCACCAGAGATACGTTTCTGGAACGCTTCGGAGGGTGTAACTGGAATTCGACCGCCCACGCGGCCAAACCTTCGCTCTAACGATTCTTGTACAGATTCTGAAAAGATTCAATGGTATTTAACGTGATCCACAAATTTACCGTACACACAGAAACATTGTATGTACCTAATAAATGATAATTGGATTCCCTTTCGTATTTAAACGTTAAACGACCATACGAGACGTGGTTCAGATTCTTCAGCCATTCGAAGAACGAGACTGTAACACCACCGGCGTTCATGTACAAGTCCGGTATAACTAAGACATTTCGATCGATTAAAATTTTATCGGCAGCCGGAGTGGTTGGTCCGTTGGCAGCTTCGGCTATAATTTTTGCCTGGACAGAAAAGAAGGGGAACGCTAGCGAGCGATCACGTTTATTTGAAATACCCGTAAAACAGTACGATCACATACCTGAATGCGGCAGGCATTCTCTTTGGTGATAACTTTCTCTATAGCGGCGGGTATAAATATATCGCAGGGCTCGTACATCAGATTTTCACCTTCGTACGGTTTAGCACCAGGGAAGCCCACAATGGTGCCGTTCTCGATACGGTAATCCTCCAGTTGCTAATGGACAATATTTACGTGAAACAATCTCGCCGAACACAGTTACGCCGTCGACGTAATTCTTCTATACTTTTATACTTGCCTTCGGGTCGATGCCCTCTGGATTGTAGATCGCACCGTCGTGCTCAATCACTCCTGTACAAGTAGCACCGGCGCGATGCAAGTAGCGCATAGTATGCAGACCTACGTTACCGAAACCTTGGACGATGAACGTCTTTCCACCCCAACCAGGTGTGGTGCCTAATAAAATAAAGCCGAGCGTGAGTCGTTGTTCAGATTCACACGGATGAACGGAAACGAAATAATGTTTCGTACCGATCATGCTCATGTAATTAGCTTCGTTGATGAAATTTTCCAGTCCGTGAAAAACACCGCGACCAGTCGCCGAGATACGACCATGAATTCCACCTTGATTAATTGGTTTTCCTGTGACGCACGCGTGAGCGTTTATATCCAAATGACCTATCGTTTTCGCGTACGTGTCCGCGATCCAGGACATTTCGCGTTCTCCAGTTCCCATGTCGGGAGCAGGTACATCCAAACCGGGTCCTTTGAAAAAAAAAAAGAAATAAGAAAATTAATAAAGTCTGCTTTGCAACGGCATCATAGCATATTCTCCTGTTTCATGCTCGGTTCATTGTTTATCGCAACTCGCGCGTATTCGACAATGTATCTCTCTCACCGATAAATCCCTTCTTCGCGAGCTCCAGGGTGAATCTCCTCGTGATCTTCTCGAGTTCGTGCTCAGAGTACTGTTTAGGATTAATCTTAATACCAGACTTTGCGCCACCGAAGGGGACGTCCACGCATGCACACTTGAAAGTCATTAGCGCGGACAAAGCCTTCACTTCGTCCCGCGACACGTCCATCGAAAAACGTATACCTGCAATTAACGATGGGGAATCAGTATTTCGATAGAGATAAGCGTGGAACATAGGCTCGTCATTTCTTTATCGATCACATGCGGCGATGATCCCGATCCTGAAAGGACTGATAGAAAGATCAACGCGTGTGTAGGTAGTCGTTTACAATTCCGAGTAAGACAAATGTTGCGCGATATCTCTCGGTTAGCTCTGCATCCCAAATCGTCTTGGAAATAAAAATTCTATCTTTATCCGAAGTATCCGACTCGGCAAATATTACGCAAACGTTTATCGTTTAAAAATAGTTACCCCGTGACGACGGCTACGCGTCACTTTCTCTTATGTACCTACGTATCTGCTAACCACGAGATAAAATATATTTATCAATTCCCTCTGCATTTTATTTAACACCGGCTGCACACAAATATTGCATCGATCAAAATTGGATCATTTAAAGGATCTTCCGTACCGCGGAAAGAAACATAAAAGCGGTCAGAATATATGAAACCACAAGTCGGCCTTCTTTTCGTCGACCTTGCTAGCTCTGGTGTTAATGACTTTTTTAAATATCACATGCAGATTTTTTTTCCTCCATCGATTCTCACCCGAGAATAAGGTGCGATAAACAGCCTTCGAAGGCTAGCGTAATTAACAGGAACACGTGAGCATTTAATGCTGTGACAGAGCTATCCTGTTTCGCGTAATTTCGTGGAGAACGCGACTTCCGGGTGCAAAGAGCGGAACGAATGACAGTTGGATTCTCTTCCAATCGATTCGTTTCGAAGAGAGCGTCGACCTTACGAGTATCATCGCGACATTGGCACGGTACACGCGATTGCCAGACCCTTAAATTAAATCGCGAATCAAGGTAGTTAGCTAATATTTGGCAGGCGCAGGTAAAAGGACCAGACAGCTTGGCAGAGTAAGGTCGCATCGATCTCTATCGATGCCGGCTGCAAACGTTGCTTCGATATATACTTTTCAATAATTAATTTGGACGCCAACCAACGTAGTTATCGCATTACAAACATGGTAACTGATAGAACCGGACGCAGCCGCGCTTAATCGATGTAACGCAATCCTCGTGTGAGTAATACATGCGGATCGCAGAGCGCGAAAACGTTTGCAGACGTACTCGATTCTCGTGCAGAATTGTAACATAAAGTTAATTAGTATTTAAATGATGCCAGCGTTGCACGGAAATTTGAATTCAGATCTTGCTGCGTACGCAGCGCAGAGGGGCTTTCAATATAATTTCTCTCGTGGAATCGGGGTTAAAACCGCGCACGACGTTGTTACGTGCGAAGCCGTAAAATAGTCATGAGCTCGATTATGTATGCTACAGTGAATACTTAGAAGTAACCGGCCAACTAGAATTAAGAATTGGGTATCGAGAAGAAAGAAATTCACGCCCTAATGGCCCCCTAATTCTTTCTTCTCGATGTATGACCAATCCGAATAAATCGAACCACCGTTCGCAAATTTCACTTTGCATTTTCCTGGTCGTTACGTGCTGTGATCGGTGACGTAATTAGTGCATCTACTAATATCGAATTTAGGTAATAGCAACTCGAAGAAATAGTTACTTTGCAGAGAACGTTCTCTCTCGTTCTATCGCTCCTTCTTTCTTTCCGCGTTTCATTCGTACTCTTTCATACTCATTTAAGCATTATCCACTAATAGGAAAGACAGGTATGCGATTAATTAGAGTAATAAAAAATATCTAAGGAAAGATAACAAATCAATTAGTAACGAATCTTCTTACCTCCTTTGCAAGGCGTTCTGTGAGTCGAGTGCTGCGCGCGATATCCAGTGATCATTTCATAGTCCCCCGAATCACGCCTTAAGGGAAAAGATGTTTCAAGTATATGATCACATTGTTCCATTAACATCAAGATACCTTTCACCTTTTTCTTCCTCTCCTCTACGCTCATTCTAGAATGCTTGCCGATATCCTCGACCAATTTGTCTTCGACGATCTGACAAGCACGGTGGAAAAAGTACTCGACCATATCGAAGAATTTCGGGTTCAGCTCGTTAGGGACATCCTTTAATCGATCAGGTATCTGATGATCGGCGTAGCCGCGTGCTTGGAGGGCCGGTGCGATACGTATCAAGGTATTATGAATGATATCATTGTTCGGTACTTGTTTCAATGCGATCGAGGATCTCGTTAATTTCCTTACGTGAAACATTTTTGACGTGGACTGGTGTTACAGTTACTGTACACGGTTCGTCACAATACTTTGGACGATGCCCACTGCTCTCGCTACTGTTCCCTTACTCTTCCCTTTTCTGCGATTCCTCTTCTGCAAATTTTACTCAGTTCTGACTCCTCTACTTTCCCGGCTCTAAAATTCAACTCTGAAGGCTCCCAGAGCTGAGTCGTTCAGCCGACTGGTCAAGCAAACGCGTTTCTTTGTCACTGATCGAAACAGCCGTACCTTTCCACCGCGTTTGCGACACGACTCCCACCACGTCATTACCCTGCTGCTATCTGGTTCAATCGTCTCCGCCACTTAACAACCTAAGATTCCCTATACATAGCTGTACCAACGTTTCTCAGTACATCCACCAAGGTGATTCTGTTGCTAGCTACAGTCCCTAGTACAGTAATTTTTTATTGCCCCGCCTTAGAGATTGGGATATATATCTTTCCTAAGTTTGCAGCATTGATATGCAGAACAGATGACTTGTTAGGACCTTCAGGGTAGTGGCGGAAAAATATCGATAGTCAGCTCTATCGATAGTTCTCCATAGTTGTACCATCGGCCATCGATAGTTATCGATAATTATAATATGCAAGTAGAATATATATTTATTTAATAAATAACAAGTGTTCGTCAATTGAAACAGAGGTATAATAAATAGCGCAGTCAGTCAAACGAAATAGGCGGAGATAAGCAGAGAGAAAAGAATGAGGGAGTGACTGTTTCAGCGGGTGGGGGAGATAGAGAGTGAGATTTGAACACGCCCACCAACAGCCGCGAGAAACAAAGAGGGTGCGTTTGCGAACAAGGACAGAGATAGCGCTGGCGCCTAAGCTCCGCCTCCTAACGGCCTGTTTAATCGGCGGTGAAAAATCGTTAATAACTCGTTATCGACGAATAATTTGTGAACATTTGCAATCGAAAAACAAACGCTGGGTCTTCTATTACTTTCACATATCAAATATGATCAGATTTTTTGGTTAATTAATGAGATATCGATAAATATTTAGTCCAGCGCGCCAGACCATCGTGTCACTTGCGAACGAATTGCGTCCAAACATCAATAATATCAACCTTTAGGTTAACTTTCTCTTGTTTTTACTCTGCGCTTCCTTCCGCTATCAAATTTAATGGGATTTTGATCGCAATAAGCAATTGTTCAGTTGTATATTATTGAGGTTATGCATGCTACACAGTAACATGTATGTAACAAACTCTATTAAATAATTAACAACTTCATTCCATTAGTTTAAGAAGCTTCTGGAGTTACATTTGTTACTAGTCTGTTAATTATTCTCGTCTAATTATTTCGTTTTATTGGAAATAACACAAAGGTCTGCCGTGCTCACATAAACAATTATGAATTAATATGTCATTAATTAACAGAAAAATCTTATCATATTTGATATGTGAAAGTAATAGAAGACCCAAAGTTTGTTCTACGATTGCAAATGTTCACAAATTATTCGTCGATAACGAGTTATTAACGATTTTACACCGCCGATTAGACATGCCATTAGGAGGCGGGGCTACGGGCGAGCAGTATCTCTATCCTTGGTCGCAAATGCACCCTCTTTGTTTAGCGCTACCATTGGTGGGCGTGGTTACAACTCACACTCTCTCCCACCTGTTCGCTCATTTTCTTTTTCCCTCCCGCTCATTCAATCGATCTATCTATCTATTTATTTATTATTTATTGCGCGATAATAACTTACAACTTTCAATACCTATGACTATCGATAGTTTTTAATTGATGGTGATTATCTATAATTATCGATAATCCTCCCCACTATCCACCACGATTGAATATACCGTCGATCATTAACGCAGGTGCTTTGCATCGGTAACAATTAAAACGTTTTTATAATAATTTAGTGCTTGTTCTATAAAAATATCCACAAGAGCTTGTTCTTTGTGAATTCTCAAACGTGAATAGTGATGTAACATTAAAGGAGAAGAACAATAATGTGGAAAACCTTCTGTCACATATGCATAACCTCAATTATTCCTTCGGCCAATGCTGGTGTTTTCTGTTTTGTATTTTATATTATTCGCGAAACTATAACAAATTACAAGAACTGTACAAATTCTGGTTGTATTTGCGACAATTGTATAAGCTATGAAATGCAGTGCAAATCAATTTATATAAATAGCTTTCAAATACTAATTTCTGCCCAGTAAATACTATGTTCATTCATACTGAGTTGTCGGTTGTTTCTTAAGGTTCCTTTCGTTCATTAAAG
Source organism: Holcopasites calliopsidis (assembly GCA_023838395.1). Classification (NCBI taxonomy): domain Eukaryota; kingdom Metazoa; phylum Arthropoda; class Insecta; order Hymenoptera; family Apidae; genus Holcopasites; species Holcopasites calliopsidis. The sequence goes on along the minus strand of JALHAQ010000012.1, from coordinate 2,811,571 downwards.
AATGTATATTTGTGAATTAAAAAATTAATAATTGTTTATTATTGCAGGCGTGCACAGCGAGTTGCTCCTTCATGTTGCGTTCCTGGCTCCCCGTAGCAGTGTTTCCAGCTCCACTAAGCAGTGTTTCCAGTTCCAACAAGCAAAAGCGGAGTCCAAGCTCTAAGCTATGCCCTTTGGAACAGCGGTAACTGTGCGTGTGATGTATTGATAATATATCAATATAATAGTGCAACCACAGAGTAACTCTATTGCATTAAATAATATTAATTATATTAATACGTTACCTGCCACGTCAGTCACCAGTGACTGACAATTCAGCAATATGCGCTTATAGGCAGCGTGCGTGGCCTGACTGGAACTTCCTTTTGAATACACATTGCAGCTAACGTGTTAATTATATAAATGTTTAACATGAACATGGAAATATAAGTCTTAACTTTAAGATGTATTATAAATGAATCTATAAGTAATAGGTTTTAGTTTCTAAAACATTTTTGTAGTATATTTAAATCTATGCTATTATTATTATTGTAATTTATATTTTTGTTTAATTATAAGATGTATTGTAAATTAATTTCTCAGAATAGTCAATAAGTAATAGCTTTTAGTATCTAAAAGATTTTTGTAACATACTTAAATTTATGCTATTCTTATTGTTCTAAGTTTCATTATTATTTAATTGTAAGAATTACTGTAAATTAATTTATAGGAATAATTTGTAAGCAATAGTTTTCAGTCTCTAAAACATCTTTTTAGCGTATTTAACTCTATGCTACTATCATTATTGTTGTTTTAATTATTATTTAACAATAAAATGTATTGTAAATTAGCTTATATGAATAATTTGTAATAGTTTTTAGTTTGTAAAACATCTTTGTAGCATACTTAAATCTATGCTATTATTATTGTTGTAATTTTCATTATTACTTAATTCTAAGATGTGTTGTAAATTATAAGAATAGTTAATAACTAATAGTTTTTAAGTTGAAGTATTATCATTGTTGTAATTTGTACATTATTGCAATTTTTCAATAAATCTTTACAAAAGGAATGCAACTGTCTTCATCTTTTTAATATCCGCCCCCTTTTAATAATTTAAGTTAGAGATAAGTGCTAGAAAATTACGTCAAATGCCAAGAATGAATGAAATAGAATATTTGCTGATTTCGATTAAGAACAATTCTGTGAAATTATGTTTTGGAAAATATGTCCTCGCATATCATGTTCTGATACAAATTGGCGATTTCGAGCAAAGGGGATTCCGTAAAATCATGTTCCGGGAAGTTCTTGGAAATGACGTCACATTCCAGGAATCGGTGAAATGAAAGACCTCCTCGCATATCATGTTCTCCTAATACAAAATCGTGAATTTCGAGCACTTGAGATTCCGTAAAAGCAAGTTCCGGGAAGTTCTTGGAAATGACGTCACATTCCTGGAATTTGTGAAATGGAAGACCTCCTCGCATATCATGTTCTCCTAATACAAAATCGTGAATTTCGAGCACTTGGGATTCCGTAAAAGCAAGTTCTGGGAAGTTCTTGGAAATGACGTCACATTCCAGGAATTGATGAAATGAAAGACCTCCTCGCATATTATGTTCTCCTGATACAAAATCGTGAATTTCGGGCAGTCCCCTTGCTAAAAATCGCCACTTTGTATTAGGAGAACATGATATGCGAGGAGGTCTTCGATTTCACCGATTCCTGGAATGTGACGTCATTTCCAAGAATTCCCCGGAACATGATTTTACACAATCCCAAGTGCTCGAAATCGCCAATTTGTATCAGGAGAACATGATATGCGAGGAGGTCTTTCATTTCACCGATTCCTGGAATGTGACGTCATTTCCAAGAATTTCCCGGAACTTGCTTTTACGGAATCTCAAGTGCTCGAGATCGCCAATTTTTAACAGGAGAACATGATATGCGAGGAGGTATCCGGAGTTCATGATTGAAGAAGTCATAGCCAAACATTTTCAGAACCAGGTTTTACTAAATCTCTCGTGTTCGAAATCGCCAAATATTCTAGTTCACTAATTCTTGGAATTTGACGTCATTTTCCAAGAAATTCCGGGAATTCCGATACTATCGGGGATTCCACAATTTGACATCATTTTCCAGCACTTATCTCTAATTTAAATTATTTGTGAACAGTAAGGAAGTGAAGTAGGCTTTTCAGGAGTGGGCAGGTGCTAAAAGAAGAAACCAGTTGCATTCCTTTTGTGAATATTTATTGAAAAATTGCAATATTGTACAAGTTACAAGAATTATAATATTTAAACTTAAAAGTAATTACTTATAGATTATTCTTATAAATTAATTTACAATACATCTTATAATTAAACAAAAATGTTTTAGAAACTAAAACCTATTACTTATAGATTATTCTTATAAATTCATTTATAATATATCTTAAAGTTAATACTTATATAAATGTTTAACATGAACATAAAAATATAATTAACATCTTAGCTGCAATGTGTATTCAAGAGGTAATTCCAGTCAAGCCACGCACGCTGCCTATAAGTGCATATTGCTGAATTGTCAGTCACCAGAGACTGACGTGGCAGCTAACGTGTTAATATAATTATTATTTAATACAATAGAGTTACGCTGTGGTTGCACTATTATATTGATACATTATCAATACATCGCACGCACAGTTACTGCTGTTCCAAAGGGCACAGCTTAGAGCTTGGACTCCGCTTTTGCTTGTTGGAACTGGAAACACTGCTTAGTGGAGCTGGAGACACTGCTACGGGGAGCCAGGAACGCTACTTGAAGGAGCAACTCGCTGTGCAGGCCTGCAATAATAAACAATTATTAATTTTTTAATTCACAAATATACATTCTTTAATGAACGAAAGGAACCTTAAAAAACAACCGACAACTCAGTATGAATGAACATGGTATTTACTGGGCAGAAATTAGTATTTGAAAGCTATTTATATAAATTGATTTGCACTGCATTTTATAGCTTATACAATTGTCGGAAATACAACCAGAATTTGTACAGTTCTTATAATTTGTTATAGTTTCGCGAATAATATAAAATACAAAACAGAAAACACCAGCATTGGCCGAAGGAATAATTGAGGTTATGCATATGTGACAGAAGGTTTTCCACATTATTGTTCTTCTCCTTTAATGTTACATCACTATTCACGTTTGAGAATTCACAAAGAACAAGCTCTTGTGGATATTTTTATAGAACAAGCACTAAATTATTATAAAAACGTTTTAATTGTTACCGATGCAAAGCACCTGCGTTAATGATCGACGGTATATTCAATCGTGGTGGATAGTGGGGAGGATTATCGATAATTATAGATAATCACCATCAATTAAAAACTATCGATAGTCATAGGTATTGAAAGTTGTAAGTTATTATCGCGCAATAAATAATAAATAAATAGATAGATAGATCGATTGAATGAGCGGGAGGGAAAAAGAAAATGAGCGAACAGGTGGGAGAGAGTGTGAGTTGTAACCACGCCCACCAATGGTAGCGCTAAACAAAGAGGGTGCATTTGCGACCAAGGATAGAGATACTGCTCGCCCGTAGCCCCGCCTCCTAATGGCATGTCTAATCGGCGGTGTAAAATCGTTAATAACTCGTTATCGACGAATAATTTGTGAACATTTGCAATCGTAGAACAAACTTTGGGTCTTCTATTACTTTCACATATCAAATATGATAAGATTTTTCTGTTAATTAATGACATATTAATTCATAATTGTTTATGTGAGCACGGCAGACCTTTGTGTTATTTCCAATAAAACGAAATAATTAGACGAGAATAATTAACAGACTAGTAACAAATGTAACTCCAGAAGCTTCTTAAACTAATGGAATGAAGTTGTTAATTATTTAATAGAGTTTGTTACATACATGTTACTGTGTAGCATGCATAACCTCAATAATATACAACTGAACAATTGCTTATTGCGATCAAAATCCCATTAAATTTGATAGCGGAAGGAAGCGCAGAGTAAAAACAAGAGAAAGTTAACCTAAAGGTTGATATTATTGATGTTTGGACGCAATTCGTTCGCAAGTGACACGATGGTCTGGCGCGCTGGACTAAATATTTATCGATATCTCATTAATTAACCAAAAAATCTGATCATATTTGATATGTGAAAGTAATAGAAGACCCAGCGTTTGTTTTTCGATTGCAAATGTTCACAAATTATTCGTCGATAACGAGTTATTAACGATTTTTCACCGCCGATTAAACAGGCCGTTAGGAGGCGGAGCTTAGGCGCCAGCGCTATCTCTGTCCTTGTTCGCAAACGCACCCTCTTTGTTTCGCGCGGCCGCTGGTGGGCGTGTTCACATCTCACTCTCTATCTCCCCCACCCGCTCATTCATTCGCTCCCACATTCTTTTCTCTCTGCCTATCTACGCTTTTTCATTTTGACTAACTGCGCTATTTATTATACCCTAAATTCAATCGACAACCTTTTGTAATTTATATGAACTGTTTCATTATTCAAATTAGCTTTCGATAGTGGTAACCATCGATGATTATCGATAGTACAATCGATAATTCTCCACCACTAATTCGAGGTACAACCTAAATTTTGTATTTTTTTCTACATGTACAAGGTACAGTGTCCTTATCGCTTGCACGCGTATACGCAGTTGTGTGTGCCCAAAAAGTATTTGCAGTGACATTTTAAAGGAACAGTTATGCACTATAAATTGTTCGCCTTCATTTTTTACGTCGACTTGAATCGGTGACAAGTGTCCGGTCAGAATTATGTCAGAAGAATCGACTCCCTCCGATTTTGTTAAACAAAATCAACCTGCTTCTAAAAGAGTTGCTCGTAAAACGTATAAATCAAAAAAGGAATCAGCTGTTCAATCTTCTGAAAGGGTAACTTTCGATAAAGATGCGCACAGCAAAAAGTCTCCAATTAAATTCGAAGGTAGTGGCAAGCGGCGAAATATAGATAAAACAAATGAGTTCAAGTTGGATGTTGGGGTAAAATTTAACCAAAGCCAAGGTTGCGCATCGAATATTAATTTAACCGACGGAAGACTATTGGTTGGAAATCTGCGTGCAAGAAAATTGCAACAAGAGGCAGTGAACTGTGGTCCAAATAGCAAAGATGTATTGAATCAGGTATTATATACATGTTTCTTATGTGCTTTGTATCTTTGACTAAAATGCTTCTATTTTCTGTAGAAAAAACAACACGCTCTGAAGAAACAAGATAAAGGAGCCTGGAGGCAAATAAAACTTACAGAAAGTTCCGATTCTGAAAGTACAATAGAATTACCTTTATATAGCGAAAAGAAAGAAGAACATCATGGTCGGAAACACAAAACTGTTAAACAAAAGCAAACGTTCCCAGGTCCAAGTTCTGCATCGAATAATAATGCAATTGATGGAGAACTTTCGGTTGGACAAGAGAAAGTGACCCGTTATATAAAAAGCAGATATGAATCAAATCAGGTATTGTTAAATATTTCTTCTGTGTTGTGTTACTTTGACTTAGATGTATATATTTTCTATAGAAAAATGAAAATGCTCCGAAGAAACGAAATGGAAAGGACTGGAAGGAAAGAAAATGTAAGAAAAATGTTGAAAGCGATAGTACGATGAAAGTACCAATGGATAGCGAAAAGAAAGAAGAAGATCATGGTCGTAAGATTAGAACTGTTAAGCAAAAGGAAACGTTCCCCAAATATATCCCAGAAACGGAAATCGATGAACTGTTAAGGGCACAGGATCCAGCTGATCCCCAATATGTAGAAGGATATCTGCGCATTAATCCGTTGTGTTATAAATACGCTTATTTATCTTTGCCCCATGATGAATGTGATCTATTGATTCTCGGATCGCGAGATAGAAATCGGGCCTTCGACGGGGATTTTGTTGTAGCATGTGTAAATCCTCCAGATAAATGGAAATCCCATCAAGGAGAGATACAAAAGACGGGTGTCATTGTTTGCATAAGAGAAGAAATCAATCCAAGAAAGGCAGTTGGATATTTAAAAGAGCGCAACGGATTTATGTTTCTTTATCCTAGAGATCAAAGGTCGCCATTGATCAGAATACACGAGGAATCATTGGAAAAATTTGCAGTAGGTCCTGGCAATTACGAAGACAAGTTATATTTGGCCACTGTAACTGCATGGGCAAAGCCTCCTTTTGCATTTGGGTATGATATATATTATTGAAATCGTAAAGTAATAATTCTCCGAAGATTGTTACATAATTCTTTCAACAGGAAAATTGAGAAAATAGTTGGAAATACGGGTGATATAACGGCGGAGGCGAATGCAATATTACTTGAAAATGATTTAGATGTAACACCTTATAGCCAAGATGTGTTAAGAGAGCTTCCAAATACTTATAATTCCCCTACAGAAAATGATATAAAGAATAGGGAGGACTGGAGGGAAGAATGTGTGTTTACCATAGATCCTGAAACAGCAGTTGATTTAGACGATGCAGTTTCTTGTAAACTCTTGGAAAACGGACATTACGAAGTAATTTTGATCACTTATAAAATCACTCTTTATAGCAATTTTTCTTCCGTGCAATGCAATAATAATGTATACACTTTTTTAATAGATTGGCGTGCATATATCTGACGTAACTCATTATTTGGAATTCCTATCGCCATTAGATATTCAAGTTTCGAAACGAGCGACGACAGTATATATGACGGATAACGTGTACCATATGTTGCCAAAAGAATTATGTCAAGCATGTTCTTTACTACCCAATCAGGATAAATTGGCATTCTCTGTTATTTGGGAAATAACGCCGGATGCAGAAATCGTGAAACATCGCTTTGCAAAAACTATAATAAAGTCGTGCTGTCAAATGTCTTATCAGCACGCACAGAAATTTATCGAAAATCCCAAGTACAATTGGCCGGATGACTTTTTAGATATAAAGGGGAACGTCACGATCGACGAGTTGTCGATAAAAGTAAATACTTTAAACAATCTAGCAACGAAGATGCGTAGTAAAAGATTCGAGAATGGCGCATTAAGGATAGATCAACCAAAATTACATGTTAGACTCGACAGAGTTACAGGCTTACCGATATCGTATAGCATAGAAGAGCAACAAGATAGTAATAGGTATTCCCATCATTTGTCGATGCTATTGTGTTCAATGTTTAATTCACGACATTCCTGTCCTTATACGTATATTATATATTTTAGACTAATAGAAGAGTTTATGTTGCTAGCGAATATGACAGTTGCCACTCATTTGTACAATACAATTCCCGAGACGGCTCTGTTGCGTAATCATAGTGAGCCCTCGAAGCATATTCTCAGTACAACCAAGGATACTCTGCAAAGATTTGGCATTCACTTAGACATCGATTCGTCTGCATCTTTGCATGCTAGTATGAAACGCTACGAAGAAGAATTAAAATCAGAAAGCAATGATATACAAACAACAATGAGATACAGGATGATGGTCATCAACAATCTTTGTTCCAAAGCTATGGCTGTATGATCTTTTTTTTTCATTTAACTTATTTCAACCGAAAGTATTCAGTACGTAACGAAGGATTTAATTAACTTTTTACTTCCTTAGCGAGCAACGTACAAATGTTCGTCCACTGTAAAAAGCGAGGGAGAACTGAAACATTACGCTTTAAATGTCTCCCTTTACACGCACTTTACATCTCCGATCAGACGCTACCCCGATTGTGTTGTGCATCGTTTACTTTACTCGACCATAACAAATGTAGAACTGCCCGAGTCATGGTCCAAAAAATTATGCAAGGAGTAAGTGTCTGTTAATAGGAGAAAGAAATAATTAATCGATATAATAATATACGTAAAGATCTCTTAATATTTTTATGCTTTTATCATGATAGGATAGCAGCAAATTGCAATCTAAAGAAGTACAGAGCAAAATTGGCACAAGAGCGAAGTAGCGAATTGTACTTTACATATTTGATACATTTAAATGGCCCTATCGAAACTATAGGTATCGTAATGAATGTGAAGGAAAGCTTCATGGACGTTATACTTTGCCACGTTGGTATAAAGTTAAGGGTCACATTTACGGATTTAAAAAAGGTGGTAGATGTCAAATATTCTGAGGAATGTTTAGTTCCCACGATAAGTATATCGTGGAAGCAACTTGATGTTACTCAGGTAATAGAAAGGATACTTGAATCAATAGTTTAAAGCAACGATGTAACTTGCCTGCTCTTTTTCAGGTAATAAATATTTTCAGTTTATTGTATTTGAGGGTTGAAAAGCATCCGGAATTTTTTCAATTAATTGGTCATCTGTTGCCACCGCATAAGGAATCGGAAGAGTAGCGATATTGTCATATTTACGGTGTACATTATTTTTGGAAAATGTAAGTGAAAAGATACTTCTATTTTGTTAAGGAGTTTTAACGTAAATCATATATTGCTATGTTGAGCAATATATTTTTGTTTCCAGGGTAGACAAGGAAGGAAACTTGTCTAAATTTTAAATGTAACACGGGAAGCAACAAAAAGAAGAATAAAGCAGGTCATTCCTACGAACATATTATTTACTTGAATTACGTTTCAATGTACATCGATTTATTATCGATCTATTAATTCCTGGACAATCAGCACGTATACAAATAGATAATTTCTAATCGTGTTCCACAATACGGGCAAAGCATATAATTTATAATTGTATATGAAATTTATTATGGACTTCCTCACGATTTCTACGTAAAATAAATCCGTAGTAGTATGTTCGTAAATTTTTGTATCGAAATATGCAAGATTTTTTCTTTTATCACACAACACAACTCCTTTGTAAAATCATACATAATTGGAAAGAAAATACGCGGTCACGAGTTTGGTCAAGAAATAGACTTCCTTTATTTTAATTGTGATGGTAAGATAAATATTTTTTTAACATTTTTCGGACCGATCGATTTAGACATTAATTTTGAACAATAAAATGTGTTTGCATACTTTGCTATTGATGTGTGTTTAATTAAAATGTAGCTTTACTTTCACAATGATTCGTACTCTAAAATTTATTTTCTTATGATTCGTTGGAGCGTAATTAAACTTTGTACATTGAATTTCGTATAGTTAAATATTTATATTTATGGTACAGTTAATAAATGATTTGTTTAAAATATTAAACGATTAATCGGTTGATATCGATTTCTTCAACTCTTGGAAATTGTACGTGTTCCGTTACTGCGCTGAGTAATTTACTGTTTTGCTTTTGAGCAGTATTGTTTTTGTAACTCAGATCAAATATATCGATAACTTGTCATGTATCCAAACGAGGTAGCGATACATTGATCAACAGTCTTTTCAATTTATTTTGCAGCGCTTACATTATTAAATTATAATACTAAAAGCTAAACTATTTATAATTAGCATAAGTTAACTTACTACAAACGCGTGCGGTAGAGAATGTACATCGTTAAAGAATTTATTTTTTTCTGTTCAATCCACGTCGTTATCGAAAAACAATTATAGGCAAACACGTTGTCTCATAATTGTTGCTACCATTACGTTTGAGACTTATTCTGATGTTCATAATTTACGAGTCTTTGTCCCACGAGATATTTGTCATTCTTTATATGTTCGTAGAGTTTCTTGAACTGACGAATTTGAAAATAGATAACAATACACACTAAATGTACTAGTAAAAGGAAAGGATACAAACGCCTAGCGATTAGAATCTGTGTTTGTAAATTCGTGATCAGTAGCGGGACTATCCCGTAAGCCACAGCATACGGAATAGCCAAGGCAAGTCCGAAACAACATATCAACGGAGCTGCTAATTCCGTCACTATAAACCTCAAATTAATCTCTCTGATCCCATCATTGTACGCTCGCTCAATTGCCATACGAATCCTCCAATCTGGCCCCATCATCGTGATAGCGGTGGCGATTTTTGTGTACAGCACACCCAGGGCCCAGTCTTGCCAGATAAACAAAATTGGGTTTTGTTCGAGCGGTACGCGCAATGGTACCACGACAACTAACTCGAGAAGAAGACCGAACAGGAGTGGTATTAGGCCAATTAATAGGAAAAATGCTACCGACGCTTTAACACCCACTATTGCCCAATGTTTCACTCTATCTAAAAGTGCCCTTCGGCCTCGGGGTAACCATGAAAATGCCAAAGCCAATCCCCTCGCCGCGGCCCAACATACGTATGTTCCACATGCAACGGTGTACAATTCATGTACTCGTCCAGGTAAAGCACCCACGGCTTCACCAGCATCTGTAAAATGAAACAGAACAATGTATTCGTGTGGGCAACAGGGAGAACATGTACGTGGAGATGGGAAAAGGGACAGACGTGGTTAACGGAGAAGAGAGCGATGAACAATTTGTACTTAAAGAAGCGAACTTACCGGACCCACTTAAAGTAGGTGGTAATACGGGTGGAGATGGAGCCGGAGCTCCGACCATCCACAACGCCATTACTCTGCGTCCAAGCCAAACGGGGAGAATCATTGCGATTAAACTAGCGATAACGAGAGAAACGCAAACGCAAAACAAAAGGCCGACTAGCCGAGCAGGAAACCAGCGTGGCCTGGTATACGGTTGGAAACCTGTTGGTCCTTCTCGTTGTAAAAGCGCTTGATGGGCCGCGCCCAAATCTGGATGTTGCGGTTCTTCGATCACTGCTGGTCCTGGATCCTCGGTTTGGTCTATCAATAGATACGATTGGAGATCCAAAATCCAACCCACGACCCGGCACCAACCTCTTATCAGAGATTTTAGCCATGTTCGCGTGTGTGGTTGCTCCAGTAACGCAGGAAGAATCACTTGCAGTAATAGTAGTTCTAAGGACAGTTCGCTGACCTAATTTAGAAATAAACGAAAAGAAATATGTTAAAATCGTTAAAAAGATAAAAACGTTTATCCATTTGGCTGCATTCGTACCTGTGCTTCACTTTGAATGGTCACTGTGTAAGGCAGAAATCCTGGCCATGCCCATCTCAAAAGTTTCACGGGTAACCATAGCATTAATAAAATAGCGGTCCCAAATATGACCGCAGAAGCTACGAGCCTTCTGACGTGTATTAAAATTGGAAGATGTATCATCTCTTGGATCGGAGAAAAGTCGGGATCGTTTAAGTTTCTTAAGAACCAAAGCACTCCTGGCCGTAACACTTCTCGTAGTAACAGAATAAACGAGGCGAAATAGTATATATAAATCATTCCAGCTAACCAGTGCAGAAACATCGAAGTACCAGGAGCTAGTCTGAACGAAGATTCTCTATCTCTAAGGGTGGCATCAAACATAGCTAGCGAACAAATATCTAACCACCAACCACACACCAGAGGAAGTACGCCTATCTCAACAACGGATAGCAAAGAGACCTTTACTATTACGTAGCACAGACCTAGCAAACGTTGAGAACGTTGAAAGCCTAATGGAGCAGCTAGCGTGTGAAGAACCACTAGCCACACTCCGGTAACGCAATAACCGCATAATGTTGTTACTAATCCTTCGAAGTGAGACGCGGCTGCATATTCCTGTAGTCCTAAACCTGCTATCGCGAAACTACCGATGTAGTAAGGACAGAAGGCAAATACCTGAAATATAAAATAACATATTAGTACTTATAACTATAAATGACAATAATTAACACACGGCGTGATAATTACCATAATGAACAGCGTATTTAGCGAGACCACCCAAAACACGTGTTCGAGAAAGACCAGAGATCCATCTAAACCTAAAAGATGTTCCCATGTTAGTTCTTCCGCTGGTCTATCCCACTCTAGTGGATTCCAGTTAGCTTCTTCTGCTTCCCCTTGCACTTGCCCCTGGGCCTGATCCCTCCACCCCTCGCCATCTCTTTCATTGGCTTGCTCTTCGCCATCCAAGCCCAATTCGTTCCTAGGTTGTGCAAGCTGCTCCATATCTCTGAGAGGTTCTACTAACGGTTCTACATCTCGGGGAACTATAGGTGGTTCTAAATCTCTAGCTGGTGGCTCTATTTGTTGATCTGCGCTTCTGGGAGCTGCATGTGGTTCAGCATCCCTACCAATCCCTTCGATGTCGTCTATCCTTGGAGTGTCTGAATCATTATTCTCTTCCGCTCTATGTGCATCTGCATTCTCCAAATCGTCGTTAGAATGTTCTGGTAAATTTTGTGGCTCATCAACAAAAGGTGGTACATTGTTATTATCTTGAATTTCTTGTTGCTGAAGAGCTCCTTGCTCGCGAAGCTGTTGCACAGGGGGCTCTATGTTGGCTGGTGGGTTATCGACGGGAGGTAGTTGTACGTTATCCCTTTCGAGCCAATCGGGACCTCCGGCATGTAAAATTTGTTCTCTTAGCCATACCAAACCGATAAATGCGAACAGAGTACAAGTTACTACAAAACATCCATGGAATACATCAGATGATATATTTTCGGTCGACAACATATCCATTGGTAGTGACATTATCTGTGAATAAAAGTAGTCTGTTTTCTTACTTGTTACAAAATGCTACAAGTAAAATTATACAATTGAAAAACTAATATTTACCCGAACAAGATCCAAAGGCCCGCTGAAAAATGCTCTGTATGTTCTGCACGCGGTCAAAGGAACTACTCCTAACCACGCTATAGCGACCAGTGTATAATGAAACCAATATTTCACTGCCCTTATAATGTTGGAAAATAGTCCACCGATAACATCCCTGAGTGGTAAACGACGTGGCATATCCGGACTATAAATTGGTGTAAAAGAAAATCGATATCCGCAAAGCTCGCAGTATTCTTTACGAGAATACCGCATCCACTGCACTAAACATTCCTGGTGAATCCATTTAATACTGCCTGTGCAAATACAGGGATGAAAGAGAGGTCTGTCCGCTAGGCCTTCACACCTGCAGACCCGGCAAATGTCTGCTCCCGACATGTCCTCCGTCATGTTCGGTTTTGTTCAAAATACTTGACTTAAGAAACAATCAATTTGCTGTAACATGAACGAACAAAAGTTACATATTAAGCACCGCATTATACATATACACGCGCGAGTGCAATGTGTGTATGTGCAACTGCATATATTGAAAGTTGCATATGCAAATGATTTTGATTACTAAAGCGGAACAAATAAAAATTATGAAGAAATCATTAAACGTACGATGCCCGATGATGAAACTTGTGAAACATGGCAATAAAATAGAAAACAATAAAAGACTATAATAATGAGAGGACAGAATTTTTCCTTGAATATTTAACGTTAGCATTGAACGTATACGCCATTTTCTGCATGAAATTTAGTCTCACTGGATAGATTTGATAATATTATTTACGGAATAACATTATTTACTTACGCATGCTTCGACAAAAGGTGCATAAAATCCAAAAATTACTGTGCAAAATGTTGAAATGTCTACTGCTACTTCCAGCTTTTTCTATCTTGCATCAACAGACTTGCAACTCTGGCATTGAAAATGTTACTGTTCCTCCGAGAGAATGCAATTTGATATTCGATCATTATCAACATATTAATGTTACTTGTGCCAATTGGCAGAAATATAATTATATAATATCTTGCCTTTATTGTTGCCAGTTATATCATAATTAATTATCATTGAATAGGAATTATTTTCTGGTCAAGTTTTATGCATTGCTTAATACATGTGAAGTAAGTTGCATAATGTTAATGGCGGCAATTAAAAGTGTGTTTTATTGTGCAGGATGTGTTTAATGTGTCATTAAAAAATATACTTCGCCGTATTTGAAGAGTGTGATTTTTATACTTTTAAACAAAAATAAGTGCATTTTTTCCCTATTTTAAGTTAATCATACATTACGATGACCTCAGACTTAATTTATAACCTCGTGCAAAAGTGGCAACATTATGTTGCATTACGTTCGTTATTTTGATTTTGCAGCAAGCCTGCATAATATTATAAAATTAAGTTTACGGCTAAGATTCAACAGTTCCATCAAGGCCATGAAGGTTCTTAATGTTGCGGAAAAGAACGATGCGGCGAAAAATATCGCCGGTTATTTGTCTCGTGGAACTAGTAAACGGGTAATTAAGATGTTTCTTTAATAAAAATGAAAACTATGTATTGAGACCCAAGTACATTCGATTTATGTTTTGCAGAGAGAGGGATTGTCTCCATATAATAAAATTTATGAGTTCAACACAACTTTATGGAATCAGAATTGCACTATGATCATGACGTCTGTGTCTGGTCATTTGTTGACCCACGAGTTTGTGGGAGCGTATCGTAAATGGCAAGGTTGTCATCCGCTGAGTTTGTTCGATGCGCCCGTAATGAAAGTATGTGCAGACGAGACTTACGTAAAGATTAAGAAAACTATAGAAAGGGAGGTACAAAAGTGTGGCGCGCTAATTATTTGGACAGATTGTGATCGTGAGGGGGAAAACATAGGTTTCGAAATTATTCAAGTTTGCCAAGCAGTGAAGCCAAATATTCGTATATATAGGTAGTATAATATAATATCCATAACAATTTTGTTTTATTTTGTGAATTAAACAAATATTTTATGTTGTAGGGCAAAGTTTTCTGAAATCACACAGACATCTGTAAATAGAGCGCTTCAAAACCTATGCGAGCCAGATAAGGCAACCAGTGATGCGGTTGAAGTACGCAGCGAGCTAGACTTAAGGATAGGTATACAATAATGAACCTTTGGTTCATATAATTATTGTGTTTACATGTATTTGTACATAAGAGGTATAACATTTGTAGGAGCTGCATTTACCAGATTTCAAACAATGAGACTTCAACAAGTATTCCCCAGGTCTCTTGCCGATATGTTGATTAGTTATGGTAGCTGCCAGTTTCCCACATTAGGATTTGTTGTTGAAAGATTTTTAGCCATAGAAAGGTTTAAGCCTGAACCATACTGGAAGATAAAAGTAATGGATGTACGGGATAATATCTCTGTGGAATTCAGATGGGCAAGGGGAAGATTGTTCGAAAAATTGCCCTGCGAAGTTCTTTTCGATACCTGTGTAAGGCAGCCCAATGCAACTGTAGATAAAGTAACGAGTAGACCTAAGAGCAAATGGAGGCCATTACCGTTAGACACAGTTGTAAGTCTGATAGCTTTGATAAAAGAATTATTGCGCAATTTACGTATATATAGCATTAATATAACAGATTAATTTAGGAATTGGAGAAGCTGGGTTCTCGCAAGCTTCGTCTAAGCGCGAAGGAGACTATGAAAATTGCGGAGAAGTTGTACACGCAAGGTTTTATCAGTTATCCGCGTACAGAAACTAATATATTTCCAAAAGAATTGGATCTAACACCATTGGTAAATCAGCAAGTAAATAACCCGGATTGGGGTAATTTTGCACAGCAGTTGCTAGAGAAGGGATTAACGCCACGACAAGGGAAGAAGAGCGACCAAGCTCATCCTCCCATACATCCAATAAAATATGCCGACGCCTTACAGGGTAAGCGCAATATAGTTTATACAATCGTTCAGTTTAATTCATTGATATGAATTATTAAACGGCAGGGAACGAAGCTAAAGTCTACGAATTTATTGTACGACATTTTCTGGCTTGTCTATCAAGTAATGCAGTCGGCTACGAAACAACGGTAGAGATCGACATAAGTGGAGAAAAATTTATTACCAATGGCCTGCAAATTATTGAGAAAAACTATTTGGATGTCTACATATATGAGAAATGGAGTGATAAAGAAATTCACATTTACCAAGAAGGTCAAGTGTTCAATCCGAGCAGTATAGACATGGTACAGGAAGAAACATCTCCGCCGCAGTTATTGACCGAAGCCGATTTGATCGGTTTGATGGATAAGTATGGAATCGGTACCGATGCCACTCACGCGGAACACATCGATACGATAAAGTCTCGGCAATACGTGGGTTTGGTGGATGGTAAACATTTAATGCCTGGGAAGCTTGGGATTGGATTGGTAATGGGCTACGATAATATGGGATTTGAAATGTCCAAACCAAATTTGAGAGCTAATTTGGAAAGAGATCTCAAATTGTACGTCGGCTATGCGATTTTTCTAGCAATATGAGAAACACTTCTGTAATCGAATAGACGTATAACGTTTTATGTTTCAACGTACAGGATATGCGATCGACAAAAAAATCCGAAAGATGTTCTGGAAAGTCAAATAAATAAATATCGCGAAGTGTTCAAAGTAGCAATGGAACGTGTCAATTTAATCGACAGTGCTTTAGCCGATTATCTCGATGAACGTCCGAACGAAGTACGTGATGTACAAATTGCTAATGTGCCCCAAGAAGCTCCGATCTTTAAGTGTCCGAAATGTGGTTTGAACATGGTTCTTAAAGATCGAAAGCAGGTCACAGGAAAGTATATCAGCTGTATGGGATATCCAACTTGTTCGAATGCAATTTGGTTCCCTCAAACCATTGAATCCGTCGAAGTTTTGGATGAAGTTTGTTCACAAGTAAATATGATATGCATACTTGTAGATCTTGCACGATGTGCATAATTTTTACTAATTATTCTATTGTTCTTAGTGCCCAGGAGATATGCGTAAATTAAAATTTAAATTAGCCAGAAATGCCTTCCCGATCTATGGGACTAGTTACACAACCTGCATAGGTGGTTGCGATTCTATGTTTAACGAGACGCTGAATATAAAGAGTGAAAATATCAAGAGTCAGTCGAACGACTCTGGTTATCGCAGTACATTCAATGGAACGAGATCTCTTAATGTTACAAATGAATCTCTAGTAAGAAATAATAGAGCTCGTCGTCCAGCTGCGGATGTTGGAAGTGAAGCAGATTTATCTGAAAACATCGAATCTTTAG
This sequence comes from Holcopasites calliopsidis, assembly GCA_023838395.1. Classification (NCBI taxonomy): domain Eukaryota; kingdom Metazoa; phylum Arthropoda; class Insecta; order Hymenoptera; family Apidae; genus Holcopasites; species Holcopasites calliopsidis. The sequence continues at coordinate 2,794,810 of JALHAQ010000012.1, read as the reverse complement.
GTTTGGTTCGAAGTCATCGTCCAAATTCTAATAGTACAGGCAGAGCGAGAAATAATGCGAATAACAATCGGAAGAAAGCAAAGACTAATACAAGCACTGACACTAACAATTTCGGTTCTTCGAGTAATGTAACACGATTATCAGGAAATGAACAAAGTAGAACGTGGGGTAACATCGATAGTGACTCAGTTATTATGTGCAATTGTCACGAGAATGCCATTCAATTGACAGTAAGAAAGGAGGGACCGAATCAGGGTATAGTAGTTACGCTACGTATTTGTGAGAGATTTTCGTTGAAGTACAATTTGATACTGTCATTGTTTCGTTGTATGTTTCAGGAAGATTATTCTTCAAGTGTGCGAAACCTCAAGGAACTGGTTGTGATTTCTTTCTCTGGGCCCCCGATGATGCGAATAGACCGCAAAATAATCCAATTAGAAATATGAATCAGGCATCGAGCGCAAATAACCAGACTGTGTTCAGAAACAATAATGCGCACAATAATACATCTACCTTAGGAAATAATGAAATTATGTGCCACTGCAATCAACCGGCAGTGCAGTAAATATTCTTTTAGATAAAACTTTTCTACTATTTCCACTTAAAAAGAAATTAAATGTTCATGCATATTACAGGCGAACTGTACAAAAGGATGGCCCTAACAAAGGGCGCTTGTTTTACTGCTGCCCTAAGAGTATGGCCGATTCTTGTAAATTCTTTCAATGGGCTGATGGAACCAGTAACATGAATAATACTACGCTTGGAGAAAATAGTGGATGGATATCGACGAGAGGAAACAAAAATCAAAATCCACGAAAGAGACCCGGTGCTGGAACCACCAAGAGAAAATGCGGCATTTGCGGGCAAGAAGGTTTGTATTTGATCGTTTACTGCTTTTCGTCGAGGAGCATTATCTATATGAAAGTAAATGATTTTTTTTCATTAGGACATACAAGAAAGACTTGTGCTGAGAATGTAATGGATTGATACAGAAAAAGAATATAGTATGAAGAAGAATTAGAAGTGATCGCTGTACGGATAGAATTGTGAAGAATTATTTATATCTACGCTTTTTTAAAAATCGAGTTGTATATATGTATATAGATATACCTTGTGTAAGTACAATTTATGAACACACTGGTTTAATTCCAAGTACATATGAGAAGTGAAAATATAGTCTAGTATAACATATCCTAATATCAGGAATCGCTATCTCTGTTTTGCGATGAGTTTTTTTTAAATCTATCTAATGCTTCCTTTTGCGATTGCAATTCTGCTGTGGTTTGGGTCAACTGTGAAGGAAAACGATTATTGTGATATTAAAAAGAAAATTGATGGTAAATACAGTGTTGGATATTGTCTATTTCAAATAAAACAAAATATTGATTACCATGTCAAGAAGTACTTCAAATTTCAGTCTCAGTAAATTGTTCTCGTCTTCCAACTTCTTCACTTCCTTCTTTAATCTCTCATTCTCCTTGTACGTACCTCCGATTTTGCCAGACTCTACAGCAATATCAGCTTTATATAACAATAACTATTATTCTTACCACGTATAGCAATTATTGTACCTGGAATCCATAGACCCGATTCGAAGACAGCTTCCTGATCCCCCAATTTTAAACGAATGGGCCCGACGTTAGGCCCGAGTTCTCTTTCGATACGCTTCGGACTGAAATCTTTATTTGCTAAAAATACACCTGCCTTTCTGATGGGCGTCTTTTTCGGGGAGAATTTATTCGAAAATAGCGGCATTGCGCCCGAGATAACAATTCGACGCTTACGATACGTATAGGTTAAAAATTTCCGCGGCACTTGCTACACTTACGTAAAATTGAATATTTCAATAACGAAGAACATTTATTTTGCTTCCTCGACAAATTACAGCGTAAAGTTATGTTGTTTTTATCACTTAAGTCTAATTTATCGTGCGATGCACTCCGTGCAACGAATACATATTTGGAGTGTAAATTTCCAGCAACGATAGATTGGTGGCACTGTTTAAAAATTTTTGTTTACGACAGTAGGTCCTGCTTGTGCGCCTGGTTTTGGAAGTCATGTGAAAGGTTTTCCGTTGGGAGTACTTTTCTTTCGCCAATTTTTTATAACATTCATGACACGTCATAATAATGTATTCTGAGATTGAATCAATCTGGTTTATATAACGCGTTGAATCATTTCAAGGAACTGATGATGAATTGAAAACGTTCAGAGCAATTTTCGTGGATAACCTAGGTTCTTCATCATGACTTGGCTTGGAACGATCGCTAGCAACGTTCTTCGAAATATCGTTTTCACGGATGCACCTCCGAATATCATTTTAGAGGTGAGACCAGAAAATTATAGCAATCGGCATATCGAGTGCCGCGAGGATGGCATCGTACTCTACGGTCCAGGAGAGAAATCTCAGGAGAAATATGAAATTGTACTCCATAGACCTTGCACTGAAACATTGCATCAGGCGTATAGGTAAATGTATTTAACCAGGAATCTCTTTTCCTTATAAGCAGTGCAACCTTACCAACGGTAATCTTATTCATCTGACATTTCTAGCTTATACCGGTCGAAAGATAAGGAACAGGTAGAGACACATTTTCTTATATACAAGGACAAGGTTCCGATTCTTGTGCAAATTTGTCGAGAGGTAATAAATATAGACCTTCAAAAGGTTTTCGATGATTTACTGTGGTTAATACTGCTGTCACTCTTTTGTACAGATGTGCAATGTGAGTAAGATACAAAAATTATGCGATACACTGGTGGAACATCCTACTTGGACCCTGGCACATTTGGCAGCCCATTTCGCACTTTATAACGCATTCAACCATGCCGTAGTCAATAGTCAGTTGAACAGTGGAGACGCCGACACGGGCATGTCTCCTTTGCAAGTAGCCGTTCAAACCAACAACTTGCGCACAGTGGAAATGTTGATCGAAGCAAAGAGTTCATTGGAGCATCTGGATTACAATGCCAATACAGTTTACCACTATGCGGCAACGTCGACGAAAGAAATAATTTTAGCCCTAGGTGGCAATCTTCCGAACAGTCTGAATAGTCGTAACAGCAATGGACACACGCCGATTCATGTTGCATGTTTGAACAACAAGCCTGAATGCGTCAAGGCCCTTCTGATAATCGGAGCGGACGTGAATATCCCTGCGTCCGAGGGTCAGCCCTCTAGTCCTGGTTACGTGGGCGATTTTCTTCATAGCAAACCGAACGTCCTTCACGCCGACGATATGAAATTTGGCGGCACTCCGTTGCACTGGTCCTTGAGCAGGGAAGTAATTAACGCTCTGGTCGAAAGTAATTGCGACATAGACGCGTTGAATTTCGACGGTCGTACTGCCTTGCACATAATGGCGATGAGGAAACGATTACCGTGCGTAGTGGCTCTTTTGGGCCACATGGCTTCCGTGAATATCGTCGACAAGGACGGGAATACACCGTTGCACTTGGCAGTGTCCGAAGGGACAGTAGCTATAGTGCAGACTCTGATAGGTTTCGGCGCGGACATCGACGCAAGAAATTGGAAGTCCGAAACACCGCGTCACACAGTGAACACAGACACTCACGAGGGCCAGAAAATCTTATACATTCTAGATGCGGTGGGGGCTCTGCGTTGTCCACCAGACATGACGAACTGCAGTCTAGGCTGCAAGTACAACGAAACCTTTAACGGCATCGCTCCGCAGCAGCCGCCTACAGCCGTGCCTCGAACGGTCTTGGACCAAATGCTTCACGTTTCCGGAATGGATAAGATGGCCACGCAGGAGAACAAGAAAATAAAAGGCGGTCGTCTTCTCTGCCTGGACGGTGGAGGCATTCGCGGCTTGGTTCTCGTGCAGACATTATTAGAGATCGAGTCGATTCTGAAGAAACCTATCGTAGAGTGCTTCGATTGGATCGCCGGTACCTCGACGGGTGGGATCTTAGCCCTCGGTCTGGCATCGGGAAAATCGTTGCGCGAATGCCAGGCGCTTTACTTCCGCATCAAGGAGGAAGCCTTCGTCGGCATGCGACCGTACAATAGCGAGGGTTTAGAGAAAGTACTGAAGGACAGTCTGGGCGCCAATACGGTGATGTCCGATATCAAGAAACCCAAGATAATGATTACCGCTGTGCTGGCCGATAAGAAGCCGGTCGATCTTTACCTTTTTCGTAATTACGATGCACCCAGCACGTTGCTCAACATCCCCGAGAGCTCGACGTCTATACCACCGAGCGAGCAACTGCTTTGGCACGCGGCGAGAGCAACGGGCGCGGCCCCATCGTATTTCCGAGCCTTTGGTAAATTCCTCGACGGTGGCCTGATAGCCAATAATCCAACGTTGGACGCGATCACCGAGATCAACGAATACAATCTAGCTTTGAAGGCGTGCGGCCGCGAGCACGATGTCATACCCCTGTCCATGGTCGTATCTCTTGGTACCGGGATGATACCTACCAGCCCCTTGAGGGACATCAGTAGCTTCCTCCCGGGCAATTTATGGGACACCGCGAAATTCGCGATGGGTATATCGGTTCTCGTGCTGTTATTAGTCGATCAAGCGACCGCGAGCGACGGCAGGATCGTCGACCGCGCCAGAAATTGGTGTTCCATGATCGGAGTACCGTATTACAGATTCAATCCGCAACTGTCGCAGGATATCGCTATGGACGAGAAAAGCGACGAGATCCTGGCGGACATGATATGGGGCGCGAAAGCATTTATGCATGCCAATAGGGATCAAGTAAAGGAATTGGCTACTGTCTTAAATCGCGACGTTAACTACGATATATAAGTCAATGCCGTACTCTGAACAGAAAGTTGCTGGAACACGCTGTGGGCATAGATGTGATTGTATTTCGTTTAATCATTCTTCCTCTCCGAGCATACGCGCGTCGTTGCTTCGTCGAAGAAATTCAGCGCAACATCGATGCCAAAGTAGCCACCCTTGGTCGCAGTGCGCAATTTTTCGACGCGATCAGTTGGGAGGGAGAGAATGAGAAAGAATTTCTATGTGCAGAATTAATGATAATAGAAAGTAAATTGCGCTAAGTAAAGTCAGTACGCGACCGTGGATCAAAGTAGGTACACGGAGGATATTTATTCAACTATTTATTCGTTTAGCTTATGGAAAAAAAGTCATGTTAAAGAAAATAAATAGTAAAGGAAGAAAAAGAATTACAAAGCGATTGAACAAACTATTCGAGGATTAAGGACGCTCGTTCTACGTTCGCCTGAGACGCGATTCCCGCCACATCCCGCGAAATCATCCGTACAGAATGATGCAAATAAATGACGAAATTGTACGGAACTGATCTTAGCGCGGCCCCATGTAATACGGAGGCTGCGCCATGGATGTGGAAATATATGGATAAAAGGAGTGAGCCGAAACCGCCTGCGTTTGATACTCGTTTTCCTCGTGCACCGAATATCCCTCGGGTGCTGGGTAATATTGACCGTGTACGCAAGCGTACGATTTACTCGGATTCGTAACTTCGCCGGGATATTTTAGCGGACCCTCCGGGTACTTGGGTAAATCGTACGACTTTGCCTGCAAGTCCGAATACTTCGGTACTCCGTCGTGATACTTGACCGTCTCGTAACCCTTCGACTCTCCGTAGCCCTTGCTCACGCTCGATTCATATTTCATTCCGTCGTACGATTTATGTTCCATGACCGGATGCTCCACTGGATATTTGCTCGGATCACAGGACCACGCTGATCTCGACAGATCGTAGCTGACCTTGCTATCGTGATAGGTCGGCCTGTCGTACGTTTTAATCCCACTGTCCGGGTACAGGCGAGGGTACGTGCAATCGGGCGAACTGGTCGAATCCAGAGCGGTGCCCGGACAGGATAGAGAAGCGCGGTGCATCACGATGCCCATTTGATCCTCCGACTTTGGTTTCCGTCGACGCGGTTGGTACTGCAATTTTGACAATTACCCTTTACCGGGCGAACGAAACGAATGAGCGATCGTTTTCAGAGCGACCAGTCACCTTGTAATGCGGATGTTGCTTTTTATGCGCGTTCCTCAGTCTCTCGGCTTCCTCTATGAACGGCTGCTTCTCGCCGTCGCTCAGAATTCTGTTACATTCCCCGGGATTAATCGCGCGATAAGTACGATCTAATTAGGATTGTCGCAAACTACCTCCAGAGTTTCCCTAACGTTTTCGACAGCTCCGCGTTGTGAAGCTGAGGATACTGATCCGCCAGCCTGCGCCTCGCCGCTTGTGCCCAGACCATGAAGGCGTTCATCGGACGTTTCACGTGCGCGCTCCTTCGGCCACCAGCGCGAGAAGTAACCGGCAGCAGCGTCCAATCGTAGCCTGGAAATGCACAGAACCGTGGATACGATGATCGAGGATCGGTCTTTTCGCATTAGAGGAAGCACATAATTCATCGGATCGAAGTGTACACGGCCGTCGCGCCGGAAGTCGCATGGTCTATCTGTTGCGCGGGGGTTTGGATCGCAAAGAAAGCTGAGAGATAAAACGGCACCTGTGCCCACCCTACGACGGTGGCGTTAATATCTGCAACGTTCGTTTCACTTCCCCTACGTTTATTCTTGCATACATTCATCGCGACGGTTCCCTGTGCCACGGGAGGAAATACGGCGAGCGGTTCCCTAGCGCGGTGGTCCTTATCGGGAAATCGTTCGCTTCAAGAGACTAATTACTATTATTGCTGGCTGCCTCTCCCTTTCTCTCCCGGCTCTTCGGCAAACCGAGGCTGCTGAAGAAGAGTTATTTGGGTCGATGCGATGAGTTTTCCATTCCGAGAAATCTGGTCGCGAATCCGATACGCGTCGGATGCGCCGCAAATATACGCGCGTGCCATTCTCCTTAATCAATTTGCTGTCCAACGATGCTCGATCGTGGGCGAGAGAAGTATGTATAGACGCGGTGAAATATCACCGAGGGGAAAATAAAGAGCGTAGATTCCGTGGAAGCTAATTACCGCAAGGACACGGTTCACCGATGCGGCCTCTCTGTCGGCACCTTTTTAGGACCACTGAACGAGGTCCTCCCCCCCCGGGCGCCTTTGCCGATAGCGGGAGGAATATGTTCCATGGAAACGCGGAAGGGCACCCTGCAAACCCTTGCGACGGGAATAGAAAAAGTTTCGCGCGAAAAAATATATATTTGTGCAACCCGCAAACAAATGGCTTTCGTTTTCAATTGTGCGTTCGACTTTCGTCCGTTGTCGGTCCGTTACCGAAGCGTGCACGAGGGTGGAGTTACGCACTTTATGTATATTTTCGGGGAGAATCGCGATAGGGAAGATCATGACAATGAACTGGCATTAATTAATCGATCGGAACAGGATGAGCTTGGCCGAGAGCTTTGCTACATCGCACAGCTGTGAATGCTTTCCCTAGGGGAAACGAAGACTTTGCTCGATAATAAAGGGTTGTGGCTGGCTGAATGGACCGGTGTGTTTCGGCATTTCGGCCGTCAATGCCCGACCTGTCGTCGACTCTTGCTACATTAACTCTTGCACAAATCTCTCTCAAATTACCACGGTTATCCCGTTTAACGGGAGGCTGCTGTTGTACGCATCGTCACCTGCTCTCGTTGCATCCCTGATGGACGGCAACGTTTGCTTTTGACCACGCCGCGAATCGATCGATCGGGCACACTAAATACTAAAAAGGGGTTCGTTCTTCCGAGGGGGGACAGAGTTTCTTCAGTTTCCGTTACGAGTGAACTGTGAAATATATTCAACGTTAGACGAATTTCGGTAGGAGATGCGCCCTCCGCTCCCACGAAGCGAGCTTCGAGGAACGAAGAAACGCGGAGTTTCAACGAGACGTCCCGTAAATCATGTCGAGCACCCATTACTCCCCTCTCCGCCCCCACCTTCCGTCATGTATCCGTTAGGTGCTCTCTCCCGAGTCGATGTCTCTCGGATTTAATTTCGTACCGACATAATTAGTGTCGGTGGCAAACGTTCAGCGGTTTCGCTCGGTCCACAGCACCTGCCGCAGCACGAATCTTCCTCGAAATCGTCTCCCCCTCGCCGTCCAACCCCCGTAGCGCTTCTCTAAATCTTCCGTCGTGCTCGCGCGTATACGTATTTCCCTCCGTTCGGCTATGGTATCGCGGGGACAAATCTGAAAAGCCAGCCACCGAGGAGGTTGGCTTTCAACGCCAATTAAAGCGCCCTTAAAAACTTGGGAGCAGCGAGAAAGCCACGTCACTCCGACACGTTATGATTCAATCTGGAAGGAAATTTCCCAAGGGTCCCACCTTGAAGAAGCTTGCCCACCGCGTCGTCCAGCGAGTTGCCGCAATGTTCGCCGCTCGATGATGATCCGGCTTTGGTTTCGGTCGCAGCCGGTGATACCGCGTTATCGCGATGACCAGGCTCCATCTCCGCGGATTCCTCCTCTCGCACTTCACTCGTTGGTCAATTATTCACATTCGCAACGTGAACAATAAATATGTCGCTCCCTTGAACCGCGTCCGTCTTCACCGACAGTTAGGACGAACGATTATTAGCGTGCTTCGCCGAAATATTCCCAGCTATCGGCTCAGCCTTGTTGGTTTATCGGCCGCGCACACACTTCCTTCACGTAAAACGTCGGACGCGCATCGTAAAGAATCCGAGCCGGAGAGGAAAAAAAAAAGGTCGGATAATTAATCCGGGGTTATCGGGGATGCGATTTATCGTGAACCGACCCTCGTCCTTTTCCCGACGCGCGTCCCGGACGATATCGAAGCCGCATCGACGGATTCTTCGACCCCCTTCAACGACGAACCATTTCCTCTTATCGCGCTCGATAAATATCCATACTACACACGCCGATGAACGTTCGCGACTGAACTGCCCGTTCGCCCTTTTCGAGCGAGAGATAATTAAGGGAGAAGCGACGGAAACGGTAGACGGGTGGAACGACAATGATGGCGGAGGAACTAACTAGACTGGCTAAAGAGGAGACACGGCGGTTCGGCGAGGATGCGTGGAGGTTCCTCGGGGACTGGCCACCGCACAGGTTGGCCCGCACGAAAGAGGCAGAAACGATGAGCACACGTCTGGCACACGCTCCAAACGTTGGGATGGTAGATCGCGGAGGCGGTTCCGTGGACCACCTCTACGATTGGTGGGGGGGTATCTAGGATCTTCTTCCTTTTCTCAACTACTCCTCGACATGCCACGCTCTCCTGCGTGCCCTTTTAATAACGCTCGCCACCCGCTCGGGGGTCAGTGGACCTAATCCCATTCGATTCCTATTGGAGTACGAATCCGTTTCCGAAGCGCGCAATTTGGACTCTTTGCACCAAGGATCAAGGGCGAACGAATAAATAATCAGTCGTCCACGATCATGCCATAGCTTGTTGCTTCCTCCAATTGCAATCCGAAGGAGGTCGTATCTGCAAGGAGTTCGTATGCGCGTCTCGGATGCGACAATCTTGAAAGAGGTACAGCCGAATCCCAGAGGAGCGAGGAAATAGTCCGCGGAGAATGCGGGAGAGCATAAATCCAGGAGCGAGCCGAGGTTCCTTTTTCTCGTCGCAGGAATCGCCGGGTTGACAGTGTCTGCCTTTCTGCCGAGCCTAATTATACAACGAATTTAATGAATGAGTGAGCTAGCAAAGACAGTGGCCCATACATGAGCGTATATAAACCACGGTCAATGCCGTGTGGCGGCTTTTGTGCGAGATCAAAGGGGGCATCTTGCTCGCACTTTACTTTGGATTAACTTGCTGGTGGCGCGTAAACGCGCACTCAGCCTCTCGGAAATGCTCGAGACACTTGGACGGATTACGGATCGCTACGTTTTTATCCCGGTGTTGACGCGCAGACCGTCGCCTGATCAACCGACGCTGACAAACCCGCCGGGGGGGGATGCGTTGTCGGGATGCAACCCCTTTCGTATGTAACGGGAGAGGAAAACTGTGAGAAAAACTGGACGGTTTCTGGTCCCGCTTTGAAGTTTACTGCCATTCGATTATTTGGCGATGCACATTCTCGTTTGCCGTAGATGCGCGGCGATGCGCGCAGCATCCGAATCGCGATTCAAATTTAGCCGGCCGCGAACAATAATATTGATTTCAGCAAGCCGGAATTTTGCTCTTCCTGGGATAAACATCCCGAAGCGCACGTGGCGTCAATATGTGCTTTCGTTCTCCCCGGGTATACATATACGCGAGGGAGAATTCGTTTCTGGGCCGTGCACGCGAACGGGAACACGCGCCACAATTTCCTCGACGGAGGAGGATTCGCTCTCCCTTATTCCGCATTCTTTCGCCACGAAGGAAGGTTTACCGCAGGATTATTCTACCGCGGGACAAACATCAACGACGGCGCGTGATTATTCCGCGTTTCGAACGGAGCTGAATTTACTGCGACGCGAGAACGGAAGGATCGTGTTCAAAAGCGCTTGCGGAGAATCGAAAAGATGGAGGCGGAGAGGGAGCACGAGGCCGGAGGAGCGTGGCGGATATAAAATAATGATTTCACCGATTCCCGGGGGTCCCGAGCCGGAGTCGCGTCGGACACTTGAAAGGATACGCGGCGCCCTCGACCTCGCGGGTCCGCAGGGGACGATGGGATACTCGACACATGTAGCCCCCCGGGTGGCGGGCACCGCGAGTCTCGGACCCCCAACGGTGTCACGGGCTACGCTACATTCTGCACTGTCATCGAGCCTCCACGATGTCATCGAGCATAAGTTGGACGTCACGCGTCGGGTCCAGCGATCCTTTCACGAGTTCCAAGCCACCCTCTTCCCGGTCGGACTCTTGCGCCGATCAAAGATATTTCGCGTTCGAGGAAATTCGCGCGTCGACGGAGGATCAACGTCGGGTTGCGCGGAGGGAAGACGCGTTCCTCTCGAGACATCGCGGACGGGAGGGCAACCATCGGCGGGAGCGCATTTGGAAGTGCGCCAGGAAAACCGCACGCTCCTCCTTGCGGCGTCATTAATGCCAACCGGCTGGACGACCAATCGCCGTCTCTGCGTGGGTGGAACGAGGAGAGGAGAAGCAAAGAAACGGGAGACGGACGTGCACGAGAAGCAGAGAACGAACGAGGCAGAGAAAGAGGAGATAGGTGGAGCGAGGTGAAACCCGATTGGTTCTACTCCCGGAGGATATCGTGAGCGTAGGAGCTAAAACGACTTGGAAGTAAACGATACCTGGAGCAGGGATTCTTCGAGGTAGATCGCTAGATCATCGGTTGACAAGGTGCAGCATTGCTTTTAATCGAAAAACAAAAACAGTTTGAGGCGTTCAACCCCTTCCTTCTCCCGCTACAAGCAGCGATTTCTCAAACGCAATCTTCCGTCCGTTAGCTTGGCCCTATCATCATGGAAAAGAGTTAAAGCTCCCGCTGAATGCGCCCCGGTCCTCGTGTTTTCCGCCCCCAGACTATCGGCGGGCCCTTTCCCCTCGGCTGCTGGCATCATCGGTGGGCACGATCGTGAAGCAACAAGTGTTACCAGCTCGTCGCTCCGCCCCCAGCCAGCGGCCGCCGTACAAGCGATCGCTGGAAACTGCCCTGAGGCGATGCAACCACCTCACTCGAGCGGCGATCGCGCGACCAGCTGGAAACCTCGTTCGGCATCGGTATCTAACTTTACTGTATCACCGTATATTTCGTCTGTAGCATCGGAGTCTGTAGTATTAGTATCGGAAAACAAAGGCAAGCGTCGTGCACACAGCCGCCGCGATATCGTTCGCGATTTTCAAGGGAGGCGGCAAGTGATAAATCGACAGTGAGAATCCAGTGAGTTCGGTGCAAATATCATCGTACCAAAAGACTTTTGCGATCTCTCCTGGATTTCGCCACGATCGAGTTGCTCGCCGGGGGCGCGGGTTATTAATCAGTGTCGGCATTCTGTGCAAATAATTAGGAGACCGCGTTTGGTGAACCGGAAGCGGGACACCCATCGGATTGCCGCGGAGGACGTCGACAGCGTTTCGAAGAGCAACAAGTAATCGAGCCAGAGGAATCTCCTCGCGTCGGTTTGTCTCGTCTATTCTCGAGCATCGGCGCGGCCGATAGCAGAAACGCGAAGGCAAAGAGAGGAAAACGGGTCGTAGCACAAAGAAGAAGAGATTAGAATTGCCGTGGCTTGAGTCACGACGAGAAAAAAAAAGAGAGTCTTCGGGAAGATAGAGACCGAGACCCCGTCGATTCAGCAGCGGCTTTCCATGCTCGCCCGTTGCGTTCGCTCGCCTCGTAATCGGCTACGAAATTAATTAAACGTGACAAACTCGCACGCGAAGTCGATACTAAGCGATCAGAGGGAAAGAAGGGAAAACCCGATTACGCGGATAGCGGCGGTCGAGACAGAAGCACGAGTAACGGAAGTGACGCAGTTTACCACCCCGATAAAATGGTAATTGCAATTAACAATCGATGAACGAACGTTGCTCGACAAAAGGGTACGTTTTCCTTCGAACGATGAACGGTCGCGGTGCGCGATATACGTGAATCTTCCTTCTCTCCTTTCTTTCGCGTTCGAACAAAAAAAAAAAAAAGTAAGATTATGAACGGCGCGATGGGAGAGGCGTCCGCTTCGATATCGTCGAGCAGTGGTGCCGTTAACGCTGGCAATTGCAGCAGCAGTGCGATCAACAATAACAACGGTAACGCGAGTAACAATGGAAAAGCTGCAGCAGCAGTGGCGGCCGCGGTTGCCGCGAACGGCGGCGGAGAACGGATCAGCGCGGCGGTCACCAAAGTTCTCCAGGGATACGACTGGACCCTCGTGCCTGTCGCTACCAAGTGAGTTTTCCCAATTGAATTTTTCGAACAATCGACTGTCGGACACGCGAGAACAACTTCAACCGCACGTAGATGAGTCGCGGCGGTTCTTTTCTTTTCATTTTTTACTTACTAAGCCAGAGGTAAAAGTGCGCGAGGATCTCGTATGTATTTAGCGAGCGTCGGTTAGCATGCGTTTTAACGCCAAGAGTTTACCGCGCGCCACGGGAAAGACACGGCGAGGATGGTAGCAAAAGTCGAGGAAACAGCGAGTGAAAGAAAAGGAAGGGAGGTAAACGTGCGGAGCAGGTCTTAAAAAATACGTAACGCTAACTTAATTATGACGCACTGGTTTCCTCGGCTTGGGAAACGGCTCGCGGAAAAATGTCCTCGGTTGCCAATTAACGCAAATTAGCTAATTAATACCCGATCTCGTTGCCTGTCCTTCCTCTCTCTCTCTCTCTCACTCCATTCCCGTCCGTCGATCGCGTCTCGTGGGAAGCGGAATATATCTGAAACGCGTCAACGGGAGAACGTTTTCTTATATTCGCGTATCGAAGATGGGGACGAATCGAGGCACGGTTCGAAAGATTCGCACGGTTTCGTCGGACGTCGAAGGATCTTCCGGCTTGCATAGGAAGCGTGTGCAGGAGGTTGTCGGGAAATTTCCCGGCCGCGTTCGAAAGCTTGGCGCGCATGTATCGCTATGTGCAACGGCTTATCGCGCTAACCCTCAATTATGCGGGGTTATCTCTCGGGGTAGCCAAAGGGGGTGCGCGATGTTTATTTCCGACGATAGGAGCCGATAAAATCGACTAGCTTTAATTCCCATGAAAAGCCGTATGAGAATGCCGGCGAGGCTGTCGCTCGCGCGTTTCTCCTGTTTACCCAACGTAATTCCCCCGTAACTGTCTCCCTGATTGTTTGATTTATGAGGAGCTGTCGGGATTTAACGTGAACGGAGGTGCGAACGAGCGCGCGACAAAAGAATCGGTGATAAGGGGGTCAGGATTCGCGCGGCTATTACGTAGCCACACCTGCGTACGCGTTTACTGCCAGTACTCCACCGCGTAAACGAGCAGGAAGGACTCCGTAGGATTTTTGCGTATCTAGGTAAACCGCGTAAAGCCAAGCGACTCGCGACCACCGTGAAAACCCTTGTTAGTGGAGTCACGCTAATTACCAAACGGCTCCTTGGGTTTACACACGGATTTAACGCCCCTCTTATTTCAAAGAGGCCGAAATATACATACGCGAGCCTCTTCCCTCGAATTCCTCCGCGGCTGCTTTTTCTTTTTTTCATCGACGATGCTCGCGGTTCGCGACCGCTTTCTCTCCCCCGTGACTCCGAGGCATAAACCGCACCGCAGCTATCCCGATGAAGCGCGTTTCCTTCGGATCCTGGACCCCGAACGTCGATCCGGCGGCCTCGAGCCCCCCACCGGTCCTCCAGTCGGGCACGATTAATCCCAGAAAGAAAACAGCACGAGAGAGAAGGGCTCGTACGGCAATCACGTCAGTCACGTCGATCCCCGGGCCCGACGGAGCGAGGAGGTTTTATGAAGTCATCTTCTAGGAAAGAAAGGGATACGTCCATTCCTGCTCGTCACCCGTTGGCAGTGCCGGTGTTATTTTAAGGCCGGCCGGTTTTAAGCGTGCCGAGTTCTCCCGGATGACCCCGGGGGTAGCTACTCATTGTCGGGCGGTAAACTTTCGATACACCAGAAGGGACGCGTCCCGTATGCGTGTGTAGGAGCGCGGCCAGCCTCTGGCTATTTTCTCGCGCAAGTCAGCCGGACAGAGGGGTGATCTCGAGAGATCCACTTCCGTGTCCCGGACGCGTCAACCCTTCCTCCCGCGCCGTCGACGAATTTCTTTGGACTGTTTTTTTCTTCTCGGAACGGCACAGCGACACGTGTTGGAAGTATTCGACGAGCGGCTTCTCGATTTCGTGGACACGTGTGGTAGGCCGCGCGTTCGAAGAAAACAATCGTTTCCAATGAAGATAATGTTCTCGAATTGCAGGGGTTCCGGCGACAAAAGGACGGCCCACGTCAAGCGACCTATGAACGCGTTTATGGTCTGGGCCCAGGCAGCCAGGAGAATATTGGCCGACCAGTATCCTCACCTTCACAACGCGGAGCTGTCCAAGACGCTGGGGAAACTTTGGCGGTGAGTGTGATCGGTCGCACAGCGAAACCTGTCGCGTCGCGGAATGATTCGCGAGTCGCGCACGCAAACCCGATATTTCCGCGTCGCGACTAAACCCAGCGAACTTTGACACGAACCGGAACGGCGATCCACCACGCGACCACTTGTTGCCCCGTTCTATTTTTACACGCGATTCGGCGGGCAACCCGTTTTTTCTTTTTTCTTGTCGGAACGGCGACCGATCCAGATTCCTCCCACGTGGCGCCGCGACTACACGTGGCACGATGCGTCCGTACGGTTGACAACCGCGTGAACTTTGTTCCCCGTTTCCTTCGGACGATTTGACGGGAATCGCGTTCGCGGAGCGTGTCCGGGAATCGACGACGTACCATATGACAGGCGATGCGTAGCGACTGCGCCCGATGAACCGACGACAAGACGGCGAGGAATATGGTATTCTCATCGTGAAAGTAACAATGAGAATTACGATACTTAGTTTTCTGATTGGACCGCTAACGAGGTGTCCCAGCGCGGCAGCGAACGCGGATCACAGGATGCCGCTCTTCTACTCGTGGACCCCCGCGGTGAATCATTTTACGATACCGCTCGATCGTGATTCCGCTCGCCGATATCGCTGCAAACTGCTCTTCGACTCGAAAACAGAAACACAAAGAGAAAAGCAAGGCGGGCGATGGGAAAGCGTTGTTAGGAGAAATGAATGTAATGGATCGAGGCTGGCGGTCGCAGCACCGTTCGATTGCAAATTCGTCCGTCTTCGTTGAATTATTTGCGATCGGGGGATAGAGTCGCGAGCCGTTATCGGTTATCGCGTGCGATATCAACGGGAGGCCAGGTGCGGCCCGCGAAAAATAAATCTTGTCCTTTTTCTTCCGTGCTCGAGAGGTATCGCTTTCGAATATTAGACGCGCGTGGGTCTTTTGTGGACAAAAGGGAAACAGATACGCGGTCGGTTCATCCTTGGCGCGTGCTAACAGCTGCCGGCCGGTTCCTGTCTCAGATAAAAGGCCCCCAAGGATCACAATAAACGCCTTGTGTCCCCGTCAGGTGAATTTTTCCAAACCTGCCCTTCGTCGCCCCCGTCGCCTCGTGCAAATAACATCCCTGACGGAACAGGTAAATGGATCTTATCTGACGGAAGCTATACGCTCGTCTCGATCTCGCCGCGATTTCCAATGCTCCTTCGCGTTCGCGCCCCAACACCCATTGCATCGCGACGTATGTCACAAACTTCTCTCGAGACGGAGCGCCGTCCGACGATTTCTGCGTACTGCGTCGCCGATACGCAGGCATCGCGCACCGTAGATATCTCGCGAGAGAAGCAGATCCAAATTAGCTGACCCTGCGTTGCATCTGGCAAGGAAAAAGAGAGGCTGCGACGGCTCGCTATCGTCGGGCCCTATCGACCAAAAAAAGAAGAAACTCGGAGGCAAAGTCCATTGACCAGATGGGGACACACCCTCTCTTCGTCTCTCTTTCCCAAGCGGCGACTTTCCGTTCTACGTTTTGAAACGAACGGCTCTAGAAAGGGCCTCCGCGTAGAGCACTTATTTCTCCATCGCATTGATGTATCGGTTCTGATCCTACTATAAGAAGCCGCGATCTCCTCCTTGGTCGCCGCATGCAGCACGAGTGCGCGAACGGTGACGAAACGTAGAAATATGGAATCGTTAGGGGAGTCCTCGGGAAGTCGTAGCCCGAGACCGGAAAAGCTTATCGGCCCTCGGGGCTTTACGATCCCAGTGGGAACATAAACAGGAGGAATTAAAAGGCTAACACGACGAGGCGAGGCGAGGCGAGACGCGATTCGGAGTCGCGGAGGAAGGCTCAAGCCTCGTGGTACTTGTACGAATGCGTGCGTGCGAGCTCTGCGCCCTTAAGACTCCACACGCGGCGAGAAACACTAACCAGACCTCCCATTTCGAGTCCTCGAGTGTGTGTACCGTTCACGGCGATAGAAACGCTCTCGTTTCAGCCTCTTCTGACGCTGGATACTCGGCAGTCGCGTGGATACTCGCCCGTCTCGCGTGTGAACCCCGACGGGTGTCTACGCGCCGAGCGGAAAAATCCATTCCGCTAACCCTTTCCCTTTGCGATCGCAGATTGCTCTCGGACAACGACAAGAAGCCGTTCATCGAGGAGGCGGATCGCCTGCGCGTGATCCACAAACGCGAGCACCCTGACTACAAGTACCAACCCCGTCGCCGAAAGCAAAACGGCGCGTCGGCCAGAGAGAGCTCGCCGTCGAGGAATCAGAGCAACGTGACGTTCAACGTGTCCAGGTCGCTCAAGCAAGAGGACACGAGTCCAAGGGGCGCGCAGGGACCAAACTCGCCCCAGAGCGGGGTGAGTTCCTCTCCTCCGACCACCCCCAATCAGGGGCTGTCGCCGCCGACGCCTCCGACCACTCCACGCGGCCAACACTACATGAATCAGGTAAAGATCTTTGGCATCCTATTCGACGGGCGACGAGTCGCGTATCCCGAGGAACGAGATCGAAGAACGGGGAACGTTTGTGCTCGCAGGGTAATCACCAGCAGCACAACAATAATTCCGTGTACCAGCAAGATCTGTCGGTCGGCTCCACCAGCGAGTCGACGCACCACCAGCAATCGGGGGTAGACTTTAGATACATCGAAGTCGGGGATGGTTTGCCGATAGAGGAGGGACAATTGAACGGTCTCGGGTCGCTGGGCGGCGTCGGTCTTAACCTTCCGTTGAATTTGCAAGAGTGCGAAGTCGAGAGCAACGAGCTGGATCAGTATCTTCGACCGCAGATTCCAACTACCCACGTGGCCCCTCCGACGACCACCTCGTCTCAGTGGTTGTATAACAGGTAATTTGTGTGCCAGTTGTAAGGATTTCCGTTGGATCGCTTCGCCCCTTCATTCGGTACGATTTGTTGATTCGGAAATGTGCTATTTTTTTTTTTTGTACAGATACGACGAAGAGATAGAGAGACAGAACAAGAGACACTGCTCGGATCAGCCGGTGGTCGAGACATCCTGGGAGGATCGAGCCCAGTCGGAGATAGTCAAATATCACGAGCTTCAGCCACCCCTTCCACCCATGCAATACATATCCCCGTCCCATAATACCCATTACACGAGCAGCCAAATGAGCCACCCCCATGTGTCCACCTCCTATGCGCAGTACCAACGTTACGTACCTGGTATAGAAACCTGGCCCCATTACATGTAAAGAGTACGAGGGGCGATTATTCCCTTATCGAAATCAGCTCTCCATGGAAGGGAGTAACCAAATGTACGAATCGGTTAGCTATTATGTTTTTCCACAACGTTAAGAATTTGATTGCTGTCTCTGTAACCCTCCTACGGCCCCCGCCACCGTTCGTTCCCTTTAAACCCTTTGGATCCGCAATGAAACCCCGCGGACTATCAATCTTTATTGCTAGTATTATCGAGCGTGTGGGGATAAATATTGACAGCTGAATCGTATTTCCTATACTGATAAGTCGGCAGCTCCATTATCATTAAACTTGGAGCTGATTGACGGTAAATATTGATCAACCCTCACCCCTAAGAATCTAATTAATATATTTCTTTTGATTTTATTGCGTGACTTTGTTAGATCGGCGGGCAGAGAAAAATTATAATTACGAAAATGACCAAAAATTTGTTTAATCACTCCGAAGACCGTGACAGTGTGTAGGAAGCATGCGTGAGCGTGTATGTGTGTGTGTGTGTGTATGTTTGAGCGCGTGCCTGCGTATTTCGTAGACGATCCAACCAGCGAACCACCGCAGAAACCTGGACCTTCTTGTAGTTAGAGCCTCTGGCGTATGCGAACCCCGTGTTCGATCGCCAGGGATACGCGCGGGCACAGCCACGATTCTTACTCCATGACATCATTCCATGACAGCCGGCCATTCCGAAGCGCAGAATTTCAGGCCAAACAAACAGGCCGCCTCGATACGCGGTGCCCCGGCGCGCGATCTAAATATAATAATAATATATAAAGCGCGAAGTATAAACTTTGCCGCTGGCATTCGTTCGCGCGTATCGGAGCGTGCCGCCGCTGCGCGCGGCCACGTTCTGCAAATAAACCCGAGAAGCTCGATAGGACGTGTACGTGGGGTAGACGTTCGCGTTGCGAAACGACACGCGTGTGTGCGTCCGTGCGGCTTTCAATTCACGAATGTACCGGGGACGTATCGATAAACGAATGATAGAACAGTAGAACGGGTAAGCATCGAAGCACGCTAAATCGTCGCGGGATTAACGCGTTTCATTTAGCGCCGTGATTCGCCAGGTGGTCGCCGAGTAGCCGTGCTTTTGTACTTACACTCATTTGCGTTAGGCGTATTTATCGTCGCGCCGCAATTATATGGAAAGCGCATCTCGCTCTGGCTCGAAAGTTAATTTATAAGCGCAACGTTTCGATGATCGACGGAAATAAAGAAAGAATGTTGTTTCGAGATCGTGAACGATTGATTATGATCACCAATCCCTCCTCCCTTTCGGAACAGAAAAGATTCGCGCAAGCTCCGAGCGATCGGAGTTTGTTCCCTGTCCCGCTCTCGGTCCGCGTTTTCGCTCGCGTTCGCCGCATCGCGTAATAAAAAGGAGCGGACAAGGGCGAACCTGGACGCGACAAATATTTGAGCGGGGCCCGTTCCTGAAGTGTGCGAGCGAATTGGAAGGACCGCGGAATGGACCGTTACCAAGTTTCCCAGGGCAAACAGGGCTTATCGCGGATATCCGTCCGTCGGGGAACGTGGCCGTGGGAATAGTCGCGTCGCGACTTTTATACCACTTATCCGCGTGTCGAGATTAAAAGGACCCTCGGAGCCCTTGCGGCCGTCTCGTACGTTCAATCTCTTCCGCCACTCCCCCCCGTGAAGGCTTTCGGTATTTCTACGTGCAATTGGTTCGCGTTTCAGTGGAATTACGCTGCAATTGTTATTTTACATTAACGGGATCGGCACGGACGGAAATAGACCGTGCCGTCATCGCGTTCTATATCTTCATCGCCAACCGCGCGCTCGAGAGAGTTGGATGACAGTGAATTTTTTCGGAGTAAAAAAGGGGGGAAGGAAAAAGTTGACGAGAGCCAACGCGGCGCAGCTGTTAAAAAGAAGTCGCAGGCCGTTCGATGCTTATTGTCGATACGTAACATTAACAGTATCGTACGCAGTGCCTACTGAATTAACAGTATAAAGTTTAAAGAATTTCAAATGTATGATCGAGCCCTATATTTGTCCCATCCCGTACAACATAGAAATGAACAAATGATAAATAACACTTACGTGTCACGTTTCTAAACGAATTTCATTAGTAGCTTCATCATCTAATTCTATACGCGGCACTGTCTGCCAGATTGCATTGTTAAAAAGAAATATGTTAAATTCTCCGAGGGCTCCTACAACTTTCTCCCCGTCGTTCGTCGATCGTATCGCTCTGTTCTGGATCCTGTAGGAAGTTGGTAAATCTAATCACGACGACGATTCTTGACCCCGGAAACGAGCCGAGCGTGCCCGTCCCCCCACAATAGAATCTATTGAGCCGAGGCGCGAACGTTTGCTCGGGGGGTGTATCATCCCTAACGCACCTTTTATCGCGACCGATTTCCAAGATCCTTCCGTGAAGCGGAGAAGAAAAAAAAATGTCGAGATCACGTAACCGGCCCGGATATGAATTCACGGACAAAAGAGGCATTCAGTTATAAATTATCGACGTTCCCTCCGATATAATTAATTTCCTTCGGCCCACGGTCTCCTCGTGCTAATCATCGGCGCGCTTTTAATCTCTGAATCCATAAATATCATCGCTGCGGACCGGAGGGATTTCTCGCGAAAGCAAGAAGCGGCCGGGCCTTCTTCTGCGCCGAACGATGGCTTCGGGACGCTGGCAAATAAATATACGATCGACAGTTGCACGTTTCGATCTTGAACAACCGCGATCGCGATAAGTTTCTTACTTTTCAATTTGTTATTTCTATCTTAGCAATCTCTCTCTCTCTCTTTCTTTGTCCTCTTTTCGCAACGGATAGTGGAGAAGTCGACGCGTGGTGAACGGTGACTCGAAATCGGAGTACATTGACATCCTCCTAGATTCGGGTGTACGCTGTAAATATTTGCCAACGGAGGACGACACACGGGGAGGGGAGGAAAGAATAGATAGAGTTCGATAAATTTTTCGACAGTTCGGGCATTATTCGGCGAGAGCACAAAGAGTCGTAAACCCTTACGCAGCTGTCCCCCGATTCTCCTATTATCGGTCGGCTATATTTCCCTCGCTATCCATTCATCGGAATGCGTGGACGCGAGCCACGCGAGACCGCACGATACGCAACTAGAGATACGCGTTCCGTCTAATCTCGATAATGCGCCGCGCAACCCTTCCCTCGACCGGCTTCTTCGAAATGCTCGGAATAAAAGACAAAAAAAAAAAGGGAACGAATCGGACGGACAGGCCCGAGACGAACAACGAGAGCATCAAGCCCCGCTTATCACGCTCGCGCAATCGTATCCCTAATTAGCGGAATAATTAGCGTGTGTATTTGGAAAACGGTTCTTGGGCGCTGTTTCTCGTTTCCTCTTTCTCCCCCTGATCGCTGCCCCTTTTTCTTGCGTTGTACGATTTCGTCTTGACCGCAGCGTCGCCGCGCCGCTTTCGAAGGTGCAGACAGAGGCCGTAATCGATTCCAGAACTCTTGCACGTGGGATATGAAATACGTGGCACGTGTACAGTGTCGACAAAGTTGCGTACGATCGCATGATTAATCTTTCTTACCTTCGCGCAGGAAGTTTGTGATGCGAACGCGACATCGACAAATCTTCGGCGCGATTCTCAATCGGTTTGCAACTTATCTATTTAGCGGGCTGTACTATTCGTTCTTCTTCGTCCTGTTAAACAAAAGACATCGCGTTATGCAAAGAATCGTAGCGTTTCATCGGATCGTCCGAAAATCGTGAAAGATTCAGAGGATAGTTGAACGCAAGTAATACTACCTATTTACGGGAGATAGTGGGAGAAGCGCAACCAATAAGAAGGTATCACTGATAACAGTCGTACTTTGGTCAGGCCAATCAGTAACTCCTGTAGAAAAGGAGAGCTGAACGAGGATAGCTTAACAACTAGCTGCAAACTCCACCCCGCTGCGAAATAAATTAAGCCAGCGGAGAAATACCTTTAATTACTCGTTATCTACGATTGATTCGTATACTTTGATGCTCACGTTTCGACGAGTTTTAGACAAACTCTAGTTTAAAGAATGGGATATTGTTAATTAGGTATGCACGTTTCTTCTCCTTGCTACCTACATTCGTGCTGTACAAATGCGTAATCTACTTTGTGATACAATCATCGTCTGTGCATAGAGTTTTCTGGACTTCGAGGCAGAATGTTTCAACGAATAGTAATTACTAACGTTTATAGTAAATAAACCGAAACAAAAGCGGAGGAAACTGTATCTGTTTGAAATGCTAATTTCAACTAGATGATAGTGGCTTTAGAAATTGTTTTAATTTATTAGCGTCTCTAATAATAATTCTTCTATAGAGAGAATAATATATCTCTTTAGTTTATGAGCACAGCTTATGAATAATAGCATTTAAGTTATATCACCACTTCTGTACTATGTACGTAGCAAAGTTATTAAATAAATCTTCAATAAAAGAAGCTTGACTCATTATTCTTTAACACCTGTCCACTCCTCGCAAACCCTTTTGCAACTTTTACAACTTCGTTGCGTCAAAAGATCGAGTTAAACTTTCGAAAATCCCGTTTTGCATGTTCTGGGAAATTCTTGGAAATGACGTGAAATTGCAGGAATTCGTGAAATCAGGGAGATCTCCTTGCATATTACGTTCTCCTGATACGAATTGGCGATTCCGAGGAAGAGAAGTTTGGTAAAATAATGTTTTTGAAGAACACTTCATAAATCAGAACTCGTAGATCAGACTTCGTAAAATCAGACAATTGTATTAGGAGAACACGATATGCGTCAGGAGGTCGTAATTTTTCGGATTTAAAGTTGTTTGTGATCAGGACATTTTTCACAAGGTTCCCGCTCCGGACTATTAGAATGAACAATCCGCAGCGGTACTTCTTGTTCAAGGAGATGGTGTATGATTGTTCTAGGAATGAGCAGGTCTTAAAATAAAGAAGGCAGTGAATTTCAAAGTAAATTAAAAATACGAATACGAGCTATGAAGATACGAGTATGTGTGAAAACTCGCGCCCACAACTGCGGGACTTAACAAACTATAAAATCGGTGGCGACTGAGACTAATTGCCGCACAGATTAAAATGCCAGTAGCTATTATTACAATTTACAAAACACGTTCTCCTGGCATTTGTTCGCATCGATGATGATTCAGTCGATCGTCTCGCGACGATTTATATTACGTACACGTAAGCGCAGGTCGTTCCTACGTCGGAGGGCGAAATTGAAAAAATTAGGCCACGCGTCCGCCTCGCTAAGGGCTGTTTATTCTACAGCGCTTCGTTCCTCCTTCTCGCTGCTCTCTTGGGGACGAAGAAAGACTTATCGCCGCGCACTGTCGTGTTCACGGATAAAGGGGTCAAGTTGCAAGTGCATCGTGGCGGCGTTACCAGCGAGGAACGGCAATTTTTAATGTACACCGGCCAGCCCGTGGTCAATCGCAACGAGGACGAAGAAACGACGACTCGGCCACGAGCGGCCGGGCAGAGGGAAAGAAAACGAAGGGAGAGGGTTGGATAAAAGTGGAGGAGGGACTTTTTGCTAGGTACACATGTGGCTAACGGCGCGATTCGGCTTCGATAAAAGCCCGGCCCCCGTTGCCCGTGCCTCGTGAGACCAAAGACGCGGTCAAGATATCCAGCAGCCGAGAGCAGCAGCGGAACGAGGGAGAGAGAGAGAGAGCTTTCTTTGCCGAGCTGAGCGAATCGCATGTGCGATGGTGCGCACATCCGCGCGAAATAACGACACCCAGCGTGCGGCGCAAACGGACTCTTCTACAAGACCCTCTTCTCCCGTCTGTCGCTCCTAGTCGAGGTGTCCTCGATGTCCTGCGACAGAATAAAATAATTCCGTAAACGTTAAGGGGGAACTGTCGGGGCAGAGCGACGGTGAGAGATGGAGGGGGAAGGGTTTACAAGTCGCAGGGAGGATTTATGCGTTTTCCAGAAAATCGCGGTCGGACGTTTTTACGAGATCGCTTGAAGCGGCCGCTCGTAAAGAACGATAACGAAGTAAAGTTTGATTCGAGGAGTGCTCGCTTTCCCTGCATATTTATTTCCTTCGACCGACACCCGCTGATTTTTACGAGCCCCTCTCAAGAGGAGGTGCGCGTAGAACAATTACCCTGTCGTCGATTAATTGTACTTGCGGCGTTAAGATTAAGGGGGTATACACGGAAGGATGTGGTGTCGCAGGCTGTAATGCGTTTGCCACGGCCGGATCATCTGGCCGATCATGGAATTCGGTTTACGATCGAGCTTGCCGGTCCAGCGACACGCTGCTCGGGTCACCGCGGCTGCTCGTAAAAAGACCAACGACTTGTTTCGTCTAATAGCTGAGAACATTGTCGGGCCGGGGTAGTTGCCATCACCTTCGAGCTCTCCGCGATAAATTTCCTCCCGGTCCTGTCAAAATAACGGCGCGGCCCGACGACGGAACGGCAAGAACGGGGATAAATCTTGCGTGATTTCGTGGCGGTTAGCGCGAGGCCCAGGCGGCGCTCCGTGGGTACGAAACACGAGAGCGAGCGCGGCTCTCGCCCGGTGATCCAATTTGCCAAGGATTTATTTTTTACGAGCCGCTGCCTCGGTTGCTGCGAGAAGCGCCGACCCTCGATGGCGCGTAACGTAAACAGCATATGCAGGTTTCCGATCCGCTGTCCCGTGCACGCCGAGAGGTATCTGCAACAGGGGACGGACAATCGTTACCACGTATTTAGCGGCGGATGAATTTCGAGAGGGTGTCCTCGTCTCGATATCTGGTGGCGAACCCGATCCCCGAGAGGAAGGATAAGGAGAAAAGGGGGTAAGGTCTGGTGGCCGATCTCGAGGACACTCGGGGTCGGCGTTTCCCCGAGCTGTCAAAAGCTTGACGCGCCAAGAGGGGCCAAAAGTGGCGGCGGTGTTCATCGTTGAAGGGTCGAGAGGTGTAGATGACTGCTACGAGGGATACCGTACAGCCGTATAGAATTTCTTCTCTCTCTATCCGTCGTCCGGCTGCGTTCCCTCAAAGTTTCCGTACGCGTAGCTCGGTCGTTTGGTTTTTCTTACGTACGGTTCGTTTGACACTCGATAACGCTCCAGCGTGCACAGCCCCGGCGGCGTGCATAACGATGCATTCTAGGTTCGCGCAAGTTCGCCTACTTCACCACCGCCTTCGCTTCTTCTTCCTTTCCCCCTTCTTTTTCCTTTTCTGCTCCTGCTTGTCTAGCCCCTTCAGCCTCTCCGCGAGAAGCTACGTTTCTTGCGGCCGCTTCTTCTTCTCCGTCCGATGCGATCTTTTCCGTTTGATAAATCGCTACCGGAAATTCGGGCAAAAAGCCGCATCGCTGGTTCGCGCTCCAGATACATAATTGGCGGCCCAGAGCGGTCGGTATCCGTCCGTGTTCGCGAGGAGGGCTCGATAATCCGCTCGGCCGACCCGCGACAATTTTCCACACGTTCCCCGCGACAATGCTCGCGGTTGTGCCCCGATATTGTTGCGCAATTCGCGCTTCCGCGAGCATCCCGTTATCGCCGCGAAGGATCGCGAGCGACTTCTTCTGCGGGGGCCGCCTTCCATCCTCTCCGCTACTTCCTTCGTCTCTCCTGCCTTCATTGGAATCATAAATTTTCGTGGCTCGCGTCGTGGAGCGCGTGCTACGATGAGCAACGCGCGCAAACAGAGGCTCCTTTGTACGTTTCATTTATAATATCCGTCAACAATTATAGCCCGGCACGATGAATGAGAGACCGCGCGATCCTCGCGGCTCGATCGTTTCCAAGATCCGATGGAAACCACCGGTGTGCGACGCATCCCGCGATCCCGACGATGCTCCTACAACAAAATCAGCTTTCACAATGATCTCAGAATCAAATCTATCTGGCAAATCATTGTGAAAACCAGTTTCGTCTTATACCCCGTGGCCTCCCGCCCTTTGCGTGCCTGCAATGAAACGTGCTGCGATCAGGGATTAGAAGACGATCATTATACAAAGCAAGCTTTAAACGCTTTGAATGTGAATAGTCCAACGTGCGAGGATCGATCGACGTATACTATTTTGCACGTGCGCTATCTATCTGCTAGCTGATAATGCGCCGACGGTTACACGGAAACCCTGATAAAGATACAATGTGACCCTGCGACCTCGTTACGATTCCGTGAACGCGGACAGGACGAACGATAAAAAGGCGAACCTTCGACCACCACGAGAGTCGGCGAGCTACAGGGATGACGGCGATAAATTCACCTCGACGCTTACGATTATTGTAAGGGGATTAAGAAAGGCATCGGGAAGTATTCCATATCGTAACGATGCTAAAAGCCGGACGGTTTCGTCGCCGATTGCGCGTACCGAGTCCTTCCAAGAATCGAGACGCTAGTTTTATCTAATTCACGCGACACGACACGCGCTATTCTCGCTTTGATCGATCGTAAAAATTAACGAGCCTAGGATCAGCAGAATCTCGAAACGAGGGGGCACATTCTTCGGACGGTTTTTCTTATCGCAAACGATATATGCAAAGTGTAGCTTCATTACCGTCTAGTCTCGTGAAACACAACGCTCGACCTGTTCTCGCGAAGCTTTATTGCAAGAATGAATTAAATCTGCCCCGGTCGGAATTAATAAAAAAAAAAGACCTCGCCGCGTTATGCGTGTCCACTTTTAAAAAGCGCGCAGTTACCTTGAAGATAAAGTAGAGCACGCGAAGAGCTAACCATCGACTGGTACACATCTGCTTTACCGTTACACGTTACAATCGCTGGCTTACCGATATTGTCGGTAACTCGCTGCAAATACCGTATGAAAGTAACGTGGAGCGTGAAGCCTTATCGATGGTTTCCTATGTTATCCGTTGCAGGCAAAGAGGCGAGCCCCGCGAAATTAAAAAACTGTACGCTCACATTTTCCTGCCCCTTTTTTCCATAACTGCAATCAGAAACGCAATCACCTGTGCTGTCACAAGACCGGGAATAGAATTTAATGTTCGCGGAGGAGAGGTAGTTGTCCAAATTCAAAGAAAATTCATCGAACGGCTCGTCTTATCTTGAAATGGGATGAACAGAGCCCGAAGAGGCAGAACGAAGGCTATCGAGCGACAAGGCGTAGTAAGAGGAAGAGGGGTAAAAGTCATTCAGCAGACCACCGTCGAGCCATTGATAGAGGCGACGAAGCGAGGTCAGCTATTTGTACGCGTGACAAACTCCATCCGAGAAGAGTCTTGCGTGTAGCTGTGGATCGAGGGACGAGCACGTGTGTACGTGTATATATCTACGCTCACGATTCTACGAAGAATATCTTTCAACGCGGACGATTTCGTTCAAATACCGATACCGAGATAATAATCCAGAGTCACACTTTGTAGGTCGCGTGGCGGAGGAACGCAAAAAGTACGGATCGATGATGTATCGCTGAAGAATGCCGAGACTTCCTTCTTACGTTCCATCGGTGTCGAGTGATCGGAACCGCTTAGAAGGAAAGTCGGATCCTTTCCAGCGAGCAGGAGCAGCAGCGAGGCAAAGAACACCTTGACAAGGCTGCCACTCTTGGAATCCGCTTCTCTCCGCGGCATACCAGCGGAGTGCGTAACCGAGAGACAGCGGGTACGGAATGAAAAAGAGCGGACAATCGAAAAGAATTGTTGAGTTCCAGCAAATTCGCGGCACGTTCTCGCTTTTCACTCGCGGGCATATGGAGAGCGAGCCCGTGGCGTAATCGGGGCCCCCCCGAGTGCTAAAACGCGCTCGCTATGTCGATCGAAGAGCTAGGCTATTGAGAGGCAAAGGAGAATGAGGGCCACGAGACGAAACGTCGACGGAGGTTGCTGAACTTTCCGCGAACCAAGCGCGCGCACGGTACCATCGTTCGTATTCGCGGTTCAACCAGAAAACGGAGCGACAACGGTATATCGTCACGTACCGCAGTTCTCTATGCGAATCGTGCTCGGTCTTCTTTTCAAACGCTCGTCTCATCCGTCTCGGTACCATCATATACCCCAAGACCTCTCCGCTTTGGAGCAAGCGCGCGTCCCTTTCGGTCGATGGCGGAGAACGAACGGATTGCGTGCGATTCCGCGACACTCGCGTCATCCTTCTATTCCGGGACCGGTTAATTGCTCTAATTAAGAGGATCGCTGCTCTGGAATAACCCGGCTGGTTTATATTTGTCCGCCGGCACGGATGCGAGGGAGGCCCCGTTCATCGGCTGGAGAACGACGACGGGGATGATCGTAGATCGGCCGGACTTCGCCCCGAGGGGCCCACAGCTCGGCCGAACTTTGTCGAAGAGCACGGTCCGCGCTTAGACCGGCGATACTCCTGGGGAACGCTCGGAACTTCGATCCGGTTGGCAACCGGAGGGAATCGAAGGCGAGTGCGAGGAGGAGGACGCGAAGACGAAGTCGAAGAAGCATAGACTATCGAGAGAGCAGAGGCCCGAGAGGAGGAGCCAGAGGAGCGAGAAGAGTAGGGGTTTGCGAAAAAGTAGGACCGAGAGGTGAGAGGCGCAGCTTTTCGAATAGAGTAGAAAGGGCAACTTTGTTCGCGAGGATCGCCGAGAATCCAGTGCTATCGTCCCACGGGTATACGGGAAACGGAGGGGGGCTACGAACGCGTACGGGGGCAACAACAATTAGGCGAGGAGTAACAGAAGGCGCATAAAGATGTATCCGTCGCGAGATCAAGACCCGACGGAGGAATCGATGAGCAGAGAAACGCACGAACGAATGAACGAAGAGGACAAAGATGCAGAGCAAACGACCAACGCGGACTCCCTTGCCGAAGGAGCAGGAGCCGAAGGAGACGAGAAGAAGAAGAAGAAGAAGCAGAAGGAGGAGGAGGGCGACCACCTATACAAGGACCTACGCGGCCAGTGGGAATGGAATGCAGGTACGAGTCCAGTCGCCGACTTTACTCTTGCCTCCTCGCCTCCTGATCAGCCACCTCCACCTTCCCCTTCTTTTCATCTTCCTCGTTTCTTCTCGTGGGTACGTCTACTTGGTACGAGTAGCTCCACACCGAATCTCCATCGTGTTCCACCTACCGACTTCGCCACCTACTCCGCCACTTTGCCTGCTACCAATAAACGCTACCACGGCGCATCATTGTCACCAACGTATTCATTCCAGACACGACCTACGCGGGGGCTACGAAGGGAACGCGTGACAGCGAGGGGACGATGATTCCGGTTCGAATTTCGAGAAAACCCCTGGAAAACCGTGGAAACAAAGATGAATCTAAGCACCGTGGACGCGTCCCCTTTACCCTCTCCCGTCGACGTCGCTAAACCTGCGGGAACGCATTCCAGCACGCTCGCTCGAAGACGGACTCGTCTCGCTGATCGGTGTCTTCGAGCGTCGTGGAAGTACGCGCCACGAGTATCATCGCGCAACGAGTGGAATACCAAACGGGCGGAGGGTACCGAAAAAAAAGAAAAAGAAACGGTAGCGAGCGTCGCCTTGTCGTGGCTTGGCATTAGAATACGCGCGAGTTCCCGGGTTCCGCTTCGACGAGGAATCTAGGCAATCGAGGGGAGAGGAAGCCGTGGATCGGGATCGATCCGAGAAATACCGATGCTTCCGTCGTTCAAGGAAACGGAGGGCGAGGAGTCATTATTTCAAGGTTGCGTATCGCGATGCCGTCGCCATTGTAATATGATAATCGGCATCGATGATCCCGATGAATAATGGAGGAATCGTTCGCGTTACAATACAGAGCTGTACCGCTTCATAATGGATTAGGATCCGATTCATGTTCCGCCACGTTTCCTCCTTTCGTTTTCGCGCTCGAATTATTATCGGCGTCGCCTTGAATCGTAAATCGCCGCTGATCGATTTTTCGGATCGGGGAGAGAGGGACGGTTTTCGTTTTGAGAGTCAATCGCGGGGAATCCGCGACCGCCGTTCAAAGGTAAATCATTCTTTGGGGGACTTTGAACGTGATGTCTTCCTACGGGTCGACGCTGCAAAACTCTTAGTTCCATGCTTTTTCTATATTCACGCGTGTACCGTGCATGCGAACGTCCATAGTCTCAGCGTGGGACCTAGGCGGTTCAAAAAGTCGCACGCCGCGCAGAGGCTCTCAGACAACGAGCGCGACCTGCTTGAATGCGTTCTACGAGCAGAAAGAGAGCAAGAGAGAGAGAGAGAGAGAGAGAGAGAGAGAGAGAGAGAGAGAGAGAGCGCGGCTTCCACGAAATCCTCAATGCACCTTTCAACCATGCACTGGACCGTTTGAAAGAATTTGCCTCTCCTCCCCCGGGCTTCTATCTCCGATCCATCGAACTCGCCGCCGTACCCGCGCGAAACCGGCTTCTCGCAAATTTTCGAGACTCTCTTCCCGAACCTGGTCAAGCCTCTGACCTTTCTCTCCACGGGCCCTCGACAATCTGTGGCGTCTCGTTCCTAAATATCGGAAAGATCGACGCGATCTTGCTGGACGAGTTGCGCGACAACAATGGAAAGCCGGTCTTGGACCGTCTTACGTTCGTTCGTCGTCGCGATCTGGCGCAACGAAAGCAACAGCTGGCGGTTGGTTCCCCCTTCAGGTGAGAAAACGAGAGCGATTCAATGAAAAAGACGAAGGAAGAATGGAGGGATAAAAGAATGGACAGAAGCGTGCTCGCGGAGGGGAGAGGAAACGAGGGAAAGACGCGGAGGCTGGGAGTCCCTTTCGGGCTTTTCCGCTCGCGTTCCTGTTCACCGTACCGGTCTAAACGCGCGTCGAAGGAACGGAGAATCGGGGGGGCCGAAAACGAAACGGGGATGGGCACGTGTCTCGAGTAGGACACATCTGCCTTTGAAAAGGACCCACTGTTACGTCCCCCATTATATCGTTTACCTTAGCAGCGAATCGCATCCCTTCCACCGAGAGACGCGTCTAAGACGAGCAGCTGCCCTTTCCCCCTGCGAACCGGACTACGCACCTGCCTTTCTTTCGAGAGTTAGGAGGGTGACCGTTAACCAAGCCCCGCGGTAATCGCCGCGATGCTCCACCGCGGACGAAGACGACCGTGGAAAATCGAGCCAGAGATATCGACGAGAAGGGAGATCGTCCTGCAGACCGGAAGGAGTCGCCCGCTGGTCTCGCGTGATCGTTTTAAATCTGGGCTCGCGCGCACCCGGACCTCGAAGTAGCCGCGAATCGGTCAGCGTCGCGTACGGCCAACCGAGAGGTAGAGATCAGCGATCGTAGGTGACGGAATGTAACGAGCGTCGCGACGCTTCTATTTTCGCGCGTCGGACATCGACCCGCAGACAGCTCCCAGACTACACGCGTTAATAACCGTCTCGGAGCACCACGAAGCCACGTCTGTTGCGATCCCGCGAACACGTGCCCCGATCTTTTCCGTGTACATAGGCGCTCCGGGCGAGAACTGGGTCGTTCCGTCCGTCTGACTAGAGACCACCTTTACCACTGTGCACCGGTCGCGGCCAGATTCCCGTACCGGAGTCGAAAATACCTCGGGCCGAGTCAAACGGAAGGCGGACCATCGTCTCTTAACGGACATACCTTTGCCTCTGGCATGCAAATGCCGGCTATCAACCGCGATTTAAATATCAGCCCCGCCGATTGACTCTCGCGTTCACGCTTTGGCCGATCGAAACCTGCAACAGAATGAGAAGAGCAGATGTAGCGTGTGTTCGTGCGATCGAGGCGCAGGTAAAAAAAGAAAGAAACAATCGGCGGAGGGATCGAGGGTATGACCGCGAAAGGGAAGCTTAAAAGGGCCGACGCTTCGTCGTCGTTGGCACTTTAACCAAGCTCGTCCGCTTTTAAATGAACGACCCCTCGGCAACGGAATCGTTTGCGCGCAAGCACACACGCGTACGGTGGTACGAATGCCTTCTAGGTACGAAAGGAAGCCAACTTCCTTCCTACGTCCGATGTCACGCGTACCACCGTTTATATAATCCATCCTGTGACGTCAGGCTGTTTAATCCATTCATTACTGAACCGGCTCTCTCTCGCTCTTTCTCCCTCCCCTCAGTGCCCTTTCTCTATTCCCGACTACACGATTGCAGAACAGATCTCTGGGCTCGACAGAAACGCGTTATTAATCTTTTAACGCGATTATCGATAGCACAGATATATCCCAGGGGGGGGGGGGGCGGACGCGCGTCACCACCGATTTCAATAGAACAGCGGCTGGCTGCGCTCTCCGCCGAGGACCGAACGGAACGGAGCAAGAGTTCTTCCAACCTTGCAAAAACACAGCCGCTTCCGCTGTCGGTGCTTTTAAAATAAAACGAGGGGAATTAGAATTGCGCGCATCGGTTTCTAGAGTTTCGCAACGTCCGGTGTCTCGGAGCAACGGAACACGTGAACGAGCGTTTCCGTCGTCGGTCGGCTGCATGCAGCGACACGAGACCCATTCATGAATGTAAAAGATGCAATTGCACGCACTTGGTGCCGATTTGCAAGTGACAGCACGAGGAGAAGAAAAATGGGGTAGCCATCAGTTTTCGCGCGACCGTGCATTATCATCGAGTGTTCCCCCGTTTCGATGAAACTTTTTGCCGTCGTAGTTGCGTCTGACGTAAACGCGCGCCCGCTCTCTCTCTCTCTCTCTCTCTCTCTCTCTGTCAGTCGATAAGAATTCCGACGCCTCCTCCATTCAGCAGCGAACGAGGGAAAGAGGAAGCCTAGCGCGAGGAGGAAAGGCGAGCGGAATCGAATACCGATACGAGGGGGAAGTCGCGATTACAAAATTCAACCGCGAATCGACCATGGAAACGGCCTGTCCCACGAGATAAACTCAACTGCTCTAGTTTATTTCTTTTTTTCAACGCGCACACGAATAACGTCCGTACCAACTAAATTCCCTGTACGAAGACGGCTCCGAGGCTGACATTTGTCCCCCGCCGCCGTGTCGGTGGAATCTTGCAAAGACCTGTTGCGCGGGCTCGCTCTTTTTCGTCGCTTCCTTTCACGACGAGGCGACGCGAGGACACGCGGAACGAGCGACGATTTTCTGCGAATGCACATATATGTACACGCGAGATACAAGCGATTTACGCAACCAGGCAATCGCGCTTGGCGCAGGTGGCGCTATGACGCAGACGTTTTATCATTTATCCGCCGCCTACCTGATATACGCACGGCGGACGGCCAGCGTTGAAACGGTAAAAAATAACGCGACTACTTTTTCCTTCGTTAAAACTGATTTCGCGATCCTGGCGGTGCGTTTCCCCGCGAATGTTGCCCCATCGAGGAGACCGGAGTTCGTTAACCCTTTTCTAAACTGCGCGCACAATTCCGACGCCGGTGACGATAACGCAATCATCGCACCTCGGTCGTTTTTAACGAGAAACCAGTCATTTCGCACACGGGCTCGCCCCGTTCTTTTTCCTTTCTTCGCTCCCGGCGGAAGACTTAAAGGGATAACGATTAGGAAACGCGAACGGAATAAAGGAGAGAAAAAGCCGGGGGGCTCGAGTTCACCCTCGAACCTTGAACCACCGTGGCCATTGTTGCGGCGGACGTGTGGGAAAAAGTATTTACTACGAGGGCGAAGAGTCTGCGGTTCATTCATCGCGAGTGTCTGAATGGCGAGAGAAAGAGGGAACGAGATCTATGCGCAGGACGTGGGTACGCGGAGGACACGCGGCCAGCGTCGGATACGCGCGCGCGTTCCGTAAGGGCACAAAAGTAAATAGCGTTTCTCGTTCACGGGAGACTTCGATGCGTGGCTCGTCGAAAAGAACGGGGACGGTCTCGCGAGGCGAAGGATCGATGCGTCCGAACGTAAATACGTATGACTGTAAAGAGGCTGTACGAGCGAGCATTGTATAACGACCCATATGTAAAGTACCCACACGCTCGATACCCCAAACGCTTAGATAAAGGATATCTGTACAAAAAAAAAGCCCACACAGTGATGGCGCATCGTAAGGCGAGTCGAACTATAAAAGATATCGTCAAGGCGATCGGCGAAGCGTGGCAAAGGCTGGCCCAAAAATAAAGCGCGAGTCGGGGAAGACGAAGGATGGCAAGATTGACGATTCTTCCTGTCGACTTTTCACGATCGCGGATCGACGACCAGTTTCCGGTTTTGTCCGCCCGAAACTGAGAACCTCTGTTCCCCGAAGGAGTTCCCACGCTACTACGCCTTGTGTCATCGTGCAGCTATATCGCGTGCCTAAATACGTCCCCGACCGTCGGAGCCGGTCCAAGTAATGGGACTCGCTCGATCGATCCATCCAGGATCCGATTCGCGAGAGAACTATCGCCGCTCGCTCGCGATGCCGTCGAATTTAACGAATATCTTTTCTGCCGCTCTGTGACGGAACGTACGCGCGGCAGGAACATGAGCGAGTCTCTAAATCGCTCCGAGTTACGGATCGTTAGAGCAGCCTCGGGAATCCGATGAATAACGAGCAGCAGTGGGACAGATGATAAAAAGGGGTAGGTGGGAACGGAGTGAGTCACTTAGGCGGAACATTCTGTATACGTGCCCGCGGATGGAAGGAGACGGAAGCGGAGGAGCTAGAAGAAAGAGAGACGGGTGGAAGTAAGAGAGAAAGAGAGAGGAGAGAGAAATACTTTTGCCGCGTGCGCGCGAACGAAAGAACCGCTCGGATAGCCGCAAAGTTGAACGAACCCACGCGCGGACCAATGCTTGCTAATTTTTTAAAGACCCACCACCGCCGAGCGTAAGGCGAGGCGTATTACCTTCGGCGGTGATCGGCGAGCGATAGGCCGACCTACTTTTTTTTTCTTTTCCTCTCTTTTCGTTCCATCGATCGGAAGCGGCGCGATCGAGACGATCCACCGGCGGCGCGTCGTCGCGCGACAGGGAATTCGTGCGGGGGAGGCGAATCCGCGCCGGAGATAACCCGCACTTCGTGCGTCGAGGAAATATTGATACAGCGAGCGATACGGATGTTTGAGCAACAATCCAATGATCGTCCCTCGAGTACCACGAAAAGGAGTACAACGTTCAAGCGCTGATTGTTCGTTCGGCGGCCACCGCGCCGCGGATCTATTACTATCGAGCTATCGCCGGATCGCAAAAACCATCGCCGCCGACGTGGTTCGCTCGATAAACGTTCGCCCGTTAACCACCGAACGAGTTCGCAGCCGGTGTAATTCCGGCACGTGTAAAGCTTCCCAAGGACGAGGCGTGTCTCGGCGCGGGTTACGCAAGCGGAAAACGGAAGCGACGCGAGAAGCGTCGGCCGTTTCTCTAATTAGCCGGCCGCGAACGCCGGAGAGCGAAGAAACGTTCGGGGGGGAAGAAATAAAAAAACGGAAAAGGCCGGAGAGGAGGGTGCGAAGGAAAATGCCTGGACGTTTAAACGGGGGGTGGCCAATTTCGCGGGGTCGCGTATGCATGTACGTAGCCGCGACGCACGTGCGTAGGAGAGCTCGCAAGAATTCGCGCACGCGTTAACCGCATGACGTCAACGCGCGTCTCGGAACAGCTGACCGCATTCCACGATAATTGTTTTGCATAACCGCGTGGTAACGGGGCAGCGGTTCCTGGGAAGGAGAACCGGCGCGGAGCGGCGGTTTCCGCGAGCTCGTCGATCGGTCCGCTTTGCCTTTCCGCGAACAAGCAGAAAAGAAAGGAAAATTTGCGAGGCTGCGATTTGCCGAACCAAAGAGAAGATATACAAAGAGAGAGAGAGAGAGAGAGAGAGTGGGAG
This sequence comes from Holcopasites calliopsidis, assembly GCA_023838395.1. NCBI lineage: Eukaryota > Metazoa > Arthropoda > Insecta > Hymenoptera > Apidae > Holcopasites > Holcopasites calliopsidis. The sequence goes on along the minus strand of JALHAQ010000012.1, from coordinate 2,759,119 downwards.
AGAGGAGAGAAAGATGGAGCAGAAAGCGGAGGAGAACGGTCAGAGGGGAAAAAATTCGAAAGGGGCCCCCATCGCAAACTGGTGGGGGTCCTCCGGAGCGACGACGGCCGGGCCGTCAATAGTTTCGCGGCTAACGCGTTGGCTTTTAAAGTTTAAAGAGCCAATCGCGAAGACGGCTCTAAGACGGTACCGACGACGGCGCTGGGGAAGTCGCAGTTGTCTAGGCATGCCAGAGGTTCTCAAGCGGTTCTCGAAACTGGGGTCTTTAAACCGCGTTCGAGGACTTCTCCGATCGCGAAAGGGTTGCACGCGCCGAGAGACCCGGAGACAACGCGGCAGCCGCCGATGAACTCGAGGAATGCCACGGGACGAGGAGCACGCGAGGATGTTAACACCGTATATGGTCCTGTTTAGCGGTGGCTGCTCGTCGCGAGTCCCGTACGAATGGTCCGTGCAATCGGCGAAATCGTCGTTTTCGCGAGGGACTACCCCGTGCGCGTTATCCAAGACCCCGCTTCCACGGATTGGTCACGCGGCTGATTTTCTCGTTCAGCTGCTGAAACGCCGCTATCGCGCTGGACTCTGAACCGAAACTATGTACTCGATTACTTAACGGTGATCCGAAAAAATGGACATAAATCACGGCCCGGTATCGTTCTTAATACTCTTACACTCATTCACTATACCGGAGTCGGCCTCCTCCCTGAACAGATAAGAACGAACTTGGGATCGCGCGTGCTGGCAGAGGGAGAACGGAATGAATGAGGATGATACGTGTTCGTTCGGTCGCCGTGTAACGCTAAAATTTTGCAGCCATCTACCCCTCGACCCCTTTCCCCTATCTTTGCTATCCGCCGTCCATTCGTGCCGAAATTGTACCTCCCTTGGCCGTGTTTCATCCGGGACTCTCGGAGTGCATTCGCACGAGAGTACGTCCGAACGATAGAACGCGTAGACTGGAACAAAGCTCGTTTTGCATGTGCAAGGCGTCGCCGATACACACGTACGATACATGCTCGGGGTAGAGTACGTACGGTAAGCGCAGCAGACCGTCTCGTCTCTTCGTGGCGCAGACCTTAATGACGTCATTATCTCTCATTAGAATTCCCATAGCGGCAGCGGCCTATCTACCGACACCCCCGTTACACCTGGCAACTACCGTCCCCTCCTCGTATCGAAGAGTAAAATGTACATGTCCGACGAGTGAAGCACGACAAATATCCAGGGTACAGTGGCGTAACATTAAGTCCAATCGTCCACGCGACTCGTGACTCACTTCTTTGTCGCGACGATTCCACGGATCGTGACGATGCATTCGAAGATCACGTGCCGGTCAAAAGACTCCCAATTACTTTCCTCGTTGATTTCGACCAAAGGAATGTAGCTATCGGCGTAGGTGGCCGAGATCTATCCCGCCGCTCGTATCCACTACGCTTTCTACGTATCTGGCGCACAGTCTTGAATAACAGTCGCGCGACAAGGGAGTAGTCGCCTGTAACTCAACTCTGCTCGGCCGACTTTGTCTCTCTTTGACTGTCAATGAGCCACGAGAGACGGAGAGGGCCTGTACGCGTAGGAAAAAGAGCCAAGATACGCGTGCAGCGGAAGGCTTAAACGAGACGGAGTAAGAAACGCGACGGCCAAAGCCTTGTACGTGTGTGCGAACGCATGATTCCGCCTGCCGCTATCGAGTCATAGTCGCTCCCACCCCCGCGCCGCCGTTTCCTTCGCTCTTTTCTCTCCATCTCGCGTTGTTCGGTCTCCTCTCGTACTGAAATCGTGACGTCGGCTCGGATACCTGTTGCACGCGTCGCGTCGGTGCGTTCGAGCGGAATCGCGCCGCGGAAAAATGGGAATACCGACCGGACGGAGATGAAGACGCACACGGAGAGACGAAGGAAGCGATGAGTAAACGTTCACGTCACGTGTGGCGTTTCAGATTAGATCGGGTTCGGTGAAACGGCGTCGAGCGCGACGAGCATTGGGGCGGAAAAGCTCGCGGATAATAAAAAAAAAAAAAGAGGAAACGAGTCAGGAGTCGTTCGAAAGAGATTACTCTCGCTTCTAATGGAGGAGGACTATCGTCGGTGACGGGAGAAGCGCCGGCAGCGAATGCAGCGACTTACTCTGCCTTTCCGCAAAGATCGGAATCAACGAAAATAGACGAAGCTCGGAGCTGGCTTGTTTGGAAGCGAGCCAATGATGCGACGGAACGCCGCGACGCGGAAAAATGTCTGCGGCCCGGCAGATGTTCGATCGTCTCGACGCAAAGCCGAGACGATATGTAGTGGCTTTATCCGTTCCTTCCGCGCTAGGACTCGAAGGCGCCCGGCCGAACGGCCGTCTGACCGCGCACGGACTTTTCTACTGCGCCGCCGCGCCGCGCGATTCGCTCTCGTTCGAATTATTTCGGGCGATCGACAGAGCCTTGGGTCAATTTGTCGTCCACAGGATGGGGAAAAAATTCGTCGCTCGGAGATCTCTCTGCAAGTAAACGAGGGTGAATGAATACGAGGGGGTATTTTCCACACGGTTGAACGGTCTCGCGGTTTAGAAATAGGAATTATTGCTTCTAGAATTGATAAAAAGCAAATAGACATACGGGCAACGATAAACAGGGGCAGCGTCTCGATGACTTCCTCCCCAGTGGCGCTCGTTCGAGACGCTTATCGCGTTCCTCGTTCGTCGCATTCGTAGCAGCTCGACGAGAAACGAGGATTCGAACGTAAGGAACGACAGGGAATAGATACCTATCGAAGGATAAGCTTTCCCGCAAATCATTTTCCGCGAGCGTCGAATCGAGCCGGACTTCCGTTCCGTGATTAGAGAGCGACAGAGAAAGAGAGAGAGAGGCGGTTGAGAACCGCGATCCTAGAACGCCGGTTGCCGGCACATAAATAGAACTGTGGACCTTAACGTGCACTTTTTGCGCCTTTATGTAACTTGGCCAAATTTATGGTCGTTATCTATTTAATAAAACGTGGACTTGTACCATTTGCCAACATCAAACAATCTCTGCGCGTGTACGCGTGCACGGCCGTGTGCACGTACACGCACGCGGTTCGCGTAAATTTTGCGGGAGTGCGTTCACCTCCTCGGTTTCATCGCGCGTTCTCCACGGGCGCACTGATACCGAAATCGTTCATTCCTCGCGATCTACCATCGCCGAGCGAATACATAATTTGCGTCTTCATACAGAATCGTTCGCCCGTTGAACAATGAACGGACGGCCTACTGAACAGTCAAGAGCAGGCAGGATAGGAATAAACGAGTTGACATTTTAAGGACACGTGCCGCAGGGGATGCGGCGAGCTATTTGCGTGCAAGGGTGCAGTTTGTACGCGAACTCGCGGAGCCGTGTACCGTGCAAGTGCGATCCCGATGCTATCGATACGGCACCGCGAACAGACCTCTATTTCGCAACGTACCGTTTACGCAGAAACGTCGCGGCGATTTCCAATTTCCAATCGCCGATCGATCAATTTCCGCTTGATCACGGGCGACGGGGGGAGGGGGGGGGGGGGTCAATTGTTCTCGTGACCGCACGTACCTTTTCCTCGTTAAACTCGTACAATCGCACAAGTCCGCGTTGCTTTGCCGTTCGATCCGCGAGGAGGTGTCCTTTTTTTTCGGGAGCACCCTAGGTGCGCGTCACACATAAAGGGCGGAAGAAACACTGACGATTCCCAGGCGAAACGGCACGGATTCGCGAGCTGTCAAACTTACGCGTAGACTACCGACTGGCAGACGGACGAGGACTGAGTAGGGCACAGCCGATCGCTCGTGGATTCCCTCTTCTATCTCTCTCTCTTTCTCCCCTTCCCTCTGGCGATCCATGCTCGCACCCGCCCGGCTCCCGCGCCGTTCCTTCTCTCTCGCTCGGTTCCCGGTTCGCTCGCTTTTCTTTCTTTCTTCGTGCAACGCGTCATCTCCCTCTCTCTACACCGCCCTTCTCCTCCCGGCGGCTTCTCTTTTCCGTCCATCTGCCACCTTCGCGACATCGTGAAACGTGCGCGTGCGGAAAAGAGATGGGGGGGAACCACGAGGTCGGAAAACACGGAAATTACGAGCTGAAAAGATGGGAGACGACGCGTTACGGAGCGCAAGTGGATCGGACGCGCGACTCCGAAGATGGGAGGATGACAAAGATCGTGGCGATCCATCAAACGCGCTGCTCTACCGTGAGAAATTACGTCCAGGGAGAAGGCGACGACGGAAGAGGCGGAAGACGTACCCGGAGAAACAATGGGGAAGGGAATACGACTAATGCAATCGTTATCGCTATCGAAGGAGATATACCTTCGGGGAGTTCGATGCTTCGTTCTTCCGAAAAGCGTACTATTTTCGGTAGCGTTGTCTTTTTAAGGGGGCCGAGCTAGTGTCCCGCGAACGATTGCGCAAGAATTCCATGGCGTCGATATGTCGCGCGATTCTTATCTCGTTTGTACGCATACGCGCGCGAGGTAAACGCGATTACAACTATAATGGTTACAAACACAGCCGTGCAAAGTGGCCGCGTGACGTTCACGTGGAGAATGTCAGTAGTGCTTAATGGCTGCTCCATGCTGCTAATTGCTCGATCGAATATGATTAAATTCTGGTCGCAGCCGCGAGCCCTGGGACCGCGTCCGTTAAATTCGCATTATCGCTTGTCACACGAATCGGAAGGGACTCCGGGGCACACGGTTGTCGGGGTTCGAACGCGAATCGATCGAACGGAGGAGGAGAGGAGAGGCGACACAGGGGCAACGCCGATGCTTCTCGAAATATCGCAGACGTGTAAAATTGTCGCGGCGATGTCGGCGCATGCAAATAGAAAATAGAAATGACTTTGGAAATAGCATTGCCAGTCGTCGGCCTACTAATCCGACACTGTTCCGCTCCGTTTTGGAGGAGGCGCGTTTCGTTCTCCCCGGGCCCCCACCATATATCTTCTATAGACCAACGTTGTTGTTCGATTCTTTTTTCGGTTCTAGTAAAGAAACGTTCACGATACACGCCGCTGGTTAAGGCGGTTTCCGCGAACCTGAACGTGTCTAATTAAAAAGGATGAATAATACATCAGGTATCGATGCGATTAAAAGCACCCTGTAGATGGCCTCTGCAGACGTAGTTACACTTCCTTGAATGCAGCATCCTGCCGGACAAATACTGTCCGAGTAATTGACTAGCCGTGACTGGCGTTCGCCGGCCGTGGTAGGGACAATTCTAGCTCGCCCGCGACTTCCTTCCTACGCGTAGAGAACGAGCGAGTAAAACGCCGATACTAGGCGGCACGGTGCAGAAACTGCACCGGGTAGTGGTTTCATTCATAAAGTCGTGCGCATTCAGCGCGGAAGCGTTTGCGTGCACGCGTTAACGAGAGAAACGCTTCGCGCGGCGTAAACACCTTAAAAGTTGCACCGGAACGCCCGAGACCCTATCCCGCTTCCGCCGTGAGACGGATCGAGAGGAATGCTCCTTCGAGCGCGATTCCTCGCGGGACAAACGCGCGGCCTACTATTTTCTTTTTCTTTTTATCGCAATGAACCGACAATTAGTAAGTTAAGCATAATGCCCGTATACGCTTGGTACTCGCTTTTCAAAGTGCGCTGACCCCTTCGGGCTTGGTACGGAACTCCTTCGCTTCCGGTGTTGTTCCGTCGCTGCTATTTCTAAATACAATACAATAAAGCCACGCGCTTTTGTTGGTCTACGCCTACGACGGTAAACGCCTGCACGCGTCGATCAAAGTATCGAACTTTCCGGGAAATCTTCGCGTCACAGGAAACGCGGGCATTAAGGGTTGTAGCCGGCAAGGTGGCGGTGAAGCTAAGGGGAAAATGGAAACGCGTCGGAATGAAATAAAAAGCATACTCACGTTCAAGTGTTTCCAACGTCGGCGGCGACGACAAGCTACTCCCTCTCCCGCGGCACATCCTTCGAATTTATTTAAACATACTCGCTGCCAGATAGTGTCGTACAATTGACATCTTCCTACGACATCCGCCACTAGCTGGAGGTCGATGATTACTTTTTGTCGAAAGTTCGTTGGCACGTGGGAACGGTGGGAGGGCAGCGGCGGAGTCAAAAGGTCGGCTGCATTGTCTGCGTCGAGTAAATTGTACCCACTAGACGATGCAAAACGTAGGGAAAAGAGAAAACATTGTATCGATCGAGGAACTCGCATTCTATCTCGATTCGAATTCCAAGGGACGAATCGGCACCAAGGGCGAATCGGTTCTCGAACCGATCGGAGAAAGGGGCTGGAAATTAAAGGTGCCGCGGGAGGAATGAAGAGCCCGGAAAGAATGAACGGAGAGTTAGTAAAGGGACAGGCTAATGTAGCGGAGGATACAATGCAGCAACTGTTACGTAATAACGGGTACACGTTACACGCGACCGGGGATGGGTTTCGAGTGGCACGATGATAACGGCGGGTGCGATGGGGTTGGTAAATGGAACTGGGCAACGTCCACGGAGGGATACTCGAGAGCCGCATCTCGCGAATATGCACAGCTCCCACGAATTATCGTGATGAGAGGTGAAACGTTGGAACGGGGACGAAGGGGTAGGTCAGGCCACGCGGTTCTCGGGGTGCGATGAAACGGGAAGAGCCATCGAACAGGAGACGGAGATCCGTTGCCAGCGTGGTATCGGCACTGTCTTTTACAAATGGTCTAATAATTCGGCTTTGTCGGCGCGTCACAATGGAATTCGCGATAGGGGTTGTCGCGTCGCGTCGTGCCACACGTGCACCACCGCATCGGGACGCGCGGAGCAAAGTGCATCGTAGGACTACTGACGGGTGCAGCACCGGTGCTCCGATGCAATTCGTTCCCCTTATCCCCTCGCTCTCTTCGTGCACCCCTTCCTCTTTCGTTCGGCCGACCGTGCGCACAACGCGACGAACGCATCACGTGACCAACCCTTTAACTTTGGCGAACCGATTGCAGCACCGTTTTCGCGACGACTTCTCCTTCTTCTTCTTCTTCGGCATCCTTTCGATCATCTTCCTGTGTCTTTCCGCCCCTAATCCTGGGAGCCTCCTCCGCTTCCCAGGCCCGTTCGTTGCCTCGCCGCAGCATCTCCGCGTAACCCTCCCGCCGTCTTCTCTCTTTGACGTTCCGACGATCTTTCGTCTCTCGTTCACCATCGCGGGAGTGAACGTCTCTGTGTGTTTCTCTGAGCAACGTGCCCTCTTCGTTCCCGACGCGCCTCGTTGAGCTCCTTTCATCCGTATTGGACGCGAGTCGTTCGTCTCCGTCCGACGACGTCGAGGAAGCGGACTCTCGTTGCGCCTCCGCTGCAGGGAAACGTTTCGCGAGCCACACAGGCATCCTCGTTCCTTCTCCATCCCGTCCGAGGTGAATCGCGAGCCGCGTTCTCTCGCTCCCGCGGGCTGAATTCTGTCGAGGACTGCGTCATTTCTATACCGTGTATGACTCCGTTCCTCCCCCTCCGATTTACTCCGTCCGTCGTTCTCTCCTTCCTCGAATGCCGACGCGTCCCTCTCGGCGGTGGGCATATCCCCCACCAAATGTGCACGGGTCTACTCGTTGCACCGGGAAACCGAGAGGTGCAGCCGTCCTTGTCGCTCGGCTCCATTCATGCCTCGACTCACTTTGGGTTATGCAACTTGGCCGAGACGCGAGACGGGGGCTGCGTCTGCTGCGCCCCGATACTGCACACTCCGTTTTACCGAATCTCGCCTCGGGCAGACCCCGGCTGATATTCCGCCGCGACGCAAGGCTCTCTATATGCCCGTCGACGTTCCTCCATGGATCTATCATGGATGATCGGTGGAACGCATCTGCGAAGCGATCGAAGATCTTTCCCTCGGAGGATGCGAGCTCTTTTTACTCCCGGCTTCCAAGCGGCTCCGTTTCCAGCACCACACGCGCGGATCGACCGCGACGGACTTTGGGTTTTGGGACGAGGAATGGTGAAAAACCTTTGCCGTGTTCCGTGTAACGATCGTCATTCGAATTCTGCTTTATTGCGCTTTGTATAAATGGTAATTTTCTCTTGTACTAGCGTAGAGAAAGGTTCCTGCCGTAGGACGACACGTCCGTCTTGAAATCCTTCCCCTACCGTTACATCGTCTAATCACGATACAGTTCTATTTATAATCGATTACAGGTGAGAAAATGTTCCTAAAGCAGCACCTCGGTCGCGAAGTGGTACACGATGATTGATTCTGTCTACTCAACTGGTTTAATATAAACCAAGGAACGATCGATTTCTTCGACGATCGAACAACGTCGAGATCGTCTGCGTTACCAATAATCGTTCGTGGACATATAGGAACGTTGAAAGACTGTACATGCAGGTGAAAAGTGTCCTCGTTTTGCGATGCCTCTAAATTTCTCTTACACCTATGTGCTCCGTTATGTACAAAAAGATAGCGTTTGCACGTTAACACGTATGTGTACAGGGGATGAAGAATGCGATTCCGCTGCTGGCATGATAATACTAATCTCGTTTGGATCGAACCGGTACAAAAGAATATACGTAAGCCTATTGAACAGGAATCCATTTCCCTGTCCACGGTGAATGTCTCGCAATCACGACACTAGTCATTTTACCCTAGTCCGACGTCTAGAGACATCATTAGCAAGAAACCAACCACGGCTGCCCAGCTGGCGAGTTTACCATTTCCACTGCAATCAGAAAGCAAGAAACGTGTTGTCTCTCAAAGGACTTGCATTCGTCGTGAAATTCGCACCAGCATGCTTCTTCTCGTGCACAGAGGCGGATTTAAAGGGCGGTCGCGGAAGGGGGACGCAAGATCGGGGTCCAAACAGAAAGGGGTGGATGGTGCGAAAACTTCGAACGGGGTGCGTATCGAAGATGGTCCGTATTACGGACGCGGCAACGAGCAGGGAGGAAGAGCATCGGGATGGCGAAAAATAAAAGGGTTTTCGCGGTATAAGTAGGGATTAAGCAGCACACACACAGGCACAGCACACACGCTCGTAGCCGGTATTGCACGTCACGGCTTGTTGATTTCGTAAATTATACACGGCCATCAATTTGAACGGCCGGCGAAATGCGCCGTTGTGTTTCGGTGGGCGTTCTACCACATCAATCATATCCGCACGGTAAATACCTCCTTTCGATGGTGCCACAGAAATTTGTATTTTTATTACCCATTATCGTCTGGTTGCTACGAAAATCCGAAAGATCGTCGTCGCGACGCGGCAATCTCAAATTGATCCCTTCGTATCGGTACCGAAAGAAAAGAGCGGTCTCGCGGTCGCCCTCTGCCTTCTCTTTATTCCCGCGTCTCATTCGCTGCGGAAGCTAATTAATCTCCAGATCACGCAGCAAACTTTCACCCGCCCTTCTATCTTTCCGAGACTCTCTTCGTCTCCGGCTCTCCTCTTCGACTCTCCGTCGTCCCGCTAAACCAGAAAGCAAAGCGAACGCTCCTCTTCCCTTCCCCCTTTGCTACCCTCGGTCCCTCTTTCGGGAAGGATTATACGCGTGCGAGAGCATCTCACCTGTTGGAGGTCGAGCAACGGTTCACCCGCGAAGGGGAGGTGAATCTATTTTCACTTTTGTGTTTCCCGGAGGCCGGCGGGTTCCCGAGGGAGCGGACCGAGCTCCAAAGTCTCATGAGAGCCGCGCGCACGCATCTAAGCGGCGCTCTCGAGTATCCAGGTAGGGCGGTTAAATCGCACGCGAAATACAAAAGAAACCAATTATAATGACAATGCGCGTCGAGCTAGGCCTGGGAAAGAAATCCGCTTGCATCCGTTTTACCGGCGTTCGCGCTAACTACTTGCGTTACTGCCGTCACGCGCCATTGTACCGTAATCGCTCTCCCAAATACGTCCTACATACGATCCTACTACTCTAAACGGCGTACGAGGGACATTGTCGCGCCGAGTTTCGTGCGAAAGTCCAGCAGAGGCCGAGAAGAGAATCTCCGTTGATACAATCCAGATCGATAAAGGGATATTTCCTTCGACATACCTTTGATGCGCTTCCGGGACAATGTCGTCGATCACAACGTAGATCATTGCACCGGCCGCGAAGGCGAGAGCATAAGGTAGCGCGGGTTCGGCGAGCTTCACACCGGCAGCCCCGAGAACGCCGGCGAGAGGTTCCACCATCCCCGAGAGTTGTCCGTAGAAGAAGCTCTTCGCGGTACTGATACCGGCCGCCTGAAGGGGCAAAGACACCGCCAGTCCTTCGGGAAAGTTCTGAATGCCGATCCCGATCGCGAGATTCCTGTAACGAGATAGAAAAACCCACGATGGATTTAGATAGGCAAATGGACCAGCAGAATCGTCGGGCGAAGCTGTCGGATAGGTGGCACGCACGGGTTAATAAGGATGTTCATTCGAGCGGGAATCGCGTATCGCGATCGAACGATGATGACAATAAAAGCGGCGAGACCAATAATGCGGCTCTGCGCGAGCCACCTTGCTCTCTCTCTCTCTCTCTCTCTCTCTCTCTCTCTCTCTCTCTCTCTGCTCGCTGTGAGTTCTTGAAACTGGTCGTCGACATCGACATTCCCCGCATTTTTCCATCGAGCTCGAGCCGCGTGTCGTTTCCTAGATGGCCGTGTGTCCCGGACGCTCTTAGCCAATGCCGTTTCGCTGGTATCTCAGCTATCCGGCTGTCCCGATTTCTCGCCCGAAAATCGCGTCAATCGACGGGCGGGCAACGTTTCTTGAAGTTTTCGTAAGCCCGCCGATCGATAACCCGTGGGGTGGCAAAGATCGGGTGAGACGACGCGGAAGGCAGGAGAGCGAGTACCTGACAGGTGAATGAACCTAATAGGATCGAGTGGTCGTACGTAACGCTCGTGGTCGCGCCGCTGATTCGCATGGACTTTCGTGTGATTCTTAGATCGATTGGGCCGAGATCGGAAGCACGGGCTGCGAGAGAAGCATCCGGATCGTAAAGTCCACGGTGGAATCGTTCCCCGATCGGAATTTCCAAAGAACAATAGATTAGCGGTGTCTGCTTAGCGGGGAAGCTCGGCGAGGTGGTCGAGCAGGTGAATGAATGACGCGTCCCTCCTTCCGTTGCAGGAGAGCGCAGGTACGAAGTGCGCTCTCCCGTGCAGACGGAGAGGAGCGCATGGTGCGCGGCGGTATGCATGCGGCGACGTGTATCGCGTTATTTCATGGGACCGCATCGTTGTCGCGTTCCTGCAGCATCGACGCGTATAAGTGATTGTACAGTTAACTCGTCGAGTCCGGCCGTTCGCCAGTCGCACCAGGGGAGGTCACCCGAGTTCCAAGAATGATGCTCTCCTCCCGTTCCTCCAGCTTCGCTTCACCTTCTTACTTGGATCTCGTCCTCTCCCTGTTCGTCCTTCGATCCCCTTGTTCCTACGCTCTTCTCCACTTTTCTCCCGCTTCTTCCACAAACGCGCCTCCGCTCCCGCAGGCCGGTTTCTTTTCCTTCCTGACTTTTTCTTTCTCATTTTCCACGGTCAGGGCCGCCGCTCCGAGCCGGCTTACCCTGCTGCTGCTGCCAGACAGCTAGACCGGAGCAGCGACGGCCGGATGCTCCTTCTCGACCGACTGACGCCGGGGAACAAGAATAGCCAGGGCGTATTCGTTTTATCGGGATTCCGACGAGGAAGCAGGAAACGTCGAATGCGCGGTGCGAGCATCCCCTGCTCTTCCCATGGAGATCAAGGGTTGCTCCGTTTCTTTCGTCGCCGCTTCGAGAACGCCGTTCCGAAGCTACATTCGTGCTCGCGTCGAGCTTTCGACGCTGGTTGATAATAAAATTAACAGTTTACGAACTCGATTAACTCGATTGGCGCACGTGTGTCAAAGTCGTGTTTGAAAAACCCATTAACCGTTATCTGTTCCCTTCGAGCGGCGGGCATTTCTAGATTAGGTGGAGCGCTTATCGTCCGACGATATCGAGTCTACTTCCACGCGATCCGCGACACCTCGGTCCATTCATTCGCACGTCTCCATCGTCGCTGCTCTGTCCCGTGGTCGCGCGGTGGACGTCTACTAAAGTAGGCGATAGAAACCGAACGAGGCCAGCGTGCAACGACGTATCGCTTTTGCCAGGGCGTCGCGCTGTCTCGATCCGAAAATCCTAGGCATCTCGCCTAGCACGTAGCGACAGAGACGACGTCGCCAAACTGGTTGGTACCTACGAGAGAGAGAGAGAGAAAGAGAGAAAAAAAAGTAGCACGCCGGTCTTTTCGGTCCCCCCGGTGGTCGAACCGCGACGCAGGCATACACCGTTATAGCGGTAGCATATTCGATCGAGCGCTAACTCGCTGGTCTAGCCGGGGACCGGCCATAAAAATTAGCTTCGTTAATGAAAATAAGGATATTCAACTCGCGGCCTTAGATGTCGAAGAACTTAACGGGCTATCGAACAGAGAGACCAGCACGCGCCGACGGTGTGCACCAATATGGCGTCCGTGTGGCTTCGTTCGGACGCACCAAGGCCGGCCATTTTGCATTCCATAAGCAGCCGCTCGGTTGTCCTTACGCGGCGCAACACCTATTCGCGATTTCTCGCGCGACCACCGAAACGGTCGTATCCCTTGGATTTCGCCGAGATCATCGACTGCGAAGTCCCGCGCCCGAGGAACGAGGCCACCAAATAACTGGTGGGACCGAGACGTCGGGTCGATCCTAGGTTCTTAGCCCTGGAGAACCGCGCAGAGTTTCGTTGCTCTCTATCCAGAGTACCAACGTTCGGCTCTTCTTAGGGGTGGAGGACGCGCGTTTCACGGAGGCGGTATTATGGCAAGGGAACTTTAGCGCAAAGTATCCCGCGGGAAAGGCGAGGAATTCGTGTTGGAGAAATCGACCGCGCGAAACCGAAAGATACGGAGATGAGATCAAGGATAGACCTAGAGACACGAGGGGGGGCGGCGGGGGTTATTCGAAAGAGAAGCAAGCCCGTGTACATACTGGTCCTCAGGAGCCCGGCTATGCTCGTACATCGTGCGACTCGCGTTAAAAGGAGAAACGAGAGGAGAGGAGTAACGAGAGACAAGCGTACACTCATAAACGCGTTTGTATGAGAAAACTAAGGAGCGAGCAAGACGAAAAGGGAGAGAGACGGTGCGCCTGGGAGAGCTAACGGGGAGGAAGAGAGACGAAGGAGGGATGCAGAGATGAGAGAGCGAGGGGAAACGAGAGAGGGAGTAAGGAATGCATGGGAACGAGGCGCAAGCGGGTCGACCGCGATTTGCCCGTCCCGCATTCCACCAACGCCAAGGCGAGCTCTCTACCTCTTCACGGCTCCGACTCCCGAGGCCACCGACCACGGTCTAACACCATAAAATCATAAGACCAGGATCAACCCCGTTCCATGCAGCTACCACCGGTATCGCGGCTTGCGACCTAATGCCAAACAGGACCCTATTCCCTCTTCCTCTCTCATGTTCACTCGGTACCAACCCCTTGGCGTTTCCTCCTGATCAAAGAACCGAAACTTTCCCGCAAACTACCTTGCTGCTGCCACAGGAAGAACTTCGCTTCGAGTGGCACGCGTTCCGAGAGCCGGGAGTTGGCTTCGAATGAATCGCGAGCGGTGGACAGATTCCGAAGCACAGGTGTTTGTCGCGAGCCACGGAAGCTCGGTGGCGCGCGAAAGGGAGATCGGCGGTTCGAGTCGGAAAAAAGAAGCGTGGCAGTTTGTCGAATAGTCCGTAAAGACGATCGGTCCCGAGGTCGTTGACGATGGACATAACGGATCCGGCTGTTCGTCTGTTCCGAGTAAGGTACGCGGCGCGCATGTGTAATGCCGCTGCATTCCGAGCATTGCGAAGTCGCTGCACCGTGCACACCACACCGGTGCATCGGCCGATACCAGAGAAAGAGAAGCGAATTAACCGAGAGCCGAAGCGAGAGGAGAAAGAGCGAGAGCCGGTCGCCGATGGACGAGAGACCAAAGAGGAGGGCGCAATGACAAACGTGCTCGTCGATCGCTCGTTTGATCGATCGTCCTCTCCTCCCTTCCTCCCTCTTCAACCCTGTCCGCTCCTTTTTCAGAAAAAAAAAATCACCGGATCGGGGGTACGGCTCGCGTTACGACAGTAAGGATCGACCGCGAGATATTAGAGAGGAGAGCGCGCGGGCGCGCGATTAGCGAAACACGAGTCGGGAAAAGAGTATCGGCGTGTCGCCAGCTTAGAGAATGTCTCGGGAAGCGGGTCTCGGCTTCCCGGAATCTCTGGGTCGTGAACGGCCGCACTAAACGATCTCGTACACGCGTAGAGAATCGAGCCCCGAACAGGATAGGAGAAAAGAAACCGTTCGTCCGTGTTAACGACAGGATGGAAATAGTAGCGAAGGAATGCTCCTCCGCCGACGACAACGGCAAACGGAAGATGGTCCCCGTGTCGCGGGGGAGGATTTCGAGTCGCGCACGTGCATTCGTAATACTATGCGCCGAAGCTAAGCGGGAAGTACTATATCGTAAGCGACTTCCGGTACTATTAACGCACGTCAGAACCGGCTTTCCGCGTGCGATAAGTACCGGGTACAAAGTGCAACGATTAGGGGAACGCCGGGCGGCCGCGTGACGCGCTACCAGGCCCTAAAATTCACCGGCGGAAGTGGCGCTCTTTCTTCCGCCGCTGCTCCGAAAATATCATCGCGCTTAGACGACGCTAGAACCACTCGGAAGGTAACGAAAGAGAAGAGGCGAAGGTGGTCGGCCAGCGTTGGGACCAAGATGAAAAAGGACGGCGTAGAGCCGCCGCGGAGGGAAAGGGTAAAAGGTAGAGGAGAACAGGAAAAGGTAGCGAGGACAGAGGGGCCGCGGTGAGCACTCCGGTCGGTCGGTATATAATAAGACAGACAGGAGGATAGCACTGAAATGAGGTGGTTTTGTCGGCAGCTTTGTCCGGCGCCGTGTTTAACACAGCACCATCTCATCTATGTGCCACGCCAACAACCCGCCACTCCGTAGTTCCTCTGTTTTTTTCGCGCGTCAATCCTTTCGGCGTTTCTCCGGCAATAGGGCGAGGAATGGAGAGGGAGCGAAGGAGAGAGAACTCGATGGCAGAAACGAATCGGGCCACGGGATAATTATCGAGAAATCAATCGCGGTCGCGAGCCAGTCACTCGATTTCGCGAGAACCGTGTTCCGAATACGGCAAAAACTTGATCTCTCGTTTACAGCTTGGGAAATTGATTGTACGGCGAACGCTTTGGACAGGAATTTTCGCGAGGAAAAACGAGGAGGGGCTAAAAGAAAAAAAAGAAAAAGAGAAGTACCTCGAGATATCTATAGCGCCTTCAACGCTTTTAACGACATCGAATATCATTGTTCTTCTCGATCGACCAGCTCTTCCCACCATCCTTCTCCCTTTTCCTCGCTCTATTTCTCCGGCCTGCGCCTACCATCGGCTATTCTCTGACACGCAGCGAACGATGACGCGATCGCCAGCATCGGCCACCGATGCCGAGAGGCGAACCTTTCATTCATAATTCTTTCATCGCTGCCGATGGAACTCTCGAGGATCGTTCCACCTCTCCGTCCCGATAATGAAAATCACCTTTTTCTCGCAAAGGACGCATCGCGATCGACTAGCGCGCGCTAACGCAAGCCTAGCCCGTTGCGTAAATGCCTCTCGTTCCTACCGCAAACTCCGTCGCGGACGTTTTCCTTGACCCGGGCATGATCTCCCAATTACCTCTCCTGACTGCCTTTTCTTGCTCCGCTTGCGCGAGCTTCTAAACACCGCGCGTTACCAACAGCATGGTCCACCATTCACAGCGAACCTCTCGAAAATACGTATACGAAACGAGCAGCCTCCGCTGCGATTGCGATCGTTGGGAGAATGGAATGCCGCTCGTTACCGTCGTGAGTCCAGCTACAAAAGGGCATGCTGCTTCGATAAATACTCAAGGCTGAGCGCGTTTCCGAACGAACCTATACACCGCGCGCTTCTTCGTCGATCCACCGTTTCTTGGAAAAAATATTCTCTCTATGCTTTCCCCGTCGAAACGAACGCGAAGAGACACGCGCTCTTGATAACGATGTACGCACGGGGCACTAACTATCGCGCGACGATACGCGGCATACCGATTAATCGACCGGGGTCATCTTTCGGAGCGGCCGGCGATTCATTCATAACCGGGAAACTTGTGGCGATATCGAGTTTACGTCGCCCCGCTTATCACACGGCTCTCCTTTCTCTCTTCGATGGACGAGCGAACGGAAAAATAGCTGCGAAGCACAATGGTGCTGCAGACGGAGTCGCGCGATTCAGGACTTCTTTGGATCCTCTCGGGCGCACTTTGATCCTCCTAAACCCTACGACCGACCGACAGTGAATACCGAAGTGAGAAAGAATCTCTTCGCTATTTCCTAATTATCACGCGATGGAAAAGGAACACGTCGTCGCGGTCCGTTCGATCCGGAGAAAGGGAAGGCGCTGAGAGGGAAGAGAATGGAATGTCGGAGCTACGGGAGCAGCCGATTATCGTTGATATTTTTCTATAAATAACGTTTACGCGATTTGAGCGGCTTTGACAGAGATGAAAACGTCATAGCGATCGATGTGGTCGGTCGCGTCATCGTCGGGCATTGTAATGTTTCGAAGTCGGAGGTGTAAGGAGAGCGAGTTCGGGAGTAGTCCAGGCGGACAGAGGAGGAAGCGGGGAAAGCGGCAGCTGGAATGGAATGCGCGGCGCCTAGGGCTCGTTGAATTCCAGGGCCACACGTGCCCTTCCCCCTCGCCTCGAGCACTCGCTGCTACCAATAAACTTTGCCCGCGGCTAGCACTCGCGACCTACCACCGTAGAGCTCATTCATGGGGACCTCCTATCACGCGCGCTCAACTCGCTCGCGGTCGACGTTGCCATCTACGAACGACCCGCTCAAACTCGTCGATGTTTGATCGGCTATAATGTATTTGATAGGCATGATTGAACTTTAGATTGCGCGTATTAAAGGCTGATCGAAATATCGCTAGAACTATTGTATGCTATTCGCAGGAAGATTGCCATCTATTAATGTACTCCTTTACTGCGTCAGAAATATACATTTTCAAGAACGGGGAAATTTCTAAGTACCTGTAACTTTTTGTGCGTTACCGTGTAAGCTACTATAAGCGTAAGATATTTGTTATTTAAAGGTATGACGAGAAATTACTGACCTTGCATTTTCAAAAGTTGCTGATGCGCTACTACCCACTGCACTGAATCCTACACCAACTGCCAGGCCTTCTGGAATATTGTGCACCTATTGCGACGTAAAAAATAAATTAGATCTTAGTCTAGCCATGTTTTATCATAATTCTTTATTCCAATTAATGTGAAAATTTAAAAGTATTTAGTGTACTCTACGTACCGTAATGGCAACAACCAACAACAAGACCCTCCTCCATTGATTATTTTTAATTTCATTGCTAGGATCTTCGTATATCGTTCCGATTTCTCCTATCTCTGCTGGCCTGTTTATGCTTGTCATCTGGCGTCTCCTGGTATTTTGTTCGTAAAAACCTGAAAGTTGATCGTTAGTAGAAGTATCACTGAACAATAATATGGTTTCGTTTATTGCTAAATATTAGAGGAACCAGCAAAATGAGCAATTGTATTTGAATACAATTTTATTCTTTTAATGGAAGCATAGGAAAGCTCATATCTTTATACACCCCTCCGAAAAATTTGGCACATTTTTTTGCACGTTAGATCCGCAGGCAGGATTAATAAGATCAGTTTTACAAGATGTGGAACTTGTTAAACACGTAGCAGGAAATGAACTTAAAATATCTTGCACTCGAAAAGTGATACACGCGTTCGTAAGTTAAATTTAAAAAGACAAACTTCTATGTATCTTGCTACACGTCGTGTTTACAAGTTCCACCTGTTGTTGTTCTCATGCATGTGCTATCATGTGCAAGTTTTTTTCAGTGCCAAGCATTAACAAGGACAAACATTCTTACTATCTACTAGTTGCGTGTAACAATATATTATGCACAGTGGGGCCAACAAAAAGTAATAGTCCTTGCAGAAATTAGCAGTAACCCATTCTAATTTGAAAAGAAAAATAGAAATCACAGGAAAATGTAAGTGTCTAGTCGCTCTAATACTGCTTATTTCTGAACAAGTTGCTCGGTCAGTTACTCCTTCCATAAGAAAGCAAAGAGGGGCGAGTGTACATGAACATTTTTTACACATAGACATAATATACACGCGTATCGTGAACTGATCCCATTTTCCAAGCCTACAGAGAGAATTGGATGTTACAAGAAAAAAATATGATACCATCGATGGTGGTTGACTCAATTTGAGTATACATTTTTCCACCAGATATCTGTACGTCGTTACATGGATCATAATCGTTTAAATCCTCGTCACTCTTTAGTTTTTCAAGGATCTTGCGTCTTTGTTTCGTACCGACTGACTGCATAGCTAAAAGCACATTGGGGGACTGAATGCCAAGGGAAGATATCAACGCGTCCGTTCCGTAAACGAATGCTGCGCCTAAGAGAAATCCAATTCCGGCTGGTACGAAAGCATATTCGCCTTCCGCTCCATAAATTTTGCTCTGTGTTGCCATTTCGATGGCGGGTGATAATAGTGACCAATAACTAGCCGCTACCATTACACCGGCCGCAAAGCCTAGGCTGACATCCAACAGTTTACGCTGTAAAGAAATTCATTTGTGTCTCTTAAATTTTTCTCTTAGTTCCGGCATTAGAGAAAAAGGGAAAGGGTGTGGTTAGATATAGCCGAATTGATTGTATGAGAAAAGAATGGGACGATTTTTTTTTTCGAAATGCAAAATTTGCACTATTCGCTTGGTATAGGCCTGATCTTATCAGATAAAGTTTAAATGTAGTTAAAGCAGCAGTACCTTAGTAATCTTTTAAAGAAACAGAAAACTGTACTAGATAACATTGCAATAGATTATACCATCTGCGTAATAGAAAATATAAGACTCTGATAATCGAAATAAAATCTTGTATACTTGTTACAGCATAAAATCGATAGTAGGCTATCTTTACAAGACGCTTTCAGATTAATTGACAACCTTCTGCAAAATGTAGCGTTTTAAAAAAAAAATGGCAACTCCCGCGTCGCTGCATGATAGCGTCAGATAAGGTTAGCATGTGCACCACATAGGTTAGAATCGAGTATGTACATATTTTTGACTAACATATTGATAAATATGTAATTAAACGTTAACACGACACAGTGCTGTTTGATAAAAAGGCTAATTTGTAGAAATAAACTTACTTGCTTGCCACGAATGACAATGACAAGTGCGGCACCCGCTGCGGTGAGCGCCCATGTAAATAACGTTCCAAGGAGCGCCTGTACGATCGGAGAGTATTCCTTTAACATCGTGCCGATCGTTTAAATCTCGACAACTTGGATTATATTGTGCATCCTCCGCAACGTGCACCACGAGCAACTATATTATGCGGCAGAAGATCCGCTGATATGCATTCAGTCCCCCCCGGCACTTATCACAGCCACCTCCACCATTGCGTCTGCAGTTACCGCTGACGTTACGCTACTACCTTCACCACGCCACTACTACCATTAAACATGGACGCCGTTGCCCACTTTATTGCTACCTACACGTACGCGTCTATATTTGTGTAGGACTTCATCTCGCCGCTTGTCAATTATGATTTCCGACCAGGGCGCTTTGAACGTGACATGAGACCGGACGAGAATGCATAGCGTATCGCGAACGCACGCCTATTATGCATACTTCTCCCTTTCGCGCAAATGGAGTTGTTTTGCACATGCGACACTCATGCTTGCTCCATTAACCGACAGATTATGTTTTTCAACGCGACAATGACAAGTTTCGTTAGTAAGATGAAGAAATTAGTACCTCATTCTAAGTTTTATAACTTGGAGAACCATCGATGATTATAGGTTTTCGAAATCGTTCCACGTGGCGCCATCTCGTGTTTGATGTCACCCGAAACGTCGAAAATTAACATTTTGGGG
Source organism: Holcopasites calliopsidis (assembly GCA_023838395.1). NCBI lineage: Eukaryota > Metazoa > Arthropoda > Insecta > Hymenoptera > Apidae > Holcopasites > Holcopasites calliopsidis. The sequence continues at coordinate 2,739,209 of JALHAQ010000012.1, read as the reverse complement.
ACGCCGTTCCCGAAGTGCCGAAATCGTGTAGGTGGTGTCATCCCGCGGTAAATGCCAGTACTATTCTACGACGGTAAATGACATGCGTATGCATCACCCGCATTCAAAGCATGCTAATATGGCGTCTGCGTCGGTAAGTGTATATGACATTGTAACCTGTATTATAACCAATTCATTTCTGTGCATCGACGTTGTATTTTTTTATTGAATGTTTGAAACTCTACTCATTTTTAAGTGCGATAAAAGGTACGTTCTTTGATACATAAAAACGATGTTGCATTTAGTGCAATTAATGACATATTTACATTCCCTTGTGTAAATATACGCTTATTAAAATGAATTCAAATCTATATTTGTAATCGCAGCTTGTCAGTGAATGAAAGGATGCTTCATTTATTTAATTCCTATGCGAAACCTTTTTTTTTGAAAAGAGGAGAGAATTCCAGAAAGGGCAAAATATCGCGATTCGAATTATATATTGTTCGTGTGTGTCAATTATTTATATAATTGTTGCTCAGGTACCCTTACTAATGGATGACGACACAGTTGCTTTTGGGGAAGAGGACGATGCTGGACCAAACAGCAATAAACTTAAGTATATAAATTTTTAGTTATACACATAATACTATAAATATAGCTAAGCCTCGACTCTGATAGTGCAATGATTCGTTACAGGCATCCATATGTCACCATGTTTCACTTGGCATTCCGTGTGGCAGCCATCACAGTTTACACATTATGCGGATTGTTTTCAAATAGCTTCATAACTAGCTTCGTAGTCGTTGTCCTGTTGTTGTCAATGGATTTTTGGACAGTGAAGAATATTACTGGAAGGCTAATGGTTGGCCTCAGATGGTGGAATTACGTGGATGACAATGGGAAGAGTCATTGGGTATTTGAATCGAAAAAGGTTTGTTCCTATATTCGATGTTCCGGCATTCTTAAGAAAAAGAAAATGAAGCATGGAAGGAATTGTAATCGTGAACCATAAAATATGAAGTCTACTATGTGCCCTGTTTTTCAGGGTGCTCAACAGAACCGCATTAACACGTCCGAAGCACGGATCTTTTGGCTAGCATTAATTCTCTGCCAATTGCTATGGTCTGTATCCTTCGTAGTAGCCCTGTTTCGCTTGAACTTTAAGTGGCTGCTGCTCGTTTGTATTGCAATCGTTCTGAATGGTGCAAACCTCTACGGCTATGTAAAATGCAAAATGGGAAATGAGAAAAATATTTCTGCAGCCACCAGTGACTTCTTGAGGAAACAAGTTATCCAAAATGTTAGTAGACACAAGTGCACTTTCTAGTTGGATCAGGTCGTATACACGCAACCGATATTAATTATCAATTTATCGCAGGTCGCCTCAATGATGACCAGGGCTCCTCCAGCGAGTAATCCAAATCAACCACCGAATGTGATATGAAGTATTTTCAGTCATTGTATTGTTTAAGCATCGTCTCGTAATAATAAGTATCATTACGAAACATTATTTGTATATAATTGTCTTGTATATCTTCGTGAAATAATACAAAATCGACATAATGCATATCCTGTGTCACTTTACTCGTTTCCACTTTCATTTCTAGAAAAGAAGCTCGTCGATGTAAATAACCGTGTCACGTTAGTTATTAGTTTATTGATGCCACGGGGCAATACATAATGTACACATTATTTTTCTCCTCGTCAACAGACTTACTATTACACAATATTTAATTTGTATAGGTGTTAATTAGTAACATTGCATTTATCATATTCACTCCAGCCTGTTGTATTCTTTCCGGCAAGAAAGTATCACAAAATAATTTCCCATTCTTTCAACGATATTTAATATCTGACTTATTCTTTGTTCCTTTAATTCACATTTTCTCTCTCTCTCTCTCCCTCTCTCTCTCTCTTTCGGAATTAACAATCTCGTCGTGGTATTGCATTGGAGCGCTTAGTGGCCGATTGTATCTTGTTTAATATTAATCGATGATTGCTCCGAAATTACGAGTCGCGCTATGCTGTTCAAGAAGAAGAATACAACAAACCACATATTGCTATACATTCTGAGATTAAAAACAAAAAAGAAAAGAAAAATCATAAACGCTAACAATGGACACGTGGCATACAACGTATGCAAAGTAGTTTTCGGAATGATACAAATCAAACGTAATAAAGAATTACGGTATCGGTATCTTATAAATATACGAATATCGTGGACTTCTCCTTTTGTATCGGTAAATTCATCGAATACAATTTAACGCTATCAACTTATAACTATTCAGCAATACGCTTTACGACGTCGTTTCGTCTTCACCTTCGATTTTCATAACGTGTGCCGTAGTTTTAGTCTGGAACTTTGAGAACGCGCATGTAATAAATTCTACCTCTCCTCTGTTAAAGTCACTCGGATACGGGGGGGATAGAAAAACGATGAAATAAAAACGATAACGGCGACAACATTTGGAATATCATCATTGCGTCGCGATGCTACGCGTCTAAGGCTGATTCGAGCCGTCTCGTACAGAAATCGTTTCCCCCTTTCCTTAAATGCGTCGAATGGATCTTCGCAGTCTAAGTTACCGCGCTCGAGGGAATGCAATAATCTCGTATATGTATATTCATTTTTTCAGCCTTTTCAGTGGTAGTCTTTTTGAACGCCTACTAACGGGACGACTCCGTTCATTAATTTCTATACCGATCGCACTCTCTAACAACGGCGCGTTTCTCTCGGGAGAATCGTTTCAGGGAGTCCGTCCGCGGTGGCTGCCGATCTGATCGATCGAAAAAAAAGAAAAGAAGAACAGTCGTATCGATGCCTCTCCATGATCGGTGTAAATAATATTGGTTGTTCCGCGGCAGAAACGTAAAGAGAATCGGATGGGGGTGCAGCAGATCAAGTTTCATTAGTACGGAAAGAGGGAAAATGATAGAAACCTAATTACCTTGGGGGGGGATGAGTTTCATGCTCGCACCAAAGGCCAGTCATACTAAGAACGGGGGGGGGGGGGGGATGAATTTAATAGTTAAATCTACGAGCGAGAAACGTGTCGTAGATGTCACGCTAAGGTCCGAAAAGTTCCGCGCTCGATGGGAGATGCATGGATTAAGTATAGTCTCTTTTCGTAGCGACGACCTGGGTGATTAAGTACTTTGACAAGTACCGGGATCGCATGTACATGGTAATACGTTAGACGCAACGGCCTTCAGTCTTTCAACGTGAAAATCAAATGATACGAGACGATACGAATAGAATTGTACGTTCGTAAATAATGTACGCAATAGTACGCTGATCACTTAGTCCGTCGATGTAAATGTCGTGTAAAAAAAGAAATAAGTGTGCAAGCAAGGCTGCATAAGAGAAGAACCGAAACGGCATTTAAAAGACAGTATCAAAAGGCGCGTCGTAGGAAAATGATAAGCGTAGAAAAGAAATCTTACGGACACGTAATTAAATACGTGCACCTCGACTGAAACGAAACGTTATCGATGCTGACGATCCGGAAAATATCCACAGTTTCATCTGAATGCGTGCTATTTTCATCGGTTTGTATAATATACATTTATGTATATATTATTTATCATTCTTACTTTTATGTATATATTTATATCCATATTTATACTTACACCTATATTTATATACGTATTCATATTCATATAAGACCATTTACGACAGACGGTGCATTTATGTACACATAGTCACAATTCCTGACCCTCGAACCACTTTTCAATTGAAAATATGTGAAAGACACTCGACTGAACGCTGGGAAGTTGGAATTAAAAGAATCGACTCTAATAAAAAGTAATACTGATCTCCTTTCATTATCCTGTCCCTTCCTTTGTCGTGCTCCTTTTTCAATCTCGTACGGAGCGAAGATTATTGTACAAGGCTGTCGATGCCGAACGAATGCCGAGAACCAAATGACATTCACCCCGTCCATAGCCAAGTGTATTTCTTTTGTACGACGCGTAAGTAGAATTGCGTGTCGAGCAAACGATAGAGCAATTCTATCGTCAGTAGGCGCGATGAAAAGTTTGCGATTACAGAAGATAACGTAAACGAGCACGTACGCTTATTGTCCTCATAGACTACTTCGGAAGTTTCATAAATGTTCCTCGACTGGCGAAAGCTTTTGCGGCCCGTCCGAAGAGGATGCACCCTTGATTTAGCCTTGCTCCTCTTGCCGGGGACTCGACGAATCAATTGTACGTATCGCGTTTTATCCAAGATCTGTCGATTCTAAGCTACGACCGACTCTGCGACAAACTCGTACTATTACGAACGAGTTTGAATATCTAGCGCGAAGCGTGTGCACTGTACTCGGTGCAAACCGAGCCCGGGGGGGGGGGGGGATGATTAAAATTCGGGCAATCCGTGCTCGGTAGCTGCCTGGGGAAAATTCGTAAAAGTAGTCGAGGTAGAAGCCTAACGCGGTATGGAACTTTGTACACGAGAGCGTCGAGGGTTCGGGGGAACAGTACGCGAATCCAACGTACACACAGTGCTTCTACTTTTAATAAAATTAATTCTCGTAGAAACTTGCACAACGCTTTTGTGCATTTTTTTTTTTTTAGTCGAATATAGGCACCGTTTCCTTTCATCCTTCCTCCCATTCAATCCAATCACGCCTCTCAATCTTCCTTCTAATGGCATTACTTAAACGCTCTAGACTTAGAACGATCGGCTTACGGTCTACATAAAATATTACAAGTAGGTAATGAGAAGATCCCTAATCGTGCGTTAATCGGTTTCAGCCTGAATAATAATTGTCGATTTGGCAGTATGGTGATTCTCTCGTCGCCTGTTACCGAGATTCAATGGATTCCACGCGGACCCCGCGATAGTGTCGTCTCTGTCGCGTAACGATAAGTACATTTCGGAATGTGCCACGCGCCTTTCGTTTGCCGACTGCGTGCTACCGACGAAGACATTTTGCGCCCGTGTCCCTTTCGCCTCTCGATATTAACGTTTCCTACTAATACGGAAGCACTGTTTTCCAACGGATAGGAAAGCGGAACATGGTGATGTTCAATCGCGGGGCACGCGACAGCAAAACAATAGCCCTCCGTCAGTTTCCTTGTCTACTTTTGTAATTTATCTAGAGAGCAGCCGTTGTTTCGGCGCGATTCGTGAGAAACGCGAATCCCAACGTGTCATTAGAACTGCCAGCGAGTCGGATATGTCTCTACGATCGAACGTTCGAGCACGATCTCCTCCCTTTTTAGCTTTAGCTCGAGTATGCTCGTTTCTCCGTCCTCGGACCGGAACAGAAATTTCGATAAGGAATTCGTCTACGGATATGATTGTTTCTCTACGATTCCGATTCGTACGATCTAAACGGCAGCATCGGCCCCGATCCCCTTGTCGATCGGGGATTCGTTAAAAATTCACAGTTAAAAAAGAAACTGTAACTTTGTCACGTGTACGTTGAAATTGTTGCAACAACATTGACTATGAGTGATGCCCGACCACTACGCTCTTAGCTAGCCGAGAAGCGAATCACTTATCGCCTATCTAACGCGTGTAGCTCTCCCAAGGTGCGCGAGTACCCCTACGCCCTGGTATTAGATACATACTCTCCTCCAGCGCTCCAGATCGTCGTCCTAGACACGACGCACTTTTGCTCGTTCGGCATCTCTGTCGCCTCTCTGCCGATCTCTTCTGTCTCTGGACGATTCTCTCTCCTCGCGTGTATCGGCTTGTCAGTTGGCGTAATGATCGAAGGAGCCCAAATACTCCAGACTGGCGCGATAGCAGAACTGATATTGATCCTGGCGTAATAAGAATTCGTTCGCATTAGTGTCGATCGTGCATAGAGATTACCTTTCATCCTCCTCGGCGTTCGAACGATCGCTTACCTCGGTCTGAACCATGGCCGGCCGTTGCGTACGCAATATTCTGACGGTCTGGAAGATGTCGACGACTCCCTCGTACTGCATCCGCTCCAGAACGATGCTGAGGGTGATGAACACTCCAGTTCTCCCAACGCCCGCGCTACAGTGGACGGTTATCGGCCCGTCCTGGCCGAACTGCTCCTTCGTTTTATGCACCTGCCCGATGAAATCGATGAACCCGTCCCCGGACTTCGGGACACCCTGCTCCGGCCAGTCGATGAACTGGAACTGTCTGACCGTGCGGCTGGCGCCGTCCCTCGCGTCGGTCACTTTGAACTCCCTGAGTATGTACTGCGGCATATTGTACTCGGCGATGGGATCGACGACGAAGCATTGATAACGAATCGATCTGTCGGACGGCCAGTACTGATGGCACTTCTCCCTGCCCATCTCCTTCAGTTTGGTCAGCATGACGACGATGGTGGAGTTGTGCTCCCAGAGCATACGCCAAAAGTCGTCCGTGGTGTCGCAGAGAGGTCCCTGGGTCGCTATGTAGGCACCCCGATACCGGTAGCCGTCGATCAGGCTCGCGTTTATGTAATCGGAGCCCTCGATGTTGCGCTGCGGCTGCAAGCAGACTCTGGTGCACTCGTACGGCAGTATATGCACCAGTCGATTCTTGTGCTTGTTGCAAGGGAGGTTCGCGGAGATGAATCGCGTCGAGTCCACTTTGATGTTCGACAGCTTCTTGAACTCGAGCTCCATGCCGGTGATGTTGTCCAGCTCCGGCTGCATCAGCTTCTGTATGTGCGAGTGCAAATTCCTGGCGGGCACCTCCGTGTTGCCGCAGATCACCGCCTCGTAGAGAGCGTCGTGGATGAATATGTACTGATCCTCGGTTTGAACCATGTAATTCCGTTGGGCGCGCAGGCACGTCACGTGGCCGTATATGTCGATCATCTTCTCGTGTTTGATCCTCTCGAGCATCGAGTCGATGACGATGAAGCAGCCGGTCCTTCCCACGCCAGCGCTGCAGTGGACGATCAACGGTCCGCTCTCCGGCGGATTCAGGGATCGGACTCTGCGCAAGAACTGTAAGAACGGCGCGGGGTGTTCGGGTACACCGTGATCCGGCCAGGCGGTGAACTGTAGCTGCTTTATATCGCGTCTCTCCGTGTAGCCGGCACGTGAAATCTGGAACGTTCGAATGCAATAAGTGGCCAATTCCTGAACGTCCGTGATCGTCACCGTCATTAAACCGTAGGTCTCGGATCCTCTGGCCGGCCAGTACTGATCGCACTTTATCCTCGTCCTTTCCTCGAGCTTCGTCATCATCACGATCGTGCTGGACCTTAACTCCCAGCACATCCTCCAGAAATCGCCGAACGTCTCCTGCAGCGGACCTTGAGTGGCCACGTACGCGTTCTGCTTTCTGTAGCCGTCGCAGTAGTTCGCGTTTATGTAGTCGGTGCCGGATATACCGTCGATGGTCTGTAGGATTACCCTAGAATGATCGTAGGCGATCACGTTCGCGTAGCGATTCTTCGACGCGTTCACCTCCATGTTCGAGTGGTCCCAAGTGAACTGTTGCCCGGGCTCAATCGACTCGTACTCTTGGCTGAACTTCAGATTGTCGTTCGCCTTTAAACGCTCGATGTGATTGCCTAGCTCGCTAATCGGAATCGGAGGGTGGGACGCCATGCCGGGCGTTTGGAAGTTTAGCCGGCGCATTTCCACCGGATCCGACGGCGCATGATTCGAGCTGATATCGGCAGCCATCAGCGGTCGCGTAACCGCTGCTTGGTCGGGGGCTTTGCATGGCTGCCTTCGTTTCTTAATAACGAAGAGGAGCACCAGGAATACGCTAACCATCAGCGCCGCTATGATAGGACCAACCACCCACACCATACCCGGCTCCTGTCCGCTGGTTTTCACCGAGACTTCCGGGTTGCCATCCACCGGAGTGTTAGGATTCGGACGCCTCGGTGGTTCGCCGGGCGGTACTTCCCTCATGTCGAGGGACAAATATTCGGAGAAGGGAGACGAGGTGTACAGATGCTTCCTTGGCGTGTCCACGACGGCGCGCACGAAGATCCTGTACCGTTTATTCTTCTCCAACTTTCGGTTCTCATATTCGTCGTAGATATCTCCGCTACCCAAGTGAAACGTATACGGGATGTCCCTGTGGGGAAACTTGGCCGCGATGTAAGGGGCGTTTTCCCTCTTCTGCTTGGCATCCTTCCCCGCGATCATATCCTCGGTCAACTCGTCGGGCTGCTTGTCAGCCGTGGACTTGTCCTCGGGCACAACGATCAGATAATAATGAGAAATCGGGCCATACTCTTCGGAGGCTTGGGGCAGAATGACCTGAATCTCCTCGCCGTTCACCACGCCGTAGAAGTCGGGCTTCACCATTGGCTTTGGCGCAGCCATTTGCGTAGTGACAGTGATCTTAGCGGGCGGCCTGTACGAACCATCCCGTGGCACCGCGCTCACGTTCACGTTGTACGTGGTAAAGGGTTGCAATTCGTTTATCGTTGTAGTAATCACGCTAGGATCCAACAGAATCTGCTTACGTGGAACGATTTGAGTCTGGGTGATACCCTGCGAGTCGACGAACTCTTTAACAGCGTCGAACGAGACCTTGTAGTTCATGGGGTTCAGTCTTATAGGCGACGACCAGGAGAGGGTCATCGAGTGGGTGGACGAGTCCGGTGCTCTTAGATTCAAAGGCACGTCTTCCGGTTTCACCTTCACGGTCACCTTCTCGCTGAGCCTTCCCAGACCGGTCTTGTACCTTGCCGCCACCGTGATCGCGTATTGCGTGAACTTCTCCAAGTTTACCAGGTCCGCGGATTCGGTCAGGCCGACAGTCTTCTGTTTCCACTCGTCCAAATCTTCGACCGCGGTCGTCGTGTAGAAGATCTGGTAGCCGACGATTTTGCCACGATTGGGAACCGGCTCCCACCATACCTCGACGCTGGTCTCCGACGTGGCCACTGCTTTCACGGACATCGGCGCTCTTCCGATATCTTTCTCCGTGATAATGGTGATTTTCTCGGAGTAGGGACCACTGCCCCTGGACGTGTGCGCTCTCACGTGGAACACATACTCTGTATTCTCTTCCAAGTTCGTGAAAACCGCTCTGGTCTTCGTGGTGTTCCTGTCGATGGTGGTGGAGTGGTCGTTCTTCTTGTTGAACTGAACGTCGTAACCCAGTATCTGGCCGTTTCGGTGCTGCCTCAACGGCCTGTCCCAGGTAACGCATACCGTATCAGGAGTTTGGAAGAAGTACGACAGGTTGGTCGGAGGTCCCGTGGGTTCTCCTTCCGGACTGAACCAGTACCGGACCGTCTCCTGGCCGAATCCGATCGCGTTTTGACCGGCGACTCTGAACTCGTAATCCACACCGCGCTCCTCTGAAATGTGAAATTTATGTATCGTTCATTCCTGTATATTTCCGTGTACGAGAATACAACAATCTTACCAAGATCAGTGATCTTGTAGGTGTGCTGATGTGTACCCAGAATAAACTCTTCCTTCAGCGTTTGGTTCTTAATACCGTATCTGATCCTATAGCCCAACAGGTCGCCGTAAGTCTGCGTAGGCTGAGCCCACTCTAACTCCAGCACGTCCGGATCCCTGGACAGGACTCTGTAAGAGGGATATATACATATACCGTTGTTGCTGCCATAAAGTTGCAAAGGAAATTTCCTCGGGCGGTGCGACGCGAAGAACGTACTTTACGTTCACTTGGGGCCTGTTAGGAACACCTCCGGGAGTTCTGACGTGGACCGGCGTCGAACGATCACCGTCTCCTTTTCTCGTTAGAGCGGCTACTTGTACGGAGTATCTGGTGTCGGGTTGCAGCCCTGTAATGTTCACTTCCAGCACGCCGTCTTCGTGCACGTCGCGTCGTATCGGCTCGTTCAACAGATCCTTTCCCTAAACAGGTTGAAGAGGATAGGAGCGGCGGTTAGACGTGCGAGCCATAAAAGAAAAGAGCGCATCATTTCTAGCGTGCGCGATTAATAAAAATTTGTATCATTGACGAACCTCTTCCCTTACTTCCTGCACGTGTATGTGATAACCACGTATGACGCCGTTCTGCTCTTTCGATTTCGGTGGTTTCCACTCGACGTGAATCGCGGTGGAATTGATCGGTGTTACTTTAACGTCTTGCGGATCTCCCGGCACTGGAACGCAATCGTCAGTCAATCCGTGCACTTGATGCGCGCCGATGCGCACACGCTCACAGTCACTCGGTCATTCACACACTGTCACAGTCACGCATAAAACGGGTTCAAATGATAATATTTCAATGAAAGAGAAATACCTGGAAAATAAATGGTAAAATTAAACTCAACCAAACGAGCAAGGGTCTGTCCAATGAAACGGAAGGAACGTCGAGCGAGTAATCATCTCTCTACGTGGACAAATGAAATATGAATTGCTGGGGCAAGAATGTAATAAAGCTTATTATAATATTTTTCGTCTCGGTTTAATCGTCGACCGTCCGTAGCGAGTCGTCGTCGTCGTCGTTCTTGTAATTAAATAATCGCGCGTAGAGGGAATAGTATCGCGAAACAAATGTAATCGTTGTACAGCGAATGAAAGGTGGAAAAGATGGTGTGTAACGAAACGAAAGGAAACGCATAATGAAAGGGGAACGCGAAACAATAAGTAACGGAAGAAATATGTACATGCCATCAGTCGCACACAAACGAAACGACGTACAAACAATATTACGAGGCAACGTGGTGCCTCATGCTCTACGTCCCTACGGCACGATAATCTTCCATTTGAATACCAATAATGTATGTCTTTTTTAAAATTCTGTATTCGGTTTGAGAACGCGGGCGTACGGACGCGCGTATAAATATGTCATCGGGATGCAAGTACGCGCGCGGTTACGTTGGACGATAATGGTGCACGGCGATATTGGAGAGTCCATGACGAAAGCAAGCAATTTCTATACGCAATGTGTACGTATCGAATATCATATATGCAATCTACCGTCGTCGGTAGCTGGGTGCGAATGAAAATTGTGCCGGCGAAAAATCGTGCAACCGTGTCTTTTTTGTTTTTTTTTTTTTCGGACAAACGTGCAAAGTGTATTTACAGTTGACGAGCAGCCTCGACAATTCCTCGCCAACTATTCACTATCATCTGCTCCCTTTTTTTCTTTCCTCCCAATTCCGTTTCATACAGGAGCGGCTGTGCGCATCTCTCATGGACGGTCCAGTATCCGATACCGGAAACGTTATATCGGCATATTACACAGAAACGCAAGAACCGTAGGAAAAAATGAAAGGAAACTTCAGCATCGCCTACTTTAGTATCTCTACGTTTCGTACGTGAACAACACAACATCAGCCTCTACTTGTAATTACGTAGTGTCGCAGAAATTGAAAAAGAAAAAAAAAGGAAAAAGAAATGAAGTGCGTTGCAAGGAAGATTACGAATAATGGAAAGAAAAGCCAAACACGACTGCTGTATCCACGCGAAGAGAGGAACAAGTTAACTCCCCCCCGGATTCAGCGGTGGGACGCGTCTGCTCGGTCGTTCGCTAATCAACCCGTAATTAACGTATCAATTACGCGCCCACAAGTTGGCAAAAAGCAAAAATTGGCGAGCGCGCAGTCCTAGATTATTTCGCCAATAGACAGACACGTAGAACCGCGTTACGCAAATAGTTCTTAATTTGAAACGTATTTGCTCGCCGACTGCGGCAGCGAAAAATATATTGGTCGAACTGACATCGCCAAAATCGTCTCTCGTAGGGAGAGAAAGAGAGAGAGAGAGAGAAAAAACAAAACGATACGCGAAAGACACGGAAAACGGTGAAAAACGAAAATCGAGAAAACGATGAATTACAGGTAGAGAAAACTCATGGCACAACTCGAGACGAGCTAAGGGATACTCACTTTCTTCAGCTGCGCCCCAAAAGTCGCCAAAAAAGTGGGAAAAACAAAAAGACTCGTAAAAATTCGTGTCAACTTCTCACGTATATAGAGTAGAATAATTACATATTTAATATATTTAGGCATATCAGTGGGTAGCATACTACTTGGTTATTATCAACGTCAACATGGCCTCTTTTACAGCTATTCTTTTTTTTCTTTTCGTTTCTTTAGCTTTCATTAGGAGAGAGAAAGAGAGAGAGAGATACAAATACCATATGAATTTTCGTCTGTCTTTTCTCTGGTGAAACACACTCGCACGCGCACTCGCTCGTTCGTGCATTCCCTCCCGCGCATACGCTCGATTCCAATCGCACCCTCTGTGCTCCGTTCGTAATATTTTTGGATCGCTCTGCCGAGAAACGTCGGTGGACAAAGTTCTCGTTCTAATCGATCGTTAAATAGAAAAATATCGCTTGGTCCTCGGTTGCAGTTGGTCGTAGAGAGGCGGGAGATGTGAGAATTTCTTTTTTTTTTTTTGTTTAATTCTTTTTGGCATGCGCAATCACTACTCCAAATATGAAATAACTAAAGGCTCATGTCCACTTGCCCCCTGCCGTCGAGAGAAGGACATACCCTGCTCCTTTCTTTTTTTCTTTTTTTTTTTGTTTGAACGATCGACGAAGAAGAGAATGATCGCGGGACGACTAAGGCAAGAGAAGAGGGAGCGGCGTTCAGATGAAACGATGAAAGAGAAGGCGAACGACGGACCGCGCGGCTTTCGCGTCCTTTCCCTCGCGGCACGAGGCATCGAGAAAGGGAAGACCTATGGTAAAATGTCTACTGAAAAGAAAGCTAGGTAGGAGAAACCATAAGAAGTAAGGGGAAAGGGATTTCGTTGTGTGATCGTTGGATGTATATAAACCGTAGCGGGATGTAAGAGTTGTGAAGAAAAACCGCGGGCCGTCCCGTCTGCGGACGGAAAAATTCACGAATAAAATAGACAAGGATATGCGAGAGTCGGTGAGGTGGAATATTATCGAGGAAAAATTGCATTGTTTTCGCAACTCCAAAAAGTCACCCACAAAAAATGTTAGCTCGATAGAAAAAAAAAAACGATTTTTAGAGAAGGGTCCAGAGAAAGGGGTCGTTTACTTTCTTTTTTTTTCCGTATATCGCAGCACGGTCAAAAATATTTTCGCCCCTTTTGTTGTTTCACTAGCAGCATCCACCAGCGCATTCACCCACGCAAAAATCGCAAAATTCTTCGCAAAATACGCACGTAGATACGGCTCGTGTACTGAAGCGCGGCGTTTTTTTTCGATCCGTCGAATGACGAGTGCACGGGGCACACGACTAATCGGATCCCCGAGCATTTGCTCAGATTGCCGGTTTTTTCTTTCTGATCGGAGAGCAGCGCGTGGATCGAGTCAAAGGAAAATCAGAAGGGACAAGCATGCGTGCGTTCGTGTGTAAGTTCGGGAACGATAGTTTGGCCTTTGTTGCAAAAGAGAAACGGGGCGCGGGGGGGGGGGGGGTGGTACTCGTTAATCGTTCAACTTCTTGGTACTTTGAGCGTTATACAGCTACCAGTATGGATAAAACATGACTCGGGCCGTGAGTCGATACGGATTCAAATACAAACGTAAAAAAGAAAAAAAAATATAGATGCATACGCATACAGAGTAAAAATGTAGGTACTCCCTCTAGACACCTGGGAGAGGACGTAAAAATATATCGATACACGATATGAGAACGTAGTAATAAGTATGTAGTATACGTAAAGGGCGTATTACACATATCGAATAAAATATGTAAGTCAACGATGGAAATATACGGTAGTAAACTTACGGCGAGGCGAAAGATTGGAGAAAAACAGGTCGGTGAGTTGCATGCAAAGAGCGAGGGTGCACGTATAACAGAGTTAGAGTGAAAAGGTCTGGTGTGACGATATCATTCCAACGAGTTCGCTATGATTAGTGTGTAAGATAATGCCACGAAATTCCGTATCAGCGTACCGATCTTCTGCCGGTCCTTTAAGGGTTCGCCTTACGTCATTTTAGTGAAACCCTTGATTTACCGATCCTCTCTCTAGTGAACGAAAAAGGAGTTGCATGGATATTGGTATTCAAATGTTTCAAAGCGGACGACGCGTCCGTCACGCGGCGAAATCCCCATCCCTCGCGTCCCGAGTTCCGCCCGGCCGATTGATATTCGCGTCCGGAGTCGAAGCGAGTACTCGCGCGATGGACGATCTCCGATTCCCGCACCTTCGACCCCTGGGGCACGACGACGATCTTTCCGATCCCACGCGACATTCGACGCGTTGCTTCTTTACTCTCGCATCCCGTGTACTCTTTTACGCACTCGCTCACGCATTCACGCATCCGCCGACCCGGCGTGATCTCGCTAACGTATGACCGCCGGCGTGATCATCGGGCGGCCCCGTTCGAAGGGGAGACAACAAGGCAAGGAGATCCGAGATCGACGCGAGATCACGCGGGGCAGGCACGTTAATCAGATCGCACGCAACAATCGGCAGTGGGGGGTGCTTGCTTTTCAAGGGTGCTTTCAGTGCTGGTGCTTGGTACGATATCATCGTACGTGACAATTCATATTTAGACACGCGAATATAGAATGATACACGGTGCGCTGCGAATTACGGTGCTGCTCTTAAATGCGGTGGTCCAGCGAATAAATATATCGGGTGCGCATCTAGTCACTCGCGCGCGTGTTCACGCACGAGTTCTGGTCTCGTGGATACGCGCATGCACACACTTACCCACGTGCACGCGCCCCTAGGTGCACAGAAATTACGCGTGTGCATTTTTAGGCTGCTGGCTGTGGGACCACTGGAAGCGATGGGTGCTTTTTACGCGCGGTGCATAGCGTGGATAGATCTCTACTGCATCGTGTCGCTTTTGCACGTGAGTGCGTAAATACGCGTGTTCACCTTCACCCCTTTTTCTACCAACCCCTTCGTCGTGCGTGACACGCGTGGTGTGCGACTTTACATGCGTGCGGTGGCGGTGGGTGCGAGATGGACAAAAAAAAAAAAGAACGGTGTGCCCGCATGAAAAATAATACTTTTTCACCGGTGCCCGTGCACACACACTCAGAGACGACGATAACAAAATATGCGTGTATATATATGTAGATCGATAATACGTTTAGAATAATGTAATCATAGTAAGTGGTGGCACTAGCGGCGACAATATAACAATAACGAACGAGTATATATATATATATATACGTATACACGACGGTGAACTTTTGTGCTTGGACAATGTGCGAGCTTACACGGCAGGGTGCTTTCAGCAGTGCTTTTTATCGTTCCGCCTCGCTTTGCCGAGTCTGCTCTTAGGAGGTTGGACGTGGATCGGTCGGTCCGTAAACGGGACAATGCGCGGGGAGGAAGTGGGCGGCTGGGAGGCCGGTGAAACGAAAGAGGATCCCGGGCGTTCCGTGGCGTGGGTGTCGAGTGCAAAAGGTTCGAGGGAACGTCGTTAGAGACGCGTTCGTACGACTTTTTCCGCGACAATGAATGTCTCTCTCACAATGCCCCTCGCAACAAATGATTCCGATTCCGTGTCCGATCAAGGTCTTCGATTATTTTTTCCCAAGACAAAAGAACCATCGTTTCCCTGTCTCGCGATCCTACGCGCTTGTCCTCCCGTTCGTCCCGCTGGAACGCGGCTAACCCCTATGTCGTACGACGCGCTCTAGAGACCTGGTCGCGGTGGGGTGAGAAAAATAGAGGGCGGAGGGAGTACGAGGGACAACAGGAAGGAGCGAAGCGAGCATCCTGTCCTGTATTATCTTTTCCTTCCGAGAGGATTAATAATACAGCATCGGTTCTTCGGACCTCTTTCCTTCGTCCCTTCGTTAGTTCCTTCTGGATTCGGGAGATTAATCGACTGGGGGGTCGGGAACTGCGGCATCGGAGGGGTCGAAAAACCTGTTGTACCATGCAGGGGACCGGGGAGGGTACCGGACACCATCGGCACAGTACCAAGTTGGAACACGGATAGGAGGGATCGAAAACGAAAAGCAAAAGTTCTTCATGCATCGGCATGCCATTCATGGGACAGTGTGAGGGACGATCGTCGTGGTCGTTTTTATGGATCGTATCGCAGACTCGACAGCAGCTAAACGGTTTTGTTTTCAGGGATGGTAGTGGGGTATCTGTTTCGAATCGGACTCGAAGGATCGTTGACCATGGTCCAGAGCAGATGATCAGTGGGGGAAGAGTTTGGTCAGATCAGGGAATCGTTAAACAAACGAAGGCATGCTCTAAACATGTGCAAACAATAGGTAGAACTAAATTTTAACTAAAGACAGAAGAGCCTTATATATCAGAGATATAGAAATATAATATGTATATATACATATATATGGCGTGTAAAATATTTATATAATATATATATGTATATAATGGAAAAAGTGCGTAATATATACTTTTTTTTTGGTGTGTGTGTGATACATACGCTATAGTTTCTTTTATATATATATATATACGTAAGCGTTTCCCCGGCAAGCTGCCGCCCTCGTTCACAGACATTATTCCCTTAACGACAAACGATTTCATGGAATAGATCCAGTGATCCAATTTAGCTAGATCTTTAAGGAACTGTATAAATAATGCTGTGCACGCTTCAGGACGGTCAGCTTGTCCTCTGTATCTTCTTAACATGTTGCAAAGAGTGAGTCAATGAACTAAGGAGAGAAACGAAACATCTTTACTGACGTAATAATCACGGTAACCACCAGAAAGAACATTGAGTGTAATGAGTACATATCATTAGACAATCGATTACGTTAGTGCGATAAAATCTTAAAAACTAGCTGTTCAAAACCTGGATCATCCTCCTGCAAATGCTTTAAGGAAAGACAAAAACACGTGAGTGAATAGAATTATTAAGCATTAGTTGGTTAGCGTGTTAAATTGGGTATCCAAGTCTTTTTTCTTTTATTGGCGGGGGCTGGGGGTTGGGGGGGGAACCAACGGCAACGAACAAAGGGAGATTTGCTTCCGATTAGGCCCTGGAAAAAATATTAAGAAAATACGTTTCCCTTTTTTCGTTTCATTATTTCTTTTCTTTTTCTTTTTTTTAGCTCTATGCGGCAAGTACACTACAGCTGAGCTCAAAAATTGATTATCAGCTTATGAAAAATCCGTGGCTGCGTGCACCTCCTGGAAAAAATGTCTGTCTGGGGAGGGCACTCTAACGGGGGGAGGGAAAAAAGTTTTCGGGGCCCTTGGGAGTACAGAATACAGTTCGTGGAAAATCGTTGTCGCAAAAATTCCAAAAATATAAAATCTCGCCAGCCAAAAAGGTAGGGCCAACATGATTCCGCGGGATTCGCCGCGTCTACGTGTCCGCGTCCCGTTCAAAAAGGAGAGCAAAAACCAAAAGAGAACAAGACACGCGTACGCACATGGGAAATCGGAGTGTGCCAGAAAAGCGACAGGAGAGCGATGGACCAGCTTAAAAAGAGGAGTAACGCGAAAAAATTGTTCTGCGCGTTCAAAAAACTTACGCTCGCGCAACAGATATCGGCGCGCGATTTCTCAGCTAGTATGGAGACAAAGGGGCCGTGCCGTCTCTTCGTTTGTACCGCGACAACGCCGACTTTGATGGGCTCTCCGTTCCCGAAAGCCTGATCGAAACGCAAAAGTGTCCTGAGAGAGGAGAAGCTTTACGTATTATGCGATATAATGTATCATCATTCAATGAAATCGAATACAGAGTGCAAACGACAATGTAATCGCAAACGGAACAGAGGAAAACGTTGTGGGGTAACACAACAGAACAGAAAGTACAGTGAAAGGGGAAAGAGAGAGAAATGTAAATAGAAACGGAGTACAGCAACGAGAAGGGAGATATCGAGGGTGAATTGTCGTAGTGGGGAAAGATAGGTTCGAAGAGACGTTAGCGCAATCTGAAATCGAAAATACATTTAATATATACACGTTTGTAAAGAAAAATCACCGGCTCGAGAGATCAGGGCGCGTGATCGCAACCCGCACTGGATATCGGCGCGATTAACTTCGGACTGATTTTTGGCGGGCTTTTATATTTTTGGCTCTTGCGCGACGAACTTTTGCCGCGACACGGTCGCCTTCGCAAGAGTGTCTCTATGGACGCGACGGGTAACGCTTGAAAGTTGTCTCAAAGACACCGCTTCGATTCTTATAGAACTCGACGACGGGATAAAGTTGAAGATTAAAATCGATGGACGTAGGAGGCTGATATCTTGATTACGTTTACAAGCGCTACCCCTCTGAATGGTCGAGTTAACGTAAGAAGGTGATTAGCGTTAATGATACATACCGTCCTCGTGAGTTCTGACCAAGATAGGATAACTCGGAGGTCCGTCACCTACGCTGGTCCCGGCCAATACCCAAATCCGGTACTCGGTCCATTTTTTCAGTTCGTCCAACACGAATCGCGTGTCATTCAGTTTGATAACTTTCGCTTCCGAGTCGGAGCGTCCGCTCTCGACGACTTGCAGCTTGTAGTAAGCGATCCGTCCGTTCGATCGGTCGGCAGGCGGAGGTTCCCATGTTACCAATATCGATGTTGGGCTGATCGCTTGTCCGCTTACATTGCGAGGCGGAGCCCCGGGGACTGTATAACACTCAGTTATTGGGGAGGGAAAACAAAACGGGGAGCTTGGTTTGGGACAACCACGCTCATGGAACGGACGCGACGAGCTGCGACGCTCGAGAGCTCCTCGGCTCTCGACGAGGCGCGACAAATCAACGGTGCTCGGCGTGATACGGCACGGCGCGGATAACCCCAGCGATGTGCCGCGGGTAAATTTCATTTTCATTATCGCGCGTTGCGAGGAGCTCGACGAACATCGAAGCCGAGCCGCGCGCGAGCATGATCGACGAAGGGGGGAGTGAAACTAAATGAAAAATTCGTACGACGATCGGTCAAGGTTTAGAGACAGGTGCGAATCACTCATCAAGGAAAAACTCATGAGTCGATCCTTGAACAGTCGAAAAAAAGTACGTGATTAGAGAAATTTCGTAGGGACAAACGATTAACGATCGTGTCCTTAGTTTACAAGGAAACGAGAGACAATGAAAAACTGAAGAACGGACGTAAAAACCATACGTTATCGAGAATGAAAAGAGGTGCTCAAAATGCACACATATATCGATGCAGTGCTTAGTGCAATTTATATGTATGATATGTACGTATATATATAGATAGATATATATATATATATATATAAAGTGGCATCCAAAAACGGCTGTCTTATTTGCAACGCATGCAATCATTCTCACTCTCCCACACTTCACGGTTTTACGATACTCTCTATCTTCCGTCTTTCTCTTCTGTATCTTCCGCGACCCCCGATCGTTTTAAAAAAACCCCGACTCATTGAATTCACGGTATGCAAGTTTGCTCTTCTTTCAAATCACTTCTCAAGGTGGTTCGCGAAATTAGCTTACGCTACTTGCGGGAGCGTCTAGCGCTACGGCACCTCCTACCTGCTTGTGCCAGGACGTTTTCGCGATTGCACCGGCAAGAATTGAACCGGCGAGGATATGCGCCACCAACTAATGCAGGGACGATCGCGAATCGTCCTCTCTTTACGGCACTCCTCGCTGCGTGAACTCGCTCCTTTCTTTTCACTGCTCTCTGCTGGATTCTTTGGTCGTCTGCTTACCGTACTGTTTTGTGCGAACCGGATACGGGATCGTCGTGGCGCCTTCTCCCCTTTGACTTCTCGCGGCGAGCCACACGTAGTAGAGGGTGTTGGGATAGAGGCCGCCCAGGGTGTAGTTCTCGGTGACTGGTATTCTGCGATGATGCTTCTCCTGAAATGGATCACGATCACCCAAAGACTCGCCAGAGCTCGACAACGTCGGTTAGTCGAAGAAGACTTCTCATCGGTCTCGCCCACCTGCGCGTAGGTGTCATTCCAGTACAGCTCATAGCTGAGGATATTTTCCGCGCTATGAGCTGGCTTACTCCATTGGAGCGTTACTTTGTCCTCCCCGATATCTACGGCGGTCAACATCTCCGGTTGGCTCGGTACCCCTTGCTGCGTTTTTATCTGCACGGGCAGGCTCAGCGGTCCAGGCCCGACACTGGTCAGAGCTTGCACCCGAATCGTGTAAATCGTGTGCGGCGTTAAATCGGAGATCGTCGTTAGCTGGCTGTTGTCCACCATCTGATACTGCCAGGATGCCATTTGCTGGTTGGGATCCGTCGTGTAGTACACTTTGTAGCCCTGCGGTGTCAAATGCTTCGAATGCTGTGTTTCGCGAAGAATTTCAAGAAGCATGGCTAACCATATCGAGGAGGAATACCGACCGTCACTTGGCCATTCGGCGTTTCCGGTTCGTCCCATTGTATGACCATCGTGCTGGAGCTCAACGGCCGGGCCTGAACCTTCCGCGGCGCGGTACCAGGTTCTAGAACGAAGAAATTACGTTGCACTGCCGGCGACACGGCTTTCGCGTGAACAAGCCAATCTAGTTAGTCACCGAATAGAACATAGTACAAATAAATCCCAAGAAAACACCATAGGAACCACAAACAAAAAACAAAAGGGAGCTTCTGGCGGAATGGAGAACAAACAGCAAGTCCTCGTTTATATAACATTTGTCACATCGTAATGAAAATGTACCTTACTGCGATAGGTCGAAAAAGGGTGGCTCTATCGGATGACAGACGATTAGCTACAATTCCGCATACGTGTTTCGATACGCGGAGGTGTCGATGGGTGTGCGTGCGCGAGCAATTGACTGACATAGTGCAAGTGCTTTCGATGAACAAATGCGGATGGCATTGGAAAAAGAAACACACAAACAAGAACGTGGGAGAAACGGAAACAGAGAAACCAACAAAGAAAAGAAACCAACGGAGAAAATGGGAAAAAAATAAATGAAAAGTACCAAAGACGAGTATATTGGCTACATCACTCTTAATATATGATTGAACTTACTGGCACCTCCATTTGTCGATTCCGCTATTGAAAAAAAGGATGAATGATTATTTGTTGTGTTCTTCGATGATCATCGATTAAATATGGCATAATGCACGGTGAGGATACGAATCGGTTTCGCGGCCAGCGATCGTTCGTATTTTCACGTGGTGCGTGGTGTGTGCGCTGCTACTTTATCGAGGAAAGGTGCAATTTCGCGTGCTGTCTCTCCGCGCGGCGGTCTTTCTCCCATTTTCCAGAAGAGGAGGCGGAGAGACGTGAAGCGTAGAACAGACAGGGCAATGGGGAGAGGCAGAGAGATGGAAAAAATGTAGAGCGAGACGAGATGTCGAAGCGCGACGCGACGAACACGGTCCGGACAAAAACGCTAACACATGGTGCGACACAGAGAGAAAGGGGTTTTCTGGTGATAGGTGAAAAAAATGTCTTGTTGTCACTTACATGAATCAAATCGTGCGTCCGCGGCGGACAGCATGGAAAAAAAGGTATAATTTCCCTCAAAAATCGTGTCAAAACGTTGTCACTTCTTCATCGTGCAAAAATCATGTCTCTACGTGCGAAAATTCTTTTTACGCGCTCGTCGGATTAACAAGCTATCCGCTACCACCACCGTTTCGCGCGCGCGGAAAAAAGAAAGAGGCCGTCGATTTTGCCGCCGCTACTCGTCCTTCGATTCATGGAGCGCAGCCGGCGGCTTCTGCATCGCCGCAACGTGCAACAAGATCGAAATGCGAGCAAACGGCCGATACGGAACGGCGCCGGATACACGGATCTCTTCCGTTGCTCCGCTGGTGGTCGTCGGAATCGTGAAGGACCGACGCAACGAACGAATCGTGAAACAATGATCGTGACGATGCTTCCTCTCGCCTGTTATCCCGACAGCGGAGCCGTGCCACCGAAATGCTCGTGACACGGCTACGCTGTCGAGGGGCGCGCGAGCCCCGACGCTGATCAAGTACGGTGAGAAGCATGTTGAGCCGATGGGAAGTGAAAAAGTATACTGACTTGTTTCGCCGGTGGTGACTGTCACCGGGGCACTGGGAGGACCACGCCCAATGGCGTTCACAGCTATCACGTAAAGCTCGTACTCGGTGTAAGGGCTCAGGCTTCGGACATGATAGTACATGGTCGTGATGCCCGATATTTCGGCGTACGCCTGGTTCACGTGCTTCGGTTTGTGCTGGATCACGTAGTATTGCACCTCGTCGGAGCCCTTGTAGGACCAGGTGAGCTTCACGGATGTCGCGGTGATGTCGGAAACTTGAACGCTTTCCGGGGGACTCGGCAGGGCTGAAATTTATCGTACTCGTTCGATCAAACACACCCGCCGACTCTTGCGCGTCAAATATGTCAGACCGTTTCGTTTATTCCAGCAAAGCGCATTCGTCCCGGGCCTCTGCGCGTAATTAATGCGTAAGTCGATTGATTAGTCATGGAGACTGTGTGCCGTCACGGCTCGCCGTGCGGCTCGTTGAAACGCGACGAGCGGGTGATCGATCGTTTCACGTTACCGTAGCCTGATAGTCGCGATAATGCGATCCGCGAGGATTTACGCGGGATTCCGATCCATCTCGATATTGCGCGATACGCGTAGGATACGTCGTGATACGTACATTGAACTTTCACCATCGATGTGGCTTCTATGACCCCAAGCTGGCTGGCGGCCGTGCAGGTGTAGTTGGCCGACTCCTGGATATCCGTCAGCATTAGAACGTTTTTGCCTACCGGAAGATTGTCGTCCGGCGTGAGATCGGTGGACGGGTCTCTCCTCCACTTTACGTAAGGCATCGGGGCTCCAACGGCGACGCAGGTCAGGTTCAGAGATGCGCCCAGCATCACCTCGCTCACCGCGGGCGGAGGGATCGAGAATGTTGGCGTCACGCGACGAACTGCGCGGGGAAATCATTTTCAAAATGCGCTTGATACTCGAATTCCCGAGCGACGCGGGACCGCAAGTAAGCGTCGCGTCTCCGTGTAATATTCGCAACAGCGATTCCAGTCCCGCGAATCCTTTGTGCCGTCGGCTTACTTTAATTACGCCTTTAATTACGTGGCATTCATTTTAATTACAAACCGGGGAACAACTGGGGCGTAAACGGGGCAACGGGCTGCCCGGGCCACGTTTTTACAAGGAATTCGCGCTAAAGCGACGACGATAAGAACGCGTGTTACTCGAGATTCCTTTACGAGAAGCCTGCCTCTCCACCTACCTTTTACGTACAGCATAGCCGACTTGGAGTACTCCGTGCCAACGGAGTTATTCGCCACACACTCGTACTTCCCTTGGTCGTTGACGTCGCACGAAGTGATCTGTAGGGCTCCTGTAAAATAGCCAAGGGGACAGAGCGTTTACCGATGGACTTTAGATCTGCGCTCTACGCCTACAACTTTTAGCAACGACATGAAAGGGATCCCCGAGCGGAATGGAGAAGAACCGATTACCGTTGCTGCCACAAGCTCCCAGCAAATTGCCAATCGTTCGGGCAATGTTTCAAGGATTACAGCTCGGTAGGCATAGCGAAAAGGGACAAGAGAGTTGCTGGAAGCGTCCAAGAAACGTACACGATCGGCCGGCTATACTTTGCCACGATTCACGCCACTCTTTCGCCTCGTTTTTTCAGCGCTAATTGAGTCGGCGATAGGTCGAGGAACGCGTCGAGTATGGAAGTCCTTGTCCGAATGCGAGGAGCATCCGTTTCAAAGGCCAGTTACAAAGACCGTCTATCCCGCTTTCTGTTTGCCCTGGCCTGGTCGGTTCGTGCGCGATTTCCATGATGCATCAAGCCCCTTGGCACGATACTCCACCGATGATGAACTGGCTGTTACGGGGCGTGTGATTATCTTCGTAGACGTCATTCCTTTGGTATAATTCAACCCTCTTAGATCTCCCCGCCTTCTACCTTCGTTACCTCGCGTTTCACCGTGCCCCTCTCGCGCCGTCCCTTTTCCTCCGGACTTCCTTCCGCCGCATCCACCCTCCCCCTCCCCGTGATCCCAAAGCAAACACACTGCGGATCAGCGAACCTGTTTTCCAACCTTTCGGACGACGACGATAATTAGCAGTTGCAATTAACGGTTGCTTCTAGGTAGAAGAACAGGGCCAAGATAATACGAGGGGATCTTCCTTTGGCGCAAAAGTGGGCCGCCCGAACCTTTCGGCCGAGGGAATCCTGGTCCAGTCCCGGTTCAAATATTTGTCTATCGGCCCGGCGCGGATTTATAGGGCCTCTTCGAAAGTATAATTTCAGCCAACGGTGAAGGAGGGTGGAACGGGCGGACGTGGGACGAGAGAAAGCGGGAGGCAAAGAGTCGAGGGTGGAAAACACTCCATCACGAGCCGAGGAGCCTGGCGGTTTGATATCGCGTACGATCGGAATACATAATCGAGCCTCATCTACAATTTCCAGTAAGCTGACCAGGAAGGAACGCGTGGTCATATTGTTATCCCATCGGGTCACGTGCAGGTTGTTAGCGCGGTTGCAAAAAAAAAAAACAACTTAGATTGGCGTACGCCGGAAACCGTTGCTCATCCTACGCTTCACCCCCCGAAACGACCAGCTACTTTCTACCCCTTGGAATTTCTACGATAACTCATCGGATGTTACGCCACGCTCCGTGACGAAGGTGTAACGATAGTAATTACGCGTTTCATACGGCGCGGAATTTATCACTCCTGAGCGGCTCGAACACACCATCGAGCATTACTGCACGCAGCTTCCTTTCGATTCGCGATAAAACTCGATGACTGTGTACACGATTTATCTAAGTTTGCGCCGCGATAACGTCGCCGCGCACGAAAGGGCTTTCAGCCTGCAAAGAAGCTGGAATTGAATAAAGATGAAAATCTATCTACGCGCCCCCGTCTCGTCGCAAATACTTTGCGCGCGGCCCGTTCCGCGAGATTTGCTCGTCCACCTTTGAACACGTCTCCGCCGGAGATCTTTTCTCACTCTCTTCATGCGACGATTCGACGATGCGATTAGGCGGCTCGTAATCGATCACCGAACGGACGTCCTTTCTGGAAATCGTGGCGGAACGGTTCTGGGCAGAGACTCGATGTGTCTGCCGGACGCGAGATACAACCGTTTCCTCGATCAACAGTGGGACAATTCTCCCTTTCGGCGAGGCGACGTCTCAACATAAATATGCACGAAGGTACGGCGGCGTCGCGACGCTCGGGAATATACGAGTCAGAGCAAAGGGATGATAGAGCATCGCGACAGAAGCATCGAAACTATTTGCGTGTGTTTACCTACCAATATTGAAATATCTTTCCTTATATTTAATATCGGCAAGAGGAACTGAAAATATACGTACGACAATATGCACTGACTTGTACTTTATTCGCCATCGTCTATTTCCTCTACTCCGCGCTCGATCCTTTTCCCTTGCGCCGGGCTCTATCTTTCCCTCTGGCAAAGGTGCGCCACGCCAGGTACAGAAAACGAATACGGATGGGAACCGATGTGGGCGATGACTTCGAAAGACGAGCGGCTTCGATTCGATCGAGATAGAATGCGCACGGAAAATATGTTTACCCCCGGGTCGCACAGGCTCCGCCGGCTTGTGCCTTTTTCCTCTCGTGTCGCGAATGAAAAACGGAGCGCCAGCGTTTCGTAATTCGCGAATCTTTTAATTGCCCTCATAATTATGCTTGCAGCGCGATAACGTTATCGACCGCGGGGTGGAAAAAAAGTCAATTACAATTATCGGAAAATATTCGCGGAGCAAAAGGGTGGGTTGAAGTGGAGCGAAACGGGCAAAGGGGAAAGCGCGAGGGCAATGGCTCGTGGCCATTGCTTTTCCAATGGGGAGCGCGTTCGATTCAGTCAAAATACAAACAGAAAATACATTTGCATCGAAGCCGCGGCTCTATGGCCGAGTTGTGCTCGTTTTGCTTCGTTCTCGAGCACGTTCTTCGCGGCTGGAAGCATACACGCACGTTGTTGCGTTTATATCAGTCGTCGAGCGATTTCGCGAGTCGCCAAGTACCATCGATTTTTATTAACGTTCAATTTTCCCCGACTAGGACGGCTGGATCAGCCAGCAATTCCCGATACCTTATCTCCCTCTCTTTAGCGTGAAAGAGCATGAAACGAAAGCGCAGCGCTATCTTTTCCCCCCTCTACAAACGTTTCTCTATTTCGGCTTGTCGAGGGTGGAGGCGGCGCATTAACGTCAGAGTCTCGCTTGGCAAATATAAGAGAGAATGACGGGCAGACGGCGAAGGAGGGAAACGCGGGCATGAAACGTCTTCCGCGAGGATTCGTGGAAGTCGCGCTGATTCGCGAATGCGTTGCGCCGGAAAGGAAATCGAATTACTCGTTGACGTTTCTGCACCCCTGCTACCCCCCTGTTTGTCCTGTTCGCGCATGCTGGAGCGATCCTTTAACCGTGTGCAAATGTAGCGACGCGCACGCACGTTGTTCCTCGGGGAGAAAGAACGACTAGTCGCCGGGTTCAAAATTCAAATTCCTACGTCCCGAACCCGGACCGATTTCCCGACGCGTTTCACTTTTCCGCGCACGGACCCGCCCAGACCGACGGATCTGCAACACGGCTAGCCGCGTTTTCTCCCCGTCGCGGCGAAGAAGGTAAGCATGTAAACGGGAATAAGGTGAGTTAGCCGATCCCCCGTGGTATAACCGGCGGGCGTCATAAGTCAACTACCCAGAGGAAAGGGTGGTCTAATGGCCCTAGGGGAGTTTCTCGGAGGGGGTATATCGTTTTCTCGGCGGAAAAAGAGACGGCGTTTCTCTATAGCCGCGCGACGCGTCGACACCAGACCGAGCAACGGAAAAAGGGGTTGGCAGCCAGTGGACGAACACCGAGAATTCCAGAGAAGGTGTTAAGAGCAGCTCGTTTCACCTCGGGCTTGTTTCGAACTTTGTCCTCCTTTGCGCGCTACTCGGAAAACTTTCGCTCGAGAATATTTTACGAATGTCGAGGAGAAACGCTAGACCTTCTCCCTTTTACTGCTACTTGAAAACTATCGCATCCTTCGTACCGGATACGGGAGCCGGAGAATTTATAAAGAACGCCGTTTCGTTTACCCCCGTACCGTTTCCTTGCGCGCGGGGTCAGGGTCGTTTCAGTGATTTTCACGGTACCCGGCCGCCGTTCCCGCGCTATCGTTACGGACAATTACACAAGTTTCGAAACGATCGGGATATTATGCAGAAATTAAGAGGGGAATAGGTAGGTACGGCGCGAGAACGCGGATGCTGTTCCGAAAGAAGGGATGAATCCCATGGGGCGGGTATTAAGAAGCGGGCTCGTAGCTCCGGGCTTGTTTCGAAGTTCAAGCCTTGCTCATCAAGTCTCGCGCGGCTCTAATACTGGAAATTTTACGAGTGTTGACGAAGCGTTAACAGCCCTTCCGCGCTTTTACCTTGTTCTAAGCTACCGCCGGCCTTTACGGCCAAGGGCTGCAAAATATAATTTAACGCTTCTCGATGCGTTCGAGCTTTGGCCGGGTTCTCCGCCCCCCCTCTGTTTTCGGCGATTCCGGCATTACAATCCATCCAGTTAACCTGACGCGGTTACTGCGCTTTAGAACGCGACGCGATTCGAGGTCTAATACGAACCGCCGATCCCGTGGACGTTGACAAAGCTTAAATGAAACATCAAATCGGTTTATCTCGCGTGTCTGAGAATCTCTGTCGGTTTAATCCTCTTCAATTATCGTAAAGCGCTGGTCGTTCAACAAAGCGGCTGTTATTTTAATACGCTGCCGATGCGCGACGCTGCGCCTGCCGTGTCCGACTTTAATTAATTTGTCTCTCGTTTTCCGCGATAAACGGAAATGGAGATTCGCGACCGCATTCTATGCTGTCCTGCGCTACCGCACGTCCGGTCCGACGCTGTCCCCGCTTCATCCCCCCAACTCTATTCGGTTCCTTTTCTTCTCCGTCTATCCGTCTTTTGCTCGGTTCGCCGTCAAGCGTTTCAGAATTACTTTTTACCCGCGCCCGTTTCTCCTGCGGACCGCAGCGCGATTCGGCCAGCGCCTCATCGCCGTTGCTCTCGCGGATTCCTAACGTGTGCAACCACTAGGAACAAGCGGCGCGCCGTGCCACCGTGAACGACCCTCGAAAACTTTTCCACGAAGAACCGCCTCGTTTCAACGACTGGCCGGGATTTCGCGAAATTAAACAATAATGCCGACAACGTTGGAACACTTTCGAGTTTCGAGCATCGCTATGCTGTAATAAGCAAGGATGCTTTGATATTATTAAAGCAAATTGCGACTATGGATGCTCTCGCGAATGAATGCAAACAAAGACTCGGGCGGGCTTGTAACAATGCAATGGGATGTTAGAAACGCTCCGGGAAAATTTCGCAAGTAACCTAATATAGCCAGACAATGGCGCGGGGAAGTAGCCGACGAATTTAATTTGCAGGGAATTTGAATAACGCGTGTACCAAGCGTGTGCCCGTTTTCTCCTTTCTCTGCGAACGTTTTTCTTTTTGTTTTTTAATGAGTTTTAGAAAAACCTTCGACAACGGGGGCGCAGCGGCGACTCGTCCTTTGCAATTAAACGCGTTATCATCCGTAGCGCATACTTTATCCGTTTTTCCTTCTCACGGGAAACCTTGCTTGCATCGTCGATACCGGACGACTTCCAACGGTATCGACGGGGTTGGTGCTGTCGCGAAGACACGCGAACATCGTCGAGGAAGCTAGTTGGGCTCCAATCTTATCGTGATGCTCTTCCTTACGCCATTCTCTCTTTCGACGCGTTATTGGATGCGAGAGATGCCACACGTCTCGTCCGACCTTTCCCCTGGACGCGACGCTTCGAAAGCGAGTCGTCCGATTTTAAGGGAGGCGCAAAGAGTTCCGACTCGATCCCGCCCGAGGAAGTCCGGCGCTCGTATCCGATCAAATTTCCGCCCTAGGCGCGGAGTTTTCCTCGCGAGGAAAAGCTCGTCGGTAAGATGTGGCCGCGTGTAGCAGGTCTCGCGCGTGCTTCCCCGTCGATGCAGACGGATGCCATGGCACGACGGCAAGCACGCGCGCGATATCCCCGTTTATACGTGCCACGCATACGGCAGCTGGTCCTCCGCGGCTGCCGAAATCGCAGGAGCGACGCACGTGCGGGTGCGCGCCGCACCGTTCGCCTCTCCTCTCCTCCTCCGCTCTGCCGTGCAAAATATCGCCGGGACGGGCGGGGAATTTTCGGGAAATTCGAGGCATCAAAGGCGAATAAATTTCGCGTTAATCGCAAAGAGGCAGGTCGGTAGGCGTCGCGCCGATTCGACGGTCGAAAATCGTAGGCCAGACCTGGGTCGTAAAGAATCTCCCTCGGTGGCGTTCGGCGCTCTCGAAACGTAGCGGGGATAATATGCATAACGCGTGCGCGTATATGCATGTACGTCCGGATACGCGATACAGGCGAACGATACCGGCGTGTATATGCAGCCGGCTTTCCTGCATCCTAATGTATACTTTTCACGTCGCGGCAAACTGCGCCGGCCGGGCCGCAGCCCCGTAAAGATAGTCGAGCACAAGTGCAACGCCGGTATTACGTGACGTGCCGCTCGATAATGATACCGCCGTTGCGATAAAAACAAAGTGAACGCGTTATATATTCGCGCGGACGTTCCCGTAGCCACGGAGGAATAATGATAATAGGTCGCGTCGTGCGTTGGGGAAACAAGTTCGCCGTACAGAAATTGCTCGACGACTCGTCCGCTCGTTCGGTCGCGCCGTTATCGAGGATTATATTCACGAATCGCGCTGTCTCGCTAACATTCACCGACGGCACCTTTATCATTTAACCCTCCGTCCGATTGCCTCTATAATACAGGGGGCGAACGCGATCTCTTCGACAGCTCTGCGTCCGCTATTTCTGGCAGAATTTTCGTGACCGTTCGTCCCAGACGACGGACGGGCGGCGCGTAAAATTTTTTATGAAGTCTATCGACGTGCCGCGGTGGATCGAAGAGCCTCCTCGGACGGATCGTGTACGGAGAGCGCGAGCGCTGCCAGTAGTATAGGTCGGTTTATGCGCCGGCATTATCAGGAACGAGTAACACGCGGCACGCGTCACTGGACGATAACCGAGCAGTTGACCGAATCCTGGCTGCATTCCCTGCGAATCAATTCGATTCCAGCTGGAGAGGAATCGCGCGGGGGCGGATACCCCGAAGGATCGATTCTATATCTCTCCGCCGGCTTCCCTCCGTCGAAGTCATCCCCCCTGGACCAACCCCGGCGAATCCATAGGTTCGCCCGATTAAGGGGAAAGTCTAGGATCTTTGGCAGTTTGATCGAAAACGCCGACGGTATAGATCCGCGTAGCCGGCAGACACAAAGTGCACTCGGCGAGCAGAGCAGGTGTGCTCGGCCTCTCGGCAGACGAGATGGATGTGCTGGATGTTCCCATATCGCGTGACCACTCGATCAACGCTACCGCGAGTTGACAGTGACTTACGCATTCTGCCACTCGACGAGATATGACACGCGCCACCGAGCCGCGTGTCCCGCTATTACGTGCGCTGCGTACACCGCGGTTAAACATCTTCGATCTATCCCGCAGCCCATAATTTTTCTTCCACTCGCTTTCCTTTTCGCCCCGGGTTAATAGCCGTGTCGTCGCAAGGTTTACCTGCCAAATCGCGAAGAGGGTGAATCCTCGAGCGTGACTTACCGCTGTCCAGTACCGTGTAGCGCGGATTCGACGTGTCGATGGGCATCATGTCTCGCACCCAGGAGATGATCGGCGCCGGCGAACCGACCGCGGTGCAGGCCAGCACGGTGTTGTGTCCCATCTCGACCACCTTCGTCTGCGGCGCTTGAGTTATCAGCGGGAAACCCACCGGCAATTTTTCGGCTGCAACAAACAAGCGTTCTATGAATCACTGTCCGCTAAGGCTACGAGCCCCTGTCGTGGAAACGGAAGTGCCGATACACGAAATAAAATGCCGGATGGGGTGCGACGGTGGTCACCGAATCGCGGTTCGCAAAGGAATCGGCACGGGAACGAAAGCCGGTATCCCGCGGTCAGCCCCGCAGGGGTTGAAAGTTAGGCAAAGCCATTGGAACTGAGAGGATATCTCCGTTCCATCTCTCGGCAGGGGAGACGGAGGCTCGAGGCTTCGGGAGAACGAAGGATACATCGGCTGTTCGGGGACGGAGTCAGAATTCAATATACCGAAAAAGTTCGTGAAACGGTTTACCACGAGAGCGTAGAGCAGGCGCTACGTCGATATTCTTACTCAGCCTCGTTGCAAGAAGTCGATCGATTTGTTCGCGTTTGTCCTCCATGCGCACGAAGACTGGAGGACGGAAAAGCAGAAAAGATAGCAGAGGATAAACGTTGATCGTTAACTTTATTGATATCGCATCGATACGCGGTGGATGGACCGGAAGTTCCTACGCTCGGTAAATGGACAATATTGCCGAGAGTTGATTCGCCGCGAAATCTATGTTTGTCGACAAACTTTCGGTTCTCTCTTTTTCATTTTCTGTTTTTTTTTTTGCCCGCTTTATCGTGCCCACGGAAATCTGAATAACGTGGTCGAAGGCTCGCGTCGATAGAGCGAGACGAGATTAATTCGACTTGTTTGCAATGCACGCGATGCAACATTGCCCTCGTTCTTCGCGTAATTACGACGATACTGCGTTAATTCTTGGGGGGGGGGGGTGAACTCGTGCCGCTAGTTAAATTTAAGTTCGATGACGCTGCACTCGAAGTTTCCAACAATTTCGCACTGTCCCGGTACCGTTTCGATGGGGCTTGTACGTCTAGAACTAAACTCGTCGATGATGTTTCTTGTTTTGCCATTTTTTTTTGTTTTGTTTAATTGGAAGTCTACCGGTAATTGCGTCGTGCGGGATTAATTAAAAAATCCGTTCCACTTTCGAGAGACAATCTTGGACGTGGGCGATAATTGCAGAGGGCCGCGTTACTCT
Organism: Holcopasites calliopsidis; assembly: GCA_023838395.1. Classification (NCBI taxonomy): domain Eukaryota; kingdom Metazoa; phylum Arthropoda; class Insecta; order Hymenoptera; family Apidae; genus Holcopasites; species Holcopasites calliopsidis. The sequence goes on along the minus strand of JALHAQ010000012.1, from coordinate 2,707,598 downwards.
CGAGGTGTCTTACTCGTTTCGCGGTGCGGAACGCCTTAGTTAGAGAAGTCGATATTTCCAGGTTCGAGCGACGGCAAGAATCATCGCAAGGCCGGTTACAACCGGGTGAAAGTTGCCAAAGGCGGACGATCAAACTGCAATTACCATCGCGCCTAATACCCAGTCGTCGCGCTCCGTAAATTGCTCTTTTATAATCTTCTCCAATTAAAAGAGCAATCGGAACTCGAGCAGCGACTTTAGTTGGCCGGACGAGGAGGGACTTTCGACAACTTTCATCTAGTCGGTCTCCTCTGCTCGTAAATACGTTATAAGTCTCGGGAGTACCTGTTGGATCGCGTAGGAACCGGCCTGTCGCGTCGCGTGCCGTCGAAACGAGAACGGCAAACTTTTCCATCGGCCGAGCGCCAACCTGCCGGTCTACGCAGCGGCTTTGCAATTTTTATCGGGATCGTTCGGGCTTCCAACGGGGAACGAGCCCCGAGCGGCGACCACGGAGAGAAAAGCTGCTTCGATTAAACGCCATTGCTGACCCATAAAGATCGTGGAAAGAACGTCGGAGCTCGACGGAGCGTGGGTGAAAGCTGACCCGTTTAAATTCTTAAAAGTACGACATCGGGAGAGGGGGAGGGTGGTTTCGCGGCGAATCCGTGCATAATTTTAGCGAACCGCGAAACGATAGGGACGTTTCGTTCGTCGGCCGACATCGAACGAGAGGATGGAAAAGTGTTTCCGCGAGGGACCGTTCTTTGTTGCGACGTTATTCGAGGCGCCGGGGAACGGTGATAATTGAAGGAGACACCGCCTCTGCGATTTTTCCTCGCTCGGCACCGTTAACGAGCACAATTAAGACGCGAGAATCGCCGGCATTTTTTTTTTTTTTGTTGGTCGGAGATTGCTGCTCGCTTGCCGCACTCGAGCCGCCGGACGCGAGCGAACCGGGAAGCGAGTAAGCCGCTTGAATTCTGTCAGATTCAGTCGGCCGTCGCGTCGTCTCACGGCGAAGAGTTCGCTCCTCGTTCTTCGGTACTTTCAGCGAACCTTCTCTTCCATTGTTTTCTTCCCCGGCACCGGCTTCTTTTGTCCTCGTTACCGTTCGAGTTATCCGGCAGGCTGGCGCTAATTATATCGGCGACCATGAGCGTTCACGGTCAACAATAGAAATCGCCCACAGGCTCCCGCCCCTTGGAATCACCCCTACGCCGACCGCCTCCCGGCCTCCGCCGTTCCCGCTTCGCGACAAACAATTCCATCCCTCGTCGCTGCTTTTACCGAACCATCGCCGACAATACAATCAGCAGCGGTGACTGCGCGACAACGAGAAGCATCTCCCGGCAATGCCATTGTTCCCCGACGATTCGCGGCTGAACTCTTCGTCTTCTCCTCGCTTCACCGCCGAACGAGCCTCACGGTGGTCGCGGTATAACCACGGCTAGAAAAAAACTCCAATTAGGAAATTTCTCGGTGACGAAACCAATTAAGCCTCGCCGTTCTTCGTGGCGAAAGTTAGATCGTTCCGAAGCGCAGATATTTCACGGTAAAATATTCACGGTAACTTTGTCCGGGAACAAGGAAGGGTTTACGGGGGAGGGACCGTGGGAGTAGGTCCCGGGGGAACTTGTCGAGATGGAAGCCCGTTGCAACCCGGCGTCCCGTTCGCTGGCTTCCCGACACGTTCCAAGATGCTTCCAGCGCGATGAAAACCTTTCCAGGAGCTTTTCAGATAATACACGCCAGCCGGTGACAAGCACGCACTTGGCTAAATCACAATTTTCCGTGGTCCTGGAACAGCGTGCGCGCGAACAAAGCCGTCTTACTGTTCACCGATGAAACGAGGGCGAGGGAAAAAAGCTTCGACTCCGGATCATTCCGGCAATTTCCTTCTCCCGGGCTCGTTCTTGCCCGCCGCGCTCCGCCTTTCCAGCCAGCCACCGATCGACCGGATTTCAACTTTCAATCCCTGCGGATTCGCGAACGGTCGCCCCAGACCACTTGACTGTCTCTCGAAACGCTTGAAAACTTTCATTCGGGACGGCGATGTTCAAACGAAACGACAGAATTCTATACCGGCGAGCGTCTCGAGAATTTGCGTGCGACGCGTTCGGTGTATACAAGAAGCGGAGACCAATTTGGCGAGGATGTTTCTGTGCAACGCGAACGGATGCACGCTCGCTTTTTCATCCGTCGATTCTTTACGAGCCGAATCGAAGGTATTAAACTCGCATTCTTTTTTCGAGGGCACGTTCGCAGGACGATCGCGCGATCCGTCGGTGGGAAATTTGTGACCGGCTGACGACGCGGAAGCAGGAATTAATTCGTCGCTGTCAGAGGCGTGCGAAACGGTGCTGAGGCTCGATAAGGAACGAGCCGATAAACTACACTGCTTCAAATTCCCCGTAAAAGTCTTCTGCAAACGCGCTTTCATAATTCAAGCGCGTACACGGACGAAGCAGCTGCGATGCCTCGTTTTCGCCTTGAATATATAAATCCGCGTACGTGTGCCTGTATTATACACTCGTGCGAGTTCCGCAGGGCCGCCTCACGCCGTTTTAAGAGAGATCGATCCGCGGGAAACCGCCTCCGTTTGCGAAAGAGCCGATGCCTCTGAATCGCCCGAAATCGGCAAATTAAATTCGAGGGCGGAAACGTCGGGAAACAGGAAGAAAGCTGCTTCCCTATGGCAGACACTACGCGAACTCGGCCAGCCCCGACACGCTAGTGGAATGAGCTTTTTTATTTTCCTTTTAAATTCCAACGTTCAAAGGACGAAAAGCGCGAGGAACGGAATCGGGGAAATCGAGAAATTAAAGTTATATAGAAGACCGAAAGAAAAATTGCTTCGTTTCGCGCGGCGCGGTGCAGAAATTCTCGCTTCTCCTCCGGCTCGTTCTTTTTCTTTTGCGAGTTTACGTACGGCGGAAACCCACGTCAAGCTTGCGGGGAGTCCAATTTTTGTTGTACTCGCGGAAAATGATTAAACTCGCGACTTCGATCCCTCGTTAAACCTTTCTGGAAATGTTTCAACTTTATCGGAGTTTTAATTAACGGCCACGGATTCGCCGTTGGACCGGCGCGTCCGTTTCCCTCGCTGGCGATCCGCGAAGGGAACTCGAGGATCGAAAGCCCGTCTGAAAAATCGTGATCGGACTTGGATCGGCGGGAAGCTCGCTTCGCGAAAAGTCGCGAAACGAGGCTAATGAGGGGTACACTCGGGGTAAGAATAACGCCACGATGCCAGCAGCAGGTGGTGCAAGACCGTATGGAGAGGGTCTCATAATATTCAAGCTACCCCCTTCAGGAACGATTCGAGCCACCTCATCTTAACGAGGCCCTGCATCAAGTGGCTCGGTTTCGAGTACCGGCTCCAGAGGATTAGGCTCTAAAGACCAAACTCGTCTCGAACCGGAGACGGAAGGCGGGGAGGACGGCGCTACGCGACGTCGAGAGAAAGCCACCCTAAATCGTCTTTTGATCTTGTAATTAATTCTGCGCGCATTACGCTCGCGTTCGGAAGAAACGTAACCGGGTCTCCCCGTATTCATGGGACAGGGGTGGGTCATTAGGCAAACAGCAAAAAAAAAAAAAGGAGGAAGAAACGAAGAAAAGGAGCAGATTGGTGGTAGAAGACGAAACAAAGGGAGGAGCATCCGAACGGTAACAAGGAGACACGAAAGAGGCTGCGCACAGGCCTGTTAAGGCTTTTCATTCGGACCGAGCGTCGAAAGCACTCTTTACCTGGTTCTTATCAATTAATCGAAGCACAGCAACCCCTTATGCATGTTCGATGAAACGATTTATGGCGGAGTTTGAATTTATTCAGTCGATTACAATATCGTGAATATAAAGTGCGCGCGGAAATTTATCGGCGGAGAATTGATATCGAGCATGGAGCGATGGGAAGAGATAAAAGGGGACAGAGTACAGAGACGAAGGGAAAGGACGGATAAAAGAGACCGGAGACCGACTGATCGGAAACTCAAAGTTTAACCAATGTTTTTCCATTTCAATCGCGCTCGATTTTCGGGGACATTCGTGTACCAAGTATTTCCATCAATCAATTATTTCGCCGAGGCTTCGAGGAGGTCGATGCGCACACATATACGCGCGCGTCGCGCTCCACCCCGAGCTCCGAGGGTGAATAATGCCGGAGATCGTTCCGTTCAACTGAAACTAGCTATTCCATCGCATCGCGGATTCCGATCGGCATAGTTCCGCGCTGCAAAAATGAGCGGCAGCTTTTCCGGCGGCCTTTTAAACGGACTCGGACGAGTTCACAAAGGAATCGAAACGTGTCATCGGGTGTGGATGAAGGTTCGTCGGTAAGCGCGACGTGCAAGTGGCGGTCCGACAAAAGATGCGCGACCTCGACCACCGTCTCGTTTACATTTACCATGATTTTTCCCGAGCCAGCCGAACGTTCAAGTCGACCGCGATTAACTTTCCACGACTTTTTCGACGCAAACACATTGCGGCGTACGTGTATCGACGTGGGGGAGAGCTCGTCAAACATTTCGCTGGTTGCATACGTGGTCCTCGGACCAGACTATTTACACATGCGTCTGGCAGAGGCGGCGGTAAAGAGAGGCAGAGATGATACGGACGGAATCGTAGCCAGGGGATAGCCGGGGCAACGTCGGCGGGATAAACGCTGGGAGATTCACGCCTTCCGAACGAAATGGGAAGTGTCGATGAATCCGCGCTCTATCGATGTCAAAGGCAAACGATGGGACGGCGCGCGGGGAACGTCGATGATCAAAGTGCAAAAGCTCGTACGTCGATGTTCGATAATTTAATGGAAGGGTGGAATAAACAGGTCCATTACGCGCGCGTGGAAAAAAACACGCCATTCGCGTTTACCTTCGACGGAATGGCAATTAGGCGAATTCGACGTTCGCGCAAGATGTTCCCAGAGTTTCATTCGCATCGGTTCTCGATTTTTCGCAACGAACGGTGTCCATTGTAAACGCTCACGGTGCGGAACAATGGTAGGTGAGAAGCATACCGCGCGTTTGCTCGCAGCAATTTCACTGGGAGGAGAAAGAACCGAGGCGGACGTGAGATAACACGCCGCGCTCGTCCATCTTCGATTTTCCCTCGGCGAATAGGAAATCTGGCGACTCGGAGGAACTGGTAAATCATAGATAGAGGTGGCCGTTCCGTGCTCGGTGAATCGTCCAAGTCAATTAGCAGGTAACCGATAGCGAACCGCTCTACTCTCCGCTATTGCACGCAGCTCCCTAGATCGAACGCTGCTTAGGCCACCCTCTCCCGGAGCGGGAAGATCGATCGCCGCCTGGCTTCGTTGCGAAATCGTGCTAATTCGCCGAATCAATATTGTCGCCGAGCTTTCGCGTAGAGAGAATTTATATCAAACAGAATGACGCCGCGGGTAAATTTGACTTTCGCCAAAAATTCGATTGGAATTACAGGTGGAACGGGGAAGCGCGTATTAAAACGTTATCGGCGAATTCACGCACGGACGCGAGATGTTTGCTAAATAAATGTAAATATATCGAAAGTTCGATATCAAATATTCGTTGGTCCATTTGCTATTAATCCGGCGCATTAGAGAAAATACCAAACGGTTTAATCGCGTCAGAGTGAAACGGGCGAACGTGTGGCGAGCTTCGGAACGGTGCTAGCGGTCTGTAAGCGCGCGTCTCGGTGAGCGAGTGAATGACTGGCGCAGTTCAGTTTTGGCGATCGCGGGCTAATGGACATCCGGTATTTCTCGCTGAATTAACTTCGGGGCGGACGAGAAGAAGAAGAGGGCTGCCGTGTCGACGAGCGCGTGCCGTGACCGTCGAGAGTCGGCTCTCCGTGACTTTCGACTTTCCCTCGCGATTCTCTGCGTGCCGATCGCCCCTTTCCCCCCCGCCGCTCAGGCCAATAATCTAAGAATAGGGTCCCCTTCTTTCGAGATCCGTGCGAGGGAAATTGCCCCGGCACTGATTACGACCGTCATTTCGCCCAACTAATGGTCTCTCCGCCATTAAAATACTCGACGATGAGCGAAATCGTACGGACCAGCAGGAAAGATATTACAGCGAGAAGGGTTGCACCTACGCGACGACACCGGCCCCGGACACGCGTTCGTCTCTGGAGCTGTTCCATTGAGTCGGGAAAAATGTACACGTCGAGGGAGTTAGCTCGCGTTTCAATAAATTGTCCGGGTGGAGAAGCGTCGGAGGAGACTCGTCGACGATGGCCGCGCTGAAAGTTTTCGTTGCGGCGCGTCGAGGGGGAGGAATGTAGCCACCTTTGGGAGAGCCCGGCGAAAGCATTTTCCTCGGGGGCTTTCAGAAAAACTTGCCGGAAGGCGGCTGCGGCCGTAAATACGTCGATTCAGCGGCACGCTCGTATTCTTAAGTAATTCATAAGAAGGCAGAGGCTCGCGGAAACGGTTTTATTTTCCCTTCCTTTCCTTTCGCGGGCGACCCCGGACATTCGACCGTTTTAGCGTTTCATTTAGCGGAAACAAACATTTTTCTTTTTGGCGTGAATACCGCGCGGACGGGTCGAAATTGCTGTTGGATATCTCGATGCCTGCGTGTGCAAGATCGTGCAGGGTACCAGGGGAGCTTTTTTTTTGTTGTATTCGGATCGATGTGCACTCTGGAGGGTGTAGTGCCGTGCCGTGGGCTGCCTCGCGCTCCGGTTATCGTCGAAACGAACGAACCTAAGGGCGTCGAACGAGCAAGATGTTATTGCGCCAGGTTACTTTTAAGGGTAATAGCTATCGGCGAACGTATTTCTTTCCCTTTAATATGCGAAAAAGTTGCCGAACAGCCTGTAAGCGGGAGGCGGCTTTCGATCGTGAGAAATTGGGGCCAGGGAGCATCGTCGGCGGTGCTGCGAAGAGCGGGAAGGGGGAAAAAATCGGAGATAGAGAGAGAGAGAGGAGGAAGCTCCAGACAAGCGTGGCAAAGCGCGGAATCTCTCCATCAAAAGCTCAACAAAAGCTTGCTCAGGGCTTCGGCTTGCCGGTAGTAAGGAAAAGGGGTGGAAAAAGCGAAAGAAGGGGGATGTGTCGGAGAATGCCAGCTAATGTCTGAGACGCGTCAGCGAATGGGAGAGGCCAGGGGAGTGGAGCGTTAACGGGAGAAAGCGCGGAAAAAGCCACCACCGGGGGAACAAAAAAAAAAAAACAGAAGGTAGCCGAGGAAAACGCGGGAAGCGCGCGGATAAAATGGACGCGCGGAATACCTTGAAACGTTCCGCGAACAAGCTTTATCGAGCAAAGTGGAAAACAGCGGCGGCGAGCGAACGAGGGCTTCGTCGAACTCGAAACTCGATCGACGGAGCGGTCCGTGCTCGAATCGCTTGGAAAGGTCTTGAAAAATCGGTTGCTCTCTCTGCAACGGTCGCGGGCATCGATGTCTCGTCTATAAGGATGCCGTAGGGATGGAGCAGCATCGAGGAGGAGCCCGAGGCTAGCATATTTTCAGAAGAGTGAAAAAACATTGCTCCCTCTGAGGCGAACGACCGATAGATCGCGGCGGTGGGGCGGGAAAGAGTAGCAGCAACGAGAGCCAGCTCCCGAGCTCTTGGTCCTTTTTATTATTCATGAAAATCGTGCTGTCGCTGCTGCTTTCTCGTGGCTGTATACCGACCAAAGCTTAGAGAAAACTCTTCTCGAATTAAAGCGCCGGCGTGTATCGAGAAGCCCATTTTATTCCGCAGGGATGAGAGGGCTGCCGTGTTTTCCCGGCGTTCGCGTCATCGGACATTTTCGCGTTGTTTTTACACGCACACACACACACACGCGCGCATACACACCGTATCGATTCTGCTTGCTGGATGCGACGCGTTTTCGTAAAACAATATTTCGCCGGGCAAAACAAGCCGGGGTCCGAAATCCATGGGGACGTCGTCCGATGTATTTTCAGTGGCCGCGACGAGACTGGCGGGTGAAGGAAAAAAGACGCTGATCGGTGGCAGCGACTCTAGTCGAAGACGCGCAATTTCACCCTCGATTCGATACAATTCGTGGAACCAATGGACGCGTGTGCCCCTAACGAGCCGTTGAGGGGAGACTGTCGTTTCGGCGAGAAGGTGGCGAAGCTCGGGGCGAAAGTGCGACGGGACGGCCGTTGGAGGAGGTAGGAAAACGATTTAAGGTGCAGGAAGAGAGACGATGCGGGACGGAACGAGGTTGGTAAAGTGGAAGGTAAGCCTGCAGGTTGCGGGCAAGCGGTCGTCGGTGAAGGCTGGAAGAAAACGAGTAACGTCGGAGCTACTCGACGGTGGTTGTAGTCGGAACGACGGGAAAGGGATGTTTATTTGTACTTCCTACACCCGGATGTCCGTCCCTCACGGATCGTAGAAAATGCTCGGCGGAGGCTTCCACGTTTCTTTTCGCCCCCTCCGCCCCCCCGCGATCTACCGTCCCTACTCCAAACCGTTGCCTTTCGCCTGGACGTTCTTGTTGCTGCCGCGAAGTCTCGCTCCTCCTGCCCGCCGCCGCCGCCTCGTTTTGTTCGGCCTGACATATTTTTCGAAGGCTTTTGTGCTGCTGTAAGAGGACGGAGGCGGAGGCACGAGCGGGAGAGATAGAACGGGAAAAAAAAAGGACGGTAGAGAAAGTGGAGCGAACCGAAAGACCGTGAAAAGGGCGTCGCGCGGTACCCGTTCTCTTATCGCCGACAATAGGAAAATTCAGGCTCGTCGGGTGATTTGTTTCTTCGTTAGAACCGCGGCATTCGACGATTTCCAATCGGTGATTCCTTCGTTCTCTTCCCTCTTCCCCTCCTCCTGCGGGAATGAAAAGAAGAAACGGTGGACGATGGAAAGCCTAGTGTTCCTCCAAGTCCGCGAGGTTCGTACGGTATTTGACTATCGTCGCATCATCCAGGACGCGGAACGCCGATGAGACGCGGCAAATTATTCATTGTCACCCTTTCGGCGTGCGGGTTCGAACGAACGACCGGGCTAAAAGCGAATCGCCGTCGATTCAGTTTTAACGTCCGTAACGATCGTTACGCGGCCGTGCGAAACGGCGATCCTTTTAAAGTGATTGGCGGAACCACTGGCCACGGCAGCCCTTCTCTTTTAATTCGCTTTTTGCTCTCTCTCTCTCCTCTAACCCGAACCGAGTGCCTCCGACTCGCCTCCGTTCATGCCTGGAAATTACTACTTAATGCCTTTGCTTGCCCGACACTCCGCTGGAACTGCGCGGTCGCTGCCCAGACGCGGAGCACTGAAAACCATTACCGAGAAGCGTTCCCCCCTCATTTTCCTTGGCGGAAATTTTCGAATTTATTTTACTTCGCCGCCGCGTTATCGGTACCGGTTAGCGGTATCTCCCGTTCCTCTCCCACGCGTTTCCAGATTCTCGTTCGATCGCTACGATGCCAATGAAACTCGTCCAGGCTTCCTTTATTTCCTTGCGTTTCGGCCGAAGGAAGCTCGAAATTGTCCGCGGCCCGATTCCGCCGGCACCGTAGCGCGGCGGGCCAATGAATATAACGCGCGATATCCAATGTTTCGTTCGCATAAACGCGTTAAATTTTGTCGATAGAGAGAAGCGGTAATGGGTAAGAGTAGCGGGAACCCCTTCTCGGACCGCTTTTTCTTTTTCTAGTCGCTTTTATCGGACGGCAGAACGCAGCCCGATCATGCCTGGAGATTACTACTTAATACCTCCGGCCGAGCCGTGCGGGGTCATCGAGTGGAACAACCCGTTTACGGGTCAGACACGGCGCGACGCGCCGCGGCGACTGAAACGCGTTAGCGCGGCGAGTTACCGGTTTAATGGACTTTAATATCGATCGCGGTCCGATGTTGAAATTGTGCCACGAACGAATTTTAGATTATATCCCATGAAAGAGCTACGGTGCGTTATATTGGCCGCTTGAATAGCGGCTGCCCATAAACGGTGTTTACTACTTCGCCCCGATGAATCTGTGGGGGAGCACAGCGCACCCGATTTCTACTTCCTTTCGCTCTTTCACGCCGGCAAGGGAACGTTCTATTCGAATCGCCCCGGCGAACGCGATTCGACGCGCGGATCGATGAACGCGATCCAAGCGAGCAACGGGGCAACAACATCGCGATAAATATATACTCATCTGCCGGGGAGCAAGACGCATATCGGTTTTTGTTTTCTGCGTACGATTGAAGCTGCGTTGGCAAAGGGGTGGGTTGCGGAGCAGCGACGCGTGTCGTCGCGCGATCGAAGGCCAAAACCGAGAGAGGAAACATCGACACCAAGCGGAGAGCCGCCGGGTAGTTATAATTTTAGGTATCCACGAGTCGCGGCCCGAAATGTACGAATTCTGGATTTTCCGCGATCGTCGGCGCTGAGGAAGTGCACGGTAATTGGATCTATCATGGCACGGTACGGGGACGAATGAACACTTACGCGAGGGGAATGAAGAACAACGCGTCGAGCTTGTCACGAATCTGGAACGGTTCCCTTATTCCTGCCGGAAGAAAAGAGGTTACGGAGAGCGAGTCGCGCGGCTCCGGAAACTGGTTACACGAGCAATTTTCCCACCCACCACTGTCCTACGTGTTTGCGCCATTAGTCTAAAAGCAGTGGTAAAATTCGACCCTGGCTGCCATCGCGGTTAACGTGCCGACGTAGGGAAGACCTTGCGCAACCAGACAGTCGGTAGTTCGGTCGCGAAGCCAGCTGGTATAATTTCCACCCCCTCACGGGGCGAACTTGTGTCATCGCGGCGTTTCCCTTGCCGTCTTCCTCGCTGTATCCCCCGTTATCCGTGACATCGGTGTCCCTGTTCACGGAAACGTCAACCCCGTCGCGGCGACTATCCTCTGTCGCCGTTGCCTATGGAGGAAGGCGCGCCATCGCCGCGCCTCGATAATTAATTTTACGTATCCAGTTTACAAGCGGAGGAAGCGGCGTGCAATCCAATTTCCCACCGAAATTGGTAGAGATTGTTCGTGAAAATTCTCACCCCATCCCCGTTGCTTTTTCGCTTCTCGTTGAATCGTCGCTGTTTCGTCAAGCGCCGGGCAAACTCCGCGGAACTAGCAACGATTAAGAATGACCGGTTCCACGGACGAATGTAATTAATGTACCGGTAATTGTCCCGAATCTAGATAGCGGGGAAAGTTTCTAAGTGACAAAGTTTTCGGCAGGCAGGCAGGCAGGCACAGAGAAATACGCGAGTACTTTTAGCGTCCCTCGTCTACTCCAGCGCGGGGGTTAATTACCAGATTTTCTAATCTCGCGCGTTCATCGGAGAATTTTGAACGCGCTCGAGGAATAATAGTGATTTAGTAGCGGGGCAGGAAGCGAGCGGGTCGATGCCGGTGGTCTTTTCTTTTTCGGCACGCGAGAACGCTTTGAGGCCGCGAGACGGAAAGTTAAATTAAGACGCTGCGCCGTCGATCATGAATCTTTCATCAGAGTTGGCGCACGCGGATTCGAAGGGTGGAGGGTTGAGCGAAATATATGTATATATATATATATATATCGGTTGTTTGTCGCCACGACGGTCGGCGTGCTCGCTCCAGTTTTCGAGTTTCACTTTCGCGCCCGCCTCCTCTGTGCTGAATCGCGACGCGCTTTGATCGGAAGGAAGGGAAAGGACAAGGGCCGCAAGAGAAACACGGGAGAAGAGTTTGTAAATATTTTCCGAGGCAGGACGGCGAAGAAAGGGGAGGCGCATTGTTGGTCGGTCGATCAATCGTCGGTATCCGCGGGAACTATCGGATTCGAGAGAGGCACGGGTCGTTACCGGGCTGCTTCCGAAAGAGAGAACAAGGGACGATCGAGAGCAGCGACAGGGGGGTTGGGACGCTTTGTGAAGGATAACTGTGTTACCGTGCACTTTGCCGCGATAACTTCGTTCCAGCGTCGTCGGTTGCTTCCCACCCTGTTCGCTTCCAATGATCGCGTTTCAAGACTCTCCCTCGCCTACTTTGCGACGTTCCAGATATTCCTCGGCCATAGGTGCACGCTCGCAATACACGTGCCGTCCTAGCCGCCACCGTCGTGATGCGCACACGCCACCAAACTTTCGCTCGTAAACGGGGGCTCGCGTCACGATACCGGCGAGGGCGGGTCGATGACGAGGGACGCGCCACGTTTCAATTTATTGCGCTGCGCGGGTCGAAATCATCACGGCAAGAGTCAACCTCCGCGGATCGTATCGTTTCCCGACTCCCTCGTCGGTCGCTGGAAACCGGTGAACCGTGGATATCGCCGAATCGAGAGCATCACCCTTCCCCGTCTCGGTTCGCTTCGTCTTGCGGGCAACGAGCGCACACGGGTCCCGGATTGCCTTCCCTTTCCTCTTCGACATCGTACCAACGCTGGTTAGCGGACAGGGTCTTCGGGTCTGGCAAGCAGCTCGGTCCGGTAGTTGCTTACATTACCATACGAATGGCCGATCGATCCAAGACCTCGACTACCTAGCCACCGAACCGTGGCCAGGTTCGCCCGCACACGCCGTCGTCGTTTCAGGGCGCATGCAAACACACGTACTGTCCAAACAGCATACAAACCGGTCAGCATTCGCGAGCCCTTCATCCCACTCCCTCTCGTCGTGTGCGTGCCGCTTCGGCCACGTTTCCACCGACACGCTCGACGTCGAACAAACCGGAGCAGCACGCCCGCCGTCCCGGAGATCTTGGCCCACGCGCGAGACCTCCGACCCTGCTCGTTAACTAACCCCGGTGCCGCGTGCCTCCGAACTCGTTGCCCGTTAATCATTATTATTACCACTCTTCGCCGGATTCCGACTCGTCCCGCCGAGTGGACCGAATACTGGCCCCTGCTCGATATTACCTGGAGTCTGTTCGCAGATCCAGATCCACCCCGGGGGGCGATGTTTCCGTTACGAGCGAGTTTCTATTCGAAAAATCTCGGCGAGATAGTAACCGCGACGCGGGAGCGACGGTGCATCGAACGCGTCTCTCGTCTGGTCGGCTGCGCGAGAAGCTGTTGATCCTCGGGGTTTAGAAGCTTGTAACCCGCGAGAGAGCAGCGCGGTACAGGAAGTGCATTAGGCGGCGTTCCTCGGCGAAGCTCCTCGAAGAAGAGTTTGATACGTCCCGTAAGGACGTCGGTGTTCGTGAACGTACAGTCTTTGCCTTGGGATCGGGGAAAGTGCACGTAAGCGACGCGGATGCATAAAACACCTCTGGAGGTTCGAACGCGCATTCGGTATGTTGCATCGGACAGGGGAGGGGGCGGAGGTGAACTCTCGCGATGCGTTCCACCCGCCGCGACCAGAACCCCGGGGAGCGACTCTGACAAATGTAAAGCTACCGACGGAGAGAAGAATTGCGGGCAAAACGTGACCCAGCCGGTTGTTTCGTCGCTTCCGGGGTGGCAGGTGAAAAATCATTGAACGCAACGACGACAGAGCGGTCTAATGAACAGCCTCTGAACATTTTTATTCGGTTTACGCTCGCGCGAGCAGGTACGGCCGGGAGCGTAGATAGATACCGGCGGGATAGCGAGGTAATAATCGACAAAGCGCCACGACAGCTTGAAATACTTGATCGATTTTTCGTTATCTCGCCTGGGCCGGGGCTTCGGAATTACGCGACACGATACGCGACCTGTTTTATTTAGAGGCGTTTCGCCCTTTCGAATTACTCCCGATGCCTCGGCTGCTTCCGGAAATAGGAATCTTGCGAGCAGTTACATCCCCGGGGATTTCAGCGAGGAGTTACCGGATGGAGGTACAATCTCCATTAGCGATTTCTCAGAACGCCAGCGCATAGTCATTCCCCGTACGAGCAATTCCGTGGTGAAACGCACGAGCCCCCGGTCACGCTCTCCTCCCTCGTTCTCGAAGGAAGGAGGACCCAGTCCGGCTCGTCGACGATTCGCGATCCGATCGCTTACGCCCGCAACATTAATTAGGTAATGCGTTAGCGGCAAAAAATATCCGATCCGCGCCGCTGCAGACTCTGCCTCGTGGCTTTTCATTAGCGCTTTCGGTTTAATTACTTTGGTTTAGGCTCGCTGTAATGCAACATCCCCCCGGCGGCCTCGCCTCTCGCCCCTTTGCCCGTTCCACGCGCTTCGCGTTATTCATTTTCAATCTTTGGCAAACGAGCGGCCTCGGGGAAAAAGTGTCTGAACTAATGCTCTGCTCGTGATCTCTGAACGAGCATTCGAAATTTCGTGGCACAGAGTCATCGGCTCGACGTCCAGCCAACACAGAGACAAACAAAAAAAAAAAACAGAATGAAACGCGTGAAAGGGGGTGCTGCTTGTTTCGAGATGGAATCTACGATTTAGGACAAGCGTTTCGCGATAAACTTTTGGATCTGCTCCGCTTTATCCCGCTTTTTCCATACATCGCCGATAACGCGTGAACGCTGCAAGTCACGCGAGAATATGAATTTAGTGTATCGTCGTATCGACGAGAAATATCGACCCGTTCGTGGCGCGCATGATCGAACCCGTAGAATTTCTCGCTGGCAAAGTTTAACCGCGGCCGAACCGAGAGAAGACCGGGAAAAAGGCTCGCCCCGAAAGTTGCCTGGTCGGATTTGTTTTCTATTTCACCGTACACCGTTCGCGGGCGGCGGCTTTGTCGTTTCCGTTGCATCTAGCTATTTGTTCGCCGAACGTTCCGCGAACGATTTAATTAATCCGCGAAGAGCGCAGTTCTCGGACGCCTCCGTGGGTTGAGCTGTTACGGCTGAGAAAGGAAAATAATTACCGTTACCATAGTTTCCAGCCTCCTTCTCCGCATTCGCCGCTCCGGCGAACCTTTACCCTCTTTCCCTTTCGCTTTCCCTTTTGTTCCGTCGCGGTCTGTCCCCCTTGCCGAGAAATTCCGACCAACGTCGGCACTTTCGCAGATTACGTGGTCAAATAACTGTCTCGAAATCGCGAGAACACGGAACAGTAGTCTGTAATCTAGTAAAGGTTCGGCCGATGTACAACACGGGAGCCGCATCACCACCCCCCAATCCATTCTTACATTTTTCTCGCTTTTTCTGCTCCCCCGATACGTTTCGCCGCGGAAATGACTTTATTAACGCGGTGGCGGTTGATTTGATGGAAATCGTAATCGGTATTCGTGCAATCGGATTAAAGCTCGTCGAACTGGTTTTTATATTATAGTTTAATGCGAGAATCCGCTGTTTGGCTTGCTCGTTAATTCTTACTACCCAGCGTGTGAATCATTTATCCGGCCTCGATTCGATAATTAGCCCGGACGATAGACCGCTGGAAGAGGTGGATATCACTTTTCATTCGCAGACGAAAAGGTTGTACACCTCTGAGGAATTACTTTTAACTAAATAAGTATCTGGATTGCGTATCGTCAACGCGCCATTTCCTCGCGTTCGTCGAAGGGTAAATTTTCCACGACAGTTCTGATCGTTACCAGGCCGAGAAGAGCAGATAAGTTCTTTCGACAGATGATGTTCGTTGAACATCACAGGCTCGTTCCGATCGGATACCGTCTAAACCGCGTTTCGCGTAAAAGGTTCCGTTTTCGTAGCTTGCGCGACAAACTGCCGCCCAGTTTCTGTTTGTCTTCGAGTTCCAATAAAGTCGGGGCCGCGATACATCTGTGCTCGAGCGGAGATTATCGGTTAACTAACCGATTAGGGGGATTTTCCAGCGACTCTGAAGGCTGCTCTCTCGCACAAATATAGGAAGGCGCGATGCAATTTCTTCGATGCGGCGCGATCGAGGAACCGTACCGACGTGAAGAGTGGCCGGAGGCGACGTAAGTCGAAAGAGCCTTCTGAAAATTGATGCACCAGCCGCTGCATCGAACGTTCGTTCGGCGGATGTATTAAACGATCTCCTCCTAGACGAGATTCGTATTTGCGTATCGCTCGACGCTGGGAGAATACGGTGCCGAACGGTTTTTTGGTTTCGGCGAATCTCGAAAGCTCGTGGGCGGCTTTGAAAATGGAACACGAGACTCGGCCCGAGGACTGCGATAACGTAAGATCGTAGAGTTTCCCCCCGTTCCTCTCGCGAGCCACGAGTCGCCGTGGCCTGCAAACTTTTCGTAAAACTAGTTTCAAATTACCCGCGATCCTCGAAGCGGATAATGAGCGTCGCGGAAAAAAATGTGATCCCAGGGTAGATCTCGTTACTCATTAACCTCCTTTCTCCCCCTCGTCGCGATTATATTCTGTTGTTCAATTGAAAACAAAAAAGAAACTCGGGATAGTAGAATGAAATTTGCTTGATCCGCTGACGATCTAGCCGCGAAAACGAACGGGGAAATACGGGATAAAGGTATGAGTCCGTTGCCAGCGCAGCGGATCGTTTAATAATGCAAGATCCGGGATCAGACTCATCTAACTATCGGGCTAATTATTATTTCCTCTTTTCTTCGGTCACACGAAAGCAACCTGTACTTCCTTCGTACTTACCGCGGCCTCTCGCTCCGCTTACTGTATATTTAATAATTGTATTGGATTTTAATTAGAAGCGTGCGCCATTCGGCCAACGACGAGGATCGTTTCGTCCGTTCTCCTTTTTGCTTCCACGAGCGAATCGTAGCGTTACCGCAGAGAAGTAGCTGGTTACTGTGTTTTCTAGAGGCCGGCCAGCCAGGGAAAGAGTGGCGGCAGAACGAGAGAGAACTTGTAATCATAAATAATGCGTGCAGACGGTCTGGTCGGAGAGTCGCGTCATAAAACGGGGCGGGAAACAACCAGCGCAAAACCGCGGAGCCGGTGTCGCGCATTAGTCAAGATAAATCTGGCCGTAGTTAATTGGACCTACGGACAAACGTTTTTTAACGCCGAGGTAATGTCGGGACGGTCTACGAGGACCGGGGTCGCATTCCCGCGTGTATAACACCGTCGTGTCGGTGGGAGAAAAGCCGTTTCCAACGGCGTCGTTAACGACACGGCTTCGCAAGCCTCCCGATAGCGTATTTCGCGTGCCGCTTTTCAATATATCGTTGCACCTCGGCCGGAAAGGCGTGCTCTTCGACGAACAATCGATTCTTCCCATCCGAACAGCTACCTGCCCGTTCCTTCCCCCTTATCTCCCGCGTTTTACCTAACCCCGGCAATTTCGCGTTCGCCAGATTCTCTCCGGCTGCTCGTTCCACCGAGATTTCGCGAGATCCAGAATCCGATTTACTCGACCTTCTTTTCCTTCACGGTTGTTCGCCTTCAGGAATTTCTCTGCCCCTTGGCCGGCAGCCGAGAAGCATTTGAACGGCGGCGGTGCGATTTCCGGACACCCCGTTCCAGCGGACGTTGCATCAATATCGAGCCGTTTAATGACCGGCGCTGTCTCTTCGAGGTGAACGGCAAGCCCGTGTAATCTCGCCTCGAACTCGCCGCGTTCGGAACACGCGCGCAAGCCGGCGTTCTACTTGCCGGAGAAATTTCCGATTATAAAGGCTATTATCGCGGTTCGTAATAGCGAGTGAAACGAAACGAGAGTTCGAGTGTCGGGAGGTAGGTAAGAGCGTGTCGGGGGAGGAACTCGAGATAGGGGTTCGGATGGAAAAGGAACTACGACGTCCGCAACGTCGACGACAGCTTTCTTCCATCTCCCCCGCCCCTTCCATCGGTTCGCCCGTTTCTTTATCGAGACACCCCGGCCCGATCATGCAATTTCCATCGAATCGATGGTATCGCGAACCATCGCGCAAAGCACAGCCGCGGAAGATACGCGCGTCAAATTCAATGGGATTATTTACCGACGAGCCGCGCAGCGTTCGTTAATAACTTTACAAGCGGCGAAATAATTACACTCTGCTTAATTGTAGCTGGCCGCCTCATAAAGATTGCATTACATCGGATTGTTCGCGGACAAAGGGGTGCAACGAGAATCTCGCCGACGGCGTACACCTGTGGCGGGGCTGATTTTTCCATTACAATAATAGGGTCGCGGACCCCGACTCGGGATTACAAATACACGGCCGAGGGAAATTGCAATTTTTAATCGCGAAGCGAACGCGTGCAAAATAATTCGCGCGAAACCGTGCCCCGTCGCGGCGTGTTTGTTTAACGAAATTACCAAGAGATTAAATACGGAATGCATGTATCGGTGGCGCGATGCGGGATCGACGTTTGCTACCCACGTAACAATGTTTGCCGAAGCGACGCAAATGTCTTGCCGCGTGTCTCCCGCCTCGAATCGAAAATTCCGCGAAACGCACGAACAACGGTTGCAACGGGGAATGCATCGTTTGCCCATTTCTAAGGGAAACAGCAACGCGACTCGATCTACGCCGGGTTTCACGTTTCCACGATCATCCTGCTTGAACCGGGCGTTGAACATTTTCACCGGCGAATCGGTTCGCTCTCGTTACCGCCAAGGGGATTATTTTCAATGGATTTTTTTGTCTGTCCACCGTAGTATATCCGCGTTAATTATTCGTAGCCGGACGTGAGCGTAAAGCAACCGAAAAATGGTGCAAATTTCATGAGAATAAAGTTGCGTTACATTTTCGGAATTATATATTAATGTTCTCCCCTAAAATGCGCAGGTATGGATCAATGAAAGATTTACGAGCACGGCCGAAACTCTTCATCCTTTGATTGCATTATAATGCACGGTTGTGCACGCCGGATAATTAAATTACACCACTATTTTGTATAATTTGGACCAATGAAAATCGAGGCCTGGGGGAAATTCCGGGGAATCTCATTCCCCATTCTCCGCTCCGCTGTACAAACGTGCACGCCCGATGATTTACTTTCCGTTCGACAAGCGTACCGATACCAGGGCGGGGGGGTGGCGCGGGACGCGTTGCGATTTTAATCGCAGACTTTGCTTTCCCTCCCTCGATTTCGGCCGATCGTCCAAGCAAGATCTTTCTCCCGGACTACGGCGGCGTGATTCTTGATCGACCGATCGGCATCTCGGTTTCGCTGATACGTCTTAGTTTTCCACGGCGACGATAAATCATGCCCGCGCTCTCGCTCTCCCCAAAAGGTGGGCGGTCGCGGCGGCGAAAGGAAAGACGACGAAGGGGAGTGAAACTTTCCAACTATCAGCCTCGGTCCAACGGTGGACGTTAAGAGGTCCTCCAAGGAGACCGCGGGGAAAAATGGGAAAGAATCCGAGTTGCGGTGGAATGGAAAAGACTGGGCGGCGGAGGAGACAGTGGCCGAAGGAGCAGGACGGTCGAGGTTGGGAGTTGGAATTGCTCCAAGAGAAGGAATCGGACGAGGAGAAGCTCGTCGACGTCCAGGCGACGTCCTTTCCATTTATATCGACACGCCTCCACCTCTCGACCTCGCGTCTCCGCGCGGGTATAGCGAAAATAATATCGGGGCTCCTGGGCGGGAAACTGAATTACGATATAAGCTCGATATCGGCGAGATACGATTCAGTAGGAATGACCACGAGGATGGACCACCGCCCCCCGTTACGCTCCTCCTTCTCTCGTCCTCCTTTCTAACTTCCAAGCGAAGCGGATAAACCAATAATACCAGCATTTCTACGCTGATTGGCCGAAAATAAAGGGAAAGGTGGACGAATCGGGGAGCGAAAGTGGAGGGTCGTCGGACGAGAAACGACAGCGCCAAGGGAAGCTGGAGAGAAAAAAAAAATCAGTTTCGTCGTGATTTTCGCTCTTGTATTAGTGCCGTCTACCAAGGAAGAAGGTAAAATGGGGAAACTGAATTTGTTCGCTTCGTTCATCCGAAGGGAGAAACTAAAATTTCTTCAACTTAACTGCTCGATCTCGGAGTTTCGAGATGCAACTCCCGTGATGCTTCTCGGAAAACCGGGAAATATATTTCCCATTCTGCGTCGACAATGGTAGCGGCGAAAGAAGCGAGGCGGTAGCGAGGAGGAGGAGGAGGAGGAGGCAAGCGTGCCGTGAAACTTTTCTATCGGCGTCGTATTAGTGTGCTGTAAGATGGAAGATGCGAGTCGATGATCGCGTGTAAGCAAGGAAAATATTCGGTGGAGTTTCTTCGCGACAAAGTTTGCCGGAGCGGGTAGGTGGCACCGCGATGGGGGATACGCTCGACTGGTGCTCCTTCGCGAGAATAGACGCGCCGAGGGGATATACCGTGAGAGAACCGAAGTCCATTGGACCGAGGGGAAAGTTTACAGAAAGATGGAACTATTCCTTCGTGGGAGAAACGGACGGAGTCGGCATACTTCGATGCTAAAATCACAGACGAGGGTACAGGATAGATTTCTGCTACCCGCGTACGTGTGAAATTTCTTCTTCTTCTTTCTTTTTTTTTTTTTGCAACTGAAAGTTTCCCGGAACGGAAAACAGAACCACCGCGGGATTGCCTTTGTTACGGCTTATTTAATCGATCCCTTAGGGGGAGCGCCGACGCGCAAGCGAACACCATAGTCCTAGGGTAATTAGATGAACCGATGCTAAACCGCGGAGCTATCTGTAATTTTCATCCAACGCTACTAATCAGATTAGCAAATTATTCAAGACTAAATCGGTTAACTCTGCGGAGCGGCAAGATGGAAGTGAATTTGAGGATGGAACCATGCGGGGCGCACCCGCCGGTCCGGACCTTCTATCTTCGCCATTTATCTCGGGCAAATAACGACTCCGTTAATTGCGCTCGCGTAGGCTCGGTTAATCGGCGAAGAATCGCGCCCCCCCCCCCCCCCCGTCGATGCAACGGGACGATCTTCCTCGAGCCCGGGAAGGAGCAGCGCGCACGCGAGCCCGTTTTCTCAGGAGGCGCAAAGCTTTCTGCCGCGCGCCTTCCCCGTCGCGTCGCGGGAAATCGATACGCGTCGCGGAGGGTGGTACGTCGGTTCGATAAATCGAATCACCGGTACGCGTACGGATTTCAGTTGACGCCCAATTGCGCGTCTAATTATTAATCGCGGCAGTGCAATTATGTGGAGTGTACGCGCGTGATCCGCGCAGACAGATGCGGAACGCGTGTACGCGGGTGCTCTCTGTTTGCTTCCAGGGCACGTTGTTTCGCCAAGTTAGCCCCGTGTCACGGAACGCTCTGTCTTCCTCCCTCCGCGGCTGCAGCTCGACACGCTTCTCTTTCCATTTATGTACCAGAGTAAATACACCCGCGCGCGGGTTTGTCGAACGTGCAGATATATTTAAGTGCGTGCGCGCGAGTGGTACACGCGTCGCGCGTGTACACGCGGATGCAATCGCGTCACGAATAATGCCACCCTCTCTCCCTCTCTCTCTCTCTCTCTATCCGAGGCAGACTCTGCTCGATGCGAGGCCCGGCAAGTAGTACGAACGCTCGCTGGGTCGGCCTCGAAGAGATCCACCGCAGGTATCGGCTCCAGCCATGGGAGAGTGTGCTCGAAAAGGGGGACGCGACCCTGCGCTGTCTCGAAATCGGTACGAGGAGCGCGAGACAAATGAGGAAGCATCCCTTTGCCGCCTTTGGCAAACTTTTACGCGGCGGCAGCAGCATCGGTGAACAAAGGGTTGAAAACGCAGAGGCGGAAAGCAATCGGGTCTTGTCGTTACTCGGGATTCGAACGGTCCGATGCTTCGACGAGGCGAGAGTCATTCGAAACCTTAATAGCGTGCGCTGGATCGGGTTTCCCCTGTTGCAGACGTGCCTCCCGGTTAAAACTATCTTCAACTGGATAGTAGCCGGAACGCGTACGTGTGGTACGCGAAAGGGCGGAGTGCCTTTGCCGATCTTTCGTAGATATGCAAACCGGATGCGGAACAATAGAGGGAACCGGAAAGGAGACGGTATCCCCTGGGCGACAGAGCGTGTGGAAGCTTGCAATTGGAAATGCAATTTTGTGGACTACACGCGTGGAGAGGCAGGGCTCGTTGCAAGGCAAAATAGCGAGCGGGGACGTCGACGTCGACGCTTTTCCCCGTGCTGCGAGCTCCTGAGAACGGGCCAGCCAGGCGGAGAAGGAGAGGTCGCCAGGAAGCCATTAGGTAAAGTAGGTTTTGACTTATGCCGTCGCGCTAGACGGCCGATATATCTCTATAAACTGCTGCATAAAATATAGGAGCGCGTATAGAGAGGCTACCTACAACCTCCGACTCGCACGGGGCTAACTCCGTCGGAAGAAGGTGAGACCCTCTTTCCCTGTATCGAGGGCACACCTTCGCAGCTAACCGATTACTCTCGAGGGCCTCTCGACTCTCCCTCTCTTTCCAGCCGTTCAAGAGTCTAGGCCGGAGAGAGGATCTTACGACGCGACTTACGCGTGGATTTGTTCTTCGGGTCTGTCGATTATTTACGAGCCAGCTGCTGTTCCTTACTTCTTACCGTATTATTTTCTTCCCCCGCCCCTCGGAATACCAACACTCTTCTGCCTCCACGTACGCCCGGAGAGGCTATCGACTTCGAATTATTTTCAGCACCGCGTAAGCATTGGCGCCACTCCGGGCCGGGTGGGTCCGTTATTAATGAATCTTGCCATCCAACGGAATAGCGGGGTGCTCGCGACCGATGTGTAATCCTTCTGGGTAACGGCACAAAGAGTAAGTCAGACGGAGGGGAGGCCGGGACGGCGAGTGCACTTTATCACCGATTCCACGGTGTCTGTATTATATCGCACAGGCGAATTTAATTGCGACGGATATTATTACTCGCGCACAAAGGAGGACAAGCCCGTGCCGAGATTCCCGTAAATCTTACGTTATAAATCATCCGGCCGGCGAGAGCTTACGCGGCTCTCTGCGCCAGAATATCGCCAACCTCTCCTCCCGCACACTCGACTTCCGCCCCGATCGTTTTTGATTTCTCTCTTCGCGACGGTTTCGCTTAGGTCGATCGCGATATCGATCGCGCCAGCGTTAAGACTCTCAATTAATTTTAATTACGTTCCGCGTAATTGCGTCGCGTAAAGAGGAGACGGCGAGAAAGCAGAAACTAGGTTCCGGCGCTACCGGGGCATCGTTGCGAGATTCCGCAAGGATGCGACGCGTTACGGTTTCGCAGGAAATCGAACGCGATTCCTCGCGCGACGAGCACGCTACTTCTGCTCCCGCAGCGTGGAATTTCAGCGATTAATTGTTAATGCGGCGTTGAACGGGGCGACGAGTAGCTGGGAGATGGTTGACTTCCACACCGTTCGCGATGCCTCTGTCGTTCTCCGCTTTCCCGAGTTGTCGCCGAGCGAACCGGAAGCGGCGTTAATTAATCCCGCGCGGATCGCGGCAGCTTCGATCGACCGACGATTGACGGCGTTGTCGAGGCTGCTGCTGCTGCTGCTGCTCCTCTGATCGTTTGGACGGAAAGAAAGCTTCGGCCCTTGGCCCAGTTTACTTTGCCCGATGTATCACAGTCGCGATGTCGTCCGCCGGACAGTTTGCACGTTCGATTGACGTATATGGCGGTGCAGGTTGTCCCAGTGGAGCGGGCGTAGCGCGCAAACACGCTCCGGTCCATCGTCGAGGCTGCGCCGTGTAGCTTGTCCCAGCTCATTAGCGCATACGCATACACGCGTAAAGGATTTACGCGCAACTCCCAGCCTGCTTTCGGTGGAAACAGACCTGGTTCCGTCTCTATTACGGACCAGCGCACGGAGATGCATGTCCATGGAACGTACGTGGCGCAAGAAGCGAACAGCTTTTTATCGTCGAACGATCCTGGCTACGCCGAACGCGCCGCCGTAAAAAGGGAGCCGCAGTCGTGGCTTCTGCTCAATTCAGCGTGTCGATATTTCGCGAACGATGGGAACAACATGAAAACGCGGATCACGCGGCGGCCACGTTAACGACGTTCCCATTATGATTGACCAGAATCGAGAGTGCCGTAACCGTTCACCGGACGGGCCACGCTCTATCTGGCAATAGGATGGTTCAATTAGCGTTCAAATATTTACCCCGATTGCGGCCGGTATCGCGACGTTAGCCCGCGCAACGCGGCTCTCAGCTTCCAAGCGCCGTGCAAAGCAGACACCAATCATTTCCGCCGATTACAGAAATTTGGCTCGGATACGACCGATCAAATTCGCAAACGTCTTGTATTATGCGATCGATGGTAACCTCGCTGAACAGTTCAACGTCCCGTGATCGTGTTTCCCATCGAGAGAGCTCGGGCCGCATCTCCTGCTCGCCGTTTCGACGAGCAGACACTGGGAACGCGGCGATAAATTAATTCGTCCGACGGCATACGTGTCGAGTAATGCGTGATGATGGCTCGACCCGGGTAATAGAATCGATGCTAGCGGCGTTTATTTTTCGTACCGGCATCGCCCAGTATCTTCAGCAGCGTGTTCCACCCCTTGTGTTCTTGCCTCGATATTATTCCAGGGATAACGCATCGGCGAGGGTGTTCCTCGGGCTTCCTTGGACGGCCAGGGCGAAGGCGAGATCAAAGCAGCGACAGCTGCAGCAGCGTACATAACTTTTTCATTTCAATGCAGCTCCCGTATAAAGCACTTTTCGGCAGCTTCCATTGGCTCTCGGTGTTCCGCACGACTCGCGGAACACTGCTCCGCGCTCCTTATGTAGACTCAAGCCCTCCGCGCTCTCACTTCCCACTGTTTCGTCGTCCCTCGCTCTTCAGCCAAGCTCATTCATTACTACTCCTCTTATTTTCGACAGAGGAGAGCCCGTTACCATCTGCGTCCGTCCGTCTCGTCTGGCCAGCCCTTCCTTTCTCCCTGGATAACCAGAAGGTTTCCTCTTCAAATGCTGCTCACTTTTCACTCGACATACAAACCCCATCCTCCTTTGCTCTTTCAACTGTTCCATCCGTTTTCCCCGTTACCACTCCCCTTTTTACTTACTACTTTCTCCTTCTTCGCAGCATCCAGCTTCTTCGAGATCTTCCGGCACCGCCTTGCCCCTTCCCCCGATGCACTCTCTCCCCCTTCTCGCCTCGCCTTCGGTCCGCACGGCTCGATTCCTCCGTTCTGGAATCCTCCTCCGACAGCCGCCCAATCTCCATTAGTATAATTGCCAGAGAACTACCCGCATCTTTCGGATGCGGGCTACACGGACGCTGCCGGTTCCGAGGACGTTTCCGCCTCCGTTATTTCCGACTGAAGCTACTTATTTATATACCCTCGATCCCGAGCGATCTCGTATTTATTGGCAACCGTATTCTTTTCTTCGCTACACCCCCCCCCCTCGTTTCCCATGGATCCGCGACTCGGCCTTTCATCGTGCTGCACACTCGGCCGACTTCCCGACCGTTCCTCGCTTGATGGGATAAAGCCCTGGCAGCCGTGTCGTTTCATGTTCGAGGGGACGATTTAAGGGGTCGGCGTGTTTCGATTTTACGCCGCTACCGCTAAAAAGTTTGCGTTCCCGGTGAGCGTGCTTCGATTAACGAGCAAAGACGTCCGGGATAAGAGGGAGAGCGAGAAACAGATTCCTTTCGGACGCCCTTTGGTCTGGAACGGTAGATGGAATTTCGCTCGCCGGGCAAATGATCCTTGGTAGGATAGAGCGCGACCGAACGTTCGATGCTTCTGAGAAGAAAATCAGCCCGGCGGGGAGAAGCGGACGGATGAAAGGGCGGACAAAATGAACGGACGACGAGACGACGGACGACTTTTCGGTTGTGGAGGAGCGCAAGTTGCAGAGGCCAGTCGTCGGCCGCAACCACGAGTACAGGCGGAACTTTCACAATATTCCGCCGGCCTGTTAGCCCTCCTATTCGATAAAAGTTGCAGGAATTTATCGCGTGGCCATTTCCAACGGTATTGTAGGAAGCCACCGCTCCGGCCATTGTGTAACACGGCGTGTAGCATTCAGTAGCGCGAACTGCGACCCAACTACCGTTCTCCTCTCCTCAATGCCCCATTCAACTCGTCCGTCTGTGTTTTCCTACGTCCTACCAGTCGCTGTATCCATTGCTCGCGTGTCCGCCTACGCTTCCTTCCTGCTGCCGGGCGGGAGCATGCATTTCGCCCTTTACTCTTGCGCTCGCGAGAATCGGCTTCTTCCTGCACGTTTCGTCTATTGCGGACGACGCCGCCGGCCCGATCGTCTCTTCCGCTCTCGTCCCGCGCCCCGTTTGAACAAAAAACTTTCCTCCCTCTGCTCCATGCGGGAGACGAAGAGCACGTGAAGGGGTGGGTGAAAGACGACGCGAGGAGGAAGAAAGGAAAAGCGTGGGGAGGGGAGAAGAGCCAATTAGAGGTCACAGACTTCTCCAATTAACGTCGCGAGAATCCATCGTCCAAACTCGGATCTCCCCTTCGTTTCTCTCTTACCGCGTTTCCCGTTCCTTTTGGATTATAATTAGCCAATTTATAGTGGCTGAGATTTTACGCGGATTACGTAGACACCACCGACGAGCGTGGGGAACAGCGGGAGGGGGCATCGACACGAGTTGCAAACGTTGGCCGTGATTTAGATTAAGAGTCGAGTTAGGAAATCCCTGGAACAGGGGCTGCTGCTGGATCGCAAGGCACGTGTATGCGTGTACGTGAGACACGAGAGAACCGGGGGAGAGAGAAAGAGAAACGGGTGGCACGCACCGACTATTGAACGTCCACCACCGGTCTCCATCCTTTCCGATCTACCTGAATGATCCGTGTCTCTGATATGGAAGCAAAGATTGTTCGCGCCCCAAAGAATCGGGGCGATTCTAATCGAGAACCATTATCCGTCATGCGCATCGATCGCGAAGGGGTGGAACGTCGTGAGACCGCGAAGAAGTTGCTTCTTTTCACTTCGAAAATCCATGCCCCGGGCACAGAGAGGGAGAGAGAGAGGTTGGAAGGAAGTTTCCGAGGCCCCCGGGCACTTTGGCTTACTTCCTGGCTTATTCGAAATTAATCTTTCCTTCTTCGTCTTAACCCTGCTTTCCATCTTTTCGATTTCGTCGAGGCTCTTCAACGTGCCGCCGAGTTTTTCCGGGTCAAGCGCATTTGCTCGGGCCGCGTTACATATCCGAGTGGCAATATCTTTGTATCGACCCCCCCTTGCAGTGCTCTCTCTCTCTCTGCACAGGTGAAAACGTATCCGCGTGTGCGCTGAAAAATCACTCGGCTGTGCCCGAGGGTTGGAAATCAGAGTAGCGGGAGGCGAAATTGGGGAGGAGGTTGTTACGAAGAAGAGACGTCACGGAAGAGCAGAGACGTGGAGGAGGCCGGCTCGTTTGCACGGTTGTAAACGATACGGCGACTAACGCGGAGAGACCTGTGTCGAGCAACGACAACTATTTATTACTGCAGCCTCACCGGCAATCCGGTCCAGAGAGCCCTACCGCTGCATATAAACATGAAGAAGGCGCACGTACGCGCCGCAAACCGACGCCGCCCTAAAGCATTCCCCGGGATTTCCGTGGCGAGCCGGGATCTCTGGCCTCGCGACATTGGATTTGCACTGCGAATAAAACGGTCGACGGTACGCCGAGTCTTGCGCCACCCGCTGTGGCGAATAATTCCCCTGAACGTTACCCCCCGTGCTTGTCCTCGGATGTATTTCAATTGCGCCGAAAGATTCCCCTTGGATCCGTCTCCACGGATGGTATGCGAGATATGCGACCGCGAGAACGAGGTCGTAAAAATTCAATGGACACCTTTCTAGCCTGCCGATTCCGAGTAGCCCGGGGTCGGCTTTGATTTTCCATGATAACCCCCGGGGAGAAGGTAGCCGGCCGATAGCCACTCGGGACCCGTGTCGCCTCGAAACGATAACTAATATGGCTGAGCCAGCATCCGGAGGCGTCTAGCGTTCCACGGTATACTTTGATAGCTTGCCGAGGCTTCTATCGGTCATATTAAGCAGCCTGACCCGCCATCGTAGCCACCCTTCTCGTTCGGTCCCAGAGTGATCGGGCTCATCCCTTCGATGGACGGACTTATATTCGCGGCCACCCGGTGCCACGGAGCCGCCCCTTAAATCATCGGCGTCTTCGAGCGGATCGATGGAATCGCGATTCTACTTCCACGCCGTCACGCGTTTTAACTCCGTCCGGCGTGCATATCCTTTCACCCTGGACCATCATTTCTCTCCGCGGTCCGCCTCTTTCGCCCTTCGACCGCTATTCTAATGAAAATATGATGAGCGTCATTTGACTGACTGATAGCCGTTATTAGCGTGCAACGTCCGCCGACTGTGCAGCCGGTTCCGACGCAACGCTTCACCTTTGATTTAAATTGCGAACGTTTTCCGTGGCCGCCGTACCTGCCGGGGCTTTCTTCTATCCCTCGTTTCCACTACCCCCCCTCCGCCCCCATCATCCCTTTCATTTCCTGCGATTTTCAGTCGTCGGGGCGTAATCACGTTTGCGCGGCTACGTGTGTCCGCCGGTACTTAGGATTTACACCGATGTTCCGTGGAACGGCCGCAACGTTACGAATAAAGGGAGAGGAAAGAGAGAACGGTCCACGGCTGGGTGGACAGGGAACAACGAAAACACCGAAAATCACCGGCCTCGCTTTTTATTCTGCTAACAAGCCGGGAAATTCCGCTGGTTCCGGACGGTTCGGCCGTCTCAAGTTTCCGGCACGTTTGCCCCTCGAAGCCGGCACGAACGATGCGCACCACCTTCTATCACGTCCCTTATCCGCGATGCCATCACCGCGTCGGATTTTATTCCCTTGCAACGAAACATGCTTTACATTAAGTTACTGCTTTCGATCGCCGAGGTGGTTTCAAACGCGCGAAGGTGAAAAGGATCCCGCGGATGAAACGAGCCGCGGCTTTGGAAAAAAGTTTCCCTTTTTCCGGCTCGTCGTCGTAATTCGAAAAGGTCGGCCGAACAATTCTATATCCTTCGACGGGTCTCGAGGGAGTAGAAAGGTTTCTGTCTACTCTCTCGCAAGGGAATAAGGACCGACGCGACGCGAGAAAGGGGGACGACCGTTTCCATTTGCCGGCCTGAAACTTTCCGTCCACTTAATACAATATATCCGTTTGTCCGAGCGTCGGACGAACGCTCTTTCGAAGCGGCTACTAGACGCAACGCGTCGAAATGCCGGCCGCGCACGTCGTGCCGTCGATTACACTGCGATTCTGTCTTCAAAGGGCACGTTTTTCTGCCGTTTATTACGACGAACCAATCGTTTCACCGGCACGCCGACGGGAACGAGGGAGAAACCGTAAACAGCGACGGGGCGGTTTCTTCCCTTTAGCAGCTGTACCATTTTCCCGTAATATTTATTTAAATATTCCGGGAACACACGACGAGCCGGATCTCTTACGTTACTCGGGGCATCGTTTCGCGTTCTCGTCTTTCGCAAACACTTTGGGCAGGGGCGCGTGGAACGAGGCAGACGAGATTTGCAATTAATAAATAGTAATTAGTATGCGGGATCGTTATTTGCGTGCGGGCATCCGAGTTTGTTTGTTCGAACACGGGAAAAGTTCCTTAACGAGTATCTACGAAGGTAGCCCCATCCTTGTAACCTTTTTTTTTCCTTTTTTTCTCCCCCGAAGCAGGGGGGAAGGAAAACTCGAGTGTACCGTTACTCGTAATTGTAGGAGAGAAGAAACAATTTCGACCTCCAGTCTCTGGCTTCGATGGGAGGGCAGAGAATAGCGGGGAGATGAAAGAAATTGCTCGAAGGCCACTTCCGTAGGGTCGAAGGGCTGATTCGTAAGGAAACGAAAAGAAGGCGGTCCACGCGAAAAGTCGCTCCAAGGGCGGAGATGGGGCAGGATGGAAAAAGGAAACTGGGGGGGTGGGCGCTTTCTTGACGAATCTCTCGTCTCGTCTCTAAAGAAATTAGTATTCGTTCTTCTCGGTCCGCGTGATTCAATCTACGGGGCTAAATCGAGTTGGCGAGCATGACGAAACACGCGCCCGACGAATTAGTCCCGCTCGAATTTTATTCTTCTCTTTGCATCGTCTGCCGCAATCTCGCGACGCTTCTACCCCTTTCCCTCGTGCGCCCTACCTTTCTAGCCAACCCCCCCCCCCCCCATCCCGCCGGGCGACGTTTTTAATGGAATTGTTCCGCGTTCGTTCGGCCCGCGCGACCCTCGATGTTTTTAAATCGCTTGTTATCGCTCGGACAAATCGTGATGTACCGGCAAGCGTTGAAGTTTCGATCCGCGCAGCGCAGGGCGATAGGGAATTCGATTAATATAGCCGCGATTTCAGCGCGGAGATCGCCAAGGCACTGAAACTCCATCGCGTTCAACGGGGCCGCGTTGTTCCTCGTTATAACTGGTCGGCAAACGTTCCGCGAAAAAGTCCACCTGCCCACGGAGAACGATCCGATTTAATTAATTTCGAAATTACCGTGCAGCGACGGCTGGGGAGGGCGGACTCGTCAGCCGGTGTCGCGACACCGACTCATCTATCTAGGCCTTCCCGATTCGGCCGCCGGATTTCAATCCGTTCGCGTACCCAACTCTCTGTATGCGCGGAGGTATTTCGCGAAATGTATACCGTGCGAAATTAGAAATGGCATTCGACGCGTGGAGCCACGTCTGCGATTCCACAAAACTCGATACGCGGCAGCCGGCCCGGCCGTCATTAATTTACATCGATATACACCGGGAATCGTATCCACGGCCGATTGACGGTAGAGAGGCGAGCGTGAAAAACGGACGAGCCGCGACTAAATGATACGGCTGGAATCAAAATACCAATTATCGATCATGGGTGTTACACATTCGGCGTCCAATTCCCCAGACCCGTATCCTGTTCCCCAGAAAGAATTCTTCACATTCCTAACAACGGATAGGACGTTCAACTGTCGAAACGGTCTTGACAACCGCGAGCACCGCAGGTGGAGGATTCCGGAGGTCAAACGCGACTCCCCGCCGAGATCTTCCCTTCTCACCCGCTGCTCTTCCGCGTTTAATTCCCGGGAAAACCGGATTTTCCGGCCGATCGGAGTCGCCTTTCACGTACGAGGAACCCGGAGCCACCTGTGTGTCTCCAAGCCGTCTTCTACACCCTCCGCCGGGAGGGACGCGCGCGTCCGCTCGGATCTTTTCTTCGGGGAATTTCATATTTATCTCGGTCTGTCGATGGTGCCGGCGTGTTTCGACTCGAGGCGAAGGTGGAGGGGGAAGAAAAAAACGGGAGATGAGCTGAAACGGAGACCGAAGGGGATGAAACGAAGCGTGCTACGTCGCAGAGACGTTTGCCTTTGTCTCAGAGTTTTCCTCCGCGAGACGCAAACCCGTCAGTCTTCGCTGCGAGAGATTAGAACGGCAAGAATGGAAGGGGGATACGCTTCCTTCTGTTGAGCGATGCCTGGGAGACGAATTGCCTCTTCCGGAAACAAACTTTTCCTTTGCCGATGTCTCTCCTTTTCGGCTGGCCTTTCGCAACCCCGCCCATTTTCCTCCGCCCGCCTTTTATCATCGTGATTCCCCGAAGCTTTTCGTTATTACGATTCTTCGCGCGGTTTCTCCGCAGGCTTCCCCGTCGAATTAAAAGTTCGCCGCGCGTCGGAGTTCAGCGTTGACTAATCCGCTTCCCTGGGAACGATCGGTTTCCGGCCCGGGTTTCGCTTACGTGCCGTTCATAATTGCGAAATAAACGGAGGAGAGACAGAGAGAGAGAAAAAAAGAAACGGATCCACGAGGGGAAACATTTGGGGAGGGGTCGTTGGAATTCTACGGGACGGACATTCTTAGCCGAGTCACGGTTCGAAGGCAATCCTTAATCTTCGACTGTCGACAACTTAACTCGCCGTTTAAGGACTCTTCGCGAAAGAAAAGCCGCACGGAGAATCCGGGAAAAGGCGGTCGATGGCTGCTTAACATTCAGGGGATCCTGGGGCTCGGACCGTTCGCTGGCTCGGCCGCGCCGGAAGATGTAACCCGACGATCTTGCGAATCGCGACACGAAACGGATTACGTGTAGACCGTGCCGCGTCGCTGGCATGATTCGAATCGGATAGGGTCGACTACAAGCAGCGGCGCGACCAGGATCGAGAACGAGCGCAGCAGAAAAATTCAAGAAGCTTCCCCCCGGCTGTGTCGTTGGGAGGAGGAACGAGGAGATCGACGGATCGGTCGAAATGGAGCATGAAATCGTAGAACCACTCCACGGAGGTTGCGGGAAATGCTTCTCCGTCGAGGGGTTGCGACGGAGGGGCAGGGATAGGAGTTCGGTTAGTACGCTGAATGGGGAAAAATCGAGGCACGAATATCATCGACTTCGATAAGGGATGCGCGCGTGCCGCGGCGAGGCGCGGGGCTGCGCCGGCAGTTTCTGAAAAGGCCAGTGGTCTCGAAACCGGCAGCTTCTCAGCTTCCTTCTCGTTTCTCCGTCTCTGCCCGTCTCCGATCCTCCTTCGTTCGTATATCCGCGCGACCCCGGCGTTCACCGGAGGGGACCAAACACCCATTGTCAAATGCCGCATTATTCCGCGATAACCCTGAAAGGGTTCGATTTGTCCGAGCCAAGACGTTTTCTTCTTCTCCGTCTCCGCTGTTCGCCTTTCACCACCGGCCAGCCGGACCCCTCCACCCCTTTCCTCTATCGGTTTCTATTATCGACTAACTTGGGATTGCCGTCGAAACGACGAGGAGTCCGATGATTCTTCTCGATAGCCTTCGATTCTTCGAAGCGAGGCAGCGATATCACCGTGGAGATGCTCGTGTCGCGTTTCGTGAACGCCGTTTTATCGGGTCCTCCTCGCGCCCGGACGGTCGCCTCGCGAATACTTTCGGGCGAATCGAGAAGCTACAGGTTGCCCCGAATCGGACGACACGTCGGCTGCTACCTGCGACGGCGCCGCGGTTCGTTTTATCACTGGCGAACTTGCTCTCGCTTTCCACGGATCGGCAAAGACGGAGGGGTATCAACGTCAGCTTTCGGGAACGTAATCGTCGAAAAAGATAGAGAGCTTGCGAGGGCGGAAAGAGAGAGAGAGAGAGATACGAAGAACGAAGGGGGTCACGGCTGCCCGGGGTCGGGAAACTTCTAACGGCCGCGAGAAAGTTAGATTGCTGAAATAGTTGCCGGCGGTCTTATCTCGCCGTTGTGACAACGGTTTGCCGTGAAAAAAAAGGGGCGAGAGCGGGACCAAAATGAAGGGAACGACGTACGGCGAAGTTGGACACCTACCGGTTGAAAATTCACGGTTAATTTGGCAGCCAATTAATTGGCAATCGAACCCCTGCTTCCGCCAGACAAATTTCCTTATCGATGGAAAGGAAAGGCATACCCTTTCATCGTTTCTCCCGAAACTTTACTCCCTCTCTTCAAGCTTGCTCCTCCTTCGTTTTACGAAACTTGCGCTTACGCTTTCTCATCCAGGATCAGCTTCTAATCGCGGTTTTCTTCTCGCCAAGAATACGCATACAACGCCGTTTATATATGAAGCAGCAGCGGATCCCGCAGCAGACCTTCGCGCGGTTCACCGATGTTTCTTCTCCGCGCCTTTCGTTAATCTTCCCCGTCCCCTCCTTTTTTATCCATTATCCTCTCCTTTGGGATTTCCAACCTCCCCCCCCCCCGCGCGCGGGCTCAGTCTCGTTATTTCGACCTTACGAGCCACGGGTCTCGGCGAAATTAAGCTCCGGCTCGGCCGGTCGTTGGAAAGATGGCTCGGATCAGTCGCGCGGATGAAGAGGCTATCGGGTTGATCGAGCGCGGAACTATTGGGAGAATTAATATCGATCGTGAAACTGGGAAAGGGTCCAAACATTCCGAGGCTGAATTCCAGCGATATCCGTTTTCGGAACGATGGGGCGCGGCACAGTATCCCCCTTTTTTCTTTTTCGGCTACACTTCCTCGAGGTAACCATTATCCCGTTGGAGTTCGCTGTTCATTAGGTGGCCCCGCATTAGCGGGCTAGAGTTTCTCGGCGAGTACCGCGAATCGATACATGGCGCGGAATTACTTCTTCTTTAACCCAGTCCCTTCGTCTTCCGCCCAAAGCCCGATGCCGAAACAGTTTAACGACGCGAAATCGAATCGGAGAGAGCGAGCAGCACGGAGGAGAGCAACCAGTGGAAGGTATTTCGCGGAGAGAAAATGCCCCGCGGACGACAAAAAGGTTCTCCTGTTCGAGGCGGAAATCCTGCTGGTTCTTTTGCTTGGAAGAGAGTCAATGTTGACTGTCCCGCGCCTCCCACCTGGCTAAGATGTCGTCCAGGAGTTTCTTTCCATTTTCCCACGGCCGTTCGCGGTCATCGCGGAGCGAAACGATAAACGCTAATTGGCCTGGCGCGCGAGCATCGCCCACCGAAATCTCTCGCTGCTAAATTTCTCAACGGACGGCAGACGCTAGCTCGAAGGAATGCTTCGGCTTCGCTTGCTGCTTGTTTAGCCTGGACCCGGTCTAGTATTCCGTCGACTCGTCCCATCCGGTTCAAGCTGAAAGAATTATTCCTTGGGAATTTCACGAGCCGAGGGACGCGGCAACAAACTTTCGCCGTTCCGGTGTCAGGCGTAACTCGAAATAGAGAGCCGCCCGCCCCGTGCAGGCAACGAGAACCGAAGATGCCACTTAGCCCTCGTGCAAATTTAATTTCCGTCTGCCGCGGGTCGCGAAATTAGGCTAATGCTACGACAGGGACGGCATGCTCTCTTTATGGAGGCCGTCGTGTCACGCCCCGGCACACGGCGTGACGTCCGACAAAAACGACGGAACGGCGTAGCCGCGTCTCGCGTTCGAAACGAGCAACTTACGATGGAGAATTTATTCGAAACGTCGGGCGAGAACCTTCCGCGTCGCGTTGTGACGGGCCTTCGTCAAAGACGCGGACGTTTCGCAAAAGCAAGTAGCTAAATGAGATTTCCGATAACGCTATCATCCCGTTTCCCTCCGGTTGACGAGACAGAATCCGTTGCTTACCGAGTAGATAATTCAACTATGCAAGAAATCCTTGGCGCACGACTCTCCACCGAACGCCGGTGCAAGGCATCGCGAATGCAGCTCGCGTTTTCAGCCGTTCGGTTAGCAAGGAACGGCGGAAGAATTCTTCTTGCTGTCGACGACTCGCGCGCAAAGTGTCCTCTCTCGCGAGCGAGAGAAAATTAGTATTCCAACGAGGCCGGGCTCGCTATCGGATCCCGTGTAGCTACTCGGCACGGCAAACGAGCGAGGCACCGATGCTATCTACACCGTTCGAGGAAACCTTTAGCTCTCGCGATACGCCTTGTTTTCTGGTGTAAAGTTTTACGATACGACCCGCGAAAATAGTTGAGCTCCATGGATATTTCGAATGCGTTGTACGTCGAACGTGGCGCGATAGGCGATCGCGAGGGGCACGTAAACGCTGGTCGGGAACGGCTGGAAAAATCTTCGGTCGTAATTTACAACGCTCCTCTGGGATGCTCTCGATAATTCCCGCGGCTACGGCTCGAACGAAACGGGAAAAGTCGAACGTCGGTGCATTCTCAAAGTAGACGATTATCGATTGTTCCGCCAGCGCGGCGTGTAATTTTAACCGCATTTACCGATGCTACGTTGTTACATTATTGCATCATTACATGCTTCGAGTAATCGCATTAGCCGAATGCGGCTTTAATACGAGCTCCGAAGCATTTATCGCGGGGATGCGTTCGATAACGAAGCGCGTATGGCTAACGTTCCGCCGGATGCCGAAATATTCAAGCGGTCCCATTACGCGGCTGACTCCATTTACTAAACCAACTCTTCCCCTCTCTCTCTCTCTCTCTCTCTCTCTCTCTCTCTCTCTCTCTCTCTCGCGTTAGAAGCGGAGGAAGGAACGGGCGAGCGATTCCGTACGCGAGCCGAGCCAGCGCAAGCGTATTTTTCAGCCGGACGAATTAAATACCCCGCGTTTATCCGAGCGGCGGAGAAAAATTTGTTCAACTTTTAAACTCTCTGCCGGTTGGCGTAAGTAGGCTCCGCGAGCAAAAACAAAAACACGCTCATGGATCCTCGTGCAAGCGGAGCCGGTGAAAAAGGATCCAAAACGTGGAAAGTTCCTCGGCGCGTTACCTGCGCGACTCGGTGATTAATCACGGCCGACTCCTCGGGAGAGAGAGAGAGAGAGAGAGAGAGAGAGGGGAAAAAATGTGCTTCGGTCGCGGCAAAAGCTTCGCGATTTAGTTTGTTGCTAACAATTAGGAACTGCACCCTCGCGTACGAGCCCTTTAACGAAGCAATTATAAATTATGCCAAACTACGCTCTGTACGTGGAAGAAGTTGTTGCCGCTCGCTTCGACCGTCTTCTAGATGGTTGCAGAACTTCCGACCGTTTCTCGATCGCGCAAGTGGAGATTTTTTCTTCGATCGAAGCGACGGATAAGCGGAAAGCCCGACTGCTACGGAGAGATTATTAGCAAACCGATGAAAAGAAAAAAAAGAAATCAATGACCAACTTCAATCTCGGGCGGTTAATTATTCTCCGGGGATTCCGAGGGATCGCATCGCAAAAGGAAATAGGAACATTGCGGGAAGAGAAACCGTGCTGGGCACGGGGATTGTGGCGAAAGGGGCGAAGGAGTTCACGCAGAGGCTTCTGCGCGCGGTATTATTGCACCTGTGGGAAAGCGATCACCTGGCTGAGTCAACTTTCTAACAAATAAATTGAAATCATTCGCCGATTCGAGAGACCCGAGCGGCAATCCGTGATTTACGAGCAAACCGGACGGCACCGGACAGAGCGACTGCGTCGACACGAAATAGCCGGCACGCGGGGGGTTTAAAAAGGGGACGAAAGGAAAAGGGGACGAGGGAGGATAACGGGAAATTCCGATGAATTTCGAGCATCGAATCGCGGCAGGGATGCGAAAAGGGAGGCAGAGAAATCGACGGGGAAGAGAGGGAGACGGGAACGGAAAAGAAGAGGAGAAGCTTTGAAACCGGCTTCTTCCAGTGGACGCTTACTTTTTCCTCTTTCTTTTTTCCCTGGGAAAGAATACGAGAAATTGCGAGCAAAAATATCCGCGAGTAGAAGTTGGAATCGAATTAAAAAGCTGGCCAAGCCAATTAAGGCGTTTCGCGGAAAGTTTAAGAGATTCTTCCCGGAAAAGGGTAAGCTTTCCAGGTGCGCGGCAACCCCCTTTTTTTTCTATTACGTCGCCTTCCGCCTGGTCGCCGAACTGGGCGCCATTAAGCTGTTCGCTCTTCCGTATAAATAGAAAGAGGAAGAGAAATAGCATCGCGGGACCCGACTACAGCGGAAGAAGAAAGGCTTCGTTTAATTTCAACAAAATCTACCTCGTTATCTAGCGGTGTCTCGTTCGCGGGCCGCGGTGAATTTCAATCATTTCTTTTTTTGCCCCGTTCCTCTTTTCCGGGCTGCTGGTCCGCCTTCGAAAAACTTACCAGCTCGTGGCGAATATTTGCCGCTAAATGGGAAAACTCCGCGGCGCCGCAGGGAAAGTCTGGACGGCCGCGCGCATCTCGAGAGCGGCAGCTGCCTCTGGCAACCTATCGTTAAATATTC